>CM028756.1:3604895-6303073 GCA_016801395.1 Leptodermis oblonga | reverse complement strand
AAAAGAAAATGCAACTTGTCCGGTAAGGATGATCAGATTAGCAAAGCATTAGCTTGTAAGTTTTTGAAATTCACCTGAAGACTGACCACTACAAGCTTTCTGGGCTCTCCTCTCGTTAAAACCGCATCTTCATCAAATCTCTCTTTGAATCCTTAGAATTTCTGAAGAGTAATCATTCCAGAGAGAGCATATGTTTATCATCTTAGGACAATTTAACTGCCAGGTTCAGTATTATGTAACAATGATGCCCAATACCTTCAAATCCATATTATGGTATAAAACTAATGTCATCATTAAAACAAACAAGAACAAATAAATTGTCAAAACATAAGATGCCAATTTTCAACCAACACTAAACTTTGATAGAGTATATCTGCAACAAATGTGGACCCAGATACAATACCAACCCATAATGCAACTTTAGTATTGCTTGCATTTATCAACTGCCACATTCACAA
This sequence comes from Leptodermis oblonga, assembly GCA_016801395.1. Taxonomy (NCBI): domain Eukaryota; kingdom Viridiplantae; phylum Streptophyta; class Magnoliopsida; order Gentianales; family Rubiaceae; genus Leptodermis; species Leptodermis oblonga. Next base: position 6,302,615 of record CM028756.1, on the reverse strand, counting down.
AATAGAAAAGCAAACGACTCCACCAGGGACTACTAGACATTTGAGCAAATATAAATGCCACAATGAATGAATAGACTAATCTTCTAACATTCATCAAGTTCAACACAAAACAAGCCATGAAGCCCCCCCTCCCCAAAGGGAAAAAAAAAAAAGAAAGAGGTACCATCAAAATCTTATCTCCCACTCACCTGTAGATCTCCAATGGCTTGACTAGCAGCAATTTCCCAGTTTGGATGTTCTTCAAATAGGTACTCTATAAGCATGCCAAACTGTAAATGATAACGCATCTTCAGATTGGAATACATAGGTAAAAATATAGTTTCTGGGCAGAATGGATGAGTTATAACTCCTAGAGATACCATAAATCATAGACAAAACTAAACTAAATCAATTTGGTTGCCCATACAAGGGAAAGGGGGAAAATAAGCATAACATGGCAATATTTTTAAGGTTAAACTGATATTTAGTGTACCGAATACATGTTTCTGAAAACGCCTAAAAGACAGCAACAAGTAAACATTTATCCCTCTAAAGGCCTAAAGACAAGGTAAGGAAATCTATGCACAATGTTTGTATAACTAGACAACTTCTATGCTGGAAAATGAAATAAAAGGAAGGACCATTTTATAGATGTTCAGAAATAAACGCGAGAAACTGATTTCAATGTTTCATAGATAATAAGATAGTACTAGTAAGAAGCAAAAACATACAGATGTTATCTAACTCATAAACAATGAAAGTCATAATGGCTGAAAGAGCAGAAAAAGATAAGACGATTGAATCTATTGCTGAACTTGCAATTACCTGTGTTCCCCAATCACCAACATGATTCCTCCTTAAAACTTCAACATTGGAAAAACTCCAGCATTCGGGCGAGTGTGTCTCCAATAATGGAAGACCTTAAATGGCCAACATGCATTTCTTTCGCTATGTTTGGTGAGAAAAATCAACTATAGCTCGTTTGACAGGAAGCTTGGAGCCCATGTTTCAATACCATCTACTAGCATTTTATGAACCCTCTGAAGGAGGAGGAGTAAGCACAATTGTAAATGTTGCCATTATTGTCACCAAAATCATTTGATTAGTGTCGAACCAATTATAAATTGATGGAAGCTAAAAACCGGAAATACACGATATAAAATTATCAAAGGGGTGTGGGGAGAGGAGGAACTTTTACTGGGCTCTCTAAGAAAATAAGAATGGTATTTACCTTTGCCATCCATTGCTTAGACAGCACACATTTACATAGCCAGGTCCTGCTATAGAGCACTTTTCAATAATTTCTGAAGCAGGAAGATTGTCCATAATGGCCTACAATTGAAAATACAACAACCACATGACATAGCATTAGTTGAAAAACATGGTCACAAAGGTATGATCATAGTGATTTGATGCCTAACACATGCAAGGAAGACAAAATCAATACCTGTCCTACAGCCCGGGATTCTTAAATTCTGGTACCCTACCTTTGACCTTTGCAAATAAGCTCATCGCATTGTTGCTGAACTAAGAAAAATTCCCTTAATTGGTATCATAGAGCACAAAGAAAAAATAATGGTGAAATATCTTGTGCTAGTAACAACCCGAACCGTACCATTGATAGTCACCCGTGTTTAAGATCTTTGCAAGAGTAACAATAGGGACTACATCTTGCTCGTCAGGGACAGTTAATTTGAGTGATTCTTCAACTAGTTTCTCTATTACTTGCTTCTTCAGACTCACCAAATACACAGTAACCTGCAGATTGCCAAAAGGCAAAAAAATATTACGGTGCAGACTGCATAGTAATGCATTTGTCTCAGTGTGCACATGGATCTAACTCATTAACTCTCTCACATGAATTCTCCAAATTATTACTTTTATGTCCAATTTTGTCCAATGTTGTGCAAGTATGTTACTAAATGTGAGATTATCTAAGAGCCACAAACAATAAATATTATACATCACCTATCAATAAGTGTTACAATAATAGTACTTACATCAGCCATTGCAGATATCGCTTTCAGAACTTGGAAGCAGAGTCGGAGCGATGGAAGAATGGGCGCCGAAATTCCAGAAAACAGTCTAGAAAACATAAAAACTGTCCAGGATGTGATTCCAGTCTAAAAAACATTCCAGAAAAAATAAAAAAACAGCACAGGAAAAAATGTCAAGTTCGCAAAAAATCCAGAAAAAAAAAAAAAGCACAAATGTAAGAATTCCAGTTCAAAAACAGTCCAGAAAACATAAAAAACTGTCCAAAAAAAAATTCCAGTTCAAAAAACATTCCAGAAAAATAAAAACAGACCAAATGTAAGAATTTCACTTCAAAAACAGTCCAGAAAACAAAAAAACATATCAAATGCAAGAATTCCAATTCAAAAACAGTCCACAAAATGATGATAGCAGTACATAACCATCTCTAAGCATCAGAGGGCATACCTAGTTCTTCATAACAACCCAAAAACAAAGCTAGAAGTAATCAAATCAATACCAAAACCAAAAAAATTTGAAATAAACGTGAAATAAATAAATAAATAAATAAAATAAAAAACAGGGAAAACAAAGTGTAAAAACTCTAGTTTCTCTAACATCTATGGAGAATTAATTCAAAACAGTACACACTCAAAATCCCAAAATTTCAAAAACAGCCAATTAATAAATTAAAGAAGCAAGATCCAGTCTCTGTGCTACAAAATAGAACCTGCACGTCAAAACCGTCGATTGCCTGTATTTGGAATTAGGGTTTGGAAAGTTTTCAATTCCCAATTTGATAGACGGAAAGGCGGAAAACAGCGAGGTCGAGTCGGCGAGGCTTCGGACTGGAGGATGTCGCGGCAGCAGCGAGGCTTCGAACCAGAGGGCGTCGCGCCGGCGGTGGTTGGGACCTGTTCGACGACCAGCAGCGGGGTTCCAGTGCTCTGTTTTTCCTTTCTTTCTTTTTCTTTTTCCTTAGTTTCAGAATTGTTATTTGAATGATATTTTAAATTTTTTAGAGGTAAATTTATATTTTTGCCCTTGAAAGTTTCTAACTTTATAAAAAAACAATTTTTTTATATCAGGGAAAATTGCCTGACCCAGGCAATTTTATCTGAGAAAATCGCCCAGGCAATGTTATTTTCCAGGAGAATCGCCCAGGCCAAAATCGCCTAGTCTGGGCAATTTTCTCAAAAAAACCAATTTTTCCAAAAAAAATTGCCTGGCCTCAGAGAAAAAAAAGCCACAGGGCGGCATTTTTTTCAAGTTTCCGGTCATTCGTCGAAAAATCGTTTTTCCGGCGAACGACAACTAAATTTTCGAAAAATCGATTTTTTTAGGGAGAATCGCCTAGCTTGGGCGATTTTATCTGGAAATCACCCAGACCAAGCGATTTTCCCAGAGAAAATCCCCTGATCTGGGCAATTTTCCCCCTGAGTTTAAAAAAATTGGGTAAATTTTTTTTATAAAGTTAGAAACTATCAAGGGTAATTTGTCTTTCAGTCTTTCACCACTTAAAATTTTAAAAAGTGTCATGTGTTTAGTAAAATTGGTCCTACAATTAACATGGCCTTTAGTTTTAGTTACGGGTGACTTTTTTTTTATTTTAAAAACTCTAAAAAACCGAATTCACCAGTTTTGTTTCTATAGAAAAAACGAATCTCGAAACTTCATTTCTCGCGAATTTTGGGAATTTATTATATTTTTTCAATTTTGAAAAAAAAAATCGAAGACGACATATTCGGTTTCCACAGAAAACGAATCTGCCCTCTTCGGTTTTAACAGAATGGGAAGTTTTAAAAAAACTGTCATTTTGGTAATTTTGGTTCCCTATAAAAATAGAAGCATAGTATACGCAGTAACCATTTTTACTATTCGCAGTAACATTCTGCTGTGAAAAATCTATTTTGCCCTTTAGCTAAAAAAATAAAAAATAGTAATTTGGTTACTGCAAATAGTAATTGTTGAAAATACCGCCCACTTTGGCCGGTATTTTCTTACCGCCGAGCGATATTTTGATGTATTTTTGGTCAAAATACCGTCCGTCGGGCGCCGGCGGTATTTTGACCAAAAATAAGTTGCCTTTCATACCATATTAAAAATATTAAAATTTGATAAGAGAAGAAAAGAAGATGAATAATGTATAGATATTTTTTTTCCGTTAAAAAACCATTTTTACGTAAAAATATATATATAGATTGTTTACTTATCGTGTAATATGAATTGTCCTTGTGACTATCGACTATAATTAGAGTAAAAAGAATTTCTTTTATTTTTTTAAAAACTTAATGGGCATTTTAGATATTTTACAAAAAAATGTTACTGTAAATAATAAATTGGTTACTACAAATAACAATTCCGTAAGTTTTAACTTTTAACATTGCAATGTTTGAATATCTCCATTCCTATTCAAAATAAAAAAAAATCTCTATTTCAACACTGAATTAATCTATGATTATTACTGGTAACTCGTTAGAGTTATCATACAATTTATACATTTTATTTTTTGACATGCTATTTGCAAAAATAAAATTTTATTTTTTTTGAAACACATACTACATGAAGAGTATTTTAAAAAATAAAAAGAGTGTTGAATGGATTTAAACTGATATAATAAACTTAGAACTCATTAATAATATTTTTGTGTTTGTAATTATAACATGATGAAAGACTTTTAACTAGTTAAATACTTATGTAATTATTGCATTCCATTTGCGTCTCTTTTCTTAAATTTGTAATGAGGCAAAATTAGCTATTTTTACATGTGAACATGTGAGGTATTTTGGAAAAATTGAGGTGGGGCAATTGCCCGATCAGAGCTCTATGGAGCCCGTCCTCACACAATCACATTATCAAAGTGGACCTTGCTATAAATTTGAGAGTCTTATCAATTTGCTCCATAAAGTTCAAAGTTCAAACTATCGGATGATTACTATTTTTTCAAATTTTAAAACTGGACAATTATTGTGATCTGTAAAAATGATCGAAATCCGTTCAAGTAAAAGAGTTACATTTGGAAATGGTACTCCTCCGTCCCACTCAAAAAGTTCACTTTGATTTATTTATATAATAAGTGAAAAATATAGTGGTAAATTACATATTTTAAGTGTATACCTCATAACCCATAATAAGTTATACACATTTCTAATTAGATTCTTTGAGTGAGATGGGAGAGTATAACTTATTATGAATTTTAAACTACAACACTCAAAATATACTCCATCTGTCCAACTCAAATAATCAACTTTAATTGCAGCCAGTAGTGAGAATTTAGGTGCAGTAGATTCATATGTTTTCCTTGTGCCTCTTATACGACAATTCCTCCGCCGACAACCAGCATCGTTAGCCTCAGAGATGGCTCTTCTTTCGTGCCTAAAGTCACCAGTCTCTAGGGAGTTATATTACCGTCTTTTGGAAAATGCCAGGAGTTCAGACATGCTGGAGAGACAAAGGAAGATATGGTATAATACGTCGTCACAGTCTAAAGATTCTGAAACAGTGGATATAATTCAGAGAGGAGTAATGGAACTGGATCCAGTGGCATGCTGGTCTGATAGACTGAGAGATCCTCAAATTAACAGAACTTTTGAAGGGGCAAATGAATATCTGGATCTTGCTGATTGCAAGGATAATGACATTAAATCAGGATCGTTGGAAAACTTAATGCAAAACCCTTCTAGTACAGTTGATGCCAGTGACTTGGTTGCTTCAGAAAAGTTACAGTTGTCTGGTTTCATGTCTCCACAACTTAGTGGCATGAATAGCTTCATGGAAAAATCTTCACAAGGCATACCTCTGTATTACTTTAAAGTTGATAACAAAAGAACTGCAGGCTCTCTGGCAGTCGGTGATTCTTCTTTACCTTATGGTTCTTTGGGTTTTGGTTCTGCTTCCCTTCCATGGATGGATCCAGTAAATAAATCATTCAGCTTAGCTAATTCAGTTCCAGCTCCTAAATTTGTCTCTGGTTCAATCAACATCAATGGTGCTTCGACGCAATTGCGGAGAGTTGTGCATGAAGTTGAAGATCGGGAGATGGATCAAACAGCCTATATGACCAACAAGTTCGTGGAAATGGGAGTATCTGGTACAACGAAAATGAGTTCCCTCCCCATGGAAAGTAATTCTGCTTCAACTGAGGGAGTGGAATCAACGTCTTTTGCGCGAACCACTATTACTCCAGATTCAGGATGGAGGCCTCGTGGGGTGTTGGTTGCACATCTCCAGGAGCATCAATCTGCTGTGAATGACATTGCTGTTTCTATTGATCATAGCTTTTTTGTTAGTGCATCTGAAGATTCTACAGTTAAGGTTTGGGATTCTAAAAGGTTGGAGAAGGATATCTCATTTAGGTCAAGGCTAACGTATTCCTTAGAGGGGAGTCGAGCTTTGTGTGCTGCTGTGATCCCAGGTTCTGCTGAGGTGGTTGTTGGAGCTTGTGATGGGACTATTCACATGTTCACTGTTGATTACATATCCAGGGGACTTGGTAATGTTGTTGAGAAATATTCAGGCTTTGCTGATGTAAAGCGGCATGGTGTTGGAGAAGGTGCTGTATTGACTCTTTTAAACTACACACCTGATGGTGGTGCTGGCAAAATGATTTTGTACAGCACCCAAAATTGTGGAATCCATCTTTGGGATACAAGAACGATTTCAAATGCTTGGAACTCGAAAGTGGTCCCTGATGAGGGATATGTATCTTCTCTGGTTGCAGACCCTTGTGGGAATTGGTTTGTCACTGGGTCATCAAGAGGCGTGCTTACTTTGTGGGATTTGAGGTTTTGCATACCAGTCAATTCGTGGCAGTATTCTCTTGCATGCCCAATTGAAACAATGTGTCTGTTTCTTCCTCCTCCTAGTACCTCCTTCTCTGTCTCTACCAGACCTCTTGTTTATGTTGCTGCTGGTTGCAATGAAATTTCTCTCTGGAATGCTGAAGATGGAAGCTGCCACAAGGTACAAATGAAATAAAGAACGTGAATCCATCTGATGGTTTTGAATGCTCAATGTGGCCCTATGTAGGAAATTCAGTGGGTTTGAGTTGATTGAGATAACATTTTAACTAGGAAAATGTCTATTTAGTTTACCCTTTTCATGCATTGCATGTTTGGTATGGATGGAGTCAGTTATTGTCAAAAGTTTGTGATAATTAACAATTCTAGAACTCTGAATTTGTTCCATATGTGACTCTTGGTTGCATAAACTAATGAATGGAAGCTGTCAGCACCAGTTTCTTTGATTCTTATGATAAATTATCATGGTTTCTAATTTGATAGATTTGCTTGTTACTTGGTCTGCTTTCTGCAGGTCTTGAGGATAGCAAATAATGAAACTGATACCGAAACATCTGACTCACCTTGGGCATTGGCAAAACCATCCAGCAAGGGAAATGCCAAATCAGATCTAAGACGCAGTGTTAATTTAAAGTATAGAATAGACGAGCTGAATGAACCTTCTCCTCGTCTTCCTGGTATCCGTTCCTTGCTTCCTTTACCAGGTGGGGATCTGTTAACTGGGGGTACTGACTTAAAAATTCGCCGCTGGGATCATTCGAGGTAATTTTTTTAGTTTAATTATTTTTTATGTTTATTGGTTAATTCCTATTGACCATGATACCCTTGTATTTCAGCCCTGATCGAAGTTATTGTGTATGTGGACCATCTTTAAAAGGAGTCGGAAATGATGATATCTTTGAGACAACATCTAGTTTTGGTGTGAAAGTTGTGAAGGTATGTCAGTTGCATGATCATTATTTGATAATGTTCTTTACTTTGATCCTCCTCTGTTTCTGTTACACATCTGGAAGAGTTTTCTCTGTACATCAATATTACTACCTGGCAACAGAAAACTGCATTGACAAAGAAGTAAGGCGGGTTAACGGTGGGTCGGGAGGTTTTTGCTTGTTTTGGGTTTTCCTGGTTATTTACTTTTTTTATTTCTCAAAATTTTACACACCTCTGTTGGGTAAGAATTAGATCCCTTGCATGTATGATGGTGGCCTAATACATTTTTGTTCATACTTTTGTAACAGGAGGCCAGGAAGCGACCCCCAACGATGAGGTTGACCACAAAGACTATTCTTGCTGCTGCTGCAACTGATTCTGCAGGGTGTCACCGAGATTCCATCCTTTCTTTGGCATCTGTCAAGCTGAACCAGAGACTGTTGATATCGAGCAGTAGGGATGGTGCCATTAAGGTTTGGAAATAAAGGACCTAAAGAATATAGTTCTTTATTGTACATATTACTTATTGACTAGAAATCAGTTGTACAGTATTTACTAAATTAGAAAATCGAACTTTTGAGCAGTGAGCTTGATGTTTCATACTGCTTTACATTTGAACATGGCTGTACAAGTACAGTTATGAGAATACCAAGCCAGATAGTGATTTTTCTATTTGAAATGAAAAATATGTTTTTCTTTCATGCACGACCCTGTTTTTGTTAATTTTACTTAAACTTGTGTTGCATGGCATGACAGAAGATTTTGCTAAATACTTGGGACCATTAAGTTTGAATTTTATGTCAATTTCAATAGCTTAGGTAATTTGCAGCATTCAGCTATGATACTGAGAAAAAGTTGTATTCTGTTTTTTTTTTTTTTCAACAACTATGAAGGTACATGAAAATTTTTGATCAATTTTTGTTTTTCTGCTGTGGTTATTATGTGAGATTTTCTACTTCTACATTAATTTTGAGCCATACCCTAAATGTAGGAGAATAAAAATGAACTAAATGACTGTTTTTCCTTGATTTGTCATATGTGTTTGAACTTTGTTTCATGCAGTTACTATTTAGCTCAATTTGTTAATGAAGTATTATCTTTTGTTTTTCCAATATTTGGTAATGCATGAATAACTATATGATAGACCTTATCGCCTTAGTACCTATAAATTTCTTTATCCATCTTTAAGTGATTTAAATGAGGACCAGTTTGTAGGAGAAGCAATATAAAAACATCATTGGAGTTTTCAGAGCTAAAGCACACTTGCCTAGTCAAGTGTTCAAACATTATTGGAAACATAGGAAAAAAAAAGAACATGGGTACAATATTACAATTATTCATGTTAGTTCACCCCTAAGGACTAGAGATGCTTGTTTAATCACTCTAGACACTCTCCAGACTTCATGCTGCACAAGTTTCCACGAGACCTTGGTGTTCAGGTGCATTGCCTTTTCAATGGCATCATCTATTCCAGGAAAGGACTTAGAACCATAGTCATTGTGCTCTGATGGTGCGTATATCTGATTAAATATTAACCTTCAGTTAGATTCCATACACAAGAATAACATTGATTTATTGAAACTAGACAGATAGTGTGTCCGATTATTTCTTGAAGTATTTTGTTCAAGAGTGACACTTTTACTCATTGCAACCTTCATTGGATGCTTTATTAGAGAAAAAGATTGTGAATTTTCATTGAGGTGAAATGATGGAGCTTCAATTTATAACTTAAGTAGCTGAGGAACTTACCAGGTGTTTGTACCAAGGCCTTCCCGAAAGTCCTTCACGATCAATGAATGCTCGTTCTGCCATCATCAGTCTGTCATTCAACTCTCTCACCTTGTGGTGGTCATTTTTCCATGCAGATGCCCAACCTTTTCTGTTTTGTAACACCTAACATATTGTGCATTTTTCAGAAAAAAACAATGGGGGTGGGGGGAGCTTTAGCTAGATTTTGATTAGTAAAACTGGATGAGTACCATTATCTCATTATTTATTTTAATTGCTGATTCTCTGAGTTCTCTGATTGAGCTAAACAAGGGAGAAAGTTCTATGCCCTTGTCCAATAACTCATTTTTCAGGTCTTCGGAACTTCTCTGTTCCAAAATATCAAACAAACTAAGGAATTAGGCCAACTCTTTACTGGGCAGAAAAGGCAAAAACAGTTTTACGTTTTAGAGCATTCCAGTATAAGAAACATACCTCCAACTCGGTAGCATAGGATAGGTAGTTGTAAGGTAAAAATGTTTCATCAGCAAGCTGGAGGGCAACCAGACCCCAAATGCTTGCCACTGTTTGTTTATGAGAGCAACAAAGTGGATGAAAAGATTCTAATACTTCACTGGAATTCATTTGATAAGATAAATGATTCAAAACAAGATGCATAAAACCAAAGCTTGTGTGAAGGTTTTTGTAGCAGTGTAGCCAGTTGGAGATACTAGATATCTACTGGTGGTAACATGTTATGCGTACGTTACTCTGTTCCTGAAAGGGAATTGTACTAGGGCATGATGATGGAGCACAATTTTAAACACAATGTTGAAGATATCTTTAGTACTACAGTGCTTTAGTGGACTCGTTTTGATAGATATATGATCTGAAGCATCTCGTTTATGCTCGTCCCTGGCTGGATATTAGGAAAGGTGAGACCAGACTGCAACTTCCAATATCATAAAAAGGCAGGCTTTAAAATTGGGCACATATTGTGGAATGACAATATGTTTGATAAGAAAATGCTCAGAGCAAGAGGTGCTCAAAATAACTGCTCTCTTCAGGGAGAACAGGGGTATAGTTTTTGTTTGTTTTCTTTCTTTGTTGTTTTAAGTAGTTTTTCTTTTTATTTACCTTTATGGGAATTTTTCAGTCTCTCGCGATGGAAGTTTATAACTCCCTTGAATAAGTCAAGAGTTTCTTTCCCCCTCAAATAAGTGAGAGTTTTGCATATGGTGTACTTAGAAGATTCAGTTAGTATAGAGCTATTCAAATCTGGGTAGATCTGTACTTCACAACAAGAATTACTGAGAGTGACTCTTGTTTGTATCTATACTTCACAAATCTGATCAATTTATTAGATTATATCATGTAGTCTGTTGTACTGATTGTTTCTTGTTAGTAATGAAACATGATGTTAGACTATGAATACAAGGGAAAGATATGCACAGAATACCATAAGATGGAGTCATGAGACATCTGTTCTGGATTTGTACCATCATATAGAAGTCCAACCACTGATCCTTCACTCTTAGTTCAGTTGAAATTAAAAAAAAAAAAAACCCTAAAACCCTAGACTCTTGTTTGCGTTTCAAGTATCTAACACAGTGTGAGTTAGAAATAGGAGTAGTGCGTTTCAAGTATTTAACAGTAAGCAATTGTTAAGAATAACTTTTTATGTATAAAACCCCTCAATGTAAGGGCATCCAGTCTGGGGGCTCTTATCGACCTCGTAGCTTTTCAGAAGTTTTTCGGTTGGTTAGTTGTTGTAAATCTTATAACATGTTAGTTTCTGTTACTTTTTTTTTTTATTGCTTCTCTGCGCTATGTCCTTCATTATTTTCTTCTCAAGTTATCTTTGTTACTTTATGTTCCTTTCCAATTATTCAGAGGAGACTGTTTAAAAGAAGAAAAAGTGTCTATGGCATTTTATTACTCTTATATTTAAGAAAAAAATAGCTCGTGTAGTTGGCTGAAACATTTTTATAGATGTGATATATAGAATCTGGAAACATGTAATGCCTTCTTATCTTGAGTCCAGCTGCTACTATGAATTTTTTGGCTTGGGAGTTTATGCAGTATAGGAGTCCATATTTTATCCCCTTTTCATGCTTCAAGTATTGGAACTGTGTTCTAAGTATAAAACAACTATAAGACTAGCTATGCTTTACAGTTGGTGTGTTGGGCTACTAAATATGAACATCAACAAAAAATGAGGGTAGTGGTGGAAATGAGAATGTTGAGACGGATGTGTGCACACACTAGGTCAGATAGAATAAGTAATGCAAGTATTAGAAAAAAAGTAGGAGTAGCTGCAATAGATGAAAAATGAGAGACACTTCTAAGATGGTTTGGACATGTGGGTAGGAGACCTTTAGATGCCCCAATACGGCAGGTAGAATACACAGGGGCATTAAGTAATATTAAAAGGGGAACGTGAAGACCTAAAGAGAATTGAAAAACAACTATAAAAAAGTGATATGTCATATTTAAATATAAATGAAACAATATGTTTCGATTGTTCACGATGACGAGATGTGATCCATATAGCTGACCCCACATAGTGGGACACTGAGATAAAGGCTTAGTTGTTGTTGATCTGAATTTTTGAGAAATAGTAATGGCTCACTTTAATCATGTGAATGCGGTAATATAGAAGTAATTCACCAACCATGTGATGGAAGCGTTTTTAGTCCCATAAGAAATTAAAGTTTCTTATATATACAGTGTGTTCTAATGCGTAGTAGAATTATTATAACTAACCTGCTACATTCCTGTGAAACATTGGATCGCCAAACTTCTTCATCCAGATAAAGTCATCATAGAGTGAGTGGTAGACTGGGTAATCTGCAAGTAGCAAGTGATTTTTACAAGCCTTGGATATCAAGTAATAACATTCTGCTTAAAATATTAAAGTTTCTGGGCATTGTTTCACGATTTAAGTTCTATAAAGTCACTGGCGAACTCATTTTGGAATTACTAAACATATACTTAAAGAGATCATAAATTTATGCATGATTTGCTTTTTAAGTTTCAGTGGACCATGTCTATATAAACCAAGACCTCGGTGGAACAGATGGACTGCATAGCTCGCACTTGTACATCTGTAACGTGGCAAGTCATCTAGCAAGTAGGCGAGAAAGGTGTTTGGTTATTTTATGACATCCCATTTTAAGTGGAGCTTGTTGATTGAGGACCAGTTAATCATCTGTTAATTTTCAGTTGCATTTGTGTTTCTTCAAAGTATACTCTATGACTGAAACTGACCAGAAATTTGGCATTTGTCTGAAGGTCTCCCATGGTAACTCGATCAGGGAGGAATTTTGGGCATTGTTCCTGTAATCTGAGGTTATTTAGTTTGTGTTTGTCAGGAGATTGGATATATTGTGGAGACATTGATAATCTTTAGGGTCATGTCAGCAGCAGCCAGATGAGATTCTTCACTTGCCATGTTGGATGTATGATTAGGGTCAGGATAAGGTGGATCTTCACAATGAATTTGAAGCATGCTGATCAGGCTACAACCTTTTGGCCTTATGTGGAAGATTTGAAATTTCTACAGCTTTGAACTGATGTTGTGAAACTGTGTATGTCTGTCCTAAAATTATCCTTTAGGGGATAATGTCAAATTTTCTTAGCTTATAGTTGGTTTGCAAAATATTGACAGGTTTTAAGTGGACCATTGCTTTGGTCTGGTGAGTATTGCAGTTGACAGTCAAGTTCAAACGCTCTTCACTTTTTTCCTTTGGCTTGAAATTGCAATTTTTTCTCCTCCCTTGTTGGATACAATTGTTCAATCTTTGTGCAACACATAAATCTTGTTCATCTTTCACCTCTTTCTGTATGTTTCATTATCATTTAGTTCTCGCATTTCTAAATCTGGAAAATATTATCTCAACTTGACATCTGTAATTGTATGATGCTTGTTTGATATTTCTGGCATGGTAAAAGAGGGATGATTTGGTTTCTTATACCTGCTAATTATGGTCATGGAGTGACTAATGATGGATCTTGATTACTTCTTGGATACAAGAGTATAAGGTCATAGTTAGAAGCATAATTTACAGGAGAATGAACAAGCAGTCATAGTGAGGTAGGAGCCAGGAGGCTGTTAAAGTTTCATCTTGCTGCCATATGTTTGAAGATTCATCATTATCAGTAAAAGGTGACATTTCTTTTCAGTTCAGAATTATCTTCTTCTGGTCTTGTTGCTTGAATGTTGAAGCCTGTGTTGCAAAAGTTCATTCTCCCCTACAAAATATCAAATTCCCTCTCACTTGTGTTATTATTCATTTCAGTAATTTGTTGTCTTTGGCTGCTGTTAAAAGGGCATTTTTCAATGGTTTGTTCTAAAGAGTGAAAGTTGCTTATAAGGAATGAATTGCTTGACGTCGCTTTTACACCTTTTGAATTAATTTCTGCCTTTTTATTTATTTTCTTTTTTCTTTACTTCTGTTCCTTATTTTGCAGCTTTTAGAATTTGCTTTTTCCTGTCTCGCTCTCCATATCAATCCTATTGGTTAATTTTCTTTTCTCTCATGTTCTTTTCCTTATGGAAAGCAAGAAAAGGTGGAATGGAAACTATGAGGTTGAGGGAATTACTGCAAGGTAGGTATACCATATTTTCTGATGAAAATAATGTAGTTATGAGTTGATGAAAGTATATTTGGCCTAAAGAAATAAGACTGCCTCTAACAACAACAAAAATAAAAAGATAAAAAGATAAAATAAATCCATTACCATCTCCAAAAGATATATCAGTTGCTGGAACACCAACATGCTGTACAAAAGCAGAATAATCTGATCCTCCTCCCCCTAACCTTCCAATCTGCAAAACCTTCTAGTTAGTTTGGAGAAAAGAGTTTGAAAAGCTAGTATGTTTGACCTTGTAAACTTACTTTCTTCAAACTCATAATAAACAAACTAATCTAACTGCCAGTAGGTCAAATACCAAAGCCAAAGAGCCAGTACGTGACTCGTTTCATGTGGTTAAATCTGGACAAGAATTCAAGGGTCTAGATAATTAATCAGTGCTTGACTGTACTGCCCTAATTACCCAAGTTACTACACCATACACCATACTACCGAATGCAAATTGCTTTCAGTTTCAAGTCTTTAAAATGCTTACCTTGGGGTTTAATCCCGAGCTAATCCAGGATTGGTAGATTGATTGCGATGTGTTATCTGGGTCTTGCACCTTCAATAGAAGTTAATTAAAGAAAAAATAGAAGAATTATAACTGTTAATTGCTGAATAGTTCGAGAATCTGTATTTCAAAAGGCCAACGGGTCAGTATTCTTTTCAAAAGATTGAAAATCTGAATTGGTTGTCTTGTTTGATAGGTTTGCTTTTCCATCTGATTGCATACAATGTGATCCTTTATGCATGTAGTGCTGAATATTGTCCTGTTATTTAATGAGCATACCTGCTTAGTAGCTTTTATCAGTAGTTCATCGAGCTGTGGTGTTGCAGAGGCATAAAATCCAGCGCCTTGAACTGCAACATCAACATTCATATACACAACAGCTCGTGATGCCAGCATTTCTCTATTTTCTTCAACCCACTCTGTTGATCCTATCTGAAGGTGTAGGCGATATATAAGGTACTTAAAATGATCTTCTAGCTACATTAGCATACACACCCTCTTCCTATCCAGAGGAAACAGGTGGCTTCTGTAGATTGTGTATGTGTGAGATTGAGAGTAGGAATGACAAACCAGGCCATACTCCTCAGCATCCCAGCTGCAAAATATTATGGTTCGTCGAGGTCTCCACCCTTTTAACTGCAGCTTCCACATCCTATTTGCAACCTGCATCTCTCAAAAGTATCAGGGTTATTTGACTAATTTCTATTGTGCTCACCAAGTTTGATCTATGTCTAAGCAGATAAACTAAATTCAGTGTTTCCACACCTCAAGCAACGCAGCTGTGCCACTATTAGGATCAGCTGCTCCAAATGTCCATGCATCCCGGTGATTGCCAAGTATGATAAATCTAGTCAAAATTTCCAACTTGGTTAGGAAAATATGACGATAATGAGTCACCCATTTATTGTTTCTCCGGACTTGGTTTTGCTCTTATTCTACTGATCTTTCGATTATCACCCCTCCCCCCTTAACCGTTTCTTTTAACTGGGAGGTCAATGCTTATTCATTTTCTTTAAGAATATGAAGAACTGTGTATTGCATAAAGAAGGATAAAGTGAGAATATTATGCCACTTTAGTTGATAACATGTGTATGCCTTATTTCTTCTAGGTAAGGGCTATGCTTTGCACGATTCTAAGATGAAAAATGTTTGATTGTCATCCGGTGTTAGAATGGTTAAAACGCACCGATCAGGTTCTTCTACACCTTCAATAACTCCAATGACATTGTGGATCATGCTCATGACTTGTTTTCCCTGAGAAAATCATCTGTTAATTTAGTTATTACATATTTGTCAAACACAATTTCATAATATTTCACATTGACAGTATTTAGCTAGTTTGATGTGGAACACTTACTGTATAACTAAGATTTACAATTCCTGGTCCAGGTCCGACATTGTAAACTGGAGCATCTTTCCCTCCCTGCCAATCAGCATTTGCAGTTTGTCCACCGATAGACCTGAGGATTGTGTCACCATCAGCCCATGATATTGGCAATGAAGGTATCAATGGAACATCTCCTCCCTTCTCAACCTCATCATCTGATAGTCTCTCACATTCCCCAGAACTAGGCCACCCAGGAGTGGTGGGATCACCTGTGCCTTTGTACAAGGATCCCACCTGAACTCCGGTCGGAGGCATCCACTTGTCATCGGGAAACCATTTTGCATCGCCTCCTCCACCACCGTAATCCTTCCTGTCTGTGAAAATTAATACACCAGAGGCACCTTCTGCATAAGCATTTTGCACAATGTCCCCTCTGTAAATCTTGCCATACCTTGCCAACACAACTTTTCCCGACACATTCACTTTCATTGCTTTCAACACCGCAAAGTCTTCCACACGCCCATAGTTCACATACGCCACAGGTCCTGCTGCAGTGCCTGACTTGGCATATCCATGGAAGGTTGGCATGACTTCGTTCGCCACATCAGCATATGGATCACCCTCGTAAACCTCTTGGCGGAGGTCGAACTTGACGGGGCTGTCTGCAGGAGTTCGTGCTAGTGTCAAGGAACGCGAGACAGGGTAAGTCAAGGCAACTTCATAGTCCGCCATGTGTGACTTAATGCCGTAGGAAGAAAGAGTGGAGAGCACGTAGGCTGCTGTTTCGGCATTGGCTTCGGTGCCGGCAACGTGAGGTCGTTTTGTGAGGATGTAGAGGTGGTTTGCTACGGAATCATTGGAAGATAGGGTATCAGATATGAACATGGAGTGATAGTAGGACTTGGAAGGGGGTGAGAAGAAAAAGAGAGACACAGTAGTTGCTAAAGCTATCAGGGCTGAAATCATCTTCTTCCCTAAATAACCAAGAATCAAAAGATGATTGATTTTCCTAAATAGAGTCAGCAAAGAAGATTCCCGGGCTTAGCTAGGGACTTAGATTCTGGCAGGGATGAGTGACGAGGAACAATGAAAGTTGACTTTGATTATGAGTCAATGATTTGCTGCTGATTCTTTTCCTATTTATAGTTTATACCAAAAACCACAGAAGAGAGCTGCTGGAGTAATTAGCTTTCTTGGAGCTCTAAATTACTGCTAGTTTTATCTATGGAGAAACTCATGAGATTGTTTAGATATTTTAGCCTTATTTGGATCAATAATTGAGTGGATTCAATGTTTCTGTCGTCTAGTTGTGTAATTTAGTAAATATTTGCTGTGTAGAATTAGCATTTAGGAAATACCAAAAATGTCGTTTTCAGGGGAGAGATATACTGAAGTTGCCAACCACAAGAGTTGTGTGTGGCTCCGGGCATGCGGGATGTTTTTCTTTCTTTAACAACATTAGCGGTGTAGTTTTTGCCGCAAACAGTGTAAGGTAAGGGTCTTGATAATACAATAATGAGCGAGGATTATTGAGAAGAGGAAATACTATTTAGAGGACCGCAAAAAGACTATTAGGACTGCTTTGCCTGCTGGTGCACCCCTCCCTTTTCTTTTCTTTTTTCACCCTTGTAAGTTGTAACCCGAATTTATGAGTTCAAGTTGCAAGGTCTCCCCATTAACCACAACGTCAACCGTCTGTCGTCCGTCTGTTTGTTCCTATCAAAATTTCATGGGAGGAATGAAAAGGAGCGTGGGTCCTAAAAATATTGTCTTCTTCCTTGAGCTAGAAATGATGAAAAGAAAATTGTCGTTTAATACTATCCTTTGATTTTATTACAAGACAAGTCATCTTGAAATTCACGAATGGTGTTTGGTAAATACTATGAAAGATCTGGATTTGATAACGAAGCAGGAACTAATTTGGCATGGCATGGGCTTCCTCTGGGCTACTTACTTCTCGAGCCTTTGTTTGCTCATTTCATGTGCAAAGCCCAAATTCAAAAGTCCTCTTTCAGGTTAGGAATGATTGTGTCATAATCATTTTTAAGTTTTTAACCATAAGTCACTCTCCCATGCGTTTTAAATTTGTAGTATCATATCTAGTAACTCAAGCAGTTTAGTATGCAGACTACAGGCTACGGGTTCAAACTGCACCACTAACAATATTTTCGAGTTCTTAAACAGTTCAGTAACACGTTAAGTACGCAGACTATAGGCTACGGGTTCAAACTGCACCATTAACAATATTTTCGAGTTCTTAAACCGTATCTTATCCGGACTTTGGGATATGAAATAAGCCAGGCTGAAGCTCCCTGCAAAATTAATGACAAGAGTACCAAATTAAACATATAATTAATTAGCTCCATCGGGAACAAAATTTATTTAAATTGTGCTTAATTGCTCAAATATTATTTTTAATGTAATAAAACAAAATGGTTTGGTTTTATCTGCAATTAAAATGAAATTGTTTCAAACAAAAGTTAGATTTTTAGGTCATGATATTCATTTAGGACTAATAAAACCAATTCAAAGATCCTTAGATTTTACTAATAAATTTCCAGATGAAATTAAAGGTAAAAATCAATTACAACGTTTTCTTGGTTGATTAAATTATATCTCTGATTTCTTCCCAAAATTGCGAATTTTGTGTTCTCCTTTATTCCAGCGACTTCAAAAGGAACCGCCAGCATGGACTCATGTGCATACTAATATTGTAAAAGAAATAAAGGAAAAAATCAAGACACTTCCATGTTTAGGCATTCCTCATCCACATGCATTCATGATTGTTGAAACTGATGCATCTGACATTGGGTATGGGGGCATATTGAAACAACGATTACAGAACCTACTCATGAACAGTTAGTTAGATATCATTCAGGTGTCTGGTTAGGACCACAGAAAAATTAATCAATAGTTAAAAAGGAAATTTTATCAATTGTTTTGTGTATTTAAAAATTCCAAGATGATTTATAAAATAAAGAATTTTTACTACGAGTGGATTGTAAGTCAGCAAAAGAAATTTTGCAAAAAGATGTAAAAAATCTTGTTTCTAAACAAATTTTTGCTAGATGGCAAGCAATTTTATCTGTTTTCGATTTCAATATTGAATTCATCAAAGGCTCATCTAATTCTTTACCTGATTTTCTTACTCGTGAATTTCTTACAGGAAAACAAAATGTCGTTTAAAGATCGGAGAAAAGCCCCGGCGGCTTCTGCTATTACTCCACCTACTCCAAAATCTCTTAAAGATTATGAAATGAAAAGGGAAGTGATTCCCAAACCACTTACTCCAACTACTCAAATTCCAGACTTTCCACCACTTACATATATTCATGCTGCACAAACTCCTTCTGCTAAACTTCAAAATACTCCAATTCAAAAACCATCTGCTACTCCTTATGTGACCAAATCCAAATACGAATATCTTGTCCAAACTCCATACACTACTCCACCAGATATCCCTACCCTTAAAAACTTTACTCAAAGACTATTTTTGCCAAACTGTCAGTGGTTTGCTGACGATATTTCTAAAACTCAAACATACTATGAACTCATTCTTGTGGATACTAATTCTGTAGATATTACTCATATTCCAGATAAAAACAATCCAGATCGTATTTCTTATTCAAAATTTATGATAAAAAACATTCGTCATCCTAGAGAATTTGATTCAATTCATACACGACACTCCTTCTCGGTTAATTATATTCCAGACGTGTTTAACTACTTTGATTACATTCTAGCCTAGTCTCGGGCTCTTTATTATAGGGGTTTTGATCACTCATGATTCATCAATTTTACTTCAAATTGTGATAAAACTAATTTTCCTGATTGGTTTTATGACTGGTGGGATTACTTTGGTCCTACTAACCAAATTTATACTCCAATGGCGGAAAAAGGCTTAGAAATCTACGCGAGAAATATGTCTTCTCGTCTAGGTTTTCGTACTCCAATTGCTTTCCATGCAGAGTTCAGGGTTCCTTGGATTTTTGCTTGGAGTTTTCAGATAAAGCCAATCACTCAAGGACGGCCATGGGAACTTATCCGTGATTTCCGCATCAAATGGTGGCCAAACTACAACAGCGATAATTGTGGACCTGATTTGGTTCTCAGTAACACGTTAAGTACGCAGACTATAGGCTACGGGTTCAAACTGCACCACTAACAATATTTTCGAGTTCTTAAACCGTTTCTTATCCGGACTTTTGGGGTTCTTTTCCGATGGTAGTGTGTTAGTATACGTGGCGTGTGAGTTCGGATGGTGGTCTTAAAATGTCATACACAATAAATAACTTATACTCCTTGGGTACTAATAAAAGAATCTAATTTTTTAAAATTCAAAATAAAAGACTTTTATTTATTTTTATTTGATTTTCTGTGTCTTTACTTCCATGATATTACTAGTATACACAGTTCACAATTGATGAACACGAAAAATAAATGTATGAGTGAACAAAATAGTGAAAAATTGTGTATTTTAGAACATTTAAATTCATAAAAATCTATACAATTATTAGACCTTTTATTATTTATATTTATTTTAATGGGACTGATAGAGTGCTGCATGAGTATGAGCAAAAATGAATAAGTGACGACTTGATTTAATCATTCCCGTGAAGATGTGACGACACAGATTTCTTTTCTTGCGAGATTGGCAACGCACACCAAGAAATTAAACTAATTAGCTTCTTCCTCGTATAGTCCTATTAATAATCTTTCATACGAAAACTCGATACAAACCTAACACACCTTACCAGTGATTTGTCAACTTCGAAACATAACCACGTACCCACTACTAGGGGTACACACACACACACATATATATATATATATATATCCCAAAATTTACGTGAGATTCCGATTTAATTACACCTCAAAAATTCGTATTCTTCTGTTGCATGCATGCGTGATTAAAAATGAAGATATTGCAATAGCGACATTAAAACATAATCATTTCATTTGAGCACATATCACTCGCTCGTTCCACTACAACTGTTTTTTTTATTTTTCAAATTTTGTTTAGATGTGTCTTATGCTATTGTTGAGTCAGTTATGTGTGAAAAGTTTGCTTTGCCCAGATTCTGAATTTTGAAAGTGAAATAAGCATCTCAGATGATTTCATATGCTTGCTTAAATGGATATGAACCGGTTGGTTGAAGCATTGCTTAGTTTTGTGATACCCTTTTTCTCAGCCTACTGTTTAATATTTTTGAGCTTGCATGGATGTTTTGCTGAGTGTGGAATCTCTCTTAGTTGCCAATCTGACTGTCACTGTGCTTCTGAATTTTGCATATATAGCTGGATGACTGAGAACCCTTTTAGGATTTAACCCTTTTGGCTTGCGAAAGTACCTGTCCCATTTTATGCCCTAATTAACCAACCTTGAGCCTGAGCTTTATTTCAAAATAGTCAGTAAAATAAGCCCTTTTATCCCTCGATGGCCTTCTGTTCCGGAGAACAATTTAATTAAGTTCGCAAGTGGCTGTAGATCAAGGTGAATATGCATGAGTCTTGATGTTGAATTTTGTTATGGAATTGTGAAACATGATTTATTATATGAGCAATTTTGTGGTTCGAGAGAGTACGTCCGCAGAAAGGTGCATGGAGTGGTCTCCACCATCATCCTTCATCCATCAATGGTGATTGTATTTGTCGGAAACAATTGCTGGTGGAATAGTGTGTATAGATATTCTATATTGAGTATTATGCCCTTTTCAGTTCAGCAGTTGGTTTTGTGAGATATGGTTTTTAATTAATTTCACTTTTTTTTCTTTTCTGGAAAAGATTAATTAATATTAATGATTGGATAGAAATGCATTTGGTAGCCATGGTTTAGGTTAGGATAGCCGCCCGCCGACCACTTCTGGCCGGTTCGCCTGGCAACCGACGGTGGGTTTTTTCTTTTTTTTTTTTTAGCCTCATTGTCACACGAAATAAATTTTTGAAAAAGTGAAAAAACACACACACATCTTGGACGAACGTTGTCGTCTGTATATACTTTTGGAAGTTTTGGTTAGCAGGTAGAAGAAATATTGATACATTCCGAAATCCACATGTACGAGTTTAGGGCCCCGTTTGGTAACCAAACTCAAAACTATGTTTTGAGACTCATTTTGATTTTATAATAATTTTTCGTTATTTTTAATAAATATTTTTATATTTTCAATAAATCTTTTTACATTTCCAATGTAATTTTATTATTATAAAATCAAAATGAAACTCAAAATCATATTTTGAAACCTCTTCCACACGAGGCCGTACGAATCCAGTATTACAACGGGGAATAATTCTAATATAAATTGGCATATAATAGACAGTATTACATGTAGAATGGCAAATGCTAAGTTTTAAATTCAAATGAATCTGAATTCAGATGTTTCATTACAGTTATATGCATACGTGCATTATTTGTTTTGTGTCTAAAATGATGTAGTTTTACGTAAATAAAAAAGAAAGTAAATATTTTGGCGAGTAAAATTATGTAATTTTTGACACTGCAATAAATCGGTAGAGGAATTGAAGGATGTCACATGCAATTTTTGGTTTATTTCTTTTGAATCTTGGAGGAAATCTTTGAAGCACGAAAAACTTCATTTTCAAAAGCAAAAAAATTTAAAATAAGATTAAGATTTTACTGAATTCTCTCATCACAAGAAAGCTGAAAGAAGAAGTGATTGATGGGTGGAAAATAATGGCTCTTGAAAGTATTATTCTAAATTATTGGGAAAAAGAAACAAACAAATTAATCACAGAATTTCCTGAAAACAGCACACGCAAACCTACAGACTTCACGGGCAACCACCCAATCAACTTCGAAACTTTGAATGTTGCGATTTTACTGTATGTCTAAATTAATGGAAAAAATGCAACAGTAGTCCACAATCTTTACCTCTGTTTCAAATGTAGTCTACAATATTTAATATGTATCAAATGTAGTACACATTGTATCCGTTTTGTTTCAATTTCAGTCCAAAAGACCAAAATTGTACCAAATTAACGGTCAACGAATTTGACCATCAATCAAAGACGGATTTGACCTCCTAAAACCACCCCCTCCATATTAAAGATTGTGGACTACATCTGAAATAATGGTAAAGATTGTTGACTACTATTATATTTTTTTCGAAATTGTTGGGTAGGAAATTCTCAGAATGATGAGAATTAGAATTTAAGAAATGAGAAATTGTTGGAATTAAATAGCTTCTCGTTTCCGATAATTTATCATTTTCAAACTTATGCCATTATTTTCTTTTTCTATCTTTTTTGTTTCAATTTTTCTCTATTCATCCCTGTAATTTGCACTTTCTTTTCATCCTTTTTTTTTCAGACGATTCAGATACAAATTTTTTAGTTAATTAAGTAGTTATAAAATTTAAAAGTAAATAAATAATTTTCAAATAAGAGAGAATTTTGTATTTAAAAACTTTTTATGTTTATTTTAAAAATTACTTGAAAATGACATGTATTTAAAAGACCTCATATGGTGCAATGTTTTGTGGGAAAATATATAGTTACGAAATTTATGTTTGATTTCGTAATACTTTGGTATTGTTTTTCTCTTGAATTTGACATTTTTCTCCATTACATTTGAAGTTATTGATAGTTTTAGTCACTTTCACATATTAAAGGAGATTTTCAGATTGTTTGGACACTTTATATAAAACTTTACAAGTTTGAGTCTAATTTTCCTTTAGAAGGGTTCACTTTTACCAATGTACAACTTATTATAAATGTTAAGGTACAACAGCCAAAATAGCTAATTTGACTCTATTTATTCCTTTATATTCGTACTTATTAAGTATGGGATAATTTTGGACCACATATGATTATATTAGTAAGGGTATGAGAAGTAAAAAATTTAAAAGTTGACTATTTTATTGGAACAAAAAATAAATTTTAAAGTGGACTATTCTGATGGAACAAAGGGAGTAATTAATTTTTAAAAAATGCAAATTTGAGATGAATATATTACAATTGTAACATAATTTGTTGTGACTTGGGAAGCTCCTATAGTAAGTAAAAAGAATCAGAATCGTCAATATCAAGACAAATGTGTTATTCTTAAATAATATGGAAAAAAAATGCAATAGTGATCCACAATCTTTAACATGGAGGGGGTGGCTTTAGGAGGTCAAACCCGCCTTTGATTGAATTTGACCGTTAATTTGGTCCAATTTTCGTCTTTTGGATTGAAATTGAAATAAAACGGATACAATGTGGACTACATTTGATACATATTAAAATTTCGTGGACTACATTTGATACATATTAAAATTTCGTGGACTACATTTGATACATATTAAAATTTTGGACTACATTTGAAATAAAGGTAAAGATTGTAGAGTACTATTGCATTTTTTTCCCTAAATTAATTCTAACCCTTTACTTTTCAACTTTCAAGTGTACTTTTGAATTTTCTCATGTGTTTTTGGTAATTACAAGTTGTATCTTTTTACACTGTTATCACTTGCCAAGCTCACGAGTACTTTCGACAAAATTTGAATCAATTCAACGATTTCAAGTCAAACTCGAACCAACTCGATTTCCTATTGAGCCAACCGATCCATACTCTATATATTTATTAAATTATATTATATTGTATTATATAGTTTATTTTCATTTTTATTTAAAGATATTTAAAACTCAAAGTTGAGTTCGAGCTGTAACCGTTTCGAGTTTGACTTTGCTCATCTACCCCATATTCAAGTCAAGCCTACTGGATTTGATGCTTCAAAAAGCAAATCACAAGTTTCTGATAAAAAAAAAATCAGTTCTAGTAAGATTTGTTTGAAATCAAATTGAGTTGAGATCATTACCCGATAATATATCATACATAAGCTTGCAGAGCTGACGAACGCCAAGATTTGCAGACGGCCGCAAATCGCAGGTAGTCGGAAACATGAGCTAATTTGTCTAAAATAAGGCTCTAGAGTTCTGTCAGGATTAAGAAGAATCCTAAAGAATTTTAGAAGAGAAATAGAAGGGTTAGGGAAGAATTGAGATAGAATGAGGAAATTGGGGTTATTAGATTGAGAAAGGAATAGAGAGTTTTTCAACATGCAAATCGCTAAATCCCCAAATGACATATCCCCTCTACTTATACCCCGTAAGCTATTAACTAACTCCAATAATTGCTTCTAAATTGTTACAGTAACTAACTATCACACTAACTATCACACTTAGGTGCAGAATTTCATCTAAGCCCCTTTGTTCATGACAAATACCCCCTCTAGAAATCAGTCTTGTCCTCAAGACTGGAATTGGGGAAATTGATTGGTAATGAATCCTGCATCTTCCCATGAAGCTTCAGTAGAGTCTAGATTCCTCCATTTGATCAACCATTGGATAACAGATTGATTGTGGCGCACCACACTCCTCCGTTGAATAATGGCTTCTGGCTCCAAACGGCACACCTCCTCTTCATTAAAAGCCGGTAATTCAGCTGGAATTAAGGGCTCAGGGGCAAAATGTTTCTTGAGCTTCGAAACATGGAATACTGGATGGATTTTTGCATGTGAGGGAAGCTGTAGTTTATAAGCAACTGAGCCAATCTTTTCCAGTATTTTAAAAGGACCATAAAACTTGCTGGCAAGTTTCAGACAAGCACGAATGGCAATGGTTTGCTGCCTATAGGGTTGCAGCTTGAGGAAAACCCAATCTCCCACAGCAAACTCTCGTTCAGTCCTGTGTTGATCAGCAAAGAACTTCATTCTACTGCGAGCTTTCTCCAAATTTTCTCGTAGCAATTGTGAAACCCTTGTGCGTTGCTGAACCATATCTTCCACTGCCGGCAAAACACTGCTTTCATAACTTCCCAACAGCATAGGTACATGCTTCTCACCATAGAGAGCTTCATAAGGGGACATCCCAATACTAGAATGGGAGGTGGAGTTATACCAAGATTCAGCCAAAGATAACCATTTCTTCCATGAAGCTGGTTTTTCTGAAGTAAAACAGCGTAGATAAACCTCCAAGCACTGGTTAACCCTTTCTGTTTGACCATCACTTTGAGGATGGTAGGCACTGCTATAGTGCAGCTCCACGCCGAGAATCTTGAAGAGTTCTTTCCAAAAGTGACTCAAAAATATCCTATCCCTGTCACTCACAATGGCTTCAGGTAAGCTATGTAATTTAACAATATGATCCAAAAATAATTCAGCAATATCTGCAGCTGTAAAGGGGTGTTTGCAAGCTACGAAATGACTGTATTTAGTCAATCTGTCAACAACCACAAAAATAACAGTGTGCCCTTCAGAATCTGGTAGTTGCTCGATAAAGTCCATCGAAAGATGTTTCCATGCTCTAGCAGGAATCGGCAATGGTTGCAACAATCCAGGTGAGGATACGTGTTCAACTTTGCTACGTTGACATATTTGGCATTGTTGTATCAACTGGATGATGTCTTCTTTCATATGAGGCCAAAAGAAAAGCCCTTTGAGTCTTTGGATGCAAGCCGTTTGCCCCGAATGACCACTGAGAGGAGATGCATGCATTGTTTGCATAAGCTGTAACCTAATGCCTTGCCCTGTGCCTACACAAATTTTCCCAGCTTTTTTCAAAGTCCATGTTCGTATTGGAAGTCTGGTTGAGCAGCCGGATCTAGACATAACTGAGCAATAATGTCTTGGAAGTAAGCATCACCTTCATAACTGTTTTGAACTTGTTGTACCCACTTTGGTTGTACCTCTGAAATGGCTTGCAGCTGATCTGTGCCCCCTGGGACTGTTTCCTGCTCCAGCCTCCTTGACAATGCATCTGCAACAACATTGTCAACCCCCTTTTTGAATTGGATTTCATAATCCAATCCTAACAGCTTGGCTAACCACTTATATTGCAACGGATGGTGCAATTTCTGTTCCAGCAAGAATTTCAGGGCCTGATGATGCGTGCGAATTATAAAATGGTAGCCGATGAGGTAATTGCGCCATTTATCTACAGCCAATACCAGGGCTAGTAGTTCCTTCTCGTACACTGACAGTCCCAAATTTTTGGAGTTAAAAGCTCTACTCAAGAAAGCTAAAGGTCGCCCTTCCTGCATTAGTACTGCTCCCATTCCCCCATTTGAAGCATCAGTTTCGATGATAAAATTCTTTGAGAAGTCAGGCAGACGAAGTACTGGTGCAGTGGTTAAAGCTTCCTTAAGTTGGTTCATGGCTGTTTGAGCTTCCTCCGTCCACTGAAATGAGTCTTTTTTGAGCAGCTGTGTAAGAGGCTTGCACATAACACCGTAGCCTTTAACAAAGCGTCTATAATAACCCGCAAGGCCTAGGAATCCCCTTAAAGACTTAATATTGCGCGGATTTGGCCAATCCTTTACAGCTTCCACCTTAGCTGGATCTATTTCCACCCCTTGCCCAGAAATGATATGCCCCAAATACTCAACGGAAGGCTGCGCAAATGTACATTTGGACTTCTTTGCATATAACTGATGTGCAGATAAGAGTTTCAAAACTGTTTCTACATGCTGCAAATGAATTTTCAGGTCTGGACTATACACCAAGATATCATCAAAAAACACCAGTATAAACTTGCGCAAATATGGCTGAAAAATTCTATTCATCAATGCTTGGAAAGTAGAGGGGGCATTAGTAAGGCCGAAAGGCATTACCACAAACTTGAAGTGCCCGTGATGCGTTCTAAAAGCTGTTTTAGGAATATCTTGGGGCAACACCCTTATTTGGTGGTACCCGGAATGCAGGTCCAGCTTAGTGAATACTTTGGCCCCAAACAGTTCATTGAGCAATTCATCAATATTTGGTATTGGAAACTTATCCTTGACTGTCATCTCATTAAGTTGTCTATAATTTATACACATACGCCACGAGTCATCCTTTTTCTTAACCAGTAACACAGGGGAAGCAAAAGGGCTATGACTTGTTTGAACAACTCCAGAACTAAGCATTTCATCTACTTGTTTCTCAATTTCCGTTTTATGGGCATGAGGATATCGATATGGTTTGAGTTTAAACGGCTGGGCTTCAGGTTTCAATACTATAGCATGATCCAAATCTCTGTGGGGAGGCAACTGTGTCGGTGTATTAAAAACTTCAGAATAATGATCAATCAACTGAGTGAGAGATTCAGGAATATGATTTACCTCATCTGCAGAGCAAGCATTAATTCCCTGTCGATCTTTGTACCACGCTTGTTGTCTGGCTTCATCATAGCATTTCAACGCCTTGCCTCTAATCAATTTCATAGTGGCTTGCTTTGCCCCTCCTTGCAACAAAGATTGCCTTCCCTTGATTATCAATCTATATACTGGATTTTTGGAAATCGAACACTATGGGATTATAACGACTCATCCAATCAACGCCCAGAATGATATCCCAATTTCCCAGCTTCATCACACGCATACCAAAAGTGAAATTATAGTCCTGCATTTTCCATTTTACTCTAGGACAAACATCAGCACTACTTAGAGTTCTGCCATCAGCAACAGTAATCTTTAAGGGAGGAGCTAATGTACTAGGAATGTTCAGCAATTGTACTAACTGATGATCAATGAAACTTCGAGAACTACCTGTATCCATCAAAATTTTGACCCCTTTATCCCGAAGCAACCCTTGCAGGATTATTGTTTTTCTGGCCTTCTCCTCTTCCAGCGAACATAATTGTTCCTCCTCAGTATCTAAGAATTCAGGTTCTCCTTCGACTTGTTCCTCCTTTGTTATCTGAGAATCCTCATCCTCCTCTAACAACATAAAAGCCTGATTCCTCATCTTATAGAAATGCCCCGGGCTGAATTTCTCACCACATTTATAGCAGAGATTGTTATTCCGTCGATATTGGATCTCTTGTGGTGATATTTTCTGAAAATTCTCTCTCCGTTCCGGAATTCCTTTCGGTTCCTCACGTTCCACATTAGCCTATTTTGTAAAATTTCCCTGTTTCTGCCACTGTCCCGGTTTCGACAAATTCTTACTACTAGTTCTTCTAACTGATTCAATTGCGTCTTCTTGGTGCCGAGCTACTTCAAAAGCCTCCAAGAGATTTTGTGGCTTCATCATGCGCACAGTCGGTTTAAGCTCCTCTTTCAGTCCCGAAATAAAACTGGATACAAAATACTGTTCTGTGAGTTTGGGATTTTTACAGAATACCGCTGCCCGAAGATCTTCAAAGGTTTCTTGATAATCCAATACACTTCCTGTTTGTGCCAATTTATTAAGCTCCTCGATTTCGTCTTTCCCTTTCGGATCCCTAAATCTTCGCATCATAGCATCAGAAAACTCTTTCCATGAAATGTCATCGCCTCTCATCAATTTCAAACTGTTAAACAAAATGTCTATTCGGCCTTCGAAATACATTTCTATCATCTCCATACGCTCTTCTTCATCAATTCTATACAACCTGAAAATTTGTTGGCCTTCCTCAGCCAATCCCTCGGTCGTTCTCCGTTGAACTTTGGGAGTTCGATATTTGGATTCTTCGGGTGCCAGTTTCGGAATGCTTGTTCCTTAGAGAGGATCTTGACTTCCTCCCTGTCGGTTTGTTTAGACGTACTACCCGGAGTAGGTAGCAGCCCCGCCCGATTGACATTTCCGTTCGCCTCCCTCCCTTGAGGAGTTTCCCGGTTCCCATTCTTTCTTGCTCCGGCCAACATTGCTTCCGTTCTGACCTCACATTCTGTTGCGATTGATTCCATCCTCGCGTCAATACAGAGCATTAATTGCTCCAATTTCTCCATTTTCGCAACTTGTTCTTCTTGATTTTGTCTCCACTCGATCGACATCACTGTCACCTGTTCTTCGAGATTCTTTATGGGTTCTTCCCATGCTCGCGAGCACGTGTGTTCTGCCATCATTCCCATTGGTGAGAGAATCGAGCTCTGATACCAAATGTCAGGATTAAGAAGAATCCTGAAGAATTTTAGAAAAGAAATAGAAGGGTTAGGGAAGAATTGAGATAGAATGAGGAAATTGGGGTTATTAGATTGAGAAAGGAATAGAGAGTTTTTCAACATGCAAATCGCTAAATCCCCAAATGACATATCCCCTCTACTTATACCCCGTAAGCTATTAACTAACTCCAATAATTGCTTCTAAATCTGTTACAGTAACTAACTATCACACTAACTATCACACTTAGGTGCAGAATTTCATCTAAGCCCCTTTGTTCATGACAAGTTCTTCCGGGAGATTGTTCCAGTCCGACAGTGGGCAATTCTCGTATTCTTCTTCATCGGAGCAGTTCTCGTATTCTTTAGAATTTCAGGGCTCATGATTGACGAAAGTTGAATGGTCTCATTGAATCAAATTACGATCGATTGATTGAAGATGAAGAATAGATTCAGACGATTTGGAGAGGAACAAGGCAATTATATATATATATATGTATATATATATATATAAGAACTAAAACCCAAATTAATTATAAATCATATATAATTAATTAGTTTTTCAAAAATATATAATTAAATTAATAAGGATTATACACATAAGAAATTAGAAAATAACATTTTTATTGGAATACATATATCTAACTTTTCTATTGAGACGCATAAAGCTATATTTACCTCTTTTGAAAAATGTTATTCCCACAGCTATTGTGATATCGAAAACAAGTTAGTAAAAGTAAAGGTAAAATTGTGAAAAATAAGGACAGAATATTTTCATAAATCGCCATGTCCGTTGTGGTATGAAAATTTCAAGATGCATTAGTGAGAATTCAAAGTCTAACTAGGCCAATGCGATCAGTAAATTCAGCCCCGGGACAAAAGTTAACCCCCTAAAGAAATGGTTTAGTCTAAATTTTGTAAATAGATTGACAATCAAAACTTAACTCTTATATATATTGCATGCTAGTGAAGTCAAATATACCAAGCATGCCGGCGGTTTGCAACACACCAATTAATCGCTGTGACAATGAAGATGATGATGGGAATACTGAATATGGCCCTGGGAAACAGATGATGAAGAGGGCGAGGATGAAAAAGTCGCTTGTAGATTATACCAAATATCTCTAATGGTAAGAGTTTTTTTTTTCTCACTAAAACTGGGTCACACCCAAGCCCTAGCCGACGTGCCAACTTACCCAAACTTTAAAACCCTAAACAAAGAGAAAATTTTCATTATCATCCTTAGCCACTTGCTCCTTGCAGTTGCAGCTCCGTCGTGGATCTCTTAGCAATTCAACTTTCACAACAACAATTGGGTATGTCATTGACTCTTCTAATGGGATGAAGAGTATTATTTTAATTTTCTACTAATTTATTTACTTGGTAAATATTGATTAATTCTGAATATATATATATATATTTTTACCCTTGCATCTCAAGAATCGAATCCATGACATCGGTTTACAAGATCCTTCTCTTTACCACTATCCCAACCCTGCCCCACCTCTATAGTACTAAGAGTATAAAAAACAAAAAACTTTTTCATTATAACAAATTTTTTATATACAAATATAACTTTCCATTGAGACGGATGGAGTAATATTTGTCTCTTTTTGGCCAATTTTGCCCCATTAAAATATTGTGACATCAACAAAAGTTAGGTTTTGTTTGATAAAACTTAAGTCTGAAAACTCAAGTTTGAATCCGAAATCTGAATTCATTAAGTTACTATGTTTGATAAAATTTAAAATTTAAGATATGAAATTATGTCTGAAGTTTGCAAAGTCTGAATCTTGTTAAGTTATTAAAAATAAAAAAAATAAAATTTTTTTTTGGAACATTAAAAAATTTACTTATATTTTTAATAAAGTTATAAAAATATATGATAATTTACTTTTAAATTTTTTATAGTTATAAAACTAATTTATTATTATTTTTTTAATTGATACAATTTTAAAAATATTAAAAACATAAAATAAAATAAAATAATGATACAGAAAATGAGAAAACTGAAAGAAATTTTTTTTATTCAATTCATATTCAGTGATAAATGATTTACTCATCACTTATTTTCTAGGCTAAAACTATACTTGCTTTTCAGACCACTTAATTAACTAAGTTACTTGAGTTTTCGTTATCAAACGCACTTTAATCAATTAAGTACTTAACTTTAGAACCACTTAATTAATTAAGATTTATGACTAGCATTTATCAACCACACTCAATTTGGATAAGCTTTTCTTCATCAATTTTAAGTGTTAAATCTTAGTTATCAAATGAAGCCTTAGTATAAAAGTAAAGATAAATTTGTCAAAAACGGGGACAGAGAGTATTTTCTTAAACTAGAGGGAGGTAAACGGTTAAAGTGGTCATAGTAAAGTGTAATCAAGTCCATAGATATTTTATATATTTAAAAAAAAAATGCAAATAGCAAATTGATTTATAGATTTGTTTGGGCCCAAAGTATCTGTAAGGTAATGTTATATTAGCCCAACGGTAAAGGCCCAGCCCAGATCTTATATGAAAGGTTCACATCGCAGCCAATCACCCATTCGCATCCACAGCGAATTTCTTGCCGTCGCAGCTCCGCCGCGTATCTACCAGCAGTTCTAACCATGGGTATGTTAATTTGAATCAGAATTCAGCATTGTTAGTGATGTCAATCTGTGATAGTTAAAGTTTTTGTTTAATAATTTGTGACGATGAACAGGTAAGGTTCACGGTTCTTTGGCTCGTGCCGGTAAAGTGAGAGGGCAGACCCCTAAGGTCGCAAAGCAAGACAAAAAGAAGAAGCCCCGCGGCCGTGCCCACAAGCGTATGCAATACAACCGCCGTTTCGTCACTGCCGGTAATATTAATAATTTGTATTTTCTTTTAAATCTCTACGAAAGCTTTATTTTTACATTGCTCGTTGTATTATACAGTAGTAGACTATAATCTCAAAATAGAATGGCGAAAGAATTAGGGTTGTGTCTGCTGGACTCAAATTTATTTGTACAAATTGAAACTAGTTATTAGTTTCCGTTGTTATTTTGACTAGAATGCTGCGGTTGTATTCTCTATTTTCCTAGAAACTTGATCTGAATTGCGATATAAACCAGAATTAAGAATGTTGCCTTGTTTTATTTGCTTGCTTGCTTGCAGTTGTGGGCTTTGGCAAGAAGAAGGGACCCAACTCATCAGAGAAGTAAACTAGTAGGATTGTCATCGAATGGAATTTGTTAGTTTTGCACATTTTTATTCACTTGAGAGTGCACATTTGATTGAAGATCCTCCACCATGGTTAAAGATGTTTTTCTTATCTATCTTCCTTGGAATGGGATGTGGATGTGGATGTGATTGAAGAAGGGTTGATAACTTTAGTTTACTTTCTGTCTTTCTTTCGCATATTATGATTACCTTGCTAGTTTTTCCACCACTATTGGTGTTCTTAATTTGTGGAATGACATGAAAGTCACTGGCCCTTTGTCACTGTCTTTGCAGTTCTTACAGTTAGAATTTGATATGGTTACTTCAATTAGTTAAGTTGAATTAGTTCTATCTCAGCTGTCACTTAGTGCCAGAATTTACTGGCCCCAGTGATCCTAAATTATATGATTGTTATTTACTTAGTTATTTATCTTTACTAGTCTTTTTATTAATTATAAATAGATGATTGTACTATGAAAATACATACTTCTTGTCTTTCTATTATTCATCCTCCTTATTTTCTTAGGGTCCATTTGGTTGAACAGAATTAGAATTGAATTGGAACTGAAATTCTGTAGAATTGAAATATATAATTAAAATTGTAAATCCACTTGAATTCTATTATTTGGTAAAATAATAGATTAGTGTAGAAATGGAATTGTAATTCTAATTTTTGTTTTGTTTGAATACTTAAAATTTTATATAGAATTAGAATTCCTTTATAATTTTAAAATAGTCTTTTTTTTTTTTTTTTTGTCTTACTAATTATAAGAGTTTTCAAATTGACCGACAATATCCGATTCGGTTGAATTGAAAAGTTCGGTGTGTGCTCCGAAAATGACGATTCAGTTCAGTCGAGTTCAGGAGCGACCCAACTCTGCAAGCAAGCAGTTGGTTATAAATAGTTTGAATCTAAATCAATTTGTGAGATATGGTTTTTAATTAATTTCACATTTTTTGTGTGTGGGGTTAATTAATATTGATGATTGGATATAAATGCATTTGGTAGCCATGGTTTAGGTTAGGATAGCCACCAGCCGACCACTTCTGGCCTGTTCGGCGGTGGCTTTTCATTTTCAATATATATAACCTTTAATTTATTAGTTTCCTCCTTCACATTTAAATTTATGTTCAACTTTGATTTCTTTCTTTCATATCATTTATCCAAGTAAAATCTTTTAATTAAATAAAACTACATAATTTTTAATACTAAACACAATAGGACAACATATTATCGTCTTCTTCTCATCCCACACAGGATTTCACAACCAATCAAGATTGAAGGATGTCACATGCAATTTTTGGTTTATTTCTTTTGAATCTTGGAGGAAATCTTTGAAGCACGAAAAACTTCATTTTCAAAAGCAAAATTTTTTTTAAATAAGATTAAGATTTTACTGAATTCTCTCATCACAAGAAGGCTGAAAGAAGAAGTGATTGATAGGTGGAAAATAATGGCTCTTGAAAGTACTATTCTAAGGGCATGTTCTTAAAAGGCCTGTTCTTTATGTTGGGTTTGAAACAATTTTGAAATTTAAT
This sequence comes from Leptodermis oblonga, assembly GCA_016801395.1. Taxonomy (NCBI): domain Eukaryota; kingdom Viridiplantae; phylum Streptophyta; class Magnoliopsida; order Gentianales; family Rubiaceae; genus Leptodermis; species Leptodermis oblonga. The sequence goes on along the minus strand of CM028756.1, from coordinate 6,268,185 downwards.
TTTGAAAAAATAATTTTATGATCAGTTTTTATTATTTTTAATATAATTTTTGACTATCACTTATACCTTTTTATATTTTTAATACATTTTTTATATTATAAAATTATTTACAAAAACCTTTGAACGGTCTCGTCGGCAACAAGATTGGGTTTTGGAGAAAAAAATTTCGATCTGCTGACAGAAATGAATTGAGTTTAATTTGCAATTGTACATTTAAAATTGTTACAAATTGAAAATTTTGAATTTGACGAGGATGTAAAATAAGCATGTGACTAAAATCGTGATTTTTACCAAATAGTACAAATTGGCAGCCGAAAAATCCCATCAAGAAGAGCCCAACCCAACAACGTATTTTACCATATTGGAAGCTCACCAAACAAACCCTAAGTGGAAAGGCAATTCTCATCCCTTTTCTTTTATTTTTTTTCTCACTAAAAATTGGCTTTATAATACTAGGAAATGGAGAAGGTTCGTTTGGATTTGATAAGGAGATTCGGGTTTGGCGTTATCTCTATCTAAACTGTGGATGGATGCCTTCAATTCTTGAAAGAAAAAATGGAAAAAAAAAAAGGGATAAATATTAAAAGCAACAGTTAAATATGTACTGTAGTGGGGCAAAAGTGCAGAGAAGATGCCAGGTTTGAGCGATTGGTTTCCCCAAATAGCGATGGATCCCGTCATGCGGTGACTAGGATATGGATGCCTTCCACAAATCTTATCCTCTTTTCCCTTCTTGTCTACAGCTATGGGAAAGCGGAAAGCCAAGCATTTCAAACCATATGCACTTTTGTTATTAACGGATACACGACAAACATAACAATTAGTATTACATTTTACTCCTTCAATTATTACTATTATTTGAAAGAGTCACGTGTCAGACTGTTTTACAATACGTTATCGAATCGATACTACTGTCTTTAAAATCGATATGTGTGCTTTCATCGATAAACGATGCATTAGAAACTAAAATTGATACTAATATTTTCAAGCGATACGCGTATTACATGCGATGCTTGCTGTTTAATATAACAACGATATACCAGCAACTAAAAGTGATACATCATAGCAATGACGGAGCCACGTACAATTTTGTCCCACCTCTTTTTTTTTTTTTTTAAAACACACTTATTATATTATAAATTATTTAAAATTTAGGAGATTTTAAGTAATTGCCTAACCAAAATTATAAAAATTTGGGACAGAATTGAGATTGACAATATAAAATATTGATATTTTTATTATGCCATAAGAAAATTATAGTTGTCCAAAATAATTTGCCTTACTTGCCTTTAGGGGTTTGAATCCGCCACTGCATTCTATATAAACATTTGTTGGGGAAAATTACAAAATAACGATATTTTAGAGGACCAAATATTATTAATGCCTAAAAAAGAGACTATATTATGGTATTTCATTTTCATCCACTAAGAAAAAGCTGACTCATTAAATTATCCTGAAAAAAACTCGTGGCACGTTTATACTTTTTATGTCACTCAATACCACCACACATATATATATATATATATGGTTGTTGCATCACCGGGTTCGGCAGAAAACAAGAAGTCATCATCATCATCATCATCATCATCATCATCATCATCCTTGAAGCTGTTGATTCTCTCAATCTTCATCAGTTGATTCAAAGTCGTTAGACGGATTGAAGATCGCAATGGACGGAAGAGAACAACAACACATTTATCAAGAAATGGGGTTCAAGAAAAATGGAGTCCATGTCCAATGGGTCATCATGGAAGCTCAAAAGTCTGAATCTATGGAGTCCATCGGTGAAGACTCCGGCGACAACTCCGCGGCATCGACTTCCTCATCATCGGAGTTAGACGAGGACGCATCATCATCATCATCGTCTCCATCATCTGAATTCGGGCCTTTGTACGAATTATCAGACCTGATGAACCAACTTCCGATCAAGTAAGCATTTCCACAAACTGTTGATATGCTTGTTTCCGAAATCTCTTTGAGTTTCTCCGACTAAATTGATCTTCTATTATTGTATTGTATTTTCAGGAGAAGTCTTTCGAAACATTATCAGGGGAAGTCGCAATCTTTCACATCGTTGGCTAATGCGACGAGCCTTGAAGATCTTGCGAAAAAAGTTGGTCCTTACAGTCAGAGGATGAAGTCTTGTAAAAGTTACGCAGGTTTCGATGGTCGCAAGTACGGTCCGAAGGCCACCATAGCCAAGAAGAAGCCCTCTTCATCTTTTGCATCTTTGATAGGTACAAAAGGCAACCTCGTCGGTAGTTTTAGGCATCCAATTGCCCTGCAGAGGGATTGTTGATATGTAAGTTCCATCAATCTATATATGTTTGAGCACTTTTTTTGCAAGAAATTTTCTTGGAAGATCGAATCGGAACTCCTGGGGAACATAAATGAAAGTTCTTTCAGTTCATCGATCTGCAGAATTATGAACTAAATTTACAGTTTTTCCAGGTGAAATGAAAGCAATCCCACCTCCGCTTTCAAATTACGAACTCAGGATTTTCAATTTGTTAATTTGATACGTTTGTTATCTTCAAAGTTCCGGAGAGATAAAACTTAAAAGAATGAAGCCAAAAAGAACTGAAAATGAAAACTTTCTGTCAGATCAGATGGAAGAAGGATTTGGGGAAATGAGATAACGATCTTGGGACACGTCAAATAAAAAAAATTTAAAAATTTAAAACTGCTTTATTTATTTTGTGACCCGGAAATATATATATATATATATATATTTTAGAGAAAAATTATTTTTCAAAAAAATTTCTTCTAAGGGGCGTTTGGTTGTGAAATGGTTATGGGTTTTGTCATTCAAAAATGTTGTTTGGTTTATGAGCTAAAATTAGGTATCATTACTAATATTGTACAATAAATATTATTTTTACCCTTAAAAAGAATTTTATAAGAATGATATAATGCCAACTAAAACAAGGAAAATACAATAATTTTATTGATAATACAAGGCCTTATCTCTTAAAAATAATATGTATGACGTGTTAAAAATTTTAAAACTATATGTATTGTAATTTTGTTGTTTAATTTCTTATAATTTATCAGAAGAAAAATTTTCCTAAAAAAATTAATTCTTTTTATTTTGGAAATTTTGATTTATTACTAATTATTTGAGTTTCATTCATAAATTATAATTCTCAAACGTATCAAATACAAAAGCTAAGTAAAAATGCTTAAATATAAATATTTTAAAGAGAGAATAATTTCTTTGTTGACATAATCACAAAATAAACAAAGCCTTAAAATACCAACCCGTCGTGTCAAACTCCGACAAGTTAGTCCAGTGTAAAAGTCAAAAGGCCAGATTAATTCGAGGGAAATTGTTATAAATATGTTATAGTGTTGGTAATGATATTAACTTATCAATTCAGAAATGTTACTGTTCTTTTCTGGCTTATGTTAAAAAAACTTTAATTTTTTTTGAAAATTTTTTAGAGATAAATTTTTTTAAAAAAATTGTGTAAGTGAAAAATAAAAAAATATAATAATTGTATTATTTTTTCAATTTAAGTAAATATTTAAAAGAAATTTTAAATTTTGAATTCTTAAAAAAATAAAATTATTTTTGTGTATAAAATTTTAAAATAAAAAAGTGATAATTCTTAAAAAATAGTCACAAGAATGAACAGAGCAATCGACCGAACACTGATTGGGTTTCCGATTTCGATCAACAAATTAGCCGACCGGAGTGTGACGTCACATGTGTCACAAACATCCGTCCAGTGATACATAAAACTTGTTTCAGTGTTCAAAATGCCAGGAGGCTAATTATGCCAAATTTCGAATTACACAAAAATATTCTCAGGAAGGCTTCAAATTTTGTAGACGGGGGTGATTCCTAACAAATAAAAGCATTTTCTCATCACAACTGCAGTTGCCTCGCACAATAGCAGTCTACTTGTCTCCTCTGTTGAACCAACCACCTACACAATTTTCACAATAACAAACCTCATTTCAGCAACTTGTTATCTCTGTTTTTGAATCAATTGATATTAATAAAGACAAATATGCTCCATCTAATTTCATCACATGCGTCTCGAACCTGACAGTTCGTGTAGAATTTCGTGAAGTCTTCGGACAAATTGTACAAGTACTCGCACAATATATTCGGCAACAGATTAGTACAAGCTTCTTTGACCACCTACAAAATGCAGATTTGAACAACAGGATGCTAGTTTATGTGAAGTATAACAAACCTACAAGAAGATGGCAAAAGCAACTCCTGAAACTTACATCCGGAAATTGTAGCAAATGAAGTCCTAAAACATGTTCATCGGCATGATCCAAAGCAACGGTCCCAACCTGTCCAAAGGTCAAATCATTTTCTCAGTGCGTCCCCAAAGCAAAACTTGGTCGAAAACATGTTCCACCAGTAGTTAACAAACAAAATCATCATGATGTAAGGTAAAAACTCTTCTTTCAGAAACACAGATTAACATTTGAAACTGACAACTGGATTTCTAATTCTGCAAAGGGGCTGTGTATCTGAAAAGGGGTCACCATAGATAGCTCATCCTACATTTTCAAGAAAATAAATCCACGCACAGGATTCAAACTTCTGATGAATCGCTCAGATTGGCACAGATTTTAGATACAAAATCTAGAACCTCTAATCTCCAGACTTCTACCAAGGAATTATATTTCACAGAAGTATTAAGACGACAATACAAATTTCATCAATAAATACTCGACAAGTAAAATGAAGGCAATAACATATTGATGAAACTCTACCTTCTTCAGTTCCTCAATATCTTTACCGGATTTCCTGATAATTGAACAAATTCGAGCATGTGCGTACAGTAAATACACAGCAGTATTTCCCTGTTCACCATCAGAAAGGGCAGCATGAGATAAACGCCAATGCGGTAATAGTATTAAATTTACATGCCTACCCGAGTTAAGACTGGTAATTAGATGGATAGGTGTAATAACAAAAATAAAGTAGGCAGTTTAGGAGGGAAAGAACAGTAAGGGACGAGGCATCCCCAAGAAAAAAAGCGATTGAAGGTTTCAAAGGTCAAGGAATCAACCAACACACCTTGTCATTAAGCATCTGATCAAAGTTGAATGTGTAGTTGGTCAATCTGTTGTTCTTTAGGTCAGCATATCTGATTATATCCAACAAAAGAAAAGGTTAAAAACCATATACAGTAGAAAGCTCCCTTGTAAAACACAAACAAGTGAACAAAATTAAATGCCTTACTTCACAGCCCCATATCCAACAGCTTCTGCAGTTTTTTCAAGCTCCTCTTCTGTCCATTCCTCAGCTTTACCTGATCAACATTTAAATGATTATAAATTTCCAATTTTTTATAGTTATCCACCAGCAGCATGCATGGGTGACATATTCATATTAAAATTCAACAAACGAAGAAAGATAATTGTAATTCTGTATCATACCTCTTTCAATTAAAGCTGCCTTACACCGTGTCTTAGCTTCATCAAGTAAATCAACTAACTTAACAACTTCAGTACTACGTGTACGAAATCTCTTTCCATCATCTCCTAAAACAAGACCAAAACCAACATGGCTGACTCTTGGGTACTTATCATCTTCAGCTGGAAGCCAGCCTGCACGTCTGGCAGCCTAGAAGACAGTTGGATATTAGTCATCCTCACAAACTGAGAAATCTTTGCCACTTCCTGGGTAGAGAGTGTTCCAACATTTAGCAGGATATTAGTTACTTACACTGAAAAACATTTCGAAGTGCTCCCTCTGACCAACATCAGTAACATATATGATCCACTCAGCTTTTTCTTCATTAAGTCGATACCTTAAAACATTGCAGATAGGAGGTCTCAAAATAGAGAAAGACTACTGGCATGTAGAAGCTGAAGCATGCTTACATCTAATCAAAAGACCTGGCATTATCTAATTTCTGGAATTCAGAACCTCGTCAGGATACCTTTTAACAAGTTAAACCCTGTCATACTTTTCTTAGTGGAAATTGAAAGATGATGGTAGCAAAGCTCAAGGCACACAATAGGGCAACTATATAGTTTTTGCATTAATTTAAAATTTCTATTAGATGTGCACTGTCTGAACTAGTATAAAATTAAATCTCACCATAGTCAAAACAAAACAGCAGATTCAAAGCTTATCAAAAAAAAGAATTTAGGAATTATAAACAAACCAAATACAAGCAAGATCTGTTGAAGCATAGTTGTAACCACCGTCCCTCTTCACAACAATCAAAGGTCTCTCTATGCCTTCAACATAGATAACACGTGCACCCTCACTCTCAACGATCAAATTCCGTTCACTCAAAAGCTCTAATGCCTTCGGGATATACGGATTGTAAAAGCTTTCTCCCTAGTTAAAAGACAAAAGAATATCAATAATCCAGATTTACTCCACAAGCGCAACAAAAAAAATTATAGTTCCTTAACAGGATATCAAGCATATTATGGTGGCACTTTCTTATTAAACAACTGCTTAAGTTTCACATGCAAATATTCCAAAGCAATAAAGTAAAACGCAATATAATGTTCATTAAAATCTTTAGCATGACCATGCAAAGCTTCAAATATTCTGTTTTTACCTTCTCCTCCAAGTTGACACCTAGCCGTTGATAAACTTTATCAAATTCCTTTCGACTGATTTCACATATCTGGGTCCATGCCTTCCGATATTTTTCTTCCCCACCCTGTTACACATACAGAAGTTCAAAAGAACTTTTAGCAAAAATAAACATAGTATGAAGTTCAAGACATCGCCAATCATAACTAAAGCCCTCAAACAAAATCCTTTGTGTAAAAAGAAAATGCAACTTGTCCGGTAAGGATGATCAGCTTAGCGAAGCATTAACAGTAAAGATTTTGAAATTCACCTGAAGACTGACTACAGCTTTCTGGGCTCTCTCTTTAAAATCGGCATCTTCATCAAATCTCTTCTTTGAATCTTTATAGAATTTCTGAAGAATAATTATTCCAGAGAGAAAATATGTTAATCATCTTGAGGACAATTTAACTGCCAGGTTCAGTATTATGTAACAGTGATGCTCAATACCTTCAAAACCATATTGTGGTATAAAATTAATGTCACCATTAACAAACAAGAACAAATGAATTGTCAAAACATAAGATGCCAAAATTTCAACCAAGACTAAACTGTGATAGAGTATATCTGCAACAAATGTGGACCCAGATACAATACCAACCCATGATGCAACTTTAGTACTGCTTGCAAAGTTGCAAAGATCAACTGCCAAATTCACAAAACAGAAAAGCAAACGACTCCACCAGGAACTACTAGACATTTGAGCAAATATAAATGCAACAATGAATGAATAGAATAGATTCATTAAGTTCAACACAAAACAAAGCCATGAAGCCAAAGAAAAATAAAAGAAAGAGGTACCATCAAAATCTTATCTCCCACTCACCTGTAGATCTCCAATGGCTTGACTAGCAGCAACTTCCCAGTTTGCATGTTCTTCAAATAGGTACTCTATGAGCATGCCAAACTGTAAATGATAAACACATCTTCAGAATTGGAATACATAGGTAAAAATATAGTTTCTGGGCAGAATGGATAAGTTACAACTCTTAGAGATACCATAAATCATTAGACAAATAACTAAATCAATTTGGTTTGCCCATACAAGGGAAAGGGAAAATAAGCACAACATGGCATTATTTTTAAGGTTAAACTGATATATAATGTACCAAATACATGTTTCTGAAAACGCCTAAAAGACAGTAATAAATAAGCCTTTATACCTCTAAATGCCTAAAGGCAAGGTAAGGAAATCTATGCACAATGTTTGTACATCTATACAACTTCTATGCAGGGAAAATGAAATAAAAGGAAGGACAATTTTATAGATGTTCAGAATAAACGAGAGAAACTAATTTCAATATTTCATAGATAATAGATAATAAGATAGTACTAATAAGAAGCAAAAACACAGATGTTATCTAACTCATAAACAATGAAAATCATAATGACTGAAAGAGCAGAAAAAGGGTACACACGGTTGAATCTATTGCTGAACTTGCAATTACCTGTGTTCCCCAGTCACCAACATGATTCCTCCTTAAAACTTCAACATTGGAAAACTCCAGCATACGGGCAAGTGTGTCTCCAATAATGGTAGACCTTAAATGGCCAACATGCATCTCTTTTGCTATGTTTGGTGAGGAAAAATCAACTATGGCTCTTTGGACAGGAAGCTTTGGTGCCCATGTTTCAATACCATCTACAAGCATTTTATGAACTCTCTGAAGGAGGAGAATAAGCACAATTGTAAATGTTTCCATTATTGTCACCAAAATCATTTTGATCAGTGTAGAACCAATTATAAATGATGGGAGCTAGAAACTAGAAATATACGGTATACAATTATCAAAGCGGTGTGGGGATTGGAGGGAGGAAAGTACTGGGCTCTCTAAGAAAATAAGGAACGGTATTTACCTTTGCCATCCATCGGTTAGACAGCACCACATTTACATAGCCAGGTCCTGCTATAGAGCACTTTTCAATCATTTCTGAAGCAGGAAGATTGTCCATAATGGCCTACAATTGAAAATACAACAACCACATGACATAGTATTAGTTTAAAAACAGCGTCACAAAGGTATCATCATAGTGATTTGATGCCTAACGCATGCAAGGAAGACAAAATCAATACCTGTCCTACAGCCCGGGGATTCTTAAATTCTGGTACCCTACCTTTAACCTTTGCAAATAAGCTCATCGCATTGTTGCTGAACTAAAGAACAATTCCCTTAGTTGGCATCATAGAGCACAGAGAAAAAATAATGGTGAAAATATCTTTCTGCTAGTAACAAACCCGAACCGTACCATTGATAGTCACCGTGTTTAAGATCTTTGCAAGGAGTAACAATAGGGACTACATCTTGCTCGTCAGGGACAGTTAGTTTGAGTGATTCTCCAACTAGTTTATCTATTAGTTGCTTCAGACTCACGAAATTTTCAGTAACCTGCAAGGGAAGTATAATCACGAATATTCAAACTGCCAAAGGCAAACAAATATCACTGTGAAGACTGCATAGCAATGCATTTGTCCCTGAGAAGTGTGCATATTGGATCCAACTCATTACATTTAGGTCCAACGTAGTGCAAGCATTGTACTAAATGCGAGATTATCTAAGAGCTACAAACAAGAAGTATTATATTTCACCAATCAATAAGTGTTGCAATAATAGTACTTACATTAGCCATTGCCGATACAGATTGCACTTTTGCTATGCTATAAGGTCTAATGCTTGTCCGCAGAGTACCTGTCTAGTTTCACAACCATCGGAATAAAAATTAACCGCAAGAAAGACCAAGACCCATTGGTAACTTATCATGCATAATCATCATAACCATCACAACTCCAAAATGAAAAATATATAAATTCAGAATATGCAGAAGAAAAGACAATCGCAACATGAAGAAATTTAAGCATACAAACATAAAAACTACAAAATCCTGCATAAAACTGAACGAAGCTGGCTACTTTAACACCGTACTCAAACAAAAATTGCAAATGCTTTATGGCTAAACTTCAACATACAGAGGAAGGGAAGCTAATCATAGAGAGAAACTCACGGGTTGAGGATTGGAAGAGAGGGAAAAGACTCGCTTGAGGTTTAGGAAGGAAAGAAGGAACGGCCGCCGGCGGAAGAAAATTGGCATAAATAGCCGCCGTGTTCATTCCTTTCCCTACTACAAGGGAATTTTTGGTATTTCCAAATTTCTTCTCAATCTGATTTGGGGATTTTGGGGAATACCTGGCTTCTGATTTTTAGAACTTGGGGATTTTGGGGAATACTTGGCTTCTGATTTGTTGATGGACTTGGATGAAATTCCGATCCCGGTCGGAACTCTCAGGTTTGAGAGAGAAATTCGATAATCTTGGGCAAACGTCTCGCTTGCAAAAGCAATTGGGATGTTGAATCAGGGTCATGACAATGGTATGATCAAAGGCCCAAATATGGTAGATGAGGAGGCAAATTACGATGGGCTTTCCCAATTAACTTATGGCCCAAATATATATCTTATTTATATAGTGTCGCTCTTCTCACGTGGGATAGCTATATTTCATGACAATCCATCACGATTTGTCATATGTATGCGGTGACGCAGGGTGTCTGGCTTTGATAATTATTGTTCATGATCCGGAGTTTGACACTGGGGGAAGAAGGCGCTGTTATTAGGGCTGTCAATATTCGACACGACACGACGACACGACACGAACCCGACACGATATAAGCGGGTTTGGGTTAGGGGTTTTCGGGTTGGTGGGTCAAACGGGTCGACCCGTTTAACCCGTATAATAAACGGGTCAAATTCAGGTCAACCCGCGAACCCAATTACGACCCGGTTGACCCATCTAAATAATATTAATAAATTATGAGGTTAAATTTGTAATTTTGAAAAATTGGCCTAACCCTAATGTTGTAATGTACACCTTATTTCTTTCACTTCTTTTTTTTCCCCTCCCTCCTTTTATTTTTCTCTTTCTTTCCTTTCTCCCTCACGGCTGCACTACTTCTTCTTCCCTTCCTCATTTTCATATTTTTCTCTTTCTTTCCTTTCTCCCTCACGGCTGCACCACTTCTTCTTCCCTTCCTCATTTCCATGACCGACAGCGACTACTCCCTCCTCTCTCCTTTTTTTTTTTTTTTCCCTTTCTTTTCTCTCTTTATTTCCTTTCTCCCCTGCACTCATCCGAACCTAGATCTATTTTCCTCTCTTTTCTCTTCTTCTTTTTTATTTCTTTTTCTTTCTTTCCTTAGTCCCACCCATGACATCTATTTCCTTCTACCACTTTCTTCTATTTCCGTCAGCAAATGGGTGGTGGTGGATTAGAGTTAACATGTTCTATGGGTATTGGGTCACCTATTGACCCATATAACCCACATAACCCGTATAACCCATATAATTATATATAGGTTTTTAGCTCATAAAATAAACAGGTTAATGGGTTGGGTCGGGTTGCACTTTGTTAAATGGGTCGGGTTCGGGTTTATATAATGACCCATATAATAAATGGGTCGGGTTCGGGTTTACAAGTATTAACCCGCCAACCCGCCAACCCGAACCCGCCAACCCGAACCCGACCCAATTGCCAGCCCTAGCTGTTATCTTGCACCTGAGGTTAGTTTATCTCATTTTAGATTGTCTTATGCTTGTTCGAGTTGATGCTTTGTGAGCTAATTCTTAATTTGATGATCATTGTCTACTTATGTGAAATGTGAAATGTAATGTTGTTGTAGCTTTAAAAGGTTTATGCTAGCCAAAATTAAGTGTTCTTATCTCCAGTAACATCTTTATATACATGTTCAGAACGGAAAACTGCAATCAAGTTTAGAAACACAGTGATTTTATGTTAGTTTGAACTGCCAAGTTTTTCTAGGTTCTTTTGCCTCTGGGTTGTGTAAAAGTTTTCTCCTTTTTTCTTAGTCACATTGAGGATGCATCATCATCAAATTGTTATGTTGCACTATTTTGCTTGCTTTTTGTTGAAACTGCCAGCTATGCTTCTAACTGGATTTACTACATGGGTTCAAAATAGTTGAAGATAACTTCCATAAGGTAAGCCACTTTGGAAGGGGGTCTCGTAGTTAAACAAGAACAATTACAGTAGTGTGTAAGCATGACAAGTGAATTCAAATCTTAGAATACACACCCTAGAAATAAACTTGGTGACTGATTTCCCAGCCCTATTTGAAATCTAGTTTTAGTTATCTGTGTGGAGAGAGAATTATCTTTAGTTGATTTGTGGATCACAGAAGATGGAAAAGGAGAGAATTATATGTAGTCTGTGAAAATATTCCTTCTATGTGTTCCATTGATAGATATCTTTTCTTGAGATTTTTTTCTCCTACTTGTCGTTAAGTCTTGTGTTTCTGGATGAATTCCTTTCATGTTGCAGAGATTTTATGAGCATGGAGGTGAGATGCAAGTTTTGCAAGATGCACCTTTAAAACCATCAATGGACATATTTTCTGTGGGGTGGGTATTTGCAAACATTAGAGTCAATACTTTGGAATTGCATATTATCAATACTATATGATACAAGTTTAATTTTCTCATTTTCAATGAGTTTTTGCTGCACATAATCGCATTTGCAATTTTCTCATAAAGCTTATGGAAGAAGTTTCCAAAAGTATATTCAATCATTCATGGTTGGTTTTTTGTCTTCCTCTTGGCATTAATGTCATTAGGCGATCATAATCAATTATTCTCGTTACTTGGACCTTCTGGTTGTTCCTCAGTTTCTGACTACTCTCTTCAGTTTTGATATGTCAAATGTTTTGATAATTGCTCCCTGGATTAGATAATTTTTCATTACTGCCTTTTCCAATTCGATCCCATCGTGGTAAAAATCCATATGCTTGTTATGTATGTTCAGGTATGAGAAATTGAAACAGGGATGACTTCATTTCTTTTTGGGAATATTTTGAAAATTAGGATTTTAACTTTTTTAGTTTGGTTATACTTTGTGGGTTGGGATCATTATTCACGATGATGATACACTCATTTCTATGGAATAATCTGCTGCCTTGTGACATGATCATACGGATTTTATTTTCCTACCGCTGGCTACTTCAGGTGTGTGATTGCAGAGCTTTTCCTCGAGGGTCAGCCATTGTTTGAGTTGTCTCAACTGCATGCTTATTGTAGAGGACAATATGATCCTAGCCAACATTTGGAAGAGGTAGTTCTATTTGGGGCCTTCTTTTCTAATTCCGCTTGAGTCATAAGATAGTTTTACTGCTTATTCTTTTGTTTGCATTGCTTTTCCAATTTTTTCTTTGTGGGTTTATTGGAACAGAGTTATAGATTTTTGTGGATAGAATATTCTTCCAGATGTCAACATTGGCTTTTACTCTTTGTTGGCCTTTATCAATCGTCTTTTGATCAAGATCCCAGATTCTGGAATCCACAAGATGATTCTTCATATGATTCAACTGGATGTAGAATCTCGTTTTTCTGCAGAGGGATACGTGCAGAACTTCTCTGGTGTTGTGTTTCCTTGCTACTTCTCTCCATTCCTTCACAATTTGCACTCCTTGTTGAATCCACTTAATTCAGATGCAAGGGTAAGGGAAATTTGACCTGTGATCATTGACTTGAGCATCGTAGCTTATTTGCTTGACTGTCTTATGCAGGTTTTAATATGTCAGACATCTGTTCGGGAGATTCTAAGACAAATGATGAACAGTTCTGTAGGCAAGGAGAAAGGTTCTGGACAGGCTTCTTCATTAAATGCTGTAAATGACAAAGTGCAGATTAATTTGGAAAAAGACTCCCTCAGCAGAAAAGAACAGGTGCATAGGAGCTCAATGCATGATAGATTTGATCTTCTTGGTGATGTCAGTAACCTTCTCCGGGATGTAGAACAAAACAGTCACTGTCATGTTGTGAAACCAATTATGGAATCCAGTTCTGCATATTCTCAAAGTTTGAAGCAGTGTGATGTGCAATCTCCAGATGAGCTAATTCAGACTATCTCCAATGTGTCTTAACAGAAGTCACCATCCCTTCCTGAAGAAGATAACTACAACTGATTTGAATTCATTGATGTCAGATTATGATAACCATTCAGACACTTTTGGAATGCCTTTTCTGTCATTACCGCAACATATCAGGAGCTGTGAAGGCCTGGTTTTGATTGCCTCATTGCTCTGCGCCTGTATAAGAAATGTCAAGCTGCCATTTATGAGGAGAGGGGCTGTTCTTCTTCTGAAGTCATGTTCCTTGTACATAGATGATGAAGATAGATTGCAACGTGTGCTTCCATATGTCATTGCAATGCTCTCAGATCCAGCAGCAATTGTGCGGTGTGCAGCTTTGGAAACTATATGTGACAGACATTCTTCCCTAGGTCAGAGATTTTCCTCCCAGTGATGCAAAAAAATTTCCTGAATATGTTCTTCCAATGCTTTCCATTACAAAGATATGCTTGTTTCCAAAATCTCTTTTGAGTTTCTTCGACTAAATTGAAATTCTATTGTGTGTTTTCAGGAGAGGTCTTTCGAAACATTATCAGGGGGAGTCGCAATCTTTCACATCGTTGGCTAATGCGACGAACCTTGAAGATCTTGCGAAGAAAGTTGGGCCTTACAGCCAGAGGATGAAGTCTTGTAAGAGTTACGCTGGTTTCGATGGTCGCAATACGGTCCGAAGGCCACCATAGCCAAGAAGAAGCCCTCTTCATCTTTTGCATCTTTGAAGGGTAGAAAAGGCAACCTCGTTCGGTAGTTTTAGGCATCCAATAGCCCTGAAAAGGGATTGTTGATATGTAAGTTCCATCAATCTATAGTATATTTTTGAGCACTTTTTTGGCAGGAAATTTCGTTAAGAAGACCGAATCGGAGCTGGGAACATAGATGGTAGTTCTTCTGGTCATGGATCTGCAGAATTATGAATTATTTTTCCAGAATTTGAACCAATCCCACCACTGCTTTCAAATTACAAACTCAGGATTTCAATCTGTTGGATTTGATACGTTTGTTATCTTCAAAGTTCCGGAGGAGATAAAACTTGAAAGAATGAAGCCAAAAAGAACTGAAAAACGAAACCCTTCTGTCAGATTAGATGGAAGAAGGATTTGGGGAAAGGGGATAACGATATTGGGACACACGTCAAATAAAAAAAAATGCTTTATTTATTTTGTGAGTTGGAAAAAAATATATTTTAGAGAAAGATTAATTTTTCGAAAAAATTTCTTTTAAGGGGTGTTTGGTTTGAGTCAAAGAATGAGAATGAGTATGATTTTGATGGTAGAGTGAAATGGTAATTGGTTTTGTCGTTCAAAAATGTTATTTGGTTTATGAGCTAGAATTAGGTATCATTACTAATATTACACGATCAATATCAATTTTGCCCTTAATTTTATTTTTATTTTTATAAGAATGATATAGTGCCAACCAAAACAAGCAAAATACAATAATTTTATTGATAATATGAGGCCTTTATCTCTTAAAAAAACTATGTATGATGTGCTAAAAAAATTATAAAATATTGTAATTTTGTTGTTTAATTTCTTATAATTTATTAGAAGAAAATTTTTCCTCAAAATAACTTTTTTTTTTTTTGGGTGATTTTGATTTTATATTATAATTCTCAAACGTATCAAATATAAACCTAAGAATTTAAGTAGGAAATATGCTGTTTTTTCTTTAAAGAATGTTTAAATATGTAAATATTTTAAAGAGAGAATAATTTTTTTGTTGACCTAATCACAAAATAAACAAAGCCTCCAACACGAGAAAATATTGGCAACTTGGGGAACAGTATAAAAAATCTTAAACACCAACCCGCGGTGACAAACTCCGACCAGCCGTCAAACTAGTCCAGTGTAAAAGCCGAAAGGCCAGATTAATTCGAATGAAATTGTTAACTTGCCTATATATTTTTTTAATGAATTTTGATTTTCGATAAATAATTTTATAATGTAAAAAAATATATTAAAAATGTAAAACGATACATCTGAATAGGAAAAAAAATATTGAAAATGATAAAATCTTATTATAATAAATTAAATTTACTATTTAAACTCAAACCAAAACGTAAAGAACAAAGCCTTTAACTATTCAGAAATCTTAATCTAAATCAATCGACCCAGTATCCAATCAGTTCTTACATTTCAGACATTTTCCCGCAATCGAACGAACGCTGATTGGGTTTCCGATTCCGATCAAATCAGCCGATCGGAGGGTGACGTCATAAACATCCGTCCAGTGACTGATACATAACAAATGTCATAAACTTCTTTCAGTGTTCAAAAAGGCAGGAGGATAATTGTGCCAAATTTCGAACCATCTCATCTATCCAAGTTACACAAATATATTCTCAGGAAGGCTTCAAATTTTGTAGACGGGGGTGATTCCTAACAAATAAAAGCATTTTCTCATCACAACTGCAGTTGCCTCGCACAATAGCAGTCTACTTGTCTCCTCTGCTGAACCAACCACCTACACAATTTTCACAATAACAAACCTCATTTCAGCAACTTGTTATCTCTGTTTTTGAATCAATTGAGATTAATTAAAGACAAATATGCTCCATCTAATTTCATCACATGCGTCGAACCTGACAGTTCGTGTAGAATTTCGTGAAGTCTTCGGACAAATTGTACAAGTACTCGCACAATATATTCGGCAACAGATTAGTACAAGCTTCTTTGACCACCTACAAAATGCAGATTTGAACAATAGGATGCTAGTTTATGTGAAGTATAACAAACCTACAAGATGGCAAAAGCAACTCCTGAAACTTACATCCGGAAATTGTAGCAAATGAAGTCCTAAAACACGTTCATCGGCATGATCCAAAGCAACGGTCCCAACCTGTCCAAAGGTCAAATCATTTTCTCAGTGCGTCCACAAAGCAAAACTTGGTCGAAAACATGTTCCACAAGTAGTTAACAAACAAAATCATCATGATGTAAGGTAAAAACTCTTCTTTCAGAAACACATATTAACATTTGAAACTGACAACTGGATTTCTAATTCTGCAAAGGGGCTGTGTATCTGAAAAGGGGTCACCATAGATAGCTCATCCTACATTTTCAAGAAATAAATCCACGCACAGGATTCAAACTTCTGATGAATCGCTCAGATTGGCACAGATTTTACATACAAAATCTAGAACCTCTAATCTCCAGACTTCTACCAAGGAATTATATTTCGCAGAAGTATTAAGACGACAATACAAATTTCATCAATAAATATTCGACAAGTAAAATGAAGGCAATAACATATTGATGAAACTCTACCTTCTTCAGTTCCTCAATATCTTTACCAGATTTCCTGATAATTGAACAAATTCGAGCATGTGCGTACAGTAAATATACAGCAGTATTTCCCTGTTCATCATCAGAAAGGGCAGCGTGAGATAAACGCCAATGCGGTAATAGTATTAAATTTACATGCCTACCCGAGTTAAGACTGGTAATTAGATGGATAGGTATAATAACAAAAATAAAGTAGGCAGTCTAGGAGGAAAAGAACAGTAGGGGACGAGGCATCCCCAAGAAAAAAAGCGATTGAAGGTTGCAAAGGTCAAGGAATCAACCCACACACCTTGTCATTAAGCATCTGATCAAAGTTGAATGTGTAGTTGGTCAATCTGTTGTTCTTTAGGTCAGCATATCTGATTATATCCAACAAAAGAAAAGGTTAAAAACAATAGAGAAAGCTTCAATGTAAAACACAAACAAGTGAACAAAATCAAATGCCTTACTTCACAGCACCATATCCAACAGCTTCTGCAGTTTTTTCAAGCTCCTCTTCAGTCCATTCCTCAGCTTTACCTGATCAACATGTAAAAGATTATCATTTCCCAATTTTTTTTTTTTAGTTATCCACAAGTAGCATGCATGGGTGACATATTCATATTAAAATTCTACAAATGAAGAAAGACAATTGAAATTTTATATCATACCTCTTTCAATTAAAGCCGTCTTACACCGTGTCTTAGCTTCATCAAGTAAATCAACTAATTTAACAACTTCAGTACTCCTTGTACGAAATCGCTTTCCATCATCTCCTAAAACAAGACCAAAACCAACGTGGCTGACTCTGGGGTACTTATCATCTTCAGCTGGAAGCCAGCCTGCACGTCTGGCAGCCTAGAAGACAGTTGGATATTAGTCATCCTCACAAACTGATAAATCTTTTCCACTTCCTGAGTAGAGAGTGTTCGAACATTTAGCAGGACATTAGTTACTTACACTGAAAAACATTTCGAAGTGCTCCCTCTGACCAACATCAGTGACATATATGATCCACTCAGCTTTTTCTTCATTAAGTCGATACCTTGAAATATTGCAGGTAGGAGGTTTCAAAATAGATACCTTGAAATATTGCAGGTAGGAGGTTTCAAAATAGAGAAATACTACTGGCATGTAGAAGCTGAAGCATGCCTACATCTAATCAAAAGACCTGGCATTATCTCATTTCTGGAATTCAGAACCTTGTCAGGATAACTTTTAACAAGTTAAACCCTGTCATACTTTTCTTAGTGGAGATTGAAAGATGATGGTAGCAAAGCTCAAGGCACACAATAGGACAACTATAGAGTTTTTGCATGAGTTTAAAATTTCTGCTAGATGTGCACCGTCTGAACTAGTATATAATTTAAATCTCACCATATTCAAAAGAAAATAGCAGATTCAGAGCTTATCAAAAACAGAATTTAGGAATTATAAACAAACCATATACAAGCAAGATCTGTTGAAGCATAGTTGTAACCACCGTCCCTCTTCACAACAATCAAAGGTCTCTCTATGCCTTCAACATAAATAACACGTGCACCCTCACTCTCAACGATCAAATTCTGTTCACTCAAAAGCTCTAATGCCTTCGGGATATACGGATTGTAAAAGCTTTCTCCCTAGTTAAAAGACACAAGAATATCAATAATCCAGACATACTCCACAGTCACAAGAAAAAAATTATAGTTCCCTAACAGGATATCAAGCATATTATGGTGGCACTTTTTTATTAAACAACCGCTGAAGTTTCATATGCAAATATTCCAAAGCAAATAAGTAAAACGCAATATAATGTTTATTCAAATCTTTGGCATGACCATGCAAAGCTTCAGATATTCTGTTTTCACCTTCTCCTCCAAGTTGACACCAAGCCGCTGATAAACCTTATCAAATTCCTTTCGACTGATTTCACATATCTGTGCCCATGCCTTCCGATATTTTTCTTCCCCACCCTGTTACACATGTACAGAAGTTCAAAAGAACTGTAGCAAAAATAAACATAGTATGATGTTCAACACATCGCAAGTCATAACTAAAACTGTCGAACAAAATCCTTACTGAAAAAAGAAAATGCAACTTGTCCGGTAAGGATGATCAGATTAGCAAAGCATTAGCTGTAAAGATTTTGAAATTCACCTGAAGACTGACCACAACTTTCTGGGCTCTCTCTTTAAAACCGGCATCTTCATCAAATCTCTTCTTTGAATCCTTATAGAATTTCTGAAGAATAATCATTCCAGAGAGAGTATATGTTAATCATCTTTAGGACAATTTAACTGCCAGGTTCAGTATTATGTAACAATGATGCCCAATACCTTCAAATCCATATTATGGTATAAAACTAATGTCATCATTAACAAACAAGAACAAATAAATTGTCAAAACATAAGATGCCAAATTTTCAACCAACACTAAACTTTGATAGAGTATATCTGCAACAAATGTGGACCCAGATACAATACCAACCCATAATGCAACTTTAGTATTGCTTGCATTGATCAACTGCCACATTCACAAAATAGAAAAGCAAACGACTCCACCAGGGACTACTAGACATTTGAGCAAATATAAATGCCACAATGAATGAATAGACTAATCTTCTAACATTCATCAAGTTCAACACAAAACAAAGCCATGAAGCCCCCCCTCCCCAAAGGGAAAAAAAAGAAAAAGAAAGAGGTACCATCAAAATCTTATCTCCCACTCACCTGTAGATCTCCAATGGCTTGACTAGCAGCAATTTCCCAGTTTGGATGTTCTTCAAATAGGTACTCTATAAGCATGCCCAACTGTAAATGATAACGCATCTTCAGAATTGGAATACATAGGTAAAAATATAGTTTCTGGGCAGAATGGATGAGTTATAACTCCTAGAGATACCATAAATCATTAGACAAATAACTAAATCAATTTGGTTTGCCCATACAAGGGAAAGGGGGAAAATAAGCATAACATGGCAATATTTTTAAGGTTAAACTGATATTTAGTGTACCAAATACATGTTTCTGAAAACGCCTAAAAGACAGCAACAAGTAAACATTTATCCCTCTAAAGGCCTAAAGACAAGGTAAGGAAATCTATGCACAATGTTTGTATAACTAGACAACTTCTATGCTGGAAAATGAAATAAAAGGAAGGACCATTTTATAGATGTTCAGAATAAACGCGAGAAACTGATTTCAATGTTTCATAGATAATAAGATAGTACTAGTAAGAAGCAAAAACATACAGATGTTATCTAACTCATAAACAATGAAAGTCATAATGGCTGAAAGAGCAGAAAAAGATAAGACGATTGAATCTATTGCTGAACTTGCAATTACCTGTGTTCCCCAATCACCAACATGATTCCTCCTTAAAACTTCAACATTGGAAAACTCCAGCATTCGGGCGAGTGTGTCTCCAATAATGGAAGACCTTAAATGGCCAACATGCATTTCTTTCGCTATGTTTGGTGAGGAAAAATCAACTATAGCTCGTTTGACAGGAAGCTTTGGAGCCCATGTTTCAATACCATCTACTAGCATTTTATGAACCCTCTGAAGGAGGAGAGTAAGCACAATTGTAAATGTTGCCATTATTGTCACCAAAATCATTTGATTAGTGTCGAACCAATTATAAATTGATGGAAGCTAAAAACCGGAAATACACGATATAAAATTATCAAAGGGGTGTGGGGAGAGGAGGAACTTTTACTGGGCTCTCTAAGAAAATAAGGAATGGTATTTACCTTTGCCACCCATTGCTTAGACAGCACCACATTTACATAGCCAGGTCCTGCTATAGAGCACTTTTCAATAATTTCTGAAGCAGGAAGATTGTCCATAATGGCCTACAATTGAAAATACAACAACCACATGACATAGCATTAGTTGAAAAACAGGGTCACAAAGGTATCATCATAGTGATTTGATGCCTAACACATGCAAGGAAGACAAAATCAATACCTGTCCTACAGCCCGGGGATTCTTAAATTCTGGTACCCTACCTTTGACCTTTGCAAATAAGCTCATCGCATTGTTGCTGAACTAAAGAAAAATTCCCTTAATTGGTATCATAGAGCACAAAGAAAAAATAATGGTGAAATATGTTTGTGCTAGTAACAAACCCGAACCGTACCATTGATAGTCACCGTGTTTAAGATCTTTGCAAGGAGTAACAATAGGGACTACATCTTGCTCGTCAGGGACAGTTAATTTGAGTGATTCTTCAACTAGTTTCTCTATTACTTGCTTCTTCAGACTCACCAAATACACAGTAACCTGCAGATTGCCAAAAGGCAAAAAAATATTACGGTGCAGACTGCATAGTAATGCATTTGTCTCAGTGTGCACATGGATCTAACTCATTAACTCTCTCACATGAATTCTCTAAATTATTACTTTTATGTCCAATTTTATGTCCAACGTTGTGCAAGTATGTTACTAAATGTGAGATTATCTAAGAGCCACAAACAATAAATATTATACATCACCTATCAATAAGTGTTACAATAATAGTACTTACATCAGCCATTGCAGATACAGATACTGGCGGATCAGGGAGGCGAGCCCTTTGACCGGAAAATTAGAGTGGTATTTCAGTTGGAGGACCCAAAATAAAATAAAATAAACCTACAAGAAATAACTAGAAGCAGCGACCTGATTGCCAAATCTCAAACTCAAACAATTTGATCAGCTCACGTCGCACGAGGAGCTTAACCAATTTGATTAAATCAATTGATCAAATCCAATAGATAGATGCTGCACTTGAACCAAATTCCACGGAAACCAAAAAGAATAGCAAAGCAATAATAAAGCTTTAACAGATTTAAAGCTAACCGAAATAAATCAAAGCGAAGGGCTGCTGGTCGTACCACCCGAAATAGCCTTTTTTACGTAATTCTCTGTGATTATAATAACACAAGACATGTATTTATAATCTAAATTATTTTTTTAAATAAATACGAAACAAAAAAGGAAACAAATGAATAGAAAACACAAAACCAAATCGAAAATAGAAACTAATAGAAAATTTAATTTAATTTTTTCTACATTAGTGTTGAATTTTTTGATCCATGTAAAACCCAACCCGTTTTTTGATCCCTATATAAAACCCCAACCCGCAGCCACCCCCGACCCCAAGAAACCGACCCTTCCGTGCTCACAGATCGGTGCAGTATGTAGATACTATAGCAGTACCGCTGCCTGCAACTTTTTTGGGAAGGATACGACCGTATGAAGAGGAAGAGTGGAGTAGCGTTTTTCCTTTATTATTTTTGTTTGGGTAAATGACCTTGTCTTCCCTTAAGTTAGTTGGACACTCAGTTTTAATTTTTAAATAGTCCCTTATGTTGAAAAAATTTTATTTTGGTCCTTAAACTTGCATTTGTAATTTTAAGTGGTCCTTTAAAATTTTGGCCAAAAAAATGCGGGTCATCCAGCCAACTCAAGGGCATAGACTGGAAACAAGAAAATATGTGGTGAAGCTTGAGAAAATATGTGGGACCCGCATACTGAGACTTTGGCCAAGAAAATTGTAGCAGAAGTAAGGAACAATTTTGCTTTTTCTTCCTGGGTTTTTTAATTGAATCTTTTCCCTTGGCATTCATTAATGATGGAAAACTGGAAAGTGAACAGTCGAAGCTTGTTCAGTCGTCGACGAACGAGAAGAAACTCAAATTCTTTTCATTTCTGCATTTTGATCTTCTAGCAATCAAAAATGGCGGTATCTTCAACTGGAACTGATCAAACCATCTTCTCCCACGCCTCATCACCTCAAACACTTCAAATTCTCTCCTCTGGACCAGATTGCCTCAACCATCTACGTCAACACAGTATTCTTCTACAGAGGGCCGCCGGGAGATGGCGGCGGAGGCGCTTTGAAATTGCTCCAGTGACTGAAAGGATATCGCTCTATTTTACCCTTTCGCCGGAAGGATATCCGGTGACGGCGATTCTGTCGATTGCAATGACCGTGGCGTTCCTTTTCTCCACGATTTCTCCCCCTGTTCTGTAATCGAAATGATCGGAAAACAGAGTAAACAGTCGAAGCTTGTTCCGTCGTCGACGAACGAGAAGAAACTCAAGGAATTGTTAGCGAATTGTCCGTTGATTGTTCAAGCTACGTTTTTTCAATGTGGCGGAATGGCTTTATCTGTTTCAGTTTCCCATAAAGTTGCTGATGCATCCTCTGTTATCTCGTTCGTTATCTCTTGGGCTCGATGTGGGCACGACGATGACCGTTCTTCTCCGACGATGACGATGCATCCTCTGTTTTCTTGCTATGGAAAAAAGAAAGAAAAAGCAAAATTGTTCCCTACTTCTGCTGCAATTTTCTTGGCCAAAGTCTCAGCATGCGGGTCCCACATATTTTAAAAGGGACATTTTTTAAAGAACAAGAAAAAATCCTTAAGGGAACACTTTTTAGAAAACATGGCGAGAATAGGGAAAGATGAGTTAATGGTGATTAAGTTTTAACATAAAAGCTTTTTATTTGTTTACGCTTACAATTCCTAAGATTCGAATGTATTACTTCAGGGTTACAAGTTTTGTCCAATTACCACCACTCCAACCATATCCCCAACATAAATACAAAACTTTGATTTTCACATTTTTCTTTGAATGAAAGTAGTATCTATGAAAGGGTAAGATTAAAATCCATTTATGTAACTATTCATTCATTGAATAATGACTAATACAATTGTATTAGTAATGCATCATAAGTCCTTATCACTAAGTGAATGGTTCCATAAAAGGACGGTTGTATTTCCCATAGGAATTACTCCTTCTGTTATTTATTAAATGTCGTTGTAACTCTAATTTAATGTTTTAAAAAATGTGTCAGTTTACAAGTTTGCATGCAGAAAATACAAAAGATTTCAACCTTTATCCCTATAGTTAAAAAAAAAAAAGAAGAAGAAGAAATAAAGTTCAACTTAAAGCAATAAATTGAGAGACTGAAAATACAACATTTAATAATAGTAATTAAGGGTAAATATGACAAATTTAAAAATTATTCTTGTTTCAAAATAAATGTTATTCCATTTAAAATTATAAATTCTTTTAAATTTTGCCTTCATATTTTACACATTTAATTAAATCACATCATTAATTATATGATTGTCTCTCACATAAATACTTATCTAATTCCTTATACTTAACATTAATTAAAAATAAATAATTATTTGTAGCTATTTTTTATGGAAAAGTTAAAAATAGCGTGACTTCTCTATCACCTTTCTTTTATTTAATTTTATTTTTTAAGATTAAAACTTCTTCTTGCTGGAGAAAAGGAAGTATTGTACTTCATTTCAAATGAACGAATTAGTACCCCAATGGATGGTGTGCTGGGCGAGCCACTCCGACGTCGGGGGTTCGATCGTAAAAAATGATGTTAGTACATTAGTATACTATAAAAGGCAAAATTTTGTTTTAAGAATCAATTCACTTAATACATTGGGAGGCCAGCTGGCCTCACTCATTCATTTGAGCTGAAATGAAACCCAGGATCAATTCATCCTGGGCTTCCATTTTGCACCATTTTTTTTCTTCAATTTTTAGTATTTAGGTTAGGGAGTCTAACCCCATGTTCTGGGGCTAGGATGCCTAAACTCCGAGAATGGGTTTAGGGTGCCTAAACCCATTCTCGGGGTTAGGCGAAATGGGTTAGGGTGCCCTAACCCCCGGGAATGGGTTTAGGCACCCTAACCCATTTCGCCTAATCCCGATAATGAGTTTAGGGTGCCTAAACTCATTCGTGAGGTTAGAAAATTTAAAAAAATAGAAAAAAAAAATAAAAAATGAGGCTCTTTTTTTTTTCCAGTGAGGCTGCCGGCCATTTTTCCTGCAACAATGGCGCCGCAAGTAAAGAAACCCACCAATGGGTTTCATTATATGAAACCCATTTGCTGGGTTTCATATTTCATATCATGAAACCCGGCAAATGGGTTTCATTATATGAAATCCAGTGGCTGAATGCAAACCCATTTGCTGGGTTTCATGCATCGTATGGAGGAAAGTTGGGCTGGAGGCAATAAAATAAAGGTAAGGGCAAATATGGTAAAGTTATAAAATATTATCTTTCCTTTCTTACGTTTAATACTTTTTTTCCTTGCGTTTAGCATTGTCAAAAAATAATTAGCACACTATGGCACATTAAAAAAGACGCCACATCGCAAGGAAAGAGAGAATCATGTAAATTAAGTTGAATAAAAAATAAAGAAAAAATAAAATTCCGTGCACTCAATGAAGAGTTCAAACTTTTATTTTTATTATTTATTGGAATTTAGTTTTTTTTTAAAACAATTTAATTTTAACAATTACTTCCCCCGTTCCAAAATGTATGATGTTTTACTTTTTCAAATTTGTTTCAAAATGTATGATATTTTAGGAATTCAAGAACCACTACAAAAAAATGTGTTTTTAGAGACGTCATTAAAACTGTCCTAAATAGTACACTTACTGTCTCAAAATGGCTTTTAAGACAGTGTTGTGACAGTAGTTGTAGCGTTTCCGTTAAGAGTTAAGACCTTTGCAAAAGAAATTTGAGACAATAAAACTGTCTCAAATTATTTTTGAGACTGGGTTAAGGCAATTGTTCAACTGTCTCAAAAGTATCAGGGAACATATATTTTTCTTGTCTCAAGTGTAGTGTCTCAAATTGTAAAAAATTTGAGACACTTAATTGAGACAACAATATATAATATCTTATTTTCTTAATATTTTGGGATTTTAAATCGTGTAAGCAATAATCCACCTCAAATAGAAATAATTTTTTTAGTGTTTTATTTATTTATTGGTATGATATTGTTTTTCATTGAACACACAATTCTTCGAAAGGGTTGCAATTGCCAATTTCAAAACCAATAAACGTCAAATCTTGATTCCAAGACGAAAATAAATATTTAGTACAATAAAACACTATAGTTGATCCAATCAATATAACATCAAAATATTCAATGTGTATTTTCTTAAGAACAAGATACAATGATAAAAGCTAAAAAAGAGATATTCAATGATGCGATATCTAAACAGTTTAGTTGTTTCATAAACAAAACATTGGTTGTTTCATAAACAAAACACCGGCTATTATTTTGGATAAAACTAAGAAAGTGTTGAGAAATAAAATAATGTATGCTTAAGTTCCACTATCTTGAAACTAACTTCCATCCATTCATTCATCTTCAGATTCCTGAAAGATTGGTTACAAAAAAGATTCCTGAAAGAAAGAAAAAAAATACTGATATCAATCAATATAGCTATATAACTAAACAAAATGAGAACAACTTTATTTATTAAGAAATTAAATGAATGCATTTACAATTAAACACCAATTTTGCTGCAAGAAATTAAGAAATTACATAATATATGTTGATAATGCATCCGTTGGCTTTCCATTTGCTACCATCTATAAAAGAATTCCATCCGCTACCATCTATAAAAGAAAATACAATATTTTTCATACCAAAGCGAACAAGATACTTGATATAACGTGAATACAAAACACATAGAAAGAAAATGTAAGACGGTATTTGTTCATCTATATCAAACACAATAATTTTAACTCGACAAAGACTACTTCACGTTAATGGAACTCAATGGCAACTAATGAAAAAATAGTACCTTTTCAAGAAGTTCTTTCCTACCAAATAAAGCTCTAACTTCTTCAATACTGCCTATTAAACAAAGCAGTAGAAATTTGACATGTTAATAATGAAATAGGAGAATATCAATACATTACATTCAAGTGTGAACAAAATTTATAAAAACTCACCAACCTCGAAACTACTTCCGTAACTTTTCACCATATATGTTCTAGTTAATTCATTAACGTTAAAGTAAGAAGTTAGATTGAAGCACATGTTTAAGAAAACCACTTTTCAAAATCTTTCAAAGAGCCAATAATCCAGATGAAATTGTAAAAAAAAAGAAAAAAATGCTGCAGCACCAAGCTTGGTGGTGCTGCTGCAGAGGTAATTTTGCCTCTGTAAAAGCACCAAGCTTGATGTTTGTTTGAGCTAGGAAGGGATTAAATACAAATAGAAGACAAGACATTCAGCATTTTAGGCCAACGAGAAATTGTAGAAAAGAGACATGATATTCAGTGTTTAAGGCCAATGAAAAATTGTAGTGAATTCAGTATGTGTCCAGTGAGAAATTGTTTTGGCAATAGACTCAAAGTTTAAGTGGCTACTAATCCAAAAAAAAAAATGACAAAAAATCATGTCATCATCACTTCATGTTTAGACTAAAAGTCAAGTGAGGCTGTTCATAATCCCGCTGTAGTGAAGGGGGTACTGTAATCTACATATTTAAACTGATCTAATTGTTTAGAATCAAGAAATGAGATAAAAATTAACAAATCAGCACAAAGGAATCCAAATTATACCTTCAAATAGATATAAACTTTAGAGGTAAAACAGTAAAATAAAAGATTTACATTTACTTTTCCCTTTGACTAGATAAGAGCCTACTGTCCTCTTCGCTCAAACAAAAAGCTAGTTCGCGTAACTTGTGCTCAACTTCTTATCGAAGTTTGGTAGCTATATCCCTTAAATTTGGAATGGAATTCTAATGAAATTCCCTATAATATGCTTTCAGCCAATCTACTGCCTGAAAAGATGAAATCATGCTTAGGATCATGTTCAGAAACTTAGGGTATTTGAATCCCAACCGAGAATATCAAATGATCAAAAGTGACAATAATACTTAAGTCCTTCAGTACTGACACCTTATACGTAATTTTTATAATATATTATTACAAAATATAATTCTATCCCAGAGAAGAACTCATGAATAGCAATATCCAACAAAAGCATTTCAGAGTGGAGGCTTTTGGTAATGCACAAACTCTACCTTTACAGAGGCTAGACGGAGAAGGTGAAGAAAAGGAAGATCCCGATGAGAACCCTCTACAAGAGAAGAAATACTCAGGTTACAAGTAATTTTTAAGTCAAACCAATTTACAAGAAATATTTTCAAATGTTAGATTGAAAACCAATTGGACAAACTAAAAGATGTAGGTACACTGCAAGTGAAGGCAATGGGGAAATTTTCAATTGTTTCCCTTAAAAGCATGGAGACAATTAAGGAACTCAAGCCAATACTATTTGTGTTATGTACCAGATCATATGCACATCACCGGATGAAGTCCATAACAAATATAAGGCATTTTAAACACATCAGTTAGGAGAAACAAATGATCAACTAATAATCAATTGAAAGAATCTAAAATTGCTTACCATGACGAATACCAATCAGCATAGGAGGAATATTGAATCAATAGAAAGCTTGGTGCTGCTGCTTGGAGATGTTTCTGCAACTTAAAAATAAAAAATAAAAATAAAAAAAGAAGAAGAAGTATTGCTGCAGCACCAAGCTTGATGCTGCTACAGAGGAAATTTTCCTTCTGAAGCAGCACCAAGCTTGCTGCTGTAACTTATATATATATATATATATAGTAGGAATGCGATTTCTAGAGTCTCTTAGTATTCTTTAGACTAATAACATGCTTGCAATTTGTAAATACCTTTATGAGTGCAAACTAGGATTTTCTCCATTAGGAAGCTAAGGACAATGAATACTTCTATCATAGCAGAAAACTATTTATTGGAACCAAAGGGCATAGATTCAATACCTGACCATGGACTTCTGTTGCATGCAGAATAGAACTGTGAATTGGTATTGCCAAGCATTCCACCTCCCTCTCTTCCTCACATGTAGTCCTCCAACAGTTACTAACGAACAGTAACGACAATTTCTAAATATATGATGTTGATCTAAGAGCTATCTGCCTTCATAGTACATTGATGTTTGCTTTATCATGCATAACTCAAGATTTATGAATGAACTACCTTTCATATTGGACTTCAAACTTGAGAAAAGTGTAGTCATCCTCATAAAATAAAAAAAATAAAAAAACTACAATTTACTTGGTTCTGTTTTATATCGAAACCTACCAAATGTTGTAGCAACTGTAAATTTTCTTTCGTCTTTTGGCTAATAGAGCAGCTTGTGAAGCTAGGGAAGCCCCCACTCTGCCTCAACCTCCCTAGGACAAAGTAAAACTAAAAAAATCAATTAAATTTGGGAGGCTTGGATATAGAGTAATGAAGCAATTTGATCCAGAGACAAAACATAGGTCTCTTCTCTTCCAAATTGAATACCCTGTGGACAACACAAAGTAAAGGCATCGTTTTATGTTATCCTTCGAGTATAAAATGCAGCCTTATGATAAAAGATACTCCCCCGTCCCAGAGTCCACGAAATAATTTCTCTTGTTAGCTGCAGAATCCAATGAAATCATTTCTTTCAAGGTTTCTAGTACAGAGATTGACAAATCAACTCCCAAATTCTTCTCACACTTGGATTAAGACTCTTGAATGTTTACATTGCCGTAAACAAGTTTTAGTTTACATATTCTATAAATAAATATATATATATATATATCATCACAACAATCGAAAATCATACTTATAGATAGAAGAATATTATTGTAATTACCAGAGAATTGTCAATTTTGGCTGGAGGGACAGTTAATTGGTTGTTCTTGCATCGACACCTTCGCAGAGAACAAGGGACGACTTGTTTTGGTGTCAGAGTCAAACGATTTTCTCTTTCATCAGTTCCTATACGAATTGATGGTGTTGCTGGAGGTTTTACACCATAAAAGCCTTGACAAATCCACAATATAGAGGCATCGTCGGCGGTGGCAATCGAGGTGATGGTGCGAGGGTTCTAATTCAAAAGCCTCGCCTTTCCCTTTTGTTGACTTACGCTGCTTTCTATTCTACATTTTAGATTTTTCCTTTTTTTGGTTAATCAACAAAGGTCTTCAAGGTAAGCCCATTTAGGAAAAATAAAATAAAATTTAAAAACCATAAAAAAATACTAACCATTATGGTTTGGGTTTGTAGGCCTACACAGGCTACACTAATACTTCTTCTTCTTCAAAAACCATAAAAAAATACTAACCATTATGGTTTACCATTCATTTATCATTTATGTTGTAGAATTACAAGATAAAACTTATTAAAATTACAACTTACATAAAAAAAAATGTAAAGAACACCTGCGATGGGTGCCTGTGGTTCGGGCCGATGGACAGTGCGTTGAACCCAGGTCGGCGATGTAGGCCCTTATGGTATCAGAGCCATTATGGTTGATGAAGAAAACTGGTTTCTTGGTTTAACACTACTTTCTTGATGGAAAAACTGAAAATGTTTCAGAAAAACAATAATAAAGATAATATTAAAAATAAAATGAAAACTGAAGAGGAATTACCCTCTAATTTAGATCTTTTGTCCAGATGGACCATTCCTTATGTGGAACCAAAATTAATATATCATCAAGGATTTTTTAATAAAGTAGGATTGAAACAGATTTGTAAAACAACTGAACAATCCTTAGCCATTCAAGATGCTGATACAGCAATAACTCTTCTCTCTGAAGAAGATTTAGAACCTTATAGGTTTTCTCATAAATTTTTACATATTGGTTTAGTGCAAATTGCTTTTAAACCTCTTACACTTGATAATTTACCAGAAAGTTTTATAGCAACTTTGAGAGATGGTAGAAATAAAGAATGGAGAAAATCAATAATTGGAGTTATACAGTCTAGTCTGGCTCATGGTCCAGTATATTTTAATGTTCATCCAAATTTTAATCTAGCTTTGACAGATAGAAATATTTACAAAGCTTTAACTTTGAATATAAAGACTGAAGGTTATAATTATGAACCTGGTTCAGAAATAATGTGTATTTGTTATAGAATTTATTATAAGCCGTTATACACTATGAATCCATGTTATAAAGTGGAAGAAAAACAAAAAGATTTGAATGAAACAATCTTAATTGAATCAAATTTCAGTAAGTCGAATATTACGACAAGAAGAACCATAAAATGGGATGAAATTCCGATTCCTCAGCATTGGAAAATGACCAGGGTTGCTCATATTGAACCCAGAAATGAACATAGGATTTCTAATGTAATCCAGACTCCAGATGGAGATGTATATGTACAAATGAGTAATACTCAGGGACTTTCTCGATCTTCCTCTGTAAGATCATTTATTTCCCCTTTCAAGGATGAAATTCCTATGTCTCATAGACATTCTACATCTAACATTGGTGATGTGAATAAACATCATCCTAACTTGTCTTTACATTCTTTAAATTCAAGTTCAAGTGGTGAGAATAATCGCCATTCTTTAAATTCCTTTCATACTGCTTTAAATAATAGTCATTTAAATTCCAGTCATTTAAATTCCAGTCATTTAAATTCAAGTCATTTAAATTCAAGTGATGGAATAACCCATCATAATGCTTTAATTTCTGAGCAATTATTACGTGATGGAATAAACCGTCATAATCCTTCTACTTCATATGTTAGAAATTATATTCCTGATTTTATTCCTCCTAGAAATTTTGCTGATGATCATATTCCTGCCAGTGAGGAGAAAAATCCTCATGTTGATTTATTATATAAGAAAAAGAATAATATTGTTCATGATATTTCTGATAGAAAAGAACCGGAAATAACCGAATCTGAAATGAATTTTTCAATATGAATAATACAACAAAAATAGATTTTAGTAAAGGATCTGAGGCTCGAATGAAAATTCGAGATGAATTCTTGAAACCCAGATGGGAAGTTTTCAGAAAATGGTTTTTTCAATATTTTTCTATTGAAGAAAGAAATAATCTTTCAAAAGAATTTTATAAGTTCTTAGGAGAAAAGAATATTTTATTTCCTTTTGTTCCATGGTTTGTTCATAATTACATAGAACCAGAAATTTCTGTCATAGAAAGAGAATTTAGATTGAATAATGGTAATATTTTGAAGAGTCATTTCCCTCCTCAAGAATCTTTTAGTATATTAAAAGGAAAAATAGCTATGAATTTTAATGCTTTTTCAAAATTATTTGAAGAAAATACTTTGACAATAACAGTCAAAAATATAAACAAAATAATTGAACAACAAAATTTTGCAAATATGTATTTAATTATATTAGGAGAACAAATTGTTTCTTTACATGATCGTCTTGATAAGCTCATAGATAATAATACAATTATTAGTAATAATAATATTCCTAGTACTAGTAATTCTAAGGAAAATATAGGTGTGCTTGCAGCTCCTAGTCTTCAGCCTCCACCTGAAATAAAAGATTTTAAGTTTAAAACTGGTAATCATGAATTGTTAAATCTGCTCAATGAGAAATTTAAAGGGTTAAATATAACCACAATAGAAGAAGAATTTTCAAATGAAATAGAAAATAATCCAGAATATAAAAAAGTAATAAAAGATGAAATTAATAAAATTTCAGAAAAATACACTCCAATTCAAAGAATAAATTATTATAGTAGGCCATCGCCTGTAGATATTCTTCATGAAGAACAAGAATACGTAATTAATAATAGTTATAGTGGTAAATGTATTTATGAATGGAATTTAGATGGTTATACAGAAAAACAAATTTATAATTTAGTTCATAGAATGTTAATGTACAGTACTATTTGTAAGCAGAATGGTAATAATGACAGTAATATTGCAAAAATGATAGTTGCAGGATTTACTGGCCAACTTAAAGGTTGGTGGGATAATTATTTACCCCAAACAGGTAAAGATGAAATTTATAAAACTGTTAAACAGGAAGGTGACCAGATGGTTGAAAATTTGTTTATACTTTAATTGTTACAATTTTAGAACATTTTACGGGTAGAATTTCTGATAATAGTGAAAATATCCGTACTTTATTGCAAAATCTTAGGTGTAAAACACTTTCTGAATTTAGATGGTATAAAGATGCATTCCTTAATAGAGTCATGGAATTGCCTGAGTCTAATAGCAATCATTGGAAGTCTAAGTTTATAGATGGTCTTCCCAGTTTATTTGCTGAAAGAGTCAGAAAAGCTCTTAGGAAGGATAAAATTACTATCCCATATAATGATTATACGTATGGTAAACTGATAGCAACTTGCGTCCAGGAAGGTTTATCATTATGTAATGAAATTAAATTAAGTCAACAAATAAAACATCAGAGATTAACAGAAAGAAGTCAATTAGGACATTTTTGTAGTCAATTTGGAATGGATATTCCCTTTCCAAATAAAAAACCTCATAGGAAAGAAAAATCTGATAAGATTTTTAAAAAGAAAAGATATTCTAGAAAAAATTTCATAAAAAATTAGAAAAAAGAAAAGAAAGAAAAGAAGCTAGAATAGCTAGAAGGAAAAATCCGGTGGATGTTAGATGTTATAGATGTGGAAAAACAGGTCACTTTGCAAATAAATGCAAAGAAAAGATAAAATCTTTAAAATTAGATGAAGAATTAGAAGATAAGATTTCTAAAATATTATTAGAAACAAGTTCTGAATCAGAATCTTATGAGTCTTCAGATGAAGAAAATAAAATTGATTTTTCAGAAAATGATCTGTCATCATATGAGTCAGATTCCGATTGTGCTTGTAGTACAAAAGGATCTTGTTTGAAAAAATTAGATGATAATTCTGAAAATGAATTTTATAAAATTATGTCTCAATTTCAAGACATAAATGTTTTAACAGATAATACTTTGTTAGAATTTTTAAAACAAATAAAAAATTCTGATTTAAGATCAAAAATAATTGATGATATTCAAAATATTCCTGAAATGAATAGTAACTCTGGAATGAATAGTAATTCCGAAAATAAAAATGATTTTCACATATATGATGAACCATATTCTATGAATGAGGTTCAAAGAATGATGAAAGAAAGAAGTAATACTTTAGTTTCAAGTGTTTCAATCAATGATTTGAACAATGAAGTCAAAAATCTTCAAAAAGAAATCCAATTTCTTAAACTAAGAAATCTTACGTTTGAAGAAAGAATCTCTCATTTGGAAAAAGGAAAGGAAATAATTACTTCTCCAAACTTCTTTGAAATCAAACCACCAAATGATGAAGAACAATTCCTATCATCATTAGACATAATTACCACTCAAAAATGGTACACTAAAGTCAACTTATTAATTGATAATAATTTTCAAATTGAATTAATTGCATTAATTGATAGTGGTGCAGATATTAGTGTCATACAAGAAGGTTTAATACCTACAAAATATTTTCATAAAACTACTCATAGTTTAAGGCATGCTGGAGGAGAAAAATTAGATATTCAATTTAAACTCCCCAAAGCCTATATTTGTAAAAATAAAGTTTGTATTCCAGAAAGTTTTTTATTAGTTAAAAACATTACAAATCAAGTGATACTTGGTACTCCTTTTTTGAAAAAATTATATCCAATTTATCATATTGATTCAAAAGGGTTAAAAGGAACTTATGAAAATAATCAAATAAATTTCCAATTCATAATGGAACCGTTTTCAAAGGTTTTAAATACTATCAAAGAAAATATTCTTAGAAAAAAGAATCAAATGAATTTTCTAAAATACGAAATTAATATTTTAACAATTGAGGAAAAACTTCAAAATCCTAAATTACAGGATAAAATTAAAATGATTTCTAATAATTTTTCAATAGAAATATGCAATGAACATCCAAATGCTTTTTGGGATAGAAAAAAGCATATTGTGAGTCTTCCATACGAAGATGATTTTGATGAAAAGAAAATTCCAACAAAGGCTAGGCCTTGTCAAATGAATTCTGAATATTTGGAATTATGTAAAAAAGAAATACAATCTCTTTTACAAAAAGAATTAATACAACCTTCAAATTCTCCGTGGTCATGTACTGCATTTTATGTTAATAAGCATAGTGAAATTGAAAGAGGTATTCCCAGGATGGTAATAAATTATAAACCTCTTAATAAAGTTTTAAAATGGATTAGACATCCAATCCCTAATAAAAAGGATTTATTAGATAGATTATATGATTCAATAATATTTTCCAAATTTGATTTAAAATCAGGATATTGGCAAATTCAAATTGATAAAAAAGATCAGTATAAAACTGCTTTTACTGTTCCAATAGGACATTATGAGTGGAAAGTTATGCCTTTTGGACTGAAGAATGCTCCTTCAGAATTTCAACAAATTATGAATGATATTTTTATCCCTTATAGTGAATTTATTATTGTTTATATTGATGATATCTTAGTATTTTCTAAAGATATTGAGACCCATTTTAAACACTTGAATATTTTCAAGAATTTGATTATTCAAAATGGTCTAGTCATATCTAAGTCTAAAATGAGTTTGTTTCAAACAAAAATTAGATTTTTGGGTCATAATATTGAAAAAGGAAATATAATTCCCATAAATAGAAGTATAGATTTTGCTTCTAAATTTCCAGATGAAATTTTGGATAAAACCCAATTACAAAGATTTTTGGGCAGTCTAAATTATATTTCTTCATATTATAAAAATCTTAATGAAGATACTGCAATTCTTTATGATAGGCTGAAAAAGAATCCTAAGCCTTGGTCTGAGAATCATACTCAGGCAGTTAGAAGAATTAAATCTAAAGTGAAATCACTTCCTTGTTTAATGATAGCAAATCCTAATCTGGAGAAAATAATAGAAACAGATGCTTCAGATATAGGTTATGGTGGAATCTTAAAACAAAAATCAAAGGATAGTAAACAAGAATTTCTTGTTCGATATCATTCAGGTAAATGGTCTGATAGTCAGAAAAATTATGCTACGGTGGCAAAAGAAATCTTAGCCATTGTTAAATGTGTATTGAAATTTCAAGATGATTTATATAATCAAAAGTTTATTATTAGAACTGATTGCAAATCTGCAAAATTTATGTTTAATAAAGATTTTAAGCATGATGTATCTAAGCAAATGTTTGCTAGATGGCAGGCTCATTTAGCTCCATTTGATTTTGATATTCAGTATAAAAAAGGAGAAGAAAATAGTCTTCCAGATTTTTTGACTAGAGAATTTTTGAATAATGACTGATCATAATTTTTATGATTGCAGGTTGATGCACCCTAGAGGAAGGGCCTCTGGCCCTTACCGAGGTCGTGGAGGACGAGGAAATATCCTCGCCCAGCATGGTGGAAGAAGGCTAGTAGCAGAAAATATTTCTGCTAGAAGGAGTATGTCTCCTGAAGATCCATTATATGAAGAATTTATGGAGTTCATAAACAAGAAGCAAGGTGATACTTCTGCTTCATCATCATCTTCATATTCAAAAATTGTTGGAAAAGAAGACAAGGAAGAATATCTGACTTCCTACCATCAGAATAATAATAAAGAGGTGATAATACTCTTGGAAGGTAAGGATTTACAGTGGATCAATGATCCATGGACCTTGATGAACAGGTACCTTGACAGCTCTGGTTATGCTGAAATGGCTTATAAGCCAAGGCCATATTTTGAAAATCTGTTGAAAATTTCAGAAAATTGTGAAATCACACATTTTACAGGTGCTGGTAGTGCCCAAAATATTTATAATTTCAGCAAGATTATTATCAAGCAGGTGATATCTGCAGAAGAATGGGGTTTATCAACTCTAAAGGATAGAGAATATCTCCATCCTGATCAGAAAACTTTGATAAAGTACAAGTATTGGGACTATGTTGAGTCTCTTACCAGAGTCCTACTCTATGAAAATCCAAGGAAGAAACATTCTTGGTTTATAAAGATCTGTTCTGAGGTATATAAAAAGCCTCTGCCAAATTAGTTCATTAAATGGTGGATTAATTTTGGTCCATCTATCAAGGTACTACCTGAACCATTCAAAGCATTATATGCAGACTGGGTGAAAATTTCTCCCAAGATCATGAATCTGGATAATAGCCATCCTTGGAATGATGATATTGCTCCAATGTATTTCTTTAGAATTTTTAATTCCATGGATCTGGAAATGGGCACCAGAAGTGGGTTATACTCCAGAAAAACTCCCTTGCCTGAAAAGGGCTAGTTATACTAAATTTTGGGAAAAATTAATAAAAACTGATGCCACTGGTCTAATTGAAGGCCAAGAATTGATTGACCAAATTAAAGCCAAGTTGCAGGAATATCAGCAGCAGCAGCAAACGGCCCCAAGGGAAGAAATCAGTCCTTTCCAGCAGATTCATAGAATGCTTCAGAGGCAGAAGGGAATTGTCACCCGAGAAGAGATTATAGCTTCATACATGGATCTGTTGAAAAAAGATCCAGCCCAGAATCTTGAGGAAACCAAATCAGATGTTTCAATGGCGAGCCAAGAATATTGTCTTGCAGGTGAATCACAAGAGGAAGAAGATGATGTCGACCTCGATATTGATGAAATGATGCTGGCAATAAAAAGCTCGGTAACCGGTTCTACTGGTAAAAGTCCAAGAAATGATTAACATAGGTGGTTGTGGACTTCACCAACATTAATACTGTGGCGGACTTCAAAGACTGATAGTTTGGAATCCGTAAAATACTGTAGCGGATTTGAAAATTAAAAATTTTAGAATCCGTAATAGTGCTAGGCAGAATTTGCCTATAAATATGTTGTAAATTTTTCATTTAGAGGCAGGACTTAGAATCCCCAACTCCTTCCTCTTTCCATTCCCCCTTTGTATCATCCAATTCTCTCCTTCCTTCCTTTGTAAATTTTTCCATATATATATATAAATTTTCATTTTCCAAGAATTTGAAGACTTGAAGGCAATCTTCTAAGTAAGTCTTATTTAATTTTCTGTTTTTAATATTTTATTTTCTGTTTTTATTTAGCCTAATGGAAGGCTAAAACCTTAGTGTTAAACCATGAAGCTTAGTTATCCGATTTTCCTGTAATGTTGATGATTCTGTTTTTGTGAATCTTCTTACTGTTTATGGATTAATTGAAGAATGCTTAGGTTATTGAAAATGGACAGGCTTTTATTCATTGTTTAAAGAATGAGAAGGGTTTAAGGCCGTTGTTAGCCAGGGATTGGCGTTATTAGGCCGTTCATGCCCGGGAAGTATCTTCTTTGATCAATGAATTAAGACGCCAGTTTGTGATCAATGTAATTGATTCCTTTATTGCTTCTTTGATTAATTCATAGAACCGTTGGCCATTATTTATCATTTATGTTGTAGAGTTACAAGATAAAACTTATTAAAATTACAACTTACATAGGGATAAGAGGAGAAAATTTTTGCCTACGAGGTTCTTTAGGGTGTAGCGTAGGACAACAGTGGAAACATTGCTACCATGGACCTCAAACATCTTTGGGGTCATTCCGGAGGTTTCTGGGTTCAAGCTCTAAGCTTTGGCACTATTGAGGACAGTGGCTCTTGCTGTATCATAGTCAGTCCCCATCTTAGTACATATAAACCCAACCATCATCTTAAGATGTGTTTGACATTCATCGAGCTGGGCAGTGATTTTCTGAAGCTTTCTTTTAGTTAAATCTAGTTCATCTTTAAGCGACGGGCTTATTTTTGGAAAAACCTCTGTGATACGTTCCCTGGTAGAATGGCCGCGAACACGACCGGGGTGATCGGTCTTTCCCGTTGCCTTGACAAGAATGTCATTCCTACCCTCTGCAACTTTCTCCCCTTCGGACTCGTGCAAAATTAGATTTTCCTTAACGTTTTGCCAAAAATATGAAATGTAAATAGATCAATTATAGTTTTAATTATATGCGTAGCTTAAACAACTGAAACATAAGAAAATGTATTGTGTAAACTTACAATTTCACTTCCAACACGACTAGCCTCTGGGGTAAAGTATTCGCCTTTTTTGTTTGTGTGAGCTTATCTCCAAAGTAGATGCCGACCTAGCCCTGCATAAGGTTCTTCCCCTTCTTCTTCGGACGTACCGTCCTCTAAAACCTTCTTCCCAGTTACAATCAAACCCTCTTCATGCAAATTCTTCTTTAGAAGTCGGTATCCACCGCGAGATAAATTATGGTAAATAGAATTTAAAGTGGCATTCTTTTGCGCTTTTCCACGAATTGCCTAGAGAAAAATACAATGAAAAGATATTATCCATAAACTGGGCAAGTTCAAATATCCAAAAAGAAGAAGGAAATGAATTTCAAAAACCCACCTTCCATTCTTCTGTTTCGCGGCTAGCCTTAAACTTAAGCCATGTCTCCCTAGGGAGATATTTATATTCAAGGCATGGGTCCTCACCCTGCAAGTTGCCATTTACATATCTACCTAAAAAGGATTTCCAATCTTTCCAACGTTTACCGGCATAAGAAATCCACTTGGTTTCGAGTTATTCGGTTGATTTAAAAACAAATAATGCCTACAGTAAACAATAGAAGTACAAATTTAGATAAATTTGGTTCATTTGTATGAATGGCTAAACAAACAATGCATTATAATTTTGTAGAATACATGTATTTCCATCCACACTCTCTTCTTGATCTCGTCAGGGACTTTGGGCCATGATGCATATTCCATAATGTCCATTTTGCTCCGGGCCATGAATGCTACGAATGTAATCCACTTCGTATGATAATTTTTAGGCTCATTTTTGGAATTGAATGAAATCCCAAGGCCATTGAATACTTTAAACCAAAGGAGACAAAAAACAAGAATGCTTGTAATGTTTAAATTTAAAAGGCAATGTACATTTCGCAACGTCAACTATTGACAACTAGCATTTCACTCATTTCTACTAAATGATAAAACCAAAATATAGTGAGAAAGGTAAAAGCTTAAAGGAGGAGTACTTCACTCCTAAAAAATACACTCCTTCCCTAAAACAAGAGAAGTACTTTGTGCTTTTGCAATAAAGAAGCTTTACATTTATGCAAAGATAGCTTTACTTTCAATAGATTAGGGGCATTCATGACAAGAAACCAAGGGAGGAACACAACTTCAACTCAACCACAAAGCATTATCCTCCTTAGCACTAAAGGAGAACCATTAAATCGCATAAGGTAAAAGATTTAAGGAGAAGTGATATTTCAAACTCTACATTTATAAACAAATCCCCCTCATCTATATCCACAATACAACTGCTCCCGGGTGCGACGAAACCGAACCGGGGCGGGAGAGGGGAGAGGGAAACAAGGGAGAAGCAGGGGAAAAGAAGAAGGAAATGAGAGGGGTAAGTTCAAAATTTTTGAACTTAGACCGGTGGGTTGGTTCTACGGCTGTTCAACCAAAAACCGCAGTAGAAAATACTTTCTACGGTGGTTCAAAGTGAAACCGCCGTAGAAAGGTTACTTTCTATGGCGGTTTCACTTTGAACCCCCGTAGAAAGTATTTTCTACTGCGGTTTTTGGTTGAACCGCCGTAGAATGGTTGTTCTACGGTGGTTTTTCTTGAACCGGCGTAAAAGAGGGGAAAAAAATTGGAGCCAATTCCCGCGCGCACATATTTTCTTATTAATTTCTTTTTTTTCATTTTCATAAATTAACCCCACAATTTTGTAAATATAATATTACATACCCAATTTACATTATATTTATTAATTATGTACAGAAGCTCGCCTTTTATGAACCATTTAATAATTAAATTTCAAATTTTCCCGTGAACCATTTCCACCGAAAAATTTCACGTACTATTACACAATAATTATAGGTAAAAGGTCAAAATTAATAAATTCGTAAAATTACATGTAAGCTTCGATAAAATAATAAGCTTCATTATCTTCCCT
The DNA here is from genome assembly GCA_016801395.1 of Leptodermis oblonga. Lineage (NCBI taxonomy): Eukaryota > Viridiplantae > Streptophyta > Magnoliopsida > Gentianales > Rubiaceae > Leptodermis > Leptodermis oblonga. Next base: position 6,227,933 of record CM028756.1, on the reverse strand, counting down.
AAATTTTCTGTATTTTCGACTTGGGCGAACGGGATAAAATAATAAAATCGATAAATGCATTAAGTACGTAGTATAAGAAAAACGAATTCTTAAGGGCCCAATAAAAAAATAAATCAATACTTACTGGATTTCATTAGCTATGTATATATATTTGTAATTAAGGACGATAATATTAATCGAATATGTATAGTGAAACACATTAAATTTAGTATGTTGCTAAATATAATGTATTTTATTTACTTGCAATAGTTGATCATTATTAAATTGCATATTCAATATTACAGGGGAATGCAGGGGAGAAGCAGGGGAAATGTGGGGAAATTAGAGAGATTAGACCAACAAATTTGAATTTGGACCGGCGGTTTATTCTACGGCGGTTCAAGGAAAAACCGCCGTAGAAAATACTTTCTACGGCGGTTTTTTTTGACCTGTAGTAGAAAAGTGGAAACAATTAGAGCCAATTCCCTCGCGCGCATGAATTTCTAATTTTATATCATTTTTGAACCCTAAACCCTAAACCCTATTAATTTCTATTTTTTTTTAATTTTCATAAATTAACCCCAAAATTTTGTAAATATAATATTACATACCCAATTTACATTATATTTATTAATTATGTACAGAAGCTCGCCTTTTATGAAACATTTCATAATTAAATTTCAAATTTTCCCGTGCACCATTCCTCCGAAAAATTTCATGTACTATTACACAATAATTATAGGTAAAAAGCTCAAAATTAATAACTTTAGTAAAAGTACATGTAAGCTTCATTATCTTTCCTAAATTTTCTGCGTTTTCGACTTGGGCGAACGGGATAAAATAATCAAATCGATAAATGCTTTAAATAAGTAGTATAAGAAAAATGAATTCTTAAGGGCCCAATAAAAAAATAAAGCAATACTTACTGGATTTCATTAGCTATATATATTTGCAATTAAGGACGATAATATTAATCGCATATGTATAGTGAAATACATTACGTACATTTATTATGTTGCTCAATATAATGTATTTTATTTACTTGCAACGATTGATCATTATTAAATTGCATATTCAATATTACATTCCCAATTAAAAAAAAGAATTTTCATTGAATTTTTGGTAGGTTTTGTACTATACATTTTATGTGTTTTTAATTAATTATCTCTAGTTTAATAATTAAAGGCAATCAATAATTGCAATTAAGATAAAACAAAAATAACTTGAAAGAATTAATACTCTTTACAATTGTACAAGTACTCAATGTCGTATCTATGTATAGTCTTAATAATTTTCTAGCGCTTCTGTATATCTCGTACACATGCATACTAGTTAAGAGGCGAAAAATAAAAATAGGTTGCCGCCTGTAAGAAGCGCGCCTCAATAGAAATTATATTGAAAATCTCTCTAAAATAATAAAGATTTATTAATCGATAAACGAATAATTAAATCATTTAGCAGTCAATAACTAACCTCGCTAAATTAATATCTTTTTTCCGATGCACAGAAAAGTAATTTATCAAGAGTTAAATATAAAATCAAAACAAAAATCATTGTAGAGCTTCCCCCGTAAATTTTACCAAAACTACTCCTTGTAAAAAAAAACATGGAACATTTAATCAAAAATAAAAAACAAGGAAGTCAATTTGCCAAAAAATTTGATAGAGTCTCCCCTATAAATGTAACATACTCCCTGTCAAGGATATGCACATAATTAAATACTTCATTAAGATTCCAACTACTTCAAATAATACGGAATTCAGTTTAAAATCAATTCCGACAGAGTCTCCCTGTAAATTTAACTAAAACACCCTGCATCCTAACCTCAACACAAAAGCTTCACACAATTTTTAGCAATAACAAATTCATTTCTAAACATTTCGCTATATGCAGTTCCCTGAAAATTTTATCCCGTGATTGTGCGGCTTCATCCAAGTTGTGACCTGTTTCAATCAGACAGTATGAAGGATAAAAATAAATGTTGTTATAAAATTATGTCCACATAGTTTCATTAAAATCAAATATACATATACACACACACACACACACACACACACACACACAAAAACAAACAATATAATATACCTGAAAATGATTCTTAACATATTCTCTTTCTCTTATGGGACACTTGATCCTCGAACCATAATCCTTTGCTGTGGTCATCACGAAGTATGTATTTATCAAGTTCACTATCTTCTTCAACTGTTGTCGATTCAGGTAACCCACTAGAGAAAGGGCCCGCCTCATAAAGCCCTTATTCTGTATTAATCCCTTTCACTCCGTGATGTTGTTTACCATAAAGAACAACAGACCAATGTTCGTCACAAGGATCGGTGATATAAAAAACCTGTTTCGCCTGCGATGCAAGTATAAATGGTTCCCCCTTAAAACCCTCTCGATTAAGGCCAACCGAGGTAAAACCCAATGGATCATCAGTTCGAACCCCATTATTGTTATCAACCCATTTGCATCGAAATACAGCTACTTTGAAACAAACATAGCCAAGCTCCCAAATATCTTCGATCACCCGATAATATGCCATGCTTGCATACATTGGATTTTTATCCTTCCTGCTAGAAACATGTAAAGCCTTTGAGATTAATGTAGCACCACTGTTTTGTGCCGTGCTCTTCTCATCTTGTCTCTTAGAAGCAAATGAATATCCATTTATGTCATAGCCTGAAAATGCTCGTACCACATGGTTGGGCTTAAATGCCAACCATTTTAATGTCTCCGAAATATCTTTGCCCATGACAGCATTACCAAACCAATTGACAAATGTCCGAATATGTTCATTGAGCACATTTTGATCCGTCCAAGCAGGATAAGACGTTCTTATTGAACGCATATGGTCTCTCACATAGGGCTCAACTTCTTCAAAATTGCGGAGTATGTAGAGATGCGCCTTCATCAATTCAACATTAGAAGGCGTAAACATTTTTCCTCCCCTTGTGCCCATACCTGTAATCCTCCCATCGTGCCGATTCTTAGATATTCTAATTGATGCTGTATCGGCCAAGTACTCAGTGCAAAACTCAATTACCTCCTCAGCTATATAACCTTCAACAATACTAGCATCAGGACGATAACGATTCTTAACATACCCCTTAAATACTTTCATGTATCGCTCGAATGGGTACATCCATCGCAAATGAACATGCCCGCAGTTTTTTATCTCTCTAACCAAATGAATCACCAAATGTACTATAATATCAAAAAAGGAGGGTGGAAAATACATTTCTAATTGACAAAGGACAACAATTATTTCATCTTAACTGATCTAGTCTTTCGCGCGCGATGTTGAATTATTATTTGGTATTTTTAATTATTTCAAGGTCATAGTTACACATGGATCGAAATATCTTGTTCTGTGGTGATCGGACCTCCGATTCTTATGCGAGAGAAGTTGAGAATTTCATTCAATTCGCTTATAAGAATACAAAGTACGTTCATTGTCCGTGCAAATCTTGTAAAAATGGGGCGCGATTTGATAACTCAGATACAATAAGATTCCATTTATATCGGCACGGGTTTGATCCTTCTTATAAACTGTGGATTTGGCATGGTGAAAGTATTGATGGTTTACCTGAGCAAAGAAAATCTCATGCAAAAGGAGAGGATGCGATTACTAGAGATCGATTAGATGCCATGATTGAGGATGTGGCCGAGGATTTTGCTGATAAACCGGAAGTTCTTGCTTCGATTTTGGGTGACAATGAGAAGCCTCTATACAAGGGTTGCAGTAAATATACACGATTGTCTAGTGTTTTGAAGTTGTTTAGTTTGAAAGCGGCAAATGGGTGGTCAGATACTAGTTTTACAGCCTTATTGAGGGTATTGAAAGATATGCTCCCAGAAGATAATGAACTTCCAGATCGAATTTACGAGGCGAAAAAAATGTTGTGTCCAATGGGTATGGAGTATAAGAAGATCCACGCTTGCCCAAATGATTGCGTCCTCTACAGGAATGAGTATAAGGATTTATTGCGATGTCCTAAGTGTAACACTCCCCGATACAAAAACAAGCAGCTGTGTGATGCTGTTGAAGACAGTTCTGATGCGCAAAAGAAGGGGTCGCCGGCTAAGGTTCTGTGGTATCTTCCTATAATACCAAGATTTAAACGGTTGTTCGCTAATGAAAAAGATGCAAAACTATTGACATGGCATTCAGATCGGTGTATTCCCAGTGATGATGACAAGGTGATAATGCATACATCAGACTCAGATCAGTGGAAAAAGATTGATTCAATGTATCCTTCTTTCGGGGGAGAAGCAAGAAATTTGAGGCTTGGTCTGTGTACTGATGGAATGAACCCGTTTGGCAGTCTGAGTAGCACACATAGCTCATGGCCGGTGATGTTGGTTATTTACAATTTGCCGCCTTACTTGTGTATGAAGCGCAAGTACATACTTATGTCTCTAATGATTTCAGGCCCACGGCAACCAGGAAATGACATCGATATGTATCTTGCTCCTCTTATTGAAGACTTGAAAAAGTTATGGGATGAAGGCGCACCTGTGTTTGATGCCTACCGTGAAGAAATGTTCACATTACGTGCCATGTTGTTCTGTACCATTAATGATTTTCCTGCTTATGGAAACTTGTCTGGGTACTCTGTTAAAGGGCATAAAGCATGTCCAATATGTGAGGAGAGTACAGATTTTTGTCAGCTTGCACATGGGAGGAAGACAGTATACCTTGGGCATCGCAGATTTCTTCCCGAGACTCATCCGTATCGCCATATGAAAAGAGCATTCAATGGATTCCAAGAGTTCAGAAAAGCTCCAGAACCCTTGAGCGGGCCAGAGGTGAAAGCTCGTGTGACGGACATTAATGTTGAGTTTGGTAAAACTTCGGAGTCCAGCAACAATGATACAGGTTGTTGGAAGAAAAAATCCATATTTTTTGAACTTCCATACTGGGAGAACTTGGATGTCAGACATTGTCTCGATGTTATGCATATTGAGAAAAATATTTGCGAAAGCCTCTTAGGTACGCTCTTGAACATCCCTGGTAAAACTAAGGATGGTTATAACGCGAGACTTGATATGGTTGATATGAACATAAGAGCAAATTTAGCACCGGTAGCTCGAGGACAACGCACATATCTACCCCCTGCCTGTCACACTTTGTCCAGAAAGGAGAAAAAACAACTGTGTTCAAGTTTGCGTAGCATCAAAGTTCCATCTGGATATTCTTCAAATGTAAGCAGACTTGTTTCCTTGAAAGATTTAAAACTGGTTGGTTTGAAGTCTCATGATTGTCATGCCTTAATGCAGCAATTGTTGCCTGTAGCTATTCGCTCGATATTGCCCAAGCATGTTAAGTCCAGTATAACAAGACTTTGTTTCTTCTTCAATGCTATATGTAGCAAGGTTATCGCGCGCGAAAGACTTGATCAGCTACAAGATGAAATAACTGTTGTCCTCTGTCAATTAGAAATGTATTTTCCACCCGCCTTCTTTGATATTATGGTGCATTTGGTGATTCATTTGGTCAGAGAGATAAAAATCTACGGGCCTGTTCATTTGCGATGGATGTACCCATTCGAGCGATATATGAAAGTATATAAGGGGTATGTGAAGAATCGTTGTCGTCCTGATGCTAGTATTGTTGAAGGTTATATAGCTGAGGAGGTAATTGAGTTTTGCACTGAGTACTTGGCCGGGACCGCATCCATTGGAATATCTAAGAATCGGCACGATGGGAGGATTACAGGTATGGGCAGAAGGGGAGGAAAAATTTTTTTGCCCTCTAATGTTGAATTAATGAAGGCGCATCTCTACATTCTGCGCAATTCTGAAGAAGTTGCGCCCTATGTGATAGACCACATACAGTCAATAAGAACGTCTTATCCTGCTTGGACGGATCAACGTGTGCTCAATGAACATATTCGGACATTTGTCTATTGGTTTGGTAATGTTGTCCTGGGCAAAGACGTTTCGGAGACATTGAAATGGTTGGCATTTAGGCCCAGCCCTGCGGTACGAGCATTTTCATGCTATGACATAAATGGATATTCATTTGCTACTAAGAGACAAGATGAGAAGAGTACGGCACAAAACAGTGGTGTTACATTAATCTCAGAGGCTTTACATGTTTCTAGCAGGAAGGATAAAAATCCATTGTATGCAAGCATGGCTTATTACGGGGTGATCGAAGATATTTGGGAGATTGACTATGTTTGTTTCAAAGTAGTTGTATTTCGCTGCAAATGGGTTGATAACAATAGTGGGGTTCGAACTGATGATCCATTGGGTTTTACCTTGGTTAACCTCAATCGGGAGGGTTTCAAGGGGGAACCATTTATACTTGCATCGCAGGCGAAACAAGTTTTTTATATCACCGATCCTTGCGACGAACATTGGTCTGTTGTTCTTCATGGTAAACAACATCACGGTGTGGAAGGGATAGATACAGAAGAAGGGTTTCATGAGGCTGGCCCTTTCTCTAGTGGGTTACCTGAACCGAGAGCAGATGAGGAAGATAGGGAACTTGATAAATACATACTTCGTGATGACCACAGCGAAGGATTATGGTTCGAGGATCAAGTGTCCCTTAAGAGAAAGAGAATAAGTTAAGAATCATTTTCAGGTATATTGTTTGTTTTTATTAAACTTCAATTCCCGTGGGTGTGTATGTGTGTTTGTGTATTTGTATATGTTTCTTTGATTTTAATGAAGAGAGGATTCAATAAATTTTTAACAACATTTATTTTTATCCTTCGTACTGTGGGATTGAAACAGGTCACACCTCGGATGAAGCCGCGCAATCAAGGGACAAAATTTCCAGGGACTTCATATGCGGAACTGTTTATAAATGAATATGTTATTTTTTGAAATTGTGTGAAACTTATGTGCTGATCTTAAATTGCACTTGTGTTTTGGTAAAAAACAAGCAGAGGAGATTCTGTCTGAAGTGATTTGAAACTGAATTCCGTATTATTCGAAATAGTTGGAATTTTAGTGAAGTATTGAAGTATATGTGCATCGAATTTACAGGGAGTACGTTACATTTATAGGGGAGACTTTGTCAAATTTTCCGGAAAATAGATTTCCTTGTTTTTCATTTATGAATAAATGTTTCTTGTATTATTATTATTATTTTCTTCCAAGGAGTAGTACTTTGGTAAAATTTCCAGGGAAATCTATACGCAGTTCATTTTGTTTTTATTTTATATTTAACTCTTTATAAATTACTTGTCAGCGGGTTCGGGAAACAGGGGAAATGCAGGGGAAAAAATAGGAGTGGAGAGGAAGAGAATGAGGGAGGAAAGAACGTTCAAAAATTTTGAACTTTAATTAACCGGGTCGTCTATTCAACGGCGGTTCAACATTGAACCGCCGTTGAAAGTGGAACTTCAACGGCGGTTCAATTCTTAACCGCCGTTGAAAGTGTATCTTCAACGGCGGTTCAATGTTTAACCGCCGTTGAAAGTCCACTTTCAACGGCGGTTCACTCGTGAACCGCGGTGGATTCTTTTTTCAACGGCGGTTCGTTGTTGAACCGCCGTTGAAAGGTCTCCTCGTAGAAAATTGGAGCCAATTCCCGCGCGGGCATATTTTAATATTAATTTGTTTTTTCCATTTTTCAAATAACTAATCTCACAAATTTGTAAGTATAATAATACATACCCTGATTGTGTATATTTATTAATTATAGGTCAAATATAGAAATTAATAAATTTCGTAAATTTAATACATGTAAGAGACGATAAAATAATAAGCTTCATTATGTTCCGTTAAATATCTACTTTTTCGACAAATGCATTATAGGTACGTATAGTAATATAAAAATTAATTAATATTAGTTAAGTGGCCGAAAAAAATTAAATAAACACTGGATTTCATTAATTTACAAACATATATATATACATATCTGTTTATACATACATATATATATATATACATCTTTCGCTTTTCTCCTTTCCCCTCTTGATGCACATCATATATATCCAACTCTCTCGATCCTCTATGCTCTCGATATCTTGTAAATTTCCACTACATAAATAAAATATTTTCATTTGAATAATTGAATACTTTAAGACAACTTTTATAATTAATTCTTATATATATATATAATGTATTTTGAATTTGGTACAAAAAAATAGAAAATCCATGCGTACGTACGTAGCGCGGGAATTGGCTCCAAAAACTACTTTTCTACGGCGGTTCAACTTTGAACCGCCGTAGAAAGTTTGATTTCTACGGCGGTTCAAACATGAACCGCCGTAGAAAATACTTTCTACGGCGGGTTCTCGGTTGAACCGCCGTAGAAAATTATTTTTTGGAGCCAATTCCCGCGCTACTCATGAATTTTCTATTTTCATATCATTTTCTAAACCCTAAACCCTAAACCCTAAACCCTAACCCCTAAACCCTACTCTCTATTAAGTTCTTTTTCCCGATTTTCATAAATTAACCGCGGTGACTCTTAAGATGGAAATAGATATATAGTGAAGCGCCACCCTTTTCCTGGATTTTCGCTTTGACATTCAAAGGAATGAAACATTTCAAATCATGCATATGTGCAAAGTCAACCTATCGGTCAACGTTTTTCAAGCTTAATTATATTAAGCTTTGAATTTTGAAAGTTGCTAAATTCAAGTTTCTATCAAGCATTTTATATATCATCCAAGCACCTTCAAAGGCTCAAGTAGTTATGCATAAAGATTCAAACAATCCAAAGCATTCATATTTTCAAAGTCAACTACTTGGTCAAGTTTTTTCAATTGAAGCTTGCCATTTTGAAGCATATATCCTTAATTTTCTCATGTGAGCAACTTCAAATTATCAATAAGTTAATTCTTAAACTCTCAAATAAGCTAAAGCATGTATATTTAAAAAGTCAACCACTTGGTCAACCATTTTTATGTAATGCAAACATGCTTAATTCTTGCTATCTTGAAAGGAAAATTTTCAACCGTTTTAACATGTGCAAGAATTTCAAGATACCAAAGATGACATAGATCCTAATGCATCATTTTAACTCTAAAACATGGCATTCTAGGATTATATCACTCAAAGACTCATCAATCAAATGCAAATTTCAAATTTTCTCAAATTTTTCTCTATTTTGCCTAACTCATCTTTTCTTGAGTATTTTAACTTCAAAATTGGTCTTAGTATATTTAAAATATCATTCTAATTTCATTTGACCAATTTTCATCTTCTAAGTAGTTAAAAGTCTAAAAGTCAAACTTCTAGCTAATTTCAAATAATGCTCATAAAGTCCTAATGACTTTCAGCAAAAAAAAAATTTCGGCCACTTAAATTTTATTAATTAATTTTTATATTACTATACGTACCTAATGCATTTGTGGATTTGATTTTTTTATCCCGTTCGCCAAGTCGAAAAAGTAGGAATTTTAGGGAACATAATGAAGCTTATTACTTTCTTGGCTCTTACATGTATTAAAGTTACGGAAATTATTAATTTTTATGTTTGACCAATAATTATTGTACGTGTAGTAGCACGCGCGGGAAATTTAAATGCAAATATGTGGTTCAATTAAAAATTTGAAATTTAATTATGAAATGGTTAATAAAAGTCGAGATTGTGTACATAATTAATAAATATACAAAATCTGGGTATGTATTATTATATTTACCAAATTGTGGGAATAGTTTTTTGAAAATGGAAAATAAAAAAATTTAATATTAAAATATGACCGCTAGAATTGGCTCCAATTTTTTCTACTTAAACCGAGAAAAAGTGCGGACTTTCAACAGCGGTTCAATCTCGAACCGCAGTTGAAGGTACACTTTCAACGGCGGTTCAACATTGAACCGCAGTTGAAGGTACACTTTCAACGGCGGTTCAACATTGAACCGCAGTTGAAAGTGTACCTTCAACTGCGGTTCGCGGTTCATGGTTCAACCGCAGTTGAAAGTATACTTTCAACTGCGGTTCGCGGTTGAACCGCCGTTGAACCGAGCCCGGTTATTAATTATAATTCAAATTTTTACCTTTTTCATTTCCTCCCTCATTCACTTCCTTTCTTCTTCCTTCTTTTCCCCTTCACTTCCCCTGTTTCCCGAAGCTTCTTCCCGCGGCCGTTCGTCTTCTTCGCCGCTTCTCCCATCGCCGGCGACCTCCTCCACCTTCCGATCATCCGTCGGCTGCCCAAGCATTCACCGATTGTTCGGCTGCCCAAGCATTCACCGTCGGTCGGCTCTCCATTTCCACCCTCCCATATAAACTTAAAGCTTGGATTTTTTTTTGAGTTCACCCAAAAGGTTCCACCTTCTATGCTTTCATTTTAAACTTTTGTGTATTTAACCTTACATTTTGCAAATGCTTACCATTGCACTAGGATTTTGTTGGTTGATATTTATGGTAGATTTCGGTTTTAACTCTTGTGATGAAAGCTTGGAAAGTTTTTGGATTTATTGATTGTTTGTAGCATTTGGTTTGGTTGTTGAATTGAGTGTTTTGTCCTACATAAGTTGAGAACCTAGGGTTTGATTAATGTTCCATTAGGTACCCTTTGAAATTCGGGTTTTTTTTTGAAAATGAGAAACTCAAATGATTATTTCGGTTTTGCTTGATTAATTTTAGAACATTGGTGTTTGATTTCGGTTTTTATTCGATTTAGTGTTCCTCCTTTAGTGATAATGAGGAAAATGCTTTGTTGTTGATTCCACTTTGTGAAATGTTATTCCTTTAGTAGAAATGAATGAATGTGCTCATTAGTTGTTGGTTGTGAAATGTGAAGTACTTTATCAATGGTACCCTTGAGAAGTCCACTTTTTTTTGGCCCTCATTTGGTTTAATTTGGATAATGGTAATTGTGAATTTTTCGAATGTACAATTCCTTTTTTCCACATTAGTTGTTGGTTGTGAAATGTGAATTACTTTATCAATGGTCCCCTTTATAAACGGACTTTTTTTTGGCCCTCATTTGGTTTAATTTGGTTAATGGTAATTGTGTATTTGTAGGAGCGAATTTTGCGAATGTACCACTTTTTTTTCAACATTACAAGCATTCTTGTATTTGACATTAAAGCTTTTGTTGTCATTGCATATATGTTATATTGAATTCTCTTTCTATGTAAATGAAGTTTAAGGTACTTTCAATGGCCCGAAAAAGAAAAAGCAATACGGAGCATGGAGATGGTTCTTCTACTAAATCTAGTAGAGTTAGAGGGCCCACAAATTGCAATGACCTATTGGAAATGCGAAAGAATGGGGAAACTCTTGACATTTCTTTTGATTCCGGGCTCGAGCCTAGAGTACATCATGTACAGTGGATTACCTTTGTGGCATATACGGCCCGGAGCAAAGTGGACTTAGTGGAATATGAATCATGGCCGAAAGTTCCCGCGGAGCTCAAGAAGAGAGTTTGGATGGAAATACGGGTATTTTCTTTAATTATAATGCATTTTTGTTTCTTAATTCTTCCATACAATTTTACTCAAATTCCTCACTAAATTTTACTCCTAATTTTCACTGTAGGCATTATTTGTTTTCGAGTCCACCGAAGAACTCGAAGATAAGTGGATTAGTTATGCCGGTAAACGGTGGAAAGATTTCAAATCCTATTTAGGGAAATATGTACATGGTCCCATGAAGGGTAGGGACCCATGTTTGGAATATAAATTTATCCCTAGGGAGACATGGATTAAGTTCAAGGCTAGCCGCGAGACAGAAGAATGGCAGGTATATTTTTTTAAATTTGATTTCCTTCTTCTTTTTGGATATTTGAAATTGCTCAGTTTAGGGATAATAATTTTTCATTATATTTCTCTCTAGGCCATTCGTGGAAAAGCGCAAAAGAATGCCAATTTAAATGCTTTCTACCATAACTTATCTCGCGGTGGCTACCGACTGCTGAAGCAGCAGTTGCATGACGAGGAGGTCAGTGCATCCGGAAAGAAGCCTTCAGAGGAGGGTCAGTCCGAAGAAGAAGGCGAGGATTCTTATTCAGGGCCAGGCCGTCATGACCTTTGGATACATGCCCATACGAACAAAAAAGGGGAATACTTCACGCCAGAGGCTAGGCGTGTAGCGAAGGAAATTGTAAGTTTTGCACCATACATTTTCTTATGTTTCAATTATTTTAATATTTAAAGTCTATGTGTATAGAATTTTTATTATAACTGATTATTTATTACTAGATATCTATGATGAAATGCTAATTAATAATTTGGTTGTCATTAAATGTTTATATCAAATTATTATTATCTAGTTGTCACTGTAAAGTAAATAAATGACTAATTTGTATATATGTGTATTTATTTATATTTTATAATTATGGTTATCAATTTTATATTTAAAATTTATATACATAAATGAATAATCTCTGTATATGTGTATTTATTTATATTTAATTGATCTATTTACATTTACTATATTTGGCAACATGTGTAGGAAAATCTATGTTCCCGCGAGTCCCAAGGGGAGACCGTTGCAGAGGGTAGGAATGACATTCTTGTCATTGCAACGGGCAAGCGCGATCACCCCGGTCGTTATCGCGGCCATTCTACGCGGGCACGTATCACAGAGGTTTTCCCACAGAAAACAAAGCCGTCGCTTAAAGAGGAACTTGATTTAACTAAGCGACAGCTTCAGAAAACCACTGCCCAACTAGATGAATGTCAGACACAGCTGAAGATGATGATTGGGGTTATATGTGGTAAGATGAGAACCGATTATGATACATTAAAAGCCGCCGTCATGAATAATGCCCCGGATGAGAGCTTGCACCCAGAGACCTCCGGAGCAGTCCCTGTATCCCCTGTGAGCCCTGTTTCTCCTCTGATACCTACAAGGTTGCCCGATTTGGAGATGCTACATGTTGTACCTACGGACCCGATCAAAGCCTCTGACGGCGGTGCTTTAGGCGAATACAAGGTAAATAAAATTAGACGGCTTCTTTTAATACTTCAAATTTTTTTTTTCTTTATTACAGTGCTTTGTTAAGTTATTCTTAATAGTTGACTAATGTTCATTCGCTTACCTATTATCTTAGGACGGGTGTGAATGCCATCTGTTCCTTCATGAGGATTCGCAAACGCAGCGTAAGCTTGTGGCAAAAGGAAATATTTATAAGTAAAGAAAGCACCACGGGAGCGAGGTTAGGAAAGGTTGCGCGAGGGTCACAATTAAAATTTCCTATGATGACTGTGCCCCGCTGCCATTTCCTGAGGAAGAGGCTGCAACAGTGGGAATAGCCAAGTCCTTTTTCGTGGAATGGCCTAAAGAGTTGATTGAAATTATTCAGCCGGCTCCGGTAACAAAGTTATATTCTTTCATTTATTTGTGTATTACTTAATACCATTTTGTATATTTAATGTTATTTCAAATGATGTTAGGTGGATAAAAGTGCCCAAAAGAAAAAAGGCCGGATGAGTTCTATGGATGACAAGACATCTCCTTCGGCGACGGTTCCGACTGAGGAGTCATCCTCATCGACATCTGATCCATTGCAAGAGTTACAGCTCCGAATGGATAATGATGCGGGCTTCAATGGCTTCTGCTTTCAAATGACAAAAGAAGTCATAGGTTTGGACCTGCCTAATCTGATGGATCGAGGGGATCTATTAGAGTTATTGACCAGAGAAAGCCAGGTCTCAAACAGTTTGATGCAGTTGTTCACCCAGTGAGTTTCCACTTAATTTTATAACCTATTTCTGATTATTAATGTTATATATTATGCATTCCATGTGCATAGGCTAACCAATGAAGCCCTTTTTTAAATTCTTTAGAGCTTTACATGAGTTAGCTGAAAGGAATGGGAGAAAGGGGATAGGTTTCCTTTCGGCTGATCATGTCACACCCACACAAACTACGCTTCAAGCTAGGGTGAACTACATTGCGCGAATCTTGAAGGATAGGAATAAAGAAATGTATCTGGTGCCTTATCTTCAGGGGTAAGTGACACTGTAAGCGATTCTCTAATATTTAAGAAACACTGATATAAAGATCTGACGTACGTCATTAAATTTTTTGTTGGCAGTGAACATTGGATGCTAATGGCCATTAGACCAGTAGATAAGGTTGTATACTGGTTTGATTCTTTGCAAAATCCACAAAAGGATGAGGCGGTGGAGCTTATGGACGAGTGAGTTATATATATTAACAACTGTTAGAATGCCTATATATCCATATATTGCTAATTATTTTCGTGCCGATTTCATTTTTATAGGGTGATGTTTAACTATCAAGCTTTCTTGGGATTGCCCACAAATGTGCATATGCCACCTTCGTGGATAGTAGTTAAGGTAAATGAAATTGGTTCTTATAAATTTTTTAATTACATCCGTGGGTCTAGTAGCCTAAGCAATTAGTAGTGTTAGTTGTTTTAATTAAATCCGTGAGTCTAGTAGCCTAAGTTAGTATAGTGTTAGTCAATTAATTTATTAGTTAGTCAAGTTATTTATTGAGGTATTTGATTAATTATGCATGCAATCTGTGAGTCCAGTACTGTAGGTTAGTTAATATAAGCATGCAAATTGCCATTTCGATCAGTAGAAATTAGTGAGTCCTAGTTATTTAATTAATTAGATTAATACGAGTTTAGTTATGAATATTCGTAGAAATTTTTTACTCACCGTTGTGTTGTATACAATTAATTGTATGATCTTCTAACTCGTATATATTAATTCATTAGCATAAAAAGCAAACGGATAATTGGGAGTGTAGGTACTATGTAATGCACTACATGTACCAAATAGCAATGAAATCATCCACATTTGCACTTGAAAAGGTAAATATATATTTCTCATTACTTACTTAATTGACTGTATTTCATTTTGCTTACTCGGGTAGTTTTTAATTTCAAAAAACTCTGTTGCAGCACTTCAAGATCGACCGCACTCCATTAAGCAATGTGGATATAGATGCAGTGCGAAAAATATGCGCTAGATATATTTTGGAGCATCCGTCGTAGTAGAAGGATACTAATTAAACTTGTTCATATTAGAGTTGTACAAATATTTTTTGGATATGCTGTATTATAAAAGCGAATTCAATTTGTATATTGGTGATATTTGTAATAAATTTGGGCTGTTAGCATAAGGTTTTGATTGGAACCAGGTTTAATCAGCAGGTTTTTAATGATTTTAATGCGGTTTGCGTTTAAAAAGTAACCACTTTCAACGGCGGTTCATAGTTGAACCGCAGTGGAAAGTATACTTTTAATGATTTTATTGCGGTAAAAAGTAGCCACTTTCAACGGCGGTTCAACCTTGAACCGCCGTAGAAAGGTTACACTTTCCACAGCGGTTCAAGGTTGAACCGCCGTAGAAAGGGTACACTTTCTACGGCGGTTCAAGGTCAAACCGCCGTAGAAAGGTTACACTTTCCACGGCGGTTCAACCTTGAACTGCCGTAGAAAGGTTACACTTTCCACTGCGGTTCGACCCGCCGTAGAAAGTCCGCTAACTTACAACGGCTGCCAGATAGATGGCGGTTCAAAAATGCTAAACCCCGCCGTTAAAAGCCCTTTATAACCGCCATTAAAGCTCCGTTTTGTAGTAGTGTGATTCTCTGAAGACACGTTTGACGGAGAAGTCACCTAAACACTGATATTGGCATTGGATTTCTTTCATGATAGGGGTCGAGCTCCATGGTGTTGCTTCGCACAGAACATTGTGCAGAAGAACCTGAGAGTCCGTTTCCACTTGCAAAGGTTTGAAAGATTTTTTCACACAGGCGTCGAGGCCGAACAAAAGAGCAGAGCCCTCAACTTGGTAGCTAGTGTTTAGGCCCATAGAAACACTTACTCCAAATATAATGTCACCCGTGTAATCCCTCATAACAACCCCAGCTCCCGAAAGGCTTGGGCTGCCTCTAGATGATTCGTCCATATTCAGTTTCAGCACTCTCGGGGATGAGGGCTGCCAGAATACGATCCAAAGCTCTCTCCATTTTATGGCTTGCCTAGTTAGGGTTGATACCTTACTCGACAAGAAATTGTCCTTCCGGGTAATAAAATTTAGGAGCTACCGCACAAACTTCACACAACCAAAGCCTAATCGATAAGAGCGTGTGGCAGAGGATGCAGCAAACCCTTTCATGGTAGGCCATGTTATGGGCTTTCCGTAGCTCCCAGTACACAATCGAAGGAATAATGCATTGTACTTAGGTGGGAGCGAATGTTCCTCATCCCCAAGATAGTCTAGGATATCCCACAGAGAACGCGAACCCCGATTCCCCAACTGAAGGAGTGAGAAGACACCCACACAAACTACCATCGTAGTCGGGCATACGAATAGGGCATGGTCCAATCTGCATTCGCTATTGCAGTAATCACATTTCAAAGGGAAGGAAAAACCAATTTGCCGGAGCTTATGGGAGGAGACCATTCAAAGCATCCAAATAAAAATAGAAACTTTAACTAGCAAAGAGAGGTGTCAAATGCTTACTCTGGCCAGGACGGTAGTCGATTGTAGGGCTGACAATCTCTGACACGACATGAACCCGACACGACATAAACGGGTTAGAGTTGAGCCTTAGTGGTTCACGGGTTATATGGGTCAACCCGAATAACACGAATAATTAAATGGGTAAGGTTAGGGTCGAGAAAGTTAACACAGGAACCCACCAACCTGAACTCAATACGATAAATTTATACTACAACATGAACTCGACTCGAACACAAAATGTTCGCAGTTAAATGGATCGACATGAATAATTAAACTGGTAAGATTAGGGTTGAGGGGTGTCAACACGAGAACCAGTCAAGCTAAATCCGATAACCCGGACAAGACACGAATTAACACTGTAACGCCCGTACTTCTCTAAGCACGTCAAAACATGTAGGAAATATAAATCACACAAGTTGACTCACCTAAATGTACATAGTACATCCTAAAATGTGGATTGAAAAATTTTCTAAAGGGATTTGAGAGTTAAAACTATAAATATGAAGCTTTGAATGTCATAATTAAATTAGTTTAAACTTCTGATATCCAAACTAAAATGAACATATCTAGATTAAAATTAAAACCATTACAAGTTTTATAGAAATTACAAGGCTCAAAATCTATAAGAAGATTCAAAACTAGAGATGAAATGTTTAATGCAACTTAAGAATTAGACAAAAGACTAACTTAAACCATAAGAATGTTTTGGAGAGAAAATAGGCAAATGTATCTAATTAATTATCTTAAGAATTTAATAGAAATAATCAAGTTTAAACAAGAGTAATAGAAACTAATGGGACCAAATTGTGATTAAGCAAATTAGGAGAAGGGCCAATTGAATAAAGAATGAAAGGAAATTGAGATTAAGTCATATTTAATGTGAATTGAGGGATAGGAAATTAAAATCTCAATAAGGACCTAAACATATGTCATTATGCATGGACACAAGAGGCCACCTCAATTAGAAACTAAATAATTAAATAAATTAGAAAAAAAAAAAGAAGAAGAAGAACAAGAAACGGGAAGGGAGAAATAAAGCAAAAGCCTTTTATTCATTCACAATTTCTTCTCCCCTAGACTCACGGTTTTCTTCCTCATTTCTCTTCCCCAAAATCTGAAATCTTCTTCTTTCCGTTAAGACAATTATTTATCTCTTTCCTCACTTTGTGACCTTCGGATTTGATTCATGTGCATACATGAAGAATTCCTCATCCAATCCACCACAAATTCATAAAGCCCATTCTTTGTTCTAACCTTCAACATCCTACCACCATAGAACATTAAATCTAAAACCCACATGAATATTCTTGGAGGCAATTCGGTCACAACAATCCTGAAGCCAAAATCCATATAAGAATGAAGAAGCAAGAAGCCAAGGAAGCTAAAATTATGGAATTTAGACTTGAGGGAGAGGTGTTTTATTTTGAGGGAAATAACCATTCAAGAGGTAAGTCTTATGTAAACTCAATCTTTTAGCTAGTAAAATTTCATGCATGTGTAAATTAGAGCTAGAACACATAAATCCCTAAGAAAGATAGTTGCTTTAGTTAGGATTAGTGTTTATCATACTGAAATTGAGATTATAAAAGAATGGATGTAGCTTGATTTTGTTTACAATATTATGAATTGAGAGTTTTATGAGAAATTCTTACGAGCGAGAGTTCATGGACGATTAGAAAGATAAATTCTTAATGTCTATTATTAAATCAATGTTCTCTGATTGATATAAATGTATATGAGACTATTTTTGATAGATTTAAACAATGGGCTCTTTCTAGATTATTGTTAAAATGGTAAGATTGAATTTTGGGCATGAAAACTACCTGAAATTGAGTTAAAATCTTATATTTTTGATGTTGATACTTGGCTGAGATATCCCTGCATGTAATCAAGATTATATTAGGATTAATGAGCATTGTATTTTTGAAGAAAAATAAGTAAGGATGAATGGTTGAAAAAGGTTAGGTACTGTTTTGCATTAAGAACGTTGTAAACACTTTTTGAGTTAGGTTCTTTGCTTGTTAAAAATATTTATGGGATTCTTTTGATGGGTTTATCATGTTTGTTCTTAAATTTGTCTTGCGGTGGAAATCTGATGGTCTAAAACAAGGAAACATATTTTATCATAGTTGCTTAGAATCTTGGATGTGTAAATATAGTTATCAAACATGCCACTGAAGCTATTTTTGTTATAACGAAAACTTGGAGACTTTGGAACAGCAGTTTGTAAAGTGTTTTGTTCTCATAAATTTTGTTTCAGATCTTTAAATATTTAACTTAGGGACATGTAGGATCATTATGGAACATGCTAATCGAATCTAAATCTCATTGAAACTCTTTTGACGATTAACTTTAAACTAAATGCAGATTTGCTCTAAAAGTACTAAAGACTCAAGGTGAGTGTTCTTACTAAAGGGGTAAATGCTTTAAATGAGTAACTAAAGGAGCTGGCATGCTTTATAATGTTTATACGAAGTCTTTTGTGCAATGTTGTGTTGTGAAATGCCCCTTTATGTAATAGAGTTGTAACATGTATGTCATTGTGAGCTTTGTATGTGAAAAGTGTACTGTTTATGTGTGTTATGTGTATGTAATGTTCTCTAATGTCGAGACATGTGTACAAGTGAAACTATTTGTTAAAGTTTATCTATGAATGAATATGTCATGTATGTGATTGAAGTGTTAAGTGTTCAATGTTAAGTGCTTTGTGTTAAGTGTGATTTGTGAATGTTAAGTGTTAAGTGTTATTTGAGTGTCAGTGTATTATCTCGAGGTATGCCACAGTGTTCGGTGTTCAGTGTTGGGTGTGGTTGACGAGAAGTGTTCCACAGTGTATAAAGTTCTAATACAGGTAAAGTGTAATCAGTAACGTTTTCCAAATGGATCACATAGGTTCTTGGTATAACTTGTTAATTATGCTCTCTCTATCCCTTATGTGTTCCCCCTTGTTTGGAAAGGAAATATGTGCTATGTGTTTGGTAAATTGATTACTTGGTAACTGTTTTAATAGTGAGATCTCACAGAGCTTTGGAGCTCACCCCCTTAGATGTTTGCCTGTTACAGATCTTGGGAGTAATCAACGCTGAAGTGCATTGTGTTAAAGTAATTTTATTGTGATGCTGATGAAGAGCTTTTGTATAGTTTTCAAGTGCTAATATGATAGTAGTGCTTAAGAACTTGGATTTACCATTGGGGCATGTTAATTGCAGGACACTTTTTAAAATTTTAAGTGGTAAAAAAACAATAATATCCTTATACATTTCTACCATCATAAATATTTTTACCTTCTAATTTTTTCAAATTTTATTTCACTCTTCTCCATTCCTTCTGCAATAAAATTAAGAAGAAAATAACTTTTAAAAACAATCATCCCAACCAGGCAATTCTATGGAAAAGAATCTCCCCGACCAGGCGATTCTATGGGAAAGAATCACCTGGATGGGGCGATTCTTTCCCATCTGGGCGATTATTTGAAAAGTTGTTTTCTTCTTAATTTTACTGTAGGAGGAAGTGGAAAGGGGAAGGGCAAAAAAGTAATTTTAAGTCTAAATTTTTTAAAAATGTCCTTTATTTAGTAAAATGTATCCTTCAATTAACAATTCTGTTACCATTTTGAGTACTAGCATTTTACTATTTTGTGCACTTATGTAAATGTAATAGCTTTTGCGTATTTAGACATAATGATAAGGATGTAGTATTAATCTAGTTATTAGATGTAGCTCTTGGAACTATTGTATTATTATTAGTTAATGTTTTATATATAGCAAACTTTTGTAATTTGCAAAGTTAGTGAAATGGAAGACATCATTTTTACTTACAGTATAATTATATTATAAGTGGTCAGTGTTATGTGTGTCGTCACTGAGTCCTGGCACGAACCAGGCGGGCACGCGCGGTCGGGTCTCCCGCGCCCCAAACTGGGAGGTCGGACTCGGAGTCTCACAGACACCCTAGTCGATTGGCCAACTACCCGTAAGCTAACTTTATGTTGAAAGAGCCCTCCACGTCCTCTTCCAAACCACCCTATCCAGAGTGCCATCCAACTCTGCTACAAAATCCTGCAACATAATCATAGAGAATTATTAATTTATATATATATTTTTTATTTTTTTTTTCTATGTGAAATATGGATTTTTAATACAAAGTGTCAATTTTTGGCACCCAAAAAAAAAAAACGAAAAGTTTTCATTTCTGTGGTGAATGTAATTTATGTAACCATAGAGATTACATTCACGTAATAATAATTAAAAGGCCGGTGATATTGACAGAGCAAAAATTAAGAATTAGAGCAATTTTTTATTGTTTTTCCTAAATTATCCTTTATTAGCTTTACTATTCATCTTTCTCTTTCCCACTTATCGCTAGAGCGTAGAAGTAGAAGTTTTACTGTAACAAACTTCCTTTCAGCGCTGAACTCCTCCCTCTCGTCTCATCTCTTCTCACTCTTTCCCTCTGTTGGCGGCCTCAATCTGCTCTTCAATCTTGTTGCCGCCGCAGTCCAGCCTTCGATCACTATCACTGCATGCCGGCTTTAGTCATCCTTCCGTTGCCTCTTTTTTTACTCGACTGCTGATGCAGTTTTCATATTCTAAAGTAGTCACTTCTGTTAAACCGGAAGGAAGACCAAGGTGCCACTAAAAGCAGTCTCATCCTCACCATACAATAGTATATAATGCAGTGTTTTGTTTTGGCCCTTTTGGGTGTTTCTAAAAAGTTTGTAGGGCCTCACTTAATGCTTTGGAGTTTTTGCTTAGTTTTTATTACAATTGACAGGAAATCATTCCGTCAATTTAATCCCGTCGAGAGAAACATGTTGGGCTTGGGTTGGGTTCACCTAAATTGGGTGACCCATTAACCCACTAACAAATTTGTCCCATTTGAAATCCTTTTGGCCCATATCCACTTTGACCACTTATTCTCATTTGACCAACCAAATTGATTAGACGTGTGTGTGTGCTGAGTGAGAGTGGGCCGAGAGAAGAAATCGGGAAGAGAGAAATAGAGGGAGAGAAGGAGAAAGAAAAATTAGGGGAAAAATTAGAGTTCGTGTAAAATGAAGATTGTACTCTTCAAGCCAATCTTCAAACCAAGATTGGAAGTCAACTTGAAGCCTAATCTTGATGAAATTGCAATCCCGGGTTCCTCTCATCTAGCCTTTCGAATCCATCATAATAGTTTCTCATTTCTTCTATTTTGGTGAAATCTTCTAATTTTACTTTGGCTTTGAAGTTAAAATTAGAATATGTATTGTTAATGATTTTTGTGTATTCACCTATTTGGTGAAGACTCTTGTGTGCCCATTATTGATTATAGTGGAGATTTGACTAGACTAGGTCCCGTGATTTTTTTCCTCATTGGGTTTCCATGTTAAAAATCACGGTGTCTCAATCTTGTTTATTTTCATGCTTATTGTACTATGTTATTTAGTATTCATATGATTTCCTATTTTATGAGTCGTTGGGAAAGATGAGATTGGACTGGGTTTTATGACTCTGTTAGTTTGTAATTGCTAAACCCTTTCCCCTTGCACAACAAGTGGTATCAGAGCCTTGGTTGGTTTAGTTTGTGTGCTTATAAAATGGAAGAGTCATCGTTCGATACTATGATTAAATTGACTTCATCCAACTATTCAATTTGGAAACCTAGAATGGAAGACCTTTTGTATTGTAAGGATTTGTTTGATCCTGTGCTAAGGGATGAGGGTAGGCTGGAGGAAATGACTGATAAGAAATGGAATGATTTGTATAGGAAGACTGTTGGCACAATTAGACGTTTGATAGACCAAAGTATCTTTCATCATTTTTCTCAAGAAACAAAAGCTAATGAGCTGTGGGAGAAATTATAAGGTATGTATGAAAGAAAATGTGGTTTGAACAAAGTTTCTCTGTTGAAACAGATTACCAGACTGAGGTATAAATATGGTACTAATATGTCTGAGCATTTGAACACTTTTCAGGGATTGTTAAATCCGACTGTGAAGTTAAAACTGAACTTGGACGATGAAGTTCAAGCATTGTTATTGTTTAGCTCACTTTCGGACAGTTGGGAGACTTTGGTGGTTTCAATTAGCAATTCACTCCAGATGGTGTGTTATCCTTGGCACAAGTCCAAGAAGCTCTAATGAATGAAGAGATTCGAAGAAATAAGCAAGGCCTTGAAACTGAGTCGCATGCTTTGATTACAGAAAAGAATGACCGAAAGGGAAGAAGCAAGAGTAGAGAACCTTACAACAAAAATGACAAGCCCAGAGGTAGATCCAAGTTAAGAAAGAATGTGAGATATTTTCATTGTCAAAAAGCTAGTCACTACAAGAATCAGTGCAGAATTCTCAAGAGAGAACAGTCAGCGAAGAAAGGGAAAGGCAAGAAAGATGAACAAAGATATGAGAATGATACTACTGCAGTAGTTACGGCTGAGGATGATCTTCTTGTGTTTCATGAAGACAGTGTGGTAAATGTTGCAAGCAATGATTTTGATTGGGTCATTGACTTAGGTGCTTCTTATCATATAGGTCCTCACAAGTATTTTTTCTCATCTAACACTGTTGGAGACATAGGCTCTGTGAATATGGGAAACAATATGTTATGTCGCATTGTTGGCATTGGAGATGTATTGTTGAATACGGATACCGGTTGCACTCTTGTCTTGAAGAATGTGAGGCATGTTCCAGATGTGCACCTCAACCTTATCTCCACAGGAAGACTTGATGATGAAGGGTATCATAGCACTGAAGGTGGTGGCAAATGGAAACTTACTAAGGGGAGTCTCATCGTTGCTAGAGGAAGAAAGGATAATACTTTGTATGTGATGAATGCAAAGTTGAAGAATAAAGATGTCGCAAGATTTCTCCATTGATCTCTATCATAGAAGACTTGGACATATCAGTGCAAAGGGGTTTCAGACGCTGGCTCAGAAGCAGATTCTCCCTGAAGTGAAAGTTATGCCTTTGAAACCCTGTGTTGATTGCATTTATGGAAAGCAAAATAGAATGGCATTTAAAAATTTGTCTCCATCTAGAAAGTCTAGTAATTTAGATTTTATTCATACTGATGTATGTTATATGAAAGATAGATCTCATGGTGGTGCTTTATATTTTGTCACTTTCATAGATGACTTTGCTAGAAAAGTTTGGTGTTTTTCTTTGAAATCTAAAGATCAGGTTTTAGAGATGTTTAAGAACTTTCATAGCATGGTTGAAAGAGAGACTGGAAAAAAGTTGAAATGTGTTAGAGCTGATGATGTTGGTGAGTACAGGGGGCCATTTGAAGATTACTGTAAATCTCATGGTATTAGACTTGAGAAGGGTGTTCCGAAAACTCCTCAACAGAATGGTGTGGTAGAAAGGATGAATAGAACTATCACTGAGAGGGTTAGATGCATGTTGTCTAATGCGAAGTTGCCTAAATCCTTTTGGGCTGAAGCCATGCAGACAGCTGTTGATTTGATTAACCTTTCCCCTTCAATTCTATTGGATGATGATACTCCACAGAGAGTATGGACAGGGAAAGATGTATCTTATAAACACTTGAGAGTTTTTGGTTGTAGAACCTTCATACATATTCCAAGAGATGAGAGATCAAAGCTTGATGAAAAATCAAAGCAGTGTATTTTCTGAGGGTATGGGCATGAAGAGTTTAGCTACAGATTGTGGGACCCTGTTACAAAGAAATTTGTTAGAAGCAGAGATGTCATTTCTCTTGAAGATCAGACAGTTAAAGACTTAGAAAAATGTGAGACCTCAAAATCTTCAGTTGAGATTCCTGAAAATTTTGATCTGGTTCCTTCACAACCGGTTGATGCTGATGGAGGGGGAGCTGAGACAGAGAAGAATGATTTGAATGATGGTGCTTTTACTTTAGGAACAGAGTCATCACCAGCTCAATCACCTCCTATCCAATTAAGGAGGTCCACCAGAGAGAGGAGACAAAACGCAAGGTATAATCCTTCTGAGTTTGTGTTGTTGACAGATGGAGGAGAGCCAGGATGTTATACTGAGGCTCTTAGTCATGAGCACAAAGATGAGTGGTTGGCAGCAATGAATGATGAGATAAAATCGCTGCATGAGAACCGCACTTATGATTTTGTTAAACTGCCTAAGGGCAAGAGGTCACTCAGAAACAAGTGGGTGTACAGACTGAAGTTTGATCAAAATAGCTCACAGCCAAGGTACAAGGCCAGATTGGTTATGAAAGGTTTCAGTCAGCAGAAATGTATAGACTTTGAAGAAATCTTTTCTCTTGTTGTAAAGATGTCTTCTATTCGGGTTGTTCTTGGTATAGCAACTAGCTTAAACTTGGAGATTGAACAGCTTGATGTAAAGACAGCCTTCTTACACGGTGATTTGGAAGAAGAGATTTATATGGAACAGCCAGAAGGGTTTAAAGAAAGTGGAAAAGAGAGCCTTGTATGTCATCTCAACAAAAGCTTGTATGGATTAAAACAAGTTCCGACGCAGTGGTACAAGAAGTTTGACTCCTTCATGACAGATCATGGGTACCAAAAGATTACAACTTATCATTGGGTCTTTGTGAGATATTTTCCTGATGGTACTTTTATTATTCTCTTGTTGTACATTGATGACATGTTAATTGTTGATCATGATGCTATGAAGATTGACATGCTTAAAAGAGAGCTAAGTAAATCTTTTGCAATGAAAGATTTGGGTCCAGCTAGATAGATTTTTGGGATAAAAATCTCCCGCGACAGGCAGAATGGGAAGATCTGGTTATCGCAAGAAAAGTATATTGAGAAGGTTCTGAATAGATTCAACATGAGCAAAGCAAAGGAAGTTGCTACTCCACTTGCAGGCCATTTCAAGTTGAGTGTGAACCAGTGTCCTACAAGTGAGAATGATCAAGAAGAGATGAAGAGAATCCCTTATGCTTCATCAGTTGGAAGCTTAATGTATGCTATGGTTTGTACAAGATCAGATATAGCTCAAGCAGTTGGAGTTGTCAGTCAATTTCTGTCAAATCCAATTAAAGAGCATTGGAATGCTGTTAAATGGATTCTCAGATATCTTAGAGGTACTTCTAGACTGTGTTTATGCTTCGGCAATGGAAAACCCACTTTGGATGGATACACAGATGTTGATATGGCAGGTGATCTTGATGGTAGGAAGTCTACTTCTGGATATTTAATGACTTTTGCAGGGGGAGCAGTTTCTTGGCAAAGTAAGCTGTAGAAATGCATAGCCTTGTCTACAACAGAGGCGGAGTACATCGCAACCACAGAAACATGCAAAGAAGCTCTTTGGTTGCAGAAGTTTCTACAAGAACATCAAGCAAGAAAGGTATGTGATATACTATGATAGTCAGAGTGCTATTCATTTGAGTAAAAACTCTACATTTCATTCTCGTTCGAAACACATTGATGTGAGATATCATTGGATTAGAGATGTGTTGGAATCCAAGACTTTGTTTTTTGAGAAAGTTCACACTAATGAGAATGGTGCAGATATGTTGACTAAGGCAGTGCCTAGAGAAAAGCTCATGTTCTGTAAATAGAAAGCGGATATGATTGTGCCTCCCAATTAAGGTGAAGGGGGAGATTGTTGGGCTTGGGTTGGGTTCACCTAAATTAGGTGACCCATTAACCCACTAACTCATTTGGCCCATTTGAAAACCTTTGGCCCATATCCACTTTGACAACTTATTCTCATTTGACCAACCAAATTGATTAGGTGAATCAATCTGAATCATAGTTGTTAAAATCGTGCGATACGCGATACGTATCGTACGATACGTATCATGAATTAAGAAATTCGATATAGATCGCACATACGTATCACAAATCGTAAAGAATCGTTGATTTTTGACTAATTTCGTACGATTTGCATCGCAAAATTGCGATACAAATACATACATTTTTTTAATTTTGTCTTTAAATTTTGAGCCCAACTTAAAAATTAAGTTTGAACTCATCTAAAGACTACTAATCTCGAGCTTGGCTCAAGCTTAGTTATAAAATTTTAGCTAAGGAGTATATGGAACATGAGCAAACACATCCCAGAGGACCCAAACTAACTATTTGAGTAAGAAGAGATATCAGCTCTTCGCCTTTTATAAGAATTCAGGAAGGCTAAGCTCTCATATTTATCCGATGTGGGATAAATGGTTTCTCAGGCCCTTTACGTTCTCAATATATATATTAAACGCTATTGAATTAACAGCAGCTTGTGTTGCTTCAGTGGTTAAGGTTGTCTCATTGTTACTTGGGGGGGGGGGGGGGGGGGGGGGGGGGGGGGGGGGTGTTTGATTCTTGCTGCCTCAATTCTTCCTTCCTCTTTTCTGTTTTTTCTTTTTTTTCCTAATTATCAATCATTATTTTTCTTTATTCTCTTGCTAAATATCCTTTATTTTTTTAATCTATCGTTCATTGTTTTCCTTTTATGATAGAAAACATACAATTATAATTTTTATACTTAATTATGTATAATAAAAATAA
Source organism: Leptodermis oblonga (assembly GCA_016801395.1). NCBI lineage: Eukaryota > Viridiplantae > Streptophyta > Magnoliopsida > Gentianales > Rubiaceae > Leptodermis > Leptodermis oblonga. Next base: position 6,201,137 of record CM028756.1, on the reverse strand, counting down.
TATAATTATGACATGTCTTTTGTATATACTCAATATTTATAAATTTGTATTATATTATTATATACAAACGTATCTTACGATACGATACGCGTATCGTGAAACTACGTTTTCGATACACGATACGTATATCGATTCGACAACTATGATTTGAATTGTGTCGTGTGTGTGCTGAGTGAGAGTGGGCCGAGAGAAGAAATCGGGGAGAGAGAAATAGAGGGAGAGAAGGAGAAAGAAAAATTGGGGGAAAAATTAGGGTTCGTGTAAAGTGAAGATTATACTCTTCAATCCAAGATTGGAAGTCAATTTGAAGCCTAATCTTGATGAAATTGCAGTCCCGGATTCCTCTCATCTAGCCCTTTGAATCCATCATAATAGCTTCTCATTTTCTCTATTTTGGTGAGATTCTTTTAATTTTACTTTGGCTTTGAAGTTAAAATTATTGTTGTGTATCCACTTATTTGATAAAGACTCTTGTGTGCCCATTATTGATTATAGTGGAGATTTAACTGGACTAGGCCTAGTGATTTTTCCCCTCATTGGGTTTCCACGTTAAAAATCACGGTGTCTCATTATTGTTTATTTTCATGCTTATTGTGCTGTGGAAAATATGAGATTGGACTGGGTTTTATGACTCTGTTAATTTGTAATTGCTAAACCCTTTCCCCTTGCACAACAAAACAGTCTTCAACTAACCACCTAAACGTGTTCTATTTGTGTTCTTTTTTTCTTTTTTCTTTTTTTCCTCAGTATATATTGCCTTGCCTCTCATCTTGTGCTATAACATTACTAATCGTGTTGGTGAATGGCTTGTATTGTGTAAAGATTATGAGTTCATTCAATTTTAAGACTTCCAGATCTTGTGTTTCCATTGCCATACTCTTTGCAGGGAGGGATGCTGCAATATCAGTTGGTAGTTGGATGCTATAGCTCTGTGAGAAGACCAGATGGAAGTTTCATATGAATAAATTTCTACGACGGTGCTGCTGCCTGAAAACAACTTCCAAGTTCTTAGGAATAAATTGATTGTTTGTTTAATCTTTTAAATTCATATTTTATGGGAATTCGTGAAAGTTTCGATGGGAGATTACTGATGAAAGAAAAGAAATAAAGATTTCATCAAAAAAAATTGCAGCGTTTAACTGGGAATGAGGAAGATAAATGATTGAAGTATTAGAGGGACTCACTTCAGAACTATACCTACAACAAATTAGAATAGTCTCCCAATAGTATGAAATATTTTTGTTTTCAAAACAAATAAGTTTCAATTTGTATTAATTTTCTTAATCATTTTCAACACTCTTACATTTTAAATTTACTTTTATTTTTATTTTTTAAATACATTTTTCATTTCCAAATATTTTTATAATGGAGGTATTTTCATTTGCCCCTTTTAATAAGAAAAAGGTTATAAATTACATTTATCCCCCAAAGTTTTGTAAAACTGCTATTACCTCATAAATGTATCCAAAAAATTCAAGTAACAAAAACCTCTAAGGTTTGTGTTTATTTTTTCGAATGATAAGAGGCGATGGTAATTTGACCAAATCAAGGTATTAATATTGTTATGTTATTGTTAACACCTAATTAAGGGGGCTAGCTGTAATTTCTCAAACTTCAGAGGTTAATGATAGTCTTACAAAACATTTAGGGGGTAAAAATATAACTAATATAAAAACAGCCGCCGCGCATGTTAGACTACTCAGCGCACGATACGGTTATCAAATTGGCGGGAAATCTCCAGAAGCCCTTCATAGTTTCCCGCCAAGCTTTCCCTTTCTGGCAGTCGCCTCCAACCAATATCTCCCAAACCAAACCAATCGAAAGAGAAATTTCCCAAATCAACTTCGTAGTCAATTTTATCTTTCTTAAATTTTTTTCGTTCGCCGGAAATAACTGAATTAATCGACGTCGGAGATGGAGAGCTACGGCGGCGGAGGATACTTTGTGGACGAGAAAGCCGTTCGCGTAGAGAATATCTTCTTAGAGTTCCTCAAAAGGTTTGTTCCCGTACATTTTCAGTTTCTAATTTTTCATTTGATCCGTTTAATTATTTGTTCGTCCCTTTTCAGCTTTAGGGCTGATGGAAATGCTCGGGAGCCGCTCTACGAGGCGGAGATAGAAGCGATGAGGCCGAACGAATCCAATACTATGTTCATCGACTTCTCTCACGTCATGCGCTTCAATGATGTTCTCCAAAAGGCCATTTCTGAAGAATTCTTAAGGTTTTTTTTTATTTTGTAGTGATTTTTGGGAGAGTGTACAACTTTTGAAGCATGATGTATTTGTGTTGCTGCATCCGTCAGAATCTTAATGCTCCAATTGTAAATTTTGTTTCAGTTGAAGCATTACTTGAATGTGCATAGACAACATACTTAGAAGTTATAATATTTGGAAATTACAGGAGATAATCAGAATTATTATTTTTTCGATCTACAATTGGAAAATTTATTGGTTGGAGATGTATAGTACTAAGGGTTTTAAAAATTGCCTTGGTTTTATACCTTTATCTAAATTAGGATCTTGTATCTTACATTATCTAATTGTTTAATTTAATTTGAGAACTGTAGATTTGAGCCATTCTTGAAGAATGCTTGCAAGAGATTTGTGATGGAGCAGAAACCAACATTCATAGCTGATGATAATCCAAACAAAGACATCAATGTGGCATTCTATAATCTTCCCTTGATCAAGAGGTAGTGGTTCAGAACCATGTTTCATATATTTATTGGCATCAATTCAATTGATCTTTGTTTGATTATCTGGTGTGCATGGGTTTGTAGATTGAGGGAATTGACAACATCAGAGGTAGGGAAGCTGGTTTCAGTGACAGGGGTAGTGACGCGGACCAGTGAGGTCCGTCCAGAGCTTCTACAGGGCACTTTTAAGTGCTTAGATTGTGGAAATGTTGTCAAGAATGTTGAACAGCAGTTTAAGTACAGCGAGGTTTGTTAACTAACTTAAATCTATAGACCGAAGGATGTAAAACATGTAGCTGAAACACTATTTTTCATGGTAACATGAACTTTTAAATGTGAGGATTGGCTCACTATTTATTTAGAATAGTAAAATCCTCTTGGGAAATGGCAAGAAATGAAGAGTTGTAATTCGCCTTAGTGCTTGTTCCCCTTGAGTTACATTGGTCATTTTAGTTTTACGTTGACTGTGTTGGAGTTTAGTTCAAATATGTGAGCATGCATTTTCCCATTTCCATGTTTTCTAGCAATATGCTTTTTTACAAATTATGCATGGTTTCAGTTGCTTATTTATTTAACTAAATGATGGACAGCATGGAACACTCCAATTAAAGCTCATGAGAAAAATTATATATTTCCATGACTTCCACAGTTTAGTATCCATATGTGCATTTTTCACTTAAAGTCTGGCTGTTTTGGGTTTGCAGCCAATTATTTGTGTAAATGCGACATGCCAAAACAGAACAAGGTGGGCATTGCTTAGGCAGGAGAGCAAATTTGCAGATTGGCAGAGGCTTCGGATGCAGGAAACCTCCAAAGAGATACCTCCAGGGTCTCTTCCAAGATCACTTGATATCATTTTACGTCATGATATTGTTGAACAAGCCAGAGCTGGTGATACGTAAGTACCCTGGCTATTGAATCACAGTATGAAACAAAAAGTTGGTTTCCATTGTGCTTGAATTTTTTTTTGTTTTTCATTTTTCTTTCATGGCAGGGTTGTGTTTACTGGCACTGTAGTGGTTATACCAGACATACTGGCACTAGCTTCATCAGGTGAAAGAGCTGAGTGTCGAAGAGAAGCACCCCAGCGCAAGGGTGCCACTGCTGGTCAGGAAGGAGTTAGCGGCCTTCGAGCTTTGGGTGTGAGGGACCTATCCTATCGCCTGGCCTTCATAGCAAATTCTGTACAGGTTAGTGGTCCATTGAAAGTGAAATATATTCTCATCTAAATCCAAGTTCAAATGTTTTTATTTCCCTTGTTTCCTCTCTGCAATTGTCTGATACCCCTCCAATTTTGTTAAGATATGTGATGGAAGAAGAGACAATGACATTCGAAATAGGAGGGACACTGATGAAGATGATAATCTACAATTCACGGTACATTTCTTTGTTATTTCAGTACTTTTCTTGCTATTCAATATGCAATAAAAAGTAGATCTGGTAACAAGAACTGGTTATCATACACGTTGTGAAGCAGCAATACTAAGATGATGATATATTACCATGTTTTCCAGTGTTACATTATAAATATAGTTTGATGAATATGTCATCTCATGTTCCTCACAAAAGCATTTGAGATCTTATATAATTACAAGGATGATGGTTAATTCAACCAAATGATCAAGAAGAATCAAGGAGTTGCATTTTCAGAGAGGTTTAATAGTTGCTAATTGCAGTCTGTGCATTCTCTTTTTCCACTTGTTGGCTCAATCTAGATGTGCAATTAACTTTGTTTGGAATTTTCTGCAATTTTTTGTAGATGTATTTCTATGTTCTATAAACTTCTTCCATTTTAATTTTATATTTCTCTTCAATAACCCTCTGGTGTTGTGTTTAATCTTGCTTCTGACAGGCAGAAGAGCTAGATGAAATCCAACAAATGCGGAATACTCCTGATTTCTTCAAGAAGCTTGTAGATAGTATTGCTCCAACTGTATATGGCCACCGAGATATCAAACGAGCAATACTCCTTATGCTTTTGGGTGGTGTACACAAGTTTACCCATGAAGGAATCAATCTCAGAGGAGATATTAATGTCTGTATCGTGGGGGATCCCAGCTGTGCAAAATCTCAGTTCCTCAAGTAATTGATTATTTTTGTGGTTTTTTTTCTTGTTTCTTGCTAACCCACTATTTATGCTGTAATCACACTCCTGAAAACACTTCTAATGCTTTTCAGGTACACTGCTGGTCTAGTTCCAAGATCTGTCTATACTTCTGGGAAATCTTCATCAGCTGCTGGGTTGACTGCAACAGTAGCCAAAGAACCTGAGACTGGTGAATTTTGTATTGAGGTATCTATTTAGATCGAAACTGTTTCCCACATTTCCAACTCTCTTAGATAATGTGACACTTTAAGAATCTACCATCCTTATTAATGATAGCAAGAGAATAACCAAGTGGCAGGGACCAAAAGAGTCCTTAAAACTTGAATTTCGTTGTAGGCTATTTGACAGTAACTTGGGACTGCAAAAAGAAGGGAAGCTCACTTTTCTCTTAGGGTTAGTGAATGAATTGAAGCTGTTGCAACCCTTTCTTTTTTCATTTTTCGGAGCACAGAAAAATTGCATTTCTCTTAGTTTCTCACATTCTAGTTAGTTTTACAGAAAAATTGTGATTTTCTTAGTCATTCACATTTTAGTTAGTTTTACAGAATATTAATGCTCAATCTCCTGAGTCTCTGGAATCGGTGTTTTGGATTCTTTGCCAATAATAAGAGTCAGAATTATATCTTTGAAATTGGTACTTGACCATTTTGTTTGATTGGCATTCTTATATTCTCGTGGTAATTCTGTTGATATCCTTTCAGGCTGGTGCGTTGATGCTTGCAGACAATGGCATCTGTTGCATTGATGAATTTGACAAGATGGATATAAGAGATCAGGTGATGGGAATTTACACTATTTTCCAGTTTTATACATATTTCTTTCTGTCCTTCTGTTTATATAGTTTGGGCTATCTCTTAAATTTGAAGGTTGCGATCCACGAGGCAATGGAACAACAAACTATAAGCATAACAAAAGCAGGAATACAGGCAACATTGAATGCTCGAACGTCAATATTAGCTGCAGCCAATCCCACTGGTGGGCGCTATGACAAGTCTAAACCACTGAAGGTGAGTAATACATGTTTGCTAAGTAGTAAATCAACATAATGAAGGGAAACTTGACCGATTTTGTTGTATGAGATCATTGAGATGTGATCCTTAATGGTTATATGTTTCTTCTGCAGTATAATGTGGCCCTTCCGCCTGCTATTCTTTCAAGGTTTGATTTGGTGTATGTTATGATTGATGAACCAGATGATCAAACAGATCATCTCATTGCCCATCATATTGTGAGAGTGCATCAAAAGCGGGAAGATGCTCTAGCTGTTGCATTCACTACTGCCCAAGTGAAGCGCTACATTGCATATGCAAAAACTTTAAAACCAAAGGTCATATGTTGAACCATTTGCTGTAATGAGACTGGTGGGATCTGCATTTAAATAATTTTGGGTTTGACAGAATTTGATGTCATGCAGATGACTGCGGAAGCTAGACAACTTTTGGTTGAATCGTATGTGTCTCTTCGGAGAGGCGATACAGCTCCAGGAAGTAGAATGGCTTATCGCATGACAGTGAGGCAGCTTGAGGCACTAATTAGGCTTTCAGAGGCAATTGCCCGAAGTCATCTGGATACTCAGGTGTGTTATCCTTAGTATGATGAAATCGCATCTATCTCATTAGTCATATAGGCTTTTGACTTCTTTTTCAATGTGGATAATTGTCACTAGGTACGAGCCCAGTATGTCCCTGCTGCTGTGGACCTACTAAAAAAATCAGTGATCAGGCAAGTAACTGTAGTCTGTACTCAGTAGAGTTGATCTCTAGGACCTACCAATAAATACAAATAAAATTTGATGAATTTGGTTTGATAACTTACCCTGCAGTGTCGAATCGAGTGACATTGACCTATCTGATTTCCAAGAAGAAAATCGTGAAGATGTTGAGGGTGGTGATCCAGTCCAAGGGGAAACCCATGACAATGATGCATCGACTGAACCAGTTCCAACTAATGCAGGTTGGTCAGCTCTTATTTTTATGCATATCCACCTCTGAACTACTGTAATTTGAATGAATTGTAGTTTTGATTGTAACTATGGCTGTGCAGAAGGTGAAGCCCAACCTGCAAATAAACAAGCAAAGAAACTTGTTATGACCGATGAGTATTTTCAAAGGGTTACCCGGGCCCTTGTAACACGTCTCAGGCAGCATGAAGAGACTGTGTTGCAAGAAGGTAAAGTTATGCTCTTTATCAACTTTAGGATCTTAGTAATGGCAAACGTTAATACATGTAAAAGCAAGATTACATTTGGCCAAGTTTTTGTATTCAAAACCAAGAAAGTGGCTAGATAGTGAGCAAGCCAACAGAGTCCTGTCAATCATTCGATTCTCTAAAATTACGTAAATGAAGCACCTAGTGATGCTTGCAGGCACTGGATTGGCTGGAATGAGGCAAAGAGATCTTATACAATGGTATGTGGGACAACAGAACGAGAAAAATAGTTACAGCTCTATGGAAGAAGCAGCAGCTGAAGTGACTAAACTGAAAGCAATTATAGAGGTACGAGTTTCGATTTGGTTGCTTAGAGATGTTTCTCATTTTCTTTTCCTAACAATGCATCTGGTGGTTGTAAATGCAGAGTTTAATTAGAAGGGAAGGATATCTAATAGTTGTGGATGACGGTGCACAAGGAGCAGAAGCACCTGTGTCAAGAAATGACAAAATCCTGGCAGTGGCTCCTAACTACGTCATTGATTGATCTGATGTCGCGGCTCAAGTCGCATGGAAATTTCGAAAATGATGGGCTGACGAGCGTCTACAAGCATGCCTGCCTTGTAAGTCTGAAAATCCATCCTTTTAAGGTATTATAAGATGTGCATCTTCTTATGGAATGTATGCGTTGATGCTGTAGTTTGTTTTCTGGGGAGTAATTAGATTGAGAAAGTGAATATGGGAATCGGAAGATATTTGTTGCAACAGTATTCGTTGTTGTAATACCTGATCTGATAGATTATGAGTAGGGATTAGTGGAGTGAAACAAGTTGTTTATTGAATGCAACTTTAGGATTGACTTGTTTGGCTTTCCAGTGAATTATTTACTAGTTCATAGAGCTGTCTTTTTGCACTGGTCATTTCCTTTTCTTTTTTTCACTCACTCAATGTGTTATATCACGAATTGCGCTTCAATTGTAGTCTTCTCTACCATAGTGTGCAAAATCCTGACCGGGATTTTGCGAGGTTCCCAAAATACCAAATCAATTTTAACTCTGATTCTATCTGATCCTTAAAAATTTTATTAAAATATAGCTCAAAAAAAGAGTAATTTTTGGAGTTTATTTGTAATATTACATGTGCACATTTTGTGTAGAATCTTACGAACCAATCATATCGATCCCGATCCTGATCCCACATTCAAATCGGTTCCACGTCAAGTCCCCCTCTTGCGAACTATGTTCTCTGTTGAATTTCATGTGTAATAGGATTAGTTTGATTATAAAAATAGAAATAAAAATTCTCTTATCAACTAACACAGCTTAAAATTTTAATCTTCATCTACGCCGTCCTTTCATTGTGTTTCAACTTTTAGTATTATTTTTGTCTTAATAAAAAAGTTCAGTTTTATTAGCTTACATTATATACTCTTATTAATATAATAATGTGTGATTTACAATTAACTTTTACTTAGAAAATAAGGATTAAGTGGAAAATAGAATTTCAAATTAATTATTTTAGGCGTTATACTTTACGGCCCATAATAAATTATATATTTTTAAAATTAGATTTTTTTAGTGGGACGGAGAAAGTAATAAAATTCAAACAATGAAAAAAAAAACCCTTAAGATTAAAGAATATTTTAACATAGTTAAAAATTAAAAAAAAAACTCAAACTTCATTATAGACTCTTTTTTTGTTAAAATAAGGCCCTATGTAGAAGAAGTATTAAAATATGATTTTAAGAGAAAAAATGTGGACCTCACACTCAAAATGTGTTTGGAAAATACATTCTAAACACATTTTGAATGTTGGCGGGCCAACATTTTTTCTCCCAAAAGTATATTTTGAGATCTCTTCCACATAAGAGCCTAAATTTCATTTAAATAACTGAAAAACGCCGAATAAGAATATAAAAATAAAAATAAAAGATAGGAAGAGCTCTAGTAATTGAATGAAAGATTGAAAAAAGAGTAAAGAGAGGTATTTGTCAACAAATTGGCAGTCCTTTTCGGAGAATTTAACACTCAAACGCTAAGATGCTCATTTCTAATTTTTTAATGTTTTCTAACGCTTTGAGAAGGCTGGCTGACAAAGACACCGCACTAAATTGTGTATTTAAGACCTACTACTACTGATTAGGGACTGCAGTACTGCACTAGCAGGGCAGTTGATTTCATGTCCCAATCATATTTTATGACCCTCAACAATGACATATATATATATATATATATATATATATATATGATATATTCCCAAATTTTGGCAATGTCACTCATTTTAAGTACTAGTTGGGTGACTAAAAATGCAGTTCAATTGAAGTTTACGGGTCTGTTCTCTAACTTTGGTTTCAAACTAAGTTTGAAAACAAGTTTTAGAAAATAGTTTTATAATGTAAAAAGTATATTGAAAATATAAAAAGTAGATATTAAATAGTAAAAAGTTGTATTGAAAATGATGGAATATAATTAAAATATATTAAATTTATTGTTAAAACCAAAATCGTTTTCAAAACGAAACAAAAAGAACATGCCACATATGGGACAATGTCTCTTTTAGAACAGTTTTTTTCCCACGTTTTTTTACTATTTGGAATTGGAAATGCTTGGGTTTGAGAAATAGTTTGGCGGTAAAATTGCAAACAGGATTTCCGCAATGTTACAGGGTTCACATTTACCGGGAAAGGGTCACAAAAAGTTATAATGTGAGGGACCTAGTATCAACAAAAAATAAAATAAAACAAAAATACTCAATTAAACATGAAAAAAAAAACAACAAGAATTCGGCTTCAAATCATCTGTGTCGGTTAAGGTGTATCCAGTATTGGAATGACACTGTTTCGTTCTATTTTCTCCAACCCCTACTTTTTTCTCTTTTTTTTCTTTTTTTTTCTTTTTTTTTGGATATAATCCAACCCTTGCTTACTCAAACGTTTTTCCTTAACTCAGTAGACACGCATGACTTCCTCTGTTTTTTTGACTTTTCTTCATTATTATTATTATTATTATTTGCTCTTTTCCTATGTAGCCAAAACCCGTCTTCGCGATTGGCACCAAAATTTCCTGGAAACAAGAAAAGGCAAAAAAAGCATATTTTGTAAGATTATTTGTATTGTCTCGTCATTCTCTCCCTTTCTTATTATCTCGCCAAAGAATAACTAAACAAGAGTTGTGAGAGAAAAACTCAACAAGCCAACAAAATCATCTCACAGGTATAAATTTGAATATATCAATGAAGTCGACAACTAAAATTGGTCTATTTTGAAACTCTAGTAATGTATGTACGCCGGAAACATAATTTTAAAATATTCTGCTCGCTGTTACAGTTTTAAATTAACTCAGTTTTTGTGAAATGGATCTCCCTATGAAAGAGCTATAAGAAGAAGAAGAAGAATTTTTGCTGCATTGCATGAGAAAGAGCAAAGAAACTTATAAAGAAAACGGGAAAAATGCAATTGTAGTCCACAATCTTTACCCCTATTTCAAATGTAGTCCACAATCTTTAATATATATCAAATGTAGTACACATTGTATCCGTTTTGTTTCAATTTCAGTCCAAAGATGGAAATTGGACCAAATTAACTGTCAACGAATTTGACCGTCAGTCAAAGGCGGGTTTGACCTCCTAAAACCACCCCCAAAGATTGTGGACTATATTTGAAACGTAGGTAAAGATTGTGGACTATTTCCAAAATTGCTAGCATGGAAAATTTCAGAATTATGAGAATGGGAATTTAGGAAATGAGAAATTGTGGGAATTAAATAGTTTCTTGTTTTCGATAATTTTCAACTTTCAAACTTATGCCATTATTTTCTTTTTCAGCCTTTTTTGTTTCAATTTTTCTCTATTCATCCCTATAATTTGCACTTTCTTTTTTATCTTTGTCATCTTTTTTTTTTTTTTTTCCTCTCTCTACTCTCATTTATTTTTTTATTTATATACTCTTATTTTCTAAACATTCTTTCACCTTAATTTATCTCTCTATCTCTAATTTTCTATTCTCCCTATGTGGCAAATGAAAGAAAAGTGAAATGGGAATCAGAAATTAAGATAACCTATATACGACACTTTAGAGGCTAAATTTGATACGTAAGCCGATGAACATTCAGATGATTCAGATACAAATTTTTTAGTTAATTAAGTAGTTATAAATTTTAAAAATAAATAAATAATTTTTAGATAAGAGAGGATTTTGTATTTAAAAACCTTTTATGTTTATTTCAAAAATTACTTGAAAATGACATGTATTAAAAAGGCCCCATATGGTGCAATGTATTGTGGGAAAATACAGAGTTACGAAAATTATGGTTGATTCATAATACTTTGGTTTTGTTTTTCTTTTGCCTTTGATATTTTTCTCCGTTACATTTGAAGTTATTGATATTTTTAGTCACTTTCACATATTAAAGGATATTTTCAGGTTGTTTGAGCACTTTATATAAAACTTTACAAGTTTGAGTCTATTTTTTCATTAGAAGGGTCCACTTTGACCAATGTACAATTTATTATGAATGTTAGGGTACAACAACTAAATAGCTAATTTGACAATATTTATTTCATTTATATCCATACTTATTAAGTATGAGATAATTGTGGACCACACATGATTATATTAGTAAGGGTATGAGGAGTAAAAAAATTTAAAAGTTGACTCTTCTATTGAAACAAAAAATATTTTTCAAAGTGGACTATTTTGATGGAATAGAGGGAGTAATTAATTTTTAAAAATGCAAATTTGAGATGAATATAATACAATTGTAACATAATTTCTTGTGACTTGAGAAGCTCCTATAGTAAGTAAAAGGAATTGAAATTGTGAATATATTCAAAAGTAAGACAAATGTGTTGTTCTTAAATAATATGGAAAAAATACAATAGTAATCCACAATCTTTACTCATGTTTCATATGTAGTCCACAATCTTTGGGGGTGGTTTTAGGAGGTCAAACCTGCCTTTGACTGACGGTCAAATTCGTTGACCGTTAATTTGGTCCAATTTCCGTCTTTTGGACTGAAATTGAAACAAAACGGATACAATGTGGACTACATTTGATACATATTAAAGATTGTGGACTGCATTTTTGAAATAAGGGTAAATATTGTGGAATTTTTTCCTAAGGAAAACAGAGGAAGTATGCGCGAAAAGAGATGAGAAAATGTTAAAGAAAACATAGGAAATTGCTGAGAAGAAAGTGGTTAAGTGGGGTTTAGAGAATTTGGACGAAACGGTGCCATTCCAATAATGGATACTGTACACCTTAGATGCACCTTAACCGACACAGAAGATTTGAAGCCAAAGCGTTCTATTTCTCTGCCCCTCTTTCATTATCCTTGTCGGTTGCCACTAATGTTTAACTATTAAGTACTTGACCTATTCCGATCGGGGGAATCGACCATTAGTATGAGCAGATTCATACCAAAAAATTGGGAATGGAAAAACGGTCAAGCCTGGTCGAATCCGGATTCTGACCGGGTTCTGACTTAGTTTTTCTGGATTTCCAGGAAAATATTCAGCCACACTATTCTTTCAAAAAAAAAAAGTTGGGCTGTATTTTACCTAATTTTTATTTTTGGCTTGTAACTTGCCAAATTAATTTTGTCCTACAATGTCAAATTACTTACAGACTAGTTGTTCTAGTTTTATAGAACTCTCTCACCTCACTATTCTATTTAAGGGTAAGAGTATAGTTCTCATAGGACCATTCAGTCAGTGAATAATGATTTATGCAAATACATTATTAATGCATCATAAGCCATTATTCAATGATTGAATAGTCCCGTGAAGAAATTGTAGTCTTTTCTTCTATTTAATATCAATGTGGACAAACACATTTCATCTCATGATTCCATTTCTTAAACATTATTTTATTTTGTTTTATTTTTCATTTTCTTTGTTTATGTTTTAGAAAATGATTAGGAGAGTGAAAATATAGAGTTAGAAAACCGAGTGAATGATGTGGCATTATATAATTGGAGCCACTTAGCAATTACAATTTTAAATATCCAATAACATTCTTCCATTTGATTGTCAAGTAAGTTACTGTGAAAATTCACTAAGTTTTACTGTGTGTATCACCAGCTTCTATAAAAACGTTGTTTTAACACTTCATCTATTCAAACTTTTTAAATTAAAGTTTACAATAATTCTTTTTAAAAAAATAAAAATAACGTACTAAAATTAAGAAAAATAAATAAATTTTCAATAAAAAATATTTTCATATAATTTATGATATCATCGATTCAACCCTTGACCCCCGAATCGGCGTCTGGTCCGGATTTTAAACATTGGTTGCAACTACTACTCGGTCACGAATATGTATCCCTTATTTCGTTATTTGCTTTTTCTTTTTCTGTGTGTCCTAGGCCAAACTTTTCACGCTTGTCCCGCAACCCTATTGATGCCCGCATGGTCCTTAATTGGCGTGTTGAGCCCCATACCGCTCAACGTCAAAGTTGCGAGCCAATAGAGCCTCACCCCTGCATGACTTGCGATTCGCTTCCAGCCTCGACATAGGGCTTCAACTTTCCTTTGTAAATATTAGTTATTCTTATTTTGATTTCTATGTATTTGTAGGACCTTTGTAAAGGTGAGGTAAAAATCCCTGATCTTTTCAAAGATGTGTGATTTTTCCAACCATTTCATGCATATTTGTGGCCCTTAGAAATGTTTTTCTTGTAAATGACTTTAGTCATATTTGTGGCCCTTAGAAATATTTTGGGACTTTAGTTTTAAGGAACATTTTACGCATGTAGACACCCCTCGTCACTCCTAGTTTTTCTTGTATTAGCCTATTGGTGGACATGAGTAAACTAAGTAAGAGATATGTTTTTGTCCACCCCCTATAAACTCTTGGGTATATCTTGTAAATGCTATTTATTGATGAAAATCAAGGTTTGGCTTATGAGTTGTCTTTGTTGACTTTTCTTATGTCGATAGGGCAGTTTACAAATATTTCTAGAACGAGTCCCATTTTAACCCCTCATCTTCATAAGAGAATGTGTATGGGTGCATCTTGATTGAGACGTGCAAGACGAGAGTTGACATAAGGTTTGCTAGCGAGCATTGCTTGCCACATTGTTAGCTCATTTTGGTGATTCAAAATAGCGACCTGTGATATTTGGTATCAGAGCCAGCAACACGAAGCATGTTCTTGAGTTGCAATCAGGGTAGAGATCCAGGGAGCGATACCTGGTGAGGAGTTAAGAAAACGGTTAGAATCACAAACTCATGGACTTGGGTTGGATTTAGACGGGAATCGATGATGATTGAGTTGGTTCAATGAGAGATACTTGGACTAAGTGTGAAGCGCGTGATGCGCTGATTTGCTGGTTTGACTTGAAGCCTTAGAAGGGGTAGTCAGGTGTTCTAGTGCTTAATGGGGATGATGTTGCTCCACTGAATTCGCAAATGGATTAAGTGAGGTAGCAGTTATTTGGAAATTGAGGTAGCGGCTTCCCAGACCGAGAATGCTAAGTTGCGAGTGGCTTTAGCAACATAGTGAAAACTCTGTGTTGTTGCATGATGATAAGTTCAAGAACAATGATTCTCCCGGAAATGGAGTAATCGGTTGCGAAAACTTGTTCTGAAATTTTGAATTTTTATAAATTGATTATATAAGTTTTTATAATTAAATTCAGACCCAAACTTTCTTAATTTTTCATTAAATACCTATATTACCTGAAAACGTAATAGCATGTAAAAGGGACAAAAACTTTTAAGTAATTTCCAAACGTCAAAATATACAAGTTGGTATTTTTATTTATTTTTCCTTGGACTAAAAAAATTTAAAAGTTGAGGATGACACAAGTGAGGCATTCTGAAACCAATTCCAACTACATGTTGGTCACCCTGTCGGACAGTACTTGCTATCACGGGGTACCTCTGCTCCATCCCTATCAGATCCTTCTCACAATCACAAATTGCACAATACCATACAATTTCCCTTCATTCCATTTGGAAAAATATTTTTTTGTTTTAATACAAGAGTTCATTTTTAAATTTTTTACATCTTTTACCCTTATTAATATAATTATATGTGATTCAATTAGTTCATACTTAATAAATAAGAATATAAATAGAATAAAGTGTATCAAATTATCTAATTTAAATATTGTACTTTAACATTCATAATAAATTTACATCGGTCAAATTGAACCATTCTAATGGAATGAAAGGAGTATAAAGGACGAAATTACACAATGGCATACAATTCATTATTATTGTGCTATTTCAGTCTCCATTGAGCATCACTATTTATTTTAGGGAAAATGATGAGTGCACATAATCGGGGCATGCTTTTGTGCCCCTAAAACACTATTTCTGTGCCCCACTTTTTTCCTTTTCATATTTACCCTTTATTTGCCTTCCCATTCCTCTTTCCTACTTGGTTTCTCTCATTTATTTTTTACGTTTTTACTTTCTCTATCCTCTCTCATTTATTTTTTCTATTTTACTCTCTCATCTGTTTTTTAGATCTTTACTCTCTCACGATCTCATCTGTTTTTTCTCATTATCTAATTTGTTTCTCTCATTTATTTTTTCGATTCTCTCTCTCTCTCTCTCTCTCCTCTTCCTATTTTCTCTTTCTTTTTCCATCTTTAGCTCTTTCTTCTTTTCACGGATCTAACTACTCCACCTCACTCCCTCTTCTGATCTTTTCCTCATCTGCTCCTCCTATTTCTTTGTGAGCATGATCTAGGACTCATTTGAAAAAATAAAAATTATTTGGGGTCAATTTATAATTATTAATTTAAATTGGGGATACAATTGTCATATTTTCTCCCTGATTATAAAAAGTACAACACAAAAAAAAAATCTTCATATTATATTCATTTGTAGATAATTTGACCAGTGCACCAAAACTATGAGTATATATAAGGAATCAACTGGGAAAAAAAAGAAAAAACTTGATACTATTTGGGGTCAATTTATAATTTGTAAGTAAAATATAGGATGCATTTGTCATTTCTACTCATTAATTATGTTTTGTACAAAATAAAATTTGTCCTATTATCTTCATTTATATATAATCTAATGATTGTACCGTAACTATTAATATAGAATGAGTTAAATAATTGAATTAAAAATTGAGACTATTGGGGGTCAATTTTTAAAAAGTTAAGTAAAATTAGGGACATAATTATTTTTTTTTCCTTATTAGAAAAGGTACAATAGAACATAGAAATCATCTTTTTATCTTAATTTTGTATATAATTTTATGAGTGCATAAAAACTATTAGTATATAAGAATTCAATTGGACCAAAAAAAAAAAAAAAAAAAGAGAAAAAGTTGAGACTATTCTAGACAAATTATTAAGTGAAATAGAAAAATTTAGGACTAAATTATCTTCTTTTTTTTTTATACTAATTACGCTAAGTACAACATAGAAATCGACCTATTATCTTCATTTGTTGATAATTTGATGATTGCACAATTACCATTGATATAGAGTGCCTCAAAATTGAATAAAAGTTTGAAACTATTTGGGGTTAATTTAAAAAACTTCAATAAAATTGGAGATGCAATTGTCATTTTTTTCCTTATTAGAAAATGTACAACATCGAAAACGTAATTTTATCTTATTTTGTAGATAATTTGATGATTACACTATAATTATTAATATTAAAGAACTCAATTGGAAAAATTTTAAAATTATTTGGGTCAATTTAAAATTTTAAGTTTGATGACATAATTTTGAGTTTTACTCGTTAGTTACAAAAAGTACACCATAAACGTTGTCATATTATATTAATTTATATGTAATATGATAATATCCAGTAACTATTATTTTAGAATGCAATTGAAGAACATTTTGAAACTATTTGATCAATTTGTAATTTTAAATACTATTGGAGACACATTTATCCCTTTTTAATCATAAATTACATTCAATACAGCAAAGAAATCATCAAATTATTTTTATTTATAGATAAATTAATAATAATTGCACATAGTTATTAGTATAGAAGATTCAATTGAAGAAAACTTGAAAGCATTCGTGGTCAATTTGCAATTTGAATAAAATTGTGGATGCAATTATATTTTTTCTCTCTAATTACGGTTAGTACAATTTGATAAGTGGAACAAAACTATTAGTTTAGAAGAATTCAATTGAACAAAACTATTAGTTTAAAAGAATTCAATTGAACAAAACTTGAAAGTTATTAGTGAGAAAAAATAACAATTCCGTACTCAATTTCACTTAAAACTTGTAAATTAACCTCAAGTAGTATCAAAATTTCTTCAATGCAATCCTTTAATGTTGATAATTATGACGGTATCATCAGAATATCTACAAATAAAGAACATAAGATGATTTATATGTTGTAATAAGTGTAATTAGGGAGAAAAAAAAAATGAAAAAATGGCCCAAATATTAAATTGACCTTAAATAGTCTCATGTTTTCTTCAATCGAGTCATTAGATACTAAAAGTTACAGTGCAATCATCAAATTATCTACAAATAAAATTAAAACGGCTATTCCTTTGGTGTACATTTTATAATAAAGGTAAAAATAACAACTACATCCCCAATTTAACTTAAAATTTTCTAATTAACCCTTAATAGTCTCAGGTTTTATTAATTCGAGTTTTTTTATACTAATAGTTATAGAGCTATCCTTCAATTTTTTTACAATTGAAAATAATAAGTCAAATTTTATATTGTACTAAACGCAATTACTGAGATAAAGTGTGACTTGCGTTCGTAATTTTACTTATAAATTTGCAAATTAACCCCAAATAATTTTAAAATTTCTTCAATTGGGTCATTTTATACTAATAGTTATGATTAGACATGACCACGATTCTGGAACCGCCGGTTCTAATTCTGAGACGGTTCCAGAACCACCGGTTCCGATTCTATCACGGTTCCGATTCCGATTCCGATGCCGCCACAGTCCAATTTCGTTCAATTGAAGTAATTTTAATTCAATAATTAGTTATAATATATGTAGTATAAAATAATTATATTATATAATTACGTATTTTACATATAAATAAATATATAATATAATATTAATAATAAGAAAATTTTAACAAAAGAGGAAGTAGCTTTAGTGGTAGCTTTCCTTAAGATTCAATAAAAAGTTGAGGGCATGGGTTCAAAAATTTCTTTCACACTTAAGTGCTATATTATTTTTAGTGCTTTAACTAGGGAACTGCCAGTTCTAGAATCGACGATCTCGGTTATTTCGAAGGTGGAACCGAAACCTCCTCAGACAGGTCTGAAACCGTGGGCCACGATTCCTGTTCCGGGTCGGATCGTGGCCATCCCTAGTTATGATGTTATCAGCACTCATCAAATTTTCTACAAATGACGATAATATGACGATTCCTATGTTAAACTTTTAATAACCGGGAAATAAAATATGACAATTATGGCCTTAATTTTACATAATTTTCATAACTTGGGCCCAAATAAACTTTTGTACTATTCAATTGAATCATTCTAGAGTAAAATAACTATGGTGCACTCACCAAGTTATCTAAAAATTAATTTGAAAGGACAATGCATATATTGTACTTAATTTATTAATTTAACTAGTGAGAATAAATTAGACTTGCGTCTTTTACTTAAAAGTTTATATTGTACTTAATTTATTAATTTAACTAGTGAGAATAAATTACACTTGCTTCTTTTACTTAAAAGTTTCTAATTGACCACAAATAGTTTAAAATTTTCTTCAATTGAGTCATTCTATACTAATAGTTATTGACAATCATCAAATTATTTACCAATTAAGAAAATGGAAAGTGCATCCCATGTTTTACTCAAAACTGTAAGTTGACCTCGAATCGTCTCAAATTGTCTTTAACTGTGTCCTTATACTAATAGTTTTTGGGCACTAATCAAACTATCTAAAAATGAAGATAATAAGATGATTTCTATGTTATACCACTAGTAAATAAGTAGGAAAAAAAATGCCTCCCCAGTTTTATAAAAATTATCGATTGATCTCAAATAGTCTCATATTTTCCTCAGTTGAATAATTCTATATTAATATTTATGGTGCAATCACAATATTATCGACAAAATAAAATAATAGGACAATTTCCATGTTGTACTAAAGGTAATTGGTGAGAAATGACAATTGCATCCTCGATTTTGCCTAAATTGCAAATTAACCCAAATCATATCAAATTTTATTCAATTTAGTCATTCTATAACAATAGTTAAGGTGCTATCATGAAATTTCTACAAACAAAGATAAAAAATGAAATACATGGTGTATTGAACTGAATTTGTGAGAAAAAATTACAGTTGCACCCTAAATTTTACTTATCCTCAATTTTAATTAACCCCAAATAGTCTCAATTTTTTTCAGTTTCGTCATTCTGTACTAATAGTCGTGATGCTATCATCAAATATATATATATATATATATCTTATTTCAAAATAAAATTTTATCCCATTGAAAGAGTCCACTTAGGATTTGTTTATCTTACATATCCTTGCTAATACAATAACAGTTCACAATTAACTATTACTTATAATATAAGGATATAATTGGAAATATGGGTTCAAATTACCCGCTTTAGATATTGTACCTCATAACCCATAATAAATTACTCATTTTTCAAATTGTACTTTTTGAATGGGACGATGGGAGTACAAATTCAAAAAAAAGAATGATCTCTATGTTGTACTGACCGTAATTATTGAGAAAAAATAATGCATTTATTCCTTATTTTACTTAAAAATTGCAAATTAACCCCAAATACTCTCAATTTTTTTCAAATGAGTCCTTAAATACTAATAGTTTTGGATCTATCATCAAATTATCTAAATATGACAATGACTGGACCATTTTTATGTTGTAATAAACATTATTAATGAGAACAATGATAATTGTGTTCTCAAGCTTCAATTGAGTGCTTCTATACCAATACTTCTTCCGTCCTCACTAAAAATTATAAATTGACCCCACCTAGTATCAAGTTTTGTTGAAAATCACAGAGCGTGAAGTTATTTTGACCTTTGCTTCCTTTTCCTTTAATTTTTTTTTTCTTTTACCATAAAAACATTATAAAGAACTTATAAAATATCAATATTTAATTTTTATTTTCTTTTATTGTCTTTTTGTTTCCATTAATTTCAAAGTATTTTATTTATCTTCTAAGACTTCAATTTATTTGGAAGAAATATAAATTTTCAATAAATATATTTGTTTTATTTATTAAATCTTAAATTTAACTTTCTTTTTACTATTTCAATTTCTCTTTATTTTAAAAGTGATATTAACACAATTTTCATTTAGCCATTGTGTGTCTCATATTTAAACTACTATTTTTCATAATAATTTTCGTATTTCATTACTTAAGGGAGAATCGGTGATACAACCTCATCTGATAATAATAAGATACAAACAGTTAAAAATAAACTAAATAAACCTATACAGATATAAACAAGTAGTAATTCGTATAGATCTATCTAGTATAACAAAAAATCACCATCGCGCTGGACAAATCATGTACCGAAGTATGAATTCGATCTCGAATCTGCCACTAATCTTCTGATGAAAGCTCCAAACTGACTGAATCTTCACTTGATAATAATAAAATATCCATTTATCAATATGGGGGAAAAACTCCCGTTTATTCGAGGAGACAAAATATCTCACTATGAGAGAACGAAAAGCTTCCATCAAGAAAGAAGACAAAAATAAACTAAATAAAAAAGAATAGAAAAGAAATCTATTTTTCCCATATCCCATGGGAGAGAGATGGGGAAAGGAAATTAGAGAAGATGGAGGCTAAGGTTTGAGAGGAAGAGAGAAAAGAGAGAGAGGCGTGAATACGCTTTGACCAAACCGTACATTGCATATTTAAACTACTACATCTTAACTTTTTCTCATTTTCCTTTTCTTTCCAATTTTATGTTCAACCAGACTACTGTGGTCTCATTATTTCTTGAAACATCATTTTATAAAGTCTAATATTAAGACTACAACAAAAAACATTAAAATCTAAATTTTGAATCAACTCAAATTTCCAAATTAATTAAATAATTTATAAATTGAAATTTATTAGTTAAAAAATTAAAATAATAAACTAGTCTAAATAAATTTGAATGGCCAAAAAAAAAATTTTTACTATAGGTTTAGAAAAAAGAGTAAAAAGTACCCAGGGAAAAAAAGAAAGAAGAGTAAATTATGTATGTTAATATTGACATTAAAATGCAACAATTAAAACATTAATAATATTAGTAACGATTTTTTAGTGTATAATATATATATATATATTTAGTTAACAATTTGGAACCAAAAAAAAAAGAAAAAAAAATGATGAATCAGTCGAGAAAACAAAAAAGAATAGAACAGTCGAATGAGGGAGGGGGGAAAAATAAAATTTTAAAGTCACTGTAATCACATAAAAATAAGGGCAAATTATATGTTTGGCCACTCAACTATTACTCAAGATGACTTTTGGCCACTAAACTATTTTTAGCTTAATTTTGACCACTTAACAAATGAAAACAATTACATGTAGCCATTCTGTTAAATATGGCTGTTAGGATTGACGGAAATGAATCAAGGGCCTGTTCGGTTGTGTGTTTTCAAACTAATTTTGGGATATTTTTGGGTTTATTCTTGTTCGGTTGTGAATTCATCCCAAAACAAATTTGAACCCAATTTTTCACCATTTGTCTTCTTCTTCCTCTTCATCTCCGTCTTCTTCTTCTTCTTTTCTTCTCCTTCCTTCTTCTTCTTCCCCTTCCTTCTTCTTCTTCTTCACTCCGGCCATCTCATCTTCACTCTCCTCTTCTTCTTCTTCTTCTTCTTCCTTCTTCCTTCTTCTTCTTCTCCTTCCTTCCTTCTTCTTCTTTCTCTTCTTCTTCTTCATTCCCGTCGCCGCCCGCCGCCGCCGCCGCCGCCATCTCTTCTTCGTCTTCTTCTTCTTCTTCCTTCTTCCCCTTCTTCTTCTCCTTCCTTTTTCTTCTTCCTTCTTCTTCTCCTTCTATCTCTTCTGGCCGGAAGAAGAAGAAGAAGAAGAAGAAGAAGAAGAAGAAGAAGGAAGGAGAAGAAGAAGAAGAGGAGAGTGAAGATGAGATGGCCGGAGTGAAGAAGAAGAAGAAGGAAGGAGAAGAAAAGAAGAAGAAGAAGACGGAGATGAAGAGGAAGAAGAAGACAAATGGTGAAAAATTGGGTTCAAATTTGTTTTGGGATGAATTCACAACCGGACAAGAATAAACCCAAAAATATCCCAAAATTAGTTTGAAAACACACAACCGAACAGGCCTTTGATTCATTTCCGTCAATCCTAACAACCACATTTAACAGAATGGCTACATGTAATTGTTTTCATTTGTTAAGTGACCAAAACTAAGCTAAAAATAGTTTAGTGGCCAAAAGTCATCTTGAGTAATAGTTGAATGGCCAAACATATAATTTACCCTAAAAATAAAGAAAGAAAGAGAAGAAGAGAAAAGAGGAGAGAGAGGGAGTAAAAAGGGGAAGAAGAAAAGACGAAAGCTGAGAGAGATGAGAGGAAAATGTTTTTTATTGCCAACTAAGAAAGGGATGAGTACTTTCAAAAACAAAAAAAAAAAAAGAAAGAAAGAGAAGAGTGGCAAATAAAGGGTAATTGTGGAAAGAAAACACGTGGGCCCTAGAAATAGTGTTTTCGGGGCAAGAAAACATGCTTCAATTCTGTGCAATTATCAGCTTCCTTATTTTAGTAGAAAAAATTAGTATTATTCTATTAAGGCTTAATGATTTTAAACCCTTGTGTTACAATTTGAAATAAACATTTGATTTGACCCTTTGACCCTTGGTCATAAGGAAAACAAATATAGAATGACAAATTTATGCTAATTAAATATCGACATAATGTGGGAATTGCTTTTTTTAGGAGGATAATACATTTTAGGACTAGTTTTTAAAAAGTAAAATTACATTCTGGTCCCTACATTTTGCCACCAAAGAAAGAGACAATTTTTACAGAGACCAAACTAACATATTGAATTACATTTCAGTCCCTCTAACCTATTTGATAGTAACATTTGAGTCTCTCTATCGTACCAAAAATTCTTATTGATCGTTTGACTTTGGTTATATAGGTTTCTATGTACCAATTCCCTAGTAGAATTGATGGAGGATAATGATATTCAACATAATGGTGTCAGTGATGGTCATTATGATTACAGTGATTTACATAATACTACAGGTACGGTTGTGAACTCTTGAGTTGTAATTTTGGGATTTTTTCTTTCGGTGTATGAAAGTGTGGGGTGGGGGGTGAGGAGGGATGAGGGAAGTGGGGGGGGGGGGGGGGGGGGGGGTTTCATTTTGGTTTGGGGGTAGGGGTGGGGGGTTTTTTTCGCTGGGGTTGTGGTTGGGGTTGGGGTAGGGGTGGGGGTGGGGGTGGGGGTGGGGGTATTTTTTTTATTATTATTATTTTGTAGTTTCTGATCATTTTAAAGTTATTTTTAAAAAAAATCAAAACGTGTCGATTTCACATCGTGTCTTGAACTCGACCGAACCTTTCGATTCGGCAGGTGTCATTTGGGACACTCCTATTATTAATAACACAAAAAAAATAAAATGGAATATGACTATTTTGCCATTATAAATTAATTCTAATTCTTTATAAAATTTTAAGTATCCAAACAAAAAAATTAGAATTGCAATTCAATTTCTACATAATCCTATCACTTTACCAAACAAAGAAATTCAAGTGAATTTACAATTTCAATTCCAAAATTCAATTCTATAGAATTCCAATACCAATTCAATTCTAATTCCATTTAACCAAACGGAACCTTAGAATTTACAGATTGAAGGAGTGAGAGAATTTTTCAAGCTTAAGGGCATGTTCTTTTTTATTGTTCTGAAAATATGTTTTTGGAAAATAGTTCTATAATGTAAAAAGTGTATTGAAAATGTAAACATATATAGCTAAATAGTAAAATATTGTATTGAAAATGATGAAAAATAATTATAATATATTAAATTTATGGTTGAAACCAAGATGAAAACCAAAACCAAAAGAATGGATATATGCAAAATTGGTTGTTAGGCTCTGTTCTCTTGTGGCTTTGGTAGAAAATCATCATTTTTTTTTCCCAAAACTTTACACAAAGAAACAACTTTACTTTTTCAACAATTTAAAATTAAAATTTTAAAATTCCCTCTAAATACCTACTCACATAAATTCAAAAAAAAAACACAATCATTACACTTTTTTATCTCTCACCTACACAATTTCCCAAAAAAAACTTCCCTCCAAAAAAAAACTTCCCTCTAATAAAATTTCCTTTACCAAAGCCACAAGAGAACAGAGCCTTAAGAGTTATAGTCAGAAGGGAGTTGACTTTGGAGAAATCTTTCCTCTTATGGTTAAAATGTCTTCCATCCAAGCTGTCTTGCGAGTTAACTAAGAGATTGAACATACATATGTTTTCATCATTTTGAAAACGATTTTAAAAACAAGTTTTGGAAAATAATTTTATAATATAAAAAATATATTAAAAATGTAAAAAGTAGATGCTGAATAGTAAAAAGTTGTATTGGAAATGATGAAATATGATTAAAATATATTAAATTTACTGTTGAAACTAAAACCGTTTTCAAAACATAACAAAAACAACAGGCATAGTGATTAAGATATAAAAAAAAATTAATTTACATGGACCGATTGGAAGGACTTAGGGTAAATTGTAAAGAGAATTATGTGTGCAAACTAGAAAAGAGTTTGTATAGTTGGAAACAAACTTCAATAAAGAGGTATAAAAATTTTGAGTCTATTATGCTGCAACAAGATTGCAAGAAGAACACCTGTGATAATTGTGTGTTTGTATAAAAAATTTCACACAATGATTTTACTGTTTTGTTATTTTATGTTGATGATATTTTCATTTTTGGTCTAATGCTCTAGAATTGCGAAATTAAGTATTATTGAGTAAATCATTTGCTGTGAAATATTTGGGACTAGCAAACAAACTTCTTCGCATAAAGATTTTGGGAGACGAGAAAATTGGGAATAGGACTGATATCAGCCGAAATGAGTTTTAAAATTTTTCTTTATTGTTCATTTATTTATTGAATTCTCAAATTTTATTGTGTTTGTTTATTTATTAATAAATAATCGAGCCTAGT
Source organism: Leptodermis oblonga (assembly GCA_016801395.1). Lineage (NCBI taxonomy): Eukaryota > Viridiplantae > Streptophyta > Magnoliopsida > Gentianales > Rubiaceae > Leptodermis > Leptodermis oblonga. Next base: position 6,176,087 of record CM028756.1, on the reverse strand, counting down.
CTAAATTTATTCATGAACATTCGCGTACATTCTATATCGCTATTAACTAACATAAAATTATATTATTTAGTTAATTTAATATATTGTATCAATTTTGATAATATCTAAACTCCTTTAAACTCATATATCGATATCTATGTACATATAAATGTATATAAAATTTTAATTATTTGTATTATTTAATATTAATATTGTATATACTTATTTATTAATTTATATCATACAGTTAATATTTCCTTGTTCATTTATTAATTGAGTCTAAAATCATGTTCGTGTTCATTTATTATTGAACCGATCTCGAGGTTATTCAATTCGTGAACGTTCGCGTTCGTTGTCAGCCTTTGGAAACTTTTGCAATTACAAGATTAGTGCATTGAAAATGTATTCTTGTCTTCCTTCTCCCTAACCTTTTCCCTCCCAAAAACTTGTATTCCTCCTCCCACTTCCATTTTAATGGAGGAGGAGGGAGCATTCTCTTTTTTTATTTAAATTTAATTTTTAGTTGTCCTTTTTATAGATGTGTTGTATTTTTAATTTTGATGGAGTGTTTTTATCCTCCGTTGTGGGCTGTTGAATGTCCTTTTTGGAGTTGTTTTGGTAACTTTAATAGTGTATATATATATATATATATATATATTTAAAGATTTGGGGTTTTTTTTATTGAAGAATGTTGTAGAAAAGACAAAAAATGAAGATGTGTTTTGTCTTTGCTTCCATACTTGCTCAATTGAAAAACAATTAATACAACAGTTGGTGGCCACATTTTATCTATTGTGGAAAGAAGGTGAAAAAAAAAAAAAAGAAGAAAAGGAGAAATCATAGTGGAAGGTAAACTCAAACAGGTTGAGGGTAGGGTTTCATAGCTGGCGAGATATCCGACGTGAGCGTGAGGTGTAGTCGGGTTTCACACAGGTTGGGTTACCTCCATTTTGAAAGAAAAAAAAAAAAAAAAGTAAGATAGATCTTGTATCTAAAGTGTGATATTGCAACAAAAATAAAGTTTTTTGGGATAATTTTCTTTAGTTTTAACTTTCATCTGTAACATTTTCTTTGAGTACTATTAGTTATATTTATGAATTATTTATACTTTACTAACAATGTATCATGCTAGCTGTTATTGAGCCAAAGATGAATCTCGTGTTTTTTTTTACAACTTTGAAAGTCGAAGAAAATCAATGGTCATATTGACCACTTTGTAGGATCATTTGATCTATCAAATTTATTATAAATATAATATACTTATTTCTAAAAGAAAAAAAAACAAAACAAAAGAAAAAAAACAAACACTCCAATTATAGAACAAAATACTCTCGTTATGAAACAAACACTTTCATTATAGAAAATTAAGCCCTAATTAATTGGAAAAGTTACTAAAACCAACCAAAGAGGAAAATTCCCACATCAATTGGTGTCGATTAATTTTGCATTCATATACGATGAATTAGAGTACGACTAAAATTATTTTTAGGATATTGTCACATTGCATGATGAATAAGTTGCGCTAATCCGGACAATATAACTATACTAATATAATAAAGAAAATAATTAGCGCGACTTGCCCATGTTCTTCAGGAGAACCTTTGTTTTCTTTTGATTTTGATAAGGTTCGTGCTTTCCAATGTTGTTGCTCTTCCAAATTTCCAATTTCCAGATCAATATTATATATAATCTGCTTTAAGAAATAGAAAAACAAAGAATACACAAAATTCCAATATACCTTTACTTAGAAATATAAATTAAAATTCGCAAAAACCTATATGAAACCAATTCATAGATGCGATGGAATTGGGACACGTGTTCACAAATTATTTATTTATTTTTATACTTGAAGCTAGTAGAACTTATACTCTTTTAAAGTAACACTAATATGTATTCTTTTGAAATAACAATTATATTCTTCCGTAGTAACACTATTAAAGACTAGTAGTGCTACTCACTTTTACTATTCTAGAGTACCACTTATATTCTTCTGAAGTTAACACTTGTACTTTCCTAAAGTAGCACTCTTAAATAGTACTCCTTCCATCTCAAAATTAGTGTCACTTAAGGAGTAAAATTTTGATCTAAAATAAGTATCACTTATACATTCCAATGCTATATTGTTCTAATTGTTTCATGTTTACCTGTCTTCTACTACTTTTATATTTTGAAAATAATGTATTATCTTGGAAACATGACAATACTATTATTCTCTTTTTTCTCATTAATTATAACTTCTACAACTAGCTAATGGATATCACCAAAAAAAGTCTTGGGATGGTAAAACAGTCTTTTACTAAAATTTATATAGAATTGTTACATACAGGACACATTTTACTATTCAAAGGACATTTTCAAAATTTTTAATAATAAAATTACTAAAGTGCCCTCAGTAATTCAGTAGGAGTTTTACCATCTTGGTTGATCTTCTGCCTCCTTCCTTCGCAGCGACAGTACGATAGTGAGCAAACGAGAAATCGGACGAGCTCGACAGAAAGCTTCACGGGCATTGATCGACGCTAAACGTGAAATTGTTCCGACCGCGACAGAAACCAGTCAATCGACGGCATAGTGACGGCAGGGTGAAGGAGAAGCAAATCGCATAAGGTTGGTCTTCCGAATTCAATCCATTTTTCATTTCGCTCAAATTTTGATTAAAATTTTGTAATGGGTTTAGGTTATAGAATGAATTAGTTGCATATTTTGGTGATTAGGATGTTTGTTGGGTGAATTGGGGTTTCGAAAACTTTCAATTTCCGATTAGCGCAGAGGGATTCCGTCGAATTCCAGTCGGAATTTGGGCGAAAGTTTGCAAGAATTCCGATACAGGACACCAGAAGTTTTGGAAACTTTCGCCTTCATCGGGCGAAAGTTTCCAAAACTTCTGGTGTTCTGTGGCGGATATTTTTTTTTATTTTCGCCCGACCTTGGCGAAACTTTCCAGATATTCCACACTAGCATGGCGGAACATGTGGAAACTTTCGATCGGAACGGGCAAAAGTTTCATATTTTCGCCTCCAGAAAGCAAAAATATCATGAACTTTCACTTGGTATCGGCGAAAGTTTACAATACCTTTGCTTTCTGGAGGCGGAACTGTACTTCTGTTCCGCTTGTTGCAAAAACCTTCGCTATCCTCATGTGAAAGTTCACAAAAGTTTCGCCTGGAACATGCGAAAATTATTAAAAATAGGATTTTTTTTTTTTTACTTTGTTATACTATTATTCATCCTTCCCTTTTTTTTAACTAATTTCATTATTAATCGTGTTTTTATTTCAGATGGTCGGAAGATTGAAAAGCTTAAATTCAAACTCTCAAAGGATAACCAGTCCACAGCAGCTGACCGTGAAATCCAACCCACAACATCTGAGAGGCAGAGAAGGGTGGTAGGAAGATCACGTGGTTCTTCAACCAGTAATAATGTAGAGAGTTTTGGGAATGATGATGAGACTTATATAGAGTTTGCACCCCCCCCCCCCCCCGGGACTAGAAATGTGGTTGATACCGCGGCCCGAAAGAATGCTGAAAATGTTGAGAGGGCACTTGTACACGGGGAGATGGAATGGACATCCGATCATTATGAAAGTCAACTAGGCAATGACAGTGAAGAGCCAAATACCAGATTATAACCCATAAGGAGCGGGAGAGGGAAAGGCTTAATGGGTAGCGAGGGTAGGTCATTCATAAGCAGTGAGGGCAAATCATTCATGAGCAGTGAGGGCAGATCAAGTGATGAAGGGTGGAAGACATACATAAATAAACTAGATTATTCGGTTGAAGGTGGCCCTACAAATCCCGAGTTGTTGCAAAGTTTCTTGGGACATGTTGCATATTGCATATGACATGGACAGGTAATTCTTTTATAGTTCATTGCATTTATATTTATTTTGAAAAATACTACATTTACAATTTATATATAAGTACATATATTTATATTTCATTATTATGTTATAGTTTATTTATATATTGGTTTATGTGTTATTTGATAGAAACGTGATGTATTGAAGTGTCACAATGGGGCCGATCGTGTCAAAGTGGAATGTTGAAATGGGGCCAATGAGAAGCCTAGTTGAGGGATCGGGTTTGTCACAGTTAGCAAATTGCATGCATGCAGAGTTAGACGCTGCATTACTTTGCGCATTCGTGGAGAGATGGCACCCTGAAACCAATTCTTTCCATATGTCATTTGGAGATATGATCATCACCTTGCATGACGTGGCTTATATCTTGGGCGTTCCGATTGTTGGAATTCCCATTTATGAAAAATTAAAGCCTGTTTTATTAAAAGCAAAGCTTTCAGTTGTGTTGGGTATATACCCTGATGAGATGGAAAAAGATTTTGCTAATGTGAAGATGTCCACCATTCAATCCCATTGTGTAGATAGACCCAGGGATCCTGTGAATGCTGCCACCGGGTATTTATTGTGGTTGGTAGGAAATACCCTCTTTGTCGATAAGACAAAAACCCACGTATCTGGAAATTTCCTACCTTTCCTCCATGATATGGAGAAAGTAAATGGACACGCTTGGGGCGCAGCTTGCTTGGCAAACTTGTATCGCCAGCTTGGGAAGGCATCTAGGGCCAATAGTGTTCAGCTTGGAGGCTGTTTGATATTATTACGGGTTTGTATGATTTATTTTTATTTTTATTTTTATTAACTATTTAAGGCTTTATGATCAATTAACTGATTTTTGTTATTCTTTTTTTTGGCTTTGTTCTTATTTGAGTTGGATATATGAGTACTTTCCCACTTTCAGTCCTCTAAAGATAGGTCGTGAAATAACAGTCTCCCTTGCTCAATGAAGTGATATATTGGTACCTGCAAGAAGCGTATTCCACATAGGGACTTGCGTTCTTACAAGCGCGCACTAGATGCATTGAGGTCGGATGAGGTAATATTTTTCCCTTCATTATTTGTGTGTAGTTTCTTTCGTGTACTATCTTTCACATTATTAGTAATTGACTTTTTTAATACCAAACAGGTTAATTGGATACATTTTGACCCAAATCATGCAATGGCCCATACAACTTCATTGTATAGGGGCATTATCCATTGCAGCATTATTGAAGAGCCCTATATACCAGATCGTGTCATGCGACAGTTTGGGTACACGCAGACAATTCCTTATCCAGTTTTTCTGCCTAAGAATTGTTACAGAGGCCCAAAAATTAGAAAATATGTTTGTCATTACGATCCTGATCTAATGGGTTGGCAAGTCTATCGTATGAGGCTTTTGAGAGGGATGAAGAGGGCCGATGTAGCTGATGAAGCATGCTACGAGTACCTTAAGTACTTTCGGTGACGTGATGGAAGAAGAGGACAATGTTGCACCCAACCAGCTATCTATGGCTGCAGTAAGATATATTTACGTTAGGTCATTCTTGGTTAATTTTGCTAGTATCTGACGTATTGTATGTTTATTAATTATGTTTTTATTATCGTTGTAGCGTATGCAATTTTTAGCATCTCGCCTAGTTCTTCTTTATCCAAGGACTAGGCATGCTTCAACCTTGAGTCGCGTCAAAAAGCTCTTGATGAGATGACTGTGCATATGGAGGATTGGATGCCTAGGTTAGAAGACATTGCGGCAAGACCGCCTTATGAGCATTCATGATCCTTTTACTCTTTCATGTTTGCGACAGTTGATGTTATTTATATTCCTACTTAATGTACTAAGACATGTTAGTTTCGATATTTTTGAGTAGTTGTTGAGATTTTTGTGTTGGTGTTGATATTTTGGAGTAGTTAATGAGATTTTTGAGTAGTTTTGAATAGTTTTGGTATTTTTTAGCTATTAACAGGGATGAGATTAGCCATTTTATAAGGGAGACTCTGACGAAATTTTTTCAAATAGACAAAGAAACTAAGAATTTTTTATAAGTTGTTTTGCTCCACATCAAAAAATAAAAAAGACATAAGAAAAAAGCATATGCTAATATTTTTTCATAAATAAATACACAATTAAAACCTTTATTCAATATTAATCCATATTCTCATTACAAAACATCACTTTTCAACATACAGTTTCTAATACTCATCTAATTATGTAACAAACAAATAAAATGATTATTAAAGATATGGCCCATCATGATGTAAGTGTTCGGATCATCAGAGATGCCGGAACCCCGCAACTCTAGTGGAAGGAAAGTACAACATTCTCGTCCATAAAATGCAAAAATCCTCTAGTACCTAGTTGCGACGACTAATCCAAATAGGTAACTATCAAACCAAAATTGCTCTAAGGTAGGCGATATATGACAATCCCCTGCAAGACAGGCCAATTCGTAGTCAATGTCCCCAAGAACTCTAAGGTACAAATCAAAATGCTGTCTGAGTTCTTCTAAAATCTCATGCCGCACTTGGGACCATTTCGACTCATCATTGTGTACGAAATACGCAATTACCCTGAATCCACAATGTCCATCCCGCATTACATCGCGATAATCTACGACGTAATTGAACATGAACTGTTTCACAAGTGAAAGAAGGTTGAAAGGCCAATCGGTATCAATAGGCTTCAACGCCTTCTTTCTTTTTGATTTTCTTGTAGATCTGCGATCTGCATGTGTAAATCACAGCTAATACATCATTAATATATAAACATACACCATCACCAACACAGATGTGATAAAATGTGAAAGTATATTTACGTCCTCTTTTATTCATCTCGGAATGCTCCCATCATGATGGATCTCGCTGTGTCGAATTGTATTTCAGCCGACCCTTGCATGGCTTGTGTATTGGATCAGCTAGATCGACAGTCTCTAGCCAAAGTTGGTTGTGCATGACTCCCACGACTCTATATATCTCCGCAGATATATGTAGTAATGTCTCCATATACACTTCATGCAAACGGACTTCTGCAGTTTGCCTCTCATGCTCCTCGATGCGAATACTCGGACCTTTCAAATACAGAGTCTTCCAGAACGCGTCTACATCGAGAGGATCAATCGGCCAATGGTTTTGCACCATTTCTACCAGCTCATGTGCGCAAGGCAGACCAAAACTCATTCTCAATTCGCAACCCCACATCTCTCTATTTAGACTGCATAAGCTTGTTCTTTTTGTATATTCCTCTATTATCAATGTTATGCCAGGGTGCGAGACTAGACCGTTCAGCCTACTATACAACAAGTAGTTACTTTCATGCAACCTTGTGCTCCAAGAAGTCTCCAATTCAGACCGGATTGCATCCAAATGCCTCTCTATCATTTTATTAATTCCCTTGAAAATAGTAAGAAATGAACCTCTGTCAGTACCAATATGCCTCCTGAATATTGCATGTGCAGTCTCCACCCTGAAATTCATATACCACAAAAACAATTATGCATACAAATAGAAAAAATAATTTTCTTGCAATTCATAAAGTAAAAATTAAATAACGAAAGCTTTAAGATTCTCACATGTTGCTGGTACACCCTCCATATTGCTTTATGTTTTTAGTCCAAATGGATACAAACTTGGACTTCTGAGGATCCAACCATGTCTGATGCAAATAATTAATCACTAATCTATATGTGTCATAGTTCATCTCAATAAACTCCACAGCTTTCTTGAACTCCTCCTCTGTCAAGGCATTCACTACTTCACCTCACTGATATACCAACCCATCTGATGTCCTTATACTTTTAGTAACATCTAGTGCATTTTTCTTCACATCCATAGAAATATGTCTCCTACATAGTAGTTGTTTAGCATCTGGAAATACATTGTGCTCAGCTTTCAGTAGGGCCGACTCTCTATTAGTCATGACAACCAATGGGTATTTTTCGAGCTCAAATAACTGTCTCAATCGAGTCATTGCTCAGAAATACCTTTGGTAAGTCTCATCTTTTATGAATGCAAAAGGAATGTGAAAGTACTGATTTGAGGGTAAATGACCGATTATCTGAAATAGAGGCATGTCATACATATTTGTCTTATATGTCGTATCCATTTACAATAAGTACAGAAACAAACGAAGTAGATCAGGCACACCCTCGTGAGCGAAGAAGACACTTCCAATTGTATTACGTTCCTCTTCAACTGTGTGCCAATAGTGGTATTTGTGATCATGCATGAGTTTGAAAAAATACTGTATGGGACTTAAATCCCCTTTCTCCTCCCTTCTAAATTTTGTTGTTTCATTATAAACCTGTCTAATGTAACTGCCATTCTCCTTATCATCAGCTCACAATTGTAACAACATCTGCATCGGCCTCATATTTATCTTCATCATTTCTACAATCTTCTCCTTTTCCGGTTGAGTTAACCTGGAGTTCAATGAATGCCAATTTCTAACGAGAGAAGGTTCATGATTGTGCTGACAATTTATGGCCTTCAGCTTCAAAGGGACATTTATTCAATTTACTTTTAGTATTGTGGCGACTTTTTTTTCCCTTGGGTAAGGGGTGACTTGCATTTAACTTCTCTAGATTTCTCGCAACCGATATCCACTCGTCATTTTCTCCCTTTTAGGAAAAGCCTTTCCATTTCTTAGAGGACGTAATTTTAGTAGTCATATTATTCTGTTGGGCTCGAGTTTGCACCCAATCTATCAACTCAGTTCTATTGGTGAACTCTTCATCTGTCTGAAATACATAAGTGAAATCGGAATATATCTTCTCAGTTTCATCACTACCTTCCTGTCCATACAAAAAGATAAGTCAGTTTAAAATAAAGAATTAAGGGGTAGAATTTCAATCCCAATAAGTTTTGCCCGCACAGGGCGAAACTACAGATAAATTCGCTCAGGATGAGTGAAACTAATACAAAATTTCACCCAACGTGGGTAGATGATCCTAGAAATTCCGCCCAAACAAGGCGGGAAAACATGATATTTTGTGCGTCCTGTGGCGAAGGTTTCCTGTAGTTACACCTATGCTGAGCGGAACTCTTACAGTATTTCGCTTGTCTCTGGCGAAACTATTCATTTGTTTCGCCAAGACCCGGCGAAAATCTATATAAGTTTCGCCTGATCTGGGGGAAACAAGCTGAAACTTTCGCCTACTCCAAGCAAAACCCTAAACCTAGGACAGTAAAAGTTAAAAAAAAAAAAAAAAAATCTATTTGAAGCAAAATAATATGTGAAAAAATTTACTTACACCGGAAGAGGGATCGTTAACATGGCTATCGTACATATTTGTAGTCAAGAAATTTTATGAAATTGGATTTAATGTGAGAAAAAGATGAATGAAATTGAGTTTGAGTGAGAGAATTTTACTATTTGGTGTGGTGAAATGTATGAAAGTGAAAGTGAGTAAATAGATGAGTTAAAATGATTTATGTTGGTAATTTAGTGGTAAAAGGGTATTTTTGTCTTTTTTCATCTAAAATTTTAAAAAGTATCATGTGAATAGTAAAAAATTTCCTGCAAGTAACATGCCCCGATTTATAACATAGTAAGTTAAATTAAAAGGTTAACGCGAGTAATCATTTTAGAATTTTTCTTAATTTGTGTGAAAAATGTTTAAGTGACACTCATTTTGAAATGGAGTGAGTAGTATTGCTATTCGAGAATAGTAATAGTGCTACTCGCACTCTTCTAGAGTATCCCTTATACTCTTATGAAGTAGCACTTGACCTCTTAAGTGCTACTCTTCAAGAGTATAACTTAAACTATTCTGAATTAGCATTCTTAAATAGTAGTAGTGCTACTCTTCAAGACCATTACTTGTACTCTTGTAGTAGTAACTATTCTGAAGATCGGTACTTGTACTTTATAAGGTAGCACTTAAATTGTTCTGAAGTAGCAATTAAACTTTTCTAAGACCAGCACTTGTACTTTTATAGAATAGTACTTAAGCTCTACTTTAGTAGTAATTATACTTTTATGAAATAGAACTTTTAATTTTTTTTATCCTTAAAAATAATAGTTAAATAAAATATTATTAATACTCGTGAAAGTGTAATTTTAGTTTACCTACACCTTCATAAGAATATTATACGATCACCATTAATTTATACTTATTGCACCATTTTATACTATTTGGTATTCAAATACGCTGAATACTAATAGTAATTTCTCCTAGCGAATACAACATTTTCCTGTAAACATAATATTTTTTTATTAATTACAATAGTTTATTTTGTAATATTATTATTTTTAATATTATAAAATAAACTTTTTTAATAAAAGGAAAAAAATAAAATTTGCGTAAAGAAGTAACATGTACAAAAACTCAATCCAAAACAAGATATTAAACAACAAACAAACAAACATGACAAGTATGCAGTTAATGGACTGGCAGACCCATTGTCGTATTCATTCATTTTCATTATTTATTCCTTATCATTTTTACACGTCCAATATTCTTCTTTCCTTCCAGCTTGTACTACTTTAATCACATGCTTCCCTTAACGTAGATTAAGGTTCCTTAATGTTTAATGTTTTAAAACTCAAATCGGACTTTGATTCGGAAGAGAGATGAGTGAAGAGGTCAATTGGTTGGATCGGTAGAATCGGGGGAGAGGAGTTTAAGGCTGGAACTCCTCTCCCCCGCTCCCGCACCCTACCGCAGTCGAGAATAATTAAGTTTTAATTAGCTACAATATATTTGCAGGAAAAAAAATATATATATAAACATCTTCAATTTGTTGAAACAAGTTAAGGTATTAAGTAATATATTTTTAAAACGGATAAAATCGTAAATAAAAAAGCACAAAAAGACTAAATTAAAATTTAAAAAATTTACACACAATTTTTACATGAAAAATGTTGTCATGAAATTATGGATAATTCTCACATGAAAGGTATTAGACTTCCATCCCCTCATGGGCTAACTTTCATGTGGGTTAATTCTCAAATTCATGACAAATGGTATCAGAACTAGCTCCATACTTTCTCCACGTTGCGGAGGGGCTCCCTGAGAAGGGACCCTAGTCGTGCATGGATGTTGGAACGGAAGCGTGATGGTTGTCATGAAATCATGTATCCTAACTTTTGAGATGGGTTAATCCTCAAATTCACGACAAATGTGAAGAGAAAAATCATGAAAGTATTCATCTAAGTCCAATCTCAAATCCCAACAATCCTAACTTCAAGGTTGTTATTAATATAAATTATAATTAGATTTCATAGCAATAAGTTACTCTAAAAAAGTGCTCCTAATATGAGAGAAGAAAAATTCATTTAACTCATAAGAGTATATATCACTACTACAAAATTGTTAAAAGCCACTTGGTCCATACGCACTAAGCCACCACATGCAATACGTAATCGGACAAAATCCAAAATTGTACGAATACGGCAGAATTAAAGGAGCCTAAGAAGGTCACCGGGAGAGACTTGAGCGGCGGAGAAAACCCAAATAAACACTGCAATAAGAACCCAAAAACAGAAAACCATATCAAACAAATGTTAAATTAAACTAATTCAAATGAGTTTAAAGAAATAAAAAAAGTACTTACACTAAAGTGTTGCTCGAGGTTCTTTCAAAGACTTAAAGATATCTCTAATAAATTCATAATGAGCAATAACTCTCTCAAACCAAATTATTAGACAGAAATTCATCTTTCATTTTGCTTGCCGCACTTGATTGATTGTTGGGTAGACGTGTGATTACCTTCTAATATGCCAAATTATATAAAAGCAAAACCAAACAATTGAGGAGAGGAAAAAAAACAAACAAACAAACAAAAACAAAAGCAAGGGGAAGGGAGGGAAACGGCTGAACCAAAAAAAAGAATGAAAGGAAAACTAAACATTGTAGAAACTACTAAAGCTTTAAAAAAAAAAAAAAAAAAAGGGAAAACTAAGGAAGGGCAAATCAACGTGTTTACTCTTACTTTCATTTGTCAAAGAAATAAAAAGTGTGCAGTAGCTGCTATATATTGTTGATGGTGTCAATGAATGTTAATACTTCTAATTAATTTTTAAAAAAAGAAAAAGGAAAAACTAATTACGGATGTGTGTTGAGTTAGAAAGGAAATAGGAGTCTCAAAATGTTTGGATTGAATCAAATAAGGAATAATTAAATAAGTAATTAGGAGATTTCAAAAAAAAATAAAAAAAATAGGAGTTTCATTCAAGTGACCCGCGTTCCCACACATTGCGTAGTTTGTTTCTTTTCTTTTCTTTTCTTTTTTTTTGTGTGGGGGCCACTAATTATTATTATTATTATTATTTACTAATTATATATATCTAGTAAAAAATAAATAAAAATGTGTGGGGGCCATGGCATGTCCATGTCTCCTAAATCTTCCGCCACGGTTTGCAATATCATTTAATTATTCTACAAATTATACAAGTTGCCGGCAAACGCAATTAACAACAAAGTCGAAGAAAAATAAGATGACCGCTTTCATATATTGAGATCACGTTTCAGACTGATACTCTCGCGTTATCGAAGAACTACGCCATTAATCACATGCAAAATAGTTGATCACGTTTTCAAATATTATAAGAGTGACAAAGCCACCTAATTTTTTTTATGAACAGGTGGCATTGCCAAAAAAAAAGCGTTCATTAAAGCCACCAGTTCATCGAAAATCCAGTGGTCTTTGACCACACTTAAACAACAAAGGCCCCGGGTTTTCTTAAACCGGTGGCTATATCCAATAAAGCCACCGGTTTAAAGATAACCGGTGGCTTTGTTACTAATTTTCACGAAAAGCCACCGGTTTGTTATAAACCGATGGCTATATATGTTGCGTTTTGTAAAAGCCACCGGTTAACATGCATCTGGTGGCTAAAGTTGGGTGGCTTTGTGGTATTTTGTAATAGTGTGTGTATATACATATATAACAATTTATAACCTAAAACATTTTTGTTTCATATCTCACTTATTAAAACTATGTCATTTTAGTAAAACTATGTCATTTTAGTAAGACGGAATTGTTATATTGCAAAACAAAACAGAATGAAAAAGAAAAACACGTCGTTATTATAAGTGTGAACACAAATTAATTATCGCTATATTGTAGATGATCAAAACTCAACCCCCTCCCCCAACAATCGATTTATGGAAATAAATCCACTATATCACAACCAAAAAAAAAAAACAATGAAATAAATCCAAAGTGTTGTCAACCACAAATATGACAGAAAATCAAATACTCCAAATGCTCTCTTAAGGGAATGTTCTTTTCGTTTTGGTTTCAACAGAAAATTTAATATATTCTAATCAATATTTATCATTTTCAATACAACTTTTTACTATTTAACTATACATTTTTATATTTTTAATACACTTTTTACATTATAAATTTAAAAATATATTTTTATAATCGTTTTCAAAACAATCTAAAAGAACAGCTCCTACAGTAAATATTCATACATTTATACTACAGTTATATATTGTATTTGATTCAGAATAAAAAATGTTTTAAAAAATTTTATACAAATTAAAAAATCAGTTTTAAATGACAAAAAAGTAATTCACTATTGTAATTTAATATTATTAGGAGTATTGGAATTGTAATCCAAATAATAACATGGGTACGTGGTAAATTACTTTATGTATAAAACGTCTTTTATTTTGGATCGAAACGAGTATATACCTCCACAGAATTAACACAAGCATGTTCCTTGTCCCTCCGACTTATGTTTTGTCCAAACAAGGCTCGGAATTATTATGAACCCATGTGCTGACACCCCATGTATAACCATTAGCCAGAGAAGATTCATGTTTTTTTTTCGACTATTTATATGTTTTCAGTTTGAATGAACCCTAGCCTTCAAATACTAATCATTTATAATCAAAGCTCAGGTTGTTTATCATCATTTCATCTCAATCTTTTCCATTTAATTTCACACTTATTATGTGTCAATTAAATTTGTGGAGAGAAACTAATTAATCAACTGGAATTTTTTGAACTGCAAACGTGGTACCAACTGCTTCGATCCCTTCACGCCGTATGACCAGTACTACATTAATTGCTTTTTCTTTTTCTTTTTAAAAAATTTAGAGGTCATTTTTTAAAAAATATTTATATACCTTGGAATTAACCTCTAACATTCAAATTCATGATTTCAATATTGCAAGCTGTTCTTCTTTTCTGGCTCTCTGAAACCCTCCACCCCCTTTAGAAGGGGACTTACTACGACCTGTACTGGCCGGGAAATTGAAATATAACTTCCATTGATGCACTACATACATATCTCCTTATACACTTGGGAAACTGGTCGTCTCAGGGACACCATCATTTCTGCTGCGAGTATTGACGATAGAAACACTTATGCGCCATGTGTGGGATCATTGAAGACTTGCACACTATTACCAAGGGCCGATGGTGCGATTTAAACCATGACCTATGATTTGCACACTAAACAGATTACTACTTGATTTCATGTTAAATATGAAAGGGAAAGAGCAAAAAAAAAAAAAAAAAAACTTTATTATTCTCTATATATTGTATGGCTTTCTTGCTTGGATTGTAATGTGATGCTAGCAATTGCTTGTTGCATGTATAGTATACTTATGCTATTCCTTCCTATTCATCCCCACCACACAAACTCCCAATTTTCAAAAAAGATTAAAAAAATAAAAATCCAAACCCCAGTGGAAAATAAATAAATAAATTATGCATGTGAGTATGATTGAGTGGCATTTCGGTGGTTTGGGTGTGAATATGAGGGGCATTTTGGGGAGTGGAGCCCCGGACGGTGTTGGATAACCAGCGAAGCCACGTGAGAAGTTGTGTTGGTCAAGTGAGAAAGAAACGTTTGTTACAGATCACCATCGGGCTGTGATGGGGACCCACCAGTGAAATTGCCACCTTTGAATGACTTGTTTGCCAGCTGTCATCACCTCCGTGAATTTCCATTCCTACCCCCGCAATCTCCGCGATATTATTATTGATTTTATTCACCAACTAAACACAAATCATGACAACGTTTACCCAATCGATCGGCATCGCCATTTCTATGTCCCCCCCCCCCAGACAACCTGACTTGTGGTGTAAGTAGCGTGGCGGTATTACACTACGCTCCCCCGTACTGACGAATTTGCCCCTCTCTTGCTTTTTACATTTGCCCCTCTCTTGAATTTATATTTAACTGTGTATTCATTTTAGACTTACAAGCATCGCGTTTATGCTATAAAAATACGCGTATTGATTTTAACCTCTAAGATATTGCTTATAACTGTTGATGTATCTTGTGTTAAATTTAGCTTATGATGTATCGCCTTTAACTGTTAATGTATATCTATCATTATATTAAAATAATAAGTATCATATGTAGTGTTTGTATCGACTTTAGAGACAAAAGTATTAATTGTTGTTGACCGACTCACTCAATATATATGTATGGAAAAATTAGTAAATTTTAATTAATTCTGATATGATTGGTTTGATAGGTGCAACATATATATATTTGGAGCTAATATTGTCTCTTTAATCAAGTTGAATTATAACTTGTGTCAGAATTATTGCACAATTAGAGATCGAATAAATTGATGAGAAGGAAGATGTAATTAAGAGATTCATGATGACCGAAAAACAACCAAATATAGGAAATACATTTGAAGTGCAATTCGGTTCTCCAAAGAATCATAATGGTTTTGAAATCAGAATATCATCTGAAAACTAGAAATAACTATTAATTAACTCAGATTAATTACATCATTAGTAGGACTACATGTACACTACACATACATACTTAAAAGATTCCATGCATCATAATATATAAAATCAAATGAATTAGTTTCCTCTATTTCAGCCACTCAAAACACGTATTTATTTTGACATATGTCGTTTTGACACGCACGCACGCACACGATTAATCCCAACTATTCAAAATATACTCAAAAACAGACATTATATAATGGTAAGGGCAGGCAGCAGGAAAGGTCGTTCGTTAATTGTAGGACTAGAGAAATTGGCTGGCTATGAAGCAATTTCCCAGTTGTAGAAGTAATATAATCCAACTCCAAGGGGAATTATTAATCAGATAGGATTAGTATGTACATATCAAATAAAATAATAAAAGGAGGGGTATAGGTTGCTGACACGCATAAGGCTCTCTCCAATTGCCTTATATTTGCCTTGATTTGGAAGCACAGTTGTCCTACAAAAAACAACAGTTCCTATCCTTCTCTTTGAATTGAATTCGACTTTGATAGTTTGTTTCTTTCTTCCCTTCTTTCCTTTCTTTCCTTCTTGATTCCAATATTATTCCACAGCAAAATTAAAGCAGCAGCAGACCAAGAAACACCGTCAAAAAAAGCTTCAGATTAGAGATTCATGTAAGAGATTCTTTTTTTTTTTTCCCTTCTTCTGAGCATGGTTTTTTCTGGGATTCTTCGTTTTCTTTTCTTTTTCTTTCCCTTACCAGAAAGAAAGAAGTAGTTGTTGGGAATTAATATTACTGTACTACGTGTTTGTGTGCTATGATTATTCTTTTTTTACCTTTTTTTTTTTTTTTTTTTGGTGTGTGTGAGATTCTTTGGATGCCTTTTGTAGCTATCTTCCCACCTTACTGTCGCTGTCATGCATAGTTGTATTAGTTTGGCTTATTGATCAATTACAAAATATAGTTTTACGAATGATTTTTTTTGTTTTTTATAGTTATTAATTTTGTGATGATTATGATTCAAGTAGTTGTGCAAATTATATGACGATGAATATCTGGAAAGAAAAAGTTCTCCCGAAAATCAAGAAGGTTTTTGAGAAGAGCCCTGGTAAGAAGTCTCTTGCTGCTGAAGCCGTCAAAGCCTTTGAAGAATCTAAGGTAAATTCTTCTCTCAAGATTAGTGATTTTATTTTACTTTTTTTAAAACAAAATTTTATCTTTTTGTAACAAAATTTCCATTATTGAATGAATTCAGGAGCAGCACACCACTGAGTTTGAAGAGAAGAAGGGTGACCTCCAATCTAAAGTTGTTGAAATCTATGAAGCTTCTCCACCTGAAGTCAAGGTACTCTTCTCCTTCCTTCCTGCTCCAAACAACTGTTTATGATTCACCTAATACAACTCAACTCGAGACGAAACTCTATATTAATATATGTTTTTGTGATGTGTTGTGGGGAAAAAAAAGTCTTTGGTTAAAGACCCTAAGGCTGCAGGCCTGAAGAAAAACTCTGCTGCAGTGCAGAAGTTCTTGGATGAGCTTGTCAAGATTGGTAAGCATGTTTTTTCATATATATATATTGATGAATTTTTATTTTATTTTTTCTAAGTTTTAATTTTTGTTTTTTTTTTGGATAAATTAAGACTTCCCTGGATCAAAGGCCGTTGCGGAGGCAGCAACGAAGCTGGGACCCGCATATGTGCCGGGGCCAATTACCTTCTTGTTCGAAAAGGTGGCATCCCTCTTGCCGGAGGAGGTTAAGGAAGAGCCGGCAGCCGCCACCACGACTGAGGCGGCTGCCGGAGAAGCAAAGACTGAGGAGGCGGCTGCAGAATCAAGCACTGTAACCGAAGAGGTTAAGGAGAAGGAGATAGTGGTTGAAGCCGAGAAGAAGGAGGAAGTGGCGGTTGTCGATAAAGTTGAGGCGCCGGCGGAAACAGCTCCGGCAGCCGCGGAGGAGGCGAAGAAAGAGGAGAAAGCACCAGAAGCTGCAGCTGAGCCACCAAAGGCTTGAACTTGATGAAGGTTAATATGGTCAATGGATGATCATGGTCAAATTGGTAGTTATTATAAATTAATTAAGTGAGGTAAAAATTTGAAAGAACAAAAAAAAAAAAAAAAGGGCTTTGGATTAAGTTGGGGACTTTTGTGGAAAATTAATTTACTTTTTATTTTATTTTATTTATATGATGTGAATTGTAAGAAAGACAACAACGACATTGATTTGTTATTCTTTGTTTCTTCTCCCCCCATTCCCATCTCACCTTCCACACATTCCATTGTAATTTTTTTCCTTCTTGGAATTCTATTTTTATTGTCTAGTGAATTACTTTTGTGTTAGTACTCTCTCTCTGTCTCTCTCTCTCTCTCTCTATATATATATATATACACACACCTTCCTTTGATTTCCAATTTACTTTAATTTTTATATATGGAAAGAAAGTGAGTATTTTTCAGAAGTTTATGACGCTTCTTTTGTATCATGCGCTTTTACCGATTAAAATTAGTGATTGATATTATTATTCATTATTATGTACTTATCTTCTATCACAGCAACATATAGATGGAATGCTATTCAGTTGTATTTTTTTTTCAGCAAAAGTACATAACATAAACTTCATGTTATTTATGAGTATATGAAGATACAGTATTCCCTCTCTTTCACTAGAAGAGATTACGTGTCAATGTACAACAATTAAAATAATTGTTTCGTCTATTTATGTCTCACTTTTAAGTGTGAATTTATTGTGAATTGAAACCAAAAAAAAAATGTTTTTGAAAATAATTTTTTAATGAACCGGATAAAATAACTTATGTGGCCGCAAAAGAAACGGTTACAGTTCGATCCATGTAAGCAAAATTTGTATATTTTCTTCTTCTTCTTTTTACTTTTTTCCCCCCTCTAGTAAGGGCGTAGTGGATAACATTTTATTCAAGTTTTTTTTAGATGTTATTGTTAAAAAATTATTTATTATATGTTTTTCTAATGAAACATAGGGATTATTATAATGTATTTGTATTCAAACCTAAAATATATATTTCAGAGATGTGTATTCAACCGTAAAATTTACTCGATCTATTGTAAATTTCGCTATATGATGAGGCAACAATTTAATGTTGTCAAAATGGAGTACCTAATTAATTATAACCTTAAATCGACCAAAAATGGATCTTATATAATACTAATGTGACGATTAGCTCTTTATATTTTAAATGAGTAACTAATGAAAGACGACTCAGCAACAAATCATAGCAATTTTTTGATAGTAACTCATATGGCATGCATTCATTGGTTACATCTTTATTAATATCATATAATTGTACAATGAATGCATGCCACATGAGTTGCTATTAAAAAGTTATTATGATTTGTTGCTGAATCTAGCTATCATTACTTATTTTAAAAACATACCGTTATTCTCATTTATTTATGGACAAAATAGTTATTTTAAATATAAAATGCTAGAAATAATGAAATTTAATATTAAAATGTGTTAATTATGACAATTACTTTTAATGTGTGCTATAATTAATTTCTTCTTCGTGTTATTTAGGTGCGAAATACGAAAATCACCCTCTAGTAGACGATTGATATCTATTTCTTTCTCAAAATAATATCCCAAACAAAATTTTAAAAAATTAAATTGATGATATCACATACAAAAGTTAATTTTGATATTACATGAATCAATTTACATGAAAAAATATAAATTAATCATGTCACACATTAAGGTTAATTTTGTTCTTCCTTGCATTTTAAGATTAAATAGAATTATTTCTAGTTTTTTTATGTAATGACAATTTGAATTATAAATACAAAAGGGCAACTGTGTATTCTTCAAATATAGAGAATAATTGTAGTCATATGGGTAACTGTCATTTGCTCAAAAATAAAAACTTTAAACCTAATTTGAATGAGAGATTAATTAGACAAAGATTGAGGTGATGATGTAACTGGAATATTGGTTGTTACTTTAATCTGTTTTAACTGTTCGATCCATCATACATAATTAATTAAGAATTAAAGTTTATATTAACGTCTAGCAAAATTGTTTTTATTAGCTGTCATGGAGAAATTAATGTCTGAGGAATCTCTATCTGGAGATCCGATAAAGGTACCAATACACATAGGGGATACTACTTATATAATTGAATTCAACGTATAGTGCAACTGATAGAGAGTCTCCTAAATTTATCTATTCATTCCTGTATACGGGGTTAGGTTGACCCAAAGATCGGGTCGGATCAGATCAGATCAATAAACGTGGATCGATTCTTGAATTTTCGAATCAGATACTTAGGCGTAATTATTTTGAATCCGGCTCAAATGTTTAATTTAAAATACTTTTAGCTTTATCTAAGAATATCTCGTAGTGGCTGTTGGGCGTGACTACCCTTATTCATTAATATAAAATATGAAAAGGATTTCTGAGATTGGCAGAAACCTAAACAACGCTCAAGTACAAAGTAAAGCAGATCACAAATACAAATTAAAAACGAACATAAGGAAGCTTCTCGCATCAAGAAGACCCAACCCCTTCATCTCAATTCTTAAGATATAAAAGCGAGCTAACTTCCTGACTTGCCCCTCTTTGCTAATACATCTGCCACTACATTGCTCTTCTTTAAAAGTATGTCTCAACTTATGTTCCGTGCTCTCAGAGTCCCAATCTTGAACAAAGTGGTTGCCGCATATAGGGCTGTTCATCTGGCCCGCGGATCGGGTCGGATCACACTGATCCGATCCGAACCGAAATTTCGGTCCGGATCGGATCGGTGTCAGCTTCGGATCGGATCTGATGCTCTGATCGGCATCTGATCCGATCTGATCCAAAAAATAAAAATAAAAAAATAAAAATGAAAGAAAGAAGGAGAAAGAGCGTCTTTTATCATCGGTAGTACTTTTCTTCAAATCATCTAAATCTGATTGTTCTCACTTCTCACATAGAAATGAGAAGAAATTCAAAACCCATCTTCAGAGAAAACCCGTAAATGAAGAGTTTTTGCCTACAAGCCCTTGAAGAAACTACTCAAAAGTATTTCCTCCTTTGAAGCCACCGCCGCCATTGACGCCGATTCCACCTCCACTTCAGACCGACGGAGGCTCCCTCCTTTGAAGCCACTGCCACCGACGATTCCAGCCTCCGTCTCCCGCCGCCTCATGGGCAAATCATCATTCAGATC
This sequence comes from Leptodermis oblonga, assembly GCA_016801395.1. NCBI lineage: Eukaryota > Viridiplantae > Streptophyta > Magnoliopsida > Gentianales > Rubiaceae > Leptodermis > Leptodermis oblonga. Next base: position 6,155,432 of record CM028756.1, on the reverse strand, counting down.
TACCGTAAAAAAGCTCCATCCTTGGAAGCCATTTTCGCTGCCGATTCAACCCTCCGTCTCCTTCCACTTCAGACCGACAGTCAAAAGCTACCTCGCCTGAACTCTAAGAATAATTTAATGGTTTTAATAGTATGGATGGATATCATTAGCTCATTAGTAGAGGATTGGAGCTTTGAAGAATGGAAATTGGGCAAGAAGGTCTGGATGCCCAAAAAGGAAAAAAAAAGAAAAAAAAAGTAAGTTCAATCGGATCGGACCCGAGATCCGATCCGATTCGATCCAGAATTTCGGATCAATGATCTGAATCCGATCTGATCCATTCGGATCGGGTCGGATCGGATTTCTTAATTTGAGCAGCCCTAGCCGCATGCCATGAGCCTCGGTTACTACTGTACTAGCTTTTTTGAGCTAGTCTCAATTTCAAAAATCGTAATCTTTTTAATGTTTTGAGTCAATCTCAATTTCAAAAACTCTATCTTTTTAAAATATATCTTTTGTCCTCCTGTATTGTCATTGTGGGTTATTCATCCTTCATGATGTATACATATTTTTATTTATTTTTTGCTGAAAATCAACACTTGTTTGGAATAAACTCATCAATTTGAAAATATTTGTTTGGAATAAAAGCATCAATTTGAAAATATGAGGACAAAGTTGAAAATATCTAAAAAAATATAGGGGTTTAAAATTCATTATGCCATATATTTATAATGTTTTGAATAATTATCAGCTCCAACCAGCTCCTAAGTCCTAACCTAGTGGAAAGGTATTATTATCAAATTAGATTTAGGGTAAATTAGCAAATTAAACCCCCTCTAAGGTTTAGTTAAGCTATCAAATAAATCCCATTATTTGATGAGATTACCAAGGACCTGTTCGATATCATGTTTTTGAAGATTTGTATTTTATATTAATATCTCATCGTTTTCAATATACATTTTTACTAATTAACTATATATTTTATATTTTTAGTACACATTTTTACATTTTCAATGTACCTTTTATATATAAATTTTTTTAAAAAAAACTCTTTATACCAAAACATGTTTTCAAAACTATTTTTTAAAATACCATCATATCAGGGGTTCGTAATTTGGACATTGAATATCCAGTTTATGTGTGTGTTTGTCATCTTGTAACCCATCGTCTGATTAGTCAAGGCCGGTTGATTTGATATTTTTATTAAATGATGTGATTCATTTGATAATTTAAACTTAATTTCAAATTCAAAGTTAGAATTCTTCTTTTCAAAAGTTTACTTAATATAAGTTTTACGTTAAAAATTAAAAATTTAATTTGGAAAAGTCGTAGGATCCGTTTGATAAAAATTAATGCTTATATCTGAATGCTTAATGTTAAATTGATTAAGCATTTACCATCTTAATGTTGAAATATATTTTCTGAACCTCTGAATCAGAATGCTTAATCACTTGATCTTGTTTGATAAATATATTGATCTTATTGGTGAAATCTTGAAAATGTACCATTTTATCCTTACATTGAATCCTTTATAATTATATATGCGAAATACCAAATTTGGTAATAAAGCATACATTATTATTAATGAAAAATATTTTTAAAAAATACATTAAATTGAATTGAATGATTAAAATACACAAAAAAATTATTACAATTTATTACAATTCCTAATGAAAAATGAATCCATTATTGCACTTTAAAAGAATTTAAAATTCTACAATAAAACTCATATATAGTTAATAAAATTATATAAGTAATATAAAACATATCGTATGAATGAGAATTATAAAAACAAGTAAATGACATAATTTATTAAATAAATTTTTAATACCAAAATAGAATATAAAAAAATGTATTAAATTTTATTTAATGATATTATGATGAAAAAGTTTAAAATACGTGGTATGCTAATTTAGAAAAAAATAAAATAATAATTTATTTAAATTTAAATCAATATAAATATTATTAAAACAAATTAATATGAATAAAATAAAAGGGACAGTTTCGGAAATCAAATATTAATTATTTAAAAAATTGTTACGTAGAGCATTAAGAGATACTCCCTCTGTTCTTTAAAGATTGTCCCCTTAAGCAATTTTTTTTTTGTTTTTTAAAGAGTGTCTCTTTTCAAACTTCAATGCAAAAAGTTAATACGATCTCTATTTCACCCCTAATTTAATTCATCTATTAATTACCTTCTCTTTCCAAATGTACATACAAACACAAATTCCCATAAGTTTGTAGTTAAACAAGATGATATAAATAGGGGTAAAAGAATAATTGTTCCCACTTTCTTAATTTGTGTGCAAATCTCTAAGGGGACGCTCTTTAGAGAACATAGTGAGTAAGCAATAAGCTGATTTTTTCTGCTTAAATTTTTGTAGAGGAAATAAACAGTGCTTAAACGGGTAAGAGCTTTGAATTTTCGTTATCAAACATACTAAAAGTCATTATGTCTTAATTAAATAATTTTAAACATTAAGTGATGTTATCATGCCATTAGTCTTATTTTCTCTCAAAAGTATAAGTATTGCTTTTAGAGATACCATTTTGTTTTGGCAATAAATTATTTGATAAATTATCGCTCTAACAATAACATTAACATTATATCATTTTTTTTAAAGATGAATTACACAAAGCCTTTTCAGGTTTTAAGATATTAATTAATAAATAAACCTTATAAGATTTTAAGTTATTTTAACAAGTGTCAATTGTAGTTGGACGAAAAAATTTCCTCCCAAAAAAAAATTCTCTATTTGAATTACAAATCAAACAGAGTCTAAATTATTTAGAGTTCGTTTAATAATTTTTAAAAGCTCAAAATTCCATTAATAATTTAACAAATCTGAAAATATTTATTGTAATTTACCCTTTTTTTATTTCATCACCAATATCTTTAGTCTGACATCATCGCCGCAATTGCTTGGCAATTTTTCATTACTCAAGACAATATCGTCCTTTTATAATTTCTCCAGCTTTGATTTTATGTACAAATCTATTGGATAAGGATAAGGATAAGTCGTGTGGAGCCAAGCGGCCCAATCACATATCCAAAATGCTTTACAATCAACTCATTATAATTCAATTATGATAATTCAGTTTACCTATGATTTTAACATCACATACTGTTTATTTCATGTGATTTAAAAATTGATAGTTACCTTTTCGAGTTTAAGACTTAGTATTAACCTGACTAAAAATATCAAAATTAAGGGTGTGTAGATGATTTAGTACAAAGTGAGAGTATAAAATAATAATATTTAAATATACAATAAATACAATGTTTCTAGATAATCGTTAATTTTGACACTTTAAATCAGTACGCCATTTCAGCCCTAAACCACAAGGAGGCAACTATCAATTTTTAAACCATATAGCGAGACTGTCCGTGGTGCAAAACCATAGGGGGCAAACTGTATTTCACCCTAAAAAATATTTTTGTACAACTCTAAAATGAACTCTCTAATGAGACGGAGGGAGAATTTTTCAAAATTTTAATTATTGAATTTCTCCTTTTATTTTAGGCTTAATTTGTTCTTTTGCCAGGAATAACTAATACTCTCTCTGTTCCATCAGAAGAGTCAACTTTAAAAAAAAATTTTGTTTCAACAGAAGAGTCAACTTTCAAATTTTACTCATGTTACCCTTACTAATATAATCACGTGTGATTTTTAATTAATTTATACTTAATAAGTTAGGATATAAATGGAGTAAAGAGTATCAAATTATCTATTTTAATGTTGTACCTTAGCATTCATAATAAGTTATATATTCATCATAGTAAACTCTTCTAATGGAATTGAGGAATTATCAATTCTTATAAAGTTATCAACACTTTTTTCTTTAACTACCATTTCATTATAAAAGGATCGGTGATGCAAAGCCTCATTTTAAGGATGGAATATGTATCATATATACAGTAAAAGAGCCGAGATCACCTGTAGCTAGTGCGACAATATATCCACTCACATTTGTCCACTTGCAGGGCTCCTCAAATGTGAGGGGGCATTGTCGCATGCGACAGTTTATCCCAAGTCATTATATGAGGATATTTGCCTCACATAATTCGAGAATCAGTACAAATTATATACCTGTATACTGGAAGGGAAGCCTCGCCCACCCGTACAAATTGTGTACCAAGCCGGGGAAGAACAGGGAGGGAAAAGATCTTAGCTTAGGTGAGTTCGAACCATGCCCTGATAGGGTAAACACCCCTGGCCAACTAATCTAAGGCTCTATTCTCTAAAGAGTAAACTCCTAATTTGGTCTTTTACATATTGGTGAATAATTTTTTTAGTCATTGATATTTCAAAATGATCTTTTTGGTCCCTTACATATTAGTTAATAATCTTTTTGGTTCCTTACTTTTATTTTTTGAACTATTTGGTTCCTTGGCCGTTCAACCTGACGAAAAGCATAAATATCATTCACGGACAGTTCACACGACTCCGTTAGTTCAGAGCAAATTATTGGGATGCTAAAAATGATGTTGGGACAAGGTTGTCATTCACTGACAAAGTCGCGTGAGCGGCACGTGAGTGATATTAACGTTTTCTGTGGATTACACGGCCAATAGACCAAATAGTTCGAAAAATATAAGTAAGGGATCAAAAATATCGTTTTGAAATGTAGGGGACCAAATAGTTTAAAAAATAAAAGTAAGGGAACAAAAAGATCGTTTTGAAATATAAGAGACCAAAAAGATTACTAACCAATATGTAAGGGACCAAATGGGAAGTTTACTCTTCTCTGAATTGGAAAAATTTTGGTTTGAAAAAGAAATATTTTTTTGAAGGGAATTTCTTTTGAGGAATTGTGTAGGAAAGAGAGAAAAAAAAAAGTTTAGAGAGAATTTTAAATTTTAAATTTTAAATTTAATAACAAATGAGATTGGTTTTTTAAGTAAAATTTAGGATGAAAAAGTGATGATTTTTCTTAAATAAAATAGAAAAGAACATAGCCTAAGTATCAATTTTACAGCTAGTTGTGCTGAAAATAGCATAGATCCATACAAGTTCCCGGGCAATCAGCATGAATATTTACGGGCTTACAGCCACATGTCACAACCTTCAAACAACAACTAAGGGTGTGATTGGTTGGAGGGCTGGGAGTGAGTAATGGGAATAGAAATGAAAATGGGTGCTTGGTTGCGGGTTTTCATTCTTCGAAGCCCACTTCCAAACCTCACTTTTCTTCAATCATCCATTCCCCTCCATTTCGGGGGAATGAGAATCATTCTCCTATGAAATAATTTTGTGTGTATTTTTTATTTTAAAAAAATTTCAAGTGCTAAAATTTATTATTATAATACATTTTAACACAAATAGTTTATAATAAATTAAAATTTAAATATAAAAAAATTAACATAAATTTTATTCCTAAAAGTTTATTTGTAAACCAAACACCATCAATGGTAATGAAAATTATTCCTTATCACAAACTAAACAACACCAATACTATCATTCCCTCTACTATCATTTTTCACTATTATCATTCTCATTCCCATTTCCATTCCCCTCTACTAATCAAGCGCACCCTAAGTCTCTGTTGGTTATATGACTCATATTTCGTGTACGATCGTGGTACTTCAATTCATTTGTAAGGTCACGATCTTCAATGAAAAAACCAAATAAAAAACCTCAAGGGGTTACACATTCCATTGCACTTACAAGTAACAAGTTGGAGAATCATCGATTCCCTCAAATTTCCAATCATCATGAAATTGATTCCTGTGGCAATCATGATTACAATTTACAATTCCTTTTCATGAAAAGCCTTTTGAAGAAACATTACTCAGACATACAATAGTCTGTCTTGGTTATTTGGACTCCCAAGATAGTGTATATTTTGCAATATGCTCCACAATAGAGCTCGCAGAGACTACTTCCAAAGCAAACAGGGGCAACATCTCATTCTCAGGTAACAAACATTGAAATTTTCAGCTCAAAAGAAGTTGTGGTAAATCATTGTCCTGACCTCAATTTTAAAACTACATTGGTTACTTGGGCTATTGCTCGTTCCTCCTGAAAGCCATTTGAGAAAATTGAGACAGGATTGACCAAAGAGCAGCACCACTTTTATTTGACGTTTTCCCTTCATTTGCCTCCGGTAGCAAATCAGGGTCTCGCCAGAATTTAATAACATGGAGACTTTCTTCTTCTGTTGATCTTTGTAAAACGATCCGAGCATCATACCCTTTCCTTTTCATTTCCAGGCATATACCAGAAGGGTCATTCGCCGTGAGAATAACAATGTATAACCAGCCCTTATCAGATAAAAGCTTGTCTGCTACTGGCAGTATCTTATCAATAACGCTTCTTCCATTCTCTCCTCCTGCCCAAGCCGATGTAATCCCATCACAACCAACCTCTTCTTCAGGTGTTGGCACATACGGTGGGTTTACAACTATCACATCCACCAATCCCAACAATCGATCCTCTAGCCCCGAGGCAATGTCAGTGTTTACTAAGTCAGCATGAACTCCATGTGCTTTAAGTGTTTCGTTTGTCACTCTCACTGCATGAGGATTAGTATCTGTTGCAAGGAAGTAGGATCCAGAGTCTTCCCCTCCAAGCAGAAGGGAAAGTGAAGTAATTATGTATCCACTACCGCAACCGATTTCCAAGCAAATTTTGGGACGATGCTCAAGCAAGTTATTTCGATCAGCTAGCAGTGCATCAACCAATGCAAATGAGTCATCACATGGTTCATACACTTCAGGATGTGAACTGACAAGACGTATTTGGGCAATTTTGTGAGGCATCATTCACCAATTCTGCAACAAGGAAGACAAAAAAATTGTACAGGCCACAATAAAAAAAAAATAAAGACTAACGAAAATTTTGCCAAAAAGAAATAAATTGGCATATTAATAGCTACTACTCCCTCCTCCATCCAATTAGAAGATACTACTTTGTAATAGTAAAAGCAAGTAAAAAGGTAGCCATAATCGCATTGAAACCAGAGTTCATTTGAACTGAATGCACCTAATACTTCATTCTCCACAAACCAGATAGCCCACAAAAGTAGGTTGTATGGTCTAAGTCAAGCACAAAACTTTACCTAGACAGGTCTGAACTCTGCCAGACATATTATCAAACAGTTGAGATGCAGCAATAAAAGAATATGAATCAGCAAACAAAAACTTAGAACACTACATAACAGCCGACCTCAATAAAAGTTGGACCAAATTAAAAACCCCAAATGCTAAACAAAGAAAAAAAAGGTAGAATTATTCTACGGGGCATGGGCAGAGCAAGTACCGAAGGAGGGTAAAAAAAACACAAATAGAAAATATTCATCGCGGAAGGAAAAACATAAACCAAAGAAGCTTACCTCTTGTAGACGGTAGGAAGCGCCAAGCAACAGGGCCCAGCGCCAGCGCCGGCGCCGGCGGACGGCTGGAGAAGGAAGGGAAAATATATTTTGTATTTGTATGAAAGAAACACTGCAGTTAACCGGAAGAAGTAAGAGTGAGAGAAAACGAACGTTGAGGGTTACAATAATTTTTAATACACAACAAAATATCAATTAAAGTTAAGGCTCCGTTTGAATTGTATCTTTTTTTCTTTTTTCTTTTTAATAAATAATGGGTGTATTCACCCTTTCATTAAAAACTAGAAGAGAGTACATAAAAAGAGGTATACTAAACGCAGTAACCGTTTTACTAAACGCAATAATATTTTCCTGTGAAAAGTCTGAATTACCCTTTATGGTTAAAAATTATTTTTCTTCTATTTTTTCACCTATAAGTAAGGTGCCAAGTCCATACTTTTTCAACCTTCAAATTTCATTCTTTTCCATTTACATTAAACTGCAGAAACATTTATTTTCTATTTCATCACTAACATGTTTATTCAAATATGGGCGGTATACCCGAGTATGATCTACATTACACTGTAAGTAAACACTATTTATTTTTTTACCCGGCATTCGGCGGAGGAAATACCGTCACGCACATGGCGATATTTCTGTTGGAAATCCGGCGGTATTTCCCCATGAAATACCTCCGGGGACCGGCGGTATTGGCCAACAAAATACCGCCAGGCCCCAGAGCTGTATTTCTCGGGTTAATACCCCCGGTGGCGGGCGGTATTTCTAGGGTAAATACCGCAGGTATTTTCCCTATAAATATCGCCAACGATATTTCACAATGAAATACCACCGGCGGTATTTGAGCAAGAAATACCGCCCGAAGGTATTTCTAGGGGAAATACCGTCGGGCGATATTTCCCACCGAAATACCGCCGCCGGCCGGAGGTATTTCAGTGGGAAAAAAAATCAGGGCTACCGGTTGTTTTTTCGGCGGGCGGCCGTATTTTCGGCGATTTTTTTCGGCCGAAAATGCAGGGACATTCGCAATATCCCTCCAACCTATGTTAATCATAATTATGTCAGAACTTCGGCTCTTGCTGACAAGATAATTGCGTAATTTATTTCTTGCATCGAAATTTTTGTGTTTAAATATGTTGAACCAGCTTTTTTGTATTAAAAGAATTTTCGTGTTGAGAGTGATGACATTTATGCTGACCACACTAAAGTATTTCAGACAAACGAAGAGTTCAGAAGTAAGGAAGATATGATTGCATGGGTTAAAGCACGAGCAGCTGAAAACAATATGACGACAAAAATTACTTCCTTTTCGAAAATGTTGGGGCTGTTCCTTACAAGAGGGAGAAAATGTAGAGTTGAGATAGGGTGCGATAGATCAGAGAAAGTTAGAGAGAAGGCACCCATACCGGAAGGGAAAAGCAGGCGGAGCAATACAAGTAGCAAGATGACAAACTGTTCATTTCACCTGAAGGGACGAGAAATTGATGGGGAAAAATGGACGTTAGAGGTCAGAAACGGTACGCACAATCATGAATTGGAATAAGTTCGAAACTGGCATTCAGCGCAGACACAGTTAACAGAAGTGGAGAAGAAGAAGATTGCAGAAATGTCAAGTATTAACATCAGGCCGAAACATATATTGGCCCAATTGCGCGGATGATCCGAAAAATGTCAGCCACGTAAGACATGTTTACAACGAATCAGCAAAAAGTAAAAAGGATGCGAGGGGAGGTATGACTAACATGCAGTATTTTTTCAAACTTTTGCATGATCACGAATACTTCTATACGTACTTAGGTGATGACGAAAGTAATGCAGTGGGCCACATCTTCTTTGCGCACAAGAAGGTGCCTCGTCTACTTGTTCTGTTTCCGTACGTGTTGTTTATGGATACGACGTATAAGACAAACAGGTACGACATGCCTCTGCTGCAAATAGTAGCTCATGTACTTACAACTCAGTATGTTCATATCGCGTTCATTTTCATGAGGGATAAGACTACTCCGAGTTATTACTGGGGATTGGCGCAATTGAGCAATTTATTCAAGCGAAACAAATACCCACACGTGGTCATCACTGATCGAGAGACCGCATTAATGAATGCTTTGGAACTAGTATTCCCACATGCTACGTAGCTACTTTGTAGGAGACATATTGAAATAGATGTCAAGAAACATGTAGTATCGGCAGGCAACGACAAAACTACTATGGATGTGTTTCTATATCGTTGGGGCAAATGGTGACAGCCTTAACATATGAACAGTTCACGGAAGCTGTGGAATATATTGATACTAGATATGAAAATAAATCTAGATTCAGAAATGTTATCCCGTACTTGAAGAAGACGTGGTTGAATCCCCACAAGGAGAAGTTTGTGTCTTGTTGGACGAAAAGTATAAAGCATTACGGAGGGCGCACAACGAACATATAATTTATTTATTGATTTCATTTATGATTTGTATATTGTATAATTACGCGAAATTTTAAATAGGCTTTATGTTATATGAAAAATTTTATTGTCAATTGTCTTTCAGGGTTGAGAGTGCACATGCACAGGTGAAGAAGGCTATTGGTACGGATAGAAAGGCGTTCCCAAATATTTTTCACGACATTAATATTATGATAGGGTTGCACCTCGATGAAATTCGGACTAAAATGGAAGATTCGCGCAGCAAAACATACCGGAAGAACGACTAACCTACTGTATAGTAGGCTGAACGGTAGAATGTCGTTTGCTAGTATTACAATGGTGGAGGACGAATATATAAAAAGAGTTGGCCTTATCGGGGACGATGGTGCGCTTTGTGGTTGCGAACTCCGAACAAGTTGCGATCTGCCATGTGCATGTGAGATGCAACAGTTGGTGTGCGCGTACTGTCCAATTGATCCTATCGACGTTAACGCGTTCTAGAAGACGCTGCATTTGGGAGATACTGATATTCCAGAAACTCAGAAGGAGAGGCAAACCGTTGAAGGACGACTGCATGAAATGTTTGTGGATGTAATGTCACATCCGAGCGTTGAGATATACAGGGTCATGGTGTTGTGTATTCGACGCTTTATCCGAAAATTGTTGATAGCGGAGCTGGTTAGTAGGCCACACATGGGATGTCCCAGACACAATTTAACTCAACAAGATCTATCAGGGTAAGAGCATGGCGAAAGGAATGCACTACAATGAGGAACGAATATATGTATTTAATTTTAACATGTCATTGTGGTTAAATACATATTCACATACTCAATTTAATATGCTTTATACTCGTAGGTCGGCGATCCACAGGCGGGCAGAGAAGACGAAGGGTTGTGAGGCCCCACGCTTCTGAATGGCCTTACGACCTTCCTGTATTTCTGAAGCAGTTCGTGTTCGAATATATTACCGGCACGTTAATGTAGTGCCCGACGGACATTGTGATTTTAGGGTAATTGCCTATTTCATACACAATGCAGATGAGGTGAAATGGCACCAAGTGCGCAGAGACCTGCACCAAGAACTCCAGGATAAGGTTACTTTTTGGCGCTTCGTTCTTGAGGCAGTCGATTACGATTCAGCATTCAGGCTGCTAGATTGTTATGTAGTTCCGACAGATGAGGATTTCTGATTTGATTCTCATCTTCTGGGTATATTTGTCTCAACGAAGTACCAGAGAGTGGTTACAATATATGCCCAGCAGAATAATACTTTCCTTCCGCTGCTGTGGCGGGGGGCCGGCGTCTCTACTGATCCGAGCAGCTTCATAAACATGGGTTTAATAAGACAAAATTATTTCATTGTCTTGTTAACGACAGGGGAGGTCTTGCTGCCCCCCATCTATCCGACGTGGAGTAGCCGGGCTTCAGAACAAATACAGCTTTGAAAATCACATTTGGATGGAAGATTGAGTGAATTCCGGAATAAATCGACTGCAGAGTGTTAGTATAAGATGTTTTTCATATGCACAGTTTAACGTTAATTGCAATTTTTGTTTGATTTTATGTTTACAAGATAAGATCTCATCTTTTAACTTTATTGTGTGATTAATTTTACCAATACTTAAGTCAAATAAAATATCTATATATCATCCCGAATGCGGTATTACTTTATACAATGCATAAAAAAATAGATTAAAAACAGTGAATACAACATATGGGACCCTGCAGCAATCTACTCTAGTACCGACATCAAATCCTCCAAATGGCGAGCCACCTCCTCTATAGCACTCTCCCTCACGTCACTGGGGACGGTATCCCGATTTCGGGGATGAGCATAATACATTTTGCAAGCGCTGCATTTGGAAGAAATATCGAAATATAGTTAAAAATATTGACGCAATTATATAATTAATTGAGAGAAATAATCATAAATTTGTAGTTCTTACCGCAACCGCAGATAGCTGTTTCGGGTCCATTGTCTCGTCCACTTCCATGTCGTCGGGACTAACACGAACGTGCGTCCGCGGATGAAAGTAGTCGAGGTACTCAAGGCACGACGGATCAGCCCAATGAGCCCTCTCCCCTTATCACCTTATTCTTGAGGTACATTTGCGGGATCTTAAGATTCGTATCATACACGCAGGAGTACCTTTTTATTTCAGGGCTTCTGTAACAGCTCTTTGGCTGTAAAACTGTGTGAGGGATCGACTGAATGAATCCAAATTACCGCAAAAACCGATCAGGCATGTATGGCTCTGCGACCCCAGGGCAATGAATAAGACCCCTGCACAAGGTTATTGCGTGCACTCCTGCGAGATTTGGCCCAAAAGAAAGTCAATTGACCTAGTTCATGTGAAACATAGTAAGTGGATAATCGACTAAGTTGGCTACTACACTAATAAACATTAGAAAATTTAAATGACATAAAAATATTACCTCTTCAGATTTCATTCCATCCAGTGCGCGTCTGTATGTCACCAAATCCCAGTTAGGCTCGCGCTTCCTGCCGGTTCCGGTGTGCCACTTGGTTGCTGCTGGCTACTCGACATCCCAGGATCTTAGCTTCGCTGGACTAAACGCGGGAAAGTACTCGTATATTCAGTTCTATTAAAAAAAATGAAAAATAAATTAGTCATTTTAGTGTACAGGTATGAAGTACTGAAATAATTTATAAACGATTCTTACAAACCTGTAATAAAATCAGACACCCGCCTAACTGGGCACCGTCCGCCCTAGAGGCTCGATCAAGATTGCGATAAAGGTTCGCCAAACAAGCTGCACCCCACGCAAGTCCGCCTAGGCTTTCTACATCTTGGAGGTAAGGCAGGAAGTGCCCAAGAACGTGGGTTTTTTTTTTTATCCACGAACAGGGTGTTTCCAACTAATCACAGCAAATAACCTGCGGCAGCATTGGCGGCCTCCACCTGTCCACTGATACATTGATCGCGGAGGAGGAACATTTTGACACTTGCAAAATCTCGATTCCCGAACTGGTCTTCCTCAATCCCCAACAACTCTAACAGTAGTTCCTTCATCTCTGTAGGCTTAAATTTTCACCCAATTGGCGATCCCCCTAATCGGAATCCGCAATATGTACGCAACGTCGTGGAGAGTGATACTCATCTCTCCGAATGGCATGTGGACTGAATTAGTTTTCGGCTGCCATCTCTCAACAAAGGCACTTAGGAGTGCAGATTCTAGCTCTGCATGCATGGACCAACCCAAATGTGCCAACCCGGACTGGTCAACTAGAATTTTTATTTCCCCTTCGGCTAACTCCCACTTTTACAGATTGTTGTAGCCATTATGGCACAACAATGAACCACGTTCCTACGTAATTTAATAAGTAAAATAACACATTTTAAAAGCCAACTTATTAATCATAAATCAAAAATAAATAAAAATTATATCAAGAAATATGTAATAAAGTATGAAACGATACCTGTCGATACCATACGTAGCAGGCAACATGATCTTTAAAACTCCGTAACAACTCTGGATCTGAAGGTCTACCGTCAATCGGACCATTTAGAGGTCGGTAAGCCTTCCATCCGGCATCTCTCCCGGAACCAGAACCGGACCTAAACCCTGACACTGACCTACGCGAGGAGCGCATTAATTCTTTGCCTTTTTCGCTCCTCCGTCGGTTGGATGCATTTTTCCCTTCATTTTCATCCTCCAACTGCCCCAAGTTCCCTCCCATGTACCCCTGCGACTGAGATATGTCCATCTCAAATCTTTCCGCATTTTCCCTAACTTCCTCCTCCTCCATATTTTCAATGTATGGCAGGGCAAATTCTCTTTCGCGGTAATCAATGTTACTTTCCCTCGTCGCATTTGATAAGCGAGAAGAGCCATGCGCTCTTTCTGCCACCTTTCTCTGCCACTCGGATGCAGTGGGAGGTATTCGGCCACCTACTTCCTCAGAGGAGGACTGTGTCGCCTCAGTGCAGCTATCAACCAATTACAAATTATCATCCTTTCTGTTTTTGCTTTTGGTTAATTTCAATTTCAATTTCCTAAATGATTCTGCCATCTGCAATAATATAAACGCGCATTTATCGACACGAAATTAATTGCTAACATATAAGGAATGAGAACACAATTACAGTTATAGAAACTTTAAAGTATTGGCGCAAAAGTAGCCCCGTTTGGGCATAAAACCTCCGAAAAATCCCGCCGACCGCTGGAAATATACGCCGGGAGACGGCAATATTTTTAAAAAAAATACCGCCCCGTGTTATTTTTTTCCAGAAATACCGCCGAACGACGGCGGTATTCTTGGAGGGAGGCAGTATTTCGTGAAATATCGCTAGCGACCGGTGGTATTTCATTCCCGTCCGGCGACAACCGGCCGGATCTGCGAAGATCCGGATAAAAATTAAGAATTTCAGACAAAATACTAATAAATTTGGACATATTACAACTAAATTAATCAAACAAACAAATAAAACAGTACCGAAACAGATATTAATTTGAGTCACTAACCTTTTGTCGATCCTACTCGCAGTAACCGTTTTTTCCGATTTAGCTAATTTTGTGATCCTTCTTCTCCACACAGCTCCGCAGCCTCAGCTTTTTTTTTTTTTTTTTTTTTTCTGCTTCCTTTGAATTTCATTTCAATTCCTCTGCTTCAGTTTATTTATAGACTGTTGCAGAGAAAAATGCGTGTGCAGCCCGTGACTTTTGTTCAGTCACGGGCTGCACATGCATGTTTTTTTTTTTTTTTTTTTGACCAGGGGTATTTTAGTCTTTTCACAGGAAAATGTTACTGCGAATAGTAAAACGGTTACTGCGAATAACAATTTCGTACATAAATGGAGGTAAAAGCCTCTAGTAAACTTTGAGAAATCAAGAAGTGAAATACAACTATTTGAAGCGTTTTGATCATCGAGCCAAAGTTATGTAATCCTTTCGCGGAATTGGTCGAGTTTGAATGGTTTTTTGAGATAAGAAATGATTCTTTCGTCTTCTTGATTTTTTCTATATCACTGATATGAATTTTTCTTCATCTGCTATGATGTCTAGTTCTTCTTCTGATTCAAAATCTTGCTCTGACTCCCGTTCTTCCATTGGTTTATCTTGCATTTGTACCTCTTTCTCTTCAGCTTTCCATTTTTCTTCCTTCTCCGCAGCCATTTGCGCCATTTTTATTGTTAATTCTTGATGTGTTCTTTTAACCCCAGCGCTGATTTCTTCGAAAGAGTCACCCTCAAAATCTAATGGTTCCAATACTGCACAAAGCTCTGCCATGTGCGGCCTGTAACTGTAAGGACTTGCACTTTTGTATTTATCGGACCACAAGGGTTGGTTCAGATTGGAAGTTTGGATGACTGGGTCAGAGGTTTGAAAGATTTGTGGACTGGTTGTAACTACTAAAGATTGCAGCGGCTCTATTTGTGGTTCTATTGGAGGTTCTTCAGCATAAATTTCTTCAACATTGCTGTCCGACATAGCCATGCCTTTTGCGGACTGGTTCTGCTCCTCCACTGTGTTCGACATAGGCTTTAAAATCTGGGTAGATTGGGAGGGTGTTGTGGGCTGTTTGGTTGGTATTTGTTTGGGGCTGCTGTGTGGAAAGTTTTGTGGGGTGGGTGGCTTGTGTTTGGGGCTGCTGGGGGATGAAATTGCCATGTGTTTGGGGCTGTTGGTTGAGGTGAGGGAGGCTCATCTTGGGCACATTCTGGGCGAGGGCGCTGCACGCAGGGCTGGCTTGGGACAACCGTCTCTGAGGCATGTGGTCGAGCAGGTTCTGTGCTTTTCTGTAGTTCAAAGGTTGCTGCAATTTCAGCAATTGGAGAGGCTTCAAACAACTCAAGTTAACTCGTCTTTCTTTTGGGTTTCAGTGAGAGTGCTTTTGAGTCAGCTGTCATCAGGATGAAGAATAATTTGGCCTGAGGTTGGGGTATCCTCCTTCTGAGATGGGTTTAATCTAGATCCCTCTGCCCACAAGTCATTCGCTGGAGCTTCAATTCGATATTCTATTTTGGTCCCTTTCTCTTTTTCTTCAGTTTCAGGCTTCTTAGCTTTCTTCAATTCTGGGTGGAGACGAGTGCATTTCGCAAGAGAGTGACCCAAGTGCCAGCAATGTGGGCAGTACTGTGGTAGGGGCTCATCGGCCACAATTTGTTGCAGAAATCTTGTTTTTTCATCCGTGTCGACCCAAACACACTGGGGAATAGTTTCTAGGAGATCAATTTCGATCTGTACTCGAGCGATGTTGGTGCGTTTTACTGCTGCCGTCACCGCGTCCAAACGGAGGGGGGTGCCAAAAGTTGAAGCAACTGTGAAGATGCCCTCTTTATTGAAAAAACAAACAGGGAGCTTGGGAAACCAGAACCAAATTGGGACTCTTGATGATTCCTTGTCAACGTGAAAGGAGGGTGACCACTTGAAAACCCGCATTGGGTGCCCAGCAATATACCAAACTGAACGGGAATACATACGGTGGAAGTCCGTCTCATTTAGGAATTTAATCAGCACATGTTTGGAATCTAAGAGGCCGACTGTGAAATCTGGCTTGAGGGCCAAAGCTTCCAGAAATTTCCGAATGAGATCAAGGATTGGACGGCCCTGGGAGAATTTTCCGACCAATGAGTGCGCATAAGGTTAAGAGTATTTCAGAATTCTGGTTTTGGAGAAGAAGGCAGCTGGCATGCCTGTATGTTTTCCAATCTTAGGGGCATCTGGATCTAGAGCTGGGTGGGAAGGTTGTTGAGTGAGGAGCTGGGCATATGTGGGGAGAGGCCCATTTCAGGCGGCCGGTGCAGGGCCAGCCGTCATTGTGGCCGCAAGAATTGGGTTTGATGCAATCAAAAGTTAGGCTAAAGGAAAAAAGGAATTCCACTCGGCCTTTACGTCCGTTTGAATTGTATCTTAAATAGGAATTATTTTATGAAAATTATGTAAGAAAGTGTAATGATTTGATTATTTTTTTGAAATAATGTGAATCTAATTTTATACAAATTTTAAAAATTGAATTTAAGGGGAATTGAAGATGTTATAGATTTTTTTTTTAGTGAAAAAATGTAACTTTTCCTAAAAAAAAAAAACTAAAACAAAGATTCCAATTTTATTGGATGTCCCAAGGAAACAATTAAAGTTAAGATATATTTTTTTAAAATGTCAATAATTGTAATCAAATTATAAATTCATCATCAATAACTTCTATGATTGAATATTATACATTGTTAAACTTGTGTCCTTTTATCTTTACTTTTGAATACTTACTATTTATAAGCTGGTAGAGGCTTTTTAATTTTTTACACTTCTAAAATCGTATTTTCTTTTTCTTTCTGTTTGACAAGTTGAGATTAGATAGATATTGTTCCTTTTTTTCTTCTTTTTATGCCTATTGTAAAAGAATAGACACGGAAGACGTTACTCGATCAAACATAAGATCTCATCTTTGATGTAGCATGATAGTGGTAATTAATGCTAAGTCAATCATGAGACCTTCAAGTAATTAGCAAAAGTTGGACTATCTCACACAAGAAAAATTATTGAGTGTATCAGAGATATCCTTAAAAATAGTACAGTCAGCAAATCATAAATCGATAATTATGATTTTATTCATTCATAGCCCCAATGTGTACATCTGTTTTCCTCCAAAATAGCACTCTTTCCCCTGAATTTGTTTGGCTACACAATTTTACGTGGTGCAACAGATGCATCGAATAATCTCTCTTCACGCGTTCCTATTTTTTTGAGTCAGAAAAGGGATGAGTTGAGAATGCTTTATTTTACTACCAATGAGATTTAAATTATTAAACTCTAAAATAGATACATAAAACACAATTATTACACTATTGTCTTAATCATCATCAACAAAATTTTGACCATTTGAACTTCACTAGTACAATTGTTGTGTGATTTTGAGTAAATAGATATCGCATAAATTTCAATAACTATTACATGTTGAGACTCTCGAAGAGCATTTGTGGCCAGTAAATGTGCTTCGCGGCCTGCTTACTTTCTTGATAATCAAATCAGGAAAGGCAGAAACACAACGTCTTATATATGTTAGAATAACCAGGGCCTCTTTGTATGTTGACTTTATCTCGCGTAGCTGCTTGACCAATTCCAAATTGTCTGTGAATACACTAGAGATCTAACCTCTAGCTAATGAGCATTGAATCACCCTTAAACATGCTAAAGCCTCCATCTATAATGCGGTCTCCCCTTGAGCTTGCATGCCCTTCCTTTGAAGAAGAGTACCAGAGTTGTTCTTTATAACCCATCCAATAGCACATTTGCAATTTTCCTCTTTAAACGCACCATTAACTAGGATTTTGACTTGCGTCTTGCTGTCTGTCCTCCACCTCAACCCTTGGGATGATTCGGAGCTGCCCATCATGGCCATTCTGCCCTTCCTGTGCTCCTATGTCCTTGGATTTCTTCTTTTGCAACTACTATTCTCCTTGTATCTATTGCCAGCTCACCTGTGGTGGGATTAGAGTATGCTCCCAGACCGTTTTGTTTCTCGCTAATTAGATTCCATACAAGATATATACTGATAATTCAATTGCAGCTACATATGGTGCCTCCCTCATCCAATTCCAAAACCATTGCCTAATGCTTGTCGTTAATCCCACATCAAAGTTAAACCCTAGCGAAGACACTCCCCAAATTCGTTTGGAATGATTACATTGTAAAAAGACATGTTATGTGTCCTCCACTTCTAATCCAATTTAATGAATATGAATTGTGAGACAAAAACCACTTGTTGGTCACAGTAGAGTTTGAGTAACACCAGTTATTTAGAAAAAAGTAGTTTAGCTTAAACAATGTGTATATATATATATATATAGACAATGATGTAACAAGATTTATGCACTCGAGACCCATAGAGCGAGGAGTCCAAATAGGAAAGTGAATATCGCGCATGCCCTATGTCGGGAGAGGACTTCTATCTCATCGACCGCATTTTGAAGTAACTTGATCACGTTGACTCCATATGATGCCAGTCATTCTGTAAATTCTCCAACAAGAATTCAGCAACCGGGCTCGACTTCAAATTCAGAATGCAAAGTTAAATAGTTGAAGCAACTCACCTTCTTCATAATGCGATCACTCATGTCCATCGATGCTACAAAATGCGTTCTACCAAATAGCCTTTCCCGCTAAAGCCTTAAAACTTGCTCTCATGCATTTGAGCTCACTAAGAGTTTGAGTTTTCAATTCTGAAGGTCTCAACAAACCATAAAAATAGACACAACTCCCCCATTGACAAAATGCAGACACACCAGTTTAAGCACTAGTACTCGTACCCGACACTCGTACCCGATCCAAGCAACATATGGTAGATGCTACTTCCAAGGTTTGCATCAGAGTTACACTACTTGCCACCCGGATCTAATATCTATGAGTATAAAGACTAACTTGCTCTCATGCATCAATCAGACCAGTTACCTGCCCCGTCTATTATGTACCAACCATATACTTCAACGACATAATATAAGTTTCGAATTTCTCCACACAAAATAGACCTCTCCCATGCGATACACAATGTACATTAATACTATACTAATTCTTGTCGATACCTGTACATTGGGAATCTCACCGCACGTTGTATCAAGCAATAATTGCTTCTAATACAATATAGTGAGAGCTTGACATTCATAAACCAGGATCCTTACCCAGTTTCATAGATTGTCCTTTGTTATCAACTACTCCCACAGATGAACCTTACTTCTCGGACCAATGACTCCTGTGGCTGCAAACCAGCCAATTTCATCTCATGTAAAAACTTAAGTGCTTCAATGCCAAGCCCTTGTTGAATATAACCAGTAAGCATAGCATTCCAACACGAAATATTTCTGCCATTTCCGTAAATCTTGAGTATTGTTCTCGCTTTGTTTATTAACCCAACTTTGCCATACATGTCAACCAAGCCACATTGTACATGTTCATTCAGCTCAAATCCTGCTTTGATTACAAGAGCATGAACTTGCTGACCAGAACATCCGCCGTCTTCCATTTTGCCGCATGCTTTTAAAATACTAGAAAATACAGAACTATTCTTCTTCACATTTTCCTTTCCCATATCCTTGAAAACTTTAATCGCCTCAACATATTGTTCCTCCTTACAACAACTGATGATTTTAGCTGTCCAAATCTCCTTATTCTGGCTACGAATCTGAGCAAAAACGTTGTTGGAACCTTCTGTACACCCTGCTTTCCCATAGAAACTCATCAAAGATCTGCTTACAACGAAATTCTGAAGACAACCCAATTTTACTATCCAACAATGTACTTGTTTTCCAAGGTCCAAGCTCCTTGTTTTGGCACAAACCTTGAGAACGCATACCACTATCACACAAACTGCAATATAATCCAAATCACCACATTCAACTTTGGCTCTGTTCCAGTCCCATATTTTAGAAAACATATTCAGAACCTCATCATACTCGCCATTTTGAAAGCACCCAGCAACCATTGCAGCCCAAGAACTCATACTCCTCAGAGACATTCTCTCGAACAGCTTCTTCGCATACTCCATACAGTCGCAAGACGCATACATCAATAACAGCCGGTTAAATATTGGCATGGACGGACGGAGATTACTAGTCCTAATATGATTGTGGACTTCAATTGCTTGAAAAGGGTCACCACTTTTTGTACATTCTTCAATGAATGAAAGATAAAGGTCCGGAGTTATAGGGATTTCGAGGCTATCCAATAACTGCAAAATTTCTGAGACGGAACAGCGGACAACAGGGTTGTGTATGTTGGGTGTTGGGGGGATTTTATTAATTGGTTTTTGTGGTTTCTTTTGGGGTCTTTGGAGAACAAGCTGGATTTGAACTGAAGAATTGGATTTGGAAGGAGGTGAAGAAATGGATGGCGTGACTAATCTTTCATATCTTGATTTACTTGGTGAGACGTTCGGTGGTGGATGGGGTAGTGTGATTTCCATGATTTCCGGGCTGAATTTTATCAATATCCACTTCTAGCGCATCGATCGGGATTCAGGAGCAGCTTGTTCACTAAAGCATACAAATTTGAGCAAATGAAAAACATCAAAATTGCCAATATATACAAATATAAAAGGCAAAAGTATCAAATTTAAAAAATGACCAGAGGTGTGACACCCCAAGTTTGACCTTTATGTCTATAACAAAAAGTTGCATTGATAACCTCTTTGATTCATTCTTAAGTTTTAACGCATTTATCTACTAAGAATTTTTTGTACAAGTTTTACAAATTTGATGTCGAGCTATCCTTTTTATTTAAGTTTAAAGTTTCCAAAATCTGTTTTCTTCGTATATAGTTGGTTTTCATTAGTTTCAAGTTTTGCTTAGTTCATAGATTACAAATATTTTTCAAAACTAGCTCCAGTTCCAATTGTAGATTAAATACATACCATTATCTCTGTTTGAACTGCCCGCAACAATACTTTTCCTATCTAAAATTATTAGTTGTGGTTTTTTTTTTCCACGAATTTAACCAAATTTTCAGAAAAAATGGTTCATAATGGGAGACACTTAGAATGTTACTACTTTCTTTCTTGTTCTCTGCATGGTTTCTCTATTTTTTTCCACTTGCCAGTTTAATTATCCTAGATCTTCAGTTCCCTGTGTTGAACAAAAACAGGGCAGTAGCCATTGTTCTTCTTCTCTATTCCTATTAGACTTAGTTCACGATTTTCAATTCTAACATATATATACTTTTAACTATGGCATAACTTGTGTGAATGCAATAAACTAACTGACAAGTTCCTATGATTTCATCCCCAAACCATATGTTTTGTAGGTATAGTTGTCAAGTTTCCATCCATTCGTCAAATTTTATAACTCACAGGCAACATGTATAAAGGGCAAATGCATCTGGGCCGTTCTCTCTAAAGATCTTCACATTTGTGTTCTCCATGTTTTGTTTCAGCCGACTAATGACCGCACGGTTCTCAGATTCAGTAGAAATCCAGAACCGGAGCGGCAGTCCTAAACCTATATAGTGCAGCCATGAACCGAAAACAACTAAGTTTTCTACGATTCCTTTTTGTTTAACATTTCATTCAAACCATTCTCTGCAGCAGGGCAGAATTTCCAAACTACCAAAGCTGCACAAGGCTCAGCAACATCTCAGCTCCAGAACTGTTTCAAGAAACCAAATCTACAAGTGTGATAGCTAGAATTACAATGCAAAAGCTCCCCAATCCTTAATTAGTCCCTTAGTATTAAGGCAGCAACAACCAGGTTTATAATTCTCTAGCCATGATTAGTTATAATTTAGCTCAGTCGAAGACTCTCTACTCCAGCTTGAACCTTAATTCATTAAGGAATTTTTACAAGCAGTTTATAACTAATAAACTGAGAGAAGAATCTTAAACGATTCACATATACCTTCAATCGTAAGCTTAATTCACAGCCCCAAGACTAGTTCAAATTCAATATAACACTTTAGTTTTGACATTATATTAAAACTTATGAATATGTTCGGCCATCAAAATCAAAATTCTCTACTTTTCTTACTTTCTTCCCTTTCCGAATTTTATGGTTTTAGGTACATGTGTGTGTGAATCCAAATTTCAGAACAAGGGTTACCTTTTGAAGATCCTCAGAATCTCATAGTTAAAAGTTTAAGCCTCCGCTGCGGTCCTCTCTTCTTCTCCCAGTGGGCTTACCTATTTCCTTCTAGTGCTCCTTAAACTTTGTTGCTCGCTTTTCAATGATTGTGGTGTTGGTGAAGGGGTGGCGGTACTGCTTCTATAGGGCGGAGTTGAGAACGGAGGAAGAAGAACCAAGGGGTTTGGGTTTTGGGGTTTTTCTTCTTTTTGTTTGATTACTGTAGCACACCGCCTCTCAAATTTTCAGCTGTTCTCATCTCTCCCATTTCTTTTCATTTTAACACTTTTGCCTAAATTACAAATTATCCCCAAACTTTTCAATTTCTTTCAATCATTTCACTATTGAATTTCAAATTATATTATTTATAAGTCGTTATAATGCCATATTATAATTTTAATACTATTTATAATTCCCATGAATTTTTGTGAAACTAGGGTTCAGAATTGGGGAAACAAATTAAAAGTGAATGCTGTGTATATTGAAGAATGAATTCGTACATGATAAATGATATCTTTCACCTATTTATAAATTACAAAGAATGTGGATTACAGCTGGATTCCCTCTAAATTACTTGTTAACTGCTCATAACTAATTCTTGCCACGTGGACAAGATTACAAGGTGGTATCTCTCTATAGCCCTCCCTTAAGCTGAGCTTGGTGCATGTCGCGCAAGCCAAGCTTGGACCGAAGTAAGTGGAACTGAGAAGTAGAAAGAGCCTTAGTGAAAAGGTCTGCCAACTGAGAATGAGTTGAGATATGTTGAGGTTTAATCAAACCTGCCTTGTACTGATTACGGACAACATGGCAATCGATGTCAAGGTGCTTAGTACGCTCATGAAAAACAGGATTAGAAGTGATATGGATGGCTGCCTTGTTGTCACACCAAAAATCAATAGGCAACTGAATGGGAATGGGTAGATCTCGAAGGATATAAACCAACCATTGAAGTTCACAGATAGTGGAAGCCATGCTCCTATATTCGGCTTCAGCTGTCGAGCGGGAGACAGTGGTTTGTTTCTTTGTTTTCCAGGAGACAAGCGCAAAACCAAAGAAAATGTAGAAACCCGTGAGAGACTGACGGGTGGTAGTACAAGCAGCCCAATCTGTGTCACAATATGCAGAGAGACAGAGGTCGGAAGCTATTGGAAAAAACAAGCCTGTAGATGAAGGTCCTTTGAGATATCTCAACAAGTAGAGAACAGCCTACCAGTGCTGAATCCTTGGGGCACGCACAAACTGACTCAATTGCTAGACAACATGTGTAATATCAGGGCGAGTGAAGCTAAGATATAATAGGCGGCCAACAACCCGTCGATACTGCTCAGGATGATCATAAAGAGGCTGAGTTTTGTCACCCATTTGACAGCCTTGAGACAAAGGAACAACTGCTGGTTTAGCTCCCAAAAAACCAGCATCTTGAAGTATGTCTAAGGTGTATTTGCGTTGATTCAGATAAATGCCCGAGTCAGATCTAGCAATCTCAACGCATAGGAAATAGCGAGCAGGTCCTAAATCCTTGATAGTGAAAGCAGTATGCAGAGCTTGCTTGACCTCAGAAATAGCATGTTCATCAGAATCTGTTATCAGAACGTCATCCACATATACAAGCAAGATTAAGAAACTGTTCTGAGAAGACTTGGTGAATAAGCAGTGATCATGTGGTGATTGCTGAAATCCAAGAGTTTGTAAATGGTGAGTAAAGGCATGATTCCATTCTCGAGATGCCTGTTTCAGGCAATAGAGAGATTTGACCAATTTACAAACTTGATTCGGACCAGCTCTAAGATAGCCTTCTGGAGGTTTCAAATAAACTTCTTCAGAAAGTACTCCATGAAGAAAAGCATTATTGACATCTAGCTGGTGTAAGGGAGGCCACATTTTTGAAGTTGCTAAAGCCAAGACAATTCTCACAGTAACGAGCTTGGCAACGGGTGAGAAAGATTCAAAGTAATCAACGCCTTCAATATGATTGAACCCTTTGGCTACCAAGCGAGCCTTATACTTGTCCACTGAACCATCAGGATGATGTTTGATCTTAAACACCCATTTAGACCCAATGGCCTTATTTCCTTTAGGTAACTCAGTAAGTGTCCATGTGTGATTTTTCTCCAAAGCATCCAGTTCCTGCTGCATGGCCTCAATCCAAGCGGGATGATCCTTTGCTTGACTATAAGAAGGAGGTTCCTGCATTAAAGAGACATTGGCCAAGAACGATATATATGCTGATGACATTAAGGGGTTTGTAATAAAAGGATATGTGGAAGGTGTATGTGGTGAGCGGAGGGTCGAAGGGGGTGTGGAAGTGGGGGAAGCAAGTGGCAGGGTAGGATATTCTGTATGGGATACGAAGTCCTGTAACCAAGTTGGTTTCTTCCTATCTCGAACACTTGTCCTGTGATTGAGAAAAGGAGAAGGGAAGGGAATCAAATCATGTGTTGGATTTTGTTGAACAAGAGAGCTAGGTACTGGATTGAGAACAGGAGCAAGGGAAGGAATCAAATCATTTGATGGATTTTGCTAAACTAGAGAGCTAGGTACTGGTGCAGTGGTAGGGGTAGCAGATTTTTAAATGTATGCAGGGATAGGTAATGGAAGAGGGTGTGAAGCGGTTTGTGAAAGGGATGACTTATAGGGATAGACTGTTTCAAGAAAATTACATCTCTAAAAATAAAGATTTTCTGAGTCAATGGGTTGCACAACTTGTAACCCTTTTGCCCCACTGGATATCCTACAAAGATGGCTCTAATAGCTCTAGGATCAAATTTGTCTTTATGAGGCTGTGGATTGGATGCGAAGCATAAGCAACCAAAAGATCTTAAGTGACTAAGTTTTGGCCGCTCTTTGTGAAGAATTTCATATGGACTCTACCATTGTAAAACAGAAGATGGCAATCGATTAATAAGATAGGTGGCTGTGAGAACAGACTCACCCCAGAATTTTTTTGGAAGGCCGGACTGAAACATGAGTCCTCTAGGTACTTGGAGAAAATGCTTGTGTTTACGCTCAACTACTCCAATTTGTTGTGGAGAGTAAAAACAGGTTTTCTGATGTAAAATTCCAAATTTAGAGAGAATATTTTGGCAATCTGTCCCAAGGAATTTAGTTCTATTATCAGTTCTTATGGTATTAACTGAAGTTTGGAACCTATTATGTATCATATTCAGAAAAGAGTGAATAATGGAAGTGGTTTCAGATTTGCATTTTAACAGAAAAATCCAAGTGGAATGAGAAAAATCATCTACTATTGTTAAGAAAAATATGCAACCATTTATTGATGTGCAAGATAAGGACGTCATACATCAATATGTAACAGTTGGAAACAACGACTACTTTGAATTGAACTATTTTGCCATTGGGCATACATCACAAAGATCATGAAAAGGAATACAACTAGAATCAGAAGAGTGAATATGATCCATGACATTAGCAGAGGGGTGTCCTAGTCAGAAGTGCCACACAAAGCCTTTGTGTGCGAACTTCCAGCAAAGTGGTGAACTAGATTGGCTGGTAGAGTATATGAGAATTGAGTATATTGTTGTATAGTCTCATAATCAAATGAATGGTTATCCAGCAGATACAGACCTCACACCAGCTTGCCAATACCAATGACAGTGCTAGTCGGAAGGTCCTGCAATAGGCAAAAGTCCGGGAAGAAAACAAAGAACATGTGTGCAGTCTTAGCAAGTTTGCTAGCTGAGAGAAGATTACATTTAAAAGTGGGTACATGAAGGCAATTAGTAAGAGTCAGGTTCTTACTTATGTTAACATGGCCTGAATTCTTAACAAATCTAATGGAGTTATCAGGTAGGCTTATAGGAGTGCATTTAGTGACAGATTGTGAATCAGAAAGTAAATGTTCACCAACACACATATGATTAGTTGCCCCTGTATCTATAATCCATTTGTCTCGTTCTAATAAATGAGAATAGCCAAAACGAAGGGGAGTGCTCATACCTGCAAAGTCGTCTAGGTGTGCAAAATTAATTGCCTCTATCTCAGGACCTTTTCCTTTCATCAGTCTCCCAACATCCTGTTGAAGATAATTTAAGTTGTTCAGCATCTTTTGCCAATCTGTACCAGAACCACTTTCCAAATCAAGAGGTGTTTCGGCAACATGTGCAGCATTTTTTCTTGGTCCTTGTGGTTTGGAGCCTTTCCACCCCTCAAGATATCCATGAATCCTAAAGCAACTATCTCTAGTGTGGTCATCTCTGTGACAGAAATCACATTTGAGACCTTTCTTATCCTTTACATTCTTCTTAGCATCAGTTTTGCCTTTGACATCAAAATGAAACATAGCACTGTTATCTGTTAGATTCCCATAAGGATGGTGACGTAGAACCTTTCTTTCAACCTTCAAAGCCATGGAATAAGCCTTGGTTACAGTAGGCAAGGGTTCCATAACCAGTATGTGGTTCCTCAGAGCTGAAAACTCATCACTCAATCCCATGAGGAATTGAATGAGCTTATCATCAGAGTCTATTGCCGCCATAGATTTTGCATCACAACAGTTACAAACAAGTAGTGGCCTCAGCTGATTCAATTCATTCCATAATTTTTTCAGCTTAGTAAAATACTGTGGTAAAGAGGAATTTCCTTGAATTACAGAACTGATTTCCTTCTTTGTCTGACAGTAAGCCATTTGTCTCTCCATAATTGTCAAACAATTCATCCCATAGATCTTTCGCACTAGAGACATACAGGAAAGAATCAACCAATTCTTTAGAAATAGAGGTTAAGATCCAGGAGGTTACCATAAAATCTGCTTGCTTCCATTTCTCAAAGTCCGGTGAATTTTCAGCCGGTGCCGCACAGGTTCCGTTCACGAAATCAATCTTGTCCTTTGCTCCGAGAGCAATTCTCATCGCTTTACTCCAAGGAAGGTAATTGTTCTCGGTCAAAGGATTTGAGACCAGAATTAAACCTGGATTATCGGAGCCTTGCAAGTTCATTGAATTACTTTGATTGTGGAGATCTTCAATTTCGAGGTTGCGGTCCATGATTGAACACTGAATCTTTATGGAATTATTCTTCAATTACAGCACCAAAAACCTGCTCTGATACCATGTGAAACTTAGGGTTCAGAATTGGGAAAATAGATCAAAAGTGAATGCTGTGTATATTGAAGAATGAATTCGTACATGATAAATGATATCCTACACCTATTTATAGATTACAAAGAATGTGGATTACAGCTGGATTCCCTCTAAATTACTTGTTAACTGCTTAAAACTAATTCTTGCCACGTGGACAAGATATTTACAAGGGTGGTATCTCTCTACAATTTTGTTTTTAATTTTACCAAAATTTCGCATATAGTTGTGTTTTTCTAAAATTTTATGGTTCAAATGGGATTAAAGACCGTGTAGATTGTTCTGTGAATTTTGAAATGATGATATAACGGAAGTGGTTGAGAGTTGAGACTGCCGCTAGACGGCACCAAATCTCCAGTACTGCGCCTTCCGACACAGGGAGCCCCGCCCCCACTGGACACCAAGAATTTTTTATTAATTGTGAAATCTCCAAGTTGTACAAGCGAACAAGAGCATATCTACCTGAAAAAATAGTAACTGAACTGCCTAAAAGAAACGGGTTGATGGCTGAGCCTGAGATGAGCAAAGGACAGTCGTGGGTGGATTCATGTTTACTCATAGGGAAATGGGTCAAATTCAAAAACTTGTTTTCGAAAGCAAGGTTTCAAAGACTCATCTTTTTGGTCCACTAACAAAACTTATTTTTAGTTTCGTTTTGGATTTCAAAATTAAAAACAAAACCAAAATATGTTTTAACCGATAAACCTAACCACGTATTACAAGAGACAGTGTTACACGTGAATCCTTGATTAACTCACACACCCATCCCATCCCATCCATACTTTAAAGAACTTCATAAATCTAACTAAACGACTAATTTAAGCCATATATGGGACTGTCAACCCATATAATAATAGGCATGTTTTTTTTTATCGTTTTGAAAACGATTTTAAAAACAACCTTTGAAAAATAGTTTTATAATGTAAAAAATGTATTAAAAATATAAAAAGTAAATGCTGAATAGTAAAAAATTGTATTAGAAATAATAAAATATGATTAAAATATATAAAATTTACTGTTGAAACCAAAACCGTTTTCAAAACATAACAAAAATAATAAGCCTAATAATAATAATAATAATAATAATAATTTTGATCACCACCTATATATATATATATATATATATATATGAAGTTCCAAAGAATATTCTACAACTGCACTAATTATGATGTTACTGACAATATATAGCAGCTAGAAAACAACCTAAATACTTCCAAAATCCAACCAAACTACCCGTGAAACGTTAATGTTCATTCTCAATCCTGCATGCCACGAACAAAACTAAAACTAAGTACAAATCATGCATTTCTCTGATCATTTATTCTGAATCATGAATCTTGAAAATCCCTCCAAATTAAAGAGAGAATTCTCCATCAATTGATTGATTCATTGCATTTTGAAAGTGTTTGGCTGCTTAGCTTGGGCAAGCATTTGAACAACTTCTCGCATGGTAGGCCTCTCAATGCTCTGTTCTTGAACGCAGAGCATCGCCACGAAGAAAACCTGCATGGCCTCACTCAGCGGCACGTTTTTAAGCCTTTCGTCCATGATTTTCACCACTCCTTCTTTGCTCCAATTCGTCTTCACATTTGCCCACTGCACAATATCCCACCCTTCTTCCCCGAAATTCCCCACCGGCCTTCGCCCAGTGATCAGCTCCAGCAGCACCACACCGAGACTGTACACGTCACTCTTTTCGTCCACCTTCAAGGTGTAAGCGTACTCTGTTTTCCAAGAAGCGGCAGAGTTTTTAGTATCAAATTTCAAAGAAAATGGAAAGATTTTGATGCAAAGAATAAAGGGTAGGACCAGTTCTTCTCTTTTCTTTTTTAATTGAGTGATGCATGCATGAATCTATCCACTATTCTTTCACAGTGAAAAGCATGAGTATTGAAATGGAGGAAAGCGACCAACAAGTATTCATAAAAGGGAAAGGCGGGTTGTCTGTGTTTCTTTACTTCTTGTTCTCCACTTTATGGGTTTTGGAGAAAGTGCAGTTAGCTTTGATCCCAATTAGGATTCCTAAGCCAGAGTTTGATTTTGAGTCTCAAAAAGCTGCATGTTAGCAGTATCAAATGAACTATATCATGAACAGCTGTTTCTCAAGACTCACTAGAGCGGAAATGGATGTCAATATCTGACTCGATAGGATAAGAATCTAACACGATATAAGCGGATTGGTCAATCCGAGACAATGGCCACCCGTCCATCAGTTTATCTCATGGGAGGGAACAAGATAAAAAGATTGGTAAGAATTCTCCTTTAAGTTAGCGGTGTGTTCTTTACTTTCCTTGGAGTTCACTCCTTTGCACAGTAGTACTATGGTCCAAAGCTGAGAATATCCTATATCACCGAATTCTCAAGAAGAAAAACAAATTTTCTTTGTTTTTATATAAGAAATGGTCTTATATACTCCCTCCGTTCTACTAGAACAGTAAACAATTTGAAACTGGACTTTCCTATTGGAACAAAAATAAACTTACAAACCGACTCTTTTAGTGGAACGGAGGGAGTAACTCATAATGCCTCCGATTCCCAAATGACTAGATTTTAGGATGACTTGAAAATTCCTGAATCTAACTGTGAATGTGTAAGGAATGAATGAATTGATGCATAATTTAGAAGAATATTGATGACCAAAATCAATGATAAACTCAAGAAGAAAATTAAATAAATAAAATTACCTGGAGCAATGTAGCCATAGGAGCCAGCAATTGCAGACATGCATTCTGAAGCGCCATTATCCTGCAAAAACTTTGCTAATCCGAAATCTGCAACGTGAGCCTCAAAATCTGAACTAAGCAAGATGTTATTCGACTTCACGTCGCGGTGGATGATCAAAGGCGAACAATCATGGTGCAAATAGCAAAGGCCTTTCGCAGCTTCCATGGCTATTTTGAGCCTAGTTTCCCATTGCAGATATCCTCCACTCTTTCCATGAAGAACTTCACCTAAGCTCCCATTCGGCATGTACTCATAGACAAGCAGATTCGTCTCTTTGTTGGAACAGAACGCGAGCAATCTCACAATGTACCTGTGCCTGATCTTCCCTAGAGTTTGGATCTCCGCCGAGAGGCCGTGATCATGAGAAGAAGAGCCGCCGCCTCCGCCGCCTTTGCTTATACCGAGCTTTTTCACCGCCACTTGCTCTCCGTTCGGCATTAGGCCTTTGTACACAGTCCCGGCTCCTCCCCTGCCTATGATGTTGTTTTCTTTCAGGCATTCCAACACGTCCTCGCTCCCGAATTCCAGCTTTTGAAACGCTATGAGCTTCCATGATCTCGAATGTTTTCGCACGTTTCGGGTTTTGATTATAGCCAAAGCAGCGAAAACCAGGGAAAAGAGTAAAAGTCCCAGAGCGAATATGAGCTTGTACTTGGCTGGGACCTTCGATCTGCCATTGCTTTCGTAGTTTCGGGCTATCTCGGTGTCGGATGAATCGTTGCAGGGATTCAAGTAAAACCCACAAAGATGGGGATTGGCAATAAAAGATGTGGAATTGAAAATGGAATATTGCCCGGTTTCAGGAATGGAGCCACTGAAATTATTGTGGGAAAAGTCTGCAGAAGTTAGGCTTTTGATGGAACCAATTTCTCTGGGGAGGCTCTGGCTCAAACGATTCCAAGAAACATTGAAGTAATTCAATATGTGAATCTGAGCAATCTGGACAGGGATTGGCCCGGAAAATTGATTTTGGCTCAAATCTAAGTAAGTTAGAGATAGACAATTACCAATTTCAGGAGGAATGTTTCCAGAGAAGTTGTTCTTACTCATGTCTAGCTTGAGGATGCTACTCAGCTTGCCAATTTCAGGAGGAACACTGCCTGTAAGGCTGTTTCCACTCACTATGAAATTCTTCAAGCCAGAGAGCTTCCCAATGGATGTCGGGAGAGGACCGGATAAGCGATTATTCGACAGATTAAGCCCTTCCAGCTCAGTGGAAGCTGTGGTGTTCGTTTCTTCAAGCTCTCCAGTTAGAAGATTGTTCTGCAGCTCCATTAGTGATAGATCAGGCAAGTAAAGAAATCCACGTGGGATTGAGCCACTCAAGAAATTCTGCCCCATTCTGACCCTGAAAAGAGTTGTGCAGTTTCCAAGTTCATCAGGCAAAGGGCCAAGCAGAAAATTGTTGAACAAGATCAAGATTGTCAATCTCCCTCCAAAACACAGAGTTTTGGGGACAAGTCCAGTAAGCTTGTTAGTAGAGAAATCAAGTTCCACAAGCTTCCCATTTTGTCCTAGCCTTGAAGGGATGGATCCAGTGAAGTTATTCCGCCAAAGGTTCATCACTTCCAACTGAGGCATCTCTTCCACGAACCTTGGGATTTCGCCATGAAGCTTGTTCATGAAAATGTTCAAAAGGGTCAGGTTTTGAAGCTCTGAAAGCTCAACTGGGATCTCCCCTGTGAGTGCATTGTTGGAAAGATCAAGTGAATTTAAGCTGCTCAAATTTCCCAACTGTGGAGGAATGGTACCACTCAGCTGATTTGTCTGTAAAAAGAGAGTATCCAACTTTTTCAAATTGCCTAATTCAGCTGGAATAGGACCCTCTAATCCACAGCTTGAAAGATCCAAATGGGACAAATTGATCAGCTTTCCAAGCTCCCCTGGAATCCCTCTTTCAAATCTGTTGAAATATCCCAAGTAAAGCCACTTAAGATTAGTGA
Source organism: Leptodermis oblonga (assembly GCA_016801395.1). Lineage (NCBI taxonomy): Eukaryota > Viridiplantae > Streptophyta > Magnoliopsida > Gentianales > Rubiaceae > Leptodermis > Leptodermis oblonga. The sequence continues at coordinate 6,123,380 of CM028756.1, read as the reverse complement.
GATTTCCAAGCTCAGAAGGAATGAAACCCCCTAAGCCATTCCCTGCAAGGGAGAGAAAAGTGAGCTGCTTCATACCTCCATAGCTAGATGGGATTTGCCCTGAAAAATAATTCCCACCCAAGTTCAAATACTGCAGATTCTGAAGCTCAGTAACACCAACTGGAAGAGGGCCTGAAAAATTGTTGTTATAAACATCAAGAACTTCAATTTCTTGCAGGTGGGAAAAATCCCAGCTCAAATTCCCACCAAAAAAATTGCTGGAAATGTTGAGAGAACGCAGGCTTCCAAGTTTCTCAATTGCAGGCAAGAAATTCCCAAAGAAGTTGTTCCCAGCAACCGAAATGTTCACGAGGGATCGAAGCTCGGCTAGTGCAGGGGAAAGAGAGCCAGAGAGATTCAAATTGGAAATGTCCAATGAAACCACTAATCTGTTTTCATTACAAGTGATGCCATTCCACATGCAGAGGTGAGTGCAGTTTGATAAACTCCAGCTTTCCAGAAAAGGGCTTGAATTTGAAGGCTCAAGATTCTCTTTCAGATTAACAAGAACTGAGGCCTGCCTCCTCAGAAGCAGATTGTGTGATGCAGAACAAGAAGTTGTGAAGATTAAGAAGAAAAGGGAAAGTTTTGTGAGATCATGAGCTGCCATTTAGTGGCAGAAAAGGAATCCAAACAGAAAAATGATGGGTTTTCTTTAAAGATTTTGAAGAATAACATGTGAGGAAGCCATTGATTTGTAGGAGAACTGAAGCAGAGAAGGTTTGAATATGGAATATGGAGTAGTGGAGGTCCTTGGATGCTATATACTTGAATTAATATAGATAGCTTTGAGCTTCTTTTTTTTTTTCATTTGGATTTGCATTTCCTTTTCTTTCCCTTTATATTTGTGGATTCATCATCTTTAACTTTATGAAGGAAAAGCAAAAGCGAAGTTCAAGACGAATAAAGATGCATCTTCCCTATAGGAAATAGACCATTTTATTGATCAACCAAAGCAAAGCAAAGATTCATTGCAATTTTGCAGCCGTAATCAATAGGAAAGAAAGATGCAGTAGTATTCTCTCTCTCTCTGTTTGTGTACTGCGATTACTGACTACCACTTTCTTTTACTTCAAATGACATCAACACTGGTTCGTTATCATGTTTTAAAATATAATTTTAAAAAAATATTTTTTAAAAAAATGTATAATTGAATTAATGGGAATGTAAAAATGTCAAAATAGTAAAAACGTGTTAACGGGAATGAATGATGGCAAAATTATTATAACATATAAAAATTGGATATTAACGACCACGTGTCGCTCTTTTGAATCACCCAAAAAGCTAACCGTGTGGCAAACAATACCCTCCAACAAAGTTTTCGCCAACTCTCGCCTTGCACGTCTCAATCAAGATGCGTTCATACACAACACATTTATGAATATGAAGCTTAAAGAAGGACATATTCATCCCCAAAATACTTGTAAATTGCACCATTCGAACATAACGAAAATAAACGAAGCAAACTCATTAGCCAAAAGTTGGTTTTAATTAATAGATAGCATTTACAAAATGTAGTCAATAAATAATAAGGGGTGTACGAAACTAAAACAGAATCAAAACCAATGGAAATGAAGAGAGTCTAATGCCCACATCCCAAATGATCCTTTCCTTTGTGCTGATGAATCAATGGGAAAGGGAATGATACAAAACAGAGTCAAATCTGAGTTTACTTAAAGAATTGTTAGGAATAAAATCTTCATAGGACTTGCAAAATTATGGTTAAAAATTCATTTGTGTTTGTGGTTTCCATGTTAAGGGAAGGGGGTACCTTGGAATATGGGGCCAAGTGTCTTTGTTATATATGCATGGAAAGTAAAGTAGTAGTAAAAACTGGGCAAATTGAGGGAGCCCGCCTCTCCAACTTTAGACCACTTCAAGAAAAAGCAAAAGCTATGCTCTCATTTTATTAAAGTTTTTGCATGAATTCATGCTTTAGTTTAAAGTTTATGTTTTATTCTCTCGCTTGCTTCCTCTTTCTCACTCACTCACACTATAAAGAAAGAAAGATAGAAAAAGAAGAAAGAATAAAAGAAGAAAAAAAAAAATTAAAAGAAAAGAAAGAAAGAAAAGGGTGATTGCTTATTATTTTATTTGGTCAATTGACTTCAAACGGCTGTAGAAAGAAAGCAACAAATTTGTCTAATTAATGAGCTCTTATCCTATCTTAAAATGAAGCTAATCATGATCTTCCGTTAAAAGATAAAAGTATAATTTTCTTTCAAAGTGCCTAATCAAATGGGTGCGTGTAAGTGTCCGAAGAACAGCAATGAAGACAAATATATAGCTGTTAAATATTCCCATTAATCCAGAATAAAAGTCGTTTTAGAATTTTTCAAACAAACTAAAAAATTTGTTTAAATGACAAGAAAACTTTTAACTATTATAATTTATTACTAGCAGGAGTTTTGGACAATGGTAACTCTTACTTAGATAGTTTAAAACAATGATAAGTTCGAAAAATAACTATATTTTTTGGTAAAACGTCATTTATTTTAAAAGTTAGTACTCCCTTTAAAACAACTTTTATTCTAGATCAATTGGGGTATATACTCCCTCTATTTGAATGGAATGGTGTTATTTTAAATAATAATGACACAAGCAGGAAAAAAATATTGTAACAAATTACTTATTATAAATGTTGTACCTTTAAACTCATAAAAAGTGTCGGTACATGATTCTTCCATTGGAATATCATCATTTAACAAAAACTACCACTATATATATGAAGAATAATGATACATGCAGAGAAAATTTAGAGTAAATTCTCTCACTGACTGAGGTGGTATCCATATGGGAAAAATAATTGGACACTTCAAAATAAAACTGCCAAGTAAATGTTGTCATATAATGCCACATTAATCTCTGAGTTTTTTCACTGGAACTTTTCACTATCCCAATCATTTCTCATATATGAATATAACGTTCGAGAAGTTAATATTTTCTCACGCTAACACAAGCTTCCTATTTATTTCAGTTTTAAGGCCATAAACTACTAATAATATCATCCTTCAAATAACCTCTAAAAAAAAATTTTATAATGTCATGTATAACGTGTGGGGGTAGTAGCTAGGCCCTCATCATTCATCAGCCAACAACATTTGATGATTTAAGCTGACTTTCTACACTCCATTTGAGCCTTAAGAAAAAAAAATCATGCATTCGTGCTATCAAAGCACTCGAAGTGGGCAGCACAGCCAGCAGAGACTTTTGTTGCAGCAAATTATGGTATGAAAAATTGCAGCAGAAATTAATTAAGATTGTTCTTCTTCTATGGGTGCGGGGCAGAGAGGGAACATCTTCAATTATTCAATGCACTCAATTTTGGATACTAAAGAGGGCGCCTTTCTCCTTCGAATACTCGCAGCCTGGGTTTCTTGGGGTAAAAAAAACACTACTTATGACCGTAAATTATGATTCATGATGACGAATGTTTGGGAGCATTCGGTTGGAGGGTTTGAGAATCAGATAATGAAATGATAGAAAAAGTCATTGTAGTTTCGAATGAGAATATATGAATCATACTCACATATATAACTGAGAATGAACTAAACGAATGGTGGGTTTCATTTTTAATTCTCATTCCTAATGGCGGATCTAGAAAACGTATTTTTAAAATTCCTAAGGGTTCCAATATATGAAGAACAAAACTTTGAACAGTAAAATACATTATAAAAAAAAATTTAATAGTTAAAAATACACAGGTAATAAGGGTAGATGAGGGGATTGGAAGGGTCTAGGGACCACCCTAACCCCCTTTAGAATCGCCCCTGCTCATTCCATTCCAGACTACTAGTAAATAATGGTGGATCTAAAAAATTAATTTTAATGGGCTATTTTAAAAATAAAAATTTTATGCAATTAAATAAGCGTGTTTGATAATTAAAATTTTAAACTCATAACTATAAAAATATACGAAATTATAGTATTGGTTGAGAATTGATAATATACTGATTTTGATTGTCCTCAAAGTGATAACTGTATCATTCTTGTCCATATCCGTCGAAAATGTTGTATTCTACGGGAGGGTATGTTATGTGATTATTTGATAAGAAAAATGGTTTAATGTTTTGATGCAACTATAAGTAGGGTACAATGCCTTTTTGTAGGTTGGATTTTAAAAAAATGTCAGTATACTTATAATCTATAAAAAAAAAAAAAAAAAATTATAGCAAGTAAACTTAATCTTATCTAGAAAAATTCCAAAATTACTAGGTACTAGTGAATTATAGAATAGTTGTGGTCAGCTGAACCTCTCTAAACCCACCCCCTAGATTCATGCGCTCCTGGTAGCAAATTCATACTCATTCTCATTTTAGCCACTCAAACCAAACGCCTACTTAATTAGTGTCGATCCAAAGCGTAAGTTTCAATCATAGAAAAGGAGCCTTCTTTCCTTCCTTTCCAATTTGCCCGTCTCTGTCTTGTGATTATAGTTTCCACTACTCACAGAGAATCACGAGAAGTGATTGCCATTGCTTGGCTGCAAGATTATTTGAAATAAATAAGGTTTCATAATATTTAGGGAGTTGGCCTTGTTTACCCAAGTTAGTACTACTAGAACTAGTAGTGGATGAGATTTGCTTCAATTTTTGCAATTTTGATTTGATCATGTGGAAAGTGAGCGGTTATTAAAATTCAAAGGGACATTATGTTTCGGTAATTAATCTTTTCTCGAAATATAAGTTGGCCAATAAAGTTTCGGCAAAGAATACGTGGATCTCTATAGAGACCAGAATGTTATCTTTATGTTACATCAAAGTTTCTTCAATATGTCTGAAAGTAATATTCTGGTCCCTCAAATTCACCTAAATTTACATTTCGGCGCATATATAGGGACTAACATTCACTTTGTTAAAACATCAGGGGTTGACTTGTATTTTGGCAAAAGGTTAAAGGCCGGATTTCGTTTGCCCAAATTTAAAATTGTTTGGGCTCTATTTGGACAAGCTTTGATAAAACATTTTTACAAAAATGTTCTTTAAAACAAATTATGAGAGGTTTTAAAAAATTAAAACAAAAAATGTGTTTGAATTAAGTATTTTAAACAAATACTTCGATGCATGTGAATTTTCTTTTTAAGTGTAGTTCTCAATATAAAACATTGAAATATGGACCTGATTTCGATCTACCTCAACCGGACAAATCACATATTGAACCATGAACTTGATTTGGAATTTAGCTCAATCATACTATAAAAGCTCCAAAATTTACATTAATAGGAATTCGTATGGAGAAAAAACTCTCACTTATTTTGAGAGGAATAAATTCTTATAATGAGATAAGAAAGTTGGAAAGAAACTAAATTTAAAATAAATTCTAAAAATAGAATAGAAAACAATTTTCCCAACTCGAGGTTAGAGATGGGGAAAAATATTGAAAAAAGTTAACAATCTCAAAACCGATCGGCTGGCGGTTAAGAAACTAAATTCGGCACACGTATTTTTCAAATCCGTGATATTTCTTGTTTTAACATAATATATTAAATTAAGGTTAAACTAAATTCGCGATACATCATAAACTAAATTCGATACACCAAAAACTAAATTCAATGCAATACATCATAAGCTAAATTTGATATGCGACACTTCAACCGCTAAAGTGATCATAAATGTGGTACACCAGAGACTAAACGATATAATAGAGGCTAAACCCAATACGCGATACATCTTAAGCTAAACTTGATAACTGATGCTTCAACACTTAATAACTCATAAATGCGTTACATAAAAAACTAAACTCAATAGGTGATACTGTAGCAACGTACTTACAACTACGATATATCATCAGCTAAACCTCAATACACCAAATGCTAAACTCAATACGTAATGCATCAGAAGTGTGTTTTCATAACATAACTTCAATATATTCGATATATGAAATGAAAAACACTCACTACGTGAGTTTTCATCAAAAGGTACGTAAACTTAATATACGTGCTATATCGAACTATCAAACACGTCACATACAAATTTTTGCGTTTGGATAACCGTCGTCCCACCTAATCCTGAAAAAGATCATGTGAGCCGTGGGAAAGATTTGTATCGAATCACCATATCCAATTACCCATGCATGCACAAAGTAGCTTTAAAATTAAGTGACCCAACGTATGGTTTCACTTTAAATTAACAAATCCCCACCTGCTGTTATGTCTTTTTAAATCAAACGTGTTTCACATAATGTGCAATTTTCTTTTTCTTTATTAATCAATTTATTATCGATACAATGTATTGTTTGTTTTAAATTAATTTTTTATTTAAGAAAATTTTTATATATTTTTTTGATACTATCTTTGTTATAATGATTATATATTCATATGTATAATTAAAAATAACAACATATACACCCAAAAAAAAAAAATACTATATAAGAAATAACTTTCAATTATAATTTTCATATTTGGGATTGTCAAACTTTCAAGTGACAGTTGAACAACTATGCTTATGACATGAAAGTAATGTGACTTTTTGTTACTCCAAAATATCTCTTCTAAAGTGTCCAATATTGATGTGCATTGCCCCCGTTCCCACTAACAGATTGCGTTAATTAGGTTATATGTAATTATTTATTAACTATTTTTATAAATAGTTATTTTATTTTTTAACAAGGTGTGCCTTATTTACATTTTTTAAAAAATAAAAATTTGATAAAAATCTTCCAATATCGATTGACATAATACTAGAATAAACAACTCGTCCAAATGAATAGAGAAGATTTGATATGATAATTTGTATCTGAAACACAATAGTGTGCCTAATATGACAATTTATAAATATGTAAAGAGGTCTAAATCTAGTAAAATTATAACTCCGCTATTGCGTTGGATAAATCTCATTTTTCACTTTGATTTTTGTTTTCTTTCTTTTATTTTTACTTAGTTTTAAATTTTAGTCTCTTTTGTCGGAGTAATTATCTTTACTTAATTAGGTGATTTTTTCACATTCTTTGGTGATTTTATCCCTAGTTAGGGTGTTTCCGTCCCTAACTATAATGATTTCATTTTTGGCTATGGGGATTTGGTTGAAGATTTAGTCTTGGCACCTTCATCCGTCATCAATGGTAGATCTGTGACTGTCGATATGAGAATTTTTCAATGAAAGAGCGAGATTTATATTTCTACAATGTTAAGATCTATATTATGTATTGACTTACAATTTGGTAGATTAAGCACAATGAACGATTTCCAACGACATTAATGAAATCATTTAATTTAAAAATAAAAAAACAAAAACAAAATCACATTGAATTATAACCAACCCTAATGGCTTAAACGGCAAAATAGTTGAGAAGTTAAATCAAGGATTAAATATTATGTACCCCCTATGTTTTGAAAGGACTGTGGCTTTTGCCCCCTCCATTTTCATTATACATATTTTACCCCTTTAACTATGAGTCCAACCACTCAAAATAATTTAATGACTTATTTAACCTTTTATTTAGGGGCATGTTAATTGCATGACACTTTTTACTAAACATAGGACACTTTTTAAAATTTTAAGTGGTGAAAAGACAATAATATCTTTATACATTTCTACCATCATAAATATTTTTACCTACACCCTTATTTCCTCTTCAACTCTCCATTTCACTCTTTAACTCACTCTCATTTTTCTACTCTAATTTTTTCAAATTTTCTTTCAATCATCTCCATTCTTTCTGCAATAAAATTAAGAAGAAAACAACTTTTAAAAATAATCACCCCAACCAGGCAATTCTATGGGAAAGAATCACCCCGACCATGCGATTCTATGGGAAAGAATCGCCCTATCCGGGTGATTTTTTCCCAAAGAATTGCCCGGTTGGGGCGATTTTTTTTAAAAGTTATTTTCTTCTTAATTTTATTGTAGAAGGAAGTAGAAAGGGGAAGGGCAAAAAAGTAATTTCAAGTCTAAATTTTTTAAAAAGTGTCCTTTATTTAGTAAAATGTATCCTTCAATTAACAATTTCATTTATTGGGGTTTATTTATTATGTTATTTTTCAATTAGTTTTCTAGAGTACTGAAATAATTTAGTCGACTAAATTAACCTCAGTTAATAGAAACTAGAGAAATTCACGGCGCTAACGCGCCGTGAGTTAGGATTAATTAATTTTTGCTTAATATCTTGCTTCTTCTCTTAAAATCGAATTAAAGTCTCCATTATTGATATTGATGTGACTCAAAAATGTCAGGAATAGGACGCTCCGGTTGGCCCAAATGAGATCGTGACTGTTCCGGCCCAATCTGTGAATTTGCGGTTTGAAGGGGCCAGAATGGAGGTCGAATCCAGGCTCTGGAGGTCGGATGAGGGTCGGATTTGGGAAACAGGAGCTCAGCGGAGGTCGGATTCGGGAAGCAGGAGCTCGGCAGAGGTCGGATAGCTCGAACTAGCAAGGGAAAAGAGGGGTTCAGACTGGAGAATATTCTGGTGAAAGCAGTGAACCATTAAGAGGTGGGCGGGGTTTTTTCCCTCTGGTATAGGCTCCGACGATCAAGTTAGTAGGATGAAGATGATAAACAGTATGAACCGATAGCTTAAGCATGTAAAAGATTGTGTTCAGAATAGGTTCAAGAATGGCTTACCCGAAGTGAGTCTGGTGACTGAGTATTTATAGCATCACCTTGATACTTTCAACTGCTGTCCCCTTTTTACGATGACTTTTATGCTCCTGTCTATCATGGCCTGACTTTGGACTCCTTTTCCATCATTGCTATGTGTACTTCCTGCGTGTATTCAAAATGGGCTCCTGGTCCTGTAATGATATCCATTAATGTTATGTTATTCCGACCTAACTTTCCCGACCTGGCCTAAGATTCCTTGGCCTAAGCTCTCTGAGCTGTGATTATCTTGTTAACCGACCTAAGCTTCCTAACACAAGTTCTGCTGACCTAAGCTCCCTAAGCTCGGTTTACTACAGACCTAAGCTTGCCCTCGACCATCTCCTTAGGTCGGTTTAATGCTGACCTAAACCTGACCTTGGGCTTGTTGTGCCTAAACTCTCATTGTCTTGATTGGGCCAAGCCCAATGGTTTTAGCTTTTTTTATGCACATTAGATATGTACTAATTATTTATTAATGAGAAAAGGATTTAAACGAGGTATTAACCATTAAAAGAAGTAACAACATCATTGTATTTGAATGTATTAATTTGACAGAACAGAATTTCAGAATTTCAGTTGTAAATGTGAACATCAAAGCTGGCATCAGCATTGTTGGAGGGAACATCTCCATGGCAGAAGGTGAACTCCAGGATCTTATTGTAGGGGGTGGAGTTTTCATCACTGAACTGTTTCCAATTCCCGCGCAGTTTTACTTGAGAAAAATTAATAGAGTTTAGAGAAGCATTCTAACCAGATACACTTGGTAGATAGAACCCATGTCGTGCCTTCGCCGTAAATTGAAAGATGGTGAGAATGATGAATACGGGTAGATGGTGTTGTAAAGCACGTAAGTCTAGGTTTTTGAACTGAAAGTTTTTGATCTGAAGTGATGCCTTCGTTTACAGTGACGCTGAGGTTTTGCTTTCTAAACCTCTATGATTTGTCCCTCTGCCCAATGCTTCGAAAATATCATCTACGTTAAAATATAAAAAAAAGGAAATTATTATTATTGAAAAGCAACACATCTTTACCCTCGTTCCGGCTTTATTGTCTATGGGATTCGTACGCTGAGCTTTTCCATTCTGCATCTCTAGTTCATTAGGAAAAAGACAATTTTATTATTGTTCTTAAGGATGTACCGTATATCAAAAATAAATAACCCATTTATTTTTTAATTATTATTATTATGAAAGAGAAGTGGTTTGTTAAAAATATTTATAATCATAGAAAAGCTAAACTTTCCAAATAAATAATTATGTTTTTAGATATTATATATATACAAAGGGAATAATGCAATATACTTTTTCCGAATAATGCAAACAAAATTGAGAAGTTCTGCCTGAACGATCAACTTTGTAAGGAATGAAATTGATAGAATTTGTCCAAATTTGAGGCCTATCATTTTGTTCTTCAAACATAAACTAGACATGCTAATACCAAACATGCCTCAATGTCAGAAATTAAAAAAACCAAAATGCCAGATAAACTTAATTGTTCAATAAAATACTGATAACATATGTCTATGGCAGCAAGAAGCAACTTGCAAAGAAAGGAATTGTTCAGGAGGGAATGGCAACAACAAACACCCCATATGAATTAAATGGACCAGGAAGATCAGGCCGCAAGCTGAATGTAAGGTTTTTTTTTCAGTGCTTTTGGTTTGCAACACTAAATTTCTTCCATTCACCTCTCAATTCAAGTTGAGCAAAAGCACCCCTCCGCCTCCTCTTGTCTTTCCTCATTTTGAACCTCATCCTGAAATTGCCCCCCGAACTGATTATGTCCGCATTAGCAAGTCCAGCCAATTCATGCTTTCTTGCAAAAGGAGCAGGTACTATCTACATTTGATGAAAATAAAATTTTAGGATTCATGCTGTATAAAATAGCAGTTTTCAAGTGTTCCATTAAAATGTTAACTGAAAGAAATAAAGTTTAGACCATTACCACTCTAGAATTAACACACATTTGAGTTTTAAACAGTACGGAAAAACTATCTATGATAGCATGGGCACCATCAGCTTGCAGCGCCATTCCTGGGATTTATTATTAAGAACAGATACAATTACCTGGATTACTCATATAATTCCCACCGTGATTGAAGGGAGGAATATCATTTTCATAACTTACCTTGGTGAGCATTTTGGACCTCAACAGGTAGAGGCAAAGGTTGGACATTTATGGCAACAACAGGCTCAGCAAGCGCGTCTAGATTTAGAATTAGATTAGGCACTGCATGGAAAAAGGAAAAAAGGGCACTCTTGTTTTTTTATATTATTATTAATATTTTATTACATTCTAACTATAAAAGCAAAATACGAACAGTGAAAAAAAGATCCAATTTGTACGGCTAGAAGGTCTCAAGTTGCTTTAACATTTAGAGAAGAAGTTTAATAATTGATAGGAAAAAAAAAACAAATAGAAGTGGAATTTCATATGTTACCTGGATGCACATTCTCTACTATTGCATCAATGTGAAAAGGCTCAATATCCATGTCAACAACCTGCGAGGGAAGTACATCAACCGGTTCTGGCTCTAGCTTTGGCTATGGGTCTGGCTGCTCCCCTGGCTCTACAATTGTTTCCGGCAATACATGGGGTGCAGCTTTAACCAACAGGAGAAGTCATTAAAGGATAAAAGGAAGTAATGGAAAAAATATACCATAAGAAAATTACGAATGACAGTAATACCGTAAGGTATGAAATCGGTCGATTCTTCACCATTTGCCCCATAGACATGGAGTTCAAACTCATTAAACCGCACCATGCAAAAGTCAAATACATTCCAGCAACTAGTTTATGCTTAAGACAAAAAATTTCCCAACCATTCCCCCGGAGGGAAAATCCAATAATTTTCCAGCAAGTTGCCTCCACAATTATTCTTCCATTCTTTGAGATTAGTTCAAACTGTTTTTCTGGTTTAAATTCAACCGGTTTTGGAAAATGCCAAGGAATATTCTAAAAGAGAACGCACAAAGTAAAGATAAAGAACAAAGGAAACATACACGGTCAATCAGATATTGGCCACCATTGCAATGGATGGAAAGAAAAAAAAAAAAAAAACCCCAAAGAACACGAAAAAACTACAAAAAAGAAATTAATAAAATTACCAATCTAGTTGAGGAAGTGTTCGTCAGTTCAACTGTACAGTGATATTTTTCTCCCATGTCGTTTGCCAGAAATCTCAGTTTTTCCCCCCCACCTGGATGAAATGAACGGATGTAGAATATTGACTCACTCGTAATCTCCAACTGTATGATATCTGTTTTATGGACATAAATAGCACGAAGACCCTCTTCCAATTCATCACCGTACAACTCAAGACCATGACCATTCAGATGCTTTATCAAACACCTAAATTCTCCTTTCAGTGTTTTGATGGTTTGATATTTAGGAAACACATTCTGCACCTCCTGAACATATCTCCTTGGTAATTTCTAGGCAATAAAAGTATAAAACCCTTAAAAGATATCTCAAAACAACCACGTAAAACTATATATCAACAAAGAAGATCATGCAAGTCTTTCAAATGAGGAAATTTTTTGTTCCTGCAAAAGATCTACACATGCAATGGTTGAAAAGATCAGATCCAAAACGACTACGTGAAATTTTTGACTCCTAATATTCGTTACGATTACAAACGCATAGTTACCATTGTGAAGCCCTTGATTTCATCTTCAAGCTTGTAGACCTGCACGGTTGATTCCATTGGTGAAGATAGCAATAGATGAAAGATCGCCGGCGGCCACAGAATCGTACAGTTTGGAAATGAGCTCGAAAGCGCAAGAAGCAGAAGACAGAGACTGTAAAAGTTGAAGTGACAAGGAAATTATTTAGAAGCTGCTATATGAAAACTATTTGTTTTCTTTTCCGAGGCTTTTCTTGGGAGTATTGCATATTCACTGGCGAAGAAATGCTTTGGTTCCATGTATGCACGGTACCCACAGTGAAATGATTAAAACTTCCAGCTCAGTTGAAAATTTGAAGAATGTGAAGAGACTTGTTCCATCCCAACGACAGTATGATTTTTGAAAAAATTTACTCGGCATTCTCAGAAAAATAAATCATAAAAAAAATTGTGAAAAAATCCAAAAAAGAAAAACCTCGAGAAAGAAGATACAATATACAGATAGAATCAAATAATAAATATATATATATATATATATTAAAGCACGGCATGATTGGGGAGCTTAGGTCAGTAAACAAGATATCTAAGGTTGGGAATTTTAGGTCGGTATAGCTGAGGCCGGTAAAGCGTAGGTCAGCAAAACTTATGTCAGCAAGCTTAGGTCAGTTAGTAACTTAGGTAAGTTCTACCGGACTTCCATGATTGGCACCATGACGGTCTCCAAAAATCGAGTTTCAGACAAGATAACGATAACATTGACATAATAGGTAGGACTCATTTCGGGTATTTATACTGGACGCCTTCTTCTTCATGCTTAAGTTCTTGGTCAATACAATTTCTCCTCTTGCATTTTGCTAACTTGATCGTCGGAGTTGAACAGGGGGGATAGGCCCGCTTGCTTTATTGTTTGTTTTCGTTAACAGACCTGAGCTATACCCCCACATTCACGTCGATCCGACCATAGGAAGCCCCGAGCTCCTGCTTCCCGGATCCGACCTCCGACGAGCTTCTGTTTCTGAAATCTGATCTTCATCCGAGCTCCAGAGCCTGGGTTCAAGCCTCATCATCACCGCAAATTCAGAGATTGGGCCGGAACAGTCAAGATCTCATTTGGGCCAACCGGAGCATCCTGAACCGGACATTTTGCGTCACATCAATAAAAAGTGGGTAATAAATTTAATATTAGTTAGAATGTCAAGTAATTAGTTGGTCATTATGTTTATTTTGTAATTCAAATTAGGAATGTCATTATTTAGATAATTTTTATATGGGAAAGTATGTATAGAAGAGGCAATAATTACGTTACTTTTGAAACAATGCGAATAGATACTGAAAATTTAAAAACTGAATTTGAGAAAGAAAATGAAAAAGTTTGTTTAGAAATATATATTTTTAGGAAGTAGAGAAAAAAATTCTCAAAAACTGAACAGAAAACCGGAGCCTTAATATGGCTAGGGTATGTAAGATTGAGACAATAGGGAAAATAGACATCTAATTCCCAAATTTTTAAACTTGATATTTTTAGCTAATTTAAATTCTTAAAATAAAATCAATGAATATGCATATATCCCTGGAATCTTTATTTTTTATTTTTTAAAACACCAACCAACATAAATAGGCAATCACTTGGAATTATAAAACAAGATCAATTGTAAAACAGACAAAAAATGGCATCAGTTAATGACAAAATAAATAAATAATAAACAACAGTAATAATATAAGCAAAAAGCCAAAAAACTAAAAATATATCATCTCACAGATATAAGTCCAGCATAAAACCAATGTTTTCTAATCCGAAAAGCTTGATGTCCAACAAAACAGTACATACGTTCAAACTGAACAACTCCCAACTGAAAAATGCAATCACTGATGTAGAATAGCTCTCAAGATCACATCTGATTTCAAAGGTGCAGGCGAATCTAGGTCTAGCGTGAGCTCAAGGATTTTGTTAATAGAGTTAACATTTTCCCGAGCGAATTCCTCCCAATTACCTTGCAGCTGCACTTTAGGGAAATCCACATATGGTCGATACTGATCGTTTACACATACAATCCGGCAACGAAAATTACCACGTGGGCCGAAGAAATGATCCCTTGCAAATTCAGCCGGCACATTCTGTAAGATAAATATATAAAGGGAAAAAAGTAGATATTAATATTAAATTTATAAGTAAAAAAATAAATAAATATCTGTAAGCAGTAATAGGAAAATACCATAATCAATAAAATAAAAGAGTGATAAAACCGAAAACATTACAATTCTGCCAGTATTGCACACATTCTGGGTGAAGCGTATAAAAAATGAATTGGGAATTTCATCCACCATTTCTTCATGGTCCAGACCTTGCTCTCCTGCAAAGATGATTAAACTTGTAATAATAATAATAATAATAATAATAATAATAATAATAAGTAATATAAAGTGATTAAAGCCGAAATTTCTCTGACTGTGAAACCCCATTCTGTAATTTAATTAGCAAAAAAAAGCAATATTACCCTGGCCTGAATGTTGCCCTGCAGATTGATTCAGCATGCCCATGACCAGGCTATCTAGCAAGTGACATATCAAGTGCTCTTGGAGGAAAAGAAGATGGTATCTCAACATCAGCATGACAATCTAATTGAACAACAGATACAGGATTTAGATGTAGGATTATATACTAATCCACAGGAGTATATATTAATACATCCAAAGAACATATAGATGCATGATTTCTTTAATTTAAATACAAAATAAAGAGGTATACCAGTAGGGAGGAAATCAAGTGACTCCTAACCATCAATATTAAAAACATGAACTTCAAATTGATTGAAATCATGCCAAGTCATAATGAGCCTCTTATTATAGCTCAACTTGTGCTTCACAGCAAAATCTCTCCAGCCATTTCCATGCAATAAAAAGCCAAAATGCAACCTAAAATTGGCCGTCACCATCCAATGGCCATTTTTTGACATGAGCAAGAATGCTTATTCATCAGCAAATTCCACTTCCTTTATGAAACTCCACTGAACATTCTGACCATTGAAGTCCCAGTAAGAAAATTAGATAACAGTAATAACAGTAACAATAAATAATGATGCAAAAAATACTAATAACAGCATAAAAGAATAATAAATGAACATTTGATCAGGAAATTTAAAATTTAAAACTAACCAATACGTCCCAGCAAGAAGTGGTTAAATGAACCAAATGACGATGGCCAAAGTTCAATTTCTTGACTAAATAAGATTGCTTCTTTGGACCAGTGAAGTCAAAAGAGCGCAGAATAAACTCAGCTTCTTTTGTTATCTCCAAGAGTAGATAGTCACCTGGACTGATGCGCAGGGCATCGGAGGCTTGTTGCAACTGGTGACCATGAAGTTTTGCCCCGTTATTATTACGCAATTTTCTAATCAAGCAGGTGAAGTTTCCTCTAATTGTTTTTACCCGTTGCATTTCAGGGAATATATGATGCACTACTTCACAATACGGCGCTGGCAATTTCTAGTTTAAACATCAAGATTACCGAGAAAAAAATGAATATAACTTCAACTTTACTTCGATTAGAACAGTAAATACAAAAACCCTAGCTTCTGGGACTTGGTGGGGGTAAATCCCAAGCTTTTGTTTTTGGCAAGGCCACTCCTTTGCCTTTGTCCACAGGTTTCGGGGACGGAGGAATACTGCTAGAAGTCACTGCTACAGTGGTCTCCACTTCAGCTGCCCGATGTGAGCCTGGCACTTCAGAGGAACCTTCGATGGCAGTCTCAGCTCTTGAATTGGAATTGGTGAGCTATCAACTGGAATGGGGATAGCTATTTGCTGCAACGCAGCGACGTCAAGAACTGAAGGAGAGGTAACGGGATTAGCGGAATTACCACTAACCTCAGGGAGGTCGACACCTTAATCAAATAAGCATATGTCTTCTTCATCATCAAGGTGTAAAGGAGGACATGGAGGAGGACTTCGAGCCATGTTTCCTAGATCCACATGTTCTTGTGATTCGGGGTGATTGATCACAACTTCCGGGTGGAAGTACTTTCAACCCTGACCTCTTGAGTAGGGGTGAGGTTACCTCGACCGATCTCGGCAGTCCCCATGTCGGCTTCAGCAGCTGAGGTGGAGGTGATCGCATCCAGGGCGGCTTCGGTAGCCAAAACCTCCTGAGGTGGTTGGGACGCGTCTTCGACTTCTAGAAAAGAGAAAGGTAAAAGCAGCAACAAAGTCAAAAAATAAACGCAAAGTACAGGAATGTGCTTTCAAGATTATAAAGGTAGAAAACCATAATACCTAAGGTCGAGGTTAAGGAAGGAATAAGGCCTGCTGCCCTTAGTATTTTATTATTTAGTTTGGTGCTGCCATTGATCCTTTTACCCAGATTTTGGAGACGGTTTAAAATGGCTATGACGTCGGGCTCTTCAGGTCGCTCACCCAATGTAACTGAAACATCGCGAGGAATGGGGTGGATTGGAAGGTTGGCTGCACCGGCGTCAACAAAGAAGTAATTCTTTTTCCACCCAGGGATAGAATCGACAGGGTTCACTATGAGAATTAGGGAGGTACTGCGCTTATTGAGCTAATACCAGTGAGAATTTTGCCCGGCTTTCTTAAACAGAAACATGCTTCTCAACAGCCTCTCAGTAGGTACTATTCTAATTTAAGCGCACAGTTGATAAAACCCAATAAACATTCAGATAGCGTTGGGAGTTAGCTCTTAAATGCTCATCCTATAGTGGTCCAACCAACCTCTAATTCCTCCAGGGAGGGGAAATCTGAGGCTGAATTGCATTTGATAATCGTATACAGCAACGAGCCCCTATGATGTCCTGTCGGCAGTCTAGCCGTTGGGCCCCTCCGGTGAAGCAAAAATAGGAATATAGGGATGGCGTATCGGCGACGGAGTTGTTGAAGGTGTTCATCCCGAATCTCACTCCTAATAGCTTGAATAGTGCCAGAACGCGGTGGTAAAATATCTGTGGCCGGAGATTTGGCTGTGTTGGAAACAGAGGTAGAAGGGCCTACCGTTTGGGGTATCGGTTATATTCGGTCTTCCAGGACCGTTTCCGAAGTACCGGCGGTGCGAGAATTAGATGGGGATGACTCCGCGGGATCAAAATTGACCTCCAAATCCCTATCTTCATCTTCTCCAGCGTAGTTTCTGTGGGTGATATTATCGGAATCAGTTGAGTGAGACATAGCGAAGAAGATTCAGGAAGCTCGTGAGCAACTGTCAAAATTCAAAGTTGAGAAAGAACAAGGAGATTAGCAATTTGGAAGGGTTCGTGAAAAGAAAAGATTTGTCAATTGGCAAATTTCGTAAAGGCAAAAAGAAATAAACTGCCGGAAGATTAGGTAGATTAAAAGTGTAATTAGGTTAGGAAGCGAAAGAAGCGGGAAGTGTATGAGGAAACGTGTTAAAGGAGGTTAGATTTGAAACAACGGACGGAGTAATGGATGAGCGTGGGGCGCGAGATAAACGGTCATCATTATTGATTGTGTGGTAAGTTGAACCGCTGGACAGCTGTTACTAACAGGAGCATCTATTAGGGGGCTGCGCGCCTTTCAAAATAAAAGTAACTGGCCTAGGTTGTCACTTCAGCCCGTTACCCGGGGGTGGCTGTGGTTGGATATCCGAATAAAGTCGAGAAGGTAAGGTCACATGCTGACAAAGCTAGTCCAGCAATTGGTTAGGCGGGGTCAAAAGTTTTCGCTACAATAACTATGAAGGACAATATCAATTTGGACTTTGGACAACAGACTCTCTTACTCCAAAATTGCAACATCATCTTGCTCGTCAACACTTTCAAGAATGATAAGTTATCACACTGTGTCGGGGTACACCGTTCAGAATACGATCTTGGTAGGTCGCCACCTTCCACTAATAAAGTCCATGGCAAAGTCACCCCGGATGACCCCGTGAAAATCTGTGCTAATTGAGGGCTGTGTATTCGTAAAAGGACTTTCATCTTCAACTTCAACTCCATTACTTTGGGGGCTATTGTTGGATACTAAATTAATGCAGAGGTGACTTGGCGCTGACGTCATCCGAGGATGACCTCAGAACCTATCCATGATGACCTAAGGGTCTGACGACCTCGGGTGATGGCCTCATCCGTGGACGACGCGGGGAGCTCACTTCATCTGTAGACGACCAGGAGTATCTAGCTTAGACTGTTGGAGCCTTTTCTACTTTTTCCAAGTATAAATGCTCGATGGTTTACTCCTAAGAGCAGTAATTGAATTCATACTTAGCATACGCATTTTCTCTGAGATTGAATACTAACTTTGCCATCGGAGTTAAACAGGGGAGTTCCTCCGAAAAGCAGCTGGAAGGAGGCTGAGGCCGACGTGAAGCGAGTACACAAGTTTTTTTTTAGAATAAAAATATATGAAGCGTAGATACTTTATTACGGAAACAAATTGGATGCACCTTAGCTGACAAATGACAAAAGAAACTTTTTCTTTTTATAGAAAAATATTAGCCAAAGTGAATGAGAAAACCATCATTTATAAAGCAATAATTTGAGATCTACGTGATAAGCATAAATTACACCAGGAATAATCCTGGAATAATCCTATTTTTTTTGTGTAAAAGATAATCAGAAACCATTCTTAAAAATTAAGATATTAATTTAAATTTCTTCTTAAAATGCCTGAGAAGGAAATTTATAACTACCTTCAACCATACATAATTCCAAAAGGTCAAATGATCAGCAATAATAGTATAAAGTCTAGCTGATCATCAAATACAAAGCAGGAATAAAAAGCAAATTCTTCAACTGCGAAGAATCTCAAAAGCTGGCAACGAACATGCCAGAACAACAGACTCTTCACTTGTGAAGAAGTGCAGTTTGTAATGAAGTAGTTTTTTGATAACACAAAATAAAATCCCCAAACATAAATTGCACCACACAAAACACATCATCATTAAGAAGCATCCAGCAGGTCAAACCCTTTTAGCTTTCTTACCCACTTTGCTATCACCAGAAGTTTTAGCAGGAGAATCAGCATATTCAAATCTCTGAGAAATATTAACCCGCACCTTAGACAAAGGTGCCTTATTTTCCGCAAAAATTAATGATATGTTGTGTAAATATAAAGAAAATGCTTGTCAACTTCACGAACGAGAAAAGTCTTTAAGAAACAACACTTAATTCTTCTAATTAATTTACCTTCAGATGCAACGGTGCAGTCAACTTTCGCAACTCCTGGATTAACTCCATCCCCTTCAATAGCAACTTTGGGACTGGAGGCTTTAGGTTCCATAAACAATTCTGATTCCTTATTGGGCATAGCGTTGTTGAACTCTTCAAAAAAATCAATTGAGTACTTTTGCTGCCCATCTCCATATCTGGACTTTGAAGGCTTCACATGCATCAAAAACTTCTTTCCTTGCAATTTGTCCTCAAGTTTGGAAATATAATCCTGTCAGAAATGGCCACAATTGAAAACATCAACCACTATGTACAAACCAAATCAACAAGACCAATACAATTGAGTTGTCAGACAATAAATTGGAAAGGAACTTACCTCATTAACCTTCGTTTCACATTCGTTTGCAGTTAGTTGCAGCAGCTTTTATCCAACCTCACCAAACAATGTCGCTCTAATAACTCCACTTTCATCACTCAGATACACATCAAATTGGCACCTTAATTATTCATAATATTTAGTATTATGTTATTCAAACCCACAAGCGTACTGGCAAGAGAAAACAATATCCTACATTAAAGGCAATCAGTATCTTAATCATTGTTTTCATACTAACCTTGGCTCCGCAATCTGTCTTTCACCACAACTGTTGCAAGTGAATTCGAAGCCAAGTGCAGCGGAGCTCCCTCTACGACACTTTTTGCATGCCATGTAAGAATAAGTTTGTACAAGCTCCTTCATACTTATTCCAGCTTTAACCAAAGCAACCTGTCACACTCCAAGTCATACTGAGATGTTTATCAAATAAGGACCCAACCCCACAATAAACATACCTTAACACGCGTAATACCTTCTTTTCAGGTATAATCGTAGCAACTGGAGTTACAGAAGAAAGATCTTCAGAAAAGTCAAGCTGCACCAGGCTCTGAGAATAATCAGCCTTGTCCACAAATTCTTGGATATTCTTCTTACAACGCTGAACCCTATATTCATTATTATTATTAATTATTAAGAACATAATGCATAAGTTATTTAGAATTGGTACAAAATAAATGCAGCAACATATATAAATGAGCAAGTATTAATGATGTGAGAAGAAAGTAAATATCAGTTCTTCAATTTCAATGCTTCTTCAACAGGAGGATCAACCAGTACGACAGAACTTTGTAGAGTTGAAAGTTCACATCCTGCATTAAACAACAAAGCAGAAAAGTTAAAGATAGATAGAAAACAGAAACCAACAAATATGAAGAGTTAACCAACAGTACCATTACCATTAAAATATGTGACCCGTAGCCTCCTACCAATGACGACTGGAAAATTCCCAACCTCAGCAGTCAGAACCTTTCCTTCATTTGCAACAAAGTCCTTCCACAAAGTTAGAGCAGACGTCTGCATGTTGTATTCACATGTGGAAGTAAGTTTCGTAATCTAAATAGAAACAAAGTATAATCTGAAAATGTAAACATTGGTGGGTAAACCTGTTATTCATTAGCAAGAACTTCTGCACAGAAGCCATTCCAATTTTCGTAGACACGACAGTTGAGGGAAATGCACATACAACAACAGCAAGCACATCTGAAAATAATATTGGATGGCAATGATGAAAGGAAGTATCATTGTTTCATAATTGTCACCTTCAATATTTAACCGGCAATAACAAGCCAAACATAACAAAAGGAAGGAATAATTATTTACCAATAAAGGAGTTCCCCTTATCAACAAACCGAGTAAAATCTTTGAACTTTGTGAATTCATACTTAACATGATGAACAACAGCTGGCTCAACAACCTCTTCACTTACCGTGTCAGTACCAATAACCCACTGCATTACAATACCGGGTGGTCTGTAGTCGGGATTTTTGATTTCTCTAATATCAGCATTACTAATCTTGTATTTTTTATAAGGCAGCAGCTTCCCTCCAACAACAGTAATTGCTTTAGAAAACATAATCCCTTCAACTTTTGCACCCTATAATAAGAAATAAGAAATAAATTTATCTTTATAGACAGAAAGAACAATATATTGTGAGTGCACAAGTTGAAAAGAACATAGAACAACTTAAACCGAACCTGATCATCAACCAAAATCATCTTCTGCAACTTTGTCGGACTCCTAATAGACTGATAAACATTAAGTTTTTCTTCAACAGTGACAGTTGCAACCCACGGTTTATTTGCATTGGTCAGCTTGTCAATTGGAGGAGCCATGCTTTTCTAAATCGCGTGATAAAATTAAAAAAATATATATATAAAAATAAATATAAATTGTTGGAAAATAAGCAATAGATGGTAGAGAAGCTCACCTAAACTTTAAAAAGAGAAAAGAGAAAAATCATCACAGTAAACAACACCATTCTTTTATAGATAATAGAGCAAAAATAATGGCGTAAACTCACAGACATCGTAAATTTACCTCATTTGTCCTCTGCGCATTCATGGGCAAAATATTTAATGAATAATATAGTAATAATTAAGCTCACATTTAAAAGAAAAATTATAATTATAATATTATATTATAACAGTTCTATAATATATGAACATTTCACTAAACAAGACAAGCACATGAAATTTAAATCACGGATCAATAATCTGTGTGTATTCACCTTTTCGCCAATTCAAAAACCTCCTGAAACACAATATTGGATGTTTTACAATCACACTTACTTTCGTCAGCAGTAGGAGGGAACAACAGAGCTCTGACTGACTCAGAAGTTCTAGCCCTAGAAAGGGCAACATATAGTTGGCCATGCGAAAACACAAGCTCTTTTAAATATAACCCAACAAAATCTAGTGTTTGACCCTGAGCTTTATTTATAGTCATAGCAAAACAGAGCTTAATTGGGAATTGAAATCGCTTAAAAACAATACCATGTTTTTCATTTGAAGGGCTAAATATTGGGATCTTAGGAAGGATAACTTTTTTCCCCTGATAGTGACCAAAAGCAATTTCGGCTAAAATGGTAAACTCGCCAAGCTTCCTACAGATTAACCTTGTGCCATTTGATAAACCTTCTGCCGATTTAAATTCCTCAAAAGCATCATCGGACAGTTATGCTTAAGGGCAAGAATATGAGGAGGCATTCCCTTTGGATTAAGACTATTAAGAAAATCTTCAAAATCTGTCTGATGCCGTTCATCAGCCGTTTTATCTATACTGGTGTAGACATGCAACTGACCAGGGAAACGATTAATAAGAACCTGATTTATTTCATCAACTGCACTATTTGTTGCAGACAATATGCACCTGCCAATCATTGGCAAAGGATCCATTGCAAATTTTTTTAAATCCATAAATACACAGTCAATCAGCCTGCAACAGAAGAGGGAAAATACGTTAGTGACAAAAAAAATAAACTATAAGGACATAACACATGAGAGAATACTCAGAAATGGTCAGCTTACCTATCAACAGATTCTTGCTTCCCAGTTTATGGCAAGACAATAGACTGAGGCAGGTTAATTTCCCCAGTTTCATCAGCATCTTCCTTTCCCTCACCCACTCTAAGTAAAAAATTGAGAAAGAAGGATCTAAGAGTGCTCGCATATTGATTGTCAAACTAATTTTCTGAATACAGGGCCACAAGAATGAATTAACAATCGATGCCTGAACAAGTGTTTGCCTAGAGGCCTTTTCTAACACGGGTAAAGTTTGCCTAAAATCGCTCAAAAAACAACTACTTTCCCGCCAAATGGTTTTTCAGAACTCATTAAATCTTTTAAAAGTAAATCGAAAGATTCCAAACAATCCCGTTTTGCCATCGAAGCTTCGTCCCAAACAATTAACTTTGACTCAATTATCAACTTAGCTACAGAGATCTGTTTGCTAAGCTGACACCCGGGTTTTTCTGCTGAATCTATAGGCAGCCTAAACCTTGAATGAGCAGTTCTACCACCTGGCAAACCACCAGCAGCAACACCTGAAGTTGCGACAGCCAAAGCTACAAAGCCCCTAGACCGCAATGTAGCCAACAAAGCACGTTACAAAAAAGTCTTACCAGTTCCACCCGGGCCATCAGGAAAAAATGCCCCCGATCTTTTATTATCAATTGTATCCATTATAAGATCAAATGCCATTTTTTGGTCAAGATTAAGCTTCTGAGGAAGCAAAAGATCCTCCGCTGTGATGGGTATATTTTTTCACTCTCTACTTCCTTAGTCAAATTCTCATCATCATCCATATAGAAATTATCTGTAACCAAATTAAATTCCTTAACATTCCTACCATTGTAAGCAAATATTTATTTATTTCATGTAAGGTTTGTTTGTAGATAAGAATAGTATTATAACCTGCCCATGCATAAGATCTATATACATTAGCTGACAATTCAGATTTAAAAGTATCCCACAATTGTTGAGGGCTATCAGGAGAGCAGAAAACAAGTAAACTTGCAAACAGAGACCTAAGATTGCAAGGCTTTTGAAACACACATGCTTCTTTAAGACAATCTTCTATGTAACTATCAGAATTTAAAAGCCCAAGCTTTAAAGCAGCTTCCCTAAAAGACCCTAGTTTTTTACCATCCACGGTCATCAAAAAATCAAATGAAGTAAGTGCCTTAACATTACTCAATAAAAGTCGAAGATAGTATCGCTCACCTTCCTGAGGACTCACTGTATTAACCCTACCAATAACAATTCCTTTTTTTCCTACGGTTCCATGTTTTATTTTTACTGTCCCAAACAAAATGTTCAGGAAATTCTCTATACAGTAAATTTAAATCTTTATACCATCACAACTTAGATTAGCTACCAAAAATTATGTCAAGGTTGTTCTTCGTAACCTGTCATTAGCAACAACATCTTCTAAAGCCACATTGCTTTTAAAAGTAACAAATTGTGCTCCTTCTAAGTGTATCTGCAAAGTATAAACAGTAGGAGTGATAAAATGAAGTTTGAAAGCATAGATTCTCCATATAGCCTCAGTTGGCCCTACCCACCTAGCATCTTGGAATTGCTTTATTTCATCAATTGTTTCATGTTCTGAACCAATAAAGAAAGAAGTTACATCTAAACCCTTGAAAATATATTTATGTAAATATTTAATCAATTTAATGGTAGAACATATCTCCACATTAAGATGACAATCAAAATAAGACAGTAAATACGGGTTATATGAAACAACCCACCTGTTATCCAACATTTGATTTCTCACCTTAACTGTCCTACCATTATCCCTTCTCCTATATACAGGGTAACCATCATCGCCACAAACAGTTTTAGCAGCAAATGGTTTAGGATAATTATTTTTACTTCTACCATTTTTCATGCATGCATTAGTAGGATTTAATTCACCACATGGACCGTGCATCATATGCTTAACAACCAAATTATACAGATGTGGGTCAGGATCAGGAATTTCAGTGCAAACCATATCATCATAAGCTTTAGAATTAAGAGGTTTAGATCCTGATTTTAACAGCAGCAACAAATAACAGTGTGGAAGACCTCTCTTTTGATATTCAATTACATACACACATGCTTCAACCTCACCAAAAATGTTTGTAGTCATTAACAGTTTCTTAAATTGTTCAATCTTAGCTCTAAACACTCTCGCCAACAGATCAGGCCTAACATTAGGCACCTCACCCGGAAGCAGGTTAATTTTTATCTCAGGCCAATGTGGATTACAGGTCATTGTGAAAAAAGCATCCGGCTTCCCATGTTTCTGACAATTGCCATTGCATCCAAATACCTAGCTCGCATATCCCTTGGACCACCTATAAATGATTCAGGCAAGATTATTCTTCTACCTATATCTGAACCTCCCTTAAGCCCGAACCCAAACTATCAATAACACCTTGCATCATTTCTGTTCTAATTTCATTTTGTTGCTTTCTAAGGAACTCCAACCTACAGGTTTCAATTTTAACATAAGCATCAACAACAAACTGCTGAAATAACCTACCAGAATGCAAAAGCATTGACTTATCATCACTCCTAACCTGAAACTTATAACAATAATACTCCCTAATAGACACTGTTGGTCCAGAAGCATTAGCAGGATCAGCACCTGGGCATACAAAAAAGAATGGAAATAACTATTACATTATTGAAGGCAGACCAGAAAAATAAGAAATAAGAAATAAAGTAAATCTAAAAAGGAAAATAGGAATTTATTATTAAACAACTAACCAAACTGCTCCAAATCAAGCAATTCCCCGACTGAAGTAGCTGCACAGCGCTTATCTTGGACAACTGCATTTGATATAGAAATAGTACGACCTGTAACCCTCTTTTTAGCTCTCAAGACTCCAGGATGCCAATCAGTTTCTCCTTGTGAAAACAATAATGGGTACTGGAGAGGGTCATAGCAGCCATAAAAGTGTTTAATTCTAACTGAACTACTTGAATCAGTATAAATTTGAACATGCGCAGTTCTATCGTAAGCCGAATGCTCATTTTCTGAAAAGACTGCTGCAACCTGAGAGGCAGAAGGGCTATTATACCGTCTCTGATCTAACCTAGGACTTGCGTTCAACACAATAATCTTATCATGTATAGATGGAAAATGCCATAACTGGCTCAAAAAAAAGAGTAAGGATTTGTTTTTAAAACGTCAATAATCACGCTCAAAGTTTCCTTTTTCAACCTATCAGATTGACTCAATCTTGTTTTTATTGCCTCTTCTGTATCATAAAAATAAAGCTGAACACCAGACATTTGCTTATCAGAGGAAGAGTTCAGCCCGCTAAGGTAATGATACATCTGACCCTGCACCTTAAAGGTGTAAACACCAGATACATTTTTAGTTAATTCAGTATCATACCTGACCCCTAATGTTGTGAATGCAAGATGATTGTTATAAGACCTTATATTTTGTCAGAACTGGACTGATTTAAGATCAGCACCCATTAGAAGTTCCTGAAGTTTTTCAGGCATAACAGAAGGGACCAAAGAAATTTCCCCTCCAGCACAGCAAAAATTTGGTGGTTCAAATTGGAACCGCTTCGCTCCACAGTGGAGACAGCTTGGAGCAGGAGGGAGGACATACGACTGGGATGGAATATTGCCACTTATAAAGGCAAGGGGCCGGGCTTTTCGAGGCCGACCAGATCCTACGATAACCATAAAATGGAATAATGACTGCCAACATTTTTTTTACTTAGAACAAATAAGACCATGCTACACCAACCATCTCCTCACCTTGTTCACCCACAGCCAAATCCACCTCGACAGTGCCAGCAAAGTTCCTAAAAGGTAGTGAACCAAAGTTCTCTGCCAACCTAGGCATAGCACCATCCAGCAAAGGGCCGGATGAGTCTGAATCAACTGCTAAATGACCACTAACACGCTGACTACTATTTTGATTTTCACTCACTTGAATCTGTATTGCGAACAACTTATCTGCAAACAGAAGTGGATTTTTTTAACGTTTTTGGCAGAAGCGAAAAGTTTTTTATAAAAATCAACAGGTCGCCAAAGACTACACTAACAGGACCCCTAACCTACATATACCTCTATATCTAGCTCTCTTCCTTGCTAGCAGCTCAGCCTTTTTATCCGCCGGCATATCTGCATACGCCTTACGTTTCTTTGCATTCCGATCCATGTATATAAACGAAAGCACACAAGTGGCAAAGGCGGGGCAAAGTTTAACCCGGGCTATTTTTTTCAAACCCAGAACCCGAGCAAGAACACAAATACTGGGTAAATAACACAAGTAGCAAAACCAAAGCTTAGCACAGTCTGAGCATAGGATAAATAAAAGGTACAAAATTTCCTCATAACGCTGAATATTACAGCCATAACTCACAAGAAGAACAGTAGATGTACCCACAAAGGCATGTGTTCAATGGAAAATGTATCAAACAAAACCAGGCACGAAGTAGGAGAAGGGAAAACCAGTATAGGGAAGAGACAGGAACAAAAAGTTCCTTACCACGCTGAATATTACAGGCAGAACACACAAAATAACACACAAAAAGAACAGTTGATGCACCTACAAAGACACGTATTGTGTGAAAAATCTATCTAACAAAACCAGTTACAAAGCAGAAAGGAAAAATCAGTATAGGGAAGGGACATTAAAGAAAATGAGTATTAACCTTCTGGGCGAGCTAGCCACTGCAACCACACCCCATATATAAACAAGACACACATAACACAGATCTAAAGAGAAAAGAATACATATCCAGGGAATAAAGAGAAAACCAACAAAGACAAACCCCACCAGATTATGACAAAGACAATACGAAACACCAAAGACATTAAATAAAGTGGCCGCACGAAATAAATGAAAGAAGTCATTATTTTAAATTTTTTTTCATAAGCACGAATAGATTACAAGACCACAGGAAACAACGAGGGTAGAATCGGCATGGGTTTTGCTGTTTGTAAGCAAAAGTTGTTTCTTTCCGCTTTTGGGAAGCCACAAACAGGAAAAAAAACAACAACAATAAATAGTCACCATTCCATAACTACCCCAAAAAGAAGGTCTAAGTGGATGAACACAGAAAGAAAAAAGAAAAAAGAAACAAGAAATGCTCACCAGTAGGTAGTTAGAAGACCACACAAAGCTGGAAATAAAAAGAAAGAACAGCGAACGATGTACCTGCAAAAAAGAAAGAAAAAAAAAGATAGCACGGTAAATTACAAAAATAACAATCATAACCGTTGAAGAAATCTTTGAATAAAGGACACAGAAACAAAAGAAACAATCAACCAAGTAATAAATATCAGAACAAGAACAGGAACACGAAGAAAGAACAACAACAATAAATAGCAATGATGAGATAGAGGCAACCCAAAGCAGAAAACAGAAGCAATAAATACATCCAAACCCCAAAAATTCAAACCCAGGAACATGAAGAAAGAACAACAACAATAAATAGCAATGATGAGATAGAGGGCAACCCAAAGCAGAAAACAGAAGCAATAAATACATCCAAAACCCCAAAAATTCAAACCCAGGAAAAGAAAATAAAATAAACAAATAAATTTTGAAAACACATCGCAATCCCAGCAAAACCCACAAACAATAGCCTAAAATAAAATAAAATGTAATTCGGAAAGAAAACGAAAAAAAGAACAATACCAACGGAACAGTGATGCAAAGCTCGTAAATGAAGGCACAATTTATTAGGGCTCTCCCCCAACTCTCCCGGTGATGGCAGCAAAAGACCCGGGGGGTAGGGGTGGGGGGTGGAAAGAAGAGCGGGTGAGAGCGCGAATCCCACATCAACAACTCCAATCGAACGGTGGCGAAGAGTCCATCCATTGGTTTTTGATAAGTAGTACCATCGAGCTCCGGAATAAACAGCATATCAGTATGTCCGTACCATCGAGCTCCGGAATAAACAGCAGAGCCTTCCCAAATCGACATCGACAGCCTTCCCATCACTTCAGCTCCTCCAAACGCCTCCCCAAAAGAGAGGAAAGGCAACTACCAGAAGGCAAAAGAGACCAAAACCAATTAAAATTCGACACCTCCCCCCTGTTGTATCCTGCCATCACATCAGCAAACCGAAACCGTTGGCGATTGAGAAAAAGCTTCACAATTCGAGAGGTGCGCAATTGGGCATCACATCAGGAAAAAAAAAAAAAAAAAAACCCTTGGCAATTGAGAAAAGGAAAACGAAAACGAAAAAGAAAAAGCAAAACGCAACGGGAAATGAGAGGTGAAGAATATCTCATCCGGTCACTTCCAAGAATACCCCCGAGGCAAAGCTATCGAAGGAGAAGGGCCTGCGGGCAAAACGACGTCGTTTTGTTCGCTAGACCTTTTCCTTTGCTAGAGAGACCTGCTCAGTCGGTCTCCACGAGAAGAAATCGTGAGCGAGAAGACCAGCTCTTCTGCACCCCCACGTGACCTCTGACCCGCCTCGGTCACTTCCAGGAATACCCCCTAGGCAAAGCTATCGAAGGAGAAGGGCCTGCGAGCAAAACGACGTCGTTTTGTTCGCTAGACTTTTCCTTTGCTAGAGAGACCTGCTCAGCCGGTCTCCACGCGAAGAAATCGTGAGCGAGAAGACCAGCTCTTCTGCACCCCCACGTGACCTCTGACCCACCTAAATTCCATGCCGATTTTACCCCTCGTTGGCCGAACAAAGGGGAGCAACCCAAGCGGCATTATAGGTCTATAGTAGAGAGAAGAAAGTAAAAAATCAAACCCCACCAAAAACAAACAAAAAAAAAAAGAAGGAAAAATGTTAAATATTAAATATTAGTCACTTTCAATAATATCAAATCGATCAAAACAGAAATAAAATCCTACTTACATACGTGCACTCAGAAAAAAAATCATCGAAAATTCTTTTATTTTTATGCTTTTTCTTTATATTAACTGAGGGTAATTTGGTCAACTAAATTATTTCAGTACTCTATAAAGCTAAATGAAAAATCACATAATAAATAAATGGGTAAATAAGTCATTAAATTACTTTCAGTAGTTTGACTCATAATCAAAGGGGGTAAAATATGTATAATGATAATAGAGAGGGCAAAAGCCACAATCCTCTCAAAACACAGGTGCATATAATATTTAACCCTTAAATCAATTAAGTTGATATATGATCCCTTATTTCTTACTAAAGTTTAAATTTATTCTACAAAAATTGTTTGGTACATTTATTTATTTGTTTTTACGCAAAAATATACCACACCTATCTTGGGGGGAAAAAACTTTTTTTTTTCACTACATCGAGACATTGATCCTCTGTTAAACTCAATACATTAGAAGTTATAGGTGATTTTTTTAAAAACATACAAATGCATCAACAGGAAAACTCAATACTAGCGTTTAACAATATAAATTATAAATAATATTCGATACATCAAAAGTTATATGCGATATACAATATTTTATAACATACACGCGACACCCTTGAGGCTAAACTCAATACTAGCATTTTTAGAAAAAATATCATATATTGTTAAAAGAAAGAGAAAAAATAAGTGCATCGGACCTTCTGGCAGGTCGGATAGAAGTTTTTGCCAAAACTGAACGTTCATGGGATATTGATAATTTTAGGAAACTTTTGGGTTCATTTGGTAGTTTCCATGAACCTTGAGGGATAAATGTAATTTACCTTTTTTTCTTAATGAAAAAATATTCTCTTCTCTTTCTTTAATGGGAATAGCGCTCTTTCTTCTCCGTTTTTCCTTTTCTTTGGTGACCCATCTTAGCGCTCTGTTCTGGCTTTTCGCTCTACTCATCTTCTTCTCTCTGCACTCGACGCTCCCGTAGCCGCTGCCGCCGCCGCGTTGGCTCTCTCGGTTTCGCCGACGGACTCCACCACCATATTTCCTCGCCGGTTGATTTCAAAATCGAATTCAGGTGTGTTTTCTAATGTGTATCCAATGTATGGGGGTGCTATTAAGACACAATTGATCAGCTGCGTTGGAAAATTTCTCAATTATGGTAGTGTTTGTGCCACGGATGCAGTACATTTTCCATGTCATTGTGACAGAAATCCCGAATTACATTATGTGTCACTGCGTGGTGCAAGGAGAGGCCTGGAAAGAACCTTTTCAACGATTGCATGGGTAGGAAAAATGAGTGGAACTCTGTGTTACATGAATTTGTGGAAATAATGTCGCAGAATTCCTCTGTTGTTGTTGATTGCTTAGGAAAGAAACATGGCATTTGTGTATACTGACTTCATATGTTAGGTAATTGCTTCAGCTTCTCTGAATATTGTTAGAAGCGCTTGATAATACTCAGTTCCACTCCCATGTTAGGAAGTGTGGAATCCCTCTGCGGTTGTTGATTGGTTAAGAAAAACATGGCATCTGTGTATACTGACTTCATTTGTTTTTGCTTTTCTTAAATGGGGTTAACTTAGGAGAGCTTTTGTTGTGTGCGAAATCTATTTGCTAGAGTTTTCTTCTATCTGTAAATATACAAAGTTGTATATAACTTATAAGGATGGTCTTAGCAAGTCATGGCAATTCATGAGGTATCCATGTGCTTTTGTATATGAATTGTTTTAGTTGACTTTCTTAGTTTGTGTAGACAATTTACCTATGAACTCCATTCAGTTGAGACTGAATTATTATGCTAATTAGAAGAAGAGAGCATGATTCTGCACATTTGGAAATTTATTTTTCATGAGATTTTAGTGTCTCACTTTCAGAGTTGATGATTTTGATTGTTGTAAATTTGATTTTTGCTGCCTTAATATTCTACTTTGTGAATGTGATTTTATTTACGCTCTAATGTTTTCAGCGGAGAGAGCTGAAAATGAAACAATCTAAAGATCCTTTTGAGGTTGCATTTGAGGAGCAAGAAGAATAGCCACCTGAATCACCCATCGGCCCTGATGGTAATGAAATTCAAATTTTAGCCCCCTGCTGGTGATCAGGGAGATGAAGCGGGTACAAGTATTCATCCATCAAACCCTTCAGCCACAGGCGCTGGAACTCCAATTGGTATTGCTGGCCCAATTGGCAAGTCCAAATATGATGACGATGAGGAAGAGGAAGAGAACATGGATATTGAACTAGCAAAGCTCCCAAATGATGACCCTGATAAAATGGCAAAAATGCAGTAAGTGTTTCTGAGGTTGAAGAGAAATCGATCAAAGATGAAAGAATAGCACGTAACTGGATGAAAGGAATATAACTGAATTGAAATTCTTATGTATTTTCCTGTATTCTACGTAATCATGTTACTACTAAAAAGTATAAAATTTCATTTCCAGTTGGTAAAATACAATTTGCTGGTTCAAATGCTTATCACTAGAGAACACCTAAATTCAAGGGAATCTTGACATGGTTAATCCATGATGGGGTTTTGTTTGGGCAATGGTATACTGGTAAATCAAATACTGTATTGGGAAGTTCTTCCTCCAAGATGTAAACATCTGAGTCTATTGTCTAAGTTGAATAGCATAATGAACTTTATAGTTCTTTAAAATGTTGGGATCTTAGCATTACTGAAAATAAGTAAATGTTCTTTACTGTTTATGTGTTTACTCAGTTTATTGGTAGGATAAATTGAAAGACCTCAGCACCAGGAATGTTTTATTCATATTGAGTGTAGGAAACAGGTTTTTCTTTTAAAAAACTAATTTCTGTTGTAGAGTGTTGGTTCTGAATTTGGTAGTGCAACATCTATATAGTGGAGGTGAGAGAATTCTTTTCTATTCGTTATCCTTCTATATTTTCCAATTTGACTCTTTTTCTTCTGTTTTTTTTCTAGGTCTATTTTATCACAGTTCACTGAGGTGCAAATGAATAGATATGAATCATTTCGCAGATCTGGATTTCAGAAATCTAACATGAAACGGGTATGTAATGTCAGTGACAAGTATTTCCATTCTACACAGCAATGTATTTCCTGAGCTCATAGCATCTCTGTTCATGTCTAAGTCTTTCTTCTCCTTATTACTTTATTTTTTATTTTTTTGCCTCTATTGAATTATTCATTCTGAATGAACATTTTCTTAGCTGGTCACTTATGGAAAGTACTAGGGAAGTAGAAGCCTGCATAACTATGAGGGGCATGCATGTCTTCCACAATTTTAGCGACCTTATTATTACCAAGTCTTGTGTCTGTAATGATCATAAATATGCATGCAGCTATTGATTCCATTACGTCATTCTTGAGTCATATCTTTGTGTTTTCCTGTTTTATTTTTATCAATGCAGTTGTTGACGAGCATCACTGGAAGTTCAAAAGTTTCAATTCCTATGACAATTGTGGCATCTGGTATAGCAAAAATATTTGTTGGGGAGCTTGTTGAAACAGGTTTGTGGGAAGTTAAAAGTTCACTTTACAAAATATCTTATGGTTTGCTTTTCTGTCTGGTAAGCTTGAAACCTCTAGGTATAGATTAAGGTGAAAAAATAAACTCCTTTGTAAATGATCTTGTTACTTAACTTAGAATTTCTACAATCTGCCTGGTAGCATCGTGCCTAAGTATAGGACTTTAGAGAAAAAAAAAAGAAAGCCAGTCTGGTGCATAGATAGAAGTTCTCGCATGTGTAGGGTCCGAGGATGGGCCAGGCCATTAAGCCCTGTTCTATGCAGCCTTACCTTATATCAAAAAGAGATTGTTTTTTGCAACTTGAACCCATGACCTCAGGTTACATGGCATCGACTTTTTACCGCTATGCCATGGTTCCCCTTATTTAAGTATAGGACTTTTATTCGCTAAAAGTGGTTTCTAACCTGAAACGCTCATATTTTAAATAATTAGCTTATAGGGGTCTAGGGAAGATTTCATTATTTCCTTTTCCATTTTTTGCCCGGGGGGTGGGAGGGTGGTGGTGGTGGTGGTGGATTTTATTTTCATTTTTTAAAATATATAATCTTTTCATTCATTCTTGTGCCTAACTGCATGCATTGCAGCCAGGATTGTTATGACAGAAAGGAAAGAAAGAGGGCCAATCAGGCCCTGCCATATAAGGGAAGCATACAGAAGATTAAAACTTGAGGGCAAGGTCCCAAGAAAATCAGTTTCAAGGCTTTTCCGCTAGACAAACCAAGAAGGTAGTCATTTCTTTAATCTGGTTTTACGGTCTCCATCTACTGCTTTTGATTTTCAGGCTTTTCCTTCAACCCCATGCATCTCTTTTTTGACTGGGATACAAAGCTTGTAATTTCCCATTTATAAGCTACATCTCATGTGGCTTCATACTCCCTTCGGTCCATTAGAAGAGTCTAGTTTGAACTTGTACGTTGTGACTCATTAATAGTTGTACCACTAGACTCTGATATGGAACAGAGAGAGTATGAGTTTTCCCCTGGATGTTATTTAGTGAAGTCATTGATCTTTAATCATTTGTTCCTCTATAAAATTCTCATAGAACAACTACTCCTGGAAGCTGCAGTCTGAAGTATTATTAGAAACTAGAAAGAAATATTCTAAACCACCCTATCTGCTGTCTATTTAAAAATGCTTTAAAAAAGGAAAAATGACAATTTTGAACCATTTTTTTAAAGCTGTTTTACACTTTATCTTTGATTTTTGTTGCACATTTGGTCACTGTGAATGACAAGGTTATTTGGGCATCTTGTGGAAAAATGTTAAAAATTTGGGGAGAAAATTTGATTACTAAAAACTGTATGAATGAAAAGGGAACCAGACATTTTTTCTTCTCAATATGTTTAATTTGCAATGTGTCTTGCGCTGAGGAATCTGACCTGAGTGTATTTAAATACGAGTTTATCAATAGACATTTTTTCTCTGTGGTTTTCGTTTTCTTTCATCTCCTTTTCGTGTGAGTTTCTCAATCTCTCAAAATAAGAGTTTATCATATCTTCTTGAGCAATTGGGAGTTTGTCATTCCTATATAATGGAGTTCTTTTTTCTCTTCTCTTTTTTTTTTTTTAATATAGAGATTCAGTCAGTATAAGGTTTCATCGGATGATTAGTGACATATTCAAGACCATATTCATTTTTTGGTACAAGATTTTTAACGCAACAACGATTTTTAGTAGTATTGTTTAGAATTGGATGATTTAATTGTTTAAATTTATAGGTTTAATTCAGTTGATTTACAGTTTGATAAATTTGATGGTATAATATTGAATTTGTACTTGCATATGTAATGATGATTTTTTTTTTTTTCAAATTGATAGGAAATATGCTAATTTTAAAAATTTACATTGATTACCTCTTCCCAAAAATCCAAACTCCCATAAATTTTCTCCCCTTACTTTCGCAAAATCATCTATTTTTAGAGTTAATTGCAAAAAATAAAATTTCACATTTTTTCTTTCAATTGCAAATTGCCTGTGAATTTTAAAAATTTTAGCTAATTTTTGAATGATCAATCCAAGTAAATGTTGGTTTTAATGTAAAAAACTCTTAACAGGAATACATAGTTACCTATTTGATTATTTTATGTAACAAGAGTAAATACACTACAAGTCACTCAACTTGTGATCACTCAAGTATGGACAATGTAATAATTTACATATTTTGTTAATTATTGAGTCTAAAACTATTGATAATGTAATAATCTTTCCGTCCCACTCAAAGAGTTTAATCATGAATCACATATTATTATATTAGCAAGGTCTATAATGTAAATAAATTCAAAGTGGACTCTTTGAATGAAACAAAAAAAATTTTAAAATTGGACTCTTTGAGTAGGACGGAGAGAGTATTTTACATATTTTGTTAATTATTGAGTATGAATTATATTCTTGAAAAAATAACTCTTAACAAATTCATTCAATAAACTTGTTTATTATTTTATCCACTTGTCTATTTTGTAATTTTGTGGTGGAATATATTTTTTTTCCTCCACCGTCAAATCTTTTATCATTATTGTCTACTTATTATAACTATTACTTCTTATGTCTAAAAGACTTTAGTTTAAAAAATATATAGTTTTTTTTATGACATTTATTGTATAATACATAGTATTTCTTTGCATTTTAATGTACAGTTCGTGCATTTTTTTTTTTTAAAGTTAACCATAAATTTTGACAAAAAATAGGTAAAATATTACGTTTTAGAGAGTTTAGGGGCCAAAGTGACAAAAAAAAAATCAATTTCCTTTAATAATAACGAAATTGGTGAAACAATGCGTTTTTAAAAATTGAGTGACCAAAAATGACATATAAAACAAAGGGTGAATTCATTTTTTGATCACCATACTTTGTAAATGTTCAGTTTTTGGTCACCACACTTTGAAAATCATATACGTAGTCACTATACTTTTCTTTTTGTATTTTTTAGTCACTCCATTAAATTGGCCGTTAAGCCATTAATGGATCTTTTTAAGGGCATTTTCGTCCTCTTTTGAAATGACGTCATTTTTAGAACAAATACTGTTCGTTGGCTTTTTTTTCTTCTCCAAGTGAAATTTTTATTTTTCTTTTCTTTTAACAGTTAAAAAAGGTATTTGCGTCGTTGTGTTAAATTAATTAAATTAATTACCCTAGCTCTTTTCATCTTCTTCATCCGTAGCTCACTAAACCTTATTCAAACATCTCCCTCACCAACAACAGGCCACAACAACCACCACCACCACGACGTCCTCCGCCGCCACCAGTACCACAACGTCTGCCACCATCACCACTACGTCAGCTATCATCATCATCGACTCTCCATAATCGATATTCATTATTACCAACGACAGTCGACAACCAACACCATCCCCCTCGCCGCCATCACCATAACCAACTCTACCATAATCGAAATTGACTGTGCCTATAGCGTGACCTTCACAAGCCGTGACATGAGTCGATCTCCAGGTAAAGATTTCAGACCGCATAAATTTAGGAAATTCCAAATCTTCAAACAAAAAACACCATTAATTCAGAACCATTCATTTTTAATAATTACTCTATAAAACCTTGTCAATGGCATTCTCTCAATCCTTACTCGTCATCCCTACAAAACACAACGAGAGTTTCTCTCAATCCTTTCACGCATTGAGCTTGATAAAAACGAGAATCATTCTACATGCCCAGTGCAACTCAAACAAAGAGAAATT
Source organism: Leptodermis oblonga (assembly GCA_016801395.1). Classification (NCBI taxonomy): domain Eukaryota; kingdom Viridiplantae; phylum Streptophyta; class Magnoliopsida; order Gentianales; family Rubiaceae; genus Leptodermis; species Leptodermis oblonga. The sequence goes on along the minus strand of CM028756.1, from coordinate 6,086,609 downwards.
GTAGGAAATAAAAATATCTCTATCGCAAATAGATTAATGTGTAGCGGAATAAACAAAATAAACAATTAAACAAACACACAATTTTAACGTGGTTCAATCTCAATAGACCAAATCCACAAATTCACTATATTATCAATCAAAGGAGGGGTACACATACCGACAACACAACATTGAAAGCATAAGCAGAAATATACATCTCTTATGGCTTCCCATCAACACACTACTATTAACGTCGGACCCAGAAGTAGGAACACCTATCTTTTATGATCTCACAACAACCCCATCAACCAGCCAAAAAGCTTTCTCTCATCAACACACTTAGCCAAAGAGGCCCCCTCACACAATTCGTAGGCAGAGAGCCGAAAGACTTCTACATCTCTGACCTCTCAAACTTTCAGCTCAACTGAAAATTATAAACTATGGGTTCTTTATATAGACCCATAATTATCAAATCATCCCCAAAACTAGTTCTCAAAACAACTCAAATCCAAAGTGAAAACAAGATAAACAAGTAATTATTAAATCCTATTACAAATGAAATTTCCTAATAACTTGCTTTACTTTTTTCAACAGAAATGTTGTTGTCCCATCTCTAGAAAACGGCAAATCTATTCTTAGCCCCATTGTTAAGAGAATGCTCTAAAGGCCGCTCTAAGACATTCACTCATTTCTTCATCACTGTGCAGCCATCGTAGTTGCCTATCCGATTAATTAGCTACATCGCGCTTTCCTCTGGGTTTCAGATTCACTCTTTGACTTCTTCGCTTGCAAGCTGTCGGGCCGGGGTTATCTTGGCAACTGGGTTCATCTACATTCTTCCAGAGTTTTGAGAGTTTTGTAGTTTTGGTTTGGGTGGAAGCCGGGAAGGTTTGATTGGGTTGTTGATTATAGTTGAATTGGTGGTTGTAGTGGTGGTCTCGGGTGTTTCTTAAGGGACGAGATGAAGAATAAACAGAGAAAAAAATAGATTGATTTTATTTAATAGTACTAATTACACAATGTCATTCCAAATGCACTTATATTAGACAAAATCTCATTTAATATATAGTTATACGAGAGAATATAAACAGAGTTAAAATAAGAATTTTATTATCTCCTTAATTTGTGTATATATTTGAAAGGGTACACCTATTTAGGGATGGAGGGAGTAAATTACAAGTAAAAAATAGCTCCAACGAATTTTGTATTTGACCCTTAAAAACACACAAATATTTTTCGTAGAGACATTACCAACCCTATCCCTCGAGGCCACAGGGAACCATCACTACACCATGCCTGCCAAGAACAACAAAAAATTAATGCCCTATATGTATCACATTTTGAAATTATTAATTTGAAATGTGTTTTAATATATGGCTTAAACTATGATTTGAAATGTTGTACGATATTACCTTTATGGCTGAGTTAATAAATAGTGTTTAGAGATGTATTTTAAATTTAGTTTTGAGATGTAGTATGGTATCATAGTTTATACTTATAGTTGGAAAATTACGTTTAGAGTTATTTTTTAGGACTGAAAATGGAAAATGGGATGAAGTTTGAGATGTGGTTGGGATGATGTTTGAGATGTGGTTTGAATTATAGTTTGGATTATTGTTTTTCAAATTTGTTCCAAAATGCATTTTAAGTGGTGCAATTTCAAATTTGAGATGACAAATTATATTTTGCTATGTTAATGATACGGTTATTATTATTAGAAGTAGTGGGTAGTAGTAATGGTTAGTAGTGGCTAGAATTTAGTGGTAGTAGTGGGTAGGATTAGTATTAATGGCTTAATTCTAGAATTATTATGGGTAGCACATTACAATAAATAGTTTCGTAAGTAGTGTAACTTGATATGAATGAAATAATAAGAATTTTTTTCCCCTTTCTAATTTCCTCTGAACTCTTCTTCTTCTCTCTATTTCAGAATAGTTCTTATCAGTGGTATCAGAGCATGATTCTGGCCCTATTTCTTCTTTTTCTCCCTTCCTAAATTCTTTGTGCGCTTCTTCTCCTTGGTTCGATTGTATCCAAAAACAATGATACAGAATCCTTATCCCTTTTCCCTCTAAATTATTCTTTCTTCTTCCACCAAATTCTGGCATTCATAGTATAAGTCCCAGGACATCGTCACCAACCGGAAATCTACGGGATAGAAGATTATCGCCTCCAAACACAAATTTTCGGGATAGAAGATTGCCGCCTCCATTCGCAAATCTTCGGGATAGAAGATTGCGGCCTCCATATGCAAATCTTTGGGATAGAAGATTGTCGCCCCAGACCACAAATTACTCTTCCCATAGCATGTCTTGATTTCATCCTTACGGACAAGGATGATTTACGGCGGGAGGAATGATATAGTTACACCCGTATCTCATTCTTCTAGTATTGAGACTTGAAGATTTATATTTTACTGATATGTTGTGTTGACTATTTCATTAAACCAGGATTGATTGGTTCTTAGTTGTTAGGATTTAGCGGCATTAGTTGTTGTTTAGTGCTGAATTTTAGCTTAAAGGGTGCTGAAGTTTTTCTTTAAAAGGCCAGGGCGGAGGTGTATTTGAATGACTATGAATTAATACAACTTGATTCTTCCTAAAACTCTCCCTCTTCTCTCTGTTCCAGAATAGTTCTTATCAGTGGTATTAGAGCCGATTTGATCCTGAATCATTGAACCTACAGATACATTCTTTTCCTCCTTCTTAAACCTCATTTTCACAAGTCCAAAAATTGGACATACCATGGATACTGAATTTCGAAACTATGTTTACGAAGTTTTAGCCCAACATGAATCAAAGTTTGAAAAAATTCGTGCTACTCTACAGTTGGTGCAAACAGAGATGCGTGCTTTGAGCGCCAACCTTCCCACAACAATGACTAATTACAACCCCCACTACTACAAAAAGGGCTTTTAATGGCGGTTTTTAAGGGCTTTTAACGGCGGTTTTTGGCCTTTTTGAACCGCCATCTATCTGGCAGCCGTAGAAAGTTGCAACTTTCTACGGCGGTAGGGAAAGAACCGCCGTAGAAAGTGGCCGGTTAGACTAAAACGTCGTAGAAAGTGGCCAATTTTTTCAGACCCAAACCGCGACAGAAAGTGAAAATTAATCTGGTTTAAAGCAAAACCTGTTGCTACAAGTTTAAAATTAATAAAAATATAACCAAGATACAAATTGAAATCGCTATTATATTACAGGGGCATAGCCAAAAATATTTGTACAACTATAATATCAACAAGTTTCATTAGTATCCATCAACTACGGCTAATGCTCCACAATATAACTAGCGCATATTTTTCTCATAGCATCTATATCCACATTGCTTAATGGAGTGCGGTCAAGCTTGAAGTACTGCAACAGAGTAAATTCAAAAGTAATTGAGTTGCAAAATGAAATCAAGTCAAGTAAGTTATGAGAAATCAAATACCTTTTCAAGTGCCAATGTGTCGGATTTCATTGCGATTTGGTACATGTAGTGCATGACATAGTAGCCACACTCCCAGTTAGACGTTTGCTTTTTATGCTAATGAATATTAGTATACGAGTTAGAATATCATACAATTTTATACAACACATCGTTGCATAAAAAATTCAATAAGAACTAATTTTACCTTAACTACTATCCATTCAGGTTGCATATGCACATTTCTGGGCAATCCTAAGAAAGCTTGATAATTAAACATCACCCTATAAAAATGAAAGCGGAATGAAAATAATTAGCAACATATGTATATATGATTGGCATTAGAAATTATATATGCATTCTAACATTAGTTAATATATATAACTCACTCGTCTATAAGTATTACTGCCTCCTCTTTTTGTGGGTTTTGTAAAGAATCAAACCAGTACACAACCTTTTCAATCGGTCTAATGGCTATAAGCATCCAATGTTCACTGCAAACCAAAAATTTAATGACCTCAGATCTTTAAATCAGTGTTTCTTAAAAATTAGAGAAACGCTTACAGTGTTTACCCCTGAAGATACGGCACCAGATAAATTTCTTTATTCCGATCCTTCAAGTTTCGTGCAATGTAGTGTACCCTATCTTCATATGTGTTTCCTAGTGCCGTGACATGATCAGCTGAGAGAAACCCTATCCCCTTCCGGTCATTCCTTTCAACCAAATCATGTAAAGCTCTAAGAATTTACATTATCATGCATCATTGGTTAGTCTAGGCACATGGAATGAATACTATATATAACAATAATCTGAAATAGGTTATAAAATTAAGTGGAAACTCACTTGGTGAACAATTGCATCAAACAGTTTGTGACCATGCTTTCTCTTGACAATAATTCACTGACATCCATTCGATCCATCGAAATAGGATGATCCACACCTATGATATCTCTTGTCATTTGAAACAAGAAGCCATTGAAGTTCAAATCTTTCTCCATTCAGAGTTGTAACTCGTGCAGTGGATCAGATGTCGAAGAGGATGCCATTTCATTTGAAACCGTCGAAGGAGATTTTATATCATCCATAGAATTCAAACGACCTTTTTTCTTTTTTAAACATTTATCCACCTAACAACATTTGAAATAACATTAAATATACAAAACGGTATTAAGTAATTCACAAATAAATGTAAGAATATACCTGTGTTACTGGATCCGGAATAATTTCAATCAAATGTATAGGCCATTCCACGAAAAAGGATCGGGACATTCCTACAGTTGAAGCCTCTTCCTCAGGAAATGGTAGCGGGGCAAAGTCATCATATGAAATTTTAATTGTAACCCTCGCGCAACCTTTTCTTACCTCGCGGCCGTGGTGCTTTCTTTGCTTATAAACATTTCCCTTGGCCACAAGCTTGCGTCTCTTACATGTATCCTCAGAGATGAACATATGACATTCACACCCGTCCTGAGATAATAGGCAAGCGAATGAACATTACTCAACTATTTCCGCTAACTTCAAAAACCAAGTGTAATCATGAAAAGCAATATCAAGCACAATTTGGCAGTGACAATATGAAAGAAATTATACAAACAAATATGAAAGACATAAATGTACTTTAAGTACCTTGTATTCGCCTAAAGAACTCACATCTTCCAAGTTTGTTGCAATAGGGCTATTCTGAACCTCAGAGGCTTTGATCGGGTCCATAGATGAAACAGGTATCATATGTAACTCAGGCAAACTTGTAGGGATAAGAGGAGAAAAATTTTGCCTACGAGGTTCTTTAGGGTGTAGCGTCGGATTCACAGGGGAAACATTGCTACCATGGACCTCAAACATCTCTGGGGTCATTCCGAAGGTTTATGGGTTCAAGCTCTGAGCTTTGGCACTATTGAGGACAGTGGCTCTTACTGTATCATAGTCAGTCCCCATCTTACCACATATAAACCCAACCATCATCTTAAGATGTGTTTGACATTCATCGAGCTGGGCAGTGGTTTTCTGAAGCTTTCTTTTAGTTAAATCTAGTTCATCTTTAAGCGACGGCCTTGTTTTCGGGAAAACCTCTGTGATACGTGCCCTGGTAGAATGGCCGCGAACACGACCGGGGTGATCGGTCTTTCCCGTTGCCTTGACAAGAATGTCATTCCTACCCTCTGCAACTTTCTCCCCTTGGGACTCGCGGAAACATAGATTTTCCTAAACGTTTTGCCAAAAATATGAAATGTAAATAGATCAATTATATATAGTTTTAAATATATGCGTAGCTTAAAGAACTGAAACATAAGAAAATGTATGGTGCAAACTTACAATTTCAATCCCAACACGACCAGCCTCTGGCGTGAAGTATTCCCCTTTTTTGTTTGTGTGAGCCTGTCTCCAAAGTAGATGCCGGACTGGCCCTGCATAAGATTCTTCCCCTTCTTCTTCGGACTGACCGTCCTCTAAAGGCTTCTTCCCAGTTGTAATCAAAGCCTCTTCATGCAAATTCTTCTTTAGCAGTCGGTAGCCACCGCGAGATAAATTATGGTAAAAAGAATTTAAAGTGGCATTCTTTTGCGCTTTTTCACGAATTGCTTAGAGAAAAATACAATGAAAAGTGATTATCCATAAACTGAGCAATTTCAAATATCCAAAAACAAGAAGGAAATGAATTTCAAAAACCCACTTGCCATTCTTCTGTTTCGCGGCTAGCCTTGAACTTAATCCATGTCTCCCTAGGGAGATATTTATATTCAAGGCATGGGTCCTCACCCTTCAAGTCACCATTTACATATCTACCTAAAAAGGATTTCCAATCTTTCCAATATTTACCGGCATAAGAAATCCACTTGGTTTCGAGTTCTTCAGTTGATTCAAAAACAAATAATGCCTACAGTAAACAATAGAAGTACATATTTAGATAAATTTGGGTTCATTTGTATGAATGGGTAAACAAACAATGCATTATAATTTTGTAGAGTACCTGTATTTCTATCCACACTCTCTTCTTGATCTCGTCGGGAACTTTGGGCCATGATGCATATTCCATAATGTCCACTTTGCTCCGGGCCGTGAATACTACGAATGTAATCCCCTTTGTATGATAATTTTTAGGCTCATTTTTTGAATCAAACGAAATCTCAAGAGTTTTCCCCTTCATACGCATTTCCAAAAGATCGTTGCAATTTGTAGGCCCTCTACCTCTTTTAGCTCTAGTATAAGACCCATCTCCATTGCTCTTTCCCTCATCACTATGGTTCTCATTGCATTTTCTTTTTCGGGCCATTAGCTTACCTTAAACTTCATGTACATACAAAGAGAATACAAGATAACATATTTGCATTTAAAGAAAAGCTTTAATTTCAAACACGCACCATTGAACACTTTAAAGCAAAGGAGACAAAAAACAAGAATGCTTGTAATGTTTAAATTTAAAAGGCAATGTACATTTCGCAACTTCACTCCTAAAAATACTCTCCTTCCCCAAAACAAGAGAAATACTTTGTGCTTTTGCAATAAAGAAGCTTTACATTGATACAAAGATAGCCTCACTTTCAATATATTAGTGGCATTCATGACATTAAACCAAGGGAGGAACACACCTTCAACTCAACCACAAAGCATTACCCTCCTTGCCACTAAAGAAGAAACATTAAATCGCAAAAGGTAAAAGATTTAAGGAGAAGTGATATTTCAAACTCTACATTTATGAAAAAAAATCTCCCTCATCAAGGAGAACGACTCACAAAGCATATTTCACGCATTTCAAACAAAGATAAGGGAAAGCGAAGAGGAGATAGTGATATTTGCAATACACAAGTCCCATTATCCAAATTAAACCAAAGATGGCCCAAAAAAGTGGACTTATAAAGGGTACAATTGATAAAGTACTTCATATTTCAAAACCACAACTAATGAGAACAATCATTAATTTTTACTAAAGGAAAAAACCAAAATTTAGTGAGGAAGGTAAAAGCTTAAAGGAGTAGTACATCACTCTTAAAAAATACTCTCCTTCCCTAAAACAAGAGAAAAACTTTGTGCTTTTGCAATAAAGAAGCTTTACATTGATGCAAAGATAGCCTCACTTTCAATATATTAGTTGCATTCATGATATTAAACCAAGGGAGGAACACACCTTCAACTCAACCACAAAGCATTACCCTCCTTTCCACTAAAGAAGAAACACTAAATCGCAAAAGGTAAAAGATTTAAGGAGAAGTGATATTTCAAACTCCACATTTATGAAAAAAAATCCCCCTCATCAAGGAGAACGACTCACAAAGCATATTTCACGCATTTCAAACAAAGATAAGGGAAAGCGAAGATGAGATAGTGATATTTGCAATACACAAGTCCCATTATCCAAATTAAACCAAAGGAGGCCCAAAAAAGTGGACTTATAAAGGGTACCATTGATAAAGTACTTCACATTTCAAACCAACAACTAATGAGAACAATCATTAATTTCTACTAAAGGAAAAAACCAAAATTTAGTGAGGAAGGTAAAAGCTTAAAGGAGGAGTACTTCACTCCTAAAAAATACTCTCCTTCCCTAAAGCAAGAGAAGCAACACTCAAAAGGTACTTTGTGCTTGTGCAATAAAAATGCTTTACATTGATGCAAAGATAGCTTTACTTTCAAGACATTGAAACAAAGGATCCCCAAAGAAGGAACCCTACAAAGCTTAAATTCCACATAGTGGACTCAACAACAAAGCATTTTCCTCATTATCACTAAAGGAGGAACACTAAATCGACTAAGAACCGAAATCAAACACCAATGTTCTCAAATTAATCAAGCAAAATCGAAATCAACATTTGTGTTTCTCATATCAGTGAAGGAAACCCGAATTGAAAGGGTACTTAATTGAAATCCCAATCAAAAACCTAGGTTCTCAACTTATGTAGGACAAAACACGAAATTCAACAACCAAACCAATGCAACCAACAATCAATAAATCCCAAAGCATTCCAATCATTCATCACTAGCATCAAACCCGAAATGAACATTTTATTGTGCACAAAAACCCTAGTGCAATCGGAAGCAATTACAAAATGGAAGGTAACATTGCAAAAGTTTTAAAATGCAAGCATAGAAGTTGGATAAACCTTTTGTTTGCACTCCTACATCCAAGGCCGAAAATATTGGAGTGGGGAAATGGAAGAAACGTTGGGCGGGGTAGTGAAGCCACACACAACGATCGGACCTTGTTCCACGGCATACGATCAGCACGTACTGCAGCCGTCAGGAAGTGCGGGAAATGGGCGGAGCTCGCCGGTTGCGCCGGCAACAGGATAAGGGCGCGAAGAAACCGAACCGCCGCTGGAGAAGGGAGAGGGAAACAGGGGAGAAGCAGGGGAGAAGAAGGGGAAAAGAATAAGGGAAAGGCCAAATGTCTAAGTTCAAATATTTTGAACTTAGATCGGCTGGTTGGTTCAACGGCGGTTCAACCGCGAACCGCCGTTGAACCAACTTTCTACGGCGGTTCATTGTGAAACCGCCGTAGAAAGGTTACTTTCAACGGCGGTTCAACCGTGAACCGCCGTAGAAAGTTGGTTCAACGGCGGTTCGCGGTTGAACCGCCGTTGAATGTTCTCTTCTATTGCGGTTTTTCGTGAACCGGCGTAGAAGAGGGGAAAAAAATTGGAGCCAATTCCCGCGCGGGCATATTTTGATATTAAATTTTTTTTTCCATTTTCATAAACTAACCCCACAATTTTGTAAATATAATATTACATACCCAATTTACATTATATTTATTAATTATGTACGGAAGCTCGACTTTTATGAACCACTTCATAATTAAATTTCAAATTTTTCCTTGAACCATTTGCATTTAAATTTCGCGTGCTATTACACAATAATTATAGGTGAAAGATAAAAATTAATAAATTTCGTAAATTTACATGTAAGCGTCGATATAGTAATATGCTTCATTATCTTCCCTAAATTTTCTACGTTTTCGACTTGGGCGAACGGGATAAAATAATCAAATCGATAAATGCATTAGGTACGTAGTATAAGAAAAATTAATGGTTAAGTGGCCGGAAAAAAAAATTAAATACTTACTGGATTTCATTAGCTTACATACACATATATATATATATATATATATATTTGCAATTACGATAATATTAATCAAATATGTATAGTGAAATACATTAAATTTAGTATGCTGCAAAATATAATGTATTTTATTTACTTGCACCGGTTGATCATTATTAAATTGCATATACAATATTACAGGGAAATGTTGGGAGAAGCAGGAGAACTGTGGGAAAATTAGAGATATTATACCAAAACCGTAAACCATAAACCCTAAACCCTAACACCCTAGGCCAACAAATTTGAATTTAGACCGTCGGTTTATTCTACGGTGGTTCAATTAAGAACCGCCGTAGAAAATACTTTCTACGGCGGTTCAAAAATAAACCGCTGTAGAAAGCAACCTTTCTACGGCGGTTTCACAATGAACCGCCGTTGAAAGTTGATTCTACGGCGGTTTTCGGTTGAACCGCCGTAGAAAAGTAGTTTCAATTGGAGCCGATTCCCGCGCGCGCATAAATTTTCTATTTTTATATCATTTTCTGAACCCTAAACCCTACTCCCTATTAATTTTTTTTCCATTTTCATAAATTAACCCCAAAACTTTGTAAATATAATATTACATACCCAATTTACATTATATTTATTAATTACAGAAGCTCACTTTTTATGAAACATTTAATAAGTACATTTTAAATTTTCCCGTGCACCAATATTCCACCGAAAAATTTCATGTACTATTACACAATAATTTTAGGTATAAGCTCAAAATTAGTAAATTTCGTAAAATTACATGTAAGCGGTGATAAAGTAATAAGCTTCATTATTAGTACTAAATTTTCTGCATTCTCAACTTGGGCAAACGGAATAAAATAATCAAATCGATAAATGCATTACGTACGTAGTATAAGAAAAATTAATGCTTAAGGGCCCAATTAAAAAAAAAAAATACTTACTGGATTTCATGACCTTATATATATATATATATATATTTGGACTTACGAACGATATATAATAGTAATCAATTATGTATAGTGAAATACATTAAATTGAGTGTGTTGCAAAATATAATGTATTTTATTTACTTGCACCGGTTGATCATTATGAAATTGCATATCCAATATTACAGGAGAATGCAGGGGAGAAGCAGGGGAACTGTGGGGAAATTATAGATATTAGACAAAAATATTTGAATTTATGCGGGCACGGGAATTGGCTGCATTTGTTTCCACTTTTCTACGGCGGTTCTTCCGCCGTAGAAAGTCATCTTTCTACGGCGGTTTCAATTTGAACCGCCGTAGAAAGTATTTTCTACGGCGGTTCAATGAAGAACTGCCGTAGAAAGTGTTTTCTGCGGCGGTTGTTTTTGAACCGCCGTAGAAAAGTGGAAACCAATTCAGCCAATTCCCGCGCGCGCATAAATTTCTATTTTTATTTCATTTTATGAAGCATAGACCCTAAACATTTCTAGTTTTTTCATGTTCATAAATTAACCCCAAAACTTTGTAAATATAATATTACATACCCAATTTACATTATATTTATTAATTATGTTAGCAAGCCTTGTATGAAAAATGCTTTACTAAATAAATTTCAAATTTTTCCATCCAACATTCCACCGAACCATTTCAGGTACTATTACACAATAATTTTAGGTAAACGCGCAAATTTTAGTTTATTTGTTCTTAAATAATTATCTCTATTTTAATAATTAAAGGCAAGCAATAATTACAATTATGTTAAGGTAAAATAAAAATAGCTTGAAAGAATTAATACTTTTGCAATTGGATACAAGTACTCAATGTCGTATCCATGTATAATCTTAAAAATTTTGTAGCGCTGCTGTATATCTCGTACACATGCATGCTAGTTAAGAGGCAAAATATAGAAATAGGTTGCCGCCGGTACGGAGCGCGCCTCAGTATAAAATATATTGAAGAATCTCTATAAAATAATAAAGATTTATTAATCGATAAACCAATAATTAATTCATTTAGCGGTCAATAACCAACCTCGCTAAATGAATATCTTTTTTCCGATGCACAGAAAAGTAATTTATGAAGAGTTAAATATAAAATCAAAACAAAAATCATTGTACAGCTTCCCCTGTAAATTTTACCAAAAGTACTACTCCTTGAAAAAAAAAATAAAAAATACATGAGACATTTATTCATAAATGAAAAACAAGGAAATCAATTTGCCAGAAAATTCGACAAAGTCTCCCCTATAAATGTAACATACTCCCTGTCAAGGATATGCACATAATTAAATACTTCATTAAGATTCCAACTACTTCAAATAATACGGAATTCAGTTTCAAATCAATTCCGACAAAATCTCCCCTGTAAATTTAACCAAAACACTCTGTCATCCTAACATCAACACAAAAGCTTCACACAATTTCCAACAATAACAAATTCATTTATAAACATTTCGCTATATAAAGTTCCATGGAAATTTTATCCCTTGCTTGCGCGGCTTCATCCAAGTTGTAACCTGTTTCAATCAGACAGTACGAAGGATAAAAATAAATGTTGTTATAAAATTATGTCCACCTCGTTTCATTAAAATCAAATAAACATATACGAATACACACACACACACCCACAGAAAAAAAATTTAATAAAAACAAACAATATACCTGAAAATGATTCTTAACTTATTCTCTTTCTCTTATGGGACACTTGATCCTCGAACCATAATCCTTCGCTGTGGTCATCACGAAGTATGTATTTATCAAGTTCCCTATCTTCTTCATCTGCTCTCGATTCAGGAAACCCACTAGAGAAAGGGCCCACCTCATAAAGCCCTTCTTCTGTATCAATCCCTTCCACTCCGTGATGTTGTTTACCATGAAGAACAACAGACCAATGTTCGTCACAATGATCGGTGATATAAAAAACAAGTTTCGCCTGCGATGCAAGTATAAATGGTTCCCCCTTGAAACCCTCTCGATTAAGGTCCACCAAGGTAAAGCCCAATGGATCATCAGTTCGAACCCCATTATTGTTATCAACCCATTTGCATCGAAATACAGCTACTTTGAAACAAACATAGTCAAGCTCCCAAATATCTTCGATCACCCCGTAATATGCCATTCTTGCATACATTAGATTTTTATCCTTCCTGCTAGAAACATGTAAAGCCTCCGAGATTAATGTAACACCACTGTTTTGTGATGTACTCTTCTCATCTTGTCTCTTAGTAGCAAATGAATATCCATTTATGTCATAGCATGAAAATGCTCGTACCGCATGGCTGGGCTTAAACGCCAACCATTTCAATGTCTCTGAAACATCTTTGCCCATGACAGCATTACCAAACCAATAGACAAATGTCCGAATATGTTCTGAGCACATTTTGATCCGTCCAAGCAGGATAAGACGTTCTTATTGAACGCATATGATTCCTCACATAGGGCTCAACTTCTTCAGAATTGCGTAGTATGTAGAGATGCGCCTTCATCAATTCAACATTAGAAGGCGTAAACATTTTTCCTCCCCTTGTGCCCATACTTATAATCCTCCCATCGTGCCGATTCGTAGATATTCCAATTGATGCTGTATCGGCCAAGTACTCAGTGCAAAACTCAATTACCTCCTCAGCTATATAACCTTCAACAATACTAGCATCAGAACGATAACGATTCTTAACAATACCCCTTAAATACTTTCATATATCGCTCGAATGGGTACATCCATCGCAAATGAACAGGCCCGCAAATTTTTATCTCTCTAACCAAATGAATCACTAACATGCTTGGGCAATATCGAGCGAATAGCTACAGGCAACAATTGTTGCATTAAGGCATGGCAATCATGAGACTTCAAACCAACCAGTTTTAAATCTTTCAAGGAAACAAGTATACTTACATTTGAAGAATATCCGGATGGAACTTTGATGCTACGCAAACTTGAACACAGTTATTTTTTCTCTTTTCTGGACAAAGTGTGACAGGCAGGGGGTAGATATGTGCGTTGTCCTCGAGCTACCGGTGCTAAATTTGATCTTATGTTCATATCAACCATATCAAGTCTCGCGTATAACCATCCTTAGTTTTACCAGGGATGTTCAAGAGCGTACCTAACAGGCTTTCACAAATATTTTTCTCAATATACATAACGTCGAGACAATGTCTGACATCCAAGTTCTCCCAGTATGAAAGTTGAAAAAAGATGGATTTTTTCTTCCAACAACATGTATCATTATTGCTGGACTCCGAAGGTTTTCCAAACTCCATATTAATGTCCGTCACACGAGCTTTCACCTCTGGCCCGCTCAAGGGTTCTGGAGCTTTTCTAAACTCTTGAAATCCATTGAATGCTCTTTTCATACGGCTATACGGATGAGTCTCGGGAAGAAATCTGCGATGCCCAAGGTATACTGTCTTCCTCCCATATGCAAGCTGACAAAAATCTGTACTCTGCTCACATATTGGGCATGATTTATGCCCTTTAACAGAGTACCCAGACAAGTTTCCATATGCAGGAAAATCATTAATGGTACAGAACAACATGGCACGTAATGTGAACATTTCTTCACGGTATGCATCAAACACAAGTGAGCCTTCATCCCATAACTTTTTCAAATCTTCAATAAGAGGAGCAAGATACACATCGATGTCATTTCCTGGTTGCCGTGGGCCTGAAATCATTAGAGACATAAGTATGTACTTGCGCTTCATACACAAGTAAGGCGGCAAATTGTAAATAACCAACATCACCGGCCATGAGCTATGTGTGCTACTCAGACTGCCAAACGGGTTCATTCCATCAGCACACAAACCAAGCCTCAAATTTCTGGCTTCTCCCCCAAATGAAGGATACATTGAATCAATTTTTTTCCACTGATATGAGTCTGATGTATGCATTATCACCTTGTCATCATCACTGGGAATACACCGATCTGAATGCCATGTCATAAGTTTTGCATATTTTGCATTAGCGAACAACCGTTTAAATCTCGGTATTATAGGAAGATACCACAGAACCTTAGCCGGCGACCCCTTCTTTTGTATCGTGAAGTTTTACACTTAGGACAAAGCAATAAATCCTTATACTCATTCCGGTAGAGGACGCAATCGTTTGGGCAAGCGTGGATCTTCTTATACTCCATACCCATTGGACACAATATTTTTTTCGCCTCATAAATTCGATCTGGAAGTTCATTATCTTCTGGGAGCATATCTTTCAATACCCTCAATAAGGCTATAAAACTAGTATCTGACCACCCATTTGCCGCTTTCAAATTAAACAACTTCAAAACACTAGACAAGTGTGTATATTTAGTGCAACCGTTGTATAGAGGCTTCTCATTGTCACCCAAAATGGAAGCAAGAACTTCCGATTTATCAGCAAAATCCTCGGCCACATCCTCAATCATGTCATCTAATCGATCTCTAGTAATCCCATCATCTCCTTTTGCATGAGATTTTCTTTGCTCGGGTAAACTATCAATACTTTCACCATGCCAAATCCACAATTTATAAGAAGGATCAAATCTGTTCCGATATAAATAGAATCTTATTGTATCTGAGTTATCAAACCGCACACCATTTTTACAAGCTTTACACGGACAATGGACGTACTTTGTATTCTTATAAGCCAATTCAATGAAATTCTCAATTTCTTTCGCATAAAAATCGGAGGTCCGATTACCATACAACAAAATATTTCGATCCATGCGTAACTAACTCCTTCAAATAATTAAAAAATCCAAATAATAATTCAACAAACAATGTAGAAAGTATCAAGTTGCATGCTTATCTTAGCACATGTCATGCTAATGTTACTCATATAATCAAAACTAATATAATACCTCAATGAAAAAAATAATGCATAACAAACACATGCGCAATAGACATAATCAAATGAAGAAGAACCCATTAGTTTTTCATTTATGCATTTCATCAAACACATGCAATACATAAAAAAATAATACACACTCTAAGTAGTGCTAATTATATGAACATCATCCATTAAAAATCAAACACTATAAATCAAATCACATCACTAAGAAACTACATAGTATAACTAAATAGGGTTCCACAATACTAAGGTTCACCATATACATGGATTGCAACTTTAATTTTCAGCACTCTACCATAAATAAAAATAAATTCTATATACACATATCTAAAGTACAAGAATAAGCAATTACTGAGAAATTTGAGAAGTTTCTAACCTTAAGGTGGTAAATTTTAGCTTCAAATGACGATTCTTTACATCAAACGTACAAAACCGTAGTAGAAATTTGGAGAAGAACACTTTCAGCCGCGATATGGAGATACACGTTGTTATTTAGGGTTAAATACGTCAATACAACGACGGTTATAATCAAACCGCCATAGAAAGGACCTTCTACGGCGGTTAATTGTTAAACCGCCATAGAAAGTGGGCTTTCTACGGCGGTTGGGATAAACCGCCGTAGAAAGTATGGACTTTCTACGGTGGTTTGCTTTAAACAGCCGTAGAAAGTCCCTTTCTACGGCGGTTTAACAATTAACCGCCGTAGAAGGTCCCTTTCTACGGCGGTTTGATAAAACCGCCGTAGAAAATCCGTATTTCTTTTATAACGGCGGTTTTCTATTTTTCGCCGTTAATCCGCAGCCGTTAAAGCTCTAGTGCCCTCAATAGACTCTCAAATTCCATTGTCGATCACAACTGCTTGTAAAACAAATTCCCATCCGACTCATGGGATCCTTTGACATCCATGGGTTCAACGCAGCAGTTCGTCCATCTCAACGGCCAAAATTCTTGGACCGCCACTAGTGCCTCGGGGAAACCCCATGTCGACCGCCCACTTTTCCCGGTGAATCACCTCCCAAGGGACCCGCGAACGCAGTGAGCATAACTTGGGTTACTATTGCGACGAACAGTTCATCCCGGGACAGTGGTGACAATGACCACAATTATTTGTGAACAAAGATTGTTGTCCATCAAGCAACAGCAGGGATGAATACCTGAACTTTTCCCCTAAATGCCGTGAACCGGATTGAACAACTCTGCCAAAGTCAAGCCAACATGAGTGTTGTGGACAAAACTCTCTTAAGAGGGGTGGAATGATACGGTTATTATTATTAGAAGTAGTGGTTAGTAGTAATGGATAGTAGTGACTAGAATTTAGTGGTAGTAGTGGGTAGGATTAGTATTAGTGGCTTAATTCTAGGATTATTATGGGTCGCAGATTAGCATAAATAGTTTCCTACGTGTGTACTTGATATGAATGAAATACTAAGAATCCTTTCCCCTTTCTAATTTCCTCTGAACTCTCCTTCTTCTTATCCTTTTCTAATCAATCAA
The DNA here is from genome assembly GCA_016801395.1 of Leptodermis oblonga. Lineage (NCBI taxonomy): Eukaryota > Viridiplantae > Streptophyta > Magnoliopsida > Gentianales > Rubiaceae > Leptodermis > Leptodermis oblonga. The sequence goes on along the minus strand of CM028756.1, from coordinate 6,069,890 downwards.
TCTCGAAATTCTTCATCATTTCTACTTTTCTTCACCTATCAATTCTGATCGAAACAGTTATCCAATTCAACCCAAAATGTATTTTGAAGTGAAGTACCATATAGGGCCTAAGGCTTATCATACAATGTGAAGTCAAATATATGAATTGTATCTTGTCATTAATTGATATATATGGTTTAATTTATATTTAAGTATAACATTTTTCTTTTTGTAATAATCTCTTTTTAATTACTCTCAAGTTTTTTTCTTTTTTTTTAAAAAAAAATTCACATAGAGTAGATGACACTACATGCCACTCAAATTTTGGCCACCGAACTTTTTTGTGTGTGTCACTTTTGCTTCTAAACTATAAGAAAACGTATGTGGTGTGCAGAAAAATAGCTAAGGTCATTGGGCCTGGCCAAATAAAGACAAAATGAATTTAAGCATGTAAAACCCATCGTCAAGCTTAGGTCAGCCAGTAGCTTAGTCCAGCCGAGCTAAGGAAATAGCTTAGGTCGGTAACAATCAAGATAGCCGGGCTCGGGAAACTTAGGTCAGAATAATGGTAACATTGGCATGATAGCTAGGGGACATTATGGGGCGGGAATCCGGGGCTGATTTCGTGCAGGAGTTACTCATGGCAATAATTACAAAGGACGACCTGGGGAGCTGACCTCATTCGGGATTACCTGGGGAGCTGACCTCGTCCGGGACGACGTCACGCGAGCTCAGAGTTAAGTTGGGACTCAACAGAGCTCTATCCGAGCCATAAATAGCAAAGGAGTTACAAAGGCATTCAAGTCACCATGAATAAGGAGGCAATTAAGGAGTGCAATCAATGCGCCAGCTCATCATAGCACCAACAGACACTTCAAGGTGAGGCTATATATATATTAAGTGTTCAGACTCATTTCAAGTACATCATTCTTTACAGAATTAAGCTCTTGGTCATTTCAGTTTACCCATATACTCTACTAACTTGAGCGTCGAAGTTGAACAGGGGGATAGCCTCGCTTGTTTCCTGTTTCTTGCCCCTGTTACCAGATTCCTTAAGAAGGCTGCTAAGTCGAGCTCCCGCTTCCCAGATCCGAGCTACCAATTTGCAGATCCAAGCTATATCTTAAAATCTTCACCCAGCTGACCGAAGCATCTAGATCCAGACATTTTGTGTCACATCAGTATCATTTCACCAATTTTTTAAATTTGACTGTTAATTTAATTAAAATGACGTTTATGTATCATTTTACCCACTGAACATAAAAAGAACAAGTTTATTGAATTGTTGAAATTATTTTATTCAAAATACAATAGTATGTGTGCTAAATTTTTACAAGTTACATACCACTTTAAACGAAAAGAAAAAGTTATGGAATTTGTCACAATATTGGCAGTTTTTTATTTCCAAATTAATAGTTAAAATCAAACCCAATAATTAACAAGATGGTAAAATGTTACGTTTTAGAAAGTTTAGTGACCAAAGTGACAAAAAAAAAAAATATTTATGTTGAAGTTAACTGATGTGACACAAAATGTCCGGATCTAGATGTTGCGGTCGGCTGGATGAAGATTTAAAGATATAGCTTGGATCTGCAAATTGGTAGCTCGGATAGGTGAGAGCGGAGCTCGGATCTGAGAAGTGGGAGCTCGGGTCAGCAGCCTTCTTGAGGACTCTGGTAACGGGGGCAAGAAACAAGCAGGGCTATCCCCCCCCCCCCCCCCCCCCCCCCCCCCCCGGTTCCACTCCGACACTCAAGTTAGTAGAGTATATCAATAAACTGATATGACCAAGAGCTTAAGTCCGTAAAGAATTGCGTACCTAAAATGAGTCTGAATACTGAATATATATAGCTTCACCTTGAAGTGTCCGTTGGAGTCATGATGAGCCAGTATTAATTGCACGCCTTTATTGGCCCCTCATTCATGGTGAGTTGAATGACTTCCTCATCCCTTGCTAATGTTATGACTCGGCTTTGATGACTAACTCCCTCGCTATTTATGGCTCGGATAAGGCTCCTTCATCATGGTGGCTCCTTTGTAATTATAGTAGTGAGTAACTCCTGCATAAAACTAGTCCCAGATTCCCGCCCCTTAATATGTCCTACCTATCATGTCATTGTTACCGTTATTCCGACCTAAATGTCCCGGTCTCAGTTATCTTGATTGTTACTGACCTAAACTATTTCTCTAGCTCGGTTTGCTCAGGCTACCTGCCGATGTCAGCTCTCCAGGTCGTTCCGGACGAGGTCAACCTAAGCCTATTTTTGGGCTTTTTATGCTTAAGCTCTCCTTGCCTTGATTAGGCCAGGCCCAATGGGTTTTAGCTATTTTTATGCACTCCATTAACTCTCATATTTAACATAATTGGTGAATTATAAGGGTTTTTCTTCTTTTTTCTTTTCATATTTTGATGGCCAAAGTGATAAAAAGTCCATATTACCCAAAGTTGAGAAAGAGAAAGAATTACAAGCCAAAAATATTTGCAATGGTATTTTGTATTCGACCCTTAAAAACACATAAATATTTTTTTATGACTAGAGTTAGTTCATTATCTCATTTGAGTGAATTATTTAAACTAGCACGAACTTTTGCCTGAGTGCGATTTTTATCACAAACTTTTTAAAATTGCTCTGTTAAACCCCTAACGGCGAAAACGTGACCCTACGTACCATTCCGTCAGAGGGCTTCCGTTAAACCCCTAACGACGAGTTTTTGGCGAGGGCAAAATTGTCCACCCCTCATTTGGAAATGTGTAATCAACTGGAACAACTAACACACCCTATAAATAATACTTTATTCTACACTATAAATTAAATGGGAGAGAGAAATTTGTCGGGGCAGTCCGGCAGAAAGCAAAACACAATGTCATCTTCAAGTGGAAGTAATTTTTCAGTCAACTGCGGTCGCGGTATTCCGGAAAATATTTTGACGTCGTGGACGGATGAAAATCCTGGTAGAAGGTTTGCTATCTGTTAATGGGCCGAAGAGAACTCGCGTAGAAGATACGGAAGAAGATATGCCGTGTGTGCGCAAGCCGATTCAGGCAGAGGTTGCAGGTTTTGGCGATGGGTGGATCCAGAAATGTGCCCTAGATCCAAACATATTATACCCGGATTATTGAGGCGACTCAACAAATTAGAACCTAAAAGTGAGTGGGATATGAAAAGGTTGTCATGCTTGAAGATCTGATTGCTTGTTTGCGGGCAGAAAAGCTTAGTCGAGAAGATCTGATTGGTGATTTGCAGGCGCAAAACCAGAGTGTACACTCAGAGGGTCAGAGGTTGAAGACACAGAGGAAGTCCATAATTAAGGCCTGTATTTTGTTTATGTTTCTATGGTATATGTGTAGCTTTTTCCCAGTTCACTGTGGAAAATGAAGGGAAAAAGTTGGAACTGAATGGTTATTTACTTTGTAGTTTTTGTGCTGTATCTGGTACCATATTTTTAGCAATTGTGTAAGATATGTAGAGAATGTTAAGTTAATGAACCAGTTTGTATCTTATTCTGAATCAATTGAAGGGAAAATTTCATATATTGCATTCAGTAAAATGTAGTTAACCCATAAATTGTAAACACTAGAAAATGCCATTTAGTAATACAGAAATCTTCCTGGAACAATTGAATGGCTAAGCAAAGCCACCCAACTAGAACCATGTCCATGACAAGTGAAAGCCTACAGAAACCAATATCTGTTTTACATCATTAAACGCGCAAAAAGGCTAACAGAGCCACAAAGACAATATGGTCAATGATATACTAAAATGCCTATTCAAGGCCACCAAAAGGAAGATTAGCCACAATTTTAGTTAAAAGAAAAAAAAAATTTGATCATGGCCATCATCCAAATGCTTTTCATCAAACAGAAGTTATATTCTGCCATCAGTTTGGCCAAAAGTTATACCCTTGCTCTGTTTCTGCTCACGGTCCAACGTCCTACTTTGTATGGAACTGGTTTGCCCAAATATTTTGCATTCACATTAAGCCAAATTTTGTCAACTTCAGATAAATGTTTGTACCTCGTTAAAGTGGCATTTCTTGTCCTTGAAGCCGGACCAGAACCAATATTTCGAGCATTACTGGTAGAAGCAACATGAATCTCCCTCAATTTCGGGCTCCTCTTCAATAGGATGCATACTGGTAGATCTTCTATTGCTTCTTGGCCTTACACCTCGGTCATTTTTCTACCATATAGTGTACAATTTGGTAAGAGAGAATAATTCTTAACTCATGTCCTTTACATATTAATGACAAAAGCAATTAATTTTTCCCCTTCATATATTTCACTACAAAATTGTACGGAATAATTAGATATTTACCTCTGCTCTAGCATTAGTATTGCCATCAGGATTGGAAAGCTCATCCATTTCTGGTTCGTCAATAATACAATGCCTATTAGCAGATCTTCTTCTGCGTTTTAGCCTTCCACTTTGATCAGTTTCCTGTACATATAGTAATGTAATGAGAAAGTAATTTGAAGTACTGAACATATTTAATACAAAACTGTAACAAAGAAATGATGGATCCGCCTCTTCTCCAGGGAAAGGTTCACCCCCCAGATTTGGTTCTACGTCGAGTTCTGCTCCTTGTCACATTATCCTAACATAAAAAATTAAGGTAACAACACAAATATTCAATCCACACTTAAATATGAAAGAGACAATTGTAATCAGCAATTTGTACCTCTGCGTTTGTGTTATCTTCTTCGGGCACTTCCTCACTCTGTAATTCCCTCAGCCTAATAGTGATAGTATGCCTACAGTCCAAATACTAGAACATTACAGTTTCCCTCTTCGAATAACCCAGAGATAATAACATTCTATTCAATTCTCCCAAACTAAACTTAGCTTTGTGACAATAGTCAAAATAGCGTACCGATCCACCAACATAGCCCTTATCTACCCCATCAGAAAGATGTCCACCATGATGCATTCTAATTGAAAAAAAGCCCTGCATTGTAAATTGTCCCCACAATGGTTCATTATCAAAAAATCATTTACAATCATAAACAGTTTCATGCAAATGCTATGCTAAATCCATTAAAAATGTAAACTTTATCAAATTTCAAGCTTCAAACAAGCAAATAACTAAGAAAAATAAAAACAGGGTAATACTGTAGGCCGCTTGAAAGTTGAGAACTTCATCCTCTTTTCTGAGGACCCATTGCGGTATTTAAGTTCTTCTTCTTAAAGATGTTGGCGCCGCACCTGTTCGCTCGAAAAGGATTTCTACCAATGATGATCGACCACGGCTGTCACTTTGATATGGAGAATTACTCCTTTGATGGTTTCTTCCTCTCCGAGGCTCATCGGGCGATTTTGAACGTTGGGGAAACTGTTGGTCATCATTTCTTGACATATCCAGAGAAGGTGATCATCGACCCTTTCGCTTTCTTCCAATATTTGGATTATCCGGCGATATTGATCTCCGGTTGTTCTGCTGCTTTCTGGTTATACTCTCAACCGATGATGGCCATCGACGAGCTACTTGACTTCGAGTTCGCATTTCTGACTATTTTCCAAAACCCTAAGGGAAGAATACTAAAGATTTCGTTGTTTGTTGCGTTTTGAATGAGCAGAGATGGTTGTACTTTGCCTTTGTGATTTTTGGCGCTCAAAGAATAGGAATACTTAACGTTTACAATTGTTTTTTTTTTTTTTTTCAAATGATGTGACCCAAACTGACACAATTTCATAATAGTTGATTACACGTTTCCAAATGAGGGGTGGACAATTCGCCAAAAACTCGCCGTTAGGGGTTTAACGGAGCCCTCTGACGGAATGGTACGTAGGGTCACATTTTCGGAAGGTTTGTGGTAGAAAAAGCAATTTTAAAAGGTTTGTGTTAAAAATCGCACTCAGTCAAATGTTCATGCTAGTTTATTGAATTGTTGAAATTATTTTATTCAGAATACAATAGTATGTGTGCTAAATTTTTACAAGTTACACACCACTTTAAACAAAAAGAAAAAGTTATTTATCACAATATTGGCAGTTTTTTATTATGAAATTAATAATTAAAATCAAACCCAATAATTAACAAGATGGTAAAATTTTACGTTTTAGAAAGTTTAGTGACCAAAGTGACAAAAAAAAAAAGAAAGTTATGTTGAAGTTAACTGATGTGACACAAAATGTCCGGATCTAGATGTTGCGGTCGGCTGGATGAAGATTTGAAGATATAGCTTGGATCTGCAAATTGGTAGCTCGGATGGGTGAGAGCGGAGCTCGGATGAGTGATGGCGAAGCTCGGATCTGGGAAGCGGGAGCTCGGGTCAGCAGCCTTCTTGAGGACTCTGATAACGAGGGCAAGAAACAAGAAACAAGCGGGGCTATCCCCCCTGTTCCACTCCGACGCTCAAGTTAGTAAAGTATATGAGTAAACTGAAATGACCAAGAGCTTAAGTCCATAAAAAATTGCGTACCTGAAATGAGTCTGAATGCTGAATATATATATCCTCACCTTGAAGTGTCCGTTGGAGTCATGATGAGCCAGCATTGATTGCACGCCTTGATTGCCCCCTCATTCATGGTGACTTGAATGATTGCTAATGTTATGACTCGGCTTTGATGACTTTGTAACTCCCTCGCTATTTATGGCTCGGATAAGGCTCCTTCATCATGGTGGCTCCTTTGAAATTATTGTATTGAGTAACTCCTGCATAAAACCAGTCCCAGATTCCCGCCCCTTAATATGGCCTAGCTATCATGTGATTCATGTCATTGTTACCGTTATTCCGGCCTAAATGTCCCGGTCTCGGTTATCTTGATTGTTACTGACCTAAACTATTTCTCTAGCTCGGTTTGCTCAGGCTACCTACCGATGACAGCTCTCCAGGTCGTCCCAGACGAGGTCAACCTAAGCCTGTTTTTGGGATTTTTATGCTTAAACTCTCCTTGTCTTGATTGGGCTAGGCCCAATGAGTTTTGGCTATTTTTATGCACACCATTAACTCTCATATTTGACATAATTGGTGAATTATAAGGGTTTACTTTTTTATCTTTTCATATTTTGATGGCCAAAGTGATAAAAAGTCCATATTACCCAAAGTTGAGAATTACAAGCCAAAAATATTTGCAATGGTATTTTGTATTCGACCTTAAAAACACATAAATATTTTTTTATGACTAGAGTTAATTCATGATCTCATTTTCATAGAGTCATTTCCAACCCTATCCCTTGAGGCCAAAAGGAACCGCCACCATCACAATGACCGCCAATAACAACAAAAATTAAAGCTTTATTTTAGAATGTGAATTATATGAATCATATTATGTTATTGGTTGATATTAAAATTTTAATTCAAAAGTATACATATTTTTTAATAATTGTATACTATTAATTCTTTTCAAGTTTGATCCTTCTTCTTTTAAAATTAAATCATGCATCTCTTTTGCTTCCAAAAAAAAAAAATCATGCATCTCTATTTTATAATTGTTGTATTGAGGCATCTAAAGTCTCAAAAGTATGTGTCAAGATAATTATGTACATATTTATCTCATTTTTACATCTATTGAAAATTTGGAATTACTTATAATTTATTTTTAATATTTGAATTAATTTATCCTATTAATGTCCGCACATCCTTCCGTTAGGGGAGAAAAAAAAATGTCCGCACATCCATTTTAACGTTCACATTTATATTAAATTCGTTTTTTTTTTTTCCTTCTTCATGTTCATATTTAGTCACATAACACTTCATATCTTAAGCATTGCCAATTATATAACAGATTTATAATTTATTGTTATTATTTTTTTTTTGCTATATTCAAACTATTCAATCCACAAAAAACAAGAAAAACAACATAAAAATCACATATATAGGTTATGGGCCAAGGGTAGCCTGAAATTTGATGAGAGTAGATGGGGGCAATTTAGGCAAATCACATAAAAAACCAAGTTAGTATATTTTTTATTTTAGCCCATAGGATTAATTTTTGAAACCTTTTTTAGCCCATATTTGACCTTGTATTCTTCCCCCTTCTGCAGCTTCTTTCTCTCTCGCTTCTTTGTCTTCTCTTCCTCAGTCTTCTTCTCTTGGCTTTGCTTCTCTTTTTCTTTTCCTCTCTCGATTCTTGTGATGCAATAGAGATTATTGCACTTCACATTGGTGAAACTCGAGAGAATTTTGTACACTGCACATCCTTCCTCCCCTGTCTCTGTTCTTTGGTTTTCCACTGGCCGTGGATTTTAAGAACCTGAAGAGAGAACTCTGAAGTCAATCAATTTCACCACCCAGATTGGAATTTCTGTCGACTGAAGCAGCGGCCGGATTGTGTTCTGTTTTCTGGGTTTTTCTTGATTTCTCGTTACATGATCATGAGGTGGGGAAAATCAAAATTCCCTTCTTTGCAATTCTGTTTTTTCTCCTCCTACATGCCTATGCTTTTGATGGGAATCGCAATGAACGCAGTCACTTGTGTCTTTTGTGCTCGTGGATTGCAGAATCTTTGATCTTGGTTGTTGATTGTGAATGGTCGTTCTACAAGTTTGAGTCTGGAGAACGGGATACTGTTGGTCCTTTGTTCATCCATTTATAAATCCTCTTCTGTTTTTTTCGTTTTTGTTTTATTCTCTCTTTGAGATGAGAGGGAGAGCTAGTCATCTCTTCATCCTCGCCACCCGACAGGGATTGGGCAATGAGAAAGATCCCATTTTGCTTTGAGTTTTAAAATGCCCCCATATGCTTTTTGTAACTGAATCCTCCCAAAATTGATTTGGTCTGGTGTTTTCAGTTGGAGAAGCTGATCAGCTGATCATAGAACCACCAAGTTGATTTCTGGAGAACACGTTTCAGTATCCTTGTATTAATGTTACTGGGTAGGAGGGATTCTGTTTCTCTAATAGAAAATAGGGCATTTAAACTTGTGTTGTATGTATGATATGGATGGATTTGATACAACTCGGTAAAGAATTGGGTTTGGGAATTTGGCATGGATTGCTTGGCCCTAATCGTCCTTCAATCTTAAATTTTGGTTTGTCTTTTTTTGTCTTCCCCGCAGAGGTCACCGATTAGCCCTCTTAATCTTTTGTTGTTATCGGCAGAAATGCCATATTTTGAGTTTGCTTTACTCTGTTCTATGAGTTTGATGTTTTGATTACTTCCTTATTTGTTTGGTTTCTACCTCCATTGTTGTGTGTAGTCGTTGAAATAAAGGTGACCCTTTAAAAGAGCTATGGTTTCTTGATTTTGATCTGGTTTTCCTCCATCAATCACAGGTTGAGGGTCATCCCAGATAATCTAGCCCTTAGCAATGGGAGAAGAACTACCTCAACTTCAAATCCCACATGGAAAACTGGCAAGGAAGATGAAGACAGAGAAGAAAGCAACAATGGTCTTATATTAGCAACAAAAACAAGCTCCACATTTGAAGGCAAGGGGATTTCAAGATTTAGATCTCCATCTAAGGCTTCCCAAGAGAACCACAGTGGAAATGGTAACACAGTTGCTGAAGCTGAAGACCCCAATTCTCCACCTACTACTAGTAATGGAGTAGTTAAGGGTGGGGGGAATGATACTTTCTTGCAATGGGGGCACAGGAAGAGGTCTAGATTCTCTAGAGGAATGGCATTGACAGATGAGACGTCGTCTTCATCAACCTCAACTCTTCGGCCCTCTAAGCTACAAAGGAGATTGTTGCCTCAGTCATCATTACCAAACTCAAATGTTAATGCGATGCCACCTCCTTCACAACCTTCCACCAATGGAGTTTCCAGAGGACCAAACCTTAGAACTCCAACGAAAAACAGCCCATCTCCTATAAGGTATGCTTTGTGCTTCAACCCTTCTTTTCTGCAATTCTTATGGAAACGAAAAGGAGCATTAGATCTCACTTGCAGCTCTAGAAAGATTGGATTTTTGTTAAATTGTTTTTGTCTCTAGCTTTTGGGGTTCTTCAGGTTAGCCGGCCCTCTTCCAAAATTCTTTTTTCGGGCTCGAAGAAAAGGCAACAGTTTTATGTTCTTTTTAATTTTTTGGGATTCTTGCTTGCTAATTGCTATGGTTTGGAGAAACTTATGTTGTTTTTTACTACTGTTGTGGTTCATCTACTTTGAAAACCTCTGACCTTGGTTTGGTGCACTAAATCCGGCCAATTTGCTCAGTGGGAAACTGGAAAAGGACTTTCTTTTTAGCATTTTGATGGGTGATTAGTTTACCCTCTTCTACCCCCTTTTTAAAAAGTGGATGAATAATGATAAAAACCCTATTAAATATGATCAATAGAATAGAAGTCGTCAGTCAAGCCCACAGACACAGACCTTCCATACTTGGTCTTCCTCTTTCTTTGGTTAGACTTAGAATAAAACTAGTCATCATCTGAGTTTCCTCTGTTTTTCATTCATTTTTGCTTGGTTCTGTAGATTGTTTTTGTGGGATTATTTTGTCATCAAGATTTGAGTTTGATTTCCAAGATTTGATCCTTTACATTGAATGTTATCTGCTAGTTTTAGGTGGCCTGTGGACATTTAAAGTAGACATCTTTTGTTGATTTATAATAGTATAATAGTAATATACTAATACTTGTATACCTTTTATAGTTGTATTTTGAATTGCTTTCATTTCAACTAGCCAATTCAAAGAACTGTGGGTTTTTTGAGTCTTATAAATCAGTTGGATGAAAATCTGAGTGACTTTTGGGTTGTTGGCTATGAACAGAAGGAATTTGGAAGAGCGATCCCTTGTAGGGAGCAAGTCTCCACCGAGCAATAGTGGCGGCGGCGGCAGCCGGGCTGCGTCTTCTAGAGTAGGGAAAAAGATCCCTTCTGCTGATAAAAAGACCACCACCACCACCCCTTTTTCAGCTCCGGCCAGAGCCAGGGATGAGAAGATGAATGGTGGCTGCTCTTTGGTACAACAAGCAGTTGTTGCTGGTGGCGGCGGAGGTGGTGGCGGTACGAATGATGATAGTAACCGGAATGAGAATAATGGTGGTGGTAGGCCGCCGCCGGCAAAGGTGGGCGGAGGAGGAGGAGAAAAAGTGAACAATAGTGGTGGTAATGAAGTGAATGAGTGGCCGAGAATTTACATCCCACTTTCAAGAAAGGAGAAGGAAGAGGACTTTCTAGCAATGAAAGGGACAAAGCTTCCCCACAGACCTAAAAAAAGGCCCAAAACCGTTGATAGAATGCTCCAGGTATGCTTTTCTTTTTTCAATTCTTAATCTCTATACTTCTCTAGTCTCCCAGTCTAGTTATACAATTATTTCTGAGTCAAGTTTTGAAAATGTACAACTTTTTATGAATGAGCGGTGCAGTAAGGATGGAGTTTTTTTTATTGTTTTGGAAGGGAATGGTAATAGGGTTTTTGGAGTTTAATTAAACTTCAAATGGCCACAAACAACTCAACTTTCTGCAATGGCATGTGAATGTGATCAGCCTTCTCATTCATTCAAATTGCAAAAGTTGCCATCTCTCACCTAATTCTTCTTACTATTTTGGCTCTGATTTCTCTACTTCTTTTTTTATTAATTAAAAAAAAAGCACATAAAAAGTGATTTTTACTAATTTGGAATCATAATTTCTATGTTTCTCTCTTATTTGGCTTTGCAGTATTGTTTTCCGGGGATGTGGCTCTCTGACTTGACGCGGGGTCGTTATGAAGTGAGGGAAAAGAAGTGTCCTAAAAAGGTAAATTCGATATTTTTTTTAAATTTATATTTCTTGTTTTGTTTTTTTATAAAAAGAAAGTGATTTTTTATTTATGAAATAATTGTTGACAAAAAAAGGAATTTTCTCTTTCTCACAAAGTGGGCAGCCTTATTTTATCTTTCAAGTAATCCAGTAATAACTGTTTATTAAATATGATAACGTCCATGAAGTTCAATGGAATCCCAGTACACAGTGCTTGGGTGATCACCGAATAAAAGAAAAATATGAGTCCTTGGGTGTAATATTTTTTACGGAAAGTGGATCAAGTTGTAAATAATAATTTTATTGGAAATGGATTAATATAATTAATTATTTATTTGTAGGGTTGGTTGTAACTTGTGACTTGTGAGTTGACCAATATCTGTATAAATGATAGGATCCGATCCATCTGGAATCTGGATCACTTTTTTATTATTTTATTTTTTTAGAAAAAGAAAAAATCGAATCACGCGTCATCATTGGATCCACTTAATAATGGAATATTCTGTGAGCGTAATTTTTTTTTCTTAAAAAAAAAAAAATTGTGACCTAAAATTACCAATCCAACCCCAGATACCTGACGAATTTTTTGGTTTCTCTTTCTCCTTTGAGTAAGTAGTAAACGGTGTCAAAACAGCCTTGTCGTGCTTTTATGTAATTTTCAATACTCGTATAATTTATTATTTATTTTCTAAAATAGGAAAATACACTAGTTAGTAATAATAAATTAAAAGTTGCATTATTTTTGGATTGGTCCCACGTGTGGTTAAGGCCATTGGCCTTTGCTTACTTACACATTATTTCTAAGTTTGACTGAAATGTTCTCTCACCCACCAAAGAAAATTGGGCTTTGTTGGGCCTGCTCTGCTTGTCAATAATGGGCCCAGCCGTTTTGACGTTTTAGCTAAGTTCCTTTTTGGTTAATGGTTTGTCCTTTGCCTTAAACCAACTAAATAGATCCTATACTTGTGTATAGTTTTCATATCGTAGACGACGAGATATGATTCATATAACTGATTTCATATTGCGGGATAAAGGCCTAACTGTTGTTTATTATCCTTTGCCTGTCGGTGGAATTCAGTATCGGTTTTCACTTTTCAGATATTTGGATCAAAGCATGTCATAGTCGTAGTACCTCCTTCATTCTTGTTGATCCAATCCCAAATCTAACTTGGAAAATTCTTGCAGCAAAAGAGAAGGGGACTGAAAGGAATGGAAAGCCTGGAAAGTGATTCAGAATGATCCTGAAAGGTACTACAATTTTGAGAGACATGATCACAATTTCCAGGAGGCAATGCTGTTGCATTGCATTCCTCCATGGAAGTGTACTCCGGGGGAAGCAAAGCGCTTTCGGCGTGGAGGCATAACGTGTTCTAGTTCTTCCAAGTGAAATGTCTTCTTCGGCCGATAATTGCTATTACTCCGATGACATGGTTGGTCCCGAGAGGAGGGGATGTGAAGCAACATCAACAATTCTAAGAGTTCCTTAATTCATTTATGTTCAAAGAAGAGCAAAGCAGCTGTCCTTCTTTCCTTGTTCCTTTGTTTGTTGTCCTTAACTGGAGATTTCCCACCATTTTGTTTGTTCTTTTGCTGTTGGAAATATGGAAAGAAGAAGATGGTGATCCTCCTGGTCATACAATTTCAATGTTGATGATTGGGGGCTGTCAACAACTGTATTATTTATTAGAGAGAAAATGATGCCTTTCCTTCTCAAGCAATGCCATCTACCTCCTCCATTGATGTTACAAGAATCACTAGGATTTTCGAATTTGACTTGTGTTAATCGCGCGTTTGGTCAAACATGGTGTGGGCCACAAAAACATCAACCAAGCTTCCGGCTCTGTTCGTTTTCATTTTTTAAGTTTTGAATTTTATACTAATTTTTTATCATTTTAATACACGTTTTTGTATTTTCAATACAATTTTCACATTTTAAAATCATTCTCAAAACCATATTTTCAAAACTCTCCAAAACGAACTGGGCCTTAATTGGTCGTCATCAATCAATGCAAAAATGCTTGCAATCCAACACCCTATTAACTTTCTTTCCCTAAACAGTGAGTGAAAAGAACAAATAATAAGGTTACAAAATTCACATACAAAGGCACCTAATAAACTCATCCGAGACCCTTCCTTCGGATTCTGCCATTCTCAACTCTTTTATTTGAAACTGCTCCTTCCATCCTTGAGGCTCTACAAACGGTCAATACGACACAAAAGCACGAAACAGTTTAGAAAGCAAACATTGGGGGAAAAACAGATATTATGGTAATGCAGATTTCATTTGTAATGATTACGCACCAAACGCTTGAATGAACTGCTTTTTACAGTTTTCTTTGCTTCCTCCGAATCGGGTTTGGCACGACCTAGAACCTGGATGGAACAGAAAACATATCTTTAACACAAGTCGAACTGCATTTTCATTTCCTCGAGCCTCGTACACATAAAATGCAAAAGTCTAAACTGAAGTACAATTTCTAGAACTAAAAAGGAAACCTGTGCCAATACCTGTATCAGCGACTCAACCCTCCGTCTCATCCGCGTGTGCATAAAACCTTCTGAGCACTGTTTACAAAACACAGTTTACTATGAAATATGCAGCCAATCCGAAGGCAATATAATCAAGCACAACAGTAATGGCTTATTTCACATTAAAATATTTAAAATTCACATACTTGGTAATGCAAACCAAACTTGTAAATGAGTACAGGTACTTGAAAAGAAAAAGAAGTCATCTTAAAAAATCTGGCTTATTTGATCGAAAAATGTGTTGGGAATCCCCATTCAACCTTAGCCATGGAAACTTTTAAGGAATATGCTGTAACTTGATTCCCGATGTCTCAATTTCAAGGCATCACTTCCAAATAGTGTAGAAAGCGTATATTCAGAAGGAATTGATAACAACGTCCATAAAAGAAACTGGCCATCTCATAACATACTTGAGAGTCTCACCTTTACATGGTAACTCACAAATGCATGAAATGTTGATAAACTCCAGACAGTTCTGTCCAGTTTTCTTGCTTCCACATGACGAGGGAAAATGACTGCAGTAATTTAAAAGTCAGAAGTTGCTAAATGAAGTGAAAATTTTCTAATCAAGAAAGCTAACTAATGCCAAAATTTTAACTATTACCAAAAGCAACAAATCCAGCATTCGCAGATAATGCTTCAGAAGGAGCTTCCTTCAGTTCTGGAGGAGGAGTAGGAGACCATGAACAAAGTGGAGCATTGTTAAGCCCAGCACCACGCCTAGCATCAACAAATTCCTGCAAGGTGCATTAACGCCAAAGTATTAGATACTCAGGCATATAACAAAACTTCCCCTTAGTTCCAAACCAAATCAAGTGTAAACAGACAACATAGGAATGAAACCTTAACCTTGATGACAGCAGAACTGAGTAGAAGCAACAAATAAGCCAGTGCAGGAAATATAAGCCACTTGCTAGAGAATGAATGGAATTCTATAATGTGCAAGAAAGTAAAAGAGCACATAATGACTCTCTCACTAGCATAATTTAAACAGGTGTCTGTGTGTGTGCGCGTGCGGGGGGGAGAAAAACCAGTGTCACCATGTATCTATACTGTTATGCAATAATGCCAGTGTGTCAGAACCCAGGATGCAATGACAAATGCCCATATGCTGTTTTTGTTATCATTAAAGACCAACGACCATAACAATAACATCCACACACATTTCAAACAGTAGGAATTCTTCTGAGCGTTTCTATTTTTCATTGATACTAGGGAAATTAAGGAAACATTAAGGAAATCAGCGGTAGCCAACCCCACATAGTGGAACAAAGGCTTAGTTGTTGTTGTATTAAGGAAACCAGCTGAATAAAATACTTGACTTGTCAATAGACTTTGTATCATCACCTGTAGGAAAGAAGTTGCCAGAACAACATCTGTAGAATCTTTGAACCTCATAGGAAACACCACAGTCACCTTTTCCACCTGGAGCAATCATGCATAACATTATTCATCACAAACACATAATCTACATGGTCATTAATAGAAAGTATGCAAAAGTATCACAAACTCAACGATGCGGGAATATCCTACTAAATCAGAATGAGTAGAAGAACTAGATAATATTCTCAGGGATGAAGAGAAAGACAAGGATTGACTTGTTTGAAGTTTAGTAATAAAAGGATTTACATTCTTCATATTGTGCAGTCCAAACAGAATTGTGTAATTTCCTACACAAAGTTCTTTCCTAACCCCCCAAGGATTTGTATCAATCAGCAACCTCATCAAAGTCTTCCATCAGGTTTGATTAAAGACCAATACTTGGATCATCTGGTATTTCACACGCATCACTCAAAACTAAGCTTGGCGATCGAATATTTATAGATGCTCAAGAAACGGGCAAATAAGTAGAGGAATGATAACATAAACATACTTGAGCACATAAACAGAAAAACAGAGAGAATGTTGCAAGTGCAAGCAACCAATGAAAATACAAGAGAAAGGTTGATGATAATAAATTTCAAAAGATCAAAGAAATAAGGAAAAACAGAAAATCAAATGCCAAGTATGTACCTGAGGAATAAGAAAAAATGATTCCATAGGCCGATGTACCAGAGCAACAATCTTGCCAATGTCTGAAGGAACAGTCCTTGACCCCAGCTGTTTCATAAGCACTCTTAATGGGGCACCCATTACTAGTTCTCTCACGGAAGAAATCTTTAGCAAAGCCATATGCTTTTGCTCTGTAGGATTTGCAGTATATAGATTAGAGAATCACAATACAAAAAATAAGAGCACAAGTTGCAGATAGGCTGATTTCAGAAAGAAAAAGTGGGTTAGGGACTCAAGAAACAATCTAAGTTAAAACACAACAGCTGCAGGAGAACCATGACCATACAAATAACTGTTATATTTTGTGTTAGTTATGCATAATACAAGTACAAGAGAATATAGGATGTGTGCACATGAAGAAGACAGAAAGAAAGAAATTTAGGATTACTTTTAGATACTCAAAGAACTCTATAAAAGCCCTAGATCTGTTGTAACATGGCGTTGGACATTCCACAACTCAAAGTACTTCGTTAACAATTTAAGCCATAAGTATGAGGAAGCCATCAAAGTACGAAAGTCTCAAGATTTTTGGAGCTTCACAATCGTTGACAATCCAAATCACCTCTATTTTATGATTACTGGTTACAACAACAACTAAGCCTTTGTCCCACTACGTGGGGTTGGCTATATGGATCATATCTCACCATCGTATACAGTCGAGACACATTGACTATTGGTTAAAAGTGCAAATAATATTTGACAGACTTAAGAGGCAAAAAAATTTATGTTCATAAAAACAATTAGGCATTAACAAGATATCGTACAGACTAAGGAACAACTCTTATCTTCTGAAACCAAAACAAAATAAAGCACAATAAATGTAGATTTGAACATGCAAGTATCAATGAACAATGATCCACTCTCTTTCAGCACAATCATGGCAAGCTCAGAATGACCTTAAAAGGAACACGTTGAACCTTCATCTGGAGGAAGTTTTGAGAAGTTCAATTTCAAAGTGAGACTGAATCCATCTCTCGGTGGATCAAGAATCTGTGCAATTGGTCCATATGCTGATTTTATAGCTTCTATGGCTCCAGGTGGTAAACCTCCAAAGGATACAGTTTCTGGAGGTGGTGGAGGTAACGATATTGACAAAAAAACGAGATTTGGATTCTTCAGTGAGGCCTGAAAAACACTTGTCGTAATAAATATGGAATCTGAAGAGTCATATTCAAAAAATTACACTTTTTTTTCTTCCTATCCATAGATTCTTGCTTTATCAAATCCCAGGAATACCTGTGCATGATATCTAATCTCACCAAACTCATTCCAGTTGCAGTCGAGTTCAACTCCTTTGTCAAGACTGTAATCAAGAAAAAATTATTTGTCCACATTAATCCTCAACGAGTTCAACTATTTACAACTCTAGAACCAATCATGTATTCACAAGCAATTTATCATTTCAATAGCAAAAAATCTATACATATAAGTACATGTGTGTGCTTGTGTGCGTGTTTGTTCATTTGTATATAAGAGAACACAATTAAAATATGGCAAACAGAATGCTCCCCGAAATATTTGCAGGGAAATGTTTATCTCACATAAAAACCAAGAACTTATATCATACGTATTCTTTCCATACAAACATCAGACTCAGAAAGAACCCCAGATATGTTTTCTCGGCTACACACAGCATGATCTGACAAGAAACAATATTCCATGGAACCACAAGAAGAGGCAAGAGAAAAATTGTCAAGTTACATTCTACGGAAGATCACGCTTATTTTAGCCAAACAAAAAGACTACTTTTTTGTGCATCAGGAAATGAGATTACCAGGACCTAAAATAGGATACATTTCTTTACTTTATGTAGCTATTGCCATTGTTTCCATACATAATTAGACAACACTAGAAATTGGAACATGCAGCATGTGATCAATACGTAGCCTTGCATATTGGCACTCAAGGAAGCACCATTTACAAAGGATGAACAACATTAATAGACTCCACTCTTAAATCTTAACATTCACTGATTCTTCTCCTCCCAAATACAGAAAGGAAAAAAAGGAAGTTAGATTCAGTCACCAAATGCTTGCAATTTTGCCAAAGCAACTATCTTTACTAAATGAAGCTTCTTTAACTGATTTCCCGGCAAAATTCTTCCCTCATAAGTCTCTCCCTAAGTCGCAGTGTATTTTTGTTCGCCTCTTTTGAACAACTGCCTACATTTTCCTTGTTTGCACAACTACGGACCCTTAAAAACTCTGCAGTTCAAACAATTTTCTTTAAACAACCCAGAAATTACTTATGAAAATGGGGTTCTTTCTCACTTTGCCTTGCCCGAAACAAACTAAACAAAGCAACGAGACAACCCCAGAAACAAACAAGAAAACCCGTAACAACCCAATAAAATTCTGCAAGAAGGGGTGATTAAATGCTCAAAAAAGACCCTAAATGACCCCAAATAAGAAACAGAATTGGGAAGAAAATTGAGCATACTTCTGAAGGCGGGTAGTCAAGATCTGTAAGAGATATCTGGAAGGCGATTGTAACAAAATCATGGCTTTATTCCGCTCTTTCTGTTGTCACCTCCAATTCTGCTCGATAAACCCAGCTCAGTGTGAGGATCTCTGGCTTTTTTCATTCAACGGGAATTCTGGAGGATCTCAATACCCTGTTATTCAAGATGAGTATCATCGAGCAAAGGACGGCGACCCTGAGCTAAAGTTGAAAATAGTTTTGCACTTTCACTCTCATATTTAAGTTAATTTACATAAACCCCCCTCAAGTTTGGTACCTTTTGCAATGGCGACTTGACTTTCTTTCATGAGAAATTTTCAGAAACTTGCTGGAGCTTAGCGTGCATTGGGTAAAATCAAGGGGCATACTATTCACAGGAACAAAATTACTATTTACAGGAATATTTTTTATAAATAGTCTATTTTGCCCCTTAAGTATAAAAAATAAAAAAATTTCTTTTCACACAATAATAAAAGGGTTGTCCAAGCAAAAATCATTCAACAACCTCGTAACTCTCTGCCATTTACACTCTACCCATTTTTCACTCACGAGTGTATCTAATTATGGTCATTAGTCATGAGTACGATCCATGTTATACGGTAAGTAAACAATTTATACATATTTTTATATAAAGTTGGTTTTTTAACAAAAAAAAACATGCCTGGAGAAAAATCTCGCCCTGCCCGAGCAAGATTTTGGCTAGAATCTCGCCCAATATGGGCGAGATTTTCTGGAAAATCACACCCGGACCAGGCGAGATTTGGGAAGTGTCCCGCCACAGGACAATAAGATAATTCCAAAATCTCGCCCCTAGAAGGTGAGATTTTGTCAAAATCTTGCCTCTCGAAGACGAGATTTTTCCAAAATTTAATTATTATTCCAACTAAATTTTAGGGTTTAGAGTTTAGTGTTTAAGTATGCTCACTCATCTTTTTGTATTAACAGGATATCCTTATTGAGAGGGATGAAATATTTGCTGACCACACGGATATATTTCAGATGGACGAAGAGTTCAGAAGTAGGGAAGATTTGATTGTTTGGGTTAGAATTAGAGCAGCCGAAAACAATATGACTACAAAAATTACTTTCTCTTCCAAAATATTGGGGTTTTCCTTACAAGAGGGAGAAAATGGCGAGTTGATATAGGGTGCGAGAGATCGGAACAAGTTAGAGATAAGACACCCCTACCTGAAGGAAAAGTAGGCGGAACAATACAAGCAGCAAGTTGACAAAATGTCCATTTCAACTTGTGTGATGAGAAATTACAGGGAAAAATTAGAAGTTAGAGGCCAAAAATGTAAGCACAATCATCAATTACAACAAGTTCAGAATTGGCATTCAGTGTACTCAAGGTTAACAGAATCGGAGAAGAAGAAGATTGCAGAAATCTCAAGTGTTAACATAAGGCCGAAACATCTGTTGGTCCAATTGCGATAGGATGATCCACAAAATGTCAGTCATATAAGACAGGTGTACAATAAATCAACAAAGGTTAGAAGGGAGGCGAGGGGAGATTTGACTACCATTCAATATTTCTTCAAATTTTTGCATAATCACGAATACGTATATGCACAAACAGTGAAAGAAGAGAGTAATGCAGTTGGGCACGTGTTCTTTGCCCACAAGAAGTCGTCTTGTCTACTTGGTTTGTTTCCGTACGTTTTATTTATGAATACGACGTATAATACAAACATGTATGACATGTCTCTACTGCAGATAGTTACTCATGTACTTACATCTCAGTTTATTCATATTGCTTTCATTTTCATGAGGGATGAGATTAGCCTAAACTATTTCTGGGCCATGGCTCAATTGAGAAAGTTATGCGATAGTGACAAATACCTACATGTTGTCATGACTGATAGAGAGACTATCTTACTGAATGTTGTGTATAATGTATTCTTATATGCTAGACAACTATTATGCAGGAGACATATTGAAATATATGTAAAGAAGCATGCACTAGAGTCAAGCAACGACAAAAAAATAACGGATGTGTTTATATATCGTTGGGGGGAAGTGGTGAAAATCTTGACATATGAATCGTTCATGGAAGCTGTGGAATTTATTGATATTAAATATGGAAGTAAATTTAAATTCAAAAAAGTGTTTCCATACTTTAAAAAAAACATGGTTGGATCCCCATAGGACCAAGTTTGTATCTTTTTGGACGAAAATTATAAAGTATTACGGAGGGCGCACAACGAACATGTAAGTTACTTACAGCTTTAATTTATAGTTTATATATTGTATAATTACATGATAATAGTGTTTCTATGTGAAAGTTTGATTTTCAATGTTAATTGACATTTAGGGTTGAGAGTGCACATGCACAGTTGAAGAAGGCAATTGACACTGATACAAAAGCATTTTCAAGTATTTTTCACGGAATTAATATTATGATAAAAGAGCAATTTGATAAAATTCGGACTGCAATGGAGCCTTCTCGTAGCAAGACATACCGGAAGAGCAACTAAACGGTATACTGTCTTTCGCTGATATTACAATGGTAGAAAAAGAATATACAAAAAGAGTTGGCCTTATCAAGTAAGATGGTGCGCTGTGTGGTTGCGAACTTCTAACTAGTTGCGAGCTGCCATGTGCCTGTGAGATGCTACAGTTGGTGTGAGCATACAGTCCAATTGATCTTGTCGATGTGGACGCCTTCTGGAAGACGTAGTATTTAGGAGATAATGATATTCCCAACAATGAGGAGGCTAGGCAAACCGCTGAAAGGCGACTGCATGACATGTTTATTGATGTATTGACGCGTCCAAGCGCTGAGATATACATGGTGATGATTGCCGTGTACGAGACGCTTTATCCGAAAACTGTTAATAGCTGTTCCGATAAGTAGGCCACACAAGGCCGACCGAGACACAATCCGACCCAACTAGATCTATCAGGATATGAGCATGCCGAAAGGAATGCAATACAATGAGGTACAAATATTACTTTTCATGTACCGATCATTGTATTTAATTACATATCGATATACTAAATTTAATATGATTTACAATCGCAGGTCAAAGATCCACAAGAGGGCAGAGGAGGAAAAATGCTTTGAAGCCCCACGATTCTGAATGCCCTTTCGACCAATGTTGTTTGGCCCGACCCGGCCCGGCGGGTCGGCCCGCGACCCGCAGGCCTTTTCGGGCCAAACAACAGGGGAGACCCGGAAATGGGGTGACGGTCACGCCCGGTCAAAACCCGGGGCGACCCGGGACCCGTCATGACCCGCTCGGCCCCGGGTTTTCTCCTTTTTTTTTTTTTTTTTTTTTTTACCTGAGAAGTGAGAACTAAACTTAAATTAAAATCGGGAAGGGGGAAAAAATGCTGGAAAAAAGGAAATTCAAAGCCCTAGCTCGTCTTCTCTTTCTCTCGGTTCACTGCGCCACCGCCGTGACTGCCGTTCCACTCCCGCTGCACCACTGCCGCCCACTCCCGCTGCGCAGCACCGTCAGTCCACCGTCCCTGTGACGCATCGTCGCCATCTATCTCATTTTCGGTTTTCTTCTGCACCTTCTATCTCATTTGTTGTTTGTTTGCATAATGTGAATTACTTTAGCTAATTTGAGGCAAAGATTGTGATACATTTTAGTTTTGGGTGCTTTCATTGATTGTAGTATATGCTTTTCTAAGAGATGGATGAGAATTTTTTCTATTGTTTCTAGATTTCTTGGCTAAAAACAGAGTGTGAATGTTCTTGGCTAGAAACAGAGTGTGAATCGTTTTCTTGGCTCTGGGTTTTTGTATTACTGCTAGTAACTAATATTTTGGTGAAGAAAAGAAAAGAAAAGGAATTATTTTGGTGAATGGCAAGTTTATTTATGGCTTTAGTGTTCCTTAGTTTTATTTTCAGTCGTGTTTCTCGGTTGGTTTGACGTAATTTCCTCTTCATCTCATTTACTGCTAAGGAAAACATTAATCTTGTCTAGTTTAATTACTTTAATCTTGTATTCCACTTTCCTTTTAAGAGTAATGACATGTTGCATTGATTAGTTATTAATCTTATACATTTTTGTATCTTTGTAGAATGGAATCAATGGGTTCTCCTTCCACACCATCTTCCACGCCATCTATTACCCGAACTGAAGAGTCTTCTGCACAATCTCATTCGCTGAAAAGAGATAAAACATGGAGATATACTACAGTAGGAAGTGATCCTAGTGGTGCAAAGGTCTTAATTTGTTGTTTTTGCAATCGTAAACTTAAAGGTGGAGGGATTAATAGGATGAAGCACCACCTTGCAGGAAAAAAGGGTAGTGTTTCTGCTTGTTTGAAGGTGCCGGGTGAAGTTCGTTTATTGCTGAAAGCTAGGTGTGAAGATACAACTCAAAAAACAAAAGAGAAGAAGCGCATTTTTGAAGAGGGGCCATGCTATCAAAGTGATGATAATGTAGAGGTACCAAACCCAAAAGGAAAACAAATTAGCAGTAAAAGGAAAAAGCAAACACATGGTATCGGGGCTTACATGTCAGGTAAAGGCTTAGATTCCTCTCAGCCAAGTATAAAATGTTGTATTCAAAGTAAGGAAAAATGGCATGATGCTGATATGGCTTTCGCTTTCTGGTTTTATGATGCTTGCATTCCATTTAATGCTGCTAATTCTCCCTATTATCAAAATGCAATTGGAAAAGCAACTGGAATGGGTTTGGGATATAAAGGTCCATCTTATCATGTACTTAGGGTCAGTTTGTTAAAAGATGCAAAAAAGCATGTTGAGTTGATTGTTGATAGTTTTCGTAAGAAATGGTCTGAAACAGGTTGCACAATCATGGGTGATGGGTGGAAAGACAATAGACAAAGAAGTTTGATTAATTTTCTTGTTTATTGTCCTAAAGGAATTACATTTCTCAAATCTGTTGATGCTTCGAATGTTGAAACTACTGCTGAGACATTGTGTAATTTGTTTTCTGAGATTGTTGAAATGGTTGGGCCAAAAAATATAGTTCACTTAGTCACAGACAATGCCTCTAATTATAAAAAAACTGGAAGCTTGCTTTCTGAGAAATATCCATCTATTTATTGGTCCCCTTGTGCTGCACATTGTATCAGTCTAATCATGAAAGATATTGGAGAAATGCCTGAGATTGCTAATTTGCTTACTCTTGCATCTAGAGTCACAGTTTATGTTTACAATCGCAAGTGGATCCTTAGTTGGTTGAGACAACCGGCTGGTTGGACAGAAATTCTTCGTCCTGCGGAGACTAGATTTGGAACCTCATTCATTGCATTGAATAGCCTTCATGATCACAAAAAGCACTTAGTGAGTTTAGTTACCTCTACACAGTTTAAGAAAGAGTTAAAAACTGATAAAGGAAAACAGCTGAGACAGATTGTTTTTGATGAAAATTTTTGGAATAAATGTTTGATGACTGTGAAAATTATGGGGCCTTTGATACATTTGTTATGAATTTGTGATTCTGATGAGAAACCTTCTTTGGGATATGTGTACGATGGTATGCGGAGAGTGATTGATGGCATCAAGAAATTATTTAACCAAAGAAAGAGGTTGTATGCCCCCTACATTAAGATTATTGACACAAGGTGAGATAATATGTTGAAAAAGAATCTTCATGCTGCAGCATTTTGGTATAATCCAGCTTTCCAATATGAATAAGAGACCCGTACAAAAAGTTTTGAAATTATGAATAGTTTGTTTCAAGTTATGGAAAGACTTGAAGTTCAAGATGATAATGGTTCTGTTACAAAAGAAATAGTAGCATTTACAGAAATGAATGGATGCTTTGGATATTCTTATGCCAAGAAAGCTGTCAAAACTATTCCTCCAGGTAAGAAATTTTTATAATGCTAGTTGTTTCTGTTTTGTTTTATTTGATACGCATGTATATAATTAGTTTCTATTTTATTTTGTGATGCATTATTGATAAATTTGATATAGATCAATGGTGGAACACTTTTGGAGGTGATACTAAACAATTACAAAAGTTGGCAGTCAGGCTTTTGAGCCAAACAGCTTCTTCTTCAGGATGTGAGCGTAATTGGACTGTGTTTGAACGCATCCATACAAAGAAAAGGAATAGATTAGAGCATCAAAGGCTTAATGACCTTGTTTATGTTCATTATAACCTTCGTTTGCAAAATAGGTATTAAACTATTTTATTTATAATCTTTATTGTGATTCTATTTCTTTTGATTCAATTTTTGTATCTGTAATTTGTTTGTAGGCTCAATTACAAGAAGAGAGCTTATGATCCAATTGATTACGAGTCCATAGATAGAACAGACTTTTGGATTATTGAAGAGCAATCTGAGGGAGAGCTTGATTTAGATGAATTAGAGGGTACAGAAGAGGAGTATCCTAAAGAAGGTGAATGAATCTTTAAATTAGAGGATTTTATAATTTCCATTTTGAGTTTTGAGTCTTTTGAAAAACACTTTTGTGTTTTTCTATTGTGTTCGTAGTTTGAGGTGGGAATGATGTAATTGATTTATGTTTGTATTTTTGTAACTTATTTAGGTGACAACAATGATGTTATTCCCATTGATGGTCAAGATGATGATAATCCCATTATTTTTCCTAGTATGGATGGGGATGAGGATAAGGATGAGGATGATCATGATGTTGGCAATGGAGGTGGAGATGATGACAGCAATGGCGGTGGAGATGGTGTTGCTAGGGGTGTACTCATTGGCTCTGAAAAGGATGTTGGTCTTCAATGGAACTAAGCTTCTATAATGTGTTTTATTTTTGATTTGATGGATGGCAAAGATATTAATATATATTTTTAAATTAGTTTGGATGATAGTATTTGGGAAACTTGGTTAGTTTAAGAAAGGATTCGAAGAATTGTTTCAAAGGTACTTTGTTTAAGTGGTTATATTATTTGTATTAGTCATATATCTTAGTGTTCTTTTAATTATCTTATTTGTGATGTATAGAAAAATTAGTTTTTGTATAGTATTTTTTTCAAATTATAGAAAAACTTAAGCATATATGAATTATAAAACTATATATATTATTTAAAATGTATTTATTATGTTATAATAATGTTATCCGGGTGGACCCCCGGTTGACCCGGGTCGACCCCCCCGGTCGTGCAACCCTCTGGCCTAGCCGGGTCGGCGTCCGGGCCGGGTCAAACAACATTGCTTTCGACCTTCCCCTATTTCTAAAGTAGTTCGTGTTCGACTATGTTAACAATCACGTGTAGTGGTCGAAGGACATTGTGGTTTTAGAGTAATTTCCTATTTCCTACACAATGAAGATGAGGAGCAATAGTCGCAAGTGCGGACAGAATTGTTACAAGAACTTCGCAATAAAACTACTTTCTGGCGCCACGTTCTTGGCCCAGTCAATTACGACTTAGCATGCACTGTGGTAGACTGTCATGTAGCTCCGACCATATCTGAATTTTTGTTTGATTATCATCTTTTTGGATTACTTGTCACCACAAAATACCAGAGGGTTGTTATATTATATGCCCAACAGAGTAATAATTTTCTTCCACTTCAATGGCGGGGGGCCGACGTCTCTAATGATTCGAGCAGCTTCATCAATATGGGGCTTGTCTTCCAAAATCATTTCATTGCTTTGTTAAGGACAGGGGAAGTCATGTTACCCTTAGTCTATCCGACGTGGAGAACCAGAGCTTCAGAACAAATGAAGAGTTGGAGATCTCATTTGAAACCCCGATTTGATGCTTTAAGGGATAAATCTATTGTTGAGTGTTAATATTAGATGTTCTGCAATGCCAATGTTTTGACGTTGAATGAAATTTGTTATAACAAACACAACCGAAGTTGCCATTTATTATTGATTTTACGTTCCTAATATAAGTTTCTTATTATTATTTTTTTCATATGTCATTAATTTTAACATTACTCAACACATATACATTATAGAGATAGCATCACGATTGGGATATTAATTCATACACTGCATCAAAAATAAAATAAAATAAATCTCAATAATTCACAAATAGTTATTCAGTAATTTTTCGTAATAGTATTGAAAACAAGAGTCAATAATCTTGCACAGGTGACCTTGCCGCAAGTTCTTCTAGTCTCGGCATCAAATCCTAATGGAGAGTCGCCTCAGCTATGGCCCTCTGCCTCAATTCACTGGGTACGGCATGACTTGTCCGGGGATAAATTAGAACCAGTCAGCTTGCTAAATATTGCAAACGTTGCATCGTAAAGAAAAATGCAAATATAGTAAATAAACAGTGAAATAAAAAATATAATTAATGGACAAAAGTAAGCATAAAGCTCATGTAATTACCGTAACTGCTGATAGCAGTCTGGAGTCCTGTGTCTCTTCCACTTTCATGTTGTCTGGACTAACACGAACGTGCGATCGCATCTGGAAGTAGTGGAGGTACTCAGGGCATGCCTCATCGGCCCATTGAGCCCTCTGCATCCCATGTAATAACCTCAAGTTATACATTTGCCATCCCATAAAATCCGTATCGTAATGGAACGTATACCTAAGAATTTTAGAGCCTCTGTAACAAGTCTTTGGCTCTAAAACTCTATAAGGAATCGCCTGCGCGTACTCAAACTGTCACAAGAACCGATCAAGCATATAGGGCTCTATAGTTCCAGAGCAATAAATAAGACCCTTTTACAATGTTATTGAATGTAACATTATAGGATTTGGCTCAAAAGAAAGTCAATTTACCTAGTTTATTTGAAAACAAGTCAGTGGTTAATCGACCAATTCGGATATTACACTAAAAAACTTTCGGACATTTAAATGATATAGAAATATTACCTCATTTGGTTTCAATCTATCAAGTGTGCATCGGTATGACACCAAGTCCCGTCTAGGTTCACACTTCTTGCCAGTTCCGATGTGCCACTTCAGTGCAGCAGGCGAGTTGACATCACAGGATCTCATTTTTGGAGAACTAAATGTGAAAAAGTACTAGTATATCCAGCTCTATTAAACATAATCATAATTTTAAAAAAATAGTAAAATTAATGAACCATTATGGAGTATTGCACTAATTTATAAACGACTCCTACAAATCTGCAATAATGTCAAACACCCTCCTAACTTAGCACTGCCAGCCCTAGAGGCCCTCCTAAAATTGCGATATAAGTTCGCCAAGCAAACTGCCACCCAAGCAAGTCCCCTTACGTCAACTATATCGCGGAGGAAATACAGGAAATGACTAGGAACGTGGGTTTTTTTTTATATCTACGAACAGGGTGTAACAAATACCCTGCGGTAGAATTGGCGAGGTTCCCCTGTCTTTTGTCACTATGGGCTCGAAGTAAGGACATTTTCACACTTGCAAAATCTTGCTCCCCGAATTGGGCTGCCTCTATCCCCAGCATGTCTAAAAGCAGTGCTTGCATTTTTTACGGCCTAATTTTTCCACCAATGGGATATTCAACAATCGAAATTCCCAATATATAGGCCACATTGTGGAGAGTGATGCTCATCTCTCCGAAAGGCATGTGAAATGAATTGGTTTTCGGATGCCATCTCTCAACAAAGCACTGAGGAGTGAAGAGTCTAACTCTGCATGCACGCACAATCCAAAATGTGCTAAATTGGACTCTTCCACTATCCTTTTCATTTCCCCCTCGGCTAAATCCAACTTTAGTAGCCGCTCGTACCCATTATGGTACCTCAATATATCACGTTCCTACATAATTTAATAAATAAATTAATACATTTTAGGCACCAAGTTATGAAGCTAAATCGAAACAATAAATAAAACATATTTCACAATAAGTAATAAAGCTTAATACGATACATTTCCTTGCCATATGTAGTAGGCAACATGGCCCTTAAAACTCTTTAACAACTCTGGATTTGAAAGTCCACCGTCAATCAGACCATCTACAATCCGGTATGTTTTCCACCCAGCATTCATCCCGGACCCTGACATTGACACTGACCTACGATCGGAGCCCATTAATGCTTTCCCTTTTCCACTCCTCCTTGGTTGGTTGGTTGCATTTGCCCATTCCTTTTCATCATCCAACCGCCCCAAATTCCATTCCATATCCCCCTGAGACTGAGACATTTATCTCTCAAGTCGTTCAACATTTTCCCTTGCTTCCTCCTCCTCTGCATTTTCAATGTATTGTGGTGCAAATTCATTTTCACCGTATTCAATGTTACTTGCCCCCTCCGCATTTAACGTCCGAGAAGAACCTTGCGATCTTCCTAGCACCCTTCTCTAACGCTCGGATGCCGTGGGAAGGATTTGGCCAATTATTCCCTCAGAGGATTGCGTTTCCTCATTGTCTCCAATAATTTCCAAATTGCCATTCTTTTTTCTTCTGGCGAATTTTAATTTCAATTTTTTGAATGTATCTCCCATCTGAAATAATATCAAGATGCAATTATCACTTGAAAAACAATTGAAGGGATATAAGGATAAAGAAAACAGTTAATGCTAAAAAAAATTAAAATAATGTGAAAATCTTGCCCATTTCGGAAAAATACAGCCCGGCGGGATTTTTCTTGAAAATACCGCCGGCGGCTGGAGGGATTTTTCCCAAAAATATCGCCTGCCGTCGGAGGTATTTTTGAGAAAAATCCCGCCGAACGGGATTTTCAGTGAAAATCCTGCCTCTCTCTGGTTGGATTTCAGTGAAAATCCTGCCTCTCTCTGGTTGGATTTCAGTGAAAATCCAGTCGAGGAGACCAATTTCTATCATCTCCTCTGCCGAATAATAACAGATCCGACCAAAAAGGCATGATAATCTTAGATCCGGGCAAAAAAAATAACAAATTCGGCCAAATTATAAACAAATTCATCAAAACAACCAACAAAAATCAATGAAACAAATATGAATTTTAGGCACTCACTTTTGCCTATCAAATTCGTCATGGACTTTTATCCGATTTGACCCATTTTTTGCTTCCTTTTTTTCTCCAAAGAGAATAGGTACACGAGAACAGCTTGTGGGAGAGGATTGCAGGAATTGTTATTTGTTTGCATAGGAATTTTTTTTTTTTTTTTGACACCTAAGGGGTATTATAGATTATTCACAGAAAAATGTTCCTATGAATAGTAAAAATGTTCCTGCAAATAACAATTCCGAAAATCAAAATGTGAAATATATTTATACGGAACTGTTATTTGCAGGAACTGAATTACTATTCAGATGAACATTTTCCTGTGAAAAGTCTATAATTCCCCTTAGTTATAAATATATTTTAAAAAATCCTATTCAAGCAATAAAAATCCCAGCCGGGATGGGTGGGATTTTAAAATGGGTGGGATAAGAAAATCCCACCCGGGATAGGCAGAATTTCAGTAGAATCCCCCTGTCCTTTGGCGGGATTCTACTGAAATCCCGCCCATCCCGGGTGGGATTTTCTCCAGGACCTTTTTTTTTTGAAAAAAATAATTAAGGGCATTATAGTAAATTCATAGAAAATATTCTTGCAAATAGTATGCCCCTATTTATATACTCCAACAATAATAGGCATTTTTTGGAGGATAAGGAAAGGCTATTGTTAATTTGAGATACCTTATTTTGGTTGGTAAATGCTTAGAGACTGCCAAAATATGTGTAATTTTCTTTAATAAACAACCTTTACAAAGTGAGGATGTTCGAACAACGTCATGTGCTACTCCAACTGTCTCCCTCGAAATTTTTACAGAAGACCGAAAGGAAAATCTTCTAAGGTAGTTAGAAATATCTTTGGCAATCGAAACTAAGTAACAAGTCAAAATCGACATAACATTTTTGTATTCTTGTATACAAGGATTAACAAAGTGAATTTAAAATTTAAAATTAGAGATGAGTATATTAAGATTTTTTTAAATTGACAAAATTACCTTTTTTACATTATTCAATTTATGTGATTATTCTAATACATCATGAAATATGTTATTATTCCAACCTTATTCTGATAAATTTAATATATTATATTATATCTTGAATAAGGAGTCTTGCAACCTTATTTAATAATAAAACTAATACACTAGAAATTTTTAGTAAGTTGTAGTTTCAATAAATTTAAATTTCTTAAAATTTTACAACATAAATGAATGATAAAATTATAAATAAGGCAAATATGAACCAAAATATACTTCTCTTTTTTCTTTTCTTTTTTTCAAATTCTTAAAACATCATACAAATTAAGACGGAAAGAGTATACATTTTTCATTTCAAAAGATGCAAAATATGTATTGATGATTTATGGTTTGCTATTACCACTAATAATCAATCGTGCTATTTTGTTATTTTTATATTAATACACTTTTATATAGTTTTGAGATAATTCTAATATTTAAAAAGGAATAAAAGTACAGAAGGCTTAAATAATGTAAAGAAGGGTAGAAATGAAACGAACTCCTAACTCTTATCGCTAACTTGGGATTGTTATTTTTCTTGGGCTCCATTGGCAAAGTTCAATACTTTTGAGGGCTAATTTAGAATTTAAGAGATCCACTCAAAATCTGGGAATCGGAGGTTCTAGAGCTGGGTTTAAGATTGATTCCTGGTCTGTCCGAATCTCTGAAATCCTTTCAAAAAATAGCACTAGAATCAGAGCCGAATGAAAATGGTTTGCTGCATCAACTGCTAGTAATCATCAGTTCATGGAGGGAAGACGCATAAGACGGTTTGGGAGAGGCCATAATAATCAGACCCTTTTGCCTCTTCGAGCTAGCCATTTGTCCAATGCAATTTCTTGTTGGTATGCCTATTTAGAACTTAATCCGTTTGAATAATTGAAGAAGTTTTGGGTTCTGTGGCTTCTTTCTGAGTTTGGTTTTGGTTGGATTTTGATCCCCCTTTGAATGATTGGCTCTCTGTGTATATCACAGGTATTGCGACTTCAAGATAACGGTCTTGAATGAACCATTATTTCGATTTGGTCGTCGACATGCAAGGTTCGTTTGTTCTTTTCCTTTTCTTTTTGTTTTTTTGGGTGTACTTAGTTGTTTTTGAGTGGCGCTGTTTCATTTGAACTTACCCCTTTTGTTTTTTTTTTTTTTTTTTCTTTGGGAATGCTTTTGGAGCTCAAATTGGTTATGTGTAATAATCCCTTGTATCTGTTCAATTTGTAGGAGTTGTAGAATTTGGTTTTCAGTGGGGATGGGCTTTAGCCTTTCTGTGCTGATCGGAGTAATTTTGGTTAGTGACTGGCCCCAAATTTTCAGAAATAAGTTGATAGAGTTGGATGTAAATTAGGAGGAAATAGAAGAAAAAGACTACAATTTGAATAGTAATATAGTGTTGCTCTATGTTGTGCGGTATTTAACTAATTACCACTTTTATGTGGTTATGCAGAGTCTATTGTGGGAATTGGCAGTAGCTTTGCATCTGCGTAACATCGACAACAGCTTTAGCACTCTCTTAAATGGATCCTTTTTGGGGTTTTACTCTTCGGTGAGTGTTTTGAATAATGCATCTCATTACATTTTGGTTTAAGAACAAGGAACTAGATTGGATTTCCCCAAGGACTGGTAGTTTTTATGTTATGCTGTGATGTTCCCTTTTTCCAAGATGATTGTTTTATCTGTTGCTTGTACCTGTCTTAGAAACTTGGCTTCTTAGGGATTATGGTTGATGACTTGCCATTGGAGCATTAGTTTGTTAAGTGCCGACTTTTTTGCATCAGTCATCAGGCATCATGTTGTGCTAGAAGTTTGAATCTATTGTGATTGCCGGTTTATGATTGTCATGTGTATATGAAATCCTATATATTTTGAGCTCACGTACGTAAAACAACAGCAATTACTAAGTCTTTATTTTATTGTTTAGGGGATCCGTTTCATGGATCATATCAGAATACACGTCTTCATTATGGTTAAATATGTCATTTATTTTTTAATAGTTTTTTCCCAAATCTTTTTAGGTCATCTTCTACCCCTTTTAATTTGAGTTAAGAATTTTCTATTTTCTACACTCCATACTAGTGCACCTAAAGGTCTACCATATACATGTCCAAACCACCTTAGACTTCTTTCTCACATTTTCTCATCTATTGAGGCTACACATGTAGTGTGTGTTTGTTGTTTTTTTGAATAATAAAGTAGTTCATGTTGATAATTTGGTTCCATACCATTTGAATTGTTGTTTGCTTTCAAGTAGAAAGTGAAAGTAGATGACCTTCAACTATGAGCACAACATAAAATTAATAACCCTGAGCTGCTTAGTTCAAGCGTTTCAATGAGTAAAACAAGCTAGCTGCCTTTGCTTGTAGTCAAACTTGAAGTGAACAGTTGCATGAGCTTCTATAGACGAGCTCTAAATAACACTAGTTTAGTTTGAAATGATATAGGGATAAGTAGTTTAACATGGATGTTATTAACATTCTTTGAAGATTATATCTTTATTCATTAGCTACTGGAAGAGACTTCTTTTGTGTACACCTGAAGATAAAACGACTATTCAGCTTTTGTGTTGGCTGTTTTAGACCGACTTCACCCAGGAGTTTCATTTTAGGAAATGTTTGATATGTTATTGGTTTTTCTGCAGATTTCGGGAGCAATGATCTCCCTTACTGATGTTGGATACATCTTTCTATCCTCCATTATATCTGTATTCATCCATGAAGTTGGGCATGCTCTTGCTGCTGCAAGGTTAAGAAGTTCTTCTCTCTTTAAATAATTATTTATTTTTGCTTTATTCTATTGAATATTTGACTTGTTTTGTCATCAAATTGGAAGGAAATTCTGTATGTTGATATGCTTAGACATCAGCTTTTCCCAAAACTGTTGCTGAGTCTGTTACTCTTTTTGTTTGGTATTTGAAATCAGAAGAAAAGAATGGAAAACTTGTTTTATGCCTTTAACCTCAGAGTATAGGACTGTATAGCTTTTGGCTGAATGCTTATGGCATTGTCTACCTTTGATGGAAATTTGAACTCTTATTTTGAAATGTGAGAAGTAATATTCACTTTTGTCATAATGGCTCCAGAAATCTCACATTGGAGACAGTAGATCAGTACATTACAATCATATAACTTGACTGGCTTATTTTAGTCTTGGTGGTTTTTGAATTCAGAATCATCTTTGGTTATGCTCTTGCATTCTGTATGCTAGTTATCTTGTTGAAGCTAAATTCAATCATTAGTCAATTTGTTGAAACGGAGGATGATCTCACAACATGTTGCTGTAGGCGCCACTTACCTGTGGAGCAGTGAGGGTGTACAGATGGAATACATTGCTGTGTTTCTGGCAGTGTTGTTTCCAGGAGCTATAGTGGCTTTTAATTGTGAGTTGTTGCGGGCATTACCTCGAAATGCTGCCCTTCGAATATATTGTGCTGGAATTTGGCATAATGCGGCAGTAAGTTCTGATTATAAATTTATTTTTTTTTAATTCTTGTAAGTCAAATTATTTAGCTTTCAGAAAGTGTGTTACTCGTGCTATTACCATTCTGCAGTTTTGCATGTTCTGCTCCCTATTGTTGTTTGTCCTGCCGTTAGTCTTGAAGCCATTTTACATATACGGTCAAAGTCCGATGGTAAGTTTTGCATATTCATTTACTTTTGAGTCTGTCCTGGACAGATGATCTGGTTAGCCTAATGATATCTCTCTTCCTGCAATAGGTCCTCAATGTGTCTCCTAAGTCACCTTTGGCTGGCTATCTGGCTCCCGGTGATTTAATTATCTCATTCGATGGCACCCGTATCCATACTGTTCAAGAGTGGCAAGAGAAAATTGCTTTGTTAAACCGGCAGATGCTTCAGATTGGTAGTTCCAGTGACTTTAGAAGCTCTCTGGAAATCAGAGGCAAAGCAGGGTATTGCATTCCCTCTTCTCTTATTAGAGGGAGCATACAGGTTCATACACCGTGGGAAGGCAATGTCACAACTTGCCCAAGTGACCTTTTTCCATTTATATCTGTACCATGCATAGATTCTCGTAGGGTGGATGATGTTACTTTGGAAGATACTCATTTCGAGGGAACCGGAAGTATTCACTGCCTCAACCCTAAGGATATCATCAATCTCAAAAAATGTGGTAGTGACGACAGTAGCAGTTGCTCGTGTTTGGAGGTATGAAATCCATTGCAGTATAAGAAATATTTGGTTTGTCCATCGTAGAAAAGTAATTTGTCGCTTTTAGCACCGATATATGAATATGGCTGACATGATGTTGGAATCAGGATGAATCTTGCTTCATCCCAGTCCAGATGCCAGGTCTAGCATGGGTGGAAATTAGATATTCAAGTCCTCAAGCCTGCCAGAAGCTCCAGAGCGACTTCTCTCCAGAATATAAGCCTTATGATCATGGAGAAATCAACTGTACATCAACCTTCACTTTTCTTGGTGACATAATCTCCCTGGAACACGCCCTCCATTTGACTTCTTATCTACCTCGGTGGTGGTCGAGTAATTTCTGCGCGCCCCTTCCAAATGCATTGGAAAAGCTTTTGGTCTGCACCTTCCATGTTTCTCTGAGTCTTGCTCTTCTCAACAGTTTACCAGTACGTGTTCTTCTTCTAATCTTCTACTCTAATCCATTAATTCGGGAAGTTTGATATGAACAACGACCCTTTGTTTGCGTTGTCAGGTTTATTTTCTTGATGGTGAATCCATCTTAGAGCTTATGTTAGAGTGTTGTAGTTTGCTGAGGGCAAGGACAAGAAGAAAGGTTCTTCAATGGAGTTTGGTTGGAGGGACTTTTGCTTCTGTCCTCATTGTGTTTCGAACTTTCTCCTTCATATGGTAGACTAATAGTGAAAAATTATGAACAATTGTTTAGTGCATACGTAGTACCAACTTTTTCCTTACAGTAAACTAATAGTGATTATAAGATGAAGGGCAAAAAACCGTTGAAGCCATCAAACTATTACGTTAGTAAACATTTGGCCACTGAACTATTTTTTTTATAAGCATTTGGCCTCATTACTATTAAAATTGATATTGGTACCTGTTATTAGGGGTGTCAAACGGGCGGGTTGGGCGGGTATTGGGTGGGTATTAAATGGGTGTTAAGTTAATGGGTAATGGGTACCCATTATCTACTCAATTAATGGTTTTAACTCAAATGGGTAATGGGTAGCTATGGGTACCCATAATACTCATTATATAAAAATATAAGGTTTATTTAATAGTTTATTAATAAAAAAAATTTTAAATTTTTTTTTTAATTTCATTTTATTTTTTTTAAAGTGAATTTTAATTCTTTGAATATATTCTAAAATTTGAAATATTAAATTTTATATACTTTTATATTTAATTGTATGTAATTTTTTTGTCGAAACATAATTTTTAATTTTTTTATATTTATATAAACTCGTGCATGCCCCGACACCGAAACTGGGCCCGGGCCAAAATTGGGCCCGAGGCCCAAAACTGATCCCGATGCCCAAAACTGGACCCGGGCTAAAACTGGGCCCGCTCAGAAATCGGTCAAAAATTGGGCCCGAACTGGGCCGGCCCTAAACCCGAACGAATTTTGAATTAGTATTATAAGTAGGTAATTTTAAAATATTATAAAAAAAATAAATGGAAAAAAAACGTAAAGTAATTGTAGGACACGAAAAATAAAGAAACAGAAAAAATAAGTTTGAAGAAAAAAATAAAATAGACACACTAAAGTATGTGAGTTGTTGGTTTTTTTATTTTTTTTATTTTTATACTTTTAAGGGTAATTGTGGATGGGTATTTTTGATACCTATGATGGGAGGGTTTTAGGGTACCCAATGGGCTACCCTAAATCCGCCCATTACATATTTAGCCCAAGTCCACTTAACCCATTATTTTTTAAAGTAGGTTTTATTGGGTTAATACCCAATGAGTTTGGGCGGTTTTTGGGTTAGTGAGTTTTTTTGCCACCCCTACCTGTTATGTTACTTCGGCCATTCATAACAAATGGAAAATTTGTTTGGTGCCAACCTCGTGAGTGTTAAGGTGCAATGATTGGGTAAGAGAGAGATAAAAAGGCGTAATGTTTATATTATTTTTTGAATTTATATGAGTAGAGATTTAGAGAGAATTTTAAATTTTGAAATGTGAATTTAATAGGAAATGAGATTCTTTATTTATGTAAAATTTTGGAGGAAATAGTTATGATTTTCTTAAAATGGAATGGAAAATAGCAGAACCCTTGTGTTTTATTAACAGCTGAAATAATAGGAGTACAAAGTGACTCATTTTAACGTTTTGATGGCCAATGTTTACTAATGCAGTAGTTTAATGATTTGGAAGGCTTTTTTCTTAAATCATGAATTCCTATTTTTTTTATGCATATTTTACAGAAAAAAACATTATACTTTTACTTTAACTATGTTTCGTGCCGTAAAATTAACCATGCCACAACGCAAGTATGGAAGAATCCATTTTGAACTTCCACTAATCCCCACGAGTTGAAGAGGAAAGAAGAGAGGAGCAAAAAGTAGTCGAGGTCTCTTGTATCGGGTGGGATACTATCTCATTTCACATTTATGGGTACATTTTATAAATGTGAGAGGAGACAGTGTCTCACCCAATACATTGAATTTTAGCTATAAAAAGGAAAAAGAAAAAGAGGAGGTAATCATGAATTATATTTGAAAGTGAGTTGAGCCCAGTCCAGTAGTCCACTGGCTTTTGTTAGAAGGCTGGGCCTCATCTGAATGGGTAGTTGAAAGTGATGAGTTGTAAGAATCTCAAAATAGTTCGTGGCCCTACTAAATCTCTCACGCAGATTCCAGGGTCGGTGGATTTGGTGGTGAAAGACCTTCAACAATCAATAATCCACAACCAAATCAAATTTTAGTCCCACCAAACGATATCGTTCATGATGAAACCTATGGAAATCAATGAACCCTAATTTTAATATTATTATTGGAGGGAATTCATATTTTGTTCATAATTCAAAAGACAGACGATGAAACATTTTCAAAAGCATTTTGTTTTCGTTTTAGAATGAGCGTTAAACCGTTTAATAAAACTTGCTCCTTAACTATGGCCAGTGTAGTTTCAATGTGTTTAACGAATATTTTTGGTGCCTGAAAATTATTATGAGTTTGGTGCGTAAAAATGAAAACGAGTGAGTTAATACCGAATAGTAAATGATTGTAAGGAATAAAATTTTTGTGTTTAAGGTAAAAGGAAATCTGATTTTTTGCCTTAAGGCCCTTAACTATACCTACAAAACCCTTAACAATGGCAAACTAAATAAAAGTCAATTTAGAGTTTTTTTTTTCAACACAAATTAAGAATTTTGTTTAAATAAGAAGAAAACTCTTGATTATAGCTATACAAAATAATGCTAATTCTTAGTTAGATAGGTTAACACACAAGGGTCAGTTGGAAAAACATATGTTCTTTTCTAAACGGCAATTACTTTTAAGATCGTGACACCCTGACTTTTATTCTGGATTGGAGGAAGTACTTCGACTTGGGGAGTCCAAATTGAAGTTATACTTGTAACTTATATAAATATATGCCATTACACTTTTCTATTTAAATAAGGTGAATATGATATTTTCAAAACTAAATTTGAGAGGGGAAATTTGATAATTATTCCATTTTTTCAATCAACTAAAAATTAATTTAGGGCTCCAACATATGTTAAAAAAGAAGAAAGAATTGCGAATTTCTTTTAAAAAAAAAATTAAAAAGAAAGAAAGAAAGAAGAAGGTAAAAAGAAGTTGTTAGGAATATTTTAATGGTAGTTTAATTTACAGTCTAAAATAAAGGGTTAGTAGAAAAGTGAGCGGGGAACATATATCCTAATCGGAGGGTTAGGCCCCGTTTGGTATTACGGTATGATTCAAACCTTAATTTGAATTGTGATTTTTAAATATTAAAATTTGTATTAAAAATATAAAATTGTGTATTAAAAATATATAAATATATATATATATACACATATATATTAACAATAAAAAATATGTATTAGAAATAATAAAAATGAGATTTGGATCACGTTTACATATAGGGCCTTAGTGGCCCCCAAAAAGATGAACAAACCAGCAGAAGACGTGGTCATGGATGAAGACTTACAAACGTAGTTTAGTCACGCAAGAAAAGTGACATCTCCACAATTACTTAGTATTATTAGTACAACGTTATCTTCATGATAAAACCAATTCATTCCGATAAATAAGCCATGCATTTGGATTTTGCAACCGCTCACCGACCTCTCCATTGACTGACTATTCATTATTTTTTTACGAGGTAGTCTCCGGATAGTTCGATAACAATACTTTCACGCGTTAAACTCGTGTATTTATGATTACAAGAATCTAGTCTTTTTTACCATGAATAATTTTTTGGACTTTTTTTTCTTTCTGTTTTTTTTTTTTTTAAAATATCCAATACATTAAATCCTTAAAACCGATACATTTTTCACTAAATGCGATTTTTCTTTAAATAGACAATATATCGACAGTTAAACACGTTACATCAAATGTTATGCACGAGATTTAAATCCTTAAAATTAATATTTCATATTTTCTTCCTATTACAGACGTTATTTCATTTTTTTTCACTACACACAATAAATCATAAGTTATATACTTAAACTTGATATTTTTGATGTCTTTTTAGAAAACAGAATAAACAAGTTGTCGGACAGGCGAAATTCAAGATCTTGCATATTCTAAACTTTTCGGTCAAATTTAAGCTAATGGGAGTTGTTGTCAAGCAAAAATGGTCACGTAACTTAAGTGGCCATTTAAGCGAGAGCTGTTAAGTGTTGACTTACTGTACTTTGAAGGAGCCACCCAACCAACGGAGTTTGAAAGAATCTCGTTTTAAGGATTTGTTTTGTTCTTAGTACGACTACGACGTATAACAAATACCAACTTTCACTAACAAAATTTGAGATCAATTCGGTAAAATTTCAGATTAATTTGGTAAAAGTTCAAACAAGTTCGTATATTAATGAGTAAATGAACAATTTTTGACTCAATTAGTAAATAAATGTAAAGAAATGAAAGTGTGTTTACGTTCATGAACACGTCCTGTTAAACGTCACTTACATAATACAAATTTGATATTTGTTTACAAAATAAAAATTTTAAATAATCTTAATATGGAGCGACAATCTACTATTACTATTTTACGCTATCTAATGACAAGATACAACAAGTACGAATGTTCACAAACAAATTTAAACTCAACTCAAACTCATTTGTTTAATAATCAAACAAATATATACGAACGTAATTTTCAACCCGATAGTATCTCTAACTAAATTTACATCTATCTAGCTATTAGGCAGATTCAGCTCTGGAAACTCGTGCACCTTTTTTGAGGTTTTCCTTTATTAAAAAGGATCTTATTATTAATATTATTATAACTTTGTCGAGCTAAAAAAAGGATATACTATGTAAAATCAGGAATGAGCTACAAATGTCGGACATTTGAAGGTAAGTTTGAATATTCAATTCGGTATAATAGTACTAAGAATATGACACTTGTTCTAAAAGTCAATATCTAAAATCCATTGACTACATTTTCAAAAAATAATAAGAAGAAAAAAGAAAAATCCACTGTCTACAAAGCTAAAGATTTATTTCATTTCTTAAAAATTAATTACAGTTTATTCCCCTGAATGATCATCGCTTTTGTAGTTTGATTCTCTATGTTTAAAAAAGATACTCTCTTTGTCTCACTCAAAGAGTCTACTTTGTATTACTGTTTTTAGTAATATCAAGTTAACTTTTTGAATTGGACAAAGAGAATATACATTATGTCCCATTTTTTTTTGGATAATTTTGCCCTTACTTTTACTTATATTAGCAAATTTTACGGGGAGTACAATTATTCAAAGAAAAGAGCAAAGTGTATATTTTTAAAACGAAAAATAGTAAACTACAAAAAAATAATAATAATAAATAAATAAGATACTTGTGGGGACAAAGTATCATTAAGGGTTTTTTTTTTTTAAATAAATAAAATAAAAGAAGAAATGAAACGTGGGTCCCCACGCACATTGGGCCTTGGTACAAATGGTGAGTGCACGGCCCATTTACAATATAGATGTAGTCCCTTATCCTCGTGGACTAAATTTCACTAAGGGTTCGTCTAATAAAATTTTGAAAATTTAAAATCTAAATTTTAACTCATTCTGATAAGAACTAAAATCTGTTATTTAAAACTAAATCTTAAACTCTAGGAGTTGTCAAATTATTAAAATTAAACATGCATAAATCTTTTTTAAAATTTATTTGAGCAGCACTATTTCATAGTCCTATCATCTGTTACATTGAAGGCATATGTTGTGGGACTGGGTAGAACGTAGTTAGGAAGTCACCTGCAAAATTCTATTAGTCTGCGCTCTAAATAGGTAAAACTGACTTTATAGTCCTACGTAGTGAACCCGACATATGAGATTCCTTCCTTTTGCCTCCTGATCTCGGATAGGGTTTGATCTCCTTATTACATTTCTTGTAACTTTCTTCATATAATAATATCCCA
Source organism: Leptodermis oblonga (assembly GCA_016801395.1). Taxonomy (NCBI): domain Eukaryota; kingdom Viridiplantae; phylum Streptophyta; class Magnoliopsida; order Gentianales; family Rubiaceae; genus Leptodermis; species Leptodermis oblonga. The sequence continues at coordinate 6,028,930 of CM028756.1, read as the reverse complement.
TAACTCCTTTAGTTCCAATAACTCTCACACTCCACTCATTGTTATTATGATGGGTTTGAGACTTGTTTTTGAAAAAATAATTTTATAATGTAAAAGTTGTATTGAAAATATAAAAAAAAAAGTATCATTGAATAGTAAAAAATTGTATTAGAAATAATAAAATAATATTAAAATTACTGTCGAAACTAAATCTCAAACTAAAAACAAAAACTTTAGCTTTCATATTTTATTTATTTATTTTTTTTTTACAAAAGTTGTAAGAGTATTGTCCTACCAAAAGTTCTAAAAGAATATTGTATAAATGTTTCTGCCCCACCTAACCTAGTATGACCGTTATTACATAAGGGTCATAACACGGGCTCTCACATTTAAATGTTTTCTATCAAGACCAAACCCAAATTTATCAATAAATAGTAAGGACATGCCCTATGGGAAAATGTGAACCATGCTCACTTACAATATCTCTATATTATTCTTATATACTGATTTGGATGTCGGAGTATAACAGAAGAAGTCAGCCCCACAAAGTATCGCAATATAAACACTGAGACAGTGACTCCTTAACTCCAAATTAAGTAACGTGACTGCCATGACAAAAGTATAAACTTTTAGCAAAATATTTGAACAAAAATTACTTAACACATTGTAACTTAGTGAATCGAGGAGTAGAGAGATTCTACATCTGCGAATGGAGACGGAAGGAAAAGAGACAAATGAAGAATCTTCCGGTTCCGGCCGCCGGTGGAACCACAAAGGAAGCATCTCATTTGGCGCGGTTTCTCATTTGCGACAAAATTCTAAAGAAGCAGTCGCTCTTAAATTTCAAATCATGGGGAATTGCTTAGCAATAATTAATACTACTTAATAGTCAAATTCGGACACGAAAACCATTATTAATTCTTATCTCTTAAATTAAACCCCACCATTACCAACCTTCAATATTAACCCTATCTCCAAAGGACCAATTAATTAAACCCGTTAATTATATCGATAACCAAAGCATATATAATTTGATTATTTTGTCTTTTTTTACTTTGTTTTCCCCTAAGAATATGTTTACGATTTTGATGCTGACCCCTCCTCCTAATCCATGGAGCAAAATTAATTATACGAGTAGTAATTACTTACTCATTAGAGGAGTTCACTTTCAAAAATATTTTTTTGTCCTAACAAAAGAGTCATTTTTCAAATTTTTTACTCTTCTTACCCTTACCAATATAATCATGTGTGATTCACAATTAACTCATACTTAATAAATTAATATATAAATAGAATAATGGGTATCAAGTTAGCTATTTTAGATTTTGTAACTAATATTCATAATAAATTGTAATTTTGTCTAAATGAATTATTGTAATGGTACAAAGGGAGTACCATAGTGTCGGTTAATGTTTGTTTCTAATTCTACCGTTTGAACTGAGGGAGTACGTGTGTGTGTTTTACATAGTAATTAATTAATGGAGGAAGGAATAATTTAACGATCGAGAGAGAGAGACAGATGCATTCAAGATTTTGACGTTGGATCTGAAAATCATCGCCCCCACCCTACGGTGTCGGCAACTTACCTATTTTTTCTCGAGAGAGAGTTCACATTAATGTTTGTTTCTAATTTTTTTTTTTTTAGCAATCATTATATTTACAAAATGTACGGTGAAACTTTCACAATACAAGATTTATTGGATATAGATATACTAAGAGGACGAAGTCGAAGCAAGAGGAAAATAATACAATTTTGTTGAGGGCATAGTCAATTCTTTATTTCTGACGGGAATAACTCCCCTGTTAACTTGCCTCGGACGATGGTTCTAATAAAAAAAAAAGTATAAGGTAAATTACATTTAACTTCAAGGAGCGTTTAGTAATTTACGTGCCCCATCTAGGTTTTCAATCTTAGTGAAACTTTGATTATAATAGTGTTTTTTTATAAGTTAAATACTTTTAGTACGTATCTTTTTCTATGTAACATAGTTGTAAGTATTTATTAAAGGCTAAATTTCGTTGAAAAGGAGGAAGAATCTGGAGGAAAAAGACATGGAATTTGAAATATCTCTAGAGTGGGATATGGTTGTCTCTCTAGAGTATTATAATTTGATTTTTGGAAGTGGTTTATGTTTACAAGATGCAACCATTGGTTTGGATAACGTCTAACTATGTCGGCCAAACGTTTTAAAATAAGTAGATATTAAAATAAAGTAGTAATTGACGTTTTTAGAAACGAGTCAGTACTTCAGTGGTTGTGACGCATAATAAGCCACCCAGAGATCGGCAGGACCTTGCAGGCGGCTCTCTAACTTCATTCTTCCCCTCCCCACTATGAAGTAATGCTAAATTCAAAAAGAAAACAAAAAAGCAATTAATAATAAAATTAATAAAGCAAAAACATTAGGAATTTGGTAATTCAGAGATAATTACACTTGGAACAAAACCTGCCTTTCCCAGGCCAAGAAATTCTAAGATCATAAGATGATAAACACAAAATAGGAGTCAAGAAATTAACCATACTACTAAAAGAATAATATAATATATATTGGGAATTTTCTTTTTGGGAAGTGAAAGATGATGACGATCTTGTCCTTCTTCTTGGATATGCATGCATTAAAAGAGGTTATTTGTTTTCTGGCAAAATTGCTCTTCATTCTTTACAAAAATGGGTTGGATTTTTGGATTAAGAACAGTGCCATGAAAATCAAATTTAGTACTCATCCTATGCAAAAATCTGAAACCGACTTGCCACTAAAGAATTAGTGAAGAAATCAAATTTGTTGAATAAACTAATTATATAATCCTGAAATTTTTTGTTTCTAAAAGATTTGCGGTGTGACAGACAGATTATATTTCAACCTTAAAATCGGTTTACATATTTTTCTTGTCTTCAGGCAATGCTTTTTATTTATTTATTTAAACTGGCAAAACTTTTTCTTTTTCAAGGCTACATGCTATATTTTAACCCTTAAAATTGACATGCGTGTTTTGTTCGCCACATGCGATATTATTATATTATTATTTTTAAATAGGAGATGCATCAAAGTTACGCGATACTTCAATTCAATACATAAACTCATAATTAATTACGATACATCCGTAACTAAATTGATATCTCATATCATTTACTAAACTTAATATGTGTGTTTACATAACATACACACGATATTTTTGAGATTAAACTCAATACGCGCTGTTTGACCAATACGTGTGTCATCGTACAATCAAACATGCCGGATTGAAATTTTTGCGAAAATATTCATATTTCAATAAAAATATCATGTTCCCATTTATAAAAATTGTGTCTTTTTGACCTTTATCAGTACAAGAATTACGAGTAATTTACAATTAATTCATATTTATTTTTAATTACGTGTCTATGTTGAAAAAAAAACTGTAACACATTATGGTACTGTATCCTAAAACTAGCGAGTTATATATCTTTCTAGTGATAGAATTCTCTTATTAATGAGAGAGAAGGAGCAATTGACAAATATATTATTTTTTTTAATTCATTAATAAATTTTATTCTTGACAGAGGTAGGAACCGAACCCCCGATCTCGGGGTGGCCTGCTATGCGTTACAACCGTTGGAACACTAGCTCTATGCGTCCCAATTGTTGGAGTCCTTAGGTTTCCGAAATACTGTCAAAAAAAAAAAAAAAAAACTTCGAATCATTGCTATTTGACTCGAACCTGTTCTAAAATAGTCGAGGTATTTCAAATTATTTGTTGACACGGACAAAGTCAGGGAAAATCTCTGAAATTATCAATATTGAACCTTGAACATATAAGAATCACGAATCACGAATCGAATCTCTTTAGAAAGAATATTTTTTGTGATATATATATATATATATATATATTCATAACGAACTTATATAGTTAGGTTTTTAGTCTTTTTGGATCGACAATTGATATGAAAATGATTTATCTTAATCTCAGAAGGCAATTTGAGAAAACTGAAAACTGACCAGCCACCAATTAATTAATCAATCAACCAATTTTGCAGATTAATTTTCCGAAATAAGCTAATAATCCGATAATCAGTTTTCTAGACTGTCGTTTCCTCGATTGATTGCTTCTAATTTCTATTTGAATTATTTTGCAATCACCATCTATAACAACACCAAATAAATAGCGAAAAAAAAAAATCATAGTTCAATCGGTAACACAGTTTTGTAATTAAACATGAGTTATAGGCAGTGGCGGAACTTGACTCACTAAATTGGAGGGGTCAATTGGAAAAACCTCCTAATTAAACTAGTAAGTTTTTTTTGTAGGGACCAAATATTTACATAAAATTTTTTTTGCCTAAAATATAAATACTTACTAAATTTTTATTTTCCTTGTGAGGGCCGGGGCCTACCTTGGTCCCCACAATCTTCCGGCACTAGTTATAGGTAATGGCAAAATCAGAAATAAGTTATTTGATGGTTAAATTATAACTTTTTATTTCTTTTTTTTAAATTAATCTATGCATATTTAAATGGAAACAAATTTTCGTTTTTAAACGAATGAAAAACACTATATCATACAAGGGATACGGGGAGGGGTGGGCATTCGCCACTGGTCATTGGTGCTGAGTTGTATATCAAGCATATGAATGGTTATTATTAACACGGTATGCAATTTAGGGTTGAACGGTTGCAAATTTGCAAGTTAAATATGTTAACACAAATACCACGAATATTTAAGCAGATAATGTTAAGAGTTGGAGAGGTCAACATTTAAACTTAATAACTCAGACATAAGAAATTTTTATACAAAATAATCGAAATACAATGTAAATAAATTAGAACTAAGCATTGGCAGATTTAAAGCATAAGGGTGGTGGGAGTGATAGAGTTGCAAAAGCAACTCTATCATGTCACATCATAAACAAAAACTCACCAACTTTTATAAACTTATTCCTAGCAACAATAAACCCAGAAAAGCAATTTTATCACGGGTCCTACTAATAAACAAATCTATACACATTTATTTATACCTTTTTAATTATAATTTATCAACTATATTCAATTATAAATTTATTTTAATTTATTAAATTATTTAAATGCATAAAATTACATGAAAAAATTATAATATTATATAAAGTACATTTTACATTAAAAAAATACATAATTAAAATATCAGATGAAAAATAAAAGTACATAATTCATAGTTCCATAATTGAAACTTAAATAATTGAAAAAAATAAATTAAAAAAACTGCATCTTTCTTACCGCATAAAATAAAATAAAAAGTCCAAATGCAAGAAGTAAAAAAAATGATATAGGCTATGTTTGTTGCTTATATATATATATATTTTTTTTTCTAAGTGCTAGTAGCAGACGAGAAATATTAAAGTTGAGAAAGTGTTAGATAGGCGAGGTTGAAGTTGCAAACTTGAACTTGTCAACGTTTAAATCATCCGATGTGACTAATTTAAATAATTTGAAATAATAATATTAAATTGACTAATTTGGTATAAAGCATTTACCTTTTAATAACAAAACATTAGCACGAGAAAACACAAACATAGATAAACTTGACCTGACATTTATTGACTGAATCCTCATTTTGACAGTTATAAAAATAAAATTAAAAAAAACCCTAATATATAGAAATGCCATAAAAATACTTTAATAAAGTTAAATAATAAATTATTTTTAACTTATCGACATCAGGTCATGGTCAGGCTAAAACTGATACCATGCGACGAGGTCCCAACAACTCAAGAAAGTTTTTTCTAACTAGGTTGCTGCCGTAGCCAACAGAAACTAATTACCTATAAATATCAACACACCGTAAATGTTCACGTACGCAATTTTAATATCATCTTTTATCTCTATGAGTATTGTTAATGTAAGTATCGAAGCATTTTAAAAGAAGCTATACTTCAGCATCAACCACAACAACAACAACAACACTTATCCTTAGAAATTACAGTTATTATGACAATTTAAACTGTACTTAACGGGTCATAATTGGATCGAACTAAAACTAACACCCCAAAGACACAGAGGGCCACACCACATGGATTGCCTCCATTAGCGCAAGCACACATACACACAATTCCACACACAGACAGAAATTAAAAGGAAAAGAAATTTGGAAAAAATTAAAAAAAATCTTAGGTGTGTAGAGAGAGAGAGAGAGAGAGTTGAAAAGGGTTAGGTAAGGTAGTTATGAAGTGCGTTTGGGCACGGAATTGAACCGACCAACAGCAGAATGGATGATGGTTGATTATGATGGTTTTGATTTGGATAATTTCTATAGATAATGTTGATCGATGAGGCAAAATCGAAAGAGACCCAGGAACCATGATGACGCTACATTACCGAATAACTGCCAAATTTTGTTCGGTTCGCTCCCACACGGAATTCCAATTTCACAAATTCCTTTCCTAACGACACTTGTACCAACAAGAAAAGTCATGGTTCGTGTGGAATTAATCACCCCTAATAAAATCGACATATTTTAAAACAAATTCTTGTTATCGATCGGGTGCCTTAAAATCGCCTTTTGGTCGATAAATGGTGTGTAGTGTCCTTAAACGCCCCTAATCTATATGATGTCCAGAGACAGTACTCTTCAATTATCGCGGTAACATTAAAACAACAAGTACGGGATGGTGGCCACCACCGGTAATTGGCAAATGTGTGTGTGGGGTTATGGGCCTGTTCTTTTTGTTTCGTTTTGAAAACGGTTTTGGTTTCAACAGTAAATTTAATATATTTTAATAATATTTCATCATTTTCAATACAACTTTTTACTATTCAGCATCTACTTTTTACATTTTCAATACACCTTTTACATTATAAAGTTATTTTTCAAAACTTATTTTCAAAATTATTTTCAAAGCGTCCAAAAAGAAGAGGCCCATATTTGAAGGAAGGAACATGTATCCATCAGCTGCGTCGTCGCTGAGTAAGCAAATGAAAAAATCAACATCACGTGGTTTTACTACCTCAACCGCAACTGATGATCATTAAAGTTAAAGACACAACTTGGTCTCACTCCTCTTTCACTCTTTCATTACGTACGTCAAAGTTGTTCGAGTGATTGGGTGCCTGTCACTCAATTATTCTAAAATTTGCGTATTTTTCAATGCAAGATTTTGATACAAATTTGTGAATAAGCGTGGTATTTTTGCAAGGTTGAGTTTGCTAACATTTCGAATCTTGTGGGTTGTAATGGTGAAAATAATTTATGAAGGTCTTTTTCTCTCCCGAGGCCCCTGACCTAGTCATTTGCGTATTACTCTGATGGTAAAATCAGTTATCGATAAGTAATATTACATAACAAATTACATACTCAGAATTTGATCACCGACTTTCACAAGTAGGAAGCATATTTATAGGCAAGCATTACGGTGTATCTTCTCCAGCAAGCTATGTCTACTGTTTCTCAGGTCTATTTCAACAAATTGATTCCTTCTTATTCTTCCATAACCGCTTACTAGATCGGTGTAAAATTTTATCCCAAATCAAGTTAGAGGATAAGATTTTCAGCTGTCGAACAGTCCTTGTCGACCTTGTCCTGGGCTTTTGGCCTCGGGAACCCATACCCAACAGTAATTTTGGATGAAAACTTGTATTCGATGGGTTTGACCATTCGATCATGCAATACGTCTACCTATAAGTCAATCAACAAAATTATTCCGGGAGAGTCAAACAAATGTACGGTCCAACAGGAAATTTCGCTATGCACACGTACCCACATTACTTCTATTTTATTTTTTCTAAGAAACATGCAATACATGTTATTTTTCAAGCTCCACTTTTTCAAAACAAACACTATTTCAACTATCAAAATCGATACTTTTAAAAACATGTAATACTTTTTATTTTACAAGCGCTAATTTTTTTTGCTATTTTATACTGTCCCTACTTTTAAAACTCGTACTTTTTTCTTATAGAAATAGGCATTACTTTTTATTTTACATGTACGACTATTTTTAACCAAATATTATTCCTACCTTTATTGCCCATACTTTTTATTTAATAGACACTACTTTTACTTTTAAAATCATTACATGATACATCCGATGCTACATACGATACTTTTTTTTTTTGTAGAAACTTGCAATAAATTAGCAGTTAAACTCACTACATCATACCATATACAGAGATATTTTAGAGAGTACACTTAAAGAAAAGTGTCAACTGTTTCTAAATAAAAAATTTAAAAAGATCTACTCACTTAAGACCTGCGTGCAGACTCGCGGCGTCGAACAATACTGCCTGTTCTTTTTGTTTCGTTTTGAAAACGGTTTTGGTTTCAACAGTAAATTTAATATATTTTAATCATATTCCATCATTTTCAATATAACTTTTTACTATTCAGCATCTACTTTTTACATTTTCAATACATTTTTTACATTATAAAACTATTTTTCAAAACCGTTTTCAAAACGTTCAAAAAGAACAGGCCTACATGTCGGATAAAAGTTTTTGCCTAATTTCAACATTAATTCTTATAATTGTGAACATGATTGTGATGGTATTAATTTAACGGTTGAAAATACCTACATCTAGCTGATTAGTCTCCATTGTCCTTGGCCTAGGGTCGCTTTGAATGTTTTAATTTGAGATAATTGCATTTGTGGACATTCATGTCACTTCACAATTCACATGGGTGTCTACCTTTCTACCTAGCCAAATCTTTGACTCATTGATACCGTTAACATCGCCTTTTCGTTTCAAATTAAGAAAAACTTTACTAGCTTCAAAATTTTTCAAACAAATTAAAGAATTTGTTTACCTATCAAAAAAATTCTGTAAAATTATAATTCTGTAAAATTATAATTATATCAAAAAAATATTGTCCAAATTAGTAAAACTACATAGATTCATTTTGGGTCTGTTCTTTTTGTTCTGTTTTGAAAACGATTTTGGTTTTAACAATAAATTTAATATATTTTAATCATATTTCATCATTTTCAATACAACTTTTTACTATTCAGCATCTGCTTTTTACATTTTTAATATACTTTTATATTATAAAATTATTTTCCAAAACTTGTTTTCAAAATCGTTTTTAAAACGATGAAAAAGAGCAGGCCCAATATCGTTTCACTGAATATTGTGAAGTAAAATGATGTATATAACTTTGATAGTTAGACATGATAAAATAAAATAATTTGGATAGTTGATTTTCACTCCTACTATAACAAAACCTTTTTTTTTTTTTTTGAAATCGGACTCCTTCATTGGGACGGATTGAGTACCATTATAATTGGCACATCCAAATAAATCAGTACTTGAAAAACAAACACGAACATAGGGGAAAAGAAAGAAAAGAAAAGTAAAACTATGCAATGCGCGACTTAGGATTAAATCTCCTGTATCCATGCACCACATATCCTGTTTATGAGGTAAAAAAGTTGATTTAAAATTTTTGTCTCGTATAAAAGGAGATCTGAGTTTAATGTTTTAAGGAGGAGATAGAATTGTAGAAAAGATTCAGAATCTTAATTAATAAAACTTTTTTCATGAAAAAGAACCGATGCGATAAGGTATCACAAGTAAAGTGTACTTGTTTTTTAGGGTTGAATACTGAGTACGTACTCTGCCATGAATAAGAGGAAAGAATCAACAAATGAATTAAGGTTCACTTTTTCAGAACTCATGAACATGAACATGCATGATGGGATCCCTTTGTCACTTGGATGGAATCCAAAGCTAGCATGCATGCGTCCCAGGAAAGCTGGAAAAGAAAGAAAAAAGCTGCATGCATGCATGTTACAATTTGACACAAGATCACTTATCTAAAATATTTTGTTATCATATTCAATTAAGTAAAATAATGTAATTTTAAAGTTAAATTACGTCGGTTCACTAATTTGAACAGAATCGAACAGAGGATCCAACCTCTAATAACCTTTTATCAGTTTTAAGGTACAACACTTCAAATAAGTAATTTGTTTTTTCTCGAATAATTTATAAATATATCTTACCTTCAACCATTGATGTTGTCGGTATGTTGACATAATCAGGTACTTATTCTGCACTTCCCTCTCCAAACTCTCTCTATTATTGTGTGTATACCGATGGCCGGGGTACATTACTTTTTATTAAGAGTGGAGATAGGGACACTAGTATTGTATGTATACTGATGAGGAGCACTGCACAATACCCTTGTTAGATTATTAGAGATAGAGCCAAAAAACGATTACATATTTCTATAAACATGACCTATCACATGAGAGGTGTATCGGTTACGATAAATGTCTTTGTATTTCAACGTAACATGGGGAGATCGAACAAGATGACCAAAGGATCATGAGTAGTGAGAGTGAGAGGGCCTTATCTAAACTTAAGGTACAAAGCAGAGACATGGAAAAGACTGGTGGGAAGTTAGTAAAGTACTTTATCTCAGAAACTCACATGGCCATGGCCATGGCCACGGGCATGGGTTCTTTCCTTGAAATTCTTGAAGACAGATATCGTGACATTTTCGGTGGGATTATCGTTTTGATATCAAAGAAATCTAATTGGTACTCAAAAAGATTTGCATGCCTTTTTACAGTAGAAAGATGAGCCCCCACTGTACCAAATTCCTCTTCAAATTGTGACTTCTGTGAGTGGTCCATAAACCCTTTCATTTAAGTGCGTGCTTTATTTGAACAATAGGGGCTTATTCTAACTATCTTGCCTCCTCCAAAATTAATTTAACGTTCATGATTATATATTAAAGTCTAAACACAATTCATATATTGAAAACTAGAGGCGTAAACGAATCAAACCATGCATGTCAAATTTGGTATTGGGATTAGAAACCAAGCTAAGCTTGAGGCAACTAATCAACAATCTCTCTCCGTTGTGATGAAAGAGTCATGTTTTGAACGTGTATAAATTTTTATACACAATACCTTAAATAACTAGTATGTCGCTATTATTTTTCATTAATGTTTTTACCTTTTAAGTATCGCTGATTATAAATCACAAATAACTCTAATAGTACAATTTCAGATGGTCGAAGTATATAAACTCGGGTTCAATCTTGAGTTCAAATTTCGTAACTCCATCGAGTCCAAACTGAACAGCCAAAAGAGTTAATTTACTCTTTTTTTTTTACTTAGCTCAAACTAAAAACACGCTCAAACTCGAATCGGCTCGTTTACACCTGTAATTAACCCGACGAGGGTATCATTCTAGTACCATAGCTGGTGAGTAAAAAAGGGAAAGGTTTGATTAATTGACGTTAATCTTGAAAAAATTGTCTCTTCATTAATGGTGAGTGGATTTGAAAAGATAGCAATTAGCTGCTATAATTAGGCATGACAAAGAGGTTCAGTGAATGAAATCAAAGTCACAAATCATAATTAAGGGAGTGTGTGTGTGTGGGGACAAATAATGCACGGTAAGGCTCTGTTCTCTTGTGGCTTTGGTAGAGGAAATTTTATTAGAGGGAAGTTTTTTTTGGAGGGAAGTTTTTTTTGGGAAATTGTGTAGGTGAGAGATAAAAAAGTGTAATGATTGTGTTTTTTTTTGAATTTATGTGAGTAGGTATTTAGAGAGAATTTTAAAATTTTAATTTTAAATTATTGAAAAAGTAAAGTTGTTTCTTTGTGTAAAGTTTTGAAAAAAAAAAGTGATAATTCTCTACCAAAGCCACAAGAGAACAGAGCCTAAGAGTTGCTCCCATGTGGGCACGAGATTCGGTGGTTATTAACTACCAAAACCGCTCGCAGAGGTGAAGTCGTTCTCTCCGCTTTTTCTGCTTTTTTAAAAAATGATGATGAGGGAAAATCGGAATGTGGACGTGCGCTTTTTATGGGAAGCAGAGTGAACAGGTGTCCGTCCGTGACCTGAGGCTCAAGAAATGTGTCTGGGCGGGAGCATGACCAACCCCATTTCCCCCTCACATGCAATTAACTCATAAATTCAACCACCCCCACCCTCGTTTTCTTGGAACTTGGAATATCTCTTGCCCTTGGCCCATATAGTTAGACGTGATCACGGGTTTAGAATTATCGGTTCCGATTTTATGAAAAGTGGAATCAGAATCTGAATTTGAATCTAGGGGAAACAGTTCCAAGATGGTTCTGAAATTGCCGATTCCGATTATGTTTCGGTTTCGATTTCGATTCCAATTCTGTCATAGTTTTAATTCCGTTATATTTGAAACAATTTTAATTCAATAATTAATTTATATTTATATAAACTTTAATTTAATTTAATATTTATTTATGGTAATAATATATGTTATGTAAATTATACCATGAGATTATAATATATATAGTACAAAATAATTTAATATGTAGTATAAAATAATTATGTATTTTATATGTAAATAAACATATAATATAATAATAAAAAAAAGAAGACAAATATAGTAAAAGAGGTGGTTGGAGTGGTTATTTTACCTTGTATAAGAGTCAGTAGAGAGCTGAGGAAGATGGGTTTGAATCCTTCCTTTCAACAAATAAGTGCTATAGTTACAAATTTAAATCATCCAATGGCGAAATAGGTACAAATTTCTAATCATCCAATTAGTATTAGGCATATACACTAAGATATCTAAATCATCTTCCAATTTATAAATTTTATTTTTTATTTTAAATTTCAATTATTTCAAAGGTGTCTTTAGATTGTAACCGTGAAATTTTATCTCAAATAATTGATCACTTTTTCTTATTTGAATTTGACATACTTGTTCAATAATAAACTTATAACATTATAAAATGATAGAATAATGCACTACAATGTTTCTTAAAAAATAAAATTTCTCTTCCATCAAATAATATAATTCTTTTTTGGTTAAAATGGTGACCGAACTGAAAAACCGATGTTATTTTGGTTTTTGAGTTTCGGTAGACCATTTGTTTCGGTTTGGTTTTTAGGTGATTTTTTTTTTACCTATAGAGAAACTGCAAAAATAAAAAAATTCTAACCGAAAATCGAAAAAACCGCACCGGAACAGCCCACACGGATGAAGTATAAATAAAAATTAATATCTTAGCGTATGGAGACGTAATGTTGACAACTCGGCAAAGAACACCAATTAAGACCACAATTATTTGAAAAAAGAAAAACACAAATTAATTTCAGTTTCTTGTCCAATAATACCAATTTCTTCTTTCTTTCATTAATTTGTCAAATAAGTATGGTATACTCTTGCTACGTGGATCCACGTTGCATAGTACTACTAAAAATTTAATAATTAGTTGATAGACAGTACAACGTTTGATAACCTCCACAGACCAAACATATGACACTCTAATCTATAATTACGTGGACTGAATATTCATTTTTTGAAGGTGCTAAACGTAATAATACTTTAAAACTTTTAAAGTGTTATCTCTTTTCATACTTGTTAATTCTACGGCTGCTTTTCAATTAATTTTCAGTATAAAAGTATATTTCTTAATATAATACTAAGATCATAGATTATTATGTGATCTTTGACCCAATCAATAATATATTATTCCAGATTGCTACTCACGATTCAATTTCGCGAATGATTTTGCTCCCAAAGATTTAAAATAAAAAAAATAAAAATAAAAATAAAAACGTGAATGATTAGGATCTGACTTGCCTTGAAAGAAGGATTTGCATGTTCCATATACTTATAGTCAACATCTTGGGAGTACTACTTTGGATCTAAGAGTTTTGGTTGATTATTAATTTGTGGAATTATTAGAAGGAGAGAATAGTGCGATAATAAAAAATAAAAAAAAATTGTTGTCTTATGACCTAAAGTTACAGGTTCAAATACTAAAGACAGTCTCGTGTATATAAGGAAAAAAATTATTAATATAAGATCTAGATCTTCACAAAACCTGCATATGCGTGAGCTTTTATTTTTAATGTGTTGAATCATCATTTTTTTTTTTTAAATGAATTTGTGATGTTTTTCCTTTTGGCTTAATTGTTTTCAAAGGGGCGTTAACTAATTAGTTGTTGGTTTTAATTGTCATCATAATATTATGTTTCATAGCTATCAAACCAAAAAATATATATATTTAATTCATCTTAATTTTTTTAAAGTCATATCTCTAATATAAAAATGAGCATTAAAACCAGAACTTTTCTCTTACACTTGTTGGCTTAAACATATATATACTTCCTGTTGAATCCTCGCTTGGTGACGAGCTCCGCTCACGTCGGCCTTTCCTTCATTCTCCTACTTTTGGGAGTCTCTCCCCTAAATCACTCCGACGCTTAATTAGTAATCGAGTAAAACAGTAAACCTTATAGAATTAGCAAAAATTCAATACATTTCTAATGAGAGAGCCATTAAGTATTTATAGCGGGAAAAAGCATGAACGGTGCCAGTTGTCAAAACGAGGTAGCAACGGTGTCGCCCTTAAATCCGACCACGTGTCCCTGGTTCATTCTAAGAGAACACATGTCCTTTATGCCACCTGTGTCGCACTGGCAGGACCAGATCCAGATAGGCCGTGACCGACGTCAGCTTTAGTCCACCTCGGCCTTAGTCCAATATCCAACACTTCCCAACTAAATATTATTAATTTTCTTACATTCCACTCAAAGAGTCATATTCCTGAAAAAAAAAATTTGTTCCAAAGAAATAGTTATTTCCATAACCTTACTAAAATAGTTATAAGCAATGTATAATTAATATGATATACGCATAAAAAGTAAGGATACGAGTGAAATAAATATTGTCAATTTAGCTACTTCTAAATGCCGTACTTTAAAACTCATAAAAAATTGTTATTTTTAAAACACGATGAAGTATAAATTTTATTTTTGAAACGCAATTTTTGTTCCCATAATTTCTTGTGTTGGAGTGAAATTTGGAAGGCTTATCTCCCAACAATGCCCTTTGAAACAGATGTTGGTGACCATTAGGACAAGCCCAAGTGGTTTGATAATATTGTTTCAACGATAAAAGAAGACAGTTCCCTTGACATTTCAAAATCCGTTGGTCCATTCACATTAATTTGTTGCTGTCAATTATTTTAGAGGTATTAGTATTGTCTCTAAAATCTTTCAAATAACATTACCCTTTGTAAAAGGATGAACTGTATCTATTTCAAATTAATATTGATAAAGTTAGTGCTTCAACTTTTTTTTTCTCTCATATTTCTCAAACAAAAATTCATATTTCTTTTATAAAAAATTTAATTAAAAGTGTTATATTTTTATTTTTTTTAATAATATATACCATAATTATTGATATGGTATTATGTCATCCACATTTAATTCATATTTAAAATAATAATGGTACAAGTGAAAAATCTATGTTAAATTACTTATCTTCTTAGTTGCATGCTATATAAAAAGTTGGGAGGGGAGTTTGGGTGGTGATTAGAGCTGAGAACGAACACGAACAAGCTCGAGTTCGGCTCGATAAAAACGTTCACGAACAAGGTGTTCAAAACTCGTTAACGTTCGTGAACATGCTCAATTAAAATGTTAACTATATAAAAATAAGTATATACAATATTAAAATTTTAAATAATACAAATAATTGAATATATATATATATTTATATGTACATTGATATCAATATATGAGTTTAAATTGAATTTTGATTTTTAAATTAACTAAACATTTCAATTTTCTGTTAATTAATGCGAGATAGAACGCACATTAATGTTCATGAACAAACTCGGCTCGGCTCGGCTCGATTAATAAATAAATGAACACAAACAAGATTTTAGCCTCGATAAATAAATGAACAATAAATGAACACGTCAAAGCTCGACTCGACTCGGCTCGTTATCACCCCTAGTACTGGTGATTAGTGGGAGGAGTTAACTGATGGGTTCGCGTATAAACATTTCACAATTCTGATTTCACCAATTGAATTATTCGCAGCGATCCATTTAAGTCACAAACTCATCAAAACTCAACCTAACTTGTTGTATTCGTTCATGTGATTTTATAATATCTGAAACTATTTGTGTTTAGATTTGCAAGTTTGAACACATTTGACGTCTCTCTAGCCCTAACTTTACATGTTTACTTATTAATGCTAATTTCCACACTCACGCCAAAGCTAAGTTTTACTCATTTATATCATGTTTGGTCCGCATTGCATCTAGATGGATCTAGAGTTGTCTCTCCTAAAAAGTTTTGTTCACAAGATGATGATGATGATAGCCCTTGAAATAATTCTTGAAAACCTATTACCTCCAAAAAGCAACAGTTGAAGAAAAATCCAAGAACATTTTTATCCATAACGTAATGTATATAGATAAGCCGAAAGTAGTGTAGAACATTGACCATGACCCCTCCGAATTTGACTCGTTTTTTTTCTTTTCATTTCTTTTTCTTATTTAGTATTAGTATATATTTTGTTTCCATCGATATTCCCTCCGATCGCCTCCCCGTTATCTAACTTACTATCTTTTCTTTTCACTTTTTCAGCCGGTTAGGGTTAGAGGCCAAACTATATCTTCCATATATGTTCTTCGACGATTTTAACATAAATTTTAAGATATGATATATAAATTTCACAAAATAAAAAAAAAAGGAAAAATATACTTTGGATTGACAGAAAATCTGATATCTAGCAGCAGTATCTCTTGAGAAATTTGCCATCATCATCAAACGGATTTCCACATTAAAGTTGATTGGAGCTTAGTACTATTTTTTTTGTATATATTGATATGACCGACATGTATAACAATTGAACCTGATGGTCATATGTCATATCGGATTTTTTAAGACGTGTCAACAATTCATCACAGAGATTGTAGACATATTATTTCCCAACTTGCTGTCTTAAGACTTAAGTAAATCTGTTATATATTAAAAGAGTCTTGTTTTTTAATACTGTTTTTTAGTAATATAAAGTAAATTTTTTTAATAAAACAAAGAAAATAACAACTAATTAAGAAGATCATGCATGTTCGTTAGCAAATTTTAAGAGATGATTGAAAAAATGAGAATTTTTGAAATGTTTGAAAATATATAAAGGGTTAGTGAGTATAAAGAGATATTTTTATAATACATAAAATATATGGTATAAACTAAAAGGAAAAAAACACACAAAATTCTTGGCAACAAACAGACCCTCACTGTGATGAATTTTTATTTTATATTGTGCTTACAACTCAAAAGATTCAAATCAATGATCTCATAATTACAAGACAATCCCGACAATTATCACTTCAATGCCCAGTGTCGTGATTGCATCACGGGAGATAGTACAAACTCAAACAATTGTTAGGATAAAAGAGTAATATATACGTTAGGGCATTGTAACAAAACTCATAATAGATTTGCTCTACTAGTTGTATGCATACATCAAGAACCGCTCACAAATCTCATTCTTACTCGATCTCTATATTTATTAGAAGAATCCATAAATATAATTAGTGATAAACTTTATAGTACAATTTATTATAATAAAACACTTTTAATGGCACCAAAGAGATAATAAAAATGTTATTCTTTCTCCAAACATTTTCCTTGAAACACACTCTTGGGATCTAGCCTGATCACCGACTTTTTCTTTCCCCCTTTTTTACAGTGTGTTTGGAAGGAAATCCTAGCAAGAAAAATGTTTTATTTTTAATTTCTTTTTACGTATGGTGGAGAAAATATTCGGTGCATCCGCGGCACTACGTAAGATTGTTCAGCCAAATACATTCAAGGGATATGATACTATTTTTAGGCAAATGTAATGTATATGTAGAAGGCCCATGAATTCGTCATATAAATCTGAATTGTTCTTTAATATTAGATTTACTACATTACTTTTAAAGATGCAATGAATACATTCAATAACTTGTCCTACGGTAGAAATTGTAATCATTTATTATTATTAGCGTGGATTAGTTGGGTTTGGAAGAAAGAATAATGAACTCAACCGCTGTACAAAATCTACAACTACTACACGTAAGTGTAAGTTTACAAGAGTAGTAAGTGTGAAGCAATAGATTCGATTCGATTGGATTAAGATAATAATAAAAGAAAATTTGTCGGCAGAACAGAAGAAAGAAGAGAAGTTGAGGGAGGGAAAACTGAAAAGTCGAGAAAAAGAAAAAATGAGGGGGGTGGTGGGGACCAGTAACGGAAAAACGCCGTACAGGAAGATCTGACAACGGTCAAGTCAAGAAAAGCACGTGTCCCTAACGTGGCAAACTGCTTATAACGGACAATAACCGTGTCCCGGTCTCCGCTCTCGTGTCCTGTGTCTGTGTCCCACTAATTGACAAATCCTCCCTCGGTCCCGCATTCTTCCTGCGACCTAGGGTGATGGGGGTTGCGGGGTTGGGGTGCCCCCCCCCAAAATTGCCCTTACCCATAATGGCATAATCTCTCTTTAGTCCTAGTCAAATTTAGTAATATTGTACATCTTCTGTGTTATTGGAATAATCTATTTTGGAAAATGTTATTGATTTTAATAAAATAGTTAATTATTTTTTTTTTTTACTTCTTTTACCCTTAGTTATTCTTAGCTATTTTAAATGTTATATATTGATATTCATAATAAATTATACATTAATCAAAGTAGACTCTTGTAATAAAACAAATGGAATACTTACAGTAATATTAGTGTAAAGTACAATTTAACGTATATGATTTTGCGGCACGAATAGTTTTTACTATGTTAGTTCATAAACAATATGTTTCTCTCATGTGAGTTAAAATTGATGTATTAAATGGACTAAGAACATCCATGTTAACCAATATTTAGAAATACTACATCTCTTCTCGTATATTTGAATTTTATAGTCTTACACTTTTATTTTGTGATGAGTCACTCTAAAGTAACAGTAATTTTGCTAGTTTTACTCATTTTGTATACTTCAATCTTAAAGCGTATGGGGTAACTCGGTATTTTTTTTTAATAATCAGAGGAGGTAAATTGCATATAATCCTACTATCAAAAGGAAAAATAATTAGAAGAGTAGAAAAAATAAGGGAAAAAACATAGTGGATAAATTATATGATGGTCTCCACCTAACAATTTTACGTAGAGTAATAGGATAAAACTACGATCCTGTTACGAAACTATTCAGTCATGGAACATGAGTTATGCAATGGCAATGCATCCAAAACTATTTTAAATTGTAATGATTGACTCATCAACCAATCATAACAATTTTTTGATGGCAACTCATGTGACATGTATTCATTAGTTACATTTTTATTAATATCACATAATTGACCAAGAAATATATGCCACATAAGTTGCTATCAAAAAATTATTATGATTTGTTGTTGAATCTATCATTACTCTCTATTAAATGATTGAAAGATTTTGTAATAGAACTTTAGTTTTACCGACAGTAATCATACTTGAGGTATGATAAATTTTCATAAAACATTTACCATATCATATATGCTATTAATCAATGAATGCATATGATGTCCCTTATTATGTAAAATTTACTGGCGCATCTGCTGCATATCCTTTGTGCAACAAACCAATGTAAAATCATTAGTTCAAATTTTCATTTAAGCATCCCTACATCTAAATCACTTTTTTTCCTAAAATATACAGCATCTCTTGAATGTATTTAATTATACGTATTAGATGCACTTAAATAATCTATACTTATTATTAAACATGAACTATAAAATTTATTATTGTGAATATGATTATTCAATCAAATAAGTGGTAGCTCTCTATCAACTAAATTAAAGACACGTATACTAAAGGGCCCAACACAAAAGTGACAATTAAAGGTTATGAGAAGTCAATTGTGGTACTATTGACCATTCAGATTCAGACAAGTAACATGTAATTGTGTAAAAGTTGATAATTAAACATTGAACCTCAAACTCACTATATATTTTATTTTATTTTATTCGATGGAAGGAATTATCTCGTTTCTCTAAGCTTCGTATTTGGTAATAACTAATAATCACCTCATCAATTAAGTATATCACGTGGTTTGTGCATGTGTCGATTATGCTTTGGGGAAAAATTTGTATCCGATCTACTATACTGTATGATGGAATTTGTCATTTTATCTTTAGAAACATAAAAGAAAATGTGTCGAGTTTAACTTCAAAAGTAACAACTAACAAACGTATGTTATGATGCAGTAAATTTAGTTAAGCTAATTATGTACAGCTTGTTTCTAAGGAAGAAAAAAAATTGTACTCTTTCTATCACATTCAAAAGGTCTACTTTATATTACTGTTTTCAGTAATACGAAGTGAATTCTTTGAATGGGATGAGAAGAGTATATATCATCTGATATATAGAGTATTAATTTTAATGGTAGTAATAGTATCGGTAAAATAATAAATATTCATAGTAAGGTAGAAATAATGCTTGTTTAAAAAAAATAACGCTTATAAAATATATAATATAAAAAATAATAATATTTTTTAGGATAAAAGTAGTGCTTGTTAAAAAAAGTGTGAATACAATACAATATTAAAAATAGTGTCTATTCCATTAAAAAGTATATTAATTAAGTGGTAGATAATATGGGTAACAAAATTAAGTCCCCGTTTGGTATCAAGGTTTGGTTCAAACCTTGATTTAGATTATTATTTTAAAATATTAAAATTACATTGAAAATGTAAAAAGTTATATTGGAAATTTAGAAAGGTATATTGAAAATGTAAAAATGTGTGTTAGAAATAATGAAAAATTATTATAAAATGAAAATAAAAATGAAATCCAAACCTTGATTAGGATCACGTTTCCAAACAGGGCTTAGTGATTATAAAGGAAGGAGTAGTGTGTGTGTGTGTGTGTAATGTTACCTGTTTATTTTTTGAAAAATATAAGGCAAGTTGCGCTTGTGTGCACGTAGTTAGACATGACCCCAGTTCCGGGAAAATGGGAACTTGAACCTTAGGGGGAGACGGTTCTAATTTGGTTCCAGAACAGCCGGTTCCATTTCGGTTTTGGTTCCGGTTACGATTCCGATTATGGTTCTGGTTCCAATTATAGTTTCGAATTTTTGTATTATTTCCTTTTTTATTTAATTGTAAATATTAAAAAATATTTTTTTTTCAACATTTTGAATGTATTGTAATTTGTAAATTAATCAGATATTTTAACATTTTAATTCATAAATATTGTTTCTTATATTCTCACCTTAAAGCCATGAGTCATGACTATAATTTTATTTTAATAGATACTAATTTAATTTATTATATATATCATAAATTATATTATATATATTAATTTATATATTATTATAATGTGTAATTATTATATATATACACATTTATTTACTCTGGTTCCTAAGGTTCGGAACCGCCGGTTCCGGTTCCTCAAAACCGGAACCGAACCGTCTAAGGCCGCTTTCGGTTCCAGAACCGGTGGCCCAGGTTCCGATTCTAGTTCTGGAACAGTGGATACGGCTCCGATTCGGTTCCAGGTAGAACCGGATCCGCGGCCATGTATACGTGTAGTGAAATCTTCTATCGGACAGGACATCCATCTGATAGGAGATTCCCTCTTCTAAATTCTTTTACACGAGAGATGTATACACATCACTTATATGATGTGGTATAGTTATTCGATAAAATTTTAATTCATGAGTAAAATTTCCACATATGAAAGCTAATAAATAAAAGATATTACTTGTGTGTACATATATCATCCCTCTGCCTAACTTTATTATTGACATTAAAATTAAACTCTTCATGGCATAATCCGCTACTCCTTTTCTAAATATCTGAGGTTGTTGGGCTGTGAACAAATTAGCTATTACAATGTTGGAATCACAGACAAGCAAATCAAATTTTATATATATATTGTGTTGAATCTATTCAGACAATTTACGATCCTTTAGTCACGTGTATATCTGTTACAATATTTATGATTAATATAAGAAAAATCAAACCCTCGTCGGACCCTGAATTTGCCATGGATAATATATTTAAATGATTGATAGTGAACTCTAAGCACTCCCGCTAGTTCCTTTTAATGATTGATAGTGAACTCCATGCACTCCCGCTAGTTCCTCTTAAAAATTTTCCTTATTGGTTCTTTATCGTGACTAATGTCGTATTCAACTTACTTCAAATTAAAACTACGAAGAATGTAATTGCATGTACTCTAGTTAAGTTTGGAGCTGCATGCACCTCTGTTGAGCGTGTAACATGTTTGTTTCTCAATTGTTTCCAATACCATTAATATAGTTTCACGTTTTTCTTTTTTTAAGACTAATGCCAAATTCAATGATTGAGTGATTCTTCAATGAGACTGTGGTTTTTTCCTATATTTATATTGGTTTTTTCCTATATTTATATGCAAATGGTAGTACGTTTGTGAAATGATTAACTTAAATCGCGTGCTCTCTTTCAGAAATCCACTACTACTCCTTTTTCCCTAGTGCAATAATGAGGCAAAAGGAAGATTAATGCATAAAACAGCCTATCCCACATCGTACCTGAGGATCACATTTTGTTTAGTAAATATAGTTTTATGTAGGGTTTATGGGCAGTGGGAAGATATACCTGCAAGTTGTGATGTTTTAAGGTAATTTAATTAATATATTTTTCCACTTTTTATGTTGGGAGGATGGGAGAAATAAGTTTAAAATTTTTCAGTGTTGGAGTACTTTATATCAATAAGTTGATATGTTTGGTATTTAATTTGGTTCAAACTTTAGTTTAAATCATGCATTTTATTGTTCTTCTTAGTAATTTAGGGCTGGTCAAAAATACGCGAGTTGGGTTTCTTCCGGGTTGAAACTGCGATTCTGGTCTGGTTCGGGTTTTTTTTTTTTTTTTTTTTTGTACACAGCTGCGGGTTCGGTTCCACCTTGGACCAGTGGGTCCGGTTCGGTTCTCCCTCCAATTTTGGGTTTTCTAAAATTAAAAACTTGTAAAATTATAATGCTCATTGGCATAAGTCAGAGTTTGAACACACAATCAAAGGTTGACAAACCAATCTTAAGAAAATCTGATTAACCACTCCAGCAACTCTCTGTTTTGTTAATTTTTCTTCTTATTATTATATTATACAACAAATTAAACTATAAATCACTTAATTTTTTAATTATATTAATGATTTAAATTACATCACACATGTATGTATTTCACAATCTAAACAAAATTTAATCTTTTATATAAAAACATAAATAATATTTTATTTTGTAAATTTATATATTATTTCAAATTTAAATACTATGCTTATCAATTGCAAATTGATATCTTAAATAAGTAAAATAATACTCTATTATTTTTTTATTATAGTATTTTTTTAAAATAATAATTTAAAGGTACAAACAGTAAAGAGAAAAATAACACAAAATGTAAATTATACCATTAGTTTATATAGTATTCAAATGTATATTGTTTTTAAAAAAATTTATTATAATATATGTAGTATAAAGAATTGATATATAAATAAACATATAATATAATAAAGATAATAAGATAATATAACAAAACAAAAAGTAGAAGAAGTAGCTAATCAGCTTACCTTAAAGTTAATTGTTAAACTTAGGTCACGTGTTCAAATCTTATCTTAAGCAAAATTAATATAATTTTAAAACTTTTTCATTTGGGGCAAAAAAAAAAAGGACTAAAACCCGACCCGACCCGAAACTGACGGGTCAGGTCGGGCTCGGTTTGACAAATGCTCACCCCTACTTATACTTTTTAAAATAACCATGCAAACCTTGAATATTGATTTGCCTGCAAATTAATTTGAGTATATAAGGCAAATTAATATGGCCATGTACATTATCTGATTATCCTATGACCTTATTATTCTTTTCCTCAATCAGTTCGTTTTCTGATCTAATTTCTGACTACATTAGTGTAGGGTGGGTTAATTTGTGTGGACCAAGTCAATAAACAAAGACAGATTAAGACCGATCTTTGGTGAGTTTTCAAAAAGGTTCTCCACCCGAAAAGAGACAGAAAGAAAAAGAAAAAGAGTTTTCGTGAAGCATACGTAGAATAGAAAGATTTCATGCATTCATACTAGTAATTTCAGAGTATCTTTTTGAGGTGAAGCGAATCAGGAAGATTCTCTCCAACACAATGCGTGAATTGTTATTACCAAATAGCACTATATATGTATACCAAATTAGCACTCATATGTGCAATTTTTGCTCGATAATTATATCACATTATACTACTAATGTGTATACATTCGTTACGTGAAACAATTTCTCGCTTGTGTGTCCAAATCAATTAAATAAATCAGAGGTCGATCCGGTGTTAATGTTTGGTTTATTAACATAGTATATTATTATTAACCGAGTCCGTGAAACCAGAGGTGATTTAAGTGGACATGTGTCACCAATCACCTTCCACCGCGTCCAACCTAGGCAAATCCGGAGACTATAGACTTTATTACAACACTAGGGCCAGGGTTAGTGGTTGGGCTAATTTATTTAAAGGGAGCCTTTAAATGGATCGACGATTATGTAGACCGACGATCCCGATGCAGAGCCCACACGATGTAATGACAATTTTACATCCTCTTTCTTCTTCTTTTCTAGCACACTTTTTTCTTTTCTCCTTCACACACTCTCTCTTCCTCTTTTCCAGCACTTTCTTCCCTTTTTTTTTTTTCCTCATTTTTCACGACTATCAATTCCTTGTCTCTTCCTACTAATTTATTTTCATTCTCCTATTTTATCATTCATTTCAGTAAATGATTTTTTTTTTTTCGTTTAGCATTTTGAAAACCCATGAAGCAAAACAGTATTATAAAACGTTAATACTGTAAGGTCCCATGAATCAATATAGTTTATATTATAAAACGTTACATTCTATATTGTGGAACGTTACATTCGATATTGTAGAACAATATAGAGTAGTCATATTGTAAATTAATTGTTCCAAAAATCTGGACGAAAAATAAAAATAAAGAAATAATTGTCATAAATTTCCAACCCATATTTTTTACTACATTATTTTCCAAAAAAATCAGTACAGTTTATATTGTGAAACGTTACATTCTAATTATGAAACGTCACATTCTACATTGTGAAACGTTACATTCTATATTGTGAAACGTTACATTTTATATTGTAAAACAATATAGAGCATTCATATGTTGTAAATTAATTGTTCCAAAAATCTGGCCACAAATAAAAATAAAGAAATAATCGCCATATATTTACAACCCATATTTTTTACTACATTATTTTCCAAAAATTTGGATGAAAAATAAAAATAACACAAATAAAATCACCTGGTAAAGGATTATAAAAGAGGAAATTTTTAAAAAATGGAAAGAAATAAAGAAAGAATTGACAAAAAAAGCAAATGAGAAACAAAAGAGAAGAGAGAGAAGAAGGAGGACAAAAAAGTCAAATGACATAAATGACCAACCGTCGGGACTTCGGTCCATTTACATTTACTCTTATTTAAAATGTAATAATGATACACAACTGATCAGCTGATCTTCACAATTTTCTCATAGCAAGTGAGGTGTCATATATTCATTGGTCAATAATATAGTATTAATAATTATTTTATAAAAGTGTAGCCAATGAATGCATGACATCACACTTGCTATGAGAAAAGTTATGAAGATTAGTTGAGTTATGTGTCATTACTCTTATTTAAGTATTTCAAGTCTTTTTTACTATGTGATCAAAATTGAAAAATTTTACTTTTGAGAAGGAATTTTTTTTAGATGAAATTTCTTTTAAAAATTTGTGTAAAACAAAGAAGGATAAATGTAATGATTTGATTGTTTTTTGAAATTATGTGAGAGGAATTTTCAAATTTTAAAATTTGAATTTAAGGAAAAATAAAGGTATTTAGGTTGAGATTTTCTTTGAGGAAAAAGTTATACTCCCTTCGTTCAATTAGAAGGGTCTACTTTGACCAATGTACAACTTCGACCAATGTACAACTTCTTATGAGTGTCAGTCAATGTACAATACCTAAAATAGTTAATTTAACACTATTTATTTCATTTATATCCTTAATTATTAAGTGTAGGCTAATTATAGACTACACATGATTATACTATTAAGGGTATGAGGAGTAAAAAAAAATAAAAATTAACTATTTTATTAGAGCAAAAAATAATTTTTAAAATGGACTACTCTGATAAAACGGATGAAGTATTATTCATGGAAGGGTATGTAAGTAAACAAAGCCTAGTTACCCTTTTCATTTTTTGTTTAAGGCCAGGTATTGTATTGCATTTTGAGTTAAATTAGATAAGGTCCATAACAAAATGTTGTTTGACATCACAATTAAAGAAATGTCATCATTCAAAATTGAAAAACAATAATTCAAACTTTAGCCCATTTTTCACATCTGATCAACTCATTCCAAATTATGGTATCGTACTACATTTCAAACCTAAGTTCAAAATACATTCCTAAACCTTCGTTCCCAACTCACTCTAAAATATAATATCACTATATCATCTCAAATCATACTTTAAATCACATCCTAAATCACCTTCAAAATGCAATATCATACATGTCCTTAGGTGTTTCAACTTTCAATATATGTCCTCTAGTTTTGGTTATCAAATATGTGTCGATTTACAAGTTTTAATAGAAAAATTAATAAAATTTTAAATTTATCTTCTTTTTTTTTAAAAATATCTCATGGTATTAATTATATTTTTCATTTTTCTAAAATTAATGATTTATTTATGAAGATTGACTAATGATGTTTATGAGTTGAAATGAATTTGGCGGGAGATTTTGGGCACCACACAACACCAAGTCAAAAGGAGAAAACGTTAATCAAGCTTGGTTGGATGTGGAATGACTTTGAAAAGATCATCCAATTCCATGTTATGTTTCCCTTAATTTCTTGTGAGTCCAGTCACTGCCACATCTGCTGCTGATTAAGGTGTCAATGCCGGCCACATCTACATTCTAGAATACAATCACATTCAAAACCATGCCTGCATGATCTGCCATTCATTTCTCAATTAATGACGTCTTCGATCTTATTACCTACCTACCTACCTACCTCCTCTTCCGTACGAAAATAAGTGTCACTTAACCTTTAAAAATTTATCTTAGAATAAGTGTCTTTTTTTTTTTTAATAATAAATTTCATATTTCATTACTCATATTCAAACAGTTGAAAATAAACTAAATCAAACCTAAATTTATTTAATAGAACAAAAAATCGTCATCGCGCTAAATAAATCACATACCTAAATATAAATTCGATCTTGAATTTCGTTTATTTGGGGAGACGATATCTCCGACTATGAGAGAAGACAAAAATAAACTAAATAGAAAAGAAATTTATTTCCCTCATCTCCCATGGAAAGGAGATGGGTGAATAAAATTAGAGAAGATGGAGGCTACAGTTTGAGAGGAAGAGAGAGTATCATGATTGAGTTTTAAATGGTTATAATCCAGAAAATTAGAATAAGTGTCGTTTATTCATCTCAAGACTAAATTATACTCTCTTTTTTTAAAAAAAAAATTTATGCATATTTAATACCTTCTAATATTATATATTCAATTTATTTTAAAAAGAATGCATTATCTTGGAATATATGAGAAGACTATTATTCTCTTTTTTCTCATTAATTCTAATTAATACTATTACTACGATAACTATGACAGCTAACCAATGTCCATTACCAAAAAAAGTTTTGGGATGGAGGTGGTTGTTGATGTACATGACAATAGACCTTTTTCATATTTCTTTTAATAAAACTCATATTTATTACACAAAAAAAAAAAATTTGACAATGTATGACTTATTATTGAATTATGAAAAGAAAATGATTGGACAAGTGAAATATTTAGTGGAAGAATCCAATAATTGATATGGCATCACATGATACTTAGTAATTTTAATTTTAAGTATCTGATAATTTCTTGCCATGAAATATCACATCAATCAATTTGAAAATTCGTTATAATAATCGAAAAACATGACTATTACATTGGTACAAATATATTCCAATGATAAGGGAGTATTTCGAAAGAAAATAGAAAAACCAGAAAATTAACATTTAAAATTGCTTACCCCATCCTGTCATGGTGAGAAGATCAGGGAAGAAGAACAAAAGACATGATAAGACTTTTAAGGTTATAGATAATTGAGATAATTTAAATTGCTTAATCGGTTTAAATTGACTACTTATCCAACATAAATGTTACCTATCTATTCCCTCCACTCTTAAACCGTTGGTTAAATTGTTCAATTTTTTGTATTCTCAAAATGCCCATTTGCAAGTTTCAATACAGAAAATATAATTTTCTAAAGTTTCAAATTTATCCTTTTATTTTTTTTAGATAGGAAAATCTTTTAACAGCTTTTTTCTCACATCTTATACTATATTTATTGCAGTCTTTATCTTCCCAAAAATAATCAAGGAAAAATAGGGTAATTTATTCATTTTATAAATATGTATGACAATCCTATTTGCAACAATTACTCATTCTGTCCCACGTCTACTAAGAGTTGTTTAAAAAATATATAACTTATCACCGGTTATAAATGTACAACCCCTAAAATAAGTAATTTGACACTAAATTTTTCATTCATATCTTTACTTTCTTAATAAGTGTTGAATCACCGATTAGTGCCGAGCCTAGCTGACGTCGTCCCTGCCTCTATGTTCCTATACTTTTGGGACTAACTCCCCAATTTCACTTCGAAACTTAAGTCAGAATAGAATAGAAAAAGTGTATAGTAAGACTAATATGAGATTTAATACCTTTCAACTGGTCTAGGGATCGAGTATTTATAAGCTAGGGAAGGAGGGTCATGCCACATCATCGGGTGATGTGTCCCCCTTCACGTGAGAGGATATGCTCTGATCTTTTAGTAATTGCCTCCTCGATCCACATGATGGACCAATCGAAATGCAACATGCGTCTTTCGTTCACGGGTTCCTACATCTTGCGCTGGTCCTGCGCCAAAGGTCTACTAACTGCGGCCCAGCTTTTATTTGGGGACGTCGGCTTAAGCTGGTCTCGGCCTGCTTGGCTTCGGCAACTTTCCTATATCCAACAGTAAGCATTAATTGTAGACCGCATATTATTATATTTATAAGAGTATGCATGTAAACATATCAAAACCGCATATTATTATATTTATAAGAGTATGCATGTAAACATATCAAAATTGACTCTTTTATTAACTATTTTTCTTTTAAATATAATTCTTTATATGTTTATGAGGAAATATAAATCAGCAAAAGGAGTATAACTTATTCGACATCACAACTTCAATATTTGTGGTCTGACCGGTAAATGTTTTATGTTATTTTATTTTTTGTAAAACAGTTAATAAGTGGCTGACAGGTTTGGTGACCCTAATTATTAAACATTCTTAGGAGATTTGGAGAGGGGCATAATTACCGTACCTCTTGCACAAACGAACGTAAAGATAAAAAAAAAAATAAAACCACCACCTAAAGTAAGGTAATTGCAATGCATATGATCATTGCATCTCTAAGAATGGAACTCATAACCTCAACGTTACAAGGCCTTCCCTTACCACCATCCCAACCCTTCCCCAAACTATATTCTTCTATTATCCAATCATTATTTAATTTTATTAAGTTGAAACAAAATTCGGGACCAACCAATTAATTAGGAGACCCAACTAATTACAAATTGCAGTAGCAACAGGCACGCTCTCAGTGTATTCTTTCTTCTCCCCAGTGCGTAAATTGTTGTATTATCGAAAATTTTATTCCACATTTTGTGAGACATGTTAATCGTGATTTGATGACTTACAATACATTTATTTCGGAAAAAAAAAATAGAAGGAAAGTTTGATAGTTAATTAACTCTCTATTAAATGCCACCACTTTATTACGTCAATATTACGTGTTGCATTGGAATTCTCACGTCAATTCGTGGGAACATAGGAAGGAAGTCTTTGAGTGACAACCTTTTTCTTCTCTCTCGCTCTTTTTCTTTTTTTTTCTTTGTAAAATATATTAAACAATATTATTATACATACTCGTTTAGAAAAATTTAAAATATTGAAAAAATGTGACATAGATTTCGATTACAATGTCAGAATCTCCTCTCAAATATTCATGATTCGTAGCTGTCAAGCCACGTTTATCCACGTAAGATCTAGTATTGTTGCAATTAATAGAAAGGTCATAGGCTATCTCATTCTTTGTATTTAGTATTTTTTTCCCCGCGTTTAACACTGCCCCTAAATAATTAATGCTCATAATATATGGTAAGTCAAGTGCAATGAATAACTGGCACTCCATTGAATTTTACGTAAATGTCTAATATGAATATGACAATAATATTTTTAGACAAACCACTCTTGTCATTCTATTGAAAAAATCATTTATAACGTAAAACTTTTTTTTATAAAGAAAAATGAATCATATCATATCAATTATTGTAAAGTTACGACGGATATCTCAGCAGCTAAACTCGATGTATATATAATCTTACTATTTGTGTTTTAATATATATATATATATATATATATATCATAGAGGTGAACTCAATATGTGATGTATCATAAGCTAAGTTTAATACACAATATTTCAACTACTAAACTCAGAGTCGCGATATATCAAAGGATAAACTCAATGCGTGGTACATCACAAGCTCAATTCGATTTGGGATAATTCAACAACTACATTGTAACTACAATATCAAATGATATAATCAATACGCTATTCATCATAGGCCAAACTACTAAATTTTATATGCCGGCAGACATGTCATAATCAAGTTTCTTCCAAATCCTTCAATGCATACCCAAAATCAAATCACGTGATTTACATTATGAAGTAAAACGAGAAAAATAAATAGTGGAAAAAAGTTAACTTAAAAAGTCTATGAAGCTAAAAGAAAAAACACTAAGAATTTTAGAAAGGGTTACGTAGATAATAGAGAGTTATCGAACGTCCAATTAGGTTCAAATTACCCCTACCCCTTAATTTTTCTTCGAATTCTAGTATATCTTCATTATTTCATTTTCTAGTACTAAAATATTATACTCTCCATTCTATGGAAGAGACTTCCACAATATTATAAAGTGAACATCTTCTATCGAAAGAGAAGGAGTACTACATATTTATACATACGGTGAAAGTTTTATTTTATTTACGTGACAAAAATATTGTAAAATAATACACTGTTAGTTGATTAAAAGATTAAAAAAAAAAAAAAACTCAATGTTAGGCTGCTTTTATAAAATGATAATTCATGTTATGTTTGGATTGACAAGTTCATGTATTGACAATATTCATTTTAACCCAACTCAATTCCTTTTGTGATATCTTATTCTATGTCTTCAAAATATTTTTTTTTAAATTTTATTTTATACCTCCTCTAATTATGGTAGAGGAGTCCTGTTTTTATTTTATTTTTTTGTTTAGTTATCATATATTTACTAATATAATTATGTGTGATACACATTAAAAAGTAATGACACGAATAGAAAAAAGTAGTGATGAATTTTTTATTTTAGATGTTGTATTTTCATACTTATAAAACATTGTATATTTTCAAAACAAGATTCTTTCATTAGGTCAAAAAGTAATAATTTTTCATCAGTGTTAATATATCTCATCACATTTTCAATACACTTCTAACATTTAATTAAAAACCTATCTGTAAAACACGTTCTTAACAATATGTTACCATACATACAAGGCCAAAACTCAACCTGTTAAACATGTTTAAGTGCTCAAACTGAACTATCGCAAGTTGTCGAGTTCGTGTTGTATTTTCTCATCACATTAAAAACTACCACACCTAACCCTAGTGTATGGATATTGTTTTCCTAGTAAAATGCTAGCTTTGTACAAGAAATACACAATATCATCATTAGTTATTCTTAAAAATTATAATTGGAACAAGGCAGGGTAGAAACAAGAGAAGGAAAATGTTGCAGGTTGGGTTGGTTGGTTGGTGGATTGGGTATACCTTGCATGAATGCATGGGCAGTGACCCTAAAGGACCACGTACCGTCAGAGCGTACGTGGCTGCCACTTGTAACTGACGTGTTGATTCAGCTTTGGACCATCATCATGCTTTCTTTGGGGCCCACTTGGTTCTTACCAATAACATGCTATTTTTTTCCCTGTTTTTTCCGCCTAACCAAAGTTCACCTTGCTTTGTATAAAAAAAATTTAAAAAAATAGAGAGTTTATCATGCTCTCTCAATTTCATTTGTACTGTTAAAATCGTACAGTTATACATTTCTACTCTTTCTAACCGTGGTTCACAATAAACCTACCCTTATAATGTAATAATTATGAATGGAACACATGATAACATGTTAAATTGACAATTTTAAATGAAAGTTATACAATATTTATAAAAAGTTATACATTTGTCAATTCTTCTAATGAAACGGATGATTAATTGGTTTGAGTAAAGTTTATCCAACTTTTGTTTTATTGGTCACCAAATGCATAAGCTATGCATGAAAATCCATTTTGGTTTGGAATTTTTTGTTTTTGAGTTTGTGTTAAGAATATTTCTCATTACACTTGTAACATTGTGTATTAAATTAAATGTTGTCAAATGAAAAGTTAGCATTTGAAGGATGGATAAATAGGTTTTTTTTTTTTTTTTTGGTGGGCAAATAATACTATTGGTCATTGAATTTGACTTTTCAATTCAATGTGGTCCTTTTATATCTTAAGAAAGAGTTTAATTTAGTTTTTTGACTTTTCAAAAAAAAAAATTTAACTAGTTATTCATTCAAAATTATACCAAATTAAATTGAAATCCAAATTTTAACCGGATAAAGGGTTGTCCCAAATTAAGAGACAGAAAAATCAGTAAAATAGAAAGAAAAAAAAAGCATATATATATATATATATTTCTATATAATTAATTAATTAAAGGTGGAAACAAGAAATTAAGGTGGCGTGTTGTGATGCGTAGGAATTACTTTGACTCTTGAAACTGTGTCAAATAAGTTGATGCCGCACGAGCACTAGGCTCGACTGACTCATTATTAATTACTATATCATTAATATTTATATAAGTTAAATAGAAGTCAAATTTATTTATTTACGAGTACTGTAGTTATTGTTAATTAGTTTATTAAATATAGGTTACACACTATACTCCCCACGAAATCATTGGACCACTAATAAATAATGTGACGAGATCTGTTGTCCCCATTATGTTGTCTCCTCCCACATACCATTAGGGGGCAGTAAAAGCCAGTTAACCGAGATATACAACCATCACCCATAAATAATGACATATGATACATTACTAATGCAATTGTATAAGCCATTATTTAGTCTCTGAATGGTTCTGTAAAGGGTTTCAAAATAATTTTTTGTTTTATCAGAAGTCTCATTTTGGGAAAATTATTCATACAACCAATGTGTCCACATTTTTAGTGCGGCACACCAAACAAAATTAAAATAGGTAAATATGAGCACCTATTTATTTTCATCACTTTGGTAAGAAATTTATGTTTTTGCATTTAAATATTACATGCTTCATAATGTCAATTTATGCGACGAATGCCTAGAATACTTTCTCCTTGTTTTAATTTATTTTTGCTTCTCACTAATATAATTATGTGTGATTTATCATTAATTTACCTTTGGAAACTAAAACATCATTGAAACGAATTAGTGTTATTATTTTAAATATTATACTTTGTGACTCGTGAAAAGTTATACATTTTATAAATTTAACTTTTCGAATCGGATAGTTAGTAAGAAAAGGGGGGGTGTTCGGAGTTGAAGGTGAACGACGAGAGAGAGAGATGTGTATGCGCCTAACGTTCATCGACGCGTGACGATAACAACGAAGCGGCGCAACGGCAGGCGGAATTGAAGCCTTTGCACTGCACAGTCACCACCACGTGTTTGTGTGTCATCTCTCTCCCTCTCTCTCTCTCTCTTCGGAAATTCAGTCAATTTTGGTACCCCTACCCCACACACCATTCACGCCTTTCCAAATTCTTCTTCTTCTTCTTTTTCTCCATTTTTTGTTCTCTCGGTCTACAAGATTCCCTAGGATCTTATCATCAATCTTTTTCTCAATCAAACTTATTCAAAACAGGATAAATCATTTTAAATAATCACAAAGAAAATTTGTAGTTTTTGTCCTTTATGCTTGGTCACCTAGTCATTTTTATTTCGGAATTGATATTCTCAGTAACCGTTTCGATATTTACAGTAACATTCCTCTGTAAAAAGACAAAAATGTCCCTGGGCAAAAAAAAATAAAAACCAACTATGCAGCCCGTGAGGGTTGCAAAAAAAAAAAAAAATTGAAAATATCGAAACTCACGAGCTCTATTCCGTTTAATAATTCCTGCAAAGCATAGCCGGGTGGAATCACAAAATCGGATAAAAATCGAGACTACTCGGATCGGAAAAAGGTTAGTGGCGAAAGTTAAAATGTTTTGCGGTATAGTTTTAGATAGTTGGTTTGATTATTTTAGTTGTATTATGTCCGGATTTGTTAGTATTTTTGTCGAAAATGTGAATTTTTTACCGGATTGGCGAAGATCCGCCAGGTGATTACTGCAAATATCAAACTTAAGGGGGGGGGGGGGGGGGGGGGGGGGGGGCTACCATCGCCGGCGACTGGCGATGGTTTAGGCCAAAACCATCGCCCTTGGCCAAAACCATCGCCGGTCGCCGGCGGTATTTTTTTTTTTTTTTAAAGTGTTAGGGGTATTTTAGACTTTTCACAAAAAAATGTTACTGCAAATATCATGCCCCTTTTATTTTTGTGTTACAAGTTTTAGTAACCGTGTTTAGTCATGTTGCACTTAGAGTGCGCTTGGCGGGCAAGAACAACAAATAGTTAGAATGAATATTTGTTTACTATGATTAAAATTTTCATGTTCCGTATGTACATAAATTTAATTATTTAAATTATTATATAATCTAAAAGGTAATTTAAGATTCTTGGTTGTCGAATATGAGATCCCCACATCCTGGCTCTCATTCCCGTGCAACAATTCATATAAAAAATGTGATTAGATTGGTTGTAGACTGTCAAATGGGTAAGAGATGATTAATTACATGTGTCAAATAGGTAAGAGATGATTAATCACATAAAGAGTAACAATATTATAGCAATAAATTTATAGTTACTTTTCATAACATACATTCACTGGTGTATGTGGTCAACAAATTTTCCGTAAAAATTTAGTCAATAAATAAAAGTTACGTCATGAACTATGGAATGTGGCTATAAAATTGTTATTACGAGTGTCATTGATTCTTAAATAATAATGGCTCCGAAAGCCCCTTATAAGAAAATTTCGAAAAGCGCAGTATTTTTTTTATAAACGGAAACAAGTAAACAACGTTAAAGAAAAACTAATATCATGATACTCATAAGGGAAATTGAACTTGTAGACATTATCTACCATTTCTTAGATTCAAAGTTCACTTACACACTTCTCTATTGACAATCCTAGCGCAATGCTCATTCCTCTTATCAAAGTTCATTCGAACATTTTCATGCAATCGGTTGACAATGTCAGCTTTCTTAATTTGTGCCATCATCTACATATGTTCTGGGGAAGGGTTTAAAAGTTCCCACAGCTTCGGAACAAATTAATATTCTTAATTATTGTGCACTACTACAGAAATGCTCAAAGGAGGCGCCCCTTTGGAGGCGGGTGTACAAATACCCGCCTCCAAAGGTGGCTAAATAAAATTTGGAGGCGGGTGAAGGGGTCACCCGCCTCCAATTAGGAGGGAATTGGAGGCGGGTGATACCTTCACCCGCCTCCAGTAAGCTAGGAGCTTACTGGAGGCGGGTGAAGGCATCACCCGCCTCCAATTAGCAATTAATTAGAGGCGGGTGATGCCTTCACCCGCCTCCAATTTCAAATTACGAAAATGATTTTTTTAAATTTTTAATACTAGATCAAAAATTGTCTTTATTTTGGACTGTTGAAAATAATTTTGAAAATTTATCGAGATTCTACCGAAGCGAAAAATTAGTAGATAATAAAAATCACAAGTTTTACAAGAAATATATAATTTCGATTTTCATATTAAATACATAAGTATATGCAGCGTAGTGGTAAATTTAATGTGCAAGAGGTAAGTGAAACTCTAGGCGCGAGTTCGATTCCTACTAAAGCCATAAAGTGCAAGAAAAAGAAATTAAATTTTTTTACGAGGAGTTATTGGAGGCGGGTGCAAAATTGCACCCTTTGCACCCGCCTCGAATAACACTTAATGGAGGCGGGTGCAACATGCACCCGCCTCCAATAGAGGAGCATTGGAGGTGCACCCGCCTCCAATGCTCTATAATTGGAGGCGGGTGCACTCTGCACCCGCCTCCAATGTCCTAATTTATGGAGGCGGGTGCTGCATCTCCAATCCCCCTTAGGACCCGCCTCCTAAGGGGGATTTTGTAGTAGTGGTGTTTCGTGGTGAACTGATCAAAATCGGCTGATTTGGAACTATATGCTCCTATAAATCTATCCTAATTGAAGATATTATAATGACTATAATTTCATACTTAATCTATCTACTAAAAGAATTATGTTTTCTAAAAGGGCTGCGATTGCGGCATCGCCACATGAAGCTGAATGCGTGGCACTGAGGGTGGTTCTAAATCACTAGGTAGCCTTACCTACTCGACCCAAGCAATGCCCAGGTCGGGCAGAGCTACTAGGGCAAGGCCCTTGTGCGTTTATCGGTGACTCTGCTACAGTGGTGCTCGGTTCGCCATTACTTCTAGCACGGATCTTCCATTAGAATCTGTTCAACACCTGTATTCTATTCAGCCCCTCCTTAGTGAAGTCTCGAATGAAAGCACCTATAGGGTAGAGAGATCAAATAATGTAATAGCGCATGAAATAGCTCGTTACGTTTTTCGTCATGACATCCTTATTGACTATGGGTGAGAGTCTCCACCTAACTTTATTTCTCAATCTCTGTTAAAAGATTTGTAGCGCCATTGATCAAACTCTTTCCGCTTACATACATGTACTAATTTATCATGTGCAACCCCTAATTAGTCTATGTTGAAAAAAATAAGTGTATAAGTAAAAATAATTGTGATAAATGACTTGTTTTAGATGTTTTAGGCTTTAAAAATTATACTATTTCAGTTCAACAGAGAAAAAATATAATTAATTATATATTTTAAAGAATAATGCAAGACGGTCAGCATATTCTTCTTTAATCTATTGGAGAAATATACACACATATTTTATATATAGTACAAGAAAGAAGCAAGCTGTTGCTAGGGTTTTTCTTTTTTGGCTGCTTTGTAAGCCATTATATATGTACATTAATTAAGTATATCCTTAATTAATTAATGCAACTACAAAAATTTTGTTTTATTATACATACATGCATGTATAAACTAACCAGCCGGGAAAAATATACAAGTCCAAAAAATAAAAATAAAAAATTAATTTCTAGCTAATTAAGTTCCGGGCCCTGAATTTAATTGTATTTGACATTGCGTTCAAAATTGTAGTCATTGTCTTTTTAGGTGTCCTATTGAGTGTAAATTCCAGGATTTGTGGGCTAATTACTAATATTGCTAAAAGTTGCCAGCCGTACATTTTTGAACTATTCATGTTCAATTTCATAAATCCAAAATTGAATCCACTAATACGATTATTATAAAATAAAAATAAAAAATTATAGCTATTTTTTACATTATCTATAAGTTAACCTTGTTTGACACTTCCTCGGCTCTCAAATAATTAAATGTTGTTTGAGATGATTTCACACTTACTAGGTAAAGTTAGATTAACATATTTACCCTTCATTAATTAATATTATCAAATTGTGTACTTCTTTCCCTCTCAATTGCCATCAATATTATTAGTTTTTAGAGGGGAAAAAATGACGTTTAAAAATAGAATTTTTTTTGTACGTTTTTGTACCAAAATTTATAAAACAACCTATTTGAGAATATTGATGGTAGAGTTTATGGATAGGTGTTTATAAAATATATATATATATATATATATATATTGAATTACAAGTTGTCATTTAACCTTATGTTTCTCTTCACAAAATTATGGTTATTTCTTTGCTCACATTAAAAGAGTTCACCTTAAAAAATAGAGTAGTTAGGTATAACACATAGATAGGTAATGTCGCATCATTTTTTTTTCATTTATACCTTTAATTTTTAGGTTAAATGACACTACAGGCCAACAAACTATTAACAATGTAAACTTTTGGCTGCTGAACTTCTTTTTTGTGTCATTTTGGTTACTCAAGTTTCATAATCGTTTCGTTTCATCAATTTCATTAAATTTAAGATTAACTTTGGCCGTTGAACTATATGAAATGTAACATTGTACGTACCTTCTTAGTTATTTTGATCATTAATTTTGTAAAAAAAATTTCTACTACTATTGTGACAAATGTCTTTTTTTTTTTTTTTTTGGGTCCAAAGCCGTAAATTGGATTGTTTTATCGGGAGTCGAGGATTAGCCCAACGATAGTTCTGTTGGGCACTATCCCGCATGTTGCGAGTTCGACTCCCACTCGGGTGCGATAATGGTGGGGCCCAGTGGGTCCCAAAATTATATTAAAAAATATTTTTTTTTGTCATTTTGGCCATTGAACTATATGAAATGTAATATTTTGCCTATTTTATTAATTATTTTGATCATTGATTTTGTAAAGAAATTTTTTATTAATATTGTGACAAATTTCATATATTTTTTTATTTTTGGTCCAAAGTCGTATGTAACTTTTACAAATTGAGCACACGTACTATTATATTCTTAAGAGAATAACTTGAACAAATTAATTCAATAAACTTGTTTCTTTTTTTTTCACTTATTTCTTTTGTAGTTATGTGGTGAGATTTTTTTTTTTTTTTTCAGTAAAATCTTTCATCATTATTATCTACTTATTATAATTCTTACTCCCTTTGTTCCATTAAAATACTTTAGTTTAAAAAATATATAAATTTTTATTACTTTTAATGTATAACACATAATATAAGTCATTTTTGCAATTTTAATGTACAATTCGTGTATTTTTTTTGGTTAAAATTAACCATAAACTTTAACAAAATAGGTAAAATATTACTTTTTAGAGAGTGCAAAGCCAAATTGACAAAAAATAAAAAACAATTTTCATCAAAATTAACCTTAAAATTTAATGGAACGGTTGCAAGGACATGTTTTTAGAAGTTGAGTAATCATAATGACACCCTAAAACAATTTGTGACATGTGGTATTAGTTGCCCTAATTTTGAAATATGAAAAATTGTGAAATACATATTAGTAAGAATATTAAACCAGTAAAATTTATAACAAAAGAAACAAAACCCTTTCATCAGGATACAAAAGGTGTGTATAAACCAATAAAGCTTAATTACAGTTTAACCCTTGTATGTATAAACAAACACTTTATCTTTCGATCATTAATTTTAAATAAAATGAAGTTAAATAATAAAATATTGATAATGCAGACGAAAAAATGTAATTAATTAAGCTACATAGAAAGTTACATATAAAGATAATGTTAAAAATGGTTATATATATAAATTAAAAGAATTGGGTTGTACGTATGTGGTGCCTAATCAAATTCAAGTGGTGGGGCCAGGTGGGACAGATGAGGTGGAATTAATTAGGTAGATTTATAATTAAGATTAGTGAAAAGGCTAATTAATAATTTTGACTAGGTTGAATATTTATGATGCTGTCAACTTACGTGTGCACATTACATGGGACCGCCCAAACAGAAAAAGAAAAACCGTTGGTACCCAACGAAAACACCAGTACTAATGTTTTTGCTTACGTCAAAAACACTCTGGTTAAATCACTTTATTGATCTTTAATTTAGGATATTTTTTTTGTTTGGTTCCTTCATTTGAAATTAATCTATTGTGGTGCTTTAATTCACTGCAATATTTGTTTTGAAATGATTTAATTAACTTTAATATTTGTTTCAAAATGGTACAGAATGTCAATTTTAATAATAATAATAATATTTAAATTATTTTCAGCTAACACGCTAGATTCACACACATTAGGAGATAATAAATAAAAAAATTTACTTTGTTCACTCTTTAATTTAACAAGAAACAACTCACGTGTTAGTAAAAAATAATTCAAATATTATAAGAATTCAAGTTAGAAATATAAACCATTTTAACACGATTTTCAAAATTCATGAATTCGAAAGAAATAATTTCAAATTAAAGGAACACGTAAAAACAAAGTTTCAATTTATGGGACCAATGGAGTGATTTAACCGCTCTTTCTTTGTCAATTGTGATGACTGGTGATCAAATCAATTTAATTTAAGAGCCTACACCCATTCACGAATGGTTTTCCCATTTTCTCATCAGTTCGGCCGATGATCTTTTCATTATCTTTTATATTAATCAGTCACTTTTGCCAAACAATTATCCCGCGATAACACGGTTAAAAACACAGCTCATAACTATATTTTTGTCAAAATTTTGTGAATTAGCCCTTAAAATAATGGTGTTTGTCCTAATGTGATATCCACAATAACAACAAATGAATGTGTTTATGAGATGATACCTGGCCTCTATTAATATAATCGTTATTCGTCTTTGATGTGGTGCAAATCCTTAATATGGTGTCCACATTAATGGTGATT
The DNA here is from genome assembly GCA_016801395.1 of Leptodermis oblonga. Taxonomy (NCBI): domain Eukaryota; kingdom Viridiplantae; phylum Streptophyta; class Magnoliopsida; order Gentianales; family Rubiaceae; genus Leptodermis; species Leptodermis oblonga. The sequence continues at coordinate 5,988,598 of CM028756.1, read as the reverse complement.
TTATTTAAATATACCGTAAAACGTTCTTTAATAGATATTGTATTAAAAAAAGTCGATTACTTTTATAATTAATAAAGTAAAGAATTATTTGAAGAGTATAAAATAAAATGATGTAAGCTGGGGTAGATATAGGGGACCAAACCAAAGTCGTTAGGTGACTTTTCTTGAAACAAAAGGATTCGTTTTCTCACTTTTATTTTTTCCAACTTGTTTAAGATGATGTTGTAGGGTTTTTCAGTTTTGACAATATCTCTCTCATTCATCTCTTCCATCATCATTTATTCATTTCTTTCCTGCATGCCTATCTATCCCCACACCCCACCACGGCACCCCCGTCCTCCCCACACAATCAGTGGCGGAATCGAAAAAAAAAAATCTTGTGGTATTCAATATATAAATAAACGTATTTAATTTCTTTTATCGTTAAATATATATTACTAAAGAAAATGGAGGAGGGTCTAGAAATCACCCCAACCCAAAATTACATTATTTTTTGTTCTCTCTCTTTCTTTGATATGTTTAGAACTTTCCGAAAGTGAATACTCTATCCGCCAAAACTTTATCTCGAATTTATGTGTGGAAAACGGGGGAACAAGGCCAAGGGATATCCCTTCCCTTGCTTCCACACTATCCACCTTTCTTTCTTTTCTTTTCTTTTCTTTTAGGTTTGAATTGATTTGACTTCCCCTAAAGTCTAGACCACAAGGCATGTAACTAATTCTGAGTGTAGTTATACAATAACGTCCTCACCTTATTCAAAATAAATGATGCTTTAAACTGAATAATTATTTGTAAAATAAATAATGTTTTAGCACAAAAAAAATACTTCTTTCGTCTCATTTAAAGAGTTCATTTTAGAAAATAAATTCTTGTTTCATTTAAAAAGTATACTTTGGATTTGTTTACATTATATATCCTTACTAATATAATAATGTCTGGTCTACAATTAATTCTTACTTATAAAATAAGGATATAAGTGAAAAATATAATCTCAAATTACTCATTGTATATATTATACCTCATGACCCATAATAAGTTGTACATTTTTTAATGTGGATCCTTTAAATGGGACGGAGAGAGTTAATTTTTTTCTAAACTATCCTTATCTTAATTTAAGAATTATTAATTGTCTTAAATACTCTAATTGTTCAAGCTGCGATCCGTGCCGAGGTTAGCTGACCTCGTCCTGACTTCAGATACCTGCTTTTGGGATTTAATCTCCGATTTCACTCCGATGCTAGAAGTGTAGCAAATATCATAAAATAAGACTAAATGTGAATTCCATACCTTAGAAATGAAGAGGCGATCGAGTATTTATATAAGTCTCAAGCTGCTCGAACCTTGTTGGTGAAACAACATGCCACGCCAGCCGATGATGAGGCTTGACAATCATGAGGAATATCTTCTCTGATTCAGTTGTAACCGCCTCCTCGATCACTGTGCCAAACCAATGAAAGAGTTTCACGCGTTCCGAACACGTGTCACTTGCCCATAGGGTTCTCCCTTTACGGATGGTCTGCACCGTGGGCCTCTTTTCTTTCGGTCCTGTTATCTATTTCAAGCGTCATCTTCGCTGGCCTCGGCGTGATTTATATACTCAACACTAATAGTATATATGTTTAGTTTAATTGAATATTAATTGGATTACAACTCCAAAACTTTAGGTAGTAATAAATTACAACATGTAAAGAATTTTTAGTCATTTTAAAAATACTGTTAAACGTCATTTATTTTAGATCAATTAAAAAATACTGACTTTTTTAATGGAACAAAAAAAAAATTAATTACAAGTTATTTCTAAATATTATCTTAATAAAATTTAATCCTTGTTACATGACTAAGCTGGTACAAGCTAGTATAAGTTAATTTAAACTTGTTTGTTTATGCATTGTCCAAATTTTGTATTTTTACATTACCATTTAATTAGGCATGTTCTTTATGAAGGGGTTGAGTTTTGATTGAGTTTTGATTTTGAAAAAATAGTTTTATAATGTAAAAAGTGTATTAGAAATGTAAAAAGTATTACTAAATAGTAAAAAATTGATAAATATTAATTATAATATATTAAATTTACTGTTGAAATCAAAATTGAACAAAAATCAAAACTTAAAGAACAAGTCATTGACGATACGACCATAAAAACAAATGAAATATAATAAACAAGGCAAGCCGGATTACTACTACTGTGCCAGCTGGCAACTCAGCTGGTAAGAAACTCTTCGTCAAATCTTTTTGGGCAGGATTACATTGACATGCTTGGTCAAATTACGAATGAGTCCTTATAGTTTTTATCAATTATAAATACCTCCCTGAATAATTCAAAACAATTTTGAATTGTGTTTATTAATTTGACTAATAGTATGGGTGATATCGATCCAAGCCTAGTAAAAAAATTGGAGTGTTCAAACTCTAATCAATTGTTAAATATTCATGTCTATAATTCTTTTCATATTCGTTCATTTAATAAAAAATGAGTTTGATCTGAACTTTTACCGATCCGATCCTAAACTTCTTGTTGAAAATTCGCATTTGTTCTCAAACATGAATATTAGAGATCAATTTTATAATTATAACCAAATTATAAAGGAAATGTATTTGTAATTTTCATAAACTACAAAGAGTAGCTAATTCGTAATTTGATCAAATCTCGAATAAAGTAAATGTAATTTGCTCATTCCTTATTGTTCGTAAGAAATGTAAATACGTTTAATTAACTAAATCGACATTGTCTGTGTGGTGTGTTAATTAAGGATAAATTAATTTCCATATCATGTATTCATGTTTTTTTGGGGCAACATAATGAACATAAACAAAGTAAACATGAAGTACTTTTGAGCTAAATTTCACGGTATAATTAACTTATTTATTAATTTATATTCCTATTTTAATTTACGGATTTATAATTATATGGAAAAGTTAATATTTTGTAATGACGTATCAAGTAATTCACTAATTAATTGGATAATAATTTTGTAGTTTTTTTTTAACAGCTGATTAAATGGCTGGGGGGCTTGGGGACCTTTTATTAAATAAATGCGTAATTGCAAAAAAATTCCAAGGGGACATAATGAGCCTTATCTTGGATATACAAAAATGCAAGAATGCAAATGCAGCCTATACACGTGTAAGACTAAGCATAAGAAACAAAACGGAATAAAACATTAAGCCCGCAAGTAGGGAAAGCCCGCATCTAGTGTGACCAGCCACATAATTATCCTAGGAAGAATATGGTGAACAAAGAAATCCGTAAGACCCGTCAGACTAGCAGTTTGAGCCAGGTTATCCGCCACCGCGTTCCCTTCTCGATACAAATGGGAAATGCTCCCATTGCAATGCCTCAGATCAGATATGAGATTCCATCCAATGTGGCAGTTGAGTGCCAAAGACCTGAATCTTTCTGTACTGCCATTAAAAAGAGTCATGCGCTAGAATTATGTTATTAATGATTCTATTGTTACAAATAACAATTATTCGAGAAATTATTCTATGCAACTGTTGATAATTATTCTTATACAATATTGTAGAATTATGAGTGAGGCATATTAATCGTGGCCGAACAATCCAATACCTTTCTTTCAACAAAAAGAAAAAGTTGGAATTAATGTTAATGATTATTTTGTGTATGTAATGTAAAGAAAGGTGGATGAGAAATTAATCTGTACTCTTTTCCTTTTTTCGGTTGCTTTCAAGGGAATTCTTAGTGTGATGCAACACTCACAAAAAACAACGATTTTTGGCTAATTAAGATAGTATATGGTACTACTTACGTACGTCGATATCTCAGCCAGGGAATTGGATATATATATATATATTTATTTATTTATTTATATTTATTTATTTATTTATTTGTTGATACGAATGAAGTTGTCTGTCCCTTTTTAATTTCGGTGAGAGACAAATGTTTTTGTTGTTGGGCACTACAATGAAATCCCCTTGTATTATCTTGTACTCAAGCCATTATTAATTGCATGCCTTAGCCATATATATATATATATATATATATATATGTAGTTCCAAAAATAATTTAGAGAGTGATAAAACTCGGTGATTGATGCGACATTATATGATTAGAGCCGCTTGACAGTTACAATATTAAGTATCCAATAACATTCATCTATACGGTTGCCAAATGACATACGCGTTAGTCACAGTGAGAATTCACTTTGAATTTTTACTGTGTGTATCACCACTCATATATTCTCTTGCATCTTTTCAATTAAAATGTTCAAATTAAAATGGATAAATATATATATATATATATATATATGCACTAATCTTAAAAAATTAGCAAACTATTAAATTTACCATCAATGTTTCATAAGAAAAATAAAGAATTGCTGTTAATAAATTTGACAAAAATAAGATGAAGAATGAATTTGAAATTTAATTAATTTGTTGTATTCAAATTTGTAAAATAATACTTATTTAAAAACATAAACATTTGATTATTACTCTCTCTATTTCATTAGAAGAGTCAACTTTGATCAATGTATGAATGTTAAGGTACAACACTTAAATTAGTCAATTTGATACGTGATTATATTAGTAAGAGTAGGAAAAATAAAAATTTGAAAGTAAACTCTTCTATTGAAAAAAAAAAATATTTCTCAAAGTGGACCATTTTAATGTAACGGAAATATTACAGGACAAAGAAAGAAAGGCGAGGTTGGAATGATGTTATAGGAAGTCTTTACAATTCTGAGGTCATCTATATAAATTTTGTAGGTTACAAGCGAAATTTTATAATAATAATAAAAAAAGCAATAAAAAATAATAGATTAAGTATGAATCTTTAAAATTACCTTAGCTTTAAAAATAAATATAAATTAGGTGGTTGGATGGGGGGCAAAGGTGGCCATGGGAGGGGCCTAGGTTGGAGGATTATGAGGGAAAGAGGTAACATGGATGTGCCATTGCTATTGGACATGTTCTTTTTGTTTCGTTTTGAAAACGATTTTGGTTTCAACAATAAATTTAATATATTTTAATCATATTTCATCATTTCTAATACAACTTTTTACTATTCAGCATCTGCTTTTTACATTTTCAATACATTTTTTACATTATAAAATTATTTTCCAAAATTTATTTTCAAACTTAGTTTGAAACCAAAGATAGAGAACAGGCCCATTGTGTTTGTGGGTCCTATATCTTCTTGTTGGGATTATGAGAAGGTCACAATGGTTGGTTATTTATTTATTTATTTATAATACACTTTGATTTGGTTTGGGAAAAGAAACAAAAAAAAAAAAAAAATCACTCAAAGTCATGTCATTTTCTATAACTGATACTCCCTCCCATCTAAAATTATACAGATTAAAGAATTGATTTAAATGACAAGGAGTTTTAGGGGGCGTTTGGTTTGAATTGGGGAATGGGAATAGGTATATATGGGTTTGATAGTATGGTAGAATGAGAATAAAACCCACTCTCTGGTGGGCTTGACTGATTGCTGATTATTTTGGTTTCATTTCCAAACTCATTAACTAAACAGTCATATTTTCTATCATTTCATTATTTCATTTCCAAACCCAAGAACCAAACACCCCTTAGAGTTTTAATCTAATTAATACTCAGTATATATCAACAACTCAAATGAACACTCAGTTAGATCATTACTAGGTATTCAAAATAATTAGTAACTCTTATTTAGATACGTTAAGACAATGACAAGTTGGAAAAAAAAATTATATTTCTTTGCTAAATCGTTATTTATTTTGAAGATTGTTATTCGATCCAAAACGACTTTTATTCTATATCGAATGGACTATTTATTAAAAGCAACGATACACAACTCAACTAACCTGGAGAGAAAATTCACTTTCATGAATCCAATAGTTATTCCTCCCTATTTATTTTCTCTAATCATCATCAAATTAATCATTTCCTTTTGTTTTGTGCTTATACTCTTCCTCCTCCTCATTAATATTTATTTTTGATTTCTACTTTTTTTTTTTTTTACTGGCCGCACAAACCTTGATTTCGCCTATCATTTCATTGACATTTGTTAAAGTAAAATAATTATATTAAGTTGAAATAATAAAGCTTAATTTAAAAAAAAATTCATATGCCAGTTAAATATATATATGTGAGTGTATTTTAATATATGTGAAATTTAGACACAAATTATGGATATGAAATAATTATCAAGAGAACTATTTAGAAGAGGCCAAAAAGAAAACAAAATCAAAACATTATGAAATAGGCCAAATTATCATGATACGTTGGTGACCAACGAAAGACAACAACTAATTTTCATGGTATATTAAACGCAATTCACTGCAATGATTAAAAAAGTAAGTTTAGTTTATAGTTTATCCTAAGTTAGACTCTCATCTTAGCCAGAATTATAGTAAAAGTTCAAATAAAAAGAAAAGTTTATAAGTAATAATTAACCTATGAAGTAGTTTTTTTTTGTCGGAAAAAGCGTATAAATTATATTAATGGCACTGGAAGTCGTTCAGCAACGATTGAGAAACAAAATCAGGAGGAACAACCCATACCCGTTCTACATTACGGCACGTGACCCCAAATGTGGTCAGAGTGTGTGCGATGGTATTTTTAGCTTTCTCTACCCAAAAAATTCCCCCTACGCCATGGGATGGGCATCCATAGCCTGCATAACCCAATCCACTAACCCCATAGCCGCCGGGGGCAATAGCTCCTCACCACGCACCGCGAGGACAACGGAGGCAGCATCCCTGATTAGAGAGCAAGGTGCCCATCCCCTGCTGCCAATCAGCTCCATCACCAATAATGCTGCTATTGTCTTAGCCTCCTCCGGAGAAAACACATTTGTGATTTTTCTAGCCAACCCTAACAGCCATTTGCCCTCCGTGTCACAACAGAAAACACCTACCGCCCGTCGTGTAACTGGGTGGTAAGCTGAATCAAAAAACACTCTAGTTTCGCTAGGAGCAGTCTGCAATAGGGAAAATTGCATGAGAGTAATGCTTACCTTCTCTGGGCAAGTTACTGCAGTCCTGAAATTCCGCAGAGCTGCAGACGCTACTTGCACCACCCTTAGTGGGTCTTGACTAGGTTCTCCATGTAGTCGTTTGTTCCGCTGGAATCAGATCAGGTCGAGTGCGACTGACACAATCCCAAGGGTGTCTCCCCAACCTTGTAGCAAAAACTCCTTCAGCCACACGTGACCCTGCTCTCAGGAATGGAGATACACATCTGTGGTGCAATGGAGCCCCTCTAGTACCGCCCGAGCAAACCTACACTCAAAGAATACATGCGGGAGGAAGTCTCCCTCGGCATAGCATAAATGACAGATAAGGGGGCCCATGAGCACATGGCGCCTCCAGAGGGCATCCCCAGTCGGAAGGGTAGCCGTAAAAAAAGCGACACAAGAAATGCTGCACTCTGGGAGGAACCTTTAAACTCCATATTTTCTTCCAGACCGGGTCAACTCAAGCTTCCTGTGCTCCAGTGGAAAGGGCTTGGACCAGTGGGTTGGACGTAGTGATAAGACTGTGATATGCACTACGAACCGAATGTCTCCCTTTTCGGTCCGGAGTCCATGCCCAAATGTCATTCCCTCCTTAGGCTCTTAACGACACCATACAAATCTGGTCCTCAGTTTGGGGTGGGAATAACGCCCTAACCAAAGGCTTGTTCCAGGACCGAGGTTCCTCCATCATCAACTCTGACACCCACTGCGGTAACATAAAACCTTGGGGTAAGTTCTACTGTGAAATTTGGCAGGCATTGGGAACCTAGGGGTTCTTCCAGATCCTCGTGCTCCTTCCCGTCCCGATCAACTGATGAGCCTCCAACTTCAGTACGTCCCTACCCTGCACATCCCTACCCTGCACAATACTTCTCCAGGTGAAGGACGGCCTCGAACCCAGCCCGACTTGTAACAATGAGACCTCCGAAAATACTTCGCCTTCAGAACCAGCCCTAGCAATGAGTGTGGCATGGTAAGTAGCCGCCATGCCTGCTTGCTGAGCATTGCCAAATTAAAGGCTTTCAACTGTCGAAACTCAAGACCTCTCTTTTTCTTGCTTCTGGCTAGCTTATCCCAAGATACCCAATGCATGCCCCTTAACGAGCCAGTCTTTCCCCACCATAACCCAGAAGCCAACCTTTGGATATCCTCTAGAATACCATCCAGGAGCAGAAAGCAAGACATGGCATAGGTCGGAATAGCCTGAACCACTGACTTTATATGTTGCTCCTTTCCTACCCAACTCAAAGATTTCTCTTTCCACCCCCCAATCCATTGGGCCACTCTATCCTTCACCGATTGGAACACTTCCTTCTTGCTACGACCCACCACACAAGGAAGGCCTAAGTAGTTCTCATGCTTTTCCACCTCCCCCACTTGTAGTACGTCACAAATATTTACCCTAACAGCCTCAGTTGTGCCGGACTTAAACAAATGCCAGATTTTGCAAAGTTAATGCATTGACCCGACACCGTAGAGTACACTGAGATGGCCTCCTTAATGGCCTCCGCCTCCTGTTTCGTGGCCTCCCCAAACATTAGGGTATCATCAGCAAAGAAAAGGTGAGAGATCCACCGCTATACCACTGATTCTTCCCCTACACTGGAGGTCCTTAAGCATAATAGACAACATCTCTGAGCAGAGAATAAAGAGATAAGGCGACAGCGGGTTCCCCTGCCTAATACCACACTTTGGATCCAGATAACCAAAATCCTTGCCATTCAGCAGAAAAGAGAATGAGACTGAGGAAAGGCAAGTACGGACGAGCTGCACTAGCTGGTCTAGGAAACCGAAGGCAGCTAGTAGGGGGCAGACAAAGTTCCATTCCACTCGATCAAATGCCTTACTCATATCCAACTTGAGGGACATAAGGCTTTTTCATAAAATGGTGGGTCTCGTATGCAATTAAGATGTTGTCCGAGATATTTCGCCCAGGGACAAATAGCGACTGCATTTCGCTGATCACCTCTAGGAGAACCTTTTGGACACGATTCTCAATCACCTTAGAAGCCAGCCTATAGACCACATTGCACAAACTAATCGGGGGCGGAACTCCGGGATTTTCTTGGGAGAGTTCACCTTCGGGATGAGGACAATGTGCATGTAGTTTACCCCTGCCGGGAGGCTACCTAAGTTGAGAATCCCAAGGACAAAAGTCATCACACAGGGACCAACAATATGGCAAGATTTCTTATAAAAAACTGGACTCATACCATCAGGTCCGGGAGATTTGAAGGGGTGCATTAGCTTCAGTGCCCGTGTAACCTCATGCTCCGTGTACTGTTGTTACAGGCGACAAGACGCCACTTCCGACACCCTCGGCCGAACTCGGGCCAGGGCCTGTGCAATCTCCTTGGCAGATGGAGATGTGGTGAAGAATATACCCCGAAAGTGCTCCAGTACGATACCCTCAATCTCTTCCAACCCAGTCCTCCGCACGCCTTGACTATCCTCCAGGCCAACCTATGAAGTAGTTTTAAAAGATAATAACAAAAATATATTTTCATATGATAATACCATGTAGCAATAGGACATTAATTTTCTTAATCTATATTTTCTTTTATATATAGTAAGATAGTAAGAGATTAAAAAATACTCCCTTTGTCCCTTTGTATTACCAGAAATAGTAATACAAAGTGGACTTTTTGAGTGAGACGGGGAGGGAGTACTATTTGGGAATCTGTATACTCTTACGCTTGATTGCTCGTTTTCTTACCTGCAAATGGGTGTCACTGTACTTTAGAGGTTCTTGGAAATTTGACCCCAATGCCGTTAAGGGCATCGTCCTCCTCTTAATGAATGAATTATGATTTGTAATTTGGTTTTATTCTTATTATATTAAGCACACAATCAAATAAAGGTACAAAAAAAAAAAGAAGTACTTTAACATCACATGAAGCTAATTTATTTCATCACATACTGCATGAGATGCCATATTAGTTTGTAGTTTTGAGGTTGTCATCAAATTCTTAATTTAGTCATCCCTCTTAAAAGTTATTCCAATAATTCCATATTTTTTTCGAATTTTTTATAATGTAACAACAATTTTACTTTTTTTTCTTCTAAAAGTTAAGTGTGTATATACCTATTTCAATACAAGAAACCATTAAATTTTCAATGTCATCATTCATCTAATTTTTTCTCAAATTTAGTAGTATTCGTTAAAATTCTTCATTTTTCCAAAAAGACATAAGGGGTGTATTAGATAATTAACTAATTTTTTTTAACTAACCGTACATATCTTAATTGAGACACTTAAAAAGAAACAAAGAAGTATGCAAGCATACAAACGTACATCTTCTCTTTTATTTCAATAGTATAGCCCTGTTTATATATATATATATATATATATATAATTATATATTTTAGGGGCAAACTATAGTTTCTTCAAGAAATTATTCAGCCATTAAAAAAAGGCTTATACGACCACTTATGTAATTACTTTGATAATGCATCATAGGTCACTATTAAATGGATGAATGGTTTCTAAAAGGGACTATAGTATTTTCCATTGTTTCATACCCTATTAATATAGTTACGTATAGACTCTCTAAATGAGACGAAATCCTCTTATTGGAGGAAAAGAGTTCAGCATTTGTAGAGTAAAAAAGTGTTACTACTACTCCTTTTATCCTGAATGAAGAGTCATATTTCAACAAACAAAAATACATATTTAATTTTATGGGTTTATATATTTAATACATAAAATAACTAATTTCTTAGATATTATTTCACTTATGTCCTTATTTTTTAAATGTGTGTTAGTTATGAACTACATATAATTATATAACAAGGATATGTAAACTAAAATAAAAATAAAAATGTGACTCCCCCCATTAGAATAAAAGAATTCTTACTTTAAATAGAACTCTTCAGTTGGAGAAATCATTCATGTGCATCATATTTACCCATCAAAAAAAGTATAACACATTATGACCCCTGTTTTTTTTTTAATAGACTTTCAAGTTAGCTACAGTTTCACCTCAACTAAATGTCTCGAACGGTACCATCCTACGTGGTAGTCGGGTACCATCCTATATGTCTCATTCAATTGGGACTAATAGAGTATATAAGTGGTAACCCTATCGCTTGAAAAGTTAGCTCAATCTAGAGGCATTTTGAGACGAGTAAATTAGAAGATAATGTAGGCAAATAAGGTAGAGAATCAAACCTAAACAAAAAACAAAAAATAAATAAAAAGTTAGAGAATCAAAGAATTGTTTGTTTTCTGGGACTTGAAGAGTGGTACAAAATACATAAGTATGATAATGTAGACCTCTAATTGGGTAAATTTTGCAAGACAAAATGTTAGTTATCTTTTCCTTTGTTTCCACCTATTCCGGTGCTTAAGATTAGGTAAAAATAATAGAGATCTGAATTCAATGGTGGGGGTGGCCTAAACCCTAAATTTTTGGTGGTTTTTATTTATTTATTTTTTTGGTTTGGTCTTTTGACCAAAGTAACAGAAACAGTCCCCAAAGTAACTTTTTTTACTTAAACGGAACAAAGGAAATTTTGAGCGGTTTTGCTTTAACTATGAACATGCCCTCTAATTCTAGCAATGTAAAGTATAGTTTGCTGAATTCATCATCAATTAGTTAACTAATGTGTTATTAGTTTTAGATGCTAATCTAACTACTACTTGAGAGTTTCATTGGCCTTTTCTGCCCCATGTCCTTTTTCAATTTTTGTGTATCCCAATCGTACAATATTGCCTAAGTTTAGATCCAAATGAAGCAACATTGATCAACTAGGGCAAGTTGTATCTCGCTGTCTAGTGTTTAGGCTAAATCGGTTCCTGAGATCTCCTACAACACTGCCTCAATTTAGGTCCAAATGAAGTAACATATATTATAACTAGGGTAAATTGTGTCTCGTTATATGGTGTTTGCGGCTAAATCGGTTCTTGAGGTTTGGGCTGATTGTAACTCGGTACTTGAGGTTTTAACAAATTGCATTTTAATCCTTCTACATGAACTGATATGTTACTTTGAGTTAAGTTTGAAAAACTGGTATGTTACGCTAGTATAAAGTGTATGGATATAAGAATAATATTCTATTTACTTAGAAATTGATATATAATTTGTTGAAACTTAAAGTGTCGCGAGGGACGCCACTGCCTCTAATCTCCTGCCATGTCTTAATGTTGTTGTTACTTGTACCTGAAAATAGTATCACTGCACCATCTAAAAGTTGATGTACCATGGCCTTTCACAATTTAAAACCTTAAATGTCATGAGATATACCATTGGCAATACGTCTTGATTGATGACTTATTGATTTGGAAATAACACTAATAAACTATAGGCTCACTTGGTGTAAATATATTCATCGAAATGGCCACAAAATTTTATTATTTATGATTTTATAAACTTTGATTGGTTTCTCTGAGTTTTTCAAAACCATGTTCGTTCAATTCAAATTTGTGGTTAAGAGTGCTTCTTTTTTCTCTTTTTTTTGTTGACAGAGTTGAGTTAATTGGGTATATGACATTGTGGCAGAAGCAGTGAATCAATGGAGATTAATAAAAGCACTGATTTTGGTGGACATAAATAGGTATCGGATTCAGAGCCCTTCAATCTTTGATTGTTTCAACTTTCAATTATTTTTCTTACATCGCATTAATTGATAGTAACTGCGAGGATAGATCTTTTTCTTTCAAAAGTTGCTCTCCATTTACGTACACTAATAGTTTACGAGCGGCGTGGTGGTCTATTTCGACGCGGCTTAGGACGGCATGTTATTTATTGAAGGTTTGAGTTTTGGTTTTTGAAAAATAATTTTATAATATAAAAAGTATATTGAAAATATAAAAAAATATAGTTAAATAGTAAAAAGTTGTATTAAAAATAATAAAAATTTATTATTGAAACCAAAATAAAAACTTAAATAACAGGCCCTAAGCCTCAGTGGCCAAAGCACTAGCGGCACCGGACGCCCTTTGGCTCGCAACTGAGCTCCCAACCTCCCCCTCAGCCATGACGGGGGACACTGAAGCCATAATTCGGGCAGCCAAAACCCAAGGGGTGGATCGCTCGGACATGGGGGGCATCATAGACGAGATACAACAACTGAAACTCAAGCTTCAGTGGAACGCTCTATCCTATATCTGAAGATCCTATAACTAAATAGCCAGCCGTTCACGGCAAATTCCACGGCTTAGATTACCAATTTTGGGATCACCCATCCAACTATTTCAACACTCCTCTCTATTCCCACATAATCTTAATACTTAGCCTTTTAGCTTTAAAAAAAAAGATTAATTAAAATAATTTCATCTTAAATAATAGTATTTAAGGCTTTTAAACTTTTGACTCGTTAATTTACAAAATAGATTTATTTGTTCTCTTTGGAAGGAGGCAATTGACACTCGTGTTTTTTCACTTTAAATTATTATAAGGGAAAGGCAAAAAAAAAAAAGGCGCAATATAACTAAAATAGTATTTCAATTGAAGGAAAAAAAAAAAAAAAGAAAATTTCAAAACACTCATGAGGTCTGGTAAAAAAAATTAAAAATCAAATAAACTCTGAGATTTAAAAGATATTTAAAAAAACATTGGACCGATAATTGACTCCTTGGATTTGTATAAAATGGAGAAATGCCTTCAAGTTTCCAATAATAGTCTTTTGATTAATGACATTTTATGTAGTATATCATAAAAATTTAGGAGGAGGTTTCAATACTTTGAATTTTGAAACCATGAAATCTATTTTGATATTCGCGCAAATCTCAGAAAGTGTTTTAAAATTAAGCTTTTGAACATAGGTAACAATATATTGTGAACAGTTTAAAGTGATAGTTTTGGTCTAACAACCAAAAGAGCATTTTGAACATTTTTTTTCCTCTTGTTTTTTTTAATAATAGTTTGAAATCACAATATATAAAAAAATAATATGGGTATAGATTCTTTTTACCCAACTCCCTTGTGCTACTCATACTGCTCATGGGGTATAAAGTTTTGATGGTAAAAGAGTGGGAGAAAGGGATATCTTTTGTATATTGAGCGGGCAAAAATCAAAGGACTTAAGGGGGTGTTTGGTTCGTGGGTTTGGGAATGAAGAAATGGAATGATTAGAGTTGATGGGTTGGGGAATGTCAAACTGGGAATGAAACCCAAATAATTAGCAATTAGTCAAACCCACCAAGGGAGGGTTCATTCCCATTACCATTTGACCCTACTATCAAAACCATATTCATCCTCATTCCCCGATTTAAACCAAACATCCAATATAAAGGGAAAAAGATAATTAATCATTTTTAATTAAGTAGCACTTCTACTCTCTTTATATTATAACCCACAATATTCGAATATATTATTTGAAAAGCATAAAACCCCAACCTCAATATTTAGATATTATAAATTGGGCAAATTATATTTACCCATTGTCTTTGGGTATAGTTATAAAACTAACCATGAACATTTTTATGTGAAATTAGATTTACACTCCTTAAATTGTTCATATTACAAAATGAAACAAGTGAAGTATAGAAACTACAAAAACCAAAGCATGTGGAACTTAAAAACTACATACCAGGCTTTGTGAGGCATGCAAAATCGTATTTTAATATGTATCGATAGGTTTTTCTAAAATTGTTAAGCTTAATTATGTAATTTTGCGAAACAACATAGTTGATTTCATAATTATACCCAAACAGAAGGACATGAATGTAATTCACCCTTAAAAATTAGTAGGTGGGGCCCACATGCCACATCCCTCATTGACCATTCACCCAAACCTAAAACTTCATGTGTCACTAAAAGTGTGTGGGAAAATTACTACTTAGATTAGAAAGGATGAGAAGGTGTGAAAGAGAAAGAAAAAGAAAAAGAAAAAGAAAAAGGAAAAGAAAAAAACTTTCATAACATAAAAGAAAAGAATAATTTCCCAAAAACAAACTTAAACGCACAAGTCAAGCTCTCTCTCAAAGTCTTAAAGCTGAAAAGGTAGAAAAGTAGTCTTAGAAAATGTACGTAATTAATAAACCCTTTTTCAATTAGGGATAGAATTATCCTGTGACACTTTTTACTAGGTATTGATTCTCTAATTTATGAATTCAATTAATTAAAGTGTCAAACTTTTTGGTTTTTTATAATAATTTTTATAGTAAATGTACTGAAATTCGTCCAACAATAATTAAATATGTCTTACACAAAATGGGGTGAAACTCTCGTTAATACAACAATTGGAGCGCAATTGAGAAGCGGAAATACTGAATTGAAGATGATCATATGCTTGCTGCTGCCACTTGTACTTGCATGAAAATAATGAAACTTGTACATACATGAAAATATTGTCACCGCACATGGAATTTATGAATTCAATTAAAGTTTCATATACTTTTTGGTTTAGTGTTTAAATTTGTTTACTTGGGGTTTTTCCTCTCTTTTCTTGATAATATTATAAATTATTTAAAATTAAATGCAAAGTTTCTTGTTTTAACAATATTACCTAATATTGAACAACAACCATTCATTTTTCTAAATATATGCTAAAAAATAATATTAATTTACTACTAATTATTTTTCCCTTTCTTCTTCATGTGCTAGTGAAATAGAAAAAGGAAGGTTCTCACTCTCTTTCTTCTCTCTAGACCTATTTTCTCATTGGCTTACACATTATGCCCTTTTCCAAAACTATGACCCAAAAAAAAACCCCAATTTGAAAATTTTTAAAAAAGAAAAAAGAATTTTTATTTTTTCTTTAAAAAAAAAAAATGAAGGAAAAGGGCACAGCAACCCTTGCAGCCTTATTCCCTCTTTTTGTATTTGGCATTTGCCCTGATATTTCTAGTATATAAAGCCGCCATTCCCCCTCCTCAATTCCAATCTCATTCCTCTTCTCTTCTCCCCTCTCAGTCCCCCTAAAACCATCTCCATTGCATTCTTCTTCCTTCTTCTTCTTCTTCTCTCTGTTTGCCGCTCTGTTCTCTCTTCCGGTCGTATGAAAAAGGGTTCCCCAGTTTTTTATAGTCTTCTGCGTGTTTAGTAATAATACTAGTAAGAGTGGATAAGGTCATAGAACCGGCGCAACCGTTGTGACAAGATATACAGCTGTTTCTCTTCTTGTTGCGAGATTACTGCTTAGTTTTTACGTTTTGATTGAGGTTTCTTTCTTTTTTTTGTCTCTTGTGCTTTCTCAGTTTTTTTTTTGTTTTTTTGGTTTGTTTGGAGTGTATAAATATGCGCAGTGGCGCATATGCACACCATTGAAATGTGTGGGTTATGCATAAAGTTGCCGTCTTTTTGGGGAAAGGGATTGATTTCTTGTCGTCGTTGTTGTTTTTGAAGGGATTGAAGAAAAGAGTTGCTTAGTTTTGCGTTGTTGTTCCGAGAGGAGTTGGTTGCTTTAGAGATTAATCACGAACAATGAAGTACGTTTTAGTCACTGGCGGAGTGGTGAGTGGGCTGGGAAAAGGGGTGACGGCCAGCAGTATTGGGCTCCTCCTTAAAGCTTGCGGGCTTCGTGTTACTTCCATTAAAATTGGTATTGTTGCTCTCCCTTCTTCTCCTTATCCATTTCTTTCATCACCACTTTCGTTTGTCAAAGATGCTTGTTTTTTGGGGTTGGATTTTTCCTGGGTTGACTCTTTGTATCTTTATTTTTTTGGTGTGTTTCTGCTCCTCTGGGGTGGCTGGGAAGAAATGGAAAAAAGGGATCACTCTCATCTACAGTGCACTCTCCGTTTTTGTGCTTTTAATGTTTCCATAATCAATTTGGAGTTACGGATCGCAGTCAAAAAAGGGTTTTTTAAAATTTCCCTTCTATCTATATTTTTTTTGGGTTTTTTTTTATGCGGTAAATTTGACTCTCAATACTGTTCTTGCCTTCTTCGGGCGGCTTTGTTTTGTGTTTTACAAAGTTTCATGCTTGAGTCGACAAATCTTTGACAGTAATGAGTGTTTCTTGAACCATAATGCTAGAACCTTAATACCAAGAGAAGTTGCAGTTGTATGATTTTTTTTCGTTCGTTAAAAAGAAATCTGGTTAAATGTTAAAGCGATAACTTTTTAGCTTTGTCCGCTTTGGTTTTAGCTTTGTCCTTTCTACTCCGTTTTCCAACTGCTTGTCGATGTTTACTTGAAGATGTAAATATCAATACAAAGCACTCTAAGGATTTTATAGGTATTCAGAAAACATGATTTGATCTAGTGCTGTCATTAATTTTTGTAAAAAGGGGAAATTTCTTTTTTTTTACAGTAAGGACTGTTCAGATTGTTATCATCAACAAAATTGTCGTAGCGTTGTAATTTTCAATCAACCAACGCTTTTGGACTTATGTGCTTCTTCCATCTTTGTAAAACTCTTTGATTTTATTTTCCTTGTTTCAATATTTGTCGCTTTCTAATTAAAAAGAAAAGTATATGGCCTTTTTGACTAGGATGATTTCCGTTATGTGTAGAGAGTAAGTGTTGTGCCATATTCACATGCTTTTATTTATTTAATTTTAAGTAACAGATTAAGATTTCTAAATTTTTTCTGTATATTTTTTTCCCTTTAGATCCTTATTTGAATACCGATGCTGGGACTATGTCACCATTTGAGCATGGAGAAGTTTTCGTCTTGGACGATGGTGGAGAGGTTAGTTGGAAAAGTTTCCAGATTAAGCTTCTTTCACCTTAAAATTATATTTTTAATCTGAGTTTTCGATAGTTGTCACGACGCTCATTGTGCTCCTGACATGCCAGTATAACGTTTTGGTTTGTTTAGTTTGTGGTGATTAATATTGTCAATTGGAAGTGTGGGGAGTAGCCCACTCCACGTAGTGGGACAAAGGCTTACTTGTTGTTGTTGTTAGAAGCGGGGAGTAATTTTAACTGTATGTCTCTTAATTAGATGCAACAAACATGATGTGTTCGTTTTGGCTGTAATGATGCTACATCATCTGGTATTGAACCGACATCTCTTTTTGGTGATAAAAGTTAAAAAATGGTTTCTTTACCACTTAGCTGGAGTTTCAGCTGTTGCCTGCTATCTCTGTTATAAATTATTTGGGATTTTCTTAAACTGGCCTGCACTATTGTCTTAAGCGGATGAAAATGTAGGATGATTCCCTCTCATACCTACAAAGAACTGACATACAATTTTTTTAAATATTTTTCTCCCTTTTAAGGTGGACCTGGACCTTGGAAATTATGAACGTTTCCTGGACATTAAATTGACGCGTGACAATAATATTACTACAGGAAAGATTTACCAGGTAAGTTTATGGTGGTTCCATCAGTGACTGCTGCTTGATAATATCAAGTATTAAGCTTTGATTAAAATTCGCTGATGACAGTTATCTGCATCTTTTTAATAGTCTGTCATTGACAAAGAAAGGAGGGGAGATTACTTGGGAAAAACTGTTCAGGTTGGTCATTCTTTCTGAATTGTACTTTACCGTTTACTACCACCCGCTTGTTTCAAAAAATTTAAGGCATTATCCTTTCGTATAGGTTGTACCTCACATTACTGATGCCATACAAGAGTGGATTGAACGAGTGGCAGCCATACCAGTTGATGGGAAAGAGGACCCAGCTGATGTTTGTGTCATTGAATTGGGTGGCACAATTGGTATGTTAGTGATGAGGCCTTATTTGTGCAGATCTTTCTCTCTCTCTCTCTCTCTCTCTCTCTTTTGTTTTTTTTCAATAGTTACTATGAATCCTTGACTGTACATGATGACCAGATATGACCCATATAGCCGACCTCACGTAGTGGGACAAAGGCTTAGTTGTTGTTCTTGTCAATGAAACCTTTTCTAATCAATTTTATTTTCTTAAAAAATATTGCAGGAGACATTGAATCCATGCCATTTATCGAGGCTCTTGGACAGTTCTCTTATCGCGTAGGTATGTGATTGAAACTTTGAAAGGTGGATGAATTGACTTTCACGGGGAGCTGGCTTCTCTGCAGTTGATTGATTATGTAACCTCTCATGTTTCTCTGTCTCAGGAGCTGGCAATTTCTGCTTGATCCATGTGAGCCTTGTACCTGTGTTGAATGTTGTTGGTGAGCAGGTAAATTTGCTAAAGTGAAAAATTGCAATGTATTGACTGAATCGTTCTTGTTCTGAAGATAATATATTCAATTATGTTTAAATTTTCAGAAAACAAAGCCAACTCAACATAGCGTAAGGGGATTGAGGTGCCTGGGGCTCACTCCAAATATATTAGCTTGTCGTAGCACAATGGTCTCATTCTCTATAACTCTTTCCTTCTTGTTTCTGTCACTTCTCTGTTACATTACTCTTTGAGCTGTGTTGTACTCAATTTCGGAACCTGCATTTCCAGGCACTTGAAGAAAATGTAAAGGATAAACTTTCTCGATTTTGTCATGTCCCGGTAACATGAACATTTTAAGATATCGTTTTGTTCTTTTTTCTTGTATGCTTTGCCAGAATGTTTGATAGTGAGTCTGCTTTTGCTTTATTTTCAGCTCACAAACATAATCACTCTCTATGATGTTTCAAATATCTGGCACATACCTCTGCTTCTAAGAGTAAGTAATACTCATGCTTCATCTCGTAGCTTTTGCTACAGGTCATTTGAATTCAATGCTCAAATTTCTGTTTGTCCATTCTCATTTAGGACCAGAAGGCTCATGAGGCAATCTTGAAAGCTCTGGACCTCAATGGGTGTGTATAATTATTTCAATACTATTCCCTTTTCTTCTCCTGTCCATTGAGATACTTGCCTTTCACTGAAGTCCCTTTTTTTCTTTAAATATTATTTGATATTCAGTTGTTTCTATATTTCACATTATTCTTTATCATTCAGTGTTGCTTGTGAGCCTGCTTTGGGAGAATGGACAGCTAGGGCTGAACTCTGTGATAGATTGCATGAACCGGTTAGTTCTTTTAGTTTTATCTATGCACTTGGTTGTTTATCTTTCATATATCCTAAGTATATTTATGTCAAATTATTTACTCCTTTGTAAATAAACTAACAGGTTAGAATTGCAATGGTTGGGAAGTACAATGGCCTTTCTGACTCTTACTTATCCGTCCTAAAGGTATGTATATTTTATTTTTCCAATACAAATCTTTTCTAAAATGCAGTCATTGTTATGTTGATTTGGACGTCCATATGGCTCACATCGGTTGTGGCTGCTCTTGCATTGGCCAGACTCTGCCAAGATATAGCACTGCTAAGTAATATAAGGGGAATTTTACCCCTGGCAAATGATCATCTCCCCTATATAATTGTCTGGGAGTTCCTTGAATTGATAGTATAGTGCTGATGCTTAGCATTGATGTGATGTGGTGGAATTTTGATCAAGTTTTCTTCCATTGTAGTTTTTTTAAATGCCTAGAACTTGTTCAAACAAGGCTTTTCTTAATGATTATATTGCTGGTTATATTTTTGTAGGTAACTGTTGAATTTCTTCTAACATGTTAGATTTTAATTTTGCAGGCTCTTTTACATGCATCTGTTGCTTGCCGTAGGAAGCTATGCATTGATTGGGTTCCTGCCAGTGATCTAGAAATTCCTACTGCACAAGAGGTACTTTTTGAGTCCCATCAATATAATACTTGTGTTACTTTCACTGAAAATTGACATTATTTGTTTTGTTCTGTCAGAACCCTGATGCATATAGAAGTGCTTGGAGTCTGTTGAAGGTCTGGATTTTGATCCAGTGTTTTAATACTTAAAAATGTATCATATCTTAATCATGTTTTCTAGGTAGGTTTTATGCACCCTCTGACAAGCTATTCGTAATACAGGGTGCAGATGGTATACTTGTTCCAGGAGGTTTCGGTGACAGAGGAGTGGAGGGTAAAATTCTTGCTGCCAAGTATGCTCGTGAAAGTGGGAAAGCATATCTTGGAATATGTTTAGGGATGCAAACTGCTGTTATTGAGTTTTCCCGATCTGTCCTAGGAATGCAAGATGCTAATAGCACAGAGTTTAATGCCCACACTCGAAACCCTTGTGTCATTTTTATGCCTGAGGTTCGAATTTTCCTCCTGCTGTGTTCTGAGGGTTTCGACCTTTAGTATGTAATCTTTTTGTAACCCCTTTGCAATTCCATTGTTACTGCTATGGCAGGGTTCAAAAACCCACATGGGTGGTACTATGCGACTAGGATCAAGGAGGACATATTTTCAGTTTATGGATTGCAAATCTGCAAAGCTGTAAGTTCAATTACTTCTATTTCCATTGTTTAAAAAAATTCCAAACCAGCAAGAAAACAATGGAAAAATATGGCAACAAGCTGTTTTTTAGTTTGACTGAAGGACATGCTACTTATATTTTGTTTTATTGTAATAATGATAGATATGGCGGTAAGGGCTATGTAGATGAGAGACATCGTCACAGATATGAGGTGCTTGACACACTTTAGAATTATTTGTCCACATGTTCTGTCTTTCTTTGTCTTTATTCTCTTTCTTGTGGGGATTGCATCAACAAATTCTTAATTTATTAGCAACCTAATGATATGTAGGTAAATCCTGATATGGTCTCACAACTTGAGGCAGCTGGTCTGTGCTTCACTGGGAAGGATGAAACTGGTCGCCGCATGGAGGTTGGAATATCAGTGCTGATATTAGTTTTGATTCTGAACATTTAAATGCCAACATCAGTTGCCCTTATCTAACTTCTTATTCGATGATTATTTTTGGAATCGCAGATAATTGAGCTTCCGAAGCATCCTTATTTCGTTGGTGTTCAATTTCATCCTGAGTTCAAATCAAGACCTGGAAAACCTTCTCCAGTTTTCTTAGGTAACCATTCTGCATATTCTCATTTTCTGAACTCTTGTGGACCATATTCATTATTTAATGAAACAACTTCTCCTTACAAACAGGACTTATTGCTGCTGCCTGTGGCCAACTCGATTCTTTGCTGAAGAAGGGCACGGCAAAAACCCCTTACGGAGTAAGCAACGGTTCCTCCCCAGTAAAGCAGCATATTAATGGAAACGCAACGAAGCTAGCTAACGGGCCATTGGTTGGGATTTATTATAATGGTAATGGTTTACATGTTTAAACCAGTAAGTAGTGTTTTCAGTGGTCGTTTTTTTGTCAAAGGATTACCTGACGATTCCCCCGTTTTCTGTGGGTGTGATTTTTATCAAAATTTTGCTGCTAGCTTCTTCTTGCGGTTATTGGTATGATGATGTATAGCCATAGGTGTTACACAGGTTCTTCCTTCTAAGGTTGCTTGACTGAAAAATCAATGCATTGAGAGATTGAGGTTGAGGTAGTAGCGGCGGCTGGACTCCGGTCTTTTAAACGGAACAGCACAGTTTGTAGTTACAGCAAAATGCAGTTGAAATGGGGTTTTGAGGGGTTCTTTTCGTTTAATTTTTGATGCCTTCTTTCTTTCTAATTATCGCAAGTGACAACAAGAAGTCATGCTTCATCAGTGTATTATAGGGGACTCTTTTAGTGACAAATGAAGGGTTAAGAATGGAGCCTCTCTCTCTTCTTCCCATTATGAATAGGATGCTGTTTGTTTTGTCTTTGCTACTTTTTGTTTTCCACAATGCAATGGCAGTGGCTTTTCAACTCTGTTTTCTGTCGTCTCTATTACAATTTTCCAGTATTGAATTGCCTCGAATAACCCTTGGCTTGCTTGCTTATATGGAGCTGAGCTCAAACAATGCTTTGTTCATACAGCCCTAATTTTTCCCTGGCCAAAGCAATAAACACAAACACGTAGTTTTTGCTTTCCAATCCGAAGGTTTAAACAAATGAACTAAGCTTTAAAACTAATTGTGAATTCAGTCACCTGACAGTGACATTAGCAAGAAAAGATTGGGCCGAAGTATCTGATTTCGTGGAACCAACATATGATACGCAAATTACACACTTTCTTCCTATTCTCACATTCAAAATCATCTAAAAATTACATCCTACAAGGAGCAGCAGTCCTTGGAAAAGGTCAAAGACTAGTGTATAATACAGGTCAAACATAGAAATCAAGTAAATAATAAGTAACAAAAGAAAGAATACAAACAAACAATGCAAAAATCATCTCAAAATTGTTAGAGCCATTCCTTCGGGTTGATACATGCATCCAGTAATTTCCATTCTTCACTTCCCTCTTCTGGTTTCTGCAAACAAGAAAACAACAATCTCATTTTGAATTACGCTCAAAAACATGTCATAACAACTGACCAGAACCGCGAAACAATGAATAAAGCTTTACATGATCGTATTCCCAACGTGACGTTAGTGGAAGAGAAACAAGGATACTCTCTATTCTGCCTCCGGTCTTGAGACCAAATGTTGTTCCACGGTCATAAACCTTCAAAAGAAGAGGATTAGAAAACAAGTCAGATTGGTTGCCACGCTTTTGAACCAGAAAAATGAAGCTCCGTCTCATACCAGGTTGAATTCCACATAACGGCCTCTTCGCAGTTGTTGCCATGCTTTGTGTTTCTCCGTGAATGGTGTATCCTTCCTCTTCTCTATAATAGGAATATATGCAGGGATCACTGAGTTTGCACATTCTGCAAATTTATAACAGATGGAATCTTTCAATTTAGTAACATGACAATTCTATTAAATGGGCACAGGACTCCCAGATCTTTGTGGGGTTAAGAGTGCTTGTAACATGGTTATCATGTATCTTGCCTCTTTCCGCACAACAAATGGTAAGAAAAGCAAAAATTACCAGTAGAAAAAGAAAGAAGCATCTCCTGATCATAATCATTCAAATCATCAAAAAATATTCCCCCGAGACCTCGCCTCTCTCCACGGTGCTACATTTGAAACAAACAAAAAGAGCAACGATCAACGAAAAGCTTCTTAAACACTGTATAAGCCAATCAACCATGTAAGCAAATCCTCTGAAGAGAAGTTAGGGGCGAATAGCTTGTGTACGAATTTCAACAAAAACAAAAATAGAATTCCTGCTTCAATTTGCTGTCTTACAGCAAAAACCAAACAGAGGAAGGATTAAAAAGAGCACAGATTACTGCTAAATCTTTCTAACTGTTGAAGACTTTCAAAGTAGTAGTTATAAAGGGAAGAAAAATCAGTGAAAAGAAAAGAGGTATGAGAGGAACATTCATGCTAATTTATTTCAATGTCCTGATAATAGATGTGCTTCTGCATCTGATCCACCAATAATAAAATCATGAAATATAATTACCATGATTTATAATGAAGGTAAGCAACGAAACCAACGAAGAGATCAGATTGTATTATCTTTTGTACTTGAGACAGCAGACCTCCTAATAAGCTAAAAGCACACATGAGAAAGCTTTTAGGAGATATATTAATATTGCAAGCGTTTGTGATATAGAAAGATCAAATGCACCAAATTTAACTAACCACAAATCACATTCACGAATCTATCAACATGTGAACAACCAGAAACGTGGACACTTAACACCTTTAAAACACTCAAATTGTAAAAGTATATACCTTGATGTAAAAATAATCATCACACCATTTCTTAAATCGAGGATAGAAGCTGGGGTCAAATTTATCACAAGTGGTTTTTTGCACCTGCACAAGAAAGACCATTAAGAGTCAGGCAACTAGTGAAGTTAAATACTCTTCAGATGTGAGGATGACTTAATTTCACTCAGAAAGGCACTAAGAAAGCAAAAGAGCATTTGAAGGCACCCAACACATATCCTGGTGAAATAGTGAGATATCAATGAGTGCATACGATTAATAGATAAGTCAGAAGGGGCAGTCATGGTTAGAAAAAAGCCAATAATTCCTGGAAGACAAAATAGTCAGGAGCAATGGTTTTGAACATTCTAATTCAGGTTAGATAGCTCAAAAAGGTTTCAAAATCAGAACAGAGTGGCCTATTGGACAGGGAATCCAGTTTGTCTCCCAACCCAATAGCAATGCAAAAGTTCAAACACCAGTCAAAACTTGTTAAAACCAGATCAGTGATCCAGGAGAACAGTGAGTATTACTGAACTACTTTTATTGTCCTTTTTTAAAAAAAATTTAATCTGGGTAACACTTAATTCAGAGTCTGAGTTTTGCCAACCGAAGACAGCAATTGGTCAGTTAACTAGCAGACAGACCCCTTTAGAACAAGTTCCACAAAGAAAGAAATACCTTAAAAATGTCGGACTTGCTAGAAGTCTACCAACACAATCCTTGACTTCCAAAAACATCCTAAACTAACATATATTCACATATGAATCCTTGAGGCAGATACTTTAAGGGTCACATAAAAATGACCTTAGCATTACAAACAACTACATACACTAGTTTCTTATGTATTTCATAGTACGAAATGTTCACATACCGAATGAAAATGTTTAACATCCTCCTCAAAAATGTAAGCAGGAGTAAAATCAGTACCGCCACCAAACCACCACTGCCTAGGTGCTCCCGGAGAATCTGCATATCACAGCAATACAAGAGTATCTGGTGATTCACATATAATATAATAAAGGGATGATTACATATGCAAGCCGATTATTCACAAAGATTCAAGATGTGCCTGCAAAGCCTCATTGACTAGTTTCCATTTTTCATTATTGATAAGACTTTGAAAACACACACAATAAACTTACAGGTCTGAAGGAAGCATGGCAATAGAGTTTCCAACTTTTGAATGTTTTAATCCTACCAATCTCATATATTACAGAAATTATGTCAACTAGTACAATGAACTATGATAAAATAGAAACTTGCAGCCGTAATTGCTGATTATGATCAAATGGAGATATGTGGATGACCATTTGTCACCAAAGAAGGCATCACTTCACTCTCTCATCTCCTATTTTGATTTTGTTAGATGTTACACCTATAAGTATCAGGATTCAAGCACGAGGGTCCTAAATAGAATTCAACACAAGAACTGAGCAATCAGTCATAAGTTTTCAGTACTTAGTACGAGGCCATGAACATGAACACACAACCAAGTTACCTTTTGGGGCATCAGTCTCAAAATAACGGTAATTAAAATGCAAAGTAGGTGCAAAGGGGTTGTGAGGATGCAGAACCTGCAAAATAAGAATATGGAATAAACCTCTACTTAAGGACCCAAAAAAACAGAGAAAGAAATGGCAGTGAGATGAAAAATTGAATTACCGAGCTGATCCCAGCTGCAAAGAAAGGAACAGGGCCGGGTTTAACATCGCCATTATCGGCACTAGGCTTAGCAGCCCGATAAGCCTCAGGTGGCATTACACCATAAACAACAGAAACATTAACCCCTGCCTTCTCCCAAACGGCGCCGTTCTGCAAAACCCTGCTGATTCCTCCACCCCCACCAGGCCTGGACCAGACATCCTCCTTGAACTTGCTCCCGTTCTCCACAGCCTCAATTGCAGCGCAAACACTGTCCTGCGCCTCCCTTATCATCTTCTCAAACCTGGCCCTCACGGAGGACGAAGAACCGGAGTCCGGGGAGTCGGAGGAGGAAGAAGTGGGCTCATCGGACTCACGGAGGAACGTGTGGGGACGGTGGGTTTCCATGGTCTCCTTCTCGATCATCGGGGACGAGGACGACGACGGCGTGGCATGTAGGCGAAGGGGAATGTGGGTGAGGGTGGAAGGAAATGAAGGGAATTTAGCAGGAAAGATGGATTTTTTGGGGGGAAAGGAAGGAGAAGGAGAGGAAATGGAGAGTTTTGGAGGGGCTGTCAGCAACATGGCTGCTGTGATACAGTTGGGAGTTCTGGGCTATGGCGGATTGAGCTCTGGATCAGTGTAAATTGGTTAGCTGAGTTTGGAATGCGGTATATATACAAGGAAGATGGAGTGGGAACGATAAGGAGGAAAAGGGGGAATCTGGAAAAGAGAGATAATAGTGGGTGCGGTGGATTTCAGTCAGAAACAGAGGACCCAAGTTTGATAGTTTTTGGCCCTCGGATTTTGGTTTTCCCTTCCTTGTATTTTGTTCTTCCTAAATCCCACCCTCCAAAGTCAAAACCAAACTCTTCTCAAGTCCTCCATCTTCGTTGTTAGAATCTGCCCGAGTCACAAAATACAACTATAAACATATGATTTCTCTTGTTATTGTTGTTGTATTGGGGGTACTTATTAATTTTTAGCAAATTAAGGTCGTATTAAAATTGTGGTTAAAGTTATAGTTCAAATTAATTTTAGAAAAGGTGATGATACACATCTCAATCAGTGATAACAATATTTAAGGGGCATGATATTTGCAGTAACCATTTTGATATTTGCAGTGACATTTTCTTGTGAAAAGTCTAAAATACCCCTAACATTTAAAAAAAAAAAAAATCCCGCCGGCGCGCCGGGCGATATTTTGAGCCAAAAATATCGCCGGGCGATATTTTGGTATTTCACCCCCCCCTTCAATTTGATATTTGCAGTAACCACCGGGCGGATCTTCGCCAATCCGGTAAAAAATTCACATTTTCGACAAAAATACTAACAAATCCGGACATAATGCAACTAAAATAATCAAACAAACTATCTAAAACAATACTGCAAAACATTTTAACTTTAGCCACTAACCTTTTTCCGATCCGAGTCGTCTCGATTTTTATCCGATTTTGTGATTCCACCCGGCTCTGCTTTGCAGGAATTATTAAACGGAACAGAGCCCGTGAGTTGCTTTTTCAATTTTTTTTTTTTTGGAGCCCTCACGGGCTGCATAGTTGGTTTTTAATTTTTTTTTTTGCCCAGGGGCATTTTTGTCTTTTTACAGGGGAATGTTACTACAAATATCGAAACGGTTACTGCGAATATCAATTCCGATATTTAATAGCGAGTGATATGAAATGTAAATGTATTCATTGCAGGGGCGGAACCACAGCCTAGGTTGGTGCGGCAATTGTCCCACCTCATTATTTTTTTAAAATGCTCCTAGTATTATATAAAAATTAAAATATAATTAATTTTGTCCCACCAAATTTTTTTTTAAAATTGGACAAATGTGAAGATAAATTAAAATTGTTTGATGTTATTAAGAATATAAATACTTTTAGTGAGTTCTAAGTTTATTAGATTAAGATGCGAGTGTAAATCCACCCAACTATCTCTTAAATGTAGTCATTTTCTCATTTTTCGAACATACACTTCATGTAGTATAATATTTTGGGTGAAATGCATCAAATACCACTTAACTATCGGCTTTTGTAAAAAATACCACTTTCCTTTAAAAACTGCAACAACAAGCACTTTACTTTCAAAACGTACGCCCAGTACCACTCTGTTAGTCAATTCCGTTAAATGACTAACAGTCAAAAAAAGACGGGCAAAATCATCATTTCACACGTTGCGGCACTGTTCACCGGAATTTACTGTTCATCTTTTTTTTTATTTTTTAAATTTTTCCTTTGCAATCAGAACCGTTTTCCATTGAGAAAGAATTGCAGGAAAAGTTTCATCAATTGAGGCTTGAGAAAGAGCAAACTGAGGAGCTCTTGAAGGTTAAGTTAAAGATGAAGTCTTGAAGCAAAATGAGGAAGAGAGAGAAAAACTTTACATGGAACTCAAAAAGCTGCAAAAAGCTAAGGAATTTAAGCCCACCATGAACCTTCCTATGTTCCAAGATTTACTAGAGAAAGAGCAAGACAAGAAAGGAAAGAAAAAGGCAGATCCCACCAAGAAGAGGCCATCTCCTTCTTATGTCTTGTGCTGCAAAGATCAATGGAATGAGGTGAAGAAAGCAAATCCAGAAGCAGAATTCAAGGAAATATCAAATCTGTTGGGAGCAAAATGGAAGACAAAGCCCTGAAGTGAAGAAACCTTATAAGGAAAGGTTTCAAGCTGAAAAAGGAAGCTTACCTGAAGATTGTTGGAAATGAGAAGAAGAAGAAAACAAAAAAGGAAAAAAATACCGATGAACAGTAAATTCCGGTGAACAGTGCCGGAAAATTTGTGGGGAAGACGATGAATAGTGCCGCAACGTGTGAAATGACGATTTTGCCCCTGTCTTTTTTTGATTGTTAGTCACTCAACGGAATTGACAAACAGAGTGGTACTGGCCGCACGTCTTGAAAGTAAAGTGCTTGTTGTTACAGTTTTTAAAGAAAAGTGGTGTTTTTTTGCAAAAGTCGATAGTTATGTGTTATTTGGTGCATTTCACCCTAATATTTTTAAAGAATTTAGTCCCTCTAGTCCAACCAAAAGTCATATTTCGGTCCCTAAAAGTCACTTGTAAATAACATTTCAATTCTCGCCAAAATTTCAAGGACCGTCATCATAATTTTGAAAAAAAAAATTACAAATCGAAATATAATTTGCGCTAAATACTTTGCCCCTCCTAACCTTAGAGGTCTAGCTCCGCCACTGATTCATCAGTTAATGATGTATTATTAATAATTATTTTATAAAAATATAGTATGACACATCACTTGATATTATAAAGTTGTAATGAATTAATTAAAATGTGTATCATTACTCTTTCAATATTAATATTAAGAAAAGAGTGAACTGCAAAAAATGTCATTATACTTTTTCACAATCTCCTGTTTGGTCACTAAATTTTCTTTTCCCCCAGAAATGTTACCATACTTTCGAAAAGAGGCCAGAAATGCCACTCCGTCAGTTTTTTCCGTTAGAGCTAACGGAATAGTCAACATGTGCCTCTCACATTCTTTTTTTCAGGGGCAATTTTGCCTTTTTACTGTTCATTTCTTTCTTTTTTTTCTTCTTCTCCAATGGTTCAGACCATCTTCTTTATTTATTTATTTATTTCTTTCTTTCTTGCATTTAAACTAATTTCAATCACCAAATTCCATTGAATTTAACTTAATTTGAGAAAATATAAAATCCAAACACACTAAAAAAAATTTTCAATCCAAAACTTATGTCGTCGTAACATCCTTTATTGAAACTTGCTGGAATGCGTTTTGAGGTGGCGGTAGCGGATCTGAGCGAAGTCGGAGCTCCTGGACAGAAACAGCGGCTGGATAAAAAAAAAAAAAACAAAGAAGATGGTCTGAACCATCAGAGAAGAAGAAAGAAAGAAGGAAAAAAAATAGAGAAGGAAATGAATAGCAAACAGGCAAAAATGCCCCTTAAAAAAAACATGTGAGAGACACATGTTGACTATTCTGTTAGCTCTAACAGAAAAAACTGACGGAGTGACATTTCTGGCCTATTTTCGAAAGTATGGTGACATTTTTGGGGAAAAAAAATTTTAGTGACCACGCGAGATATTCTAGAAAAGTATCGTGATATTTTTGGCTATTCACTCTTAAGAAAACTAAAAGTATAAAAAGTTGAATTGAGAAACTTACAAGGTTATTATAAAATGTATAATAATTTAGCTCCAAACATCTTTTTACTAAATTACATGTTAACTCTCAAAATTTTTAGCAAATTACGAGCATGTTCTTTAGCCCAGGTTTGAGTCCTGGTTTGGTTGGTTTTGGATTTAAAACCCAGAACCAAACCAAAACCATATGTTCTGCACCCAGGTTTGAAACTCATTCTCAAACTCTTTTTTTCCCCCCAAAACCTCTTCACTCCCACCCACACCATCGCCGCCCGCAACCGCCGCCTGCGCCCCCGTCCGCAACCTCCTCCTCTTCTTCTTCTTCTTCTTCTTCTTCCATCGATTATTCTCCCTCTTCTTCTTCTTCTTCCCTCGATTCCTCTCCCTCTTCTCCCTCTTCTTCTTCTTCTTCTTCCATCGATTCTTCTCCCTTTTCTTCTTCTTCTTCTTCTTCTTCTTCTTCTTCTCAAGTCAACCCAGTACACCCCAACCCCAATTCACATCGCATTCTATTTCGGGAAATGCTGAATTCAATTCCAAATTGACATGAAGAAGAAAAGAAGAAGAAGAAGAAGATTTAGATTTTAGGGTTTAGGGTGGCGGCAACGGTGGCGGGAGTGGAGCAGGTGGTGGTGGATGGAGGGTTTAAATTTGTTTTGGGAACCCTGTTTCTTGTTTTGGTCTAAAACTCATTTGTTTTGAATACTGGTTTCAAACCAGAACTCAAACGAAGTAAAAGGATACACCCTACATAATAATCTCTATAGAGATAAAAATAATATTTTTAGATTGCATTTTAATCCTTATAGTTAAACTAAAAATAACATTTCGGTCCTTCCAACCGTCGAATCCACCAAAAAGTAGTATTACATTCGTACCAATAGAAGAGTCATGCTTACATATATAATACATTGATTAATATAATTAACTTAAAAAGTAATAAGGAGGTGAATAGAATTAAGACTAAGAAAGTATCACTATTCCTCTTTAATAACTAGTATATAATTTGCTGAAATTTGAAATTCCAATATGCAACATAAGGGATGAATGAATTGGGTTGTAGTCCAATTAAAAACATTCTTTCCAAATACATAAATAATGTGACACCCCCAGCCCCGACCTCCCTGTTTCGCACAGGAGTCACGATCGATATGTCTACTTCGAATCAGGACTCATTCACAATACACAGTGCACTAAATAATTATACACTAAATTGGAATAAGATAATTTTATTTCACTAATATAAAATGTACAAGTTCTGTTCTAAAACTATTACAAAATTCTCTCCTTTATTACCTAATACGAGACTTCATCCTATAATCTCGACGCCTTTCATAACGTCGTCCTTAATTCCTGTTACATGCAAAACGTCTAAGGGGCGAGCTTCCATAAGCTTAGTGAGGTAGCACTAATAAAATATTACCAAATAAACAATTACCGGCACATAATAAGTATTTCCCAGCACACAAGGGGGGACACATAAGGGATAGAAAGAGCATAACCAGCAAGTTATACCAAAGGATCTATGTGACCATTCGAAAACATTACTGATTATACTTTACCTGAAATTGGATATTGTACAATGTAAAATGGTACACTGTACAATGTAGACCGTTTCCCATGCCGACACTGACAACATTAACATTGAACATTGTGATAAATCTAGGAATATTACTGAACATTACCTATCCAGCATTTAATCGGGCACTCTAGCCCGACGCCAACATGCCCGATTTTAATAAACTGAATAAGGTTAGGGATCCCAACTTTCATGCACAATCAAACATTGAACACTGGACATTTAACATTTAACACTGAACATTAACGCTTTCATTACGACAATATGATAAACTTTAATAGTTATACACATAATTCAACATTTTAGAACATTTACATGCATATAACACAATTATAAACATTACACTTATCACACTCAAATCTCACAATTTTACACATTATTTATAACGCATGCATTTCACTATGTATAAACTTAACATTAATATAAATAAAACATGGTAACTCATTTAATTACTTATTTAAAACATTTAACCCCTTTAGTGAGAACACTCACCTTGTATATATCGCTAGTATTTTGTAAGCAAATCTGCATTACATAAATATCATAGTTTATACATTATTCTTAACTCTATATAAATCTTTAGATTTTATGTTTCTATATGTTGTTAGCTTTAAATCCTTGTGTTTCTAGCCATTTAATGACCTTTAATTAATTAATAATTAAAGTGTTTAAAGATGATAAAGAAGTTGTAAATGTTTTAGTTGAATCTTCAAAAATTCATGTTTTCTGAAAAGGATCGGTTTTACTCGATGAGCAATCAGTTTTACCCGCTCGGCAGTGGTGGAACCACGTGGGGGCTGGGGAGGGCTCCAGCCCCCACCAAGCTCGCCGGCCGCCGCTTGTAAATAGTACCGTCAGCCATGTCGAGATGGAACAGCCCCCACCACCACCAGCGGCTCAGCCCCTAGAAGCAAATCTGCAGTCTTCTTCTCCCTCCCTTCTTCCGGCCAGTTCTTCAATAGTGTTGCTGCAGTGCTGGTTTTCTTTCTTTATTTATTTATTTAATATTCCTTGTATCGGTTAGTAAAACGCTAGCGCCGTTTAGAAGGCGCTAGCGTTTTATTTGCTCAAATAATAAATTTTTTTTTTGGGGAATTACAATCGTCGATCGATCGAGAGAGCCCTAATTTGTTGTTTCAAACTGGACTCTTCATTCTTTCACGGCTTCAGCCTCTGGTCACCGCAACCGAAGTCTTCTGACACGGTAATACCCAATTACCCATCTTCTTATTTTAACACTGCTGGCTGCTGCTGTTTCGCCACTGTCTCTTCTCTATTCTTTTGATAATTTTTCTTGTTGCTCCATAGTGCAACACTGCAGTCTGCAGATCGCATTCCACAATCCACACAAACAAGCAAAGGCTGAGAGGAGAGGCAGGCGCAGGCTACAGGTAGGGGTGTCAAACGGGCGGGTTGGGCGGGTATTGGGCGGGTATGAAATGGGTGTTAAGTTAATGGGTAATGGGTACCCATTATCCACTCAATTAATGGTTTTAACTCAAATGGGTAATGGGTAACTATGGGTACCCATGGGTATCCATAATACCCATTATACAAAAATGTAAGGCTTATTTAATAGTTTATTAATAAAAAAAATTTTAAAATTTTTTTTTGATTTCATTTTAATTTTTTTTAAAGTGAATTTTTAATTCTTTGAATATATTCTAAAATTTGAAATATTAAATTTTATATACTTTTATATTTAATTGTATGTAATTTTTTTATCGAAACACAATTTTTAATTTTTTTATATTTATATAAACTCGTGCATGCCTCGACACCGAAACTGGGCCCAAGGCCCGAAACTGGGCCCGGGCTGAAACTGGGCCCGCCCCGAAATCGGTCAAAAACTGGGCCCGAACTAGGCCGGCCCGGCCCAAACCCAAACCCGGCCCTAAACCGAACGAATTTTGAATTAGTATTATAAGTAGGTAATTTAAAAATATTATAAAAAAATAAATGAAAAAAAAACGTAAAGTAATTGTAGGACACGAAAAATAAAGAAAAAGAAGAAATAAGTTTGAAGAAAAAAATAAAATGGGCACACTAAAGTATGTGAGTTGTTGGTTTTTTTTTTTTTTTTTATACTTTTAAGGGTAATTGTGGATGGGTATATTTGATACCCATGATGGGCGGGTTTTAGGGTACCCAATGGGTTACCCTAAATTCACCCATTACATATTTAGCCCATGCCCACCCAGCCCATTATTTTTTAAAGTGGGTTTTATTGGGTTAATACCCAATAGGTTTGGGCGGTTTTTGGGTTAGTGGGTTTTTTTGCCACCCCTAGCTGCAGGCCATCACATGAATGTTACTTTATATTTTACACAAGCCCCCACTGCTATAATTTTCTGGTTCCGTCACTGCCGCTCAGATCGATTATACCCGATTGAGCAATCGATTTCACCCGCTCGGATCGGTTTTACCCGATTGAGCAATCGGCTTCACCCGCTCATATCGGTTTTAACTGGTTTTCTTGAGCATGGATCGGTTTTACCCGCCTCTGGTCGGTTAAAACCGATCATGCCTAAAAAACTTCATCTTCAAGCTTTCAGCTTCGGGTTTTCAAACAAAAGTGCTCCAAACTTATTTTTCTTTGGTTTCTTTTGCTCAAAATAATTCCTACAATACTTATACAACATTCCTTTCAATCTAACGTGAAAATGAGCAAAATATGTTACCTTAACGTTCAGGAGATTCCCTAACACGAAATCCTCATTGTGGAATCCGAATTCCTGCTCCAAATTCCTTCCTTTCCTAGCTTTCCTTCTTCTTCTTCTTCCTTCCTTTTCTCTCTCTCCCTTTCTCTCTCTTTTTGGCTTACAATGGTGTTGTTAATGAATTGTGAGGATGAAGAAAGGGGGTATTTATAGGCCTAAGTCCCCTAATAGGCCAAAACCTTCGTATTTATCTTGGGAATTTTATTTTTTTCATTTTCAACACACAATCGGTTTTACCCATCCATGGATTGGGTAAAACAGCTCCAATCGGTTTTACCCGTTCAGTGATCCGGTAAAACCATTCCAATTGGTTTACCCGTTTCAGAACTGGGAAAAATCGGTCGGTGTATTTTTTGTCACTTTCCTCAGATTGGTTTTACCCGCTCTTGGATCGGGTAAAACCGCTTCTTCAAGCGGTGAGATATTTTTCTCCTACCTTCGGATCGATTTTACTCGTTCCAAAACTGGGTAAACCGGTCCCTCAGTCGGTGGAATCGGTTTTACCCGTTCCTAGACTGGGTAAAACTGAACGGTTTTACCCAATCCAGGACTGGGTAAAACCGGTCATTCCCTGATTTTTCCCTTTTTCACTTATTTTATAATTTTTTATTTTTATTACTTAATTACTTTATCACATATTACTTAAACATAATTCTAATTTTAATTCTAATATCTTATTGTTGAAGAATTAAGAAACTAGCCTTTTATGTTAGTTACATAATCTTGAAGGTATCAAATAGGTGATCAGAATTTGGTTTATGGCAATGTTAGAATTATTTCCTAATTTGACTGTAGTAAACAACACTAGAATAGGAGTTGCCTAAGTACGAATCCTAGTTTAAATCTATCTTCTAGTTAGTTACCTAATCCTAGGTGGTTTCAGTTGTTGTCTCGTGTATTTAAAGGACAGACTAGAAACTTGTAAGGATATAATTCTGGTTTTAATACAAGAGAAAAGAATTCTTCTCCAATTTCTACACTTATTTAGAATCTAAACATTAAAATTCTATGCTTCAAAAATAATTCTTCATTTATTAAAATTCTCAAGAAAATCATACAAGTCTATAACTATCCATATTTACCAGATTTTCTCATTTTTCATTTATTTTTTAATTTTCTTATTTTCATTCTATAATCCCCAAAATTAAACTAATAAATCTATTTTCATATATCCTTAAACATAATCCTACAATTAAATTAACACCTTAACTCTAAATAAAACATCAAAACATTACGATACAAAAAATCAAGATTTCTTAAGAAAATTATACAACTTTATAATCTAATATAATTGAGTTTAAAAATATGATTTCTATAAAATATAAATTATAAAGGTTAAATTAATATAAAACTTTACGGGTCTTACAAATAAAACTCAATAGATAAGTTCAATCAAGTAATAATGCATATGACAATAATGAGTCACAACATTAAATTATAATGAGTGAATGTGCGTGCGTCGAAATGATGATATGCAAATTAACGCAAATAAACAAAGGATAAAACACAAGAAATTATAATGATTTAGATTTCCGTGTGAATCCTATTCCATAAACTATGTTCTTCAACTTATAATTTCCTAATCTACTATATTGAATTGTTTCACTCTGTAATTTTCACTTGCCCTGAAGATGTCAACAGTTTCAAATCCTTACACAAAGAAATCAATGTGACATTATTTGAGAAGGAGAGCATCAAGGTTCCTTTTTCCTTCTGGACCTTTGGTGTACCATGAGGACACATAATCACCATACATTACTTCCCCATACATAGGAGGCCCCAAAGCTGGGGATACTTTTCTAGTCTTCGCAGGATCATGGAATGTGGCTACTGATAGTCTAGCTCTCTCGGCGTTCGTGATCGCCCTATGTTCACAACTTCTGTACTTGCCATTGGTTATGATCTACAAGCAAAATTAGCATTGTTTAAGAGTCGGAATTTTTTCGCTGTGCGATTATGCTTGCCTGAGAGCTAGAACGGGAAAGTATATAATTCTTACATTGTTCAAGAGAGGAATTTAGTGTATAGAAACAGCAGAGCGTGTAAAAGACAAACTAAAACCAGTTCCGATTGTTTTAGGACATCTGCCCTAGAATGCCTTGTAAATTTCAATGTCCCTAGTTTACTATCTTAAAGATAAGGGGTGCAAAGAATAGCAATAGAAGGACCAGACACATGAAAATGTCTCAAACCCAAAGAGGTAGAGAGAGCACTCAGCCAGCCAACAACTCTCCATACTAAATCTTCTCAAGTTGAAACATCCATACCCATCTCAAACTTAGAGGGAAATAAAAATCATGAGCAAAAACAAGAAAACAAGCCACGCCATATTTTAGATGGATCCCTTAATACTACAACAGTATTTTAATGATACTAAAAGATGGCACATTACAATTAATCAAGTCTATATTTATCTACTTCATATTACGAAACTAGAGGGGAATAAATTCATCAAGCAGAAACAGGCAGCACTTCTAGGATATGGACCTTTCCAAACTACAACAGCATTCCAACAGTATTCAGGGATGGTACATTTGCAACTATTTAAGTCCAAGTTTATCTACGTTCACTTAGAGGCGAAATATTGCAATTTGTCAAGACGTTTAAATCACCTAAAGGGAATCATCGTGGCATTATTCGTACAAAAATAGGCATCAAACAATGTCTCAGCCCCCACACCCAAAATAAAATCAGAAGCTAAAATTGCACAGCCATAAGGTGACAGAAACATTAAGATGGAAATGTATACCTCAGTCTGGTCAGATAAGATAACCAGAATAGCATCAGGCGACGAATGTATCGTTACCCATGCTCCATCCTTGAAAACTTGAAGACCACCAACATCATCCTGGATGAGAAGTGTGATGGCACCCATATCTGAATGTGACTGTAGACCAAGTGTAAGGTCTGGCTGTGGGCAAGGAGGATAGTAACTCATGGTAATATTCTGATATATCTCACCAACAGCCTCTTCAATGCATGAAGTTGGCAAGCCTAGACTGTCTGAGATCAACCCCAGTAACCGTTGCGCAAGTATTTCCATCCGATCACTATACTCAGCAACTACTTGCCTATAATGAATTCTATTTGTTAGTCACTTCACACAAAATAAAGAGCTACATGAAAATTAGAAAGCCTGAAAAAGATAACATCACTTTTTCTCCTCGAAGTTTATCTTAGTTTACAAAACAACTCCAATATCACTATTTTTATTATTGCAATCCAAGAAATCTCAGTTTACAAAACAACTCCAATATCACTATTTTATTATTGCAATCCAAGAAATCTCAATCACAGAGAGGTGGTGAGATTCAAATTACACGGGCCACAATTATAAGCAAGAACAAACTTTAAACTGAACCCAGAAAATGTCACATACTCCCTCCGTTCTATTACAAGGGTGCACTTTGACATTGGTACAACTTATTATGGATATCAATATACAACACCTAAAGTAGGTAATTTAACACACTTTATTCCATTTATATCCTTACTTATTAAGTATGGGCTAATTGTGGACCACACATGATTATATTAGTAAGGGTAGATTTAGTAAAAAAATTTGAAAGTGGACTCTTCTATTGGAACAAAAAATATTTGTCAAGGTGGACTCTTCTAATGAAACGGAGGGAGTAACTATTTTTTTTTTAAATTTCAACTAGACAGATTTTCTTGACAAAAAACTTAAAAAATTTGGAACCAAAACGATCATAAATGAGAGAGCCCACCTGTAATTAGATTGAAAACGAGGCCATTTAGCTGGATTACGTCTTGACAATGGTAAAGTGTGATGATCAAAATAATCCCTCCAGTCCAAAACCGTGTCATTTGATGCCACCAACATCAGGCTCCCATAGCCCTCAGATGCTGGCGAATTGGGATCACAAGAATATTGAAGCTTCTGCTCCATACTGCAGTCTTCAAAGAACAACCTCCCAATGCGCCTCATCTCATCAAGCAACTCAACTGGGATGCCATGATTCACAACGTGGAATGCTCCCCAATCTAGGCAGGCTTTTTCTATCTGTTCTTTGAGGCGGGTGGTGCACTCATCACCAAGGTTAATCGAGGGAGGAGATGCCTCTTCACCTGCGGTGGTTGAAAGAGAGAGGTTTTTCGTTGGTCGGCTTTCTGGTGGTTGTATGTACTGTGGAGGAACTACTAAGCTGCCTCTTCCGGCAAGGGACTGTACTCTAAGAGGCACTTCAGCAGTTGACATCTCAAGAACAATGGCGTTTACGAGGATAAAGAGAATCCTGAAGCAAAGAAGGCCTGTATAACACTCTTATTTTAGTTTCTCTTGGGCTGTGATCTTTCTCTGTTGCTAGTTAATTCAGAGGTGCGAAATCATGTTTGTAGAGATACCATCCTTTTTTTTTTTTTTTTTTCTCTTTTTGATCTCATTTTAAATTTTACAACCAACTTTTCACATTTCTAAATCTCTAATACAACTTTTTCAAAGTAAAACCAAACAAAACATAAACAAAATGCTATCCATACAACTAACAGATTGAATGTGCCTACTGAGTACTAAAAGGATTGAAATTCAGGCTTCTTTAACACAGTTGCAAATTTGAATTATGAAAATTGATGTTATAAAGAATTTTAAATTATAAAAATATTGATACAACATAAATCTTAATACCTCACGCAGTTGAACAAAGGCTAAGTTGTTGTTGTACATAAATCTTAATGCTAACTGTTTGACAACTTTAAGAAAATCAAACATTAGCATCTACTAAATTAAATCTGAAATACATAATACTAATGAAACAAAACTATAACTATAATTTAAACAATGCATAACCTCAAAAGTTCATTCTAAAAATTTCAAGCATTAATATAACTTAATCAAAACCTAAATCTTATTCATTGCCATTGATATCCTAATTCCATCTCTATCTCCATTTTCATGAAATGACAAGTCAATTTCAACACCATTCCATTCATGATGATTTTACAGTTATTCACCTTTGCATTTATTCCATTATCGAGTCTTTAAAGTATATCCATTAATGATTCTTTATATTGTCTTCCTGGCTTGCAAGCATAACTAAATCAATTCATTTGATGCTGTTGTGTCTTGTCATATTGTGTTATATCTCCATTCAATTGGGAAATCACTTAATTGTGTGACAAATCAACTGCAAACATAGGAATGAACAAAAATTCAAGCAAGGCAGTCAAACCAAGAGGCAGGAAATTACCAGTTTGGACAGAAGCATAAGAATGGTTTATATAATTTTTTAAGTTTGCATTGAGAATGACCTGAGTAGAATACTCGAGCAAAACCACTGAAACAACAAAATTCAACCAAAATAAACACACCAAGAAAAAATCGTAACTAAAAAGATGATCAACAGAAGATTTTTGCTTTGTTTTGTCTATAACTTCAACTCGTATTACAAAGTACTGAATTTCTTCCCACTAAAAATAACAACATTCATGATAATATTCCTAATCCACCAAAACGGATAGCTGTGCGTGATTCATCAAACGCCATAAAGAACAGCATATTGTGAAAAATAAAAAGCACACGCACCGGAATTCAATTTTGGAGTCAGCGGTGGCGGTAGGTCAGTCCGTAGAGATGGTGTAAAAGATAGTAATTTAATAGCAATTGGGCTTGGGAAGAGGAAGATACGAGCAAATGAAGCTGATGAAGGTGACTTCAGCAAAATCCCGGTCGGCTAGGACGGCTGCTACGGCGATTTACAGACGGAGGAGTCCAGCGCAGAAACAGAATGAAGAAGAAGCTCGCCAGGGTAATAGCGTCAAACGGTAGGAAATGGGTCTGGGTCGGTGATCCGGGGACTTTCAGATGGAAAAAAAAAACATGATTTCTAATATTACAAAAATAATAATGTAATTTTGTTTGTTGTTTTTTTTGGGAATTGTTAATTGGAAGACACTTTTTATTAAACACAGGACATATTTTAAAAATTCTATCATTGAAATTACTTTTTTGCCCTTTTCATTTTATACTTCTTTCTACACTAAAATTAGGATGGGTATTGTGTTTAGGATGTTTTTTGCGTGTTTCGTGCATTTTAAGGTTATTTTTTGCAAATTTTAGGATACTTTATGCATTAGTTCGCAGGAAAAATGATTTTCCGGTGAATTGTTGGGCGAAGCGATTTTACCAATCTCCCTGGACAGGCGATTTTTCGAGCAACAATTGCATGGCATAGACGATTGTTTCTCGGAAAATTGGCTGGCCTAGGTGATTTTTGCCCAAACAATCGCCTAGGCCAGGCGATCCTACTAGGAAAATATAATTGTCACAGGACACCAACGTTTTCCCATATAAAAATTCGCTCGGCGGAGGCGATTTTATCCAATAGAATCACCCACAACAGGCGATTTTATTAGATAAAATCGCCTTGCGGTAGAGATTTTATTGGATAAAATCACTTCCTCCTAGCGATTTTATCTAATAAAATCGCCTGTTGTGGGCGATTCTATAATTTAAAGTTACAAGGATATTTTTAGTAGAAAGTTATGAGGGTAGAAAGTTATGAGGATATTTTTATCTTTTCGCCACTTAAAATTTTAAAAAGTGTCATGTGTTTAGTAAAATTCGTCATGCAATTAACATGGCCCATTTTTTTTCTTTTTTCTTTTAAACACAAACTTAAATTTTCATTAAAATTATCCAAAGCTACTCTAGAAAATTATATCATAACAAGTATCATCTCGTACATCTTTCAGTTTATTACAAATTTGAGGTTTGAATGATGGTTTGATCTTTAGTCCATTTAAAATTTAAAGTAAAACCTGCATATAGTATTAGTGTTTTTTAAATATATGTGCCATTTAAATGAATTTGTGTGTGTTAAATGTGAAATTACCTTATAAGAAAACCTTTTTTTTTTTTTTTTCTTCAAACCTAATGGATATTATGGATAGGAATATAAAATTGGCCTATTATATTAGTAGTATTTTAGAGGGGGTATTAGGATACCAGATTCGAACTTGGTAAAAATACGAGTACTAATGTTGGCATCGCGATAATTCTAATACACCCACCGCATTACTGCGACGAGTGAAATTGCCGCACATGCATTGCAAAGGCTTTTATTTTATTTTTACTTTTGTTATTATTATTATTTTTTTTATACTTTTCAAATAAATAGTTCAACTTTGGAAAGGGGCATGTTATTTGCAGGTACCATTTTACTAAACACAGGACACTTGTTAAAATTTTAAGTGGTGAAAAGACAAATATACCCTTGATAGTTTCTAACTTTAAAAAAAAAAATTACCCAACTTTTTTAACTCAGGGAAAATCGCTCAGGCCAGGCGATTTTCCATAAAAAAAATCTATTTTTCAAAAATTTAGTGGTCGTTCGCCGGAAAAACGATTTTTCGACGAATGACTGGGAAAATCTGAAAAAAACGCCGTATTGTGGCGTTTTTTTAGGGAAAATCGCCACAGGACACCGATTTTCTCTGGGAAAATCGCCCAATCCAGGCGATTTTATCTAGGAAAATCGCCTGTACTAGGCGATTTTCCCGTACAGGCGATTTTCCTAGA
Source organism: Leptodermis oblonga (assembly GCA_016801395.1). Lineage (NCBI taxonomy): Eukaryota > Viridiplantae > Streptophyta > Magnoliopsida > Gentianales > Rubiaceae > Leptodermis > Leptodermis oblonga. The sequence continues at coordinate 5,946,696 of CM028756.1, read as the reverse complement.
GAAAATCGCCTGGAATGGGCGATTTTCCCAGAGAAAATCGCCTAGTCCAGGCGATTTTCATAGATTTAAAAAAGTTGGGTAATTTTTTTATAAAGTTAAAAATTATAAAGGACAAAAATATAAATTCACGTATAAAAATTTTAAAAAGTGGCCTACGAATAGTAAAAGGTGACATGCAGATAACAATCTCCTTGGAGGGGGGAATGGCGATACCTTTGAAATAATAACTAATACTCTTTTGGAATTTTTTTATATTAAGGCATATGAACGAACATGATTATAAAAAATGACATGCTTTTTTAATTTAATATTAACTGCAATAAAATATTTTGATAACTTTTTAAATTAGTATAAGACTGTTTTATCTTGAACATACATACAACATCATTTATTTTTCGACAACTTTGCCTTTTCATCTTTTATAACGTTGTCCTATCCATATTTTCGACTAAAAGATCCATCTATAAAATGATTGCATATTGATCCCTATGAACCTGATTCGAGTTGGATTGATACGTTACTATTGTAACTTAGATTCCTGATTAACCAATGTATTTTTCTGCCCATGAGCCATAAATCTTGTTTGCTCAAAGTTTGTCTTAGTCATCTGTCATATATTCCTAGCCACATAACGTCAATGTTGTCAGGTCAGGCCCGGCCTGAACACCGGCCGATGAGGTTAAAGGGTCGCTTGACCCAAATTATTAATAAACTTTAAATTATATATTTTTCTCAAATTTTACAACTAACTTAAATATCAAATTGTATAAATTGAGATTTTTTTGTTCCTAGAGAAAACAATCACTAATATTATATTGTTAATTTCAAATTATTAATATACTTTAAATTATATATTTTTCTCAAATTTTATAACTAACTTAAATATCAAATTGTATAAATTGGGATTTTTTTGTTCCTAGAGAAAACAATCACTAATATTATATTGTTAATTTTCAGCTAAAATATAGTTCAACTATCATCACAACTGACACCACATCACCAAAATCATTTGAAAGACACTACAATAACTCCATTCAATGCTTCAAAAACATTCTCATAATTTATTTGAAACACTTGATCTGATTCACTCTCCTTTGGGCTTCATAGATGTCGGCTTACATGGGGTCATAGAGTTACATGTCATAACTTCATCCACAATGATTGAGATTTCTTGGTCACTGAATAGCTATGTTTTCTACAATAATAGTAGTTAAACAAAATGCGATTTTAATCTTACAAATAGAAAACGAGTGAAAATAAATTTAACTTTATTTTAGATGGATAAATTAACCAACTGATTTAAAACCTAGTTCGTCATAAAAATAAGGTAAATTTTTTGTTTTTATAAAATTGAGTAAAATCGAGTTTGACTGGTTTTCTCGAGTCCCGATTAAAATTTAGTAAATTTGGATTTTAGTAATTTTCTGAACTGGACAAACCACCGGTCCGTGGTCGAAATGGAACACCCAACCGGCCCGGTCCAAACTTAATAATATAACATTACATAACATTTTCTATTTCTTCACACGTACATTGTGTGCCTTTTTCAGATTTTCCAGAAAAAATACAGAGAAATAATTTAAGGGTTTCGTTCCCAGTTGTGATCACCTGAAGGAAGTGAAATCAGCTAAGATAAGGCTGATGTGGAGGTGAAGAGTTGTATTTAAGGATAAAATAGTCTTGCACTAATTTTAAAATATTAAATTATTTGAATGTTCATGATCATAAATTGAAAAAATTACAGTATTTTTAATAATTATATTTCATCATAAGGATTTACTACTTTTTAAATGAAATAAAACTTATACTAGACTTATTAAATTAAAATTATACTATTTTTTAGAAAGAAAAGTAGCATATACTTTTGAAATGAAAATGGATGATTTTGAATGTAAGACATTTTTTTTTATAGGAATAGTTATACTTTCGAGAATTAGACTTAGGACATTTTAATCTTAAAATTTGTAAATATTTTTTAATTTTAAAATTAGTAATACACAAGTTTATGATGGATTAAAAAGTCATTCACTTTTTAATATTTGAATATGCGATTAAGATGTTACAATTGTTCGACCTTACTTTTTTTAGGTTCGAATTCGAGTAGGGTACAACTCGAATTCAATTTTACTCAATTACCAATTTTTTATATCCTAGATGTGCCAAAAAAATTTCACTCCATTTGGTTTCCCAATGGGGTTTTTTTACCCAATTAATCAATTTTTAGTGGCAATCTCTTAAAATAAGGCTAGTTAAGAAATTTCTAAATAGATAAGTCGAGTTTTCAAAACTCACATTCTTCGCCAAAAAATAATAAATAAATAAAATCCCAAGTTGTATAGGTTTTGAAAGGTGTTTTTGAAGTATGTTTTGGAATGTGTTTTAAAAAATGTTTTGAAATATTGTTTGGTATGCCTTTCAAGATGTGTTTTTGAAATGTGTTTTAAAATATGTTTTGAGATATTGTTTGGCATTGGAAAATTTTCATTTCTTCCTGTTGAAATCGTTTTTCTATAAAATTATTACTGATACTCGTGAATAGTACCACATAATTACCGTTCACAAGTGAAGATTTTATTTTTTATTTTTTTATTTTAACACATCAAAGATACTTTTATATTCCTGACATCATTGGTGATTGTACAAAGTTGAGATTTTTTTTCCTTCTAAGTTAATTATTTATTTCTAAATCTGAATTAATTAGTTCTGATACTCATGAATAGTACCACATAATTAGTGAACAGTTCTTTTTTTTGTTCTTTTTTAAACACATCAAAGATACTTTTATATTCCTGACATAATTGGTGATTATACGAAGTTGAGATTTTTTTCCTTCTAAGTTAATTACTTATTTCTAAACCTGAATTAATTAATTCCGATACTTGTGAATATAGTACCGTATAATTACTGTTCACGAGTGAAGATTTTTTATAAAATTTTTAAAACACATCAAAGATACTTTTATATTCCTGACATTATTGGTGATTATATGAAGTTGAGATTTTTTTTCATTCTAAGTTAATTATTTTGAATTAATTAATTCCGATACGCGTGAATAGTATCGTATAATTACTATTCACGAGTGAATTTTTTTTTTCTTTTTAGACATCTCAAAGATACTTTTATATTCCTGACATCATTGATGATTATACTAAGTTGAGATTTTTTTTCCTTCTAAGTTAATTATTTATTTCTAAACCTGAATTAATTAATTCCGATATCGTGAATAGTACCACATATTACTATTCACAAAATAATTTTAGTTGGGCAAGGTGACCGTCCGTTCACCGATTTGACTAGGGTGTTTAGTGGAAATATGGAGTTCAGCAGAGATGGTGTTCAGCGCAGAGCTCTTTTGGGTTGTTCGAAAATTGAGTTTGGGCTTGTTTACTTCATCTCTTGCCAACACACATCTCAAAATGTGCTTTTGAAAGGAGATAAAAATGAGAGGTTTGCCAAACATATTTTTGTTGTTAGGCCCACCAATTAGAGCCCAAAATCACATTTCAAAACCTATACCCAACATGGCAGAATACAATCTTCTCACAAAAAACTTTTTACAAGTTGTGAAGAATAAAATTTTCAATACTCACATTTTTTCACAAAAAATCTTTTTATAAGTTGTGAAAAATGTGAGTTTTCAAAACTCACATTTTCACAAATTTTTTTTTCAGGCGGTTAAGAATGTGTGCTTTCAAAACCCAAGTTCTTCACAAAAATTCTTTTTATTTGTAAGTGGCGAAGAAGGCGTGTTTTCATTACTGCAATTCAATGCTGATGATCAATTTCATGGTATTTATGTTCAATACCAACATTTTAGTCAAAACCATACAAAATACTAAAGTTGAGTATCACAATTTGGCTTCAAACATTAAAGCCCTAAATCTCAATCAAATACTACAAAGATTATGGCCCTATTTGTTTTGATTCTCAAAACATGGTTTTGAGAAAAGTTTTAATTTTATAATAAATTTTTATCATTTTCAATATACTTTTTTACATTTTTAATACACCTTTTTACATTCCCAATACAATTTTAATATTATAAAATCAAAATAAATCTCAAAACCATGTTTTGGAAATCATACCACACAGAGCCTATATTTTTCTTCTATGGCCAGAGCTTTGGTGGAAGTTATGGATCCTTTTTGAGGTAGATAGTTAGGGACGGATGAGTTGCCTCCAATAGCAACAAAAAGTGGTAAGATTTTGCAGGAAGGAGAAACGTAGAGACTGACAAACAATTCCCGGACAAAATTTCCCTACACTATATCATATAGCCTTACACCTATCTACTTAACCAATTCCGTTAATTTAGACGGTATACAAAAGGATCAAAGTGTACATTTTGTAAAAATTAAGGACTAAACTAGTTTTTACAAATGATAGGACTAAAAAAGTTAAAAGTCAATATATAAGGGACAAAATTTAGAGTTTAATTTGCAATTTTAGTCCACACCTAAGTAACAAATGCAGTCCACATTTATTGAAAATTTCCTAATTAATCGATATAGCCTTTCAATTTTGTTTTTAAATTTTAGTCACTTGAGCATAAAATTAAGAAAACTAATGGTCAACGCATCTTACTGTTAGTCAATGTGGACTAAAATTGCAATAGAGCCAAATATTGTGAACTAAAATTGTAATTTAATCTCATTTATTTTAAAATTGTTTCTTAAATTAATTTTATTTAATTTTTTAATAGTATTTGCGCTATGGAGCTGATAAATGAGCTGGTTGGGTCATTTCATGAGTTAGTGGCTCATAAGATTCACAACTCACTTGACCAATTGAGTTGACATGTTTGTGCTGCAAGCTAAACCAATTTTTTTTAAGAACAATCGGTAAATGTTTCTAGGTTGTTTTTAAAAATTAAATGTATGGAAATATATATCTATAAATACCAATAAAAAATTAGGTTGACGTCCATTTATTATCCTAACATAAATAATAATAAATATTTATTAAATTTATTCTTGAAAATAAAAACCACATTATTTTTAGTTAAATAATAATTTTAAAAAAATTGATTTGACTTGCGAGACAAACAGGTAAATCTAAAGGGTCAAGTAAGTTATGAGTCTTATGAACTACTAACTCACGAAATAATCCAACTAATTCATTTATCACCTATAGCACAAAAAATATATTTAAAAAATATATAAAAATAAATAAGATTAAAATTGTAGTTCTAAATCACAATTTTTGGTTATGTTGCAATTTTAGTCAACAATCTTTGGCTCATTTGGATATTTAGTCCACATTGTCCAACGCTAAAAGGCATTGACCGTTAATTTTTTGAAATTTCTGTTAGAATGACTAAAATTACAAAAACCTAAGAGAACATAGACTAATTAAGAATATTTTGAAGAATGTAAACCACACTTACCACTTAAGTAAAAATTTTGGACTAAAATTACAATTTTCCTTTATTTAATCAAGATGATGTTTCTTATCATGTTTTAAAAGAGAAATTTGAAACTATATTTTCCAATCTAAAAGGTGCATTGAAAATGTGAAAGATTGTATTAAAAATATAAATTTTTGTAATTAAATAATAAACAAATGTATTGAAAATGAAGAGATATAATATATGCTAATAACAGAACCAAATCTCTCATTGCATCCGGGTCACGTCACGGGTGGGGGTGAGAAAAGCCTGATCGGGCTCCGTTTCCAGTATCCACCCGCATCCGTCCACTAACAAATCACAACTAAACCCAAGAGCTGCAAATCTTTCGCATTTTAGCGCTCTCGCCCGGTCACGGTCACCTGGAATGGGCGTAGTGTAGTCTTCTCTACACCAAAACGATTGTTTTGAACCCAGATCTCTGGTCTCATTTCGTCTGGGATTTCAAATCTTTGACTTGAGCACAAAGGTGGCTTTTCCTTATACCCTACGCATTGTCGATTTGCAAATCTCCCGCTTGATCTGCTCTGATTCCTACGTTAATTGAGCAACCTTTGGAGGTCCAGAGGGCCCTCTTGATTTGAGCTGAATTGGGTCGAGAGGGATCCGGAAATAGGAGTAGCAAAATGGCGGGTGCTGCTGGAGGCTTTGTGGCGCGGGCATTTGAGTCCATGCTCAAAGAGTCTGCCAGCAAGAAGTACACTGCTCTTCAAGATGCTATTCAGACTTATTTAGGTTCGTCAATGTTCATCGCTAAGAATTTTGTTTCTTTTTTATTAGTTTCATAGTTCAGTAACAGTTGATTTGCGATTGATTAATGGGTAATTTGATATCCGTCTTTATTTATTGGGAAGTGCCATTGGTTTACTGGGTTGTTTATTTATTTTCATTGGAAGGGATAGTAAAGTGAACAGATTGTTTTTGTGTATATATTTCCTTCACCAACTGGTAGTCTGAGTTGGGCCATAGATCTATCAGGACTTCTATTTTATAGAGCAATAGTAGGATTGGGAAAATATTTCTCATTTTTATGGGGAGTTGAGGTGTTAAAGAAATTCAACTTCTGATCAAGAAAGGTATTTCTTCCAGAAGCTCTTCCTGTTCCACTGCATGCAATAATAGATAATGAGGTTATCAGCTATTAGAAGGACTTGTGGCCTAATTTTTGGGTTTCATTTGGTGCTTTTATTGTTCCTATTATTATTTTTGTCTCTTCTTGCTCGTATTTGATTTTTGCAGAGTTTATCTTACTCTAAGGATGAAAATGGTCTCATCACTCTCCATTTAGTACTGTCTCCCTGTCAATGGCCAGCTATATTGTTTAGCTGTGTTTTTGTTGTACTTAAAGTTGATTTGAGACGTAGCTCCTTTATCTGGCTATTAGAGGATTCTGGGTTTGTTTTATACTCATGCTTCTTTTGGTCTTCATCAAACATTTAAAATATTTTATTTATTTGTATCCAACAGAAACTGATTTACATAAATTTGGTTCTTCTGACCTCGCGTTTAGTCAGATTGGCTAGCTTCTTTATTCCCATGTAAACCCCCTTCTTTTCTGATTAAATAGTAACAATTTCTTTTCAGTATTTTCTTTTGAATTATAAGCTTCTGGCTTGGTTTCCTGTATCAGATGAAGATTGTTGATATTTCCTTTCATCTTTGTTGAGTTATGTGGTTAGAGGATTTGGATTCTGATAACCTCTGTTTGATGGATATTAAATGATAAGTAGGAAGAAGAGAATATTAAGCCGTCCTATTGTAAGGTTTTGGAACCTGTATAGCCTGAATTTTTGGTGCTTTGTAAAGCTATTTTGTATTTTATTGGATATGTTTAGTCTTCCATTTTCATTGACAATGCTTGAACAGCAGAATGACCTCAAAAGATATTGGCTTAAGTGCAATAACGGATTATATCTATTTGCATCTGAGTGGACTTAATTTGATTTCTAATTTGTACCAACATTGAACTATTTATTTTTTCTTATGTGCATTTGTTATTCTCAGATAATGCGAAGAACTCTAATCAGCAGTCCAGCTCCACTGGTACACCGCAAGTAGCATCTTCAGCTGAAGTGGAGAGGTTGTTTACATACTGATGTGTGCTGTACTCTTTGTTTGTTCTGTGTGTGTGTGTGCGCGCGTATGCACATTTGGATCTGATGTGCAGTGTCCTTTTGAACTATTTTCCCCTCTTTGTTCTGTAATCCATCTCCTGTCTGATGTCTAGCGCTGTTCTTTGCTCATCTTTTATGGAAATTATTGTTTCAAAATTTTATATCTTCCATCTAGATTTCTAAATTATATTACAAAGTTTATCATGTTTCATTTAAGCAGTGGATTTTATGTTTCCTAGAAATAATTTGGGTTTCCCAAACTTTCTTTCCTTGGCTTTATCCATTGATTTGTCTAAGGTGCATTAACTGTTCTAAGTTCTTTGTTTTGTTTTCGTCTTTTTTAAATTTTTTATTTTGGTTTTATTTAATAATTTCTTTTCAGTAGTTTGCCTGGAGGGGAAGCTGGATCTACAAAAGATGCAACTGGACCAGATCAATCAACAGTGTCTTCACATTCTCCTGATTCAGCAGTTCCAGTGGGTAAACCAAGTGGGTTAAGTAGAACTATTACAGCTGCCTTAGCAAATGCTGGCCATACTTTAGGAGGAGCTGATGTAGAGCTTGTTTTGAGTCCACTCCGACTAGCATTTGAGACCAAGAATGTCAAAGTGGTGGAACTTGCATTGGATTGTCTTCATGTAAGCTATTGTTAATTTTCTTTTTTTTCGAATATAAAGTTGTTAAATTGCCTTTTGAATGAGTTTTTGATTTATTTCATATGTAATCTTGTATGGCTATTCTATTTTTTATCTGGTTATGATATTTCCTCTTCATTTTGTGAATTTCTTTCTGTGCACTTGGAATTGGAAGCCACAAAAAAAAAAAAAAGAAAAGAAAAAAGAACAGAGGAAAAAACTTGTGCATTCCTAATTTTGTAATACTTAAGATTTGTGAATTTTTAATGGTACTGGGAATATTTGGGTGTGGCGATGAGGTAGAAGTATGATTTCTTGTTAGGCCTTACCTATTTAATTGTGAAACTTATCATGCTGTGTTCACTGTTCTTATGTGCCACCTGGAATCTGGCAGTTTTCCCTCCTCAATTTAAGCTATTATTTTAGGTACTATTGTACCTTCCTTCATAGTATGAAGGGTTAAGGTGCAATTTAGCCCCTGTGGTTTTAGGGGTAGATCAAATAAGCCCCTGAACTATTTTTAGGTCCAATTAAGCCCATGTGGTTTTTTGAATAGGTGTGTGTTTCTCATTTTTTCATCTATTGGAGCTAGTCCTACTTTCTTTCTAATACTTGATTAAGAAAAAGAAGAAGTGGTAAAACAGTTGCTCTTGATAATATTCCTATTGAGGCATGGAATTAATTTAGAAGAGTTGGCATTACATGGCTTACAATTCTATTTAATGTAATTATGAAAACTATGAAAATGCCTAATCAATAGACAAAAAGTATATTGATACCTTCATATTAGAATAATGGAGATATGCACATATGCGTGATTAAATATGAACATGAAGAGAAAATGAAGGTAGCAAAAGTGAGAATGTTGAAATGGATGTGAAGGCACTATATTAGATGAGATTACGTAATGAATACATTGGAAATAAAGTAGGGATAGTTCTAAAAGATGAGAAAATGGGAGAGACGCTTACCATGGTTTGTAAACATGCGTAAGAGACCTTTAAATGCCTCAGTATGGTGGGTAAAAATTATTAACTCAATTTGAAGGGGAAGGAGAAGACTTAAAAAAAAGAAGAAAGAAACTATCAAGCAGACACGATCCTTTTAAATATTAATGAAACCATGTGTTTTGAGTGAACACTATGGTGAGATATGGATCCATATAGCCAACCTCATATAGTGGAATAACTGCTTAGTTGTTATTGTTGCAAGATTTCGATGTTCTCAAGAATAAGCTTGATTGTGGCATAGAATTATTGGCAAGTAAACTAGGCAATGAAATTGTAGTGCTCTTCATTATAGAAGCCATCGTTACCTGCCTGTTTTTTCTAAATGCAGAAACTTATTGCATATGATCATTTAGAGGGTGATCCTGGTCTAGAAGGTGGCATAAATGGACCACTGTTTACAGATATCCTCAATATGGCCTGCAGTTGTGTGGACAATTCATCGCCTGATAGGTATGTCCTTCGCACATAGAGATATTTCTATGTTTCTGTAGATTTTTGGTCTTTCTGGTTGTGATTTCTCTATGTCATTCAGCACTACCCTCCAAGTCTTGAAGGTGCTGCTTACAGCTGTTTCATCAACTAAGTTCAGAGGTATGTAATACAGCCAGAAGAATTTGATTATGTTGGTTTGACTTTTTGTGGCACGATGTAGACATTCTGTAAGGTGTTACGAATCATGGTATACTTTTTATATATGATGAAAATGGGCTGTTAAGTTTTGTTCTAAGTTTTCCGCATTGACACTATGTTCTGTGTTGCTTGAGTTATCTCCTTTAATGGCTTTTGTTTCACCCCACCAATCCTGCATAAGTATGCTTTTATGTGGCTTATAAAACATCTTGCTAAGGTTATTTTAGAATGACACAGAGGTCTTGTTTATTCTTTTGGTGCCCCCTTATAATAGTCACTTATATATCACGTGTGATAGTTCAAATTCCACGATTTCTTAGATTATATGAAAAGTTGAAAAAGTTCATTAGGATGATATGTATCCAATTCAATTAGAACAAAGAATTTATTACAATGTTCAACAATAATAGAAAGCCAAACAAATAAGAATGGTTAACAGACTTCAACAGACAGTTGGGAATTTGGGTGCCATACTTCATCAATGAACTATTCATATTCATTGAAGAGCGTTTTTCATTTTGCTACAATTTCATCTGTGAGATTCATTATTAATACATTTGCACTTTACTCTCAGAAAACTCCTCCAGATAAGATCGAATCTTTCTTCCTTCTTTCATGTGCATCTAAGCATGTAATGGTCTTAAAATGTAGTTTTGTTTGGGGGGTGGGGGGTGGGGTGGATAATCAGTCTGACTCATGCTTTAGAATTCTACTTCTTCCAAGTTAGATTAAAAAAAATTAGATAAGTGTAACAAAAGCTAACATTATCCAGGCAATGATTGTAGGAGTTTATTTTAGATTAGACAGCATATTTAAAATAAAAATACGTTTCAGTTAAGATCTTTGCTCCTCCTATCTGTTCTAAATGAAAAGTTTGGCGACCCTAATTATCAATTGATGAATCAGATTCTTGCTGCCTTGCTTGATATTCACATCTGTGCTATTGTTATTTTGAAATATTTTGTCGTTATTTGGTTTTGGGGGAAGTATGAGTGACTTACGATGGGAAATACTTTTAAGAAATCTATCTAATTTAATGGGCACAGTTAGAAGTGGTTTTTGTGATAAACCTTTTTCTCTGTTAGTAATCATGACACTTCCAGTATTTAGTGGATATTCTGGGTCCTTTATGATGTGAAAATCCTATATGCCTAAGTTGATTGATTGACTACTGAAACTGATGTGGTCCAGACTCAACATACTGCTCTTATTCTGTTCATTTGATTAAAGAAATGAGATTTATAAATGACAATTTTCTTGGATTCTCAAGCTTTCAAGAATAAAATAGATATAGATCTTTTTGTTCAATATCTTGAACTAGAGGAATAAGATGATAGAATGAGTTGATTTCTTTTTTGATGGGTAACTGATGGAACTTCAAACTGGTTTGCTGTTACTAGTTTCTTTGTGAGAGTGGCTATTAAATATATAAGTCGCAGGCGTGTTTCTCATCTTTTCTTGCTGTCTTATATGTCTATTTGAAAGTTCTTTGATGGATCTGTTATTCCACTATTTAAAGTTCCAAAATGGATGAATTCTTTTGCTTTGGTTGCACTTTTTATCATTGAAAAGTTTGAATTTTCTTGATTTCCCACTTGGTCAGAATCCTCATAATGATAATATGAATTATTCTTATAGCCTGTCCTGTAAAGTAAGAATTGAATTCATCCTTAATGAGTTGAATAACTCGTCACCCGGTCTATGCGCGAATGATCTCTTCAGGGATTATGAAAAGATGTTCCATTGGAACTATCATTGTTGCTTCCAAGTGCTCTCCAAAAGTGGATTCTCTGTAGCTCTGAATAAATTAAATGCGTGCACTAAGATTATGAAGGCTTTGTATTCCTGTACAACATAAGCACTTATTTCCCTCTTTCACATACCTGGGATTCCGCTTGGAAAGCAAATTGTCAATATTACGCTTTGAGTTCAAGAAATTGTAAGTTGCCAAATAAGCACTGGATAAAGGGGGTGAACATTCAGTTTTACTATCACAATGAGTGCTCTTCAGATAATTTTATTGCTAGGTTTAGTTTAGTCTCTAGTTTGATAAATGATTCATTTCAAGTCATCTCTATTGATGATTAGTGGTACTAGGATCAACAGTATTGTGATTTGGAAGAGTTAGCTTTGACCATGGTAATGCTCCTACCTCATAGGTTGATAGAGAATCAAACAGTAATTAACAATAAATCTCAAAGTGCTAACATAAGGGGTTCCTTAATTTTTTGCTCTCTAGTTGTCTTTGATGAGTTACTGTTTGTGTTTAGCCAGTGTGCTTATATGCTCCGTACACAAGATTTCCTGAGTTTGTTTGCTTCTATGCAGTTCATGGAGAACTGTTACTTGGTGTAATAAGAGTGTGCTATAACATTGCTCTTAATAGGTAATTTTTGAAATCATTATTGGGTTGAAATTATTGTTTACTATGCTTGGAACTCATAACTTCTTGCTTGGATGTTCAGTAAGAGTCCCATAAATCAAGCGACAGCAAAAGCTATGTTAACCCAAATGCTCAGTACTGTATTCAGACGAATGGAGAATGATCTGGTTTGTTTCTAGAAAATTTATTTTCTCCTCTTCTGTAGTTTCTAGAAAACAATGTGTTGCTCTTCTGTAGAGATTGAACTGGAACTGCCCATGCCTGATAGAATATATCTCCTGCTTCTACACAATTCAGGTCCCAACTTCATCTGCTTCTGTTGAACATAAAGAAGCTACCTTAGAAAAAGGATCAAACTTGGAGGCTGAGTCTGCTTCATCAAGCGATCAAAATGACAAAGAAAAGACTTTGGGTGATGCAGATTCTAACAATCAAGTCAAAGATACCCCTCTTGCATCCGTTGAGGAACTTCAAAATCTTGCTGGTGGTACTGACATCAAGGTCCATTACTATCCATTGCTATTGTGTTTCACGTCTGATGATTGGACACTTGAGTACTAGGTCACCATGATATCTCATACCAATTGCAGCTTTAAATTGTAATCGACTTACCTGTGTGACACATTGCTATAGTTTGACATCAGTCTTTGCATTGCAGGGTTTAGAAGCTGTTCTTGAAAAGGCTGTACACCTTGAAGAGGGTGAAAAAGTCACAAGGTACAAAGAAACATTTAAAGCTTAGATTTATGAAGTCACATTAAATGTGAGCCAACTGTGTTGTCTTGTAATGTGATAATCTTTTGATGCTTGCAACTGGGACTCTATCTTACTTTAGAGGGACTGACCTAGAAAGCATGAGCATTGAAGAACGTGATGCTTTACTCCTTTTTCGCACCCTTTGCAAGGTTTGTATGCTTAGATACTTCCAATATTGGTGTCTAGCTTTGTAATTGTTCCTTATTGATCTTTTATGCGATTTGTTTGCAGATGTGCATGAAGGAAGAGAATGATGAAGTTACTATTAAGACCCGCATCCTCTCATTGGAGCTTTTGCAGGTTGATTTAGGAACTCTTGAACTATAAGAAACAGTATATCTCAGTTTTAACCTACAGATTAAGTTATTTACGGTAGGAATTACTTCAGTTAATAGCCAATTGTTTGGTATGCATGAATCTAGTTGGAAGAAATACGCATTCCTATTTTACATCAATGACTGATGTATGTGGTTTGCTTTACTTCTATATCATTCTCCTCCCCTCTTTTCTCCTTCCTGCTGCTCTCAAGGTACTAAACTTGTTTTGATCACACACTGTAGAAGTTGTGTTTCTGCCAGATCTTCCTTCGGCTTTTTCCTGCACATAAGAGCCTTCACACTCACAAGTGTTTATTTTTCTTGAGATAATTCACTTATTGTTATATTGAGAAAAAACAAGATTTACATATGGTATTTATCAACATAGAAATGCATATGATGGAGTAAATAGAGATAATGTGGCGGGTATCGGAAAAAAAGGGGTAAGGGTAGCATATGTAGAAATAGATATGTATAAAGATATAAAAACATGTGTAAAGACACCAGTAGGAAGATCTGGTGATTTTCCAAATAATATAGGTCTACATCATGGATCAACTTTAAGCCCACATCTCTTTGCTTTAGTAATTGATGAGATTACTAAACATTTGCAGAAAGCGATACCTGAATGTATGTTATTTGCTGATATAGTTTTAATAGATGAAACGAGAAAAGGCGTAAACGCTAAATTAGAAGCGTGGAGAGAAGCATTAAGAATCAAAATGTTTTACTATAATTAAAGTTAAAACTGAATAATGCAATGCCACCTTAGTAATCATTTAGATAACCATACGATAAAAGTTAAAATTGGCGAACATGAATTAAATGAATTGAAAAGTTTCAAATGCTTGAGGTCTAATAAGAAAATGAAGCAATTGATAAAGATTTAACACATGGGGATCAAGGAGGGTTGAATAAATGGAGAAATGCGTCATCTATACTTTGTGACCGTAAAGTGCTGCAAAAACTGAAAGGAAAATTTTATAAAATGACTATAGGATTGGCGATGCTTTTCAGTTCGTACTGTTGGGTGACGAAATTTGAACATGAACAAAAAATGAGGGTAGTAGAAATGAGAATACTGAGATATGTGTGGGCATACTAGGTTAGATAAAATAAGTAATGCAAGTATTAGAAAGAAAGTAGAAGTAGCTCCAATAGATGAAAAATGAGAGAAACAAGCGTAAGATGGTTTGGACATGTATGTAGGAGACTTCTATGCCCCGGTAAGATGGGTAGAAAACAGAGAAGCATTAATTAATATTAAAAGGGGTAGAGGAAGACCTAAAGAATTGGAAAACAACTTTAAAACATGACATGTTATATTTGAATATAAATGAATCAATGTGTTTCACCGTTCATCATGGCAGGATGTGATTCATATAGCTGATCCCATGTAGTGGGACAAAGGCTAAGTTGTTATAGTTGTAGTAACTTGATTCCTATAGTCATAGGTTTTTGTCATATGTATTGTTGATGACTGTGGTTGTGATTTTTGTGTGATATTGCCTGACATCAGTAGGATGGTCATAGTAGAATAATATTTAGGCACTTAATTCAGTTGTGGAAGTAATATCTTAATTTTCTGAATGACCGATTATTACAACATCCGCATTAACTTCTTTATCCCACTATGTGGGGTCGGCTCTCAATGACCTATTGCCACATACTAAACTTCTACTGGCAATTTTCTTTGCACCAATAAATGATTGATGTTTTGGATTAGTGAAACTATAGTTAGCTTCCCAGTGATGGGCTTAGTAACTAGAATAAGCAACTGGAAAATTTTGTTAAGTTCTACTGTTGTCTTTCAATTTCTTGGCTGTGCGTTCTAATGCATTTCTCATGAAATTTATAGGGTCTGCTTGAAGGTGTCAGTTTCTCATTCACAAAGAATTTTCACTTTATTGACTCAGTCAAAGCTTACCTTTCATATGCATTATTGCGAGCATCAGTGTCCCAGACTACCAACATATCTCAGGTATGGTCGGATGCTTTCTTTTACATTTGTTCATTGTTAGTACTGGCATTCTGCACTGTAATCCTAATGTCTGTATTTTACTTTTTGGACAGTACGCAACTGGAATCTTTTTCGTACTCTTGTTGCGGTTCAGGGAAAGTCTCAAAGTAGGTTATTGGCTGGATATCCTTACCACCCTCTTCTTTTTCTATTCATACTCTTCTTTGCTAATAATGACAAACCTTTATCTCAGGCGGAAATTAGTGTCTTCTTTCCATTAGTTGTTCTACGATCCTTGGATGGTTCAGACCTAAACCAAAAGCTAAATGTTCTTCGGTATGATAAGTCTCTTCAAAAAATAATGCTGTTCTGTGAATGCTAATCATTTTCATTTTGGATTTCTCTTTACTTCTGTTATTTTCTTCTTTACTCTTCAACTTAGCTAAGAGTTGAAATTCAAGAAATAAGAAACCTTTTTATTTTTACTCTATCAAGAATTGTAGATTTCATTTTGGGAGGTGATTCTTCATGTCTCATGATTTTGATTGATTCCAATCTTGCAGGATGCTGGAGAAAGTGTGCAAGGATTCTCAAATGTTGGTTGACCTCTATGTGAACTATGATTGTGATCTTGAAGCACCTAATTTGTTTGAGAGGATGGTTTGTTTTGTTTCAGTGTTATTTTCTAATAACTTTCTAGGGAGGTTTGCTGATATTCATCTGACAAATTCTCATTGTTTGCTCTCTGTCATAGGTTACAACAGTATCCAAAATTTCCCAAGTGACTCAAAATATGGATCCTAATTCCGTAACTGCTTCCCAGACGGGATCGATCAAAACTTCATCCCTACAAGTAAACTCTTTACATGCCTTCATTACACATACTTGGCCACTGTTTAACACTTGTCAATTTTTATTTATTTTTATGCTGTGTCAAATGTTATAGGTTTGACATTTCTTTTATGGCTTTTGTAGTGCCTTGTGAATGTCATAAAATCATTGGTTGAGTGGGAGAAGACCCAGAGAGAAACAGAGAAGCAGAAACAGTCTTCTGAAGTTGAAGCTTCAGCTAAAGATTCTAACGAGTTAAAAGGCCGGGAAGAAATACCCAGTAATTTTGAGAAATTGAAAGCCCATAAATCTACACTTGAAGCTGCTGTTGCTGAGGTATACTGTCTAGTTTGACCATATATAGTTTTATATGGTCAAATTTATTTGTTCCTTTGCAGTGTCTCCAGTATCTTGATGGGCTCATTCCAGGACTGATTTCATTAAAATGTAACAGTTCAACCGGAAACCTGGGAAGGGTATAGAATATGTGATATCGAGTGGTTTGGTAGAGAATGCACCGGCATCAGTTGCTCAGTTTCTTAGGAACACTCCTAATTTGGACAAGGTAGAATATCAATTATATTTAATTTTTTCTCTTTGCTCAGTGTTGATTTTCTCATGGAGACTGAAATATCTCAACTTTTTTAAAGGCCAAGATTGGCGATTATATGGGCCAGCACGAGGAGTTTCCACTTGCTGTCATGCATGCTTATGTTGATTCCATGAATTTATCTGGGATGAAATTTGATGTAGCAATTCGTGAATTTCTTAAAGGATTCCGACTTCCAGGAGAGGCTCAGAAGATAGACCGCATAATGGAAAAATTCGCCGAGCGGTAGTTTCGTGCTTACCTTTTTCGCTTTTCTATTTATGTGATGATCAAAAACATCTAAATGGCTCAAATGATGGACCCGAACACAGAGAACATAGGTCTGGATTAATCATGTGACAGATTCATACAAAACTATTGAACTTTTTCTATATAGGCTTTTGAGTAACCTTACCAGATTAAAATTCTTAAGCCTACCTGTCTCTGTAGATTTGGTTGATGGCTATCTCATTTACCAACAAAACAGGAGAATGGTAGGGCAACACAAAGATGGAATAAAACTGATCCACATTTTGACATGGACATCTATATTCATGGAAGACATTTGCAAAGATATTCTTTGTTGCCTTTGCATTTGTATGAAAGCATTATACAAAGTTATATTTTCCAAAAACTGAAATATTCCTCATGTTTCCTGTTTGTTCAAGGACTTAATAGATGAACAACTTACGAAATTATATTCCTGTGGTTGAATCTGGTCTTTGTATACATTTTGCAGTTATTGCACGGATAATCCAGGTCTTTTCAAGAATGCAGACACAGCTTATGTCCTTGCCTATGCTGTTATAATGCTGAATACTGATGCTCATAATCCCATGGTGTGGCCAAAGATGTCTAAGAGTGACTTTTTGCGGATGAATGCTTTACATGATGCTGAGGAGTCGGCTCCCCCTGAACTTTTGGAGGAAATTTATGATTCAATTGTTAAAGAAGAGATCAAAATGAAAGATGAATCAGCTGGTCTTGCAAAAAGTAGCAAGCAAAAGACAGAAGGAGAGGAGAAAGGCGGGCTTGTTAGTATATTAAACCTGGCTCTTCCCAAGAGGAAATCTTTGACTGATTCGGAGTCTGAAAGCGAAGCTATTGTCAAGCAAATGCAGGCCTTTGTTAGGAGTCAAGGGAGGAAAAGAGGAGTCTTTCATACTTCACATCAGATTGAACTTGTGCGTCCTATGGTTGAAGCTGTAGGATGGCCATTACTTGCCACATTTGCTGTCACAATGGAGGAAGGTGATAATAAACCAAGGGTTGCTCTTTGTATGGAAGGATTTAAAGCTGGAATACACATTACACATGTTCTTGGAATGGATACTATGCGATACGCATTTTTAACATCTTTGATCCGGTAATTTTCTGTAGATATTGTTTCCTTCTTTTTTAATTTTAATTAATTAATTTAGACATTTGTGTCTCTTGTTGTTCCTCCTTTTTTTCTTCCTCATGTGGTGAACTTCTTTTGTTTTCTTGTTTCTGTATCTGATATGATAACCAAAAAAATTTGTGAGGATCTTGCAGCCCTTGATTGCTTTAGTGAAGTTTCTTTATCTTAATATTGATTTTTACAACGTTGCAGATTTAACTTCTTACATGCGCCCAAGGAAATGAGAAGTAAAAATGTCGAAGCATTGCGGACACTAATTGCTTTGTCCGATTCTGATATAAATGCCCTACAGGAATCTTGGCTAGCGGTGTTGGAATGTGTCTCTCGGCTTGATTATTTAACATCAAACCCTACTGCTGCTGCAACCGTGATGCAAGGATCAAACCAGATTTCTAGGGATGCAATTTTGCAATCTCTGAGGGAGTTGGCTGGAAAACCAGTAGAACAAGTGTTCGTGAGTAGTGTGAAACTGCCCAGTGAATCTGTGGTAGAATTTTTTACAGGTCTATGTAGTGTTTCAGCTGAGGAACTGCGACAAGTTCCAGCGCGTGTTTTCAGCTTGCAGAAGCTCGTTGAGATCAGCTATTACAATATGGCTCGTATAAGAATGGTAACTGAATTACCATCGGAATTTTACTTTTTCCAGTTTTTCGCCTCGAGATATTTTGATGGTTCTGTTATGTGCTTAGGCACATTCATCAATGAACAATTATTTCCCTTTCCACTTGAAATAGTTGAAGCCTTTGTCACGATAGTCTCAGAGGAACCTCATTTGAAGTTTGCTATCTAAAGATCTTTAGTTGATTCCTGACTAGGAGCTCCTTGTTTGAAGCCTAATGTACAGACTCAGTCTGCTTCTTGACGTGTACAGTAATAAGTAATGGTTAAGTTTGAGAATCCTCTTTCATTTTTTCATGGCACCATTTGGTTTGGAAGTTCATTGGTGATCCAGCACATTTTTCAGTAATAACTTGAAAGTCTAGTTCAGAATTTGCCATAACTATTCCCCTGTTGTCCTTATATGCATGATTTTGAAGTATTAAGGCAGTTTTCTAATCCATTGAAATCCTATTTTTAGGTATGGGCAAGAATATGGTCTGTCTTGGCCAGTCATTTTATTTTTGCTGGAAGCCATCCTGATGAAAGAGTAGCGATGTATGCTATAGATTCGCTACGTCAACTTGGTATGAAGTATTTGGAGCGAGCTGAACTTGCCAATTTCACATTTCAGAATGATATCTTAAAACCATTTGTAATACTTATTCGGAACAGCCGAAGTGACACGATAAGGAGGCTTATCGTTGATTGTATTGTTCAAGTATGTTTCTTGCACTTATATTTGATTATGCCTTTAATTTTACTGGGAATCAACTTATTCTATTGATGGAAAGCAGATGATCAAATCTAAAGTGGGAAGCATAAAGTCTGGTTGGCGAAGTGTGTTCATGGTTTTCACAGCTGCTGCTGATGATGATATGGAACTAATAGTTGAAAGTGCATTTGAAAATGTAGAACAAGGTTGGAGCATGCCCCTTTCTGTGGTTTTTAAAATGATAAATGCATTCTTTTTCATCTTTTTTTGGGGTTATATCTAATGCCATATGTACACAGTCATCCTGGAGCACTTCGATCAGGTTGTTGGTGATTGTTTTATGGATTGTGTCAACTGCCTAATTGGATTTGCGAACAGCAAGACTACTCCCCGGATAAGTTTGAAAGCTATTGCACTTCTTCGCATATGTGAGGATCGTCTTGCTGAGGTATGTATCCTGGTGTTTGGTTTCATTATAGTTTTGTACTTCTAGATAACAAAATTATGCTGTTTGACAAAATACTTTATTTGGTTTTGTTACTGTATCTGAGATCATACGAGGCATCTTTGTATATTTTTCATATAAGAACGAAGAGGATGATGTACATAAAGAATACTGTGTTGAAAATGGTGAATGTTTGAACTATGCGTTTGATTTGGTGCCTAGGATCTGTACAATAATTGGGAAAATCAGCAAGGATGGCATAGCAGTCTTAGGTTCTATAAGAAGTAAAAATTGTAAAAAGAAATTGAGGTGCTTATTTAATTTGTGCTCCAGAATATGCCTTGTTTTTGTTAATGAAATAGGTGCAAGACTTTAGTCTAAGATAGAGTAGTGGGACTAATGCAATGTGTAAGTTAAAATGGTTGGGGTTTAAACTGATTTGTATGAATGTAATCATGCTAGCAATTATCAAATTAGCTAAATAACAAAGTTGAAGCACAAAAGGTAATCTGGATATTTTGGCTGAATTATCAATATGGACAAATGAGATAAGGAACCCACTTAGGATTATAAAACTGGGGTGAGTGGATTAATAACTGAAACTGCTTTTTTATTGTAGAAGTGTGCGTCCAAGGCTCTACCTATTGAGGCCCCGTTTGGTATCAAGATTGGGCTCAAACCTTGATTTGGATTGTGATTTTAAAATATTAAAATTACATTGGGATTGTAAAAAATGTGTTGGAAATGTAAAAAGGTTTATTGGAAATGTAAAAAGGCTTATTGAGAATGATGAGAAACTATTATAAAATGCAAAATGAGATTCAAACCTTGGTTTGAGTCCTGTTACCAAACAGGAATGAGCACTTTGTGTGAATTCATATGTATATCTCTTTTAGGAATATGAAACTACCACAAATGTTTTTTGTGGGTTTTATTTTAGGAGAATCAGATCCCAATTTATGAGATATATTTTTCTTTTGTTCTTTCATTAAGTATTATAATGAAAATATATTGAAGAACAATTAAATTTGATATTTCATATCAATAAAATGATTTTTTGGATAATTACTTTGCTAGAAATGAGAAGCGTTTAGGTTTTATTGGTTATATTGTCATCATCTTCTTTGATAGACCAAGGAATAGGTCCATTCAAGTCGTGCTAAAGATAGCTGGTGAAAAGTTTTTTGAGTTTAGCTTTTAGTGTTAGGTAATCAGACTTTGTTCTGTTTCATAGATGGTTGGATTTTTGCCAATTTCTTCTTTCCTTGCTTATAAAATTTGAACAACTAAGAATGTACTTATTTGATATGTAAGTGGGGGTTCTGTTGTTTCATGAAACTTTATCATGTATGTTATTTATTATCATTATGGGTGGATATGCAAATTGCATCTTTTGATAAATTGCCATTCATATTGTTTTCAACATAGTAATTGCTTAATGGCAAACAAATCCTGATTACAATATTCTTTTCTGGATTAACTTCCAGGGTCTAATACCTGGTGGCGCTTTGAAACCCATTGACACTACTAGTGAGACAACTTATGATATGACTGAGCATTATTGGTTCCCCATGTTGGCTGGCCTATCTGACCTGACATCTGATCCAAGACCTGAGGTCAGAAACTGTGCACTTGAGGTTTTGTTTGATTTGCTGAATGAGAGAGGTAGCAAGTTCTCATCCTCATTTTGGGAGAATATCTTCCACCGAGTCCTGTTCCCCATTTTTGATCATGTCAGACAAGTTGGCAAAGATAATTTCATTTCTTCTGGAGATGAATGGTCCCGTGAGAGTAGCATTCATTCACTCCAGTTATTGTGCAACCTCTTCAATACTTTCTACAAGGTACTGGTGGGGTTACTTGAATATTATGTCTTAAATACAATTTTCTTATATTCAGCTGTTAGACCGATACTATACCTCCCCTTTATTGGGGTTGGGGTTCAGGAGTGACGGTTGGGGTTGTGTATAATAATTCCCTGATCTTTTTAACTGTACTATGATGCTTCTAGGTACGTGAATCCCTAGTAGACTTTATCAGAAAATTGCTGTCTATGTTGGATTTTGAATTTATATAAGAAAAATAGATATCATTCGGCTAAATCCTCTTTAAATGTAGAAATTTTACTCTTATTTAGCCTTGTCTGTATGTGATGTCCTTAAGCAGAACATTTGTACAAGGTGGGGTCTTACTTGCATGGTACTTTTCTGCCTTCTTAAGGTCCCGTTGAGATAATTTGGTTCCATTTCTCAGTGCTTTACACCAATATTTTCCACATTGTTTCCCCAAAACACCCACATGCAGGAGATTCTATGCACCGGGCTGCCCTTTTTTAAAACTCTGGATTGAAGTTGTCTTTACTCATATTTAAATCATGGAGTTAAGGTTTAATGTACAACAAAAACAATGACCACAAGAAAGCCTTTATGAAATTATGTGGGGTTGAGTATGTGGATCATATCTCGCCATTGTGCTCGTTTGATACATTTAAAGTTTAATATATGACATGAATTCTCATATGTGATTAGTTCTGCTATGTTTAAAATGCTTTTGTGATTAAATCCAAATTCGGAAAATTGTAGATATTCTATGTAATGTGTCTAATCACTTGAATGTTGTTGAAGTTCTTAGATTCAATTGCTGTATTTTAAATTTCACGTATGTCCTGTTTTGGTTGATTTTGTCAGTGCCTCTGCAGGTAAATGTGTATTTGACTATGTTTTATTACTAAATTTTAAAAAATTTAATGGCAAGGTTATTTTTGTTCTATGATGCTCATACAGAACTAGAAGAGAAATGTTTTGCCTTTGGGTGTATGAAATTACAATTTGAAAATGAGATCTTCCTTAGTTTTAAAAGTTTAAGAAGCATATATCCTGACATCAAGTTGCTTTCTCAAAGCATACATATGATGTTCTAGACTCGTTGGTGATTGTGAAATCCTAGACCTTCTTTAAACACATTTCTGAAACCAGGAAATGCAGTAATTTATAACGATTTGCCCTCATTTGATGCAGGAGGTGTGTTTTATGTTGCCCCCACTGCTAAGCTTGCTTTTGGATTGTGCTAAGAAAACAGATCAAGCTGTGGTTTCAATTTCTCTGGGTGCGCTGGTGCATCTCATCGAAGTTGGTGGGCACCAGTTTAGTGAAACTGATTGGGATACCTTTTTGAAAAGCATAAGGTGATTTCCTATACAAGTTGAATTATGTATCATGTTCCCATTAATGGAAGTAGTTAACAGTTTTGGATTTGGACCAGAGATGCTACATATACGACACAACCCCTTGAGCTGCTCAATGATTTGGGTTTGGAGGACTCAAGACATAATATGGTATTGACGAAAAACTTAGAAGTCATGTCAGGAGATGTACCGGTGGCTCCTACACATGAAGCAATACCAGATAATCATCAGCGTAATGCTAGTGATGGTGGAAATACATATCCACCGGCTACAACAAGTGCTGCTGATGATTTTGAGGGATCTGAAGGTTATCTCTTTGATTATTGTAGACATACTGGTTTTTAATCATTATCTGATTGATGACTGAATAACTAAGAATCATCAGTCTAGTGATTCAGAACATTTTTTTACCTTCATAAAAAAGATATCATGAAAAAATATGTTGAAGATAAAAGTTGCCATTCGCAGGTGTGTCATCTCCTTCAACGGGAATTCAGAAATCCACTGATTCTGGAGGCCTTCAGCGCAATCAAACAATTGGTCAAAAGATTATGGGAAACATGATGGACAATCTATTGGTTAGAAGTTTTACCTCTAAACCTAAAACCCGCACATCAGATATTTTAGTGCCATCTTCTCCCAAGGTACTTAGCACCAACATGTAACTTGGTTAATCTTGTCATCACCTTCCTGACATTGTTGGGTTTCTCTGTTTGGTTGACTTGATAGATGCTTATTGTTAAACATACTATAGTTTTCTTGTTTATGTTACTTTGTATGTTGCTTGTGTATTCTCCTTGCACTAGGTTCCTTGCTGTTCACTGGCTTTCTGTGCTGAATCATGTACTGTATTATGTTTGTGAATATAACAGCGCATCTTGTTTTATCTTTGATTACTAGTTGTCAGAGGTTGTGGAGCCTGATGCAAAAGATGAGGAGGAAAGTTTGATTCTTGGAACCATTAGAAGTAAATGCATTACACAGTTGCTACTTTTAGGTGCCATTGATAGCATTCAGGTATCAAATGCTTAATTTATCATATTTTACATCACTCCCTGTAATGGTACAAATTAATTGTAATTTATAACTGAATTGGCCATATATGTAACATAATCTGTTTATTTAATTTCATGGCTGGTTCTTAGGTACCTCATGTTTTTTTCCTTTTCCCATTTATTCAGACAAATGTCAAGCATGTGTAACTGAGAATATTTGGTAGTCCTTGATAACAAGAAAAGCACATACACAAACAAAGCAAAGAAGAAATCAAAATAGCTAAATGAATCATATATGATGGGTGCTTTTATGAACCCTCTAGGTATTTATAGGATGTAACATCTTAAACTTTTATGTGTAAATCTGCAGAAGAAATATTGGAACAAATTGACGGCAGCACAGAAAATCACTATTATGGACATTTTGTTATCCATGCTGGAGTTTGCTGCGTCGTATAATTCATACACAAATCTCAGATTGAGGATGCAACAGATTCCTGCTGAAAGGTTGGCTAATCATCCAGCAGTGTCTTCATCACTTATATTATTGCCTAAAGCTCTGTTTGCAGCTTCTGAACAACTTTAAGCATGATTTGAATTTGTTATTGGACAGGCAACCTCTGAATCTTCTTCGACAAGAATTAGCTGGAACTCGTGTATACTTGGATATCTTACAGAAGTCAACTTCAAAACTTGATGTCAAACAAGAGGAAACTATTAATGAGAACGGTGTGGCAAGTGATACCACTTCAGCAGAACAAAATAAAGACGCCAAATTTCAAGTGGTAGCTGAAGAAAAGTTAGTCTCTTTTTGCCGACAGGTGCTGAGTGAGGCATCTGATTTTCAATCAAACGTGGACGAGACTGCTAACATGAATATTCACCGAGTTCTAGAACTTCGCTCCCCAATTGTTGTTAAGGTATTAGATATGCAATGCTGCATACGTGCTTTATTGTTTCTCCCTCTTGTACTCAAAGTTATAGGGCTTTCTGAAAAATTTAAAATCTGATAGAGACAGTCAAGAAACAATGTTGTTATCCACATGAGAGGTCTCGGTTGCTTTCATATCATGGTCAATTTGTTAGTATTCTTCTAAAGTATAATTAAAGAGGTACTTGGATCCAGCTTTTCTTGGTTCTGCCTCAGTCTATCCAATAGCTGAATAAAGGCAAAATATATCTTTGCATGACTGGAATAAGCAGACATTGTAAGAACATAATTGCAACCCTGAGATGTTAGTTCATAGTGAGCAAATGAATGCCTGTTTTTTCTTTGGCCTTTCTTAACTCGTTGAAATAGGAGGGTTCCTTCCCCCTCCCTATCTTCCTCTTCTGTTATTTTATTGTAACTAAAAGCCTATTTCAATTTAGTCTTCTTGGTTGGATCTGTTTCATTTGTTTGAGAGTGAATATTAAAGTTGTTAGGAACCCAGGTTAAAGATGATGAATGATTTTGCCTTAATGAACCCAGAGCATTTGAAGTCCTTTATTACATATTTTTCTAATATTTTCCCATGCACAAAAAGTCTTATGAAAATAGAATACCTTTTGTCCTATTTATTCCTTTTGTAACATGAATACTCATTTGAACATACTTCTTTATCTTCCAGGTGCTTAAAGGCATGTGCTCTATGAATAGCAAGATATTTAGAAGTTACCTCAGAGATTTCTATCCTTTGATCACAAAACTTGTCTGCTGTGACCAGGTAGTTTCTGCTCCTTCGAATTGTTGTTATTTATGCTCTCATTTGAGTTTAGAGTACAAAAGCTATTTGGTTTATGGCTTTTTTGTTCATATATAGATAGTTACCTGTTTTCAGGCTCTTGAATGTCCTTGATTGCATGCTCATGAACTTAAGCATATTGATTTCGTTTTCCTTGGTATGTGAACTTCTTGTGCTTGTATCAATAGAAGATGGAGGCTGGAAGGGATAGTTTCATAGTTTATATTTAGAAATGGAAGAATTGTCTTAGCTTTGATAGCCTTGTCCTTGTCAGTTGACTTGCAATATTTCTCACAGAAGAACTAATTTCTTTAAACATAGGTTCTGAGGGGATGTTGAAAATCCAACATTTGCGCCCCTGGGCAGTTATAAAAGACTAGCCTATATTTGCACATAGTGTGGTTTTAGGATTGTGGTCTCTTTCATGTAGTTGCATTAATGAATGTCCTCCAGGAAAATGAGCCTTTTAGTTCATGATGTTTGAAGGTTTGACAAATTTAATCCCCAGATGTTTTAGCCGTACAAACAGAGTCCCCATAACATTGGGGCCAAAAAATGGGGTGCTTGGCCTACAGAATTTTAATACTCTCCCCATCTCAGAGTTCAGTTTGAAAATATAGTTGGTAGTTTAAGATACGATACAACATACTCCATCCATCCCATATAAAGAGTCATGTTTATGAAATGTATTACTTTTTATGGATAGTAAGGTACAATACCTAAAATAAGTAATTTGACGCTGTTTTTGCCACTTATACTTACTTTTTAAGTATGAATTAATTGTGGGCCACACATAATTATATTAGTAAGAACATAGAATATATAAGAAGAGAAACATGACTCTTTTAATGGGAGGGAGTGTAAGCGATTTATTACATTTTTTCACATATCCCCTTGTTTTTCAAATACGAACCATTTAGTAAGAATATTAAAAGGGAAAAAAAAAATGTAAGAGCATGATTTCAGTATTTACTTAATTTTTTTTTCCCCAGGGGTAGGGGGTGGAGAGGGAGAGACTGAGGAAGTAATTTCTTTGATTTGTTTTTCTTTTTTGTTGAAAAAGGAGCATATATGACTGATTAAGAACCGTAGTACTTTCTATATAAACTCTGAGGCTGATCTTTGATTTGAATCTGATGTAAACTATCCTATATTGTTTGCTGCAGATGGATGTACGCGGAGCTCTAGCAGATCTTTGCAGTTCGCAGTTAACTGCTCTACTCCCAAAAGCAGTAGGCCCTGCTTATTGAGTTTTCTGGGGCGGCAAGTTTCTCTTAAACCTTGATATTCGAATGATTAGAGAGAGACGGTATCTGATATATATGCTACTCGAGAATTTTTGTCCTGTAATTATAACAGTTACTCATCTTATAGATATATATGGTATATTATGGGCTCATATAGATATATATAGTTTCTTGAGATAGAAAATGAGGAGCATTGGAATGAAATATCTCAAGAGCATGATGCTAGCTAGGTAGTTTTCTGTTGAGTTTTGCATCCATTTATATAGCAAATGGTAGTGTTTATCTTTTTGTTGAAAAACAGGTTGGGAGAGGCTTGGTTTTGTAATCTTTCTAGGATGTTATTGAACTTCTTCTTTGTACTCTCTATTGATTAACTTTCGGCTCAAATGAATGGTCATTTGCCCAGAAGAGGAGTCAATTGAATATAAAGAAATACTCCCTCTATTTCTCTCAAAGAGCCACTTTGTATTAAATGGGATGGAGGGAGTACTTATTTGTAGTTCCATCAAGGCTGTAATGACATGCAGTACCTGAGTCAGTTGTTTGTTTCAGAATTCTTGGAATTCTCTTTTTGTGGTTTGGATGTTTCAGCAACGATTACTTTCTTAGAATGTTTTTGCAGCAAATGAAATGTGTGAGTCTTGTCTTGAGGTTGTACTTGCTGCAGATATTTAGGCAGCAAATGCCTTTTGGTTTAAAAAGAGGCTAGTTTGTCCAACCGTGCATTCTAGTTTAGTTCATCAGTGTTTTTTGTTTGGTTTTTTGAAGTAGACATGGGCCTTTATTTATGGTGAAAAAAGAGAGGGGGCTTGAGCCTGACCTTCAATACAAACAATGTGGGAAATATCCCTACTGTAAGGGAAAAATATTGCATGCAAATCTCCAACCCCTCAACCCATCGTGATTATGCTAAAACAAGTATCACATATAGTAAATAAAACACATGTATCAAGTTTATGGGGTGAATACTGTATGTAGTGAATAAAACACTCATATCGCATATTGGTGAAAACATGCATACTAATTTTAGGTGTTGAAGTATTGTTGTCGGACAATTAAACGGTTGTACAAGAGGGTTTTATCTTCCCGTACTATTAGAAGTGTGCAATTCTCGTACCATGAGCATATAAAATGAGAGGGTTAAAAAAAGGAAAACTAAATGCAGTAATCATCTTACTAAATTCAAAAACCACTTAAGAGTGATAATTCAAAAAGGGCCAAAAATACCTCTAACGTTTTCTCCAGGCAGCAAATATATTCTCGAACTTTATGGAGGAGCAAAATTACCCATAACGTTATATACAAGGGGCATATTTACCCCTCCCCACAACCAGAATTGCTACATCATCTTCGTCATTTTCATTTTCGTTCTCGGCATATTCACGAAAAGTGAAATCTATGCATGTGACTTTCTTCTAATGTGAATGAGAGCATACTTTTGTTTTTTGCAGTGAAACAACTTCAGTTTGGGTTTCTGTGGATGTTCCAAACACAACCTCCTGGTCAATATGATGGAGAGATAATAATTACTGCTTCAAGAGCTGATGCAAAGTGATTGTCTATCCTCTTTACTTCAGTTAAATATTACTCTTGTTGTGATAGATTGAATAATTCACTTGTTGTACAGTTAACCTTTGTTATTTCAAGAAAGAAATGGTTCAAGATGACTGATTTAGCTTCTAATTGTAACTTTCACCAGCATTATTTACTCCGACCTCCCCTAGATCTGCAGCACCTAACCTGAGTAAAGCATAGAAGCATCAAATGTACAGACAACTTAGGAATTGTTTAGAACTTATGGAGGAGCCCATTGATGGGAAACCTGTTAATGAAGTGGTTGGTATTATGGAAATCAGTATTGTAGGATCTTATGTTTCTCTTTGGCCTATGATTTGTATCCAGACTACTTTTTCTTTTCCTAGGTGGAAAGGCTAAAGTCAGCTACCTCAAATTTGAGAATGTTTTTAGCGTCCCCGCCATTCTCTGATTGCGTTTCAAATATATAGTTCCTTATAGATATGATGGATGAAGATGTTATTGCAAACCTTTCTGTCAGGCGAATATTTTTGAGGGAAATAGGAACAAGAAGATGAATTCCATTTATGCAAGGCTTTGCCCTTTGCCGGTTGCCGCTGAAGGTGCCGACGAAGTTGCCTTGCTGCTAAAATTGCCGCCAGAGAAGAAAAACTAAGTATTAATAAAGCACAAGTATGGGCCCATTAGATGCGAACTCAA
The DNA here is from genome assembly GCA_016801395.1 of Leptodermis oblonga. NCBI lineage: Eukaryota > Viridiplantae > Streptophyta > Magnoliopsida > Gentianales > Rubiaceae > Leptodermis > Leptodermis oblonga. The sequence continues at coordinate 5,917,520 of CM028756.1, read as the reverse complement.
CCCTTAATTACAACTTTAGTTGATATGGCAAGTCTGTTTGTGGAGAGGGGCAAACATGCAACATTTATATAATGTTAGGAGTAATTTTGCTCCTGCATAAAGTTCGAGGGTATATTTACACCCTGAAGAAAACTTAGGGGTATTTTTGCCCCTTTGCCCAATTCAAAAGTATCCCTGCAATCACACAAAGGTCTCCCTACTTTCTTTTTTTTTTTTTTTTTTTTTTCAAGCCTCTGTCGACCTCTGGTGGAGATTTTCTGAGAAGGCCTCTCTGCCTGGCAGCGGCGGAGGTCTGAGAGAATATCTGCTGGCATTGGGCAAAGGTTTTCTCAGATTTCTGCCGTTGTCCAGAAGAGGTCGGAGAAAATCAAAATCTGAAAGGTGAAATTTTTGGGAGGATTGAGGATATTTTGGTATTTTTACTCTTAAGTTGTTTTTGCATGGAATAAAATAGTTCTTGCAAATAACACAACCCTAAAAAATTAGGGTTAAATGTTTTAACCCCTGACTCATGGCACACACTTGCACACCTGAAATAGCACATGTGATCTCGTGTCATACAAGAGACCCTACTACAAAATATAGTTATTGGAGCATCCCCAGCAGAACTCCAATTTGGAGTTTTTTGTAGAGGCCTGAACAGTGCACCTCTACATTTGGAGGTGCCATGTTTAGGCCTCTACCCATTTTTTGTTACCTTTTTGATTATTTTCATTATTTACATGTTAGTCCTTAATTTACTTTTTAATTTTATTTCAATTGATTGATTAAAACACAATTTTTGCTAGTAGTATAATTTTAAGAGTTTAATCTATTTAATTGTTATTTCACAAGTAATAAAAAGATAATTGACTATTAATTAGCTCTAATTAATTTTAAAAAATTATTTATCAAATAATATAAATATGAAAATGACATATCAAAACATACAAAATTATAAATACATTAATTAAAACAAGCATATTTATAAGATCACTTAAACATTACTTAATATTAAAAAATACATAATATTAAAGTAAATTGCATAGTTAAAAAAAGAAAGAAAAGGCACTACATAATTAGTAATATTGATTTCGATATGAATATAATTATCGTTTCATTATTGACCCCTATTAAAATTTATTATATAAGACGAAAATGCAAAAGTACACAACTATTTGGGCCCATTGTGTAAATAACCTAAATACTACAAAGTTAATAAATTGAATTTAAAATTAAGTGTATAGAGGAATAAAAATAGAATATTTTTTAGAGAGATATATGGAGTTGTCTATTGAAAGAGTTTACTTAATAAAACTGTAAAATAAAAATAAAGGTGCCCGGTGCCTGTAAAACTCTAAACTACTGGAGATGCTCTTAGTAATTTTACCAAAACTTAAGAGAAGTAAATATAACTTTTAGAAAACTCACGGGAGGAAATGTAATGCGCCATATTTTAAACCGGGCAAATTAATGACCTAGAAAATCAATTTATATCATCAAAAGATACTACAATATTTTACAGTATATATTATTTAATTAGAAGATTGTGCTTATTACTAGTCTCTGTTAGTTTTTTGAAAATAAATCATTTTAATATTGAGAGCCATTATAGAATTACTTGGAAGAATATCTTAGTTTGAAAACACTGAAAGTTAACGAATATGATTTTCAATATATTTTTCACATGTAAAAACAATTTTCAAATCAAGTTTTGGAAACCCATTCAAAAGAACAGGCTACATGGGCAGGGTGTAATATACACTAGTGTATAGATAGTTGTCTCAACAATTCCAAATAGGCAACATATATATATACATTTCAATTGATTTATTACTACGTTTAATTTTAATTCATTATAAATTGTATATATTTGTTGCAATTGTAAATGTACATTATTGCAAGTGAATTATTATTCAAAGGACCCAAATTATTGATCATAGGACACTTTGAAAACTTTTTAAAGGAAATTACTTAATTGTCCTTCATCACCTTCCTCCTATTGTTTCCTCTTGTGTAAATTGGAGAAACAGTTCCGTCTTCGTCGTCCGGCAATTCGAAGACGCAAAAAAATTTATAAAAAAAAAGAAGAAAAAGTCCGATTGTAGACGAAGCTTTGCAATCGGAAGCCAAAAAAAGAAAATAAAAATAAATATACCTTCGATGTCCTGCAGCGAAGGTTTCGGTGTCCTTCAACGAAGGTTTCTTGGACCTTCGCTGCCGGGTTCTTCCATTTTTTAAAATTTTTTATAAATTTTTTTCCTTTTTCCGGCCATGTTCTTCTCGCCAGCAACAATGCTGTTTAAAAAAAAAAAAAAGTTAATTAATTAAAGATAAGATATTTTTATATTTTCACTACTTAAATTTTTAAAAAGTGTCATGCAGATAGTAAAATACGTCATGTAAATAACATGCCCCTATTGCAATAAGAAAGTACAAATATGTCATCTTGTATCTCACATATCTACAAATATAACCAATGTATACAATCTAATTTATATCGATATTCGAATATTATGAACGAAAAGTGCTTCATTAGCCTTGTACTAGTTAAGGAAATTGATTAATTGACTAAGTCAGATCAAGATTACAAATTGTACTGTAAATTTGTAATAATTTATTCCCTTTCTTTTATCTCACGAAAAGAAAATTTAAAAAACACCATTTTATGCATACGTATCTACCTTAAAAAAAAAAGAAAAGAAAAAGAAACCAAGACAGAATGAATAATAAGTTAAGCATAGCGCAAGAGTTAAAGATGTCAAAGTTCATAATCAACTTTATTTATAAAGTTTGTAAGAGAAAAAGAATAGACATAAGTTAAACTTCTTTTGGTAAAATAATTTAGACTAGAGCTCAATTTTCAAATTTGATCGAAGGAAACGAGTTGTTTGATTCCATTCACTTTCACCTTAACCTCCACCGAGTACTTATGAATAGTAAGATATTTGGATGCTTCAATTATAAGCTTATAGGATGTGTAGTCAGAAATTTCTTTAGTTGCCTTGAGCACGGATCCAAAGCTGAATGAATATTTCTGATGTGTTTCTTTCATATGTTCTTCAACGGCAAATTTTCCAACCTCAACTGCTGTCGGGGTTTTTGGATCTATTTCCACACTCGAAGCAGAGGAATAGGTTAGACATACCATTGTTGTAACTCCGAGGAGAAGGATGATTGGAAACTTAGGAGCCATTCTTTGAAATTGGTTTTGATGACTAGTTTTGTGATAGGAAGATCTTGCTTAGTTTGAATTGAATTTTTTGAGGAGCTATTTATAATCAGAAAAATTTAAATAAGAAAACATTGTAACCGCTAAATAATAGTTATCTTTGTTTTAAAAATAAAATGAATGAACTATTCAGTTTTCCTTTCTCCAATCTACACATTTCAAATGTTTTCAAAATCAAATATTGCTCCAAGTAATTTCTATAACAGCCCATTTTAAAATGATTTATTTCCATAGACATAGACCACTCTCCTGGCTGGTATTAATACACCACTACCCCTTGCATCTAGAGAAAAAAAAACAAAAAAGGTTCAGCTCAAGAAATTTGCTGCTGAATTTCACTAAGTATGAATAGCTAAAGGGCTAAACATTAATACGGCACCGTTCCAGTTTAAATAAAATTCCCTCTTTAATTCTGCATTCCTAACACCGAGCTGCCACGGCCTCGGCGACCTCGGCATCTTTTTTACAAAGCCGAAGAGCCAGCCTGCCTTGCCGTGCCTGAGATACAACAGCCTACTGTGAGGCTCGTCGGATTGAAATGAATGGAGCCATCGGCAGGTGAACTGGGCGAGACAATGGGGGAACCTACGGAGCCTTGTCCTCGAAGATGGTGACATACTATATATCATGAAATGACCTCGACTCTATTAATTGAAAATATATGAAAAACTCCTATAAAATTGATTTGTACATGTGATGGGATTTTAGGAATATTCCAGCAGCAGGTCTATTTATTTACTCTTCTGTTCTACTAGAAAGATCTACTTTTACTAATTTATAACTTATTATGGATATCTAGGTACAACACCTAATATAGCTAATTTGACCCTATTTGTTTCATTCATGTCCCTACCTTTTATTCATGGGCTAATTGTGCATTACACATAATTAAATTAGTAAAGATATGAGGAGTACAAAAAATAAAAGTGAATTTTTCTATTGGAACGGAGAGAGTATTTATTTGGGTAGTGATAGATTGTAGTTTGTGTTCGGACTTTTCTTTTATGGTTTTTTTTTTATAATATTTTTTACAAGAGTACCATTATACTACTCTTGAAAGAGTAACATGCTAATCCGCTAAGAGTAGCATAATACTACTATTGAAAGAGTAATATACTACTCCTTCAAGACTACCCACCCTACCACTCATTAGTTGCAGTTTATTTATTTTTCAAATTATTAATTTTTCTATATATATATATATATATATTTTCTCCTTATTAAGGGCATGTTCTTTAGGCCGGTTTGAGAACTAGGCTGAGTCTAAATGAGTTTGTGCCCAAAACAAAGAAACAATGTTTTCAACCCAAAACGTAAACACATATTCCATCACCACCCCGACCGCCCCTCCGCCGCCTCGCCGCCGCCGCCGCAGTCTCACCGCCGGCGGAGGCCTAAACCCTAAACCCCCAAAATCCAATTCTTCTTCTTCTTCTTCTTTTTCTGTTTCAAAACAAAAAAAATTAAGATTGAATTCCATATTTCAACAAATCCCCAAAATGGGATGTCAACTAAAGATTCAATTTTAAATTTCAATTACAAATTAAGAGAGATTGAGTGCGGAGGAGGAAGAAGAATAAGAAGAAGAGGAGGAAGAAGAGGAAGAAGAGGAGGTAGAAGAAGAAGAGGACGAGGAGGAAGAAGAAGATGACTACGTTGACGGTCAAGCCGCCAGCGGCGCGAAGAAGAAGAAGAGGTCCGGGTTGAGCGGCGGGAAGAAGAAGAAGAAGAAGAAGAAGAATGCTGAGAAATTGGTCGAAGAGGAGGAGTCCGATGGCGGTTGCAGGTGGAGGAGGGAGGCGGCGTCGGCAGTGGGTTTTGTGGTGAAATGGGTCTTAGTTTTGGGTTAAGAAATGGGTAAGAAACATTGGGTTGGTCATGATTTTGCGTCTCAACCCAAAAAAATTACAAAATCAATTCTGAGAACTGCGTGAAAAACAGGCCCTTAGTTATACGTTTCAAGAGTCTCATAGATACTTGCGAATCGCTAGTTTTTTCTAATTTTAAATTTTTTTTTAATTTTACAAGTATTAGTTTTTAGTACTTTTAGCAAATATCAGTTTTTTTTTATAATTTTTTTATTTGGCTTAAAATTTAAAAGTACCAAAAAAAAAAAAAAAACCGCTAGTCATCACATGAACAATAATTACATGTATAAACCGGTTTTATACAAACTTAACTCTTGAAAATAATTCCCTATACATATAGTATGATTTAGACTCATATACGGCTAATTCCCTTATGTATTAATTGTTATCGTATTAGAAAAAACATTCACAATATACTTTATCAAATAAATTCCCTAAGGGCATGTTCTTTTTGTTCTGTTTTTAAAATGATTTTAGTTTCAACAGTAAATTTAATATATTTTAATCATATTTCATCATTTTCAATACAAGTTTTTACTATTCAGCATCTACTTTTTACATTTTCAATACACTTTTTACATTACAAAACTATTTTCCAAAACTTGCTTTCAAAATCGTTTTCAAAACGATGAAAAAGAACATGCCCTTAAAAACACATGTAGTAGTCAAATGGTTTCCTCTCTCAGAAAAAGGGAAAGGAAAAAAAAAAAAAAAAAGAAAGAAAAAGGAAAAAGTGCCTTTCCAGATAAAAATTTTTAGATCATATTCCATTTTGAACGTAAGCGGCTTTTCGTGGATTATTGCTTCTTCTGATTTCAGGTCGGCGCGTGGAGATTCCCCGCCCCAGCGCCACAGAGAAACACATTGGGGATCATCGGAACGACGCCGGAAATGGAACCGCCGCCATTTCAAGAAGCTGCGCGGTGTGACGTTTGCCATTGCAGCTTCACCACATTCCGCCGACGGGTAATCCGCTAATGTTTTGATCGGATCAGTTCGTTTTCTTTAGTGATTGTTTGGAACTCCTGAATTGGACTTTTTCTTTTGGTTTTAAATTCGAGGCTTTAATTTTGTGAAATTAAGACTGGATAACTGGAAGACTGAGAAATTTAACTGGATCTTTATTACACCGTGATTCTTCTTATGGGGACCGTCTTGTGAGAATCAATTGCGATGAAATGAATAGGCTATATTATTAGGGGGAAACGAAAACCCCTTTGTAGTTGTGCAAGTGGAATATACAAAACGTTAACGTAAATATATTTGTTGGGGTTATTTCCTAGCTGATTCAGTTAGTAGTTGATATATTTTATAATTGAATATTAAGATATGGGCAGCCTACAGATGAATTAGTGTTTTCTTCAACATTTTTATTATGGAAATTAGGTAAAGGATCTAAACTTGTTGGTATAGATTTCAGGAAGACAAATATGATGGAATGGGTAGAGGATTTCTGAACTCATCTCTTATAGTATAGTCGGAAATTAAGTACCAAACTGAGTTGCATCTGCTCAGCAAACCTTTTGTGAAGGGGCACATTTATACTAATTTGTTGATAGAAACTGACATTTTGTTTGTCACCAATTCTATATGAGTGCAATGAGGACAAGAGTATTCAATCTCCATGGATATCTGTGGTTTGATTCACAAATGCCAGCTACATGTGTTTCTACAGCTTATGAAGAGAATATTGGGATGAAGAAGCTTATTTCTTTTCATCTACCTCTTTGTTGATGCTTTGAATTCTGTTTTAGTTATGCAATTGGTTAAACTGCATCTTTTAGTACCTTTCTGAAATACACCTGTCTAATCTATTCTGTCCTTGTCCTTGCAGCATCACTGCAGATGCTGTGGTCGAACGTTATGTGCTGAACACTCGTCAAGTCAATTGGTAATTTTGCCTCTCTTTATGCTTTTTGATTTTTCTTGTGTAGGGCTTACTTCTTTAATAAATACTGTAGTCTGTATACTTGCTTCACTAATTTTTTTTTTTTTAAATATTTTATTTGTTTGTTTACAGGCATTACCTAAATTTGGTCTTTATTCACCAGTCAGAGTTTGTGCAGATTGCTTTAATGATTCTGCTAGGTAAATTCTGCTGACCTCCCTTTGGCAATTTCCTGGAACATAACATCTGTCAGTTTGGCCCTATTTATCCATACCAAAAAAAAAAAAAAGAAAGAAGAACTAGGTACATTATTTTTTCTTTAGTATTTTTCAACCTCTGTGACCACAGATAATAGAAATGATTTTTTACATGATGTGTTGGTTTTAAGAATTCTTATCATGATTTGTGTCACGGCGTTCCCTTATTTTATCATTAGAAAACCGAAGGCCTTTCTTGTGGTGTTCTCATTTTTGTGAATTCATAGAATGCACCTGATGTTGGTTGCATCAGGAGAGTGAAGTATCCTTCCCCACTGCACCGTTAGGACCTTACCTCACTATGTTCTGCTATTCCAGGGGTAATGGGGGTAAACTGCGATAAAACCCATAGCAGGGGGGAAAATGAGCCCAAGCCATAAAAGAAAAAGGAAAAAAAAAAGAAGAAGTATGGAAAGCTATAATCTCTTGGGACTCCATTTCTGTAATGCTAATATGAGACATCTTGGTTGCAAGTTAACATTGACATGCATTATGTTGACGTTTTGTCGTGCCCAGTATCTTTAGATTGGCTCTTTTTTGCCGGGACAAATCTTTTTTAATTCTTCAGTTGGGCAAGCTCTGCTCTTAGACTTGAAAGTTGGCTCTTTGCTTAGCATCTGGCATGTGTCGTTGTAGAGCTTAAATCGCTCAACTAATTTTGGGCATTCCTTCCCAGCTTGTTTGTTCATGTTCAGACACTTTTGGCACATGATTTGGAGTCTTCAAGTTCTCCTATCTTGTTTTATTCATGATGAACTGTTCTCCATACTTATTTGTGTATTTTGTACTACGAAGATTGAGCAAAGATGATGCATCTGCTGTTTCAAATGGGACCAGTGTTGTAACAGATTCAATTTCACGACTAGATATCAATTCAGATACAAAGAATAATACTGAAGAACCTGTAAAGATTGCCTCTGCCCAAGTTATTCCGGAATGTAAGTGTGGAATGCCTTTATGTATTTGTGAAGCGCCAGCTACACCAAAGGAAACTGTTGACTCATCAGTAAGATATTTTTACTTTGATTTGCTTTCACGAAAGTTTTAGCGCTCATTTCTACTCAGGTGGCAGAAGATGCTGCGGCTTTTTTGCTTCCATGAAACTTATTGTTCTTGCTTTTTCTTAGGTGGCAAAAAGTGCTGTCACTGTTCACTCTAATTCAAGAACAAAAAAAGCAGAAATGACTACACGTAGGGGCTCAACATCACACAGCAAGCCTGGGTATGATACTTTTGGGTTGTTGTAACTGCTTTCAAATTTTGTGATAAACTAAAATTTTCTGTCTGATTTGCTGTCTAGGCTCTGGAAAAAAACATTTTGGTGGCAAATATGTGATTTTTATGCAAGTAACTAGATTGAAACATTGAGAGGATTGTTGTTGAATTGTTCCTGTGTTTGTCATTGTTTGTCCTATTTTCCTTCGGATTTTTGTTAAGCTATCTTTTACGAGTGGTGCATTTCTTTCTTTGGATACCAAAGTGTTGCATCACGTTTTCTGTGAGTCCTGTCAGTTTTGGCAAGTATTTACTATGGCCGAAAGTTCACTAGCCCTGTGTGTTATCTCATTTCAAAATATGGTTTGGACCTAAAAACGTGGGTCCCATGGTAAAATGTTGTTTGGTAAGTAATTTGGAATTGCGTTTTGGGCTAAAAAATGTTAATCTCATAGTAAAAGATTGTGCTCACCATACAACAATTCAAGGTATGGTTTAAACTCTTTTTCTCAAAACACATTTCAAACCTTGGTTTGAGATGGGATAACATACAAGGCCGTAATGTAGGAATGGTGCTGTCTTCTCTTTCTTATGAAATTGCTGGGTTTCTTGAAATATCCCATTCGATTGTTGTTTCCTTAGATCCTGTAGGTTTTCAAGCTTGTGAATTTTCTCTTATTAATTTTTGAACATCCAGTTGAATCGATCATGTTTGATGAATGTTGATAGGGTTAGAATACGATGTTTTGGAGTTGCGTTGTTACCTACTTGCTGTAGTAATCAAGTTGAGCTGTAAAACATGTAAACGTGTATGCCTGTAGTTGCGGTTCAGTTGTTATAAAAGAGATTAAACATACCTATCTTCAGCTGGACTGGATTATTAGTAAAAATGGCTTCAATGCAAGTTATTTCTCTCTCTCTCTCTCTCTCTGCTCCTCATGTTTTGCTGGTTCTGTTCTGTTTGAAAGTATTTGCCAATCATGTGAATGCCACTCTGCAATTACTTTATGAATGCAATTTGGAAAACTTGCAGCACAGTGTTCAATTCTGGTCAAGCTACTAATGAGAGTGTGGAAGTGAATTATGAAGCCAGTGGAGAGGTATCGTTTATCTTCATTGTTTTTTTCATTGGTGAAAAAAGGTTTTACAAAGTCTTCATTCTCCCTGGTTGACTTCGTTTATTAATACTAAAGAAGTTTATACGTACAGGGTTTAAGAGAAGCAATAAAAAATGGTGACTCCACTGCTGTCAAGAAGCTTCTAAACCAGGTATGTTTGGTTTCTCTATGGTCGCTCTTTATGAAAAGTGCAGAGTATTACTGGTCAGTTTGAGTTGATACGGGACTGAGGTTATCTTGAATTATTAGGGTGTGGATGCTAATTTTTGTGACAAGCAAGGATTATCCTTGTTACATCTGGTACTCTCTATCCCTCTCCCTCTCCCTCTCCCATCATCTGAAATGTGCTTACTGAATGAGACTTAACTAGTGAGTTTTTTGTAGGCTGCAGTTTTCAATAAAACAGAAATAGCTTTTACCCTGATGGAGCATGGAGCAAATCCGTATTTCAAGAATTCACAAGGTAAATTGATCCTCACTCATTAAATTTTTGCATTGGGGCCGCGTTGCTTGAAACCGCCTAAGATGGTATAGCCTAGCCTTTGAATATACAATTAACTTTGCACTCCCCTCACTTCAGATCTTTGAACCTTTTAAGAATACACATTTATGAAAAGTTCTGCTTGAAACCGGAACAGCTTCAAATAGCTTGTGTGCATCTATTGGCAATCATTGTATATGCCCCCATCCCTTTAAGTTTAGCTTTACAATCTGTCTGAATTCCTAATGATTTGATCTCCAGCTCCTTCATGGCCCTCGTGGCTAGGATTAGGAGCCAAGCTTTAGCCTCCATGTGAGGGTCGGATGACGCCAAAAGTTGTTTGCCCTCCTCCAATGGAACTTCCCTTCCATCACGTGGACATTTTCCAAGCCTATGCCCCTTTGTTCTCCAGTTTAAAACAGGAACCATCTATCTTCACCCAATAATCTCCCTCCATAGGTGTTCTATTTTTTGCTTCTTTCTAAGCTTAGATGAACATGTTAGTCCAGCTAATCCCTTTTCTGTTTGGGTTTTCTTAAGATTCGGGTTCCTAAGTTCTGAAAGTGTTGATTAGTTATTTCTGTGTAACGATAATGGTGATGAATTTTTTTTACAAATGTTGATCATCAGGAGAAACACCGCTAGATTGTGCACCTGCCACACTGCAATACAAGATGAAAGTGAAGATTGAAGAAGGCCAGAAACAACAGATTTAGAGTAATCGCCTCGTCCTTTGGTTACCGCAATTGTGGCATATACACTGTTTAAGTAGAGAGAATTTTTCAACTTGTATGTAAATAAAAGTATTTGGTTTCCTCCTCTGGTGTGTGACTTTTGGTTTCTTTCCTAATTTTGATTCTTAATATCGAAATAATCTTGTTTGATAATAATTGATGTTATTCGTATTATTACTTTTGAAATTTTATTTTGTTCAACGGACACTTTCTTTGTGGAATAAATCTAGAATGGAGATGAAGATTTTGAAGTTGAAGGTGGTACCAACTTGATTCATTCTGAGCAAATTACTTGTGTAACCTTTCTTGCTGTTACACTCTTTGTTATTATACATTTTAAAAGGTCATTGGAAATATTGTTTCTGATATTAATTTTGTACCAATAATATTCATTTCATCATAGTTAATTTTTTACTAAAGGTCACTTTTTTTTGTTGTGGTAATCGGATAACATGATAAAATAGTAAAAAAACACTGAAATAGATTATTATAGTTAAAATAGTATATAAAGCATTTTAAAAAACGTGAGTTCCACGATAGTTGGCTAAACATTAATTAGGCTATGAAAATTTACAATATTATACTTCCTTTTAATATGGTTAATATTATCAATGTTTTTATATAGTTTTATAAAATTATCAATTGGTCTCCATCAAAGCCTTTTTGTTATTCGAAAAAAATTTAACCGGTTTAGGATTATTAAAAGTATTTAGAAATTTGGAAATCGATTGATAATTTGCAAAAACTTTTACAAACCTCTAAAATCTTAGTTTCTGTTTGGACAAGTACTTTAAAAACATTTTTAAAAGTATAAAAAATTTTAAAATGGTATTTAGACAAGAAATAGCAAAATGTTTTTAAAAAACAATTTTAAGTACTCCCTCTGTCCCATTCAGACTCTTTGAATGGGACGGAGGGAGTAATATGTTTTTAAAGTACACTTTTTGAAGTACACTTTCAACCTCGGCCCCACCCCGACCTCACCCCCGTTCTGACCTAGCCCCCGACCTTGCCCCAACCCCCGCCCTGGACCTGACCATGCCCCGGCCTTGTCCCCAACCCCGAACTCGACCTCGGCCCCGGACTAGACCACGCCTCTGCCCCGACCTCGGACCCGACCCCGACCATTCCTCGGCCCCAACACCGGACCAGACCACGCCTCTGCCCCGACCTCGACCTCGACCCCGGACCCGACCCCGACCACTCCCCAGCCCCGTCCCCGGACCCGACCACTCCCCGGCCCCAACACCCGGTCGACCCCGACCCCAGCGCGACTCCAACCAGGACCCTGACCCCTGCCCACCCAAAAGAAAAAAAAAATGGTTTATATACCGTAAACATAATTTTTATATAAGCTCTCGCATCAAACATAATTTAAAAATATTTTTTTTCAAATACTTGTCCAAACATCTTTTAAATTATTTTTAACTCAAAAAACGTTTTTCTAAAATACTTGTCCAAACACATATTTCATTAAAAAAAAAGTTCAAAAACATATTTTATAAAAATATTTTTGAAGTACTTGTCCAAATGGACCCTTAGTGTTTTTTTTTTTTCGTCTTTAAAAGTGAAAATATTATTAATACTCGTGATCAATACACGGATACTGTTTAAATGTAATTTATTTTATTATTTAAAATTTCCTTTTCTTCTTAAATACTATGTATGAAGAGTGGTAGAGTAGAGAGTAACACTTTCAATTTTTCTTCAAGTTCCTTTTTTTTTAAGTGTTACTTCTGAAGAGTAGCACATGTACTCTTCTAAAGTAACACTTCTACTTTTCTAAAAGTAGCAATCTCAATTTTTTTTAAAATTTAATTTTCTTCTTAAGTATTATTCCTGAAGACTAGCAATGTTCTTCTAGAGTATCAATCATACTCTTTTGAAGTAGCAATTTTAGTTTTTTAACACTTGTACTCTTCTAGAGTAGCAGTAGTCCCTACTAGAGTATGACTTGTTTTTTTTCATGTTTTTGTTTGTGGTTTTGAGAACATGTTTTTTAAATTTAATTTTTTAAATATAAAAGGTGTATTAAAAATATAAAAATGTATAGTTGAGTACTAAAATATTGTATTAAAAATAATGAAAATGATTATAATATATCAAATTTATTGTATAAATTAAAATTAAAAAAAAACAGTGAAGACCGGTTTTTCAGGCCAGGGAAAAACTGTTATCAGGTCAAGTTAAGAACCCAGGTTTTTAGGTTGCGCATTGTAGTAAGAGATTCATCGGGTCAAGTTCTAGCAGCAGAAGGCCGGTTCTTGGGAATCGAATCAAACCCCTATGCTGAATTCCTGGCCCTTGTGGTAGGACTTGAAATATGTGGTCTACGGCAGCTCACGCATGTGATTTTTTTAGACAAATTCAAAACATTTGGTTGATTCACTAATTGGAAAATAAAGTATCCCAAGGAGTATTCGCTATTTGGGTCACCCCATTCACAAAAAAAATCCTACCCACCTTTCGTATCCAGCGCAACTACCGTGAAGGCAACTCTCCGACAAAATTTTTGGCTCGCCTAGCATTGTCTCACCATCAGAATTTTTCATTCACATATGGCATGTTGCCGTATGGCCTCGCAAACGATGTGCAATCAGATTTGACACAAATCCGCTACATTAGACTCTAATTTCGTTTATTTCATATATTGTAATTTTACTATTTAGTCACATCTGCATTTTGCATCTTGTAAACATAGGGTAATTGGATAAAACTCATTACGTCCTCCTAGACTTTATACAATATTTTCAAATTAATAAAGGGCCCCCTAACCCCCCTCCCCCCCACTTAATCGGTTGTTTGCCCAGAAAAAGAAAAAGAAGAAAAGAAATAAATCCTCAGTAATACTTTTATGAATTATCACTTTCAATTTTTTAGCACTTGTACTATTTTAAAAGAGGCATACTAAACGCAGTAATCGTTTTACTATTCGCAGTAATATTCCCCTGTGAAAAGACAAAAATGCCCCTGACCAAAAAGAAGAAAAGCGTGAACAGTACCCGGTTAAAAAAATTGAAGAAATACCGCCGACCGCCGGCGGTATTTTTCGGCGAAAATACCGCCGGTGGTCGGCGGTATTTTTCCGGAATTCCGTCCGGGGAGACAGTCTCCCCGGTCGAAATGTTGCAGAAGCAGAAAAAAATGTTCGGATAATCGCAGATCCGGGAAAAAAATCCCCCCCAAATGAGTTTTTTTTCTCGAAAATTAATGAAGGGGTATATAGAGAATTTATGCAAACTAATTTAAAGTAAAAAAATAAATATAGTGTTTACTTATAGTGTAATATGGATCGTACTCGGGTAATTCGGACTTTTTACAGGGGAATGTTACTGCGTTTAGTAAAACGGTTACGGGGACACCGGTGGTATTTCTTCAGTTTTTTTCTAACCGGGTACTTTCAACGTGCGTGAACCGTACAGTTCACGCACATTGAACAGTACCCGGTTTTATTATTTTTCTTTTTTATTTTAGGCCAGGGGCATTTTTGTATTTTCACAGGGGAATGTTACTGCGAACAGTAAAACGGTTACTGCGTATAACAATTTCGTTTTAAAATAACACATCTACTCTACTAAAATAGCACTTTCATTTTTTTTTTTTAAATTCTTTTTTTTCTGAAGTGCTACTCTTGAATAGGGGTGATAATGAGCTGAGCCGAGCCGAGTTTTGACGTGTTCATTTATTATTCATTTATTTATCGAGCTTAAAATTTTGTTCATGTTCGTTTATTTATTAATCGAGCCGAGCCGAGCCGAGCTTTGACGTGTTCATTTATTTATCAAGCTTAAAATCTTGTTCGTGTTCATTTATTTATTAATCGAGCCGAGCCGAGCTTGTTCATGTTCGTTCTCAGCCCTAATGTGTCATGCTCATCTATTTATAAGGAATTTTCCTCCCAAATCTTCTCTCATTTCCGATGTGAGATTGGGTGAAATTCACCTCAAAATTGTGAAATAAAATAAATTTGGCCTTGTAAAGATTCGAACCCTAGTTCCCTTGCTTCTCCTTTTGATGTCTTACCACTACATTAAATTTATTTTCATGTTATATGTATGAATGATAAATTATATATGTATTTTATCATTCTTAAAAATTGTTTTTTCTTATCGAGCTGTTCACGAACGTAATCGAGCCGAGCTCCCTTTTGTTCATTTATTGTTCGTTTATTAATCGAGCCTAAAATTTTGTTCGTGTTCGTTTATTAATAAATAAATGATCTCGAACCGAGCTTTTAACGAGTCGATCCCGAGCTTGTTCGTGAACGTTCGTATTCGTTCTCAGCCCTACTCTTGAAGTAGTACTTTCAGTTATTAATTAATTGATTTATTGTTCTTCTACAGTATTACTTCTACTCGTCTAGAGTATTAGTTACTTCTGATGTATCGCTTCTACTCCTGTAGAATATCAATTTCTTCTAGAGTATCATTTCTACTCTTTTGAAGTAGAGCTTTCACTTTTTTTTAAAAATAAATTATTTGCTTTTTAAATTTATTTTTAGCTTTGTTTTGTTCATTGTTAAAGTGATACTTGAAAATGGTTTTATTAATACAAGGGCAAATACCTCATAACCCCTTGTGGTTTGCTACAGTTACGCACCCCCTATGAAAAATAAAGTTTCGAATGACCTCCCATGCTTTTCCGAAGTCTGTAAAGTGACAGAAATCACTTACAATAACGGCATGTTAATTGACCAAATTACCCTCATCTTCATCTTCATCACCCAAATTAATCTTCATCTGAAGGCGTAGAGTTGGTTTCATCTTCTTCGATCTTCATCACCACCACCACCCACCTTCATCACCACCCACCTCCTCCTTCAACTAGCACTACCACCTCAAATTAAACCTCCATTTCATCACCCAAATTACACAAAACCCATATTAAACAAATAACACACTCATGAACCAATTTCATCACCCAAATTAAACCAAAAATACACTCATGAACCAACAACATAAGATGTAATAAAAAAAATCATCACAGCAACCCAAAAAACTCTCATAGCCTAGAACAAAAACCTCGGCAACGCATAGTCGGTGGAAACCCAGATTTGCGAAACCCAAACCCATCGCGTCTGCTGTTGAATTAATCTTCAATAGCAATAATCAAAGTCGAAATCCGAAGACGATGGAGGCGACGGCGGCACCGAGATGGAGGCGGTGAAAGAGAGTGATGACGGCGGATTTCTTTCCTTAAATTTTTTTTTATGGTGTTGGCGGCAGGTAGGATTGGTGGTCGTCATCACTTGATTTGATCGGTGTAGCTGGGATTCTGTTTTGGCGGAGGCTTGATTTGATCGGTGGCCGTCACTGACGTCGATCAGAAGTGGGTTTGGCTATCATTGACGTGACAGGATTTGAGGCTTTCTTTTTTCCTTGTTGGATGTGTTTGGTTATGATGTGGTAGTGGCGCTGGTTGAAGGAGGAGGTGGTGGTATTGGTTGAAGGAAAAGGTGGTGGTGGAAGGAGGAGGTGGGTGGTGGTGGCGATGAAGATCGAAGGGTTGTTATTGTTATTGTTGTGGTGGTGTTGATTGAAGGAGGAGGTGGGTGGTGATAAAGGGAGGTGGTGGTGCTGGTCAATGTTTAACAAATCGGATCGGACGATGAACCGGCCGAGCTCAGGGGTCGGAATTGAACCGGAGTTCAGGGGTTGAACCGGGAGTAAACCGGTGACGTCATTATGATGTCATAAATATATTTAAAATATTATATTTAACATAATTAATATATAATTAATTTTTATAATATTAAAAAGATAACTTTTAAAATGAACAGTAGTAATATAAATTATTTAGCATCTAATTTATCATATGAGCATTCTCAGCTTAATGGCAAACCACTTTTCTATAAAAGTGTTTCTTTTCTTAATGAAACAGGTTCGAATCCTGACTAGTTGCAATTAATCTTCTGCCGGTTCACTTGATTTTCGGTTAAGTCCCCGGTTTCCCACAAAAAGCCAAATTTTTTTCATTTACCATATTTTAACGAGAACCGGACTTGACACCAGACCGGTTTCTGGTTAACCTGGTCGAACCGATAGGTCCGGTCTGAATTGTTAAACACTGGTGCTGGTTGAAGGAGGAGGTGGGTGGTGGTGGTGATGAAGATCGAAGAACATGAAGATGATGGTGATTTGGTTTAACAGGGGCATTTTGGTCACATAGAAAACTACTTTGACATGAACTCTGCAAAGAGACGTGCGTCTCGCCACGTGCCGTTACGTAAGTAATTTCCATCACTTGACATACTTCGCAAAATCATGGGAGGTCATTCGAAACTTTATTTTTCATAGGAGTTGATACATAACTTTCGAAAACCACATGGGGTTATGAGGTGTTAGCCCTTAATACAATTATCAGTTTTTTTTAAAATTTATTTGTGCTCATCCCTAAAGGTATAATTGAATATAGTGTTATTGATACTTGTAAACAGTACAACTATTGTTCATAAGTATCAATTTGAAGCCAAAAAAGGCTAATATTGTTTATGTGAACAGTGATCGCATAAATAAATATATTTCATAGAAGATTAACTCTTGATAATTTAACCAAAATTCAAGAAAAATTACACAACTAAATCCTTGTTTGACTTTTAAATAGATAGGAACGAATTTTGGTGCATGAAAGTAAGTAACTCATATATAATTCTATTGTCTTCAAAAAACGGAGCACTTATTTGACTAATTCATATTCGATGACTCATTTATGCCTTTTGCATGTTTTTTGACCAATTTAATTAGTTTAATTTAATTTTTCAGCTCCAAAAACAGCTCACGTGTAGATTTGTAGAAAATCACACAAAAAGAAAAGGAATTTGCGAGGATCCGGCGGTGCTTCCTTTCAATCCAAATAAATAGTTGGAATTTGGACAACTTTTGGTGAACAGTTTTTGTATGTGCTGCCTTGAATACCATTTGAATTTGAGTAAGTTGGTTTGAAAGTTTTGCAAATTATTTTGGTCAGAAATCGTTTTAAAACTCAAATCTTTTTTTGATACAAGTGTAAAATTTTTTTCTCTAAAATTTGGTTTCAAAAACTATTTTATTAATACGCCAAAAATTGTTTCTCCCTAAACATTGATAATAAAAAAAATTTATAAGCAGCATACATCTTTTCCAAACGAGATTTTAGAGAAATTATTTCTATAAATTCATTTATTATTTTTTAAAATATTTTTGTCCTTATGTGCATGTTTTTACAAACATGTTTTTAAAAACATAATTTTCAAAATCACTCTTAAAATGTCCTAACGAACAGCCTTAAAATGATTTAAAAATTGAAAGAAAAAAATTACACTTTTAGCCACCTTTGTTTGGAACTGTCACACTTTTAGTAACTTTTGTTTAACTCATTTCAAAAGAGTCACTGATGTATGTATGGTGTTACACTTTTTGACATTTTAGCATATTATTACATGTTCTCAACCATTAATGCTCCAGTTATAGGTTCTTCTCACAAAATACAATTTTTTAGGGATTAATTATGAATCCCAAAAAATAGAACCTACCGAATTAGTTCCTACAAAGTTTTTCAATTTGTAAAAAAAATTCATATTATCGTTTAACTAAAGTGTTAACTGTATGTTAAAACGGCCAACATGTAACACTATACATAAAATAAAAAAAAATATTTTTGAAACAACTCAAACAAAAATGGCAAAAAGTGTAATGACTCAAGATAAAAATAGCCAAAAATACAATTTTCCCAAACTTAATGTATGATATTTTGCCTAAAACAATGTCAATATCTTCTACATGACTCGTAAGCATCCCATAGATACCTAATCATCAAAAGATTAAAAACAACAACAACTTGGATAAGCAACCAAACCAACATCAATCAATAAAGATGGTGATGAAATCCTTTCTTTCTCAATAAAAATTAAATTAAAAAAGATGCATCCTTTGGCAACAGCCAGGAAGTAACCATCAATCACCATGTCTTCTTTCTTTGATCTTTAAAGTTGCTTCCTTCTTTACTTTTTTCCAGTGCAGGAATATATTTAATTAAACAAGAGAAGCATTTCTCTCTTCTTTCTTTCTTTCTGGGCTGCCATCAGCAAAGATTACTTTTCAAAAAGCAAACTTTTCCGTCACAAATCTGATCTGTAAAAATGCTTATCCTACTGGATTATGATCAAACCACTATCAAAAATCCACCCACCGTCCAACGTCTTCTAAAACCTACCACTTTCCAGGGATGAAACAAACGTCATCCCACCAAACTTCTTCAATAAATACAGCTTTGGGCTTCTGCAAATTTCCCCCCCCCCTTCCTTCCCTTCCTTCTTTCTTTTCTGCACAAAATTTGCATTCTTGGCGGTCTGGCTAAAATGGGTTTGTGTGATTCTGGCGTGGTTGGCAGTGGCAGTCATCATTTTCTGCTCTGCAAAGCGGCTCTGTTTTTTGGTTTGACGAGATGGGTTTTTTCCTGGGCTAGGAAATTGGTCGAACGCTACATGGGCATCTTCTCGTGGTCCTTGGAATTATACCAAGAACCCACGATTTCGTCCCAATCTGCTCCGACGATTCAGCCCTGTTCCTCCTCTTCAGTGTTGGCAATGGTGAAAGATCATCTCAGCCTGACGACTTTTGAAGAAATCGCCGCGAGGCCAAATCATGAGAGCCACGATATGTCTTGTACTGTGTGTTTGAAACGTTTCAAGAGCAAAAATCAAGTGTGGGAGCTCAGCAATTGCAGCCATGTCTTCCACGAAGAATGCTTGAATAGATGGGTTGCTTACGATGCTCGTTTGTCCTGCCCACTCTGCAGAACTTCTTTGATTACGACGAGTTCAGAGTCTTCATCTTCTTCAACATCATCTTCTTCTTCTTCTCCATCAATGCCTCAGCAGCCCAGTTGGGCTGTTGAGAGAATTCTTTATCTGTTTGGGGATGATTTGCTGTGTTCATCTTCAAATTCAGATTCAGATTCATCATCAGGGCATGACTACAGATATTCATGTCTTCCCTGTTAGAATTCTTTGGAGATTTTAATTTCCAAATTAATTCATTAGTTGCTACCCAATTTTAATGCCTGGGTTTGTAAATATATATTTATATATATAATATATAGAATGTTGAAGAGTTGTGAATCCAGAATTCTTCTATAACTAGGCAATTTTCTTTTTTTTGGGTATAAAATTCATGCCCTTAGATATCCAGAAGAAAAATTGGAATTTATTTTTGGATTTATAGTCTGCAATCTATAATTACTTTAATTAAGGAGTTTCTCAGTTTTCAATTTTATGATCTTTTGAGAATAGAAATGAAAATATTAGTACTTAAGGGTATGAAGTTGAATTTTATTTCTATAATCTACTTCTACTCTTAGAAATTCTGAACTAAACAATATAGGCATCTTTAGGGCGAATTACATTTCCCTCCCTCAAGGTTAAAATTACAAATATATAATTCTAATTTAGTTATAGTTACAAAATCGATCTATATTAGTTAGGGTTGAAAGAAAACATGAAATTTTATGAACATATTTAGAATATGCTTGGTAAAAGTTCAATTTGAACGGAATTTTAGACTTAATTATTTAATAAACTATCAAAGTTTGAACACTCCAAATCTCAATTTAGTGTCATTTGCCCATATCAATCATTTCCTTTTTCTTTGGGTAGAAATTGTCACATGTCCTTGCCAATTTAGTGCTCACTTTAAAAAAAAAAAAAATCTCTAAATTAGGGTCTTTGATGTGCTAGGTAGCATGTGCAAGTTCTATATAATCCATTTTTGGGCATCTAGACTAGAGTGAACTTTACTTTAGAATCCCTGCTCAACTTTAGCACAAATTTTCCATCTTTTGTGTACATATAGTCTTGGCAATTGGCATGCATGTGGTCTGGTTGATAGATGATGAAAATGGTCAGCCAAATTCTCTCTTTTCTTAAATGTTAAGGTTATTGCAAAAGCAAATGAGTATATTTTTCCCTTTAAATAGGGTCCAGGGACTATGGAAGGCCAGTTGATTGCCTCTGATTCATCTGATTTGGTGCATGATTACAAATTACCTAATTCTAGTGTCTCTTTAAGGTGAGTTGTCCTAATAATACAGGACTTGAAGCAACTAATCTTAGAGTACCAGTGCTTCAACGTCATATATGATTCATATAATCGACTCCACATAGTGAGACAAATGCTTAATTGTTATTGTAGTCATTCCAAGAAACAGAAACAACATCAGATATTTTACTACTAATCTTCAAAAGCAACATCCAAGTCTCCAGAAATGTTTTTTTGCAGTCAACCAGGAAATCAATCAAGATCCCACCCACAATGAGTAGTTCAAACCACTAATAAAATGCAATTCAAAAGGTGGCCATCAAACTGTTAAAACAGAGAATCTGTTCCCAACTGAAATGCTAAAAAGCTTCATGAGTTGAACTAAACAACAAACTAAAGCATAAAGCCAAGAACTAACATCCACTGAAATGTTGATCCTAGTGATCAGACAGACATGTAACTAACCATTCTTAAAGGATGAGGGGTCACTATAATTCAAGCTTATATGTAAATTCAGAGGTGCTGAGCAGGTGCCTTTATCTTCAAACTTCCAGAAAGTGAAGAACCTATGATGATATGGATGAAAAGATTAGCAAAATGTCCAAAAAGAAGCAAGAAAAAAGAACAAAATTACCAAAAGATGATAGCAACTCACTCATTGAGTTCTTTATTAATGATGAACCTGGATGCTATGCACTGCAGTCTATCAATGAAATCACAGTTCTTTCCTGATGAAACTAGTTCAATGACAAAGATAAATAATTATATTAAATAAGATATAAATGAAATGAAAATAGAAAATAATTATATTATATTAAATAAGATATAAATGAAATGAAAATAGAAAATCCAGAAATACATTTACCTTCTTCAAACTCATGAAGTTCATCCAAATCTTCTTCTATATTCATTTAGAATCACCAGCCATCAACCAATCTTGAGCACAGATCAAAGATTGCAAGATTCTAGGAGTTAAAGAACTCCTAAAAGAATCCAGGACTCTACCACCACTAGTTACAAAGGTTGATTCTGAGGCAACAGTGGAAATCGGGACAGCAAGAATGTCTCGTGCCATCTCAGAAAGTATAGGGAATCTGAGACTATTATCCTTCCACCAAGTCAGGAGATCAAATGAGGGATTATTTGGCCCTATTATTGTCTCTTTCAGATATTTCTCCAATTCTGTCTTTGCTTTAACTTCAGCAGTTGGATACAGAAACAGCTGAAATTCCTCTTCTAATTGCACATGTATCTTTTCTATAAGACTAATTCCTCTTTCAACATCTCCATGTGAAGATATTGGAGCAGTGGAAGAAGGTAAAGAATCCTCAGTAGTCGCTGCATACAACCTCTTATAATCATCAAACATCTCAGCCATTGATTGTCTTGTTTCTTTGGCTATTGTTCCGCCTTTATCCTTACCGTACATCTTCTCAAGCATGAAATTAGCATATTGCATTTTACGCCTAGGATCCATAGCAGCAGCGATGAAAATAACCTTGTTCATCTTCGTTATATCCCCCCAATACTTCTGGAACTTATCAATCATAAAATCTGCCATCATACTCATTTCCATGTCCTCACTATTCTTCCACATTTTCAACAGCTCATCCACATAAGCAATGTGAGAGAGAAAATCACTTGAAGTGACATGCTTAAAATCAGAAACTTGCACAATAAGGTGATAAAAGCTCTCCAAGATCAAAATCAATCTTTCCACAGTTTCCCAATCTGTTGAGGAAGGTAATCCCGGTCCATCTTCAGTTTCGAGACACTCTTTCATATGATCATTATCCTCAATGTAACAATCAAATACCTTAGCATACCCCAAAGCTGTGTCTAGCATAAAGTACGTGGAATTCCATCCAGTTGGATCATCCAAACAAAGATGTTTCTTATACTCAACGCCTTGTATGAAAGCGGCATCTCTGAAATCATTCAGCCTAGCTGGGGACTGCTTTACATTCTCAACTGCGGCCCGTACAGAATTTACAGACTTAGAACATGCATTCAATCCATCTTGAACTACCAAATTAATAATGTGAGCAACGCATCTCACATTTGCCCACTTTCCTCCTAAAATGCACTTATTCCAACCAGTGAATTTCTTTTTCATATGAGCAGCAGTTGTATCATTTGAACTAGCATTGTCTACTGTGACGGTGAATACACTATCAATGCCCCAGTCTATCAAACATTTGAGAATAACATCACTAACAACAGAACCTTTGTGACTAGTAATTGGAAAGAAGTTCAAAATACGTTTGTTCAACCTCCATTTATCATCAATAAAATGTGAAGTGAGACAGATATAATCAACTTCTTGCAAGGAAGTCCAAGTGCAAATGCTTAAGCAAACTCTACCACATGCATTCTTAATAAAAGACTTGAGTTTCTCTTTTTCTTCTAGATATAGGTCATAGCAATCTTGGATTATGGTTGACCTAGATGGGATAGAAACAAAAGGGCAAACCATGCTCATAAATTTTTGAAATCCCTCTCCTTCCACAAAGCTAAAAGGGAGTCCATCAACTATGATCATGTATGCAGCTGCTCTTTTCCTAGCCACTTCTTCAAGTGGCAACCTCCCCACCACCTAAAATCAGCCCTCTTCGTGTATCGTCCCCATTTTCGGGGTCTTTTTCACAATTAGGGATGTATTGGATCAGGGCTCTAGTGAGTTTGTTGCTAGGATTCAGTTTACATGTTTTGTGATCTCTCATGGCACAAGTGTCACAACTAGATGCATCATCCTCATGTGCATCAGCATAATAGCAAACCTTACATATTTGGCCACCGCAGGATTTCATTCGCTTCTGATGTGGTTCCTCTGGAGTATCTGAGCTCCACCCATCAAAGCTGCCATTCTCGCTACTCTCATATTCATCATCCAACATCTGTTACGAACAAATTAAAAATGTCAAACCCAGCATAAACTAATCTGTGATATTTGGCATATTTGCTTCTCTAAATTAGCAAATCCGCTTTCTGTGAATCGCATTCATTCAAATGTTGAAAAAAGAAAGAGAGAGGAATAGATTACCATGTGGGTGTGGAAGAGAGTTGTGCCGGCTTGATTGTTTGTTAATTTTGTAGTTCTAGGCTTTCTAGGGGGATGATTTCACGGAAGAAGAAGCGTTGATGGCGGCGGGCTGCCTCGAGAACTGAACAACAATTAATTAGGGCAACGATGAATTTTGTTTTTATAGTACATCTGTGCCGGTTAATCGGTCGGTTTACAACCGGCACCGGTAAACCGAACAACCGGCTTCAGTTTTCTGTCCGTTGTCGTCACGGAATTCAAAAGCGACATAAAATTAAGCGGGATGAATTTCGATTTTGAAGCATCGTATCTTGTTTCTCCTTAGTTAAAAACTTAGTACTTCAGAGACAACGTTTGCATTTCATTCATGAAGAGGAGCCAAGTTGCTGTATTAATGTTCTTAAAAGTCCGCTACAAGACACTTTCACTACTATTGCTAGACGGCGACGAAGCCGGAGCCCATCACCTGAGTCATTGCACCGTCCCTGTTGCCAGGCTTTGTTTTTAAAAAATCTGGTATTTCTTCTCTTCCTTTTTTTTTTTTTTTTTTTAATTTATAAAAATGTGGATCAACAATGGTTCTCCTCTCCACCTACTCCATTGATGATTCGAACCCACGACCTAGAAGTTGTAGATGAAGCGTCTTGCATCTGGTTATTTTCTTACGTCGCATCATCACATCAGGTGAATATATCAGTGATCTAACATCAGGGAAAAATATCAATCTTTAGTCTAATTTGCTCTCAATGTATTTGTTGAAATTCCTCACACATAACTGAAACCCTCATTCATGTTGATGTTCAACAACTGTGTCTGTGTGTATGCATTGATTGATAGATAGAGACTGGTGAAGAACAAGCACGTGCCTGAACGGGTGGTGTACATGAAGCCATGGATGGGATGATTCATATTTGTGTGTTATATGAAAGCTGATAGCTGCATTATTATGGTGATAATGGATGGATGACCAGGCAAATGTGTCCAAGAAAGGACGAACCAACTTGCTGTGCTGATGATTTTCACCATCAACAGTGCGTGCATTATGTGTGTTAGTGCGTGGATTGGACACCACCGGCTGAGCTTCAACTACTAGCACTATATGAAGATGATCACCGGAGGAGAAAGAATGAGTGAACAATATGTCTCGCCACTATAAGTGAACAACATAGTTAGTATTGAGGTATTGAAGATCTAAACAATAAGGCTCTGTTCTCTTAGTCACACATTTAGGAAAAGTATCATTTTTTTTTTCAAAAATATTACACAAAGAAACAATATTATTTTTACTAAATTCACAATTCAAATTTTAAAATTCCCTATAAATTCACACTCACATAAATTTAAAAAAATATAATCATTGTACTTTTTCTTCTCTTTCCTACACAAATTTCCAAAAAAAATTCCCTCCAAAACAAATTTCTTTCCTAACCAAAAAATTTTCTAAGAATGGTGACTAAGAGAACAGAGCCAGGCTTTGTTCTCAAAGAATTCTTTTTGGAGGAAATTTTCTTTTGAAAAATTGTGTAGGAGAGAAATAAAAATGTGTAATAATTGTGTTATTTTTTGAATTTATTTAAGTGGAGATTTAGAGGGAATTTTAAATTTTGAATTTTAGATTTAGTAGAAAATAATGTTGTTTCTTTGTGTAAAATTTTGAAAGAAAAAATGATAATTTTCTTGAAATGGAATGAAAAAAAAAAAAGAAAAAAAAAGCCTAAAGAAAAGACAAACAAACTTCATGTGCTGATGAACGGCCTCATTGCTAGTTTTCACTAAGAATAGTGCGTGCATTTTGGGTGTTAGTGTACGGATGGATACAACGGCGGGCTGAACTTAAACATCTACTCTTTCTGTCCCATTAAAAGAAAAGAATCGCGAGTTTAATAGTTTAAAAAATTAAAAACATGACTCCTGAATGAACAATGCCAGATTCTCTATTTATTTTTTATCTGTCTTTGTTGTGTTCACGAAGAATAAAGTAATGTTATTTTATCATTCACTTATAATTGAACAACAATTAAGTATGAACGAATGCAAAAATCGTAGACATAACGAGCCAAATAAAAATGTACATAGGATCCGGGCTACAAACGAACAACTATATGAAGATCATCACCAGAGGAGAGTGTGAGTGAACTAAATCAAGTCATCACCCAGTGTTGCACTGATAATTTGATAACTAGACAAAAATGGCAGCTCTGTTCAAGGTTGAAATCGTGAACAGAAAGCTAATAAAACCATTGAATCCAACTCCAGAACTCCTTCGAAAACAAGGGCTCTCCTTGTTCGACCAGCTTGCAGTTCCGTGGTACTTCAACGTCATTTTATACTACACAGCCTCCGATCATGAGGAGACCACCGCCACTGCCCAATTATTAGAAACTTCACTAGCCGAGGTTTTGCCTTCCCTTTTCATACTCTCCGGAAGATTCATTCAGGATGATTTCTCCGTCGATTGCAGCGACCAAGGGGTGGAGTACGCGGAAGCCCAGGTGAACTGCAAACTCGCGGACTTCCTTGGATCAGGCCCTCCGATCGATCAGCTCGATAAATTCCTGCCGTGGGAAATTCCTCCTCCGCCGAAATCCGCCGCGAGCCCTCTCCTAGCAATCCAGGTAAACAGATTCGATTGCGCGGGTCTAGTTTTGGGCATACAAATCTCCCACATAATTGCAGACGCTGGATCGCTGGGGCAATTTGTGAATACGTGGGCTAGAAATTGCAAAGCTCGTAACGATGGAATTTCTGTTTCTCATCCCCCGGGTTCAAATTACCATCACGAAATCGCTGCAATTTTCCCCGCAAGAGCTCCATCGGAGGCCAAATCCCTTCCCCTGTTGCGAGTCCCAAAGCAAACAGAGCATGCCGACACAATCAAGATCGAGACGGCGCGATTCTTCTTCGATCAGACCATCATGGCGAAAATCATAGAATCCGCAGCGAGACCCAAAGGCAAACCAGTTTCAGATCTGAAATCGACCAAAGTCGCGGTGGCGCTGGCACTCATTTGGAAAGCTTTCATGGCTTTATCCCTCTCTAAACACGGATACATTCGAGACTCGGTTCTTTCCATTGCGATGAGCTTGCGAGGGAAACTCAAAGCCTCAAACCTGCAGATCCCGGAAAACAGATTTGGGAATTTTTGCACATCGGTCATAGTTTCCTTCGAGGCGAACAGGGATGAATTGGAATTGTACGATTTGATCGTTCTCGTGAGAGACTCCATAAGAGGAACAATCGGCAGAGTTTCCCAGGCGGGAGACAGCGAAGAAGCTTCGTCGATTCTGATTGAATCCAGGAGATCGCTGTTTGAGAAATGGGATCGGGAAAGGAACGGAGCGGCGGAGGTTTACCTCTGTTCCAGCTGGCGGGGGTTCGCGTTCCCGATGTACGAAGCGGATTTTGGGTGGGGGAAGCCGCGTTGGGTGAGCGTGGGATCGCAGCACAGTCAAGGGGTTTGGATAATGGATGGCAGTGATGGCGACGCCATTGAAGTGTGGGTGAGCTTGGAGGAGAAAGACATGGTCAAATTCAAAGGAGATTCAGACATTTTAGCCTTCCTGTCCACCCAGCTGTAATCTCTCGATCAAATTTCGATGCATTCTGCAAATTGCAATGGTTGTGAATTAATTGTGATAATAATAAAAATTGCAAGTTGCTTGCATCCGATCATTGGTTCTGTTTACAATGTTAAAATATCTCATCAACAAATCGGAATCGTTTGGGGGATCACGGGCATGGTTGGCAGAATCATTATCCTTGTTGTATATTCCGAAATACTAAATCGATCAAAAATCTAATTATGTTCAATCTTAAAATAATTTACTAAAAATATTTTATATTATTTAAATATGAATAGTTTTTATAATTTTCTGTAATTTTATACGTGTATATTTTGTGTAGAATCTCGATGCCGATCTTGCAAACTATGAGCGAGAATATTATTGTTCCGAATGTTGATGCTATGTTAGTGATTCTCTTAATTGTCTAACACTACAGACTTTTTTATTTTTATTTTTATGAGTGATGATATGTTAAGGGAAAATTTAATAAAGAGTAAAGTCCATATTTGGTCATTTACCTATTGCTTAATGATTTTTTTGGTTCCCTACATTTTAAAATGATCTTTTTGGTCCCTTACATTTCAAAACGATCTTTTTGGTCCCTTACTTTTATTATTCGAACTATTTGGTCTATTGGCCGTTCAACCCCATGGAAAACATTAATATCAATCATGCATCGTTCACACGGCTCTGTCAACGGACCAAATAGTTTGAAAAATAAAAGTAAGGGACCAAAAAGATCGTTTTGAAATGTAGGGGATCAAAAAGATTATTAATCATTATGTAAGGGACCAAAAAGATCGTTTTGAAATGTAGATGACCAAAAAGATCATTAACCAATATGTAAAGGACCAAATGAGAACTTTACTCTTTAATAAATCTTTTTAATGGATGATGTGATATTCACATAACAAAATGTTAGCGGATACTCAAAATTAAGGTTACGTTCGTTTTGACATGGTTTTGAAAACATATTTTGAGAAAATAATTTTTATAATTGTAAAAAGTTTTAAAATTTATGTTAAAAATAATGAAAAAAATATTATAATATATTATATTTACTATAGTAATCAAAAAAATAAAATCAAAACTTTAGTTCCATATGCGGCCGCCTCTCCTCTCCCTCATCTCTCTCCAAACCTTAAATTTCGTCATCCTCTTCCCTCATCCTCCTTCATCGGAGGACATCGGAGGATGAGGAAAGCATTTCTAACTTTGTTATTGCTATCCTTTATTTGAGTTGCTTTAGTTTAATTTTATTCATGTTTATGTTGTTTTTTTCTCCGTTTCTTGAGTTTCTCTCTCCATTTATGGTGTTTCGCTCTCCATCTATGGTTATTTTCTCCCATGCTATGGTGATTCCATTCATGGCCATGGTGTATGAAGATTCGGTTGAAGATGCAGTCTCGAAACTTTCATCAGCATTTAGTGGCAGATCCGTGACTATCGGTAAGAAATTTGTCGAGCGATATAATTCTACTATGTTTAGATCTATACTAAGTATAGATTTGCAGTTTATGTTGTGGTTCAAATCTGTTAGTTATCAGATCAAATATATTGTAATCAGTTGTATTGACCGCTTCATTGTCTTCTGTCAATCGCTGTTAATGAAATTTTCCAACGCCATTAATGAAAATTTTTAATTTTTAAAAAAAATAATAAAATCGAACGCACATCATGTAATTTCATAGCCGTCGGTGATCTTTTTCACTTTACCAATTATTATCCTTCTTTTATCCCATTTTAAAACATATCTCAAATTATATTTTATATTTATAATAAATTTTCACTATTGTAAATATATATATATATATTATAGTTTATAGGTTTTTCAATATATTATATTCTTTGGCACTCACGAAGAAACATCTCAATCTCAAAATATATAATGCAAATCTATTTGACACTTGACTTGACACACAAATTGTGGGTGCCATTGTTGATTGTTTGTTAGTATATAATTGAGTTTTTTAAATTTGTTTGGTTCATTCATGGCGAAACGGAAGTAGACAAACGCAGTAGGAATGATGCTTTCCTAATCAAAGCTGTCTATTAATTATTTGTGGAGGTGATTTGCGGTTGGATCCATTCACGGTGCAACTATCTCTTTTTACTAACCTTAACAATACGAATACTCACACTGTAATCTTGATGCCATACTTGTTATTTTAATATAAAATAATAATACATTAACACTCAAATGTAATATATTAAATGTTAAATTTTTAATCGTTATTCATCAGTAATTTAAAATGATACATTATGTGTTAAATCTAATACATGATCTATCATACGTTTATATAAATTCAATACACATAATTTGACAATATAAAAACGATATGCGAAAAATCGATAGGCGTGGAGGATCCAACCCGTCAAATACAGTTTTGTTTTATAAGACATTTTTATATTTTACTTTAAAAGCTTTGAATGAGAAGTAAGAGTATGATGTCATTTGTGTAATTAATACAGAGGATTTTAATTCTCCCCTCAATAAAAAAATTTTTATTTTCACTAAAAAACCACGTGCGGTGCTTGTATTGAGGGTCAAATTGAAAATATGGGTTGAACTTGACCCGTCGGATCCGCCATTGGAACGGAGCTTGCTTCTCTACCGGAGCGAAGAAATTAACTTAGGTAGATGCATGGTCTTTGGTCAATAGTCAGGGCATCGGCTGCTTCTTGACCACTCCTCCCTTTTGGTCAATTGAAAATGTGCAATGTCAATATGGTAATTGTGTCAACTGTAATCAAGAATGGAATGGTTGACCAATCCATAAATTACAACGTGTTAGATTTGTTTTGAATTTTTGTATTGTAATGTGTCAGATATTATTATTTAGACACTAATCAATTAAATTTTATCGGCTAAAATTTCAACGATATATTAGAGAAACAATAATTTACTACTTAATTAATTAACAAATTAAATTTGACATAATAATTTTTTACCATTTTCAATACACAGTACGAGACTTAAACCCTTCATATAATACAGCATTGTTAGCTGGAGTTGCGTGAGATTCTTCTTTTTTAACTTTTAAGGAGCTAGTATTTGACTTGAAAAAACAAACTAGTACTCTAGCTTATTTTAGTCAAAAAAAAACAATAATAATAAATAAATAAAGAACCAAACGTCAATTTGAAAATGAAATTCTTTTTTTAATCCTCATAATTGACTACGGACGGAATTGAATCTTCCTTCCATCACCAATTCCTACGCAACATGACTAATTTAATGCTATTGTAACTATAAAAATAAAAATAAAAAAGATTTAGTTCCAATGATTGGTGAAATATGATGTGGGTCTACTTGTTAATAAATTAACGTCAATTTTCTTATAATTTTGCTACTTTCGACATTCAAACTTACGATCTCAAAGTTGTAGAAATGTATTTGATTTAAAATTTTTTGAAATGAGGGAATGCTATGAAATAAAAACTTGATGTTTCATTTATCATGAATTTGGGAATGAGAAAAACAAAAATCATACTCACACAATTATGAATGACCAAATCTAAACTTTCAATTTGATTTTCATCACATTTTAACCTGTCATAAAAGCCTTACACATTTTTATTACAATAACTCAAACCAAACGTATCATATGTTTGTCCTCTTACTACTCTCTCAACCCTCATATAGCCACATGTATTAATACAAAGTACATGTACTGAGTTTAGTTGTTGAAATATCATCTATCGATTGCTAGAGGCACATAAATTAAATATTTTTAAAGAAAATAATAATTTATTTTGGGGAATTTATAAGTGTGCATTTTATGATCAAAGAACTCTTATTTTAATAAAATGGAAGACACTAACACGTGGAACAATTATTAGTACATGTGTCTATGGTTTGCAGCTTTCCATTTGCCCGTGATTCTTCTTCATACGATTTTTCCTTTGTCTTTCCTATGGTGGGGGCGGAATCAATCTGACAACTAATTGGGAAAATTACAAAAGACCTCAAAAGTTTTCTCAAATTATTTACTGAACCTTAAAATTTTGTCGTGAATTCTGAGATATAGAAAGTTAATTACGAAGCCTAAATTTTAAAGACCATTACATATAAAACCTGAAATTATGCTGTTAAATAATTTACACACAATAATTTTGACAAAATTCTGAAGACTTTATAATGTACCCTTAATTAATTCTTTTTGGTCAAATCTAAGATTGATTACTATGCCAACCAGGGGCGGAGCTTTTTGGAGGTGGTCTCCGGACCTCTTCTGCACCCTTATTAATAGTGTATATTTTTTTTATTAATTTTTTATTTAACTATAAAAAAAAAATTATATCTATATTGAACCCCTCCAAAAATTTTAAAACGTAATTTCTGAAATCGCCACTGCTGCCAACCTAAATAAATTAACAACATCTTTAATTAAGTTCAACACTAGCAATAAATGAATGAATAAATAAGCACTGAGATTTGGGAAAAATCTAACAAAAACTCGGTACTCTTGTTTTACAATAAATGTCACTTTCGTACATTTATACAATTATTACAAAAATAATTAAAATAACTATTTTAATTAATGATGTGATTAAATTAAATAATTAAAAATAGAGAGCAAAATTAGAAAGAAATTTCCTTCTTATGTAAAATTATATGGCCTCTATTATATTACAAGTAGAGTTTTAAAATATTTTTTTATTTCATTAAAAGATTCAAATTTTGATTTCTTTACTTTTTGTAACTTTACTAATAAAATTATAATTGAATCACGATTAATTCATATTTGAAAAAGTAATAACATTAATGAAAAGAATAATAACAAATTATTTATTTTCCTCCATAAAATATTGCATCCCATAAAAAATTGTAAATTTTTGAACGAACATTTATTATAAAATGAATTTAATATTTATTTGAGTCGATGGCAAATCGTGTGTGCGTGCCGTTAGCGATCTGATAAGATATCTTTATTAAAGAGCATTCTCTGTCGTCTCTCTCGTCTAGAAACAAACTGCAACTCCCATGCTGCTGCTGCTGCCCGCAGCAACTTCGTTGATGATTCCACTCCGGGTCCGGGTCCGGGCTCCGGCAACCAGCGGTGTATCACGTGCAGCTCGTGCGCGTTTTGGAGGTTCTACCTAATACTACCGAGTCATCTAGCGTAGGCCTTCAAAAAGTGCTATATAAACGCCAGCAGCATCGATCATGGAGCAACAGAATTGGGAATGTGACGACAAGCACTTTCACACTTCTTCCCCTTCTCTGTCATAATTCATTCGTAAAACCAGTAACAAACAGTAAATCCCATCTCCGATTTTGATTTTCCCTGTAACCATGCCTTCGGAAATTTCAGGCCTGGAGATTCAGGTGCTCGACAGGAAGCTGATTCAACCGTCGGAGCCAACTCCGGCGAGTCTTCACAAGCTGGACCTCTCTCTCTTTGACCAGCTCGTGCCGCCCGTGTATTTCAGTTTCATTTTGTATTACTCGGGAGAGGGCGGTAATGGGAGTGTGGCCGCGGCGGAGAGACGGACCCAGTTGGTGAAAACGCTGTCGGAGGTGTTGCCTTACTTCTTCCCGCTCGCAGGAAGGTTCGTCCGGGATGATTTCTCCATTGATTGCGGTGATCAAGGGGTTGAGTATTCGGAAGCTCAGGTGAATTGCTGGCTTTCTGATTTTCTCCGGCGAGGGCCTCAAATTGAGCTCCTCGATAAACTTCTGCCGTGGGAATCCCCGCCGGTGTCCAAATCGGAAGCTAGCCCACTCTTGGGCATCCGGGTCAATACGTTTGATTGTGGGGGACTGGTTCTGGGCATAAGCATCTCCCACATTATTGCAGATGCAGCATCTCTGGGGCAATTTTTAAATGCCTGGGCAGCGAGAACATGCCAAACTCGTACAGATAAGGTGGTTTCTCGGACCCCAATTTTTCATCACGATATTGCTGTGCTTTTCCCCGCGAGAATTTCATCGGAAAAAAAAGCAGAGCTTCCTCTGCCACCAACGCCGAGGCCCAAATTACAGAACGCCGGCTACGAAGATAAGATCGTGACGACCCGATTCCTATTCGGGTCAGAGGTTATTGCGAAGATCAAAGAAAGCGCAGCCAAAGCCAAAGGGGGATCGATTGCGGAAATCAAATCTTCAAAAGTTGTCGTCGCGTTAGCGCTCTTATGGAAGGCGTTCATGGCCGTCGCCGCATCCAAACACGGATGCGTGAGAGATTCCGTGATAGCAATCGCAATGAACCTGCGAGGGAAACCCTCTCTGCCGATCCCGGAGGATTGTTTCGGGAACTTCTGCATATCCATAGTCGTTAATTTCGACGCGAACAAGAATAAATTGGAGCTTCATGATTTGATAATTCTTCTGAGCAACGCGATCAGAGACATGAACACGAGAGTTTGCGAAGCGAGCACCGTGGAAGAGGTGTCGTCAATACTGATTGAATCCCGGAGAGCATTGACACAAATTTGGGATCTGGAGAGGAACGGGTTAATCGATGTTTACCGTTGTTCCAGTTGGCGCGGTTTTCCTCTGTACGAGACGGATTTTGGGTGGGGAAAACCGTTCTGGACGAGCGTGGCGACCCAGTGGGGACAAGGGGTTTGGTTGATGGACGCCGGCGACGGCGACGGAATTGAAGTGTGGGTGAGCTTGAAGGAGGAAGACATGAATGAATTCAAACGAGATCCAGAGGTTTCAGCATTGCCTGTTCCCACATCTGTAGTAGGAGTAGACTAATTGCGATTCTCTTCTTGGTGATTACTTATGGAACTGGTTCTTGTGTTAATTAATTCTCTTTTGAATCATTTCTCAATTTATCCGTGTCATCCTAATCAAATGTGCTCCGAAAATTTTGAACATGAAGAATTTTCGATAAAATAGACAAAAGATCTGAGGTAAACCCTAACAATTTTAACAATGTTAGCGAACAATTTATCCTTCTTGATTGATAAATCTTGGAACGTTGTTGCCTTGGTGTATTCGATTAGAATTGTTGTTTTTTTTCTTCATTATAGGGACAAGTCATGCTTAGTTCTTTCTTTTTCCCAAGCTAATAAAGCCAAAGTGGAAAATGACTCTTCCCACTCCCACTTTTTTAACTAAACAATTCCATTTCCTATTATGAGATACTGTCTCTATTATTCAAAAGAGTTGTTTTAGAGGAATTTATACTCTTTAAAGAATAAATTAACACTTAATTATTATTCATGTGTTCCATACTTTACCAAGTTAAACTCAATATTGTAGGGTTAAATTCACTACTTAGAACCCAAAAATAGCACGCGATACTTCATCACATAAATTTAATACATGCGATACTTACTATTTTAAAATACACGCGATACGTCAAATAATAAACTCAATATTTCACCACTTAAAGACGATACACAATACTTCAACAACCTAAATTCAGTATACACAATATTTAAGGGTGCACTTGGTTCGTCAATAGGAATG
Source organism: Leptodermis oblonga (assembly GCA_016801395.1). Taxonomy (NCBI): domain Eukaryota; kingdom Viridiplantae; phylum Streptophyta; class Magnoliopsida; order Gentianales; family Rubiaceae; genus Leptodermis; species Leptodermis oblonga. The sequence goes on along the minus strand of CM028756.1, from coordinate 5,882,700 downwards.
AGAATAATAACAGTGAGAAAGATGAGCTTTTTTGGTTCGGTCTAAGAAATGGGTATAATTATCAAAAATACCAATTTATCTAGTGAATAACGTAGTAAACTTTATTGTCGCTTCAAACGTTGTCTTTACTTTTTCCGATTCCCAGCCACCACATTTTCAGGATTCCTTCTTGAATGATTGTTATTCATGTCCAGGACTAAAATAATTTGGGGGCTCATTACTTTGAGACTTTGAGTTCACTACATTTACTTTTAAATTTGAGTATAATTATGGAATTAACTTTGTTATTTCAAACCTTCAACAATAAAAATAGAAAGAAAAAAAAAACTTTTGTTATTTTAATAATTATAAAACACCTCTTTAACCTTAAATTTTGTGAAAAACTCATGAGATATAGCAAAATTTATGCCCGCATTGTTTGTTTAATAGTTTCTGTACGTTGCAAGATTTGTTTTGTAGTTTTTACATTATAAATTTATAAGGTTCGTTTTATAGAATGCACAATTTAGGAGGGAGTGTAAATTAAATGTCAAAAACAACAAAGTTAATGTATATTTCTGGCCATTAAACTATTTCTTGTCTACTTTTGACCATTATTCTAATGAAAGTGGTCAATAATGACCACTCCATGAATAAAAATCATTAAGCGTGTCATTTGCATGTCTGTCTTGAAGGGCAAAAAATCCACACTTGTTTCTATTTGTTATTGTTTTCTTTTTATTTAGTATTTTCAAGTAATCCAACATCTATACACAATTATATTCCTAAGATGCCCATGGTGCAACCTCCTGACGCATAGAATGAAAGCAAAATATTGAGTGAAAATAAATTCATTAAACACAAATTCGAGTCGTGACAATTGGAAAGAATGATAATGAAATCAGAATTTGCAAATACGGTCTCATAGTTGAGCGAAATATATAGCTCATTAGCCGAAAGCAATGGCCACTAGTAGCCATTTTCGTTAGTTTAGTGACTAAACTTTTCACAATAATTTAATGATTCGTAGTATAATTTACCCTTATGATAAACATTAACAATGCTAGAGTAAAAATATTTGGAAGTATGAAGGCAAAATCGGAACAACTTCTGAAATACATGGGGCAAAAACCAATTAAGTGTATTTTGCGCAATAATGTTATCATATCTCCGAAATTTGCCCACCTGAGAATATAAAGGAAAAGATGGGAAGCTCAACAGGAGAATTATCCTCCACTGACAAGAATAAGATGCTAATGTTGCTCTTGCTCACCACTAGTTTAAAATTTTAAAGAAAATGAGCTATTTGCATCACATCACCTTTAAATTGCAAAAAGTATACCTTAAGTTTGTTGTGTCAACTAACCCCCTAAACCGTTGGTATAGGTTTGGGCTTAAAATTTAAGCCTGCATTATTCGGGTTGTCAGACACAAAATGTGCCGTTCGCACCCCCTAATTTAAATTCGGATCACAATCAAAGATTGTTGTATTATCGGGTGCTTTACCCTGAGACACAATACATATAAAAGATTGATTAAAAAAATAAAATAATAAACAACCCCTAAACTACAAATTTTGTATCAATTTAGTCCAACAGAGTCCTTACTATTGAAATTAAAAACATAAAATTGTACCAATGCCTTTATGTACCGTTCAAATTTACTAGAAAATATTGATTTGATTTATCGAGAATAAATCTTTGTAGTCGTCACACAAATACCTGTAATTTTCCTACAAACATAAAATTAGCACTTGTATAATGTATATATGTTTTTGCATGTTTTTAATTTTTGAAATAATTAGATGTATTTAAGTTTTCATTATACATCAAAAGAATGATCTATAACTTCACCGTTTAACTTGAAAATAGAGACAAATATTTGGATTTAATTGTTACATATGCGTAACTTCGGGGGGTCAATTGTTATACAATTCAAAGTTTAGGCAGTATTTTTTCTGTTTGGCCAAAACTAAAAATGATATTTTGCAATTAACTCTTAATTAGGAAAGGAAGTAATGTATAAAATTACATAGTTTTACTTACAGTTTCTTACTCTCTTAAATTGCTCACATACTTTATTTAATAAAACTACGTAATTTTATCTATTGGACAGAATAAGACATGAGAAAATGAATCGAGAATCTGAACTCAATTATAGGTTGGTGATCATGATCATTACTAATTAAAATTTCCATTAATATATTGAATCAAATAAAAATATCTATTTCTAAGAATGGGAGTATACCAGACACATTTAAACACGCAACAAAAAGAAAGAAAATGATGGCTTCTCAGGTAAAGGAAAAGTAAAGAAAAGAAAATTCATGGTCAATTTCTTGCAGTTGTACGTATGTTTTTTCAGATATATAATTGTATGCAACTTACATATGAAACACATGAAGTTAATACTAGCAAGTTATATTATTTTCGGGTTAAAATAAATATCGTTTTAACTCTTTTCATATAAATTTTAAAAATTAATAAAATTACAGTTATAATTAACCACTCTTCATTTTACTAGAAGAGTCTAATTTAACTAATATACAATTTATTATGAGTGTTAATGTACAACACCTACAATAGCTAATTTTGACATCATTTATTTTATTTATATCCTTATTTATTAGGTATTGACTAATTATGAACTACACATGATTATATTAGTAAGGGTAAGATAAGTAAAAAAATTTGAAAATGGACTCTTCTAATGGAACGGAGGGAGTATGATTTATGAGTGGTAATGTACAACACATAATATAAGTAATTTAGCATTATATTTTTACTTAAGTCTTTACTTTCGAACAAAAAATTAATGGGAAAATAACATTTTTGGTACTAAAAGTTTGGATTGTTTGTAACTTTGATACTAAAAGTTTACTCAATTACAAACTTGTGTTTTATGTTTATACTTTGTTGTATTTTTAGTACCATGCTATAGCAAGTTTTATATAATCAAACCGAATCAAAGGTAATTTGGGGGTATTTTACAAATTTTAGAAATTTGTGGGGGCTGAAAATATAATTTTTTAAATATTATTTCAGAAAAAAAAATTTCGCGGTTTTTTTTACTCCTCAATCGACGAACAAGTTTTCTTCCGACTGAGGAGAAAAAAACCGCGAAAATATTTTGGAAATTACATTTTGAAAATTATATTTTTAGTCCCTACAAAATTATTGAATTGTAAAATACCTCCAGATTACCATTGACTTCTGTTTGACTACGTAAAGCCTGCTATAGCAAGTATTGGTACTAACAATACAACAAAGTATAAACATAAAGCCCAAGTTTGGAACTGAGTAAACTTTTAGTACCAAAGTTACAAACAACCCAAACTTTTAGTATTAAAAATGCTGTTCTTCCAAAAATTAATTATTGATCACACATTATTATATTAATAAAGGTATACAATGCAACAAATAGAAACTGAATTCTTTTAGGAAGGTTTGAGTTTTGGTTTTCAAAAAATAATTTTATAAAGTAAAAAGTGTATTGAATATGTAAAAAGGTATAGCTGAAAAGTGAAAAGTCATATTGAAAATGATAAAAACTAATGATAATATATTAAATTTACTGTTGAAACTAAAACTAAAACCAAAACTTAAAAGAACATGGCCCTAAGACAATTTTTGTAAAAAACAAGACTATCTGTATAGTACAGAGAGTATCCTTTATGTGGTAAGGGAATATGCCTAGTTAAGCTATGACTACAATAGTAACTGATCTTTTATATCAATAAACCTATTACTTTCTAGTTTTTCTTTGACAATATCATCTTCTCTTAATAATTGTTTTTCTACTGGAAAGATAATACTTGACATAGTGACTAATTTAGCACACTTTTAGAAGTATAAGTCTCATTTTTCATAATAAAAGTATAATGACCAAAACGAAATTAAATCTTGTGTGTTGGGATTGGGATGTTCGTCTTTTGTACCATCTTATGGGGGGATAAAAGAAATTTGCCCAGGATGTGAGATTTGAAAGCAATCAAAGGTTAAACTTTGTAAAAGTATCATTGAATAAATTTGACGGTCACTCTTTTAATAATGATATCACGTTATATATAAAAGTTCAACATTTGCAAAGCCAAGGTGAAATGCGGTCGTTGGGGGTGTTTTGCTAACCCCACCACAAAGTCTCATCAATCGTGAAACAAAATAGATAGAGTGATTGTTGCCATTGATGAGTGTGGTTGTAAACTTTTTTTGATTTTTTATTCTGTTTTTTGTTTTGTTGTAGTTGGACGGACTGAATTGGCCCAAAAGGTATAAAAATTTTATCTTGTTCATAAATTTCAGATACATGAAAAATGGGAACCGCACACAGGACAAGAATTTCTGGACCATTTTGATCTTTGGGAGCAACCATTTGACAAATGAATGTACTACTGAGTTTAACTGCCTAGCTACATATAAACATCTGTTTATGAGTAAGTAAAAATATTATGAATGAATTTGTGCTGATTGTAAATTATTGGGAAAGAAAGAAAGAACACAAATACCCATTTATTGAATAATAAGGTGTTCAAAGGTTAATTAGATCTCATATTAATATTTATTGGACCACTTGTTCGTATTATAAAGATAAATTTTACTTATCTCTTTTTTACATTTATTAATATAATAATGCTTTAAAAAGTAAAATGTTAGTCGAATAAAAAAAATAACATTTTTGATACTAAAAGTTTGGGCTGTTTGTAATTTTGGTACTAAAAGTTCACTCAATTCCAAACTTATGCTTTATATTTATACTTTGTTGCATTTTTAGTACCAACACCTGTTATAGCAGGTTTTATGTAGTCCAATCGAAGTCAAAGGTAATTTGGGAATTCTTTACAAATTTTACAATTTTGTAGAGGTTGAAAAGATATTTTTCTAATATTATTTCCAAATATTTTAGCGGTTTTTTTTTTTTCTTCTCCTAATTGGCGTACAAGTTTCTTTCTCTTTCGACTGAAGAAAAAGAAAACCGAAAAATGTTTTGGAAATTATATTAGAAAAATTATATTTTCAACCCTCACAAAATTGTAAAATTTACAAAATATCCCTCAAATTATCATCGCCCAAACTTTTAGAACTAAAAATACCATTCTTTCCATATAAATATTGACAAATTATTTTTCTTAATTATTATACTTATTTTTAATTAACACTTCTAGTCACCCCCACCCCCGCAAACCCCGCAATAGGTATTATTCCTTGAAAACATTTCACTAAAACTTGGAGGGGTGCGCCAGGCCCAAGCTGCAGTGCAACGCATGGACGACACTCGAAGGCTCAGGCAGCAAGCTACCTTGAAGAGCCTTCCCCGTTAAAAAATTAAGTTAATATCGTGTGGGCCGATGGCTCACGTATCAGATATTAAACTAATAAAAACAGATACTACACTTGATCTTAGCCAAAAGGCCGAGAAAGGTATGTTTAATTTTGAGCCATGCCTTCTGGTTTTATACACCAGCCTGCTGCTCTCTATCGCCTGCACATCCGATGTGGGACTAAAAACTTCCATCGCTTACTTATATTTTGCCGAACCTGAGCCCACTACAATTGCGAAATTCGGTATTTCGTGATATCACACGACACAATATAAATGAGTTAGGTTGGATTTGGCAAGTTTTAAATCGTTCGACACAATAGCATGAATAGCTAAATATATAACCCGTCAATTCGAATTTGATACGAGTAAATTATATTGCACCACGAAAGTACAACATAGTCCCGAAATATTTACGGGTTAAAAATAAAATGGATGACTTTCGTTTGTTGTTTTTTTATGGGGTGTATGGCTTGGCACGGGCATTCCCTTTACGATTTCGCACAGAATAGTATCATCAGGAATGTTGTATATATCCCTGAGGGAGTAATTTGGAGAAAGAACGCTGAAGTAAAGCTGTTGCCCCAAATATTGCCTTTCAGACACCGTCGATCTCAAATTCCACATTCCGGCGTTGTCCATTGTCACCATTATCGCAGCCCATGATCTGGGATAAACCTGGATCGTGTTCCGGCTGATTGCGTCGACCAGATTGTAATTCTTCCTCTTCTTCGGCGACCACTTTCCGGGCTCCACCCTGTTTCAGGAAAACTACATTCATCGATTTTTTTTTATTTTTTAAATCGGAAAAAGTAAGTCAGTAATGTAATACTCACGCGACGGCGAAGAAAGAATATCCAGCCGAGTGCCACGCCGTGACGCTGTTATCGCGGTTCTCGAAAACGATCTCAATGAAGTTACGGAAAGTGGCGTTGACGACATTGGGAGCCAGAGTGATGGGTTGTTCAGTCACATCCCCCGGGGGTTGGTCTTCCATGAGGTTGTATTTGAAGACTTTTGCTTCCGCGCCGAAGTACTCCGCCTGTTTCAGAGGCGTTTCCGGGTCGACGTGGGAGATTCCGTTGACTACGTGACGGAGCTTCCCGTTGACTCGGCTGGCGGAGTTCCTGATCATGATTGTTCGGGTGATGTTGATTTTCCCGTAGTGGTACGAGTTGAGGATTCGGCCTGGCGGCGCTGGCGGTCAGATTCCACCGGAATGACCAGGCCTGGTTGAGAGACCAGGCCCAACTGTCAATTGGGGCAGGGGGGGGGAGCTCTGGTGAGGCAGGGCCCTTTCCGTTGAGGTAACTAACAGTGGCCGTGGAGGTTAAAACCTCTTGCTGGAATCTCGTGGAAGCCACAAAGTAATAATCCTTGGGTTCTTGATCGGCGGTGACCAAAACGGAAAGGCATTGCCCCAAATGCGCATCCAGGGAATCGTACATATTCTGCACTGTGTGTGATCCCTCAATCTCAACCAGCTTCATCCGGTGGCCCTGGAATCTAAAATTGAGCGAATTTCTCATCCCCACGTTGCAAATCCGGTACCTGTAAGTCTTCCCAGCGGTCATATTGAACATGGCCGGGTCCTTCCCGTTGCCCTTTCCGGCTTTCCCGTTAATCAACATCCCGTCGGGTTTCCCCAGGGGCTTGCCGCCATCCAGCGTCTTCTTCAACTCATGGTGGCCCAGGCTGTACCAATCGCCGGCCATGATGGTGTAACCGTCCGCCGGGGGATCAAAGGGGACAGGGATAAGGTCACGGCTGAGCACCGTCAAAGGGCCGTAACAGCCGGCGGCTCGGAGAAGACCAGTGGAAGGGTAGTAATAGTAGCTTCCGATCTGATCCTTGACCTGGAAACGATAGGTCAAGTTGGTCCCCGGAGGAATGGGACAACTGGTTCCGGGCAGCCCTTCATTCCAGGAATTCTTCCGCTGTTGAATGCCATTCCAGGTGAAGAGGAGAGGGTCGACGAGGTTGTTGAAGACATTTACGACAACGTTGTTGTTGGAGGTTCCGTTGATCCTGGAAACCGGCCGTTGATGAGGATGACGGGCTGGGGGTTTCCCCAATGGGGAGAGGGTGCCATAGCTGACATTCCAGGTGTAAAACAGGTAAGGATCCTCGGCGTAAACGATCAGTGATGCAGAGAAGCCGTAGATAAACACTACTAGAGTAGTAATTAGTGATATCCTTCTTCTATGATCCATTTCTTTCAATCTTTTTTTCTTTAGTAATTTGACTTTTTTCTTTTTCTTCTTCTCTGCGTTGAACTTGTTTGTGGTTTGACCGACTCGTTTAATTTACTCAGACGCAATAATTTCTCCACTTTATCTGTCCTTTACTTCAGGAGGCTTTTCCTTTCCTGATGTTGTCAATTTTTGATGTGAATCCACACTTGTCTAACCATTTTCTTCGCTCCCTAACTAACTTTTTTTTTTTTTTTTCCCTTTTCAATTTCATGAATGACGATACACTTTTTACCTTGACTGATGTAGTATTTACGTTGAATTTATGGTCAAGTAGTAACTCTGATGCCGCATCAGATCCTTAGTTTTGTTTTTCGTGAATATTTTAGTCCACCAATCAACTCCTTTCACTTTTTTGATCTTAGGTTTTACATTTTGCACTTCTAAATCATAACAAATATGCTTACTCCATTCCATATAAAGAGATTTTATCTCAATACAAGAATCTTTTATAGGAGTTTATATTATATTTTTTTTACATCACTTATTTTTACTAAAAGTAATAATGTGTGATTAATAATTAAACTCTATTTAAAAAATAAAGATATAAATGAATAAAATAATATCAAATTATTTATTTTAAATATTGTACACATACTCTATTCGAAGTTACACATTTCTCAAACGGATTATGTTCCGTACAAAGTTACACATTTCACAAGCTGTTAGAAGAACGGAAGTCGTAATAACTTTGGCATAACCATAATGAAAATATCCATCATATATTATTCTCAATTTTCATAAAGGTCAAAATTGGATCTCAATAATTTCTCCAATAATAATAATATAGGGCAATACAACGGTCTCACTGTAAATAAAAATAAAAAAATAATAATAATTACTGTAAATGACATAATATTCCTAGTAATCATACAGTGTGGTATACTTTTCTGCTGATGTCGCAGAACTAAATTAATTAATTAATTCAAAAAAGAAAAAAAAAAAAAAAAAGAAAAAGAAAGGACTTTGAGTCAAGGGTTACTACAAAACAACCAACAGGCCAGCAGTCAGCAGAAAAAAGAAGAATACTCACTGCTCAGCCTGAAGATGCAAATTCAGTGTTTGTGTTTGATACAGTTTGGTCATCCAAAGATATCGAGTTAGGTATTCTGTGGCGTTTTAATATCCGAGAGGTGGCTAATTTTGCCTTGCTATACTTCAATACAATCACCCTCTCATCATCCAAATCAAATCTTATGTTTTCTTCCTTGCATTCTTCCACCAGTTGCCGTAAATGTTTCAAATTCAACACTTCCACACCATTCACCTTCTTCACCTGCTCAACATTCAGCCATTCACACAACATTCATCATTCCAATCAACCATGCTTGCTAGGCACTAGAATGTACAAGTCCCATGAAGGACCAGAATATGGTAAACAAAAAGCAAGAGATATAGTACCTGTAACTCAGCTAGGCGCTCGTAACCAGTGTTGATATCATCAATCAATACCTAAAATCAAACACCAATTAACTTTCAACATGGAAACTCCATCAGTTTTCTTATTCCAGAGATTTGGACTAAATAGATAATAAAAGTTGCACACTTTGCAACTGCCAATGGGAACAAATTATCCATCCAGTTCAGCTAGGTTATGTAAAGTTTGGAAGTTCTACAACTATCATTTTTCATTTTTCGAACAAGATTATAGCAACTGGAGAAAGGGTAGGGAGAGCATAAAAACCTGTGAGAGAATGACAATTTGTTCACCAGCCTTTTTTGGTAATGCCCTTAGTGCTACTTCACACAATCTACGAGGGGATGTATTGTACCAATCTTCCCCATATTCATGAAGGTAGGGTTGTGTCAAGGGAACAAAGACAAGACCAGCAAATATAAAATAGCTTGGGCGCTTATCAAATTGATGGACTGGAACTAATGGCTGCAGCTGCATCATAAAAATTCCAGTGATGATGAGTTCCTAGATGAAAATGCTAGAAAGAAATATCTTGCAAACAATCAATGCCATAAATGAAAATTGAACAGAACACAGTGTCAAGAGCAAGTGTACAAACCAATCAACCACTTTTTACTCTTCATCATGACAAAGAATGCTACAAGCATTAGGTATATTGTCCCTGCCTGTTCAAACCTTTGCTGGCCAAACAGTGGTTTAATTTTTCCATCAGCTTGGGTCAAAAGCAAGTTTCTCATTAGGAGGCACTGGGGTAGATACAAATTTCATTCACGATATTTAGGGTTTTCTAGGGGCTTTGGCAGGTTCAGTCAGAATACAAGATACTAAGTTGTCACATGAGAGGCAAGTGCATATAGGCTAAGTGGAATTCAAGCTTACACAAGTAAAATAACTAAAATGCACAACAAAATGAATCCATTTCCATAGCATTTCCTAACTTTTTCATGCAATGAGAAGGTGGCCAATTGTAGACTAACTTATGGCACAATGGAGACATTATGTGCCAGGGAGGTTTATTTATTTATTTGTGTGTGGGTGGGGGGTAGTGATGGGGAAGAAGGATTTCTAAATTATCAAAATCATGACAATTTTACATGAGAAAGAGTCATAATAACTTACTGGTCTGAGAACAACAGTGAACTCATGTTCTTCACCATTCCTTAGCACCTTAAGTACAGCGCTTTCATTTGGTTTCTTCATGGAAACTAAATGATCAAATGTGATGCGCTCTCTATTCCGGAAAGGAACTGCAGAAGAGAAAAATACATTCGTAAACAGATAATAATTGTGATTAATTCAACCGCTTGGAATTCAGGCTTCTGATTGGTGGTAACAAAATCAAGCAACACACTTAAGAAAGAACAGCACAAGACTACAGCTACCCACTGCATAAGGCCTAACAACCCCTGAAATTAAAAAAGTGCATGCCATGGTACATCAGAACACCCTTAATTTCAAAAAAGAATGTTTTCTTTCCAAAAACCCCAATACACCAAACTTACCAAACCTTTTCAGATGAAAGTATTGAATTGACAAGAACATCAAAATTCCAAAATATAACTCTGTGGACTGCATCCCAGTTTGTTGTGGTTCTCAATCCAAACTAATCCAAAACTTCATTTATAAAATAGTTCAGCTAAAATGGGAGCAAGTTACTTCAAACCAAAAAAAAAAAAAAAAAAAAAAAGCTTAAGGAAATGAAACAGATCAAATCTAGTACCTGTTCCATCATTTGCGATGGGCACGCCATCAAATGAGAGGATGATATCATCCTTCTTCAAAACTTTATGCGCCTCAGAGAGTGGGTTAATTTTGTTAACCATCACCCCCGTCAAACCTGGACGCATTTCAAAATTTTCTCGAAGCTGTACATTTTCAGTTGACTGACATGACAAACCCAGGGAGCAGAACCCTTTATAGCTTCCACTTTCTTCAACACCAGCTATAAAATGTTTTATCACAGGGACAGGAATAATGTATCTGCGAAATCGTTATTACAAACTTAGTATGCTTGTTCTCTGTATGTTTCTATACCTAAAATTTTAACACGAAGCCAACATATTGCATATAACATCACTTGAATCATGGGATTTTCGTAAGAAAATCAAATTTATAATGAACAGAACGAACTAATGGTGTCCAGTCATTCAATAGTCAATATTGAAAATCCTTTGTCATTTAAAACTCTCAAATAAGTGTTAAGCAAAGAAAGTAATTCATTAAAGGCCCATCTGCATACATCTCTTAATAATACATTTGCGCAACAGTATCTAAACTCACCCAATGTTCTCTGCACCTGAGAGGTTTTGAAAAGCCACCCCAGCAACTTTATCACCCATGATTGCAGGCCCTCCACTATTCCCTGGGTTTATAGCAGCATCAATCTGAATTGCCAACAGCTGTGTTGCACCATGTACATATTGTGTTGGTTCAACTCGAGAAACAACTCCTTTTGTAACAGAAATGTTATCACCTCCTGGAATCAGAAAAATCAACAAGTTTCCTTAAGTTATTGACTATTTCCAATTGAATTTTCTTTTGTTGCATCAGAATGATAAGTAAATCACTTTGTTCCATCTATTCTACTTATGCATCATTCATATCTTTACCTTGGGGATAACCAACAACAGCCACAGCTTCCTGAAGATAGGGGATTTCACCAAGCTCCAATGATTCATATCCTCCCAGAATTCTTCATTTTCCACAACTAGAACTGCTAAGTCACAATCGTGACCAACAGCTTGGGCTTCTGCTCTATACTTTGTCGGAGAACCATGTTTTCTTACAAGTACAAATGTGTAGTCAGCCACCACATGAGCATTTGTAAGGATTCTCTTCCCCGATATAACAAAGCCTGCAATGTTCTCCAAAGGAACAACCAGTCAAACCTCACACATTACACTACGATCGATGCAATACAAAAACAAAAACTCAAAAATTTGAAAACATGGCAATGTTACATACTCCCGTAAAACTCAATCGAAAAATTTCTCATAATAATTTACAAGCTTTCGTGATCCCACATTATAACACAGAAATTGGGCGAGATAAATAAGTTAATATCACGAATGGACGGATGCAACTAAAGGAATAATTTTTGGCCAAATTCTATTCTGGCCCCTCACGTTCAATAAACAGAGCTACTCGTGTTTATACATACCAGAGCCCATGGTTTCGCGCTGAGACTTGTTCTGCCAGGGAAGCATATAATTAGGGCTACTTGTAACAGTGAAAATCTTCACCACGGAGTCCAACGCCAACTCTATAGCTAAATACGCAGAATGGGCATCCCCTACTAATCCATTGCTCAATTGCTCCGTTTGTTCTTCTTGTCCCTCCAACTCTACTGACTCAACTTCGGAAGAAGCATTTTCACGGCTCGTCGCGGCGGCTGTGGTGGAGTAGGACCTTAAGGAGTGCCGAGAAAGCCGAAAATAATTACAGCTATTGCTGCCCGTATGACTGCTGAAGCTGTGGTTGTTTATGAAGAATGAATCGGAGTAGAAAAATTGGAAATAGCAACTGGGTGGAAACGGCCGCCGTTCAGCCGCCGCAGGGCGCGGGTAGCAGCCGTGGAGCCGATTCGCAGCATCGCTCGCCGTCTCGGAAGTAGGAAGCAGAATTGGCGCTATTGGTCTAAAACCGAAAGGGCCAAAACCCTTCTCCGCTTTACCCGACTCATTTTTTTAAAAATAATTTAAGGGTTTAACGGTTTCCAAAGGCGTTATTTTGAAAAGCAATGGAAGCTTCAAATGGCAGAACACGCCTTCCTTCAACAAGCTTTCGAGTAAAAACGATTTTTACTCATGTTGTGGGCTATTTACCTGCATTAGAAGTGCTGTGCATAAAATTGAACTTTCATTGGGCCTGGCACAAGGGACAAAAGAAAAGGTAAACAGTAAGGATAAAGAGATGCATAAAAAGTCCAAAACCAAACTTAGGTCGAATAGTTCCTTAAAACCGAGTCAAAGATTAGATCGGCCAATGGCTTAGGTCATTCAATAGCCTCAGTATGCCTTACTAGCATCTCTTACATAACATCATATCGGTCACCATAACCGAGGTGGGGAAGCTAGGTCGGAATAAGTCATAACCCGAAGGTAGAAATCATTATAAGATTAGACATGTATTTTGAATGCATGCAGAAATCACTCAGCACGATAGCGTGAAGAAAGCCAAAAGTCAGATCATGATGACAGGAGCAGTTGGATGTGCAGAGAAATGGAGCAGTTGGGAATACAGGCCATCATAGCTCAAACGGACATATCCGAGTCTTGATATAAATACTAAGTCATAAGGCTTAGAGATGTACGCAATCTTTTACATTTGAGCTCTTGGTGAATACTGTTGATCATCTTCAACCTCACTAACTTGACCGTCGGAGCCTATACCGGGGGAAAAGTCCCGCTCTTCTCTTATTCATTAACAGTGGTCACCGAAATAGTCTTCAGTTAACGATTTTCTCTTTGTCTGTGTTGTTCCAAGCCATCCAGCCCAGTTTCCAGCTTTGTTTTCTTTCTTTTTGGGTTAGCAGTTACTCAGTTGGGCTTGACATTCGAGATATCTATTGGGCCACCCGAAGCATCCATCAACGGACATTTTGCGTCACATCAACTGGCGCCGTCTGTGAGGAACGTTTGATCAAAGTTGTTTCATCAAATTTTCTCTATATTCAAAGAAATTTGTTGAAAACATGACGCAAACTCAAGATTGTTCAGGAGTGGATGCTTCTTCTTCCAGCACCACCGCTACTTCCACCGTTACAGCTACGATTGTTCCAACCGCCGCTTTAGTTTCTACCACCACCAATGTTCCACCAGATACCACCACCGCTGTCGTATCTCACACTACTGAGTCTCTCACCCCTAAGCAAGAACAAGCTGAAAGAGAAAAATTTTATCGTTTGTTCCCACAGTTATTTCACCTAATCAATCTTGGCCCTCCCACCACCTCTACTCCTAGTTTGGGGCTCCCCGTTTCAAACATTACAACCATTGTCCCAGATGTTGTTAATGTTAAGAATCCTCTTGGTTCACAGGCTGTTCCTACTATTCCTCCGCTAGGAGCTTTGTTCAATCCCATGGCTGATCCATCTGTTGTATTGGTTTCCAGTCTCCCCCCTCAGTCTGTCGCTGTTTCTGGATGTCCTCCTTACTCTGGAGGGGTTCATCCTTTTTCAGGGTCTAACCATGCAGCAAGTCTCCCTACCATTTCTTCCGCTCCTCCTGTTTACACTACCTTAGCCCATACCTAGGTCACTCCTACCTTCCCGGCTCATTTCACGGTTCCTACTGCTCAGATCAATACTTACCCTTTTATGTCAGGTTTGCCTTTTCCTATATTAGAATAGCAAGTAGGACAGTTAGGTCAGCCTGGTTTAGGTCTGCATTTGAGTCAAATAAGTCAGCTTAGCCTAGGTCAGCAGTTGGGTCAGTTTGACCACCTTGGTCCCGAGGTTAATCAATTAGGTTATCCTTGATACATAGCCCCGTTAAGTTTAGCCCAGTTTCAACGTTATGGTGTAGGCACAAGCTGAGCCCTACAACCCCTCACTGGGTACTCTCCCTTACTTAACCCGAGCTATTATACCGGGCCTGTCGCTGGAAACTTTGCGAATGGAGGGTCGATACCTACTTACTCGGGAATAGGGGGGAATTCCTTAGGTCAAACAGGATATGCCCAGTCCGGTCAAGTAGTCTTACCAGGATCTGGATATACTCAGTTGGGAAGGGCCGGCCCCACATCTCGCGTCTCTCATCCATTTGGCTTGGAAATTCAAATAGCTCCATTTCCACCGGGCTACAAAGGTTTAGGTAAGGTTGACAAATACGATGGTACTGCTGACCCAACGGCTCATTGGATGCAATGCATGAGTGTCATGGATGCTGCAAATTTATCTGATGCTAACCTCTACATGACCTTTCATCTTACTCTAAAAGGTCAGGCTATTAATTGGTATTGTACTCTGCCTCGAAACTCTATTCATTCATTAGATCAATTTGGTGATTTATTTTTAGCTAATTTTATGGGCAACAAAATATTATATAAACCTATTTCACATTTAATGAACATAACTAAGAGGGTGGGAGAGGGGTTGCAGGCCTATATATATCGATTTAATGTAAAATCTAGGCAATGCCATGAAAAAGACGATAGGATTATGATGGGATCGTTTATTAATGGGTTACGGTCAGGACCTTTAGCTATTGAACTTGCCATCCGACCCCCACACTCTTACTTTGAAATGATGGTTACTGCTGTTAACTTCTTGTTATTGAGGATGCTGCCGCAGCAATAAAACAGGAACGAGAAAGAAAGAGTTTTTCTGACATTATGGTAAAAGAAAAGCTTCTCCTCCGATTCTCCCCCTGGAATAACTAAGAAGCAGAACTTCGTAATACTAATAACACTGGCCCAAAGGCCGGAGTCGGTGTTAATGCCTTGCAGGTGGTCGAACCCTTTTCTATGCCCCGGGCAGACATATATGCGGCCATTCAACGCCAGAGGTTATTACCTCCAGGTCGTCTTATGACGGGCCCCACGGACAGACTTAATCCCAGCAGGTATTGTAATTATCATAAGCATATTGACCACAATACTAATGACTGTAGAGATTTAGCTACAGAAATAGCAAAGCTCATCCAAGCTGGAAAGTTACCCCAATATACGCAAGTGGCTCCCTTGCCCAAACCCGTAGTTACAGCAAATCGAGAACGACCTACCGGATGTTACCGGTGTGGGGAGCCCGGTCATTTTGCCCGAGAGTGTTCCCAACCCAACCCAACCCAACCCCGGGCCCCAAACGCTGGGGTTGGTGCCTACATAACTATAGTTGGAGTCGTGAATACCATAGCTGTAGGACCGACCCAAGACTCTAATCGTCAGAGAAAACAGGTATATCAACAAAGAGAAAACATCCATGGTAAGCGTAAAGCAGACACCATGGCCCAAGTTATTACTTTTGATGACAGTGATATTTTCTTACCTTATAACTGTGATGACCCTCTAGTTATTGATTGTTATATTTCTAATTATCAAGTACGAAGGACACTATTAGACACGGGTAACTCTAGTAATATTATTACTACCAAGTCATTAACTAGATGTCAATTGCATAAGGCACGTTTAAATTTAGTACGCACACCTTTGATTGGTTTTGGTAACCACCATGTTATTCCTGTGGGACAGTTAAGCATACCGGTCACATTAATAGCTGGCCAGCTAAAACGAATAGAAACCATAGATTTTGTAGTCATCGATGAACCATCACCTTACAACGAGTATTTGGGTCGGCCTGGATTAAATCAATTTCAGGCCATTGCTTCTACCATGCATATGCTTTTAAAATTCCTTACTTCGGAGGGTGTGGCTTCTCTTCGTTATGATGTCATACAGGCTAAACAGTGTTACACAGCTTCTCTAAAAGAACCGATGCTAGTAGATTCAAAACTGCCAGACGCCCCGGTCGTTGCACCTTCCCCCGCATCCCTGGCTTTGCCGGTACCTCCTAAAGGCAGTACTTTCAACGCTGTAGACATCGCCGACCTAGCAGGTTGCTCGGAGCGATTCACTGAGGGGCTGAATCAAAACAGTTCCTTAACGCGCCGACCCAAATCAGGTAATCAAGGTAGGAGCTGATCTATCTCCTCAGTTATTACGTGATTTACTTAACCTATTGCGTGAGTTTGCGAAAGTCTTTGCTTGGGGGCCGGAAGACATGCCTGGTATTTCTCGAAGTATTATTGAACACAGGTTATCCATTGATGCCAGTCATAGGCGGTTCACAACGGAAACGTAACCTAGGAGGAGAACGAAGTAAACACATAGAGATGGAAGTCAATGCTTTACTGGAGGTGCATATCATTCGAGAAGTAGATTATCTAGAGTGGCTAGCTAATCCGGTATTAGTCCCCAAGCTAGATGGTACCTGGCGCATGTGCATCGATTTCACCGACTTGAACAAGGCCTGCCCCAAAGACGGGTTTCCCTTGCCTTTAATTGACATACTGGTCGATGCCATAGCCGGGTTTTGCTTTCTCAATTTCTTAGACGCATACAAGGGTTATCACCAAATATTCATGGCTAAGGAAGATGAGGAGAAGACATCCTTTATCACGGACAAAGGTACTTATTGCTTCGTTACTATGCCTTTTGGTTTGAAAAATGTTGGAGCTACTTTTCAACGCTTAGTGAATAAGATCTTTAAAAAACAATTAGGTCGGAATATGGAAGCATATGTTGATGATTTACTTGTTAAAAGTAGGGATGAATCTAATTACCTGCTTGATTTATGTGAGACACTTGAAACTCTAGTTCAGTACAAATTAAGACTAAATCCTAAAAAATGTATTTTTGGGGCCACTTCGGGTAAATTCTTAGGGTATATAGTTTCTAAAAATGGTATTTCTGTTAATCCTAAGAAAGTAGAAGCTATTCTACAAATGCACCCTCCTAAGTCAATTCATGAAATACAACAATTAACGGGTAGACTAGCGGCCTTAAATCGGTTTTTAGCTCGGTCAGCAGAGTGAGCTTTACCATTTTTTACTATTTTGAAAAAATCTGATAAATTTGTGTGGACTCCAGAATGTCAAGTAGCTTTTGAATAATTGAAAATATACTTAACATCTTTACCATCTTTAACTATGCCAATTTTGGGGAACAATTGTACATGTATATAGCCACTACCGAATCTGTGTTAGCTCGGTTTTGCTTCGAGAAGATAACCGGGTTCAAAAACCCATCTATTTTGTTAGCAAAGTTTTGCAGGCTGTAAAAAAAATTATTCTAACTTGGAAAAGTTAATCTTGGCTCTAGTTCACTTCGCACTACGTCTCCGACCTTATTTTGACGCACATGGAGTCACTGTCTACACCAATGCACCCTTGAAGGCCGTCTTACAAAAATCAGGAGTTTCAGGTCGTCTTACCAAATGGGCTATTGAGTTGGGGCAGTATGACATCACCTTAATGCCTCGTACAGCAGTCAAAGGCCAGGTGTTAGCAAATTTCATAGCTGAAGGGAAAACCGATCTTCTCTTAACAGTGGCAAAATGCGATGATTCGTGGACACTCTACGTAGACAGTGCCTCCAGCCAGTTCGGGTCGGGTGCCGGGATCATCCTTACCAGCCCTACCGGGGAAACCCACACTTATGCTTTACGGTTCTGTTTCACAGTCACCAACAACGAGGCAGAGTACGAAGCCATGTTAGCCGGCCTAAAATTAGCTCGGAAGCTGGGGGTCCGAAGCTTGAAAATTTGTTCATACTCCCAGTTGGTCATTAAACAAATTTTGGGGGAGTATAAAGCCAAAGATCGACAAATGGAGGAATATTTGGCAATGGTTCAACAGCAGCTACAAATTTTTCAAAAATGGGCTATAAAACGAGTCCCACGGAGCAAAAACACAAATGCAGATGCCTTGTCCAAATTGGTGTCTTCGATTTTCTCTCACCTAACTAAGAGTGTTCTGGTAGAAGAAGTGCAAACTAGGAGTATAGCCGAGCCAACTATCTTGTCCATATATGAAGGTCGGGATTGGCGGTTTCCTCTATGGCAGTATTTACAAAATGGTACTTTGCCAGACTCACGAAAGGAGGCACAGCGAATAGAAGGAAGGCAGAACATTATCAAATAGTTGGGGAAGATCTATATTAAAGGGGATTCTTGATGCCCTTATTAAAATGTTTGGGTCCAAGAGAAGCGGAGGCCATGCTTAAGGAAATACACCAGGGGGATTGTGGGTCTCATATCGGGGCTCGAAATTTGGCAAAAAAAGTAATTGGGGCTGGGTTTTATTGGCCTCGGTTATTTCAAGAAGCGGTCGAATATGTTCAGCGTTGTCCCAGCTGTCAGTATAGCGCACCAATTCATAGGTTGCCAGCGTCCAGTTTTACCGGGATAATTGCACCTTAGCCTTTCGCAGAATGGGTGATAGACCATATGGGGTCATTTCCTAAGATCAGCTCTTATCAATATCTAGTCGTGGCTATAGATTACTTCACAAAATGGGCGAACTGTAGCTCTGTTTCTATGGAGGCAAGTCATTTGTCGATTCGGCGTACCTAACTCAGTTATTTCGGATAACGGGACTCAGTTTGAATCTAAGGAGTTTACGGCCTTGTGTACAAAGCTTGGTATCGCTCAGCGTTTTGCGTCTGTGGCTCACCCTCCGGCAAATGGACAAGTGGAGCTCACTAATCGGACTTTGTTGCATGGATTAAAAACCAGGCTAGAAGATAAAGGAAAAAATTGGGTGGAGCAGCTACCTCATGTATTGTGGTGCCACCGAACTACCCCTAAGTCTGCTGTGGGAAAAACTCCTTTTGAGTTAGCCTTTGAAGTCAATGCGGTCATACCCCCAGAAGTACAAAATAGTGTACCCCGAGTCATGCACTTTGAAAGGGACCAGAATCAAAAGAACTTGGAGCTGAGTTTGGATTTGGTGGAGGAAGCTCGGGACACGACCTACATACATCAGCTAAATTACAAGAATTTAGTCTGGCAACACTATGATGCCCAGGTCAAGCATCGAGCCTTTATACTGGGAGACTTGGTTTTGTGGAACCGGGTTATCAGTAAACCGCAAGATCAAGGCAAGTTAGTATCTAATTGGGAGGGACCTTACCGGGTGATAGAAGCACGACCTATCGGCAGTTATGTATTAGAAGATTTGCAAGGGCAATTGGTTCCGTGAGCTTGGAACATAACGCACTTAAGAAAATACTATCTATGAATCAGTCGGAGTCAAAATCGCGAAGAAAAAATATGAGTATTTATTCAAAGACGTTATGCCGACACAATACAGAGTTGTTCAAATGAAACATTCCGAAAATTTTTTTACAAGGCGAGACTAAGATAGTGGAGCTTGGGAAGTCACTTCTTCAGATGCCCCGTTTGGGTCGGCAACGGGATTTTCTTCTTCTACGTTCTCCGGCAAAGGAATGCCGGTATCCCGGCACTTCTGCTTGACCTCGTCTATCAGGTCGAAGGGATCCCGACCCAGAGCCAACAGGGAAGCATGGGCTGAAGAGTCTTCGGGAAGGCCGTCCACCGACCTAATGCCCTTGAACTCGTCCCAGCAAATGGTGTAACCACACTGAATCAGCTCCATGAACTGGTGATTCATCAAATCCAGCAGAGGCCCCTCCTTAAAGGTTTTCAGAGCAGCTTGACGTGCCGCTTCCACTTCCTCCGGGCTTAGCAGCTCGGCAGACTTCTTCTCTTCCTTCTCCAAAGTTGTACGAAGATCGGCCTTTTCCTGCTTAAGAGCGATTATCTCTTCCTCCAGAGCCGATTTATTTTTCTTCAGCTTCTCCACCTCCGCTGCCAAGCCTTGGGACTTGGTCTCTAAATGGCTAGCCTTGGTACTGAGCTCCTGGTTTTCTGCGTAGAGTTCAGTATTCGTGGCCTGGAGCTCGGTGACTCTGCTGGATTCGACCCCCAGCTTCATCTCCAAATCTTTAATCTCCTCAGTCGGCCTCTTCAACCTCTCCCGCTCATAGCTTTGGGCGAGGAGGTCCAAAGCCGCCGTTCTCTTGGCAGTAGCCCCGTAATTTATACAGACCTACAAAACTCGATTATGAGCCTTATAGAATATTACACAAGTGTTTGTATATCTCAGGAAACAAGTTAAGAGTTCAGAAGTTTACCCTTTTTATATGCGAAGCCAAAAAGGCTTTTTGCTTCGCCAACTGCTCGAGGCTTTGCCGCATCTGGCTACTCGCCTCGATTATCTCGGCAAAACAACCATGGGAGTCGGCCACTATCTCCGAGTAGGGTCGGACATCTTCAACTGGGGGCCCTGCCAAGTGGGGCTGATAGATGGGCCGAGCTAAAGGGCCCAGTCTTTCCTTCTGATCCTTTAGGATAATCATCCTTTCCTTGGTCGACGAGTCCAAAGGCCCCAGCAACTCATCAGGGCTGGGTATCTCGGCTCCGAAAGTCGGATTAGTCAACGACTGAGGAGCCTTAGCATTTCTGGCAGCCTGAACTTCCGTGGGGGTCAGCCTACTTCTCTTGGAGTCCTGAGGGATTAAGGCGCTAGAGGGAGGATCAGCAACTTCTACCTCTTGAGTTAGATCAATCTCTGCGGAAGGTCTTTTTGAAGACCCTGAGGCCGCCGCTTGCTTATTGGGCTTTTTCTTCCGGCCATATCCACTGAAGCCACCTGAGAACAAAGAAGACAGGCATAAAAATATCAGAAAAGCCGATCTAAGAAGTCGACCTAAGATAAAGAAGACAACAGTTAAAAGTTCCCAGGCAGGTAATTACATTCTTTCTCAACATTGGGGGCTTGGCTCAGCCAGGCCCAGACAAGAAGGCCCTCGGACGGATACTTAAACCAAATATTTCTCTGAATTGGTGTGAGATTTTAAAGCCTTATAATAAGACAGCACTATGGGATTGGACTTGTCCCTGATTTGATATGTCGGTGCGGTAAACTCCGACCATCGGCAAGGAAGGTTAGCCTCGTCCGCTTTCACCATGAAAAAACGTGTTTTCCAGTGTTTTATGGTATCTGGGGAGTCAGTTGTAAGAATGGGTCCGTTTCTACGCTTTTGGAAAGAAACCCACCCCGGCCCATAGGGGTACTGACGGATGGTATAAAACTTTAACAGCAAATCTATTGTGGGTCGGATTTTTGCCCCGGAGCAGACACATAAAACCCACTAGGAACCTAAAGGCATTGGGTACTAATTGACTCAGCCCGATTTCTAAATGGTTACATAGCTCGGTTAGAAAAGCTTGGACAGGAAATCTTAGCCCAAATCTTATGTGGTGTTCGTATACGCCGACCCAACCATCAGAGGTATTAGTTATTCGTTCTTTGGCTGTGGCCAGTCGGGTTTGGATAGTTGGGTCAAAGTGATGGGTCGATCTTAGAGTTTCTAATTCTACCCTAGTTAGTTCGGAAGGTATCTCATCTAGATGGAATTCATAGGCAGCCGTATCTACAGGAAGCAATATAGAAGCGTCGAAATCATGCATAATTGTACAAATTCGAGAAAACAGAAGATCCCATAGATAAGTTTAAACTAGCAGTCAGAAAGGATGCAACTTATATCAAATAACAGTAAAAAAGGGCTCATGCATCATACTTGCCGGAAAACTATTCTTAAGCCGGCGATTCAGTTACAAATACCAGAAGAAGGGGGAAGAGCCGACTAACCTGTGGACGGGTTTATTAGGGGCAAGCCAGTGCCAGAGCTCCTTTCCTCAGCCATGGAGTTTTGCGAGATAATGATAAAGGGGTAACGGAAGAAATCGGTGGCACAAACTAGCGCGGCGGACAGAAGCAGCAATACCAACAGGCACGGCGGAGAACCAACAGCACAAACGGTCACGGCAGAAAGGAGAAGGACAGAAAGTTTTTTTTTTTCAGGAAACGTAAAAACAATGATGCCGGTTTCTTTGTATTTTAAAGAAGAACTCGGGAAGACAAAATGGACAAGGAGACAAACCAACCGTTGGAGTACTTAATACCTTCTCGAAGATCGTAAAAGCCTGGGAATTGTATCAGACGCCTCGAAAGTCGACGAACCTGTCCCGTCTTAAAAGCCGGAGTCCTTGGGTCGTGACGCAAAGGTACGCATTTATTGACGAATTCACTTTCTCTGGGTCAATATTGCTTTAATTTCTTATAGACCAGCTAACATATTATTTGTTTTGGGTCGAATTTTTATTAGTTGTAACTCATGCTTCCCCTTCGATAGTTATGATATTCGGTAGGTCGGCAACCTTCTACTACTTCACTTGAAATAGTTTAACACTTCTAGTAAGTTTAGGTCGGAACAATCCACATTTCATGCTGGCTTAGGTCGAAAAAGAAATTTTAAAAAGCGGTTTGGGCAGATATCGGGCGGATGCATAATAAATACCTTAGTCAAATTTTTGGCTCTGTAAAACACAAAAAAAGTATTAAGTTTTAGCTCGGTAAAATATTATACTGGGGGGACTTGTTGATGTGCATAAAATTGAACTTTCATTGGGCCTGTCCCAAGGAACAAAAGAAAAAGTAAACAGTCAGGATAAAGAGATGCATAAAAAGTCCAAAACCAAACTTAGGTCGGATAGTTCCTTAAAACCGAGCCAAAGATTAGATCGGCCAATGGCTTAGGTCATTCAATAGCCTCAGTATGCCTTACTAGCATCTCTTACATAACATCATATCGGTCACCATAACCGAGCTGGGGAAGTTAGCTGGGAATAGGCCATAACCCGCTGACACAGTAGGTAGAAATCATTATAGGATTAGACATGTATTTTAAATGCATGCAGAAATCATTCAGCACGATAGCATGAAGGAAGCCAAAAGTCAGATCATGATTACAGGAGCAGTTGGATGTGCAGAGAAACGGAGCAGTTGGGAATACAAGTCATCATAGCTCAAAAGGACATATCCGAGTCTTGATATAAATACTAAGTCATAAGGCTTAGAGAGGTACGCAATCTTTTACATTTGAGCTCTTGGTGAATACTGTTGATCATCTTCAACCTCACTAACTTGACCGTCGGAGTCTATACCGGGGGGAAAGCCCCGCTCTTCTCTTATTCATTAACAGTGGTCACCGGAATAGTCTTCAGTCAACGGTTTTCTCTTTGTCTGTGTTGTTCCGAGCCATCCAGCCCAGTTTCCAGCTTTGTTTTCTTTCTTTTTGGGTTAGCAGTTACCCAGTTGGGCTTGATCATTCGAGATTTCTATTGGGCCACCCGAAACATCCATCAACGGACATTTTGCGTCACATCAAGAAGAAATGAGAAAAGAAATTACTCACCTTTCTTCTTTCGTATTCGTATATGAAGTGAAGTCATGTTTTGATTTAAACTTGTAAATAATTGAATCACTGGATTATAGTATAGAGTACATGTTTTCAAAAGAATTACTCTAATTATAGTGACATAATGGGTGATGCATTGCTAAATTTTGAATTTTAGAAATAAAAGAAAACACATATTATAATTTGGAAAAGCAAAATTTAAGGAAAAAAGAACAATGATGAAATTGAGGAATTGACCTTAGTTTCGTTCTCTCACTCTCTCTCTGTCTCTCTCCTTTAGAGTTGAATCGAAAATTGATAAAAACAAATGGAAACGTAACAAACTACGACCATGGTTATATCTCGAAGAGGACTTCAAAAGGCATGTTTTTGTTGGTGACTACACCTTTAATGGTATTGTAAACAAAATGAGTGAAAATTCAACATTCACGTTGGTATAATAAAACAAAGTTGATTATAAACACTTTTATCGCTCAATCGCTATTTATTTACCGAACAAGCACAATCTTCAAAACCAGGAATACAAATATTCAATATATATATAGCTAACTTTTCAACAATCCCGTACTACTACATACATATCTATAAAGGATAAAACACACTATAACAATATCTCCCATTCTAACCTAAATATTGAGAAAGAAGAAACAAAGCAAAAACAAATCTTACTAATTGGGAGTAGTACGTGTAAACCAGCAATAAAGGCAGTAAAAAAAAGCTTACTTTTTTTGTTTTAATTTTACGTAAAAAAAAAAAGTAAGTAATTACTTCATTGTGTTCGTTACCCGTATTCGTTTTTGCTTTTGTTCCTGAATGTTTTGTGTGTGTGTGTGTGTGCGTCTTGAAATTTGTTGCAGTGAAGAGATTATGAATCCTTCGGTTCCGATGGCTCTCAGACTATCTGGAATTCTCATGGGTAGTGGAAAGTGAAAACCTCTTCAGATTTTCTGGGATACTCTGTTTTTGAGTTTTCTGATTTGTGCTATGCTGACATTTTGCTCTCTGATCAGGGGGAGTGGTCATCGTCTATGAACGAAAAAGTGAAACTCCTTTACGGTACATCTGAATAAATCTGAGACAATCCTAAATCTTCATTGCCTTTGTCATTCACCGCCTGAATAGTTCATTTCTCTGTTTTTGATGTGAATCGTCTGTTGGTAAGTTAAAACACCCGTGCTCCTTTCCATTTTTATGCTCTTTCCGTTTTTGGGTAATTTTTTGGAGTTTCTGCTTGATTTTCGTTAATCCCAGGTTGAATTAAATCAATCTTGGAAGATTAAGGCAGTGCCGGATCCAACAGTTGCCCATGGGCAAATCTCAAGCCAAGTTAGTACTCGTATATGTTATTCGCACGATTGATTGGATAATGGTTTCTACCTTGATTCCAGAAAGTGCAATGTGAATTTCATAGCTACTTCAGTATTTTCTGTATTTTCACTAACTTGGTTGGTGTTTGCAGACGTAAATCCATCACTCTGCCTGAAATCGAAGACCACCACCTCGGCGAGCTCGAACCATCTTTCCGTTACACTGATGAACACAGCACAATGATGGAGTTTACATCAGCGGCCTTCATTGCCAAGGTATGAAACAACTCAGCGAATTACAGATACTGTTTCTCACTTGATTGGGTTTTCGCTATATGTATTTTTTTTTTCTCCTAAACCCCTTGCTGGAAATTCTAGTTAGGTGTAAACATGTAAACATGGACTCCACAGTACTGAAATAACCGTTGTGTTTATGGTCTTGGCTATAAACAAACATGGATTGTAATTAAACCTGCAAATTTCTGGATTTGCATAGACTTGACAATCTTGACGATACCCATGTTAATGGAAATTTACAAGAAGATTACCATCAAGGTACCTTTGAACCCATTAACTACATCCTATAATACTAAACCAAATCACCGGTTCATTTCCGACCGCTGGACTGATGGGGTTGGCCTGGCCTTAATGAATAGCTGATGCTGCTGATATTACTATGGTTGATCTCCCTGATCCATTTATGGAAGGCACGAGCACGTATAACCTCTTTGAAAGGTGAGATCCTAATTAGGATTTAGATGCTTCGTTTAGTTCTGAATCTATGATTGTTCTTTGGCTGTTGTTAGCTATCCTTTACCACTATAGAATTCCTGCGTTCATTCATTCTTTCCATTTGCTTTACTGTCATTGATAACGTGGTTGCACTGCAGGTTTGATATCGAGGGAGATGAGGAAACGCAATGGAATTTCACAACCCCAGACGACCCTGCACATCCAAGCACTTTTATACCCTCTCCACCTCCTCAAGAGAAGCCTCAGGAAGGTAAGCTATGATCGGCAGATGCTTATAGCAAGATAAATTTCAGTCTATTTATTATGCGACTTACCATACTTCTTGCAGGTGATGGACTCTTTGAGCAACATCCTGTTCCGGAGGAGCAAGTGAATAGTATTCATGCTGCCGAAGAAATGGAAGTCCCTCCTCAGGTACTGTAATACTCAGTAATTTAGTAGTGCTTTAACGTACAAAAGAGATGATTTCACGGTGCAGGAGCTGATTTTGTATATATGCATCAGCAAAATCAGTTAAGAACGCAGGGTGTGAATCGTCGGAGAGTAAGAAGGCCTGCTGCTTTGGCAATTGATGATGCGCAATCCATGATCCCTGGTCACATTTTCCATTCTTGGCTTCAAGACACCTCTGACATTACCTCAAGAAAAAGGCACAGAAACAAGAAAGTATGCCCCTAATTGCTAAATACGTTAGTGTTTGAATACATCATAGAATGAATAAAACTGCTGATTCCTTTCCATTTCTTGCAGACTTTAGATGCTATGACCAAAAGGAAGATAGCACATCTGATGGATCTTCCTCCGATTGTACTAGTTGAAGGATTATACCAATATGGCTTTAAAGAAGTGAATTTCTCTGCTCCACTTCTGGAATTATGGAGACAAAGTACCCAGCATCTGCAGAATTCAGACTCTGGTGAGATTCTTTGAAGTTCTCCATTCGAATTGAAGCCTGTAATTAACTTTCCTCTGCATACAATACAGGCAACACCTCGACTTTCCAACACCATGAACCAACCTTGACAGCCCCATCAGAAGGAATCCCCAATAAAGACACAATTCAGTTCGTAAGTAACTGCTTCCAAAAATTGGAATTTTGGAACATATATGAGAGAGTTTTATTATACATGATAACTGTTTCTATGTTGATTATGCATGAAGCCCTTTCAAGATTTTCATACTGGAGCTGGCTCTGTCCCTGAGGAAATTTCCATTGAGAAGCAGAGGGAAAATGTCAATGGGAATAACTTGGATCCTGAAAACCTCATGTTCAGGGAGGAGCCTAGAGCAAACACCATAAGCATCAATCCGAATCCGATGGCCACACCAGGAACTTCTGGTAAACCAATATCCAAGTCGATATCTGTTTGTGATTTTTAACCACTTGTAACCCTCCTAACACATTGCGATTTGATTGGAATATATAGGTGACGAAGTAAGATCCATCCCAAGCTCAGGATCTGGACATCATGACATCCTGTCACATACTTCAGAGGGGAGTTCCTCCAGGTCAGTGACTGTAAACAGAATTAAGGTTACAGATCGATGTTAGAAAAACTTTACTGACACATAGTCCGAATCAACGTCCAGATCCAAGAGGAAAAGACCAATCTCTCCATCTAGGAACATAAATTATGGGCTTGAACCGGTTGATGAGGAGAATTCTTGGCAAAATCCTGATCACAACTCAAAGTCTGCCAGACTAAATGACAACGGTCAGTCAACTTGGTGATTCTGGTCGTTTTAGCAACATTAATTATGAATGCTTGCTTACAATAACACGATTTTTGGCTGCAGAAGTAATGTTAGAAACTGGACCAACGCAGAGTCAAAAGCATACAGTCATCACTCGATCTACAGATCCAGTGACCAACTCTGTTAGAATGTATAATTTGCCATAATTATTCTGTTTGTTCTCATAACTTGATGATGGTCATGAATTGTGAACATGGTTGGTGTGTGTACAGGCATCTGAAAGCTCATTTTGAGACTCCAGGAGGTCCTAAAGTTGAATCACTGAACCAGCTTACTCGCGGAATGGACAGGAAAAGAGCAGCATCACTTTTTTATCAGATGTGTGGTGCGTAGGTTTTCTCAAATGAAATCCCATTGATTGGATATTACATTATATATATATATATATATAGATGTTGTTGAAAGTAAGACATGCATAAATTTGGTAAGCAGTTCTGGCAAGTGAAGACTCCATAAAAGTGGAGATATTTTCATTTCAAGAGGTGCAAAGATGTAAAGACTGAAGAGAAACAAACTGTTGGAGGCTCTCTCATTTCTTGTTACTTTAAATATATATATATATATATTCTTATCAAATATTTTTTGTATATATATATATATATATATAAAATCCCTTTGGATGGAATTATCAATAATGCAGGAGACATATAGCAATGCTAGTATTTAATCATTTGAGGGTTTTAGTTAGGTTTCATCAATCAGCTTATCTATATTTTCAATTTTATCTTTTAATTTTAATAGTTGATCTAATTTAGTTTCATACGAAAAGATAGTCCAAATTGATTGAAGGATATGCGTTTTCTTTATTTATTATTTTTAAAGCATGCAAATGTATTTTAAGCACCACATTTCATTTTTGCCACTATTTTTGACAAAATCATCCCTCTATTCTGTGAAACCAGTTGGTAAACAAAAATATTTTTAGTCACAAAATGTTATACTATATATCACACATAAAATTACTCTGATCGATACATATACGTCCAACTCGAATTATCACACATACTCAACAAATTTAATCATTGTGATACCGTTAAATATTTATGGTACAACAACAACAAAAAAAAATATCTTAAATTTGTGTGACAGGGATGGATTTGTAATTTAATAAAATTTCAGGGGAGGAAAATGTAATTGACCCAAAATGATTTTCCATGAGGAAACTGGGTTTGACTCCGTTGCAATATAGTACGAACAACAGATGGCAAACTTTTGAAGCTAAAACATCATCAAACTTGATTATGAAATGCCAAATGTCACTAACTTCGCTACATGAAACGTAAACATATTCTTCGGCAGTCCCCTTTTGTCTTTCCTTATCTGAGGGTTACCTTAAAATGGACAGCCGGCCACTGCCCTTCTTCTTCTTCCAATTCCATCCTCATCACATTATAAAATCATGAGAATGACCGATATGGAAGCAACAGCTCCAGCATTGTTTACTCCGCTCTCACAAAAGGTTGATACTAAAAGATATCAGAAAAAAGACAAAGGTGTTGAACTATGAACAAGAAAGCAGGCGATGCCGGTGCCGGGTCCCGGAAAAAGATGCCGGGGCCGAGGCCGGTTGGCGGCAGAGACAGGGATGAAGATCTTATATTGTTTAGGGAGATGCAGCGGCGCGAAAAAGATCGAACTGTTAGTCTTCTTCAGCCTGTTTCTGACGAATTTGAGTCAAATGGTGAGTTCTTGGATTAACATATGTGTATACTTCCTCCGTCCCATTAAAAGTTTTTAGTAATATAACTCGAAATTAGACTTTTTATATGAAACGAGAAAGTAGTATATATAGGTTGATGATTTATTTATTGAGATATTTTGGATCCAGGACATTATGCACTCTATGGGATGGCGCCAACTGGTAAAAAGGGCCATGATGGTGTTGGTGACAGTGGGAAAAACGACTATGACTGGTAAATAATTAGACTAATCATGTGTTGTTTGTGAAATACTAGGATGAATTAACGTTTGACAAACTGTCTTTTCGTGTCTCCTAAGGTTGAAAACACCACCTGCAACACCTCTATTCCCATCTCTTGAAATGGAAACACGCAGTCCTGAATTTGCCGTTCAAAGGGAGCTACCAATTGTACAGCCTCTTTCAAGGGTACGTACGAATTCGGGTTGTATATAGTTCGTGTCAGAAATCGCCAACCCGAGTAGTTTTTACTAAATCAAAGTTGATTGCATCAGTTTTCAGGCAACACAGAAGCTGCAAAACCTCAAAATCGGAAGCCAGAAGTTCCTCAGAGATACTCGACTCCCACTGGAATTGGAAGGCCTAGCATTTCATTACCTGAGAAGAAAAATGTAAAGAGTGCACCGGTGATGAACCAGAAACTGAACCAATCCTACAACGATCTCAATCTTCATCAAAACCCCAAAATCGCACCGGAGAAAAAAGAACCCAACAAGAGCAATTTCATGGCTACTAATCTTTCGAAAAGCATGAACATGGCCCTGGATTCAAAAAACAGGGGGGTGTCACCTCTTGTAAGGTCAAAACTTCCAGCTCAAGTTGCAGAATTATCCGATGAAACTCCTCCCAATCTAAGGACCGGCCTCAGGTCGGTGTCAGCCAGTTGCCCGCGTTCCAGCCAGCGAAATCCCTCCGTTTCCCAGAAACGACCCGAATCAGTGACTAAAAGCAGGGGACAGGGATCATCTCCAGGTTCCATTCCGGGGAAAGAACAGGACACGGATGGAAATTCAGGTTCTCAGAATGATAAAGCCCGGACTCAAGTTTTAGGTAGCCGAATGGTGGACAGGTTCTTGAATGCCAGGATGTCTGGTAACAGAATTGGAACCGGGACAGAAGACGGGAAATCGAGGATGTCTGAGGCAAGGAAGTCAAACGCTGAAGTGAGGCAAAACAACACGAGATTCAGTGTTTCAATGAATGAGGCCATGGATTCAAGGAGGCAAAATAACACGAAATTCAATACTTCAGTGAATGAAAGCTCTGGTTTTGGAAGATTGATGTCGAAGAACTCACTGGATATGGCACTCAGGCATATGGTAAGCCTCTATTTTCTCATATTTTTTTACTGTTCATTCAAATTCTGGTTTACCTAACCGGTTAAAAAAAAAAAAAAAAAAAAAAATTTTGTGATTCTTCTGTTACTTCAAAGGAATTATACCTATAAATGATTGCAGAATCATGAAAAAACCACAGGGGCAGTAGTTCAACTCTCCCCTGACCGCATATATTGTAGTTCTAATATTTTACACGAGCTCCTGACATTAATTTTTTCTGACTACGCCATGACTACTGGGTAAAAACTTTCCCAGGAGTGAAAAAATGAACAGCCCATGATGGAGTTTTAGTTTTCAGAGTGCTGAGTGAACATAATTTAAATGCAGAAAGTGCAGGATCCTCCAGGTCCAGGGATTTCTCATAAGGGAATGGGTGGAGGAAGGAGAGCTTCATCTGTGAGCAGGAGGCCTTCCACTGCTACGTAATTTAGTAAAGTTGACCATGTATCAAAGGAAAGTTGACCATGGAGATGTTGAAAATTGAAAATTAATTAATGCAGTTGTTTTTAAGTGTGACTAAATTATATTACTGTTGATTGATTCTTAGTTTTTGGCATTCGTACGGTTTGTCCACTTGTTTTTATCTTCTTCACAATCCCATTTCTTCTTTTATGTGTATGGGTATAGAAATATGATTATTCTAATGGAACGAAAAAGTACAGTTTAGACATTAATTTACTTCTTATGTTTCTTTCTTTTAAAATAAAATTTATTGCTTAGTTGATAATATTTACTTCCTCCGTACCATTAGAATAGTCCACTTTTTAGTGTATTATTTTAGTACAACAAAGTGGAGTCTTCCAATGGAACAGAAAGAATACTAATTAGTCTTCCTCTTCCAGGTATACAAGTTTGAAATATTTTTCTTGTGAAATTAACTCTTTATGTTACAATATAATAGTTTACTTTAGAATTGTACTCATAATTGTACCACAGGACGGTTTAAGGGAATTTACATTTATATCCCCCACCCGCCACCCACCAAACTTAATATTTGGGAAAGAAATTTTATTATTCACAAAATGCCAGTGTTATTACCAAAATATTTTTTAGTATACAAAGCAAAAAAAGTATCCTTACCAAATTACTCTTATTTATATCAAAATTTTCCTCCTCCATGTTCTTTGATTCAGAAAGAGCATTGTGTTTGAGGCTAACCAAAGCATCAGTTGCATTGTTCATTATTGTGGTGAGTTTCCTCTTCAACTACTTATTTATTGATATTCTTTAACCAAATTGGCATATTTGAAAACTGGAATGATGATTGTTGGCGTTTTCTTGATGATAGAGCAAGGCTTTTTCTTATTTTCTTCTTCTTCTTTTTTTTTTTTTTTTTTTTTTGATTGAGCAAAAGGCAGAGGAAGACTTTGTTCTTGATTAATTTCATTTATTTAGTTCCTTCTTTC
Source organism: Leptodermis oblonga (assembly GCA_016801395.1). Lineage (NCBI taxonomy): Eukaryota > Viridiplantae > Streptophyta > Magnoliopsida > Gentianales > Rubiaceae > Leptodermis > Leptodermis oblonga. The sequence continues at coordinate 5,850,698 of CM028756.1, read as the reverse complement.
CAGAAGAAAAAAAACTGTGAAAGTTCAATGTGAAATTTAAATGAAGGTGGAAGAAGACTATTGAGATGGGTTAGATGTGGAGGATGAAGAAAGAAGAGGAAGGAGATAGAATTTTTTTTTTTTCAGTTTGTGATATAATTTTTTTTTAAAAAAAACGCGCATCAGCATGAGGAGCAGCGGCATGGGGGAAATCTGGAGAATTTGTTGAGGTGAGGAAGACGATTTGTACTGCTGCTGAGAGTTTGGGGGAGAAAAAACTGGGAAGGAAAAGGAAAGGAAAAGGAAAAAAAAAAAAAAAACTTATGCTAAATATTAGATAAGGGCAATTTAGTAATAGATCCAATTTTTTGTTTTGTATGCTAAAAACTGCTCTGACAATAACACTAACCTTCACGAAATTACGAAATACTCATTTAACAAAAAAAATATTGAAAAAAAACTTTTGAAATATAAAACAATTATATACCATATAGATCGAGTTTCCTTGCTCCTTTCAATACATGGATAGCAAAGGCAGTGACTTGTAGGATGATCCTTGCTAAAGGGATTACCTCTCTAAATTTGAGCTCTAATTAAAGCTTGGATTCCATTGCTTGGTGATGTGTAACTCGTAACAGTTGTAAATGTTTTTTCGTTTCTGTCCCATTTTCAAAGTTGAAATTGTTACAGGCTGCTCGATAATTTAGGCTACGCTTTTTTCATTCATTTTCAGGAAAATTATCAATTTTTTCCTTAACAATTTACATAAACAAACACCTTCATTTTCTACATTCAAAATTTAAAATTTAAATTTTCCTCCAAATTTTTACTCATATTTTTTCAAAATATATCATAATAATTACATTTTTTTCCCCTCTCTTTTACACAATTTCCCAAAAAATACTCCAAAAAATTTCTTTCCGAGACCAAAAAATTCTCAATTTCATCACTAAAAGAACCAACTCTTAAACAAATTTTTTTAATATTATATGTATGTTTTTTGAATGTTTTTTAACTTTTGACTATTAGTTACGGAATACTCCCTCTGTTCTCTAAAAAAATGTCACTAGAACAAAAAGCACATATATTAAGAAAAATATATAATTATTATTTTTACCCTTAATTAATATTATACTTTTTATCTCTTTCAATTAATTGATATACTACTTGTGTATTTGATTAATGAAATTTCTTATCTCTTAATTCATTCTATAAGGATTATATTTAAACTTTCTTTATTATTATCTTTTTTGCATTGAAAATTATAGAATAACATTTTTTAGAGAACATAAATTCAGAATTTTAAAAACACTTTTTAGATAATAGAAGGAGCATAATTTGTTAGAAATCATGTGTTTATTTTGTAAATACAACAAAAAAAAATTGTCATAAGGACTAAAAAGTAAAAACACGGAAATAAATTTTTAAACCAACTCCCGTACGTGTATTGTATGTAGTAGTGTATGAAAACGATTTAAAAGATGGTTAATTATAATATATTTTTAATTCGTAATTAAGTTAATTAGCTGACAATCCATTAAGAAATATTAATCATTTTTATTATCACTTTCTAATATATATATATATAATATGAATGCTGTAATAAATCATTTTTACTATGTAAGTTTAAAAGTACGTTTCATAATTTGATTAAATCACGATATTCGTTTTGTAACTTTACAAACAAGGGATTTATTTTATAATTTAGGAAAATCTAGTAGAATATTGAGTTTAGGTAATTCATCAAATGTGAGAGACGACGGGGAAGTGATGTACATGTAGGGGGTCCAAAATTTTGAATATTGATACATTGTTGACCTGTTGTTTTATTTATGAGTATAATAGATGTATCTAATAATTTTTTGTGAAATGGCAACAAAAAAAAAAAAAAAAAGGAAAAGAATTTGGGTCACCAAAATTCCTATGATATCTTATTTGTCAATGAATGCATTTTAGATGAATTGCTATGAAAAAAATTATAATGAATTAGTTGGAGTGTCTATCATTACTTTATATAATTTTATGTAATTCTGATTAGTTAATGATTGATTTGTTAATTTTAATCAAATTGCGATATTTATTTGATAATTTAAATAAACATCAATAAGGTTTTTATAATTTACCCTAGAGATTAAACCAAAAAAAAAAAAAAAATTGCCACTTTTCCTAAGGTAGAACAAGTTAAATGATAATTCAATTTTCACTATTTTCAAATGTGAATTAGTTTACTACACTTAATTATGTAATTAATATGAATATAGAAGTTAACGAAGAAAAAAAATGTTTATAAATAATTATGTATTTTGAGACCACCAAAAAAAAAAAAAAAAAGCACTTATATAAATGTAGGTAGAGGAGAAGGAGTAAATAGGAGAGCCTGAGGGAAAGGGGCATAAGCATCAAATCAGAAAGAAGACAAAATGAAAGAAGAAAAAGGAAGGGTCATATCAGGACACAGGACAACTCGCTCTCAACTCTCTGATTATATATTCATAGCCCCCATGGGTCCCACTGCCCTCCCCCAGCGGCATAGGGGCAGCCTGACAGGGGCCACTGCCCACCGGCCGTAGGGCAGCCCAGGCCAAGAACAAATACACTATTTATTACTACTTCAATATTTCGGACACCAAGGAAAACGAAATTACAACCACCACTCCAAACTATGCATATAATTATAGGCTGAATTGCATTTACATCCCCTGATTTTTCATCAAGTTATAAATACTTTCTCGAGTTTTTCAAACAATTACATTTACCCCTAATGAATTTTGATAAAATTACAAATGCCGCCATCTTTAGGGAAAAAGAGAGAGAAAAGATTATTTTTGTGAATTTATTTGTTACTCGCTCTTTCACATTAAAAAAAAATAAAAAATCATGTTTTTAACTTCTTCTTTATATATTCTATAATCTTAGGCTCTGTTTTTTTCCGAACATAATCAGGAAAAGTATCACTTTTTTCTCAAAAATATTACACAAAGAAACAACATCATTTTTACAAAATTCACAATTCAAATTCAAAAATTTCCTCTAAATCTTTACTCACATAAATTCAAAAAAAACATAATCATTACACTTTTTCTTTTCTTTTTTACACAAATCCCCAAAAGAAATTCCCTCCAAAACAAAATTCTCCCTAACAAAAAAATTTCCTATCTATAGTACTAAGAGAACAAAGCCTTACTATCTTTTTTGTGGATAGCTGATTAAATGGTTAGGGGTTTGATGATCCTTCATTAAGTAAAATCTCAAGATGTACAAAGAAATGAATAATGACCTTACCTCTTTGGATTCATCAACTAACCTTGATTAATCTAAGGTTTGGACGAAACCTTCTATCTAGACTCCCATGATCTAAATGGACAGACTAAAAGAGGTTGTGGTACGTAACTGATCTCTTCTTCTGAGAAGTTTCTCAGGGCGTCCGCAACTGTAATAGCCTCTCGATAGATATGTGTAATCTTCCTTAGCCAGCGCATTCTATAGCCTTATTAATATGATTATTTGTGATATTTCATAATTAAAAAATAAAGGTCCATATATATATAAGTGACAAAAATAATGTCAAATTACTAATTTTACATGTTGTACCTTTCAACTAGTTAAAGAGTTGCATTTTTTCATAAACAAAACTGTTCATATGGGACCGAAGAAGGGAGTATTTTGAAAAGTCTGGGACAAATCAAGAGACAATTGTGATTATGAGAAAAGTTAGGGGAGCATTTATAATTTAATAAAAATAGAGGGAGTTAAATTCCTTCCTTCTTTCCTTGGTTCTTCGACTATATAGATATATCATACCACGTCTGATCTGTTTCTACTTTCTTCCTCTCTTCGCTTTCTCCGCGTTTCCTTAGGCTCTGCTACTGGGGGACTTTCCCCCGCCGATATATACATACATACCTATATATATAAATATACATAATTTTTACCCACACTTATACACAAACCCCCCCCCCCCCCCCCCCCCCCCCCAAAACAACCCACTTTTTCCTTTTCTCCATTAATCCAAACCCAAGCTTATTCTTTCTTTCTCCTCTTTGCTTCTGCTTCATTTTAGTATATGTTGGATTTGTTTCTAGTGTTATAGTAGGCAAGCAAAGCAAGAGAGGGTGTTCCTTTTATTCCGGGAATAGTCGCCTACTTTGTCACCATCTTTGTATGGTTTGGTAGCTACAAAGTGAAAATCAACACCGATAACTTAGCCCCCAACCAACTGAAAGAGATAGAGAGAGAGAGACAGAGAGAGAGAGATCCCATTTTTTGCATGATTTCTGCCCTTTTTTTAAGCTCAAAGAAAGAAAGCCCATCTCTTCTTCATCATGTTACAAGTCTAGCCGGCCGGCCAACTGAAAAAAGGAGCAATGAAAGTTGCTTAATCTCAGGTATATATATATCTATATCTATATCTATATATATGTATGTTGTTGGATGATTCATATGGGTTGCATGCTTCTTTGAGTTTTGAAAACTGGGGTTTGAGAAGGTTGAAAAAAAGTTGGTGTTATTGCAAGATCCAATAATTCCATCTGTCAAGATTTAGAAAAGAGTTTGAGCCAAACTAGTAAAAAGGAAAGTTTCAAGTTTGAAGTTGAAGTTGGAAAGAGAAAAAAATAAAGGTTTGACCGAAGAAACCGAGGCACATCGCAAACTTTCAAGAACAAAAAGAATTTAAGGAATTTAGACTGCCCCGTCACCACCACCACCTACTTTTATTCTTCTCTCTTCTCTTTTCTTTTTCCATATATATATATTTTTAAAACTCATTAATTAATTTTTCGTACCAAAAAAAAAAAAAAAAAAAGTGTTTGATTTTTGTTTCTATTATAAGTTCACTTCAACCACTTCACCTCCTTCTTCTCCTTCATCTTTTTTTCACAGGTAAATCAATAAATCTTTCCCATTTCTTCTCTTTCTTTCATTTTTTGTCTTTTTGTTTTGAGTTTTTATTTATTTTATCTTCTTGTTTTCTACTCTAAGAGTGTAGCTAGGGAAAGGGAAAGGGAGGGATGTGATTCGTATGAATGAAATGCATTGCAAGCAAGATCTTCTTAGCATCGAAAATAGTGCAAAGGAAGGAAAAAAAAAAGTCATACTTTCACGAGATCCAATTAATCCACAGAAGTACCGGTAAATAATCTTCCTTTCTTCATGCTTCTCCAAACCCTAAAACAAAAATACTCCTCACTTTTTGCACACCCCATTTCTTCTTCTTCAAAACTCTCAAGAAAATCCCAATTAGGGTTTCTTCAAAAAAAAAAAAAAAAAAACCCCAAGAATTGCCATTTGAGTGAGCTTTTCAAATTTTTGCAACTTTCCCATTAGCCTCCCATTTTATTAGGGAGAAAATAATCGATTTTTGAAGTTGAATGCTATGTGTGTAAATATATATATATATATATATATAGTGAGTTGAAATGACCAGTGGGGTTATGGTTATGATTTTGTTTAATTTCCTTAGTGCAATTTATAGAAAGTAAGTAAGTAATTGAAAGTATTTTGGTTTTTCCAAAAAAGAAATCATTTCCGATTTATTCGGCATTATTTTTGGGGGGTTTTTGAACTTTGATTTTCCAGTATCACCTTTCATAACTGTTTCTCAAAATAGCGCACCCGACCCATCGAAATCCTACACGTTTTCTTTTATTTCATCCTAATCCTTTCACTAATCCATTTTCTTTTTGACCCAAAAAAAAAAGAGTTGACGTCGACTCCACAAACTTGCACTTCGGTTTTCCTTTGAGTTCATCTTCAGGTTTCTCTAAAATCCCTTTTCTCCTTGAGAAAGTTCAGTCAAAGTGGAAAAGAATCCAGAAAATTGGCCGTTGATCTGTTCGATTCTTGCTTTGTTTTGTGTTTTTTTTTTCTTCTGAATCATCAGGAGAAGGTGAGTTTGTGTATGTGTATGTATAGTTATAGATAGAGAGGTTTTTTTTTTTTTTTTTGAGGTTGTCTCAATCAGGCTAACTTTTCCTTGTTGTGTGTAAAATATTTGCCACTTTCTGAACATCCATTTTGTAGCCTCCTTTTTCTTTTTTGTCTTGAAGTGTTTTTCTCTTTTCATTTTCTGGATTCTTTTTTATGGAGAAACTTTTTTTTAAGAACAAAAATTGAGAGATGTTAATTAGTTTCCTTTGATTTTCCCCAAAAATTAAGAATTATCAACCTATTTTTTTATTTTGTTTAATTTTTCAAATTTTGTTGGGGTGCATTTATAGATAGAGTATGATTGAAATTGATGTTTGATTTGACATTTCAGGTTAAGATATCGAAAGACACTTTCTAGCTAGTATAGTTAGTGAAGGGAAGGGAAGAATTTAACGGAAAAAACGCAGTGATGGCATCTTCCAATTCGCCCTGCGCCGCCTGTAAATTCCTTCGCCGTAAATGCCAGCCGGAGTGCGTCTTTGCGCCGTATTTTCCTCCGGATCAACCACAGAAATTTGCCAACGTACACAAAGTCTTCGGCGCCAGCAATGTCACCAAGCTTCTCAACGAATTGCAACCGCACCAACGAGAAGACGCCGTCAATTCCCTCGCCTACGAGGCCGACATGCGCCTCCGGGACCCGGTCTACGGCTGCGTCGGCGTCATCTCCATCCTCCAGCACCAGCTCCGGCAGCTCCAGATGGACCTCAGCTGCGCCAAGTCCGAACTCTCCAAGTACCAAAACCTAGGCATCACCGGCCACGGCCTGATAGCCGCGGCCGCCGCAGCCGCCACCTCGCATCACCACCACCACCAGCAGAATCTAGGCCTAAACTTCATCGGCGGAGGGGGAGGCGTTCGGGACAATTACTACCATCATCAGTTTTTTCCGAGGGATCAGCAGCAAGTGATCCGAGCATTCGAGGGCGGCAACAATTACGACGCGAGCAGCCTCCTCGCAATGAACGTTTCGGCGAGCATAGGCCAGCTTAGTCAGTTTCAGCACCCGAGGGCGGCCGGCGGGGATGCCAGCCGGAGAACACCCATCGAACCGTCTTGAAAAAGAAATCTAGGGTTATGGGAGACATTTCTTGAACAAAAAGGCATCCAAATGAGTTTCTATTGGTAGAAAAGAGATCATATCCTTATTGGTAGTACTAGCCTACCCCCTTCTTTATATATGTTGCTTGAGCTGAATATGTTACATTAATATGGCCTTATACTTTGCTAATTAATTACTATTATGCTCATTTTTTTCACCTCATGAATGCTTCTTTTCTTTTTCTGTTCCTGGACTTAACTTGTTGGTGGAGATGAATGCCTATTAATTTTGGATTCGAGGTTGAGTTTAATGAAATTTTAGGCAAGTATACTACTAGTTTTGAGACATGTCTGATCTACAATTAACTCATGAAGTAGCGATTGAAGCGGATGGAGGGTTTCTTCGAACAATAAGAAGAGGTCATTAATTTGCACACACAGACATAGATACATTGAGTTTGAACACACAGTAAGGACTATAGTAGGGAAGGGGCCCTCCTCTGAGGGGAAATGCATGCCCTGAACCTGAACAGTTGAGTTTTGTTGTTACCCATTTGAATCTTTGGCATTGGCACAGTTCGTGGGAGGGAAGGATCGAGAGACACAGCAATAATATATCGAATTTGGGTGAATATATTTTGACCTTTCTATTTAATTGATAGTGTACGTTTGGCAGTAGTACCACCAGCTCATGAGAATGGTCCAAAAGCTCCGTAAATTTTTGTCAAATTTTGAAATCTACCCAAACACGACTCATGATATATATAATATATATATATATATATACACACACACATTCACAATAATTGAGTCATTCAAATGCACAAAAGAAAGAATGTCTCTGATCTGCAAAAGAATTTCCAGGATACTAAGATGGCCACGAAAAGAATATAAAAAATGTGATTGTTATTCGTAGATATATATATATATATATATGTATATGAATGCATTTCCCTAGATAATTACCTATGTTTCTATATGTATATAATTACCTATGTGATTGTTATCGTGTTTCGCTTATAACATCTGATATGACATATTTGTGTTAAAATTTTAGTTGATAATATATTGTCTGTTAAGAGAAAGTATTGCGTGTTTTTAAAATAAAAATGTGTGTGGGATGGTACAGGTGTGATAGGGGACTCCCTCTATATATAAATATATACCTACATACAAGTGTGTTGATTAGTTAATTTAGTTTCATTAGGACATTAATCCCCTTTTTACTCCATCTTTGGTTTGAATTGAATTATATAAACTCATAATTATATAACTAAGCAAACTCGATCACCTCGTGATTTGTGAGGAGTATGATAAATATGTGCAAATTTCAATTACAAATATATAGAGAGGATCAATCCTATAAATATATATACACAAGGGTGGTTTCATGTTAATTAGTGTAGTGTATTAGTTAGATGAATCAATCATACTAAAATTAACCTTTTTTTTTTTTTGTTGAATGAATAAGACCTTCAATTATTAGCAACGCTGAAAATTATACATTAACGATTAAAATACAAAAGACAGACATGCTCCGCTTGAATATCGTGTACTAACTAGGCTTTGAGTAATGATACTCATAATTAAACACACTAAAACATCGATTATTTCAAAAATATTTTTATAAAAAGTTTTTTCAAGCAATTTGAAATGTTTGTAAGAACAAATATGGGACAAATACTTTGTAAAAATCCTTTTATAATTAAAAACAATTTAAAAGGTGTTGTAATTTTTATTTTATGAAAATATTTTCATTAATAAAAATAGAGTGACAATCTACATTATCTTTTTAGAAAGGGCTGAAATTGTTTTATTTGTAATTTTGAAACGCAAATTATAAATATATTGAAGTTTAAAATTTGGGACAGGGGGAGTGGGATTACGTGGGACGGGAAGGGGGAAGGGGGAGTGGGTATCATGGGGAGGTGTAGTTGTGTGTAAATGTGAGTGTGCTCAAAATATTTTGAAAATTATTTATAAAACATTTCTCATTTGTACTTGAAAAAAAGTGCATTTAAATTAGGCAAAATCCCGTCATCCTGCACTGTCAGACTTTTGGGTGACCTTCTATATATGCATCACAACTGGTAGGAAGAGATTGTAAATTTGTGTGGATCGATGCTGTTAAGAACACTAGGTGCATGATGATGATATGATAGTAGTTAGAGACATTTAAAGTTGAAATGAACGCATGCATGGCAAGCTTTCAATCAAAAATAGTAAAAATGTAAGCAATTAAATGTTGTTTTTTTGTAATTAGCAGTAAAAGTTTTCCCAGATGACAATACAAAATCAGAGAGAGTAACTGCAAAAAAGAAGCATATGATCAAATATAGCCTTTAATGCAGTTCCCACAGCTCAAACACAAACCCTTTCAAACTGCAAACTGCATATTCATTCATCAATACTCATCTATATTCGCTGTTTATTTGAGTCAATTATTCGTCTCTACGTTATCTGTTGTGCTCAAAACAGTTTGAATCTCACCGCCCACATAAAAAGCGACTTGCCAATTTTGATTTTTTGTTCAATTTTAGTTTGTCTTGTTATGTTTAATAACGTTGTTGTAAGATGGAAAACTCGAAAAAAATATCATATTAATTGTAATGATAAATATAGATATATTTTATAATACATGAAAGTTCGATCTATGTGTATATTAAACAAGAAAAAGAAAATGACAGATAAAATTATTTAAAGATCAGAGATCAAGGCTTTGTTCTTTTCCGAACATAATCAGGAAAAGTATCATTTTTTTCTCAACAATATTACATAAAGAAACAATATCATTTTTACAAAATTCACAATTCAAATTTAAAAATTCCCTCTAAATCCTCACTCATATAAATTTAAAAAAAAACATAATCATTACACTTTTTATTCTCTTTCTTACACGACTCCCCAAAAAAAATTCTTTTCAAAACAAAATTCTTTCCTAACTAAAAAATTTTCTATTCATAGTACTAAGAGAACAGAACCCAAGAAAAGAAAGAAAAAAAAAAGTTCGTCAAATAGCACGGCAATGATGACGTACTTGTGCAATGATGGCGATGGCTTAAATGTGTTTGGCAGTGGGACTCCCTCACCAGTCTTTTCTATTTGTATTTTCATATTACCGCGCAATGCGCATCCTTTGGCCTTTGGATGCACACGCACCACTTCTCAACCTCTACAATCCTTCTCCCAAATGTCTTTTTTTCTTATTCTCGAGACGATATGAGATCTCATGTTTACTATATATATATATATATATATTTATTTATTTATATATATATATATTTATTTATTTATTTATTTTCTTGTGATAGAGAATAGAATTCATACACCACATTATGAGATTTATCCTTTTATTACGAGAAAATAAAGATATATCGGAACGGTGAAAACAGGCATAAAGATCCAACCCAAAACCAAAAGGCCCCCCACCCCTTATGCATCTAATTCTACTGCATAATAATCAATTCAATTCCTCCCGGACCTACTCACTGCATGTACGTACGTACCACCTTCAAGAAGCAAATTCATAAAAAACCTTGAATCATTATATACGTGGGATCATCTTCTTTGGGAGCTAGCCTGAACCACCAATTGTATGTATTAGTTTTGAAGTTTCCGTACTCGATTGATACACAGTTAGCGGAACTTGACCTCGGCCCAATAACCAACAATTAATGGAAAAATAAACCAAGCAATTAATTAAGGAAGAAAGAAGGTAGCTAGTGGTAGTAGTACACTAGTATTCAGCGGATGTTTCTAGGGATATCTCATTTAACTTATTATACAAGTTGTAGTAGTAATAGTGTATGATGATTGAGTCTTGAATTTATGATTCATAAATATAGGGTCAGAGATCCCTAAAATGGGATTTCTGTTCTAAAAGAACATTAGCTGTTTTGGCAGGAGTTAAAGCCATGGGCAGGGCTGTTGGATGTTGCAGTCCTATCCCCATTGTTAGCAATTAATTAAGGTGAGGAACATGAATTGACATTTGAGAGACTTTCTCACAACTGAATTTACCACAAGAAATATATTATTCGATGTATTCGCAGCACTACGTAAGATGGTGCAGTCAGATATATTTAAGATAAAGAGATCTAATTTTCAAAGAATTGTAGCGGATGTATTTGATAATCTTAGAAAAATAATAAGTAATCAATAATCAATTTTGAGTTTTTCTCCTCTGAAAATGATTGTCAGGGGGTAGGGTCACCCTTTGAATTGTCACACCTTACTTTTTTTAAAGTACTCCCGATACTATATAACAATTATAATATAGTCAATTTTGCTCTCACCAAATTAAGAAAAATAGGGAGAAAAAAAAAAGATATTAGGGACCTGGTTTCGTCACTGCTGAACAAATACCTTGTATCTTAAAGGTGCACCCACGTTTTGGTATTACTTTTGAATTCCACTACTTTGTCCCTTGTAGTTTTGTTTTGTCCTGTCTTTTTATATGTATGTATACCTGAATTACTCATCATTTTTCTGGGCTTCAATCCAATCACAAAATTAAAATTGGAAAAAGAAAAGAAAAGAAATTTGGAACTGCAATAATAGGTGAAAAGGTTAGGCAATGATGAAGGCAAAAGACTCCATTTTGGTATGTTTGATGGGGCGAAACACTTTCCCCATTCATTCATTTCTTCAATCTGCATGCATGCAAGCCTGTATACAGAGAAAGATGTTATCAATTGCTAATTGATTTGATTTCAAATGTTAATGCAGCAGCCTACCTACTTTGCACTACACATAAAACCTAATCATTACTTCAGGTGCTTGCTAATTGCGCTACTCCTCCTATCCATAGTTTGCATCATCTCGATCTCTATAGTGTATAATCTTACGATTATACAATTTTAAAATACTAAATGGATCTTAGTTTCGATTTTATTTGATCCTAAAAATATTTCAGTAAAATAGCCTGAAGAAGAGTCGTTTTAATAAGTTGTCTATAATTTTATACATGTCCATTTTCTATAGAATCTTCCGACAACTCTCCAATGTCACGTGAAATCTCAATCTTGCAAACTATGGTTCCTTTAAATGGTATAACTAGGTTAGTTGATTGTATATGTAAAATGTTCCAAATTAAGTATATACAAGCTAGCTCATAGCGCAAATTGTTACTACTACTATATGGTCTACTTATTAATATTAATTAATTGGGAAATATTTGTTGGTACTTCAGATTGAAACAAATTAATTAAGGTTGACCTGGTCAACATAGGTAGCATTACGGTTGGCACAGTGTAGATTTGTACTTTAGAATTTGGAAGTAATGCATGCATGTGTGGTCATGTTTGAGGTTTGATGCCGTGAGATTATGTGACTACACGGCCGGACCGGAGAGGCCTTTGTATTGTTTCTTCACTTCACCAGTCTTTAAATGCTCTCTCCACCAATATATATAGTATCATAATGATCTGTCCGTCTTATTTAAAGAGTTTAGTTTTCACTAACGTGTTTCGTTTATAGTTGTAGGATACAACAGTGAAAATACGTAATTTGACACTATCTCTACTCCGTATATTTTTGTTTTTAAAGTATGAGTTAGTTATAGACGACACATTATTGTATTATTATTGAAGATATATATGAAGTGTAAAAAAAAATTAGAAATTGAACTCTCTTAGTAGCAAAGTTTTTAAACAAGACTTTTTAAATGAGATTGAAAGAGCTTCCTTTTATTTTCACTAATATGAACAAGATTTAATGAGATAAAATTATCTGCAAAAGAAAAAGTATAGCAATGAATATTTACGAAAAATGAAGAGGGCATTTTATAAAAGTAATTAATGATAATTTATGGGGAAATATGTTATTAATCTTTTATAAATATCCATCACATAATTGCAAAATTTTAGATTTACCTTTACTGGTGTTAACAAGATTTTATGAGGTGAAATTATATTTATAAAAAATTAAAAGATAATAATAATTCAGAGGAAATATAGCATGTATTCAGAAGAAAGGTTTTATCCTCTATTTTTTAAACTTAGCTGGCTATGGCTTTTCTGTTTTTTTCTTGAAGGAAAAATAAATAAAAGTGAGGGGCAATTCTTTGGAGGGAAAAGAATGTACTCTCTTCGTTCTGTTATAAAAGTTCACTTTGACCAATGTATAACATTTAAAACTTATTATGAAAGTCAAGGTACAATATTTAAAATAACTAATTTGACATTATTTGTTCCATTCATAATCTTATCTTTTAACTATGGACTAACTATAGAATATACATAATTATATTAATGAGGGTAAAATGAGTAAAAATTTAAAAGTTGACTCTTTTATTAAAAAAAAAATATTTTTGAAACTAACTTTTCTAATAGAACGGATCGAGAAATTTGTTTTGTTTAAATTACCAAATACACATGTATAGGCAAATTTGTACGCGCGTAAGGGGAGTTTTGGTGAATGTTTTAGCAAGCTCAGAAACTTTTGGTAATTTTGAAAATCTCAATTATCTTATCACTTGTTTTTATTTTTATTTTTATTTTTCTTTTTAAATTTTAGAAATCTTGCTTCTTTCCACCCTATAATATTCCCTTTATCCCATGTAAATAGTCGAGTTCCGAAAAACAAAAAATTTGTCCCACTAAACAAATTTAGTTTGAATTTGTTTACACATCGTACATTTACTGATATAATAATGCATGTGTGACTCATAATTTGCTTTTACTTAAAAAGTAGTGATATAAATAAAAATTATGATGTCAAATTACTTATTTTAAGTTTTGTACGTTTTCATCGATAATAAATTTTTCAATTTTATGAGACTGAGAGATTACAACGGCAAAAAATAAAGAAGAAGAAGAAGACAAGCACACACGTTTCACGTTTGGTCTGCGTCAAAGTAGTCCACCATAACAACTAGTGAAGTGCTGCAGCCTTTGGTGTCTTTAGGACTAACTATTCGACCAAACTATTCGACCAAAGAGAAATATTATAGCTAATGAATGAATGGTTTTGTATAATTAAAAGACTTTCACAATTATGTATAAAAAAGAGAGTCGTAATAGAAATTTTGATAATTATCGTGAAAAATTATAGTACTAGTAAAATTTTAGAGCAATTAATTTATGTGATATTGATGGTAATATGGAAGATTAACTAATATACTTAAATTAAAAGTGAATTTATTTGAATATAATGGTTTGGAATGATGGTACACTTCTCTTGTCCATAGCGGAAGAAGACCGAGGGGTCCTGGGAACACTTCTCTTGTCCTAGTTCGTAAGATTTGAATCCGTGGTCTTCAAACACGTTAAATACAAATTTTTTTTCTAAACCATTTTATAATCATTTTACGGATGATATGAAATTGGTTTTAGGGTACTCTAAGGAAGGACAAAATAAAGAATAAAGAATAGGGGGGGGGGGGAGGGGGGGGGAGGGGAAGTGATATGAAGTGAAAGGGACGGTTTTAAAAGTAGGGGGATATCCCGACAGAAGCACGCCTTCCGATGTTTCAATTGTGAAAAGCCAAAGCTTAGCATTTATTTCGGGTTGTCCCTCTGATCTCTGACCCCTCCCCTTCTGTCTTCTCCTCCCTACAACCACCACACTTCACTTCCATTCTTTATTCTTTATTATTCAACATTAAGTGGAAACGAACTTGTACCCCGGCTATTAAGGCTATGTTCTCTTGTGGTAATTTTTCAAGAATCATTACTTTTTTAAAAAAAAAATTTACATAAAAAAACAACTTCATTTTTTCAATAATTCAAAATTAAAATTTTAAAATTCCCTCTAAATACCTACTCACATAAATTCAAAAAATAACACAATCATTACACATTTTTATCTCTCACCTATACAATTTTTCAAAAAAAACTTCCCTCCAAAAAATTTCTAATAAAAAACTTCCCTCCAACAAAATTTCCCCTACAAAAACCACAAGAGAACAAAGCTTAATCTAAATATTAGAGATTCGATTTTTACTTTTTATGTAGCTCTTATCTTTGACTCTTAATGGTAATGAAATATTTTTTTCAGAAAAAGAAAATAACATCGATTATCTTTCTCACAAACTGAACCGGGAACCACGTATTAAATTCAAAAAGATGTACATTTTAACATATTTTAATTGTAAAGGATTATTATTCTTCTTCTTCTTCCTCTCCTTGTTGACTTATTATTACTACTACTACTACTATTATTGGCACAATTCTTTTTATTCCGTTAAAATAGTTGAGCCTAAAACTACATTTTATAACTCGTAAAAAATTATACGAATGAAATAGAGGAATTAAATAATAAATTAGACAACAAAAAGAATAAGAATAAGAATAATAGTTATTACACAGAAATCTAGATTTGATCATTTAATATATGAATGGCATGGCTTGTATGCATCCCCTCTGCGTGTGTGCGTGCATTTATGGGACAGTGATAACACTATGACCAAACCAAACCTCCCCCTATTCACTCTCTTCTTCTCTCCTTCTTCACGTTCAATTAATATTACAAAGTGAACTCTTCTAATCATAATAGACCTAAAGGATTTGGGTTGCTCTCCGGATTTCTCCAACTTACTCCTCCACTCTTATTATTAAGGAAAATCCTTCTTGCACCAAATAGTGGCAAAGAAACTTGCCACTAAAGCAATTTTACAATTTTGTATACCAAAAATAGCCCTCAGTGAAATGTGTGGCGGAAAAGCCACTCAAGGGTATTGTGGACTGAACTTTTAGTAGTGGCAAGTTTCCTTTCCACTATTTGATGGAAGGTGACTTGCCACTATTTGGTGCAAATATCACCTTCCTATTATTAATACTAATATATTTTTAACTATAAAAAAATTATTCAGTCGCATGCTTGCCATAGAAGGGAGGAAGTATTTGAATCAATGAATGAAGGAAGCATGGCAATCTCTGTGTCTAACTTTTTGGATCCTCTTTTATTTGGTTAACTAAGGCATGAAACGAAATGAATTCATGCATCTATTTATTCTTCTTCAGCTTGACTATTCCTTTTCTCGGAGTTTGGCACGCACGCTTTCCTAACCTTCAATAAAGAAGTTACACGACAAATTGGGAGGGGAAGAAAACAACTCATCAGGTAATTAAGAGGAAGGAACATCTCGGATCAAATCCCGGACGTGTATCCATGTATTTTTTTATATAAATGTACTAAATAGTGTCAAGTTCCCTTGCTGCTATCAAAAATTTATTTTATAATTATCCCTGAGTGAAATGTCTAGTGTAATATTGTCATGTAAGATTTTTATAAATTAAATTATATTAAGTGGAATATATTTACTGCAGTGAAAGGAAGTTAAGTGGGACCACGTTATGTTCCCAATGTGGTCATGCATCATGTATGATGTATGTATGGTCACCAGGTATGGAGATTCACATTCAACCGAATCAAACAAATCAATTCAGCCGTGTCAAACAAATCCATATGGCTGAATTGAAGTTTTCGTTCCAATTCTGCCTAAATGCAAAACTTTAACCCGCCTACATTTTTTTTCCATATTTCAATCTCGCCATAAAATAGGTAACTAAAAAAAAATGTATAAATTAAAAAAATCGTTATTATATTATTATTATTCTATTATTGTATTTTAGTATAACTCTTAACACACATAATTTACTCCTCTCTCTTTTTAGGGGGACTTTTTGCTTTTTTTAAAAAAAAATTTATGTAATTGGTTTTTTTGGCCATTCTAATTTATTTTATACTAGTTTATTATTTTATTTATAAAAAAATATAAATTTCAATTTATGAATTATGAAATTAATTTGGATGTTTGATTTAATTAAACTTTATATATTATTAATTTTTCTTGTTGTCTTAAGATTTAGATTCTATAAATTGATATTTTAGGAAATAATAACATAATAGTGAGAGAAAATAGTACTTAACGTTGATAAAATTGGAAAGAACAAGAGGAAAAAGAAAATTAAAATATAATAGTTTAAATAAAAGAGACACAATGGTAAAAATGAAAGTCTAAACATCACTGTTAATATCAGTGTTTCCATTAATTTTTTAGTTTAGACATAACACACTAGAGTTGTTAGTCGGTTTTTATGTACAATATAAAAATCGTCATATTATATTAAACTGTATATAATTTAATGATAGTGCACCATAACTATTAGTATAGAATGATTAAATTTAAGAAAATTTGAAAATATTTGGGATCAATTTGCAATTTGGGAAAGTAAACTGTGGACGTAATTGTTCTTTTTATCACTAATTACGTTGAGTACAACATTGAAATCGTCCAAATATTTTTATTTTTATATAATTTGATGATTACACCATAACTATTAGTATAGAAGAACACAATTGAGAACTTGATACTGGTTAGGGTTAATTAACAATGTATAAGTAAAATTGGAGACACAATTATCATTTTGTTCTCACTAATTACTTTCAATAAAACATAAAAATCATCCAATTATCTTCACTTTTAGATAATTTGATGATATAACCAAAATTACGAGTATAAAAATACTAAATTTAATAAAAATTGAGATTAGTTGGAGTCAATTTGCAATTTTTAAATAAAATAGGGGACCCAATTGTTATTTGTTATCACTAATTTCGTTCAATACATTATGGAATTCATTATTTTTTCTTAAATTGTATATAATTGATAATAACACTATGACTATTAGTATATAATGACTAAATTGAAGAAACTTTTAAACTATTTGAGGTTAATTTGTAATTTTTAAGTAAATTTGGAGATACAATTGTAATTTTTCTCACAAGTTCCGTTCAATACAACACATAAATCATTCTTTTATGTTAGTTTGTAGATAATTTGATGATTACACAATAATTATTTGTATATAATGACTCAATTAAAGAACATTATAGACTATTTGAGGTTAATTTATGAATTTTAAGTAAAACTAGGAGCACAATTGTAATTTGTTATTACTAATTATGTGTGGTACAACATATAAATTGTCGTATTATCTTAATTATGAATACACATCAATAATGACTTAATTGAAGAAAAAGGAGATTATTTGGGATCAATTTACAATTTTTAGGTAAAATGAGGGACACGACTATAATTTGTTCTCACTAATTACCTTCATTATAACATATAAATTGTTCTATTATCATGATTTGTAAATAATTTAATAATTTCACCATAGCATTACTCATAAAATGATTTAACTGAATAAAATTTTAGACTATTTGGGGTCAAATTGTAGTTTTTAAGTAAAATTGGGGTTGCGACTATCATTTTTTTGACAAACATAAGTAAATTTTCAAGTTAAAATTTTCAATTAAAATAAATATGAGAATTGCGTCTTCAATTTAATTTAAATTTTTTAAATTGACCCAAATAATTTCTAAATTTTCATTTTAGTCATTTTATACTAATATTTATGGTGTAGTCAACAAATTATGATAACAGGATCATTTATATGTTGTACTTAACTAAATTAATGACAAAAAATAACAATTATATCCCTTATTTTACTTAAAAATTACAAAATTGACCTCAAATAACCCTATTAAAATTTTCAATTAAGTCTTTATATACTACTCTCTCCATTCCATTAAAAAAAGTCAACTTTCACTAATATACAACTTATTTCATTTATGTCCTTACTTTTTAAGTATGGGTCAATTGTGCAACACACATAATTATAATAGTAAAGGTAGTAGGAGTAAACTATTTGAAAGTGGATTCTTTTATTGAAATAATAAAAAAAAGTTTTTCAAAGTGGACTATTCTAATGAAACGAAGGAAGTAATAGTCATTGTGGTACAATCATCAAATTATCTTCCAATTAAGATAATAGGACGATTCTTATATTGCATAAACGTAATTAGTAAGAAGAAGTTGCAATTATGCCTCGATTTTACTTAAAATCTGTAAAATTGACCTCCAAATAGCCTATAATTTTCTTTAATGAATCCTCACATTCTAATAGTTATGGTTCAATCATCAAATTATTTACAAATTAAGATAATAAGACGATTTCTATATTTGACTGGATGTAATTAGTGAGAAAAATGACTATTGTGTTCCCAAAAATACCTAAAAATTACAAATTGACCCAAATAATCTCATTATTTATTCAATTGATTCCTTATATATTAACAACTTTGGTGCATTTATCAAATTATCTACAAATAATTATAATAGGGTAAATACACAATTACCCCCCCCTATGGTTTCGAAAACTTATGCATCACCCCCTTATAGTTTAAAAAGCTACCATGCACCCCCCTTAACTTTCATGAACTATGTAAAGTGGACAAAAATGACCAAAATACCCCCGCATCTAAACTTTCTTTGGTCATTTTTACAGTTTAGACGCTGGAGTATTTTGGTCATTTTTGTCCACTTTACATAGTTAACAAAAGTTAAGGGGGGTGCATGGTAGCTTTTTAAACCATAAGGGGGTGATGCATAAGTTTTCGAAACCACAAGAGAATAATTGTGTATTTACCCATTATAATATGAAGATTTCTATACTGTACTAAATGTAACTAGTGAGAAAAACAACATGTGCTTCCCGATTTTTACTTAAAAATTACAAGTTGAACCCAACTAGTCTCAACTTTTTTCAATTGAATCCTTATGTACTAGTAGTTTTGGTGCATTTGGGATATTGTCTACAAATAAAAATAACAGAATGATATATATACACACACACACATATATGTATTGAACGTAATTTGTGAAAAAAATGACAAATTGTGTCTCTAGTTTTAATTAAAATTTGCAAATTAACCCCAAATAGTCTCATTTTCTTCTATCGAGTCCTTATATACTAATAGTTTAAGTGCTATCATCAAATTATCTAAAAGTGGAAATAATTGAACGGTTTCTATGTTATACTAAACATAATTAGTGACAAACTATGACAAGTGTGTCCCTAATTTTACTTCAAACCTGCTAATTGACTCCAAAAAGTATCAAATTATCTTCAATTTAGTGCTTCTATACTAATACTTCTTTTGTCCCATTAATATAAAATGGACTATTTGAGTGAGATAAGTGGAGTAATGACTTTACTATTATCAAATTATCTACAAATGAAGATAATATGACGGAATTTTGTTGTACTAAAGGTAATGGGTGAGAAAATGACAATTACATCCACAATTTTGCTTAAAAATTATAAATTGACTCCAATCATATCAAATTTTATTCAATTTAGTCGTTCTATAATAATAGGTTGGTGCTATCATAAAATTATCTTCAAATTAATGTAAAAAGGATATTTTTCATGTTGTATTGAATATAATTATGGAGAACAACCGAAATATGTGTCCCCTATCTTTCTTAAAATTTGAAAATTGATCATGAATAATCTCAAGTAATCTTCAATTAAGTCATTATATACTACTCCCTCAATTTCATCTGAAGAATCCACTTTGCAATATTGTTTTCAGTATTACAAAGTGGATTTTTTTAATGGAACAGAGGGAGAGTAATAATTTTGGTCCTATTATCAAATTATCTAAAAATAAGATAATTGGACGATGTATATGTTGTATTAAACGTAACTAATATAAAAAATAATATTTATAATGAGTTATTAAAACGTGTAACGAAGAATGTAACAGATGGTCCAAAATTTATTTTTATTAGATTAACTTATAACAAAAATCAACGTATTTTTATTGAAGTCAGTCTTCTTTTTCACTTATTTTATTTTTTGAAATTACAATAAATCTTAAATTTTATTTTTATTCGATTACCTTATAACAAAAATCAATGTATATTTTACGAAAATTATCAACTACCCCCTTTTGCTCTAAAAATTTACCAACAACCCAATAGTGTTTTGTGTAAGCTGCTAAACTAGTCAAAGAAGACTAACTTCATCAACGATGATTAATATTTAATTTTACGCTTGTGTTTCTCATATTTAAATTACTATTTCACTCGTCCAACTTAAAGAGTCTATTTTATATTATTAGAACAAGTATTATAAAATTGACTTTTTAAATGAGATAGATGAAGATAAAGGACATCATAACTTTTATTTATTTTATTTTTCTTTCCAATTTTAGCTTCAACAACGTTAAGTACTACTTTTTTCTCATTATTTCCAAAAACAACTAATCATAACGTCTTTATTTAAAGACAAAAAAATAAATTAATAAAATCTACATTTATATCAACTCAAATATCATAATTATTTTATTAATATATAAACTGAATTTATAGTTATAATTTTACTAAAAATGAACTAGTATATATCAAACTTGAAAGGCCAAAAAAGAGGGGGAAAAAAGTACCAACGGAACAAAGAAAGAAGAGTAAATTTTGTGTAAAGATTTATATTAGAATACTATACTAAAATAAATAAAAATATCATCAACGATTTTAAAAATATATTAACATATGGTAAGCTATTAAGAACCCCAAGAAAAAAAATATTTTGGCATCCATATTGAAATTCAACTATTGCATTTTTGGTAATCACCCCCCCCCCCCCCCACCCCCACCCCCCAAAAAAAAAAAAAACATTTGCACTACTTTTTAAATTGACCTCAAAAAAAAATAAAAATAAAATAATCCAAGCTCTTCCGTTGATTCATTGATACAACTTTTTTTTGGAAGTAGTTTAAATGATAAATACTTCCATAATTACCCATACATGCATGAGGGTCCAGGGATCATAACCCCATACTTGGTTCCACCATTACAAATTCCAACCTAAAATATATTTTTTAATCATGTATTATGTGACTTTCAACTGGGCATTCCACTGAAGGGGTCTTTTTGGTATTTACTCTTGCAACACTACTTTAGTAGCAAGAAAACTTGATACTATTTGGTGCAAGTGTCATTTTCCTTTTTTATATGAAGCAAATTTTTTTAATTTTATGCGAGAAGATACACAGAGTACATGAATACGAAAATTTGAGTTACATTTACACTTTACAACGTACTCCATATCCTCCCATCTCTTTCCGCCCTCCTTTCAAGCTATTTTATCAATTTTCCTCCTTTCTTTGACCCCTTAATTTACTTCTTTAGTAACTTGTTTGTTACATTTAGTACTACAGTATATGTTTAGAGTTGACATTCTCGTATTGTAGATTAGCAAGTTCATGTGTTGAAAATTTCCAATTTTAACATTTTATATATAAGGTTATAATTGAGAATGTTAACACGTGAGCCCGTTAAAGTGAAATTATACATATGTACAGATAAAAATATTTTATAATACAACACAAAGAGTTAGAATTATAAATTAAAAAAAAATTGAATACAAATAATTAAACGAGTAAAATCAGTATAAAAAATGACAATATATACGTTTAATCATTTGTGTCGATTCTGACTCGTTTCAATTGTACTGGGCATATTGTATTTTTGTGGTGTAGATGTCAGCCCTACATCTGTCACATCCCAATGAAATTGTCCTGTTACAAAAAACAATTTTGATCAATAGAACCTTTCTTTTTCTTTTTCTTTTTTCAAATTCTTAGTAATATAATTATGTATGTCCATAATTAACCAATATTTAAAAAGTAAGAATATAAGTGAAAAAATAGTGATAACTTAATTACTTTATCCGTCCCACTTAAAAAGTCTATTTTGAAAATTATACAATTTATTATGGGTTGTTAGGTATAACACATAAAATAAGTAATTTGACATCATATTATCAACTTATTTTACAAGTAAGATTATTTTTGGACCACACATTATTATATTAGTAAAGGTATGTGATGTAGACAAATTCAAAGTAACTTTTTTAATGAGAAAATAATTTTTAAAAGTAAAAATTTTTTAAATGAGATAATTGTTTTTTTGAAAGTAAACATTTTAAATGAGATGGAGGAAGTATTTTACATATTATACTTTACAACTTATAAAATGTTGTATTTTTTGAAACATGACTCTATCATTTAGTATAGGGAATATGATTTGGAGTCTGGGCCTTTTTATAAATTATTTACATAATATTAGATATTCATAGAAAATATTTAAAATATTATTTCAAATTATACTGTATATGGTACCATACATATATATATTTCAAATTATACTGTATATGGTACCACATATATATATATATATATATATATTGTATAAGAGTTGCCCCTGTGTCGCACAATTCCACCAACATATTAAAATGTGTAATTTTTCATATAAAAAGTATCATTGTGATCCTTGAGATTCGAGACATTCTGAATTCTGTAACTTTAATTCAGAATCAAAGAAAAGAGTTCGTTTTGACAAAGAGAAGATGTAATACGAATGAGATATCCAGCAACAAGGAGAAGGAAAGGGTTGAACATGAGCCTTGCATTTTAAAAGTATTACTGTTTATATAAAGAAATATATAACTCTAACTTCAAGATTATATAAGTTAATTTTCCAACAAGTTCATGGATCCAAGTAATTGCTTATGCTTTCTTATTTTTATTTTTCTTGTAACCTAAGGATCGAGCTCAATAGTTGCTTCTGCAATAAAATATGTATCAATTTCTAGTTCTTAAGTATTAGTTTCAACTACCAAAGTTATTATTCAATTCATTTGAAATTTCATTTTCAAAGGTATCACCTTATATTCTAAGCTAAAAATGTTCATTTAAATTGTCTCTATGTGATTTTTAAAATATAACTATTGGTTCTGATTATTTATAAAAATATTACTCATACCGGTCAAAATTCCAACAATAAATGTAGTGTCAATTTCATCAACATTTTACGAGATCAAATACAATGAGCGTCCACACACAATCTTAATAATTAAAAATGAATTCTGAATTTGACACAAACCATTAATATCATCTCTAGGAACAAATTGCTATCACGTTAAAATCATTTTGTTATTAAATTTGACTCAAAGGGCATGTTTGTTTGGAGATTTTGCAAGATGATTTTACAAGATTATAGTTTCAAAAACTGTTTTAAAACCAAAACCTCGTTTGACATAAGTTTAAAACTTTGTTTTGTAAAACCTTATTTTAAAAATAAATTCTTTTTTTTTTTACACTAAAAACTTTTTTTTTTTTTTCCTTAACTCAAACCTTGAGGGGAATCCTGTTTGACACCTACTAACAACAAGATTTTAAAAAAACTGATTCTCAAACGTCTTTTACAAAATATAGTTTTTGAAAACAGTTTTTAAAAATATATTCGATTGCTTGTCTTTGAAAACATGTTTTTGAAAAAATCTGTCTTTCATTTCAACCCCACTCAAAATCTTCACCCCCTTAGATGCATTACCGATGTCATCGTATAAATAGTTATCCAATGACAGAATAATTTTTTAAGGAAACTATAACCCTTGTCCAATTTTTATAGTAGCATACGAGACCAAAAAAATCGTCATAAGCACACGTGCCCGTTAATTTTTCCACTAGGTGGCTACGTTGTCGGTGGTCAGAATGTGACTCTTTTCTTTAATACGTCAGGGGCCCAACTTGATGAGGCCCAAGCCAAGCCAGCTTAATAATCAATGGGCTTATTCCTTTCAACCCATCACCCCCCTCCTCCCCCCCCAAAACACACACACACCAAAAAAAATAAAAAATCTGATTTATAAAAGGGAAAATTCCTTTTAAGGAGTAGCAAGATTTGTAATTCTTTAAAAGTGCGTAAGAGTTTTATAATTATTATTAAGGGCATACAATTATATTTAATAATTCAATCATTTTGTCTAATATTTTTTTGCCCTTATCATTTACGCTCTTCCTTCTAGAGAAATTTTCAATACCAAAAAGGATTGATGGGTCCTTGAATTTTGATTCAAGGAACTCATCAAATTCACCAATCGAAAGATCTGTAGCAATCAGTATTCCAATCTCATGAAAGTCTGCTGTCTCCTTTAGCTTCGTATTCTCACTGCACTCTGAAGCATTTTATTTCCTGGCGTTCTTTAAATTGTCTTTTGATGAAAACCCAAAATTTTATTCATCAAACTTGTATCCTAAAATGTGGATTTTTTCATTGAGAAACCGGTAATTGATTAGGCTTGAGTGTGATGAGAGCTCTATTGGAGCTAACGAGGGATTTGATTCAGGAGATGAATTTGATGATACCCTTCCTGGAGAAAATAAATAATTTAAAATTTTGGGTTAGGTTACTCCATGAGGATGGCTAAAGTGCTTCACTTCCTTAACTTTCTATGGATTACTCAATGAGATACGATTCGAATCTGCGTATAATACCTCAGATTGAGGATTTACGGGCTAGACTAGTTCTTGGTTACTATCGGGAATGGGTGGGACTGCTTAGCAAATGATTCATAATAGCTACTGATTGGGAAGATGGGGTAATTTGGAGGGAAATTGGCATTATGGCCAATGTTTTCAATGTCTTGATCAGAGAGCAAAGAAGATGCAGTTTGAGGGTTGAAATTTTGAATTCCTCCATAGCCCAGGATTTGGATAATTGGGGTGAAAAAACAGGGGAAGAATTCCAATCGGCAATTGTGGTGAAAAAACAGGGGAGTAATTCCGATTAGAAAGGAAGAAAATTTAGTAAGGGTAAAAGAGTATTAGACAAAATAATTAAATAATTAATTATAATTTTATGCCCTTAAAAATAATTATAAAAATTTTACGCCCTTTTAAAAAATTACAAATCCTGCTACACCCTTAAAAGGAATTTTCCCTTTATAAAATATTTCCTCCGTCCGATCCAAAGATCTACTTTATATTACTAAGAAATAATAATACAAAGTGAAATGTTTAAGTGGGACGAAGATAGTGCATAATTTTTTTAATCAGTATTAAAATAAAATTTATCTTATCACTTTAATATAAATTTTCATGACATTTTAATCTGAAACCAAAATAAAAATTCTCGACGATAAAAATCCATGGCAAATCATTATTTATCCCTCCTTATTGCCCCTTTTTTTCCCCTACCTATCCTCCATGCATAAAAAAATTCATTAAATTGATACCTATTTGTAATTTTATGATTTTACATTTTTTTTTTTTGAAATACATCAATTACATACATTTATTAATCCCTACGTTCTAACAAAAAAAGTCATGTTTTAAAAATGTACGGCCTTCAATGGGTTTAAAGTTCCAGCACATAAGATAATTGCTACCCTTTTTGTTCCACTAAAAGAGTCCAGTTTGAAAAATATACAATTTATTATGAATGCAAGGTACAACATTTAAAATATGTAATTTGACAACATATTATATTTTTATTTTCTAAATAAGGCTTAATTGTGGATGAGTAATATAATATTATTATATTAGTAAAAGTATGCTATGCAAACAAATTTTGTAGTGGAGTAAATTTTTTATTTATTGAATTGGACTCTTTATGTTGAATGGAAGTAGTATTTTGCCCCTTATGTGCTTACTTTTTTAATAGCATATAAGTTATGGACAACACATAATTACATCCATAAAATAAAAATTTTAAAAATAAAAAGAAAATAAAAGTATGATCCTTTTCATTAGGACAAAAATGTTTGTTGGGAGATTTTGGGTGTCAAAATTGGAATTTTCAGACTTGTTAGGGTACATTTTGATTTTGTAAGATGCATAAAGGCTGGACGTTGTTTTTGTGTTTTGGCCCAAATTTAAGACTTGGTCAAGTTGTATTATTATTATTAGCATAGACTATTATTGTGAAAATATGTAAATAAACAAATAAATAATTGTGATACCTAACAAGGAGGGTTTAGCTCAAGAACGTTTCTTAACTTAGCCGCCTGATGCGGACCTGTTATTATCGTTGTGAGACAACCTACTATTATTCCTATCAGGATGTTGAATTATGTGCGTATTTCAGTGCTTAGACTCTATTCACTTATCAATCGAGTATAAAATTACATCGTATTTGATTGGGACTTTATTCGATCCATGAAGAGTCTGAACTTGTTCTTCCCTCAATCATTTATATGTAATCAATTTTGATTATGATTTTAATGTCATGTTTATAAATATAAAATTCTTATTTACAAACATTCGTGTCTCTTTTCACACGTTATTTGAATTAAGCCGGAAATTGCGGAAGGCCATGAGAATTGGTATTAATTCGAGATGATTTTGTTTTAAATATTTAATGACGAATATATAATATTCACTCCGTTCTTATTGAACTACAATTCCAATGAAATAGGGAATTTAGCAAGATTTTTAGGCTTTTTTTTTTTTTAATTTTATTATCCCGTATCGAGTATTTATGAAGGACATAAGAGTTACAACCTCTCGTGATAGATAAATTGATGAATTATTGGGCCAAGCTGGATTTGAACGGTATAGACATATTACCAACAAATTTTACGGTCTATTCTAATTAATTGTTTGAGCATCGTTTCCAATAATATAAAAGGAACTAGTACACATCACTATCTAGCTACCTTCCCCACATGAGTGATACTTACACATAAAACGTGCATAGAATATTCACAACAAACAATGAGAATGTCCTCATCTCTATTTCTTTATTCTAATGGTGTCGCTTCTCCATTTTGCTTTGTGTACTTCAACTTGAAACCTCCCACAGCAAACAAATTGGTTGCCTACAGCAAAGTCTAGAATTGACATGCTTTTGGTTCTTACTCGTTTTCTTTGTTTTTGTTTGTATTTTGATTTTATTTTTTAAATTTAAACTAAATTAATATACTATAACTTTTCTTGATACAACTTTTATGTTATTCAATTATATATTAAGTTTTCTATATTTTCAATATATTTTTTACATAAAAAGCTTCTTTGTTTAAAATATGTTTTATATATTCACTAATTTTTACTAACTGGTTATAATAAAAGAGTAGTGGTTTTAAAAGGTATGACTTTTATATGATTTTAACATTCCATCAGAATATTATAATTTTATTTTTTATTTTAATAGAAGATATTTGTTTTTAATTTTAGTTTTCATTTAGAGATACAATGATGTGAAGTTTACAATTTGAAAAAAAAAAAAATTCACCTTTGAGAAGGAAATATACAATGAGAAAAATAGTGAATAATTCCTTATTTAAGGTGTTATATTATATAAAATGTTGTATATTTTTTAAACTAGACTCTTATAATATAACGAAAAAATAATATATAAAATAAATAATTAATTATAATTTCTCATTTTTTTATTGTAATTTAATCGAAAACCACACGTAATTATATTAGTAAGATTAATAAAAAAATTAAAAATAAATTGTTTCATTGACACACCAAAAAAATATCCAAAAATAAAAACATTAAACTCTCCTATTAATTGATAAAGGAGTATCAACTTTGAGCTATTCGTAACGGGATGAATTTCAATACTTTTAAAATGAAAATGATAATAAGTGAATCGTAATAATTGATTTGATAATTTTGTGGCAAGAGAAGAAAGACTAGAAATAGAATTGCCCCAAATGCACGCTGTATTTTCATGCGGTCGTTTTTCCCCATTAATTGATATTCCAGCTTTCAAGTCCCTTTCTCAAACCATCATATACTCAAAACAACCATCAATTAATCACTAATCATCTATTTTCTATCTAGTTTTTCCAAGTCAACTTTCTCCACCATTTTTACTATATATTTTTTCCTTTCTTATTTAATTTTTTTTCATACATTTAGGAGGAAGTCTCGTGTCAAACCATTTGACGACGATATTTCAACAACTAAATTCAATACGTATATTGTTATAAGTATACAATACTTTAGAGGTTAAAATTGTCATTTTCTTCATTAGAAGCGATATTTCTGCCATTTAAACTCAATACACGTGTTTTCTTCTTTACATGCGATATTTATTGTTTTAACATAATCCCAATATATCATGGACTAATATTTGATATATCGGAGACTAAACTTACACAATCGTGATACATCAACAGCTAAAATAAATACATCAAGGGTTAATATTCAATACGCAATCAATTCAAGACTAAAAATTGACACGCATATTTTCCAAACATATATAACCGTGATATTTTATAAGCTAAAATCGATACACACCGACTGGTCCAGAAAGTCGCAGACAAGTATTTGTCCATATTTAAATCCCCCTTTTTTGACTAATTAAACACGCATGCTTTAGGCCCTATATTTACTACTAGAAAGTGTGGTCATGACTAATTAAACACTACATATACTACTATAAAACAGCTCTAGCTTTACTGTAAGAACTGATTTTCCAGTTGTATCCCTTCAAATTTCAATTCCATTCATCGCTCCTAGAAATTAAGAAATTTCTTCCATTCTTCCCCAGCTTCCATTTAAGGTAACAAATGTCCACATTCATCAATAATAATCCTCCAAATCCCACAAAATCCCATTAAATTAATTCTCAATTCTGTGATAAGAATTTTTTTTTTTTTTTTTTTAAAAGATGCATAATCACTGGGGAGGATCGCTGGAGATCCATTCCGGCGACCAGACGTCGCAGACGGGGGACGAAAAGAGCCGGAACATGGAATGGGACAGGGCGTCGGTGTCGCAACAATACAACCACCTCGACGAGACGCAGCAGAGCTGGCTGTTGGGCCCGCCGGAGAAGAAGAAGAAGAAGTACGTCGACTTGGGCTGCGTCGTTTGCAGCACCAAGGCCTTGAAATGGACCGGCTACGGAATTCTTATCGCGTTCTTGGTGATCGGACTTCCGGTGATGATAGCCAAGCTGGTGCCGAAGCACAAGCAGCCGCCGCCGCGTCCGGATAATTACTCCGCCGCGCTCCAGAAGGCCCTCCGTTTCTTCGACGCCCAAAAATGTACGTCCGTTATATTTAATTTTCCTTTTTTTTATTTAATTTTTTATCTTCCTGTGAATGAGTTTTTGATTAATTTGATCCGATGGCCGGCCGGCGTAAATTAGTTAGTCAAATGTTGAATTTCGGAAATTGGAAACAACCCATGTTAGTGAAATCATGAGTTGGTCAAAACTCGGTTGCTAATTTTGTGTTGTTATGTTAAGAATGACTTTAAAAAGAAAAAAAAAAATTGAAATAAATGATTAAAAGTATATTCAAAATTTAAGAAAAATGTGTTTACTAGAATATGATTTTTAAATTATGAAATAGAAGTGAAAAAATAGAAGTGAAAAAATAGAAGTAAAAAAACCGGAAATGAGGGTTACCAAACAAGTTTGAAGGAATATACTAGAGTATATTTTACTCTGTAAGATTATAATTTAGTTATCGAACTATTCGGTCATTGGATGAAGTATTTCAATCATAACTCAATATTAGTAATGCATTAAATGCTAGTATTAGATGACGAATGGTCGATTATGTGACAAAACAACACCATTTTTCTCGTATTTATTAATAATGCTAGTGAGAAGATCCAATTTTTTGGTGAATATTTGTAGTGTTATCCAAATCTTGGTCTGTAAATGGCTTGGAAGGGGAGCTGAAAAGGGAGGGCGGGGGAGCTCTGAACAAAGTTTACGCGTTAGAATATTGTAGTAAAGTAGTGTGTTATTATAGAAAGCCACGAAGTTGAAGCAACTGAATTAACGTAGTAATGGATGTCAATATCATAGTCTCAAAAAGAAAATTAATAATATAGGGAATGGTGATTTAGGATTAGCCTTACAACTTTATTTCAATTGTACCTTTCAAATAGTAGGTACTTTAGATATTCACATTACATAAAGATGTTTTCGTGTGAAAATATTTTACTCATTCCGATCAAAAATAAAAGATGTTTCAAGAGAGACTAACCATTTTCAAAATAAATAACGTTTCACTAAAAAAAAAAGGTAATGTTTTTCTCAAGTTATTGTCTTAACTTCTATACCCGAAAAAGTTAGTGATTATCTTAAATACATAGCCTGTTATTTCTATTGGGTTTTGGAAACAGGTTTTGAAAAAAAAAAAAAAAAAATTGATTTTGAAAATAATTTTTAAATGTGAAAAGTTTATTAAGAATATAAAAAAGTGTAATTGAAAGGTAAAAAAATGTATCGAAAATAATGAGAAATTAGTATAATATTCAAAACTATCAAAATCATGTTTTTGAAAACACAGAGAAAAACATGTCCTTAATTGGATTACAACTTCATAACTCCTATTAGTAATATGAAATTACAATGGTTAAGGGATTTTTTTTGTCAATTTAAATGGATTATTAATCTGTTTGAAAAATTCTAAAACCTTTTTATTCTAGACCAAATGGAGTATATACTCCTATATACCGCGTTTTTAATACTGAAATAAAAGTGGTTTATTAATAATGAGAATGAGTTTTGGGACTCATGACTTTAGGAAAAGGGAGAATAAAAGCAGCAAATTACTTTTTTGAGTTAATATTATATTATTAATGAGTTAGATAAAGCAGCAAATTAGTAATTAAGCAAAGTCTGTATGGTTTTTAGATTTAGACCAAGAAAATTGAGAGAGAAAAAGTATTACTTTTACATGTAATTCGCCCAAAATAATTTTGTAAAATTTACGTTTGTATTTTATTTTTCTTCGTATTTTTACTATTATAATTATGTGCGATTCATAATTAAATTACGCTTACAAAATAAAGATGTTAATAAAAAGGATGATGGCCAATTAATTAGTTCAGGTGTTATACATCTCGACACATAAAAATTAGAAGTAATTAGTATTTTTTTTTCATCGGGACAGAGGGAGTAATAATTAGTGGGAAAGACTATAATCTATTCAAATAACTCTTCGGCTTTGTATAAATTAACTATGCAATTGCATACTCAGTTTCGTAGACAAAATTTCAATGGCTGAATGGTTCCTTAAAATGACTATAGTCTCGTCGGTAATGAATATACTTACATACTAAGCGACGCGTTCTTTTGTTAAGAACAGATAGATACGTACGTGTTGGTTTTTAAAAGTGTTTACAAGAAAAAGGTAACGCATTTTGGGGAACTTTGTTGTTATTTAGTTAGTTGTCCGTCCACTGAGATTTCTGCCCATCATGATTCAAAATATTGGCTGCCACGTAAATAATATCGAGGTTGATGAGTCATTTTATTTAAATTTACAAATTACAATATTTGATCAAAATATTAAAACGAAGTATTTTCAATTGAAATTTTTATGTATATAAAATAAACACAATAACATAGAATAATTTAGACCCAAAAAAAAAAAAAAAAAATCTCATCATTTGACGCACATATGTTATCAAAATTAGGCGTTGAAAATTCATGTTATAATTAAATTATTCACAGCAAATTTCACACTTGGTCAATGTCATAAAGAAATACAAATTAAATCTCGTCACAATATTTGTTAGGACAGGCACATCCATTCATACGTAGTTAGCATTTGCATTTGAATTTGTCAAATGCTTCTCATGTTTTTTTTTTTTTTTTCCTTTTCTAAAGCAATTTGTCAAAGTGTAATTTGATGTTAATTTTTGTATAGTTGACTTTGGTGCCTCTCTGTGTTTTCTAAAGGATCATTGCGAATATCTCTCTTTACTTTACTACTACAATTTCTTTACAAAATACTAATTATTTTATTTTATTTTTTTAGGGAAAAAGAAAACAACCTTACACTTTAGTTTAACAAAGAGTTACGCTTATAATTCTCTCACCTTCATTTCATTTCATTAGAAGAGTTCAGTTTCAAATTTTGTACTCTTCAAACCCTTACTAATATAATAATGTATAATCCTTAATTAACCCACACTTAAAAAGTAGATTGAAATAAACGGTAGCAGATTAGTTATTTTAAGTGTTGTGTTTTGAAATCCATAATTTAACTTGTATAACTTGTACATTTTCGAAACTCGACTCTTCTAACGAAACGCGTGGCGTAATGAAAATAGTATTAAAATCATTATTCTCTTAGTAGGACAGAGAAAGCAGCGATACACAAAAATTTCGAATTACACTCCATTATAGAAATTTCTACCTTCCTCATGACTTTGTAGAGACATACTTGTTCTGAGCTGTTTTTTCCTTTAGATAAAGTAAATATTGATATTTGATGCTTGACTTTTGGAAAATTCAGCTGGGAGATTGCCCAAGAACAATGGGGTTCCCTGGAGGGGAAACTCAGGATTGCAAGATGGATCAACTCTGACAGATGTCAAAGGAGGATTGGTGGGTGGATACTATGATGCAGGAGACAACATCAAGTTCCATTTCCCCATGTCTTTTGCTGTGACCATGTTGAGTTGGAGTGTTATAGAATATGAACACAAGTACAAAGCCACTCAAGAGTATGATCATGCCAGAGAACTCATCAAATGGGGCACTGATTATTTACTCCTCACCTTCAATTCTACAGCAGACAAAATTAACAAAATTTATAGTCAGGTAATTCTCATAAAACTTACCTTTTTCAAACATGTTTGTTTTGTACATTAGTAGTACTTATATAGCTTATTCACATGGAATACCCAGGTTGGAACTGCAACAAATGCTTCCACTACACCTGATGATCATTACTGCTGGGAGAGACCTGAAGATATGGACTACCCGCGAGAGGTGCTCACAGCTACTTCGGCACCAGATCTTGGCGCCGAAATGGCATCAGCATTGGCAGCAGCATCCATTGTCTTTCGCGACGATAGTCTCTACTCCAAAAAGCTTGTCAAAGGTGCAAAAACAGCCTATGATTTTGCCAGGAGGAGCGGTGGGCGCACGCTGTATTCCAAAGGCAATCCCAAGATTGAGCCCTTTTACAACTCCACAGACTATTGGGATGAGTATTTGTGGAGCTCTGCCTGGATGTACTATGCCACTGGAAATGTTACCTACCTTACATTGGCAACTAAACCTCAAGGCTTTACAAAGCATGCAAAAGCGGACTCCATGATCCCGGATTTGAGTGTTCTGAGCTGGGATAACAAGTTGCCTGCTGCTATGCTGCTGTTGACAAGAATGAGGATGGTGTTGAACCCGGGCTATCCATATGAGGAAATGCTCAAGAGCTATCACAACCTCACTAGTCTTACAATGTGCTCTTATCTTGAAAGATACCATGTGTTTAACTGGACTAAAGGTATATATACACTTTCTGTGAATATTCTCACATCAATTAGCCTTATTGCTTCCTAAACCAATGAGATGTGTTAATCCTGTTGAATAACCTCTAGGTGGACTGATCGAGCTGAATCATGGCCGCGGGCAATCTCTTCAATATGCTGCTAATGCTGCGTTCTTGGCATCCATTTTTGTTGATTATATGAATGTCACAGGTGTTCCAGGCTGGTATTGTGGCCCTGACTTTGTAACCCTCCAAGAACTCCGCAAATTTGCTACTTCTCAGGTTTGCTGATCCCCATTAACTCTAGTTCTCAGAAATTCGCTAATACTCTTTTCGTCCAACTAAAAAAGTCATGTTCCTAATACTGAAAACAATATCAGAGTATTAGAAATGAGGCTCTTTTAGTGGGACGGATGGAAGTTATATTTTACTTGACACATTATTTTGTCATAAATATAATCTCACCAAAAGTGAAGCTCTTGTGCCACAATGTTCTAATTTGTTCATAACCTTTCTCTGTTTGCTTTTGCAGATAGATTACATTCTTGGTGCCAACCCCCAAAATATGAGCTATGTAGTTGGAGTAGGCTCCAAATATCCTAAACATGTGCATCACAGAGGGGCATCCATCCCACATGACAATGTGAAACACACGTGTACCGGCGGGTGGAAGTGGCGCGACAGCAAAAATCCGAACCCCAACACCATTGCTGGAGCCATGGTTGGAGGGCCAGATAAGTTTGATAAGTTCAAGGATGTTCGGACAGACTACAGCTACACAGAGCCTACCCTTGCTGGAAATGCAGGCCTGGTTGCAGCACTGGTGTCCTTAACAAACAGCGGCGGCCTCGGGGTTGACAAGAATGGGATTTTCTCAGCAGTTCCGCCACTTTATTCACCAAGTCCACCCCCACCAGCACCATGGAAGCCCTGAACTGAAAGAAAAAATGAATATGGCTTCTGTTTGTACAAAATACATTTCATTATACTTCTTGATGATATTTTGAAATGATAAAGGCTCATCAGAGCTTTCATTCTGAATTTTGTGTTTATTTAACCAAACAAGAATGCCCTTGTGAACATTTTAAGAGAACATTATACTCTTATCGCTTTTGTGTAAAGGGAAATGATTGGGAAAGTAAAAATATAGAGTGAATCATGTGGCACTGCATGATAGTTACATTTGGTAGTTTTAATTTTAGATGTGTCCGATAAAATTTTGCAATGTCAGTCTATTTTGCAATGTCAGTCTCAGTCGCTCTACAATTTCACTCTGAATTTTTACTGAATGTATCATCACTCGTAAATGTGTAAAAATGTAGAAGCATATGTCATATTTACAGGAAGAATAAAAGGTCTAGGAGATTGAACTTGCTGGAATCAATTTCATTTTATAAGTACTGTTGCTTTTCACAGTTTATTCCAGGAATCCTTCCAAAAGAATGAACCTGATACTATTTAACTACATTTTGAACGCTTCATGAAAGAATAAAATGTTCAATGATCAACAGATATTTGCAGCCTCACTCTTCCATGTATAGAAGACTATTGCTGGGAGCAGGATCCCGGCTCGTCAGGGGCGGCGCGGCCCATTCCCCTCAATGGAGCAGCAGCTACTCCCCTTCTGTTCAACAAGCATCTAAAATCAGATAACCTTTCTGTAACTTCCCTTGGAAACTTGGCTAGCTTTTCAAAAGGAGTCCACAGTCTCTCTGCATTAATTAGGAGGTTTGTCAGTATTCACTTCACAGAGTTTTCCAAGATTGTTCAAATCTTGTAGAAGTACAGAAGATTACCTGCAGCAGCGGCAGCTCGTGGCCATATAGTTTGTTCGATATCTGAGGCATCGATATGTTCTCCCCACATGCATACTTCACCACCTAGAACCAGTGCTTGTTCCTCAGGTTTTGTGATATTTGCAAGGGGCTCATTGGAGTAGAAACCTTCCCACAATGCATCCAAATGGTCCAAATACCACTTATCCTGGTTACTAACTATGCACCGCAATCCGGCTGCAACTACTCTCTGTGCTACACCACTTCCAAGCCTGTCATTCCATGAATCATCATATAACAATGGTTATTTTTAAAAAAAACTGTACTCCTCCCTCCGTCCATATAAAGAGTCCTGTTTCGGGTTGTACCTTCTGACTCAAAAACAATTGTACCATTGAACTCTTTTAATGGGACAGAGGGAGTGCCAAAAAGAAGCAGCATGAATGAATAAATACATAAAAAGAATGAGTACCAGTTGTGAACCACTGTTTTCGGGTTCAGCTTGCTACCAAAATTGTTGAATGTCTCTTCCCTGTAAGGTTTAACAGCTCTAGTTAGGATTGGCCTTTCCTTGATGCAGAAATGACTGAAAAGTTTCTCCAGTGGACTAAGTTTTGTACCAGTTTATCATTTCATAACCATGGGATAGAGCTATTTTCTGTGCTTTCAACACAAAGTACTGATAAGCCTCAGCTGGACTATAGTTTTGCTTTTTTAACCTGTTCAATCAAACAGTTGTTTCAAAACAGATGAAAAATCGACTTGAGAAAAGAGATTCTAACATCCTCATTCGAAATTCATATCCACATACACTCAAAGTTAAGGGAAAAGCCTATCACATTCATCATAAAGTGGAAATAGCAGAGGGATCATGTACTGATATGCAGCCAGTTTTCAATCATTGAACACTTTATGACTATAATGTAATGAAGTTTGAGAAATTCAGCAATAGAAGCCATCGTAAACATGAATATGTTCACCCCACAAATTGTGAAGGATCATCAAATATTAGGAGTGTATTTACCAGTCCCTTATGTGAGGAGTGATACTCCAGCAAGCTGCAATCACCATAAGGTTGTAAATGGTTAGTCTTTGCTATAGGTTGAGAAATATTACGTAACTTTTGAAAGCTAAAGCACTGTAACAAACATAATCAATCTGAACTAAGTTCATAAAACAAGTCTATATTTTTGGTAATAAAACAGACAATGTCAATATATACAAGCAGAATGAAAGATGTGAAGCTCACAGGTATTGACTTCATCGCCCCCAAGGTGGACAAATTTGTACTTGAACACCTTGCTGAAATCTGGAAATTAGAAACAGTTAGCTCAGAAGAGTTTGAATTTTGTAGTCCTGCAAAAAGGTAGACCGGGTATACTAAAGAAGTCTCACCTGAGAGAATTCCATCAATTAATTTGAAAGTAAAATCACTGGATACATCAAGGGGCTGTGTACAATTCTCTGAAGGCCAGAGTTTTGGATAACCAACTCCCCTGGAAGAAAACCGGAAAACCAGATACATATAATAACACAAATGCTTCATAAACAACTTTTAAATGAACTGCTAAATCCAGTTCAGCATTCACATTACCAGGATTCAGCATGTCCCGGTACATCGAGTTCTGCCAATACATTAATTCCTCTTCTTTTAGCATAGCTGCAGCATTAAATTACAGACAGACATTTAGGAAGCTTTAGTAGAGAAAATATGTAAGAACACCCCAAGAAAACCGAGGAAAATGCAGATAACTTGCCTCACTAGTTCAGCAGCTTCAGCCATTGTGTACCTTTCTGAACTAGAATAAGAACCTTCCCATAGCTTTGGAAATGAAGGAATCTCAAGAGGGAACGATTGTGTGTCCACAATGTGCCAATGGAGCACATTCTGCAATGCCAACAAGAAGTGTCAAGAGAAAGGTTTATAGTATTAGAAAGTGGACTCTTCTAATGGAACGGAGGGATTAAAACATACCAGTTTAGCATATGACATAGAATCAATGACCTTCTTAATCACTGGCAGAGGCAAAAAGTGCCTAGATGTATCTGGACAAAACAAAATTGAGGTTGCCATTAGCATCTATGTAAACAAAATGCAAAGAAGCTAAAGCGGTTAACACTTCGCCTTGGCAATGCATTTGATGGAGGCATCTCACCAATCAAAAGCCCGCGATAAGGAAACCTCGGTTTATCAGAAATGATCCAAGGAGCTTGGCGAAGTTCAATGGCTCTTGTAGTAAAATTAAAAGAGCAGACTTGGCTAAAT
Source organism: Leptodermis oblonga (assembly GCA_016801395.1). Lineage (NCBI taxonomy): Eukaryota > Viridiplantae > Streptophyta > Magnoliopsida > Gentianales > Rubiaceae > Leptodermis > Leptodermis oblonga. Next base: position 5,812,872 of record CM028756.1, on the reverse strand, counting down.
GTCTGTAATAGACCCAAACAAAATAATTCAGGTTTCATTTTAATTCCTTCATTCAAGAAAAGAAATGCTAGTTTGAGCAAGAAATGAAACCTCAAATCCATGTAATGCCCCATAAACTGTTTGTGCCTGCATGGAAATCAAAACTTAAAAATCAGAATCTGATTTATACTCCCTCCGTTCCATTAGAAGAGTGTACTTTTGAGTTGTTTGTACCACTGAACTCTTCAAGTAGAACGGAGGGAGTAACAAATTTACAACCTCAACTCATGAATGCAACAAAATGACTGAGACTCACCTCGATACGCGCATAAATCGGATTCCCCTGTATGGGAATCGATAACTTATATGATTCATCAACTGCATACTGTAACTGCAAGATTGCAATGAAAATTAGACAAGCACAATTTGCTGATGAAATCTAAAGGCTGCAGAGTAGAGTTCATAAAAGTCCAATTGCATAAAAAAAGGAAAAACAGAACAGAGAAACTTAAGGATTCAAACGTTGTACCTCATCACTGGGAGATAGAATGACAACATGAAGCCCCCTGACCACCGGAAAGGAGCCGTAGCCGGAGCTGGAGCTGGAAGCATTGGCTTCAAGGACATGTCCTCCTTTAATAACATTAACAACTCTGGAGAATCCCTCCTTGAGTATCCCTGAAGCATCACTGTACTTGCTTCCCTCTGTCTTGAGCCCAAGATTATCAATATCAAGAAAGAGTTTTTCTTTTCCAGTGATCACTGATGCTGGCATTGGCCATATGTTGACGCGCTTCTTGTCGGCACCGGCAACTGATAATGTTATCACCAGAACTTGAACCAATAAAAGCCCAAGAACAATCTTCTCAACCCTTATGTGCTTCATCACAGAATTCTGCCCACAAAAACGAAAATAAGAGTATTATTATGACTACAAAATTCACAATTCTGAATTCTTTACAATGCCTTTCATTAATCAACAGAATTCAAAGAAAAACACTTGAATCTCATGAATTTTTTCACTTTTCAAAGCAGAGAAAACCCAAAAAAAAAAAAAAAAAAAAAAAGAAACTCAGAAACAGAAGCTGCTTTCAGCTGAATTAATGAACCGAACTGAAAATGGGAATGTGGGATGTTCTTGAAAAAAGCTTCTAATAAAAACCCACTAGCAAAACAGTAATGGGTAATTGAATTAATAATGCAAAAGGCAGAGTAAAGAAGACAACCTGAAGAAGAAGAAGAATAACTACATTAAGATAAGGTATGGTAGTTGTTATAACTTATTATAAGTATATACAGTTTCAGTTCAACAAACCAACCAAGAAACACAAAACTAGACATGATTTGACGTACGCGTCGCATCTATGTTACTGTAAATCATGTGAAAGAAAGAAAGAAAGAAAGATTGTTTTTTCTTTTTTTAATCTTTTTATGGGTGAAAGTGGGAATTGTGCGTTCCAGTTTAGAGTGTTTGTCGTGATGTTTAATGAATAAAGACAATGAGTTGTGTTTGATCGGGTATTTTTGTTAAGAGTTTGGTTTGTCCGTATTTGATTGGTGGGCACGACAGTTACCCAGATTCCTCCCACATTTATACTGTCTTTAACCGCCACCCAGCTTCCTCCCAAATTGTTTCGTTTTGAAAACGATTTTGGTTTTAACAGTAAATTTAATATATTTTAATCATATTTTATCACTTCTAATACAATTTTTTACTATTCAGTATCTACTTTTTACATTTTCAATACACTTTTTACATTATAAAACTATTTTCCAAAACTTATTTTCAAAATCGTTTTCAAAACGCTCAAAAAGAACATGCCAAAGATTATGAGTAAATAATGTTTCAATTTTATGTATGGCTAAATAAACTTATTTACAATTTACCCATGTATTATCAATATTTTAACGCTCGGTGCCATTGTGTCACAGGTCGCTTTTTTGAATCGCCATGTAGCAAGTAATGTTCGCCAGCCAATTCTAACTTAGAAATCGAATAAAGATAACTGATATTTACGAAAGAGTGTCGAAGCCCTATGTAGAGGCCAAGATCGAGTTGGCACCACGACGAGGCCATGTTTACTCGAGGCTTCAACGTTGAGCGGCATGGGTTGCAACAAGACGCTGAAGGACCGTGCATGCATCGGTAGAGTTGCAGGGCAAGTATGAGAAGCCGCAAAATACTAGAAGAGCCATGTTTCGAAAACGTATAACTTTTTTTTTTTTTTTTTTGGGTTAAAGGTACTACATTTAAAATAAGTAATTTATCACTATTTATTTCATTAAAGCTCTTACTTTTTAAGCATGCCTAATTGTGAACCATATATATTTATATTAGTAATGAGATGTAAAATAAGAAAAATAAAAAATAGAACTTCCAGTGATACAAAACAATTTTTGAAACATGATTCTCAAATGGGACGTAAGAAGTACTATTTATCCTCCTGTGTTTGTAAAATTATTAATAATTTATTTTTATGTGCTTTAAATGTAGAAGAATTAAGTGTTAGTTTTAAATACACTAAAAATACAGAGAAAGTGAATAGTAAAATGTTGGTCAAAATATTTATATATAAAAATGAAGAAGAAAAGAAAAAGAAAAAAAACAAAAACAAAACAGCTTTAATAGTTTAGCAACGGTTAAGGTTTTTTGCCTTAAAAAATGTTTGTACAATGAACGGCCGTGAAAAGTAGGTAAGCCGTACTTAAAAGGATGTATTGTTTCTTATGTCGTCTTCTTGCATTAATGTCATGAGTTAAACCTTTGAATGCTAAATTGGAGTAATAAGTTCGGAATCTACATATTACTGTTCTAAAATATCTAAAATAAACATTTCAGTTTCGAAGGTTGAAGATGACTCATATGTCATTACGTCGAAGTTGAGATCACGATAGAAGCATTAATTAATTTTAGCCTTCATTATTAGGTTGGGTTTATTTATTTATTTGTTTATTGTGGTGGAGCGTGGTTTAGGAGATTAAGGGCATGTTCGTTAGAGAATTTTAAGAGATATTTTGAAAAACATGTTTTCAAGTACATGTTTTTCAAAAGAAGCAAACGAACATATGGAAAAGAAATGAAAAAAAGGGTTTTAAACAACTATTTTAGTAAAAGAATTTTGAGATACATTTTTCTTTTCTTTTCAAAATCTTGTTTGACAAGGTAGTAGGTAGTAGGCGGTAGGCTTAAAGGAAAAAAAAAAAATTGATAAGCAATAAACAAGATTTCCCCCTCAAGGTTTCGGTTTAGAGAAAAATAGTTTTTGATATTCCGAAAAAAGAATTTGATTTTGGAGAAACAAATTTTGATCTCGAGCCAATTAAGATTTTGATTTTAAAACAGTTTTTAAAATCAACCTGCAAAACTTTCAATCGAACATGCCTTAAAATCTAGAGATTAAAGACTTCATACTCTAGCTAGAGGGTAGGTGACCAAAATGAAATTCTCCTATAGGCATGGGAATTTTTAAAGTCCTGTAAGTTTGCAAAGTGTTTAGATACACAATATATATCCCTAATGGCCTGTTCTTTTTGTTTTGTTTTGAAAACGATTTTGGTTTCAACAGTAAATTTAATATATTTTAATCATATTTCATCATTTTCAAAACAACTTTTTACTATTCAGCATCTACTTTTTACATTTTCAATACAGTTTTTACATTATAAAACTATTTTTCAAAACTTATTTTCAAAATCGTTTTCAAAACGCCCAAAAAAAACATGCCATAAACCTAAAAAGTAGGTTATATATGTGGTAGGGTGTTCATTCCTGAGTAGATGGTGGATTTATGACTCATTCAAATTTGGGGAATTTTTTTTTTTTCAACCTAAAAAGTAGGTTATATGTTGGGGTGTTGATTGTGAGTTTATCCTGCTCTTTTGATGGGTTTGAAAATTAGTTTTTGAAAAATAATTTTATAATGTAAAAAGTTTATTGAAAATATAAAAATACATAACTGAAAAGTAAAAATTATATTGAAAATGATAAAAACTGATTATATAATATATTAAATTTAACATTGAAACTAAAACTAAAATCAAAATGTAAATAACAGGCATTTTGATTTGGCTCATTCAAATTTGGGAATTTTTCTTTTTCTCAACCTAAAAATCAATGTGCATGTGTTATGACAATTTGCTATAAATTTGATGTTATGTCAACCTAGAATGGACTAGTTACTATATATACTTTATAATATTAAAAATAGAATTGCAAGGTAGAATTTTTCTAATAGAACAAAATGAGTAATTACTAGTATTATAATTAATGTTGCTATAAATTCGATGCTATGTTAACCTAGAACGTCTACTTTGCAATACTGAAAATAGAATTGCAAAGTAGGATTTATGTAATTGAACAAAGTGAGTAATGTATTGAAAAATAAATAAATCAATAGAAGGATCCATTACCATTCTTCCCCGCAAAAAGACTCCGCTGCCCTTTAAACTTATAGTTGTGGTGCTTCCGAGTTGAAGGCTTGGACTTGAAGCCACGCCTCATTACCTATTTTGCCCCTACAGATCATATGCTTGTGATCAATTTATCTTTAAAGATTAAAACAAAAAAATGATAACTTTTTGAATTTAAAAGTAACGTTTTAATAAATTCCGTAATTGATTTATAAATGCTTCATACTTATTACCAAAAAAAAAAAAAAATTTGTTCTATTTATGTAAACTCAACACACAGAAAAATAGGCCTAAAATGTTTCTGAAATTATTGAATTTCCCATGCATGTAATACTTAAATTTGATAATGGTGTATAAATCAAGAAGGAACATAAATACCAAAGGCAAATTAATTTAATTCAAATATGTCTTTTGGATGAAATAAAATGGATGAAATGACTTACACCTTTTTCGACGTAAGCTCCTCTGCGTTCTGGATTCCAAAAAAAAAAAAAAAAAAAAAACTCAAGAGTTTTTGTAATCTTAAAAAGTTAATTCAAACCTAAAAAAGTAGAAAAAATTCTTAATGATCTCTCTAACCCTCTCTGTGAGTCCTAAAAACCTAGGATTTGAATCATTGGCTCTTGAAAGAAAATTAGACAAAAGAAGCACCTCATGAAAAGCTATAGGGTGCACCGCTAATATTTGTTTGGTTTATGAGCTTTTTGTTCCATAGTATTTAAGGCCCTATGTTTTAGAGGCGTGCGTAATATTTACTATTTATGTTTTAGAAAAGGCGTTCGTGAGTAAATTTTGCTACACGTCCTATATTTTAGAGGTGTGTGATATATGAATATTCACTAACGCCCTATATTTTGGATGCATGAGTGACACCTGAATTCTAGAGATTTGAATATATATATATATATATATATATATATATATATATATATATATATATAGTTAATAACTCCGTTGATCCCGATCTCTCAAGCTTAGTTTCATGATCATTCTTTAAATTTGATCTCATATTGCACTTTTGTCCTTTAACTTAAAACTGCTTTTCTTTGGTCCCCAAATTTGATTTTCCATTTCGATACAGTCTTCCGTTTAAATTTTGACCAAAACCAACTCAATAGCACATACAAATTAAATTAAGTTGAAACCATAATTCAATTTCAGACATTAATTTCTTTCGCAACCTTAAAATAAGTAAACTAATTAAAACCAGATTTTAATCATAAGCACACTAAACCAACACATCTAACAATGCTACAAACAAATGGGGAACCGCCTGTTGTTTGAATTTTGAAAGAACACCATCAGCCGGCAGCAGAACAACGCACTGTAGTATTGCTTGTATTTTTTCTAATGGAATATTTTTGTTTGTATATTTGTACTTGTCTTATCCTTATTAATTTTAGTAGGAGTGATAACCGAATGAGTCTCTTGTCAGATCGTCTAAAGGTTTGACGAGCGATAATTCATCAGCTTAATTTGATATGCGTTTTCTCTCGATACATGTTGTTTTAACATAATCGCGCACATTATAGCTCAATACGCAATATTTCAGCGTTTAATTAACTCCGCAATACATCAGAGGCTAATCTCAATACGGGATACTCCCTCAACTAAACTCGATCGATGCATGTGTTTTCATAACATAATCATGATACTTTAGAGGTTAAACTTGATACGCGCATTGTTGAACTGTCAGACGCGACAAAATTTTGTGCTTTACAATTAAATTAGTAAATGATTTTGTAATTAGACGGTAATCATTATTTCGCCAAGATAAATGATAAAAATATACTCCCTCTCTGTCCAATATAAAGATTCTATTTTCAAAAAAAAAAATTCTTGTCATGTTAAAAGAATATATTTTGAATTTGTTTACATTACATACCATTACTAATATAATAATATGTGGTCTAAAATTAACCCTTATTTAGAAAGCAAGGATATATATGAAAAATATTATGTCAAATTACATAATTTAAGTGTTGTACTTTACAACGCATAATAAGTTGTACATTTTTTTAAATAGACTATTTTAATGAGACTGATGAAATAATTAATTGGGCCAAGCCTGTTACTTAACTCAGGCTAATGCTAAATTACACATTGATTCAAGACTAAACTAACTAATGTGGGCCAAACTCGTTAACTTTGGACTACAAATATACTCTGCCTCAGTTTAAACAGACAGGTTAAGGGCCTGAAGACAATATGTCACCGGTCGCTATTTTGAATCACCAAAATAAGCGCGCCGTGTGGCAAGCAAGGCTACCGCTAGCCAAGCTTCCACCAACTCCCGCATCTGGGACTCGATCCTGAAGTACTTGTAATATAGCCCATCCGAATCAATGAAAATAGACAAAGGCAAACTCATAAGCCAAAGCTTGGTTTTCATTAATAAAAGAAGAAAAATTACAAGAAATAGCCAAGAGCTTAATTGGGTGGTGGGAATCCAACTCCTGCTTGCATTACATCACCCCACCAACAACTAGAAAGGCTAAAATTCAGAAGTGCCCTGGGGGGGGTGGGGGGGGGGGGATCAAGGCGTACAAAATGGGTGATCTTGTGAAAGATCACTTAACATATACAAGGTTGGGCGCCGTTGGATTCGGTCGTTGTGGTGCTGGGTGCTCGGCGCGCTGATGCTGTGGCGGGCGCGCTGATGCTGTGGCGGGCGCGCTGAGGTGCTGGTGCGAGGCACGCGCTGAGGCTGGGTTGTGGGCGCGCTGATGCTGGGGCGTGGCATGCGCGCTGATGCTGGGGCGCGGGTGCGAGCTGATGCTGGGGCGTAGCGCACTCGCTGATGCTGGGGTGCGGGCCCACGCTGAGAAGCTGATGAGCGGGGGCACACCACTGGTGCTGGGGCTTGGGCGCGCGCTAAGGCTGGGGTGTGGGCGCGCGCTCAGGCGGTGTTGTGCGACGCGTCGTGCGATTCCGCTCCGTCGGATCTCAACTTTGAGCACGAGCTACAACATGTCATTTTATTCTCATAGGGCATCGATGGGGTTGCGGGGTAAGCACGGGAGGTGCGCCCCGTAACACCATCGATGCCCTATGAGCATAAAATGACATGTTGTAGCTCGTGCTCAAAGTTGAGATTCGACGGAGCGGAATCGCAGCACGGGAGGTGCGCCCCGTAACTCAATAAGAGGAAGAAATAGAGAGAAAAGGAAAGTGTATTGGATTTTGAGAAGAAATTTCCATATTTCAATTGCAATTTGTTTACCTTTCTTGTAACTCCCTTTTTGATCTTTTATTCTTCTTTCTCTCATTTAAATTATGCTAATTCTCAGTTATTACACTTGATTTTTCAATCTTTTATCTATTTTTATGATTACCCTGAATTATGACACATCCTTCTTCATTAAAAATAGACTTGTCATCAAACCCGAGCATTCTTGCACGGGAAGTTCTTCATAGAATCTAAGACTAATAATTATTGAAATTCAATAGTACCAAAAGTTCTCAATGTAGTACCTCTTTTGAAACTAGTAACAATTTCAACCCATGATGTACGAATTGTTATGTTTGTTGAGTAAATCAACGCAACAAAAAAAAAGTTTTACGAAGTTTGAAGTGTTTGTCCCCGAAGCAATGAACTCCTCACCAAATTTAGTGTATGAGGAAGAATCTTTATTTTTGACAATGGAACCCACATCAGGGCTAGACCTCATAGCAGACATAATGGTGCAACCATTCCCTTCCTTTAGTTTATCAATCAACACATTCTCAAATAAGTGTCATCTTACTATGTTTAAAAATAAATAAATTGTAAATAATTTATTTAATGAGATAGAATAAGACAGTCTTTTTTTGGATAGGGAAACATAAGAGACAATATCATCTCTCATGTCTAATGTTATGTTAGTTACTAGTACACTTGAACACAACAGTAAGCAAGTATTTCACTCTCCTACAAAAGATTGGTTGTTTGTCCCCAAATCAACAAGGTAGTTTGAGATTTTTTTAATCTTGTCCTTTTTATAATCGTAATAAAATTTATAATAGCAGAAGAACCAATCAAACAACCCAGAAAATATCCATCCTAAACCAACACGTAGGGGGGGGGGGGCGCTTGGCATAAATTCCTCAATGGGAATGATTGAGGAGTCAATGACAATAGAAATGATTGAGAAGTCAATTGTACTTGGTTAAAATTGTGTAATGGGTATCATTGTAATTGATAATGCTTGGTTTAGTTTATCATTAGCAATGACAATCAGTTAAAATTTTAGTTTTACCCTTTCAATTATACTAAATAAATAACCAAAGTAAAGTAATAAAGTTAGAGAGAAAAAATAAAAGGACAAAATTAGAGAGAGAAAGTAAAATAATAGATGTAGAGAGAGAAAGAGAAAATGTAGAGACTATAAATTAAAAAGATAAAATTAGAGAGAGAAAGTAAAATAATAGATGTAGAGAGAGAAAATTAAATGATAAAAATAGAGATGGTAGAGAGAGAAAATAAAATGAGATATATAGAAAAAGACAGTGAGACAAAGATTTAGAGAGAGAAAGTAAAGTAATAAGTTAGAGAGAGAAAGTAAAGTAATAAAGTTAGAGAGAGAAAAATATTTAGTGAAAGTGAAGTAATAAAGTTAGAGAGAGAAAAAAAATTGAGAGAGAAAGTGAAGTAATAAAGTTAGAGAGAGAAAAAAAATTGAGAGAGAAAGTGAAGTAATAAGTTAGAGAGAAAAACATTTAGAGAGAGAAAATAAAGTAATAAAATTGAGAGAGGAAATCATTTAGAGAGAGAAAGTGAAGTAATGAAGTTAGAGAGAGAAAGTGAAGTAATAAAGTTAGAGAGAGAAAATGAAGTAATAAAGTTAGAGAGAGAAAAAAATTAAGATATAGAAAGTGAAGTAATAAAGTTAAAGAGAGATAAATATTTAAAGATAGAAAGTGAAGTACTAAAGTTAAAGGGGAAAAAAAATTTAGAGAGAGAAAGTAAAGTAATAAAGTTAGAGAGAGGAAGTGAAGAATTAAATTATAGAGAAAAAAAATAGATTGGGCATTTCTGGGGTAGTTGAAGTAAGGGCATTTTTGATAAAAAAAAATATAGTTCACTAACTCCTCAATGGGGTTGGGTGAATACATAGGGGGGTATGTATTGGAATTACGGGAGAGATTGATGAATTTTGATTCCCATTACACCCAACTAAGCATCATCAGTCGCATTTATTTTCAACTGATTTCCATTGCAGCCTTCTACTACACTCAACCAAACGCCTCCTTAGTTGTTTTGGTTGACTTGCGACCATAGGATTTCCATCCTTAATTGCCTTATTATCTTTAATAATTGGGCAAACCCTGGTATTTAATGTTGAATTATACATTAAATCAAGACCAAACTAACTAATATGGGCCAAACTTGTTAACGAATATTCAATAGAATTCGATTTTTGATTTTTGAATTTCAGTTAGGATTGAGTTGGAAACCAAATTTTAAATTCAGTTTTTAATTGGGGGTTTTCATTCAAAACCCGAATTTGCTATTAGTATGTACCTTTTTAGATTAATAATTTAAATGAATGGTATTATATTTGTTCTATGTTAATATTTTTGTAATTTTATACTCCCTCCGTCCCACTCAAATAGTCCATTTTAAAATGTGTATAACTTATTATTGGTTGTGAGGTACAACACCTAAAATAAGTAATTTTCTATCATATTTTTGCTTATATCCTTACTTTAGAAGTAAGGGTTAATTGTGAACTATACATTGTTATATTAGTAAGGGTATATAATGTAAATAAATTCAAAGTAGACTCTTTAAATGTGATAAAAAAAATTTTTAAGTGGACTCTTTTAGTGGGACTGAGGGAGTAATATATTATTAAATATTTCAAATTGGCTTTGCTTATATTATATTCGAAGGAGTAACGATATACTCAGCAACAAATCATAGCAACTTTTTGATAGCAACTCATGTGGCATGCATTTATTGGCCAATTATTTGATATTAATAAAAAAGTAACCAACAAATTATATCAACTTTTTAATAGCAACTCATGTGGCATGCATTCATTGGTTATATTTTTATTAATATAAAATAATTGGCCAATGAATGCATCTCATATGAGTTGCTATCAAAAAGTTGTTATGATTTGTTGTTGAGTATATCATTACTCTATATTCGAATATGGTTTACTTCAAGTTGAATGCAAAAATAAAATCAAACATTGTTTCGGGTTCTTCAAACAGATTCAAATTTGAACCGATATTTGAATTCAATTCGGTTCCATTTTTTGGGTTGAGCTACAAGCTGAGGAAATCGATTTGAGGAATTGGACAAAATCTGTATATCAAACGTATGGATATCTTACTTTTCTTTTTGTCCAAAGGATAAGATAAGCATACACACGCAAATATTATATAACTTCCAACGGCAACAAATTAGAATGCACATATACATTTTAATTATATTCTAATTTATTGCAGTTGAGAGCTATAATATGCATGTGTATGTTTATTCGTAAACAAAGAAAAAAAATCTATAAAGCACGGGTCTATCCCACGTTGAGATAGAAACTGTGTGTTGACGATGATATATAAATGATAAAGTGTAGATATTGTAGTGTAATCCAATTAGTAGGTGACGTGTACAAAGCAGTTAGTGTAGTCAAATTAGTAGCTGACGTGTACCGAGCAGTTAGTAGATGTTTATCATGTGAAATGTGTATGTATAAGATACAGGGCAGCAATTGTAAACATTAAGATAGGTAGCGTAATAGTGAAGCAATTCTGATGTGAACGCTCCTAGCTCATCGACAAGTCCAGTTCAAGGAGATCCAGAAGATGGTGGAGAGAGTGTAGCCGAGGTTCGAGTGCTTCATCGAGGCCCGCCAATGCTTCACGATCCAAGTCCATATCAGAGAGATCCGTTCGTAGATATATTTGGGCCAATGACTCGAAAGAGGAATGCAAAGCTCAAAGAAGACCTTGCAAACTTTGTTCAAAGGTGTGCTACAGAAGCCCAACAAACTTACAAGAAAGCCCATATGAGAATTAGGGTTTTACTTAAGTGTTCTAGAGTTTAAGAGAAATTAAGGTATTGTGCATGTTACCTAATTCTTTTCCTAATTTCTTTTTTTTAGTTCTCTTTTAATTTTTTGGATTTTCCTTTTCTTTTTCAAAGGTGAATTCCAAATTCCCTTCTCTTTTTCTTCCTTTTTCTTTTTCGGTTTTTCCTTTCCTTTTTAAAGGAAGAATCCAAATTCAACTTTTCTTTCTTCCTTGAATTTTCGGCTGTTCCAATTCAATTTGGCTGCCAAACTTTCTTTCTTTCCAAATCAATTTGGAAACCACTTTTTGGTTTCCAAATCCTTAGGTAATTTTTGTTTCCACTTTTTAGGTAATTTTCCTTATTTTCTTTTCCTTGTATTTTCACACACCCTCTACCTATATATAGGGGTGCTGCACTTCATTATTTCGCAATGATTAATTGAATGAAAGTTTATACTTTATTATTCACTCTTCTTTATTTTGGCTTAAGTAATTTGTGCATGCTTTGTTAATTGCTAAAGTACAGGAACTATAGGCTAATTAGATAATTGCTCTATCTAATTGCATGCTTTGTTTCGCCTCTATTATTCTCCACTTGGTTCGAATTGCGTGTTTAATTTAACTTGTTAAATTAGTAGTCTGCCGAATCCAAGGATAAGGATTCTAGAGTTTTGAGAGCTGCGTCTTGCATACAGACTTTTCTTGGCAATTTTTCGCATTGAGTTCTTGTTTTCACAAGTTGAAATCAAGGGTTCACATCAATTGGTATTAGAGGCAAGGCTGTTTGCTCGACAGGAGGAGGTTGGAGTAACCCGATCAACTCATAAGGTGTTTTCTTTTCCTTAACTCTACTTTAAGTTCTGATTTTTGTGGAAAGATTGCTCCTTTTTAAGAAATTTTTTTTTTCTTAAATCCCTTTAATTTCGGTTTTTGCTGCTGCTTGTGATCTTTAAAACTGAAATTAAAAGCACAAAAAAAAAAAAAAGAGGCACCCAACAAAAAAAAAAAAAAAAAAAGAGAAGAAAACGAAAAGAAGTTGAAAAAGCCTAGTTCGGTTTTTGCTTGTTTTGTTCGGTTTTATGGGCTGTTTTGCGATATTTATCCCTGTGTTAAGTACTTGTGGTGAGTTTTGCGGTTGATGTTAAGCAGCTCACTTTTGTTGCAATTGTGATTGGTATGCCTATGCTTGATACATTAGTTTTGAATTCTTGAAAATATATTGGATTCTTGAAATTGTGTCGTAGTGCTGCCAAAATTTTCTAAAATTGCTTAAAGGGATAATTTTTCGCATGCTTGTGTCTTTGTTGGAAAAATTGAGTAAGAATTGTTTCTCCAAGGTTTAAGGTGTACTTGTAAAGTTGATAGTGTTCGATTACCGACACTACTCCCCACAGCACTACACTCAAAAACCGAAAAGGAATCTTTTATTCATTAGAAATCTTCTTCTCTTTCCTGTGTACTTGCAAAGTTGATAGTGTTCGATTACCGACACTACTCCCCACAACACTACACTCAAAAATCTGAGAAATTTTTCCGCCACTTGGCTCTGGTTGCGTAAAGGACCTCTTGTTTTCGAAAAACTTTGATAATTGGTGGGAATTTGTTTCTTGATTACCTATTGGGAGGGTGATCACATCTTGGGTAGTTTAAGTACTTCATCATTTGTTTCAAATCTGCTAATTCTTCTTGTTCTTCAATTGAATTGCCCTGCTTCTTTAGCCTTGTTAACCTTTTTGTGCTACCTTGTATGTTTACTCTGAGAATATAGCTTGAATTTTGTCTTCGTGCATTGCCATTATCTCTGAACTTTGAGGACTTCTCCCCGAAAGTTCCCATCGGTGCACTTCTTATTTGAGCTATACTACAAAATTTCATTTTTACAAGATGTTTTTCAAAAATAGAACCAAGTGTCTACTTCAAAATTTTTTTGCTACTTTCCTATATAGTTGTTGTGTTTGTGTGATTACCTGTTGCTTGTTACCTTTGCCAAAGTAATCTGTGAACACTTTCTATAGGACTGAGGTAAAAGGTTGAGTGTTACAGCATACAAGGGCCGCCAACCCTAAAGAGCGATACACTGGTTTGTGTGTAGTTCGTTAGAAGGGGCACTAGGGGGACAAGGGGGTAAGGTTACTTTTACTCACTTTTACTTGTTCTTAGCAGGATCTTTTCTGGTTACCATGTTAGGGAGTAGTTCTAACATCAATAATGAACAACTCCTGGCTGCTATTGCGAACTTGACTAATCAGTTCAACACTCAGCTCGCTGACCTCAGTGGTGAGGTCACAAAACTCAAGGCCACCCAGGCTCATCAACCCCCGGAGATGGAGGAGGAAAGTGCAACTCCTCAAGGAGGTTCCAGCAAGCCCTTTGACGGTCTAAGTCAGTTGAAGACATCTGTGCCTTCTTTCCCAGAAGGTACGGACCCCGAAGTATACTTAGACTGGGAGATCAAGATGGAGCGGATCTTTGAGCTTCACTAGGTTCCCGAACACAACTTGGTCTCTGACATTTCAAATACCATCCTAATACCTTAATACTTTCATAATGATCATAGTTCAATTCTTGAATCAATTCCAGCAGCATCATCTACTCCCCTTTCTAATTTAACTTTATCACAGCCACAGTCTCCCATATCTCATTCTTCACCACCAACTCTTCCATTGCGACATAGCACACGGTCCAAACATCCTCCCAACTGGATGAAGGATTATAAAGTCAATTCCATCCACTAGGAACCTCACAACACTAAGCCTCCTCACCCTTTATTATTACCCCTTTCCGCTACTTATATGACTTTTATTGCTAAGATGTCTAATATCCAGGAACCTCAGTCTTATACTCAAGCTCAATTTCAGGATGTTTGGGTGAAGGCCATGGAAACTGAGTTGAAGGCCTTAGATTCCAATGGTACTTGGGAACTGTCCCACCTCCATGAAGGAAAGAAAGCAATTGGCTGCAAATGGGTCTACAAAGTTAAGTGCATACCCGATGGTACAGTTGAAAGGTATAAGGCTCGTTTGGTTGCCAAGGGTTACAACCAAATAGGGGGTGTGGATTTCTTTGATAGTTTTGCTCCTGTTGCAAAGCCTGTAACTGTAAGAATCCTCCTCTCTTTAGTTTCAGCACGCAATTTATTTCTCCATCAGTTAGATGTTAATAATGCATTCTTACATGTATTTATTGATGAAGAAGTGTATATGGTGCCACCACCTGGTTATACTCAGGCCAAACCTGGTCAATTTTGCCGCCTTAAACGGTCTTTTATGGCCTCAAACAGGCTTCTAGGCAGTGGAATGCTGAATTCACAAAACAGTTGAAGGTTTTTGGTTTTGTTCAGTCAAAGAATGATCATTGCTTATTTCTCAAATCTTCTGATAAAGTTTTCCTGATTTTGATAGTATATGTTGATGATGTCCTTTTAGCTGGTAACTCTAAAGCTCATATACAACAAGTGAAGGACTTTCTTCATCACAAGTTTACTATCAAAGACTTAGGTGTGGCCAGATATTTCTTAGGCATTGAGATTGTGCGTTCCTCCATTGGTATCTATCTCAATCAACGAAAGTATGTTTCTGATCTGGTCAAAGATGCAGGGCTATCTGAAACCAAAGGCAAGAGCACTCCTTTGCCTCCTCAATGCAATTCATATGATGAAACTTCTCCACTTCTTCATGATCCTGGTCCTTATCGACGACTTGTGGGGAGGTTGCTCTATCTGAATTTTACTCGTCCTGATGTCACCTATGTTGTGCAACAACTCAGCCAAAATGTTCAGCATCCCACTGAGTTGCATTGGAATTCTGCTCTTCATGTTGTCCGCTATCTAAACGGCTGCTCTTCTCATGGAATTTTCTATCCCAGTCAGAATGATCTCCGAGTGACTACTTACTGTGATGCAGATTGGGGCACTTGCAAGCAAACTCGTCGTTCCATCACCGGCTACTGTGTTTTTCTTGGCAGTTCTCTCATTTCGTAGAAGTATAAGAAACAGACTATAGTCTCGCGCTCATCTGCTGAAGCCGAGTATCGCAGTATGGCTGCCACATTATGTGAAGTCCAATGGATTGCATACATACTCCGAGATTATCATATTCAAGTTCCACTTCCCATTACCTTATGGTCTGATAATTAGGCAGCAGTCCACATTACAGAGAATCCAGTCTTCCACGAACAAAGCACCTTGAAATTGATTGTCACCTGATAAGAGACAAATACAAAGAAGGCTTCATCACCCTTAAACACATCTCCTCCAGATTTCAGTTAGCTGACATTTTTACGAAGTCATTAGCTGCTCCTTCTTTTCAGTTTATCTTGTCCAAGATGGGTTTTCATTTTGCTCATTCCGCTCATTCAACCCCATCTTGAAGGGGGGATGATAAAGTGTACATATTGTAGTGTACTCCAATTAGTAGGTGACATGTACAAAGCAGTTAGTGTAGTCAAATTAGTAGCTGACGTGTACCGAGCAGTTAGTAGATATTTATCATGTGAAGTGTATATATAAGATACAGTGCAATTGTAAACATTAAGATAGGTAGCGTAATAGTGAAGCAATTCAGATTTCCCAATTTCTCTCAATTTGTTCTTATCAATTCCATCTGAAATCCTAACTTCTACAATAAAGTATGAGGATATAAGGTTCATCAAAACCCCAAAGTTCATCGGCTTTGTGAGTTGTGAATCTGTGATGAAATTCCTTATATGAATACTATTTCTTAAAAAAGGAATAATTTCATAGTCATTATCTTTCTCCAAAAAAGTGGCGGAGTATTTATAGGTATACTAGAAGCCCCCAATGCAAGACTTATCTTCTGGGCCGTCGATCCTTATTGGGCTTTTGAGCCCAAACGTGCCGGGAAGTCGTCCCTTCCCTTTGTCTCGTCCACAACTTGGTCTAGACGGATATTTCCACACTTAACAATATTAATGTTTTTAATGCAGCAAATTAATATGACTAAAAATTAACAAAACCTGATATTTGTGTAACAAAGATTACACTAATGTCATTAAAATTCATTCGAGATACCCAACTTTTTTTTATACAAAATAATGATTCTGAAATCGTGGGATGTATTATAGAATTAGCGAATAACACAATTTAAAAGGCAAATTATATTTACCTCCCTTGAACTTTATGTATAATTACAAATTATTTATGTTGTTTTGAGAAATATAAATAATTCATTGGACTCGTTAGAAAGACAAAATTAAAACCAACAAAATACAAATAATTACATGCTGTTTTGATTTTTTTTTTTCCTAAATACCTTCTATGAAATTTTTGATCTTTTACAACTTTTTTGTTTTGACTTTATCATTCGGTGTGTCCAGAAAATTATTGGAAATTTTCAAAATAATAAGGATAAATTCGTAGTTATACTTAAAATTGAAGGAGGTAAATGTAATTCGCCCTAATTTAAAAAGGTTGAAATATACTCGTCGTCGTATCTGAGGACGGCGGAGTCGGTGTCAGTTGGTGGTTAGAATTTGGCATCCCAACGACCTTCATCTTCATGCCCCCCTCCCAGAAACCAATTTCTTCAGAATCATAAACAAAAATTAAAATATTTACCTTTTTTGTACCACGTCATGTAAAATTAAATAATTTATTTATTGTCAATTTTTACAGATCACTTTCACAATTGACTTCCATTTTTTTTACTATTTTTCTTTCAATAATCACTCTCCCAAAAAATAAGGAAAAAAGAAAAAAAACAGGAATTTCCTTTTAAGCTCCTCCTTTTCCGTTCTCAACGATTCCTCTAGATTTTCGAGGCTACAAACAAAGATGGACGGTCGGATCGAAGAAGAAGACGGCGACGTTTCGAACCCTTTCTTCACTCTCAGTCCCCCTCACTCTCCTTCCTCCTCTTCTTACTCTCACAATTTCGCCTTCTCGCCGCCGTCGGATGATCTTCCCTTCGTTGTCACAAACGACGCCGTTCCCTACCTCGACAGCAACCTGAGCCTCCTCGACGGTGATGCCTCCTTCGCTTCGGTTTCCCCGAATAACCAAACTGCCCCGCGGGTATTTGACCGGTTTGATTCCTCTTCGTCTTCCTCCGACGAGAACGACGAATTCTCCCGGAACGATGCAATTCAGAAGAGGCTGGATTACATGATGGATTATCTCGACCAGAAGCTCTCCGTTGACGAAGTCATTTCCAGTAGCAAGAGGGAAGGTCAGGTTGAGGAGAGTCAGCCCCCGCCGGAGTTTCTTGCCGGAGGCGGTGGGACGGGAATTTTTAGACTTCCGGTGCGTTCGGCTGTGAACCCAGACCGGCCTCCGAGCTTGGAGTTCAGGCCGCCCCCTTTGAGGGAGAGGCAAATTGGGAGGTTTTTGAGGAATATTGTGTGTGTGGATGATGGGAGGCAAATGTGGGCTGGGTCGGAGTGTGGGCTTCGGGCTTGGGATTTGGTGAATATATACGGTACTGGTGTGGGGGATGGAGAGGCTGAAAGTGAGGAGGAAGAAGAAGGGGAGTGTGAGTGGTTCCCAGAGGAGGATACCGTGCCGTATGTTGAGTCTGTCTGGACTGTTGGGACACTTTGTGTTGTTGGGGATGATGCGAATAGGGTGATTTGGAGTGGTCATAAGGACGGGAAAATAAGGTGTTGGAAAATGGATGGGGTTCATAATGGTGGGAAACGGTTTACTGAAGGAATCTCCTGGCAGGCGCATCGGGGACCTGTGCTTAGCATGGTGATGACTTCTCATGGTAATCTTTTTTCTTTCTTCAGCTTTGAGATCATAAGTTTTGTGATTTTTGGAGCAATGAATGCTCTTATTGCAGAACTCGTGAATGTGTTGTTTCTGTCATCCTTTGTTACTTTAGCATTTTATTTGGAGCCGGGAAATTTGAAAAGTAGTTGTTTCATGCACCTGGATAATTGTGTGAATGGTAGTTTGGTTCTTTGAGTCTTTAGGTCGTGTATATTATGGATTAACTATTCTTTACTTTCCGACTTTCTCCTGAGGGTGTTTTTGAAATGGTAGGAAGCAACAACTGTGTGTATCCTATTTTTTATATGCCTCTAGGAAGTGGTGGATGTTTATATCTTGTAGTATTGTTTGTCATGTTTATAGACTAATTTGAGCAATGAAACTAAGCATGGATTTGTACTAAAGGTTAACAATGTTATAAAGAGTTACATGAGTGTTTGTAGTTATGTTCTTTAATCATGCTGGCTTTTCTGACTTCAATTGGAGCTCTTGTTAAGTGTTCTAATTATGGTCTGAACAAAGCCACAAAAAGAGCTCAGCAGGTTATAATGTACCCTGTATAATACAGTAAATTTCAATAGAGTTCAAGAAGGCTATAAACTATCCTGAATATTTGATCCAATATCCGTGGACTAAACCTATGGTTTTTAACCATCTAAGGTAGGTGAAGTTACTAATAAAGAAGCTTCACTTGGCCAAATTTTTTATAATTTGCTTGTAATAATGTCCCTTGGTCGGTTTTAACCACCACTTCAGGATGATTCATAACCATCTGATACCCTCTGCTTCTTGTAGCTATGGTGGTCTACTATAGGTCTGTGTTTGTTTAAAGCCCACTGTTGATTGCACATGACATGTACTCTGAAAAGACATATTGCTTGGGAAGACAGGAAATTGACCTAAGATAGTAGTATTATGCTCCTATACGATGATGTGAAGTATGCTGAAATTGTTCAGAGCATGTGAACTGGCAGTTTGTTTGTTATTGTTGAAGTTAGAAAACTGAACATATGAAGCACAATTAAAATTCTTGAATGTGCAATATGGGTGGACAACTGTATTTTTCATGTTTTCTCTGTACTTATTTTCTGGGTTTTATTTTCATTTAGGGGATCTATGGTCTGGGTTTGAAGGTGGTGTGATAAAGATATGGCATTGGGAAGCTATTGAGAAATCTCTTTCTCTAAAATCAGAAGAAAGACACATGGCTTCTGTGTCATTAGAGAGGTCATATGTTGATCTCAGGAGCCAGGTCACTCTGAATGGAACTGGCAATAGTATATTTACCAATGATATTAAGTTTATACTGTCTGATCATTCCAGAGCAAAAGTGTGGACTGCTGGGCATCTTTCATTTGCAATATGGTACACTTCCTCAAACTTTGATTATTATCATGATATGGCATGATTATTTTTTTATTCCTTCAGTTGCATTTACCACTCCCTCCGTCTAATTAAAAGAGTCTGTGCAAACCTTTTTAGTGACAGCTACAGTATTCATATGGGAACCTTTTCTACTTTTTTGCTGTGAGATGAATTGAAATTGAATCTGAGTCTAATGGGTCCAAAAACTTAGTACCGTGTCTACACTAGTCAACATGGGTGTGGGTGTGGGTGTGGGTGTGGGTGTGGGTGTGGGATATGTGTTAGACGGGTCCTAAATAATTGGACCCCTTGACTTAGATGATGACTCTGAGGAAAAAGATCACAGGGAGGTTTTGGAGAGAGGTGTAAACTGTAGAGAATGAGAAGGGAAGATAAGGGAGTTTGAGAGAGAGAGTGATCAAAAAAAGAAGGAAGAATAGTTGTGGGTCTGGTAGCTGAAAGAGAAAGGAAGAAATGGACGTGAAGAGGCAGTGGCTGAAGAAGAAAGGAAGAGATGCTAGGTTAAGTTCATATGGATTTTAACATAATTACTGAAACAATAATGTTATGTCCTAATGTCTTGGACTCTTAGCAAAATGACACCTAATATCATATTTTCAACTGTTTAAAGCCTGAATCTGTTGTTCTGGTAATAATTCCTTAATTTCTTCTCTTGTCTATTCACAGCGCACCTATAGTTATATTAGTTACAAGTCGTATCTCCGTACCCAGATCCAGCACTTTTTCCCTTTCTCCATATCTTCAATTAAATAACATTTGATGAGTGTGACACTAAGACCCACACCTGCAGACCCTACACTCATACTCAAGTCCATGTAACATAGGGTGCTGTACATCCTTTAACTTGTATCTTTTTTACTTTCTCCCTGCTACTATCTTATTAGTACTTCCATTTATGTGGCTGTGCTTCATCATTAGTCTTGGTTTTGCAGGGATTCTCGAACGAGAGAATTACTGAAAGTTTTCAACATAGATGGTCAGATTGACAACATGTCAGTAGTACAAGATTCTGTGATGGAAGAGGAGATTAGGTTGAAGTTTGTATCTGGTTTGAAGAAAGACAAGCCACAAAATACCATCAGTTTCTTTCAGCGCTCACGTAATGCTATTTTAGGTGCAGCTGATGCTGTACGTCGAGCTGCCGCGAAAGGAGCTTTTGGGGACGATAACCGAAGAATAGAAGCATCAGTTGCAACTGTTGATGGAATGGTTTGGACGGGATGTGCGAATGGATCACTTGTACAGTGGGATGGAAGTGGCAGCCGTTTAAAAGATTACCAGTACCATTTCTTTGCTGTTCAGTCCCTTTGTACTTTTGGGTCACGTATATTGGTTGGTTATTGTAGTGGTACTATTCAGGTGTTAGATCTTGATGGTAATCTGGTAGGAGGGTGGGTAGCTCATCACAGTCCAGTGATAGATTTTGCTGTTGGGGCAGGCTACATTTTTAGCCTGGCTAATCATGGTGGTATACGTGGCTGGAGGATCACATCTCCAGGACCAGTAGATGGAATATTGCGCTCAGAGTTAGCCAGGAAAGATTTTCTTTATACGAGACTGAAGAACTTAAAAATATTGGCTGGTACATGGAATGTTGGGCAAGAAAGAGCTGCTTATGATTCACTTATTTCCTGGCTAGGTTCTGCAGCTGTCAATGTTGACATTGTAGTTGTAGGATTGCAGGAAGTGGAAATGGGTGCTGGTTTTCTGGCAATGTCTGCAGCTAGAGAAACTGTAAGATATTTCTATTTTCTCTTTCTACTAGTTCTTAACTTGAATATCTGGTGTGTTTAGTTACATACCTGACATAAATGACTCAAATTCACAAGCCTTTAGCCCCTTCTAATGAAGTCTCTAGGCTAAATTTCTTTTGATAGAGAGAGAGGGACTAAGCCCTTGGTTCTTGAGAGGAATTAGTGATGGTGTTTTGTAAGATACTAATGTTATGCATATGATCTTTGTAATGCAGGTAGGACTTGAGGGTAGTGCTGTTGGGCAATGGTGGCTGGATATGATTGGGAAAACATTGGATGAAGGATCAACGTTTGTGAGTGTTGGCTCAAGACAGCTTGCAGGCTTGATTATTGCTGTCTGGTCAGTATGGCTTGTAGGCCTTTTGGGGTTTGATTTCTGTGATTTGTATGTCTATACTGTTGGCCTCATCTGTTCCTTTTTCTTTTGCTTGAAGTGTGGATATAGATTCTACTCCCATCAGATTGTGTATGATGACAATATCACTCTTAGACTCTTATTTACATAATTTGGAAAGACTGCATTCTTTTATGTGGTACAAACTTTGTGAAAGTAGATAGGTTTTAAGATTGTAAATAAGGTGGTTTTCTTATCTTGTTTATTGCTTTGATTTTACAGTTTCCTCATTTGTTTCTAGAACTGGCTTTTTCATATGGGATTATTACAAGTCTTCAGTTAGCTTGTTGCTAATAAAGAAGGTATTTTGTTTCAGGATCAGAAGAAGTATCAGAAGTCATGTTGGAGACGTTGATGTTGCAGCAGTTCCTTGTGGTTTTGGCCGTGCTATTGGCAATAAGGTAGCTTTCTTCTTTTTTTTCCAATCTACTGGTTCTCCCACTTGCCAAAGGTGAAATAATTGTGTCAATCCTTATCCATGATTATAGAATGACTAATCATTTGTGCTCATTGAGTTCAATATCAGTTTGATATGATGTGTTTTCCTATATTGTTTCACTCACTTTATACTTCTTTTGCTTTATCGGCTGTCTGATGGATAATTTCTGCTTAAGTACTGGTCAATCTTGATATGTTGGGATCAAGTGGCAATGTCATTATGGAAAATGCAATTTATTTTGAGCACTTCATGCATATAATTTTTCAAATATGATATTGCCTTGATATTCATTGGAAAGAAGTGAGAGTAAGAAGTTAAATGGTTAATAATTGGAGTAGTTTTGAGTTACATTATTACACAAAGTTGATGTCTTATGCAGACATACTTATCCTCTACCTAAGGATAACTTTATTTTGGACAAAGTAGGTCATCGAGTAACTGCTTCTATTTCTCAGGAGTGTATATCTATTTCTGCTTATTACTGCGTTGCCTTGCCTCACAGGGAGCTGTTGGTCTGAGGATGAGGGTGTACGGCCGGATCCTATGCTTTGTAAACTGTCACTTTGCTGCACACTTGGAGGCTGTTAATCGCCGCAATGATGATTTTGATCATGTATACCGGACAATGTGTTTCACTCGACCATCCAGTTCCTCCAATGCCACAGCTGGTATAGTGCTATATCTTTTCTTCTGTTGCTTGTTTGCCTACCCTATGTCAATCTGTTTTGCCTGATCACTCGGGTAAAATATTCTCAGCAGGTGTCTCATCTACAGTTCAAGTGCCACGCAGTGCTAATGTATGTAGTCCTCGCTTCTGATTGTCTTTTTTCCTTGAGTGACAAGTTGCCATGTTCTAAACTTAGCTTTAAATTTCAATTGAAAGTAACTTTGCTTGATGCCTGACAGGCTATGGGGATTAACTCTGCTGAAGGGATGCCAGAGCTGTCTGAGGCAGACATGGTTGTGTTCCTTGGTGACTTTAATTATAGGCTAGATGATATATCATATGACGAGGCACGGGATTTCATTTCTCAAAGAAGCTTTGACTGGCTTAGAGAGAAGGACCAGTTGCGAGCGGAAATGAAAGCTGGGAATGTTTTTCAGGGGATGAGAGAAGCTGTTATCAAATTTCCCCCTACATACAAATTTGAGAAGCATCAGGCTGGTTTGGCAGGTGCATGTCATTTCGGTGTAGCCGCTCGGTTGCACTAAGAAACTTGACCTAGTCTCTTTCTGGTTACTTGCAATAAGCTATTACTTGTTTGTTTTAGTTTTCAAAATATTCTTCTGGAAATTTTGATTGGCCTCTCATTTATTTTAAAGGTTATGATTCTGGGGAAAAGAAACGAATTCCTGCATGGTGTGACAGAATTATATACCGTGATAGCAGGTCACTACCAGCATCTCCATGCAGCTTGGACTATCCTGTGGTTTCTTCAGTTTTGCAGTAAGTTTTTTTTTTTTCAAAGAAAATAAAAAAACCTATTCAATAATTCCATGAGAATGTGCATTTGAGTGATTGCATACGTCAATGTTCGTTGGATTCAAACAATAAATAGCTCAATAGTTTGGGTAGTTTTGTGGTGCATGTGATAGCGCTAGCTGATGTTCATTTTTCCCTTACTTTGGGGAAATATTGGCCATGGGTTTTAGTCACATTAATCTCTCTCAGACTCTCCCCCCCCCCCAAAATCCTCTCGTTTTGTTGGCTTTTGAAGCCATTTCTTCCTTTTTCTAGGTATGAAGCTTGCATGGATGTAACTGATAGTGATCACAAGCCTGTACGATGCATTTTTAATGTGGAAATTGCTCGAGTTGATGAGTCGGTGAGGAGACAAGAGTTTGGTGAAATCATCCAGACCAATGAGAAAATTAGGTTTTTGGTTGAAGAAATGTGTAAAGTTCCTGAAGCAATTATGAGTACGAACAACATCATCCTTCAGGACCTTGATGTATCTATTTTACGTATAACAAACAAAAGTGGAAAACACAATGCTCTTTTCGAAATAATTTGTGAAGGTCAATCCATCATTAGGGATGGTGGACAGGCATTGGATCATATCCCTCGAGGTTCTTTTGGGTTTCCGCGATGGCTGAAGGTAATATATCTGTTTCTTAAATGATTTTGGGTTCCTGGATTTTAATTGCATGGTACCCTGTTTCTTAGCTGATTGGATGTCCTTCTAGTAACTGCTTTGCTTAGACTAAGAACCCCTATTTTCCCTTGAAAGTAGCCCTTTGAATTTATCACCCTCTTTGCCCTTTATATGTATTTCTCAATATCTCGGACCAAAGGGGTATCATTTTTCACCAAGTAACTTGTATGTTTTGTTTGTCTGCAAAGGAAAATGAAAAAAGAAGACAGAATGTTTTGAAAGGAATTGCACCATCTGTTTGTCCTGCAAATTTTCAAATTTTATCAGTATTATCTCTTTGCTGAAGTTCTTCACTGTTTTATACAAACTGCCATTTCATTTTACCATTAAAATGAATAATTTTAGGTTTGACATTTAACCAGGTGAGCCCAGCGGCTGGCATAATCAAACCTCATCAAATTTCTGAGATTTCAATTCATCATGAAGAGCATCAGACATTGGAGGAGTTTGTTGATGGTATCCCACAGAATTGGTGGTGTGAAGATGAAAGAGATAAGGAAGTGATATTGGTAGTAAAGGTTCGCGGCAGCTTCTCGATTGAGGCCAAAAGTCACAGAATTCGTGTGCGCCATAGCATTACTGGCAAAATTGGACCTAGGAATCAGATAGTTGAAAATATTACTCGTGTGCCAGCCAGTGTTCTTCATCGATCGAATATTCAGCACCTAAGTGGTACCTCTGATATTGTTAACCAACTGAAGAATCTGCAGCCCTGATTTATTAACAAGTACAAGCTTGTGCATTCTCACAACTGAGGTTTTCTTTATTACATTCATTTGCTGTAAATATCTGCAGATTCTGGATAGCTAGCTCGCCGTTCAAACACCATCAGCAGTGCCAATTTTGCCCCTTTTCTTTCACTACATAAGATAGCAAGGAGCCTGGAAGCTGTGGCCGAAATAACATTTGACTTCCTGGTTTGCTTACTTGTCTTGCTAAATTTTGATTAATCTGAGAGTGGGAGGGCAAGAGAAGTGATTTTAGTTTTCTCCTGCTCTCCATACCTTTGTTTTTCTCCTTCTTTTTGTTCCTGATAATTACCCGATTCGCTTCGATATCAACCGTCTCTTCTGCCTGTGAGACCATCCCGATCAGTGAACCTTTCTGTAATGGCAATGGAAGGTGGCTAGTAGATTGTTGCTCTGTTTTCGATTGTTCTTCTTTCTTTATTTTCTTTCTGGGAATCACCTTGTACTTTATTGTAAATTTGTTTTACTATTTTCTGGGAACAATGTGGCGTGAGATTTCTATGATGTACAAGTATAGTGTTTGCCTTGTGTTTCACTATTTACAGGAACCATAGCATTATGTTTCACTATTTACAGGAACCATTTAAGAGTGAAAACACAAAAATATCCCTACACTCACACAAATGGTTTCCCTCTTTTAATTTTTTTCCCCTTTTTTTTTGACCTCGGCCGGCCTGTTTTTGGCAGAGGTTCTAGAAAACCTCCACTCGTTTCAACCTCCGGCAATGGAAAATTTTAATTAAAGGTGCGATGTCACCTCGGCCGGCGAAAACCTCTGCTACAGGGCAACAGAGGTTGATTTATGGGAAAAAAGAAAGAAAAAGTTAATTAAATGTGAGAAACCTCTATGTGAGTGCATAGACGTTCTTGTACTTCACAGCAAACAGTGACTCATAATTAATTTTTGCTTAAAAATTAAATATATATAAGTGAAAAGTATAATTATTAAATTATTTATTTTGGCTATTGTATTTTATCACTAATAATAAGTAGTACAATTTTAGATTAGACTATTTTTATTATTTTTTAATCACATTACTGCAATATCCCTTTTGCCGTTATTGTCTAACTTTGCCCTTGTAATTTATCTTGACCTAAAATTGGCATCAATGTTTTTAAAAGAGATTTAGCATTTGCCTTTTGAGAAATGCGTAATTAAAAGAAATGAGAATGTATCTTTAAAAAACAAGGGGGGGAAAAGCATTTTTTAGTCTCTTTTGTTTGATCTCGTGGCGGCAATCTTGATCCATCTTCTTTTAGAATTGGCAAGATTGCTTTTTTATATTTGCAACTATTTGTAATTATGATCCTTTTACCATAGGTGTAGCAAGTAATTTGAACATTTTCTACAAAATAGCAAAAAGTTTTGAACCATATTTTAATAATTAAAACATGTAATAGTTTTGGATATTATTTTTAGTAATATATTATAAAAAAAAAATTCTTTTTTGATTCTCGAACTTTCTTTTCTTTACTTAAAATTTTAACTTTTTAACGGAGTATGGTTGTTCAAAACGCCGGATCCGGATTTCGAAACAGTTTAGGTAGAAGAAAGAAAGAAAACAAAACCAAGTTTGCATTTTGCTTTTCCTTCCATTACCAAATTTCATGCATTTGCAATTTCCTCGAGTCTGGCGTTTGCTTACGTCAAACTTCTCAGAGTGAGAGACCTGAATTTTTACTTCTTAGTTTTATGAATGTATTCTATTTTTTCAAGTGTACTTTTTAAATTTTGAAATAATTATTTTAATCTCTTATATTTTCGAAAATAAATTTTTTGCTTTTTTGAATTTAAAAATAACTTCTTTTTTTTTTGCCCTTCGCATTTATAAAAAGAATTTTTGAGGTATCTGGCTAATTTTTTGTTTGGGATCTGTAATTAAATTTAAAACATGTATATTAAATAATGTAATAAAATGAAAAAGAAAATGAATAACTTTTGTCAATTAAAATTTTATTCACATGTAATTAGTCGTTATCTTAGACAGACGTGGCATTCACAAAATTTAGTCGAGGAATAAAAAATATATATTTTTTTAAATTTATGGAACTAAAAAAAGTTATTTGTTCATAAGTAAAAAATCGAAAATGAAATATACTCATATGTTTGCCGAATAACCATATTTTATTCTTTTGAAAATCTTTTTAAAAAATATGTAAATTACTCCATTCATATATATAAAAAAGCTTGGTGATTGAAATGCTCAAAGACGTAGTTGGTGGTGGCACGCTAGATGAGGAGCTTAATGGAATAATGACAAGGGGGCGGGGGCGGGGGGTGTGAAAGATAAAGGAAACAAAATGACTGAAAAAGAAATTAAAAGTTTGAAAATTTTACTATTAAAAAAGTTAAAAGAATGACTGGAAAGGAAAATAAAAGTACAAGGAAAAACTAGTATTGCGAAATATACAAAAGCTATACAGGAAATAAAAAAGAAAAGAAAAAAAAACTAGAAAGCAGAAAAAATAAAGACCAATAATTACAACAAAAAAACAAAAAGTCAAAAGAAAAGACGAAAAAATGAAAAGGGAATGGATGAAAATTGAGACAAAAGAGGTTAACATTAATTACTAATAATAATGAGTAAAAGAAAAGGTTACAATGAAAAAAGAAAATTTAAGATTACTAAAATGAAAAATAAAGAGAAAGTTAAAATTTCTAAATGTAAGTAAAGAAACGAAATGTCAAGAATGAATTGAGAAAAGAATAATAAATGTTGTTAAAAATAAATAGCAAAAATTATTAAAGGTTTTAATTATTAAAATATGATTCAAATATTTGTTATTTTGCAACCAAAAAAAAAAAAAAAAACCTCACATTATCTGCTAAACCTGTGATTCCAGGTAAAAAGACTAAAAGTGCTAAAATTGCAAACATGAAGTATAATATTGTCAATCCTAAAAGAAAATGGACCAAAACTGCCATGAGGCTAAATAAAAAGGAATAAAAGTGCTGTTTTTGTTACAAAAACAAAAACCACAAAAGAAAAGTGTTATTTGCATGCACAATTTTAGGGGGCATGTTATGTATAGGACGGTTTTTACTATATGCAGAACATTTTTTTAAATTTTAGTTGTGAAAATATGAAAATACCCTTCCGCCTGAGATAAGCGAAAGTTTAATAAACCTTCGCCTGCAACAGGCGAAAGTTAAAAAAATTCGCCACAGGATGGCAAATGTATTGGAAAGGCGAAAGTTTCCAATACATTTGGCGTCCTGTGGCGGAATTCTTGAAAACTTAAACCCAGCTCGGGCGAAAAACAAATTCGCCACAGGACGGCAAATGTATTGGAAACTTTCGCCCGTGGAAGGCGAAAGTTTTCAATACATTTTGTGTCCTGTGGGCGAGGGTTTTAGAAACCTTCGCCACAGGACGGCGAATGTCTGACAAACCTTTGCCGTCCTGTGGCAAAGATTTTTTTTTTTTTTTCGATTCCGTTATGCAAACGGAAAATTGCAGAACATGGTTATGCAATTTCCATTTGCAAAACCATAGTTCTTCTGCAATCTGATTGCAGAATGCGGAACTTCGGTTCTGCAATTTCATTGCAGAGCCCAATTCCTTTTTTTTTTTTTTTTTTTCTTTTGTCTTCTCCCCAATTGTGTCGATTAGCTTGAAGTTTGTGTTGATTAGCTTGAACGCAGGAAGAAGGAAGAAGGAAGAAGGAAGAAGGAAGAAGGAAGCTAAGGATAATTCAGTAATATCACCTCAAAAAATTTGAAAAGTGTTATGTAAATAATATTTTGAGTCTTTTAAAAACAATTTCGTTTTACTAAATATAAGAACACTTAAATAGTAAAAATGTTCTTCCACTCACAAAAAGGTCTCCAACCTTCAATATTTTTGATTTTTTATTTTGTTTTTAAACGCATCTTTGATAGCAGCGCCTGTAGCAGAATAGAGGAGTACCTTTGCCCCAGGTGGTAGAGGTGCGTTTGAAAACAAAATAGAAAATAAAGAAGAAAAATTATTGAACGTTGGAGGATATTTTTTGTATATTCACTTCTTAAGCCATTATTACATTTAGTAAAAATTTTCCAGCAAATAACACCACCACAAATAGAAACAAAACCACTTTGATGAGTGAATATTTAAGAATCAAAGTAGGAACAAGGTTCCTACTTCTGTCAGAGTTGCTCCACAGGTTGTGACGCATAGTGAGCCTCCCAGAGGGCATGGTTAGAGGGCATGGTTCGATTCTTATCTCTGTTAGTTCTGCCTATTTAGAGTGCAAGTCGACATGACTCTGCAGGAGACTCTCAAATTCGTTCTTCCCCTCCCCAATAGATGATAGAATTATAGAAGAGTTAAATTTTTTTTTTTTTTTAAGAATCAAAGTGACAACAGAGGAGTTCCTACCTATTCCAAACTAATGGAATAATTAATGTAAATATGGATTATGGAGCCTCAGTTGAGCACACCTACTTTCCATTTCAAGTTCAACACAAGTAACTCATCCCACCTACGCCCCAATCCAACTTGGCCTTTCAAACACGCACTGAATCTTCCCAGTTCCCACCCAACTGAATTCATTTTGAATCGAAAGGGATCATCTTCATCACTAGCTAGTTATGGAAGAAGTTGAGAACAGGCAGATCATATTCAAGGGATACATTGAGGGAACTCCAAAGGAAACAGACATGGAGTTCAAGGTTGGGAACAAGATCAAGCTTGAAGCTCCTAAAGGGTCTGGCGCATTCTTGGTCAAGAATCTTTACTTGTCATGTGACCCTTATATGCGTGGCCGCATGCGGGATTTCCAGGGCTCTTATATCCCTCCTTTTAAACCTGGTTCAGTTAGTGCACTACCCCTCTCTATTTTTTCAATTTGCATTTCTGTTTTTCTGATTGTGGAAGCATTTTTGGGTCTCCACGGGCTGAAATTGTGCTTTTTCTGTTTGAATTTGTTGGGTATCTGCCGGATTTGTGTCCAACGTTAATCATGAAATGTTGTGTATTCAATGTCATTTTGATATTCACAATTAGTTTATGTTATACTGCTATAGGTTATACAAGGATTTGGTGTGTCCAAAGTTGTGGATTCTGATAATCCAAACTTTAAGCCTGGCGACTTGATCTCGGGACTTACAGGTTGGGAAGAGTACAGCTTAATATACAGAACGGAGCAGTTGAGGAAGATTGAGCCAACTGATAATATCCCACTTTCATACTATGTCGGCCTCCTAGGTATATGCCAATGCTGATATTTGAGATAAGAATCATTAATTTACATTTCTCTGTATTGAATGCAGGCAAAGCTTCAATGTTGTTCGTAAATTGTAACTCCTCCTGCTTTCATGTGTACCATATTCCAATGGAACTAGCTTAAGATTCGCAATACTCATATGCCTGGTACTTAATTAGCACCTTTCTAATCTAGAGTTGTGCTTTGGATTCCTCTGTGAAAACCTCTAATTAATTGCCAATGCGATGAAAATCATAATTCAAGATTTCTGTTTCTTTGTTTTTGCTTGTAATAGGATATATTTACAGTAGAACGTCGACAATACCTGCATTTTTGGAGAGATAGAAGTGAAATGATTTTTCTTTGAAACAGTTGATGTAAGAATCAAAATGTTCAGTTATACTATGCATATAGGTTACTGAAGTGTTAAGGTGAAACAACTAACTTGATATGTTCTTCGGAAATTTCCGGCCATCAATCTTCTTTGATCTGAATGCTCCCATTTTATATGATAAAATGATTTTCCAGCATATAATCAGCTAATTAGATATCTGAATATGTTTCAGCGTGGTCACACTACCAGCTGCAAACATTTGTTGTTCTTCACTATTTAAGATTTATAGCTAAATTTATGGTCTGAAGTAAACATATTGATGAGCATTATCCATAAATTACTGCTATTACTTGTGGCTTGCTTTCTATGTTAATACTTCGTTTGGAAGAGGTTCTCTTTCATTGAATGTTCTTCTGTAACTTCTGCAGTCCTATCAAAACTTTATCATATAATCCTTATTCCTTCCTGTGCTGTAAATCTTTCAGATTAAATTGCACGCCCTTCCTTCATTGTTTGTTCTAGTTTCAAAAAGGACTAAATGGCTTGCCTTAGTTGTTGTTGAAGGAGTTAATTCCTGTATAATCTCGCAGATAATTGGCATCTGTGACTTTCATTGTCCGAGTCTGCAAAACGAAAGTGTTGTTTTCTTCTGTAAATGAGAAACAATCTTTTTGATAAACGAAATGATAGCCTTTTCGTGCTTTTTAGAACAAGCAGAATTTATAAACCACAATGTTAAACAGGTATGCCAGGTTTCACTGCTTATGCTGGATTTTATGAGGTTTGTGCGCCAAAAAAGGGAGACTATGTTTTTGTCTCTGCGGCCTCGGGAGCAGTTGGCCAGCTTGTTGGCCAACTCGCTAAGCTGCACGGATGCCATGTTGTTGGAAGTGCCGGAACAAGCCAAAAAGTAAGTTCCCTGCAGGATCAGAAAATTGGGATATTTTTACAGGCATTTGAATTAGGTTTTTGTCATTCATTATGCTGATGGTGATTTCATTACTACTTGCATCAGCTATAGGAAACTGACTTTGTAGAATGTTAGGTTGATCTTCTCAAAACCAAGCTTGGATTTGACGAGGCTTTCAACTACAAAGAGGAAAAAGACCTTAACGCAACTTTGAAAAGGTAATTTCATCTGTGGGAATAAGTTGTGCTAATTTCATCTCCTTCACTGATACATGATCATCTCGTGTTTTCGCGGCAGATACTTCCCAGAAGGCATCGATATTTACTTCGATAATGTAGGCGGAGCCATGCTCGAGGCTGCACTTCTGAACATGAGGATTCATGGTAGGATTGCTGTCTGCGGGATGGTGTCTCAGCACAGCGCTTCGAATCCAGAGGGGACGAAAAATCTGTTCTGCTTGATACCAAAACGGATAAGAATGGAGGGGTTTTTGCAGAGTGATTTCCTGCATTTGTTCCCTCGGTTTCTGGAAGATGTAATCAGTCTGTACAAGCAAGGGAAGATCGTTTACATAGAGGACATGAATGAAGGCCTGGAAAGTGGACCTGCTGCTTTTGTAGGGCTCTTTACTGGAAAGAATGTGGGGAAGCAGGTCATTCGAGTTGCCAGCCAATGATAGATATTGTTTCTCGTATCTTTGAATATTATTATTTCGCACTTTCACCTTGTTGTATTGAATCACTCTAAAGCATCGTCAATTTAAATGTTTTTCAGTTTTGTAAGCTCGAAGTCATGAGTTTAAAATCTTGTAGGTTGCAAGAGTGTAACCGGAGTAGAATATTCTAATTATCATATTAAGTGCGTGAATGATAGGCAACGCAATCCATTATAATATTAACAATGATACTACAACAAACAGAACTCCCTCACACTACTAACTATAAAGTGGTACTTGCTCTCACCATGACCTTGATGCAAATCCTCAACCCACAAATTATATATCTCCGCCTCACCTAATCCCCTGACTAGATTCCATAATACTAGGCTTTCCATTAGGAGACTAGAAAGGAAGAGGAAAACCTCGCAGCTGTGTCGAATCCACGCCTGATTCTCGCAGCAGCGCCACTCGGCCAGTTCTCGCCACCTGAACAAGTTACCAACAATGACAAAACTATCAATTTCCATAGATCTGTTTCAGTTTCCAAAAAGTTCAACAGACAATGGTTCAAACCAAAAAACAAAAGTTAAAAGGACACAGAAGCAATAGATGCCTAAGAAGTAGCAAACAGACCTCACAAATACCATACGGCTCCAACATTCTCTGCAAAGCAAGCATCTTATTGAAATCTCCAGTCAGCTGGAACAATCAATGGAACAATCAAAGGTAACAACAAACACCTTTATCAGAAATGCAACACAGAATAAAAATCACAAAGCAGAAATGGTTTTATAAGGATTAGAAGCCCAGAAGAAGAATGTCAATAGCATGAAAACGAGGAATAAAACATCAAAATGCTTGTTTTTATGACCTAAATGCTACATATATGCTTTAGGAGGAAACTAAATTACAGGAAAAAATGTGGAACGAAACTACTCATGATAAAGAATTGCATCCATCCATCAACTTCTAACGCCACAAAATAAATTAAATTTAAGAATTGCCAACACCAAGAGGTAAGCATGCTGCGGTTATTCTCTAATCTTGATCTCGAATCATGGTTTTTAAATACCCAAATGTACATAAATAACTGTGATTTGTTTTGATGTTCATGATTTAAACATGCAACAGCAAGAGGACAATGTACTTATACAGATTCACTTTCTATGTATTCCCTCTAATGTATGGGAGGGGGAAACAAAAAAAACCACAGATAATGGTTGTCAAGTGATGTCCAACAAGAACATTACCTCTAATGTTATTGTATGGTCGGACACATCAACAGGTTTGGCACGGAAAATGCTAGCAATATCAAGAACATCCCGCCTGGCTGCCGCATTCACAGCAACCTTAATCAACATCAATTCCCGCTCAGCAAAAGGCAAGTGGGTCAGATCTTGGACCTAATTCATGCATTAACAAAGATGCAATGTTTAGGTACTAATTCGTACAGGCAGAAACTATTGCATCAGCAAGACATACAGATGAAATTAATGTTCAAAGAAGATAAGGTAAAAGCATCAGAAAGACATACAGATGAAAAAAGACACATCCTCACATTTATTCAGTATTATAAGTAGGCAGACAACTTTTCAATAGAAAGAGTGCAATGAATAAGAAATGATAAAGAAATTTCTTGGGCATTAAAAAGATAAAATCATCCCAGCCGATGATTGCCCCTATTCAATGTCATTTTTAAGCATAGGAAGGTAATTATTCATTAAGGCATTGGTGATAAAGAAATTTGATTTTAGATATTGTGCTCTTGTCTAATAAACAAGAAAGAAGGCATATTCCTCACATCATAGATTTCCACCAACTTGTAGAATTGCTGCACCAATTTACCAATAGTTTCATCTGTTCCAGGAACAACAGTTGTAATGCGAGAAAGTCCTTCCTTTTCTGCAGGACCAACAGCAAGGCTCTGAAGCCCAGAATTCAAGGATCATTCAGAAAAAGTCCACATAGAAATAAGACTGAAAATTGTAAATGCTTCAGAGGAAGCAAGAGACACCTGAATGTTGTAACCTCTCCTCGATATAACTCCAGTGACTAGATTCAGAACCCCAGGTGAGTTGTTCACAAGCATAGATAATGTGTGTGACCGAAATCCACTTGACTGCAGCACAAGAATGAGAGTAAAGATAGCATTACACACAAGCTCAAAAGTAATAACCAAATTCGAGATAAGCATCTCTCAACTGAATGGCTATACCCCAATGAACAACTCACACTATAAAACACTTTGTAACTCTAGACACTAACTTGAAATAATTATAACCTGATTTTAACAAAAACAGTGGGTTAAAAGGTTTTTATCCGAATCAAGACTGCCAGTTTGGAAGCAGTATGAATGATCCTTGTTAGCTTCAATTTCAAACTGATGCAAACACAAGACAAACAAAGAGAACTGAAATTTGTGAAATTATTTTCTTACATCTTCATCATAGAGAACTCCCCAGTGCGCATCAAGAACTTGATTTACAGTGGAATAATCTTCATAAGGTTCCACAGGATAGACATCACCCTACACAATATTCAATGAACATGCTTAATCCAAGAGGAAAAAGAAACTTAAATTCTAGTGAAGTACAATGCAGTTTTAACTTCTAGTGTTACTAAATAGATTGCATGCCACTAAATTGAATCTGTCGTCAGTACTGAAGAATGCTCCAAGATTACCAAAGATAGTAAAATATTCATTAGCACAGGCATATGTTTACATAATTCACTGGGAATAAGTAGTCCAGTTATTTGTGCATCAAATAAATTGCATGAAAAATCATTATTCAAATCTTTCCATACCCTTGAGGCATCACTGACACTGCCATTGGATGTTCTTTCTGTATTCTCCAAAACAGGTTGAACAGAAATCTTTTTCTTCTCAAGGTCTGGATAAGAAGCCGCAGAAAACCTCCAAAAGGGAGCTGTCTCACCCATCTGTTCTCGCCTTAAAGCAATCTTCAAGTAGCATCAAATTAAGCATCAGTATAGAAGAAAGCTAGCATGCGATTGCAATTATTAGGCATGGTCAAGAGAAAGGGATGGGTAATTGGCACCTGTCAATTAGTAATCCTAATTATTCCTGATCAACACTAATGTATAATTCTGAATATGTAAATAGATGAGAAATGTAATATATATGCTCTGACATTTACGTTGTTATCTTCCATGATTTGTAATACATGACAAATCACTGAAACGCTGAACAATATTGGCTACAAACCCTTTACAGAATGAGTGTAAGGAAATAAATGAAAAAAATTACCAACAACAGCACACTCAGGACATGTTAAGGCAAGTCCACAAATACTCATTTAAGTGAATGCCAAGAATTCAGAAACTAAAAAATTACCTTTCCAGTTCTTCCAAGTTCCTCGATTCCAAACTTGCTAAAATTTCTCAGAACAGCAGCCATCTTTCCAGGATCTCCAGTGACCTGACTCCACCACGAGAATGTTTGAGTCAAGTACTTTCCTTAGTCCAAAAAAGTTGGTCAAAATTTTGATTTTTAGCTGTCCCAAAATAATGTCCGACTTGATTAAAAGACATGTCAGCTTTGAAAATCGGGAAAATTAGTCTTAATTGGAGCATTTAATTTCCTGTTCCCTTTTTTTTTTTTTTTTAAATATTTCCAATATTTGACAACTTTTTGGGGTGAAGGGAGTAGTACGTAACCCAACCCTTCCATAATACTTTAAAGTCAGCATTCTGTGAACCATAATCTTATTAAAACATCCTAAAATTTCAGTAACCGTATCAGGCAAGTGGAATAGTCAAGTGATTTAAAAGCTTATTGCTTGTAACAATAACCGCTTCAAGTCAATTCAACTGTAAGTGAGAAAAACAGGGTTCTTCTCATGACTTTTTCTGCTTGTTCTCCATATCAATTCATGCAATTTCTCACACTTCATACAATCTCTCATTTTATGGATATCTCATACGTTTTCCTTAATGATAGTGTGTTTGTCTCCAACAGAAATTCTGTCTGATTGTGAAGGCCCTATGGAGCAAATGCTGGATGACAGAGGAAAAAAATCTCCTATCATTCCTACTTTACAAGTCTCACACACTTCAGACAATCATTTCTCAAATTGTAGAAAACTGAAACAAATTTCCCTAACGATAGTTTGTTAATCTCCAACATAAATTCTTTCTCATTTTATATGCATTGTGGAGCAAATGGTGAATGGAAGGGGAGGAGGGGGGGCAAGCAACCATAATAAAAGTTGTAACTAGGATCAAATTTCTCACCAAGCTTTTCAATGCATATTTGGTCAGTCAAAACTTCCAGGAGCACAAACATAAGCAAAATTAGCAATAAATTTAAGTCAATGTTGCAAAACCAACAAATATATGAGTCACCTCAAGAGTCAGAAAATGCTCAGAACTGTCCACGATTTTGCCCCTGAAGATGTCTTTTAACCACATAATCTGGATACAGAAAAAAATTGCCAAATTAATATAACTAATGGAGGATAAATTGCATGTTAGTGTTAAAGGCAGCAATGACAACTCTTCAACTGCAAAATACAACATGTATGGACGTTTACGAAAATTTTAACGCCCTTATCATCATGGGACAGCAGAAATACATCATGAAATGCAAACTTATGCACTATTATTAGGCTCTTGATTCCATTGACTTACAATGACCACATTCTTGCTTTCAATTAAAAAGAGGGCAACTTTCTTCACTAACATGTACGTGCTAGAAAACATAAATGGTGTGTCTAGGGAGGGGCCAGAGCTATGAGAAAAATCTATGCAAGCCATGTATGGTATGCCTCTGGAAGTCATGCTTAACCGTAATCTGAGGGAATATATTAAAGCTGTCTTTGAAAAGATAGCACAAGTGAACAAAAATAAATATGAGCTAAAGGGTAAAGCTTGTAGCACATTTTTTAACTATAAGTCAGACATGGAACTTTACAAGGGTAGTTGCACATGGGAACCTGTGCAGCAATGGTCCATAAACAAAAGGATAAGGACTCATTCTTAAAAATGATCTAGATAAAAAGTTATCAACCGTATGCTTGAAGCTGTCTGTTACCTCAAGATACCAAAGACAAGTTATACTCTGAATTTTTTATTCTTGTGGTTTTATTGAGATGTCACCATAATTAATTTGCAAAAGTTTGAAATATATATAATATGTATGTATATGGAAGACAATTTTTAAGGGGACTAATCCATGTGGTGTCATTGACAAGGTTCAAAAAGTGACATTAATAGGGTTATCTTCACTATTCATCCAAAAAGAATAATAGTCAAAATAATGTAAGGCAGGGGACTGCAGATCTTTTTTCCCCAGTTCAAATCTGGGTGCTGCCTGATCAAGAAAACATGAGAAGCCTTGCTTTAGCACAAATATGTAAACAAAGGGCATAAAATTCATCATATACTTCAGCTCTTGTTTTTGGATCAGCATGGAGCTTTACGAGCATCAGTTCACGTTCTACTTGCGGCTCTCTGGACAAATCTTCAACCTGGTGGATTATATAACCGTAAATGAGGAATAAGGAAAACTAAGTAGCAAGCAAATGAGGACAAAAGAGAGATATCAACTTGAATGACAAGATAGAAACTTCATGTTTGAAAACATTGTAAACACTTAAGTATAACTGGTGTACAACAAGAATCAAGGGCCTGGATGTATCTTGGCAAAACTCTCTGAATAACAATTATAATGTACTGTACATCACATCAAAGGACTGTTTAAATATTGCATCTGAACCTAGTGAAATGAAATATCAGCTAATGCAAAAAGGTGCCTTGTTTCTCCATTAACTTTGCAGGGAAAGACACTTGTAAAAATCCAAGAGAAAGTTGTACTTCTGACCAAATAATTGATTTACAAGCTCAGAGATGAGTCTCTTTAAAAAGAGCAATAGCTGTACCACAATAAACTCTTCTCATATTTCTTCTTTCTCTTCTTTCCAACCAAATTGTAAGTAAAGCTTCAAAAGGATGCATAGAATGAGTGTATCCAGAGCTCTCAACCATTATTTAATAGATTTGAGCCTCTATAGATCTTCTAAATACTTCTAAAATACATCTATGCTTTTGAATAACTTCTATTTTAAGAATATCCTCATTACCAAGCGAAATCCACTGAAACTGACTGTTAGAAAACCAATTCGAATTACCTTCAAAACATTTACAAGTTTGTTCAGTTGTTCCACCACTTGTTGCAAAGTCTTCTCAGTGCCAGAGACAACTATGGTAAACAAAGCCTTATCTTTGTTTAAACCGACAGCAAGAGACTCGATATTATAACCTCTCCGAGCAAAAACACCAGCAATTCGGTTTATTATCCCACTTTCATCCCCAACGAAAACCGAGATTGTATGACGCTTCACCCTGAGGTAAATAAACGCATTTACTTCAAATAATTATTCAGCTGAAAACAGAGCCAACAAAGGACACAACTTGCAAAGGAGTAACGAAGTTAAGAAATAAAATCAAGATAAACATCGTCATTAACTACACTAATTCTCCATTATAGAAGGGCAGTAGCTGCATTTACATCTCATTCATTCAACATACTGCCATTCTTACTATAAATTGAAACATTAAATTTAGCCACGAGGAGAACAAATTCGAACCACGTGCTATGTTGACCACATTTGGTTGTAGATTACCATTTCCTCCTAAACAAAAAAATTAATTTTGATGATCGCTTATTTTTATTTCCAAATATATACAATGCTTCTCGAAGAGTGATTTCTCAATTAAACTCATAAGATTAACAAGATGTGGCTACGAAGGTATCCAACATTATCAGAAAATTATTCATTCCAAAAAACAAAACAAAAAAATAATAAAAATCAAACTTGAGCACTTTTCCACCACAAAGATACGTACTGCGAAGGACTAGCCTGCGAAGGAGGTGGAGGAGGCGCCGCGGAGCTTTTCTTGACGGAAACAGGAGCAGCATTCCCGCTGCTGCCTCTTCCATTTCCACTCTCACTTGAAGTTGCACGAACAACATTAGGAATTTTAGCCAGTTTCCTATAATCACGATAAGGTCCAGAAATCCGCAACTGGAGCTGGCATTTACAGTTGAGCTGCAGCGGCGGCGGAGGAGAAGGTGGTTGCGGTGGCGGCGCACTGGACTTCATCCCGCAATGGTACATTCCGCTGTGGCCATACTGTTTTGAAGTCTCGTCTGGGTACCTTTTTTGTGTGAAGTGGAGGCTGCGGCAACAAGTAGTCAAGTATTTGAGACCAGAGCGAGGGGTTTTGATAACGTGACGGGAGCTGTCGCGCAAAATTTACGTGACCACAAAAGTCTTTGCCACGTGGACTCCTTTTTTTGGAAGGACTGCTGTTTGTGATTTTGAAAAGACGGTTAAGGTCACGTGTCTACTTAATTAGTAGGTAAAATTTTAAAAAATAAATTGGTAATAAAATATATTTTTTTGTTATGCTTGGACAAATGTAGGTTAGGTTGTTTTCGTTATTTTTGTTTTTTTTTATTTTTTTAAGTAAATTTAATATATTATAATTTTTGTATTATTTTTAATAAAGTTATTTATTATTTAATTCACCTTTAGAAAGCATACATTAATGCAAATATTATACTTATTTTAAATAGGAAAATATTTATTGCACATATTATGTGCAGAAAAATATGCACATAAAGTAGTTTATGTGGGCCAATCAAATGTTATTTTACAAAAATATTCTTATTGTATTATACTTATTTCTTTTCTCCTGTCTTGTCTTCCTCCCTCCTCTCTCATCTCTCCTGAAATCAATTTTTCTCAAAATCTTCTCTACCATTATTTGTTTTACAACTTAGTTTCCTTCTTCCTACACTAATTAAAATTTTTTTCTTTCAGTTTTGACTTTCTCTAATATTTTTTTTTAGCTTTAGAAATTGCATATGTGAAACCCATTTCACTACAAAATGAATCATCTAATTTTTTCTCTTAATTTTGGATTCTAATTTATTCTTTTTCTCATAATAATAATAATAATAATTTTATTATGAAAAAATGGGTTTGGCAAAAAAATTTAATGAATAAATTTTAATGGCGAAAAATATAAAGGTTAAGTTCTCTTTTGTGTTTGGCGAAAAAGAAAGTAAGAAAAAAAATTAAAATTATTATTATTTTAAAAAATTGAATAAATAAGAATACTAAATATTAAGTTTAATGGGTTTTAAAATGCTTAATAGTGAAAATGATAAGGTAATTTTTTTTTTAAAAGAGTTGTCAAAAATAAAAATACCAAAATTAAATTAGTTAAAAGAAAAATATTTAAGAAAAAGAAAGAACAGAAAAAGAAAAAAGAAAAAAAAGAAGAGCGGGGTAAACAGAGGAGAGAGAAGAAAGGAGAAAGTAAAATGCCATAATACAATAAGGATATTTTTGTAAAATAATATTTAAGTGACCACATAAAGCACTATGTACATAATATGTGCAACAACATCCTTTTAAATATAAGGGCAAATTATATGAATGACCACTAAACTATTGTCCATGCCCACTTTTGGCCACTAAACTATTTTTTGCTTACTTTTGGCCACTAAACTATTGCATCTGACCATACTTGGCCACTAAACTATTGCTTCTGCCCACTTTTGGCCACTAAATAATTTTTCACTCACTTATGGCCACTAAACTATTAGAAGTTGCCATTAATGACCACTCTGTTAGAAGTTACCATCAAATCTTTATTTACTCCTTAATCTTTAATGTTCCCAAAATCCTAATAATCTTTAAACTGCCTATATATATGCATCAATGTTTTTTAACATCAATCACTCACAAACAATAATTATTTGTATTTTTTTTGTTTTCTCGATATCTTTATTTGTATTTATAAACATATGATAAATTATTCTTTGACTCATCGAACGTTATTGTCTTTAACTTTAATTTTTAGTATTCGTTTTCTAACGTAGGATATAGACATCGATCTCATTTATTATTTATTTATTATTTTATTTTTGGAATTATGTTAGATCTTGAAAATTTATAAAATGATATGAGAATTCTAAATGTCACTACAAAATGATATAATATTAATGAATAAAGTTGGCCGTCGAAATTAAAATAAAGATGTAAATAAAAAAATGCAATTTTTAAATAACAAATTTAAAAAATGAAAGGAAATAAAGATTTGATGAAAATTCTTAACGGAGTGGCCATAGTGACAACTTCTAATAGTTTAGTGGCAAAAAGTGGGCACGGGCCATAGTTTAGTGGTTAAAAGTAGGCAAAAAATAGTTTAGTGGCCAAAAGTAGACACATGCAATAGTTTAGTGGCCAAAAGTATGCAAAAAATAGTTTAATGGCCAAAAGTGGGCACGGGCAATAGTTTAGTGGTCATTCATATAATTTGCCCCAAATATAATAGATAATAAATTACTTATTTTAAATATTATACTTTGAAACTCATAAAAAATAGTGCATTTTTCAAACCTGACTCTCCAAATTGAACAGAAAAAATATTACTCATATTTTTTTTCTTCTAAATATTATGTTTTAAAAAACATTTCATGAAGATCATATCCGTAGTAATGGATACTTTTTATATTTTAAGTTGAGTCGCGGTCTAGTGGTCTGGTGTGATTTGGAAAGTCGATTGAGTAGTTATTTTCCAATTGGCAAATTGTGCAAACCCAAACTTTCCACATCAAATTCACTCACATCCACACGGCTGGAGTGTGTGTGCGAACTGCAATTTGCAAATTGCAATAATAACAATGTTTGGTAACGGGTGGTAAGCGACCAATAAATGATGCAACTTCCTTCCATGGTAGCTTCATAAAAGGTCCTGTTTTGAGATTTTTTATTGTGTATTTTTTTTTCCTTATGAAAAACTCATATGAAGCCAATGTATACAAGCGATGCAATTTTTGAGGAGGTTTGGATGTGTGCGTCCCTATTTGTCCGAGTAATAGTAATAGGCATTAGGTATTCCATTTTTTAAAAAAATTATTATCCCAATGTTAGAGTTAAATTAAATTTGTTTACATCTTATTTCCTTAATGGCAAATGAAATCGGTAGTCACGTAACTATGCACAATGTTCAGTTTTAGTTACTTAATTTTTTAAATGTAACTTTTAACCCATTCTGTCAAAATTTCAGTCATTTTTTACAGAATTCATCTACAAGTGCAACTCATGTGATGATCTTCTTGTATGAAACTAAATTAGACCAACTCTTAAAATTAAAAGATAAAATTGAAAATACAAATAAAAAAGATTGATGACTAAAGTAAATCTTAGCACTTAACTATATAAACCCTTATAAACAGTTGATTGATGAAACCTAACTAAAACCCTCAAATGATTACATACTACCCACCAATATTGCAATGCCTTGTGCATTATGTAATCCAAAGGGATTAGACCAAAAATTATAGATAAGTAAATTAAGGATATATATTTAAGCAGCAACTAGAGAGAGAGAGAGAGAGAGAGAGAGAGAGAGAGAGAGAGAGAGAGAACCTCCAACAGTAGTTTGTTTCTCTTCAAGTCTTCACATCTTTGCACCTCTTGAAATGAAAATATCTCCATATGCTACCTTCTGCTCCACTTTTATGGAGTCTTCCGTTGCCAGAACTGCCCGCCAAATTAATGGTCTCATGTCTTAGTTTCAACAACAACATCTATATATATATATATATATAATATCCAATCAATGGGATTTCATTTGAGAAAACCTACGCACCACACATCTGATAAAAAAGTGATGCTGCTCTTTTCCTGTCCATTCCGCGAGTAAGCTGGTTCAGTGATTCAACTTTAGGACCTCCCGGAGTCTCAAAATGAGCTTTCAGATGCCTGTACACACACCAACCATGTTCACAATTCATGACCATCATCAAGTTATGAGAACAACCAGAATAATTATGGCAAATTATACATTCTAACAGAGTTGGTCACTGGATCTGTAGATCGAGTGATGACTGTATGCTTTTGACTCTGCGTTGGTCCAGTTTCTAACATTACTTCTGCAGCCAAAAATCGTGTTATTGTAGGCAAGCATTCATAATTAATGTTGCTAAAACGACCAGAATCACCAAGTTGACTGACCGTTGTCATTTAGTCTGGCAGACTTTGAGTTGTGAT
The DNA here is from genome assembly GCA_016801395.1 of Leptodermis oblonga. Lineage (NCBI taxonomy): Eukaryota > Viridiplantae > Streptophyta > Magnoliopsida > Gentianales > Rubiaceae > Leptodermis > Leptodermis oblonga. Next base: position 5,769,697 of record CM028756.1, on the reverse strand, counting down.
CAGGATTTTGCCAAGAATTCTCCTCATCAACCGGTTCAAGCCCATAATTTATGTTCCTAGATGGAGAGATTGGTCTTTTCCTCTTGGATCTGGACGTTGATTCGAACTATGTGTCAGTAAAGTTTTTCTAAAATCGATCTGTAACCTTAATTCTGTTTACAGTCACTGACCTGGAGGAACTCTCCTCTGAAGTATGTGACAGGATGTCATGATGTCCAGATCCTGAGCTTGGGATGGATCTTACTTCGTCACCTATATATTCCAATCAAATCGCAATGTGTTAGGAGGGTTACAAGTGGTTGAAAATCACAAACAGATATCGACTTGGATATTGGTTTACCAGAAGTTCCTGGTGTGGCCATCGGATTCGGATTGATGCTTATGGTGTTTGTTCTAAGCTCCTCCCTGAACATGAGGTTTTCAGGATCCAAGTTATTTCCCTTGACATTTTCCCTCTGCTTCTCAATGGAAATTTCCTCAGGGACAGAGCCAGCTCCAGTATGAAAATCTTCAAAGGGCTTCATGCATAATCAACATAGAAACAGTTATCATGTATAATAAAACTCTCTCATATATGTTCCAAAATTCCAATTTTTGGAAGCAGTTACTTACGAACTGAATTGTGTCTTTATTGGGGATTCCTTCTGATGGGGCTGTCAAGGTTGGTTCATGGTGTTGGAAAGTCGAGGTGTTGCCTGTATTGTATGCAGAGGAAAGTTAATTACAGGCTTCAATTCGAATGGAGAACTTCAAAGAATCTCACCAGAGTCTGAATTCTGCAGATGCTGGGTACTTTGTCTCCATAATTCCAGAAGTGGAGCAGGGAAATTCACTTCTTTAAAGCCATATTGGTATAATCCTTCAACTAGTACAATCGGAGGAAGATCCATCAGATGTGCTATCTTCCTTTTGGTCATAGCATCTAAAGTCTGCAAGAAATGGAAAGGAATCAGCAGTTTTATTCATTCTATGATGTATTCAAAAACTAACGTATTTAGCAATTAGGGGCATACTTTCTTGTTTCTGTGCCTTTTTCTTGAGGTAATGTCAGAGGTGTCTTGAAGCCAAGAATGGAAAATGTGACCAGGGATCATGGATTGCGCATCATCAATTGCCAAAGCAGCAGGCCTTCTTACTCTCCGACGATTCACGCCCTGCGTTCTTAACTGATTTTGCTGATGCATATATACAAAATCAGCTCCTGCACCGTGAAATCATCTCTTTTGTGCGTAAAAGCACTAGTAAATTACTGAAAATTACAGTACCTGAGGAGGAACTTCCATTTCTTCGGCAGCATGAATAATATTCACTTGCTCCTCAGGATGTTGCTCAAAGATTCCATCACCTACAAGAAGTATAATAAGTCGCATAATAAATAGACTGAAATTTATCTTTCTATAAGCATCTGCTGATCATAGCTTACCTTCCTGAGGCTTCTCTTGAGGAGGCGGAGAGGGTATAAAAGTGCTTTGATGTGCAGGGTCTTCTGGGGTTGTGAAATTCCATTGCGTTTCCTCATCTCCCTCAATATCAAACCTTCAGTGCATCCACGTTATCAATGACAGTAAAGCAAAGGGAAAGAAAGAATGAATGAATGCAGGAATTCTATACTGGTAAAGGAGGCATATTATGAACGCTAGCTAAGAACAGCCAAAGAACAATCATTGATTCATAACTAAGTGAAGCATCTGAATCCTAATTAGGATCTCACCTTTCAAAGCGGTTATACGTGCTCGTGCCTTCCATAAATGGATCGGGAAGATCAACCATGGTAATATCAGCTGCATCAGCTGTTCATTGAGAAATTTCCAGGCCAACCCATCAGTATAGAAGTCGGAAATGAACCTGCAGTGATTTCGTATAGTATTATAGGATGCAGTTGATGGGTTCAAAGGTACCTTGATGGTAATCTTCTTGTGAATTTTGATTGACATGGGGATCTTCCAGATTGTCCAGTCTCTGCAAATCCAGAAATTTAAGGGTTTAATTACAATCCATGTTTGTTTATAGACAAGACCACAAACACAATGGTTAATTCAGTACTGTGGAGTCCATGTTTACATGAATGCTATGTACAACTAGCTAGAATTTCCAGCAAAGGGGTTTAGGAGAAAAAAAGGCATAGCTAAAACCCAATGAAGTGAGTAAACAATATCTTCAATTCGCTCCAAGTCGTTTCATACCATAGCAATGTAAGCCGCTGATGTAAATTCCATCATTGTGCTGTGTTCATCAGTATAACGAAAAGATGGTTCGAGCTCTCCGAGGTCGTGGTCTTCGACTTCAGGCAGAGTGATGGATTTATGTCTGCAAACAGCAACCAAGTTCGAGAAAATTAGAACAAAAGAACGCAGAAATTACTGAACTAGCTATGAAATTCACATTGCACTTTCAGGAACCAATGTAGACGCCATTATCCAATCAATTGTGCGAATAACATTTACGAGTACTAACTGGGCTTGAGATTTGCCCTTGGGCAAGACTGTTGGATCCGGCACAACCTTAATCTTCCAAGCTTGATTTAATTCAACCTGGGATTAACAAAAGGCAAGCAGAAACTCCATGAATTTACCGCAAAAACAGGAAAGAACACAAAAAATGGAAGGGAGCACCGGTGTTTTACCAACAGACGATTCACGTCATCTGTCAAAACAAAACCAATAAAACAGAGAAATGAATTATTCAGGCGGTGAATGACAAAGGCAATGAAGATTTCCGATTGTCTCAGAATTATTCATATCACAAATGTACCGTAAAGGAGTTTCACTTTTCGTTCATAGACGATGACCACTCCCCCTGATCAGAAACCAATACTTCAGCACACCACAAATCAGAAAACTCAAGGACAGAGTATCCCAGAAAATTTGAAGAGGTTTCACTTTCCACTAGCTAATCATTTACCCATGAGAATTCCAGATAGTCTGAGAGCCATCGGAACAGATGGATTCATAATCTCCTCACTGCAACAAATTCCAACACGCACAAACACAAAACATTCATGAATAAAAACGATAACGGGTAACGAACACAGTGAGGTTGAACGGAAAAGAAAATAAAACTCTCCGAACCAGATTTTGATAATGTTAAGCTTGACCAGATCCTTCCTATTCAATTTCCCCTTCAAAGTCGCCGCCATCCTTCAAAAATCAGATTCCCAAACAACAACAAACTTAAATACGTTGATTGAACCCAAACAAAATCAAACCATTCAAAGAGCTAGCATAAAACAAAACAGAGTCGGAATTGAAGAAGACTGAAATGAATCACCATATTTGGCCGAGAGGAGCTTTGCGAGCCAAAAGCTGCCTGGAGTAGAACATTGCTGAGCTCCACTGTGTGTGTGTGCGTGTGCGTGTGCGTGTTTAAAGTTGAAAGAATGAAGAAACAATAATTTGGGGAGGGTAAAACAAGAGATCAAAGTTCACATGCAAATGATGCAATGCGAAAAAAAATGCAACGGAGATTTTAGAGAGAGAAAGTGATTATGTCTGTCTGACAAATTTATAACTGAATTCCACTAAGGCGCCAAGTCCATAACTCGTAACAGAAGCTGCCATGGGAATGGTGATGAATGTGGTAAAGTGACGGTAAAAATTATATTTAGATGCCACTTTTTACTATTTGTAGGCCACTTTTTAAAATTTTATACGCGAATTTACATTTTTGCCTTTCATAATTTCTAACTTTATAAAAAAATTACTCAATTTTTTTAACTCCTGGAAAATCCCCTGGCCGGGGCGATTTTCCTGGAGAAAAGTGCCTATGCTGGGCAATTTTCTTAGAGACAATTGGTGGCCTGTGGCGATTTTTCCTGATAAAATCGCCCAGACTAGGCGATTTTCCTTAAAAAAAACGTTTTTTCCAAAATTTAGTGGTCGTTCGCCGGAAAAATTATCTTCCGACTCTTGATTGGGAAAACCTGAAAAAAACGCCGTCCTTTGGCCTTTTTTCAGGGAAAATCGCCACAGGCCACCAATTGTCTCTGGGAAAATCGCCCAGCATAGGCGATTTTCCCAGAAAATAGCCCTGACCAGGCGAATTTCCTGGAGAAAATCGCCTATGCTGGGCGATTTTCCCAGAGAAAATCGCCTGGACTGGGGGAGTTTCTCTGAGAAAATCGCCCCGGCCAGGCGATTTTCCTGGAGTTAAAAAAGTTGAGTAATTTGTTTATAAAGTTAGAAATTATGAAGGGCAAAAATATAAATTTGCGTATAAAAATTTTAAAAAGTGGCCTACGAATAGTAAAAAGTGGCATGTAAATAACATGCCCTTTTTTTACTGTCTTTTCTGCTGCTTTACACGTGTCCCTCTTTGTAGATTTGTAGTACGTCAGTGCGTGAAAAGTTTATGTTTGGTAAATAAATACTGATCGAGCAATAAAAGTGTTTAAAATCAACCTTGTTAATTCAAAAAAAAAAAAAAAAAATTCAACCTTGTTTTATTCCTTTAAAAGTGTGATTTTATGTAGTGGAGTGAATGTATGAATATTGAATTTTTACTCATTTTGTTGGTATATTGGGTTAATTGTTAAAGATAGGAGTGTTTATATGATTTAGTTAATATCGGTTTAGTTATGTTTTGCTAATATCAGTATGGCTACTCAGTGATGGTTTGGCGGAACCAGTCGGGGGTTTAAGCCCCTACCAACCCCAAATCTCGCTTGAATAGTACTGACGATGAGTGACTTCTGACACTTCCAACGGCTTAAGTCACTTGAGCAACCACAAGTATAGTGCAGTATTTGGAAGAATAAGATGGTAAGGAAGGAGGGGAAGAAATTTAGGTTAAGTGAAACGGCGCAAAACGACATTGTTACACTTAACCTTAAATATTATTTTTTTAAAAGAGTTATGTGTGTTTTTAATCCGGTTTTTCTTAATTATACTTTTAAATTTTAAACCCATGAAATAAATTATTTAGTTTTCATCCATATATCTTAAATTTAAATTTTTCGCACTCAACGTAAATCTAAATTTTAATTTTTTTTATTATAAAACAACTACAGAAGACATATAAATTAAAAATAGATATATTATTGATCAAAACAAGGAAAAATAAAAATAAACCTTACTAATCTTACAACAAAATTTCTCTTATTCCATTTGTTCTTTTAGCCACTCAATTTTATTTAGGTCATTATTAAAATTAATTGTCACACTAATGTATTTTTATATGTCCATACATTTCTTGTTATTTTATACTTGATAAACATTACTTTCTCCGTTCTATTAAAACGGTCTATTTTCACTAATTTACAACTTATTGTGGATGTCAAGGTATAATACCTAAAGTACCTAATTTGACTTCTTTTATTCCATTCATGTACTTACATTTTATGTATGAGCTAATTTTGCACCACACGTAATTATATTACTAAAGGTATGAGAGTAAAAAAATTGAAAGCGACTTTTTTATTGGAACAAAAAATATTTTTCAAAATTGACCATTCTAATTAAAGAGATGAAGTATATATATATATATTTAGTTATTAGATACATTTATTTAATGGTGCGTCTAAAAAAGTTACAATAGCCTCCTCAAAAACAGAAAAAAAAAATCACAAAAGTGTGAATACAATTTTAAATGAAGACTTTAGGTATAACAAGTATCCGTGATGGTTATAAAATTATCACTCTTGGTGTACTTTTTCGTAAGTAACACTATTTTTCACAAAATTTTAACTCTACAATCTAATTATGTAACCGCTACTGAATTTTACGAAATTAGTACTTTATCCAAAAGAAAAAACATTCTTACTTCAACGAGTATGTAACACTCTTACTTCAATAAGTACATAACACTCTTATTACAACAAGTATCAATATGACATTTAAAGGTATCACTTTTACCTATAAAACTGTTTAAGCATTGGCATCTAAATGTATCGGACACTATTTTCACTAAATTATAACTTTATTGCTCTATTCGTTATTTTATAAGAGTTTAATTTAGAGAATTTATAATTTTTTATGGGTTTCAATGTACAATGTTTTAAATAAGTAATTTGTCAATATTTTTTTTTACTAATATCCTTACTTTTTAAAGGTTGATTAACCGTCAACTACACATAATTTTATTAGTACTAATAAAAGAAAATAATAATAAAACTTAACTCTTTTAATAAAACAAAAATACATTTTGAAATTTAACTATTTTAATGTAACAAAAATATATTTTGAACAGAGAGAAATAACCAAAAGTTTTAAGTCTATAACAGATGGCCAAGGTTCAAGACTTCAGGGATCCTCGGATATTTGACCCGTGCCCGGGTATATTCTTCCTCACGATTTATCTTCCCTCGCCGCCGGGTCCGGTTTACATGATCTTCCCGGGCCGCTTACAAATCCAGAACACACTCTAATTTCTGTCTGAACTTTACAACAACATACAAACTCTTTTTTCCCTTGTTACATTTGCACACCCAACGAAGAACTGGAACTCGTAGTACGCCATTACTGGATATCCCCGCTGATCATTCATTTGATCGATTGATCGACCATCATTCATCATCTTCTTCTCTCAGGTTATCTCGTTTCTCCTGCCATTGTTACGTTCATTTCCTGTTCTGTTCTTCGTTTTAATTGTTTCTGTTTTGGTGTATGTTTGCCTCTTTCTTAGCTGGTTTTGGAATAACCTATTGACCTCATTGCTTCGTTGTCATGAATTTTGCGTTCATTTTTTTGATTGAATACTTTTATAATTATCGTTGTTACGCATGTTTGTTTAGTATGCAGTTTAGGCAATGTGATCGACGTGCAAATGTTGATTTCTTAGATGCTAGTTCTTTTTGTAAATTCGTTGGTATTAGGGGATAAATGTTCACGGAAGCACCCAAAAAAACGGAAATCAGTGTGTAGGGATGATAATTGATTGCCTAGTGGTTAGTGCAAAAATGAAGGTTGGGGAAAAGACAGGTTTAATTCTAAAATGTTTTGAATACATGTGTGTGGGGGGGGGGGGGGTGGGGGGGGGGGGGGGGGGGGGTGGGGGGGCAGAGGAATTTCAACTGTGGTGGCTTTTTTGTGGCTAACCATGGCAATGCATCATTGAATGAATGCGTGATTAGCGATCGAATGAATTTCCATTCATGAACTGGTCTTGTGCGACTATGACATCCTTATATTCAGAGAATTGGGACTAAAATGGAAGATGGAGGTTAATTAATGATTTCTATTTTAAGTTATGAGTGTCTGATTAGACAAAGCTTAATGATGCACACAGTCAAGCTTTCATTGTGAATGGTAATGTATGTAGCTAGGGTGGGGTGTTAACATGCTTTTATATGTCAAATATTCACGTGTTTGTTGCTTTTGGACTTTATTATGTTACTATGATTTCGGGCTCCTTTAATGAAAGGATTGGAGAGAGTGAGAAACGACAAACAGTGGAGTTTTATAGTACAGCCAAGGTTCCTTTTGAATGAGTGAACAAATTTGATAAAAAAAAAAATATTCCATGCATCTGCCGTACCATACTTTTGGTGTAGCAGACCAATAGTATAGAGTATCAGTAAATTTGAACAACCCCCCCCCCCCCCCCCCCCCCTATTCGCCCACACTTTCACAAGAAATACACCATTGCAATTAATTTACCAGCTGCACCGAATAATTAATCGATAAAAAGTGGATAGCCTTATTCAACCGCAAAGTTGATTGGTAAAAGATAAAGTCATTTACAAATTTTTAGTACTTATCATTGAATCAGGCAAATGTACAGAACCATGTTACCAATCCAATGTCCATTTTCTCATTTTGTGATGTTAAAATATATATCTATATATATTTTTTCAACAACAGTTTCATTATACTAGAATGTTGCCTCACACAATGCGGGGTGAGGCTCCTATCATACTAATGTATACCAAAGGGAGGGCTAGAACTTCATTTAGCATTAAAATTAATTATTGTCTCATTTATTTTATTTTCATTTTTGCAGTTTTATTGGATCTACAAGGTGCTGTATTGTTTAACCTTGAGTGTATGTAGAAGGACAGTGATCTTTTTTGTATTAATGGCTTCAAGAGCGATACTGCGGAGGAAAAAGCACCTCTTTGATTCCCTTAACCGGTCCAAGTACTTAATTCAAGGTAGTTCAAGCTTTCAGCATGGGAATTCATCCATAATTCCTGGGGCATGGGACTGGAGTAGGGCTTTCAGCAATTCATCATTGAATTCAGATCACAAAAAAGAAAGGGAATCAAATTCTCTTTCTAAAGATGAATTGATATCTTTATCTGCAAAAGGATTTAGGTACAACTCGACTTTTGGTGTTAGGAAAGGATACCAAGGGTCTCTTTTGGGAGTTAAATGGGTGACAGAGTATGCACGGTATTCTTCCACAGCTGCCACTGATAAACCTAATCTGGGTCATGGTGGTGATAGTAGTGAAGGATCAAATCCTAAGAAAAAGAAGGAACCTTCACCAGAAGAATGTGACCAGGCAGTGGAAGGTTTGAGCACAGTCAAAGCTAAAGCTAAGGCTAAACAGTTGCAAGATACTCAAAAGGATTCCAAACCTCTAATGCAGAGAATATGGGCTGTTCTTTTAGGAATTGGTCCTGCTCTGAAGGCCGTTGCTTCTATGAGCAGGTAACATGATCATGTTCTGTTTTGATCAACATACCCCCTTGCTCCAAGACTTCCTAGTCTCCAAAGGAAAGAGAAAAAAGGGGAAAATGCTAATAACTTAATGAGACCTTTTGTGTTACCCTTTTCATTGATGATATCTTTGATTCTTCTATTAGGGAGGACTGGGCTAAGAAGCTTCAACACTGGAAAGAAGAATTTAAGTCTACAATGCAACACTACTGGCTGGGTACAAAACTACTTTGGGCTGATGTGAGGATAAGCTTGAAGTTGTTGCACAAACTTGCCAATGGGAAGGGTCTTTCTAGGAGAGAGAGGCAGCAACTAACTCGAACAACAGCTGATATTTTCCGGCTAGTACCTTTTGCAGTTTTTATTATAGTTCCGTTCATGGAATTCTTGCTGCCAGTGTTCCTGAAACTGTTTCCCAACATGTTACCATCAACTTTCCAGGACAAGATGAAGGAGCAGGTAAATGCTATCCTTGCTGACAAGATTTCATATTTTCTGCTTTTACTGCATGAGTAGTAAGGAGTGTATTTCACTATGTGTTTGTTCATTTCTTCTTTCCAGTCATTTGGATGGCATGCAATTGATTTACTGATTGTTTTTTAATCTTTCTCGTGTGATGGACATGTAATAACTGAAACTAGTAAATTCTTGGTTAAATATATATTATGACATATCTTCTCTAAGAATGTATGTTGAAACTTCCACTAGATTACCCAAGTTGTGAAAGATATGTATTGAATGTATATATAATGAAGTATGACAATATCTCCATAACTGAGCACTAAATTTAAATGTTTGTAGAGTAACATTAGATCTGGATAAATGTTCACTGAAGTCCCTTTAGATGATAATCTTACTTTTGCTTGCTACCCATCCCTTTATGACTGTCCACAAATATGTATGGGTTCATGATAAATAGTTAACAAATCTATTGGAAACTTCAAATACGGGAACAAGACATTGCTTAATTTTTGTAGTTAATATACTCATTATTAATCAATTTATCAAATTTTTATTACTTTTATTATTTAATTGTTGGTGTTTTCCTTGATGTTATTGAGCTTTACTTGGTTTGTATGCCCCTTCAAATTATTTTTGAACTATCTAGTTGTCTTTTTCTAAATTGGTTATAAAAACAAGTTAGTCTAGGATGCTATTGTTATTGCTAGATTCTCTCCAAAGCTTTGGCTGGCTCCAATCCTGTTCAGCTCTCTTTCTTTTCCACCTTATATTTACTACGATTTTCAAGTGTAGATTTTTAAAATAAGAATTTTAATTCTTGGTTCTTTCTCTATCTCAGTAACTTCAGTTAGAACTTGTATGCCTTGAAGCCTTAAGAGCAAGTAGGTGATTTCTGAAAACATTTGGAAAGTACACAGAACCACACATGAACTTTATAGTCTTGTTCTAGAAGATTAGGCTTCTTTCCATAGTGATTGATTCTTCATGTAAGAGAATTAAGAGAAAATATAAAATAGACGAATTTATTTTGCGTTAGGATGGCTTCAGTCTTATTTGGATAGCTGTAAGAGGACCAGCAAAGATATAAAAAACAAGTTCAGTGACACTCTCATTGAAGAGTTGGAAGTGGCTGCTATACCCACTCAGCTGTGGCTGACTCCAATGTTGTTCAACTCTCTTTCTTTTCCAGCTTATATTTAGTATGATTTTCAAGTTCAGATTTTTTGTTTTAGAATTTAATAATATTTGGCCTTTTCCAGCTTATATTTAGGGGATACTCATTGAAGGATATTCTAAAGCTGTCCTCTTCACCAGTGTAAGAAAATGCTATAGATAGGTCAAAGAAGGTTATTCCTGGATATGTTATGTAAATAGTTTTCTTTCTAAAAATGAGTGTGAGATCTTCCAAGAATAGCAAATATGATTAGGTTAATGGGATAACTGAGTCTGACATAGAAGACTACTCACTGGTGCAGAAAAGCACCATGGTCTCAATTTTCTCAAGCTGTTAGGTAGTCTTTTTGTGCATCATGATCATTTGAAAATATATTGCTTATAAGTGCTCATAGAATGTCAGTAACATCTACTCAAGGTGATTTAACTGCAAATATGTGTTTTCCAAATGTTTACTATTACCTAAAGTGCCTTAAAATTCTATTTGATTGGGTATTTCAGGAAGCTCTGAAAAGGAAGCTGAATGCAAGGATAGAATATGCAAAGTTTCTTCAAGAGACGGTAACAGAAATGGCTAGAGAAGTGAAAGACTCACGAAGTGGAGAAATAACAAAAACGGCTGAAGATCTTGACGAATTCATGGACAAGGTAATGAATTTGTCTTTATTTTCCATTTGCTTTTGTAGTCAACTAGTTTATAGTATGAAATGATGTCTCTATACTTGGAAGGCATGCTGCGACCATATATTGATTGGATTTTCTTTTTCTCCGTTCTTTGTTGAATTCATTCTGTCAGGTTAGAAGGGGTTCAGCTGTTTCAAATGATGAAATTTTAGGCTTTGCTAAGCTGTTCAATGATGAGCTCACTCTTGACAACATAAGCAGGTTGATACAATTGTTAAAACTAGAATTTCAGCCTCTCACAGGAATTATGTTCATATCAAGTAAAGATCAATTTTCAAAATATGCAGACCTCGGTTGGTGAACATGTGCAAGTATATGAATATCAGCCCTTTTGGTACTGACGCATATCTACGTCACATGCTAAGAATGAAACTTCAAAAGTAAGTCTGGTTTCATACATTTTAACAAATGACATCTTCATGATTTGCCGAATAGAACACTTTTTTTTTGTATGTTTCTTTTTCGGTCTCTTTCTTACTGTCAAAACTGGCTTATTAGTGGCTATCAAGGATACTGTATCTCAACTGTCTGACAAATATCTAGTAAGTGTTGGTTGAGCAACAGCATTATGAGCCCAATAAAGTGCTGAAGAAAGCCTAAAACTCGGTTAAAGCGTGTATTATAATGACCACCGATATTTATCTTATGCTAAGCTGGAGATTTACTGAACAACGTAGGACAATTCTACAAGATGGTTATCAGAGTCCTTTCAGAATAACTTCATTTTTCTTCATCTTGTTGAGCGCAATAACATTTGTTCTGATTCTGATGGCATGATTGGTTAATTTTTGTGTTTATAATGTTACCAAATATACTTAGCTTTGAAAAAGTAGTAAGTTTGAAATATAAAGGCCAACAGCTTGTTAGGCCCGTCTCCTTGCTGTTAATGTGTTGTTGAAAGCCCTAGTTTTGTGGCTCTTGTTGGGTTTATTGATGTAAGTGATCCCCAGTCCTTGGAAAAAAGACCATATATGAAATATTAACTATTTGAAAACTAGTTTTGTTGTCTTTTGCTCTGAAGATGTAATAAAAGAGCAGCCCAGTGCATAGAACATCCAACATGTGTGGGGTTAGCTGAAGTCTCATCCCACCAAAGCCTGATGTATGCAGCCTTACCTTATATTCCTATAAGTGGCTGTTACCACGACTCGAACTCATTACCTTAGGTCACATGGCAATAGTTTTAACCATGCCAAGGCTCCCCTTCATAGAGATTTACTTGTAATTCTTCCTTAACCATGTTTCTTCTTCCTGGTACGGTTTCTGTATCAGTGGTGAAGATGATATTCTATTCTCCTACTGCATATCTACATCTTAGAGTCCTGAAACAGTGTAAGCTTTGCTGCTTGATAAACTACTAATGATTTAGATATTTCATAGTTTAAGTTGTACATCCTCCCTGAAAATTATTGTTGTAGGGAATGAGAAAAGTTTTATTTCTGCCTCAGGAAACAGAATTTTGTAAAGTTATCAACTCTCTGTTGTTAGACCTTAGAATTTTACTGGAGAAATATGATATGTTAGTTTTATGTTTTCATGAAAATATGAATTTGACCATCACAAAACAGTATTTCCTTGTTTATTTAGGATCAAAGAAGATGATAGGATGATTCAAGCTGAGGGAGTGGAGTCTCTTTCTGAAGAAGAGCTCCGCCAAGCATGTCGAGATCGGGGAATGCTTGGATTGGTTTCAGTAGATGAAATGAGGCAGCAGGTAAGTGTATTTGTTATTGTTATGTTTGTTGATAATCTTTACTTCTTGGGTGAATAATAAAAATTAAAGACAAAAAGGGAGTACCTCTTTTGTTACAAGAAGAGATCAATGCAGTATGCAGATCTTTTTCTTTATGTGCTTCAGATCTTTTTCTTTATATGCTTCATGTGTTTCCTGATTTAACTGTTAACGTAACTATTATTAACTTATTCAAAAGAGAGAAAATGATCCGGAGAACAGTCCCAACTTCAGAAAAAGGGGTGGGGGGAGAAGAAAGAGGAAAAAATTCCTAGACTTGTCAAACCAGGAAAAGAATATCAATTACTCATCGGTAGAATCTCTATTTGTGAAGCTTTACTCCTGCACCATGTACCTACTGCCTTTGAAATTGGGATGCTGGAATAGAAGGTTATTTTCCCCATTTCTTTGCTTTCTTACTGAACTCGAAAAAGCTCTTCTACAAATTGGCCTAGCCTTTCAATAGTAGTACTGTTTTTTGAGATTTTTATGGATGCTTCGCGTAATAAAATTAAGACTCACTATGTCATCCAGAAAGATGGAATTTTTATGAGGGAATTTACCATTTTCACATACAAAAGTGGCTTTCTAGAACGTTCAGCCTCATTTAGGGGTGAGCCCATGGAAAGGCTATGGCAATTTTTTGGTTCTCACATCTTTGAGAAAACTAGCTATGTGCCTATAGCTTTCCCCCAGAACCAATGGTGCAGAAGCATCACAACGAAGTTTAGCGCAATTGGTTGAGCTTGTGGACTTGGAGCCTTGGAGGTACTCCTAGTTGTAAAGAGATTTCAAAAGTTTGTGGATTCTGAGTATCAACGCCTGATTATGTTTTTAGAGCTTCAATTTTACTGATTTTAAAATTATCCTGTTCAATGACTTGCCTATGTTCTCTGAAGACTGTTGTGCTTGGGTTTCTTTTTCTTTTCGGGCTTGGGGGAGGCATGCTGATAACTGTAAATATCACATTCCCTAGAAGTTTTGTAATTGAACTAGGAGGAAAAAGAAGGTTGTCATATGAAGTTTCTTACTGATTTTTGTCAGTTTGCAATCAAGCAAAGCTTTCAGATCCTTTATATCTAGCAACATTATGTATGGTTTTCCTCTCTGGGTTGGGCGTGGTGAAAATTTCACTAGAAACTTATTTTTTTCATTTATAGTTGAAGGATTGGCTGGAGTTGTCTCTCAATCACTCAGTTCCATCTTCCCTGTTAATTCTTTCCAGGTAACTATACTCTCACCTGCTTATATACTTTTCCAACGTTATGGGCATTTAGCGAAGCATCATTTATGTGAGTGCTCTGTAACCATTGCAGAGCCTTCACTGTGGCTGGTAAAGTGAAGCTTGAGGAAGCTGTTCAAGCAACACTCTCCTCCCTGCCAGATGAAGTGGTGGATACTGTTCAAGTTACTTCTTTACCATCAGAAGATTCTGTTGCCGAAAGGAGGAGAAAACTGGAGTTCCTAGAAATGCAAGAAGAATTAATTGAGGTGATTTTATTTTTTGCACATTTTGTTGCGCTGAGAGATGGAATTGTATCTGTGGTTATGCATCATACTAATAGAGAATATTAAGTTAATTATACTCTCTTTTACCTGTAAGTGACCTAATAGTTATAATGTCTTGTCTTAAATTAGCAATGGAAGTTGTTAACTTGCAGATTATGCTTCAAAAGCCTTTCATTTGTAGCTCCCATGCCACCTGTTTGCTTTATAGTTTCTTTCACAACTTTATTTACCTATCCTGCATCCCAAAAACAGAGTCCATTTTCGAGGAATATATTACTAAGAATTTGATGTACAATACATAAATGATCTATTTACTACAATATTTTCCACTTTTGCCTTTAGTTTTTAACTGTGATTAACACATAACTGTATTAGTAAGGAAAGTTGAAGGGACGGAGGGAGAATTATTTGTGATGATACCTTGAAATTTCAGTTGAAATGTACTTTTTTGTTCATAACTAGTTCAAAATTACGTTGTTAGTTGCTTGGTTGAATTGTCATTTTGACACATAAAGTAAATGCGTTCAATATACTCTGGCTTGGCTTTGGAGTTGAGTTTATTTTTGGTAATCTAAACTTCTGAAGGTGTTGCAGTTAACTTGTGCTGGCCCAAATGGCAAATGCTATAGTTTTGTGCTAAATGTCATTATGGCTCTAAAGAATAGATGCTTTTAAGCCTTATTTCTTTTTTTATCTGTTTCTGGTTTTAAAATATTAACTGAACAGGAGGAGGAAGAGAAAGAAGAAGAGGAGCAGGCTAGGATGAAGGATTCAATAGAAAAGCAGGACATTGCACTGGAAGAGATGACCATCCCCACCAAAAAAGAAGCTCAAAAGACTATAGCAAAAACGTTGGATAAACATGAGCAGCTTT
The DNA here is from genome assembly GCA_016801395.1 of Leptodermis oblonga. Lineage (NCBI taxonomy): Eukaryota > Viridiplantae > Streptophyta > Magnoliopsida > Gentianales > Rubiaceae > Leptodermis > Leptodermis oblonga. Next base: position 5,754,666 of record CM028756.1, on the reverse strand, counting down.
GTGAACTGAGTAAAGCTTTAGCTGTTCTAGCATCAGCTTCTGTAAGGATTAGATTTATTTATATATTCATTAGCTTTTTATATTGCAATTATGTCAATTTCATGTATTTTAAATTACTTTTTTTGGTTTATTCTTTCAGTCTGTGAGCAGGGAACGTGAAGAGTTCTTGAGACTTGTCAACAAGGAGGTACTTGAGGCTTTTAATATACCCATGTAATAATGACTAGGATTCATCTTATCTGTTCTATCAATTTAGTCATTTTCAATGTGAAGCCTTGGAACTACCCAAGGCAAACATTGGATCATACTACCCTGAACTTATAAGCACACTTTCTCCATTTTAGTTTTCCATCTTTCAACTATTTATGCTCTAGTATATATTGTTTAAGAGATCTTAGTCAGAATGTTTAAGGCCACACTATTAGCTGGAGAATGAACTTGTGATCGTTGTAATTGTGATAATAATCCTGTAGTTAATTTAGGAATAGCCATTATAATTGTTGTGTTTGTGGAGCTAGAGAGATAGGAGTGTATATAGGAATAGCTGTTCTATGGAAGCTGTGTTAGAATGCACTGATTCGAATAAGTTTGTTTAACATTTCCTGTCAGGCACAAAATGCTACGCTGTCTTTTAAGATTACTTGTAACTATTTCCTGTAAACCATCAGGATTTACTAAACTTGTGTTGATATCTAACATTATGGTGTTATGCAAGGAGTATGTCAGTAGGACTAATACCAATTGAACTCTTTTTGCTTAGATAATGCTTAGAAATGATATAATCACTGTTTATTTCCTTTTCAAGAGAATTGTTGTAATTTATCTGAAAATCATCCATCCTGTAGCCTGTAGGTGCTAGTCCATGGGCAGGTTTGTTGACTGTTAGTGGTTTCCGTAATACTTGTCATTTTTATTTGCTCAAGATATTTTCCTCTGTTTTCTCTTTCCAACTGGGGATGCACAGAAAGTAATATCATTTTATTTATTGTAAATGACAATTTAAATTCCCGTTCACTGGATGTATGACGTTGTTTATTCGGGAAAATGACCTCTTTACCTTATGTAGATTGTTGATTTAATGCAGAAATATATTTCTTTGAATAGAGTTGTTGTTCCTAGCAAAAACATATTGCTATCATGGTGAAAGTCATCTTTTGTTTCTGAAATGTCATTTTCAGATAGAACTATATAATAGCATGGTGGAGAAAGAAGGTACAGAGGGTGAAGAAGCAGCAAAGAAGGCATATAAAGCAGCTAGAGAGGATAGTGACCATGCTGTAGAAAGGGCTTTAGGAGATCATGTTTCATCAGCTCTCAGAGACAGGGTAGGATGACTTTGAGAAGGTTTAAGTGCGAGAGCTTGCATAATATGCTTTGGGATATGTTTGCAGTCTTCAAGGAATCACTTTTTCAATGGCCTTCCTGATTTCAGGTTGATTCTATGCTTCAAAAACTTGAAAAAGAAATCGATGATGTGGATGCAACCATTGGTGATCGTTGGCGTTTGCTTGATAGGTATGCCAGCAGATTTTAATTCACCAGTTACTCTAGTTAAAATCTTCCCAAGGTTAACATTTATCAGTACACATTTAATTCTAGTCGTCCAATGCAACATATTTAGAGCTACAAAATTTATGAAGTTAAGAGTAGCCAAAGACATCGTATACTGCAATTTGGTATTGACCAGATTGACTTGAAAACTAAACAAATACGCTTGATTGATTGCCTGAAGTTCCTTCTGGATCTGGGTCTCTCTTACTGAGCTTTCAGCAGACCTTCGGATAAATGCACGTCATCATAGGATTTAGGAAAGGTTGAAACTTCTCTGCATGTTTTATTCAGGATTTCCCTTCAGCATTAGAAATCCCCTTTCTTTTCCCTTTCTAATATCAGAAAATGTTGAGCATGATTCTTTTGTTATGGTTCCATCAATTTATCACATGCTTAAGGAGGAGTCTTACCTATGAGATGTGGCTTTGTCTGTCAGGGACTATGACGGAAAAGTGACACCTGAGGAAGTAGCATCTGCTGCCATGTACCTGAAAGACACTTTGGGTAAAGAGGGCCTTGAGAACCTTATCAGTAAACTTACCAAAGATAAAGGTTAGTTTTGCAAGTAGCAGTTTCTTTTCGTTTTTACTGCAGGTTCCATTTGGATACATTTTAGTAATCTCCTAAAACATCACATTCATAAGTCCAATTTCCTAGAAATGACAGAAGACGGTAAGGGAGAAGTGGGAGAAACAAATTAGCGATTATGTTTCAACAGTCTGCTGTTCTTTTGATGGTTTTAACTGTGTTTGAACATATATTGCTGTCAAAAGCATAATTTGTGATGATTATTTCATCACTAGTCGAAGAAAATGAAAAGTGAAAAACTTCAGCAGTTGACTATGATATCTTCTTTGTCCGCAACAGACGGTAAAATCCTCGTGGAAGATATTGTCAAGCTCAGCAGTGAAACGGAAGAGGCTGAAATCACTGATACCGGAAAACCACAGTGAACTCGCGCGGGAAACAAGGAAAGGCTCATTTCATGTGAACTCTCAAATAGTTTCATCTGCAGAACTGAGGTGGTCTGGACTCTGGTGGATATGGATTATACCGGAGTTGGCCCTTAGGAGCAGTAATGATTTGATGACATTCACCACCCTCAAGTTTACTATTTGAACAGTAAAAAAGTAGAAAAGGTGCATAAGGCAATTCTTTGCTTAAACTTGTAATTTCCTGGTTTTGATGAACCTTGATATAGTGATGTTCATAGAATTTTGACGATGATATGGGCAGTAAAATTTCTATTTGTCTCCTTTGAGGGTGTTTTTCTAGCTTGTTTTGGCTGTTCACTTTGAAGTCAGAGTTGATAGATTTGTTTAACGTGTAGAGATGTAAAAGCTTACTTCAATCGGGATCAAATTCCATGTACCCGTGTATCCTCTCATATGGGTAATTTTTTTTTTTTTTGGTACCCAGTGTGAAATGGTTATATACTGGAATTTGACACTATTCTGAAAGTATAAGTTCTACGATTAAAATTGTAAATTTAATTCTGAAAATACGGTTAAGGGTGTAATTCTTTCTGTCAAAAATAAAAGCTTTATATATAAACGTATCCGTGTTATTTTTATTATTTTAAAAATATTAGATTCTTTTATAAGTATAAATATTATATTCGAAAGTATAAATTTTAAAATATCTACTTTCATTTTAAAGGTCTCTTTCTTATGAGGGTGTAAGTCTAATTCTCAAAAGTATAAAGATTTTTTTTATTTTAAATAACCTAGATATATCAAATTTCTAATGTCTTCTCAAAATAAGGAAAACAACTGTCATAAAATTCTATTGTTTTGGAGATTTTTTTCTTCTCCAAAGTATAAGTAAAATGTAAAATAGTAATAACAAAATTAATTGAGTTGCACGGGCATTGCACCCATGACATCTATTTTTGCTATTAATGTAAATATGTAAGGATAAATTTCACATGTGATCACTAATATTTCTATCACTGATTTTTGTCACTATTTTTTTCTATGTGAAAAACGTAATTGTTCAGTAGCGAATGAGAAACAAAATCAGGAGAAATGGCTCATACACATTCTACATCATGACATGTGTCTCCAAATCTGACTAAAGTGTGCACAATGGTATTTTTCGTCTTTGCTTTCCAAAAAAAATCCCCGTAGACCTTGAGCATCAATGTCTTATGCCACACATTCAACCAACCCCATCAACCTCGGGGGCAGTAGCTCCTCCCCGCGAGCTGCGAGGACAACTGAAACAGTATCCTCAATGAGGGAACAGGGTGCCCATCCATTACTGCCGATCAGATCCACTGCTAGTAATGTTGCAGCTGCCTGAGCCTCCTTCGAAGAAAACGCATCCAGGGTCTTCCTCACCATACCTTACAACCACTTGCTCTCTGCGTTGCAATAGAAAATTCCCGGTGCCACCCTTGCATCGTAGAATTTTTGTCACTAATTTTAATCTAGTTTTGAGACATTCCATCAAATAAAAATGCTACACGGGACAACGAAAACAATGAATTGATGGGGGGAAAACACACACACACACACAGACAATATTTACCTCCCCTGGTGTGGTGATTGAGAAAATTACTAATTCCTGGAGTGATTGAGAAAATTATCAATATTTATTTTCCAACCAAATATACAAATTGATAATATGACCAAAATTGAGGTATTGGTGGTAGTCATGAATTACCAATGTTTATGGATCATTGCTAGTGCCCTACTTTTCTTAGAAAAGTAATGTATGACACGACACGAATTTGACACGTTAAAATGATCCGTCAACCTATATACGATTCAAAATAATCACCCACAAGTGACACTTTTTTATGATTACTGACATGACACTGAATCTAATACGTTAACATTGACTCATTAACCCCATTTATAACCCGAATGGCCACCGCAACCAAATACATTTAAGGCTTAATTACTTATGGCGCCCTTGGATTTATTAGGTTATTAGACTTTTAATGTTTTATATTTTTAAAATAAAATTCAAAATGTATTTTGAAAACCGATGAAGCAAAACTAAACACGCAAAAATTAAGCCTACAATTCGGCCGCAGAAAGTTTAGTCACATTTTTTTCACTTTCCCTCCAAATCCCCACTGTGAACACATATTCCAAGTTCCGGAAGAGGCACCTTTCCTCGAGAATAATTGATGATCTGATTGAGTTATATTGTCCAGGTATTTTTGGGTTATCGAACAAATTTAAGTATAGAATTATTGCTCTTGGTCTTCAAGCTATTTTGTGGTTAATATGATACTGGGTTTTGCTTAATGAGGTCAGTTTCCGTAGGAAATTGTGTGTTTCCAGTGTTGGGTTCGATTTTTGCTGGTGTGGTGTGCTTGCCCTTTTCAGATTCTGGACTTTATATGTTATTCTTGGGATTTTGTGAGCGGTAGTTGACTGTTTCTGTTCATGTGATATGATTTAGAAGTCGATTCGGTTCGTTGCTTACTATTTGACATTTTATGGTTTTGACTGAAGTCGGGGAAAGTTGAAAAGGCTGGTTGAATTTGTGATCGTAGATTAGGGTAGCAGGATCAGGTTTTGGGTTGACTTCCATTTGTAGAAGTTGATTTCATTGTAATATCATTCAGAGTTCAGTTAGGTGCTTTGGATGGCATTCGGAATACTAAGATGCGCCTATAGATGTCACAGAGAATGCTCTGACATTTGGATTCTGGGAATGTAGTGTTGAATAGATTTGAGCAATGTAGGAATAGTCGGTAGTGGCGACATTTCGGAGTACTGCAGCAAGAGCTTCCTGAGTGAGTTGCTTCTTAGTAAGCAAGTGTGTGGGATGCAATTTTGGCTGATCCTTTGACTGAAAAGTTTGGTTTCATTAGCTGGCTACTATTTTGTTTAATGGAACATTTGAGATACTTAAGATCCCATATGTCTTATTTGATTCCTTATGTTGTCATATGTTTTGAGTCAGGGCAGTAGTCAAATAATCAAGACGTGATGTGAACTTGCTCGAAAATATTCGTTACTTGGCTAATCTGCTGATAAGGTGAATATTGGTGGTTTTGCTTGAAAGCAAAGGAAAATGCATCATGGTAGAGGTAGCTTAAGGGTGCTTTTTCATTCTTCTTTGCCTTTTGTTTTGCTTTTTCACGCAAGAAATAGATTTATAACAACATCGATAGGAGCAGAGGCAACAAAGACGTTGGCATCCAATGTTGGAAATCTCATTGCTGTGGCTTCCATTGCCAAAGCACTTTCAAAACCTGGAGGTACTAGAAACCTGGAAAAGAATGTGGAATCGATGTGCATTTCTGAGGATCTTGTCCTCCAAGTTCTCCGTAGAAACTCTTTAGAAGTGTCGAAAAAGTTGGATTTCTTCCACTGGTGTTCTCTTAGGCACAATTACAAGCACTCTGCAAATACTTACTCTGAGATCCTACGAATCATCTGCCGCTGCCCTCAATACCATGATGAGATTTTCAACCTTCTTACTTCCTTAAATCATGATGGCTTGGTACTTGATTCTGCTACCTCCAAACTGATCCTTGACTCTTTCGTGCGGTCTGGAAAGTTCAGCTCTGCACTGGAAATTCTGGAACATGTGGAGAAAAATTTAAGCGCGACAAGCACTTTCAACCCAGAACTCTATAGCTCTGTGCTTGTTGCCCTTGTGCGCAGGAACAAGGTGGATGTAGCTTTGTCAATATTTCTTAAACTCTTAGAGAGCTCCAGTACAAATGGAAATGGTACAGGGTTTCCTGATGCTTTTTCTTGTAATGAGCTGCTTGTTGGTCTTCGGAAGGCTGACATGAAGGATCAATTCAAGCAAGTTTTCCATAGACTGAGAGAGAAGATGTTCTTTCCATTGGATAGATGGGGATATAACATATGCATTCATGTATTTGGCTGTTGGGGTGATCTGGCTACTTCTTTAACTTTATTCAAAGAGATGAAAGAAAGGAGTGGTTCCTTCAGTCCTGACCTCTGCACATATAATAGCCTCCTTCATGTGCTTTGCTTGGTTGGGAAGGTGAATGATACCCTTGTGGTCTGGGAGGAATTAAAGAGTTCCTCTGGACATGAGCCTGATTTGTGCACTTATCGTATCCTCATCCAAGGCTGTTCTAAAGCTTATCGAATAGATGATGCAACGAAGATATTTTCTGAGATGCAGTATAATGGGTTTCGTCCTGACACTGCTGTTTATAACACCCTCTTGGATGGGTTGTTGAAAGCAAGGAAGTTAATAGAAGCATGCAATTTGTTTGAGAAAATGGTTGAAGAAGATGGTGTTAGGGCCTCTTGTTGGACCTACAATATACTAATCGATGGTTTGTTCAGGAATGGAAGGGCCAAAGCTGCATATCAGCTGTTCCTTGATTTGAAGAAGAAAAGCAATAATTTTGTGGATGGAATAACTTTTAGCATTGTCTCTTTGCATCTTTGTAGGGAGGGTCAGGTTGAGGAAGCTCTGCAATTGGTGGAGGAGATGGAAGCTAGAGGTTTTGTTGTTGACTTGGTTACTATAACTTCCCTTTTGATTACACTTTATCAGCATGATCGGTGGGATTATACTGATAGACTAATGAAGCATGTTCGGGATGGAACTTTAGTGTCTAACGTCCTTAAGTGGAAATCGAATATGGAGGCATCATTGAAACTTCCACAAAGCAAAAGAAAGGATTTTACACCAATGTTTCCTTCTAGTGGAAGCTTTGCTGATATTTTGAGTATACTAAGTTCAGCTGAAGGAAAAACTAGTCCTGCCCATGGTACGGAGAACCTTGAGCCGCAATCTAATGATTTTGATGAGTGGTCATCTTCCCCATACATGGATCGTCTTGCTAACCAAGGTAGCCCTCCCAGTCTATACACCCTTTCCAGGGGAAAAAGGATTGAAGCCAAAGGCATGGAGTCCTTTGATATCAATATGGTAAATACATACTTGTCTATCTTTTTGTCCCAGGGAAAGTTGAGTTTGGCTTGCAAGTTGTTTGAGATTTTCACAGACATGGGTCTGGATCCCGCCAGTTACTCTTACAATTCAATGATGGGCTCTTTTGTTAAAAGGGGACATCTAACTGAAGCTTGGGGCGTTCTCCAAGACATGGGCAAGAAACTACGTCCTGCAGACATAGCAACCTACAATGTGATAATTCAAGGCTTGGGAAAGATGGGTAGGGCAGACCTCGCCAGTGCTGTCCTAGATAAACTAATGAAGCAGGGCGGTTATCTCGACATAGTTATGTATAACACCTTGATTAATGCACTTGGAAAGGCTGGTCGCCTTGAGGAGGCAGTGAAGCTCTATCAACAGATGAAGACTTCTGGGATAAATCCAGATGTTGTGACCTATAACACACTCATTGAAGTGCATACTAAGGCTGGGAGACTGAAAGATGCTTACAAGTTTTTAAGGATGATGTTGGATGCAGGATGTGCACCAAATCACGTTACTGACACGACCTTGGATTTTCTAGAGAAGGAGATTGAGAAATCGAGATACCAGAAGGCATCGATGAAACGCACTACAAGCAGTTCCCCTGGTTAGTAGGCCTAACTAGTGTTCTTGCGTGGCCAGTGAGAACAAAACTATGCCTGGTAAAGGAATTGTTAATGGATTTTTGTAGGAGGTGAATGCACTTAACAGAGATCCTTGAGCTCAGTGAAAACTAGACTTTGTTCTCTTGAGAAATTATTGATCAATTTGAATGGACTTAAAATGGGATCAACCTGGAGCAGTTCTGGAGTGGCATGCTCAGTTGCTGTGAAGTGGTTTATTATAGTAACCAAGACAAAGTAGACAAATGAAGATTAGGAGATGTTTGTTTAGGTTCTTTGAATCTTTGTGGAGAACAGAAAAAGTGCATTTGAGATTTTTATTTACTTTTGCTTCAAATAATGTGAATAAATTTTGAGGGATATTTAATTGAGAAAAGAATGATCTTTTGGATTTTGGATGTTTGTTTCTACTTGAAAGAACTCTGTAGGTCCCCGAACTTGGACTCGCATTTGTCTTTGAGCTTGAATTTGTCTTTTTTAGGGAAATAGTTTTTGGACAAAATCGGTCTAGGACCGAGGCACTATACAGGGGCACAATTTTTGGTTTTTACATTTTTGTCCACTTCCTTCTTATCTTCTCTCTCTTCTTCTCTTTTTTCGTAGTTGTTTTCTTTTCTCTCTTTCTTCGTCCACGGCCCTCAATTCCTCGTCTCTTCCTTCTATTCTCCTCCTTTATTATCCTTTCCATATGTGAATTTTTTTTTTTCCTTTTTGTTTCGTCCAGATTTTGGAAAACAGTGTGTGAAAAAGAAGGGTCTTCAATTTATGGCAATTAATTTTTTTTCTTATTTATTTTTCGTCCAAATTTTTGGAAAACAATGTAGTTAAAAAGATGATCTTAAATTTATGACAATTAATTTACAGTATGACTATATTGATTTTTTTACTAGTCTGAATTCTTTTATAATAAAGACTGTATTGATTTTTTTACTACTTTGTATTGTTTTACAATAACAATTATATTTATTTTTTGACTATTCTATATTGTTTAAAAAAAAATTATTGATTTTGTGACTACTTTGTATTATTTGAAAAGAGTACTAAAAGTCATAAAATCAACACAATTATATAAAATTTTTATTAAGAAAAAAAAAAAAGAGAGAGTAACTATAAAATCAATCTCTATCTTTCAACTTCCAAAAGATCACTTGTGCCCTCAAAGAATCTGTAATTTCTACATCAACGCATCCATGAGATGAGTTTAAAAAAATGAGGCTCCATCCCCATGTTTATTCCAAGTAGCAAGTTAGAGGAGTTTCAGAATCAATGAGCGAAGAGGAGAAAGGAGAGGAAGATGGTGAGAGAGGAGAGAGGGGGAGAATGGAGAAGAAAGCAGATGAAGAGGAAAAGAGAGAGAGAGAGAGAGAGAGTGAAGAAAAAGTAGATGAAGAGGAGGGGTGAGGAGAAAGGAGAGAGTGATCTCATTGAGGGTATTTATGAAATTTGGACGTCTCGGTCCTGGACTGGTTCTGGCTATTTAATGGCTTCCTTGGTAAAATATAAGAGAATAATGCTTTAACACTGACGCAAGCATGATGATCAATAGTAAAATATGAGAGAATAACGCTTTATGCCGGTGGTGGTAATGAACTTATAGGGAAAAACAATGAGAAATCAAAAATCTAAAATTTGTTGTTGTTTGTTAGTTTCAATTGAAATTTGAATGATAGACAACATAGGGATGAAAAACTTAAAGTTAAAAAACTGAAGAGAAATAATTTCATAAATGAAAGTGAGATATGAAGCAGAGTTTGAAAACCAATGGAGTCATTAATCTCTAAAACCAAAGGGATCCTAAGTAATGCTACAACAGAATCTTCATAATTTCTAAAAGTAGCAAGGGAAGCATGATGCTTCTCACATTTAGATGTCGCAAATCAAAACTAGCTAAGGTGCATTAACTGCATTGGATAGCTTTTGCAAGACAAAAGTCTTAACAAAATAATTACAAATATTAACAGCAAGGTCTTTAGTACCAAACGCCTACTGCAACAGGTCTTCTTTCCCTAAAGGAAAAATACTTTTAACTCACTGGTGTAATCAAATGAACAGTAACAAAGTAGCAAATAGTTATACAAATTTGTTCAAATATATTATACAACACCCCAAATCACGAAGGATCAACTACATTGGCAACTCATTGTTCTTTCCCCACCCCAAGAATCCATTGGGCGAGGTGAGTCAAATATGGCTCGGCTCCGGAACTATTGCTCAAAATTGGTCCCAAACTCTGCAGCTCGGCTGTGAATTCCCGCTCAAATTTCCTAAGAATTGATTAGCATATCTTAGCTTAGGGAGTTAAATAGGAAAGAGGAAGCAAGAGAAACTAGGAATGTGAGATTTAACTTACAGAACACATTCGATGATTGTTGAATTTTCAGGAGCCAATTTCCGCGTCTGGGATGAGCTCCTTAGTTTCAAGTGCTTGTACTTTTCAATCTCTGAAAAAGTGTCAGAGGTTGATCCAACGGAGCTGGTAATCAATCGCTGTATCGCAGCTGCATACTGAAGGCATAACAATTTGAGCCTCTCCACCTTCTGCTTAACACAGTAAGAGACTTTACTATTAGAATATTATAGGAAATCCAAGCTCGCAATCAAAAAATAAACATGAATATGATGCTCTTCTCAAGTGCCAATAGATTAACCTAATCTAAGTTATCAAGAAAGTATCAGACTGCATGACCCCTAACTCCCAGAAAATTCTTCAAAAAAGCAAGAAGCCACTCTGTAGTCTTTGACATATTCGTGTGTGCCAACAAAATGTTGCCCCAAACCCCAAAGGGAGAATAAAAAGGATGAAAAACGGTTGCAACTTGCAAGTAAGAACTTCATCACAAACCTTCATAAGAACAGGTGAAAGGAGTAGACATTCTCTCAAACACTTCTCGAGAAAGAATTCATGATATTGGATAACCTGCACAACATGTGGAGATTAGGAGAAAAAGATGGCTAGCAGGCACAGAGGGATAAATTTCAAATACTTACCAAAATCTTTTACCCATTAGATTAAGCAACAATACTGTAAGTCAAAATTGCATCTTTCTTACCTCATCAATACTCTTTGCTTTCTGAAGCCTGTTATGCATCACATGCCAATTTGGCTCCAGAACCTGAAAAACAAAGTCAATAACGCTTAGCTCAGCAACAACCTCGACATACTGAGTTCTAGATTAAACAAAGGCTAAATTCCACTTATACAACTCCACAGGAAATTCAGACCCAAAAACAACTATGAGTCAATCATCTATCTCAAGAACATAGAGCACGAGACAAATACAATATTAGTAATAATTACAATGCCAATAGGAACAAGGACATGTCTGATGAAACTACCTCGAATGTCAAATAGTGTACAAGACTATTGATAAATTTGAGCATATTACGACACAACAAAGAAGATACAGAGATTGCAATCCCCTGCATGTCAACTCTCCGGACACCCTACAAAATGAGAAAGCATTTACATAATTTCAAAGCAGAGAAAGGAGGGTATAAGGGCTGGGAAGGGAAAGAAAAAATATACAAGAATAAAGCCTCACTTGATGCATTTGCCATGCTGCACAAAGCTGCCTATTAACATGCTTGCAATGAAACAGAAAGCGAAAAATGAGCTGATATTTCGTCAGGGCTTTCCTTGAGATAACAAGGGATAGAGGCCACTGAACCTGAAATGATAAGACAAAAATGGCATGAATGCATTCCTCCCGAAAAACCAACACTCAGATTCATTTATGTGAGAACAAGGAATAAAATAAACTATATTATCCAAGTACTTGGTGGATCCAACACATATATCGTTATGGACAAGAAGAATAACAGAATATCATTTTTAAAATAATGTCCTAAAATATCATTCTTCATTACAACAGATTGCTGTACTCCAGCAATGGTTTAGTTAAAGAGAACTCAAAGAGATACATTGTGGAAAAAATAAAGAACGAAGGGTCTAGAAGAACTGTAGGTAACCCTACTGCCAATAATAACTTAGCTTGCTTGGACAGAGGAGAAAGAAATAAAGAGTCATAAAATATGGGAAAAGAGAAGAAGGCAGCATGCTAAGTTGATACCTTGTAGCTCAAAGAAAATGTCTCCAATCCAGTTATGCTAACTTGTTCTTCCAAATGATGGTTGTCAGAGACAGTCTGGCCAATATCAAGATCTTTGAGGGTGTTCAACCTTTGCAACAATGTAGTTTTTTCCTGCAAAAATTGATGGTGAGACCTTGAGTAAACTATGAACATTGGAGCTGAATAACAGTAACATTATTTCCTACTTAAAGAAATGGTAAATTGTCCATATTTCCTACTTAAACCACAGAATCATTACTGACCACACAACATGTTAAGTCCTCGTGAAAAGGATCTGCCACAGCTGCTGTACTCCTCAGTGCAAGGTCCAAGAGAGACTGATTTACATGGAGAAAGATGCATAGAAGTATTCCACTTTTTAGTTACAATGAACCTATCTGTTAACATCAGCAAGAAGGAAAAATAAAACATCAAGGACCTGCAGTTTCACCGCAGAAATGTCATCTGGCTTCTTGGCTAGCTCTTCTCGAGCTATATCCATAAAATGAACCAAGAAATCACCCTACAACGGAAAGGAAGAAAAATCAAATCAATCTTTTTCAGACTAACCAATTTAGAACTCTACAAATGGCAAATTTAACAAAATATTCCCATAAGGCTATAATCACCAGCATTATAAGTACAATGGAATAATCTGCAACAAAAAGATGTTCAGAAAGAAAGAAGTTTTCATTTGAAGATTCCAGACTACAGTAGCATATTCACACATATTTCTTAGCAGTACAGTTGTAACCTAATACAAGTATTTGTCCTGGACACCCATTTTTCCAGTGGCGAGTGAGCCCTTACCTGATCAAGAAGAAGATAGTGCTTAATTGACCGTAATTTTGCCATCAGGTCATACTGCAGATAACAAGGAAGCAAGTTTGCAGTCATTGACAACTAAAAGGTCCAATATCGGGCCAAATTCCTTAGATTGTAAAAGTAGTCCTAAATTGTACCTTTTCTTTAATGAGATTTAGTAGCTCACCACTAGCATAATCATAAGCAGCCTTAACACATTCAAGATAATGATGATTTGATCCAACACTAGTCAATTTTGAACCTTCAGCTGCAGGGACCTATCCAAAACAATCTGATAGAGATCATGCACGAGATGGTTTTTAAGAACAATCAAGAAAGCATCCAGCAACAACAATATGACAAAAAAATTCTAAGAGAAAAAAGAACATTTGACCAAAAAGGAAGGCGATAAGTACAATCTTTTTTCTGAGTGTAGATTCCTCAAGTATTGATCATGAAAGTGCAGAAACAAAGTAACTCCATAAACCTGAATACTGTTCCCGCATTCTCTCATGACATTCAAATATTTTCCAGTGGTTAAGATTATTTCAGCAGCACTTGCAAGGAAACTAGGAATGTCATCCTTAAGGCTGTAGCGTTGTTGCCAATACTTAGCATCATAATCTTCAGTTAGACTCTCCTATAAGAGGTAGCAATATGTCAGCAAAAAGAAATTCTTCTAGTCAGATCCAAATAAAAATCATACCTTTTGAAGAGACTTATTCTCAGAAATGAAAAATTCACCATAGGGATCATCTATCACTCCTTCATACACCCATCTGAAATTTTAATGGCGGAGTAAGTTCTAGCATCAATAACAGAAATAACTAATTAACATATTGCTCCAAGAAAATAATATAACAGTATGCACTTCAGCTTATGGTTACTGAACTTGATCACTCGTCTCTCCCAGCAAGAATTAAAACACATTTCAACTGAATGCACTTTTGATAGGACAGCGACATTTTTTACAATCTTCAATGCTGTAACTATGTAGATTACAATTAATCAAGTTCTTTCTGTGTTTATTTGCAACACATATGTTGCAGTCGGCTGAATAATGTTACAATTACACTTTTGGGATATGAATGTTTGTTTGCATGCTAAGCATTGCTAGCTGAATTCCAGCAAATATATAGCCTGGCAACAATTCTTCACCAACAGGGTATTATGAAGAGATCCATTGAAGAAGGAAGATAGTAGAGGCCTAAGAATGTGCAAGAGTAATGGAAGTGGTTAAGAAGATCTCAATAGCATTTCAACAGAAATTCGCTTTTCTGTGTTCACTTAGAGGCCTAAATCTAGGTTATCAACTTTGTAAGTCGTACAAAGTAGATAAAATATGAAATGAATTTGAAGAACCTCAACAAGAAAAATGGCTAACAGTATTCATAGCAGCAGATCAGGTTTGCCTTTTGCAGTTTTGCACACAAAATGAGTCCATTAATTTGACCTAGAGACATGTAAATCAGATAGTTCACATAGAGCAAGCTCCATTAATCAACAATATTTTCGATGTAACTCAATGATATCAAACCACAATAAAATGTCAAAGAATGTTTAATCTTTTCATTCTTCAAATATAAAATTGTAAGCCCCAATAAGTGCAAAGAAACAACAATCTATACCATTTACCCATGACCAAGTCAAAGAAGACAAAAGGCCAAACATCATTATTAGGATGACTTGATGGGTTAAAGACATTCCAAGTTGCAAAAAATTAATGCAAAAACTTATATTATGAATTTCTAGTGAATTTAATATTGGCAGTATATGCTGTTATAAGTTATAACTTCAACCCCAGAACAAGTAAATTCTGCCTAAAACAGGTCAGTGTGTAAGCATGTCTGCAAACTATGAATCTGCTTATTCCATTTAACTTCTGAGTTCGGATTAATGTAAAACCTCAGCTGAAATACCTTTCCAATATTCCAAGGTATGCTTTATTTGCACACTGGGTCATCTTTTCAAGCAAAGACCTCACTACATGATCACCAGCCATAGCCTTGGCCTGGACAGGATAAACAATGAAATATGATTTTCAAACTAAGTTAAGAAATTAGTCAATTTAAGATATGAAACAAACAGCAGGATAAAAGTCCTTGGAAACTTTAACATTTTTCTGTTTCCCACCTGGCTTTGCAAGAGGTTGAGAACAATAGAACCTACAAAATTATGGGCTGAAACCTTCTTTATGACAATGGATAAAGCTTGCATTGATCCAATCATGGGCTGAAGAATAATTTCCATAAATCGTTATAAAGCTATCCCCAAAAAAGGAAAAGAGAGATAGAGAGAAGCAAGGGAATGTAACAGTCTAACCTGGCAATAAAACCACAGTCCTTGTATGGAAAGTCTTGCTAATCTAAATTGATGTTCAAGCTGCGCCACCATAGCTTCGTAATCCTGTAACGATTTAAAGAATATTTCAGAACTGCTGCTTAAAATATAGATAAGATATAATCTGGTTCAGAATAGAAGCAATTAGCAGAAATTATACCTTCATACTTATTTAAAAATAGCTCAGATACTGTTTTAGAATGGAAGCATGTAAAACTTATTAGAAATAGTAAATGGAATTCAAACCAACTGAAAAAATAGATAATGCTCACGAACTAAAAACCAATGGCACATTAAAATCTAAAAAACTATTTTTCAGTGTGTTATAGTGCAGACATGCTATACTCTAAATGAGTACTAAGATTCCTTCAGG
Source organism: Leptodermis oblonga (assembly GCA_016801395.1). Taxonomy (NCBI): domain Eukaryota; kingdom Viridiplantae; phylum Streptophyta; class Magnoliopsida; order Gentianales; family Rubiaceae; genus Leptodermis; species Leptodermis oblonga. The sequence goes on along the minus strand of CM028756.1, from coordinate 5,739,013 downwards.
AATGCAAATAAGTTTCCAGAGAAGCAAGATTGATGGAAAAGCAAAATAAGTTGCACCAGTTCTAAGATTATATAGTTTATACTAAGACTTACAGCATAAGAAACCTACAAGTAGAAGTGCCCTTAAAACAGCGGCAAATGCATGATTTACTAAGCCATTCTTGAACCGCGACCTCGACTCAACAAACTCACTGATCAATAGGTAGCTCTCACACAAAGGAAAGATCCTTTTTGCCGATTCCTGCAATAGTTAGTCAGCATTACGTTTCATGAAAATTTAAAGGAGAGTTCTTAAATTAGTCCCAAGTGCAATAAATTATTCAGTACAGTAGAAACTATTGTCAATTCCGTAGCATAACTTTAGAAAATGTACTCAAAATGTACATTAAGTTTCTGACTGAAGTCAGTCTAAGATACTTCACAAGTTAGATAAACACAGCCCCATCATGTTGCACCACCTCCTGATCAACAAAGCAACAGAAAATGCAGTCTTACCTGAAGGGTCAAATCCATTGATGGATCAACATGGAAGGCAACACTATCCTCTTTCCCGCGTACTCTTTTGATTGAAATATACCGCCCTTCAACCCCAACCAAAGTAGATAAGATATCATCAATAACAATAAGTTCCTGCAAATGAAAGGAGCAGAGAAAACAAACTGAAGACAGTTTACAGTTTGAGCAACTAAACAAAGCAGTTTGCCCATAGAATATGAGATTCAGTATTTGTTGAAGCATTATGAAATGTTATACAAATCATGGTAGCTTGTAGATGAACCACAAAAGCAAAATAAGAGTACATGAAACAACACATAAGAACATAAGGCTATCAAACACTGCAGCACTAGAAAAATGTGATGTTAAAAGCATTGACATCAACAGAACTTGATGGAAGAAAAACCCAGCATGCACTCTAATAATCAGAACAGCTCACCTATGTTTTGAGATGTTTTAGTGTTCCTTGGATTAAGCTACAAGCATTTAGGATGTAAATTCAGGGTTAATAACAGTTCAGATCAAGTCACCTGGATTAGCCTTTTAGTTTTTATTTTTTCTTTTCAATAACAATTTGAGAACAACATAAAGATCCAATAAATGCAGACTGATCCTATCAGAATTAGGGTTGTCTTAGAAAAGTTTAGCCACAGTCCTTCATAGTTTACACTCTTATCTTTTATAACAATAATATGAAGCCAAAAGTCAAGAGCTTGGGTCAAAATGATCAATCCTTGTCAAGCATTTTTGTAAACATAGCGGATCAAACAAACCATTCACCACGATATTCAAAGACAGTATATGAATTTCACAAAATTAGCTCACTTAACAAACCTGAATCGTGGCATGGTAGCAGCCAATGGGCTTGTCCAACTCCGCACTACACAGTAACACACGACAAAATAAATAGTAATAAACATCAAGAACTTTACTTTCATCCCCAACAAGAAGAAAGAAAATGCGCCAACGTACTCCAAGGAATCCGTGGCGAAACCCTTCAATTCAGCACCTCCAGATGCAAACTTCGTTTCCTATTCGAACAATGCAGAAACAAATTCAGGACATTTCTAAATATAGAACAATTAAGGATAAAAATTCGGAGTTGGTAAGAACCTGGTGAAAGCGGCCAGTGAGGAAAGGTCGATCGAGATTCCACCGGGGAGTCGAAGGACGTGAATCAGCCCCGCCACTTTTGGTAGATTCCATTTCAAAAAAAACCCTACTCAAAAGTCTCTATTCCTGCAATTTGCCTCATCCCTTAGAAATTTGAATCCTTAACTACAAATTACTAGTATGTAAATGGACGGAATTCATCCAAAGTTTATTGTAAATCAAATGTGATGAACACTAAGTGTGTGAACTTACATGGAAACAATGGAGAGAGCGGCGGTTGTAGGTGGTCACAGCTCACTGAGAACTGAAGATGGTGGCGGCAACGAGTCCCTAGACCCGCCGGAGGTTTTCAAAAGTATTCTTCCGCTTTTTTTCCTTTCTTTTTCTTTTGTCCCTACGACATTATTATTCTTAAGATTAATTATTTGGTAAATTTCAACACACCCCTGATATTTAGAAAATGTCAAAATAGCCTCTCATCTTTTATGAATTAGCAAATTTGCCCTTCCTTTTCGGGGCATTTTTGTTCAGAAGTCAAGGATAATTTCACAAATTCATGAGGTATTTTGATGTTTTACCAAACTTTATAGAGTATTTTGAATTTTACCCTGAATTATGAAAGTTAATTACACTTACCTACCCAATAGTTTATTATTAGTGTTTTCCCAATGTTTCTGAATATTACTAATATCTTCCCTAGTTTATCAAATAATTAACACAACTCTCGTGAGTATTTAGGCTATGTTTGATAAAATAATTAAGCAAGTAAACTTAATTAATTAAGTAATTAATAGATTAAATCTGTTTGATAACGGATAGTCATAAATTTTAATTAATTAAGTGATCTAATAATTAAGTACTAATCAATTAAGTGTGTTTGATAATGAAAACTCGAATAACTTAATTAATTATGTGCGTCTTAAAAACAAGTACAATTGCTGCTCAAAAAGTAAATGACGAGTGAATTACTTATCATTTAATCAAAATTACTAGAAGAGTCATGCCGTGCAATGCCCGATATTTGCCCTATCATATGATTAGAGTAACATATATATACATCAGTAGCCAGGTAGAAGGCACACCCAAAACTACTTTGGGATTTAATCCACAGGTTCAGTAAGTCATGCATGTTTAAAACTTTAAAAGATATCCTTGTAGACGAACAAGGCTTCATTAAAGGTGTTAAACTTCAAATTCCTTGTTCAATGTAGAACAGTAGGTGTGCTAATGTGTTAAAGATTGTTTATTCAATACCAATTTTTATTATCGAAGGGGACAGCTAAAGGAAACAAATCTACCATGTAATATACAATCATCTAAAATTATTCATTATAGACAAACCAAATAACAGTTAAAGGGGAAATGAATAATCCTAATTAATAAAGGAATTAGAACTCACTTTTCTAAAATACATCATAAAAATTAAGCTCCTAAATAAGTTCTCACAACATTCCTCATAAATAAGTGACGCACAATATTGTTTCACTAACTTCTTTTTTTCCTCAAATAGGAAAATTCAGAAATCATGGTGCATAAGGAGAGAGATATCTATTTCATACAGCTTTATAAAGAACATTAAGAAAGATAGAAATTTTACATAATACACATTTTTGTGAACAAAATTTCATTGAAGGTATCTAATCCTTAGCTATCAGCAAATTTTCAATTTGGAAGAGATTCTTGAGAAAAGAGATATAACTTAGGCTATGATTAGGTAAAATCCGTCATTGTACGCGAAGAAAAAGTGACACTTATATATATATAAAATTTACACAAAGTGAATTCCGAAAACACCTAAATCAAGCATTTTCAAATTTCAATTACAAAGTTGTCTTATGGAAGACTATCACTTGGTTGGTAGGCAGAAATGAGTATCCAAGTGTTTTTTCAGGGGATAAAACCACAAAAACAAACCTAAACAGGAAGAAGAATACATGTCAAAGCTAAATCTTGAATCATTTCAAAACTTGCAAATTACATGTGCAACCTATTAGATCTTGAAATCCTAAACATGTTCTGTATTTTTGCCAATGCAGAAAAAAATGAGGGAAAAATTATGTCAACGTAAAGAAGTACTTTTAAAGTCATAATCCTTGACTATGAGCAAAACTTCAATTTGAAAGAGGATTCTTCAGGAAAGAGATATAGCTTAGGCTATGATTAGCTAAAATCATTCATTCTACGCAAGGCAAAAGTGACACATATATATATATATATATATATATATATATATGCAAAACTTACACAAAGTGAATTCCCAAAAAATCTAAATCAAGCATTTTCAAAATTCAACTACAAAGTTTTGCCTTCTAGAAAACTGTCAATTGGTTGGTAAGTAGAAATGAGCATCGACATATTTTTTCATGGGAGAAGACCACTAATACAAACCCAAATAGGAGAAGAATATAGGTCAAAGTTAAATCTTGAATCATTCAAAACTTGCAAATTACATATGCAACCTGAAGCAGTTTTCTACTCTATTTATGAAGATGTTCAATATTGCAAGGATTGGATTTCATGAGTAAGAGTAGCAGATTTTGAAATCATAATAATGTCCTTCGGTATTCTACTATGTAGGCTGAAGAAATATTTTTGCCAATACAGGAAAAATGAAGGAAAAATTTTGTCAGTATAAAGTACTTTTCAAGTCAGAATCAAGGCTACTGATTTCATCCAGTTCCATAACGATAAGTGCAGATTAATAACCTCATAAGGTGTTCTATTTTCATGGTTTGATTCTTTTGTTTGATTTCAGGAATTCATATATGTATGTACCATGGGAATAGAATTCTCACAGATAAAAAAACTAACACCTAGCTATTATAAAAGGTAGAAAGAATACCACATACCAAAAACTATTTCAACATGTAAAACTGATATCGTTTCCAATGCCGGAGCTTTAATCCACAAGAATACGACAGGCTAAATTTTCTATTAGATGGCAAGAATCCATCAAAGTAAAGAAAACCTTCTGCTAAAAGAAATCAAAGGAAAAAGTTTACCTAGTGTATTGATGATGGATCCAGCAAGAATTTAACATGAGGTTTCCTTCTTACTTGCTGCCAGATGCCTGTTCAATTAAGAAAGATGAGCAATAGAGTATGACAAATACCCAAAATTTCGTAATAAGGAAAAACAAATCTTACCCTCTTCCAAATACCTTGCAACTGGCTGCAAATGTAGACCTTTCCCCTACATAATAGGAATTCCTAGATGCCTTTTCCTCTTTGCAGTTGATAAACAGCTTCTTCCTGTAAAACAATAACAATCCAATAATAATTCATAATTACTTTGCTGCGTTTCAGAATATGAATGGATTGAGAAGGATGTAAAGGCTGTTCAGAAATTAATAGATGGGGGAGAGGAAAAGAAAACAACCATAACAATATGATGATTAGAAGAAGATAAATGGATCAGAAAGACGTTGCTAAAGAAATTCATAAATGGGAGTGATGTAAATTCATTAAACGTCAGGAGCTGGAAAACCTGGGAAGTTGCCAACATGGAATGCACACTTGGCATAAACAGACATAAATATAAGGTACATATGGCAGCTATGTGGCAACCTCACAACAAGTTTATATTGCTTTCTATTATATAGGGTAGATATAAATATATTTTCTATCTCAATTTTCTCATTTTTTGCATCATTATATAATTTTATTTGGAACTTTGGTAAATTTAGGTTTTAAGATTACATGCAAATTTAAGAGGTAGGTATTTTAATAGAATAATGATAGACTCAGCAACAAATTATAGTAACTTTTTGATAGCAACTCATGTGGCATGCATTCATTGACCAATTATGTGATATTAATTAAAAATAACTAATGAATGTATGCCACATGAGTTGCTATAAATTGTTGTTGAATCTATCATTACTCATTTTAATATTCTTTAAACTTTAAGTGATATTTTGGTGTTTTACCAAATTTTAAAAAAAACAAATTAAATTTATGCCCTTAAAGGTAATTACAATTATGCCCTTCAGAGTTTGAAAATGTGTTTCTGATTATACCTTTTGGTTGGTTAATATTATTAATATCTTCTATAGTTTGTCAAATTATTAATCACATCTATATCAGTCAAAAAATAAATATAATCTCATCGGAGTCGGGCCCTGGGTCGTGATAGGGGCCGGAGCCATGGTCGGGGTCCGGGCCGCAGGGGGTCGGGGTAGTGGTCGGGGCCGTGGTCGGGTCCGGGGGCGGGGTAGGATTGGGTTCGGGGTCGGGGGCGAAGTCGGGGCCAGGGTGAGGTCGAGGTGGGGCTGAGGTCGAAAAGTGGGCGGGGCTGTCGGGCCGGGGTCGAGGCCTAGGCCGAGGTTGAGGTTTGAACGGGGGTGGGGCTGATGTCGGGTCAGGGACGGAGCCGAGGTCGCAGAGGGTGAGACCGGGGTTGGGGCGAAGCGGGGTCGAGGTGAGGTCAGGGTGGGTCCGGGGTTTGGGGCCGATCGAGGGCAAGACAGACCGACCCGCGAGTTTAACTTAAAATAACTTTAAATTTTTTAAATATTTTATAAAACATGTTTAAAGTGTACTTTAAAAATATTTTACTTAAAATTATTTTTCAAAAACATTTTGCAATTTTTTGTCCAAACACCATTTTTAAGTTTTTTATACTCTTAAAACACTAAAAATGTTTTTGAAGTACTTGTCCAAACGGAGCCTTAGTAATTTGAAACTTCAAGAGAGGTGGATAAGTTTTCCAAGTATTAGGGAAGATAAATGTAACTAACCTTTAATTATTTTGGGTAACTATATTTAACATAAGGAGATTTTACATACAAAACTACCAAACGCCTAGGCAAGTTTACTATTGCCCCTGGATATTAAAGATTTCTTTGAGTAACCCAAAGATTCATCAGATTTATGACTTGTGTGCCGGATGAATGTTGTGGCGGATGAGCTGGTTGAAACTGCAAGTGTGATTGATATCACGGAGTTTTTTTTGTTAACTCCACTCTTCCTAGGAAAGTTAAGAGATTAGTGATTTTAGATGTTAGAGGTTTTCCTTATCTACAAGTTTAATGTCTTTCTTTTCACTGTTAAAAATAAATAAAAATTGTGACTTGTGTTCAATCTTCTGATGGACAATAATTGTTTTTTTAATTTTATCAAACTAAGAAGTAATTATTTTACTAATAATCGGTTAGATGGATGTCAATAATAGTTGTTCTTTCATGAGCTGAGGGGCAAATAATATAAAAAAAAATGTCCCACATAAAATAATAATAATAATAATGTAAAAATTATTTATGAATTTTTCCTAAATGCAAAATCGAAAAATACATAGTATAGACGTGAGAATTTACTAAATTTTATTTATTAAAAAAATACAATGTGAGTCTTAAACTGAACAAAGAAAACACTCTTATTATGGCAGCCCATTTCAAACAAAAATAAATGAAATAATTGTGTCACTAATCTAAAATTTGTTATGTGCAAAAATTACTGTTCTATAATTTTACGTGTTTAAATTACAACTATATAATAACATATTAATACAAATTTTGGACACTAAAATTATTGGGTCTTGAACTAGAAAAAATTATATATATTCTTGCACACATCTATTACAAATAAGTTTTTATGAGGAAAAATTATTGTTCAATTATTATGTGCAAAATTATTATTCTGAACCTTTTATGTGCAAAAGAGCTATTACTAGCGTACGAAATAGAGCTTTCCATTGTACTATCCATGACAGAGAAGTCCCTTAGGTAATTGACAGCGTACGAAAGAGCTATTATCTCTCACAGAAAAACTAAAGTCTCCGACAAGTTCATACACTTAGATTAGTGATACTTCTAAAAGTATGGAGAGCATAAATTTTTTGTTCATAGCAACAACCGAACCCAAGGAATATGCAAAGCAACTAAAACCCTAAAGCCTAAATCCTAAACCCAGAAAAGTTAGGCATCTAAAATGATTGGGTCTTGCTCTTGCACCCAATCATTTTCACCCATTATATATAATTAATTATGTGTATGCGTGATCGTAATGTAGAGTTTATACGTATATATTGTGAGTTGGATCTTGAAGATGGTAACTGTGACAATGACATCACTGGTATTAGGTATAGCACTGACAAAATTTCATCAACATAAGTGTCAATAAAAAAATTGATAGAAGTTTTCGGGAGCTCGTAACCATACCCTCATAAGTTTTTCTGATGGTACCAAAACTGTTACAAAGCTCGCGATAAAGGGCAAGGGAAAAAGTTTTTAATAAGAACAACATTCCAACATAGGAACTATGATGGGCTAGCTAAGTATGAGAAGTACTATGGCCATGTGAATCAAGCCTTCGATCTTCATCTAGGTGTTGAGTTTTGGGATACCGTGGATGTGAAAAATACAATTTCAGATAATACCAAGGAAAGCATTCATGTCTCCCTATCCAATTATATTTATGTGTGTGTCAATAGTAAATATCGGGAGGGGATTCCTTTCATCTCCGGATTAGAGGTTCGGCCACTGAATCAAATTGCTTATCCCACTAGTAATACCGTTGACTCACTACTATTTTGTAGTCGCACAAATTTTAATCATCGTCTATACTACGGTTCGATCAGGTTCCCGAATGACATTTATGATAGGATATAGGATTCATACCAAATGCAATATTATGATAGGTGGGATAAATCACATTCTCCGTATGGGTGGATAAAGAGTACAATCCACCAGAAGAAGTTACATGAACCGCCGTGAAGTTTGGGCAATGTCCTGGGAGCCCATTGATCCAGCCGCACAGTTCTATATCTACATGTATATTACAGACCTATAGAGCAGTATGAACTAATGCATAGGATTTTATGTTAATATAAATGATCAAATGGTGAACACTAACATTGATGATCAAGTCACTTCTCACTACCTCCGGTTAAACACCATAGATGGAAAAAATATATATATATATATATATATTTTTTTTTGACAAAGTAAATTTTACCTGTCGAACTTGTAAAAGTTGAGAATCCAACCCTTCCCTCAATCATCAGCGCCATGGAGATTTATTTGGTCAAACGCTTTTCGCAACCGCAATGAAATTGATGGTACGTACATATACTTCTCAATATATATATATATATATATATATATGAGTATAATTATTATTCATTTTCTTGTTTTCAGTCATTAGTCATCCCTTGTTCAACTCTTGTTTTCTTCGAATTTTTTCTAATTGCAAAATTATCAATAAATACAAATAAAGTAAAGATGTGAGAATTCAGTAAATTCCATTTTTTTAAAATATAACATGAGTTAAGTTGAAGAAAGAAAATAAAATAAAAAGAGCCACACTTTTAGGTCAACCTATTTCAAACAAAAATAAATAAAAATAATTGTTCCATTAATCTAAAATTTGTTATGTGCACAAATTACTGCTTTAAAAATTTTGTGTGCAAAAGTTACTGTTTGTAATTTTATGTGTTTAATTTATTACTATCTTATAACATATTCGTACAAACTTTTGCACTAAAATTATTGGGTTTTGAACTAGAAAAATATATATATACTCTTGCAACCGTCTATTATAAACAAGCTTTTATGAGCAAAAATTACTGCTCTTAAATTATTATGTGTAATAATTATTTTTTAAAAATTTTATGTGCAAAAATTTTTGTTCTAAAATGTTTATGATTACAAATTGTTGATATATTATAATATATTAGTTGTTTATGAGGCTCTTTAGGCTCATTATGTCCCCTACTTTAGGTATAATTTATCTTTCTTTCAATTAATAGGAGGGCAGTCAATCCCACTAGCCATTTAATCGAATGTTCTTTAAATAAAATAAATAAAAATATTAGTATCAAATTAGGCCTCTAAAATGATGAGTCTTTAGTTTGACCCACTCTTGCACCCATCCATTTCAACAAAAATAAATGTGAGTCTCTCATTATCCATAGTATAAATTTAGGCCCCAAAAATTATTGGGCCTTGAGTTTTACGGAAAAAAAACATAAATACTCGTTTTTGTACTAGACCATTTAAAAAAAAAAAAAATTGGGTTTCAATCTAAAAATTTTATGTGCATAAATACTCATAAATTATAAAATGTTAGTATAACTTTTTCCTAATAAAATTATTGGAGGTTGAACCGAGAAAGGAAAAAAAAAAAAAAAAAAAAAAGGAGGAAGAAGAGGTGGGTTTCTTATGTAAAAAAAAAAAAAGTTGTAACGGCAAAGAGCCTTTGTATGAGTGTAAGGATAATTTTGTATTTTTACTCCTAACATTTTTAATAATAACTTTCCTTATTATTTTTACTCCTAATATTTTTTACTCCTAGGTAGATGTAATATGGAAAGTTATTATTAAAATAAATATTATATTATATTATATTAATTCTTATTTGGATTGAAATTTAAATCCAATTCCAACCATTTAACCGTTTAAGAATTCGGTTTGGGCCATTCACCCAATCCAAAAACCAAATAAACCAATTCATTTACCATACATGAATTGGATTGGCCGATCAATTTAGATTGGATATTTTTTTAACACCCCTACATCTACCCGAAAATCACAACATTTTGCCTAGAAAGTGGGCTATTAAGGCCTTAGTGGATCCAGCCCATTCATACACCGGCCCACGAGTTAAATACAATTATTCCTCAACCGCATAAAAGAACCAAAAAAACAAATATAAAAAAAAAAAAAAGAAACTGCCTGGGAACTGGAAAGCCAAATTGATTGAACTGTGGTAGGCAAGTACCGTTAATAATTCGTCGCTGCCAAAACAGGGGGAAAAAAAACTAAAAAGAAAAAGATCGAGAGCAGAGCGAAGAACACTCGATCTGAATCTCACTGGTACCACCAACGCCGAAGCTCCTGAGTTCGATCGCCAGCCAATTTCGATCTTTGGATTTGGAAGAAACAGATTGGGAACTGATTCCAAAATAATTGTCAAGTGACGATGCAGCAGGCCGAGCTCACGACCGAGAATGTACGAATTTACTTTGTTTTTGGTTCTCAAATTATCGATAATTGTTATTTATCTTTTCTCTTTTCGCTTTGAGCTCTGGAATTTCCGTGATATTGATTGTGGATGGGTATGTGTTTGTTTATTTTGGTTTTATGTGGGGGAAATTGGTTTTTAAGGAGAATGCGATGATTCTGTGTACGATGATGGTGTTTTTGTAATCAAAAAGTTGGGGTTACGTATAGTTGAATGCGAGTTGTGCTTTCTAATTTAGTGTGAACATGCGTGTGTGAGAGAGATTGGTTTTCGAAATTGGAATTACAGAGGTTGGTTGATTGTCATTGTCAGGTAGCTTACGCAAAAGTTTGAATTTTTATTTGGATCTGGGAATTTTTTATTTTTGTGGGGATATAATTAATTAGAATTTGCTGAGCTCCTGTTTGCTTTGCTTTCGATTTGCAACATATTGAATTCTCTCTCTCTTAAATTTAGAACGTTGGTTAGCGTGTTTAATCACTTTTACGGTTTGTTTAGCAGATATTTGAATTTAATGTGGTGAATGATATCAGGTTTTGAGGAGGGATATTCCCTGGGAAACGTACATGACAACAAAGCTGATCACTGGCACAGGGCTTCAGCTGCTAAGGCGATACGATAAAAAAGCGGAGAGTTACAAAGCCCAATTACTTGACGATGTAATTCTCATATCTCTTTGTTATTCCATTTGGACTGGACCTCTAGTTTTGTGCCTTAATTTGGTTACTTATCATATTTATGTTAATTTGCCTCACAAGATGTTATGTCCGATTCGTTACTATTCCTCTGGTATATTTGTTCATTCAGAGGTTGGCATCTACAGGTGCCAGCAAATGATGTACTGTAGGGATTTTTAGTTGGTTATTCAGTAGTTGAATCCCATGGGATCAACAGTGCTACTCAGCTTTCGGTCATTTTATTTTTTAAGTTTCATAGTCATCCATGTTCTGTTTGAGAGTTGCATACCCTGTCTCCAGGGGCTCCTAAGATCTGTGTTTAATGGCCAATTGCTTTACACTCGACTTACAGGATGGTCCATCATATATTCGTGTGTTCGTCAGCATTCTCCGTGATATATTCAAAGAAGAAACAGTGGAATATATTCTAGCTTTGGTTGATGAAATGCTTACTGGTAAGGAATCAAATAATAGAATTTAGATTATGAATTAATGTTCCTACTGGCTTAAATAGTCTAGCTTCCAGGAATTATTTCCAACTTAGAGTAACCAAGGTTATATGTTCCCCTTTTACAGCAAACCCGAAAAGAGCAAGGCTCTTTCATGACAAGTCTCTTGCTAGCGACGATACCTATGAGCCCTTCCTCAGGTAAACTTTATTTCCGAGATATGTTATATTTTTACTTCTTTATACATGCTTATGAGGGTACTTCCATCATACAATTTGCTTCTGTAAGACAGTTAGTCTGTTTAATATCAAATTTCTTTTCAGCTCATTGTAAGCATATGAATTGACTTTCATAATGGGAATCTCAGCCAATTTTTTTTTTTTTTTTAAGTTTCCCAGCCAACTGGTAAATTCATGTTTTGCATTTGCATGTATGGCTCCCTCAGATCAATCAATTACTTATTATTATTGTTTTTGACCTTTTGAGTTATAATTTATTCTTTGTTAGTTAGTTGGCTCAATTTCCCTGTGCCCTGTCCTCTAAACACCACAGATATCGTGAAAAATGTGCCTGCACCTTCTCTTTTACATGCCTAGTTTTAAATGTAAATTGGGAAAAAAATAAAAAGAAAAAAGAGGAAAGACAGAATGAAAAGAGGGAAACAGGAACAAACTTTTCTTAGTTGTATGATTTATTTTGGGAAAAAGATGCAAAAGCATTGACAAGTTTGAACTTACTAGTTATATGTATGTCCAATATGATGTCAATGCATTGCATTCTTAAACTTGAAAAAGCATCTAAGACAGCAAATTTGATTTATTGTGGTAATTTTCAACTTGCAGATTGCTCTGGAAAGGTAACTGGTTTATACAGGAGAAAAGCTGCAAGATACTCTCATTGATCGTAAGGTGCTACAATTGTGACCCGGACCACCTAATGCAAACCAGGCAGATATTTTACTCTAAAGTATTAACTTTGCTAACTCTGCTATTTCAGTGCTAGACCAAAGGCTCAGAACGGTTATACTGCTAATGGAGAATCTTCAGATTCAAAAAAGAAAATCACTACCATTGATGATGTCTTAAATGGCCTGGTCGAGTGGCTTTGTGCTCAGGTTTGTATTTTCTCTCCGTTATGGTGATGCCTTAAATGATTTTTTTTGGTTCTTTTTGGATGTCAACGGAGGGGTCTCATGGCAGGGAGTGGTCTACGTAGGTTATTAATTTTTTATTGTCAGACTGGGATGTGCGCCAAATTTAGGGTCACATCATTGAGAATGAAGGTGCTTGTTTTATTGGAGGATGTTTTTGCATTCAGTGGCCAGTCTGAGACTAAGACAGGCTCATTTTTGCTCTCCTAAAGTTTAAATCTGCATCTGCAGTCAAGTTTTGGCCACTTGGATTAAGCATGATCTGACTCTGAGTTAAACTTACAACCAAATGGGAACTGGTGATTAGGCAGATTTGTTTTTGTACTTATGCTGAACATTATGTACGTATGGTTGATTTACCTCAGAATTTAAGATCTGTTTGAATATTTGCATATCTGGATGGTTTTATCCTATTTTACTTCTGGACTTTAGTTTACCAAGTAATGATTTCTGACTAAATCCATTCCTTGCAGTTCTAGTGGGCCTGATTTTAAAATGTTTAACCTTTATGGTTTTATCAAAGGGTAAGATAACGAATAGTGAGCAGAGGAAATGACATTTGAAAAATTACATGAGATCAGAAAATTCTACGCGTAAAGATACTCAATGGTAGAGCATGGCCTGTCTCAGGTTAAGATTGACAAGAAGCACGCCAGGATTGGTGGGTTTGGGGTTTTGGGGGGGGGGGGGGGGGGCAGTTAGAGAGTATGTAGGAATGAAGTTTCTTCAATTTTGCATCTAATGAGTGATGATTTGGCTGTGTTTTTATTCTGGTTAATCAAGTAAAAGTTAACGATCAAATTGGTCTGTCTTATCATCTCAGGAAGACAAGCTTTTGTTGTCATGTTTACAAAACAGATGGCTCTGGGTTTTCTGTGCTCATAACCTGAAATTTTAGCTGTTTCTCTTGTATGAAATTCACTAGTGTTGGTCATTTTTTGACAATGTTTACTGTTGGATCTCAAAAGTCATGGGTATATAATGTATCCTAATTTCTGATTTATGTACTTTACATGAGAAATATCCTGGCAATCCCAACAAAATAAAGGGAAAATGTAACAGCGAGGAAAAGTATTTTTTTTCTTTTTCTCATCTTTAGATAACATCAGACATGTCTAGATGCCTTCTGATTTCATAATAGAAACAGAAGGGTTCTTGACTGATGCTCCCGTGGTAAAAACTTGAGGAGTGGGGAGGTTTCAGGGTCGAACCGTGGGGAGGGCAGGGGGTAGATATTAGTTGTGGGTCCCAATAGAGGCCCTCAAATAATTAAAAAAAGAAAGAAAAAGGGAACTGTAGATTCTAAAGTCTTGACAATTTGTGCAGCTGAAGAAGCCTTCTCACCCTAGTCGTGGCATCCCAACAGCCGTCAATTGCCTTGCAACTCTACTTAGGGAGCCCTTTGTGCGATCATCATTTGTTCAAGTAGATGGAGTGAAGTTACTTGTCCCATTAATATCTCCAGCTTCAACTCAGCAGTCCATCCAGGTAGTTAAATTTTTTGCTTATGGTTCTGGCATTTCGGGTTTATAATTGTTGTAACTAGCCTGTCTTGACAATTATGTTGGGATGCTTCTGATTCTGTCCATTTCTTGTTACTTTAGATTAGGCTTTATTTCTGATACGTCATGTTTCCGTGGAACAGCTTCTATATGAAACCTGCCTGTGTATCTGGCTTTTGTCTTACTATGAACCAGCAGTTGAATATCTTGCTACTTCTAGGGCTCTACCACGTTTGATTGAAGTTGTCAAAGGTTCTACAAAGGAAAAGGTACTTTCCTGGCTGTCATTCTCATGCTATGTGCCTTTCTTCATCATGCTTGTCTATCACAGTCTCTCTTCAAGCTTTTATTCATTTCTATACTTATTTTCTGTCTTACAGTTTGATTGATGTCTGTTTTTATCATTAACTTATGCATCATGCTTGTCTGCATGACGAAAAACTTATGCAGAGGTTTTTTTAATTTTCGTGATCCAGATATATGACATTTTGTTCATTAATGTCTAGTAGGTGGTCAGAGTTGTGGTCTTGACTCTCAGGAATGTGATGCATAAGGGGAATTTTGGTGCTCAGATGGTGGACTTGGGACTGCTTCAAATTGTTCAAAATTTGAAAGCACAAGCTTGGAGTGATGAGGTAAGATTGGAATTGCATTAGTGTGATGGTAATTCTTTCAGCCAGCTATATACCACAACGTGTGAAAAAGAGGAAGGACATGATAGGGGGTGGATGAGTGAGGAGCCATGGTCAGTCATCTTTTGACTTCTTATTTGGGAGCAACGCTAAAAAAGATCTGTTGACTGAGAAATTTTATAGAGTTGATTCGTTTTCGTTTATAATTTGTATTTTTGCTATTGGAATATGACTTTCGTTTAGTGGGGTAAAGCCTTTTCTCTTCCATTTTCTTGTGAACTTTTGGTTTTCTCTTTGTTGCGTGCCTAAGGGCTATATTTTGGCTGTTGCCTCTGGAATACTTAAATATGTGCATGTTAAGTCTTGTCTATTTTGCATATCACCATGATGTATCTTTTGGGCTTTACGTTCCTCCCTTGGCTTAAATTATGATCACACGTATCATGATGATTAGATGTTTCAGTGGCACTAAAAATAAGAAAAAGGCATATTTCTGGTCCTAAGTAGATCTCATATGGATACTAGGGTTAATTATTTTGTTCTTTTTTTTTAAATTTTTTATTTTCTTTTACTCGTCTATGTTTCCCGTTCTTTTTCTTACTTTGCATTTAGCTATTGAGTGGTGTTTTTAACATTGACTAGTATTACTCATGGTCTTCCACTAGGATTTATTGGAGACCCTGAACCAACTGGAACAAGGTCTCAAGGACAACATCAAGAAATTAAGCTCTTTTGATAAGTATAAGCAGGAAGTTCTTCTTGGCCATCTTGACTGGTCCCCAATGCACAAAGATCCTGTTTTCTGGAGGGAGAACATTACAAGCTTTGAAGAAAATGATTTTCAGGTAATCCATTCTCTTTTTTGTAGTGTAACTATAACATATGCATTCTTGATTTTCAGTTTTGTTATGATCTTAGGAGTATGATTTTAGTAAGTACTAGGAACTACCTTTTTGCAATACAACTGCCAACTTAAGAGATCATATATGTACTGTAGAAGGTATGGAATTACATAAAGCATCCCGCTTTGTAACCACCAACCTTCCCGTAGTTTGGGCATTTTGTCTCGATCAACTAATTAACTACAATGTTACCGTTTGAAACAATTCAATTCTGGTCTTTCAACTTTACAGAGTTTAGTTGTGGGATTACCTCAAGGCTATCACTTCCCCTTAATTATGGTTAATTGGCGGGTCTAGTGGTGAATCCTTTTTTCTAATCGGCTATAGGCTTTATAGGAAATGTTACACCTATTTCTAAGTTGTAAATTTGTAGCTGCACCAAATGGTTGGCTACGTTTCTGATATCATCGTTAGTTTCGTGTCAATATATTGCTTTTGATGTAGCAACTAGCAAATAGATGATGGCTTTTAAAATTAGGACATCTTAAAGGTTTTCGGAACAGGACTCTTCATTGGGGGCGGAGGGAGTCGTAAAAATAAATAAACAGCAGTTCAACAATCAAAGCTAGGTAGAAGGCAAAAACTACACGGCCTTACACATGCACAAGATAAAATTAGGACATATTAAAGGTTTTCTGAAAAAATGACACAATGTAAGTGTAACTGACAATATGTGATTAATTGCAATCTCAGCATTTGTGGAAGATAACTTCTTCAAATAATATTTCTTGTTGATGAAGTTCAATCTTGAAACTCTAAATTACTACTGCTACATCACAACAGATCCTTAGAGTTCTCATCACGATCCTGGACTCCTCCAACGACTCAAGGACTCTTGCCGTGGCCTGCTTTGATCTCTCCCAATTCATTCAGCACCATCCGGCCGGTCGGGTAATAGTGACCGACGTCAAAGCTAAGGAAAGGGTGATGAAGTTGATGAACCATGAGAATGCTGAGGTTACTAAAAATGCCCTTCTCTGCATCCAGAGGCTCTTCCTAGGTGCCAAGTATGCCAGCTTTTTGCAGGTGTAAATTATGTTTTTTTTGGAGACTTGAAGCCCGTTGTGCAGTAGTTTTACGAGAATGGATTATTATAGTTCGTTATTCCGAAAACGTTCTTTTGGTCGTAATGCAATAATTTTTCGCCGTTGTTTTCGGTTTTGAACTGTTTGTTTTTTCGAGAATAAATTTGTTCCCTGTATGAAGGAAAACAATACCAATAATTTATGATGTCATCTCTCTATATTCATTTCCATTTTCATCACGTTTGTAATTATGAAAAATTGAGTGACCTTGTAGAATATCAGTGAATATCATATTTTTATTTTTTTTTATTACACATTTTGCAATTTTTTGAATGTCTCAAGGCTAATGTTGTTATGAGTTAGATTATGAAAATATGCTTTTTAGGAGGAGAAAAAAAAATTTAATGTAAAAAGGTGTTGAGTAATAAAATATTATATTGAAAATGATGAAAGAGTAAAAATGGTGGAAGACTTGCATTTAAACCAACTCCTCTAAGAGAAGTTGGCCACCCGAGGAGAACTCTAAATCCTACATGATTGGGGGTCTAGGCCAAAAATGTCGTTTGCATCCACCGGTTCAAATCCAGATGACATTCGAGGATGGTTGTATTGTCGGATTAGAACATATACTAGTACTACTATGTAATTGCTGCATTTAGACAGCAAGATATAAATTGTAAATGCTTCTGATCTAACGACCTTTCATGAAAGTAAAACAACCTCAAGAACATTGTAAAAATGAGATTATGGTAGCATTCCTAATTCTGCAGATACACACAGTTGAGCTGATCTTAGTCGCTATGGCGGCCAAGCGTGGCGCGTTGTAACTGAAAACCAAAACGCCGGGGAATTATTTGTCACGTCCAAGCTCATTTTTCAGCGAAAGAAAACCTAAAACGCCAGAAATCCTTGCAATCAAATCTTTCCAACCAAAACAATGTGAGAGGTGTCTGGCCATGCTTGATGAGTAACTAACTAGCTACATGGTATTAGTATAGACTGTAGAATATTTACCAGTGTAGTGTACACAGATTACCAACTGAATGAAGGCAGCACATACGATGGATACGCATCGTATCTCAAGGCAAGAGAATGAACAGAAGAATCGTCTGCCACTTCCCCAAAGTTGGTCAAACCAAGTTCAGGTGCATGGATTCCACCAGTGATGAATGCCGAGGCTATCCCGGCTGCATTTCCGCCTATTATATCATGGTGCAGCGAATCCCCAACAGCAATACACTGAGAAGCATCTATACCAGCCATTTCTGCAGCAGCTTCGTAGATGATCTGACATCAAGTAATTGCACTTCAAAATCAGATAAACACAAAGCTAAAAGAGTTCTAAGCTGAACACAGCTTGTAGAAGAACGTTTTCTCTGAAGTATCACTAGCACAAAAAAGAAGAACAAGAGGAAAGAAGCATTTTATGTCTAATAAGTTCACCTTGTCAGGCTTCCCCATCCATTTTACTTCTCCTCCGAGTTTCTCGTATTTGGAAGCTAAAGTTCCTGTTAGAAAAGCGGAGAAATTCCTTTACTTAGAACTTCAAAATTCAAGGGCAAAAGCAGTGCCCAAAAAGATGCAAAGTGACCATGGGAGGGTTATAAAAATTGGACAGATATGCACAGCTGAAAGCAAAAATTGCATTCTGAACAGATTGAGATCATTCTGAAAATTAATCTTTGATGTGGAATTCAGAGGAACATTCAATATCAGCCATTTAAAATGAAATGAAACTAGCAGAAAAAAAACGCCAGGTTCCAACTTATTCAAGCTGATAACTCCCTTCTTATTTCTTTTGAGGGTGCGAGTGTATGAGGAAGAGGATATGGTCTCAATACCAGGCATTACACGTAGATCTCTGGCCTCAACCGTCACAAAATCAGGATTTGCTACAACCATGGGAATACTTTTAACAGCACACTGCTCAAGTACTTTTTCAAGATCCTCCAGTTTCATGGGGGTAGCATCTCCAGAAGATAGTCCCAAAGCCTCAGTTCCATGAGCTAGAATAAAATCAGCATCTTCGATTCTTTCTACAACTTGTAATCCTAGGCCCTGAAGTGAGAGATTGTTTCAAAGACTTATGACACATATGAAGTCAAGCTGGTGAGAAAAAAATTTAAAAACTTATCCAAGTAGTGATTCTGGTCTACAGACAAATTGTTCAATGCCTATGTAAGACAATTTGTCTGTAAGTAAATGAGATTAAGCCACTAGTTTGATTAAGCATGTACCAATTTACACTCATGATTCGCCACGTTAACAACTATTTTCAAATTGTTCTAATAATATATAGTTACTTTTAGTTTTTCTGACCTTCAATAGGTTTAAATGTTAAATTCATATTCAGCACAAGAGCTCACAAGCTCACAGTTTTCAGTAACAGTATCATGGAAAGGATCTATTGACGGGTGAAAATCCTAAAATTATTGCATGATGATATAGCCTTTTCTATCTACAAAATACCAATGCAAGAATAAAACCACTACACAACCTTAACAAATAGCACCAATAGAAGATTATATTAATCTATATTATACCTCCAGAGATATAGCACCTCGATCCTTCCAGGTAATATGAATGCAGCACTTCCCCAGAGCTGCAAACCATGGATCATCCCTCCTGTTCATTGTAAAATGGTGAGAAAGAAAGCATAGTAAGGTACAGACATCCAAAATCCAAATCATGAATATTGTCTAACAGCATCTTGAATATCATGTAAGCCAATATTACAACTGAACAACATCAGAGGATGAACATGCTATCCTCATTATTGACCAGGTTACATCATTCAAGAGCATATCTTAGTCATCCGAATTAATGTTGTTTGAAATGAATTGAGGTGCATCATTCATCTGTGGTAAATTTTCCTTTCAAATGGCAAGCTAAATAGCTGTAGGAAAACAAAGCATCTAGATAACTTCTCATACAATCTTAAAGGGTTCCTAAGTTTATAATCCTAAATCCAAACTTGAATATCAGCAAAACGCTCCCAAACTGTGTCACAATGAACAACTTCGACATTACTTCTAGAGTTAAGCTATAACTTGGAAAATTATTGAGCAAAGTTTTCTGGAATTAAAACAAAGGAGCATGAAGAGTAAGTATCGGTAATCCACAGCCCATTGTAGATCTCTTGAGCCCTAATAAACTTGAAATCAAGCCAGCTGTTATTAAAACACAAAGAAATCAAAAGCATCCAAAGAGAAGCAAGCTTTTACAAAAGACTGCCAGCTGAATAGGGGGCTAAAAAAGGCTGAACAGGGAAACATACAGCCCGACACACCTGATTTGCATGAAAAATATACATAACCAAACAGCAGTTCAACCATCAAAGTTAGGTAAAAGGGCAAAAACTACATGGCCTCACACATGCAGCAGATGTCACACATTCACATAAGACACAAACTAAAGTACAAAACCAACAATAATAAGTGAACATATTTTTCTTCTTTTTCAATAATTTACAGAACAAAACAATAAGTCCAGAAACTATGATTTGAAAGAAGGTAGTAAATCAATCTCATTACTGTAATTAACCTTTGAAGGTTCTGATGAGTTAACTCTCCACTCGTGATAGCCCCCACGAAAAGCGAGGGATCGAATCCAAGACTCTTAAGTTTCTCCACAGTTGTAGATGCGCGTCTTGATGAATTACTAATAATTACCATCTTAGCACCATACTCTGCCAACTTTTCCACTGTTATGAACCAAGCAGTGCATAAATGATAGGATTAGTAACTATATTTACCATTACATTCATTGTCAGGCCACATGACCAAAAACAGTTCACCAGAATCTAAAACCCATTAGTATATGAAAGCATGCCTGTAGAAATTGCCCCAGGATAAGGCCTCTTCCCATCATGGAGAACTCCAAACTGATCCAAAAACCAACCCTGCCCATACATAACATCTGTAAATCGCCAATATCATTCTCAAAGCACTTATCTTCCTAGAAATCAAAATTCTTGTAATAAAAACGCAGGAGCACTGAAATTGATCCAATTCTAGCTATGCTTTCCGGGCTCACATTCTTCCAATTTCGATTACTGATAAGGGGTACATTAAAAATAAATTTAAAAAATTCCGAGAAGATACTACAATCAACGTTAACTTCCGAACAAGTACGTAATAGATAAATTTGTGGAGTGGGAATTCTGACCTTGAATTGACGAGATTCAGCTAGCTGTTGAAACCCAGAAAGGGTCTTGAAGGGCTTCAGAGGTTCAGCCATTGATGGTGAAGATGATGGGAAATTTGAGTATGCCATCATGCTACCACTTGATGTACTGATGGGTGACTGCGTGCGAGGAAATGTAATTGATCAAAGAAAATATAATTTGAAGAAAAAATAGAGAATCTCTGACGCTGCTCATTGAGGGAAAGACAAAGAGAAAGAAAATAGTGAATTAACCATAAATAAGTAAAATCTAAATTTCCATGGTTATTGTTCTTTCTTCATTACCAAGAAGTTCTCCCTTGTGTCAACCCAAAAAAAGATTTCCCATTTACGTGAAGCTAGATTCGATATCAGTAGTGTCGCAGCTAACCTTTATGGGATATAAATTTTGCACAATAACAATAGTTATATCAAAAAATGCCTATTAGCTTTATATTTTTATCAAAAGCGCATGTTGGCTTTTGTATTGTCAGAGCAATTATTAGCAGTCAGAAAGCAACATTTTGCGGCGCGAGATTAAGTTCTCACAGTCACAGTCAAAAACTTTGTCATCAACAAAATTAGCAGCAACACCAACCATTACCATTGCTGCCTAGAGGAAGAAAACGATGACCATTATCGGCAATCTAACAACTGAAGCTAAAGGATAATTCAGTCTCAAATTCTGCAGAATCGAGAGTTGTCACAGGTTCCGTTTCTCCCAAATTCTGCAGAAAGGAAGAGGGACAACACACTTACACAGTAAAATAAACTCAAGGATCCAGAAAAAAATTTTCCTTTTCGCCTCAGCAATTCTACATGAAACAGAATTTCCGGATCAAGTCTCAAAGGACCAAACAAAACAGACTGAATTTATTGGGTAAATAAATTTACACAACAATTTGCAATCCCCCTATTCCAACATTTTTTCATTATGACTAAATGAATTTCTAAAACAAATGGTGCCTTTCCCTACAAGCAACACATTCAAACGATCATCCACTTCTCCTCTGCTACAACTGCAGTACTAGTCTATTAATTCTCTTTCCCAGTTACCTTGGCCTTCACGGTATCAGGAACCCAGTACGACCAGTACAGCGGCAAAACCGTGCATCCAGTCTGCAACAGAATGGCCAGCGGGAACCCCGAGAAGTTGTTTCCGGTGACTCCAAAATATGACGCCAATGCAACGCCAAAGTATCCGCTCAACACCATGGCAAAAGCAACAGAGGACATCAAAAACGCCATTACAGATCCCTCACATCCTGGTGGGCAAAGCTGAGCTAGTAATACAGAAAAGGGAAGAATCTTGGTGAACATCAGAACCTCAAGAACTCCTGAGAAAGCAATCACGTACAGAGAATCTGGGAATCCCATTGACCGATAAATGCCCTTCACGAACAAAATGTCTGATACCATGAGGACAGCCAAGGTTACCTGGATGGATGTGATTAGTTTTCTAGCGGGTACTGATTTGAAGTACTGCTCATAAATGATGCCCCAAAGCAGCATTGCAGCCTGACCAATCACCTTAGAGATCCCCAAGACAGATGATTCGATCTTTAGGTGTTCTGTTTGATAGAAGAACATAGTGCCTAACAGGGAAGGAACAACGGCATAAGTAGCAGCAAACCAGGCTATTGAGTATGAGATTTCAGGCTTCTGTAATGCAGCAAAGAGCTCTGATAGTTGCTTTTTGAAACCAGCATCTGATGAACTCATGGGAAGTCTAAGAGAGCTTTCACGAATGCATATGGTCACAAGAAACTGTATCAGAACGATAATACCAAAAGCTAAGAATATTTGTTGAGTAGAAAATTTGTCAATAGCAACACCACATATGAGATTTCCCATAGCTCCACCAATGGATGACGCCATCCAGACAAATGACTGTAGGTTTCCAGATGAAGATGCTTTTGAGCTCTTGGAGGAAACAGGCTCTTTACTTGTCTCAGCAACAATGGCATCATTGGCAACCTCCGCAATGGAGGCACCAAAATTGCTGAGAAGGAGATAACAGGTCACTGTAAAGAACGAGATACTTGATTGGGACAGATATGCTATAGCCAGCCAAGAAAATGCTTGTAGTAAAGCTGCAAAAATAAACATTCCATAAGATATAAGGAAGCAAAAAGTCTACAGGATGGACATCTAGAAATAACTCAAGGTATTTAAAGTGCTTCTGTTTCCTTGTTCAAGACCTTTTTTTCTACTCAAACAGAATGAGGTAGCATTACAGAGTCGAAGCATGAGGAACATGCTCCTTTATAATGATAATCAGTTCCAAATCACAATGCTAAATCTCTAACATTGTCAGTTGGAACATAAAAGGGGACAAGCTTATACAACCAATTTATACAAAAAAAGGAACCCCAAAATCAGGATAAGAATTGAGCTCATACATTCAAAGCACTGATAAAGTATAGCATTTGCCTCATTCATGCTTATCAATACTTCACAACTCAGATATTTTACCCTTTGGAAGAAAATTTCATCTCATAGCTGCATAATAGTTAGGTATACTATTGATCATTAAATATGCTAAAAGATAACTGAAATCTCCTCCAGAATTTAGAAATAATCAGCAGACTATTATGGTCGTGAGAACAAGCAGATACACATTCTACAGTTCAGATCTACATTACAGTCACACGAACCATTTAACCCATGGTCGAAATATGACTTTTTTCATTCTGGTGGTGTCACATAGCTCAAGTATACAAAAAGTTTGAGAGAATGGTTTCACACATCAGATGACACCCCATTCAACATTTACCTACCTTTAACTGTTTGAAATTTCTCTATTCCTGCTGATCTACAAATGTAAGTGTACCATTTACCTAAACGGTCAACTACACAGAATAAACATTCAAAATATGGCTAACCATGCAAGAATACATCTTCCTTAATGGTACTCCCAAATTGACTTCTGTAAATATAAAACAATCCAGATACTCTCAAGCACATCATCGCAGCAAACCCATGAGCATGGGAAGGAAAAATGAACCAAATGAATCCTACAGCAAAATAGGAAATGCGATGATGGCCAAATATAAATTCAAATCAGAGGGGATATAATAGATCATTTAGCAACCGTAGGCAAATAAGTGGAAATTGGATGTATCTACAATACAGTATGGCTCTACCTTTTAAAATATCTTTTAGGAAAAAATTCATTTCCAGCCGTGGAAGGCAGGCACCAAAAACCCATCCCAACAAAAATTCCCTCATTTCTCACGTTTTTAAGTTTTTTACTACTTACATTACTTTGTGCACCTGGAACAACACTATCCCTAGCAGTATAGGCAGTGTCGTCACTGAAGCCTCTCCTCCTCCTCCCTACTCTGTCCTTGCTGCTACCGAAGGAGAAAACCATTTTAACAGGTTAGCTTCTATTCTCAACACAAGCTGATATAACAACAGTAGTTCTCAACTTTATATTTGTTTTAACCAAGATGAAACCAATTTATTAATCATTCCAGCAAAACTTAACACCTCTTGCATCTGAAAACTATTTGCTAATAACCGACCAAGCAAGATTCAGTTATCAAGTATAACAAATACTAGTGTCTTTTCACTTATAACTTTTGTCACCTAGAACTTAAGGTATCAGCAAAAACATGACGCAACCTTTGATCTTTAAGCGTAGATAAAGAAAGGACCTCAATGCAAGTTTCCAGTAGAGTAGGTTATGATTCAAATTAAAAGATAATTAAATCCAAGAATACAAATTCAAGACTATTAAATCAGTTTCATAAACAAATGCAAGGAAAAATGAAAATCAATCAGCACGGAAACGTGAAAACGAATCAAGAAAGTGCCTTACCACCAATGGCGATGTAAGGGACCCGATGCTGCCCAAAGATATAAAATGAATCAGAGAGAATCCCATAAAAGGGTTTCGCCACCATAGGCAAATTCGCAGAACTCTGAAGAATCTGCAACGTGCAAGGGTCAACTTTGAGCCCATCTTTCAAGAAGAAATTCACTCCAAGCCAAGGAAAGCACCTTAAACCCTGCACCCAATATCCAAGACCCATAAAGAATTTCCTCATCCTCTCAGTACTCACACTACTTCTTCCAACGGTAGAATCCTCAGCATCAACCACATCCTTCTTATCCTCATTAACCCTTTTCACATTCTTCGCTCCCCTGCTCCCGCTCCTGCTCCTCCTCCGTTCTCCTCCTCTTTCTTCATTGAAAGAAACCATCTTTTCCTCTGTAATTCCCAATGCCAGAATCTGCGATTAAAGCAGTGAAAATTGGATAAGAATCCGATCTTTGCGGGTACTGTCCGATGATCCCAATACAATAAGTGGAGGAACTTTTAGGGATGTGAGACGTATATTCCGCACAAGTGAGGAAAACCGAAGGTGGGCGCTGTGAGAAAGCCTCGTGTCGAAGCAAGGAAAGGCAGGAAAGGAAAGTAGGACAGTCCTACTTTGGATTTGGAATAAAGCAATCATAGTATTGTATTTCATAGAATCATCCAACGTAGGAAGGGATTCTAAAAGCTTCCTTTAAGAGCGACGTGGCGCGCTTTTATGGCGGAAAATTTAACTAACTGTGCCAAACTAAAAATAAAAAAGCATCAAACTTCCGTTCGCAAAGTCCATCTTCTTCTGCAATATGAAAGTTTCCATTGGAATCTTCCCCAAATGAAAATGAATATAGGCACTACAGATCCAACCTTACATACACCATTTCACAAAGAAGAGGAAAGAATGACGATGCTCTGTTTATAGTTTTCATTCAGATATATAAGAATGCGAAGAAGGGAACACCTTTAAAAAAACATAAAAAATAAAATAAAAAGCGAAGAAGGAAAGGATATTGAAAAAAGAAGCGCAGAAGGAAAAAAAAAAAAAAAAAAAAAAAAAAAAAAAACGGGTACATTCTCTATGACGGGTTTTAACTTTTAGGCTATGTTCTCTTAGTACTATAGATAGAAAATTTTTTGATTATGGAAGAATTTTGTTTTGAAGGGAATTTCTTTTGGGAATTTGTGTAAGAAAGAAAAGAAAAAGTATAATAATTATGTTTTTTTTGAATTTATATGAGTGAGGATTTAGAAGAAATTTTTAAATTTGAATTGTTAATTTTGTAAAAATGATGTTGTTTCTTTATGTAATATTTTTAAGAAAATAGTGATACTTTTCCTGATTATGTTCGAAAAAGAACAGAGCCTTAACCTTTGGGCTACTCGAGTGGGTTTAGGATACCCAAGCCCCACCCATCATTTTTAAACCCAAAAACCGCTCAAGCCCATTATTTATCTCAACAAGTATTTTAGGTTTAAAAGTTAGTGAGGTTGGGCGGTTTTGGGCTGTTGGATTTTTTTTTCAAACCTCTGCCCGGCTGCGGCAAATATTTGAGAAAAACTATGTCGTCGTCAGACAAAGATTTTCTCAGATCTCTGCCGACCTGTGGCAGAGATTTTCTCAAATCTTGCCGACAATAGGGAGGGGGAAGGGAAACCATGACCGGCAGAGGTCTGATAAAATCTCTGCCAGGCGACAACAGAGTTTTTCTCAAATCTCTGCCTTTAAAGGGGGTGGGGAAAGTGAAACCCCAGCAGAGAGGGGCTTCACACCCATTTGTCGGTCGATGTCAAGAGGTCTAAACCCTACAAAATAATATTAAATGGAAAAACTGACATTGCTGAAGCAGAACATATGAAATTGATCAAGTTTTGTTTCCGGATTAAAGAATAGTTTTATTTTGAGTGTGAGACTTATATTTTAGACGAAAGAGAAGAAATCTTATGTGAAGTCGATTTATGACTGCAATTACGTGAGACCAATCACGCGCATGTGTGATTGGTATAATGTATATACCTTTTTCTTCTTTTTTTTCCCCTCTTTGGTGTTTTATTTATTTATGTCTCTTTCATTCTTTTACTATACTTTTTAATTTCAAAAGTACATTTTTAAATGCAAAAGTAACACTTTCAAACTTAACAAATATCACATGAAGTATAATTTTGTATAATAAATTTAAAAAAAGAAAAGAAAAAGAAGAAAGTAAAATCAAATCTTCATATTCAAATATCGATTCAAAAGTAACACTCTTACATTTGACAAATATTATACATATTAGTTTGTATAATAACATTTTTGTTTTCGAGTATTAGTTTTGGTAAAAGAGTAAAACTTTTTCTTAGAGTAAAATATATTTTATTATTACTTAACTGCATTGCATACATCAAAGGCAAGGCTAGGCAGGGAAGCTCGGGCGCCCAATTTTTGTTAAATACACACAATCTTTTTTTAATTTATTGAAGTCCTCCCATATTTATTCAATATCAATAGGTACAACACTTGCAATAAGTCAATTTTGAGAGTGTCAGAAATGGTGCAAATGCAATCAGGACCCCTTTCAGATGACAATGTCGAAAAAGATAGAGAGTGTTGGAAAACCTTAGAGCATTTAATTGATTACCAGGAGAATTATTGGAAACAGAGATCTCAGGTCAATTGTGCTGAAATGGGTGATAGAAACACTAAATTCTTTCACAAGCGGACCACCAAAAGACATGGGAGCAATTGCATTACAGGGATACAGGATGGGCACGACAATTGGATCTTAGACAAAGAACAGATCAATAGAACACTGGAAGATCATTTTAAACAGGTCTCCGTGAAGGAAGAGTACTACCCAACAGATGCAACAAGAATCGATGTGGAAGGATTAATGAGTAGGAGTCAGCTAACTCTTGATGACAATCAGAAACATTGGTTGTTAGGGGAATTTAGAACAACAGAGGTATGTGAAGCAGTTACGGGCATGGGCTCTTGGAAGACACTGGGTCCAGATGGAATGCCTGTAGGTTTCTACAAACATTATTGGAAAAATGTCGGCCCACATGTGAGTAGAGAGGCTCTTGACTGGTTAAATAATGGCAGGATTGATACAAAATAGAATAACTAACATTGTTTTGATTCCAAAAGTTAAATTGCCAAAAAAAAAACCCCTCTGATTTTAGGCCCATCAGCTTATGTAATCTCACATACAAGATTGTTGCGAAAGTGTTAGCCAATAGATCGAAGAAGGTTCTAGACGGTCTTATCAACAAAAATCAGAATGGTTTTCTGTAAGGGAGACAGATTGAAGATAATATACTTTTGGCACATGAGATGGTGGAGGCAATTCGCAAGAAAAAGAAGGGGAAAGAAGGTTGGGTGGCCCTGAAATTGGATATGAGTAAGGCATACGACAGAGTCTCTTGGAATTTCTTGTTACAAGTCATGAAAGGAATGAGATTTCCAGATAATTGGATCAGTTTGGTGGAAAAATGTGTCACAACGGTATCATTCCAAATTACATGCAATGGGTGGTCATCGAAAGAATTTCAATTGGTGAGGGAGATCCGACAAGGGTGTCCGCTCTCACCGCTTCTATTCACAATGTGTCAACAGGTCCTCTCTTAAGTTCTAAGACAAGGAGAAGTGGAGCAACACGGACCAGGATTTAATGTACGAAGTATGACCACAATGGTGTCTCATATAATGTTTGCAGATGACCGCTTGTTATTCCTTAGGAGTGACATGCGGAGTGTATACAAAATGGTGAAAGTGTTAAATGATTATGCAGTATCATCAGGTCAGCGAATTAATTTTGATAAGTGCTTTATTATGCTCTGCCCAAATGTAGATGAGGGTCAAGCAAAATTAATCAAGGAAATACTTAGGATAAGGAGGGCCTTCACCGAAGGATGTTTTTTGGGGTTGAGCATTGATTTCTAGCAAAATAAGAGACAGTTGTTTTCTGAACTAAAATGGAAAATTTATAGCAGGATTAAATCTTGGAGATTGGATACCCTATTAGTTACAGGAAGAGTGGCATTGGCAAAATCAATGCTGAACTCAATGACCACATACACTTTATAGGCATTTCGAATACCGAAGACAATCACCGAAGAAATAGATAAGGCCAAATGCAGATTCACATGGAGAGGAGAAGGAAGGCCGAGGGATCCACTGGCAGGCAATGAGAGTAATCACAAAGCCACTGTGCCATGGGGGATTAGGGGTAAGAAGTACGGAAGCTGTGAACAGGGCGACGCTGGCAAAGATTGCATGAAAGATCATTTCGGGTGAAGATTCCTTGTTAGTAAATTTCCTTAAAGGCAGGTACTGTGAAGGAAGGACTTTTATGGATATTTCTTATAGAAGTGAGGGTTCATGGGGCTGGAAAGAAATACTCTGAGGCAGAGATTTGATTAAAAATGATCTTAAATGGAAAGTGGTAAAGGGAGACAAGTATTTTGGCAAATTGGATACCAGGGGTCAATCTAGAGGACATTCAAGGACTAAAAGCACTACAATATACCAATTTAAGAGTGGAACATCTGATTGACCAGAACCACAGGCAGGGAGAACTATTGCTCCAGACCATATTTTCACAGCAGATTTGGGACAGAATCAGATCTATTTCCTTGTTCCCATGGATGGAGGGGAAGGATACTCTTTGGTATGAACCAGAAAAGACAGGTAAGTACACAGCAAAGGCAGGCTACAAAAAAGCACTACGATATCATATTGGTGCACGTGAATTAGGTGGGTACAGTGAACCAGAGCAGACTGAACAAGTGTTATGGAAGAGAGACTACGGAAGCTCAATGTACCAGCAAAGATGCAGTTCCTAATATGGCGAATTCTTTAGAATGCAATCCCATCCGCAGTGAATCTTAAGCGGAGATCAGTTTAGAGTCCTGAGCTATGTAGCAGATGTGGAGTAGAGCCGGAAGACATATAACACATCTTTCTTCAATGTATCCATTCCAATACGACATGGAGATCATCTTCATTGGGGTTTAACTTTGATGAGGGGACGAGAATGAATTTCAGGGAATGATTACGGAGCTGGATGAGGGAGGCACCGGATGACGAGACAATTGAGCTCTCACTACATATCATGTATGGTATTTGGTTGGGAATAAACAAAATGGTTTGGGAAAATACTCTTATCCCAACTAATGTCACTTGGAAATAGATACAGTAGAAGTGGTCTCTAAAATGACGGAGAGGAAGGACAAGGCAGGAAAATGGAGAATCGATTGATCAACAAGGGCAACACGATAGAAGGGAAGAATGGAATGAGAACAGAGAAGACAGGGGCTCAAATGTGAGGGTTTTGATTGATGGGGCTTTCAAGGAGGAACTTAATGTAGGAGCTATAGGGTGGGTGATTAAGGACAAATCAGATGTCATCTTACAGAAGAAGGGCATGAAAGCTTAAGGGAAGTCACTACTACAGATGGAAGCATTTGCATGTCTTCGGGCGGTTCAGTGTGCGATCGCAAGAGGTTGGATTCCACTCATCTGCACGAGTAGTTTGGAACTGGCAAGTCAGCTTCAGAACCCATTGACAGCTCATAAAGAGATCCAGGTTATATTATGGATATTAGGAAATACGTTAATGTCTTTCCAAGTTTGAGAATCGTGAAAGTTAATAGGTCAGTAGTGCATAAAGCGTATTTACTGACTACAAGGACTTTTAGAGAGCTGATTATTGTTATCTAATCTTGAAATTTAATGAGAATGAAGTATTTTTCAAAAAAAAAAAAAACTTATGTTATTTGATGAGTTAAAGAACTCCTAAATGCATTAAAAAAAAAACCCCTCCTACCTATCTTAAAAGTAGCATCAGAAGTCACAGTTGATATTGGAAGGATCTGGCCCAAAAGGAAGTCACTCGAAAAAGGACTGATTGAGCTCATGTACCAGAACTGTGCCCAAGCCCAATGAAAGACCATGATGGACCACAACTTTGTTAATTTGAATTACACTTTTTGCCCATTTTTTTAAGTATAATGACATTTGTGATGAAAAAAAAAAATAGTTACCAAAACGGACACTTTGGTAATGGTGACATTTTTGACAGTGTACTTGAAGTAAAATTATAATTATGTGAAGAAAGTGTTACTTATTAAATATATAAATATATATATTTATATATATATAATACACATTGATACTTTTGACATAATTGTCATGTTTTGTAAGGGGTATAATGTTATTTTTAAACATTATGGTGATACTTGTCAACATATGACTGTTCGTTTTAAGAAATACAAATTATATTTGTTTAATGGAAAGAGTATTACTTGTAAAATAACAAAAACTTGTACCTTTTAAGAAAAATAATAATATTATTTTAAAATATCATAGTGATACTTGTCAACGTAAAAGTGTTAATTCCAATAAACAAAATTATACTCGTTTTAAGCAAAAGTGTTGTGAAAAAAAAACATCAATGTGTTTGACTAGTGCCGGTGCTAAAGTTTAGGAGGCTCGGGGACAAATAATAACAGAAACCCCAACGAAAAATATAATGTGATAATTAATTTAGTAATTATTACTTATTTTTATAAGGTGGGTTTTGAACTACAAAAATAAATAAATAAAATCCCTCTTACATCAACTTATGTTTAACACAAAAGTAAATGTGAACCTTAAATATGAACATTAAATGTAGGCTTTGAAATATATGCATTTAAACATTCAAACAAACATAAATGTGGGTCTTAATTCGAAATTATATGAGCAAAAGATAGTACTACAATATACTTTATTATACTAATCTTATAAGTTATTCAGTTGCATTTTTAATGTTGTTTTGCTTTTTCTGCAGCATAAGAAGGGAGGGCATGCTCTTAATACAACTGATACAGGAGTATAAAGATTTAAAATAAATTCATTAATTGAATATTTGGCTGTATGTGTACTTGTGTAGTAAGAGTCTGCCCCAAAGCGTATTCCATTATTTTATAATTGTAAATTTTAATTTATGAAGTGTGAGTGATAAGTCAAATGATAGATTATAATTATGAATGAATGATTAGTAGGAAGTTGGAAGGTGGTGATGACAAATTGCTGGCATTGATGCAAGGTTGTTGGGTCTTGAAGAATGAAGCTGAAGAAGTATTTCAAGACCCTTTTATTATTTTAGTTTATGAATTTTTTTTTTTTGGTAGTAAGGAATCAATGAATTGTAATTTGTTGTTGTGATTGTAAATGTTTAAAACATTAATATCTGTGGTGTTTCATGATTGTAATTTTTATAAGACTGATACATTGTTGTAAAGATAAAAATGAAGATGAGGATCAAATTGTTGTGGGAATGTGGATGGCCCCTATATATACTAGTTTTATCTCACTGTGTAGGGCGCGATTTGACTCATCATTTTTACATTGTTAAAATAAATTGATTATATTAAGTTGAAATAACGAAGTGAATTTACACGATATTTTCTAACAAAGTGAATTTAAACTCAACTTATGAATATAAAATAATTGTCAAGAGAAATATTTAGATGAATAATAAAAAAGAGAGAGAATAAAATCTTTAATATTTATTCAAAATGTCAAATTCGCATTATTCAGTTTGGTTACTAATCTTTTTTTATGTATCTGCATTTGCTCACCCAACCTTATCAAGTGTTACTTTTAACCCACTGTGTGAGAATTTACAGCCAAGTTGGAAAATTACTTCAACATATTATGTAAACATAGAATTTACAGCCAAGTTAGAAAATTCCTTCAACATATTATGTAAACATAGTCATTATAGAAATTAGAAGTTTATACATTTTATGCAACTTACAATTTTTGTTTCTCAATATTTTCGTACATTTGCAAGCAATGACATTACACACAAACAACTATATTTCTACACATAAATACATGAACAAATATATTCTCTCGATCAAATTCACTCACATTATTCAGTCACTTTATTTTTGTTAATTTTTCAATTGCATTGAGCTGTGCTTACGGTTTTACCCTTCTAATCATATGAGTAGTGCTTGTAAAGGACTTCATCTAACTTGACTAACAATTCTCATATAATGAGTTAAAAGTAGCATTTGAGAAAGTTGAGTGGTCAAACAAAAAAAAAAAAAAAAAAAACTATTGGCCAAAACTAAACATGGTAAATAGTTGAGTGGGTAAACGCGCACAAAAAGAATTAGTGGCCAAAAATGAACATTGCGAATAATTGAGTGACTACTAATGTCATTTGCCCTATAATCTACTATCAAACTCATTTTATTGTCCCAACCACTCAAACCAAATTTCTCCTAACACACCTCCAAAAGCGAAGATAAGAACCGTCTTTGAAAATAAAACTATGTAAAAACGACAAATCTAATTAAGGACTAAAATGCAAATATATATGAATCTCCTTCTTCATCCATTTCAATGGGTAATACAAAAAAAAAAGAAAAGAAAAAATCCATTTCGATGGAGAATTAGGCTCTATTCTTTTTTGGCTTGTGTTGGGAAACTTTGGTTTAGGATTGAAAATTTTTTGAAGAGAAGTTTTTTTGGGAAATTGTGTAGGTGAGAGATAAAAAAGTGTAATGATTGTGTTATTTTTTGAATTTATGTGAGATGATATTTAGATGAAATTTTTTTGAATTTTAATTTTGAATTCTTGAAAAAATGAAGTTATTCTTTTGTGTAAAGTTTTGAAAAAAAAAAATAATGAGTCTTGAAAAATAGCCAAAAAAAACAGAGCCTAAGGATGAAGGAAGACAAGTTTTTTAAACAAAAATTTTAGAAGAAAGGTGAGAGTTTAAAAAAAAAAAAAAAAAAAACCCCAAATTTAATTAAAAACATGCAGAAATGTAGGATGGCGCTCGTCAATTGTGTGTGACGGGAACGAAAAAAGTTACCGTACGTACACTCCCTAGCGTAATCCCGATGTTGACCGCTCGATACAAAATCCAATCACAGATGTAATAATCCGACGGTCACGGTTGACTTGCACATACACGCGAGCTGTACATTATCTTTTCCTCCGTTCGAAAACCTTTAAAATTCGAAACAAGGCGCTTTCGTTTCGTACCAGTAAAAATAAAAGGAAAATAAATAAAATTCTTCAAAGCATATCGAAAACACCAGCTTCTCATTTCAATCACTCAGAACTCAGATCAAAACTCTCACACGCCACACCCAGAAACACGCACACTTCCTCCCTCTTCTTTGCGCGTTCTATCTCCCTGTGTACAGATCAGTTTGAGGTGCAAGATTATACTGGTTTTACAGTTGCTGGGTGGTCGACCTCTCAGAGGTCGATCTCAGTCGGGGGAGACGAGCCGGAGCTCGAAGCTACTCAATTTGAAGTGAAGTTTGGATCTTTCCCGTTGAATTTTCTCAAGGGCTCGTCAGGGGGAGGTTCTTATAGGAAACCCTAGCCGAGGCAATTGTTTATATTTCGCGCTGTAGGAGTTGACAATTTGGGAGTTTTTGTGGTTCTCGAATTCTAGGGTTTTTGGTGGGAACATGGGTTTGGGGTTGCTCTTTGAAGTAATTCTACATATGGGTGGTCCGGATTGAAGTCCGCGAGGTTAGGGTTTTGAGATAATAGGCTAGGGTTTTGTTTTGGGAATTATTGGGTTTTGCTGTGAATATAGTTGTTATGTCAGTTTGTGCGAGTGTATTAGGTGGTGGAGAAAAAATTGAAGCTTCTGTATTTAGAGCTAAGTTTATTTTTGTGGTTGGGTTGTAAGAAGGAAAGGTGCGCGGGAAAAGATGTTCTATTCACAGTTTATATTGGCGAAAAAGGGGCCTCTTGGTACCATTTGGATAGCAGCACATTTGGAGCGGAAGCTTCGGAAAAATCAGGTGGCTGATACTGATATTGGTGTTTCTGTAGGTATGTTCTTTTTTGTCGCTGCTTCTTGACAGCGCATTTTAGGTTACTTACTTACTCAGCTCACTCTTGCAAATTTAGCTTAAACTAGATGAGTTCATGAAAATTGTGTGAACTTGTAAGATGATAAGCGTAACTAATATGAGGATCACAAAAAATAACTAAACTAGGATGTAAAAAGATTCCCGCTTTTTGAAATTTAAAACATTATTTTTGTGCGCCCATGGGTATGTCACTACGTTGTGTTAATCTTGTATACTAGTGCATTTAGGTACACTGTTTTAACTTTTAACTGATGATTTGTTGGTAGTTGCATAAGGGAATCACAGTATTGAGTGATGCAATGCTAGAAAAATACCACCTTTGCCCTTCTGCTGCCTACATGATGTAAATATTAAGTGTTTGACCTATTTGTGGCTAACGCATATCCACCTAGGTAAAACAACAAAACAAATGCTGTCATACCTTTATGCTCCGTCATTTTTGTTGTTTTTATTGGCTTAGAATGACTGCATTTTTTGTTGTCATTTGGATAAATAAAAGTATGTTCGCATGGAGAAACTCGTTTTACGAACCACTTGCTCTCTGTGAAATGTTAAACAATGTGCTAGAGCCATCTTAGTACCTTTAGTGTTGTGATCTTTTCATGGTCAATGTGCTCTGCACTGAGAACACGAAATAAAAGGGGTGAAGTGTGAAGACGAAAAATATTATTAATTGTTGTTTGATTTCGCTTTGCCTATATTTGTCTTATTTTAGACATTTTTTCATATTTCCCCCCATTATGATGTATTTAATGCAGCATTTGGTACAATATGTGGATATGCATCTGATATTAATTTTGTACCAAATGCCACATTTTGACTTATTAGGAACAATTGTGAACCTGTAGTTGCCATATCCATTCTCCCTCATTTGGTGCTACTGTAAATCATGCTCGTCTGTTTCTTCTTGGTCCAAACCAAGAAAGAAAGGGAAGGCTTTTTCTCTTGTAGTTCCTTCCATTCCACTGTTCTGATTGATAAGAATATCTTCCTAACATGGATTTAAAAGCGATGCTTCCCTGGCCATGTGGAACATGGATTATCATTACGTCATTCCTTAGTTATGATTGTCTAGATGCTACAGATTCTGCAGTCATGTCTAGATGCTACAAATTCCTTAGTTTGAGAGGAAAATGGCTTCAGCTTGTGAAATCATCTCTGTCAATTCATTTTTTCCCCATTCGTTATGTCACATGTTAAGTGCTGATTAATTATGGATGGTAACTAATGTTGATTTTACTATCGATTTGGAGACTGAGCATCTACTTGAAGATTAGATCTTTGATTGAGGACTAATATAGCATGCCTCATAAGCAGAAAAAAGTGTTTATAGTAGATACTTAACAAGCTAGTTACTGGCATAATTTTGGTTTCCAGATGGATGTGGGGATCATATCTTTCTGAGTGTAAAGGGTATATTTATAGTTTAGGAAACACACTGCGTATTTACAGATTATTTATGTAGAGGCTTTGATTTTCTTTCTAATCTATTTAGTATGTGTAAGTGATACATTGTTGAAGAGCTAGTTTCCCCAAACAATAAAATATATTTACGTGGATGTATTTACTATTATTATCATCTGCGATTGCCCGAATCTTGAAATGCTCTTCGGACCAATTGCAAATGAAGCAAGTCCAAAAGTAAACCAACCCCTGGGGCTGCTATGAAAAACACCATGTGAATTCAATGAGCTCAATCTAGTTCAGAAATTGCACCCAATTGAGTGCGTCTAGCATATTTTTTCACAGTAGCGGGATTGCTATAACTGACTTCATTTGGTGCCTTAAATACAAATGTTGAATGACCTAATTGGTAATCATCAAATAGGAGAAACAATACCCTGCTGTTAGTTTCTTGTCACGTATTGCTGCTTGAAATGTCTGCTCTCAGAATAGTCAACAATAGGAGCCTGATATTCTCCGAAAGACCCCATAAGGGTCGCAGAATTATCGGCTAATTGGCTCTCTGGAGATCAATGTGAGTGAGATTTCCTGTACTACTTGCTTTTAAATAGGTGAAAAAGATCTAGTCGTCGTGTGAACTTAACTCAGGTGTTCATATTGTTGTAGAAGTGGTTGGAATCTGCACTTGTACTAACGGTAACTATGGTGCAGTTGGGTCCTGAGATTTTCAGATATCTGTAATTCGCTTATCACACAATGTGTGCTATGTTTTCCAGAATGTATATTCAGTGCTTTATTTTCCACATTTCTTATATTATTTTCTTTCGTGATCTTGTTTTGTGGGAACCCACATCACATCCCTTGCTGGTTTCTTCATTCCTCATAATCCGGAGGTTTAGTACGAGACTAACTTTAACTCTGCAGTGTTTGACTCTTTTTTAAAGATTTGAGTATTTGTCGAATGTGGTTGAGTCAGTGAGATGCAGTAGCAGGGCTTATGGGAACTTAAGTGTATTTTATGGTCGATACTGTAAGCTTTGCTAATTCACCACATTTCTGCTGCTAAGAACCTTGTATCCAATACTTACATCTGTACAGGCCCAAAAAGAAAGTATAGTCTTTGATCTGCAGACATTGTTGTTACTTGAGGTCTGAAAACATTATTTTGGGTAGAGTACTCTCCATCTCCATCCCCGAGGCTTCAAAATGCAAGGATAGCCTTGCGTAGTTTATGACAATAAATTTATTACGTGTTTCTGTAAGGACTTTAACATTATGTTTTATAGATTTAAATAATTTTCTTTTTGTGCTTTGTTAAAATGCTCTCTTTGTTGGTGGTCCACCGACTTTTTGGAGCCTTAAGTTGGCACTTACCCTGACTAAGTAACTTTATAATGAGCTATTTATTTTGCTATACCTAGTACACATTCCCCTTACTGGGTGCTTAAAGAAATAGCCTTTTTAATATTATAAGCTGTTTTCACGGTGCAGAAGTAGGAAAACCAAAGAATTATATCCATCTTTCTGTCACACACTGTCGAATTCAGATCACGGAAAATGTTGATTGTAGCTTGATATGTCAAGTTCTTCACATGACTTATTTTTATATGACGCGCCTTTGTTTTAGAGAATTTGGTGGTTATCAAAGAAGCAGAAACTGCATGTTCATTTTGTGTAGTAGAAAATTAATTGAATATCATCTTGTGAATGTATTTATTTGATTTATATTTTATAGTGAAATAATGCTTCATTACGCTTGTTTGCTCATCAACAGATTCCATTCTTTTTCCTGATGTTCCCATTGCATTGCGGTTATCAAGCCATCTTTTACTTGGTGTGGTGAGGATATACTCTCGAAAGGTCAATTACCTCTTTGACGATTGCAGTGAGGCTTTGCTCAAGGTCAAGCAGGCTTTTCGCTCCACTGCTGTGGATTTACCTCCTGAAGAATCTAAGGCACCTTATCACTCAATTACGTTGCCAGAGACATTTGATCTTGATGATTTTGAACTGCCAGACAATGACATGTTTCAGGGGTTGGTTCTTATATTTTTATCTTGCTCCCATGATATGGTTATGCTGTTAGACAATAATTTTTACTGGTCTGTCTGCAAGCTGTTTTTCTACTAATCTCTTATGGTTTTGATTATTTAAATTTTGAAACATATACTAACATTTAACCTCTTGACAGTGTATCTTCATTTAGCTTTTTTTTTTTTTTTTTTTTTTTTGCTTTAATAAAATGTTGCATGTGTAATTGTGGAATAAAGCAAGTAGAGTAAGATTGGTGTTCCTTGACTGAAGATAGATAAGTGTGTATGCTTGAGAGATTTGTTACTCTCTGAAAACAATTTTGGTCATTATTTTTGTTGTATATTACTTGACATTAGTTGTTGAATGGAATCAATGCAGAAATTTTGTAGATCATCATATCAGTTCAAGGGAACAGATTACCCTTCAGGATAACATGGAGGGTGTTGTTTATTCAACCTCACAATTCGGTCTGGATGGTTAGTATCCGTTAATTTGCAGCATGATATGGTTGGTGGCTTTACATGGCTTGCATGCGCCTTTTTGGTGGAAAACAATTAGGAAAAACTGTTCTTACTATATTTGAGAAACTGTCTTGTGATAAGCATTTAAGTTTGTAACTAATTTAATATATGATTTTTAATGTTTTTTGGTATTTCCAGAGCGGTTTGGTGATGGCGACACTTCGGGTCTAGACCTTGATGAGGTAATGTGACTGGTTATCTGTTACTTTCTTCTGATTTTTATACAATGGAAGATGATTATTTCCTTGTTCCTGAGGCATAATTATGGCATCATTAATAGTCCTGCGGCAATGCTTATTATGTACTGTAGAAATCAGGGAGATCGTCACTAATAAAGAAAAAAATCAGAAAACTATGATGACTTTAATCTTGATTGTTTTGAATTTTCCGTTTTGCATAATTGGAATCCAAATCCTGTGCAGTTTGAGCAAAATGATGGTCAGAGAATGTTTTGGATTTGGTAAATTTTTGGGTAAAGAACCTTGGAGGACCATTAAGCTTGCGTGATTATATACTTACATTAAAATTCTTTCTTTTTCTTTTGGTATACTAAAAGTTGCTTGTTGAGAAGGATGTATAGACATGTTAGACTTGATAGAACAATTAATAGTTCCATTTCAGAAAAACACACTTAATTTGGTTTTGATGTGCGGGAAACCTTTAGATGTACCAGTATGGGGCATGGAGAATAGGGAATTATTCGCTCAAATTAGAAGTGGAAGGAGAATATAAATACTTCTGAAGAAACATTGAGAGAATACGATACATCAGAATTTAAATTAAAAAGTGTTTTGATATAACATAATGACTAGATGTGATCCATATTGTTGATTTCACATGGTGGGATCAAGGCTTAGTTGTCATTTTGGTCGGAACAACTTTTAAGTTCTTTTTATTCCATTAACTTTAGGGAATATAGAGTTTGATTTAGCTGTTATTATGTTTTATTTTAGGGGAATTACCTACTTTATCGCTCGACTTTTAGGATCGTATAATTTTAGCCACTAAACTTTTTTTTTGTTACAATTTGATCGCTCAACTATTTAAAATGATCACGTTTTGCTATTTAACGGATTCCAACTGTTGGATCAAAGAGATGGTTCCACCCAATTTCCACATATTCAGTGATTAGAATTTATTGAATGGCCAAAAGTGATAATTTTAAATAATTGAGTGGTCAAATTGTTAAAGAAAAAATTGAGTGGCCAAAAATATATGATCTGAATAGTTTAGTGGACACTAAGGTTATTTTCCCTTTATTTTAAAAAGAGAAATTATTTCAAAGTCTATTTTTAATATAAAGTTCTATTTTGTTGCTTTTTAATCAAATACAAAAAGTTAAGGAAATACTTCCTCCTTCCTCAAATAATATGTCCCCTTTAAGATGGTACACAAATTAAGGGGGCAAGTAAATTTCTTCTTTTGTCCTTATTTATGTTTTCTTGTTTAAGTACATATTAAATGGGGATTTGTGTTATGTATGGGCACTTGGAAAGGTATTGTAATCGACACTATTAACTACATCAATTAAATAGGGGGTAAAATTGGGACTTTTTTAATTTATTGTTATTGAAATGTGTAAAGGAACACTTAATTGGTGACGAGAGTATTTCTCAAAGGGAAGACTTATTTGAAGCTGGAGGGAGTATATTTTTAAGGAAATGGTTAAAATTCAAGGGAAAGAGAGGTTCGTTGGCACCCTCCTAAAGATGAAAGTGAAGTAATAGTTTGAAGCTAACTGGGATAAGGACGACTTTGGTTGTAAGGAGAATTGAAACTAATATTAGCATGTCTCTTATTGGTGCAAATTCAAAAGAACCTGTTTCTATTCTTAAAAGTTTGTACACAATTTGGTTATGAGCCTCTGTATATTCTTTGGTAGATTTCACAGGATTAATCAAAGATCTGAAAGCTTACTTCATAATTTTTTTTTTCTTCTTGATACTCTTTTCTCATTTGTATTTCTCAAATATTATTGTAGTTTGCCAAGCTTATTAGCAACTTTGACCTAATCAAAATTTCAAGTAAGCCATCCGTTTTCTTGCCTCACATTTTTCAAAATCAATTGCAGTTTTTCTGTGAAGTGTAGAGAACATT
The DNA here is from genome assembly GCA_016801395.1 of Leptodermis oblonga. Taxonomy (NCBI): domain Eukaryota; kingdom Viridiplantae; phylum Streptophyta; class Magnoliopsida; order Gentianales; family Rubiaceae; genus Leptodermis; species Leptodermis oblonga. The sequence goes on along the minus strand of CM028756.1, from coordinate 5,698,186 downwards.
TGTTGCATGCTTGTGGTGGTACTTGTCAAATCAGTTGAAAATGGATAATAAAAGACAATATGAAAATTTCTAAGGGACAAGCTGGATCTTGGAACATTTGTACAAAATGAAATAGAAATATGGAGAAAGAGCATGCCATAAAGTACTTGTTTTATCTGCTGGTTCCAAGTTTATGTTTCCTGAATATTGATTTGTTAACTAAAGCAAGCATTTTTGATGTATGTCATCACCATCTTCAAGACTTGCATAATAATTTTGGTACGGTTTGCATTGTTAATTTTCTTTCACCTGTATGCAAACCTGTTTGAGTGTTTTAAGTGGAATTTTTCCCAAGAGGGAGTAAATGCTGGGAAATAGTTGGGTGTAAGAATATTTAAACTCTTAACATCAGAAACTGTCTGAGCTCTTCTATCATATCTACTAAGAATGGTACTAATTCCAGCTTAATTCCCCACTCCCTACTCCATAGTTTTGTGGAATTCACTTTTCAATAATGGGTTTTATGTATAATTTTCATTTCTGTAGATATCATTTCATTCACACGTATTGTACATAAAGTGGCTAGGGTAGCATATGGTGTGCATCAAATCTCACTACTAGTCCTTTAAATGGTTGCAGGAATTATTGATGGGCAAGGTTGATGCTGCCGGCTATTCTGGCGTGAGGTTGAATTCAGATCACCTTCTACTTTTTTGTTGTTAAGTTTTGATATGAGTCACTTTTTCTTCTTTTCCCTTGAGGCTGGTTGAGCACTATTTTGGCACAATGTAGAAGTGGATAAGTGGAATTATAAATAGTACTTCCTTGTTTTGGAGTGTAGGAAGATGAGGATAGAAATCTTATGGTTTCCAACTGGTGTGATCACCCTATTGCAGATATTAATTTGCCTTCCACTTTTATGAAGATCATATTCAGTGGATATGACCAGAGAGAGGAGGACAAGATTATGAATTATTGTGCCTTTTGTGTATACTAGAGCTTTACTTAGATGAATGCTTCACGTTAGGCTTAGAAAGGCCCCATTCTTCTTTCATTTCTGAGTAACTATGATGTATGCTTTTCTCTTGTAAGGAGACATTGTATAGTCATTTTCATTTGGGGTAGCACATTTCTCTTGGAGATTCAACTGGATTGGTTTAATGTTTGTAGCTTGCGAATTCATTGGAATTGTTGGCTTGTAGTTTCCCCAAGGGGTTGAAGGAGAACAACTATTCTACTCTATGATAGATGCACTTGTATGTACAAGCTTAACCGATGGTATAGGAATCATGGGTGTTAGCAGACAGATTCTACTTTACATTTATCTTGATTTCTATTTAAATATGATGTTTGATTACTCAGTGAATATATTCTGGAGTGTAGTAAAGATAGTTATGTGAGTATCGTTGATAATATTAACTAATAATTAAAGTCTGTGTCATACCTATGTTAAGAACCATGAAGTTGAAGCCAAGTTCATATTTAATTTGTCATGTATAGAACAATGTTAATTTGCTTTCTGTTAAAAGCTTATTCAGTTTGAATAACTGGTGAATTTTTATGCCTTTGGTCCTGTTTATACACTGTTCCAATATTTAAATCATACACCGATGTGTATTTCCTTTTCTATTTCAGTGCTGATCCCCAGACATCTTTTAACTCAATGACGCATGTGAAGCTAGATGAACATGATGAAGGATTGCATGAAAATGCTGAAAGTCAGGTAGTTATTGAATAAAAGAGCCATAATATTTGTTTACTTGAACTTTCTCTTCTACCTACATGGTTTACTTTTTTTTAATCTATTTGAATTAAATCATTTTTATTGTGGTAAATAGATTCCTGTATGGTATCTTGGTTGAAACTAAGGTTTCAGCCACAAATTTGCATTTTATAATATTTTTTAATCATTTCCTATACTCCTTTTTACTCTTCTGAAACTTTTTTTTTTTTTTTTACATTTCCAATACACTATTTTTAAAAACAATTCAAACCAAAGTTTCAACCACAAGTGTAGTACTATACAGTTAGTGTTGATCATTTAGCTGTTGTGATCCTTTTTCATTCTTCAGATTTCCAGTATAAATTGCTCTCTTTTTATAAACAGTTTATTATTATGAACATAATTACTTGGTCTTTCTTGTAAATTTGATTTTATGGAAGCAGATGGAAGATGATGTTGGAGATGTGGGTCTGATGGACTATGCTCAGGCGCCTTCTACTCCTGGGTTGGTTGAAGAGCCAAATTTGTCTAATGTTCAAGAGACCTCATGTTGTGATGATCATATTGAATCTGAAGAAAACCATTTGACTGAATTTGCTGTAAAGGACTTAAAAAATGCTTCCACCAGATTGACTCTGCAGCAGGAGAATGTAATGGATTGGTCTATTCCTAATGATTCCAATTCTGATGCTGCTCCTTGCAACGGGTATCACACCAGTGATATTGGGAATGAAAAGGGCTTATCTCCTCCAACCGAGGATGCCAGTAAGCATATATCATCAGAAGACACTTTTGCAGCTTCTGAAGGCCCTTATGTAGGTGAAGCTGGAGTTGATCATGACAAACCAATATTGGCGGACAATATTACTGTAGCATCTGATGATGTCAATAGGGAAGAAGTAGAGGATGGAAATGTTAAAGTTGATAGGGTTGATGTTCCTGCAGTTGGTATCTCCAATGAGGACCATGAACTCAATGGGACCATCTCTGAGGGAGGCGCTGAGCATGCTTCTGAAATGGCTAATTCTACTCAGCATGTGTTTGAAGGCGGTGCTGAAAAGTCTAATGATTTGCTAAATGCAGGGGATTCTGAAAAACCATCCTCTCCCAGAGATCAACAAAGTACCGAGTTGCAAGCTACATCTGGCCTTGAAAAGCCTGAAACTCCCCTCGGTCAAGTTGGGTTTCTTAAGCCATGCAATGCAGAACTGAGCAAGCCTGATCCTTCACATACTGAAGCTGGAAATTCAATGGATTTTGAACCACATGATACAGCAGTAGTCCAACTTGATGCCTCTGAAAGGATGGATGTTTCACGGTCCACCGTGGTGCAAGGTTTGTCTTATTGTTTTGAATTTTGTTGATCTAATTTGGCTTTCCTCTTCCCTTTAATATGAGAATAATTTTCATTTTTTCTCCAGGTGAAATATGTAATTCTGAGCAGATATTGGAGGAAAAACAGAATGTGGAACCTGCTTCCCCTGGAGATATATGTGTGCAGTCTGTTAAATTAGATGATCATGGGAATGATATGGTGCACGGAGAATCTACTGTTATTGAATGTCCTGGTCCTGAGAAAATGCTGTCTGTGCCTGAGGGGTTCAATGATCAACCGAGGAACTTGCTTATGGAGTCTACACCAGCAGATATGGCACGTGTAGACGAGAGTGATGCTGGAAGCAGGATTGTTTCTGGTAAAAAGCGTAGTTATACTGAAAGTACGTTGACAGAGCAGAGTCTGAATTCAGTTGAGTCCTCAAGGGCAATTCGTATGAAAAAGACTGTTGAGGCTATTCCCGATGATGATGATTTACTGTCTTCCATTTTAGGTATACCCTGAATCTAACGTCTGCTTACAGTGGGTTGAACAGAGATTATATTTTTTTATATTTTTTATTTTTTAATTTTTTTTATGCTATGCAAATGTTTTTAAATCTGAAGAAAATTGTTACTACTGTCAGTTGGAAGGAAATCTTCTGTTTTGAAAGTGAAGCCAACACCCCCTCCTGGTGAGATAACCTCTTTGAAGCGTCACCGTACAGCTCCGCGGACTGGTACCTCTAAAAGGAAGGTGCTCATGGATGATACCATGGTTTTGCACGGCGAGTATGTCATTCCTCACTATTATATTCAAATTGGTGTTTAGTGCTGTTCCATCTAATGCTTTGTTGAATGGGAAACACATTAAGGACATGATAAAATAGAAATTGTATTGTTGGTTTGTCTGGTAAATATGTATTGTCTGTACTAGGCATATATGGAGAGAAGGGATGATTTGACATGTTCATGACAGTAAATTGCAAAATCTTACTCAACCCATCTCATGTGATGTTGATTACATATTAGTTACTCTAATTTGTCTGTATCATACTGCTTTCTTCCATCCAGTTTTATGTATGAAATGCTTTGTTTAATGGTCAATGCAGTTGCTCGGTATTTTTGGACTAGGTTATTCTTCTTTGCTGAGGTTTTCCTAGTTCATTGGTTTTATCTGTATCCTTGAATGTCCCTTTTGGTGTTCTAGTGGCTGACATAATACGTTTTATTCCCTGTAAAGTACAATTCGCCAACAGTTGATGAATACTGAAGATATACGGCGATTAAGAAAGAAAGCTCCCTGTACACGCCCTGAAATTGCCATGATCCAGAGGCAGTTCCTGGAAGATCAAATTTTTAGAGAATCAATATTCTCAGGTGAGAAAGCTGCCCCAGTTCTAAATACACTTTGTTGTGAACATCTAGTAATGAGGTTGCGTGCCTATACTTCGCCATTTATGTCAGATTTTTATTAGGATCCTTGCTCTACTAATTTTACCCCTTGTATTTTATATTTGGGGACGCTGTGTATGGAAATGTACGTGAGAACATTTATAACCCTACCACCTTGGTAGCTTTGTTGATGGTTACAAATGATCTCATCTCTCTCCCTTTAAATGCTCTTTTTTTTGAAGATTTTTAACGTTAAGTTGTTGCCATGATTCTTGAGAGGTGCTTAAATTACAACCTTGCAGATTTCATTGCAAATGCTCTGGGCTGGATATTCTTACAATTCAATGCTGAAAACATGTTTATTTTATTTTGCTGCTGAAATTCTGTTGGCTCTCTTTTTTCAGGAGTGTGTGTATATTTGGCTTCTCTTCACAACCAAAAATATGATTTGAGTGGAATCAGAATCTCTAAGGATGAAGTGAATAATGATAGTTTCACTGTCTCAGCGAGTGAACCAATATTTACTTCTAAAAAGGATGATACTGCTGAAAACATTGCAACTGAAAATGCTGTGGACTCTAGTGGACCAGCTGCTACTGTCATAGATGATAGGAATGGGGCAAGTGAGCTTGAAACTGTCAGAGAAAATGGTGAAATACAAAGTGGTCAGCCGTGTGAACTCAATAATGTGAATCTTGGAGTATATGAGCCTACAGAAGACTTGGCTGTAGCTTCGGATCCTAGTAGGTTACAAATTGAGCCGTTACAAGATTTAGCTGTAGATGAAGTAGGAGGAAACATTTCTAATGTTGAAGCAGTAAATCTTGCTGTTTCATTTGAGATTGGACCATCTGATCATGTATCAAATGATATTGGTGACATTCCATCTGATGCAGTTCAACCATCTTTACTTAGGAGTGAGGTGGATGCCTCGGTGCAGATGGCTGAACCTCTTATTTCATGTGATGAGAAAAGAGAATCAGTGTGTGTTGAGGTGGATGCTTCAATGATGGATTCAGTTATTGAAAAGGTAAATGATGATAAGGATGGCACAATGTATGCTGGAGATGTTATTGCTTCTGATGAAATTGGGCAAAGTAGAAGGGATGAGTTTCCACTGGAGACTGGCCAAGCTTCTGCTGCAGTCGAATTTGACAGAGAAACCCACGACCCAATAGAATATAATGATCATATTGAAACTAAAGCAGATTTGGATGGCAGAAGAGAGGATAACCATGATCAAATCTATGATGGTATATCAGGTGAAGAACCTATAATGAGCTTATTGAGTCCTGCAGAAAATTTCGCTTCGCGAGCTTCATTTTTGCATGAGGGGGAAGAATTTATGATGCACGAATCCAATCTCGGAGACATGGTTGATGCAGACATTTCTGGTGTTAACATAAATGATCGTGATGTGAGTCATTTGCTCAATTATGATTTGTTATTTTGATTATTTAAGGAAGCACATGATATAGTTTTCGGATTTTGTTTCCCGGATGCATGTCTGCTTTTTTTTCCTTTTTATTTTACTTGTTAAAGAACTATTTATTGTGAATGAATTTTTATTTCTTCTCACTGGGACTTTTGTTTCTTTGTTTATTGATACAGGATCCAAACTATTCTGCTGCTGCAAACGATACAGGTTCTTATTCTCTTCCTTTCGGCTCTACTAATTTGAAACCATCATATATGTTCAGCAAAACTAGAGCTTGACTGGGGGTTTTTTTTTTGGGGGGGGGGGGGGGGGGGGGGGTGAGGTTGAATTTGACTTCTCTTTCTATCTGATATATTAAACGCTTGTGTTTAATTCCTCTTTGCCTGCTTATCAGAGTTTTTGAACGTTGACGATGATGAAGCGGCTGAAGTGACTGACGACTACATACCCGATGCTGACGAAATTCGTTTTACTGAGAACACTGGGTGGTCTTCCAGGACAAGGTAGTCTTTTTAGGGGCATGTTATTTACAGGACCCATTTTACTATATGCGGGACACTTTAAAATTTAAGTAGTGAAAATACAAACATATCCTCAATTTAATTAATTAACTTTTGTTTTTTAAAACACCATTGTTGCCGGCGAGGAGAAAACCTTCTTGCCGGCAACAGCGAAGGTCCTCTTTTTCTTTTTTGGCCGGAAGTTCTGCAATTTCGATTGCAGAACCGAAGCTCCGAAATTTCGATTGCAGAACTTCGGTCCTGCTTCTGCAATTTCCATCGTCGTCTTCTGGTCACTCCGATTTCTGTCATCTTCTTCAGTACGTTCGGGACGAGGAGAAGTTTTCAGAAGTTTACTTTTACTGAAGGGCAATTTAGAAAATTTTTAAAATGTGTCTTGTAAATAACAATTTCCTTTTTTTATTTTAAATGTCTCTCTAGGATTATTTGTCAAATCAGTTTCTGCTGTGCTTTCTTCCAATTGAACCCACTGGGCACGTAACACTGGTGGCAAATAACTGCTGCTTGTGTATAGATTTTCTGAGATGTTGATTGATGAGTGAACTCAATTGTCTTGGTGACTAAGCTCTATTAATTGGTCGCAACTGCAGATGTAGTTAACTTGAAGATATTTTATCCGTCTCAGTTTCTAAATATTTCCAATTTCTTGCCACTATTTTAACTTATGTTTTTGTCTTGTTATGATTGATTTTGTTGAGTTTTTAATGGATGATTAATTCAATGATTGTGTCCATGAGGTGATTGCTACTTGTGAACCCTTTTTGTCCTTGAATGATCATGATACCCAATAATACTTTTGAAGAGATTATGGTTTAGGTATACCTAAAGAAATGAATGTGTGGGCTGTTCTGCTGATGCTTTTTATATGTTAGATGCTTTTGGACTGGTTGATAAATATTGACATCTTTCTTGATGACTTTCTTACCTCTTTCTGTGTGTTTCAGAGCTGTTGCCAAGTATCTCCAAACATTGTTCGAAAGGAGGCAGAATGCGGTAGGAAGGTCATTCCAATGGATAACCTTTTGGTTGGTAAAACGCGCAAGGAAGCTTCAAGAATGTTTTTTGAAGCTTTGGTATGATTTCTGTTTCTTATGTTTGCTTGATTATTGTTTTGAAATATTAGATTGTATTCAAGTATTATGTTGTTAATCTCTTTTCCTATCTATTTTATTTGTTCGATGATGGTTTTATTAGATTACTAGTAGAGCACAAATGAATTAACTGAAATTGACCGGATATATTCATCTAAAAATTCTGACACTAAGCTATACTCTACCAGACTGGATCACTAGATACCCGAATTCCTACCTGGAAACTGTAGTAAATTCCGTACAAAGTTCTGTAGGCATTACTAGACATCGACTTCTTAGCTCTTATACACACACAGGCACACAAACACAAATTTCTTTGTAGATGTTCGTTCATATATATAGTACCGACATCGTGTTGCAATCTTCGTTCATGTTGGTCTGGTGTGCGGGAATATGTGCTAGTTTACCCTGTGATAATGTCTTTGTTGTATCTGCTCAGGTTTTAAAGACGAGAGACTACATCCACGTAGAACAGCCACGCCCATTCGACAACATCAACATAAGGCCCAAGGGGAAGCTTGTAAAATCAGACTTTTGACATCAAAATCATAACTAGGAGGGAGACAAACAACACTTGAGGGCAAAAATAAAGGTATATCTTGTGGGGTAGTCAAGTGGGCAACATCATATTTTGGCCTTGAGATGGGGGGTTTAAGGTTTATTCTTACCATTCATTCTTTTCGATATTTTAAAAGAGATGTAGTCTGTAGTTTTGGGTTAGAGGTTATGATAGTTGGGAGTTTGTAGAATATCATCAAATCAAATTATATGTAACGATGAGTAGGTGTATATAGGTTGGAAAATTAGTTTTCTTTTGTTCTAAATGCTAATTATTATATAAGTATCTTATGCTAGTGGAAGTGGAAGATGCAGTTTGGCTCACCTTATCTATCCTCCTTAACTCTGCCATGTTCATAATTCATTCTTTTGTTTGTTTTTGATTATTCAAAAGCTGACTACGAATGTCAGTGAGTCTTCAAAAACTTGTATGAAACGGGTTTATGTCATTTTTGAGAATTAGAAATGTACTATGAAAAGTTATTGTATAAGTAACACTCTCTCAAAGTAAAAGTGTTAGTTTTCGTAATAAAGTATATGTAAATATCTTTGTAATTTTATTATTATTTATAATTTTGAAGTAACACACTAATATTTTTGAATTCAAAATTCATTTTATACTTGCGTAGTGTACAAAATAAACATAGTGTAACTTTTGAATCTAAAAATGATATTGGTAGTGTTATTCTTAAATGTAAGATTTGTGTGTAGTGTTACTTTTGAATGACTCGATACTTGTCAAAACGAAAGTGTAATAGTGATAATTGTACGTGAATGACTTTACTGTACGAAGTAACAATTGTAGCATAGTGTTATTCTTCTTAAATAAATACAAGATTAATACTCTCTCTCTTCTATAATAAAGAGTTTACTTTCACTATAAACGAGATACTTATAAAGTGCGATTCTTAAATACAAGATTACTCTCTTCTATTAGAAGAGTTTATTTTCACTAAACGATGATAATCTTGATACACACCAGCCAGGATTAGTGCTAAAATCAATCATCGGCTGACGGTTTTGAGTCGCAGCTCTTGATACTTATACACAACAATAATGCATACAAGTAATTTAAACACCAGTCTATCGTTATATAGGTAGACAATAGAAATAGCCTTCTAAACCCTAACAGAGTACAGAAGCAGAATGGGAAAGAAAATTGCGGCTTCGACATCGTAGGGCAGGAGATACAAGCAGCAGAACTGGAAAGCTCAAATCTGGAATTTGACTACTCTTCTTTGCCATGTTTCTCTTCTTCACCTTTCAGAAACCTCAGAAACCAATAAGCAGAAGACTTGAGCCGTCGAATGAGGCAGTTCTTGAAGTCCACGTGAATCAAACCGAAGCGCTTGGTATAACCAAGCTGCCACTCAAAGTTATCCAGTAAAGACCAAGCAAAATAACCCTTCACATTAGCTCCATCCCTGACCATAAATTCAAAATAGTCAGGTTGCATTGCAAGAAACTGCGCCAATTCAGAGCAAGAAATGCACGACGACTCGAGTAAATGCAGATAGTTGAAGCAAAGTAAAACGTTACAATTTAAGTATATATTGGCTACTGACAGCAACAGAATGCACCAACAGAGATTTCCCATAATCATTTACATTCATGCAAAAATGGACGTGGAAGCGAAAATTACGCCATGATAAGTCTCTTCTAGGCATGATCTCTTGTATGTGATATGCACTGGCATGGGATGAGAGTATGTACTCAAAAGACACGAGAACACATTTGTGATACCTGTTATATACATAATTATCATACGATTCTAAGATTCGCACAATTGATACTGTCACAAACTGAAACCCGACGAGAGTAAATGTTATTGCAAATATAAAAGCTCACACTACACATGATCCACAATTCAGGAAGAAATATATATCTAAATGCAAATGACAAAGGTAACACTCAACACTAATCACTATTCCTTAAGGAAGAATGTTGAGATCACCAGAGTGGAATCCCAAATGGAAACTGGATTGGCTAATAACAACAAATCAGAAGCCATGTTGGACCATCTAATAAAGTAAATCAAGATGATAACTTACTTTATTGCCTGATCCACGGCCGCAAGGTATCCCTTAAAGTAAAAAACCCTTAACTGGTCATCTAACATCTCATCAAGTGAAGCTGTGCCATCATCATCGTTATCCATCCCTGCTTGACATGTAATACACAGTGGAAAGAAAATCAGAAAAGTTTCCACTATGCAGGTAAGCATCTAAACCAAGTGAATTGGTGCATGCACCACCATTCAGCCAAACACCTTGAGACCCAAATTCCAATCGTGCTTCCAAATTAAATAACCAAGAGATACTTCGCTAGTGCCAATATACCTTTTTTTCCTTTTCAAATATAGTAAAAAAAAAAAAAAAACCATGAAATCAAGCCTTAACACAACTATTCTTATTAGGCATACCGTTTTCAGTAATATAGACAGGAGGGTTGTTGTATCTCTGGGCTATATAATTAAGAACTTTCCAAATGCCCCAGGGAACCACGTACAGCCATGGTGATGCAGCCTACATGAAAATAATAATGTTCAACACAATAAATGTGCCCACTCAGAGAAACAAAAGTAAACAGTTAAGAAAGTTAAAAGGATGAATCATACCCTTTTACCAATGACCTCACCGTCTTTTTTCCATTCAGCTATAAGCAAACAGATCAACTAAAGAATTAAGGTCTAGGAGGAAATGTTAGAGCCCATAAAGGATAATCACATATAATAAAAGTAGTATGTATATTTTACCAATTCTCTCCACCCCTTGGGCTCTGTAGAATTCATTGTCTTCTTGGTTGGTTGCTGCATCAATGACAAACCTTGTGGTATAATGGTTTAGACCAACAAAATCTAAGGAGTTCTTAAGCAGCTCTTTATCTTTCTGAGAAAATTCTGGAAGGAGCTCTCCAAGTCTTTCACGCATGACTTCTGGATAGTCTCCACAAAAAATCGGATCCAAGTACCTGCAAAGGGTTTCCAACATTATATATTCTGGAAGTTTAAAGGACAAACAACAGAATATATCATAAATCCAAAAGTTAACAAGGTGTTCTTGTTAACTCTGGCATGAAAACAACAATTAAGCCTTTATCCCTTAATCCCAGTATAGGGGGAACTTTAGCACAAAACTATAATTCACCTACCATCCCAGCTGAAAATCTAGACGCCTTGCTGCGGCTTTCAAATCTTCTTCTTGGTCTGATAATGGCTCAGCCCATTCACAATCTACCACCAAACCTATTTGTCCTCCTTGCTCATACTAGAAGTATTAACAACATGAACAATGAAATCGATATTGACGTCAAATGATGAATCAAATTGCATTTCCTTTACCACCTTAAAAATCAGGACAAACCATTCAAGAATTGAGAATATATTGAATCAAAAAGTCCTAATTTCTGGTGGATCTGAGTATTTGCACAAATAATCATTTTTCCTACACACTCACACTTAGTAAAACATGCTTGAGCATACTTTAATTTTTGCAAAAATGACAGGAAACTACCTCAATGACTTTTATTTTTTTACAAGTATGAAATGGAGTCAATCCAAAGAATAATAATTTTAGAAAAAATCTAGGACTTGAAGCTTTTGTTCAAATAGGTCCAAATATTTCTTTAAGTTGTACAGGCATTCAGATCCAAGGGAGCCGTAAGTACCATACCTTGAATTTGTTTCTATATATGGACACAGCTTCAGAGTGAGCCAAGAGCTGGTGATGCGCAACCAAATATGTTTCTGTCAATGAACGATCCTGTCTTCCAGGGGCATATGTGCCTCTAAAATATCCATTAACAGCAGTTTGGAGGGGCTCATTAATTGTAATCCACTTCTTGACTCTATCACCAAAAGTGGCAAAACAAGTTTCTGCATAGATGGCAAAGTATTTTCTGCCCACCAAGTGAAAGCCACGCTGTAATATGCAATAAAGATAGATCCTCTAAATAAGACATGGACATTGGCTAGTAAAAGATAAGATATAAGGAGAGCCATAATAGAAAGAATAGCTACCCTTAGTGATCTTAGGTTAAAGTTCTGCATATTTTACATTGTTAGACCTCAAAGTTACAAGAACATATTGCAACAGACGTGGAAAAGAATACATTTCTTTTACTTCATCTAATTACTTTCTTTTCGGAACATTTCAACATGAGAGTAAAATGTAACTCTTTCAAGACTATAAAACTGAAGAAGAACATACTCAGATTAAAGTTCTAATATTGAGCATTTACAATTCACAGTTACATGAGTCCTCAAAATAAAAAGAGAGAATTGAAATGCATGGTGCTTACACAATTTCTTGATTTAGCCACCCACCAAATGACTTATGAAGATTTAATGGAAGATCCCAGTGGTACAACGTTACATACGGTTCAATGCCTGCAAGAAGGTTGATCTGTTAACTTCTTAAAGGAAAAATTGCACAAAGAAATTCTATGCACTCAGTACATCCCAAACTCGGCAAGCCATTGAGAAACATACCCCTGTCAGTAAGAGCATTTATTAGATTGTCATAGTGCCTGACCCTTCATCATTTATCTTGGTTCCCAAACCATCTGCAAATCAAAGGAATCCAAATAAGCTAATCATCAGCCACCGAAGTAAAGCAAAAAAGTAAACAAAGAACCAGAAAGGAAATGCATAATTTACTTTCACTTCTACAGTCAGTGAGATTTACCAGGAAAAATTCGACTCCATGATATGGAAAAGCGATATGCCTTAAATCCCAATTTGGCTATAAGCTCAATATCTTCCTGCAAATGAAGATTCAGGCGACAACTTTGGAAATGAATTTCAGATTGCGGATGAGCACATTAGCATCTGTGCTACTTAAAACTTTCCACGCATAAAACATCCAACAAAAAAACTACAAAAGCACCTTGTAACGATGATATTGGTCAACAGCAGTATCCCCATTGCTTCCATCAATAATATTTCCTATACATAGTGGAAGCAAAAGCAAAAAATTAACATAATTTCCTATCAAGAAATTAAGAGCTGTGGTATCTACTAAATCCTCTTCTGGGGTCCAAGAGCAAAGTAAAAATCATAAATATTAACTTTTGATAAAAAGAAATCAACCAGGTGAATGGGAAAATTCATCCCAGATGCTAGGACCCCTGCCTCCTTCATTGCTGGCTCCTTCAACCTATTCATCCAAAAGAATAAATTATTTCTTGAAGTTGAGTAGCAGCGAAATCGTCAAGAATTTCTGGGTGAGAGAGTTGATGGATGATGAAGACCTGGTAAGCGGAAGTTGCAACCCCAAAGACGAAATGGGAAGGGAAATGAGAAGAAGAGAAGTTGAGGGATTGCTTGGATTCGTAGATGCTTCTCCATTCTTCTTCTATGGTTCTCTTCCTCTCCAATCCCACTGCTCTGTTGGAGCTTGCCTTCGCTGCCATATTCTCCTCCACTGTTAACACTAGCCTAGATGCTCTTGTCTTCTAAGTTGAAATATCTCATTATTTTTCCTGGAAATTTGAGTGGACACATGTCAGAACAGTGTCGTATTGTGTGATTGTTTCACCACAGGGCAAATTATACCACTAACAAATTGTTGAAAAAATTAAAATCAAGCTTAATTAAGAAATTGTATTTGTAGTAGAATTTAATAATTACTTGTTTAGTTTGTTTTCAGTTCGGATGTAATTAGTTTTGGGAAACTAGTTTATGTTAAGGATTTGGGTAATCATGGGTATTGTTTTCAATTGAGTTGAGAGTTTGAAATGTCATAGTCTTTCGGCTCTCTATCTTGGGGGATTTTTTTTAAGGAGTCTTTTTTGGCTATTGTGAGGTGTTGATATTTGGGGGGAGGGGGGGGGGGGGGGGGGGGGGGGCGGGGCGGGGCAGGGGTGAGGTCATAAAAAATGAAGTTCCTGCTTATGTCTCGTTGATGTAATAGGTGTGTAGGTAAAAATAATTTCAGCAACAAATAGAGTTTCAGGGAACATTTTTGGCCCTCAAGAACAAGAATGATAGAAATGTTATGACTATTTTCATTAGTTTACCTGTTTGGTATTACAATTCAAACTATGGTTTAAGTTTTATTTTAATTTTATAATAGTTTTTTATCATTTCTAATAAATTTTTTAATATTTTTAACACATATTTTTTTATATTTTTAATGTAATTTTAATATTATAAAATTAAAACATAACTTAAAACATAGTTTGAGTAGTGATATCAAATAGAGTGTCAAAGTAGGCAAAAAAGAAAAAATTAAGGATGACAAAACAAAAGTGGGCGTTCACAATATGTTTGTTTGTTTTCAAGCCGTGAATAGAAATTCTGTTTTCCCTCCTTTCCAAAATCTTCCTTTTCCTCCTTCTCCTGATCCTCATCGCCAAGGAATTCGAATTATGAGCAGTGTGAGGCACATCCAATAGGTCTCTCTCATCGCCGTCATCGGAGTTCCTCTGCTGTCAGCTGCTCCACCCACCGTGAGTTTTCGACCGACCACCAGGTGAAGTGACCAGAACGTTTCTGTTTGCTGCTTTCCATGACCGAACGTACATTTGGGACCTTCTGTTTTCGGCTACAGACTTTAAATATGCAGAAATGCCATGGTTTCTTTGTTCTTATTAGTGGTTAATGGGTAATGTGTATTTCCATATCTTAGGCCGGCTTTGTGTTTGTAGAATTGTCTCAATGAAAATGGTGTTTGAGGATTCAAACCCGGATTTGTAGATATTTTAAAGGGATCTACAAGCTTTTTGTGTAATATTATCTTGACTGCCTGTTTTGAATATGGGAACTTATTGAAAGGAAAACATAAACTGAAATAAGTAGTTGTTTTCTTCTGGGTATCGAGTACTGTTGAACCGGACAAACTTCAAATTTTAGCCTTGTTTTTAAAGCCCCCTGGTTTCCCTGTGTTCATGCTGGGACTTTCTGCTGAAATTTTCAGGTGGTTGAAAGGAAAATTTGAAGATGGCATCTTATTTGTGGAGAAAATATGCTGATCATTTGTGGCACAAATGGGAAAAGACTATTCTCTGGGACATGCTTGAGCCTTACAGGCGTCCTAAATCCTTCACTCCCCTTGTCACAATATATGTCTCTGCGTTTTACACCGGGGTAATTGGAGCAGCTATCACTGAGCAACTTTACAAGGTATTTATTCAGACTATACCAACATTTTGTGGATCAATTATTATTCTTCCTGTGTTTCCTTTCAGAATATGATCCATATAGCCGAATCCACATAATGGGATAAAGGCTTGGTTGTAGTTATTGTTGTTTCCTTTAAGAATGAACTCTTTTTGTGGTTTTTTGTTTGTTAATTAATATTTCTTACTAATTTAAAAATCTGCCCTTTTTAAGCTCATGTCCCCCTCTTCTATGTGCTTATTTTGAAATTGACTAGTAAAAGGGTAACTATATCCACCAGCTGCACAGCACTGAAATAATTTTGGTGAATTCATTTTCCTAGAGTTCTCTTGTGGGATCGGATTGCCTTTAAGATAAATGACTCATTTTACCGAATAATGATCAATTTTCGGTTTATGGTCTTCTGATTCAGTAGATCCATTCTCATTTAGTGTATCGAAAATGATCTATGAGTATTAGGGTTACCAGTCATCACATTCCTCACAATTTATCAGTTCTCTGTCCATTTTACTGTGTAGCCTTTGGCATAGTTAAGGCATGACGCCATTGGTTCATGATCCTCTAATCTTAAGTAGTAAAGTAGTAGTACGTGTTTGTTGTGAAACAGGAGAAATATTGGGAAGATCACCCTGGAGAAGCAGTGCCTCTGATGAAACCGAAGTTTTACGGTGGCCCTTGGAGGGTTATGAGAGGCGAAGTCCCAGCATTTATCAAGCAGGAATAAGCAGTAGTGTCCCGAGTAACATCCAGTGATTCAGCGGTTGTGCTTTAAGAACCCTTGCAAAAGGTTGCAGGAATAAGCACTAGTGACCTGCAACTCTTTGCACTGGAAATTCTGTATATTTTTCTTACCTACTGAATCTCATGTAGTGCATGTTATGATAGTAATATATTTGATGAACTATAACTTAGTATGAGGTGTACTATGTCTTGTTCTGGATTTGTGATTTAGTACTAAAATGTCTGCAAATACACTATGTTCCGGAGATTACAAATGGTTTAACCTTTCTGTTTTTGAGTCAAAAACAACAATAATATTACACGAAAACTCGACTGACAGTTCACGGATGCGACGCCGCCCAATGGACGCGCGCACGTATAGTGATATTCTTGAAGAGTATCACCTGTTTTTCATCGGAGGGTGAACGTTGAATCACCGCATTCATCAATCTGTTGTTATGAAAGATGTTTTTCAAGTTTATGTCTTCAGTCAGTGGAGCTTCTTTTCCTTTTAATGGATGCTAATTTATACTTCTTTTACAAGAAATCTGAGAGAAGTGAAGATATTGTTTAGTAATATCAATGAAACAACATTGAGTAATATACAAACTGGCTCCAACATGGATGGACAGTTTGACTTGCATGAACACTAAATACAGCACATACAGGGACGATTCTTTACCTTCTTATTCACTATCTGACTACTCATTTCTTGTGATCTTCTCTCTATAAGTATAAACCCTTCATCTATAATACAAAATCCGATCAAACCATATGCACAATTCTGTCTCATCTTTAAGAGTTGCATTGCATGCAGGATATATAGTTGCTGCAGCAGCTATAGATTGCTGGATATCGGCACCCAGGTCGATGTAGGTTCCTCTTTAGGCCAGCGGGACAGAGCTTCTCTCTTAAGTTCATCTCTCTTCACCTTTCCGGTTGTTGTCATAGGAAATGGAGTCTTCCACAAAATAACACCTCTGGGAATCTTAAACCTGCAAAAAGCACACACAATATGAATCAAGCAGAGTCGGAATAGGCACATTCTCTCCATTGTGCAAGCCAAAACATGTTACAAGTAATGGAATGAACAGACAAAGGAATCGTACCCTGTCAGGTTCTTCTGTTTACAAAATTGCTGAAGGATTTCTTTGGATAGGCAGTGATCTAATCCTTCATTGGTGGATTTTTTGGAAGTGGAGTCAACCCATTGCCAATTCTGTTTTAGTTGAATGCATGCTACAACCATCTCTGTCAAGCGAGAGTCTGGAAGCCCTAACACGATGACACTGGAAACTCCAGGATGTTGAGATACAATAGACTCAACCTGTTTCATTCAAATCATGGGTCAAATGAGCAGTTTTAAAGGTAAAGTTTCTTGAAGGTTGTACTGCTCCATTTAATATGGAAGTTTGTCCTGAATTAGAATATCAATATAAGTTTGTATCCACAGCTAGTGTGAGTTTCATTTCATCAAAATTGAACTAAAGCATAAGAATTTGAGTATAGATCAGTACCTGTTCAGGATAGACATTTTCTCCTCCACTCTTGATTCTACCACTGTTGCGTCCCATGAGCCAAAGATTACCATCCTCATCTATCTGTCCTATGTCACCTGTGTCAAACCAACCTTCATCAGCCGGACGGGAAGGCTTGCTTGGAATCTGACCCCAGTATCCAAGCATTGTGTGAGGTCCCCTGGTTAAAATCTTTCCAGCTTCAGAAGAACCATCATAACTTATTTTTACTTCGACATGGGGTGCAGGCTTTCCTACACACACGCCACCTGATCGAGCTAATTTTGAATTTTTTCCCTTGATCATCTGAGGCTGCTGAGTGTAGCTCCCCATGGTTGGATCGTAGAGAGTCATGAATGTCAGAGAAGAGCATGCCTCTGTCATCCCTTTGGGACAAAAGTTATGAAACAGATGGTCAGGACCCAACAAGAGAATAAGTTGTTCTAAACTTTAGCAAGTTTACGAGCCATATTAGGGCAGTTAACAAACACAAGGTCGAACTCACCATAAGCTGTCATTAGTTTGGCCCTTGGGAAAACTTTAGTAGCACTTTGCATCAGCCCAGCTGAAAGCCCTCCACCTCCATTTAGCATCTTCTTCACCGTCTCAAATTGTCTCAAAGTCTTTGATGACCTGTAGAGAACTTTCTTGTTAGCTTTTGGTAAGAAAAACATGAACAAGTTATCAGTAGTGTTCATAGTTACTGCCTGATCCATGGATTAGTATAGTGTACCTAGTTGTGGATATCAAATCAGCCATCATCGTTGGCACAGTGATAAGTGAGGTAACACGGTAATCCTCTATGGCTTTAACTGCTGCCTTAACTTCAAATTTGGGTAGAATGACATGGCAAGCCCCAGCCATCAAATTTGCCAAGGCTGATGATAAACCCCCAATGTGGCAGAAAGGAGCAGTATGCAAATAAACCTGCAAAATATGCAGACGAGTGAAGTTAATATCGATGCAATACTTAAGAAGTCTTCTCCGTCTCCTGAAATTATACTTTTTCTCCTCTTGTGAAATTTGCCTTTGATCAATGTAATCAAAATGCATTTTGCAGGAAAGACCTACATCATCTTCGCTGTAGCCAGCGAGTGCCAACTTTGCAAGGGATTGTACAACCAAAGCTGAATGGCTTATGATAGCAGCCTTTGGCTTTCCAGAGGTCCCTGTATGAGTCAAAGTGTGATACATTGAGTCACTGAACTGAATCAAAAAATTGGTACACATGGAAGTGAAAAAAATTGTACACATGGAAGTGAAAAAAATTGTGCAGGTCTTATTCTGTCTGTCTTCACTTAAATATAACAGAATAAGACAGGACAAATTAGACCAAGGATCCGAAGTGCCATGAATAAGTTCTTTCCCAGTGACTAATTACAGTAGCTTCGTTTAATTTCAGTTTCAATCAGTTGACAACTCATGTGTGCTTCTTCAAGAAACGTCACATCAATTTCCTATATGAGATGCATCATTCTCATTCCCATCCCGCGCTCCAAAAGCACCCTAAATTCAATCCATTTTACCCATACCCCAGTCGCCCAAAGAAAATCTTCCATCCAACACAATCAAACAACCAATTAATACAAGAAAAGATCGAACTCGAACCTGAAGTAAAGATTAGGAGAGCTGCATTACGAGGCGCCCACAGAAGCCTGGGAGGATCCAGAGAACTCGACACTGCCACATCCAAGAACACAATTAATTCTTCACGCATCAGCCAGATGAAGATTAAACAAAAGCAAAACTTCTATTTATTTGCTTTAAAATCGAAGATTACAAATCAAAATCGCATGATCATACCATCGGCATAGCTGCTGAATTCCGCCGCATTCATGGACACATGCCATCTTATCTCCGATTGCAGCTTAGAATGCCACTGGTCGCAGGTCGTATCAGTCACCAGCATTACGGGCTTCACTTCATTCAAAGCCTGCCTCGCCTCTTCCAAGCTCTGCAAACAATCAAAATTCGCAATTTCAATCAATCTGCTTAAAAGAGAAAGGTGCAAAAATCATTTCAGAAGCAAAAAGGTAGGTAGCCCTAACCCATCGGTAATTGAAAGGGGCGGCGATTCCTCCGACGCATGTAACCGCCAGCAGCCACTCCAAATACGAATCACTGAGGGAAGAAATTGCGTAGCCATGTCGTCAGTTCCATTGTTCAGAGCAGAAAGGAAGAAATTTGAAAGTGGGCGGAAATTGATAAATTTGAATTCGAAGTGGCAGTTTCATAATAGAGGAAAGTTGAGGGCCTAGGGGATATATGCTAAACATCGTTTAGTTACGTAACCATTCCAATCATTATATAATGGTCTATACCGATGGTTCTTGCAATGACATTAATAATACATTCACTAATTTTTTATTTTATTTTGAGTCGGTTAAAATAATTTGATACTATTTTCTTTCCTTGTACCTCTATTTTTCTGATATTAATAATTGTATAAAATGTTGAAAAACATAAATAATACTCTTACTATTTCATTAGGTTAATTTTTTAATTTCTTTTTATAAATAAAAACCTTTTTAATACGATTGAAGGACTAATTGGAATTAAGAAATTAATAATTTTTTTGTTGTTGTCTCTGTCTATCTGTCACAAAATTCTCTTTATTTTCACTAACTATTTTATCCAAGTATGATTTATTCATTCTGTCTCATTGAAAGAGTCGTTGAGACCTTCACTTAATTGTGAGGAGGGACCATATCTCCCTCACGACAACTGATCTACTCTTATAAAAGATTCCAATTTAAATCTTGATAGAATTTTGTATTATAGTATGTGTTAGTTATAATTTACAATTCTTATTAGTATATTACTAAAAAAATTGAAATTAACTTGACCTTTGAATTTTATTATATAATAAACTTGACTTTTAAACACATATAGCCACCGCTTTATACCCAAGTTGGGGGGGCGGGGGGGGAGGGTGTGGGGGGGTGGCGCTCAACACCTTTCTCCCACCTCCACGTATTTTCCTTTTATCTTTGAGTTTTCAATTGTCACGCAATTGAATCAAAAAATAAAAATTGTCAAGCAATTAACTTCCACTTCCATCTTTTTCTTTCTAATTTTATTTTCTTATTTTAATTATTTTATTAATAGAGATCATTTTTTATTCTTGTCACTCCTATACATAATTCAAAATGACTTTTATATATCATCTGAATTACGGCACATGAATAACAAATAAAAGTTTTAATAAAGAAATTTCTCAAAGATGGAGATTTGTCCAAACTCTACCATCTTTTCTCGTAAAAAGAAGGGAAAAAAATAAAAATAAAAATTAAGGGTTAAAATTCATCCAGAGGGGAGATTATGTGTGTATATATTATGTCAAATACTATCCAAATTAGTGAAACAACGTAATTTTAATATTAAACTATATTGTTTAGATAAATATTTTAACTAAAATGACGTCGTTTTAAAATGAAACAACGTGATACTACAAATGCATGAAACTAGCTTGAGATTTTGTAAGAAATTGTCGAGTTTAATTATTAATTATTTTTCTCTCAACTTAACAATCAATAAAATCGGTTATCTCCACAACTAATTATTAGAATATAAAATCAAATAGTTTCGTTAATTATTGAAAATAATGATCATACAATACTACAAGTGAACAAACACAAGAGCATGAAGCACGCTGATCATTCCACCCTGAATTTTGAAGGCTCCTAATTTATTAAAATTAGTTTTCACTTTAATTAGTTATACTCATTTTTTTTTCTGAAATTATTTAATATTTTAATATATACAAGTGCAAAAACTTTTCATGCACGTTCGTATAATATATATATATATGTTACAAAATTAATTTTTATGATAACATTCTTTTGTGTTTGGAATTATGAGAATTTGGCAACACAAATCTCAGTAAAAAGACAAAATAGAAGAGGAAAAAACACACACAGAGATTTTTTTAAAAAAAAGAAAAAAATCACAAGAAGGAGACATGAAACTAGAGGCTTAGAATAAACTGCACTTTTTTTGTGACGCTTCCGGGCATGAAGATAAACAGAAAATCACCCTCCGCCATTCCCCAAAACCACCACCACCACACACTTGGCATAAGTTTAAGACGCGCCGTGTTAATCGCGTGCAGATGACTCACATGCACCACCATATCCTCCTCATGAGGTGGTGATTTGGATTGCATTGGATAGGATAGATTTCCTTCCATCTTACCATCGAAGGCGCGGTTTCAGAAACACGACATTTCTCCATTCTCAACCTCACAACTAACCACGCTTTTATCGTAATTATTTCAAAAAACATCATACGAAATCGTACGGATACCCAAAAACGAAATAATTCTTTCTTACGGGAAGAAGAAGAAGGATAATTTTGTACCTGTTGAGAGCGGCAATGGCGACGACGTGACCGGGCTTAAGGCCGAGCTGGGTAAGCCCGTGGGCCAGGCTGAGAACTCCCTGGGCGAACTGCATGCCTGTTTTTCGGGTCACGGCGCCGTCCGGGGCGGTGACGTTAATCATGACGGTGGAGTTCCGGCGGTGAGTGATCAGACGGTTCAGGCACTGGCAAATGTGAGCTTCCGAGTAAGCGGCCATGGCGGAGGAGGGTTTCGTGGAGAAGAGAGAGAAAAGAAAGCTAATTTGGAATGAATTGGACAGCTGAGATTTGCTGCTGCACATGAACTGGGAAACTATACAGCATATATAAATAGGTGAAGGAGCATGCTTAGTTGGACTTTTGGAATATAATATTAGTGAAATAGCCAATTGAAATTAATCGAATTGGGGATTTTTAAATTTTAATGGCCTTGAAATTAATGCAAGTAAGTTAGTAAAGATAAGTGGAGCACGTCTGCCACATTTGGTGAGGGCATCATTAATAGCGTGATTAGATCTTTTGTCTATCGACTCCCGTATTTACTGTGAGAGCGAAACCCACATGTCATATCATAGGGTTTAATTTTTTATTGTCAAAGTGTAAATAGGGAAGTCTGGAGTTAGGCCGACAGATGATCTCATGGACAAGTAATTGTAGCTATGAATGAATACACTTTATTCATATCATTATAAAAGTTCAGATTGAAAAATGTACAATTTATTTGGATTATAAGGTACAACACTTTTTTTTTTTTTTCTTGACTGGCTGAGTAAGGTACAATTTATTTTGAGACTATATTTTTCACTTATATGAGTAAGCGTTATAATTATAGACTACATATTAGTAAATATATGCAATATAAATAAACAAATAAACATTGAGGGCTGGTTCGTTATGGAATGATTTTGAAAATATGTTTTTAGAAATGAATTTTTATATAGAAAGCCTATTAAAAATGTAAAAAAAAAAAAAGAAGTATATTTGACTAGTAAAAAATGAATTTTTAAAAAAATTATTGTTAAATTTACAGTAAGAAATGAAGCAAAAGCAATGAAAACGAAAAAGCAAAAACGGTTGTCCGTTTGATTCGAATGCTAAGGGGGGAAATTACGGTTCTTGTTATAATGGTACAATATTGACTAATAACTGAAGGAAAAAGAATTGACTATAAATAGCAATTGTTGAACGTTGAGGCAGCTGCTTTTGAACCGTAATCACCTATGAGCCACCTTAATCATCCATTAATTACCCTTGTGAGCCACCTTAATTGATGATTACGGTGGCTCACAATAGATTAACGTACAACTACAATTTATTATTAATGCATTATTATCTGATGAATGAATAGTTTCGTAAAAAAAATTTATTATTATTTTTTTGGTCCTATGTAGAAATTTTTGTCATTCCTGAAAAGAAACAAAAGCAAAATGAGCTTCTTCATTTGATTGTTTGTGTGAGTTATATTTATACTGGGTCAAACAATTTTTTAATTAATGCATTTTAATTTGTTTTAGTAGATCGATTAACCTTTATTTTTCTTGCTTTCTTAATTATTTCGAAAAGTTTAGAAAACCCTCGAGGGTTGGCAAGGATACTATAACTAATACCCCCTCAATTTGTATACAGAGATAAAAATAATTTCTCATGATGCGTTTAGCTTGCAAAAATAAGAGTGGGAATAGGGGCATGTCATATCCAGGAACAGATTAATCCATCAGTAAATGAATTTACTCTTAGAGAATGATATAGTTTTAATGATTAAATTCTCATACGAACCAAACATAGACTTTTTAATATTCCATAAATCATTTGTCCATTCCCCAATTCTCATTCTCGCATGCCAAACACACCTTTAAAGTTCTTTATATTAATAATAATAAATTAAATGATATATATATTTTTTATATTTTCAAGAGAAATTAGTATTTTTATCTAGTCTCAAAGATATTAACTAATACTTTTTTCCAAACTTAATGGGATTTTTTTTTCAATTTTTTAAAATTTGAAATATATATAGGGTTTGACTATTGAATAGGGAAAGTGGTACTCACTACTCGATGATAATATGTCATGTACTTAGGGAATTAAGAAAAAAGAATTTGAACGGAGGGAGAAAATCAGAGAAAGAATTATTAGGTCATATTATCCATTAATTAATTTTTGTTTTTGGTAATACGAATTATAAATTTGATAATGAATACGCAATTGCATGAAGAAAATTCTACTATTGAATGAGTTATTTAACGGGATTGTAGTTTCTCTCACCGAGCAAGACATGGTTTGGCCTATCATTTTCATGTGACTAAACTAATTTAATTATATTAAATTAAAATAACAAAGTGAATTTATACGAGATTTTAATATTTAATTAAAAATTATAAAAAGTAAAAAAAGTTATCATATTCCCAGTTAAATATATACTAATTACTGCGGTACCCTGTAATGTAAAAAAATATATATATATATATATATATAATGGAATAAACTGGAGCTACATGAGTAGGAATTAGTGACTTGAGTAGGTCAAAGTCAAACAGAGAAAGATAATAACTGTTTCTGCTTACACCTGCAATGAGCTCCAACAATTACTAGGGCATCAACATTTTTGTGAGCTGCAGTAGCACAAGGAATTAGCTAGTGCATGCCCATGAACCAAAACCTTTTCAAATCAAGAGTGTAACAAGACACTAACAAAAGCTTTATCATAAGGAATAACAAAAGATATATACATATATAAAAAGTTTTACTTGATAAAAGAAAAAAAAGGGTTATGTTTTTTTGTTCTTTTTTATCTTTTCATATATTGACATCGTTACGTATGATGATTTACCGATAATTTATTGAGAAAATTCTTATTAAGGGCGTAATATGATTTGAAATTCCTCAAAAGGGTATTAAAATTCCTCTTGAGGGCATAAAAATATTTTAGTGCTTTAAGAAATTTATTATTGTCCACTTTACCCTTTTACAATTAAAGGTAATTAAATATTTGATTTTTCCTTATAAAAACCTTTTTTCATGGAACGTAAACACCAATCAAACATAAACTCTCTTGTTTTAGGACTCTAAAATCAATCAAACCCTATTAATTAAAAGACTTACGTTGATGTAGCTTAGAATTCGAAATAACTTAGAACTTTTATAATCAAGAAGCAGCTTAATTATATATATATATATATATATATATATGAGAGTCGATATCTCTGAATTCATAGGGAGACCAGAACTAATGGAACTCTTGATGATCGAACAAAAGGTTGATTGAACTAGTTTAGCAAGAAATTACTTTGTATTTTGGTCCAAATCTAGCTATGAATAAATTAAGCAGACTGAATATTGGAGTACAAAACAATTAAAGGGACACATTCTCTCTCTCTTGTATATTTCCTTCATCAGGTGCATTAAGATTTCAAACGCCTTTACTTACATTCCCACTGGATCACTATGATTTTGAAATTTATCACTCATCTTAATAATTGCATGCATTTATTGGCAAATTATTTAATATTAATAATTATTTTATAAAGACGTTACCAATAAATGCATGTTACATGAGTTGCTATAAATAAAATAAAAAAAATTATTAAGAATTGTTGCTAAATCTATCACTACTCATTTGTAAACGTGCAAGCAAAATGTATATTCCCTATTGTTCAGTATTAGAAAATAAACCCTTCCAATACAACCGAACAAGTAATAGTTCCTGAGTCTAACTAAGCGTATATACGTTACCACCCCACAACCTCAATTACAAAAACAAAAACCAAAAAAGATCTGGTGTGGATTCGATCAATTTAGGATAGAATCATTGATTTATTGACTAAATTAAAGGAAGGAGGCAATTAATGTTGGTCAGGATAGAGAGACTAAAAGATACTAAGGAAAGAGACTTAAAAAAGACCAACTTAGAGAGAATAAAATTTGGCTGCAGCTTAGCCAATATTTCATTCATAATAAAAAAATATAAATCAATTTTAGTAATACTCTTTCTTTGACTCATCCCTTTAGAATTTGGAAAATGGTGTACCACGTCAAATATTCAAAGCTTGGAAAATGGTTTATTAGATCGCTAACTTAACTTCTTTGGTTGTTGTACCGCTCTCTCAGTTTGAAAAAAAAAAAAATATGGGTTATTTCTGACTATAACGTGAGCTATTTAAAGCTCAATTAAGAGGCGAACAAAGTTATTGAATTTTTTAAAATTATTTGTTACTTTACTAATGTGTGTGAATCTCTCATGCACACGTACCAATCAAAAATAGTTTAGGAGTTGTTGATATAACTTTGGAGCATTTTGAAACGATATACGTCCAAGTTGAGAAAGCAGAAGATAATATCCCAAGTTTAAGGACCAAGAGGTTGATTTATCGACATAAAAGAATATATATATATCTTAAAATAAAAGAAATATAAAAAAATACTGCTTCAATTTCTTTATCTTCTATATATACCCCTATAAATATAAGTATACGTATATGTGGTTCACAACCAATCAAAACTGCACAAGTAAGGATATTAGTAATAAATATATTGAGAAATTATTTAGTTTAAATGCTGAACAATCAAATTCATTTAAAGTTTTAGGTCTTATAAAATTGATTTGTGGACCACAAGTAATTATATTAGTAAGGGTAAAAGAAATAAAAAATTTGAAAGTGAACACTTCTGTTAGAACAAAAAAAAAAATTCAAAATAAACCATTCTGATAGGATGGGGGTATATATATATGTGCTACCTACTTTTATTTTTTAATCTCTAATGCTAGTTCAATCTATAAATTAATTTGGATCACCCAAATTTAGATATATATATATAATATATATAGGTGAATAGAGTTTTTCTGTCACATAACGTTCTTAAATAAATTAAAATAAGGATATATATATATACATATATAATATCCTTATATATTTATTGTAAATATGTTCCTTAATTCACAAATTAACGTAAGTTTGGAGGAAAAATGTGATATATACACTAGCTTAGTCCAATTTTTTTTATTTCGTTACTAGTAAAGAAAGATGAGAAAAAAAAAAAGATTTAGTAAAAAATAAGATTGTTTCTTTAGGTAAAATTTTGGATGAAAAAGTGATGATTTTTGTAAAATGTGATGGAAAAGAACAAAACTAAATTAAACAGTGTTTACAAAACTAAAGCATATAAAGCAAGTATTATAATAATAATAATAATTATTATTATTAACACCAAATCACCTTTGCATTTGGAAATAGTGAGTACTAAATAGATAACACAATTGCAAGAGTAGCTTGTTAGATGACTGTTCTTTATGTTTTGGTTTGAATTTTGGTTTTGATTTTAACAGTAAATTTAATATATTATAATCAACTTTCATTATTTTCAATACAACTTTTTACTATTAAGTAGGGGTGGCGAAAAAACCCATTAACTCAAAAATCGCCCAAACTCATTGAGTTTTAACCCAATAGAACCCACCTAAAAAAAATAATTAGTTGAGTGGGCTTGGGCTAAATATGTAATGGGCGGGTTTATAGTAGCCCATTGGGTATCCTAAAATCCGCCCATCATGGGTACCAAAAATACCCATCCAAAACTACCCTTAAAAGTATAAACAAAACTCCAACAAATCACCTATTTTAGTGGGCCCATTTTATTTTTTTTCTTCAAACTGATTTTTTCTTTTCCTTTATTTTTCGTGTCCTACAATTACTTTGCTTTTTTTCCCATTTATTCTTTTATAATATTTTTAAATTGCCCACTTATAAATACTAATTCAAAATTCGTTCGAGTTCCAAATCGAGTTCAGGCTCGAGTTTCGGGATAGATTTGGGTTCGGGTCGGGCCTGTTCAGTTTGGGCCCAAGGTTCTGGCCGGGCCCATTTCGGCCCCAATTCGGGACCATGGTTCAAGCCCAGTTCTGGGCCAGTTTTTTGCCAGGTCCAGTTTTGGGCCTCGGGTCGAGGTCGAGGCGTGCACGGGTTTATATAAATATAAAAAAATTAAAAATTGTGTTTGGACAAAAAAAAATACATACGATTAAATAAAAAAGTATACAATATATAATATTTCAAATTTTATATAGATTCAAAAAATTAAAATCCGCTTAAAAAAAATGAATTAAAATGAAATTAAAAAACTTTGAAAAAAACTTATTAATAAACCATTAAATAAGCCTAATATTTTTGTATAATGGGTATTATAAGTACCCATTGGTACCCATAACTACCCATTACCCATTAAATTAATACACATTTAATACCCGTCCAACCCGCCCGTTTGACACCCCTACTATTAAGTTATACATTTTTACATATCTAATATACTTTTTACATTATAAAACTACTTTCCAAAACTAAAACCTAAACATGCCCTAAGTTTATAAATTTTTTAAACTCTAACCCGGACGTCATAATTAAGTTTAAAGTAGAAATGACCACAGTTCTGGTTCAATCCAGAACCCCCTGGTGATAGTTATGATTATGACCGGTAGGGCTGTGCATTTTGATCCGAATTTAGGGTCGGACCCAACGATCCGATCCGAAATTTTGGATCGGATCGGTTCAACAGAATCGGATCAGCATCGGGGTATCGGATCGGTTCGGATCGGAACAGTTTGATCCCATCCAAACTCTTTTGGGGGAAAAAAAAAAAAAACCCAATCCTCTTATATTGATTTGGAAAGCCAGAATCAGATTTCAATTTTTCTTGTTTCAGAGGAAAAATCAAAGAATTTGAACTGCTTTATTATTCTTAATTTCGAAGGAAACGAAATCCATAGCCAAAATCTCTTCCTCCCTTCACAGCCTCTCGTTGAAATCGCTGATACTTTGATCTTGAACTCGGAAAAGGCATAGCCAGCCCCTTCAATCTTTGAACCTGGTTAAGGTTTTATTATTTGGATCTGCAAACCATTTCAGTCTTTATATCTTCAAACTCAACTCTGTGGTGTGAAGTGGTTGCAGCTAACGGAAGCATTGGTATTAGAGGACGGAGGATTGGAGATCTGAAGTGGTAAGCGGGTTTTGATATGAAATGGGTTCAAATTTTCTAATTCTATACAAATATTTTCCTTTTGTTGATGGTTTCTCAAATTTTCTGTACTTCTTTTTTCTGGTTATTTTCATTGTAAAACAATATGATTCAGTGCTAGTTATGGTTTTGTTGACATGGCGAATTGCTAAATGATAATACAATCGAAGGAGAAGAAGAAATGGCTGCAGACTGCATCAAGAAAAGAAAAGAAATACAGTTCGGATCGGCTCCGATCCGATCCGAACTGATCCAAAATTTTGGATCACTGATCCGAACCGAACCGATCCGATCCGTTCGGTTCGGATCGGGTTGAATATTCAGTTTTGAACAGCCCTACTGACCGGGTGTACCACTTTCTTTTTTTTCTTTTAAGTATGTATAACACACATTATTTATTCTGAATCATTATTAAATGTAATATCTTATAAATTTTTATCTATTTATTTAAAAATAAAATTTAGGATATTAAGGAAAATTAATTTTGATTTCTTAAAGCTAATAACATTAGCGCAGCGGCTGCAGATATAGTGGCGGCTGAGCGAGCTAGCTAGATGAGTACTGCAAGTCACAGAATCTCAGTCAACTTTGGTGGTCGCATTTTGGGCCAAAATTCAAAATTAAAGAAACGTTCGATTTTCTCCTGAATCTGAATATATTAATTATAGTCGAAGAATTCACTTAAAATTTTTTTTTTTTCCAATAAAAGAGTTTATTTTTAATTTTAGTCCCAAATTAATTTAGTTTTGATCTCGTTATTGCCAAACAACTTATTATTTTTTATGTTTTATAATATAACATGTGAAAATAGGAACCTCCTCACTGGAGACTTTGAAAACCAAACAACTTTTAAAGCATGAACTGTAGCGATGCGAGACAGGATGATTTTGCAGGCAGTCCGTATACATTGTGATGTTCAAAATTCTGCATAGAACGTACAAGAATGATTGAAACAGAGTACAGTACAGTACCCCTTCTGGTGAAGTCAGTTCCCAATGCCAACCTGCTGCTGCTATTCTCGATCCCTCCTTGAAAGCTCCATCCACCCGGCCCGGAGGAGAAGAAATGAGCAAGCTCCTCCCTCTCTTTGAATTTCAAGAAAATCCGATTTAGCCTTCAACCAAACCTCAATTGCATCCCCAAAATAATGAACTCAATAGCAATTAATTAAGGAGTAAAAATTCACATATTTCCTATATAAAAAAAGCCTATAGAAGTATTTTAACTTTCTGCACACATCGTAGTTTTGTGAAAGCGTTTGAACTTAGTTGTCGTGTGTGAGATGGCACTTTTTGTCAACTTTGGCACTCTTGATGTATATATTGTTTAGTTCAGGCCTCCAATATTTGTCGATGATATATATATTATTCCCAAGCATGCATTTTCCATGGCATTATTTCTTGACTGATCGATGATCATCCTTTTGTTTTTCACTTTTGAACATACACTTGCTTTGACTACCTATCGATAAACGATAACTCGGCACTATTACATATTTATTAGATATAAGGTAAAGATTGTGGGGTAGGGAAAGTACGAAGTTGAAAAGAGTATCTTGCTGCACTTTAAATACGCAGGACTGACAAAGGTAAGTAAATATCAAATTCTATACATTTAATAATCCTCTATTCGTCACAACCGATGGGGCACTCCCCCATTCCTGAACCGATCGAGTTTGTTCGATTACAGCACATCTGTTTTCATAAAAATAAAAATAAAAATTACTCATCTCTCTTACTCGATCTTAGGAAGCACATGCATGCATGCATGTACCTTGACCAACCTTAATCACAAATACTGCCTGCAGCCTATTTTTACTTGACCAGCTATCCCTAATGTTCCACTCGACCTTAACCACAAAATGGAAGTTTTTGTTTTTGTCAGGACTTACGATAATTTGACAGACAATTATTTCGTCTTTAAAATTGATATGCGTGATTCAAAAGACAATTAACATTTGTTATTTTAATATAATTGTGATATGTATCAATATCTGAATTTAATATTCAATTGATATATTACATGCTATATATACATGATTACACCTTGCATCAATAGCTAAACTTGTAACACCAATACGTTAGCAGCTACGTACACTCCATACATCAACGTCTAAAATCATGATGTGATACATCATATATTATATGTGATACACGATATTAAACTCAATACATCATAGGCTAACTTAAAAATGACCAATTTGTTGAAATATGATGATCGATCAATCACACAATTAAACATGGGATTGACTAGGTTTTTTGTTTTTGGGCAAAAAGTGTTAAAAATTGATGAATGAAAATTGGCAAAAATACTAATATTTCATAAATTAATATACAAAGATAATAAAAGGATTTGTCTTTTTCACGCAATTCAAGGAGTCTTGGTATTTTATTCAAGGAAAATGATAGGTATTTAATTATCAGTGAGAGTTCATTATAAATTTTCATAGACTGTATCGATCGATCAACACTCTTTTGTCAAATTTCAAAGGAAATATTAATACGTTTTCTAAATTTTCGGGGAGTTTTGTGAAACTTTCTTTTATTTAGATACTCCTTCCGTTTCATTAGAAGGGTTCATTTTAAAAATTATTGTGTTTCAATAGAAGAGTCCATTTTCAAATTATTTTTATTTCTCTTACTTTAATTTATTAATATAATCATGTGTGCATGATCGACAATTAAGTATGGATATAAATGGAATAAAGGGCGTCAAATTAGCTAATTTAGGTATTGTACCTTAATATTTATAATAAATTGTACATAAGTAAAAGTTGACATTTTAATAAAGCGGACGGAGGAAGTATATTGTTTTTGAGGATTGACCAGGGAAAGTTGGTACTCGATAAATCATTGAAAATACTACATGTATAATTACGGAGCATGCACTTTTGTTAATATACTATGGCAAACTTGAAAATAAGTGGGCAGTAATTTATCCCCTTTAATTAATTTGAAAGTGACTTCACCTATTTATTTTGATATATATATATTTTTTAAAATGTCTTATTTTTGGTTTCTATATACGTTTATTGATATCAATTATGTATAATTCACAAATTACTTCCTTAAAGCATTATAGTTTCAAAATCGCAAGAAGTCTGGACTCTTTTTATAAAACGAATGTCTGGATGACTATCATCATCGCAAAATTTATCCCTTTAGTAACTGTAATTTTTGAGTTGCCAGTTGCCACCTCTCACCAACCCCAATTATTATAAAAATAAATAATAATTTTTTAAATAAAAAATGTGTGGAAAATAGACACCTGCGTACAAATTAATGTGGATTCGATCAATTTAGAATAATTACGTGTAAATATTTTTTTAAAAATAAATATATATAAATAGAATGGAAAAAAATAAATATATATATAGAAGTAGAATGGAAATTAATAATAAGGAATAAAAATGATTGATTTGTTGACTAATGGAAGCATGGACTGAAGACTAAAAAGAATAGAATAAAGACAAAAAAAAGACCAACTAATATATAATTTGGTAAATATTGAGGAAAAGAAATGTCCACATTATTCTCATTTTAGTAATACTCTTTTCTTTGACTGAAACCTTAGAATTTGGAAAATGTTGTACTTTGCGTGCCAACCCATATATTAATTCAAATAGTCAAAGCTTATATATGCCTTTCATTCATTGAATTGATTGCTCGATCGGTCATCTTTTCTTTCCTGTCACCTTTGAGTGAAGGGTTTTTTTTTTTTGGGTCCAATTTATTGTTAAAATAATAGTTAAATCATTCTATTGCTCGTCTCGTTTTGATATTTCAACTTAAAAATATATTTCATCGTTTTGAAAACGATTTTGAAAACAAGTTTTGGAAAATAGTTTTATAATATAAAAAGTGTATTGAAAATGTAAAAAGTAGATGCTGAATAGTAAAAAGTTGTATTGAAAATGATGAAATATGATTAAAATATATTAAATTTACTGTTGAAACCAAAACCGTTTTTAAAACAGAATAAAAAGAACAGGCCCATATGTTTGGCAACATCTGTTCAGCTTTTATTTTTTATTTTTTTACATGAGTTAATTGTTTCATAACCTAAAAGGACCATATGTTGTTTTACTCTCTACGAATCTCAAATGTTAATCAGAATTCATGATTCGTTTCAAACCATTGTAGAGCTATTTTTCAAGTCGAGAAATAAAATTCACCAAAAGAGAGACAATAATATCATAAATTAAAGAGACCAAATTAAAGACTGACTAAAACCTAAATGGCTAAAAGAATCATGCCATGTTTTAAAAGAAGTTTCGATTTATTTACCTTCTACAACCTTATAAAATATATAACTATTTTTGGTTTGGTCCACAATCAACCAATTTAAACAGTAAGGGTATGAAGAAAAAATATATAGCGACAAATTATTTTTCTTTAATGGTTATACATTTAAATAATACTCATAGAAAAATTATATCTTTTATAAATTAATTAAAATTTTAGTGAGACATATGGGTGATTCAATATTTTAAAATTCGAATATGATAATTAATTGCAAAAAATATATTACCACCTATACACTTTTTTTTATTTTATTTAAAATATCTTATGATAGCTCAATCTATAAATTTGGATCATCAAATATTTAGAAATAGGTGAATTGAGTTTTTCTGTCACATACATTCTTAATTAATAGGTAAGAAGTCACAAATTTTCTACCGAGATTTTCTGCTCTTCATTCTCTTGTTTACGGGGTGTTCATAAAATTACTGCAAACTTTAATCAACTACGCTTCATCTAATTGACTTCTCGATCATTTCAATCGCCGTTGACCCCTTTAATCATTTTCATTCTCATTTCTGTGAGGAATTTATGCGGAACGTTCCCAAAATATCATTAATAGTTAGGGCTGCAGGCAAGAGGCTGCTTATATTGGCGGCGCATATGTACAGTGGCGGCTGAGGTGAGCTAGCTAGATGAGTGCGGTCACAGGGAGTCAACTTTGGTGGTGCCAACCTTTCAACAAATCACCAAATCCGGTAACATAAATAAAAATAAATTTCATGAAATCGAATACAAGTATTTACGAACAAGTACAGAATTAATCAATTAAAGTTTAATTCGAACTCATTAATCTAATGAATAATAAAATTTTACATTTTTAATTAATTAATAAACGAATGGAGTTTAAACACGTTAAAGCTCAGCTCAATATTATATCTATTCAGATTTCTCCAGAATGTCCCTAGCTAGCTAAATCTTAAATATAAGCATGATTATATATATATATATACATATACATATATATATATTTAGCCAAGGATAAATTAATTAATGATTATTATTAATTGTATTAATTCTTGCATGTTAAGCATCGATCATACGTCCAAATAAATGCATTATACGTAAAAGAGGCAACTTGAATAATGGAATCCTCTTAGTCCAATTTTAGGGGGAAAATATAAGCATTTTTCATGCCATATATAGAAGTTTGTTGACCAAATTAATCCAAGAAGAAGAAGAAGAAGAAATAATGACTAGCTACTAGTGGGAAGCAGCCAACCAACCCTAATACTATAAAGTCTAAGTAAGTCTACTTGAGGGAGAGAGGTTCACAATATTAATTATTGATGAAAATAATAATAATTATTTGGAATTTTTTTTAATATTAATTTTAATTGAGATAATAAGATCCATTGGTTTCCGAACTTGGTTTTGTGTCTTACTTTCGTCCCTAAATTTGAAATTGTCTCTCTTCAGTCTTCAAACTTGATCTTATATCGTACTCTCATTCCTCAACTTGAAATTGTTTCTCCTTAGCTCTCACATTTAGATTTTATCATCTCCATGTAGCCCATCGCTTAAATTTTGAAACCAACCTAATGCCAATTGGTTTTGGAAATATGTAGTTCCCGTTTTTGCTATTTATTTTTGTACAGAATATCAATTGGTGATAGCTCTATTTATATGGTGAACACTATAGTCTCTTCACGGAATCATTTAGTTGCTCAATAATGGATTATGTAACTACTTATGCAATTACATTAATAATACAATCATAAGCCATTACATATATTATTATGTTTCACTTGTATATTATTATTAGTAATATATATATATATATATGAAATTTTCCAATAGGAACAAGATTTGCTATTAGAATGAAATGAGTAATTAATGTTAGATTTATCAATCCAGGACTTACCTCCAGCCATTGTTATTTGAAGAAGATTTAAAATTCCCACGGAAAAGTATTTCTATCCTACAACCAAAATATATAGAGAAAAGTGTTTCTGGCTTTTCACCTATACATCAAATTGAAGACGTCTGATGTGATGGAATCACAGGCATACATATATATAGGTAAGGCAAGGACCCTTCCTCGTTAATCGTAGTATATCTCTTCCATCAAGAGATAAAACCCACATTAAGTGAGCTATTTATTATACTTAATTTATTGTGACAAAGATAACATTTAATTGACAAAGATAACATTAATTTATAAGACTTAATTGTTATCTTAGTAATTAATCTAAAGCACAATAAATTAATTAGTAACTCTTATAGTAATAAAACTAACAACATATGTGACCCATCAATATCTGGATTTAACATTCTCCCACTTGGGTTACATACCAAAAATTAGATTCCTCATAAGTGATCGAACATATGGCCATAGACTTTATTGTCACTTCATAAAGTTACTAATTACCTTTTATGGATACTTAAAACAACTATTGCATGAATTATGGCGGTTATACTCTCAAAAATCAAGCATTTCCTTCCATCATTACAATGCATTTCATTGCTAATTAAGCCCCAAACTTGTATGAACAACTTATTGTAAATTATTCAGGGTCCACTACATTAGATCAAAAGATCATACTACTTAATGTGCACAAGAAAAGGAAAAACAAAAATAGTCAAAGGAAGTATCTTAAAATGGACTAGTAAGTCCCATATAAGTTACATGATCTTTGAAAACTTTAGCCGGCAATCCCTTAGTCATTCCTTAGTCATTGGATCAGCGATCATTAACTCTGTCTTGATATCCTATAGAGATTTCTTTATTCTTTACATGTTCTCTGACTTTCAAATACTTAATGTTGATATGCTTGCTGCGACTCCCACTTTTGTTATTCTTGGAAAAGAATACCGCAGCTACATTATCACAATATATCTTCAATGGTCTACTAGTAGTATCGACGATTTTTAGACCTGATAGGAAGTTTTTTAACCATATTGCCTGTGATGTAGCTTCATAGCATGCAATAAATTCAGCTTCCATTGTGGATGAAGCAATTATGGATTGCTTTATACTTCTCCAAGATACAGCACCTTCAGCAAGAAAGAAGATATATCCAGAAGTAGATTTGCTTGTTTCCAAACATCCAGCTAAGTCTGAATCTGAATATCCAACTACCTCCAAGTTGTTGGATTTTTGATAAGTGAGCATGTAGTCCTTGGTCCCTTGTAAATATCGCAAGACTCTTTTAGCAGCCTTCCAATGATCCATTCTGGGATTACTTTGATATCTACTAAGTATTCCAACTGCGAATGAAATATCAGGTTTTGTGCAGACCAATGCATACATTAGACTTCCAATAAGTGACGCATACGGAATACTTTTCATTTGCTCTTGTTCCAATGTATTTTTAGGATACTGGTCTAAACTGAATTTTTCTCCTTTGACAATGAGTGCTGTAATGGACGAGCAATTTTGCATCCCAAACCTTTCTAGAACTTTGTTAAGATAAGCCTTTTGAGATAAGCTGATCATTTTTCTTGCCCTGTCTCGATGAATTTCTATGCCAACGACATAAGAAGTTTCACCCATATCTTTCATATCAAAGTTTTGTGAAAGGAATTTCTTAGTTTCACGCAACAACCCTAAATCACTGCTTGCAAGTAAAATATCACTCACATATAGGACTAAGTAAATATAATTACTCCCATTTACCTTGAGGTAAATACATTGATCAACGATGTTCTCTACAAAACCAAATGAAGAGACAACGTTGTGGAATTTCATGTTCCATTGCCTAAAGGCCTGCTTCAGTCCATATATAGATTTTCTTAACTTGCAACGTTGTGGATTTGTCTTTATCGCCATCTTTCTTGAAAGAAACACTTTTGCCCTTATTTGCATGCCCTTTAAAATGAGTCGCAACATGCACAGTTTCAATTGATTCATTTTTCAACCTCTGCTCCTCTTAAACACACATGGTCAACAGTTCATTAATTGACCAATTTTCTTTATGTGTGTTATAAGATATTTTAAAAGGAGTATACTCAGAAGGAAGAGAGTTGATAGTGAAATGCACTAGAATGGCTCTGAAGTCTCAACCTTCAGGGAGCTCAATTTTGCAGCAACATCCCTCAGCTCCATAATGTGCTCTCGCACACCACGGTTTTTGTCAAGGGTCATATTGGAAAGCTTTTTCATTAACGTGCTTGCAACAGCTTTGTCAGAACTTACAAATTATTCTTCAATAGCTTTCATGTAAGCTTTGACATTTTCAGATTTAGGGATTGCACCCCTAATACATGGACTTATGCGGGACTTTATAAGCATCATGCTCAAGCGATTAGATCGCTCCCACAGCTCATAATTAGACCTTTGAGCTGGTGTACTCAAATCCGTGGGATTTTGGGGAGCATCCTCACGGAGTGCCAGGTCTAAGTCCATGTACCCTAATGTCAAAAGGATATTTTCCTTCCATTCAACGTAATGGCATGCAACAAGTTGAATTAACAAATTAATTCACACAATATTTATATAGTATATTCTAAACCTCCCTGTGGGCAAAGGCTGCCTCCATGCAAAGAATATACATATTCATAATATTGAAAAGTTAAACAAAGAAAAATTTTCCACACCTGTGGGCATAGGAAATATTTTTTCAACCGTATGTTTAATTTTTCCTTCAATTAACTTTATCAAAATAATCACTTTCCTATGGGACAAAACAATTATCTTGACAAAAATTAATTGTAACTTCAAAGAGATGCCACAACATAATTTTACTGTATTAAATACTTCAAAATACTGTGACTAATTTCAAAGTATCATACGATAAACATGACACCGAAATTGTTTTAATTCTGGAATTTGGCATATACTCAGAAGGAAGAGAGTTGATAGTGAAATGCACTAGAATGGCTCTGAAGTCTCAACCTTCAGGGAGCTCAATTTTGCAGCAACATCCCTCAGCTCCATAATGTGCTCTCGCACACCACGGTTTTTGTCAAGGGTCATATTGGAAAGCTTTTTCATTAACGTGCTTGCAACAGCTTTGTCAGAACTTACAAATTATTCTTCAATAGCTTTCATGTAAGCTTTGACATTTTCAGATTTAGGGATTGCACCCCTAATACATGGACTTATGCGGGACTTTATAAGCATCATGCTCAAGCGATTAGATCGCTCCCACAGCTCATAATTAGACCTTTGAGCTGGTGTACTCAAATCCGTGGGATTTTGGGGAGCATCCTCACGGAGTGCCAGGTCTAAGTCCATGTACCCTAATGTCAAAAGGATATTTTCCTTCCATTCAACGTAATGGCATGCAACAAGTTGAATTAACAAATTAATTCACACAATATTTATATAGTATATTCTAAACCTCCCTGTGGGCAAAGGCTGCCTCCATGCAAAGAATATACATATTCATAATATTGAAAAGTTAAACAAAGAAAAATTTTCCACACCTGTGGGCATAGGAAATATTTTTTCAACCGTATGTTTAATTTTTCCTTCAATTAACTTTATCAAAATAATCACTTTCCTATGGGACAAAACAATTATCTTGACAAAAATTAATTG
Source organism: Leptodermis oblonga (assembly GCA_016801395.1). Classification (NCBI taxonomy): domain Eukaryota; kingdom Viridiplantae; phylum Streptophyta; class Magnoliopsida; order Gentianales; family Rubiaceae; genus Leptodermis; species Leptodermis oblonga. The sequence goes on along the minus strand of CM028756.1, from coordinate 5,659,657 downwards.
TAACTTCAAAGAGATGCCACAACATAATTTTACTGTATTAAATACTTCAAAATACTGTGACTAATTTCAAAGTATCATACGATAAACATGACACCGAAATTGTTTAAATTCTGGAATTTGGCATAACAGGAAAGCCAAACAAAACTCCATCAAAATAAATCAACGATAGAATTTTTTTCAAATTGTGTGACAATTGATATAGTAAAACGAAGATAAATTATTAATTTATAAGTGCAGCAGAATTGATATAATCAATTATATTAGCCCACAATTTTAAAAAACAAACAACCAAAAAAAACAACAAATACCTCAAGGAATTCGTCATGCAAACTAGTTGATGTTATGGTTATTAAAAAGTCTTAAAGTTGACCTTGGTATTCATAAGTTTAAAAAAAAAACATTATTTTAAACAAGTTACAGCACGACCAGAAACTTAGAGAAGGAATAAACTAAATAGTTCAAAACACAATTTTTTCATATCAACCAACATGGCTAAAGTTTGGCCCTGATACCAATTGTTAGATTTATCAATCCAGGACTTACCTTCAGCCATTGTTGTTTGAAGAAGATTTTAAATTTTCACTGGAAAGTATTTCTATCCTGCAACCAAAATATATAGAGAAAAGTGTTTCTGACCTTTCACTTATGCATCAAACTAAAGACGTCTGATGTGGTGGAATCACAGGCGTACATATATATAGGTAAGGCAAGAACCCTTCCTCGTTAACCGTAGTATATCTCTTCCATCAAGAGATATAACTCACATTAAGTGAGCTATTTATTATACTTAATTTATTGTGACAAAGATAACATTTAATTGACAAAGATAATATTAATTTATAAGACTTAATTGTTATCTTAGTAATTAATTTAAAGCACAATAAATTAATTTGTAACTCTTATAGTAATAAAACTAATAACATATGTGACCCATCAATATTAGGATTTAACAATTAATTTAGATATAAAGTAAGATATTCACTTATTTCTTTGCTAATATGTCATCATCGTCATAATCAATTCATGATTGCAAAGGTTATACATATTCCGCATGTGTATATCTAAGGTAAGGCTCATTACGTCCCCCTTATACATTTTTGGCATTTTGGCTCTTATTTTTAATAAAGTGTCACCAAACCCTTCAGTCACTTAATCAGCTGTTACCAAAAAAAAAAAAAAAAATTATATATATATATATGCAATAGCATATGTAATATCGAATAAATAATTTTTTAATGAGATTATAATATACGTATATGTGTCGCCAAAGCCACGCAGTTGTTGATCGATGGATTAATGATACATTTATTTTACTGATTTTGACTAACGATCGATAAACGAAGCGCGGCGATGGAGTTAATTACTTTGTTCGATTTCAACATAAAAAGGAATTAACTACTCGATCTCTGACTCTTAGGCTACCGTACCTTGACCTTAATCACAAATACTGCATTTTTACTTGACCCCTATCATCAATCAAGTTGATCAATCATAATCACAAGAAGGGTGCGTATTCGGTACAAGTGTTTTCATAACATAATTGTCGCGATGCGTTAGACCATCAAATTCTCACCGAATGCAAGTTTTTGCAGACTACACAACACATTTCTTTTCTAAAATTAAGCATATATATGAAAGTAATAACAAAATCCATTTGGGTTTTTTTTTTTTTTTAAATGAAAAAAAAAAAAAAGATAACGGATTGCATTATACACCTTTTTGCTCGATAAAAAGAGAACTCAGTTTCTAGCTTTCCCTTTCTTTTGCTTACAATTATACATTAGCTAGTAAAAAGTAAGCATCACAAATTATTTTTTAAAAAATTGTAGGTAAACTTATTCGTTTTAACATCATTTTAAAAACATTTTTTGATTAGAAAATAAAATTTTAATTAATAAGTTTTTTATTTTAAAAAGTGTAATTAAACAGTAAAAAGTTTGTATTGTAGAAATAATGAAAAAGTATTACTCACTTTTATTCTATTAAAATAATCAACTTTTAAAAATAAAAAACAAAAACGATGAAAACCGAATGATTGTTTATATATATATATATATATATATAATATAGATCAATCACAGAATTAAACATCGGATTGACTACGTTATTTATTCAGAATTGTTAATTGGAGGACACTTTTTACTAAACACAAGACACATTTTAAAAAATTCTATCATTGAAATTACTTTTTTGCCCTTTCCATTTTATACTTTTTTCTATAGTAAAATTAGGATGGGTATTGTGTTTAGGATGTTTTTTGGGTGTTTCGTGCATTTTAAGGTTGTTTTTTGCAAATTTTAGGATACTTTATGCATTAATTCGCCAAAAAAATGGTTTTTCGGCGAACTGTTGGTAAAATCGTTTGGGCGAAGCGATTTTACTTGGAACATTCGCAGTCCTTTGGTTAATGTTCCTTGAAAAATCGCCCTGGACAGGCGATTTTCCGAGCAACAATTCCTGGCCTAGGCGATTTCTGCTGAAACAATCGCCTAGGCCAGGCAATCCTACTAGGAAAAATATAATCGCCACAGGACACCAACGTTTTCCCATATAATAGCTCTGTGGGGGAGATTTTTTACTGGAAATTCGCCCGGCGGAGGCGATTTTATCCAATAAAATCGGCCACAACAGGCGATTTTATTAGATAAAATCGCCTTGCGATGGCAATTTTATTGGATAAAATCGCTTCCTCCTCGCGATTTTTGTGGGCGATCTGTTGGATAAAATTGCCTCGGGCGAATTTTCAGTAAAAAGTTACAAGGATATTTTTAGTAGAAAGTTATGATGATATTTTTGTCTTTTCGTCACTTAAAATTTTAAAAAGTATCCTGTGTTTAGTAAAACGCGTCCTGTAATTAACATGCCCCTATTTATTTAGGAGAACACGCATGCATGTTAACGGTCATGTACCGTTGCTTTTTTTTTTACTAAGGGAGCTACGTGATTGACACATAATATAATAAACCAATTATATATACTTCATTTGTTCTTATATTCTTCAAGCCCTAGCTCGCTCAATCATTTTAAGATTTGAATTTTGAGAGAGATTTTAATAACCTATTCATTAAGAAACCAAAAGTACATTTAATTCTTTTTTGTTAAAATAATTGATTAAGTGACTAGCGGGTTTGGTGGCTTTAATTATTAAAAATTATAATGAAAAACTGAGAGAGGACATAATTACTGTACCTCTATTACAGTCAATGGAGAAAAGAAATAGAAAGAATTAACGCTTTAAATAAGGGGGTTTGTGAAGTATCTCATAGTAGAATTCTCTTCAAATTCAAAAGAGCATCCTACTCATCATCGAAAGTCCCAGTCCATCCAATACCGAATATCTGGCCATAATGTCTGCTGTCCCGTTCGCTTTGCTAGCCTAATAGCACAAATTTAAAAAAAGTATATTGAAAACCACCCAATCGAGCAGTCGAATTTGTACAAGTATATAGTCTATGGTGGCGGCTTGGCAAGCATGTATATATATAGGGCGTTATCCACGTTTTTATGGATGGATATATGACTTCAAAGAACCAAGTTCTTGTTTGTATAACTTGCTATTTTAATTCTATTTGGTTCTTTATATATATATATGGATATATGACTTCAAAGAACCAAGTTCTTGTTTGTATAACTTGCTATTTTAATTCTATTTAGTTCTTTATATATATATATATATATATATATATATATGAGTAAACGACATTTAATATAATTTTACTTTTTAAAAGTGTTCTTTTTGGTACCTAAACTTTTTTTTTTTAGCCACGACTGTACCTAAACTAATTTAAAGGGGCCAAAAAGGCACTTTGCCGTTAACTCCGATTAGTTTTGACGGAATTACCTTTTTTTAGGGGTATTTTCGTCCCTTCACAATTCATTTTCTTCTTTTTCACTGTTTATCCTCTTCCTCCCCAAATTCCTACACCCTTCCTCCTCCGGGCACTGTCAGCCTCTTCTCCATCCAATTCAAGAGCAGAAATAGCAACATCAACCGTTAAACAACAACAACCAGAAAGAGAATGGAAAATGAAGCAAATGTAATCATCAAAGGCTCGATTGCAGGGTTCCATTGACGAAGACGAAGATTACGAAAATGGGGAGGAAGGAGGACGACGTAAACAAGGTTCGGTTCTGCAATCGAATTTGCAGAGCTTCTGTTCTGCAATCAAAAAATTGCAGAACTTTGGGCCAAAAATAAGAAAGAAAAAAAAAAACAGCAACCTTCTTGGACGACGACGACGGCGGCGACGGGAGGGAGGAAGGGAGAGAGGAAGACGACGGAGAAGGGAGAAAAGTGGCAGCCGGCATCGGGGGACACGACAAAGAAAAAAAAAAAGAAAAAGAAGAAGAAGAAGAAGAAAAGAAGAAGGAAGACGATTATGATGAACAGTGTAGGGACAAAAATGCCTTTAAAAAATGGCATGTGAGGTGCATGTGATGTTAATTCCGTTAAGTCTAATGGAGAGTTAACGACAAAGTGCCTTTTTGGCCCCTTTAAATTAGTTTGAGTACATTCGTGGCTAAAAAAAAAAATTTAGGTACCAAAGCGGACATTTTTGAAAAGTAAAGGTATATTAAAAGGCCGAACAATATATATAAATATTCACTTATATATATATATATTCGAATATATATATATGTGAATATTTATATATATTGTTTGGCCTTTATTTTACTTTTCTGTTCTTTTTTATTGTTTTGAAAACATATTTTTGAAAAATAGTTTTACAATATAAAAAATGTGTTGAAAATGTAAAAATGTATAGTTAAATAGTAAAAAATTGTATTGAAAATGATGAAAAATGATTATAATATATTAAATTTACTGTTGAAACAAAACCAAAACGAAAAGAACATGCCCTTAGTTTGAGTTGGTTGTTTTGTTTTTTTTGTTTGTTTTTTTTTTTTTAAAGAAATGCTTCATTCTCATTACGAGTCCTGTCAGCTTTACACTATAAATAGATAGAAACTGACAGAGGTAGGAATCGAACTCCCGACAACTGGGTGGCCCGCCCTACGCAATAACCGTTGGAGCACTACCTCGTTTTGAGTTTGAATTGGTTGTTAACTCAAAACTAAACAAAATCTAATAACCAACCTATGAACATGAGATGGGATTTTTATTACACTTTTAATTTAATTTTTATTACGTGGATATCTATATTTTCCCAAATTGGTCTAATTTGATTAATTCGAACACAAAACAAAACTAATAAGGGAGGAAATTGAACTTTCTAAAATAAGGGACCAAATATAATTAAAACACCAAATAACGATATCGTACTACATTCACCATTTATTTCGAAAAAATTATTCCATACAATCACTACATACATCTTTTTAGAACAGTAGACCAATTATGAGTATGACCATCTATTTTTTTCGTTACTTTGGCACAAAATTTACGCTTTTGACACAAAATAATACAGGTTGCATAGCGTCGATTATGCAACGGATGCAAGAAATAATTTCTCATTTATTTCATATACATATATGTATTACTTTTTTGATCCAATTATAATATTCCTCTAGGTGGGAGGGAATATGGAAAGACATTTACGTACTCAGCTACAACGATAACGAAATTAAGAAAACTATTTTATACTAACACTTATAAAATTAATTAAACTCTTATGATCTCATGAAACAAGCACATTTTCACACTTAAAAATAATATTATTTTAGTAATACTATAATAAACGATTAAAATAATAAGAAATTAACTTGTTATTTACTGTATATAGTTTAATTATAGTTCTTCAAAATTTGTTATTTTTTCTTCTTGTTTCACCATTTTTACCTTTATTATTATTATTATTATTATTATTATTATTATTATTATAGGGACAAGAAAGTCTATATAAACTATAGCATTAAAATGTATTTTGGTTGAGTGGTGGGAAAGAAATTGTAAGAAAGAGATGTTGGTTTAGAGAAAATAATTAAGAATAAAAGGTTTTGTCCAAATTTGGTGAAACTATCAAATTCATTATTCACTAAACAAAAGCCTATTTGGCTAGATGGATTGGGGCAAATATTATTTTTCTGGCTACTTCAACATGTTCAATTTAAAATATGTTTATCCCGCAGACCAATCAAGATGAAAATAAATAAACATGACTTCTTATTTTGGTAAAAAATTTACATTTATGCCAATTATATACTACATGATGTCTACTGTAAATTTATGTCAGGAATACATTGAATAATTTGGGATAATTTCAATAAGTCCCAAGGTTTATTTTATTAAATTTGTGATATTCCAAATTAAAAGTAAAACGACATCTATTGTAGCCTACTACATTAAGAGATGTCAGTCAAATGAGCTACTCCTATTATATAAAATAGGAAAATTTTCAATATATCCCCAAGGTTTAATTAAAAATTAAAATACCTCAAAGTTCGGAAAACATTTATAAAAATAAATTTAAAAAAAAACCTTTCAACTAAGTTATGACCCCATAATTTTGTATAACATGACAAAATTATCCTCAAATTAAAACAAAAATATCTCCAAAGTAAGTCAGTTTGGAAATTTCATAAGACATATTCTTATTTTCGGGGGGTTTAAAAAAAGTTGAGTGAACAACCTATTATGTACCTATATTTTGCCTTAGTTCACGTTTATGTACCTATACTTTTTTTTTTTAATCCAAAACATTACCATACTTTCAAAAATGCTTCAGCAACATCATCAGAGCTAACGGAACGGTTAACTCTAACGGCAGCAAAGATATGTGCATGTCACATGTTACTTTTGATGGGCAATTTAGTCTCTTTATCACAATTTCCATTTTCTTCTTCCAAAAAATAAAAAAATAAAAAATTGTTGTGCGAGGCAAGGAAATTCACCATGGATAAACAAAAAAATTCTTTGATCTTTCATTTCCAGACAATGGATGAACAAAAAAATTCACCGGAGACTTTTGTTGCTGTCCCGAACAATGACGATGACATCGATGATCATCGCTACAACTGTACCGGTAGCAGCAGCGTTCTGCGAATCACAAACCCTTAATCAATCATCGAAAGATTTTTGTATAGTTTGCTAAAATGATTAAGGAAGTGCAGATAAATTTTCAACTACATAGTTATTAGTTTGCTTTGAGAGTTGGTTGCGTGCGTTTTTTTTTTTTTTTTTTGGTAGTTTTGAAAGATATTTCTTTCAGTGCCTTTTTCATTGTATAAACTAGATGGGAAGTTAAAGAATAACAAAAAAAAGGGGTCGGAAAGAAAGAAGATGAAAATGATAAAAAGACTAAATTGTCCCTTAAAAGTAACATGTAAGATGCACATGCCTTTCTTGCCGTTAGAATTACCAACTTTTTAGCCCCAATGACATAGTTGACACAGTTCTGAAAATATAGTGATGTTTTGGGCTAAAAAAAATATATAGGTACATAACTGTGAACTAAGGCAAAGTATAAGTACATAATGGGCCGTTCACTCTAAAAAGTTTGATAATCTTCTCGTTTCTTTATGAATAAATGCATTATAATGTAAATATTGTATCTCATGATAATGTTTGCATACAATTTGCTTTGAGCGGTTAATAATTACTCTGACAATAACATCACCCATAATAAAATCTTTACACAAGTGAGAAATGTATGACAGCATTTTGCATGGCATCTTTATAGAATCAAAGAAATGAACGTATAGCCAGCCCACCCCAGTTCAAGAATATCAATAAGGGATTGCCATGCTTATCAATTGATCAATCAGAGAAGCTATCAATTAGAACACAACTCCTGAACTACTCAATATTTTCCCTCTAAAACCCCTAGTAAAGGAACGAGCTCATGAAGTCTCTAGATGTCACCATGGAAGCACTAAAACAACGGAAGGAATTTTCATACTCAAATTTATAAATCAGTCTCCTACTCATCCATATTTTCTGCTTCCTTGTTCTTTGATGCTGAGGACTAACCTTGTTCATAAACAGTCTGTCATAGGAGGTACGATTCGACAACAGTTCTGCCAAACTTCTCTTGAACATCTTTGGGAGTTTCAATCTGGAGAAATATTGGAGGAAAAGATGACAAGCCAATAAGTAAAGATGATAACTACGAGAAAAGCAAACAAAATGCTAATGGATAGGAACTACAAATAATACTACGTACTGCATTCAGAGCCTTGAAAAGTGCTTTTACTGTATTATGAGGATTCCTTGAACCAACCACCTGGAAAGCGGGGATGACATAAGATTCCAGCTGAAAAAATTAAAAATAAAGAAACCAAACAATGCAAAATGATGAAGAAGCCTCGTACCTTTGATTTCACATTCTTGAAACCAGCTAAATTTAGTATTGTTTGGACAGTTCTGCCTGCTTTCATACCTGTTGTCGTGGAAGCAGGCCAAAGATACACCTGACAAAATTCAATCCAGAATATCAATAGGTACTTGCTAGAAGAAATGACAGGCAAAGTCCAAGGGTATTTTGAAACTTGAAGAACAAAATAAACCCAAAACACAGTTAGAACCTTGGTTTTTTTATATGCTGTTTGAACTGCATGTGCAATGGTATGCTCCTCGTGTCGTTCTACATAATGGAGATTTTGGAAGCACTTCTCGTATGCCTGTTAGAAACAGAATCAGGTAATAGGAAGAGAGAGAGAGTTGGCATTGGTGTTCAACACTCAAAATATATCTGTGCAATTTAATATATCTACAATTGTACAAGACCCAAAAAAAAGGACAGACTGCCAGACTGTAAACCTCTGAACATCTTGTATGGTTAGTTGATAAACGAACCTAATGTTTGGACCAGTTATTCAATATATTACACATAAACTTGTGGTGTTGCTTGGAGACCATACTGCTTCTTCCATTCTCTTCAACGGCCTTTCATTATTTGCGTTTCCCAAAACATCACATTCACATGAGAAAATGATCTCGAGAGACAAATCATAACTTTATTTTTCCTGTTATATTTACCTTCAAGAATTCAAACCCAGACTCATCTTGTTTTATGTGTTCTCTGCTTTTACCAATAAAACTTCTCTAGCCTAAAAGTTCAAGTGTTCTAGTATCCCAAATTATGTAAACCTGATGATGAAATCATATGCTTACCTTTTGAAGGGCAATTGGAACTGCTGGACCTTTTGCTTTGGCAAAACCAATAACACCCTGATAGTTCCCACAGGCAAGCATTGCAGTGTACTTGACAACTTGGCCCCCCTGTTGTTGTATAATGTCAGAAAGTACATCTAGTGGCATGCAAGAAAAGAAGGAAAACCCCAAATAGGAAACGCTCTCTTACCTTGGTAACTTTACAAGTTCTATTAACATCAATAAGTTTCACGTCAAAACCCTGCCATTAGGAAGAATATTGTTTAGTCGAAGTAATATTACAAACAAGAATATGCAGCTAGAATTCATTTCTTATTTGATGATAGATGTTACTGAAGTGAGAACAAGATTTGAGTAACTGTTGTGCACTAACAAAGGGCTAAGAGAAAGGCAAACATTAGACAAGATCACATGAGAAGTATCTAATTCCATCCATACAGGAAAATATATAAGTTTAAAGGAACTTAAGCTAGAGTATCTCATCTTTTTCTCATAATTAGCTTGTTACACATCTACACATTGAAAAACAGATCGCAAAGTTCAAACCAAATTTTCACCAAAGGCATGTGCATTTCAAACTTATGCAACAGAAGTCAAACCCATCATTGTAAATAAACTCACAAATTACTAAGAATTTTCTTCATACGAAAATGATTTTATGAGAATAGACTTTACCAAACGGCCACCTACTTGTAATACTAGTAAATTGTAACTTATGAATACTTGATCCCATATTACCAGTTCTGATTAAAGGAAATTGCACAAGCTCAGCCACTCATTTCAGTTTTTGAGGAAGGATTGCACAGTTAGCAGTAACCCAAATGTCTTGAGTATGTGCACCTGTTTCAAGTAACTCAAATAGCAATTTCCTTTCATCTCTGACAAGTCAAACCAGTAGCAAATCCATATCCTACCTAAATACCAATGTGGTTTTCAAGGGGAAAAAAATCCAAAAAATTAACCAGCAGTCAGTGTTTTAAAGTCACTTCATTACTCACAATAACACCTTGCAAATATGAAAGGTCTAACAGCTGATCGAGGCATTAGAATCCCACCATCTCTGAGCCCTAGAGTCATTTAAATATCCACCACTGTCCTTAACCAATACCAAACCAAGTGATCAAATCTTAAGGAACTTCTCACTCCTCACCATGTGAGTATACTGCTAAATCTCAAGTTCAAGTGTTTGTCTTTTTTCACTTGGTGGGGGTGGGGTTGTTGTTTGGGGGGGGGGGGGGGGGGGGGGGGGGGGGTTTGTGGACAGTTGAAGTTTAGTTAGGAGCCTACCATATGTTTATAGAGCAAGTAGATCAAGACTGATGACCTAATCAATGTCAGGGATGGAGGTTTAAAAAAACCATGAAAGCAAATTTTCACATCTCCACCTTTTGCTCATATTGTGTCAGGATATTATTTACTAGGGAATCTTTTGAACATCACACTATCAAGCATCAAGACTGTCAGTAAATAGCAGATTGAATTTCCACAAGTCGAAGAAAGTTTTTAACAGGCACTAGAAATCCATATATGGCATCAATAAGTAAGAGAATTGCCACTCATAATGGAGAAAGAGAGAAATCACACACATTTAGCACAACAAATAATTCCAGATCAAACCAGCTAACAGCACGCACTTATCGACTGTACTTCAGAAATAAACTAAAAGAAATAGAACGAATGAAACAAGAAAAATACACAAGGAACAGAAAATGATGCAAAGAGAAATAGATCAGCATCTACTAGAATTATCCACACAACCAAGCATGAAATCACTTGATAAAGTGCATAACTTACTTTCCTGTAAAGAGGTCTTCTCTTCTTCTCAGTCAATAAATTCCTCTCTTCTGCAAGGTCTCTTATTTCCTCCTCCAGAAGCTTTCCTTTTCTACCGAAAGTATGGTCCAATTCAGCGAGCTTCTCTTCAATTTTCTTATCAATTGCGCTAAGCTTCTCGAACAATATGTCATCCTTCTCCTTCAAGTCATCAAACTCCAAGTCGTCATCATCTTCCCCTCCTTGAATCATTCTCTTTTCCTTCTCAAAACCACCTTGTCCTAAAACTTCAGCAGAGGGTCCCATTTGTTCCTGGTTAATGACTCCAAAATTTGCAGGATCATTAGGATCATAAGCTTCCTTCCATTCGGTCATCCTCATGGCCCTATTCAACTTCACTTGAAGGAGAAACTTCTCCTTGCCTTCGGCCACTTTCAGCTTATTCATGAGCTCACCAATAACACGGTACTCGGGCCTGAGCTTAAAATGCTTTTCCTCAAACTTGTCAATTCTATTCATCCATTTGAAAGCATCATCCAGGGTCTCTGCTTAAAGCTATAAACAGTTAAACGAGTATATAAACCCCAGTAGAATATTTTCTCTACCGTTAATTACTTCCATCAACATAATATTCAGCTACAGAACTAGATCATAATAAACATAGTGGAACAACAGTTTTTGCATCAGCAATGACAAAGATCAAATTTTTACATCATACTTTGATCAACACAGAAAATACTCACCCATGTTTCATTATTCTTAATCCCAAAGACAAACAGGGAGACGACTCAGATTTTCATAAATTTAAAAAAATAAAAATAAAAATGGCACAAGAATGAATCATTTACCAGCTTCAGTGAAGTTGCGGAGGAGCTCTTCATGCCTCTTAAACTTTTTCTCGAAAACATCAATCCTCCGCTGTACCGCCTCGGGCGAGTACCTCTCATCATCATCATCAGAATCCGACTCACTCCTCTCCTCGTACAAGTTCAACTTACCATCCTCTTTAGCCTTCTCCTTCTCAAGCTTCTCAATCAAAGGCCCAACGCCCAAATAGTCCTCCTCTTCCTCGGCATCAATGTCGGCAGTGTCCAGCCCATTTCGCTTCCGCTCCTCCCTTTCTCTCTGTCTGTCCTTCTCCACTTGGAAAAGCAGCTCCTGAATTTCCCTCCGCGACTCGCCCGCCGCCGAGGAAGCGGAGAAGTGGCGGGTTGTGGTGGGGCAGGGGGCCTTGATAGTGGGGCGGACGCAGGGGGCCGTTCCGGTACCGATCCCGGAGATGTGGTGGAGCCGGTTGAGGATGATCCGTGACCATATTGTCGCTTTCGATCTGCTCATTTTGTGGTTTGAATTAAGGGTTCAGTTGGGTGATTTCGTTTGGGTCATTTTATCATCATTCGTGAATCGAGAAGAAGTGAGAGTTTTGGAGGAAGTGACAGAGTGAGAAGGGTTTAGGGTTCTTGAGAATCAGTGAAGAAAGGAACAAACAGAGATGACTGTGGGAAAAGGTTGGTAAAATTGTCATTTGATGCCTGGAACTAGTGAAAAAAGCTATTGGATAAGGAAAATTGCAAGCTCCGTTCTTTTGTAGTAATTTTTCAAAAATCATCATTTTTTTTTTTTTTTTAACTTTACATTAAAAAAATAACTTTATTTTTTTAATAATTTAAAATTAAAATTTTAAAATTTCCTCTAAATACCTACTCACATAAATTCAAAAAATAATACAATCATTATATTTTTTATCTCTCACCTACACAATTTCCTTAAAAAAACTTCCCTCCAAAAAATTTTTAATAAAAAACTTCCCTCTAATAAAATTTTCCCTACACAAGCCACAAGAAAACAAAGCCAGACAATAATTTTTGGTGGAAAAATAGCAATTTTGGTCCCCTGTTATGCTTTTGGTTCCTTATATTTTTATTGGTGCAAAAATAATTTCTTATGTTTGTATATCGTAATAATGATCTGCTTATGGCTAGTTTCAAACACTCAAATGTGAGGACAACGGTTTTTTAGGACCCTTTCTAAAATAGAAATAAAACAAAACTAAGACCTTCTCATGATTTTCGTATTTTTCAATTGCCCGAACAATAATTTTTACTCATCTATCAAATAAATGATTTGATCAAGCAAGCAGAAACAATAAATCACCGTAAAATGAGCTAATTTTGATAATTCAAAGTCAAATGAATCTGTTAAATCCAATTTGACTGCTTTGATACGCACCTTTTTAAATTATAGTTCCCCTAACATATTTTTTCGTTAGAAAAGTTCTCATAAACTGTTGACCTCCCATTTGATTAATTAACATTGGTCATAATTAGTCACTGGAACAAAAACTATAACATGCAAATGCAAGAGACTATTTTTGCACAAATGACACGTAAATGACCAAAAGTGCAACATATTCAAATAAAAGGAACCAAAATTATAATTTTTTCTAAATTTTGTTTAGTTAGTAATTTTTGTCTACGATATTATGAAACTCACAAATGTTGCCCACAATCTAACGATTTTCAACCGTTTTTTTTATAGTTATTTTAACTGATATATTGACAAAGTAACAGTTAACATCTCTTGGATTGGTAATCAATTTTGACTAAATTTTCTCTATATATGAAAATTTCTAATATTATGATAATTTTTTTAAAGTGATCTCAAAGTAATCTCAATTTTCTTTTCCAATTCATTTGTTCATTATTCTAATGTGTTTTTTTTTTTTAAAAAAAAAAAGAACTTTTCTTCTTTTCCAATTATTCTTACTCACTCAATCATGATTGCCTATTGGCAATCTTCAAGTAGTTTCGTTAACTAAAAAAAACATCAAGAAAGAGTTAATGAGAGAAATAATGACGAGGGATTAAAAAATTACATTTAAAAATTTAAAAAGACCAAGAGTGTAAATTTTAAAATATTTGGGCTAGAAAGATATTTTAAAATATGCGATGGACTGATTAACCAAAAAAAAAAAAAAATGTATGCAAACGAATGCTCTGGATGTTTCCTAATCGGGCCCCGAACACTTGGACCCGTTTGAAGAACAAACCCGCCGTTTATTGCATTTTAACCAATTTCTGAATTGAAGAAGAAAATCATCCATGGCGTCATCAGTTTCCAGTTCTCAGAACCTCCTTCAAGAACCACAACCCAATACTGGTAATAGTAACGTGATGTTCTTTTTGCTTTAACTTATAATGTCATTTTGATGCGTTTTGAGTTCGAATTTTGTTAACCTAGTACTAGGAAGACGGATTCTTTCCTTATTTCCTCGTGGCGTCTTGAATTTTATGGATTTTTTAATTTTCTACCATGTATCTTTGCCGTTTTGGTTTCATAGAATCGGAGATTATTCAAATTTCAGTGTATGAACTATGAAGATATGGCCATAATTGTGATATATTTTGTGTGAAAATGTGTACAAAGCATGTGGTGTTTTGTTTGGGACGTGATCATGAAATTGGTCAAGGTTACTCTTTTTCCCCTCACCCCACTCCCCTCCCCAAAACCCCCCACCAAAGTTTACTGTTTCTCGCTTGCTGAGAAAAGGGTTTTTTCTGCTGAGTTGCAGGTGAAGAGAATGGTGGTCCCGCTGAGGTGGGTTGGTTTGTCCTTGGCCCAGACCTACAACACATAGGCCCTTATACTTCCTCAGAGTTGCGTGGTGAGTGTTAAGTCTTAAGAATTTCCTGGCTTCTCTAATGTATTAATCATTAATGGACAATTGATCAAGGGCACCTTCATCATTTGGGCTCAAAATGTTTTGTTGCATGCTTCTCTGGTGCTTACTGCTTTCTTGAGTTGGCTGTACATTGTTTTCTCAGTTTTTTCCCTTTTCTTTTTTCTGGTTTATTTGCTGAGTTTCAGTGTCAAGTAAAGAATAGCCTTGCTCTCGTGGCATTTGGTTCGTCTATATTGATATTCAACCAGTTACTTAAGCTTCTCTAATTCACATGGACAGAGCATTACTCCAATGGATATCTCTCAGATGGTACACTTGTATGGTTTGAAGGTGCACCTGAGTGGCAACCACTTGCAGCAGTCCCAGGGCTGCTCTCTGATACATCCAATGAAGGTGTTCAGATTCAGGAGACAGGTAATGGCTTTTTCAATCCAAGTTTAGAGCCTAAATGTCTGAGTTGGTCATTAAATTTTCTTGTATATTATTTGCAGTGCCTGTGGTGTCCAATGATGAAGATGAGTTTGAAAAATGGCAAAGAGAGGTGAGAGAGGCAGAAGCTGAGGCTGAGGCTGAGCAACAGGCCAATTATGAACCTGAAAAGCCATCCACACCACCAGAGGGTGAGGAAGAGTTTGTTGATGATGATGGCACTGCATACAAGTGGGATCGGGTACTCAGAAAATGGGTTCCACAGGTGAGTTGATAATTTTGCATATCATGTTGCTTAAGTATCTGCCTTTCATCTTGTTGATGTAGGCTTAACATTGGGGAGGTGTTTTTCTGCTAATAAGTCATATCATTAGCTTATTAGGTACTGGAGTAGTATTTTTAGAAGGATATCCTCTTTCATATGTAGTTGTACTTGTGCTGATTCAGTTGTTATTATTTGTATCATAAGTTATTTTAAGCTCATTACCGTTTTCATTACTTTTTTCTGTTAGTTTTGTATTGATCCTTGTTAAATGGACTCGTATAGGAAGACAAATCTGAAAAAAGTGAAAATTATGCTGTCGATGATATGATTTTTGTTGAAGAAGAGGAAGTTTTCCCATCATTGAAAGCTGATGATTTTTCTGGTGAGGAAGAAGTGAAAGAGGCGGATGCAAAGCCTAATGGCAAGAGAAAGTTGCCTGAAACATCTTCTGAGAAGAAGGTTCTTTGCTACGTATTTATTTACCCATTACATTTCATTTTTCATTTTATTTTATAACTAGTTTACTAGATTTTTTCATCAGGTATTTTAGTTTACATTTACTTCTGCTAAGCTTTAAGTTCAATCTTAAGGGCTTGGTTTTTAGTTTGACTTTGTCGTGAGTATAGTTGGTTTTGATCAAAATTGTTGGTAGTGTTTCTTGACATAATTATCACCGAGCTGCCTTTTTAATCAGTAATGATAGGATGACTATTGAAATAAACACTATTTTCTTTTGTGATTTCAGGAAGCCAATAAGCCCCCTGACAGTTGGTTTGAGTTGAAAGTAAATACACATGTTTATGTCACAGGATTGCCTGATGATGTTACTGAAGAAGAGGTTGGTCCAATTATTCTTTTGGTTGTCTCATTTCTCATGGACTCTCTCAGTATCCCATCTTTAATTTGTGGCGTTGACCAACATGAGATTTTGTGCAGATGTTGGAAGTTTTCTCAAAATGTGGAATCATTAAGGAGGTGAGAGATATTTTTTAGTCATTTTTATGATCAGTATTACTTAATAGTGTGTCCTGAATGTGCTTTCTTGTATTTGAGCATTAACGAGGCATAAGATTCTGTTACAACTACTGATTAATTTTAATTAATAGCTTTGTTCCCTTATATTATTGCTCATTGATTGTTGGTTTTGTAATCTTGTGTTTCTTGTTTGGATACTTGAGCTTCACAATCACTATGCACAATACTTTTGGGTTACATTGGAGGTGGAGTTGTATTAAGATCTAAAAAAAGAGAGGTATCTGTTCATAGTTTTCTTAGAGAGCAATAGTGACTTTGTGGAGGGAAGAAAGATGATGGGGAAACAGCAGGATAGAGGATGGTCCTAGACTTATGAGAGCTAGTAGCTTGGCTGAGCTTTGATTGATACTGTGGTGCTTCATGTGTAGCAGTATTTTCTTGCTTTTAGATAAAGTAATGAATGCATTAGAAAGAAAATGTGGTTTCCCAAATAGATGAGGAATGAGAGAAATACACTTCGTTTGGAAATTTGTGTAGGTGACCTCTATTGTTATCTCAAATCTGAAAGGAAAGAGGAAGACCTAAAAAGACCTGGAAAGCAACTATTAGAAAAGCCAGAAATGAGAGAAATACACTTAAGTTGGTTTGGAAATTTGTGTAGGTGATCAGTGGCGGAGCCAGAACTAAATATCAAAGGGTGCTCAAAAGTACAAGTAAATTTTTTTTATCGTGTCATTAAATAAATATTAGTAACTAGTTGAGCATGTGATGGTTGTTGGTGATAGTTGTGCTTTGGGCTGCTGCTGAGTGATGAAGTGAAGGGAGGGGAGAGTGCTGAGCATAGGCTTGATTTGGTGTTGGGGGGAATTAGGATTTACGGGAATAAAATTTTGATTTCACTTTTTGACTCTTTAATGACTGTTTGACCATTTTTTTCCCCCTTTTTTACTCCTTTCTCTCTCTCTTAAGTAAAACGGTGTCTTTTTGCTCAAGAGAGGGGAACAAAAAAGAAAAAAAGACATGTGGGCTTTCTGTCTTCCATTTTCATTTCATGGTCTTCATCAACATCAAAATTCAAGCGGCCTTCGAGTTCCAAATTCCAGGCGGAGTGGGGCGGGGTTAATTTGCCAGTGGAGGAGGTAGTTTACTACTATTATTACCTCTAAGCCACCGGTGGAAGGGGATGCAGCCGCACAGGCTCGCCCCCTAGCTCTGCCGGTGTAAGTGACCTCTACTATTATCTCAAATTTGAAAGGAAAGAGGAAGACCTAAAAAGACCTGAAAAGAAACTATTAGAAAAGCCATGAGATATTTATAATTTAAATTAAAATACATAAAATATGTGTATGGTGAGATGTGGACCATATAGCCAACTTCAGAAAGTGGGATGAAGGCTTCGGTTTTGTTCCAGTAGTAAAAGGAAAGCATTAGTATTTTTGGAATGGAAAGTTGAAATGCAGGCAAATACTTGATGTTGTTCTTCTATGGTGAAGAGTGTTGAAAATTGCCTCTTAAGGAATTCCATCCATAGCTGCAAATAGGCAGGTTGTTTGTGGATGAAAATTGATGAATAGCTTGATATTCAAACAATCTCTGGACCACCCCATGTTGCAAGAAGAAATCTAATTCATGAATCTTTCAGATCTTAGTTTCCTCCAAACATCCAGAGGACAAATTAAAGTGTGTCATCGCCACCTTATACTGGTGTAGCTGGCAGTCAAGTACCTCTTTCTTTCATATTTCATATATTTCTCTATTATTGTCATTCTGTGACCCAGGTTAATCATTGTTCTGTAGTACTAGCAGAGCACGCTATGGAGTCCCGTTTTCCTCTTTATTTCATAAACCACTGTTACATTTGTATTTTATATTTGTATGTGCAATGATTTCTGACAAAACTATAAGTAGCCTCTATGTAACTCTTAAAGCAGTGTTCATAGTGAGTGCATCTAGTCCTTGTTTTTAATATGTACGATTGAGGTTATATAGAGAAACTGAAATGCGAAAATAGTATTTGTTATTCTTTGGTGGAATATTTAGCAATGATTGACTTTGCTGAGCATTGAACCATAGTTTTTATGACTTTTAAGAGCTGGAGGAATAACCTTATGAGAAGAAATGTTTTCAATTGTTATTATCAGGGGATGTAGAAAGTTTATATACTAATGGAGGTGGAGAGTATGCTTCATTGCTATTGCATGGCATTGTTTTAGCTTAATGATGTTTGTAGAGCAAAACATTTTTGTGACATTTTTGTATAACTGTAACATGTAGGACCCTGAAAAGAAGAAAGCTCGTATAAAGATTTATGTTGACAGAGAGACTGGAAAACAAAAGGGGGATGCACTTGTTACATATCTAAAGGTACTGTGGATTTGTATTCAATGGATCCAACATCATGTTGACTCTGAATCTGATGTTTCTGCTCTGTTTTCTTGTTGATCTTTTAGGAGGCCTCTGTAGATTTGGCGATCCAAATTTTGGATGGGGTGCCTTTACGACCTGGTGGCAAGGTTCCTATGTCAGTTTCCAAAGCTAAGTTTGAGCAGAAAGGTAACATGTTCTCACCTGCAGGGATATTTTTATTTGCACATGAGATCATCATACTAATTTCATATGCCTTCAGATCATCATACTATTTACAAGTTTTTGTTGATTCCACAGGGGAAGCATTTGTACCCAAGAAAATGGACAAGAGGAAGAAGAAAAAACTCCAGTACCTTGAACAAAAAATGCTTGGCTGGGGTAGAATTTCTTTCACATTTTTGTTTTGCTTATTCTTTAATTTCATTACCTTTTTCCCACGATGCTGTGGGCAAATCGTTTGTACTCAGTCCCCGTTTGTGTTTTTCTGTATATTTGTTACCAGGGAATTTTAGTTCTTAATTTGCTGAAGATGGCAGTCTTTTATTTTCATGTTACAGTTGAATGGAGTCTCTCGTATCATCATTTGCTTTATGACTTAACCTACGACAAGTGGTACTGCTGATCTTTGGATGATGACTTGTGTGCTATTTGATAATTAACTCTTAACTCTAGTAAGATGGCATTAAATGCCTCGGCATGATAATTTTCTGGATCAAAAAGATGATTGATTAGGAAAGCATTGAATACCTGTCTCTTCCTCAAAATGCTTTCTTCCAAAAATTTGAGTAGTATTTGGGGAAAGTAAAATTCATTTCGAGTTTTCCCACATGTCTCGAGTTGATCAAGAATGTTGCTTTTCAAGAATGGTACACCAACCAGCTTGTATTGGATGATTGGGTGGAAATCCCTCTGTAGTTCCAAGTTTTTGAGTTTTTTAGCTTTGCCAGCAGCTTAATAAAAGGAAAAGCTTTCCTGTCTCTGTCTACCTTCAGAACAGTAATAATATTTTCTTTTTTGGGTGTTGGGGGGAGGGGTGTTCTGAGGAGGAGTTCATGTTTATTATTACTTTACTTTGATGTTTAAAAGTAAAACTCTTTGCTTTGTCTGCGTTTCCCTCCAGTACTTTAGTATCTGCTCTTAGTAAAATGCTTTTGCACTTGAAGGATGGGGGATGGGGCGTGAGGAGTGTCTGTTTGTGGTTATTCTACTTCAAAGTTGGATACTCACAGCTGACGTTGAATAACTACTTTTTGTAATGTGTAATATATTCTTTAATTAGTTAACCTAATGAAATCTGGAATGGTGAAATCATGATAAGTGATCATCTGGATTTGAGTTTTTCTTCTTGTTTTTTAATTAACAGTTCTTTTGTTTATTAGGTGGTCGAGATGATGCCAAGGTCTCAATTCCAGCGACTGTAATCCTGCGGTATATGTTCACGCCGGCTGAAATGAGGGTATTGTTAAAATAATCTGTTCTCTTCCTCTTATTGATATTATATACTGGGAGTGAATTTGCAAATTCCTTGTGTAGAGAGAGCTTTATGTTGAGAAGACCTTTCTTTTAGTTATGAGTTAGAACCTGAGTGAAAGGAAAATTTTATGAAACAGTCATTGAAGCAGGATGTTCTATGGATCAGAGTTTGGGAAATACAACCATGAACAAACAAAGAGGATAGCATAAATTCCAATTTTGATATAAATATGTAGATGCACTAGACTAGCTCGAATAAGGAATGAATACTCTAGAAAGAATGTGAGGGTAGCCCCCAATAAATGAGACGATGAGATAAACACCTTAAGGTAGCTTGCACATTTGTATATGAGGCTTTTTGATGCTCCGGTATGTCATGTAGAAAATAGAAAATTATTTCAAATAAAGGAGGAGGACCTAAAAAGACCTGCAAAGAAACTATTAAGAAAGACTTCATATACTTAAACCTGAACCAAAATATGTTTTTTGACAGAATTCTATGGCCTGCTATAATCCATATAGTTGATTCCACGTAAGTTGCCATGATGTGGTGACGTGGTGGTAAGACTCGAGATTGTTGATTAATCGGAAAATCCTACATAGAGTGGCTGACATTCTACTACTGAATATGAGAACTGAATAAAATCTAATCCTGAATCTGTGAGAAATTATCATCAACTTGAACATTTTTGCTAAAATGTCCTCTTAGTTGTTTGGATCATTCTTCTTCCATACTCATTGGGTTTTCTCTTCTGCAGAGTGTGATGGGTGTTATTAGAAGTATATATTGGGTCCTGAATCTGCTTTAGTTAACAATGTTCTGTTATTGGCAGGCTGATGAGAATTTACGTTCTGAATTGGAGGACGATGTTAGAGATGAGTGTTCAAAGCTTGGTCAACTGGAGTCAGTCAAGGTTAATGCTGTGTCTTTTTTTTCTGAATATATCTGGTTAATTTTTTTGCTTAGTATGTGTGGTACTGCTGTTATTTCAAACTATTTTAGGTTTGATAATTTAACATGTTATCTAAATTTTCATGGACAAGTTGGATGCCTCAAATTGTAACTTAAAATGCGACATGCCCTTCTTTACCTCTGTTATGCAATTGAATTGGTGGGAATGGATCCTTTAACATGTTGACAAGTGTAGGGATTCTCTTATTGATTCTCTTGTCCTCCCTCCCATTCCTTATTTAATACTCATTGATCCCCTTTATGGTCGAGGAAAAGGTCATCTATGCAAGCTACCAATTTTCCAATTAGCTTTGCATTTTCCCTGGACAATTGGTTTTCTTTTACTTGTATTCTGATACTTTTAACGGCAGCTTTCTTTATAAATGGCCTTTCATATTTCTATCTGTAGGTCTGTGAAAATCACCCACAGGGCGTTGTGCTAGTCAGATACAAGGACAAAAAGGATGCTTTAAAGTGCATTGAGTTGATGAATGGACGGTGGTAATGTCTTTATTCTGTGAAGCTGTCATCTTACTTAGTTTTCCCATAGATTAGTTAGTATGATACTATTGCTAATAATTGAAAGTACATGGCATATTTTTCTATATATAGCTGAGGGTGTGGGTCAACAAATTTGTCAGGCAATATTAGGAAGGTTTGTGACATCACACCTAAAAGAACTCAAGTGCTGGAAATCTGTTGAGTGGGGTGAAAGGACTAGTAGTTGTGAGCATATTATGTTGTTTATGATTATTGGTGTCAGTTTCTTATGCCCTGAATCTCCTTTTGTGATCCATCATGCATGCTTAGTTGGAAAATGTTAGTCGTCACAATTTCAGCCGAAGGTAGGTAAAGGAAGTCAATTATATCTGTCAGATTTGTTTGTGGGAGGATTAGGCAGTGAAGAGTGGATTTTTGTTCTGTTCTATAATAGTTTAGATTTTTGTATCACATAGCATTATGTCTTTCTTGACAGCGGGGTTTGCAGGCACTGAGCTTTGCAGTAATTTTAATTCCGATGGTGTTGTTTCTCCTTTTAGGTTCAATCAAAGAAAAATTCATGCCAGTGTAGATGACGAAACGGTTAACCATGCTTCGGTTCGGGACTTGGAAGAGGAAGCTGAAAGTTTGGAGAAGTTTGGAGCTGAACTTGAAGCTGCATGAGGTGGTGTGGTGATTTCGCCTGTAATTTTGTGACAGCGGCTTCCCTTAACAACATCCTTTAGACTGACCGAGAAGAGGTTGTGCGCGAATGGCGATTAACGTCCTGCTTTGCCGGGAGAATGTAACTGCCCTTGATAGCATCCCTAGAAGTAGAATGGTGTTGGGGGGGGGGGGGGGGGGGGGGGTTGGGGGTGGCGGAGGTTGTACATGAATAGTGATGAAGTTCCTGCAGAAGAGCAAAGAATTCTCAAATGTTATACCTTAGATCATTAACCAGGGTGGTTTAGTGAGCAATAGAGTAAAGTATTATGGATGATTTTCCCCTTCTGGTTTCTTCTTCTGTTGGAAAATATGTGGCATTTGAAGAGAAACTGGGCGACAGGACAAGCTAATGGGAATATGGAAAAATTATACATTTCGTTATGTCTTTATCGATGTTTTGCGAAACTATCATTATTTCTGTGTGGTTTTGAGAAATTACCACCACTTGTTTTTGAAAAAACAAGAATTAGCTTGCAAGATAAAATCACTATCAAATTTTGTGTTCATTTTCTTGAACAATATGAAAGTGATGGTAATTTGACCAAGGTAAAAAGTACTCGATATGATGAAGTGGATTTTCCTAATGAAACGGAACGAAAGAAGAAGTATCAAATTTTGTATTTCTTTTCTTAACTAGTGGATAATTCATGGTACACGTGTTTAATGATTTAGCAAAACTTGAAAGTAATTGATTATACAAGTATTAAATTATGATGGGAATTTTTTGTCCCGAAAAATAAAATAGATAAACGATAATACTTATTTTTCACCTAATAGTGATACATTAGCAATTAAAGCAATACATCAAGGCTAAACGTGTATCACAAGTTAAGGCCAATATGCGATACATCAAATACTAAAAGCGATATATTATACATTAAACTCAATATATCACATTTTAAACTCATTGGCAATTAATTTATACTTAGAAAAAGTTATAGTAATAAATAAAAAGAGAGAGAAGAAGAAGAAAAAAAAATGTACAAGTCTGAGACAACGGTATCAAGTCAAGAGATGGCAATATCAAAAAAAAAAAAAAAAAAAAAAAAAAAAAAAAAAAAAGGTCAAGAGATGGATGGCCGCTTATTATAGCTGGAATATTGAAATTTCGCAACGGTCATATATTCAAACATGACCGTTGCTGCCTTTTCCCCTCTCTATATCTTCTTCCTCTACTACACTATGCAGAGTGCCCAATTCTTCGTAGTATCCCATTTTCCAGAAATCTCACTGAAGCTGTAAAAATCAAACCCATTTGTTGAAGAAGAAATGGGATTTTCAATCAGTCAAAACGATTCATCTTCCACTGAATCATCACCCCATCGCCACACTCGCAAGATCTTTCTTTTCTGCAACTACATCATACTGGGTTTAGCCTCGAGTTGCATTTTCCTGACACTCTCTCTCAGATTAGTGCCGTCGCTCTGCGGATTCTTCTTGATCCTCCTCCACATCTTGACCATCGCCGGCGCAATTTCGGGCTGCGCCGCCGCCTCTTCCGGGGCGGGGAAATGGTATGGAGCTCACATGGTTTCCACTGTCTTGACCGCGATCTTTCAAGGCTCTGTTTCGGTGCTCATCTTCACGAAAACCGGCGATTTTCTCGGGAATTTGAATTCTTACGTGAGGGAAGACGATGCCACTCTGATTCTGAAATTGGGCGGCGGATTGTGCATTGGGATTTTTTGCCTGGAGTGGGTTGTCTTGACACTAGCGTTTTTCTTGAACATGGAAAGGGGGGATGGCAATTGCGTCGGTGTCGGCAGCGGCACGGGGATGCTGACGAGGAGAAGTGCTAAGGTTCAAGATGGGGAAGATTTGAAGGATTGGCCATGGCCATTTCAAGTTTAATAAATGTTGAATGAAATTTCTTTACATATTATTTGATTCATTGTGTTTTGAGTGTGAATGATTCAATGGGATTTAGTTGCAAATGATGATTGCACTAGCTGCTATGTAATTTTCTGAGAACGTTTTTTTTTTTTTTTGTTGATGTTGTTTTAATGGAATGTTGCAATTCTGCAACTTTTGGTCTGGATCAGTGTTGATTGTTCTTTGCAAGTTTGCAGGATAATATAAACTGTGGATAATTGAATCTGAATGTTTGTGTTGAGAGAAAGAAAAGCATACAAAACTTCAGTCAGTTGATACAAAGCTTATTTGATTTTTTGGAGCAAAGAAGCCAGAAAAAGAGTGTTATATAGGGCACCATAAAACCCTGATTAACTCCCACTTCTCTTCTGAAAAGTACACTTCGCCAATGATGCTTAGTTGGTCTTTTCGAATGATCAGCCACACGGGGATTGAGACACCACGGTCCAAATGCCCTTTGCAGTTTTGGCTGTTATATATCCGTAGTTGGGATTTGTTATTTCTTTGTGATCGTAACAATAACTTCAAACAGTGGAAAGAACGGGAGTCGAAACTGCGGCAGTTAACAAATTTTGCAGCCTTCAAAATAGGAACTAAGCCAATCCATTCTAATGGAGGATTATCTTGCAGGAAAAGCAAGAGGCTGAGGACCAAATTGTTGTTAACTCAGTAGAAGATAAGGAGATAAGATCTCTATCCCATTTAAAAAATATAACTGTTTTTCGAGTCATAAAGATATAATTGTTTTCCGAGTCATAAGATACTACTCTCAAAATAGGACTCCAGAGTTTGATACAACTATTTTATGAAATAAAAAGTAAGGGTTTAGCAATACAACTAATTCTAAATTTCAAAATACACTAAAAACATACTAACTCTTTATAAGGGACAAAAGAATATATAACAAATCAGGCTGAAAGCAACCATTGCTGGAGTTCATGAAGATTCAAAAGGAAACTAAAGTAGTTAAAGAGAGATAACATAACACACTAACATCTTTCCAACACAAGTATGATATAAAAAGCAAAGTCACCAAAAACCAAGTATGTACAAGATTTAGACACACTAACAAACCATCTTTTTAATACAAGACAAAAGATTATTTGGACTCTCAGATTACCAGTACTAGTCTGCAACTACTTCAATACCAATACCCAGCATTCACCCCAACCCCCGACCACCCCACCAGCAGAAAATTGGCACATAGAGTTTACAGCATCACTTCTTTGTTGAAAATCCAGCTAAAAGGAACAGATGATGCCTGCTTGGCCCTAGCTGAGGCTCTCTCCTCCAACTTTCTGAACCTTGCTGGCAGTCCACATACATAGTCCTGCGCTTTCCGCCCCTCGCCCGAGAGCCCGGTCAGTTTCTCCACGTTCCATCTCCCAACCAGGAATTCCATTATATCTGCATAGTCCCTGGCAGTGTAGACTCCAAGCCGCTGCGCCACGGATGAGAAATGTTCGAAGAGGTTCTCATCCTTGCCATCAAACATCAGGTGGGCGGGCATTGAGATTTTCTTCCTCATCATGTCGGCAAGACCTAGCATCGTGCCATCCGGGTCGATCTCAAATAGCTTCTCAATGATCTTGGTATATGCAGTTTCGTGGCGCTTCTCGTCTGCAGCAATTATCCCACATATTTGTGCCAGTTTCATGTCACCGTGTTCCTTCGCTTGCCTGGCAGTGTTTCCATGTGAAACAAAGGTCGCCCTCTCTTGAAATGAAGTGTAGATGAAACCAAGATAAGGGTTGTTTTCGGTACGAGGATCCTAGAATCACAGAAACAAAGTTAAAACAAATGCAAATGTTGTTCAAGAAAGCAGCAAACCTCGAGCTGAACCAATCAAATGATCCATAAAACAAGAGTACAAATTAAAAATCAACAACACAAAAGGGCCAATCAGAATTCTAAAATTAAAATGGACAGGCAGAACACCATTTTCCTTACCATCACAAGATACATTCAAGAACTGAAAGGCCAACTCCAGAAAGACGAGATTGGAGTGGTAGCAAAAATGAAAAGGATCACGAAAGACGGCATATTAACAATAACAAAAATATTTAAGAAAGAATTACTCAAGGTAGCAGAAAAAGAATCAATCAAGTCATAGGATTGCAAAATGATGGGGAAAAATAACTATCCAATTAATATTGTCGGATGCCGAAACATCATCCCCTACACCCTTCTTTAGAAGAAGGAAAGAACATGTATTGAGCCTATATGGATAAACAAGAGATCAAAAAAGAATCAATAAAGAGCTTCCCCTGGAATTTTACCAAAAACTTATTAATCTTCACATTGGTTGTATATGCACATAGAAAAGGTAAAAAGATGCATATCTCACCATTCCAGAACCAATTAAGTATTGGGTCGTTTTCTCAATTTGCCTCATGTCCACCCTTCCAGTAAGATAAAGATACTTATTGAGAAGATCACCATGCCTGTTCTCTTCAGCAGTCCATGCCCTGGTCCAGATAGCCCAGGGAGTGTCGCTAGCGCCAGTCTCATCTTGAACTCCATCGAGAGTGTTAATCATGGTCTGGTAAGTCGGAAGAGCTTCTTCAGTGATCATATCTCCAACCAACACCACAAAATAGTCATCCGGAATTCCCTTGGCCCTTTCCCTGAGTTCCATGACCTGTTCCTCAAACCCTTCAGATGCAGGGTCAGGCAGGAAATCACTGGGCTGCCACGATTTCTCGACATCCTTTAGGAGCACCAAGATGTTATCTTCAGCCCACTGGTTCAGAGATTTGAAGATCTCGCGCTTTTCGGGCGGCATTGAGTGAGTCACTTGAACATGCACCTCACGAGGTGGAGCAAAGGGCTTTTTGGTGCTTCCAACCTCCCTGTATACAGGTTATCATAAGCTTAAAATCATTCTCATAGAAAGAATAAACCAACAAACAGCTAAAATGCAAAATGGCTGCCCAACACTACCAATCACAGTTCTTTTGAGCCTTGAAAGATAACTTTTTCTTTCCCAATAATACAAGGTGTAACAGGTTCAACATTTAGGTAAACGTTTGAAGACAAGAAACCGACAAAGAACAACATAAACCCTGAGCAGAGTAACGACAGAGAAAATTATTGTCCCAGGAACTTGGAGTACAAAAGTAAAGAGGGAATCTGGGATAATGTAAGAGGAACAAAAGAGAGTGTTAGAAAGTCAAGGAGAGCAACTAATAATGCAGCAGAGCAGAATCAAACAATTCAAGAAATCAACCACCAGCTAGAGACACACAAGTTTACCTGTACTGCCAAAATCATATCAACATATCAAGTACAAAATACTGCCAAAAGATCAAAACTAAATGATTGAGTTTGCGAATAAAAGCCTGAAAATCAATTTAAACAGGAATAACTTAATTCACATTTTATACAGTAACTGTTATTATAATACAGATAGTTTCATCAAATATTAAATAGAAACCAAGAAGTAAAGAAATAAGAAAAACATGCAGAGTCAAACTAAAATTTTAATTTCACTAAAAGTAGGCTCAACATCTACATCAGGAAAAGATTCAAACTTTGGTAGCATCTTCCTCAAAGGAGTCTACCTAAACTACACGTGCAGCTTAAGAATATACAGTATAAATTTAGATAGTGGAACAAATGAACAGGAGTAAATAAAATAACTAAGAAAAAAGATCTCAAACAAAACAATTACATGCCAATGTGCACTGATTGAGTGAGAAATCCGTGCATGCAACCATTCAAATTGAATCGACATACAACCAGAGACCGGAAGATCAATCAATCTCCTTGAAAAAACAGACAGAGAATTGCTCGAGACTGAAATCGGTTTTGGATGAACTACAGAGAAGAAGAAAATATGATTTTTTCGCAGGAAATTGAAAAAAAAAAGAAAAAAGAAACTATTTGAGATACTTATAACTGAAATCAAGCTAAACCCAAATCCCAAAACCAATAGGAGAGAAAGAAAACAGATTTATTGATTATGAATCAATTCATGCTCATCATACAAAAATGAGCACAAATTCCACAGAAAATAAACAGCACAAATTCAGAGGTAACCCAATCAAGAAATGAGGCAAACAACAAAGCACTTCTTGATTAGAACCCAATGTATATATCCATTGAAAAAAGAAGAAGAAGAAAAAAAAGAGGGAAACAAAAAAAGAAGAAGAAGAACCAAGTGCCCCGGGAACTCACAATGACGGAGAATGAAGAGTTGAAGACATGAAGACTCTGGGAGATCTGCTAGGCTTAGACCCATTTGGAAATGCAGAAACTTGAGCGGTCGGGAAGCTCAACACATTGAGTTTCAATGCCATTTCTGAGTTTTCGACAATTCCTATGCTCAACAGTATCCCGCTTCTCCTGTCCCTCCTTTTTCGGATTTTCCGAGAAACACACAGTTTTCTATTCCAAATTGGTTTAGTCGTTGAGAAAGCAAACAATGGAGGAGGAGTAAAGGATCAAAATCAAAACAGCAAAGAAAGCAGTTGAAGATCAAATCAAGAGGAATTCAAAGGGGGGAGGTGGGGGTGGCTGGCTGCTCAGTACACTTCACGCAGAGTCAAGCACTATTTGTATGTATATATATAGGAGGATTCTACGGGACATGAGACTCTCCGTGCTTAAAGGGTGCGTTTGGCCCGTTAAAATGATAAGTGGAGCATTTTATTTGGAAATTGATGAATCTTTCAAAAGGAATTTTAAATTGGCTCTTAGAAGGCGTTTAATGTGCAAGAATAGAAATTAGAATGAAGTATAATAATTTATTAATGTACAAACCAAACGTATGAAGTTTAATCGTACAAATTAGATATTCATTTTTCAATTCGGTTCACGCGCGTTAAACGCATTTAGAGAATATAGTATCTTAAATGATCAGATTTCTATATTAACATAACGTATGAATATTAATAACAAAAATTATTTGCCCATTCTTCATTCACATTCGTGCGCTTCTCATTCTTGTACGTTAAACACACCTAGAGAGTGAGCGGGAGAGTGAGTGTACAGTGTAGAGGGTACTGGTGTAGGATAGGGAATTGCCCACGAGGTTTCCTGAAATCAGTGAAATGCCAACTGGAAACTGGGGTTTGTTTTTGGTGCTCGTGGTTTTGGAAGAACATTGGTTACCAAATACTGTGGTCGACTAGTTTTCCATTTCCTTTTGACATTTTTTGGGTAAGAAGAATGATCTATTTTTGACTTTTATGCTTTTTATTTTTGTTTCTTTCGTGTCTGTTTTTTTTACTGGATATTTGAATTTTGATTTTTAAAAAATAATTTTATATTGTAAAAAATGTTTTAAAAATATAAAAAGGTATAATTGAATATTAAAAATTTATTAAATTTACTGTTGAAATTTAAACGTAAAGAACAGGCAAAGGAATTATATAGTACGGCTCTTTCTTTTTTTTTGTCTTCTTTTTTTTTTCCGTTTTAAACATTTATTAATTTATTACTAGTGTTGAGTATTTATTACTTAAGTCCTACGCAAAACAAAGCAGGTGAGAATGCCCGCGACAAATGTCTCACAGCTACCTTCCACTTCCACTGTGCATAAGAGAATTTTATTTTTTATTTTCCTATCTATTGTGCGTGACGGTTCAATGACGTTTGCGTGGTGAGTTTAATATTTTTATATTTAATGTCTTTTAACTGTTTTGGTCTCTAACATTTAGAACTAACTCTTTTAATTCTTAATTTTTACCTACTGAACATTTTGATTCCTGAATTCTAAATCTAACGGGATATGTTAAATATGTATTCTCACCCACTTTTTTTTTTTACTAAATATTTATAAGGCGATGAAAGGGAAGATAAATATTTAAACAAAATTATTCCTTATTGCAATGATCATAGTATGGGTTTCAGTATGCATCTTTAATAAATTTTGTTCCATTCAGATGACAAGGGACTAAAATATTCAATGTGTACGAGTTAGATATTGAAATACTTAGTTTCGAAAAATATTAGTGATAGAACCATTAAAACAAGGAAAAATGGCACTTTTAGTCCTTTTCGTTTGGGCATGTGGCAATTTTCGTCCCTTACGTTTCAGCGTGGCGAAAATGGTCCATTATGTTTGCAAGTGTGGCGTTTTTAGTCCATATTACCGGTTATAGCAAGTTTTTAATGGTCAAACTTGCGGTCAACGATTTTTAGGACCTTTGTGAAATAAAAAAAAATAATTGGGGCTTTCTTACAATTTCCATATTCTTTAGTGGTCCAAACATTAATTTCTTTCCCAAATTTACTATTCATCTTCTTCCCCAAATTCATCCCCCTTTCTACTCCCTCCTCCGCTGCAGTCCGCCGCCCCTCCCTTCTCCCTACTCCTCCTCTCATCCTCCCCTCCTCCACCGCTAAAACCACATCAACCCTTTCTTCCAAAACCATTTTCTGCTTCAATTTCTGGCGCGGCCATTCAAATTGAAACTCCTCTGCTTCCACTTCCTCCGCGGGTCATGGATGCGCCGGTGGAGCCAAGAATCAACAGAGCATTTCATCTCAGTTCATGGTGATTTTGTTTTTGGATCTGGGTTTTTTGTCGGGTTGAATCTCTAATTTTGTTGCTGGGTTCTTCAAATTTCTTATTTAGTGAATGATTGATTTTTTTTTTTTCTTGGTATTCGATGATGGGTTAAAGATGGTGATGACACTGGATGGTTTCTTTCTCTGTTTTCCTTTTCCACGGTGAAAGATTGAAATTCCTTTTCATTTCGGTTTGAATTGCTTATATTGGCTCGGGTGGGTTCTTGAATTAAGAATCAAGAAATTGAGCTTTTGTTTCTTTGATTTCCTACCAAGCAGATTGTGATTTTGGCTCCAGTGGGTTTTCAATATTTGAGCCAAGTGGCTGGCACAAATAAAATGGTAGAGGTGGTTTTGGTAGTGGTGGGAGTTGGATGTGGTCAATGGAGGAAGATGGAGTAGAAATGGTTCTAGAGGAAGTATTGAAAGGGTAAAGGGTAGGCTTCCATCCATGAGTACATAGAAATGCAGAGCTTCCATTTCTTCAGGCTTCATTTTTTTTTTTTTTTTCTTCAGTTTATTAAGAAATCGTTTTCTTCAGTTTTATTTTGAGAGAAATGATTTTGGAAAAAAGGGTTGAGGTGGTTTTAGCGGTGGAGTAGGGGAGGATGAGAGGAGGAGTAGGGAGAAGGGAGGGGCGGCGGACTGCAGCGGAGGAGGGAGTAGAGAGGGGGATGAATTTGGGGAAGAAGATGAATAGTAAATTTGGGAAAGAAATTAATGTTTGGACCACTAAAGAATATGGAAATTGTAAAAAAGCTCCAATTATTTTTTTTATTTCAAAAAGGTCCTAAAAACCGTTGACCGCAAGTTTGACCATTAAAAACTTGCTATAACCGGTAATATGGACTAAAAACGCCACACTTGCAAACATAATGGACCATTTTCGCCACGCTGAAACGTAAGGGACGAAAATTGTCACATGCCCAAACGAAAGGGACTAAAAGTGCCATTTTTCCATTAAAACAACATATGCAAGGGACCAAAATTGAACTTTACCTTCTGAATAATGACGTGTATGTTATTTATTGAATTAATGTATTGAAGTATCATGTATCATTTTTACGCAATGGACTGTTGAGCTTAGCATTTGGAGTATCCCATTCGATTTTTAGGTGATGAAATATTAAACTTAGCTTAGGAATGAAGAATCACTTACTGTTTTTAGGTGTTGAACTATTGAATTTAGCATCTAGTGTCGTTTATATGTTAAAACAATAAATATCTTGAGTATTGAATTTATTGTTGAAATACCTATCATTTGTTAAGTGTTGAAGTATTGACTTTAATCTTTAAAATATTGAATATAGGTATTGAAATATTGCGGCTATGTTAAAATGACAAATATCGTCTTTATTGAAACAAAACATGCATAACGAATTTAGTTGTTAAAATATCATATGTCGAACCGTTAATCGGTCACACATACGGACTCCCTCCAATATATTCTCACTACCTATACTCACAAATATAATTCTTTTACCCAAACATAAAATGTAATCCGGTAGATTTGAGTCTAACCGAAGAGTTTTGCTTCTAAACTGTATGATTTGAATGAGATATAATATACAATATTTAAAATAAATAATTTTTTTTCTCGTTAATTTTTGAAGTGTGAATTGAAAAATAAAAAAGAAAAAAAGAAAAGAAAAGTGAAGTCCACATTACTCCTTTTCAGTTGGAACGAAAAGAGTCAAATTAATTAGCTGGAGATTCAGCACAACTAGATTGTACGGTAGCATGTGAATATCCGCCCAAAGAATCTCTACAACTACGGTCCCCACAAAACATGTAACAGCCCCGGCCCCGACCTCCCTGTTTGGACCGAAGACGCGACTGAGATACCTGCTTGTTTCGCACTAAAACTCATTCAGGATATAAGAATACTAATAATTATACACTAAATTGAAATAAGATACATTTTAATTACCGAAATACAAGCTCTGTTATATATTACCAAAATACAAGCACTATTTCACATTATTACAATAGTGCTTTAAAACAATAAAACTAGATTCTTAAGTAATATTACAATATTATCTTCCAAAATCTAATCCAAAAGGTTCTTCATCAGCTTTCCCTTAGTAGCGATTATATCCAAACATCTGTTACATGCAAAAGGTTTAGGGATGAGCTTCCATAAGTTCAGTGAGGTCGCACTAATAAAATATTACCGAATAAACAATTACCGGCACGTAGCAAATATTTCCTAGGCAAGCAAGGGGGAACACGTAAGGAATAGAAAGAGCATAATCAGCAAGCTATAACGAGGATCTATGTGATCTTTCGTTAAGCATTACTAATTATACTTTACCTGTGTTAGACTGTGTTGGAATGGACGGCGGACACAATACACGGTGTGTCGCCTCATCAACTACGCCAAAACACTAGTGCACATGCACCGGTGCACGGAACACTGTGGCATACCTCGAGATAATACCGGAACTCGACCTCTTCAGCCATTGAGTCAAACGTTCAAGCCTGACGCTGACACGCTTGATTTCAAAGAACTAAATAGGCTTTGGGAACCCCAAATATGACACTCACGTAATAGGAAACACGCAAATAGCACGTAACATGGTGTACAAACACGGGTGCACGGGAACATTTCATGCTTGACACTTAACTCAGAAATACACGATAACTTGCATTCACACAACAAATTTTAACAGGTATTTCAATTATTCACGTAACTCAACATTTAAGACCATTTACATACATATAACATATTTAGAAACATTGTACACTTGGAAGGACATAATCACATATTCACGTATAAGTATACATTTCACTAAACATATCAATGAAATCGGTAAAACATGCTAACTCATTTATTTACTCAATTAAAATATTTAACTCTTTTAGTGAGAACACTCACCGTGAGTCTCTAATACTTTTGGAGCAAATATGTATTAAATTAAGTTTGTTTTAATAAAGTAATTTCAATAAAAATTAAACTATAAAAATAACTTATTTATTAACTTCCTTACTCCCAACTTTTCCCCAAATCTTATTAATCTTAGGTTTCTCTTTTTCTTCATTTATTTCTTTTTTCCATTTTTAGCCCATAATCTTTTTTTTCCTTCTTATTTTGTTTATTTCCTATTCTTCTTACAAGAACATGCATACAATAACTATTTTTTTTATTTATTTTAATAAAGCATATGTATTTGACCAAAACTTTTATTTCCTCTTTATTTTATATTATCATTAACTAAACAAAATCAATTCTAACTATACATATTTTTCTTTAATTCATTTTAATTAAAATCATTCCTATAAAATATATACATTTCTAGTAATTCATAATATCTATATAACATCTAAAATCATATATTCAAATTAAAATTTAAGGAAACTCATAATTTTATAGTTTAAACTTATAGGTACTAAAAACTGAATTCCAAAATCAATATAATTATTATTATGTAATTCAAAAATATGAAAATTATTAACTCATAATCAAATTTATTAATTCCATATAATATAAAAGCTTGTTAGATATACAACTATTATAAATAATTCCTCAAATTTTACAAGAAAAGCTAAATAAATAATACCTTCTTGAAAGCTTTGTATTTCCCTTATTTTCCTACTTCTTCACTCTTTCTTCTCTATTTCCCTTCTTTCTTTCTCTCTTCTCCTCTTCTCACGGTTTTGCTATGTTGTTGTTCTCTTTTCTCTCTTTTTCGGTTTTCTTCTCTTTCCTTTCATTTCATTTAAACTAACTAACTAACTAACTAACTAACTATATATATATATATATATATATATATATATGTATATAGGAATGAACCTCTACCGCCTCTTCCTTTTCTTTTATTTTATTTAATTAATTAGTCAATCAATTAGTTTAGGGATAAGCTAGCCCCTATCTTTGACTACTTTTTTTTTTTATATTAATTTTTCAACACTTATCTTCTCTCTTCTTCTATGTGTGTATGGTGAGTCATGTTTATTTATTTATTTATTTATCTTATTTAATTATTATGTTTATCTTCTTCTTTTGTCTTTTCTTAAATATTTAATTATAATTTTATCTATTTAAATTTTTAACATTTGGTCGTATCGAATCTTACACAACAATATGAGTCGTTTTATTTTCTCTACTACACATTTAACTAGTTTTCTATATTTATAAATCCTAAAATCTTGAAATTACTCTTAATAATTCAAAACTTAACTTTAAATTTAGTGTTAAAAGTACGGGGCATTACAAAACAGGCCACTTTGTTAGGCATTTTTTTTCCTTCTGGGAAAATGACATTTTTGATATTAAAAGTTTGGACTGTTTGCAACTTTAGTACTAAAAGTTTACTTAGTTTTAAACTTGTGCTTTATGTTTATATTTTGGTGCATTTTTAGTAGCAATACCTGCTATAGCAGGTTTTACGTAGTCAAACTGAAGTCAAAGTTAATTTGGGGGTATTTTATAAATTCTACAATTTTGTGGGGCTGAAAATATAAATTTTCTAATATTATTTCCAAAACATTTTCGCGTTTTTTTTTTCCTCCTAAGTCAACGTACAAGTTTTCTTCCGACCGAGGAGAAATAAAATCGCAAAAATATTTTGGAAATTATGTTAGAAAATTATATTTTCAACTCCCACAAAATTGTAGAATTGTAAAATACCCTCAAATTACTGTTGACTTCGGTTTGACTATATAAAACCTACTATAACAGTTATTGGTACTAAAAATGTAACAAAGTATAAATATAAAGCACAAGTTTGGAACTGCGTAAACTTTTAGTACTAAAGTTGCAAACAACCCAAACTTTTAGTACTAAAAATGTCATTCTTCCTTTTTCTTCATGATCCAGAAAGTTCTACTTACATAAATAAAAGATGTTAAATAACAAGTTTTAAAATAACTGATGTTTAAAAAAAAACATAAATTTGTTTTCAACTTATCCTTGTGCTAGTAGTATGGATTACCACTCAAAGACTCCTAATAGTTTTAAATTACAATAGTTAAAGGTTATTTTGTCATTTAAACGAAATTTTAATATATTCTTAGTATGTCTACAAAACTCAAAAACCACTTTTATTCTTGACCCGAGTAATATATGAGAGAAAATATTAATACCCCTCTATTCTATTATACTTAAAGTTATTATTTGTTTGTAAATAGAAATTCATATTTTTAACAATTTATAATCTTGTTAACATAATAACTTATAATTAAGTGATTCACAGTTTTTTTTTTTTTTTTGATATTAAGATTCACAGTTAATTACCACTTAAGAAGTAAGAATGTAAATTAAAAGAATAGTAATAAATTACTTATCTTAATTTCATAATAAATTATATATTTTATGAATTTAAATATAAGTAATGAGATTGGTAATTTTTTTTAATGAATATTATACTAATATTAAAAAATAACTCTTTTATAGTAACTAATAAACAAAATAAAATACAGTATTATTTACGACTCTCTCCGTTCTATTAGAAGGGTTCACTTTGACCAAACTTATTATGAATGTCACGGTACAATACCTAAAATAGCTAATTTAACACTTTTTATTCCATTTATATTTTTACTTATTAAATATGGACTAATTGTAGATCACACATGATTATATTAGTAAGAGTATGTGGAGTAAAAATTTGAAAGTGGTCTCTTTTATTGAAATAACAAATATTTTTGAAGTGAACTCTTCTAACGAAACAGATGAAGTATACTATTTGATTAGATTCATGGGGTGTATGAGGCTGTTGTTAATGCCAGAGCATCTTTTAGCATCCAGAGCAAATTTTGATCAATTTACCTAGATTGCCCTTCATAAAAAACAAACAAAAAATTTAAAGCAGCCCTCCCTCTTCTGATATCGCCGCTATCCCTTTCCTCCCCCTCTTTCACCTTTCTTTCTTTGTGCCATTAATTCCTTTATGCCGGTATCAGATCTCCTTCTCTTTTCCTCTTCACCATATCATGATGAAAGCATAACTTTTGACCACAAAAAGCCATCTCTCCTTCTCTATCTATCTGTTTTGCAATTTCTAATAACAGACTAGCAAGTATCAATCACGTAAAGGAAAAGAGTGAAAATTTGAAAATTTATGCACTATTCTTTTCTTTTCTTTTCATGAAGGCTTTGGTCGGTGGATCAACTTCTCGCCCTTCAAGATTGGCTCAATTGCATAAAGTCTATACATATATATACAATAATTATCCCAAATGTAGAATATTTTAACACTTGGATTGGATGATTCATAAATTAACTAGCATGAATTTCATTTAACCCAACATTCAGGTGTTAAGAGAATGGTCCCTTTTGTTGTCTCTATAGTTTCTTTGACCCACGGCATCGTCCTGTATTGCTGCCCGGTCAATCTTCCGGACCAATATAGGGATGCCAACAGCAGGCAGCACTGTGCCGATGAATATTGGAGCAGTCACTTGCTTTGAAGTTTACAAATTTTCCGACTAAAGGCGGTATAAGTAATCGATCTTGTGTTTTTCATCATCTGTAACAGAAGAAGAAGCATCCCATATTGGCCTCAAAGCAAATGTCCTCACATTTTTCCGGGCATTTCACCTTGTCCAAACATCATCGACCAAGAATCTGAATCATATCCCATATAAATTAATTTTGATCGCGAAGCCATAGTCATTAACCTTAATTCTTTTGTTATTGGTAAACAAGAGATGCCTCAACTGTGAAGAGGAGGCAAACCAACAAAAAATGATGAAGAGGAAAAGAGAACGAGATCTTATACTGGGGAATTGTAAAGTTGAAGAGATTGGGGGGGAGGGGGGGGGGTGGCGGTGTTAAGGGAAGAAGACGGGGAGGGAAGGATAGCGGCGAAATAAGCAGATTGCTACAAAATTTTTATTTGCTTTAATTTTTTTATTTTTTTATGAAGGGCACTTCGAGTAACTTAACCAAAGTTTGCTCTTGATGCTAAAAACTGCTCTGGCAATAACATTAGCCTACACAAAATTGTCTGCTCAAACGCGTTGAATAAATTTTCAAATAGGACAGGGTGCTAATTACTAGTACATATTTTTTAGTTCAAATAGTTCAGTTCATTTTTATAATTTATTTTTGCTTAAATAGAGTACTTCAGTTTCAATTTTTTATTATTATTTCTACACTCTATTAATATAATAATATGTAGTTCATAATTAAATTAGACTTAAAAAGTAAGAATATTAGTGGAATAAATAATGACAAATTAGTTAGTATAGATGTTGTACCTTGAACTCAGTAATAAGTTACTCCTTCAGTTCCATTAGAATAGTAAAGTTTCAAAATATTTTTTTGTTTTATTAGAATAGTCAAATTTTAATTTATTTACTTCTCATACAATTATTAATAAAACTATGGTTGGATTACAATTATTCCATATTTAGAAAGTAAAGATATTAGTAGAAAACATAGTGACAAATTACTTATTTTATCTGTTGTACCTTGCATCCCATAAAAAGTTGTAAATTCACCAAATTTGATCCTTCTAATCGAGCGGGTAAAGTATACACTTTTTTAAATGGATTATTGTAATGGAACGAAGATAATGCTTAAATAGTTATCATTCTTTTAAATTAAAGAATTAATTGTAAAAATTATCCCAAACCTTTTCTCAATTATAAATTGACTTCTGAACTTTTAGTTATTATAATCAACCTTCTCAGGTTCAAAGTCACAGTCTAGCTGTTAATATCACCCACCAAGGTGGAAAAAATGTAATAGTGGGGTTGGCCCCAAATTCAAAAAATACCAATTTCTTGCAATGTAAGTAAATGTTAATCTTAATTTTATAATTTCTTTATAAAAAGACATAATTACTCACTTAATATTTCATCAAAACTACAAAAATGATATATTAGTATTGTTATCAAGTGAGTAATTGGATATGTTTATAAAGGAACTATAAAATTAAGAACAACATTTCCTTATATTGCAACAAATGGATAAAAGTTAAAATTGATTACAAATACTAAAAGTTTTACTAGAGCCAATTTACAATTGATGAAAAGTTCAAAATAATTTTCTGCGATGAACTCTAAATTAAAAGATCCAGTTTGTGAATGGCCAATGCTTTCAAATTTATGTTACAATGATTATTTGGTCGAAAAGGTCATTCGATTAATTTATTAATAAATCCCGAGTTAAATTAATAAAAAAACACAGACAAACCCAAAATAAAATTTAAAAAAAAAGCATAATTGGTGCAAAGGAAATGGGGGAGAAAAACGGGTCAAGTCGGATTAAACCCGATATAAACTTTTGGATCATTGACCCTATTCGAAACCCTTTCGGGTCGGACCATTGAATTTTGTGCATTTGGAATATAGGAAAGAGTCATAGAAAATGTCACGGATATTCTATTACTATACTAGAGTAAAATGCTACAAAAAATGAAATATTTCTCATCTTCAAAGCATAACTTCTTTATCGAAAATCCAGCTAAAAGCAACAGAAGCAGATGATGCCTTCTTCTTCGCCCTGGCCACGGTTCTCTCCTCCAGCTTCCTAAACCTCGCCGGCAGCCCACACACGTATTCCTGCGCTTTCCTCCCCTCGCCGGAAAGCCCACCGATCAATTTCTCCACTTTCCATCTTCCCACCAGAAACTCCAGTATATCAGCATAGTCCCCCGCGGTGTAGACTCCGAGCCGCTGCGCCACGGTGGAGAAATGGTCGAACAGATTTTCGTCCCTGCCGTCGTACATCAGGTGGGCCGGCATTGTGATCTTCTTCCTCATCATGTCGGCCAGACCCAGCATGGTGGCGTCCGGGTCGATCTCAAATAGCTTCTCAATGATCTTGATATAAGCAGTTTCGTGGCGCTTCTCATCTGCAGCAATTATCCCACATATTTGTGCCAGTTTCGTGTCTCCGTGATCCCTTGCAAGCCTGGCTGTGTTTCCATGGGAAACGAAGGTTGCCCTCTCTTGAAATGATGTGTAGATGAAACCCAGATAAGGGTTGTTTTCCAAACCAGTGGCCTAAATTAGAAAAGCACAAAATCAGGACCTGAAAGACTAAGAATGGATCATCCGTCCCACTTTTGGTATCTCATTTGAGGGTCTTCGTACACAAATGAGACACAGAAAACAGAGACAAATGATAGATAAGGAAAAAAGATGCATATCTCACCATTCCAGAACCAATTAAGTATTGGATTGTTTTCTCAATTTGCCTCATGTCCACCCTTCCAGAAAGATAAAGGTACCTATTGAGAAGATCACCATGCCTGTTTTCTTCAGCAGTCCATCCCCTGTTCCAGATAGCCCAGGGAGTGTCGCTAGCGCCGGTTTCATCTCGAACGCCATCGAAGCTGTTGAGCGTTGTCTGGTAAGTAGGAAGAGCTTCTTCAGTGATCATATCTCCAACCAACACAACAAAATAGTCGTCAGGGATTCCCCTGGTTCTTTCCCTGAGTTCCTTGACCTGTTCTTCAAATCCTTCGGATGCAGGGTCAGGCAGGAAATCACTGGGCTGCCACGATTTCTCAACATCTTTCAGGAGCACCAGGAGGTTGTTTTCAGCCCAGTGGTTTAGAGATTTGAAGATCTCGAGCTTTTCTGGTGGCATTGAATGGGTGACTTGACCATGCACCTGGCGATGTGGAGCAAAGGGCTTGTTCTTGGTGACCTGCCTGTAGTATACAGATTGAGTAAATCTTGAAATCATTCTCGTATAACAGATACTGATAAACAGGTTCGAAAAATCAGAGCATGTAAATCAAAGGGATGAGGCTAATTTTGCAAGTTTCTTCAGAAAGAAGAAGGCCATGATCGATCAGCAGAAATTCCAGGAACTAACCCACTATATAGTTGTACCTTTTGAAATCATGGCTAATTGAAAGTGGAATGATCAAATACAGGAAAAGTCTCTTCATTCATGACATGACACTTGAGTCTTCCAAACTCACAATTAATCTAGAGATTTCCAACATTATTGTACTGCGTTTTGCAACTTTAATCATTGTTGCTTTTACTATTTACTCTTAAAATTCTTGCTGAGATTGTTACCCGTTAAAGATAAACTCATCCAACATATTTTATAAAATATAAGAAAGTAACGATAATTCGAAGAACAGATTATAATTGAAAAAGAAAATGAAAATAAATTTACAGTACAGAATGAGTACAAATTTACTCGTTGGTGGGGGCGGGGCCGCCGTGGATGAAAATTAAAGCCAATTAAAGAGAAGGAAAATTCAAAGATGCTTTTAAGTGCTGGACCCATGCAATGCGGAAGTTGGAGGCTAACAATGAAGATGTGCCCACAACAACAGTTAAAAATTTAAAAAAATTGAATATTACGTGATACCGAAACGCACATAGTAATTTTTTTACTACAGTTTCGAATTAAATAAAAATAATAATAAAAAGGGAAAGTGGGGCAATTGCCCCACCACTCTTACGCGTGGTTCCGCCCACATTGCGTAAGAAATCCATGCATGCAACCGTTCAAATTGAAGCCACACACAAACAAATACATCAAGTTCAAGATCAACCGAGCTTTCTTAATATATATTTATATATATATATATATATAGAGAGAGAGAGAGAGAGAAATTCGGTTTTGAATGAACCACAAAGAAGAAGAAGAAGAATAAAAAAATCAAAATTAAAATAAAACCAGTCCAATTATATATCCATGCTCATCGATCGATCACTCAGTTCGTCAAAATAAATAGCGCGCGCAGTTTAGATTTAGAGGCAAACCGAACCCAATCCAATCAAGAAATAATGAATCTCAACCAAATTAATTCAGTTGTTAATTAAGAAACCCCATGCATTTATATATACTCAGAAATTAAATAAAAAGGAAAATAAAGGCTAGCTCACATATGCATGGAATTGGAGGCGGAGGAGGAAGGAATTCGCTGAGTTGAAGCCGCCATGATGAAGACTCCGTGAGATCTGCTTC
The DNA here is from genome assembly GCA_016801395.1 of Leptodermis oblonga. NCBI lineage: Eukaryota > Viridiplantae > Streptophyta > Magnoliopsida > Gentianales > Rubiaceae > Leptodermis > Leptodermis oblonga. The sequence continues at coordinate 5,618,183 of CM028756.1, read as the reverse complement.
TTGTGAGCTTGGCGTTTCCAGGGAAGCTCATCAAGCCGCCGAGTGTGAGTGCCGCCATTTTTCTCTTTCGAGGGTTTCTTGAATTGGGGGTTTAATTTCTGGGAAAAACAATTAATGAAGGAAGTTGAGAGAGAGAAGGGTAGCTAACAATGGAGGGAGGGAAGTTGAGTTGAGTTGAGTGAATGGAAAAGCTACAGAGAAATTGAATTAATACATATACCAACTCCAGTGTGTGCGCGTGCGTGAGAGAGAAAGCGGTTACATGCAACGCCAAATGCATATCTCTCTTTAAACAAAGATATCATAATTAATGAGTTAACTCACCTGACCGCTTCCGTAATTTACTCCCCCACCTGTCCAAAAATAGACTCACTTTTTTCTTTTATTTATTTATTTATTTTTTTTTACATACGTACGTATGGAATTTATAATTTTTTTTAATTTCAGTTTTTTGGTTTTTTTTTTTTAACGGTAGATTACGTACAAATATTACTACACTCATTTTATTAGAAAAATTAATAAAAAGGAATGTATCTGGGTGCGTTCAGAATAGGAGAATATGTGGAGGACTATTGGATGAGTTATTTTATAGACAATTTAGAGACCGTCCCTTCACATCACATAATGGAGAGAATAAAGGGAGTCGCATCTACATATGGAGACATTGGCATGTCTTAGGGCGATATAGTACTCCATTGCAAAAGGATGGTTACCACAGGTAATCATAGGTAGTCTACTTCTAGTCACTCAACTAAGGGTGACATCACAATCTCGCAAAGAGGTCCAGGAAATCCTAAAGTATATTAGGCGATATATTAACGCATTTTTAGGAATTGCCATCAGAAAAGTAGATAGATCTCATGTGTGAAACACATTTAATTTCAATAAGCGTTCTTCGGGAGCCAAAATCACAATTATAAGAAGAGGAGCAGAGTATTTAAGACTTTAAGTGAAGCACACATATTAACAACTAGGTATGGATTCAGTAGCTAATTTGATACGCGTATTTTTACCAACACACAATACATCATCTATTAAACTTGATACATATGTTTTCTTCACTTTAGGCGATACGGGACGCTTCTAAAATTGATACAAGTGTTTCTTTTCTTTTTTCTCGTTAAAGCGATACTTGTTAATTTTACATAAATATCAACAACTATACAGTCCCTTCGAAGACATCCAATCAACAACTATACTAGATAGACATCAATAATTAAACTCACAAATAAAATACATCAACAAATACTCTCAATACATCAAAAAGACTAAACTTAATACTCTACGACTAATATGTCAAATGATAAACACGAATATTGTCAGACTGTTAAAAACAATTTTTTTCTAAAAATTAAATAAATAAAACTTAAGTAGAAATAGAAACATTTTTTAATGGATATTTCACCACAAGAAAACATTATTTTCAATATATATGGACCTGTTTATTTTGGAAATGATTTTTAAATATAAAAAATATATTAAAATATAAAATAATAAAAAAAAATGAAATTAGTATAACCATGCTTATTATTGTGCATGAATCATTTCGTATGAGCAACAATCATAAACAAAGATGAACAATCGTGTTAAAGATTCTATCATGAGTCCAACATCCCCTGCACAGTTTCACTTCCAGTTCCTTCAAAAGTGGCACAAACTAAGCATTATACCAAGAGAAGAAAGATTCGACAAAAGTGGTTTCCACAGTAGAGTAATATTATACAATCCGGGAAATTGATATACCTCTCCAGACCTCTAAGTCTTAAGGTACATATCAATATCAAACGGCACTCAAGAGAAGCAAAATCTATCAAAGTTTAATGGTCTTGAGTTGCAGGACCAGGCCCCGGCCCCTGCCCCTGCCCCTGCCCCTGTGGTGGCTGACTCGAAGCTGCAGGCTTATGCAGAGCCTGTGGAGAGATTTCATTTGGATTAACAGACTTGCCAGTAGGGGGCAGGCACCTTTTTGAAAAGAATGTGGCAATGCTCTTTGTTCTTCTACTTCCCCTTTCTGCAAATTCATCAAGAAAATAAGGTGGATATCCCACCAACAAAGCAAAGCAACCCCACTTTTTTGCACTCAAAATCAATAGCATATAACTTCAATAGTGTAAATATACCTGGTGATATTGTTAAGCCAAGCTTTGCCAAAATCTCTTTCTTAACCTACATCGTCACAGCAGACACACATAAGCAACGAATATAAAGTAACACAGCAGTCCATATTATGTAAGCATACCATTCGTGTTCATGATTCTACAACTGCAGTTTTTTTGAAGAATAAGGCCATGCTAAGGACAGAATACCAAAGCTTCAACTAACTGTGGAAGTCATGTTCAGCCATTTAGGGTTTCGATTTTGACCACCTCAGACTGGTTCAACTAGCTAGAGTGTATGCCTCAAGCTAATAGGCAGGGTAAAATCACAGGCAAGGAAAATGGAACCTCCAAATCACACAATGATATATGAATGAGTTCAACTAACCTGCCAACGATTATCAACAAAGTCTGATATTTCTCGCACTTTGTTTCTCAGTTGGGACTTGGAGATGGCAGGAAATTTCTCTTGTAACGCTTCCACCACTTTGTTAATGCCATATGAACACGATTGGATGACAGGAACCTGAAAATTCAGAACAAAATATTATTTTAGCTGTGCAAGGTTAATACAAGAAATGGTATATTAATAAGCGAGAAAACTCAAATTCACACAATTGTCAGGCAAATGTTATAAAGGTCCTGATGAAAAATGGCTTCATGCTAATCAAACTCTAGAAAAATCATTAGAATCTTTTGATGCTTATTGCAAATCAAACTTACAATCTGAGGCAAATCAGAGTCCGATATCGACGGTGCACTTGCTGAAGCTGTGGAGCTGGCTTTTCTGTTTGAAGTAGAAGCATTTTCATCTTCTCTCTCACTACTAATTGAGATCTGTATAGATGGACCATCTGGGAATGCACATATACTCAGAGCTTGCAAACACGACTGCTGAAGTTTTTCCACACCAGTGACATTATCAGCTGAAAGCAAAGGGGCTTTCTCATGCATAAAGTTGAGAATTATCAAAGGTTGGTTTTTCCGAAGAGCGTGCTCTGTTAAATTGTGTAGATACTTTTGCTGTCGAAGTAGCAGATTGGATGTCTCATTTGGCATTGCCTCTTTGGACCTGGGTGTCTCATCATCCAGGTGAGTGACATCGGCCTTGTCGACTTCCACTCCCTACAACCCAAAACTACAAATCTTAGAAAGTTGAAAAAAACTAGAAATTTAAAAGAAGAAAAAGACAATGAACAGAGCACAATCCAACGGTAGCTGATAATTCATTTCATGTCAAGGTCTTTGGGCTAGACTTCAGGGATTCTTCAAACCTCATACATTTTCTACTTTTAAAATCCTTACAAGCAATTGAATGAAGCCTAAAAAACATTCTTCTCTCCTTAAGGTTTACAGTGTGCATAAGATGACAATAAAACAATTTAACATGCCTAGTAAGAAATCCTGAAACAATCTACTTACGGATTGCATACAGAAACTCCACAGCCCTACCATATAACAAAGGGAAATAAAAGACAAGCAAATAAACAGACATCAAAGCCCCGTGGGGCCAACCACAGCAAATTGAGAACAAAACGTGGATGACAGAAAGAAATTCAAAACTGAAAGGAGGATCCAAAATTTAACTCTCAAGTAAATTTAGGGGAAATTTTTGTCACATTCTTATTTGCTCAGGATAACTGTAACCAAACATGTATAAAGAAATCTCTGTAAAACTTTGGGCTGGTGATAGAAGAGAAAAGAAATTATTTATCTGCACTACTGATTTTACCAGAAATATTTAATTTAGTAACTAAATATATTCCGTTTCAAGGTTGAAAGTGCAAACAAATCAGTTTCCATAGCTGTGAACCAAGAAAAGAAAACGACAAATAAAGAACTATTATTCAACTGGCAATGGTCATACCTCATTCTCTGAGAGATATCCATCTGGAACAAAGAAGCCATCTTCTTCTTCACTGTCATCATCGTCATCAGCCCTAGAGCAGCCTTCATCCATACTTTCATCTCCATCTTTGCAATCTTTCTCACAATCTGACAAGCTTTCACCAGGTTCCTCCTGCACAATTGAATGCAAATCAAAATGCTTTCCATGTGAACCATAAGACAATTGGAGATTAACAAGTGTCATACAACTCATACCTCTTCCCATTCCTCATCACTGTCAATCTCGTAATCTAATTCTGGATCCTTAGCAAAAGGATGCCGTGCACTTATTACTTGACTGACAAGAGACAAAAGCAAGAAATGAGAACCCCTTTAAAGCAAGTAACCTCCTACAATGAAATTACCTTAGAACTGAGATTATTGTAGTTATTATTTAGAACAAGGCTCACCTTTTCTTCAATAAAACACCATAAAATGCGGGCCTGTGACTCTTATCAAACTGTAACAACTTTTTCCTATGCGCATAAACCTTGGTTTTAACAGTTGCGTTGTCTGTATTTGCAGGAGACAATCTACTATCAGTACTAGAGTCGACCCATCCATCAACATTAATCTCATCCTCACGACCTACTCCTCTATTTACAGACAGCTTAAGTTCCCTCACAAGCTCTTTTTTAGGATTTTGACGGAGAGTCCAATGCATATGTCTGTTTGAACGAATTGAATGGCCTAAGCAGCGCCAAGAGTTTAGATGCAGCCTGCAGAATGCAAATATAAGTAGGTATTCTTCAGGAACTACAATATTTGTATAAGGGCATCATTGACAGTGAGAGAGAAGGGGAAAAAAGAAGAAGAAATTCTCACTTCCATATATCTTCTTCCTTAGGTCCATCAGTAGTTGAAAGCACAGAGTCCATAGCCTGAGTAACAGATTCAAGTGACTCTTTGTTCCTCTGAGTAGGTGTAACAGGTGAGTCTTCATTTGAAGACTGATCATTCTTGGTAGATGAATTTGCTTTGCTTTTTCTAAGGAAACGCTCCATTAGTGTTGCTTGCTTTTGTAGAGAAAGTTGCTTTTTCATTTCAGTTTCCTCCTTCTCCTTACGTCGTTGATCCTTTTCGAGTTCCTCTTGCTGCTTTTTTAACAATTTCTTCATTTCAGATTCTTCTTTCTCACGCCGCCTCTCCTCCTTCTCTGCTTCATCTTGTAGCCTCTTTCGCTCTTTTTCCTTGAGAGGACATGGAAAGCAAGGAACATCACTTAAAGATAAGCTGCTGTATAAATGTTTTTATTGTTATACTCCCTCCGTCCCACTCAAAGAGTCCACTTTCAAAAAAAAGTTTGTCCCATTTAAAGAGTTCACTTTGAATTTATTTACATTACATACCCTTACTAATATAACAATGTGTAGTTCACAATTAACCTTTACTTCTATAGTAAAGATATAAGTGGCAAATATGGTGAAATTACTTATTTTAGGTGTTGTAACTCACAACCCATAATTAGTTGTACACATTTCAAAGTGGACTCTTTGAGTGGGACGGAGGGAGATCATTGACAATATGTTAGTGGGTCAACTATGGAAGAAAAAGAATGGCGGAAGGCACAAAATCTAATCAAACACAGGGAAAACTATAGCAGTTGTTGGAGCATAAACAAATACATGAAGTCTTACATTTTGCAACTTCTCCTTCTGCAGCTCCCGCTCCATCCTTCTCTTTTCTTTCTCCTCCTCTCGCCTGTTTTTCTCCAACTGCTTAATTAAAAGTTTCTCCTCTTGTTTGGCTTCTTTCTTTGCCCTTCATCCATTGAAAGAACACAATAAGATAAAGGAGAAACTTTACAAAACAAAGTAAACTAGCACAATTTGAAGAGACTTACACTTCAGCCCCAAAATTCTGCTCCATAGTATCAGCTAGAGTACGGATATCTGCCTCATTCAATACTTTACCTAACCTCTCAGAGGCTTTCATCAGCTCTTGGTTGTTCTGTTGGCTCTGGGATTTTTCGAGTGCTGCAATCATTCCTGAAAAAATTACAAGATCGGGAACCAACAATCAGTATATAGAAAACAATTAATCTGGATCATCATCATCACATTATTGAATGTCCCTAGATATCAATACCGCCAATTTCCTAGACACAAGGTACTTCATATGTCGATAAGCTTAACAAGGCTCCAAGTTAGAAAACCTTGTACAGTTCAATGTAAAATCTCAGAAAGCATATTCTGACGAATGACCCATAACTATCCCAAAGTGAACTACAAGTCAATCATATCAACTTATACTCGTTAAGAAAATGATAACTAACAACCCAACATAATCTGAAATATTCAAAGAACTCATTTCATCGAAGATAAGCCATATAGCGACACTGCTTGATCATAAACAAGAAGCCTAATAACTGTGCTCTAAGAATACATGAGAGTTTACATAAACCTTGCAATGAACATGCAAGTTCCTTCTTTTACACAGAAGGATCATGAGACACATGCAAGTTGAAATAGATTACGTCTAAAAAATTCATAGTGATTGAAAATTAACCCTTGCCCATGACAAAGGAACAATGAGTAAAATTTTAAGACTATTAGGCAAACATAGTTCATGTATTTTACTAGTGATGATGCATCATTAAAACTACGTACCAGAACCGCAAAAACCTTGAATTGCATGATTAAGTGTCTGATTCATAGAGCACTGTATCATAATCTACGATATAGACTTAGGAAAATCGTTCCCAAGATGTGATACCAACTAAAAATGAAGGAAATAAACTAAGAAAATTTAAAGTTTTGGGCCTGCTGGGTATCTCATCCAGCTGCTTCAGATGTCAACTTCAATTTTTATTTTTAATTCACTTGTAAAGCCAGTAATATGACATAGTGACTTTTGACAACTGAGTTAATTGGCGCGGGCCATCTTCCATATTGAATCCCCAATTTGTAGACCAATATTTGCGCATGTAGGAAAAAACAAGTTTCCTCTACTAAATCTTGCCAAATGTTACAAAGATGAAGAAGTGTGAAACAATTGCAACCTCAGCATTAAAGTCTGGCTATTCATAACCCCCAATTTTCTACTAGAAAACCAAATTAACTTTATGATGAAACAAGAAGTCAGAATTCACACATAATTTACCTGAAATAGCAGACACCCTCTCCTGGATTTTTTTCCTAATTGTCTTGCGACCTTTCAGCATGGCACGCATTGATTTAGGCACCCATTTCATATCTTTTGTCTGCACAATGATATTAAAGGGAAAATCAAGGAGAACGCTTCAGGCTCCCAAAAACCACACCATGTATGAAAATATCATGTCGCCATTACTAAGGAAAGAGCAAGCTTTGGGTAAAAGGGTAGCATCCAAATTGGGCACACAAAATATAACACAAATGACCTCTTACAGTATACAAATGAACGGAAATCTATTCTGCCCCCTGGCATCCAAATTGGGAGGTAACACAAATAATTTACATGTAAAATCAAGAGTGTATAAGTCAATCACCGCAGTTCAAAAACGGTAACATTGTTAATGCATGATTCTTTAATGATATTAACGCAGCAACATATTAGATGCGATAACTTTTGATATCCATATATGGGAACCAGGTGACACACGTTAGAACTTCATATATCAACACACCAAGATCCCTTTGAAACAATGTGAAATTATCCAGGAAAAAAAAAACCCACCAATAATAATTTTACAAGGAAAACCAAAACATAGCAGAAATGTAACACTACCTCCCAACACCAGAGGGCAGACTCTGAATCATCCTCCAAAATATTAGAATCCGCATCTGAAATTCCATAAGAAACCCTCTGCCCAATCGAAAGCACACGGTTTTGCACACTAATCAAGCTAGGAGCACCGCCACCGTCACCATTTCCATTCCCAATTTCCCCCTTGAGTTTCTCAAAAATCTCCGCCGCCAACTTGTTCAACGGCAGCCCACTCTCCTCCATCAACACCGCAGTCGCCGCATCCACATTATTACCACACTCGCTTCCGTCACTAACCTTTTTCCCATTAAGTTCCTTGAAAAAATCGAACAGACTCTTCATCTCCTCGCGCAAACACCCGATTCTGGCTAACTTCCCTTCGGCGTCGAGGGTCAGTAACGGGTCGGACAAAACTCCGGCGCCGCCACCTCTCTTCCTCTTGAGTGTCTTCTTCTGGTCCGAACCGTTCGTTTCCTCGTTCTTCGTCGCCTCGTCCACATCCATGGCTATTAGCTCTCCCATACCTTCCCCCTCGATTCAATTTTCGCAAAACCCTAATCGATTAACAGCACAACACATGCACTGAAGAACAAGGCAGCAAAAAGGGGGGAAAACACACACAAATCTTACAGATTTGGATGAAGAAAGACTGCACTGAAATGGAAATGCGTTGAATTGGGGTTTACTTCTCTGTGATTTTTGAGGAATATATAGTTTTATATTTATATTTATCGTGTAGAATGAAGTAAAAATGGAAATACGTGACGAAAAAATAAAATAAAAAAGGGAAATGTTAGTAACAAAATTTCATATTCCCGCCACTAAGGCTTTCAATTGGCGCCATTCGTTTTTTTGCGGGATGTAGGCGAAAATTGTGTTCGGATAAATGGGCTACGTTGGCCCACTTCAGTTATCATTTGGGCTAGAATTGGGCTCGTCCGAAAATATATAAATTAAAGGGATAATTACATATAATATAATAATACGAGTTATAATTTGTACTCCACTTTAGTATGTTTCATCCCTTACAACATACAAAATCTCTCTGCTCTCAATTATATTCTAACCTCTTATTGAGTTCGCTTTGTCTAGTACGAAATATGTCTGACATGCCCTAATCTACTACAAAACGTCTATTTTGTATTTATAATAAATCTAGAGAAACTGTATTAGATTCAGTTTCATAATCAATATCAGAATTAAAAGGTCCGACCCAATACTAATTATATTTGAATTTTGACGACATACTCCAACAAATTAGTATATATATTAGAATATTGGATCTCTTAAATGAATTAGTAAAATTTATGTGATATTTTATTAAAGATGTGGGTTTCAAATACATATGATTTTAGTGTTATAATTAATATTAGCCCTGAAATGAAGTATGAAATTTGTGTAATATTTCACCAACAATGTGAATTTAGACAAATTTATACAGTTAATATTGAGGCCTCTGAATTTTTTGAACCCTGAACATCTGCGCAAGTGGCACACCTTCAGAGCTGACCATGAACGTATATATAAACAAATAAATATATATTATTTTAATTTTGACGATTTTCAAAACACATATGAAAGAATTTTGATCTAAAAAATAGCTTTCTCCCAGATGAATCAAGATTTTTCTATATCCTTTCGAAATATAATTAGTCGTGATCCATAATTAACTTACACATATAAGTAATGACATTAACAAAAGTTATGGGTGACACACTGACATTCGAGTCGTACATTAGGTTGGTAGATTGCTTATAACATGCATGCAAAGTTCGATTCGGGTTTTAATTTGACGTTAGAGATTCTAAAAAATTATCTCTTGACAATGGCAATCGGGACATGTTTTGAGCTTGCAAATGACTAATAATGTGTTAGGTTCGATTCGTGTTTTACTGTCGTGCCAGAGATTGTCACCTCTAAATAAAATAAATAGTGACAAATTAGTTACAATATTATAAACTTTGTACATTTAAACTCATAAGTTGTACCATATTTAAACAAGAATCCTCCATTAACATATGAGTAGGGCTAAACAAATGACAAATCCGACCCAAAACCGATCCGAAACCGTGGTTTCGGATCGGTTTTAGATTTTAATTTTCGATTTTGGATCGGTTTCAGGTTAAAATCCGAAATCGCTGTTTCGGATCGGATTTCGGATTTTCGATTTTGTTTTTTATTTTTTCCCTTCTTTCTCCCTCCTCTCATTCTCAAAACCTTCTCCCCTGCAAATTGTCTCAATCTTTTTCTTCCTCTCACACGCTGCCCACTGCACTCTAGCTATTCTCTTTCCAGTAAACCCAATTGATGGATATTCGGACAGTTTTAAAATCAGAAAAAATTCAACTCTTTTCGGCTGCCATGGATTCCGGCATGAACATGAAATAAAATAGTAGTATAAAACATGAAGATTCAGGCCGGCCAATCAATTATGCTGCGTTTCGTAATCGATGCCCAGTGTTTTCGCAAGATGATGGTTTAGGATTATTACGGGTGTGCGTGTTTTCCAATGAAGAACCCATTCTTTTTTCTGGATCTTCACAATATCACCATCAGTAGAACACATAACCACCAACAAAACGCTAATACCAACAAAATTTATAGCGAAAAAATAAACAAAAATAAATTTAAATTGCAGATGAAAATTGGATCGGTATCGGATTCCGTTTCACAAAATCCAATCCGAATTTTCGGATCGGTTCCGCAGTTTGCTCTGAACCGCGGATATTTTGTTCAGCCTTACATATGAGTGATAATTTTATATACATTTTCTTACAAATTAATAAATAAATAAATATAAAAAAAAACACATATATATTTTCATAGCGTACCGGCCCTTAAAATGCAAGCGGCTAAAAGTATTAAAATGTCGCCAAGCCAATTGTATCATGTATATAAAACAATGATATATTGTGTAGTCAATGAATTGAGGTTGAACGGCTCATTGCGGATTAAACGATGATATATGCTCAAATCATTCTGTTTCTTTTCAATTTTTGGCTGTCTCCCTAATTTGAAAATATCACATTTTCATTCCTTATATATATATATATATATATATATATATATGGCATGTGAGTTGTTTTAGGTTATGTTTACTTTGTGGACGTTTCAAGAAAATTATCGCATTTTTCTCAAAAAAAAAATCTCAATCCGAACACCCTTTTATTTTTCTTTTTTCTTTTTTTAAATTCAAAATTTTAAATTATCTCTCAAATCTCACCCACATTATTTCAAAAAAAAAAAAACCTCATTATTGCATTTTTCTTTTCTCTTTCTTACATAAATTCCCAAAAGGAATTTCTTCCAAAATTTATTCATTTCTAAAACAAATTTTTTTTTAGTCAAGTCAAGAGACTTACAAAAAGTGATTTAATATTTATTTTTCATTCCTTAATAATGTTGGTCAAGAGTATGAATTCCAAATGCTAGTATGAAAATAGTTTAGATATGGCTGGAATTTGAATTTAAGACAATTTAACAACTATTTTTTATACTTACAGATAGAAACATAAGATTTTTTTCAAGTTAAAGAGCCCAAATTAAATGTGGTAAATCTCACTCTTACTCGCCCGCCTCTCCTCTTTCTATTTTCTCTCAAACCCTTGTGGTGTTTTTCTCAATTTTTTTTTTTGTTTTTTTTACTCTTGCATATCCAGTGATCGAACCCATCACCTCAGAGTTACAAGACCCACCAAAATCTTCCTCCCTTGGTGCTTTTCTCCTGGTTTATGATGGTGTTTTCTCTTCGTCTATGGTAATTTTCTCTCTTACTATGATGGTTATATTCATGGCTAGTTGTGGTGTATGAATCTCTGGCTATGATGATTCTATTCATGACCATAGTGTATGAAAACTCTGTCTAAAATTCAATCTCGAAGCTTTCACACTACTACAAAAAGGGGCTTTAATGGCGGTTATTTAGCACATTTAACGGCGGTTTTCGTCTATTTTGAACCGCCATCTATCCGGCAGCCGTAAAAAGGTTATGGATTTTCTACGGCGGTTTGCTTAGGAACCGCCGTAGAAAGTTGGACTTTCTATGGCGGTTTCGCGGTTATGAAGAAACCGCCGTAGAAAGCCCGTAATTGTATATTCCAGCCCGTTCCTTTATTCCTATTAATTTTTAGTTTTTCTTTTTTTGTAAATTAACCCCCAAATTTTTTTAAATTTAATAACAAATATGTAATTTACTATTTATCAACTTTTATAGTAAAATTCATCATATTTATTAATTATATACAAACTCCTGCCTTTATGTTATGATAAACAATAAATAAATTTCAAATTTTTAGTTGACCAATCCATTATTTTAGGCCCTCAAAAATTTTTAAAGTATTGTTACATAATAATTATAAGAAAACTTCAAAAATAGCAATTTTCATTGAATTACTAATAAGATTTTTGAAACACACTTTCTACGGCGATTTTTTTAAAACCGCAGTAGAAACATACTTTCTATGAGGTTAGAAATAAAACCGCCGTAGAAAGGGACTTTCTAGGGCGGTTATTCGAAAACCGCTGTAGAAAGTAGGGGACTTTCTATGACGGTTTTCTTACAACCGCTTTCTACGGCGGTTATCAAATAAATGCCGTAGATAATGTCTTTCTACGGCGGTTCTATCTTTCTACATATAGAACCGCCGTAGAAAGTCTGTACTTTCTTTTTAATGGCTGTTTTGGTCTTTCCGCCGATAAAGCACAGCCGTTAAAAGTCCATTCTGTAGTAGTGTCATCAGTAGATTTACAGTTTAATAGACTAGGTACACTGTTGTGGTTCGGATATGACAATTATCAGATTAAAATTTCTGTAATGATCAGTTGTATTGACTATTTTTGGATCATCTGTCAATCAGTGTTGGACGATTTACAACGCCATTAATCAAATTCTTTCGAGGAAAAAAAGAAAAAGTGATAACAACCCAAATTAAAGGATATATGTGCCAAGTTACACTAATTTGGTATAGTCAGAGGTACGCAGTTCAGGGGCTACGTGCCTACAAATGGCAACTAATTAGAGCTCTTGTTTAACAACAATTCCCAAATTCCCCATTCTTTAAATTAACTAATGATTCAAAAGAGAAATGTTTTTTGTTTGTTGTCTTTTTTCCGGAAAAGGAAAGAGACAAATGTTAATTGCATGTATCTTCCTTTAAGTTTTTTATTTCCTAATTAATTTGTCTTTAAATTTTTGATTTTAATATATTCTCTCAATTTTATTTTATTTTTTTATATTTCAATATGCCATTAGATTTATAATTAATACAAGTCATTTACCTTTACCGACAAAAAAATGTTGGATAGAGAAACGTTCTATTAAATTGCTGCAAATGTATTGAAAATAACTTGATCCACAACAATAAATTAATCTTATTTTGTCCGTGGTATAAAAATTAATTACAAATAAATTTGATTTGTGATTATGTGATATGAATATGATACCCAAAGTGGAACCGGAGATTCAATCCTTGAGAGATCAGATACAGTTCGTGATAAATTAAGTATACATTCTCACCCAATCTTCTTCAGTTTACAAACGAGTTTTATTTTGATATTGTGAATCGTGTTACATTTTTCACGTTAACACTCACTTAATTTAGACAGTTACCTATTTGATATTTCTTGTAACGGTATAACCGGCTTGTATTTGAACTTTAAAGGCTAGAAAGAGATCCCCCCAAAAAAAAAACCGGCTTGTATTTGAACTTTAAAGGCTAGAAAGAGATCCCCCCAAAAAAAAAGGGCCTAGTCGATATATCCATCGCCTGCACACCCACCCACACACCCCCCCCCCCCCCCCCCCCCCCCCCCTTCCCACAAAACACACAACAAAACAAGAGAAATGCCAATACGTTGAAAGCTCTATTCTCTATGTTCTCAAGCAAGCCTTAATTAGACAAATCTACGGGAATGATCATCATTTAACCTCTTCTTTCGAATATCATTGTCCATACTCTAAATACATATATGTACATCTAAATTAAATGTTTTTTTTTTCTGTTTCAAACATCTATTTAATTTCTGGCCACGAGATCCCCCATATCTGCTATCATTAAAACAACGTTGATATGACTTGAAATGATGTCATTTTACTTAAAAAGTACATGGCAATTAACATCAAACTTAATTTGGAAATGCATATATATATATATATATATATATATATTCAGTTCTTTCAATACTTGATATCATTATACAGCCATCAACAAATTGATTCCAAAATTCTCAACCAATTGACAATTAATTCAAAGAACAAATGAATACAATTAAAACAAATTAATAAATTAAATAAATAAATATCACTCTCTATGTATATATATATAGCTATAAACCATACCTTTTTTATTTTCTCCCTCAATATCAATATATGAATCTCTACCATGGTGAAGAGAAGATCGATGAGTTCTTGTTAATTATAAGGCCATACCAAGTCGAAGTTCCAAGTCAACTTCACTCTCTTTAATATGCCCAACATCTCTTTGATGATGACTATGGCCACCAACTTCCATACTCAGGCTCAGATCACCGCGATCGTAGCTAGGGTTTTGCCCCGGAAAGAAGTTCCGGTAACCCATCGTCATCTGCCCTCCCAGGGGAACTTCATAGTACTTAGTACGAGCACGATCACCGCCTGCGGAGGCCAGATCCTCGCGGGAGGATGATTTGCGGAGCTGCTTGCTAGTCGCTTCAGCTTTCTGCTTCTTAGCCTTGGCCTTTTCTTTCCTGTGAATGTTCATGTGGCCTCCCAGCGCTTGAGCATTTGTGAAGCCTCTCTTGCAATAGATGCACTCATAAAACCGGCCGGCACCGGCGGCCGGGGCCGCAGTAGTTTCGTTGAGTTTCTGATCATCATTTTCTTCACTTGACGATGATGATCCAGAATAAACAGTGGTAGTACTGTCTTTGATTCCTTCAAATCCCATGATTTGATTCATGTTTGTTCGATCTAAAAAACTCGATCGATCTTGATTGAAAAGTATCAATTAATCCCTAATTTTTTAGGGTTTGGAAGAGAGGAAATTAAAAGAAGGGGATCGAACAAGTTGAGAAGAAGACTTGTGTCAATTTGGCTTGGCGTCATCAATGATATAGATTAGCATTGATGCAGACGTATATATATATATTGAAATATTTTTCTCCAAAAGTATAATGTTTTAGAGTATTTAGCCGGCTCTTAGAGAGAATGAATTAAACGAATTCATTATACATACTGTGTAACAATCAAGCACTACAACGTTTTGACCCTTCAGAAAATGCTCATTTAATTTAAAAGTAAAATTTGCCGGAGTGCCAAAAATAAGAAAATAAGCATTAGACTAGATATGCGTTATTTAATATTAGTGTGATACATGATTAGTATACAGTGAGTGACATGCTTTAGTCGATGCAAGAGGGAGAGGGTAAAAAATAAAATAAAATAAAAATAAAAAAGAAAGAAGAGTTCTTCCATTTATTCAACACGGTGAAATAAAATAATATATATATGATACAGACATATATATATATATATAATTAATACATCAATCTTATTAATTAATGAAGAAGGAGCTAAGACCGGAGGCAGGTGAAGTTAATTTAATTATAAAGAGGAAAATATATAGAAAGGCTATAAATATTATTGGAATTAATTGATGAGATGGTTTGAGTTCATTTATATTAATAAATTTAGCTAACAAACATAGACGAATTAGACATTATATAAATATTGGGTACAAAATTGCAATCTGAGAACACAACGTACGTCAAATAAACCCTCCCTCTTGTTGAAAATTGTTTTGACATAGTTCTCTAGCTCATGTCACAACCGTACAATTTGTTTTGGCATGAAAGTTATTTTTGTTCCCTTTGCTTTCATTTTTAATTGGGAATGAAAGAAAATCCATGAATAAAACGTTAGATTTTTGAGAAATAAAATTTACTTCTTGTTGGAATTAATGAAAAGAAGTAGCACAATAAATTAGAAAACAAAACTAAACATGGATTGAAATATAATTAACTAATTATTTCTCCACTAGTTCTTTTCTTCTCTTCTCTTAAGGGATTCTTATCTTAATATTTCCACCGTTTCATTAGAAAAACTCAATTTCACACATGTACAAGTACTTTTTATTGATGCCAGCCAAAGTATAACACCTGTCAAATACGGAGTAGTTAATTTGTCACAATTTGTTCAATTTATGTCCTTACTTTTAAGTGTAGAGTCAGTTATGGATCACACATAATTATATCAGTAAGTGCGTGTACGTATGAAGTAATTTTGAAAGTCAACTGTGCATTCTAATGAAACAGATGGAACATATTTTAGCAATTGGCCTTACATTACTCGGAGGAAGTTTCGATACTTCCCAATCTTAACTTTATCTATTTAACTTGTACTTGTGTTATTATTGTTGACCCATTTAACTTACAAATCAATCTGAGTCTAATAATTAAATTTAACATATTTATTGTGTCGACATATCTTAGTTACCGCGCGTGTGAAAAATTACCATGCTATAGCTAGCTACTGTAAAATATTACTACTGACTTGAAAGCGTTCTATATGTGCTGGAAATGAACTGCATCCACACACGTACATTACATTTACATATATAATATCTAAGCGATGTTCATTTTTAGTTTTATTAGAAGAATCGATTTTATAAAATAGAAAAGAATGTTTTAAAGACTAAAATATATAAGAACTCGATTTCTACTGTTCTTTCCTTTAATTATACATACTTTTACTATTATAATTACACGTAACTCATAATTAATTCACATTTAAAAAGTTAGAACAGAGCTTAAAAATAAACATCAAATTACATATTTAAAGTATTATATCTTGAAATCTATATAATAACATGCATGCATAAAAATGAACGTAAAGTTGGGGTAGCTAAGCTAGAGCTGTGTTTGTTTAATTAACTAGTCGGCAAAATCACGCGTAGAAATAGTATTATTATGAGAACGGGAGGCTGGAGCAACCACAAAGTTTGACCGGTCAAATGATCAATATGAAACCAGTATTTGTGTGAGCGAGTCTAAATATCTGTCTCATATAAAGAATCGTGTTTAAGAAGAAAAAAAAAAAAATTTTGCCTTAATAAAATAATCCAATCTCTGTTCATTAAAATCGTGTTTGTTTTAAGTATTGTATATTGTCATTCGTAATAAGTAGTATATTTTTTAAATTGGAATCTTTTAGTGGGGCGAAGGAAAAAGTATTAATAGTGTAATTAAATAAAGTCCAGCAGACGGCTACTTGAATCTTGATCACAAAATTTTGAAATTACTAATAAATTAATGAAGATACTTACAATTGGATAAAAAGGAGGATAAATAATATTCTTTGTGCATGGGGTGCCTGGAATTTTGGCGGTTTTTATTTCATCGTTTCTCCATTTGGCTTTCATCACAAACCCTTCACGATGAAATTTCTCTCGTGGGCACATAATTAATTTTAAATGAAATTTAAGTGTCTAGAAATAATTTGGAGATTTTAACCCCAATGCTTCATACATTATATTTTGTTCTTAAAGTAAATTTCATTTATATATATAATAGCCAATCGTTTTTTGTTTTCTTTCTCATAGTCTAATTTATAAAGTTTATAATTTTCTCATGAATTTTACGGTGCAATATTTAAAAATAAATAATTTATCATTATTTTTTTTTATTTACACTTTATACTTTTAATTTTGTGTATTAATTAGTTATGCACGATATATAACTATATTAGTAATGTGTTAATTACTCATATGTCATATCGTTTATTCACGAAAACATGCTTATAATTTCACAAAAAAAGTATCGCCGTTGGATACCAGTACGACATGAGATCACTCTATTGTTTAATGTTAGACCTAGTCTTTGTTTTGATGATTAGTTAACAAATATATGATTTTAATTTAATGACACTGCATTTAAGTGTTGTTACAGAAATGCAGAAAAAGTACAAAACTGAAAGCCAATATGCCTACTAGACACCCATGAAAGTTTCTGTTTTGGCACGACACCGGGGCAAGACACCGGCTCGACGTTGAAGGTAGAAGAGCAATCCTTCGCAGAAGAAAGGAAAAGAGAAAAAAACTAAAATGGGAAGATCGGCAATAATCGATCAAAAGATAGGTTAAAACTAATCCAATCGGTTATAACCGGTCATAGAGGAGGAAATAACCGATTTGGCTGCTTGGCGAGATTCTGGAATTCAAAACATCACAGTAGCCGATCCAAGTGTGGGTATAACCGATCTGTCGTCATAACGGCTCTTTTGCTGAAACTAGCGTTGGAGATCCGCTGGGAGGCTTTGGGAACCATTTTTCCACTTTATAAATACCCCAAGGCATGGAAATGATGGAAGATCTTCCTCAAACAATTTCTCTACACTCAAGAGTCATTTGTAAGCTTAATTTTATTGATCTACATGTTAGATTAGCTATTTGAGTTGGGATTTGAGAGTTTAAAAAAAGGCTTCCATGCCATCTTTTGTACTTTATTGTAAACTCTATTTGTGGAGGTTTTTCATCTTGTAGAAATATTTGAGGGAAGTCCTAAACACTTGAGAAGTGTTGTAGGCACTTTGTATGGGAGGAAAAGTCATAAATTCTTGTTTAAGAGTTATGCTAGAAGAAATGGTGAGCAAGAAAAGAGTGAGAAGTCCTACCTCAAGTGGTTGAGTTTAGACAATTGTAAATTAAAGTCCTGACCAAGAGTTTGGTGTAGATATTTGCAAAAGACATAACTGAAGAGGTTGAGTTTAGGGCCTTTAGGCAATGGGGGTAAAGTCCTGAACTTAGAGATAAGTTAGGCAATTAGGGGAAAGTATTATTCTAGAGTTTGTTTAGGCAAATGGAAAAGTCATACACGAGAGGTTTGATTAGGCAAGAGGAAAGTCTTAATCTAGAGGTAGATTAAGCAAAAATTCCATGAGCTAAACTAGGGGAGTATTGAATAAGACCTAAGTCCGTAAGTAATGATTAGGCAAATGATCTATTCCTAGTCTTAGCTAGGCAAGTGAGCCATAGTCTAAAGTTGGATTAGGCAAAGGAAATAAGTCTTAGAGTCGATCAAGAGTTTGATTTTAAACAAGTGTAAGAGTTTGAATTACACCTTCAAGTAATTCAAAGTAGTGGATTAGGAAATCCTAAGTTTGAGGACTTAGGTAGGTGATTATAATTCAAGGGAAATTTGAACTACTATAAATCTTTGTGTGTTATCTCTTGTTTAATTTTGCTTTACAAATTATTTTTGACAAATACACTTCACATAATTACACTTGACTTTTAATCACTACTGCAAAACTCGCTAGTGGAGGCACCCCTTTGGAGGCGGGTGTTTGGAAACCCACCTCCAAAGGGGCCGGCAAAGCCTTTGGAATTGCACCCGCCTCCAAAGGCCTCCAAAGGTTTCTGGAGGTTGCACCCGCCTCCAATAGAAGCTTTGGAGGTGGGTGCACTCCAAAGCTTTGCACCCGCCTCCAATATCATGTCTATTGGAGGTGGGTGCATTTTTGCAAATTTTTATTAGTGTTTCAAAAATTCTATTTGTTTTGGACTGTTGAAAGTTGAAAATAATTTTGAAAATTTGTCGAGATTCAAGCAAGGCGATAAATTACTAAGTAATAAAAATCACAAGTTTTAGAAGGAAATATATAAATATATACTTTCGATTTTAACTTTATACACATGAGTATATGTAGCCTAGTGGTAAATTTAATGTGCAAGAGTCAAGTGATTTTACAGGCGTGAGTTCAATTCCTACTAAAGTCATAAATTGAAAAAAAAAAAATAAATTTTGTACTCGCAATACCATTTATTGGAGGGGTTTTTGGAGGCAACAATCAATAACCATTATGATAATGGTTATAATGGTTATTGGAGATGGGTGCACCTCCAATAACCCCCAACTAAGGGAGGCAGGTGCGGGCATCTCCTATTGGAGGCTCCCGCACTGGAGGCGGGTGCCAAGTCCTAAGAGATCAAAGACCCGCCTCCCCTAGCTAATTTTGGGGTAGTGAATTTTAAATCGGTTCTCTAAATTGTTCCTTGAAAAGGACTTTTCAAAATTATTTTTAGAATAAAATTTTAAAACCTAGTAAAGAATTTTAACTGAGATATAGAAAAAAAAAAAAAAGAAAAAAAAAGAAAGAGATTGCCTTGTTATATTTCAGTTGCTCCATTACAACTGTTAATTATGCTTATCAGATCAAAACAATTTTTTGACCGTTAAATCAAGAATAGTTATTAAGTTATTATGCATAGAAGATGTTAAATAACACTTCCCCCGTCCTATTAAAAGTTCTTATTCTATGGAATGGAGGGAGTACACCGGAAACAGTTTGCATATCATAGGATATTCTTACGACCTCAAAATACTAAATCGATCCTAACTCCGATTTATTGAATAATAAAGCTTTTTTTTTCTTTTATTTTATAAAAAAATGGCTAAAATAAGAGTGTTTTTATAAATGATCTTTAATTTTATACAATTACATTTTTTTTAAAAAAAAATAGATTACGATCATATGATTAGATGCTATCGCCTCCTATCCTACATCATAT
Organism: Leptodermis oblonga; assembly: GCA_016801395.1. Lineage (NCBI taxonomy): Eukaryota > Viridiplantae > Streptophyta > Magnoliopsida > Gentianales > Rubiaceae > Leptodermis > Leptodermis oblonga. The sequence continues at coordinate 5,597,971 of CM028756.1, read as the reverse complement.
CACGTGAGATCCGGATCTTACAAACTATGCTCAGTAATAAAGATAAGTTTTTAATTATTTTGCCATACTCAGTAGAATTAAGAAAGAAAAGAGAATATGGCTCGTGCATATGTGTTTTGATTTGTTGTAAGTGCGTTTGTGATTGCATGTATACGTTTAAAAAATAATATTAAAAAAAGAGAAGAAAAAAAGAGTAGTTAGTAGAAGTCAAATTCAACAAGGCCCAGGCAGTTAACCACTCAACCGTGGCCCATACACTAAGCGGTTACATTTTCGTAAACAGAAAAATAGAGTGGTGCCATTTTGATAAATGTGACCAATACAACTAACTAAAACGGTTACATTTTTCTTTTCTTTTCTTTTTTTTAAATTTAATTATATATATATAAAATAAAAATAAAAAACTAACACGGTTACAACTTATTACAACAGTTAAATAAGTTGTTAAAGTCGGTATTGAAGATTCTCCATTTTCCCTCTAACTGCTTCTCTCTACTTAACTAATTATCGTTACATACTTTAGGATAAAGATGCCTCTCTAAAGCCCAAATTGACAATATTTCATAAATTAGTTTCTTTTATAATTTTATTCCGCCGTCCAACAAAACAGTCTTGATATTTCAATTTTTTTTTAATAACCTTTAATATCTTATTAATATGATTATATGATTTACGATTACTCGCAGTTAATAAGTTTTGATATAAATGAAAAATAAATAACCAATTAGTTACCCTGTACACTACTTATCCCACAAGAGTGAGCAGTATTTGGGCAGCCGATTCAAAAATCAAAATGAATTCGAACAAACCGATTTGATTTCAAAATTGGAATTCGGTTCAGATTTCAACTTGATTTGAATTCCGAATTCGATTTGGTTTTCAAATCAGCCAACATTACCCCACCCTAATATTAACTAGTTACTCTCTCCTTTCAAAACTAGCAAAATCAAGAACTTCTTTTGAAATTAAAAACATATTCATAAATAACTCAACAATGCATGAAATTTTCTTAAGTATATTTTGATTTGGTGTCACAATTCGCAATATTCGAATTCAATTTATAAGAAGAAATATAAAAAATTTAAGACCAAATGTTTAATTTGGTTTTCTCGAATTTGTTCAAATTGGAATCGAAAACTGAATTTGAACCAAAAATCAAATTTCGAATTCGGTGCATATTTGGCGAATCCAATTCAAATTTGAATCGGTTTTCAAACTGGAATAAAAATAATTTAGAATCAAAGAACCCTATTCGAGGAAACAGATGAACCCATAAACTAATTTGACGCCCACCCCCAATCCCAACGAAAAAGTCTCGTTTCAAAAAATATATTTATTCTAACATTGTGTGTAAATTATGAAAACACGTATATTGAGTTTATCTTATGATATGTCGTGTCTTGAATTTAGCTTCTAATATCTTGAATTGAACTGCTAAATGCAATTATGAGTTTGGTTGTTAAAGAATTGCATATTACGTATTGCTTTTGATGTATCGCCTATTAAAAATAATATACGTATCAATTTTAAAGGCTAATGCATTATGTATAACGTCTAATGTATAGTGTGTTAAAATGTATCGATTGTACGGGAAAAAACATGAGTATCATTTTAAACACTAATATATCACTAATCAAACCGTTAGACTCGTCTTAAATATTTTATATTTTAGCCTTAAAAAATACACAAAATAGACATATTGTCCCATTTGACGAAGCATTTGAAATAGTATCTATTATACCTCCAAATCTGAAACACGAGTCTTTAACAAAAAATAAAATTCCCCTAAATAATGAGACAAAGAGTATTTTGTAAAAAATAAAAAAAATAAAAAATTGGAGGGTTAAAAAATAAAAACTACGAGCACTATTTAGTTGTAACAAATTGAATGCTGCAAAACTGAACCGCCAAGCCAATCAACAATGGCGGTTGAAAAACTCACATGCATCCCAACTTTGCATTTTACATCACCGCTTCAAGAAAATCCTTCCCAAATCTCCTTTTCTTTTCAATATTCACAAGAAAACTGAGCTCGATCACCCCCCATCCCCTATAAATTGCAAGTCTCCCCAGTCCTCATCATTGATCAAGCATTTTCTTTCATTTTCTGGAAAAAAAAAACCCCCCAGAAATCGATCACCATTTCCAAGAATCCCATCTGATTTTCTTCAAGCTTCATCCATGGCTTCTTCCGAAGAGGAGGAATCAAGAATCACTAAGGTTCAGTACCCGCTGGACTCAGCTTGCTACGAAATTCAGGACGAAATCGGAAGAGGGGCGAGTGCAATCGTCTACAAGGCAATCTGCGTTCCGGTGAATTCCTCTGTTGTGGCCATCAAAGCCATCGATCTCGATCAGTCGAAAATCGATATCGACAATGTACGGCGTGAAGCCAAGACAATGTCGCTCCTCTCCCACCCCAACATCCTCAGAGCCCACTGCTTTTTCGCCGTCGACCGCCGCCTCTGGGTCGTCATGCCTTTCATGTCAGCCGGTTCTCTTCAGTCCATCATCACTTCATCGTTCCCGGAGGGATTACCAGAGCCCTGCATCGCCGTAGTTCTTAAAGACACCCTCTCCGCCCTGACGTATCTCCACGATCAAGGCCATCTTCACAGGGATGTTAAGGCCGGGAATATCCTCATGGATTCAAATGGTTCGGTGAAGCTCGCTGATTTTGGGGTTTCTGCTTCAATTTACGAATCGGGTTCGAATTACGGGTCGGCGGCGTATTCTCCGTCGAGTTTGATGCTAACTGACGTCGCCGGAACTCCGTATTGGATGGCGCCTGAAGTGATTCATTCCCACATCGGCGGCTACAGTTTTAAGGCTGATATTTGGTCTTTTGGGATTACTGCTCTGGAATTAGCCCATGGAAGGCCTCCCCTGTCTCATCTCCCGCCTTCGAAATCTCTGCTCATGAAGATTACGAAGAGATTCCGGTTTTCTGATTATGATAAGACGGGTTCGAGCAAGAAGAAATTCTCGAAATCTTTCAAGGATATGGTGGGTATGTGTCTCGATCAAGATCCATCAAAAAGGCCCTCCGCTGAGAAACTTCTGAAGCATTCGTTTTTCAAGTACAGCAAAGGCCCTGAATTCTTGGTCAAGAATGTTCTTCAGGGGCTGCCCACGGTGGAGCAGCGGTTCAAACAGCAGGCGGCGCTGATGGGACCCCTTTCACCGAGTAAATCCGATGAAGAAGAAGATGAAAAGGGAATGGGAGAGGAAAACATCGTCAAGCAGAGAAGAATCAGTGGGTGGAATTTCAATGAGGATGATTTTGAACTGAACCCTGTTTTCCCAACTGAGCATCAAGCCCATGAAAGTGTTGCTGCTGGGAAACAAGTTCGATTTTCGGGTGAAACGATCATACACGAAGGGAAGGCAGATTGCTCAATTGTGTCTGATCAAACTCCAATTGTGGCTGATCAAACTCCAATTGTGGTTGATCAAACTCCAATTGTGGTTGATCAAACTCCTGGAAATAATGAAGGTGGTGTTGGTTTCGATACTGAATCTGTGCTGAATGGTCTGTTGTCTCTGAAGAAAAGCCTGGAGGATCAATGGAATGAGGTGGTGAACATGATTGAAAAGCTGAAGGAAGAGAAGAGTGATGCACCACAGCTGATGATGACCATGGAAGAACAGGCACTGGAGAATCTGAAAGCTCAGTTGGAGAATGAGAAGAAGATAAGGGCTGCATTGGAGCTGGAATTGGATTTTCTCAAGTCGCAGAGTTAGTTTCCTCCATTAATGGAGTTTCTTCATGTGATTTCTTAAAAACTTCTTCCCTTTTTAGTTACTAAGAACAGAGATTGGATTCAGATTTAGTCGTATAAATGTTCTCAGAAGTGTCCAATCTCTGTAGTGTATGTTGAAAACTTTGTAATATTCAGATTTAGTCATACTTTTGGACGATAAATGCATACTTTTCTCTGCAGAAACATTCTTCACTGTTTTTTCCATTACGTTTCTTTCATTACGCTTTTTTCTTGCCCTCTTTTTGGGAGCAAAATGTTGCTGTTGCATAATTGCTTTCGGGAAAGAAAAAGAAAAAAAAAAAAAAAAAGTGTATTCAAAATATTTTTTAAAAAATGTATATTTGAATAATATAAAATTTAGAAACAAGTTTTTTGAAAAATAGAAACGAACAGGGCCTTGGCTGAGATTGTTTGTGAAACCTGCCTTCCAAACTGATGCATTTGAATTTTACACAAGGCCCGGCCCAGTTATTCTTCGACCTAGCTAGACTTTTAAAGCCCAAATGAAGGCCCAATTCAAAAAAGCAGAAAGCCCATCAGAATTTTGTAGCAATATTGCTGAACGACTGACTATATCAAATATTCATTAGTTGATACAGAACGCAAATGTTCGTTACTATTTAAAATAAAAAATTGTAATGTAAAAAATATAGTTAAATACTAAAAAATTATATTTAAAATGATGAAAAAATATTATAATATATTAAATTTATCGTAAAAAATTTAAAATAAAAATATAAATAGGAAAGAAAACAACGAAAATGTTGGGACCTACATATCTCGCAAGTCCCATCTAGGGGATATATGGCCAAAGGTTCTCAAGAATCAAATAATAATAATAATAATAAAATGGCCAAAGGTGTTAGGGAGCTTGATGAATTACACTCCTTCGGACTTTAAGTAGGGCACACTAGGGTTATATCCCATTTCAAAAAGAAAGAAACATAAAAATAAAAAAAAAAACTAAGGATCAATATTTAGAATCAGTCAAATATTATTAAACAGAAATCTTATAATTTTCCTCAATTGAAACAGTCAATATTAATATTCAATCAAATTAAAACTTAACATTTTTCTTTCTTCTTCACTCTAAGGCTTGTTAGTACTGCGTTTCAAACAATTCTATGATTGCGTATATAGTATGAGTTGTCGAATTGTATTTTGTAACACAAAAATAACAGTATCGATCAAATAATTTTAAGTGTATCGAAGCGAGAGATATAACCATAAATTTATTTGATAAAATACCTAGAACATTAATATATAATAATAATAATAATAATAATAATATAATAATAATAAAACACAAGCCACCACTATATATGAACTCATCAATTGCATCAAACGTGCAACATTAAACATGAAGAAGAGCTCTTAGTTCTTAATTAAGAAGCCATTGATACAAGGCTAACACCATCAGTATTATTTTAATTAATTAATTACTACTATGATATGAGGTACAAAAATGCATCATGCACCTACGTACCCTTAATCAGTAAATGTACTTTCTTTTTCTCTTTTTTAATATAATTAAGTACTTATAAATCATAAGGTTTTTTTTTTTTTTTTCTGTTCTCTTTTAATTATTTGATATTTATTATTATTATTATTATTATTATTATCCTTGTCTTCTTCGGCCACCGGAGCCACTCTCCCTCTGGCAATTAAAGTACACAGCTGCCACAGGCAATCCGAGGTTGTAAAGCTCAGCAAAGTCCCTGGTGTTGAAGTTCTGGCGCCACCCCGGCGCGTACACCGTCTGCCTCCCCAGCTGCCGGAACAGCACGAAGACGAAGCGGTGGATCCCCATCGACGGCCTCGGGCTCTCGTAGCACACGATCTCTTGACCTATCGACAAATATTCAATTTCCGTGTTACCTTTTATACGAGACGGATGGACTATAGTATAATTTAATCCACCTAGGTGGCACAAAACCTAGCATTATTAATTGATCGAAAATTATTTTCATATAAATCAAATTAAAGATGATCATTAATAGAAGGAATCTGGAAAATTTTTAAAGAGAGAACATGCATGCACCAAAGACGTTTGAAATCTACACGAGTCTTCAAAAGCAAAACCACATGATAATCTGATAATGTTTGTACACAAATGGAAAATAAGGATAAAGGGAACTTCCAAACCAATACGAAAGAGCCACACGAATCAATATTTATATATATTGACACCACAGCTATAGCCCAAGTGCGAATTGGTTTCAAGAGTGTCGGCCGGGGAGGTCGTGAAATTGTAGAGAGAATGACGTTGTATGAGTTAAATGACAAAATCGCTACGGATATTTTCTCAATTGTTATACGTATAAAGGAACAAAACTACTGAAGATATTAATTCCTACATAACTTAGGCAATCGTATTTAACATCATTTCACAAATTTGATGCCTTTTCTCTAAGGCCATGTTTTCATCGTTTTTGTTTTTAATTTTTATAATAAGTTTAATATAGTATACTTCCTAATACTTTTTCATTTCTTCAAATACAATTTTATATTCTTCAATTATATATTTTTATATTTTTAATATACTCTTTATATTAAAATATTATTTATAAAAACACATGTTCAAAGCTATATGATAAGGAACACACCTAACTCAAAACTGTATGATAACGAACGCGTCTAAGTTGGTTCTTCACCTCAAGCTAGATATAACACAGAAAGAAAACCACATAATTATAAATTTATCTTCTAATTAAACATATAATTGATGGTAAATTTTTTTATTTTTATTATTAATTTTTATATATGTTTTGGGATTAAAGAAAGGGTAGAGATCAATCAATGCATGTAAGAGCTAGAGAAATGACAAGGATTGAAAGACTACAGAAAGGTATCATAAAAATAAAGAAAAGAAGAAGAATAAAATATTCCAATTCTTCTTGGAAAAGAAAGAAAGAAGAGAACTAACCAAATGCTGCACCTGTTGTGGCTGGAATGTCAGTCACCAACCTGCAATATTTTTCAAAAACCCAAAAATGTTACATCACATTGAATAAACACTTAAGGGCATGTTCTTTTCAATGGGTTGAGACCCAGTTCTAAGTTTTTAGGTAGAGACCGAATGGGTTGAGACCCAAAACAAAGAAACGTCGTTCTCAGACCCGGGTCCGCCCGCCGCCGCCGCCGCGTCGCCGCCGCCGCCGCCGCCGTGAGCCCAAAACCTAAATCCCCAAAATTCTTCTTCTTCTTCTTTTTTTTTTTTTTCTGTTTCAATCAAACCCATTTGTTTGATTGAAGTTTTAATTTTCTCCTAATTTGGGATTTGGGGATTCAAATTTGGGGAATTTACAATCACAAATGGGTTTGTGATTAATTGTGGGGGAGGAGGAAGAAGAAGAAGAAGAAGAAGAAGAAGAAGGAGGAGGAGGAGGAGGAGGAGACGCGAGAAGAAGAAGAAGAAGAAGAAGGAGGAGGAGGAGGAGGAGACGCGAGAAGGAGAAGAAGAAGAAGACCAAGAAGAAGAAGAAATGGGTACGAAGAACGGCGGGAGGGCAGTGGGAAGGAGGAGAAGAAGAAGAAGAAGAGGAGGAGGAGGAGAAGAAGAAGAAGGAGGAGGAGGAAGGGAAGAAGTGAGAAGAAGAAGAAGACAGTACCGGGAAGAAGAAGAAGAAGAAGAAGGAGAAGAAGAAGAAGAAGAAGTGGGTGGCACTGGCGGCGGCGGGAGGAGGTCAGCGGCGGCGGAAGGGCGGCGGCGGAAGTGGAAATTGGGTTTGTGACCCGGGTTTGAGAAATGGGTAAAGAACATGGGTTAGGTTAAATTTTTTGGTTGAGACCCAAAAAAAGGCCAGAACCGGGTCTGAGAACAGGTAAAAGAACAGGCAATTAGGGCATGCTCTTTTTCAACGTTTTGAAAACGATTTTGAAAATAAATTTTGAAAAATAGTTTTATAATGTAAAAAGTAGATGCTGAATAGTAAAAAGTTGTATTGAAAATGATGAAATATGATTAAAATGTATTAAATTTACTGTTGAAACCAAAACCGTTTTCAAAACGAAACAAAAAGAACAGACCCTTAATTCCCACATTCTCATTCAAAAATTAATAATTAAAAATAAATAATTTATTTTTTTGTTGCAATAAAATTGAAAGGAATTTAAAAAGAAAAAAAAAAGTATATACATATAGCATCAATAATTCTGATATGGATCATCCGAAAGAAAGAAAAATAGATATTCTCTGTAATAAAGCCGTTTTAGAGACAACTTTTCTTGTCTCCTCTCTCTTTGTTTTATATATGCATTTGCAAAGATTTAAGTTGAATCCAAAAAGGATGAAATCCAATTGGAAGAAGGCTGCAACTTAAATTCCATGTCCACTTCTTCTTATAAATCAGATTCCAGCGGGCCAAAGCCAACAACCAACCAAATATACCTTCGTCTTACTTTTTAGCGTTACACGAGCTATCGAATCATTTTAACGTATAAAAAACTACTTACTCTAAACCCTCGACTTATCTCAGAAGTTAGAACATTAATAACATAAGGATGCATGTGAAAGTACGAGAAATTAAGGATAAATCTAAATCTAATGTGATTTTCTGGTGATTTTTACATTACATATATTCTTTAAATTTGAACCATCCGTTCCAACTTTCTTTCCTTTAAGAAAATACCCACCACGTACAGCACTAAAGAGATGAAACAAGTGATCCAAAATAATGTGTGAAATAACCATAGCCACGAAATATAGCCCAAGGGGTCAACTGGAAAGGGAGCCAGGGACCAAAAGCGACGTTGGAACTTCCGAATTCTAGGTTATAAATCGTCCAGGTTTCGCTGTTGTTAAATTCATGGCTCTCGTTGCTCGATCGTGTGGGGTTGAAGGAGAAAGCCTTTTTTAGGTTTTTCTTTAAAAAAAAAAAAAAAAAAAAAAAAAAGTTTAAAGATGAGAGCAGTGAAAGGCAGGCAAATCAATCGCAGGGAACATAAAGACAAACCTAAAGTTTCTCATAAAAAAAATGACAGATGCATCACTGGACTTGACTTCACTCGTTAATTTTGTTCCCACAGTCCCACACTGCCCTCCAGAATATATACCTACGTCACAAAGTACGGATCTTCTCTCCGCACGACCATACGTACTTGCTAACAATTTATTATTAATCCAAACCCATACTTACGTTACGGAGCAAAGACTTACTTAGTTATTGTTGCGGTAATCTCCCGCGCTAATTTGTATTTTAGGTAATTTACCAATGCAATAGTAATACTGTACTATGTAGTAATAAACAGCAACAAGTTTCAAGGAATGTAGTAATAAACAGCAACAAGTTTCAAGGAAAAGAGTGGTGAAGGAACTTCCTAGGCTTAGACGTACAGGACTGAAGATTTTACAATATTGTGGAAAAGTTAATAAAAAACAAATTATATATACTTTGTTTATTAAAAATCGGATTTTTCTAATAGAAGAGAAGGAAAGAGAGTGTATTGGTTGACCATAATGTTAGAATTTTGTTTTCATGGGATGGCAGAAGTAGTAACAATCAAAAGGGCAGTCAAGTCGTTAAATCTTGTTATTGTTTTATTCTATTCCTTTGAAACTTCAGTTCTTGGAATTTTAACGTAACCAAGAACCTTAATAACATTAGTGGGACATCAGCCATGTTTCATTTCTATTTTTCCAAAAACGTGTTTTTTGAGTATTCAATATTATACTAATTCTTTTATTATTTCTAATTAATATACACCTTCGTACTTCTAATATTATTTCCAAAACTAAGTTTTGAAAATCATTTTCAGAACTAAGTTTTGAAAACATGCTCTCAAAACCTTCCAAAACGAACAGGTTTTCACAAATCATGACCGTGATGTACAAAATAACGGGCGAAGTTCAAATTTTCAAAACATCATACTAAATCAAGTTCAAATAAGTGACAACTTTGTTTCACTGTAAAATGACTCATTTAACCTAAAAAATTCACTTAAACAACAAAATTTCACTGAATATGATCTCCTCGATTTTAAAAGAAAAACAAAACTAAAATCCAACTTAAGCAACCAGCCGGTATCATTCAATACAACGGGATGAGCACGATACTGGGGCAAATCTGAGATGGAGCGATTTAGTATTTCTCCATTCATTCCCATCCAATCCAATCCAAAAAAAGGTTTTGAACTTCGAGAGTTTCTTTTCGGATTTGAATTGTTATTTTTCAAACGAGTAGGATAAAAAATAAAAATTAAAAAAAGAAGGAAGATCTCCTCGATTATAAAAGAAAAACAAAATTAAAAGGAAAAAAAAATCTTCAAACGCAACATAGAAAGAGACAACATAGGAAATTGAAGTTATTACATACCAGTGCAAGTACTCCCTTAGGCTTGGATCACTAGGACTTGGAGCATCAGGATCCACCATCACCTAACCAATCATAAAACATCAAAAAAACAAAATTAATATTGTCACTTTGGAAACAAATGTAAGAATCACAAGTCACATAAACAACCCTACTCATCCAAAGCCAAACCATCTCTCTATACATAAATATCTCTGTGTGTGTGTGTGTTCTTGTGTGAAAATTTAAAGAAAAACAATCAATGATACAGTATATATCAATTTTAAAGATTCAAATGATCGAGCATGCAACATTATTTTGTGTGTTACCAGAGTATAAAAAGTACGCAGATCATCGCCACCGATTTCAACCCTAGGCTGATTCACAACCTGAGATGGCCTGAACTCGCACCCGTTGGTCACCTCCCGGATACTATACATCACGCTGAGGTTTATGGATCGGGTAAACGGGTCCAAAACGTCCCCGACCACCCGCCCAACCACCAGAGGATCTGTGTTCCTAGGCATGGCTCTCAAGAAAGAAAAAAAAAATAAAAATATCGGTTCCAGTTGCTATTTCGTCAGCAACAAAAGTGTGAGAAGAAGAGAGAGGGCATATAATGATCAAGTGAAGAGGGTGTTGGCCCCTATTTATAGTGTTTTTTCCATGCAACACTTAGTATTGTTGTTGATGATCATGTTCTAATTTTTATCCTGCCATGCATGATGATTGATGCACCACCCGAACCCGAATCTTTTCTATTACCCAAAAAAAAAAAAGAAAAAAGAATCCTTTTCCTTTTTGTTTTTCCACGAAATTTTATTTATTTGTTTTTTTTTTGCTTTGGTTAATTTTCGTTAATCTTAGCGTGTGTGACACTTGTTTTGTCTGTCATTACGTTGTTTTTAGCACAAACAGCAAACCTAAGAAAGAATGTTTTCCACTAAATGAATGCACGAATGATATGACTTTATTTCACACTGTAAAGCTATACCCAAAAACACAAAGTATATATGGACCTGTTTCAAATATTCTGCAGCCAACTGCCTACTCTATAACCGATTATCTACTCAAATTATTGTGTCTTATTGTATCTTGTATTCAAAATTATGTAGTTTTCCTCTCAACCCGTTTGTTATGAGGTTTTAAAGAAGGGTTTGGTGTGATTTTTGATTTACAAAACTATTCACACCCAGAACCTTGTTTGGCACGAGTAAATAATTTGCTTTTAAAACATGATTTTTAAAACTGTTTTTTTAGTCCTTCTAATGATATTTTTACTTACTATATTGAAACTATCTTAAAATTCCTTTGGCAAACATATTTTTTTTAGTGGAATACATTTTTCTTTTTTTTATTGAAATTAGACTCTTTACAAGAGACAGGCGAACCTGCAAATTTTCAATAAAATTAAGTCATTTATGCCTAGGGGTGGGCATGGTTTGGGCCAATTCGAAATTCGAACCGAATTCGAATTTACCGAATTCGAAAAAACCTAATTCGAATTCTGAATTCGAATTAGGTTTGGTTTGAAACCGAATTCGAATTATGAATGGTTTTTCGAATTGGTTTTCGAATTGGGCATTCAAACCAAATACCAAACCGAATTCGAATTAGTTTTATTATTAATATTTATTAGTTTTTTTCCACCTAAAGTCTTTATTAATATTTTAAATTGATAAAGATATCATAAAGTTAAAAGCTAATATTTTAAATTGATATATCATAAAGTTAAAAACTAATTTTAAATTGATAAAGATGTCATAAAGTTAAAGGCTAAAGCTTACCTAATGAGTAAAACTAAAACCTAATCTCTAAAGTATTATCACACAACCGCCGCCTCCCCGAGTTCAGTTCCCTCCCACCTCTCCTCCCTCTCCGTTTTTCTTTATGTTCTTGTCCTCCTCCATTTTTGCAGTTCGCCGAGGAAGATAACCCAGCAGACAAACATCACCGATTCCGACGACATGCTGCAATTTCCGTTCTCTCGCCGTCGTACGTTCACGTTTGCTCTAGATCGGATCTTCTCGCCGCCGCGATCCCCTGCTCCTTCCGCCGGTGCCGTCTTTGCGGAAGGTTTTGCGCTTCAATTCTGCAATGGATTGCAGAACTCAAAGTATACTTCTCCTCCTTGCTTTGCTTTCTACATGACATCGATTTTCACGGTTCTCCTGTTGTTTCTTAATTCTTACTTTTATTTTCTTTATATTAATATCAGGTGCGGATACAGTTGGCCCAAGGATCAGCTGCATTGGTTACCAAAACTATGCTTACAGGATGATTTTAAGGCTTATAGGATGCATGTGATTGAGAGGGTGAACTTAGATTTATTTTTCTAGAAGAGTTTGCTGCTGGATTTATTTGTTCAAACCATAGTGTTGTCGAATCGAGATACGTATCGTGTATCGGAAATGCGATTTTACGATACGCGTATCGTATCGTGTATCATATCGTAAGATACGTTTGTATATAATAATATAATACAAAATTTATAGATATTGAATATATATTAAAAAACATATCATAATTATATATATATATATATTAGTTATACATATATAAGTATAAAAATTGTAATTGATTGTTTTCTATAATAAATGGTTTAAGGAAGAAAAAAAGAAAGACAGAATGATCAGTTAAAAACAAAGGAAATTAGCAAGAGATAAAAGGAAAACAATTAATAATAGATTAAAAAAATATGGGAAAGAATAATGTGGGCAGCAAGATTCAAACAAACAAGCACTATGTAGAAGAAAAGACCTTAACCACTAAGCTAGCCCAGCAGATGTAGTAAACTTCATATCTAAATAAATAAATATGTTCGGAAAGGGCAGGGCAAGGCTGAGAAAACATTTGTCCCACATCGGATTTACATGAATGAGTGGAGTGCTTGAACTCCTATAAAAGATGGCCGAACCGCAGCATGCTCTCTTAAACAAAACGGCTATGTTGTGATGTGAATGCACATGTCCCAACTACTCCTTAGCCATCTGAGCTTGAGTTGGACAAGCACGAGTTGAATTTTAAAAATTCAACTCGAAATATTTGAAAATTTTAAAAATATAAAGGGGAGGAAAAACTCGTCCCGAGTTGTACGATACTAAAAATTGTATTGAATCGTACAAAATTCAGAATTTTATATGATTTACTACCAATTGCGATACGTTCATACGAGTCGTATCAAAATTGGTATTTTATGATCGAATCGTACGATATGTATCGCGTATCGTCCGATTGATTATGAAATTAATTTTGTGAATTTGGTTTCTATGGTTTTAAAACCGAATTCGAACCGAATTCGAATTACAAATTCGAATTGGTTTCTTCAGTTTAAAATCGAATTAGGTTTTTGGTTTCGAATTGGCCAAAAAAAATTTAAAATTCGAGGAAACCATTCGAGGAAACCACAATTCGAGGAAACCAATTCGTGCCCACCCCTATTTATGCCCGTTAGGAAGGATTAATTCAAAATATAATTTCTTTTTTTAATGAACAAATGAGCTTATAGCACGCACGTCCAGGTCCCCTGAGATGCTTTGCTTGGGACAGCCCATTTTCCGTGTGCAGAGCATACTCATTTCTACACATGTTGATTGGACATCTCGAATTAAGAGCGGTGAGACTAATAAACTCAGAAAAGCAGGTTTATCATGTCACATTAGCGTCACATTAAAAGTAAAAACTCACTTACTTTTTTAAACCTATTCCCAACAACAATAAACCTAGAAAAACTACTTCAGCACGGGTCCCACTAATAAACAACTCTAAACACATTTATTTATAATTATAATTTATCAACTATATTCAATTATAAATTTATTTTAATTTATTAAAATATTTAATTGCGTAAAATTACATAATTCAATAAAACCCATGAAAAAAAGAAGATAATTACAATATTATATAAAGTACGTTACATTAAAAAAAAATACATAATTAAAATATCGGGAAAAAAAACTACATAATTCATAATTCCATAATTAAAACTTGAATCACCAGCCTCGTTTCGCGCTAATCTCTTCAATGAGCCTTTTATGAACTGCTAGTTGTCCCGCCGACATTCCACTCGTATCCTTCATGAAAATTTCGTATTCCTTCAGCTTCAGCTCTTCGTCTTTCTGTTTCATTCTTTCCACATGCAATTTATTGAGCTATTCCCATTTTTCATCTTCATCAGCAACTTTCAATTTGCTTTTTCCCAATCTTTTTGCTCTTTGTTGCCCCATTGGACGGGACCGAATCGAACTCTCTGAAGTATGCCCTTCCGATTCGGAAGTCTTCGACTTCTTGTTAGCATGCTGATCCATTTGGAGAGGAGCCCATTTTTCTAGCTCTTTCATTATTTTCCATATGTGTATCTTCGTCGGGTTAACTGTATTCCAATGGGCTATGCTAGTAGCAAAAACATCCTCATCACTTTGACCACTAGCACGATTGCTGTAAAAATTGTTGTAGACTCCCGAGAAGGCATCAGGTATCATCGTATAGTAATGTGATTTAAGTGCAGTACCTAATCTTGTAGCCATACCTTCCGGTTTATTTTCATTATAATAAGTAGCTAATTTTTCCCAAAACTCCTTATTCTTCTATGCATTGCCAACCTTCGAGCAATTGCTGATGATGCCCCAAGCTTGTGCAAGACAACTTTCTTCGTCGTGTGACCATGGCTTCTTTGCCTTGCTGCTACGTCGACCTTTTTTTTCATTGACGTCGGCGAAAGTGTCCTTTACACCGGGTTGTGTAGAGTGTGGTGGGAACTGTTGCGCTGCAACAATGGAAATGACGAACCTATCTCCCTATCGGATGAAGATTCTCTCATGCTCAGACGTCCAAAATCGGGGGACGTCAGTGGTGGTGGTGGTGGATACATAAACGCTTGAGAATGTGACATCCCAAAGTGGCTACCCATTGCTCCGAAATTGGGAAAATTCTGTGAAAAAAATTGTTGGTATGAAACTTGTAAAAACTGGGGATTGGGAGAAGATTGGGGGTTGGAATTTTGCGAAATCGAATTTCCTTATTTATTTGGCGAACCAAAAAAATATGGGAATGACCCGGGATTATTTTCGGCCATTGTGATAGAGAATTTGGATGAGGAAGACAATGGAAAAAAAAATATGAAAATAAAATTTTCTAATGTGAAAAAGAAATATAAAAACTTGATTAGAGAGATGAATGATTTGGATGAAGAGTAGAGAAATTTTAGAATGAATAGTATTTATAGAAAAATAAATAGTAAGAAAAAGAATTTAAAAAAAGAAGAAAAAGAATGCAACGGAAAAAACCAACGGTAAAATGAATAAACAAAAAAAAAATAATAATAAAACAAGCCGTTCAACGGCTATATAGAGGGAAGAAAAAAAAAAAAAAACAACAACAAAGCCTCAACGGCTATTTTACAGAAAAAAAAAAAAGAAAAGTAAATTGCTGGTGGCAAACAGCTGTTCCTCCCACTCGCGAATGGGAGGAACTTGCGAGGACTACACCCTCCTCTCTGGTGAGCCCCACAAAAAATAAAAAACCCAGCTTCTGAAATCAGAAGCTAGGTTTATGAGGTGGCATGTGGGAGTAGAGGGTGGGTTTTAAAGTTGGGTTTAAACCAAGCAAAAACCCACCACTCTAATTAAACAAAGGTAAATTAGGGTTCATAAGTGTTGGTACGGACAATGGCGGAACTTCATGGAGGCCAAGATAGGTCTGACCCCTACAAAATTTGTTTAAAAATCTATTACTTAAATATCTTAGGCAAAAAAAAATATTAGTGTTAATATTTTTGGCCACTCCAATTTAATTTTTTTAGTATATAGTATGAGTTTCACTTTGAAATTAATAATTGTAATAGTTAGTGTACTTTGATTACCTGATACTCCTTTTTACAATAAGAGTCTAGATATGCAAAGTTTGATTTGTTTCAAAATATGTTTTAAGTAAGAGAAAATAACAATTTATTTCCAATTTTACCCTCTCATTTTAATTATTTGAAGTAAATATGTTTTCCTTCACAATTCCTTATACAAAAGTAGAGACTATGCTAACATTTATTAAGGGATTAATAGTCTTTTGCTACTATTTCTTAATATGTGTGCAAGTGTCAAAATCAATACTTATTATGAAATAGAGGGACTACACTAGCATATTTTTATTTTATATAAATTACTAAAGTTGTCCCTCTATTTATTTTATATAAATAGAGGGACTACACTAATTATTGTGTCTCCATGTGTACTTTTATAAATGGGGCATACTATTTGCAGGAACCAAATTACTATTCACAGAAATATTTGTTGTGAATTTACTATAATGCTCTTAGTTATTTAAGGAAAAAAAAATCCTTAATGTTCCTTTCTTCCTCTCCCTCTCGGAATTGACTGGAAACCTCACCTGAGCTTGGTGGGATTTTTAGAAAATTCCACCTGAGCAAGGCGGGACTTTCAGGAACTCCCGCCTCAGGGAGGTGGGATTTTCGGAAAATCCCGCCTCAAGTAGGTGGGATTTTAGGGAACATCCTGCCAGAGCGAGGCGGGATTTTTCGGAAATCCGCCGGTCCTGTGGCGGGATTTCCAGAAAATCCCAACTCCCTGATGCGGGATTTCAGAATACCAAAACGCGCAGAGCCAATTTCAAACCCGAAATCGCAAATCCGGCCAATTTCACAAACAATTGCCCCAATTCGCCCACACCCACAGTAAACCCATAACAATTCCGGCCAAATTACATACAAATTCAACAAAACAACCAACAAAACATCAACCAAACAAATCGATCCGGAAAATCACGCCAAACTTTATCTCATGAATAGTGTTTTTTAAAAAAAATTTAGGGGCATTATAGACTATTCACAAAAAAATGTTCCTGTTAATAGTAAGTAGGTTCCTACAAATAAAAATTCCGTTATAAATTTGTATAAATATTGCTCCCTTGGTCTCATTAGAAGAGCCATGTATCAATAAACAAAATTTAGTATTAAAAATAAGACTCTTTAAATGCATCGGAGGGAGTACAATATTTTGTGATACAAATACTTTTAATTTATATTTTTCATAATTTTAATATTGAATTTTTATTATTTTCATCATTCTATACTTTCATATAATTTTTTATAGTATTATACTAATTTTTTATTCAAAAATAATATAGATTCTTAGTCAAATAAATAATTATGTTAAAAACAACAATTAATTGTAAAAATTAATTAAAAATTAATAAATACAATCTCTTAATATAATGTATAATCAATATAGCATAATTATTCTTTTTGAGTTGACCCCTCCAATAGTTGTATCCAATTTCCGCTATTAGATACGAAAACTCGCTAATTCTAACTCGATAACCCAAACATAGTGGCGAAAGATAATGGTGGCTATCATAGGCCAGGCCCCTGTAAGAAATTTTTTTTACTAGTACGTGTATATATTTTAGTAAAAAAGTATAGTTATATTAATATTTGGCCCCTTAAATTTTGGAGCCGAAGTTCCGCCATTGCCCAAACACATCACGGCTACTAATATCTCTCTTTCTAAACGACCTCTTTTTTCGTCTTAACTAGAAAAACTAAAAATAAAAATGAAAACCTCTTTCAATATTCATTTATCTACAGCTTCAATGAGGCAACATTGCTTAGTGATTATTCTTATTGTGGCCCTTTATTTTATTTTTCGAAGCTAAAGACGTTGCCCAAATTCTCATTAATTTCTCGAGTGAAGCAAACCATAAATGTCTAAATTAATAAAACGACATAATTATCAATTAAAATATTTGAACGATCCTTCTTGGTAGGAAGCTTGCATGGGAAAACAGTTGGTTAGATTTCCTTTAACTCGGATTTCATGCAACCTCAATTTCCTTATTTTTATTCTCAAAGACAAAAACGATTTGAAATATGAAGTATTGACAAAAGGCTTTGATTTTGGGTTAATTACACTTTTAGTCCCTCACATATTTAAAAATGATGTTTATGGTTCTTCACTTTTAAAATGCACATTAGTTTTCTGTTGTTCACGTTGACAAAATTTGACTCCATATATATTAATTGTAAGGGCCAATAACAATAAATTATTTATAAATTTCTTTGGAATTAAAATATAATACTTACTAATTTTTTTCTGGCCCCTGCTGGTTTTAAGGATGTTCTGCCACCGGCCGTTTACGTTCTGAAAAAATACTAACATTTTTTTTTTCAGTTCTTCACATTAAAAATAACATTTTTTTTAGTCCTTGGTCACTATTCTAGAAAATGTGAGACACAATAAAAAAAAAATGAAATGAACAGTTTCTTGTAATTGAGATAAGTGGTCTGGACTCTGGACTAGGAAATGAAATTGGGCCTACAATTAATTGGGCTTCAAGATATTCTTTTAAAGATTTTTAAAATAATATGGATGGACCGGTTGGCATGCTTACAATAACTGAATGGAGTACAAGCCTTCCAAAATTGTTCGACCCAGAGAATTCTCTTTTGTTTTTGAAACCAAAATAATTCTTTTTTAGTGAGGTAACTCGATCTTTTTTATTATTTGTTTAAAAGAAAAGCTGATGTGTCTGTCTAGAAATCATCTGTTACACCGCATATGATTAGTGATAACAATATGTATCGTGTTTAGAATGATAGACCATAATTTGTGTCAACATTTCTCAATCAAACATTACAGATGTAATTATTTGTGTTGACATATTTAACTTGTAAAAACTCAATCATAATTCTATTTATACCATGTCTGATTTGTGCCATATTTTTGTATTGTGTTCAAAATTTATCGTGTTTGGGTTGTTGGGTTCACCGTTCACGTATCAAATATCTCTAATCATAATCTTACCCGTTTAATTATTTGTGTCCATCCATTTAAGCCGCAAACGTTGACACCAGAACCAATCTAAGACGGGTTGGTTGCCGTTTTGAATCGGCTGTTTTACCTTTTTAATATATATATAGATAACATTCTATTCATTCTAAATATTTGTTAAATATAATATGATACAAAATTTTTTTAATATATTTTATAAATCATTTAAAAGGTAATAATTACAATATTTTATTTTGTAACTTTTTATTTTTTCATTCTTATTATTTTGTACTGCTTATAATATAAAATTTGAAGTTAAAGGTCACACCTACTTACTAAAATTTATGAAATAAGATATCAATAATTGATTTGAGAATATGGGAAACTAAAATTCAAAGTAATTAATGAACTGATGATACATGAAATATTTTAAAAGCCAATGTCAAAATTTTTATTTTTAAAATTTCAACAAATTTCTGCAACTCTGCAGACTAACCAGAGTAGTAAGGCTTCGCTGATTAATATATTCCTTTCTCATGCCTCTCTCTCTCTTCCTCTCAAACCCTAACCTCTATCATCTCTAATCTTCTTCTCCCATCTCCCGGCCGATGGGAAATGGGGGAAATAGATTTCTTTTATGTTATTTTCTTTTAGTTTATTTTTGTCTTCTTCCATAATGAGAGTTTTCCATTCTCTTATAGTGAGAGATATTGTCTCCCTGAATAAATGGGAGTTTCTTTCCCATATTAACAAATGGGTATTTTATTATTATCAAGTGAAGATTCAGTCAATTGGAAGCTTTCATCAGAATATTAGTGGCAGATTCGAGATCGGATTCATACTTCAGTACGTGATTTGTCCAGCGCAATGACGATTTTTTGTTATACTAGATAGATCTATACGGATTACTACTTGTTTAGATCTGTATATGTTTGATTTAGTTTATTTTCAACTATTTTTATCTGATTATTATAAGATCCGGTCGTATCACCGATTCTATTTTGAATAAGGAAATATGAAATTTGTTATCAAAAAAAAAAAAATTTCAACAAATTTTGTTATGTAAAAGAAAATCGAATTGAGAAAAGAAAAAATAAAAACCAAAACTGGGATGGAACCAGTTCACCAATTAAAACTTGCCCAAAACCGTCTCCCCAATGTTCCAATCCCGGAGTGATGATTTCTACACTGTGCATTGTTCGCGCTTTGGCGGTGTCTCACCTTTCTTTTGTTCTTTTTCTTCCCTTTGCACCTCTTCTCTTTTGATATTAGTTCACTCATAAAATATCTATTTTTACATTTAAATATTTACCTTTATAGACAAAAGTGTTACTTTTGGTTGAACATATACATTTAATAATTATAATAAACGTATTTCATATAAAAGTGACACTTTCAATTATGAAAGTATTACTCATAATTCTCATCCAAAATCTTATTTTGTTGGAAATATTTTTTTCACACTCTTAAATATAATTATGTATGATTCAATAAATTTGTCATCTAGAAAGTAAAGGTTTAGGTAAAAAAGCTAGTTATAAAGTGCTTAATTTAAGTATAGTACAGTGAAATCGAAATTGTACATTGGAAAAACATATTTCAATCATTTTATTTTGTTTTTCTGGATGGAAGGAATATATTAGACAACCCATAGAAAACGGAACACATATTTATTTTTTTTATAAAATTTTTACCCTTGCAACCCAAGAATCGAGGTTATTTACCTCTGGGTTACAAGGCGCTCCCCTTACCACCACCCCAAACGGAACACATTCTAGATTTTATTACCCTTTTTATCTATAATAAAAGGTTTTAATTTTAAATTTATAAGGGTTACATCATTAAATATTTTTAGTTACATGTACAATTATAAATATGTGTTTTTACATGTGTAATTTAAACAAATACTGAAAACTATGCTTCTTTCAATGTGCAGACATCATGTATTAGGGGATGATTTTTGAATGTACTATGCTTAACCCCAGGGATAGGCATGATGTTCTATGTGGATGCACAAGTCAGACGTAACGTGTGAGAAAAAATTCAACAGGAAAATTCACTATGCGACTAAGATATTTTACATATTTGTTTTGCTGTGGTAGAATCTATGCACACATGGCCCTCAAACGTCGGACGAGAATCTGATGTTGAGACTCTCCAGATGATCACCATAATCAGATGTTGAAACTCCCCAAATCATTTGATTCCATGGCCTTATCTGGATTGTAAATTTTGTCGGCAGTGGAGATAAAAAAAAGTACACGTCTTTCTATACACATTCGGAACTTTAGATATATATGTATACATATCGAAACTTAAAATTTATCCACGGTGTCGAAAGTACTTATTCGGAGGCGTTCAATTTCAACACATAACTTTCGATATTAACCAACCTTCGAATTTGTGTATTTTGCAAAATCGCCACTTTCCGGCTCATAACTTCCTATATTGATCAACCTTAGAATTTCGAGGATTCAAAATCATTGCAGCACCACTGTAGCGCTTTCTCAAATATTTGACCCTTACAACACAACTATCAACGCATTGTTTTTACTCAAATTTGAATGTCCAAATGCTTCAGATTCCCGTCAAAAAATTTATCATACAGTGGAGCAAGATTTCAAGTTCGGGTTTGCCATGAACCTTTTTGCACCTTCAACGAAAGAACCAAACACTACTACAGAAATGCTCAAAGGAGGCGCCCCCTTGGAGGCAGGTGTACAAATACCCGCCTCCAAAGGTGGCTAACTAAAATTTGGAGGCGGGTGAAGGGTCACCCGCCTCCAATTAGGAGGTAATTGGAGGCGGGTGACCCCTTCACCCGCCTCCAATTTCAAATACGAAAACGATTTTTTTAAATTTTCAATACTAGATCAAAAATTGTCTTTATTTTGGACTATTGAAAATAATTTTGAAAATTTATCGAGATTCTAGCGAAGCGAAAAATTAGTAGATAATAAAAATCACAAATTTTAGAAGAAATATATAATTTCGATTTTAATATTAAATACATAAATATATGTAGCGTAGTGGTAAATTTAATGTGCAAGAGTTAAGTGAAACTCTAGGCGCGAGTTCGATTCCTACTAAAGCCATAAAGTGCAATAAAAAGAAATTAAAAATTTTTTACGAGGGGTTATTTTGCACCCGCCTCGAATAACACTTAATGGAGGCGGGTGCAACATGCACCCGCCTCCAATAGAGGAGCATTGGAGGCGGGTGCAGAGTGCACCCGCCTCCAATGCTCTGTAAGACTGCACCCGCCTCCAATGCTCCTCATAACAGAGGCGGGTGCGGGCACCTCCATTTAGATGGCAGCACCCGCCTCCAATCCCCCTTAGGACCCGCCTCCTAAGGGGGATTTTGTAGTAGTGAAACTACTAATAAGTTAAAGAAGAAAGGTTTCTAAAGTGGGAAGAAATCAGCAAGTAGAAATATCTAAAGTTTCTAATGTGACTTTCAAAGTTCATTCTAGACCTACACAGTAAAGATATAGAAAGTTGTGATTTTTCCTTCAGTTTATACTAGATTACTTGAGCTCTGAGTCGAAATGATTGGGAGAATTTCAACATTGAGATCATCAAGTGTGTGCATGGATGACCTGCCCCATATGGACAACCACATCAAATGACACGAAAATATATTTTTTCCATCTCATATAAATATTTATATTTTTTCAAAAAGATAAAACTTCATATGAACGATAAGGTACAACACATCAAATAAATAATTTAACACAATTTTTTTATTTATTTATACTCTGACTTTCTACGTAAAAATCAATTGTGAATCACATATTATAATACTATAAAATACCTATAGACAGCTAAGGGTAGTTGCAATGGCAACTTTGTAGTAGATTTAAACCCAACTTTATTGGGTTTAAACTACTACAAATTGCCATGTGACAAACCTAGCTTTGGGTTTGTGAGTAAATGGTGGGCGCGTGGGGCTGGGCCCCACGCTCCTGGTGGCTGTCGGCCCCTAGAAGTTGTTGTTTTATTTTTATTTTTGTTTTCTTTCTTTTGAAAAAACCGTTAGTTTATGTTTTTTTTCTTTTGTTTTCTATTATAGCCGTTGCTATAATTGGGTTCCCCCTCCCCCCCTCCCCCTTTTTTTGATAGAGCAGTTGCATTTGTTTTTTTTTTATTATTTTAAATTCTTCTCCTTTCCCTCTTTTTTCCTTTTTTTCCCCCTATAAATACCTATCAATTCTATTATTTCTCTATTCCTCATCTAAATCATACATCTCCCCAATCAAGTTTTTAGAAAATTTGATTTTCATCTTTTTTTGTTGTCTTCCATATCCAAATTCTCTATCTAAATGGCAAATAATCCGGGGTCATTCCCATATTTTTTTTGTTCATCAAACACGCAAGGAGATTCGAGCTTGCAAAGTTCCAACTCCAATTCTTCTCCTAATCCCCCGCTTTTTCAAGTTCCATACCCACAATTCTTTACACAGAATGTTTCCAACTTTGGAGCAATGAGTGGCCATTTTGGGATGTCACACTCTAGTGCGTTTCTCTATCCACCACCACCACCGCCACAGACGTCTCACGATTTTGGACGTTTGAGCTTTGGAGGATCTTTATCCGATAAAGAGATAGCTTCACCATTTCCATTTGTTGCATCGCAATAGTACCCATCACACTCTATACAACCCAGTGTAAAGGACACTCCCGACGACACCAACGAACGCAGAGGTCGACGTAGCAGCAACGTGAAGGTGCCCTGGTCACACGAAGAAGAGAAGTGTCTTGCACAAGCTTGGGGCAGCATTAGTAGTTGCTCAAAAGTTGGCAATGCACAGAAGAATAAGGAGTTTTGGGAAAAAAAATGGCTGTGTACTATAATGAACATCGGCCGAAGGGTACAGCCAACAGATCCGGAGGTGCGATTAAATCACATCACTATCATGTTATGCCTGATGTTACCGCTTTTTCAGGATTCTATAATAATTTTTACAGCAATCATGCAAGTGGTCAAAGTGATGAGGATGTTTTTGAGGCTACACTGGCCCAGTGGAACGCAATCAACCCGACGAAGTCCTTCAAGTACGTATGGAAGATAATGAAAGAGTTAGAGAAATGGGCTCCTTTACAAATGGATCAGCATGCTCGCAACGAGTCGAGAACTTCGAATCGGAGGGGCATAGTTCATCAGAGAGTTTGATTCGGTCTCGTCCAATGGGGCAACAGAGGGCAAAAAGACAGGGCAAAACCAAACTGAAAATTTCTGATGATGGTCGAGATTACAAGTGGGAAAAACTCACTAATATGCAAGCAGAAAGGTTGAAACAGAAAGAAGAAGAGCTAGAACAGAAACATGAAGCAATGTTGCTGAAGGAATATAAAATCTTCATTTAGGATACGAGTGAAATGTCGCCGGCACAACTGGAAGATCATACGAGGCTCGTTGAAAAGATTAGAGCGAAACGAGGCTGGTGATTTAAGTTTCACTTATGTAACCGTTGAATTATGTACTTTTATTTTTAGTCCGATTTTTTAATTACGTAATTTTTATTTTAATTATGTAGAATCTAATTTAATATAACGTACTTTTCATAATATTTATCTAATATTTTTCTTGTGCTTAATTGAGTGATGTATTTTTATGAAATTAAATTAAATATTTCATTAAATTAAATTTATAATTGAAAATAATGAATAAATATAGTATCAAAATAATATATATTAAATGTAAATAGATGTGTATATTGTTGGGACCCGTGCTGAAGTTACTTTTGTAGGTTTATTGTTATGGGAATATGTTTATAAAAGTTGATAGGTTTAAACTTTTGATGTGACGTTAACATAACATGATAAAGTTAATTTTGTGTGTTTATGACTACAAGCACCCTAAGTTCAATTCGTAGGTATAATTCGGGGCAAATGCAACCTGGAATCTTACCTGTTCTTTTTGGGCGTTTTGAAAACGATTTTGAAAACAAGTTTTGGAAAATAGTTTTATAATGTAAAAAGTGTATTGAAAATATAAAAAGTAGATGCTGAATAGTAAAAAGTTGTATTGAAAATGATAGAATATGATTAAAATATATTAAATTTACTGTTAAAACTAAAACCGTTTTCAAAACGAAACAAAAAGAACAGGCTCACTAGTGGTTGCATCATGAACTTTTCATTCGTAAAAGTATATTTTATGTGCCTTCAATAGTATACATTACGTGGTATTGAAGGTTTGATTCAAACCATTTATAAGGACGGTAATTTTTGTTAATTGATGCGTCTTGAAAATGATTTTTAAAAGTGAAAAATGTGTAAAAAATATAAAAATATATAACTGAAAAATAAAAAGTGGCATGAGAAATGTTAAAAATTTTATATAATATTCAAAATTTCAAAAATATATTTTGAAAATTTTGTTCTTTCTTAAGAATGCAGGTTCGTTTCCTGCCACGAGTTCTGCCACGAGTCGTAATGCTAATGCTGTACAGTGTCCATGCTCTGCCATTTGTCTATTCTTAAATTATCCTTATACAGAATATTTTGCGTGCAGGAAGATAAGCCTAGCCACGTTTCCAAACCAACCCTTTATTTTCTTTTTCAAAAGCCACATGTGTGGTGGAGAGTTGGAGAAAGAGTTGATGCTTGTAAGAAATCTCTTTCATCACGGAAACAATACGCGTTTCTTCTTAAGTAATACTTTCGTCAAATATCTCGAATAGAATAGATGTACTCTCTTCAAATATCTCGAATAGAGTGATACTCTCTTCAAATATGTTGAAGACAATAGTAGATATTAGAAGAGAGTATAAGAGCTACTTTGCTGAATGGAATATCAGACCTACTTCATCAACAGTAAAGAGATACTCTATAAGAGGTCAAGTGTCAATCTAAAAAGAGTAGTTGCTCCTCTTCATTAGTAGTAGAATTACTTCGTCAGCAGTAAATAGATACTTTATAAGAGGTCAAATGACACATTTATAAAAGAGTGGCAGCTCATCTTCATTAGTATTAGAGTTACTTCGTCAACAGTAAATAGATATTTTATAAGAGGTCAAGAGACACAGTTATAAAAGAGTAGCAGCTCCTCTTTATGGAGCATTAGAGCTACTTTGTTGAATGGATTAGAGCTACTTCAAAAATAGTAAAAAGATACTTTATAAGAGGTCAAGTGTCACTCTTAAGAAGAGTAGCAGCTTCTCTTATGGAGTGTTAGAGTTACTTCATCAATAGTACAATACAAAGATAATTTATAATATGTTAAGTGTCACTCTTACAAAGAGTAGCAGCTCCTCTTCGTGGAATATTAGAGCTATTTCGTTAACAGTATGAGTTAATTTTAAATGATATTTCGTAAATACTAAATTTTCCTCAAAACTCATGGAGTATGAGTTAATTTTAATGGCTATTTTGTTAGCGTTAAATTAATATGCGAGTTTGCAAAAAAATAAATATAAAAAGACGTGTGTGGATTACTTGCTAAACTCCGTCGCATATATAATACAAATTTTTGTGCTATGTTTTATTCATAGATAAAATACACTAGATACCAGTACAAAAGGATTGGTTATTGATTTTGTTAAACAACACAAATTAAGGCCGGATAGATCATATTGAAATAAAAGTTTATAAATATCCCATGATTAGTAAAATAAGTTTGACAACAATTTTTATTTTTATCTTTTTTTAAAAATAGTGTTGAACTTGAGTGTTTGGTACATAATATGTATCTAATTAACATATTAATATTATTTTCGTTTTATATACAATTATAAAAATAGACAAACTTCTTCAAACAGTGCGAGAAACTAAAATCGAAATCTTATATCCCTAATCACATTAAAGCTAACAGAATTAAAAACACAAAAACCTGGATGAAATTGGTTCATGTATACAACATAGTGCATATATACATGAGACTACACATGCTTTGGATGTGCACGTCCAACAATAATATTTTTTTAACGTTTTCAAGAGTATTAGTGGTACTTTTTAAGTATCAATTAGTGGTATTTTTGAGGGATACATCTAAGAGTACTTGGTGTGAATCGCCAAAGTCCATGATGAAGAAATTCCAAGAGCGCCTGATGATGGTGTTTGTTTTGCTTACTTGAATACCCTATCCCAAGTATTTCTTCGGGTTAAGTGGAGCAAATTACTCAACCCTTAAAAAGTTCAAAGAAGAATGAAGAGGAGTGAAAACGTAAAAATAAGGACCCTCTCTTACACCAAATTCATTCTATTTTGTTATAAAGACAACCTCCCCAATTTATAATAAAAAGAGATGAACACAAAACCTAACAATTCTAGGAAAATGAAACATAATTCAAAAAAATATAGGCAACATGCCTTTCAAGAAACCTAATTTAAAAAGGATTAGTAATTAACTGACAAGATAATCTTTTTAGGGAACAAATAACAAAACCTTTTTGAAATCAAAAGAGATGTCCATCTTAGAAAACTACTACTAATTATAAAATAATAAAACCAAATAGAACAAGGAAAACAATTCAACTCCATTCCTTTAAGTCATCGCCACCTTCTAGAATTCCTCTCCATTCGGCCATACCTTCAAAAACCCTAGAATGCCCACATAAATTACCAATTTATCCTCACGTCTCTTTTGACTTTTTGAAGATTAGTTTAAAGAAGCAAGCCAAAAACTTTCAAAATTCTTCAAACCTTCCTTGAACCTTCATGATTACCTCAAGAAACTATCAAGGGTTTTTAAGAATGTCAAGATTTTATCCTTACACCTCCTGAAACTTGCAAACAATTCAAGAACATTCTTGCTTCTTCTCCAACTTGCTGATCAAGTGGGTTTAATAATACATGGCACCCCTTTCTTTTTTTTTTTTTTCCTTTTTTTTAATACACGGAACTCATTTGCTCACACATTTGGGTCTTTTTTTGGACTTCTTTACATTCTCAGTCTTTGACTTCTCTTTGACCAAACTCATGGGCTTGTCATGATCTTTAAGACCCTGTTTGTTTTGATTCTCAAAACATAGTTTTGAGAAAAGTTTTAATTTTATAATAATTTTTCATCATTTTCAATATACCTTTTTACATTTTTCAATACACCTTTTTACATTTCAAATATAATTTTAATATTATAAAATCAAAATAAATCTCAAAACTATGTTTTGGAAATCATACCACACATGGCCTAAATCGCTTAAGCCTATTTGACTTAGCCAGCTGAATGTGTCCCTTATAAACATCATAAGTAGGTGTCTTTTCCTTTTTCTTAGCCTTGGACGAGTGCTCAGATTTCTTGACGACCTTCTTTTGATCCTTCACCCTTTTAAGTTTAACTTTGGGCAAAGATTGTAGATACATTAGCCATTGATTTGGGATTTTCGCATCAGTACTAGTGGTACTTTTAAAGAGTACATATAAGACTACCAATGGTATACTTGAAAGTATCAAGAGTATCAGTGGTAGTACTCTTTAATAAATACCAATATTTTTTCAAAATAATTTTTTCAAGAAAATCAATAGTATTCTTCATGATATTACTGGTTCTGCTTAATAGTACTAGAATTATTTTTACTTATTAATTTTTTTAGTGATACTTTTTCAATAGTAACACTGGTATAATGTGTATTGTGCACGAGTATCAACTTTATATTAATTTTTTTCCTGTGTTTTTTTCTTATCGTGAGATATTTTCATGTACGTACTATTTATGAGTATCAATTCATTTTCCTTTTTTACTTTTAAATTGATACTCAGTAAAAAAAAAAAAAAAAAAAAAAAAGAAAGCAGATAAAACAAAAGAAGAGATTTGTAGTTCTTGCACGTGGCGCGTAAGCTTCTCATGCAAGAACCGACTCATTTTTGAATTATAATTAATAATTTTTTAACTGTTAAAAATTTATTTTTGAAACAGAAATGAACCAAACTCCATGTTAAAACAAAATTCAAATATAGTAAATACCAAAACTCAAATGACAACTAAACTCAAAATTCGATCTCTGATAAAAGTTTGTTTAAAAAATTCGCAAATTTCGACAAACGTGTTATTTCATCCCTAAGTTTCCTCACGTGACTGACAATTGTTTTGGTATTAGCCCATTAGCCACTTTAGAAAATAGGAAAGGTTAAAGTACGAAAGGAATTAAGACAACTGCACTTGGAAGTGGCAAGGATCGAACTGTGATCCCCCACAAGACCAAGGCCTTAAATGCCATGAGATGGTACAAAGTAATAGGGTTGATGGATCTAAAAGTGATCAATTTCCCCATTTGGAATAATATCATTTTTAGCACTAAAAGTTTAGACTGTTTATAACTTTGGTACTAAAAGTTTAATCAGTTTCAAACTTATACTTTATGTTTATACTTTGTTGCATTTTAGAGTACCAATACCTGCTATAGCAGGTTTTACGTGGTCAAACCAAAGTCAATAGTAATTTGAGGGTATTTTACAATTCTACAATTTTGTGGGGTTGAAAATATAATTTTTCTAAATAATTTCCAAAACGTTTTCGTGGTGTTCTTTTTCCTCAGTCAGGAGAAAACTTATATGTCGACTGAGGAGAAAAAAAATTGCGAAAATATTTTGGAAATAATATTAGAAAAATATCTTTTCAACCCCTACAAAATTGTAAAATTTGTAAAATATCACCAAATTACCTTTGATTTCGATTTGACTACATAAAACCTGTTATAGTAGGTATTGGTACTAAAAATGCAACTGAGTATAAACATAAAGTACAAGTTTAGAACTGAGTAAATTTTTATCACTAAAGTCGCAAACAGTCCAAATTTTTAGTTTAAAAAATGTCATTTTTCCTTCCTGATAAATATATTCCAAGTTCATTTTCGAAAAAAAGAAAAAAAAAAGAAAAAAAGAAAAAGGATGTGACTCGCCTTTCGAAAAGGTTACTCGATCGATGATTTTTCCAACACTAAAAATCAAAAGTGATAATGATAAATAGCTCTCGAGAGTTATTCATGGTTTTTGATCCAATATTCATCACTTTTTATGATTTGTTGTTATATGGTGAGTCGTTTTTCACTAGACAAATAAGGCAAAAATAATTTAATGACACTCTTCATCATATATGTTCTATTCCAATCCTACAATCCAACAACAAACGTTTTTCATGTTTACTGTCTGAGTGTTGCGTGATCCAATCAAAACCTAACTTGAAACCCAGTAAAAGAACATATCCGTAATCTACTTTTGAGTTTAGTAGATAGAGATATCTAAAGTGAAAAGAAGACATAATAAAGATATATGAAGTTCTACTGTCATTCTACATGGTGAAGGTATGAAAAAATTACTTTTTATTCGAGATCTGAGTTGACAATGAAATGATTTGAGAAATTTCAATGTCAAATTATGGGTCAACTATATTAACGCGTTGAAAATTGTGTGTGCATCAATTTCATTGTAGCAAAATAAATATAAACCGAGTAGAGTGGGCTTCCTTGTTAGATTTTGTTTAATATGCATGACATTTGACTTATACGTCCACATGGAATAGAATTCCAACTCTGAGGATAATTGATTGATTTTTTTGAATAAATTAACAGTCACATTTGAGGTACTTTGCATTTCCTAAAAAAAAAAAAGAAAAAGAAAAAGAAAAAGAAAAAGTTAACCGCCACATTAATGTAAGCCACAGGGTCTTCGGAACCTCAAGTGAATTGACATTAGCTTTTCTGGCATTCAAGGGTTGAGGAATAATCTGGGGAAAATATCCGTAAAGTTTTTACCCACTTTGCCCTCATCTTCAATTTCTTTTGCCTTATTTTTCTCTATTCATCGCAGATTTATTTTGTTATTTAATTTGGTTTATCCAATGATTTTTTTTTTACCAATTATATAATAAAAAATAAACTAATTAACTGAATTTCGAAAGCCTGTTTTTGCTTTTTTTACTTTTTGAAATTTTATTTGAATATATCTGAAATTCTTACAAAAAGGATTTGTTTGCTACTTATAGGTATATAAACCATAAAAAAAAAATTCAGCTTCTGTGATCTTCAAAAAGGGCAAAAAAAAAAAAAAAAAATAGTGAAGTTATTGTCATAGATAGAGATACTTATAATGCCTTGTATGTCTGAAAAGAATATCTCCCGGCGGCTTTATCTCATCATGTTGTAAAGGAGATGAAAGTGGCTATCTTATCCCTTTACAAGGATTCTATACATTTTCCATATCAATTTCCAATGACAAGTGTTATTGCGAGAGCACAAATTAGGATCCAGAGCAGATTTTTACTCTTTTGACAAATTTTCCCTTACCTAAATTAATTGAGGGATCTGAGTTTTGTAAATCCCATTGGTGTTGATAATGATGCCAACAAGAATTCCTAAAATAATCTCCCACCTTATTGTTGGAGGAGTCTCCCAAGTTGAAGAGTTTACACTGAATCTCACTAAAATTCTCAAACTTTCCGGCTAGTCATTGGAAAAAATTTGTTGCCTGAAATTGTTCAAGTACAGAATAAACCCTATATCTTCAAGGGCGAGACTTAGGAGGCTATACCGTCCATCGGAGCCATCAACGTCAGAGGTTCGACTAACGAGTTTACTCACTCATAGTATTCCGACAAGCGGGATGTATCAACAGGATAATCAAAATTCTTCCATATGAATTTCCCCTTTTTTCATAGAGCACAGGGTTCCAATTTTGCATTAATTTAATGCCCATGACGCCTTTGTTAGCGTTGTTGGTTTGCCACACCAAACAACCATCGAAGTCGGAAAGGATTAAATTTCCATCTCGGCCAACCGAAATGGTAGAGTTTACGCCGACAGGGAATTCTAGTTAGCGTCCCAAACTCTATTGCATCAAGATTTCGTCATCGATTCCGGCGCAAAGCCCTACCACGAAAGCCAAAGATGTTGGGGTAGTGTTGTAGAAACAGAGTAAATGGGAATGTGTAGAAATCATAGACTTAGTTGGTTATGAATGTTGGAGAAAGTTGATAACAGTACCCAAACAACAATGGAAAATACTGCAGAAAATTCACTAAAGAAATGTATAAACTTGAGGGAATTATTTCATGGATTGCACAGAGTAATTTCGGATGAACCTAAGGCGTGAAAACTGTCCTTAGAGAATTATTGCCCCCACTATCTTTGTTAAACCGGGTTAATGGCAAGATTCTCCTAGGATACAATAGATTCTAACATATATCAAAGTAGCAAGTTCTTTGAATATATGCACAAGATTGAGAGTTGCTGGTGTGTTTTTCGTGTTGTTAATAATCAAGCAGACACCTCTATTTATACAATTTGAATGCCACTAGTCGTTGGTAGAAGTTGAGAATCAATCTGAACAAATCTGTTCGTGAAGAGTCGCAACTCTTCATTCAAACTAAAACTGAAAAGCAGTTTCAGAAATTAGTTTCTCAAACTACCAACGTTTCACGCAATGTTCGATATCGAACACACTTCACTTCAGCAAAACAAACTATACTCAACATTCCCCCACTTAGTTTGTATTGCTGAATCTTTACATGAAATCAAACATCAATGAAAGTAACTTTCGTCTTAAACTTTCACTTAGTGTAAACAATTCACAAGTCTTCAATCAAGACATTGGTGGCTCATTTGCTTAAACTAATGTTCGATAGAAATAGAAATTTGTCACACATTTGAACCATCATTTGCAACTTTCAATCACACAACATTTCCAGCACTATTAAGGCCATGTGCTCATTCTAGTTTCATGATCACGTACTAAGGATCACCCAAAACCTTAGGTAGAAGCAACACCACTTCTTATGATCATATAGGTGAAAGTTGTTTCAAGTTTAATTGAATACTAATTATAACACAATGAAACAATTCCATTAGGAGTTTGAATACTCATCCTCTCACTTAAGAGTTACAAGTTGTGCATCCTTAACTTGGAATGGTATACACTAAACAACTTGTTTTTACCCTTTAAACATCTCAATCTAAGAGTGTATTAGAATGAGGTTGGGTTACCATTGTTTGGTGATTATTTTTAAGGGTTACTTCCCATTCCTTAAGTTGTCAAGTTCTTCTAAATCAATTTTCAGATTTAGTCAATAATTCATAACTTTGCTCAACAATGACAACACCATACTTAAAGTATTTTTCATACTTTTACAAAATGCAAAAATTTCATAGTTAAAACTTGTTAACATTTGCACAGATTTTGAGTTTATAGACATAGAGCACAACTTCAAAATTATAGCAAATTATTTCTTACACAAACTAATAAACACATGAGTGTAAGCTAATCAAATCTTCAAATAAGTCGTTGAACACATTATAAATTAATAATGAAACATAACACTTAATTAATTTATAATAAATATAACAAGCAAATTAAACTATCTTGATGAAGTTTGAACATAATACATATTACAAACACATTATCCCTAGAACAATCTGAATGCACTTTATTTTGACAAGAAAAGAACACTTTAAACAACATAAAATAGCCCAATTATATTGAGCAATAAAACTACAATTTTGTCATGCTACAATGTCTTTTTCAATCTCAACAAGATTAGCACTTGGAGGGTTATTTCCCTTTTGTCTCTTGTTGGATCTACATTCAAACTTGTAGTGTCCCTTTTTTCCACAATTGTAGCAAGTTCTATGCTTCTTCTTGTCTTCATAACTAGCATTTTCTGAACTTCTTTTCTTGTTCTTCCCTTCAACCAAATTTAGGCTAGAACTTCCTTCAACATCTGACTTATGAAGGAATTTAGCACATTCTTCAATTCTCAAATGTTTTAAAACACTTGTCATAGTTAATTTTTCAGAATAGTGGATCAACTTTTTCTGATAGTCATTCCACGAAGTAGGTAACTTGGCTATTATAGCCCCTACTTGCAACATCTCTGAAATCTTAACACCATAATTATTCAGTTTTGAAATTAACACTTGAAAATTCTGAATTTGGTCCATAAGACAACAATTTCCATCAAATTTAAAATAAAAAACTTCTTGAGAAGAAACTTATCTGTTCCTTGCTTTTGTGTAGCATACTCACTTTCCTACTTGTTCCAGATTTCTCTTGGACTCTTGGTAGTAGTGAAGAGATCGTAGAGATTATCTGACATGCTGTTGAACATGTGGCCTCTGCACATAATTTCATCTTCTTCTCTTTTCTCACGGGCTTTCTTTATTTCTTCAGAATCATCTTCTTTAGGAGGAAGAATTACTGCAACATTAAGCTTCAACAAGTATGCAACTTTCAAGGCTGTGAGGAAGAACATCATCTTGTCCTTCCATCGCATGTAGTTGGCTCCCATTCCATCAAGCCTATCTAACTTGATGGAATCCTGACTCATAGCTTTCATGTTGGATTCTTGAGTGGTCTCCATAAAAGGATATTCTCTAAGACTGTTGGAGAAAGTTGATAACAGTACCCAAACAACAATGGAAAACACTGCAGAAAATTCACTAAAGAAATGTATAAACTTGAGGGAATTATTTCATGGATTGCACAGAGCAATTTCGGATGAATCTAAGGCGTGAAATACTATCTGTAGAGAATTATTGCCTTCACTATCTTTGCTAAACCGGGTTAATGGCAAGATTCCCCTAAGATACAATAGAATCGAACATTTATCAAAGTAGCAAGTTTTTTGAATATATGCATAAGATTGAGAATTGCTGGTGTTTTTTTCGTGTTGTTAATAATCAGGCAGACACCTCTATTTATAGAGTTTGAATGCTACTAGTCGTTGGTAGAAGTTGAGAATCAATCTGAACAAATCCGTTCGTGAAGAGTCACAACTCTTCATTCAAACTAAAACTGAAAAGCAGTTTCAGAAATTAGTTTCTCAAACTATTAACGTTTCACGCAATGTTCAATATCGAACACACTTCACTTCAGCAAAACAAACTATACTCAACAATGAATTAAGGAAGTGAAAAAAAATTATTTATTTTTCTCCTTTTTATATGTCCTTGTTTAGTTACAAACTTAATGAAGAAAATGTAATTAATACTATTATATGAGATTAATTAAATTAGGGGTAAAATAGATTTTTTTTTGTTAATTTTAAATTTTATGTTTTTGCATTAAGGTTTCGAAAAGGGACACACTTTTAAGAACAAATTTTTTTTCTTACGGAGATACTCTTTAGAGAACAAAAGAAGTACCTAGTAATGATCTAATTGAATATTGATTAGATTAAAACTCCAAGTACTAATAAATTAAAATAGTCAAGGTTCTTTTGTCATTTAAACGAATTCCTTAATTTGTTTGAAAGACTACAAAGCGACTTTTATTATATATATATATATATATATATACTAGACGGTACATCCGTGCAATGCACGGCTTATGCCCAATAAAATATTAATTTGTATCATCATAATAAAAAGTTTAATTGTGTACATGCTAGCATACAAATAGAACAACGAATATGAAAGCTCGTTTAAATTTATCATCTATTAACTTAATTCAATACATTTTTAGAACAATAGGAGTATACAAAAAAATATCAAAATCAAGGAAGAAATTTTTCATCCTTAATAGTATATGGTTACGGGTACACTACCTTCATCCGACATATTCTTGTTATTTTTGTATGTAACTTAACATCTTTCCATTAAGTGAGAGGATGTGTATTAAAACTCTTAATGGAATTGTTTCATCATGTTATAATTGGTATTCAATTAAACTTGAAACAACTTCACCTATATGATCATAAGAAGTGGTGCTGCTTCTACCTAAGGTTTTGGGTGATCCTTAGTACGTGATCATGAAACTAGGATGAGCACATGACCTTATAGTAGTGCTGAAAATTTTGTGTCATTGAAAGTTGCAAATGATGGTTCAAATGTGTGACAAAATTTCTATTTCTATCGAACATTGGTTTAAGCAAATGAGCCACCAATGTCTTGACTAAAAACTTGTGAATTGTTTACACTAAGTGAAAGTTTAAGACGAAAGTTACTTACATTGATGTTTGATTTCATGTAAAGTGTTGATTCAGCAATACAAACTAAGTGAAGGAATGTTGAGTATAGTTTGTTTTGCTGAAGTAAAGTGTGTTCGATAGCGAACACTGCACGAAACGTTGGTAGTTTTAGAACCAGTTTCTGAAACTGCATTTCAGTTTTAGTTTGAACGAAGAGTTACGACTCTTCACAAACGGATTTATTCAAACTGATTCTCAACCTCTAGCAACGGATGGTGGCATTCAAACTCTATAAATAGAGGTGTTTGCCTGATTATTAACAACACGAAAAACACACCAGCAACTCTCAATCTTGTGCATATATCCAAAGAACTTGCTACTTTGATATATGTTCGAATCTATTGTATCATAGGGGAATCTTGCCATTAACCTGGTTTAGCAAAGATAGTGAGGGCAATAATTCTCTAAGGACAGTGTTTCACGCCTTAGATTCATCCAAAATTGGTCTGTGCAATCCATGAAATAATTCCCTCAGTTTTATACATTTCTTTAGTGAATTTTCTGCAGTGTTTTCGATTGTTGTTTGGGTATTGTTATCAACTTTCTCCAACATAAACTACCATTACCCTATGAATGTAAAAAAAAATAAAATAAAAATTCAAGTAACTAAAAAAGCCCTAAGGTTTTGAGTTCATTTTTTTCATGACATGAGTAGCGGATGACAGTTATTTAGTTATTATGCTAACACAAACCTCCGAAATCATGGTAATTTCTCAAATCTTACCTTTTCTTATTACGCATATCTTAAAGTATAACTGGTAATTAAATTTTAAAATACCCCCATAGTTTTGTTAAAAATCAAAATACTCTCAGGGTTAGAGGAGAATAAGAAAAAAAAGTTCTTGAATTTTTATGAAATTCTTCCTAAAATGGCATTATTGTTCGAAACTTGAGGTCAATTTTATTATTTCATACTAATTCATGGGTCATAATGCAATTAAATGGTTTGATGTTTCCAAATTAACCTCGATCAGCAGTATATTTTGGTTTTTGTTTTTCTTAAATCTTGAAATTAATTGAAATTTACCCAACTAAAAATTGTGCTCTTATTACCTACCATCTTGCTGTCTAACACGTTTCAAATTATATGACGAAAAGTAATTGATCCACGTATGTATGAATAGGTTGACAATAAGTGCTATTCGGAAATTAGTCCATGTGTATTGTATCGGTTGCACCATATAGAATGGTACGATTAGATACACTGATAATGAAACAAATATACTAAATTATTATGGGAATTCTATAGTCTATTTATGATACCATTGCTTTTGTGCTATTGGTTTATGATGTATTACTAATTTGAGTAATGATACAGAACTCAACTAATCTCCTCAACTTTCTTATTGCAAGTGAGGTGTCATGCATTCATCGGTTACACTTTTACAAAATAATTATTAATATGACCGATTAATGCATGACACCTCACTTGCTATGAGAAAAGTGAAGAGATTAGTTGAGTTGTATATTATTATTCTACTAATTTTATTAATGTGAATATGGTTCCATGAATAAACATAGTCTTAGGGTATGTTCTTTTCGTTTTAGTTTCAACAGTAAATTTGATATATTATAATTATCTTTTATTATTTCTACTATAATTTTTTACCATTTAATTATATTTTTTTACATTTTCAATATATTTTTTACATTATAAAACCATTTTTAAAAAAAATAAAAAAGACCATGCCCTTAATGGGAAAGAAAACGGTTTTGGAATCAATCGTGTCTAGCTAGGTTTATCTTCCTGCAAGGATAAATATATCCAAAAGTAGCGTAGCATTAGCATAGTATAAAAGGTTGATGGGGAAAAAGAGGGATTGATTCTTCCCTTGAACTTAGCCATCTGTAGGTATTTAAGATAATAGTTATCTTTCTGGAGGAACATGATATCATAATGTCCTATCACACCCCACTCCCCAGCCCCCACGGGCTTGGATCCTTTAATCTGGGACCAGAGGATAGGGTTGTCAAACGGGTGGATTAGGTGGATATTAAATATGTATTAAGTTAATTGATAACGGGTATTTATTACCCATTCAATTAATGGTCTTAATTTAAATATGTAATAAGTAACTATGGGTACCTATAATACCCAGTATACAAAAATATAAGGTTTATTAATAAATTTTTTAATTTCATTTTAATTCTTTTTTTTTAAAGCTAATTTTAATGATTTGAATCTATTCTAAAATTTGAAATATTAAATATTGTATACTTTTATATTTAATCGTATGTAGTTTTTTTTGTCCAAACACAATTTTTAATTTTTTATATTTATATAAACCCCTGCATGCCCCGACCCAGACCCGAGGCCCAAAATCGGGCCCAGCCCGAAACCTTCGCAGAACTGGGCCTGA
The DNA here is from genome assembly GCA_016801395.1 of Leptodermis oblonga. Taxonomy (NCBI): domain Eukaryota; kingdom Viridiplantae; phylum Streptophyta; class Magnoliopsida; order Gentianales; family Rubiaceae; genus Leptodermis; species Leptodermis oblonga. The sequence continues at coordinate 5,559,875 of CM028756.1, read as the reverse complement.
ACTGAACTGGCTAGCCCAGCCCGAAACCAAACTCAGCCCGAAACCTGAGCCTGAACTCGACTTGGAACGAATTTTGAATTAGTATTTATAAGTGAGTAATTTAAAAATATTATAAAAGAATAAATGGGGAAAAACGCAAAGTAATTGTAGGACATGAAAAATAAAGAAAAAGAAAAAATAAGTTTGAAGAAAAAAATAAAATAGGCCCACTAAAATAGGTGAGTTGTTGGGGTTTTTGTTTATACTTTTAAGGGTAATTTTAGTACCCATGATGAGCGGGTTACCCAATGGGCTACCCTAAACCCGTCCATTACATATTTAACTCAAATCCACCCAGTCCATTATTTTTTAGGTGGGTTTTATTAGGTTAATACCCAATGAGTTTGGGAGATTTTTGGGTTATTGGATTTTTTTGCCACATCTACCAGAGGGTGTCCCTTGAAATAACAGCACATTCCAGGGGTAGGTCATGAGTGGGATGTGGGCCCCACCTCTGGATTATACTCACAATCCTTGAGATACCCTCTAGTCCGAGACCGGAGGATCCCCAGCCCCCTCCCCCCTCAAGATTCCTGGTTGCATTGAACTTAGCTATCTATAGGTATTCAAGATATAGTTATCTTTTAAAAGAGAGATACGAGATCTTATTCTATTAGAAGAGTTGACGTGCTTAAAAAGATAAGATAAGCAGACAACCACTCTTAACATTAGAAGGAGGGGATGAAGATAGCTACAATGCACGTCCCCAAGTTGATCTATTAGAAAATTTTGTTTTTGAAAATGTACATTTTTTCTTATAAATTTCATAATATAACATTGATCTAAAATAAGTTATTTATCACTGATTCATAATACTTTTTCCTTTACCTTGTAATTGGAAGCCCGCCCTCTTCTTGTTTAGTTTACCAATGTCCACCCCTTATCATCTTTTGACTACATCTTGTAATTGTTTTCTATTAATGAGAATCAAGTATTGACTTATGAGTTTGCCTTCGTTTATTTTCATTATCTTGGGATGGTGCTATTTAGGGGAACAAGTCACTTTTCAACCCCCTCGTCTTTATAAGTGCATACGCACATCCTGACCGAGACGTACGGGACGAGAGTTGTTGGGCATTGTTTACCATACGGTTAACTCATTTTGGTGACCCATAATTCATGTGACAATTAATGATTTCCCGGCCATTTCCACTTTCACAATGGTCAATTTTCATTATCTCGATGGAACATAGAATTTTTGATAAAGACATGATATGATATCTAGATCAATAAAGTTTATGCACATTTTTCGATTGGATTGCGCAACATTCGACCGGAAGCCTGAAAAAACGTTTGTTGTTGGATTATAGGATTGGAATGGAACATATATATATATATATATATGAAAAAACGTTTGTTGTTGGATTATAGGATTGGAATGGAACATATATATATATATATATATATATATATGATGAAGAAGAGTATCATTAACTTATTATTTTGGCTTATTTGTCAAGTATATATACATTATAACAACAAAACATAAATAAAGGTGATGAATGGATCAAACCCTGCATAATTCTCGAGGGCTATTTATCATTATTATCACTTTTGATGTTTAACGTTGGAAGTATCACATATCGATCGATCGAGTAAAAGCAAAGTCACATCCAATTTTTCAAAAAATGGAACTTGGAATATATATCCATATTATATAGGGAAATTGATGACTTTTGGATCCATCATGAGCCCTCATTTCTTGAAGGAATATTGATAAACGCGTTATGTCTCTCTCTCTCTCTCTCTTTCCTTTTCTACTTTTAATCTTTCCAAGTTTTAAAAATTTTATGAAGTGGCCAATGGACCAATAAAAAAAACGATTGTCGGTCAGTCGGTCACGTGAGAGAAACTTTGAGATGAAACAACGCGTTTGTCAAAAATTTTAAGCATTTTTAAGCAAACTTTTGGCAGAAGTTTTAAGAATTTACTTGTGATTTGAGTTTTGGGATTTACCACGATAATTAAAATAGAAGTGTATTGAAAAATATTTTTAAAAAACCATCATTTGTTAAGGGTCATGTAGGAATCTTATAACAGTCTTCTTTTCCTGTTTGGGCAAAGCATTTTATATTAGAGAGTACCACTTCCATGTTACAATGGTATCTTCATCCATGCAAGCAAAAACAAAAGAGAAAAAAATCTAAGTGCGCACTCTTCTTTTTTTATTGTTTTGAAAACAGTTTTGAAAACATATTTTTGAAAAATAATTTTATAATATGAAAAGTATATTAAAAATGAAAAAAATATAGTTAAATAATAAAAAATTGTGGTTAAAATAATAAATAATAATTATCAAATATTAAATTTACTGTTAAAATAAAAAACAAAACGAAAAGAATATAGCTAAAAATTGTGGCAAATATCACCTACCTAGGGTATATAATAGCCAAAGGATAAAAATGAACCCCACAGTTACCTTTACTTTCAATCTCAATCCCATTATTGTGATGGTATTCATGACGTCATGATGTTGTAAGTTTTAAAGCATGTGGTGCTACTAATTAATATAATAATGCTTAAATCATAACTAACTTACACTTAAAAAATAAGCACATCAGTGTGGTAAATTAATTGTTGTAGCTGTTGTATTTTGAAATACATAATAAATTGTATATTTTGAAACTCAACTTTTCTAATAGAACCGAGGGATCGAGTACTATTTTTATTAAGGGGGTAATTATTCATTTTTATGAAGTTTAAAAAAAAAAAAATTAAAATAAAGATTAATTGCAAAGATTAAAATTTCAGATGGCAATTTACAGTGGAAAAAATGTTCAAAGAGATTTTTTTTTTTAACAATCATCAACTCTTTTCTCTCCACCACACATGTGGAATCATGGCCGGCTAGGCTTATCTTTCTGCACGCAAAATATTCTGTAGAAAAGATGAAATAAATAGAGAAATGGTCACTAAAGTGCTACACCATTAGCATTTATAAAAGGTTGAAGGGAATTCGTGGCAGGGAATGAAGAAGGGAATTCGTGGCAGGGAATGAACCTGCATTCCCATAAAAGAACAAAATTTACCATCCTTCAAAGCCAAAGAATATTCAAATAAAGCCCCAATATGAACTTTGTAGCTTAATAGACAATATATATATATATATAGAAATATCTATATATATATATATATTATTTATTTATTTTAAGTAAAGTATTTCATTAACGACGTCGTAAAATAGCCACAACTACTACATATAATTGATTGCATACGATCCAGATCAGTAATGGTTAGATAAAAATACGATTCTTCTATTAAAAAATAAATTATTAATTAAGTATATATAAGAGTATATGTGAGGAGGCTTTGTCTAATTAATACTAGATTGTTTTAAAATATATATATATATAATGTCGATAGAAAAAATTCACTTTACGAAATTAAGTAAAATTATATAAAGTTTAAATTTAATGTTAAAAATAAGTATTTTTTTTAATGGTTGATTTCTCTAATATCTGAAAATTAGAATTAAAGGGAAATTATAATAAAATAATAAGAAAAAATATAATTAAAAACTTTAAAATTACGGATGAAGATTTCTACTCCAATAAAAAAAAAATTAGCTTTATAAATCAATTATGTCACTAGTATATAAAAAGGAACACATCACGAACCAAAGCACAAATAAAAAAGCAAGAAAAACACTGTAAGATGATTGTGGTTGCTATCGTAGAGTGACACTCGAACATGTTCTAGATTCTTTTCGATTTTTCTTATCTAATTTTCAGAAAAAATTTATACTCGCTAGCTACACCAAGGGACCAAAAGAGACCCGTATGAACCTAAAAGATCTGCGGTGAGTCAATCAATGTCGTACCAACTAAAACATCAATATGAGTTATGCCAAACAAACAAAAAGAAAGAAAAAAATATAAAACTTCATAATATTACGGAAGAAGAAATATAAGGCTAGTCTCTTATTTGAAAAAATAATATAAGAAGAAAATGAAAGAAAGAAGAACAAAAATTTCATGAACACAAACAAAACTAAAAAAATGAGTAATTCTAACCATTAAATATAGTCTACTTATGAATACATAGAATTCAATTTGGGAGAAAGAAATTAATAGAGATAGAGATGATATGTGAGATAAAACCTGGTAGCAACTAATTAAAAACCAAATAATTAAAAATCGTATAATTATCTAATGATAAAAATAATTATATTTCAAAGGAGAGGTAAAATCGAGAATATACATTAAATATATTTGAAAAAAATTAAGATAAAACCCCAATGTTTCTCCCGCAAAAAAGAAGGATATTATCAAATTATGAAATTCAAAAATAAATTGATATATTTAGTCAATTATCAAGTAAAGTTAACTGAGATAAGAAAAAAAATAGCCGACAATATATAAATTTAACGGATAACTTATCATATCTAAAGTAACTTATAATTTAAAAAGAAAATTAAAAATAGTGTTGAGATATAATTTATCGTACATTTCAAAAACCTACGGTGAGAACTGAAACATGAGTTATTCCAAAATACAAACAAAAGAAGGGAAAAAAATCATTAAATATAAAATTCAATATTAAATCAATGTCGTACCAACTGAAATATCAATGATATGAGTTATGCCAAACCAAACAAAAAGAAAGAAAAAAAGGTTAAAATATAAAACTTCATAATATTACAGAAGAAGAAATATAAGGCTAGTCTCTTATTTGAAAAAATAATATAAGAAGAAAATTAAAGAAAGAATAACAAAAATTTCATCAACACAAACAAAACTAAAAAATGAGCAATTCTAACCTTTAAATATAGTCTGCTTATGAATACATAGAATTCAGGTCGGGAGAAAGGAATTAATAGAGATAGAGATGATATGAGAGGTAAGGATAAAACCTGGTAGCAAATAATTACAAATCGTATAATTATGTAATGGATAAAGATAATAATATTTCAAAGGAGAGGTAAATTGAGAATATAAATTAAATATATCTGAAAAAAAATTAAGATAAAACATAATGTTTCTCCAGCAAAAAAAGAAGGATATTATCAAATTATGAAAATAAAAAATAAATTGATATATTTAGTCAATTATCAAGTTAATTGAGATAAGAAAGAAGGCTAATGTTATTGCCAGAGCAAAAAATAGCAGCCAAAGCAATTTTTTACATTTTTTCCTAATATACCCTTCATTATTCAAATTAATTATCTTCATTTTAATTTTACTACTCTAAATTTTGTTATTTGTTCTCTTCACCACTAATTTCTTTCCAAACATTCTATCTATTCCCATCCGGATTAAAATCAATAATCAATATCAATATATTCCAATGAAGCTTTGCGGTTGTCTTAGCAAACTATTTTTTTTTCCCCATAACAAAACATGACCACCGATAATGGCATCTTTGTGACACCAGAACCAATCCTTCTAGAGGCTGGGCTGAACAATAACAATCTTGTTGTTCACTATCAGAATATGCTTGACAACACCATAAAATGATTCTACTACTCCATTTGATCCTCCACGAACCTGCAAGTTGACTGAGTCGTCGACATTGAGTTGGCTTCGCTATGATTTTTCTTTCCAAGGCTTCATTAGGCCGATAAATGCAATTTGGTTGGGAAGGTTTGATCTCAATTAATGACATGATTCACGGGTGGCCTCTCATCCAGAAAACTCCCAAACACTCAATTTTAAAGAACAATTAGCAAGATCACTTATGGGACATCAAACTCACCAAGCCAGTCAGAGAATCACCGATCATTGATTTTACAATTGAAACACTTTCATCAGGCATTGGATGGGGCTATAATCCTTACAAATTTTTTCAAACATACAACATTCGAAATTCATTCTGTCATTTCAAAATTACTAGTATAACACAAAATTACTAGTTCTTGTTGTGGATAATTTGGACACTTCAATCCAAAATTAATTTTATCCCCAAAGAAAAAAAAATCCAAAAATACGAGGGGTAACATAGTCCTTTCTGTTGCATTAAAATAGTCTAGTACATTTTAAGAGTTTATTTTTCTAAAGTGTATTGTTTTTTGTGCTTTTAGCTAGTTACTTACAACAGTTAAAATAATTAATTTTTCATTTTTTTTTACACATATATCCTTATTTTTAAGTGGGTATTAATAGTATAACACACACAAAACCATATTATAAGGATATAAAATGTAAAAATATGAAAACATAATTCTTTTATTGGATAAAAAATTATTGGGCGAAATACAAAAATAACCCTGAAATTTTTCATAAGCACAAAATAAACTTTCAATTTCTAAAAGGTACAAATTAAACCTTGATTTAGAGATGTGTAATGTTTTGAACAAAAATACCCTTCTCTTTCTTAATCCTCTGTTTCCTTATGTTAAAACATCCGTTTGCGTACTCTCGCTGCCGTCATTTCGCCCAAGATCTGCAGCTGCCGCTCTTCCTACTGTAGCGTGCACTTCAGACTCTTGTGTTCACTTTTTTTGGTTAACTCTGTGTTTAATTTTTACTTGCAGTGTATTCCTTTTTACAATCAAAAGTTGTTCTTTTGGGTCTTGAAAAGATTGTATACTCTCTCCAACCAATAGTGTTCGTGTGAAAATTCAGTTGAACTTCTTGGGAGTGATCAATTATGAGTGTTTTTTGACTTGCAATAAAGATCACCATTGTGCTAGTAATCGTATATTTTCTCTTTTATTTACTTTCAACCACAACTGATGTTACTTGATATTCTGTTTTTTTTTTTTTTTTTTTTCCATGATATCGAATCTTTGTCACTGCAGAAGATAAGGAAAACGCGAACTACTGTTTTAATATAAGGAAATAACGGCTTAAAGAAAGAAGGGTATTTTTGTCTAAAAAATTACATAACTCTAAATCAAGGGTTTAATTTGTACCTTTTAAAACTAAGTGTTTATTGTGTGCTTTTAAGAAAACTCGGGGCTATTTTTATATTTCGCCCTAAATTATTTACAAAAATTAGTGAGAGAGAGAGAAAAAAAAAAAATGCTTTTAAGAAAACACGGGGCTATTTTTATATTTCGCCCTAAATTATTTACAAAAATTAGTGAGAGAGAGAGAAAAAAAAAAAAAAAGTATTACTTTAAAACAGTTAGAGACTAGTGTCAAATATTTCGATTTACATGGGGTTAATGGTCTTTACCCTATAATTGAAACAGAAAAATTATTTCATATATTTTCAGCCAGCATCAAAATTGTTTGATAAATTGAGCCCCATTGACACTATATCAGTTGCTAATGTCTAACTTAAAACGAAGTAGAACACTCAAATAGCCCATTAAGTGGCATTTGTTGTAGCCCAATCAATCAGCTGGTAGTATAGAATTATTTTAATAAATTTAAAAATGGGAATACAATTTTGTTAGGAACTATTTATTCATCGAATATTGACCTTGATACATTACTATTATCATTGCAACGATTATTATCTAATGAATGAATAGTTCGGTAAAGAGACATCAGTTTTATCAGTTAAAAAGATTTACTGTGCATGTTTTGTAAAATGTGTTTTAAAAGTTTTGTATTTTATACTCCACTTGTCCCATTCAAATAGCCAAGTGGTACAACTGATTATGCGTCGTAATTTACAACTCGAAACACATCGATACTTGCTTAACTATCCCCATATAACGTTTAATCCATCACCTTAATGGCAGAAGCGTAAACTCAACTAAATTCTTAATATATTTCATACACAATCCATTCCCATATATATATATATATATATATATATATAAAAGTGCTGAAACGAAATAAGCATCTCCTAGCTAGTTCAATAAGTAGAGAATCCATGTTTTGAGTAGTAGATTAAGAATAAGGGTATCGTACATGTTTCGAGTTATACGTTATATATGACCTAAAAACAATTGAACGTTTAGAGATTTTTTTTTAATGGGACAGAAATGAGTTCATAGTTCCCTTTCCAATCGATCTACAACCTCCTTTTCATCACACAGAGATATATTATATGAATTAATAATAGATCAACTGAAGCAAATTAATACAAACATTTCCAATTAATACACTCGTGCACCTTGCAATATTAATATTCAAACAATTCAGGCTATATATGCATATATAAACATATATATAAAATTAATATTAATCTCTCCGAGCAATATTCCGGCGTTCTTATATATATATAGTTAATAAATTAATTAATCTTGTTCTTCCGCTAATAATTTGCGAAAGAGTGCCTGGAATTTCTCCATTTCCTTCACCGGCAGTGCGACCAAAACATTCACAGCGTTGCTCTTCAGCCCATCAACGTCGGGAAATAGCAAGATGATATCCTTCCGGCAATGCACCACCGGACAGCTGTACCTCGCCTTCCCCCACGGAAACTCCATCTCCGCAAACCCCAACCTCCACCACGACGAAACCAAGAACTCCCCGTGCGGGAACCCTTTGTAAACCTCCCCCCAGTCGACGGCCGACCGGGCGTACTCGTCGGTCATCCGGCTCACCCCTTCCTCCACCAGCGCCAGCAGCTTCGACAGCGGCCCTTCCTCCAGCTCCCGGCACGTTGCCGTGGCGTACGCGGTCAGAACGGCGTTCCCCGTGTAGGAAGCCGGCAGCGGAGGGTTCAGCCTGGACCGGATGTCCACCGCGTAAAGCACGGTGGACGACCGCTCGGAACCCAACTCATCAGAAATATCGCCGCTGCCAAAGGATAAGGCTTTGCATCGCCAGATATGTGCAGTTACAACGTTGAAACTCGTGATCCTAGTCGCGGTGCCTGCGGAGGCTGACTTCGCCTTTTGCTTCAATAAAGCGACGTCGTCGGAGGTGAGCTTGAATACTTTGAAGGCGAGTTCTTCCTCCGGGCAGTCGAAGACTGGAGGGTTTTGTTGTTCTTCGCCGATCGGAATCTTTAGCTTGAGTAGTTCGGGGTGGGGAAAGGTGACACGTGGTGGATTTCTGGCTGCCAGCTGGGTTCGGTCGTTGAAGGGGACGACGGCGAAGGGTTTGTCGTCGAAGGACTGGGAAGCCAAATTTTGAAGGAAGGTTTTGAAGCTTAATCCATCGAATGTGCAGTGGTTGGTGGCGACGCCCATGGCAAAACCGCCACACTTGAATGACGTCAACTGCGTGCATATAAGTACGTCATTTTAATGTTAATTAGGGATCAAATTAGTGCTGGATCCATGAGCCAAATATCTAAATAGATTGTATATGTATATATATATATATATGTTGCACTAACATATATCGAAAAGATTTCAGTCGTGTTACATAAGCTATCAAATAATGATTTTTGATGCATTACTGATGTCATTGCTCATTAGCTAATAAGGTGCTAAATGGTTATGTAGAATTATAGTCTTATATATATGGACAAATTTCAAAGATTATAAGGGTTCGGGAATTTTCAAAACTAATTATGCAGTTCAAAAATATCATGATTGTCCAAAACATGTCCTTTTAACTCCTAAGAGTACAAAGAAATTTGATGAATATTTTTGCATTATTCTTAACTTTGCAAGACTATCCTATTACCGTCACTCTAACCCTCTCCATATCTTTCTTCATTGTTTTCTACAACTTCTCTCTATAATCCATCCTTAAACAGGCACATGATTCTCTTCTCATGTTTTACCATATGGTGTATGAAAACAAATCATTATCAAACAAAATAATTTATGGACAATATTTTAATTCTTTGGCATATATTCAATCAAGTACAAAATTAAACTCCTTGAAAAATAGATAATTGATTTTGTTGGTTTATTAATTATGAACACATGTTAGGTGGGAAAATGATATAAATGCAAAGGTACCATCATTTTCACACGATCAACAAATGCGGTCACTTAATGTGTTTCCTAATAATGGCATACAACTGTTGTACCTTATGCTTTTTCTTCATATAGCTATAGTTGAAAACTACATTTTCATATATATTAATTTGCAGGAATTACATAAAAATGAAAACTAATTACTTTAAACAGTTAAACAATTTTCATAAAACATTCTGAAATTGAAATAAAGGAATAATCAAAATTTAAGGAACATCATTATATATATATACATATATACATATAATCAATTAATATGTTGAGAAAAATAATATTGATGGTAAAATTACTTAATATCGTTAATTAATGATTAATTATAAATGAGGTTTGATTACTAAAATAATCTAGAGAGTGATTATGAAATATTTTTCCGAATCAGATAAAAAGTCATGATTCTAATATTAATAACCAACGTTGTTTTATACCTGAAAAATGCAAAGTGGCTGATCTTCTGCTTCCACATTCTCCAACTTCTGGACTATAAGCTGCCCAAACGCCGGGTTCGGGTACACCAAATCTCCGATTTCCTCCAGAGAATACTCGCTCGAGGCCACCATATAAACGGCCCCGGCGCCGTTGCAGTCGATCTCCAGCCGGCCCGATTCCCGGTTCACCTTCAGCCTCCCGGCCAAGAAGTCGTAGGGCACGAGCACTTTTTCTAGCGCCCTCTTCAGCTTCTCGGCCACGGCCTCGGGCGGGAAGTCGGCGTTGGCCGGGAAGAAATGAACGGTCTGGACGTTGAAATTCAAGACCTGGTCGATGTTGGACAAAAACATGGACTTCCTCTCGGTTTCCTCGGCGGGGAAAACCGCCATTGTTTCTCTAACGGTGACCTTGAGGTCACGTAATATGGTGGGGGAAGAATCAGGAGGGCCTTGGTAAAGGGTTCCCATAATTTTTTTGGTGAAATTATAATTATTGGATAATGGAGGGGGGGTACTTGTGTTATGTGATGAATTTTTCTTGTATTAGAGGAGGGAGGGTATTTATAGGGGAAGAAAAAGGAGATAAAATTAACGGCGTATTTGAAGAGTTGCTAGGGATCGATGGACACACCTGAGGAGTGAAGGGACATATTTTGCCATTTCCACTGCTTCATTAAATTAAACCTGACAGTTTCTAACTTATACTTTGGGGCGTTTGGTGTATTCTTTTTTTGAAAGATTTTTTCAATCCTTAATTTCTCTCATCCTATATATTGTAGGTTTAATTAAGTAAAGTAATATAGTGTATGTAATGTTACAAGAGGGTCAGTTTTCATATGATATACTCACTCCGATTCAGAATAAAAGTTGTTTTAGAGTTTTTTGTACAAATTAAGAAATTCGTTTAAATGACAAGAGGTTTTCTGACTATTGTAATTTATTACTACTAGGAGTTTTGAGATTTTAATTCAATTAATACTCGGTATATGTCAACAACTCCCATTAATATGTAATCAATTAAATCGTTACTAGGTACTCAAGATAATCACTTACTCTTAGGCTCTGTTCTATTGTCAACTTGGTTAGGAAATTTTTTGATTAGAGAAGAAATTTGTTTTGGAGGGAATTTCTTTTGGGGATTTGTGTAGGAAAGAGAAGAAAAATTGTAATGATTATGTTTTTTTTGGAATTTATGTGAGTGAGTATTTAGAGGGAATTTTAAAATTTGAATTGTGAATTTAGTAAAAATTATGTTGTTTCTTTGTGTAATATTTTTGAGAAAAAAGTGATACTTTTCCTAATTATGTTACTAAGAGAACAGAGCCTTAGTTAGATATGTTAAGACAAAGATAAATTAGAAAAAAATATATTATATTTTTTTCTAAAAGTTATTTATTTTGAAAATTGTTACATCCTCTAAAACAATTTTTATTCTGGATCGGACGAAATATACTCTCTTAGAAGTCATTTTTCTAAAATATGTAATTTTTTTTTATTTTTAAGTTATAAATGTAACAAAAAAAAATTAATAATTTGTCACTATTCTTTATGTTTATACTCTTACTTTCTAACTAAAAATTAATTGTGTGACACATAGCAGTGGCAAAAAAACCACTAACCCAAAAACCGCCCAAACTCATTGGATTTTAACCCAATAAAACCCACATATAAAAATAATGGGCTGGGTGGGCTTGGGTTAAATATATAATTGGTGAGTTTATGTTAGCCCATTGAGTACCCTAAAATCCGCCCATCATGGGTACAAAAAATACCCATCCAAAACTACCCTTAAAAATATAAACAAAAAACCAACAACTCACATATTTTAGTGGGCCCATTTTATTTTTTTTTTTCAAACTTATTTTTTCTTTTTCATTATTTTTCGTGTCCTACAATTACTTTGCGGTTTTCTCCCATTTATTCTTTTATAATATTTTTAAATTTCCACTTATAAATACTAATTCAAAATTCGTTCGGGTTCCAAGTCGAGTTTAGGCTCGGGTTTCGGACTGGGCCGGTTCAGTTCGGGCCCATGGTTCAGGCCCAATTCTGGGCCAGTTTCGGGCCTCGGGTCAGAGTCGGGGCATGAACGGGATTTATATAAATATAAAAAAATTAAAAACTGTGTTTGGACAAAAACCTACATACGATTAAATATAAAAATATACAATATATAATATTTCAAATTTTAGAATAGATTCCAAGAATTAAAATTCGCTTAAAAAAAAAGGAATTAAAATGAAATTAAAAAATTTTGAAAAATTTTTATTCATAAACCATTAAATAAGCTTTACATTTTTGTATAACGGGTATTATGGGCCCATAGCTACCCATCACCCATTTAAATTAAAACCATTAATTGAATGGGTAATGGGTACCCATTTAATACTCGCCCATTTGACACCCCTAGTAACACACGTACCCAATCACTTAATTAGTCTCTTTAATTTGGACTATTATCTCACTTTGGTCCTTAACTTGAAGAAAAAAGAAATATATCTTTTCGTCCTTCCAATTAGTTCCTAAATGATCCCAATAAACTCAAATTCGGGTTACATTCGAACTGTTTCCTGCCGGTGCAGGAGTTGGTCCCTTAACTTTACTTTCCAATTTTATTTGGTACCATAACATGAATATATATATATATATATATATATTTGGTGTTTTAGTTGCATTTTATTAGTACAAATTGATCATATTTTTAAAATTAGATCAAAATTTGATAATCAAACAGTGAATATATCTATATGAGTGTGCTTGGTGCTCAAGAATAGGAATTGTGGGAATAGACATTTGATTTATAGAATTCAAATTTTTATGTTTGATACGTACTGCAATCTAATAATTTAAGTAATTATATTATCTAAAAGGCAATATAAAATTCTTTTAATGAAATATTTATTCATTTTCGGATATGAGATGCCCTCATTCTCATTCCCATTCTCGGTCGCCAAACTCACTCCATGTCTTTTTCCCTAATCCACCCTTCCCCAACCACCCCCGCCCCCAACCCCCAAAACACCCCCATCTGAAAGTACTTAAATTTGTACTTTATTAATTCTAGGTTTTCTTTTAAAGTAAATAAATTAATTAAAATGACTGACCAGTCATGTCCTGCACATGCATGCATGCATGGCCTTTTGTAGTACAACGATGAATGCCCCCAATTGCCACCACACCACACACCTAGATAGCCATGGCTTCATCACATTAATGCAAGTAGTTGAGAATGATTAATTCTTGAAATGAAATGTAATCAAAGCCTTAGATACAGACGAGGTCATTAAAAAAGTATATGGATCATGCTTAATTACTTTTCGGCCCCTTGTGTTTTACAAATTGTTTGACTTTCGCCTCTAGAATTATCATTTTTTCCCCCACAAAAAAGACATTATTGCCCTTTAGATGTATCAGACGTAGGGGTAAAAATATCTTTTTCGTAAACAATGACAATTCATAGGGTAAAAGATACAATTTAAGAATATAGGGGGCAAAAGTCAAATAACAAGTAAAACACAAGGGCAAAAGAGTAATTAAGCCTTAATTATAAGAGCAATAATTCCTCAAGGTTTATCATTAATTATTATTTTCACCATAATTTTACCATTAATTATATCCATCGTTTATATGGATGTGAATTGTCATAAGTTGGATCAAAGAATAGGTTAACTACAAAAGTATCTTAAGAATAAAGTGATTATATATATTGGTCTCTTTCTTAGATGGGATAGAGTTAGAGTACTACTTCAAATAAATGGCAAAGAAGTTTAATTAGAAGCCACTAATTATACTCTGTAATTTTTGGCATGAGATCTTCTGTCAATTTTTTTCCTGTCTTCCCTGTCCACCCTCTCACAATGGAGTAGTGGGCCTCATGATGTGATATGTGAGACACACCCCATTGTGAGAGAATGGACTGGGAAGACAAGGAAAAAGTTGACAAAAAATCTGATCCCGTAATTTTTACCATTTGAGTCTTGGTTTAGCGAGAGTAATTGTTCAGTAATTTCATTCTTATCTAATTTAACATAAAAACTAGATATAAATAAATGAAACACCTAGGAAACTAATAAAAGTTTTATAATCTAGCAACACTAACTAGTAAATCCCGCCACTGCTCTAACTAACACACACATGACTCATTCATGTAAAACTTATTGATTAGGAACAATTCAACTCAAAGTAACCGTATCAGCCACAAAGTACTAAATACTACTTCCTTCGTCTCACTAAATAAGTTCATTTAAACAATGTACAACTTATTATGAGTGTTAAAGTACAAACACTTAAAATAAACATTAATTTTCTTCATTTATATCCTTACCTTTTAAGTAAAGATTAGACAACCGAACATGATCATATTAGTAAAGATATGCGAAATAAACAAATAGAAAGTGAAGTTTTTTACTATGACAATTTTTTTTAATTAAAGTGAATTCTTTATATGAAACGGCATCAGTAATTGGATATAAAAGCGCCGGTCCAAAATCGGCTCAGGAGTCAGAAATGAGATAATCTACATGCAGACTCACAATAAGTAGCCACTTCATGGACAAGGGAGATCCCCTATGTAGGGGGCACAGTGTGCCCTCTCACACAAGGGATGGGCCTGCCCTCTCACACAGGGTGGGGCCCACCCCTTGTGTTGGGAGGGCACTCCCCTCCTTTATGGAGACAAATTTGATTGAAATGGCACATGAGTTTGTTAGAGTACTTTAGACAGTGATATGTCCAATGTCTTTGTAAACTTCATCTCATTTTATAAAATGTACAAATTTCTATAAATGGTATCTAAAATAAATAATTTGATATTATATTTGTCATTTATATTCTTACCATTTAAGTATATATTAATTGTAAACCACACATGCATAACTATGTTAGTAAAGAATAGAAAATGTAAAAGAATAAAAGCTGACTCTTTTATTGAGATAAAAAAATATTTTAAAAACCAAATTTATTTTTACTGAAATGGACATAGTAATCGATACTAGTTGCTTTGAAAAGAAAAAAAAGTGGTACATTATACACGATTCATGAATTATATACGGCCAATACATTTTTGTGCTATATTTCATGTTACAACTTTATAAACTTGCATAAATATTATTGTTTTAGTACACCAAAGTGGACTCTTCTAATGGAACAGATGGAGTAAATAAATTGGCTTATTGAATTTATCTTCTATTATGAATATAAGATGAATGTCCTTTCTCCTTCCACTACCCAATTACTCTATGGTTCTTCATCTACCCATGATCCCCCTTAATATTTCATGTAGTTAATATATGACTCTTGAAATTGTATTAAATTAATGAGAAGAAATGTAAGCCTATATATAGAGACATATGTATAGAGCAAAAATGATGATAGAATAATAGAAAATCCTTACCACTATTTTGCTCTCTACTTTTGTTCCTTGTCT
The DNA here is from genome assembly GCA_016801395.1 of Leptodermis oblonga. Lineage (NCBI taxonomy): Eukaryota > Viridiplantae > Streptophyta > Magnoliopsida > Gentianales > Rubiaceae > Leptodermis > Leptodermis oblonga. Next base: position 5,544,211 of record CM028756.1, on the reverse strand, counting down.
TCATATTATATGATTGTACTTTTATCTTTATATTACTATTATACTACTACTCTTAGTAGTAATTTTATAACACGTTATCAGCACGATACTATACCCAATTGAGGTTGGTTGGTCGTTCAGGAGAATTTGTACCAATATGGTATCACCGAAAGCTTGGACCTATAATCCAGTATGAGATCATTTCAAGGCTTAAACCTATGATTCGGTATGTATTAATTTGAGTAATATACATCTATATATATCTACATAAGTCACACAACAACGAGCTATAAAATATTATATTTTTGTGTGATATTTTGAATTTTCCTTTTTGGAAATTTTATTATTTGGAGAGAATTGTATGAACCTGTTCATATACTACGTACTACAATGATTTTACTTGTTAAAGTCCTAACCGTAATTGGATATATTATTATGATATTTTACATGCTTGTTTCATTATCCTAAGAATTTATTTGTATTACATATTTTGATGTTTTACATATGTATGTATTTTCTCACATAATTGAAAAATAGAATTGAAATAGTAGTGTTTAAATTTGGGCACTTTAATGCAAAATATCAATTTGTTCTGTCGATAAATTTAAAAGCGATATATGATCACTTGAGTGAAAAATGTCAATTTGTCCTATTGACAAATTTGAAAGAGAGATATAATGACCACTTGATTGCAAAGTATCAATTTGTCCAGTCGATAAATTTGAAATAGAAATTATATTGATTATTTTATTTGATATATTTTCTTTCTGTCACGGATCAAATTAATGAGTTTTGTTGGAAACTCACGAGTTTTGTTCAATAAAGCTGCTCCATTTCCTGAAGTAAATGTGAGAGTTATGCACCCTATTATGCTTGAAAATTTCATTTACTGAAGTAAATATGAAAATCATGAATTCTTATAATACATAAAGGTTTCATTTCCCAAAGTAAATGTAATAATCATAAATCCCTATGATATATAAAGATCTCCTTTCTTGATGTAAATGTGATCGTTTTGCATTCATATAATGCACACAATCGCAGTCATGTGTGCGAATTTTATGATAACTATTGTAATCATGATTATTAGAATGTGTTGAATTCACCACCAGAAGTGAAAGAATACTCATACACCAGAAGTGCAAAACCATAACATCACCAAAAGTGGAAGAGTTGTGACAAGAATAATAAAAGCTAAAAGAAAATTGGAAAAACTATTGTTGTGGCATGAAAAACTATTGGTCATGTACCTATTGTACACCAAAATGTATGTACTTGTTGTACACCAAAATATTTTGCTATTCTCTATCCTGAATCATATAAGAAAAAAGAAAAATATAGAGGCAGATTTTATCTGCAATGATGTTGTGAATTCAATTATGCACCTTGAAGTGTGATAATATTAAAAATGTTTAATAGGCAATATCTTATTTTATTTTGATATAATTCAATTTAATGTTTTCGAATATAATATTTTTGTTAGTTTATGATTTTAATATTTCTTGTAATTTATAAATATTATACTGAAATAAATACATATTTGAAATTTTGATTTTGGGATGAAAATAAACATTTCAATAGTCAATGAGAGTTATGTCCAGAAGACAATAGTAGTACAACAAATTTCATGTAAAGATAAGAAATAATGTTCTTATCTAATAATGTCATAAACTATTATTAGTACTATATTTGGTGGTACAAATTATTGAAAGCTCCAGAAGAGTAACTATCATTTTACCTAGAGGAACAAAATATTGCACATGATGATGCATTATTTTTCGAAAGTTCCAAGGAAATCTATTGAGATTTTCAAAGATATTCGCCAAAATGGATATGATATTGCTAATAAAAATGATGGTGATAATAAATACTTGTACATTACAAGTACTATTTATGACAAGAAACTTTTATTGAAAAAGTTACCTTCTAATTCCTCTAGTTGTACTATACATATATTACTGCAATTGAAATTTATGCAACAGTAAACTAGACGTTTACTAATGTGTTTATTATGGCACGACCGGTTAGGCCATCCCGGTTCTATAATGATGCGAATAAAATAGAGAATTCATTGAAGGGCCGGAAGATTCTTCAATCCAATGAATTCTCGTGCAATCCTTGTTCTCAAGGCAATTTGATTGTAAAGTCATTACCTCCTGTGAAAAATTCATACCGAATCTCCTGCACTAATAGAACATATATATGGTGAAATATTTATGGGATTTTTCACCCACCGTATAGATCATTTTGGTATCTTATAATTTTGATTGATGTATCAACCAAATGGTAACGTTACATTTATTATTACAAATCACATTTGCAAAATTACTTGCGGAGATAATTCGGTTATGAGTTTTCTTACTATATAAATAATTATTGCATGTATTTGGGATAAGTGTGAAATATCATGTTGTTTGTATTCACACAAGAAACGATCTAGTAGAATCGTTTCATTGTATGCATTAATTTACATACATGATAATTATTCTTGAGAATGGAACTCCCAATATATATTTGGGGGCATGATATATCGCATGTTGCAACATTCGTTCGCATCAGGCCAATAAATTTTAATGAACTCTCTCCCCCAACAAATGGTTTTGGTCAAAAACCAAAATATTTCTCATCTTGTAATTTTCTAAACATGCGGCTTATATTATGATTACTCTACCACAACACACAAAGATGAGACCTCAAAGGAGGATAGAAATGGATGTTGGGCATGAATCTCCACTATAAATTATATTGAGAACAAAAGTTGGAGATTCGTTAACTACTCATTTTACTGATTGTCATTTTGACTAGTCAATTTTCCCAACATCAGGGGGAGAAAAGTAAGTAGCCAATTAAGAAAATTATTATGGGTGAATTATCAATGATCCTCGTATAACATTATATGAACCTGAAGTTTAAAAGATAATTCATTTACAACTTGCAATTGCCAGATGTTTTTTCTAACCTTGAAAAGTGTGACTCGAATCACATATATTGGCTGCTAATGCTCCTACTATATTTGATGTCCCTGAAAGACATTCTACCACTAATAAATAATTTAAGGCAATACCAAAATGTGGTAGTCTAATCGGTTCCAAGAATTAAATCCTCGAGCAAAAGGAGCAAGTGATAAATATGGCAAACTTGAGACGTTAGATATTCCAGAAGAATTTTCATGATTAAAAACTCTTGAAGAGTTTTTCAGCATGACAGTAATAAGTTTCTAGAAGAAGCTCAAGTACCAGAAAATTTTGTTAATAATGAGATCTCAACTATGTCATGTCTGACTGCTAAATATGGAACCTAGCTATGAACAATCGATGTTGATGATAAAATTGTTTATGCTGCGGCAGTTGCCATTATGAATGAAAATGATGATCATCAATCTGGGCCGGTGAATAAAGGTCGACATATAAATTATTGCCCAAGAAGAATGAAGGAAATGAAAAGACACAATTCTAGTAGAATTGAATTCAATGCTTCAAAGAGAAGTTTTTGAGCAAATAATTCACACACCTGAAGATGTGTAACTTGTGAGTCATAAATGACTATTTGTGAAAAGCGAAATGAATTAATGAATTGACACAATTTATCGCACAATTTTTTTTCCTGAAGAAAATGTATTGATTATGGGGCGGCATAATCTCATGTGGTGGATGCAATAATTATTGTTACTTTCTTTAGCTGGCAGCAAGCGAAAATTTTAAAATGCGTCTTATGGATGTCATGGCAAGCCTATTAGAATGGCTAATGAAAATCTCTGAAAGATTTTAAATCCCCTGAAGGCACGATACAATTTATCACGATATTTATTATATTAAATTATGTAGAACTCTATATCTATGTTTCATTAAGAGATCCAGATCCCAAATTTATACTGGTTATTTTACTTATATCTCCTGAAGAGACTCAAACTATTATTAATTATTTATAGTATTATTTTTGAATTGAAACTCCTGAAGAGAATCAAAATGTTATTGAATATTTGAAATATAATTTTGAAATGAAATATTTTGGAAAAGACAAAAAAAATTTTGTCTTGGTTTCAAAATTGAGCATTTAGAGAATGACATTTCGTTGCATCAATTTTCTTCTACTACTAAAGTGTTGAAACACTTTAATATGAATCAAATACATACTTTGAGCACAATTATGAGTGTAAGATCACTTGATGTGCATAAAGACCCGTTTTGTCATCATAAGGATGATGAAGAACAATTTGGTCCAGAAGTACCACATTTTAAAGCTATCGAAATAATAATGTATCTTGCAAGTCATACACAAGTTTTGAAATATGTTTGCAAGTCATGAACACATATGTTTCTTCAATTTGAAGGAACAATAAATATGTGGTCTTTATTTTTTGAAATACACAAGTATGATCTTCCAAGTTATGCAGATGTTGGATATTCGACTGATCCTTATCAAACTAGTGATGTGCTTACATACAGTGGTACAACTATTTCTGAGCGTTAAATTAATGAAAGAAATCATAGCTGCTATTTCTTATAATCTTGCTACACTATGCAATTCGTAAAGTAAGTCAGGAGCATACTTGGTTAAGATCAGCAATCCTGCATATTTGAGGATAAGTGGTTTGCACTCAAACGGAAAAAAGTTTCCATTAATTTCTTTGAAAAGAATACTATATGCATTGCTCAGTTGCAAGAATGATACATCACATATTTATTCAATTAGTATCGAATTCAACGTCTGAGAAGTTGAGATACAAGAACGGAATGCAAAGGTGGAACAATATCAAATGATGTGCTCAAGAGGGGGAGTCACCCACTGTACTCTTTTTCCTTAACCAAGTTTTTTTCTCCACTGGGTTTTTACTGGTAAGGTTTTTTAACGAGACAGTGTTCTACTAAGAAAATGTACTCTTTTTCCTTCATTAGGTTTTTTCCACTGGGTTTTCCTCGTAAGGTTTTAACGAGGCATTTATCTTAGTAACAGACATTCAAGGGGAAGTGTTATGAATATAAGATGAATGTCCTTTCTCCTTCCACTACCCAATTACTCAAAGGTTCTTCATCTACCCATGATCCCTCTTAATATTTCATGTATTTAATATATGACTCTTGAAATTGTATTAAATTAATGAGAAGAAATGTAAGCCTATATATAGAGGCATATGTATAGAGGAAAAATGATGATAGAATAATAGAAAATCCTTACCACTATTTTGCTCTCTACTTTTGTTCCTTATCTTCATATTATATGATTGTACTTTTATTTTATATTACTATTATACTACTACTCTTAGTAGTACTTTTATAACATCTTCCATTATGTTTGGGAATATTACCGATGCCCAAACCCTTTAATTTTAACTGCAAATGTTTCCCTGAAATTAATTTATATATACATATTTTTTTAAACTGACATGGACCCATTAGTAATACTCCCTCCGTCTCACTCAAAGAGTCCACTTTCAAAAAAAAATCTTGTCACATTTAAAGAGTTCACTTTAAATTTATTTACGTTATATATCCTTACTAATATAACAATATGTGGTTCACAATTAACCCTTACTTCTAAAGTAAGGATATAAGTGAAAAATATGGTGATAAATTACTTATTTTAGGTGTTGTACCTCACAATCCATAATAAGTTGTACATATTTCAAAGTGGACTTTTTGAGTGGGATGGAGGGAGTATGATATAGGCACACAAATGCTGATATATGTGTTCAATTTAATATGGACCTTTATGTAAATCGAACTCTACCATTTACATTATTTTAAAGTTGCTCAAAAACAAATTTTCAAACTCGTCTCGGTCCTATCAAAGCTCAACGTAAGCACGCTTGAACACTGACTCATTCTCGTACATTCAAACTTAATTAAAAGAATACAAAGAGGATATGAAGGAAAATGAGAGGCTGTGGACGAACAGGTGCGACAGGCAAGCCAAGGAATTAATACGAAAATGATAAGTGCTGCTTATTTAGTTGAATATTTATCTTCAGTACTAATTAATTAAATAAATACTTTTGGAGTGGACCGCCAATGGCCGTAGGATCTTAATTGTTTCGATATATATGATTGATTGATTAATTAAGAATTAATATAAAAACACAAATTCATTTTTGTATGGTTTTTTGGAAAAGTTTTGTGTGTGGCTGTCTTTTATTTTGGTCCATTTGATTAATTAATACGTAGTCAAAAAAAAAATGTGCTGTTTCTTTTAGATGAGCTACCACAATTAATGCCTTCTACAACAAGAGACGCATGGACTTTAGAAGAAAAAAAAAACAAAAAACTACAAGAAAAATGGACCTTGTGTACGTGTCTATATTAATGTATATATTATACTCCCTCTGTCCCATATAGAGAGTCTTTTGTCCGACAGTCAGAGGCTAGTTCTATGTAATATTTCAGCAGTTAAACTCTTTACATCAAGGTTAAAACTGATATGCATATTTCATAACATGCATGCGATACCTTTAAAACTAAACTCGATATGCGCATTGTCATACAATCAAACGCGTCTAATATAAGTTTTTGCGACTATAGAAAGAGTTTTGTTTTTAAAATGTAAACTTTTTTTATTGTAAGGTACAACACTTAATTTAGTAATTTGTTACAATTTTTTCCACTTATATATTTTTCTTTTAAGTGTAAATTAATTGTAAACTATATATAATCATGTCAACTAGTGAGGGTAAAAAAGATTTTTAAAAAGCATAGATACTTTATTTTATTTTATTTTTGAATCATCACTATATGAATTGTATCTCACACAATGCTAACTTGAACCGGTGAATGCAAATGGCACATTTTGGCCTCACACCCCAGGAATGCAGGCCCTGAGTTTGAACCCAGGACCTACACCCCGAGAAGGATTTAAGTTATTCTTAGGTGGCTAACCCCACTTAATTTTGTTATTGAGACAAAAGGTTATTTATAAAATAATATTTTAAAAAAATGTATTAGAATTTGTCCCGTCACAATACGGAACTCTTTTGTCTTCACTTTTCAAATCACGTGTGTTACAAGTAAAAATATAAGAAAAGTTTTGAAACTTTTACCGGAGAAATTGGATAAAACAATACAAGAAGGGACATGTTAATTGTAGGATAGTTTTTACTAAACACATGATACTTTTTAAAATTTTAAGTGGTAAAAAGACAATAATATCTTTATACATTTCTACCATCATAAATATTTTTACCTACCATTTTTACCTACACCCTCATTTCCTCTTCAACTCTCCATTTCACTCTTTAACTCACTCTCATTTTTCTACTCCAATTCTTTCAAATTTTCTTTCACTCATCTCCATTCCTTCTGCAATAAAATTAAGAAGAAAACAACTTTTAAAAAGAATCGCCCCAACCAGGCGATTCTATGGGAAATAATCGCCTCCCCCGAGCGATTAAATGAGAATACATTAGTGTCCTGTGGCGACAAAATCCATTTAATCACTCGGTGGATTCTTTCCCATAGAATCGCCCAGATAGGGCGATTCTTTTTAAAAGTTGTTTTCTTCTTAATTTTACTGCAGAAGGAAGTAGAAAAGGGAAGGGCAAAAAAGTAATTTTAAGTCTAAATTTTTTTAAAAAATATCATTTATTTAGTAAAATATGTTATTCAATTAACCCAAAAATTTAAACTAAAGAATAGACAGTGCAACCAACACTCTCCTAAGCCTCCATTTCTGGGTATTATACGCACAAAAGGTGCAGCTTGCACACGTTATATCGTGTGATGCACAGTACATCAATTCAAAAAATTAAAAATAAACAAAAATAGATTGTTTGTAGACCTTTAATCTGAAGCAGCTTAAAGTTAAAAATTAATTAATTTAAAAAATTGACACCAGACTAGATTATGAAATCCAACAAACTATTTGACCCTCGTCCAATAAATCCTGGCTACGCTATTGGAAATGCTCTAGGAAAAATAGCTAAGACAGCCACGATTCATGTTCAAAGTTTCGATATATTATCTAACGCTTTCAATATTTCTACCCCCGAGTTGTAAAAAAAAAAAATATATATATATATATATATTTTTCTACCCCTCTACTCGATTTAGTTATTTATCACTATATAAATTTAGTTTCTTATTTTCTTAATTCAATTATTATTTTTTGTTTTTTTTATTAAAGAGTGAACTAACTTTAATATACATATACTTTTCGATTGTGTCCGCTTTGGTACCTATATTTTTTTTTAGCCACGAATATACCTATACTAATTTAAAGGGGACAAAAATGTACTTTGCCGTTAATTCCCTGTTAGACTTAACGGAATTGCCATCACACGCAACTCACATGCCATTTTTCAAGGGCATTTTTGTCCCTTCACTGTTCATCGTCTTCTTCCTTCTTCTTTTTTTTTCCTTTTCTTTTCTTTGTCGTCTCCCCCGACACCGGTTGCCACTTTTCTCCCTCCTCCTTGCTTCCGTCCTCCTCCTCCTCCTGTCTTCGTCGTTGTTGTCATCTTCAGCGAAGGTTGGTGTTTTTCTTCTTTTTTTTTAAAATTTTTTTTCGTATTTTTGGCCAGAAATTGCATAACCGAAGCGTTGCAATTTTTTGAAATTCGATTGCAGAACTTCAGTTCTGCAATCGAACCCTGCTTCCGTCGTTGAAGTTCTGCAATCGAACCCTGCTTCAGTCGTCTCCTCCCTCTCCGTCATTGTCGTTGTCGTCTTCGTCAATCGAACCTTGCAATCGAGCCTTTGATGATTACATTTGAATAGTTTTCCAGGAAATCTTGTTTCTTCGCTTCATTTTCCATTTTCTTTCTAGTTGTTGTTGTTTAGCTGTTGATGTTGCTTTTTCAGCTCTTTAATTGGATGGAGAAGAGGCGGACAGTGGCGGAGGAGGAAGGGTGTAGGAATTTGGGGAGGAAGAAGATGAATAGTGAAAAAGAATAAAATAAATAGTGAAGGGATGAAAATACCCCTAAAAAAAGGCAATTTCGTCAAAACTAATTCGGAGTTAATGGCATTTTTGGCCCCTTTAAATTAGTATAAGTACATTCGTGGCTAAAAAAAAGTATAGATACTAAAACGGACACAATCAAAAAGTAAAAGTATATTAAAGGTAGTTCACTCTTTATTAAAAAATCATTTAGTAGTTATAATTTCTTAGTTGTACGATAAAAGAAATATTAACAATAATAGAATACATTTGATTAAATATTCTATATAATACATAAAACATAGGTTTACTATATATTTTATGGTAAGATTGTTGTCTTGTTACTGAACATTTCAATCATTGGAAAAAATTATTCATTGCATCGGCTGTTTCATTAAAAATAGCATGGCACACCAATAACGATAAAGATAAAGTTACGACTCCCTCACAAGTTAGTTACACAATCACCTCCACTAATTGTTTCAGGCTATATCATCCTACGTAGTACACCTGCTGCACTCAACAATCTCTCGAATTATTGGCCGATAACCCTTGCAATGACATAAGTGATACTCCGTTTATCATAAGCTATTATCCAATGATTAATTAGTTCTGTGATCGTCGGTTTAGGGATGGCCACGGTTCCGGAACCGCCGGTTATGGTTCCAAAATCGCCGGTTACGGTTCATAAATCAGTGGAACCGGAACAGGAACCTTGGGGGGACGGTTCCATGCCGGTTCTAGAACCGCCAGTTCCAGTTCCAATTCCGGTTATGTCACGGTTCCGGTTCTAATCTGTCACGGTTCCGGTTCTATCAAGGTTCCCGTTCAATTCCAATCTCTTCCGTTTATTTAAAAATTTTAACTTATAAATGTTATTTTATTTTGACTCAATTAATAACTCAATTATTTATAAATAATTAAAATTACAAAAATAAAATAAAATATGTAGCGACGGTACATACATTTAAACAATTAAATGATTTATATAATAAAAGATACAAAAATAAATTGTGAATATATATATATATATATATATATATATACAGATGAATAATACCTCAATATATTATTTTTAAAAAATCAAGAGAGTGATGCCTTGTTATAAATCGTGAGAAATCAAAGTTTGAACTTTGAAGCATTGAAACTTTTACAAAATAAATACATCTTGAATATTTAATATAATTCATCTTCATCATTTGCGGAAGTTGCGGTTGGATCTAATTTAATTTAATAATTAATTAATTTTAATTTAATTTACTGCTTATTTATATTATATTAATAATATATATATATAAAGTATACTATTAGTTTATATATTATATAATATATATTTAAAAATAGTTTTTATTTATTATATGTTAAACATATAATATAATTATAATTATAAGAAAAAAATTCAAAAAAAGCAAATAGTTGAAGTGGTTAATCAACTTTGCTTAAATCCTTTCAATTTTAACAAAGGGTTGTGTGTTCAAATCTGTGCAAGAGAAATGTAAAAATTATTATTTTTTTGGTTCTCACATTAGAACCAGAGGGTTGGACCCTTTGGGACCGATTCCGACCCACCGGTTCCCGGTTCTCAGACAAGAGGAACCGGAACCTTAACCGCCAGAGGCGGGTCCGGTTCCGGTTCTGGAACCAGGGGCCACGGTTTCGGTTTCGGTTCCAAAACTGGCGGTCCAGTTCTAGGTCGGTTCCAGTTCGAACCAGAACCGTGGCCATCTCTACATCGGTTCCAGTTATCTAAAGGGTAAAATCATAATTTGCGCGCCTAAGCTAATTATGGTTCCATTTTCTTGAACCGTGGCCCCGTACGCTGTACGCGCTTAAACTGTTATCTTTCATAGTTCGATAGATGCATATACCAACAAAACAGAGCAAATTAATTTGTATTTATTAGTCTCACTTTTATTAATGTTCCTTTGGTCTCATTTAAAATTTTACTTTAGTGAAATAGTTATAGTTTTAATTTTTCAGAAAATATTGATTTTAAATCTTATAAATCTATTAAAAATTAGACTTTTTTTGACGCATTAAAAATATCATGTTTATATAATAATAAAAAATAGTCCCAATAAAATAGTTCTGTTGTTATATTTTTTTACATTGCATACTTACTGATATGATAATGTGTGGTGTATAATTAAGCCATATTTAAAAAGTAAATGTATAAACGGAAAAAGAATAATATCAAATTATTTATCGTAAATGGTGTATATTGCAACTCGATCATCAAAAACTATATCTTTTTCCGTTCATATAGTTTTTGATGATCGAGTTGCAATATACACCATTTACGATAAATAATTTGATGATGGAAAAAGTACATTTTAAAAACTAGACTATAGTTTTAATGAGGGTATGGAAGGGATAGTCAATTTGAAGCAAGAAATGAATTGGAGATGTCAAAAGTGCAACAAAGCATAAAAGAATGATCAAAAAAGTAACGAGAGTATAGCAGATGGGCGACAAGTGCGACAAAATAATTGTAAAGCATGTTTTTGTGGCAGGCAAATTTAATCCCGGGGTGAAAGTAAAAGAGTACGGAGGCAGGACTGGAGCGCAATTGCTCCTCTTATTTAGTCTCTTTTTATTTTTATTTTTTTAAAGAACAATTGCTCTTAGTCTTAGCATTAAGTATTTGACAGCAGCATCCGTTCCCGTTTGAGTGGTTGCGTTTGTAAGATGTCCGACTCAGAAAATGACAGATTAATGAATGAGGAAGAAAGAAACTATTGTAAACCACCACCCACATATTATATGTGGTATGGATAAATTATATTGTGTTGTGAATTTGTCAAAATTAAACTCTAACATGATTGTATTAGAAATTATTCAAGTAAGTGGGCTCATGGTTCGTGTTGATTCTCAATCCTGATTTTACCCGTTCAAATATTTGATGTTAAAATTAAGGCTAAAATGAACACACAATAACGATACACGCCCGCTCAAAATTCCCCTCCTACCTAATATCAAAACAGGACAGGCTTCTTTATAGGTTTTGATTATTGTCAAGAATCAAAAATTCAAATTACCACTCTCCCTTCCACTAAAAAAAAAATCTACTTTTCAATATTATAAAGATAACTCTTTAGCCAATTCAAATGTAATCAGACACTCAAAGTTTACTTCTTAGATTTATACTACTATTATACTCCATGCTATTACTCTAAATTTAAAAATTAAACCAACAAAGATATTGGAGGTATAAACCAACTTCGATTATTCAAAAGTTTCTCAAGTAAAGCCAGAAAGCCATGTTTAAACACCATATTTATACTGGCATTGTCATCATCCTCATTCCTCCTACATATTAACAGCTTATATTATCTCTATGTCTTCCTTCGAATCAGCATTCTCCACGGCCTCCTTCCGGGAGGCTTTTCTTTTGCTCTGGATCTGCCGGACAAATTCTGCAACCACGACATGGAACTTCGGCGCCAGCTTACTCGTTGAAGATACAGTGAGACCTGCCTTTTTAAGAGCCCTTGCCACATGCTTCTCAGCCTTCTGAAAATGGAGAGCGCAGTATGAAGGTACTGTGGACCTCAGGATCGGCTTACCACACAGGATTGGTCCCGTCTGCGAGCTGTTGAAGATGAAATTTACCCAGAAAAAAGAAACAAACAAATATCTGACATTATCTTTCCAAGTAAGAGAAGGAATCCAAAAAAAGAACTCATAATAAAGATGACGATGATATCAGATTTTACACAGAAAATGTCCAAGTTTTGCTGTGGTCCACATTCAAATGTTCTTCCCTACATAAGGTTTCTTCTTGAATCTAGCGATTCGCTCAATAATTGTGGCAGTCAAAAACAATCTCAGACAACCACTAAATGCAAGCTATTCTTACATGTTGTAAGTAAATGCAAGTAAATGCAAGCTAACTCAACCAGAAAAAGATAACCAATAACTAATTGAAAGATCGACAACCACTACATAAATCAGTCAACTAACTATTCAAGTTATTTCAAAGGGAAAGATAAATCATAAATGCATAGTCCTGAAGTTTTCAAAGCCTTTCACAGTTTTACTCCATGAAAGAAAGGTAGAAATTTCATAAATGACACTTCCAGATGGGTCAAAAAGTCCAGCAGGTTGATCAATCAGTAAAATATCTTGGTTCCACAAGCATTGCAAACCCCAAGATTCATATTAAAGCAAAGGATGAACAAAATTGGTCCAGAACTCTAATACAAAAACCTCTGGTTCGATCCCTAGCAAGGAATTCTCAAGTCAATTAATTCCTACCCATTCAACTAGTCAAACAGATAGTGGATAGCAATTGAATTGGCTTGCAAACCATCCACATTACCAACATCAATATAAACCACGCCAACAATATTACCTAAGTCCATGAGAAAAACCACAATCCTAAATTGTTAGAACCCAAGTCAATTGTTAGAACCTAGTGTCAAGCTCTTCAAATGAGGAAACAACTACAACATGTAAGACTAGACAGTCCCAGCCATTAATATGCATGTACGGTGTATCCAGAGACTAAGCAGGCTCACTTTCAACAACCCTAGCACTAGTTGATAACTATTAAATCATTAAGTTCCACAGAAGGCAAACATTTCTAAGTGCTAATTTGTTATTGCCACCTCAAAAGTTAAAATATACTCGTTCTGTTTCATTAGAAGAGTTCTTGTGACCGCTGGACTCTTCTAGTGGAACGAAAGGAGTTTAAGATTAGTATTTTGCAGAAGAACAACTTAATGTAGAATTAACTATTCCACTGCCTGGTAGCATGCATTAGTTACATCTCAAAGCTACATTTTATAGTTATACTGTTGCAACCATTGCAACAATATTGATCCACTTATGCCATTATCAAGTCAAACCCAATTTATAAATACTTCAAATGGGGCCATAAGTTCCAAGAAATTGAGTCCTCAACATACTAGTCATAAAGTGACTTTTTTGTGCCTCAAATCTTTTTAAGTTTCGTTTCAAGTTTGGGTGAAGGAGATGAGCGGTTCTAAGCCACAATATAACATACTCGGTTTCATTAATCAGTACTAAGACCAGCATGTTTCACATTGTGAAACAGTAAAACTGAAAGCAGCAATCCTAAGGCTTACTTACAGAGGTCGGAGAGAGGGATTACTGCTAAGGCAACCAATGCAATAGATTAACAGTAAGGAATCTCCAACAAGTTTACTACTACAAAGTTCCACGGGCCTAAAGTCAAAGTCTATTATAGCTTATAATTTCATTAATTAAATGTCAAAGGCACCTTAAATTACACGTTCTAATCTTCTAAGAACACCTAAGAGTTTAGAAGAGACAAGAACCAAGGTTTGGCATTCTACAAATTTAGACATGGTACATGGTGAGGCCAAACTGATACTTTACAAAGCATAAGCTTCTCCTCTTCACTAGCAACTAATTACTTCCTACAAACAATGTAACCTTATAACCGGCAAACACCAAACAACAGACCAGCTCTTCCTACCAGAAACAATCACACAGCCACTGCGTGTACTCACTACTCGGGATATTTCCAGCTTTCACAACTGATTCAATCAAAGGAAAACGCAAATTCCCATATGAACTAAAGCTAGAACTGGGGAATATAATACAAGGGATATAATACAATTTAGTGAACCCCCAATTGGGACCAAAGCATCACTAAAATTTCATATCAGTAATGACCCAGAGAAATTTCCATTTCTACACTCTTCTAGCTAACACCCCATACTAAATCTGTCTGTTCATTCAGTTAAACAAATGCTGCTTGTGTTTGTATCCACTAACTTTTGATCACCATCTACCAATATCTTACATCAATGTCAGACGTGCTTACTGTACCATTTCTCAGATACACAAAATGCATTGCTATCTATGAGTTCCCCAATACCCATATCACTCAAAAAGTCTCAAATCGTTATGCATTGTCCCCAAACCAACCAAATTTACTTGACCCAAAACGACTACCTTCAACCGCATAGCAGCATATTTCAGGATGCAATTATAACATTGGTAAACACAAAAAAATAATGATAAATCACAGAGACATTGAGATACACAGATCTCTAAGATCCCCACTTGTCCTCATGAAGCCCAAATTGCATCTAAACTAATGTTGTGCAGGACCATTTGGTTTCATTATAAGTTCAAACCAAAAAAGAAGCAAATAACTTTTATCCATCCAAATTATTGTCAAGTTCTTGGAAGGGACTACAAATTTCATCCTAATGCATCCAAACAGAACACAAAGCTAAAGCAGCAGAGTCCATCTTTGAGCCTTTAGCCTTTTCTTTCTCAGTCAAAAAGCCATGTTGCATGGACTTGGTTACAAGTGATGGGTGTGAGTGCGGATCCAAGTGTCAAACTCGTCAATGTTGTTAAATTGAGATATTGGGATCTCAAAAAGTTTTCGGATCTGGTTACGGAAATATGGCTTGTAAGTAATAACTGTAAGCATGCAATGAATATATAATAGAAGAATTTAGGAAAATATTGCCACAAAATAAATAAGGCTTTAAAAAATTGCACAAATAGGGTTATGGATCATTTGTAATGAGTCCAACATCTTGGGTCACAATACAGTTATTTTAGTAAAAAGAAAAAGTAAAAAACCATCAGAAGCTAACCGAGCATCTCTTCGTTAACCTAAAGTGGCCTTCTTCCCCTCCATCTCTTCCTCTCCTTCAGTCGCCAGTTTCACAATCGTCTCCTTTTTACCTTTTTCTCTACTCTAAACCTCCCTTATCTTCTATTCTCATACTCTATTGTCTAGACTTCTCTCCTAAATCCTTCTTCTATCCTTCTCATCACCACCTCTCTTTCCATCCATGGTGAAGTAGTTCCTGTTGCTATCATTTTCTTGAGGTAGAACAGAGCACTATTCCATCCAAGGAAATGATATTAAGAAGTAAATGCTGCTGCCTATGACATGCTAATAGATACTTTCAGCATGTGTTAACTTGGTATTCTTACCATATTCACAATTTCTGGTAAAATAGCTAAAGTTTCAGCAACAGAAAAAACCAGTGTATGACAAATCCATTTGAAGCACCATGCATAAATGTCCAAATCACCAAATTCCAATCTTGCCGTTACAACCACTCTGACAATATGATTAAAAGACCAACTATTGTATTTTTTGTATAACTAGGGGCCTGCTTGGTTAAAGGGTATGGGTTTGAATCTATGACTTTCATTCCAATAGTATATATCTATGACCTTTCCTACAGTACTTTGATATCTGATTTTTTGGGAATCCCCATTCCAGATGAATTTGGTGGGTTTGGATATTTGGAATCAAAAAATTATTTTCTTTCACTCTTCTACCCTTTTCATCTCACCACACCTCTTCATCTTCCTTAGCTTTCTTCCTCCCCCACCCCACCACCCCACCCCCCGAAACCCACTTCCAAGTTCCAGCCCATCTTCATCACCTCCACTTATTTCCTCGGCCACCCTCCTCCTCCTCCCCTCTATTTTTTCCCATCCACCTCTTAGATCTCTGTCATCACTCATCTATTTACTCTTTCATCATTCTTCTCCCTCTCTGTTCTTCTTCTATTTGGCCGCCGTTTCCTCTTCTTCCCCCTTCTCTCGTCACCCAACTCCTCAACTTCTCCCCTTAATTTCTTCTGTTTTTTTTTTTTTTTCCCTTTAAATTTGTCATCTGAAACGGCGACTGCTCTCCCACTCCAATCTTTTTTCATAGTTTTTGTCTACTTTATTTGTGCTTATTTGTAAAGAGGAAAAAAGAATTATGTTAAAGAACCCATTTGTAATTTGTTTGCATTTATTTGGCTCTCAGCTTTCAGGAAAGACAGGATTTAAGGGATTAAAAAAAAAAAAAAAAAGCAAAATAGTAAATGGAAAATAAAAAATAAAAAATTTTGAAAATGTTATTTGGGTGTGGGAAGAATGTTGATGAAATTTATCTGATGTAATAGGGCTGAATAATCAAAGAGTAAAAATGGAATTTTAACATGTTCTCACCCAAAATAACATCCATTCCAGACAAAAAAACCAAGCAAACGGAATGAAATTATGATACCCATAGTGCTTCCATACTACTATCATACCCATTCCGATTCATTTTCATGAACCAAGCAGGCCGTAGAATTATAGTTCACAACTTCATTCATTGCCATGTTAGCAAGATGCTTACTACCATCTAGAAATTGAAAACCTAGCTAAACATCAAAACCATAACATGAGTCGAGATAGTGTTCAATTAAAACATTGCACATCTGAAGTCAACAAGACACGTTTCCACAACAGAACTATAACCACAAAAGCTGCATGTAGTGCAATCTATGTTCTTAGGTTAGTATCATAGCACTCTTTCCACTTTCATACGCAAGTAGAATATGTGACTAAATACACACTTTAATAATTCTACACAGAAATTCCACCAACTAGCAATTCACCCCTTAACCAATCACAGTGTCACTCCTAATCTTTCTCTTCTACCAACCCACATTCCAACATCTTTTACTTATTGTATTCCGCCAGTTTTTCTAGAATGCCAATCTAATCTTTTCATCTCACCATTATCTGTCAAACAACAAAACGAAACAAACAATCTTGACAACTCCACCTGCATCACCACTTCCAACACAGACATAAACATTTTTCTTCGGTGTCTTTGGTAATCTCCATGATGAATTCTTCTGATGGTCATTGTTAAAACAAAACAAGATAGAAGCATGAAACATGATTTAGGTATTTCATGAGCATGTGACCAACATTGTCAGTTATAATGGTTCCGCAGCATCAATTTCATAATCAGATGGGTAATTTGCCATTTCCATCACAACATACAAGTGGTGCTTGCCAATGATGATCAGGAACATATTTTTAGATTCCATTAGTGAAAACACAAACAAGGAATGACACATATAAAATGGCTGAATACCTGTGGATTCCCAACTTCCAAAGGCTACATAACTGAGTAAGACAAACTTGCAGAACAGACCAAATAAAGAAATAAACCAGCATTACTTACAACCTATAAAACCTCACTTTCACATATTAAAGGAATAATTTCAATACATCCTCAGAATACAAATTTAGAGATCCAAATTGCCATTGTCTTTCATGTTCTATAGTAAGAATTAAGAAAAGGGTAATTTCCAAATAATCTTTAGATAAAAAATAAAATAAAAAAGCAGCCCAGTGCATAGAAGCTCTGCAATGTACGCAGCCGTATTTTATATTTCTATATGAGGCTGTTTCCACAGCTTGAACCCGTGACCTCATGTCACATGGCAGTAGCTTTTTAGCACTGCACCAAATCATCTAAAGAATCCCAAAATTCAATCTATTCTCAATACTTATTCAAATACATGATAGCCAAGACATTTTGGTTTCATAATATACAGTAACTCCACACAAAATTTATAATTAAAAAGATTACAAACTTAGGCATAAACATTATAAATTGTAGAACATAGACCCCTTCACACAACAAATTCATAGACTCTGGTACCAGTAAGCACAAAGAAATGAGTTTGCGCCCATACTCGCATAGCCAACAGACATTATTAAGACCAACGAAATATTTCTAAGAGGAGTCCAACCATAATTTGAAGTTTCCTCTATATCTGAGGCCAATCACAATTTCATTCCTGCCATGCGACAAATAGTTGCCAGAATAGTTCTGACACACCAAACATACTAAACGCCCATAAGATGAATATGCAAGCATAACATTACATCATTTACCGCTATAAGCAGAATTCCACTGAAGCAATCGACTCTATATGCCAAACAGAACTCCAAACAAAAGGGGCTCTTTCTTGCAGAAATTTAAACATCTCAAAAGCAACATTCAAAGCCCAAAACTCAAGTCCTAATAATGCATACATTAACCATTTGAATCCATGAAAACCTCAGCTAAACAAAGCACAAATCTCAAGCCCGGATACTGCATATATTAAAATCTATTCAACCCAATGAACAAGCATATAAAACGAGCACGTTTAATCCATCTCGGAAATATACTAATAAGTGCAAGAGAATGCAAGGCAAACCTTTTAATAGCATAATTGCAAGGCTTGTAAAGCTTCTGTTTGGCGTCTGACAAAATATGCATCTGGCAAAACTTGGTCAAAGCCATCGCCTTCGATTTACAGCCATGAACTCCACACCTATTTGCTCTTCCATTAGCGCAATTACGACTGTTATCCCCATTTTCTTGAGAAGTGGCCTCCCCATTTTCACCCTTTATTATGGCATTTGTCTTGTTGTTATTATTGCAGTTATTATTCTCACCATCCTCTTGAAAAGGGCTTTTCCCGTATTCCCAATAGTACTCTCTGTGCTTAAGCTTCAATTCTTCCATATACGCCCAATAAAGCTCCCGGTAGATTTTGGAAAGCTGCCTCAAGCGGCGGACTCGGCGTCCTATGACTTCTTGCCGGGTCAAGAAATCGGACTTGGATAGCCTCTTGTCCTCCTCCGACCCATCGATTACCAATGGGGCTGGCGCGGAGGAAGATGAAGGGGGGCGTTGGTTTGGATGATGATTATTATCGTGGGGCGCCTGGTCGGGCATGGTGAACTTTTTTCCGGGGTTCTGATGACAGGGGTTAGTGACTGAAGTTGAATTACTAGGGTTTTTGGGAGTGTGGTGGGTGTCGTCAGCGGCGGCGTAAGGCGGTGCCGGTGCCGGTGGAAGGCCAATTGGGTAGGAACAGAAAAAGTCGGAAATTTTGTCTATTAAATCATTTAAATTGGCGCTCCTCTTTCGGTTACTCTACGGAATTGTTATTCGCAGTGACGATTTTACTCACAATAACATTTTTATATAAAATTCCTAAAATACCCTTAAGACTTGAAAAAAAAATTCATATTAAATAAGTCTATAAAAATGTTACTTGCATACCATAATCTGTATGCTATTGTTTCACTATTCACCGTCAATAATTTATTTTTTATTCACACGTGTATTTAAATATGACCGACAGACAAGAAGACGATTCATATCACACAAGAAGTAATAACTGTATATAATTTTTTATGTGAAATTTATTTTTCCTTAATAAAAAATATATGTATGCTCTTTGATTTAGACCCGGATCTGCGATTATCCGGCCGATTTTGGCTGAAACTGTAAAATTCAGGCGAGGAGACTGTCTCCTAGCCCAGATTTCGACCAGAATACTGTCGGTATTTTCGGCCGAAGTATCGCCGGAGACCGGCGGTAGTGGGAGGGAAAATACCGCCCGGCGAAGGGCGGTATTTTTACTCAGGAGGACCACCGGTTACCGACGGTACTCTCGTTGGAAATACCGCCGGTGACCGGCGTTAGTAGCCTGGGAAACACCCCGGGGCGGGGCTGCGGTATTTTTACCCAGGAGGACCGCCTGTTACTGGCGGTTTTCTCGCCGGAAATACCGCCGGTGCCCGGCAGTAGTCGCCGGAAAAACACCGCGCCGGGGGTCGCGATATTTTTAGGCCGACCACCGCCGGCGGACGGCGGTGTTCCGACCAGATGTTCCGCCGAAAGCCGGCGATCTTTTACTGGAAAAGTCCGCAAAGGAGGTAGTGTGGTGTGGAAGATCGCCGGTTTCCGGCGGTAGTTTCGGTCCGGTCATCTACCTGAAAAAACCGCCGGTTGCGTGGTATTTTTACGACGGCGGGCGGTAATTTTTTCAATTTCTCTGCCAAAAGGGCCCGATATCCGGTAGGGGACAAGATTTACAAAATATTCCCCCTGTGTTATGTAGAATTTTGTCACATTCTCACCTCTCGTAGATGAGATTATTCAAAAATTTACTGGTTCTCGCTAAATTTTGGGTTTCAGTATGCTTACCCATCGTTTTGTATTAACAGGATATCCTTTTAGAGAAGGATGACATATTTTCTGACCACACGAAGGTATTTTAAACGGACGAAGAGTTTAGAAGTAAGGAAGATTTGGTTGCATGAGTCAAAGCTATAGCATCTGAAAATAATATGACGGCAAAAATTACATCTTATTCGAAAGCGTTGGGACTTTTCCTTGCAAGAGGGAGAAAAGGGCGAGTTGATATAGGGTGCGATAGATCAGGAACAGTTAGAGATAAGCCACCCCTACCTGAAGGGAAGAGCAAGCGGAACAATACCAGCAGCAAATTGACAAAATGTCCATTTCACCTTGCAGGACGTGAAATTATTGGGGAAAATTGGAAGTTAGAGATAAAAAATGATAATCACAACATGAATTACAGTAAGTTCGAAATTGACATTCATCACACTCACGGCTAACAGAAGTGGAGAAGAAGAAGGTTGCAGAAATGTTAAGTATTAATATCAGGCCGAAGCATATATTGGCCCAGTTGTAAGCGGATGATCCGCAAAATGTCAGCAACATAAGACAGGTGTACAATAAAGCAGCAAAAGGTAGAAGAGAAGCGAGGGGAGATATGACTAACATGAAGTATTTCTTCAAATTTGTGCACGATTACAAATTTCTATACGCACACAACTGACGATGATAGTAATGCAGTCGGTCACATTTTCTTCGCACACAAGAAGGCCCCTTCTCTACTTGGTTTGTTTCCGTACGTTTTGTTTATGGATACGACGTACAAGACAAACAGGCATGACATGCCTCTTCTGTAGATAGTGGCTCATGTCCCCACATCTCAGTATGTACATATTGCTTTCGTTTTCATGAGGGACGAGACTACCCCGAGCTATTTATGGGCCTTGACTCAATGTAAAAATTTATTCGAGGGCAACAAATTGAAATAGTATGACATCACTGATCGGGAGATTGCCATCATGAACGCTGTGGAAATAGTATTCTCATATGCTACCCAACTACTGTGCAGGAGACACATTGAAATGAATGTAAAGAAACATGTAGTAGCGGCTGGCAACAACAAAACTACAACGGATGTGTTTCTATATCGTTGGGGGCAAGTGGTGAAAGTCTTGACATATGAACAGTTCACAGAAACTGTAAAATATATTGATACTAAATATGGAAATAAATGTAAATTTAAGAATGTGATTCCATACTTGAAAAACACATGGTTGGATCCCCACGCAGACAAGTTTGTATCTTGTTGGACGAAATATATAAAGAATTACGGAGGGCGCACAACGAACATGTAAGTTCATTATAGCTTTAATTTATAGTGATTTATGTTGTATAATTATATGATGCTTTATATAATGCTTTGTGTGAGAATTTGATTTTCAATGTTAATTGGCTTTCAGGGTTGAGAGTGCAAGGCAACTGAGACGGATAGGAAGGCATTTTCAGGTCTTTTTCAAGGGATTAATATTATGATAGAGGCGCACTTTAACAAAATTTGGACTGCAATAGAATCTTCTCGCAGTAAAACATACAAGAAGAGCGACTACTACTGTATAGTAGGCTGAATGGTAGACTGCCTTTTGCTGCTATTACAATGGTTGAAAAAGAATATACAAAAAGAATTGGCCTCATCGGGGAAGATGGTTCGTCGTGTGGTTGCGAACTCCGAACAAGTTGCGGCTTGCCATGTGCATGTGAGATGCAACAATTGGTGCGAGCATATCGCCCAATTGATCATGTCGATGTGGACCTCTTCTGGAAGACGCTGCACTTGGGAGATAATGATGTTCCAGAAACTGTGGAGGCAAGGCAAAGCGCCTAAGGGCGACTGCATGAAATGTTTGTTGAGACCATTACGCGTCCAAGCGCTGACATAGACAGGGTGATGGGTACCGTGCATGCAGCCCTTCATCCGGAAACTGTTGATTTAGCTGAGCCGGTAAGTAGGCCATACAGGGGACAACCGAGACACAATTCGACCTAACGGGATCTATCAGGGTACGAGCATGCCGATAGGAATGCATTACAACGAGGTGCATATATTAATTTTCCTGTACATATCATAATGAGTAATTAGCTTTCGATATACTAAATTTAATATGAGTTGTAATCACAGGTCGGAGATCCATAGGCGGACAGAGGAGAAGAAGGGTTGTGAGGCCCCACGCTTCTGAATGGCCTTTCGACATGCCCCTATTTCTGAAGCAGTTCGTGTTCGATTACATTACCGACCACGTTAATGTGAAGGCCGATGGATATTGTGGTTTTAGAGTAATTTCTTATTTCGTACACGATGCAGATGAGGAATATTGGCATCAAATCCGCAGAGACCTGCACGAAGAACTGCATGATCAATCTACCATTTGGCGACACGTTCTTGCGCCAGTCAACTACGAGTTAGCATGTAGGGTGATAGAATTTTATGTAGTTTCGGCGTCAGATACATTTTGGTTTGATTCTCATCTATGTGGATTATTTGTCGCCACGAAGTATCAAAGGGTTGTTACATTATATGGTCCGCGGAGTAATACTTTCCTTCCTATTGAGTGGCGGGGAGCCGGCGTATCTAATGATCCGATCAGTTTCATCAATATGGGTCTTATAAGACAAAATTATTTCATTACTTTGTCAACGACAGGGGAGGTCTTGCTACCCCCAATCTATCCGACGTGGAGAAACAGGGCCTTATAACAAATGCAGAGTTGAAAAACTCACTTGAATCAACGATTGGGTGAATTTATAAATAAATCTACTATTGAGTATTAGTATTACATGTATTTATTATCTAATAGTTTTCCAATATAAGTATCTTATAAGTAAGTTTCATTTGTACGTAATTGTAACATTATTGAACGCTCATACACTGCATCAAAAAAGTATATATACTACATGAAAATAATTTAGAAATAGAGATGATATAAAATTTTCTTAATAGTACTAAATATGAAGAGTCAATAACATATCACAGGTGATGTTCCCGTAACTTATTCTAGTGCGGGCATCAAATCCTCCAAATGTCTAGTCACCTCCTCTATGACCCTCTCCCTCACGTCGTTGGGTACGGAATGCCTTGTCCGGAGATGAGCTAGATACATTTTACTAGCTATGTATTGGAGACGCTGCATTAGAAAGGAAAATACAAGTTATTTAAACAAAGTGACATAAAAATAATAAATTGACATAAATACACATGAATCATATGTACTTACCGCAATCGCAGGTAGCTATCTAGGGTCCAATGGCTCTTCCACTTCTCTGTCATCCGGACTAACACGAACATGTGATCGCGCATGGAAGTAGTCAAGGTACACAGGGCACGCCTGATCGGGCCCATTGAGCCTTCTGCAACCCCTTTAACATCCTGCTCTTGTACATTTACCAAGCCATGAAATCTATATCGTACACGACAGAATACTTACGAATTTCAGGGCCTCTATTACAGTTTTTTTGCTCATAAACTCTATCTGGGATCAAATGCGCATATCCAAATTGTCGCATGCACCGATCAGGCATATAGGGCTCTATGAACAAAGGGGGATAAATAAGCCCCCTGAACAATGTGATTGGGTGCACGCGCGCAGGATTTGGCTCGAAAGAAAGCCAATTTACCTAGTTTATTTGCAAGAACGTTAGTGAGTATTCGAACAATTAGGATATGACACTAATTAACTGTACGACATTTAAATGATATAAAAATACAGATTATTACCTCATCAGATTTAAATGTATCTAGGGCGCGGTGGTAGGACAACAAATCTCGTTTATGCTCACGCTTCAGTCCGGTGCCGATGTGCCACTTCGCTGCAGCAGGCAAGGAAACATCACATTTTCTCATCTTTGGAGGACTAAACATTGGGAAGTACTCGTATATCCAACTCTTTTGTGTGAAGGAAAAAAAATTTAATAATGTTAATGAACAAGTATAAAGTATGAAAATAATTTATAATTGATTCGAATAAACCTGCAATAATATCAGATACCTGCTTAATTGGGCACCGTTCGCCCTAGATGCCCTTCCAAGATTGCGATAAATATTCGCTAGGCAAGCTCCTCCCTAAGATAGTCTGCTTATTTTATCTACGTCGCGGAGGAAAGGCAGAAAATGCCCAAGCACGTGGGTTTCCTCCTTATCAACGAACAGGGTATTTCCAACCAACCATAACAAATACCCTGCAACAACATTGGCAGGATCCACATGTCTACTGACACAATGGGCACGAAGGAGGGACATTTTCACACTTGCAAAATCTCACTCCCCGAACTCCTCTTCCTCTATCCGCAACATTTCTAGAAGCAATTCATTCATTTCCAACGGCTTCATTTTTCAATAAAGTGGAAATCCATCAATCGGAATTCCCAATATGTATGCCACATCGTGGAGAGTAATACTCATCTCTCCGAACGGCATGCGGAATGAATTGTTCACCGGATGCTATCTCTCAATAAAGGCACTGAGCAGTGCGGTGTCTAACTCTGGATGCATGCACCAGATCAAATGTCCCAACTAGGACCGTTCCACTATACTTTTCATTTCTCCGTCGACTAAATCCCACATTTGCAGCCGCTCATGCCCATTATGGCATGTCAATATATCACGTTCTTACGTAATTTAATAAATAAATTAACACATTTTAGGCACCAAGTTATAAAGCATAAATCTAAACAATAGATAACAAGTATTTCGCAACAAATAATAAAGAATAATAACATACCTGTCGATGCCATATGTAGTAAGCAATATGACCCTTAAAGCTCTTTAACAACTCTAGATTTGACGGTGGACCGTCAATCAGACCATCCAGAGGCCGATATTCCTTCCACCCGGCATCCCTCCCGGACCCGGCCGGTCCCTGAAACCGACCTACGGGAGGAGAGCATTAAGCCTTTTCCACTCCGCCTTTGTTGATTGGGGTCATTTGCCCATTCGTTTTCATCCTCCATTCAGGCCGAATTAAATTCTATGTATCCCTGCGACATAGACATTTCCCTCTCATGTCGTTCAGCATTTTTTTGAGCTTTCTCCTCCTCTGCATCTCCAATGTATTGCGGTGCAAATTTCGCTTCACCGTAATCACTGCTACTTGCCGCCGCCCCCATATTTGACAATCAAGAAGAACCATGCTCTATTCCTAGGACCCTTCTCAGGCGTTCAGATGCAGTGGGAGGTATTCGGCCAACTATTTCCTCTGAGGCGGAATTTGTTGCCTCATTGGCTTCATTAATTTGCAAACTGTCATCCTTTTTGCTTCTGATTAATTTTAATTTCAATTTTTTAAATGCTTCTGCCATCTACAAAATACAATTGAACATTAAAAAATTTAAAATATATGAGGAACATAAATAATTATAACTATAAAAATAATTGCTAATATTTAAGGAACAATAACACAATTGATAATTAAAAATGAAAAATATTGTTGGCGAAAATTCGGCGGAAAAAACAATTGATAATATACAATTGAAGACGGAATTATAAATACAAAAATAATTGATAATATATAAGGAACAATAACACAATTGAAGATTAAAAAATTAGAAATATTGCCGGCGAAAAATCAGCAGAAAAAAATCGCCGCCCGCCGAAAAATAACCGCCGGAGTGTGGTAGCGGCGGTTCTCTTTTTTGGGAGAAATACCGCCGGCAGTCGGCGGTAGTCCTGGAGAGACTACAGCCCGCCGCCGGTGGTATTTTTTCCAAAAAATTCCGCAGAAGCAGAATTTTGCGGAATTTTTTGGAAAGACTTTCAGCATGAAAAGGAAGAAAATACACTAATGGTGGGACCAAACCACCAAACAATTGCAAGAATCCAACAACTAGTGGGGAGCAGACCACTATTCAAAGGACAATCAACCACAAAGTCGTTTATTACGGCAATGATTCAATTGATGGAGTCTTGTCCGTTAGAAAAGCAAGCACTCATGAGTGCATAGTGAAGATGTCTTAGGGCATTTTAGTCTTTTTACAAAGCTTTCAATAATGGTCTCCTTGCCTATATAAGGAGTTGTAATTTTCATTTGTAAGGCAGAGCAATCTTCACCTGACCTTAAGCAAGTGAACGAAAGCAGCGCCCATGTGTGAGTAGATCTTTGTAGAGGATTAGCAGAGCTTCTCCTGTCCTCTGTTTGTTCATATAATAATAAGACGAGTATCTTTCAGAAATTCTCTTATCTCTTACTCTACACCTGAAAAGGCTCTTATTCCGTGAAAGGAAGCTTTGAGGCGTTAAGAGGTTAAGCCGTTCTTTCCGTTAAGTAGCGGTTGAGCTTGGAAGGAATTCGAAGATTTGGAGGATTACTGAAGCGTTTATTATTGGAAGAACACTCAAGGTAGTAGATCTCTCTCGGTGGTCTTTTCCCAACTAACTACCGCTGGCGGTCGGCGGTAGTCCCTTAAAGACTACCGCCGACCTCCGGAGGTAGTCCCACAAATACTACCGCCAGCCTCCGGCGGTAGTATTTTCCAAAAAGACCGCCTGATTCAAACGAGTGCAGGCCTCCGGCGGTCTTCCGGGAACAAATACCGCGTATGTGGTATTTGTTCCGCTGACTAACCGGCGGTAGTCAGCCGTAATACCGGCGCCGTCCGGTGGTTTTTTGCCGGAAAAAATCGCCGGACACAGGCGGTTTTCCACCCCCTTTTTCCGGTCCAGTCCGATGTCTCCTTGGACGGTATTTCACAGATCTGGCCATAAAATGGCCGGTTAATCGCAGATCCGGGAAAAAAAAATAACAAATCCAGCCAAATTATATACTAATTTATCAAAACAACGAACAAAACATAAAAGAAACAATTATTAGTTTTAGTAACTCACCTTTGCCGATCCGGTTCATCTGGACTTTTATCCGATTTGGCTGATTTTGAGCTTCCACCAGTCTTCACACAGCATAGAAGAGAAATGGGAGAAATGGGAGGAATGGCTGATTTTGTGCTTTAGCCCACTTCCTCACACTGATATTTATAAAGTTTTTCATTTTTTTTTTAGCCGAAAGGGTAAAAAAGACATTTTACATAAAATTGTTACTGTAAATAGTAAAACCGTTACTGCAAATAGTATGCCCCTTTCTTAATTGGGTAGGTCAATTAGCTGACTTATTACTGCTACCGCTAGTTCCAGCTGGCGAGCTTTACAGTAACATTCCTATTTTCAGTCCGTCACCAAAAATAAAAAATAAAGGGAAAATTATATTTACTTCCCTCGAGGTTTGACGAAATTATCATTATTCTTCTAAGGTTTTGAAATTTGTTATTATCCCATTAAGATTGTATTAACATCGGTCAAATTACTATCATCCCCTATCAGTAAAAGAAAATGAATGAAAACCCAAGGAAAGTTTTTGTTACTTGAAAGAAAATTGAGCATCGAAAGGAATAATAGTAGTTTTTCAAAACCTCACGTGTAATGATAGTTTTGCAAAATTTGGAAAGAGGGTGCAAATGTAATTTGCTCATAGAGAGAGAAAAAATCTATTTTGTCATTTTTCAATAGCCATGTCAATATTTAATTTATTTTGTAAAAAAAATCATATTAATATTTAATTATGTGTATATCCTTTTGTAAAAAAACCACATTAATATTAATATTTTTTGATTTAATATCTAGTCATAAACTAGAAGAATAGTGTTGCTCTTTATCTGAATAAATATTATAATGGATTATATTGCCTCCTCATTTTCACGCTCCTATACCCTAAGTATTTTAGATTTGTTAGTTAAAAGACGTTTTACCTTGCATTATAAATAACTTTACAGTAAGAGGCGAGCGTGAGTCCTATGTTCCTCACCTAATTCTGGTTTTTATCGATATCCGCATGTTAGATATTGATGTACCCGTGAAGGTAGAGATTTCTCCTTGATTATACTGTAACCTCCAAGTTAACATAGAATTATAAAATGAATAACAACTATTTAGAGTAAGAATTGTGTTCCTGAATCAATAGATACCATAATATTTGTATCCAAATAAGATTTTGGCTCCTTGCATGGAAAGAGCCAATGTTATCAAATCTGGGTCGAAACAACTGCCCGATCACCAGCCGCATAGTTTATCTCCAGAGTTGAAACTTTAAAAAAATCCATAAAGATCGTGATGGTCGAAACTCAGACAAAATCAGCACACCTCAATTGTGTGTGTGTATTTTTTGTTGGCATCAGAGTCTTTCTATTTTTTCCTTTTATCCATTCAAACTTTTCTTGAACTAAAGCATTTCTCCAAACTCTCTCGACAAAAGAAGGAAATGAAAAGATGCCGAGGTGGCATTTGGACAAGAAAAGAACAAGTAGGAGAAGAGAATGGCGCCGCAGAGAAATAGAACTGACGATGAATCGAAATGATTTTATAATGATTTAACTATGGACCGACCAAAAACCCTAACCCAATATATCATAATGAAACTTTGGTCCAATATCATGTTTTTAAAATAAAAAAATTATCCCAACATCATATTTATTTTATGGATGAAAATAAAATAAACAGACTTTCTTTTGGACATGCAATACCATATATGTTAATTATAAAGTCTTATATGTATTTATTATATATTTAAAATGTAACAATGACATCTTCTGAATTGTTCTTTGAACTCTGTCGTGTTGATGTCCAAATTGAGTTTTACAAAATTGGAAATAACATGTCAGATGCACATGTCATTATACGGCTAAAATATGTGTATTTTTTTCCTTGTGATTTATCAACAAGTGTAATATCTTATAGCTAGGTAAATATAATTTGAATATGGACATTCATAAAAATACTGTATATATTTTTGGGGCATGTTAATTGTAGCACACGTTTTACTAAACACAGGACATATTTTAAAATTTTAATTGGTGAAAAGACAAATATACCCTTGTAAGTTTCTACCCGCATAAAAAATTTTACCAACCCTTTTACCTACCCTCATTTGTAATCAAATTGTAAGATTAGATTCTCCATTCCACTCTCATCTATACCCCACTCTCATTCTACTCAATCATCTCCATTAAACTCAACTTCCATACCATTCCATCAATAATACTAGAATTTTGTTTGCGTATCATGGATGGTAACTCAAATAACGATCCATATTTCACAGTACGTATCAAATTACATATTTTTAGGGTGAAAGGTGGCACATTTTTGTAATTTTTTGTTACTGGGTCCAAAATCGCCCTCAACAGGCGATTTTAGTAGATAAAATCGCCTGGAGGAGGCGATTCAATCCAGTAAAATTGCCACCTCAAGGCGAATGTATTTAATAAAATTGCCTTGAGGCGGCAAATTTATTGGATAAAATCGTATCCTCCGGGCGATTTTATAGGAAAAATTCGCCTCCTCAGAGCAATTCAATGGGAAAATGTTTGTGTCCTGTGGCGAACAATTCCCATTTAATCGCCCTTAGGGGGCGAATGTTTTATGTAAAAGCGCCCGTGGGGGGCGATTGTCTGAGTTTAAATCGCCTTGTCCGGGCGATTTAAGCTAATATAATCGCTCCCCACGGGCAATTATTTTTATTTATCTGTTTCCTCCCCCAGATTTCCGTAATACCTAATGTCATATTTTATTTCCTTGCCAGGCTCTGCGTTTTGAGGATGATCGCATCTTCCTAGATTACACAGATGTATTTTGTACTGAGGAAGAGTTCAGGACTAGAGCTGACTTGATTGGTTGGTTTGAAACTAGAGCAACCGAGCATCATTTTGATACAAAAATAACTTCATCTAAAAAGTGGAAGGGCCTCTAAAAGGGAGAAGAGGAAGCGTTGATACCGGTTGTGATAGATCAGAAGAACTTAGAAGCAAGACACCCTTAAGTGAAGGGAAAATAGGCCGTAACAACACAAGTAGCAAGCTGACTACTTGTCCCTTTCAATTAGTAGGAAAAGAAATAAGTGGGGGTAACTGGAAGCTGAATGCCAAAAAATGTCAGCACAATTATGAATTATCCCTCGTTAGAAACTGGCATCTAAAGCACTCTAAGTTGAATGTAGCGGAGAAGGGGAAAATTTCAGACATGATGAAGATAAATTTGACGCCGAAACAGATGTTGGCTCAACTCCGATATGATAATGAGGATAATGTCACCCGTATCAGACAGGTGTCTAACGAAACGGCAAAAGTTAGAAGAGATGAGAGGGAGATTTAATACTATACAGTACTTCTTAAAACTGATGCAGGATTACAGATACTACTACTGGTACATAGTGGAAGATGAGCGTAATGCTCTTGAAAATGTGTTCTTCGCGCACGAGGGGGTTCCTGGTCTACTTCGGTCGTTTCTTTACGTATTGTTCATAGATACGACATACAAGACCAATAGGTATAACATGCCTCTGCTTCAGATAGTCGCTCATGTTCCTACGGATCAATTCATTAATGTTGTTTTTGCTTTCATGAGGGATGAGATCTATGAAACTTATTTCTGGGCTATGACTAGATTGAGGCAACTTTTTGATTCCCTGAAATATCCACATGTTGTTATGACTGATAGAGAGTCGGCTATACTGAAAACTGTGCACAATATTTTTCTCCATTCTAAACAACTACTTTGTAAAAAGCATATTGCCATGGATGTAAGGAAGAAAGCACTGAGTGTGTGTATGGACACAGAGATATTAGATGAGTTAAGGTCGGTGGAGAAGAGTGATGAGTGCTTTAACTTATGAAAAGTTCACGAAAATTGTGTAATTCATTGAGACTAACTATAGATGCCGATGGAGATCAGTGGTTAATTATATACAGCAGACATGGTTGGATCCACACAAGACCAAGTTTGTCTCATTCTGGACTAAAGACATAAAACATTATGAAGGACGCACAAACAACATGTGAGAATCTATTAATTTTCATCATATAGATTTTACAGATATGACTCCAGGATAAATTATTCTCATATTTAAATCCTTAATTTTCTATGTTATTTATTTTTTCAGGGCTGAGAGTGCACGCGCAATGTTGAAGAATGCTATTAAGACCGACAGAGGATCATTTCAGACTATTTTCTTCATAATAAATAAAATGATAAAGGAGCATTTAGATGAGATCCGCAGTAAAATGGAGGTAGCTCGGAGCAAAACATTGTGTGAAGCCCAATACCTATTGTATAGTAGGGTCAATGGCAGAGTTTCGCACGATGCCATACATTTGTTATTACATGAATATGAAAAGAGAGGTGCACTGTATGGGGCAAATAGTGAGCTGTGTGGTTGTGAAATGCGAACCAGCTTTGGCTTGCCGTGTGAGCATAAGATGGTTGAAATGGTCAAGAATTATAGACATATTGATCCTATGGATGTGGACATCTTCTGGAAGACCCTATCTTTGGACGAGGGAAATATTCCTAGTGATGAGGAGCGTAAAACATCACAAGGGCGATTGCATGACATGTATGTTGAAACCTCACAACATCTTACTGCGGACATCTACAGATTAGCGGGTGTCATGCATAGCACTTTACATCCAGAAATTGTTGACCTAGCTGATCAGATGCATATGCCACATAGGGGAAGGCCGAGAAACAACTCTACACAGCGAAATCTATCCAGCTTTGAGCATGCCAAGAGGGATGCAGGCATAGGCAGAGGTACATATAGTTTGCCATGTTACCCAATTTGTATATATTTTTTTTATGTGTTATGGTGGATCTATAACATGATGCATATGAATTACATGTGTAGCGCGCAGTAGGACAACTAGGTCATCAACCAGGAGGAATCGAATGAATTCTAACGAATCCAACTGGCCTTTCAACATGCCGTTTTCAGTAAAATAATTTGTGTTCGATTATGTTGTGAATTATACCAATGTACAGGGGATGGGCACTGTGGTTTTAGGGTAATAGCTAGATTCGTACATGGTGAACAGTTACTTTGGTCGCAAGTTCGGCAGGAGCTGTTACATGAACTTAACGAGTATGCTTCACTGTGGTTTGGAGTTCTTGGAGAAGGTAACTACAATCAAGCTCTTCGAGTGTTGGATTGCCATATAAGTCCTGCAACAAGCGATTTTTGGTTTGATACTTATCTATTTGGCCTACTTGTCGCCACGAGGTACCAGAGGGTATTCGCATTCTATGGAGCAGAATGTTGTACCTTCCTTCCACTGTAGTACCTTCCTTCCACTGCAATTGAGGGAGTCCGGCGTATTTGATGATCCGAACACGTATATCACTATAGGTCATATCCGGGGCAATCATTTTATTTGTTTGGAAACGACCGATGAAATCATGTTGCCCCCAATCTGTGTGTTGTGGCGACACAATAAGGCGGATATGATGGATGCGTTGAAGGACAAGTTACTAGCTCGATTATATAAATATCATCGATTGTACATCGATAGCATAAGTAATATAGACATACAATATACGATAGTTATCGATTATGGATTATATTTAGTGATTTGAAATTTATAAGTATATACTTCAATGTGTATTGTAAACAGAAATTTGGTTTTATACCTAGAATTTTATAGTGTATTCTTCAATATTTTAGTGTATTATTCAATGCGTATTTGTCCTGCCGAAATTTGGGCATAGCCTCCCCTATAAATGGGCCAATCATTCCCTATACAAAACACAAAATGAAGTACTAAAATCACATTGCCAAATAATTGAACAGCAACACTCAGTCACAATTTGTCCTAAGTTTATGCAATTGGCTACGAACAAAAAAAATTTAGAACAACAAAACATTTAAGGCAATAATTATTCCAATCCACATCTGATACTACAATGAACTATTGCTCATAAGGCGGTCTTGCCGCAAGTTCTTCAAGTCCCAGCATCTGGTCCTCCAAATGATAAGCCATCTCATCAAGAGCCCTCGCATGCTTCTCAGGGTTAACCGCATGTCTAGTCCTTGGATGAAGAAGGACTATTCGAGATGCTAAGTATTGAATGCGCTACAACAATTAAACATATAACCTCAATATCCTATTTGTAATACAAATATAGGTACAAAAGAAATCAAAAATATCATAAACTCACCGCAGCCATGGACAACTGGGTAGGCTCAGGAGCGTCTTCCTTGACCGGATCCCTACTGACACGAACATGCGACTGAGACTGGAAGTAATTAAGGTAACCTTCGCATGCTTCATCAGTTGAATCGGCCTTCTTCATATTCCGCGGAAGCCTCGTATGATATATTTCCCAACCATTGATATCAGGAACGTAATTGCAAACATATTTTTTGGTCTCTAAGCCTCTGTAGCACTCATTGGGCATAAAGATTGGAAAATGAATTTGTTAGGCGTACTCAAACTGTCTTAATACTCGATCCGGTATATAGGGCTCTTTAGTGTTAACGCAATAGATGAGTCCCCTATACAATGAAATTTTATGGACCAATGCCGGATTGAGCTCAAATGGTATCCAATTGACCTGTTAAACATTAAACCGAAGAAACAAAGAATGGAAAGAAATAGCAATAAATGTTTCAATCACATAAAACGAACATATTACCTCATTTGGCTATAATGCATCTAGCGCAAGCCTGTATGCATCCAAATCATTTTGTGCAACACGCTCTTGCCGGTACTAACATGCCATTTCATTGCCGAAGGCATGCTAGTATTCCACGACCTCTTCTTTGGAGGGCTAAATGTTGGGAAGTATTCATATATCCAACTCTAATAAGAAGAAACATAAAAATAATTCAAAAGATTATCCACAAAACTAAGAAACATCTAAACGAAAGATACATGCTTTATACAAACCTGTAGTAAAGCCAAACAACCACAAAATTGAGCACTGTTTGCCCTAGATGCCTTCCCAAGTTGGCGATACAAGTACGCCAAGCAAGCTGCTCCCCATGAGTACTCACTTACTTTCTCAATATCACGAAGAAAGCTAAAAATTGCGTAGAGACGTGGGTTTTCGTCTTGTCCACGAACAAGGTCAGACCTAACACCCACAATAAATAACTTGAGGCAGCATTCACTTGATCGTAGCTACCGGCACAATTTGCCTTAAGGCTGGTCAACTTCACATATCCTGGCTTATCCATTTTCTCTTCCCCTATTCCCAACACAGCTGCAACCTCCGCTATTTTTGCAGGCTTTGTTTTTCCATAAATGGCCTTACCCCTAATCGAAATGCGCAGTATATAGGCAATATCATACAGAGTTATTGTCATCTCCCCGAATGGCATGTGGAACGTGTTGGTCTCCGGATGCCACATCTCCACAAAGGCACAGAGCAGAGCAGCGTCTAACTCAGGATGCATGCAGTGTACTAACTGCGCCAAACCGGATCGCTCTACAAGCATTTTCATTTCATCATCGCCTACCCAATTTTTCAAGCGATGGCCCTACTATAACATTTCAATATGGGCCGTTCCTACCAAATGGAAAAAATGTATGAAAGCAAATGGTTACAATGGATGAAGAATATTTGTCATAAAACTAACAAGGGGGAAAAACTGTATTATTGCATATAGGATCACAAGTAATAAAGCATGTCTCATTTGGGAAAAAAAAGAATTCAAATAACTCTAAACACAAGTATGCAATTGAATGTAATTACCTCTCCATGCCATATGTAGTGGGCAATGTGTCCTTTGAAATTCAAAAGAAACTTAGGGATTAAAGGGCCACCTTCAAGCGGATGATCTAGCTCCTTATAAGCCTTCCACCCGACAATCACTGCCCTAGCTTCACTTCCCATTAATCCTTTCCCTCATCTCCTAATTGGTTGGGTGCTTGTATTGGCATGTTCACCATCACTTCTCCCACAAGTCCTCTCACCGTCACCATCATCATAGTCCATTTCATTTTCATAAAAGGGCGGTGCGAATGGTTGTTCAGCAATAGAGTCAACACTATTCTCATTTCCAGAAAAGGAAGGTTCGAATTGTTGTTCCATAATGGGTGGATTGTTAATACCAGTCGCGAAAGATGTACGCGATCGTGCTACGACCTTCCTCAAACGCTCAGACGCCGTTGGCGGAACACGAGGGGCATTTTTTGCATCCAGAATACTACTCTCTACGTATTTGGATGTTGATTTTTTCCTACAGAATGTGTGCATAATGCCTTTACTTCTATCTCTCATATGTAATTAATAGATTGCAAGGGAATTAATATATAAAAATAATCAAAATCAAACAACAGGAAAAAAAAATGCTTAAAAATAAATATAAGGGAAAATCACCTAGGCAGGGCAAACAAATCGAGAAAAATCGCCTATCCCAGACGATTTCCCAATTAGAATTGCCTTATCCAAGCAATTTTATGGGAACGAATCGCTTGGCTAAGGCGATTTTGCATGGGGCATTCGCCCTAGGACGGCGAATGTTCCTTGGAAAATCGCCCAGACCAAGCGCTTTTCCATTAAAAAATCACCAATTAGTGGCGATTTTTCAAGGTTAAATCGCCTGGTCCGGGCGATTGAACCTTGAAAAATCCCCACTAACTAGCAATTTTTTAATGGAAAATCTCTCGGTCCAAGCTATTTTCCCCACAATTCGCCGGAAAATCGTTTTTTAGGCGAACTAGCCCGGAATTTACCCTAAAATTAGAAGCGGCAAAGCCGGAAAACGCAACATAAACCCTAAACATTCCTAAACACAGTACCCATAAGAATTTACAACACCCAACACATTGAAAATTTCAATTTCTCAGGAAAAAAAAATTCGCTGCTAAGAAGCGATTTTTCTTTGAACAAGCGCTCGAGGCGGGCGATTTTTCAAGGTTGAATCGCTTAGCCTAAGCGATTTAAGCGATTCAAACTTGAAAAATCGCCCTCCTCGAGCGCTTGTTCAAAGAAAAGTCATTTGTTATGAGCGCTTTTTCCTTCAACAATCGCCCGAGAGTGGCGATTATTCAAGTTTAAATCGCTTGGTCTAAGTGATTCAACCTTGGAAAATCGGCCCCTTCAGTCGATTGTTTTTTGAAGGAAAGATCGCTTCTAACAAGCGACTTTTCCCACAGTTCGCCGGAAACCGTTTTTCCGGTGAACAAGTACACAAATTACCCAAAATTATGCACAAAATAGCCGGAAAACGCAACAAACAGGCTGCCCATACACTTCACAACAACCAAAACAATGCAATTTCAAGTTTAGCAACAAAGTTAAAAATTTCCAAAAAAAATTCACTAACCGAAATTACCCAAAATTATGCACAAAATAGCCGAAAAATGCAACAAACATCCAAAATCATTCATAAAGATGCTGCTCATACACTTCACAACAACCAAAACAATGCAATTTCAAGTTTTGGAACAAAGTTAAAAATCTCCAAAAAAATGCACTAACCGAGATGGAGATGGAATCTGCAAAGGAGCTGCGGGGAAGGAGAGGGAGCCACCGGAGATCGAACCGTCGCTTGAGATGGAATGGATTCGGTGACATAGGTGGAGCGGTCGGCCTTGGAGCGAGGAATGGAGTTGGCGATAGGAGATGGAGTCGCGACTGGAGAAGGAGCTCCGGATTGTCGGCCTTGGAGATGGAGTGAATGGAAAGGGGCAGTAAAATTGGTAATTTTACTGTATAAGGAAGGAAGGGTAAAAAAGTAATTTCATGGACAATTTTTAAAAATGTGTCCTTTATATAGTAAAATCAGTCCTGCAAGTAACAGTTCCGATATTTTTAAGTTCTCCCTCATATACCCAGTTACTTTCACTTCTTGTGTTGGATACTCTTGAATCCCCACGTATGTACCTTATCATATAGGATAAAAAAGTAGAACTACTTTTTTAACTCCACATAAAAAGGTATCTGAGTACTATTGTGGCTCCCAACTCGTTTACTTCTCATTCATATTCTTTCTTTCTTTTTCTTTTTTTTTTTTCTTCTAAGTCACTATATCAGGGCCGGCCCAAAGGGCGGGGTAGCCCGGGCGACCGTCCAGGGCCTAAGATTTTGAAGGGCCCAAAATTATTATAATATACTATTATGTATTAGTAGGTTTTGTTTTTAAAATTTTAACTTTAGGCCGAAATTAATTTTTATGTGAAAGGTATTAATGTAAAAGTGGGCATTTTCTTTTTCTTTTTTTTTTTCAGATGAGAGCCCAAAATTATTTTTTTCCCTCCTGTGAAATTTAATAGACATTTAAAAATTTTTTTTAACGAAAACTAAATTGTAGTTTTCTTTTTTCCCATAAATTTATAACACTTTTTGTTTTGCCCAAAACTCATGCTCTTCTCGTCTTCTTCTTCATCGAGTCTCGACTTCAATTGTGAGAACTAGGGCTTTTCTATTCTGCCATTAAAATTCAATTTCCCTTATTCAAATTACAAAATTATTGAAATCAGACCTTCAATTATGAGATTTTGCTATTGAACGGATCAAATAAAGAATTTTTTTATAGGTATGTATTAACTTTTTGATTCTTTGTTTTATTATTGTAATCGATATTTAGTATTCTGTTACAAAAAAAAAAAAAGAAGTTTTTGGCTTGGGTAAAGAAAAGGGCCCTTAGCCCCGGAGGGGAGACGGCAGCGGTTAGGAGGTTATTTTAGACTTTCGTTACTTTTTGCTTTGTGAGCTTTTTCTTTAAAAATTTTGTGGACAGGAGTAGAGAGAGAGAAGGGGCGTGTGCAGCATGCACTTCATTGATTTTTAAATGGAGTTATAACATAAAAGCTTCTGTTCGTCCCTCTTCCTCATTTTAGGCTGAGCTTGTACTTTTGTATAGTAAGTTAGCAACTAAAGTTGTGTTTGTTTACTATTTTTGTTTATTTAATCTTTACTTTCATAATCGTATTTCATTCTAGTTTCAGTTTTGATAATCATTAATAATTAATGGAATTGAATTATTTCATATTTGGAATCGTGGCAGTTGCCCTGTTGTTGAGGAGTCCTCACTACTTTGTTGTAATTATCTTTTAGCCTAATTGCCTTTGTGAATTGAATTATGATACTTTTCAAATTTGATGTTGATCAATGGAATTGGAGTATCTTTTAGCCAATATAATCTAGTTTTCAATTTCATAATTTTCATTCTTGTTTTAGTTTTGATAATCGCTAATGGAATTGTGATGCCTAGCTAATTGCCTTTGGTAATTTGATGTCGATTTGTTTTTTTTAACAGGTGCTTAAAGAACAAATACATTTTTTTTTATTTTTTTTTGGCGGAGCCTCTTTTTATGGTTTTGCCCCTAGGCCTTATAAGCCTTATAAGTGTAAGGACCGGCCCTGCACTATACTTGCATGGTAACAGTAAAATTTATAATACAAATTTTGGAATAATTCCCCCACAATGTTAAAGTACATAAAATTTAAAACGATGGGCTGTTCCTACTAAAAAAAATGGTCATTTTCTGAAATATAAATTTGGACCTTTTTATATTGTCGTAAATGTAAAATAATATATATTGTTTTAATACTCTCCATGTTTCATTAGAAAAGTTTACTTTCAATTTTATTTTTTTTTTTGTTCAAATAGAGGAGTCTACTTACAAATTTTTTACTCTTCTTACCTTTAATAATATAATAATTTACAATCTATAATAACTCACATATAAAAAGTAAAGACATAATTAGAATAAAATATGGCAAATTAACTATTTTAGCTGGTTTGTCTTGAGCTCCATTAATGTGTTGTATATTTTGAGATCGGATTTTTTTGATAGAATGCTTACTCGATAGAGTTTGGGTACAACACAACTTTTAGAAAACTTTCACATCACGAGGGAGTATTCATTAATAAGGCTTTCAAAATTAAAATATTTCAACAACAAAAAACATAAATAATTAAGTCACAAA
Organism: Leptodermis oblonga; assembly: GCA_016801395.1. NCBI lineage: Eukaryota > Viridiplantae > Streptophyta > Magnoliopsida > Gentianales > Rubiaceae > Leptodermis > Leptodermis oblonga. The sequence goes on along the minus strand of CM028756.1, from coordinate 5,504,897 downwards.
TACAACTCTAAATAATATATATACATATAAATATATATATATATATATATATAAATAAAATCTCACTGAAAATAAAGGTGAGTGAATTAGGGATGACCACGGTTCCGGAATCGCCGGTTACGATTCCAAAACCGCCAGTTGCGGTTCATGAATCAGTGGAACCGAAACCGGAACCTTGGAGGGACAGTTCCGTGCCGGTTCCAGAATCGCCGATTCCGGTTCTATCACTGTTTCGGTTCCAGTTTGTCACGGTTCTGGTTCTGTCATGGTTCCCCTTCCGATTCCAATCTTTTCCGTTTATTTAACAATTTTTTTTGTTTATTTAACAATTTTAACTTATAAATGTGATTTTATTTTGACTCAATTAATAACTCAATTATTTATAAATAATTAAAATTACAAAAATAAAATAAAATATGTAGCGACAGTACATACATTTAAACAATTAAATGATTTATATAATAAAAGATATAAAAATAAATTGTGAAAAAATATATATAAAGATGACTAATACCTCAATATATTATTTTTAAAAAAAATCAAGAGAGTGATGCCTTGTTATAAATCGTAATAAATCAGAGTTTGAACTTTGAAGCATTGAAACTTTTACAAAATAAATACATCTTGAATATTCAATATAATTCATCTTCATCATTTGCGGAGGCTGCGATTGGATCTAATTTAATTTAATAATTAATTTATTTTATTTTAATTTAATGCTTATTTATATTATATTAATAATATATAAAGTATACTATTAGTTTATATGTTATTATAATATATATTTTAAAATAGTTTATATATCTATATATATATTATATGTTAAACATATAATTATAATTATAATTATAATTATAAGAATGAAGTTCAAAAAAAAAACAAATAGTTGAAGTGGTTAATCAACTTTGTTTAAAGCCTTTCAATTATGGCAAAGGGTCGCGTGTTCAAATCTATTCAAGAGGAATGGAAAAATTATTATTTTTATGGTTCTCACATTAGAACCGGAGGGTTGGACCCTTTGGAACCGAAGGGTTGCCAGTTCCAACCCCCCGATTCCCGGTTCTCAAACAAGAGAAACTAGAACCTTAACCGCTAGAGGCGGGTCCGGTTAAGGTTCTGGAATCGGGGGCCACGATTCCGGTTCTGGGTCGGTTGCAGTTTGAACCGGAACCGTGGGCATCTCTAGAGTGAATGACGGCGAATTTACATTCGTTATTCGGTTAATAGAATAATAAAAGTAAATATTATAATACATATATTTAATAAATTAGTAATATATAGATTAAAATAATAATATTATTAATTTATGGGGCCTAGGGCCCATAAAATTGGGGGTCCTGCATAGTGGTTCATGCGAGACACCCGTAGGTCCAACCCTGATTAGAGACGAAATTATTCTTTTTATCAATATATCAACATTCTAGCCTTCTAGGGAACCTATCTCAACTGCACCAAGAACGGCTCAAATAAATATATGGAAAAAGTAATGAGCTAGTGCCTTCAACAGTTGCAAATCATAAAGGGTCACTCAGAGATGAGACATGATTTCTACATTTACCAATTTTAGTCTATTTAAAGTGCAATACTGACAAAATCACGTAGGTAGCAATAAAAAGACTATGGAATATATATATAAAAAAATAAACTGCAAATTCAGGCTAGCGATCCTTGAAGAGGATAAAAAACCACGGACCACCCACTGAGTTCATGTTCAATAACTAATAGCCTCAAATTCAAGAACCCCATCAGGAGTCTGGACAGTAGACACTGCAGAAAGTCCAGCCCACATTCAAACAATAATAACTGCAAAACGGAAATGCTGACCGCCACCAGCTGCAGCTGTAGAGTGGCAGCACTGTCTTCTGTCACTGCAATCTTCTCCAACTCTAATTCTAAACACCTTCTCTGCAAGAATTTCACTTACATTTCCAACCCTTTGAAAAATCCCCTGAGACCCTTTTCATGGAATAGTCCTGGGAAATCGAGAATGGAAAACTCTGCTTCAAGATTGGTCACCAGGGCCTCCGCTCAACCCCTCAAGAACCCTGATGAACTCATCGACTCTGTTGAGACCTTCATCTTTGACTGCGATGGTATTCTCTTTAGAAATTGAATGATGATTGATGGGCAACGATCAAGATTATTATTATTTTTTTTCTTCTTCGTTTTGAATGAGAATTGGGAACTGGTTTGGCTTTTGTCTTTTGTTTGGTTCTCAGAATTTGTTATAAGTATGTTGCGCATTGAAACTCACTCTAATGCTGTAGCATTGAAAAGATAATCTGTTAATATAAAACTTTATCAAAAATATGTTTCCAAAAACAACTCACAGGTTAGGTTTTTTCTCCATGAAGTATGAGAATGAATGATGGCCAGTTTTATGCTTCCTGCTTCAATAATAAATTCTGTTTGGTATTTTATAGGAGTAATATGGAAGGGAGATAAGTTGATTGATGGTGTCCCTGAAACTCTTGACCTGCTTCGGGCTAAGGTTTGAGGTTTTGGCGTTCCATTTCCTTGCCAGTGTTGTAGGGTGGAAAATGAATGATCTTCATGTCATTGGAAAAAGCAGTTGATTTGCTTTCAGTTTATTAGCTTACTTCTTTAAGTTTTAGATTAAAGAGCATGTCCATAACCTCTTTCTAATAAACCATTCTACTGTCCTTGTACAGGGAAAGAGATTGGTTTTCGTTACCAATAACTCTACAAAGTCTAGAAAACAATATGGGAAGAAATTTGAAACTCTTGGTCTGAATGTTAGCGAGGTTAGTTGGATTACTTTACTGTTTTCCCTGTATTTAGCCATCAACATTCACCAGATTTAGTTTTTCAGGAGGAGATTTTTGCATCGTCCTTTGCAGCTGCTGCTTACTTAAAGTCAATTGACTTCCCCAAAGACAAAAAGGTAATGTTGAATCATCCCTTTTCAGCTAAATACTGCCAGCAAGACACAAACCTCAGTTGTGCTGTACTTTCTGTAGTTCTACAAGGACAAGTGTATTGCTTGTTCTCCTTATTCAAGTTCAAACTTTTAAGACATCTTTTCAAACAATAAATCCCAGAAAAAGAGCTTATAATGCCCTTTTATTTGCCTCCAACACTCTGACCTTTCTATCATTGTACATGATATCTTTCTTTTTTGCTGATATATCTCCTCCTGTAGTGTAATTTCACACAGTATACTGATTCTCTATAGTTTGGTGAATTTATCTTGGGTCAAATGTAGCTGTTGTTATCAGGATTTTGCTGATCTTTATTGTACATTTTGAAGGTTTATGTGATCGGTGAAGATGGGATCTTAAAGGAGCTGGAACTGGCTGGGATTCAATATCTTGGGGGCCCAGTGAGTATAAATTCCATGACTTTCTGGCTAATGAATTTCTCTCATGGTCTGAGTATTATGCTATCTTTGAGCCTAGTTACCCCAAAACATTTGAAAGAGGAGATTACTTCACAAGATTATTGGTTTTTGTTTTCGGTTAATACTATAGTGAAGCTTGAAGCTATTTGATTTGGTTCTAGATGCTTCTACTTCTTGAGTTTTTAACTATGAGGAGCGTAGTTTTTCAGAAGTCACATTCTGAATATCAATATGCATGTTGATAGACAAGAAAATATCAATCTAAAGCTAAAGGAGAGTATATCAGGATAAGATATTCTCCTAGAAAAAGGAGAAAGTTAAAACATGAAGGCTTTCCTTTTCCAAAAATTCCACTGTGGCACAAGAAGCTGAAGGCCACAGGGAGGGGGAAGTTGGATTTTTGTTAGACAAATTGAAAGCCAGCTTCTATGCTGTTCTGTACTTTGTTGATCTCTACTTCTTTGATGACTTCTTAGACTGGCTCCAGGATTCTAGTCTGGAGAAGTAGTCAGAAACAAGTCATTTGTGTTTGTATGAAGAATATAGAGTCAGTATTCAGGAATAGTACATGAACTTGAAGAATCACTGAGCAAAAGTGTTACAATCCCTTTGATTACTTCTTTAAAGTTAGGTATGGATATCAAAGATGTTAACAAGATCATTTCAATCAGCAAGTTGTTGCAATTCTTTGTTGAACCGCCAACTCTTTCTTAGACCAATAGGAAATGTTGACTGTTTAGACTTTAGAGAGCAGTCAACTTATGATTCTGGATTTAACTAAGAATCATTTTCACTTTATCCCTATTTTCTCTCTCAACTTATGCCTAAAAACTTTCCTCACAGATTGTGCCACACGCCGACTGTATGCTTGTCATATTGTATTATTGTATGCAACAGAGACTTAGACGATAGCCATTTGCCGGTTCGCTTTTCATATTCTTGGTTGCTTCATTTTAAAATTTAGAGCTTTCATATATGATAGTACAGGATCTGCTACGATAAGTTTCTGTAGCTTAAAATTTGATCAAGGGCGTCCTCATAATTTTACATATATTTTATGCTTGTGTTTTCACAGGAAGATGGTGGAAAAAAGATAGAGCTCAAGCCAGGTTATATGATGGAGCACGATAAGGATGTATTGTTCTATCTTCTCCCTTCTCCTGCTTCAAAAAACTGATTTCTACTTTAAGTGATGTGATAAACCATTCTCAAGTCTATGAATGCATAAAATAGCATATCACGAGAGAATCATGGTTCTGTTAAAGATGTAAAGAAAAGTGGAAACTTTTTTTTTTTTTTTCCAGAAAAGGTTCATCTATCATTTTGCATTATAAGACTATCTCTGTGTCCATTCAGGTTGGTGCAGTTGTGGTTGGATTTGATCGCTACTTCAATTATTACAAAGTTCAGTAAGTCTCTCAAACCCTGATCCCATACCTGGAGCCTGAAATCTTTACCATTCATCAACCCTTCTGAACTTATGTCCTTGGAGGTTATAGGGGTTTGTGGTGTAGTGTCAATCCTCCGCCACACATCATTTATCTTAGTGCCTATGGTGGGAAAAGTGTCTAGTAAATATGCACCATATTTCTAAACTAGTGTGTTTTCTCCATTATTTTGATTCATAACTCTCATGATCTGTAGTGTATAATGTATAACTTGGGAACTGAGAGATGAAAATGCTGAGCAAGCTCACCAAAGCATGAGAACACGCATACTACAAACACATACAAAGATTATTCCCCTGTTGAATATTATATTCTCACTTCTCTACATATAATTTTAAATATGAAGGTATGCAACCCTATGTATACGTGAGAATCCGGGATGTCTATTTATTGCCACCAACCGAGATGCTGTTACTCACTTAACAGATGCTCAGGAGTGGGCAGGTTTACCTCTTTCCGAATTCTTGTGCCTTTCTTTGTTTTGTCAATCCATATATACTAGTATAAAAAGTAAATTAATTTTAAATAGAACAAACAGCTCACATCATTTGAAAAGGATAAAACATAAATAATAATAAAAAGAAGGTAAAATAGTTGCTATGGTAAGTGTTGATTCTGGACAATAAATTTGACACCTGTAAGCGAGTTGAATATGTTTCTTTGCTGAAGTTTGTCTGCTCAAGATATTTCTTTATAAAGATGGCTGTTCTTCCGTTCAAAATTTGACAGCTTCTGAAAGATTATATTCAACACCATTTAGGTATCATTCAAAACTTCTGCATCTAGCTAATGAAGGAAGTGCAAGACAGAATACGATTTTAGTTTGATTGTATCATTATCCTCTGGGAAAATCTCATTAGTGACTCAGAAAATATATGTCTGCTAGTTCTTAGTTGTTTTGAGTAAAAATCAGTTAGAGATTTATGAACTAACGTACCCAATTACTTGTCCTCAATATTTTCCCTTCAAAGATGACATAATTCCAAGGGAAATTTGATTCTCTCCAGTTGGTAACAAGTGTCATTATCTATCCATATAAGCTATCATATTTTTCTTTTTATATGTTAATTTCTCGACTTCATCACAAAGTTTGTCTGTAATGTATCTTGAATCAGGTGGCGGTTCAATGGTTGGAGCCGTTTGGGGATCTACTAAGCAGGAGCCACTTGTTGTTGGGAAGCCATCCACATTTATGATGGACTACTTAGCAAAAAAGTACGTATTTTGGCGTTGTTTGTAATTGAGTACTTGAAAGTTTAATCACAAAATGGTTAGTCAACTGAAGTATGCTAAAAAACTATCTTTGTTTTTGTTTTCTTTCTGCATCTTTTTGCTGGGATTTTGTACTTTTATGGAAGTAGTAGTGTAGGTAACAAATTGGAAAGTGCTAATTGACCATTTTAAGTCCTGATAAATTTTGTTCAATTACTGGAGCACATGGGCAAATGATGAGATTGGTTTTATTGTTATACTTACACCTCATCATTGTAGTAGAATATTGTACGCAATATGTGTTACCTCAGAACAGGACTCTTCTATTGGGGCGGAGGTAGTATTTTCTTTATGAAGTTAAAACCGGTTTTGAAATACCATCATGTAAGTTGCAGTATTTCTGAAAGATCATTTTCATAGCAATAATGAACTAGCACAAAGTCTCCATACCCTGTAAATCAGCAGTTTGCTCGCTGCTTAGATTTTCTAATGACTGCCTACTAAGGTTGTACTCTAAACTTGTGAACATCCCCAGGTTTGGCATCCTGAAATCACAGATATGCATGGTTGGTGACAGATTGGATACCGATATTCTTTTCGGGCAAAACGGTGGTTGCAAAACCCTTCTTGTCCTCTCAGGTAACTCATTCAGTAACATCTGTGCATTCTAAACCTCGCTCGTTGTGGTGTAGTGTGTTGTTGAATTGACATTTCCTTCGCTCTGGGTATCAGGCGTGACAACTTTGCCCGTACTTCAAGATCCGAAGAATTCTATACAGCCAGATTTTTACACCAATAAGATTTCAGATTTTCTATCACTCAAGGCTGCAGCAGTATAAACCAGGAGGATATATTGTGTTGTGAATGTGATCATCCTGTCTCATTATGTTGTGTTGGATTTCATTTCAAAAGTATAGCCTTGTTGGTCTTTTTGTAATAGCTACAGTTTCATTCTATTTATTGCTGCTGTATATTGCTTTACCTACTGAATAATAGAGACAAAATTTACAAATTGAATGGTCCTAAGAAAATACTGAATAATTGAAGAAAATTAAAAGTTTGAATGGCCTTGAAAGTTGACTGGCAGAGGTCCGGGGTTTGATTTTTACCCTTGTCAGTTTTGCTTATTTAGAGTGCAGATTGGCAAGATTTTTGCAGAGGCTCACCAACTTGTTCATTCTTTCCCCACAATCTGTGTCTCTATTTAATAGATAAGTAATAGTGTCAACTTTAGAATAAATAAATAAAAATAAAAATTTGAAAGTGATATTTCAGATAAATTGTATAAAAGTAGTATACGTTAAGCAAGAATAAGAAGAAGAAAAAACATTAATTGTTTAATTGCCTATTCTCTATAATTTAACTAAAATTGTTAAGTTTGCAGGTGTAAAGGGAAAATTTTTAACGAGATAACAAAAAAGACGAAAAAATACAGAAAGTGACACATAACCGAACATGAAAAATCAAAAAGGCTAGACAACAAAAAGGAGACCAAGAGGATTGGCATGTTTGTTCGTTAGTGTTGTAATTAGTAGTACCATAACTTTTACACCAAGTTTTGATAAAATTATATATATAAGTCGTTATGGTTATAAAAATTACAAATATATTTTTTAATTATTCAAAAAAAAAATTTATTTTGTATTTATTTTCTCATTAACAATAAGGGTGATTTCGAGCTGAACTGTACCGAGATTTAAAACGCTTAAATTATGATTGTTTATTAAATAATCGAGTCTAAAATTTCGCTCATGTTCATTTATTTATTGAATAATTCAAACTTTTACCGAGTCGATTCTGAACTTAAGTAAATAGAGACCAAACCACAAAGAAGTATTTATAATTTTCAAAACTACAAAAATTTATTTGTAATTTGACTAAACCTCGAAAAAGCTAAATGTAATTCGCCCTAATATATTTTATAAGTGAGTTTATTAAATTCTGTTCTAATTTTTTTTTTCCTATTAGTATTCAATTGGTATTATGCATTATACGTTCTATTTTTTATTTTTTTTGAGAAAGAAATATATCTCATTAATTACGAACTTCTAAGTACAAAGCAGATTGCGTGGTTATCAAGTGCGCCTCATGTACGACTGACCTATCAACTTTTCTAGCTAATCAAAATATCTGGATATACACGACATATTTCCTAATATATGTTAGAATTTCTTGTATCTCATTGTGAGCTGAAGAATCACCCCATAACTAAGGCTGACAATTTTTGACACGACACGAACCCGATACGATATAAGTGAGTTAGGGTTGAGCTATGGCGAGTTTGCGGCTTATATGGATTGACCCGAATAACACAAATAATTAAACAAGTAAGGTTATGGTTGAGAACACTGACACGAGAATCTGCCAACTCGAAACGAGAGTTAAGTGGGTTAACTCAAATAATTAAATGGGTAAGGTTAGTGATGTGCATAAAATTGAACTTTCATTGGGCTTGTCCCAATGGACAAAAGAAAAGGTAAACAGTAAGGATAAAGAGATGCATAAAAAGTCCAAAACCAAACTTAGGTCAGATAGTTCCTTAAAACCGAGCCAAAGATTAGATCGGCCAAGGGCTTAAGTCATTCAATAGCTTCAGTATGCCTTACTAGCATCTCTTACATAACATCATATCGGTCACCATAACCGAGTTGGGGAAGCTAGGTCGGAATAAGCCATAACCCGCTGACACAGTAGGTAGAAATCATTATAGAATTAGATATGTATTTTGAATGCATGCAGAAATCATTCAGCACGATAGCGTGAAGGAAGCCAAAAGTCAGATCATGATGACAGGAGCAGTTGGATGTGCAGAGAAACGAAGCAGTTGGGAATACAGGTAATCATAGCTCAAACGGACATATCCGAGTTTGGATATAAATATTAAGTCACAAGGCTTAGAGAGGTACGCAATCTTTTACATTTTGAGCTCTTAGTGCATACTGTTCATCTTCTTCAACCTTACTAACTTGACTGTCAGAGTTACACTGGGGGGAAAGCCCCGCATTTCTCCTGCGCGTTTACATTTGTCATCAGAATACTCCACAGTCTCCAGTTTCCCCTTCATCTGAGTTAATCCGAGCCATCCAGCCCGGTTTCCAGCGTTGCTTCCTTTCTATTTGGTTAGCAGCTACAGGAGTGGACCTTGCCGCACAAGATTTCATATTGGGCCACAAGAAGCATCCATTGACGGACGATTTGCGTCACATCAATAGGCGCCGTATGTGGGGAACGTTTGATCAAATTATTTCATCAAATTTTTTCCATATTCAAAGAAATTTGTTGAAACCATGACGCAAATTCAAGATTGTTCGGGAGTGGGTGTTTCTTCTTCCAGCACCACCGCTACTTCCATCGTTATGGCTACGATTGTTCCAACCACCGCTTTAGTTCCTACCACCACCAATGTTCCACCTGTTACCACTGCCGCTGTCGCATCTCACACCACGGAGTCTTTCACCCCTCAGTAAGAACAAGTTGAAAGAGAAAAATTTTATCGTTTGTTTCCACAGTTGTTTCACCTAATCAATCCTGGCCCTCCCATCACCTCTACTCCTGGTTTGGGACTTCCCGTTTCAAACATATAACCACTATCTCAGATGTAGTTAACGTGGAGAATCCTCTTGGTTCACAGGCTGTTCCTACTATTCCTCCACCAGGAGCTTTGTTCAATCCCATGGCCGATCTATCCGTTGTTTTGATTTCCAGTCTCCCCCCAGTCTGTTGCTGTTTCGGGATGTCCTCCTTACTCTGGGGGGGCTCATCCTTTTTCGGGGTCTAACTATGTAGCTGGTCTCTCTACCCTTTCTACCGCTCCTTCTGTCTATACCACCTTAGCCCATACCCAGGTCACTTCTACCTTTTCAGCTCCTTTCATGGTTCCTACTGCTCAGCTCAGTACTTACCCTTTCATGTCAGGTTTGCCTTTTCCTATGTTAGGACAGCAAGTAAGTCAATTAGGTCAGCCTGGTTTAGGTCCGCAGTTGAGTCAAATAGGTCAGCCTGGTTTAGGTCCGCAGTTGAGTCAAATAGGTTAGCCTGGCCTAGGTCAACAGTTGAGCCAGTTTGGCCACCTTGATCCCGAGGTTAACCAATTAGGATATCCCAGACACATAGCCCCGTCAAGCTTAGCTCAGTTTCAACATTACGGCATAGGCACAAGCCGAGCCATGCAGCCCCTCTCTGGGTACTCTCCCTTACTTAACCCAAGCTATTATACCGGGCCCGGAGCGGGGAACTTCGCAACTGGGGGGTCGCTACCTGCTTATCCCGGAATGGGAGGATACCCCTTAGATCATACGGGATATGCCCAGCCCGGTCAAGCAGTCCTACCTGGATCTGGATATGTTCAGTTGGGAAGAGCCGGGCCCACATCTCGCGTCTCTCATCCATTTTGCTGGAAAATTCAAACAGCTCAATTTCCACTAGGCTACAAAGGTTTAGGTAATGTTGACAAATACGATGGTATTGCTGATCCGACGGCTCACTGGATGCAATGCATGAGTGTCATGGATGCTACAAATTTATCTGATGCTAACCGTTGCATGACCTTTCATCTTACTCTAAAAGGTCAGGCTATTAATTGGTATTGTACCCTGCCTCGAAACTCTATTCATTCATTAGATTAATTTGGTGATTTGTTTTTAGCTAATTTCATGGACAACAAGATATTATCTAAACCTATTTCACATTTAATGAACATAACTCAGAGGGTGGGAGAGGGGTTGCAGGCCTATATAGATCGGTTTAATGTAGAATCTAGGCAATGCTATGAAAAAGATGACAGGATTATGATGGGGTCATTTATTAATGGATTACGGTCGGGACCATTAGCTACTGAACTAGCCATCCGACCCCCACATTCTTACTTCAAAATAATGGTTACTGCTGTTAACTTTGCTGTTATTGAGGATGCTGCAGTACTTAAACAGGAACGAGAAAGAGGCTTTTCTGACATTTATGGTAAGAGAAAAGCTTCTCCCCCGGTCCCTACCCCTGGAGGAGGTAAGAAACAGAACTTCGAAAGTACTAATAACATGGGCCCAAAGGCCGGGGTCGGTGTTAATACCTTGCAGGTGGTCGAACCCTTTTTCGCGCCACGGGCAGACATACATGCGGCCATCCAGCATCAAGGGTTGCTACCTCCGGCCCGTCCCATAACGAGTCCAACAGGTATTGTAATTATCATAAGCATATTGGCCATAATACTAATGACTGTAGAGATTTAGCTGCAGAAATAGAAAAACTCATCCAAGCTGGAAAGTTACCACAATATACGCAAGTGGCCCCTTTGCCCAAACCAGCAATTTCGGCAGGTCGGGAACGACCTACAGGATGTTTCCGGTGTGGGGAACCCGGTCATTTTGCCCGAGAGTGTTCCCAACCAGATCCCCGGACCCCAAACACTGGGGCTGGTGCCGACATAACTATAGCTGGGGTCGTGAATACCATAGCTGGAGGACTGACCCAAGGTGACACTAATCGTCAGAGAAAACAGGTATATCGACAAAGGGAAAACATCCTTGGTAAGCGTAAAGCAAGCACCATGACCCCACCATTACTTTTGATGACAGTGATCTTTTCTTACCTTATAATTGTGATGACCCTCTAGTTATTAATTGTTATATTTCTAATTATCAAGTACGAAGGATACTGTTAGACACGGGTAGCTCTAGTAATATTATTACTACCAACGCATTAGCTGGATGTCAATTGCATAAGGCACGTTTAAATTCAGTACGCACACCTTTGATTGGTTTTGGCAACCACCATGTTATTCCTGTGGGACAGTTAAGCATACCGGTCACATTGATAGCTGGCTAGCTAAAATGAACAGAAACCATAGATTTTGTGGTTATTGATGAACCATCGCCTTACAATGTGTATTTGGGTCGGCCTGGATTAAATCTATTTCAGGCCATTGCTTCTACCATGCATATGCTTTTAAAATTCCCTACTTTGGAGGGTGTGGCTTCTCTTCGTTGTGATGTCATACAGGCTAAGCAATGTTACACAGCTTCTCTAAAAGAACCGATGCTAGCTGATTCAAAACCACCAGGCTTCATGACGCCCCCGTCGTTGCACCGACCCCCGCATCCCTGGCTTTGCCGGTACCTCCTAAAGGCAGTACTTCCCACGCTGTGGACATCACCAACCTAGCAGGTCGCTCAGAGCGATTCATCGAAGCTGGGGCTGAAATCATAACAGTTCCTCTAGCGGCCGACCCAAATTAGGTAATCAAGGTAGGGGCTGATCTATCTCCTCAGTTATTACATGATTTACTTAACCTATTGCGTGAGTTTGAGGAAGTCTTTGCTTGGGGGCCGAGAGACATGCCTGGTATTTCTCAAAGTATCATTGAACACAGGCTATCCATTGATGCCAGTCATAGGCCGGTTCGCCAACGGAAACGTAACCTAGGAGGAGAACGAAGTAAACACATAGAGATGGAAGTCAATGCTTTACTAGAGGTGCATATCATTCGAGAAGTAGATTATCCAGAGTGGCTGGCTAATCCGGTATTAGTCCCCAAGCCCGATGGTACCTGGCGCATGTGCATCGACTTCACCGACCTCAACAAGGCCTGCCCCAAAGGCTGGTTTCCCTTGCCTTTAATTGACCTACTGGTCGATGCCATAGCCGGGTTTCGCTTTCTCAATTTCTTAGACGCCTACAAGGGTTATCACCAAATATTCATGGCTAAGGAAGATGAGGAGAAGACATCCTTTATCACGGACAAAGGTACTTATTGCTTTGTTACTATGCCTTTTGGTCTGAAAAATGCTAGAGCTACTTTTCAACGCTTAGTGAATAAGATCTTTAAGAAATAATTAGGTCGGAATATGGAAGCATATGTTGATGATTTACTTGTTAAAATTAGGGATGAATCTAATTACTTGCTTGATTTACGTGAGAGACTTGAAACTCTAGCTCGGTACAAATTAAGACTAAATCCTAAAAAATGTATTTTTGGGGCCACTTCGGGTAAATTCTTGGGTTACATGGTTTCCAAAGATGGTATTTCTGCTAATCCTAAAAAAGTTGAGGCTGTTCTACAAATGCACTCTCCTAGGTCAATTCATGAAATACAACAATTAACGGGTAGATTAGCGGCCTTAAACCGGTTTCTAGCTCAGTCGGCAGAACGAGCCTTACCATTTTTTAGCATTTTGCAAAATCAAATAAGTTTATATGGACTTCAGAATGCCAAGCTGCTTTCGAACAATTAAAAATGTACTTAGCATCCTTACCATCTTTAACCATGTCAATTCCTGGGGAACAATTGTACATGTATATAGCAACCACTGAATCTGTGATTAGCTCGGTTTTGCTTCGAGAAGATAACTGGGTTCAAAGACCAATATATTTTGTTAGCAAAGTTTTGCAGGCTGCAGAAAAAAATTATTCCAGCTTAGAAAAACTAGTCTTGGCTTTAGTTCATTCTACACGACGACTCCGACCTTACTTCGACGCTCACGGAGTCACTGTTTATACCAGTGCGCCATTAAAAACCATCTTGCAAAAAACGGGAGTTTTAAGTCGTCTCATCAAATGGGCTATTGAATTGGGGGAGTACGACATCACCTTCATGCCTCGTACCGCAGTCAAGGGTCAAGTGTTAGCAGATTTTATAGCTGAAGGCGTATCAGACATCCAAGAAGATACATCTGGCCCGACACAAGAAGCCGACATACTTTTAACCGTGGCAAAATGCGATGATTCATGGACACTCTATGTAGACGGTGCCTCCAGCCAGTCGGAGTCGGGTGCCGGGATAATCCTCACCAACCCTACCGGGGAAACCCGCACTTATGCTTTACGGTTCTATTTCACAGCCACCAACAACGAGGCGGAGTACGAAGCCATGTTAGCCGGCCTAAAATTAGCTCGGAAGTTAGGGGTCCGAAACTTGAAAATTTGTTCATACTCCCAGCTGGTCGTTAAACAAATTTTGGGGGAGTATAAGGCCAAAGATTGGCAAATGGAGGAATATTTAGCATTGGTACAACAACAGCTGAAATTTTTTCCAAAATGGGCTATAGAACGAGTCCCACGAAGCAAAAACACAAATGCATATGCCTTGTCCAAATTGGCGTCTTCGGTTTTCTCTCACCTAACTAAGAGCGTTCTGGTAGAAGAAGTGCAGGCTAGGAGTACAACCGAGCCGGCTATCTTGTCTATATATGAAGGTCGGGATTGGCGATTTCCTCTATGGCAGTACTTGCAAAATGGTACTTTGCTAGACTCACGGAAGGAGGCACAACGAATACGAAAGAAAGCTGAACACTACCAGATAGTTGGAAAAGATCTGTACAAAAGGGGTTTCTTAATGCCCTTACTGAAATGTTTGGGTCCAGGAGAAGCGGAGGCCGTGCTTAAAGAAATACATCAGGGGGATTGCGGGTCCCATATCGGAGCTCGGAATTTGGCAAAAAAAGTAATTGGGGTTGGATTTTATTGGCCTCGACTATTTCAGGAAGCAGTTGAGTATGTCCAGCGTTGTTCCGGTTGTCAGTTAACGCACCAGTTCATAGATTGCAGGCATCCAGCTTTACCGGAATAATGGCACCTTGGCATTTCGCAAAGTGGGGAATAGATCTTATGGGTCCCTTTCTAAGATCGGCTCTTGTCAATATCTGGTCGTGACTATAGATTACTTCACAAAATGGGTGAAGGCCGAGGCATTGACAAATATTACCGGGCGAACAGTAGCTCGGTTTTTATGGAGGCAGGTCATTTGTCTTTTCGGCGTACCTAATTCGATTATCTCGGATAATGGGACTCAGTTTGAATCCAAGGAATTTACGACCTTGTGTACGAAGCTTGGTATCACTCAGCGTTTCGCATCTGTAGCTCATTCTCCAGCAAATGGGCAAGTGGAGCTCACTAATCAGACTTTGTTGCACGGACTAAAAACCAGGCTAGAAGATAAGGGCAAGAATTGGGTGGAACAGTTACCTCATGTATTGGGTGGAGCAGTTACCTCAGCAAATGGGCAAGTGGAGCTCACTAGCCGATTTACACCACAATACATGAAAGACTCCTTTTGAGTCGGTTGTAAGGATAGGTCGTTCCTACGTTTTTGCAAAGAAACCCATCCCGCCCCATAAGGATATTGACGGATGGTATAATATTGAAATAACAGATCTAGGGTGGGTCGGATTTTGGCCCCGGAACAGACGCATATAAAGCCCACTAGAAACCTAAGTGCATTGGGCACTAGCTGGCTCAGCCCAATGCCTAAGTAACTACATAGCTCGGTCAAAAAAGCTGGGAATTTTATGTGGTGCTCATATACGCCTACCCAACCACCGGAGGTACTGGTTATTCGTTCTTCGGGTGTGGCCAGTCGGGCCGGGATAGTTGGGTCAAAGTGATGGGTCGATCTTAGGGTTTCTAATTCTACCCTAGTTAGTTCGGAAGGTATTTCATCCGGGTGGAATTCATAGGCGGCCATATCTACAGGAAAGAATTACACGAGTATTGAAGATAAATACGTTTTAACAAAGTTCGACAATACAAGATATACCGGAATTCAATCAACAATTGCAGGAATTATAGCAACAGCGAAAAAGAAAACATGCATTATACTTGCCGGAAAACTAGTCTTAAGCCGGCGAAGCAATCACAAAATAGTACGCGGAGGGAGCGGAACCGCCTAACCTGAAGAGGGATTGAGAGGGGGCAAGCCGGTACTGGAGCTCCTTTCCTCGGCCATGGAGTTCTACGGGATATTAATGAAGAGGTGACGAAGGGAACCGGTGGCACAAACTGGCACGGCGAACGAAAACAACAATATCAATAGGCGCGGTGGAGAGCCAACAACACAAACGGTCACGGCAGAAAGGAGGAGGACAAAAAACTTTTTCAGAAACGTAAAAACATGATGCAGGTTTCTTCATGTCTTAAAGAAGGATTCGGGAAGGTGAAACGAACAAGGAAACAAACCAACCGCTAGAGCAATTAATACCGCCTCGAAGATCGCAAAGGCATGGGAAGTTGTATCGGATGCCTCGAAAGTCGCTAAACTTGTCCCGTCATGTCCTGTCTTAAAAGCCAGATTCCTGGGGTCGCGATGCAAAGGTACACATTTATTGACGAATTCACTTTCTTTAGGTCATTATCACATTACTTTCTCATGGCTCGGCTAACATATCATTTTCTTTGGGTCGGATTTTTATTAGCTGTAGCTCATGCTTTTCCTTTGATAGTTATGATATGCGGTAGGTCAGCAACCTTCTACTACTTCACTTGAAATAGTTTCACTTCTAGTAAGCTTAGGTCGGAACAATCCACATTTCATGTTGGCTTAGGTCGGAAAAGAAATTTTAAAAGCGGTTTGGGCAGATATCGGGTGGATGCATAATAAATACCTTAGTCAAATTTTTGGTTCTGTAAAATACAAAAAAGCATTAAGTTTTAGCTCGGTAAAACATAATACTGGGGGGACTTGTTGATGTGTATAAAATTGAACTTTCATTGGGCCTGGCCCAATGGACAAAAGAAAAGGTAAACAGTAAGGATAAAGAATGCATAAAAAGTCCAAAACCAAACTTAGGTCAGATAGTTCCTTAAAACCGAGCCAAAGATTAGATCGGCCAAGGGCTTAAGTCATTCAATAGCTTCAGTATGCCTTACTAGCATTTTTTACATAACATCATATTGGTACCATAACTGAGCTGGGGAAGCTAGGTCGGAATAGGCCATAACCCGCTGACATAGTAGGTAGAAATCATTATATGATTAGATATGTATTTTGAATGCATGCAGAAATCACTCAGCACGATAGCGTAAAGGAAGCCAAAAGTCAGATCATGATGACAGGAGCAATTGGATGTGCAGAGAAACGGAGCAGTTGGGAATACAGGTCATCATAGCTCAAACGGACATATCCGAGTCTGGATATAAATATTAAGTCACAAGGCTTAGAGAGGTACGCAATCTTTTACATTTTGAGCTCTTAGTGCATACTGTTCATCTTCTTCAACCTTACTAACTTGACCGTCGGAGTTACACCGGGGGGAAAGCCCTGCATTTCTCCTGCGCATTTACATTTGTCATCAGAATACTCCACAGTCTCCAGTTTCCCCTTCATCTGAGTTAATCCGAGCCATCCAGCCCGGTTTCTAGCGTTGCTTCCTTTCTCTTTGGTTAGCAGCTACAGGAGTGGACCTTGCCGCACAAGATTTTATATTAGGCCACAAGAAGCATCCATTGACGGACGATTTGCGTCACATCAGTTAGGGTTGAGGGGTGTCGACACGGGAACCTGCCAATACGAACCTGATAATCCGAACACAACCAAATTGCCGCCCTCACCCGTAACTGGTTGACCAACTCCAAGCTATCTGTGAGGATCTGTGGTATTTATCATTTTGCTTTTGCGTCAAAAAATTATAATAATAAAAGAAAATTATAAACAATAAAAGTTTTGAGGTCAATCTTCAAAATAAGAAAATTTTTTGGAAAGTAAGTTTGCCACGTACGTTTATTCATTCCTAAAATGAGTTGGAAAACCGAAAACTTGTATATTTTGGTAAAGAAACGATATATAAATTCTTACAAATACCTTAAACTTGGACAACTATAACTTCTGTTAACAATATCCACTGAAAAGCAATTACATATTGGATTTCGCAGGTGCCATTGATTTTCCTTTGTTTGGACACAGGTCGAGAAAACTGAATTCTTTCTTTCCTTGTAGTATTCTACTTAATATCATTTATTTATTTATTATTATTATTTTTTTGCTTTTTAAAAGAACAAACCAATAATTGTAAAAAAACAAATGTCATGTTTTTTTCCATAACTATTTTACTATTTGCAATAATCACTTACAAAATTATAAAGTTAAAATGACAAAATTAACCATATTCTAATTTTAGTGTATGCATTCAAACCTATCACACAAACAATCAAATCTATGATATCCCCATCAGATATGCACAAATAACTATTGGTTTGCACTTCTTTCAGCAGAAGCAGAGGTTTTCACGAATCCCCGCTCGTGGGAGGCGGAGGTTTTCCAAAATCTCTGCCTGAGGCCGACGAAGGTATGGAAAACCTTTGCCGCAGTCGGACAAAGGTTTATCATACTCTCGCCGGGCAAAGGTTTCTCATACCTTTGCCACAGGCCTGGGGAGGTATGATAAACCTCTGCCCAAAAGAGGTAGAGGTTTTCCATACCTCCACTGTCCTCGGGGCATAGGTTTATCATACCTCCGCTGCCGTCAGACATACGTGATTTTCGAAAATACAATTAAAAATGTTGGAGGGAAACCTTTGTATGAGTCAGAAATTTTAATATTTTCACTTAAGAGTGGTTCCTACATTTAGGGCATGTTCTTTTTGTTTCGTTTTGAAAACGGTTTTGGTTTCAACAGTAAATTTAATATATTTTAATCATATTTCATCATTTTCAATACAACTTTTTACTATTCAGCATCAACATATACTTTTTACATTTTCAATACACTTTTTACTATAAAACTATTTTTCAAAACTTATTTTCAAAATCGTTTTCAAAACGTCCAAAAAGAACATGCCCTTATACTCAAAATGTAAAATAAACTCTATTAAACAAGTTAATTAATCATAAGAAATAAATGATTTTACACATCAAAATCAAAATCATTGAAAATCATTACGAGAAAAGTGGTATACCAAAATCATTGTAGAGGTTATTTCTTGTGTGGTGCACCACACCAGATCGAGGGTGGTAAGCTATTCAAGTTTGAAAACGTGCAATGTGACGGTGGTAATATTCCACCTCAACACCATAATATTCCTTCTTTGTCCTTTACTTAGCACATAATACTTGAGTCAAACAAAAGTGCGAATTGCATTTATCACCCTGATTTTTGGTCAAACTACATATACTTCTTCGAGTTTTTTGACAATTACATTTACATATCTTGAGTTTTGACAAAATTATAATTATTCCCATTCGAGACAAAGAAATAAACTTGATTTTTATGAATTTACTCTCCATACTCTATTAGAAGTGTCTAATTTCACAAAGGGCGAAATACAAAAACAACCATGAGGTTTGTCGAAAGAACAAAACAAACTCCCAATTTTTAAAAAGTACAAATTAAACCCTTGACTGAGATATATACAATTTTTTTAGACAAAAATATCCCTGAAGCTACAAAAAAATATGTGATTCACCCATCTTCTTTTCTCGTTTTCCTAAACCATTACCATTTATTCTCTCATTCTGTTTTACAAAGATCTATCAAATAATGTTATTTCGGTCCCGAGAAAATTCTATTGGACAATATCACAGATTCCGAAGGATTTCGATGAAGCAGAGAAAAGCGGTGGCGAAGTAACATCGCCCTGTGAACCTCAACCTTAAATTGTGACTATGAAATGACTTAATCCAATTGTGTTGTGGTTCAGTGGAAAATGCCGAAAATTGATTGAGGGGGAGGAGGGTTGCTCCGTCAATTTGAGTGGGAATGCAAAAATGGGTGAGGGGTGTTCCATTCAAGATTCAATATTGAACTTGTGACAGTCGTTGGTACATCTTTGGCTGCCAATATCATGAAAATCAATGAAATAAATAAATTAGACATTACTGACTACTACAAAGGATAGTTAATGATTGAGAAACAAGGGGAGAGAGATAGGCGAAGGGTATTGTTGTTTATAAAATATATATATATATATATGTGTGTATGTATTAAATGTTGAATTTGTACTTTTAAAAAATTGTAGGTTTGTTTTATTATTTCAACAAATCTCAGGGTTATTTTTGTATTTCGTCCCTTCACAAATGTACAACGTTATATGAATGCCAATGTACATAACATAAAATAGTTAATTTAACATCACTTGTTCCATTCATGTAATTATTTTTAGCGTGAGTTGATTATACACCACACATAACCATATTAGTAAGGTAGAAGGAGTAAAAAAATTTAGGACGGGACTGCATCTTCGTGACTGAGACTGTACATGGATTCTAAACCTTGGGCATTCAACTGTGAAGATTTTCTTGAAGTCCTACATCGAAGCAACTATTGAATCCTTTTCTTTTTAATCGGTTTAATAACCGTTGTTATGTTAGGGAAAATATAGGGCTGAGAACGAACAATAACTTTCACGAACAAGTTCGAGCTCGGCTCAATAAAAAAGTTCATGAACATGATTTTTAGGCTCGATAATAAATAAACACGAACACGAACAAGGTATTGAAAACTTGTTAATGTTCATGAACATGCTCGATTAAAATATTAACTATATAATATAAATAAAATAAGTATATACAATATTAAAATTTTAAATAATACAAATAATTGAATCTTTATATATATTTATATGTACATAGATATCAATATATGAGTTTAAATTAAATTTTGATTTTTATGTAAGTTGATATAGTATATTAAAGTAACTAAACATTACGATTTTTTATTAGTTAATGCGAGATAGAATGCACACGAATGATCACGAACAAGCTCGGCTCGGCTCAATTAATAAATAAACGAACATGAACAAGATTTTAAGTTCGATAAATAAATGAACAATAAATGAACACGTCAAAACTCGGCTCATTATCACCCTTCAAAATACACTATTTTAAAGGAAAGGAAGTCGTAAAGAAAACTTAGAAGAAATAGATATTTTTTTCCCGCGAAGTCATATTTCTATCCGATAAAACTTAGCAAAAATAAATATTTCTTTCCCTCGAAGTCATATTTCTACCCGATCAAACTTAGCAGAAATAGATATTTATTTCCCGCCAAATCATATTTCTCTCCGATCGGTAAAGATCTCCCTCAGACGGATAACTAAGACCATTGTAGCTAGTCTATGTTCTCTATTCTCTTATCTAAGCTTATTTCCTGAGCATTAGTCTCCCCACCGTAGATGGTTCAGCTAAGCCCAGTGCCACAAAATGATTGAGAGCAAAAATAGTAAATAAAACTAAAGCAAAAGAACCTAGGGCCTGTTCTTTTTGTTTCGTTTTGAAAACGATTTTGGTTTCAACAGTAAATTTAATATATTTTAATCATATTTCATCATTTTTAATACAACTTTTTACTATTCAGCACCTACTTTTTATATTTTCAATACACTTTTTACATTATAAAACTATTTTTCAAAACTTGTTTTCAAAGTCGTTTTCAAAACACCCAAAAAGAACAGCCCCTAGATTCCTAATAAACCTGATGACTTAGAGATTGAACCAATCTAAGACAAAGCTGAACTTTTCTATTAAAAGAAAAAGTACTTTTAAAACTAGACTATAATAATAAAACAAAGAAAAAATTTGTTATTTTACAAAAAATTCAAAAAGATATTTATAATTTCACAAAACTCGAGAAGGTAAATGTAATTTTTTTGCCCTAAGCAAAATCTCAACCCTCATCTTCAGCTGCCGACTCGGAAGGGCGAAGCAATGTGAGTCTTTTCATGGTCAACTCCCTATTTGCCTCAAAATATATTAAAAAAAGACAAAAAAAAAAAAAAAAAAAACTTTACTTAAAGGGGAAAAAAAAAGAGAAAAAAAGACACAGAGGCAGGCATCAGGCTTGCAAAGGTAGCGACGTCACACCCGCAACGCAGAACATAATTTTACCCAGATTTCAGATCCAAACTTTCTCTAAAACCCAAAAAGAAAGAAAAACACACACACACACTTCTCTCTCTCCGGAAACACAAACCTTGCCGCGACCGGAATTTCAGTTGGATTGAATTCGAGCTTGCGCAGATCCAATCCGCACTGGAATTCTGATTGTTCCATCTGCATTCATTCATTGATCTCCCGAATTCTGATCCTGTACATTCTACGCGCGCGGGCGTAGATTTTTGTAGTTTAGATTAATTGTTATGACTACAAATATGAACGGAATGGTGGAATGCAGCGTCTGCCATTCCAAATTGGTGGCGCCGGGGTCTAAAACCGTGTCCAAGGCCTACGATCGCCACCGCAACACTGTTTCCTTGAAATCTCGGGCCTTCAACATGTTTTTAGTTAGCGGCGATTGCGTTTTAGTCGGCTTACAGGTGATTAACGTTATCATCTGTTTTCTTTTTGTGTTTTTTACGGATTCTCAGTTCTTTCAGCTGAATTTCGTCTTTACTGCTGTTTACTAGCTCGCGATGATTCGTATGTATACGTATGGTTGTTCATTAGAGAAGTGATATGAATTCAGAGTTTAGATGATTTTTGTTAGAACGGCTTACCTTTTATGTAGATTTAAGGGCATAGAGATGAAATGCATTTCTTTTTGCCGACACTTGACTTATTATAACTACATAAGTTTTTTTTCTGCATTTCCAAATGTGATTCTGGGTTTTAGTGGTTAGTGTATTTGGAATTCCCTCTCGAATGTGTAAAGTATCCTCGCGGTTGCAAGTCAAGTTACTCCTGATACTGGAAATGACAGCCACAGGAGAGAAGTTCTCCCTGCGGCTATAAAATAAAATAAAAAATATTGTTTAATTCATTTTGTCATGAAGAAAACTAATATTTTGTGAAAGGTTTTTGAACTTAATTATGATTTCATTATGAAGAAGCCCTTTGGGCATTGTCTGTTGATCTTTAGGCTCTTAAAGGATCAACATTTTAATCTTAATCATGGAATTTTATATTTCTGATATTAAATAGAGAAGTTGGTCTAGCTTACAAAGTAAATTCACGCCTAAATTGTGAGGCATTATGTAGACCCTTCTGAGTTTTGACCGTGAAATTTATGCAACATCTTCATAAGTTATGATAGCATGAACTTATAATTAGACTATATTAAAGGTTATTGTACTTGAACTCATGAGATTATTGTAATTTGGGCATTTCCGGAATGACTGACTGGGATATGTTTCAAGTGGTGATGTTATGTTCTTCCTAGTAGTTGTAAACTGTAGTATACCCTGGTTATGTTAAAATGTTATGATGTGCTCTCACTTGTGAAGTGATGTTGTGGCTGTGATCTAGTCTTATTTTAATGTTACTACTAACTAACTCTGGGTATGGTGCTTTAACCTTCTTTTCTTCATTTCACAGCCTATATTGGTCTACATGTCAAAAGTCGATGGAAAATTCAACTTCAGTCCTATTAGTGTGAACTTTCTTACAGAAGTTGCAAAGGTTGTCTTTGCAGTTCTCATGCTTTGTTTGCAGGTATGCTAGTTTCTATCATTTTTAGGAGTATTGTGCAATGTCTCATATGTATGTGGCTTTATTTTTTTTTTTTTTCTGCACAAGTTTGCTGCAATTGAGAGTTTTGCCGGACCCTGAATGTTACGAAAGACTGCCATAAGATGAAAAGCATTTGGAGTTTGTAAAGCTCCTGAATTGGCTGCCTAAACCTGACTACATTAGTTTTGAATTTGCATACACTCCTTTTAGCACTTACTACTTCCCCCCGCCCTCTTTCCTTCTTTTAAAGTCATCAAAATTGCATTTGAAATAATGGTCTAACAAATTGTTAGAGAATTGGGAGGGGAAAACAAGTTTTTGTTGGACAGAAATGTGATGATTTAGATGCAAATATTGTTTTTCTGCTATAATTTTCATAGTGACAAATATATATAAAACAGTCTCTTGTCGTGGAAGGTTTATATTTTTATTCTTTTTACCTCTGTCTAAAATGAAGTCTTTAAAGTACAAATTTGGCGTGTTATGATTTGATTTTAAACTCTGAAGAAATTTATTTATTTTTATTTTCATCCTTTCACAGGTACGGCGGCAAAAAGTTGGAGAGAAACCACTTCTTTCTATTCCCATATTCTTCCAGGCAAGAGTTTCTGACATTAAGATTGGTTTTGGTTCAATAGTGTTTGAAGCTGCCATTTCAAGTTGTATCTCAAAAAGTATGTAAATTATTTTCTTACTTTGAATACTGACAACTAGTTGGAAAATTGACTCTAAAAAGCAAAGATCACCTTTCTTTTATTTCCTGTCCAGAATTATTGTCCTGTTTCTAAAATGGAGTATGTGATACATTTCATAGCATCGTCTCTATCCCAAGAAAGGGATACTTATAGTGAAAAATGCAAATTAAAAGTTCATATTCTCATACAATAATGGTCATGAGAGATGCAATCAACAGGAATTGAAAAAATCGTTTGATAGTGATCCGTTTGCTTCTTTCTGTTGCTGACAGGCTGCTCGAAACAATGTGCTTCTTGCTGTTCCTGCCCTGCTTTATGCTGTAAACAACTATCTGAAGTTTGTTATGCAGGTAAAGCCTTAATAGACATTTTACTGTTCTATATCTGAATTTTTCAGCTGCAGAAAGTTTTTATCTTACTATTATAGTTGTTCAAGTAGTATTTATCTTTTTACGTTGTTCAAGTAGTATTTCTCAATATTATTAGTCAGGCCCTTGATAATGCATAATCATCTGGTTTGCAGCTCTATTTTACTCCTGCAACAGTGAAGATGCTGAGTAACCTGAAGGTATTTTCTTCTTGAGTTATGGTGATGGAAAGTTTTCCTATCTCCATTAATTTGTTAATTCGTATAAATCTTATCTGATTGCAAGAAGCAAGTTCCAGGTGTAAGATGAAACCCTTTATGCACTTGTTAGCAAACTTAAAAAACAATTGTCCATGGCGAAACTGTACAAGTGGAAATGGAACTTGAAAAATACTGAAGAGTAGGTTTCTGCCTTTTGTTTCATCTGGAGATTTTTAAAACTCTTTTTTCCACATAAGTGAGTGATAAAGATTCAATTGTGCTGTTTGACTTTCTATTTGGGCTCTGTTTCTCTTTAACTACACCTGAGGCTCACTGCATTGGCACTGGATAATCAGTTCTAATATGAAGTGACTTTTTGTAGATTGTCATATGAACTCCCTCATTTGTTTTCCCTGATTCTGATTTGTTAATCTTAGAATTACATGTTCTTGGAATTTCTTTGATATGCAGGTTCTGGTAATTGCAGTTTTGCTAAAGATGATAATGAAACGTCGCTTCTCCATTATTCAGGTACATCTGAAATTCTGAATTTAGGTGATCCAGTGGGATTATAAGTACTCTACTCAGTCTACTGTACAAAGTGAATTTCCAATCTGTTTCTCTCTAACCTTTAGTTGTTCTTTTGGGGTTCCCTTTAACGAAGGTAACGGGTGAGGTGGTTGTCATGAATGTTTCAGTAGTTGAGTGTAGTAGTTGGTAGTGAATATGCTAGTATATTGGCTGTATTCTGTGTAATTCTGCTACTCCATTCTTGTCAGTGGGAGGCTCTTGCGCTGTTGCTTATTGGAATTTCAGTTAATCAGCTGCGCTCTCTACCAGAGGGTTCCAGTGCTATGGGTCTTCCTGTGGCAACTGGAGCATATATATACACATTAATTTTTGTAAGTCTTTCTGTTATAATATAATAAGCTATTTCATTTGACTGCTTTTGTTGGATGCCTTCAGATGAGAATCTAGGGTTCTTTACGTATTTATGAATATTTTCTGTAGAGGATTATTTGCTAATGAAGTTTTAGCTAGAAACGTTGGTAAGTAAACCTTTCAACTATGTGAACATAACCTTTCCACTTGGAAGTGAGAGCTTTAATTTCAGAAATTAGGAAGTTTTTCTAGTAGTTAAGTTTTACCCCACATTTGGCTGGTAGCTTGCTCATAATGGCTTCAGGACCTTTGAGGAAATTGTGTGATATTGATTGTATTAGAATATTTTCACGCACTAAGTGACAAACTTTTGAGATTTTGAACAATGTATCCATTTGTTAATCATGGGCTTTCCCAGGGAAATTGTTTTCTTTGCTTACCCGGGAGATTGGTCATATTGAATGTGGTCAGTGTTCTAGTAAGGAAAATCTCCATTCTGAGAATTTCCCATGGGTCACTATGGAAGGTGATGTTCCAGATGCAAGATATTCAATGGCAATACACTTAAAAAATACTTTTGTCATTTTCTTTTTTTCTGTTTCTGGCTATTTGAATCATGGAACTAAACTGTTCGTGGATCAAGATTAGTGAAGTGAAAGTTTGATTAACCTGTATTGGTTCTCAAAGGTTAAGGGAAGAAATGACCCATGTGTGCTTGACATTAACCTGATTTTGTTGGATATTTCGTTGTTGTGTGGTGCATTATATACAATTATCTCATGCCAAGTCTATATGTCCTCATGGATTAGATCTGTGTTTTATATGTTACTTAGAAATTACTCTAGATTTGAAGTTTGAGATCACACCTCTAAGAAGAGGTGTGACCAAATTTTGTTCTGAATTCATTCAATTAATTGATACCATAAACTCAATTTACTATATATTCAATTTCTGGCAGCTTTTGATGTGTGGTAAATTATTTGCCTTTCGATTTGACAAGGCTATATCAGCTCTTTTTGCTAATAGTGTACTTTCTTGTTCAGGTAACAGTTCCATCAATGGCTTCCGTCTTCAATGAATATGCTTTAAAGAGTCAGTTTGAGACAAGCATTTACCTTCAGGTGAATTTCTTCTGTTTTTTTGTTTTGTTTTGTTTCTGATTGCTTGAAAGTTCCTGCAGTAACTCCCTCTTTCAGCCTCAGTTCCAGTTTCTGTAACGTAGCTCTGTAATTTTCTGTCTGGTGAGAATTATTATGCTTGGATTTGCGTATTAGCTTATTAATAGGGGTGTGAAAGTCAATGGTTCTTCCCCTTTTTGCTGGTTAAGCCACATGATGTTGCTTATCCAATCTTTGATTGTGTTTCTACCTTTGTGTCAAAAGCCCCAATTTCATCAATGTCCCCCTGAATTCTTCTAGCAGCTATACGAGGTTTAGATTTGCGAAGTGCATATTCAATTCTGTAGTTCAGTGTGGCATTTATATGGATGTTTTACTCTTATCATCTTAACTTCCTCTAAACGTTTTATTTTTGTTTGCAGAACCTATTTTTGTATGGTTATGGTGCGATATTCAACTTCCTTGGGATCCTAGCAACTGCCATTTTCAGTGGTATGTTTGTATTTTCATTAAGTAATTGAACTTCTAGGATGCAACTCTTCAAATAAATTGTTTTTGTCCTGGAATGATATGTAATGATTGCTTTGCTTCAGATGCTAATTTCTATGCTGCAAGTGAAGTGGTAGGTTGTATCTAAGGCCTGGTGTTTATGTCTTGTCCAAGGTTGTTAAACTCTTGATCCTAGCTAGAATATATTTTCGTAAAATCGTATCATAGAATCGGAAAACAGCTAATGCATACAAATAAAGTTATAGCCTAGTAATAATTATTTAAATTGATTAATGTGCACATTTGGAACAATTATAGGTGAAATTATTGTGGTTAATATTTAAAAACATAAATAAATTATTTTTAAAAACATTTTTATTAGATTATTAATTAATCGAGAAACTAACAATTTAATATAAGCAAACGAGTTTTGGAGGGGAAAAAATAATGGACTCAAAAAGAGAAACGCAATATACTATTTAGGAAAAAAGTATTAAAAGGAAAAAGAGAAGTTTTAGAGGAAAAAAATAAAAGGAAAAAAAATAATGATGGACTCAAAAAGAAAAGAAAAGAGAAGAAAAGAAAAAAAGAAAAAGGGAATGATGGATTGAAAAAGACGAGAATTAATGAAAAACGGGAGAGAAGGGCGCAGTAGGGGTTTGAACACGGGTGCCCGCGGAAAGAGGAGCCTGATACTACCACCAAGCTATTCATGCGAATGTGTAGTAAGTCAGAGCTTATATATATATACACCATAGTTTGCAAAATCCCAATCTGGATCATAGGATCTTATGATTCTACGATCCCAAAATACTAAATCGATCATAACTCTGATTCAAACTAACAAAATTTACTAAAATGGCTCAATAGAGTTGTTTTTATAAGTTATATGTAATTTTACACGTGCTTATTTTGTGTAGGATCTATCGATCCTAAACCTACACCCAAATCGATCTCCACGTAAAAATACCGATCTTGCAAACTATGATATACACAATTAACCTATTTTAATTATAAAAAAAAATTAGAATCATTAGGATCGTACGATCTTACCTATCCTAAACGATTCTAGAGCGAGTTTAGTGTCAAAAACGATCTTGAACGAGTCAGGATCGGTTTTATAGATCCGGATCGTAGAATCGTGCGATTCTACAACCCAAATCGGGATTTTAACAACTATGGTCTTGTCATTTATGTCCTGTGGAATAATATTTTTGCTTCAGATGCTGATTTCTAATGTAAATTCTGCATTAGTGAAGTGGTAAGTTATGTACTTCACTTTACAGAAATTAATGATAATAATAATTCAGAATTGTTAGGTTTTTCAGTTGGTGTATTCCCAAAATCAGCACTTTTATAAAATGGCCGTGGGAGAGGGACAAAGGGGAACAGAGATAAAGAGCTCTAATTTTACAATTTTCGGCAATATCACCACATCTAATTTGGAACCATTGTCAGATGCCCATTTATCCTGATTTGGTTGGATTATTTTGAAGTTTCATTGAAATCCAGGATTTTAGGGATTTTATTTGGGTTGAATGAGAGCACTATCATTTATTCTGTGCATTTTTTGCTTTATAGTATTTTCAAGTTACACTTATTTTCTACTATGTTGTGTTCTTTCTCGAATCTGTCTAACCCACCCTTTGCTTTGAATGTATTGTAGGACCTGATAACTTGGATATTTTGCGGGGACATTCAAAGGCAACTATGTTTTTGATATGCAATAATGCAGCTCAAGGGATTTTATCATCATTTTTCTTTAAATATGCAGGTGCTTAAAAATTTATAGTATGTCAATTAGTTTTGGATTTGAGGGTTCTGCTCTTATTTTTCTCCATAGAGTAGCTGAGATTATAAAATATTATAGCTGATATACCATCTTTCATATTGAATTATTGTTTTCCAGTCGTCCTTCACCTTGAGTCCTCATTGAAATATTTGTATCTGCAAACACCAAATATTTTAGGCTGTCTTATATTATAGGATGAGAATTTTTGCAGTGCTTGGTTAGATCTCCTCCTGTTTCTCCAAGTCCTGAGAAACTTTGCTTTAAGTTCGGGTGCATTTAAGATAGGCATTCACCTCTTAATAATCAGCCTGATATTTGTTTATTTATTTTTAAGAATTATGTACCTGGTAAATCCCTAGGAGCACATAATTTAGAGTTTCATACACTATAGCGACTCAATTTCTTGGTTCACGTGAAATTGGTAGATATCTCAAAACAATTATATCTAATCTGTATGTTGGTCAATAATATAAGTAGGTTTGTGTAATTTAATAATGCTTTTCCATTCACCATTGTCAAAATTTTATTTTTCACATCATTGCCAGAAATGGAAATGTGTTATTACCCAAAAATTTCCTTTCATGTCATTGCAAAGAGTTATTGTTGGGTATTGTTTTTATCGCAAGGGCATAATTTGGGATCTCATTTATTGATGTAGATACAATTCTGAAGAAATATTCATCAACTGTTGCAACAATATTCACCGGGATTGCTTCTGCTGCACTGTTTGGTCATACTCTGACCATAAATTTTGTCCTAGGAATCTCCATTGTGTTTATCTCGATGCATCAGGTATGCAGCAGAAAAGATGACTATGTTCCCTTTATGGAATTGTCTAATTTTCTTCCTTATTATTTTTATTTTTTCGTGGGGGTTCTCTCACAGTATATGACATTTTTCATTAATCTGGTCCTCTGCTTCAAAGATTTGGAAAATATATGATTTGCATTTTATCTAGTATATTTTCTTACATAAATATGTTTTTGTCTTCAGTTCTTTTCACCTCTGGCAAAGGTCAAGGATGAAGTACAAAATGGTACCACGGAGATGATTGATACTCGAAAGAATTTCAGGTATTTTATCCCTTGTGTGTTGGTGAATCATATGAGCACTTGTCATGGTCACATTTCTTTATCACTTGCATTCTTGGCCTTCTAATTATTTTAATCTAATAGTAAACTGTACATGACCTATGTGCTCGATTGCGACATATTTATGGTGTAGTTACATCATCAGCTTCACTGTTCTCACCTTCTGCCATTATGTCTGGTTCTCGGCCCTGCACTTTAGCATATTGAGTTGTCTAACAAGTTTTGTGTCTCAGTGGGACCGAAGGTTTTGTCAACATCTAGTGTACATATGGAAATGAAGTATGTGTCTCTTTCTACTTTCTGCACTTAAAAGTGAAAGAAACGTAGAACATTCTCTGTCCTATCAATATGTTTGGGAATGAAGCCTCGATAGTGTTTTTAAGTCAACATTTGCCAGATAACCTCTTTTCAGCAGTTTTTCCTTTTGCTAAATATGCTGGATGAGCTACACTTCCTGAAGTATCATATATGATATGCTGCTTTTACTTTATCTGTATTATAAATGCTTCTTGTGTTTTTATTCCAGGTCTAAGGATGAAGCTTTTGTAGAAATTGCTGCTGGGGCAAATGATGATGTAAGAATTCATGACAGCTTGTTTCTTTATTAGACTGACTGTTACGTTTGTTTTGACTATGCTTTCTACTTGGGTTATTGCAGGCAAGCCATCGCGTGGTACATGATGAAAGAACGCCTCTTTTGCCCCTTTAGAGTTCTTTTAGGTAAGACTCCTGGACTGTCTTACGCAGTTGCCATTTGCTTTGTTGTCATTCATTCGAGAAATCATGTAGATTTTAACAGTTATAAGTACTGTACTCTCGGAGCATCTCACCTTACCAGATGAAAGTAATAAGATGGAAAAGTTATCGATCTGCACGGTAGAATGTGTCTTAATGGCAATGGCATCTAGAAGTTAACTGTCTTCATATATCGTCATTGCAGGTAAACAACGGGGGATCAAATTTCGGTGGTTACTCGTTACAGAGTTTAGAGATCGGACTTTTTGGGTCGAGTTGATGGTGGGGGGTTTTCTGTTAATTCCCTTTGGAAAAATATCAATTCCTAGTCCATGAGGGAGTCCGACCAAACTTTTAACGTTGAAGAAACAGGCAGAAGAAATACTGAAATACACACATAGAAGAATGTTTAAATTTGATGATTTTGGCTCTATTAGTTGTTTAGTAGTAAACTCCTCATCGCTTATATGTATACAAACAGTTTTCTTATATCAACATGACTTTGTTCTATTTTATGTAGTTTAGATGGTTCTATATTCTTTAGCGGCAGAACAAATTGATGTAAATCTGATACCAGTGAAAATTTTCTGTAAGGTGGTCGATGCGCCGCTTCAATACAATTTTTCTTTCTTTTTTTTTTTTGGAAATTGTTATTCACAGCTACTATTTTACTGGATGCAGGTACTAATTAAAAAAATACATGTTATTTACATGACATATTTTTATTAAACATAGGACATCTTTTAGTTTTTTAAGTGGCGAAAAAAGTTGTTACTTTAATTTAAATTTTTTATTTTATTTTTTATAAAACGCTATAGTTGTTGGTGAGAAGAAAAACTCCTCACCGGCAACCTTCTCTGGCCTCTAGCGACCTTCGCCAGGGGCCGAAAACCTTTGCTGCAGGACAGCGAAGGCTTTCTGAGGATGGTGAAGGTTTCGGCGAAGCTGCCACTTTTTCTTTTTTGAATTTTGAATTTTTTCTGTTCTTTTGCATTGAAACAATCTCAAGGAAGGAGAAGAAAAGGAATAGTAAAAACATAAAGCAATGCAAGCAAAGAAGGAAGCAGAGGGAGGGAGAAATCAGCTTTCAGACGATGAGGACGACGACGAGAGGAAGCAATTCAGTCTGCTTCTCCGATTTGCTTCAAGGTGCGGCCGTCATTGATTTGCTGCAAGCCCAACTGAGGACTTTCGCCGTCGAGCCCTGATTTCCTTCGCCGTCGATTGTGGATCTCTGATTTCGTTCGGGTTTCTTGACACGAAGCTTCAATCGCCCACAGGAGAAATTCTCAAAAGGGAATTTTGGTAAAAAAAAAAAGATCATACTATTTGCAGGAACAAATTTACTATTCACATAACATTTTCCTTGTCCTTTAGCTATAAAAAAAAATACCCATTTACATTTATTCATTTTTCACTCACACGTGTATCTAAATATGGTCGGTAGTCACGAGGACAATCTATATTATACGGTAAGTAAACAATTTATACATTTTTTTGTTTGTTAAAAAAAAAAAAAAACCCCTGTTTGGCCCAAGATTTTGCCCAAAAAACCCCAAAATAGACGAGATTATGCTAGAAATATCACCATTGCCAAAAAAATATTCCAAAATCCCGCCCCCTATGGGCGAGATTTTTGAAAGTCCCGCCCACAGGGGGTGGGATTTTGGAAGAAAATCACGCTCCCTGTGGGCGAGATTTGTCTTCTTCAAAATCCCGCCCCATTTTTATTGCTTGAATATTATTTTTTTTTAAAAATATTTATAACTAAGGGGCATTATAGACTTTTTACAGAAAAATGTTCCTGTGAATAGTAATTTTATTCCTGCAAATAACAATTCCTAAAAAAAAACCCTTCACAATTACTGAAAAGGTACTTTAGTAATTTTACTTCAAAAATTTTAAAATTTGTGATGCAAATAGTATTTGTTGTCCTTTGAATAACATTTCCGTTAAAAAATTATATACCTGAAATGACAAAATCAACCCAATCATCTTCTCTGATTTCGTTCATTTACTCTGTTCGTTCATCTTCTTGGATTCTACATCGAAGGTCCGGGCTGGGATTCTACTCCGACCACACAAACAAAGTGACAGCAAAAGTTAACGAAGTCTTCCCTCTCTGGGCTGGGATTCTATTCGTGCACCAACTTCGTTCATCTACTCCGCCCGTTCATCTACTCGGGTTCGTAGCGAAGAACTTTCTCGAAACCTTCGCCACAGGGTCGGCGAAGGTTTCCTTCAACCTTCACCGGCAATGGTGGTGTTTTGAAAAAAAAAAAAAATTAAAGTGAGGAATTTTTTGTGAGTGGAAAGGTGTTCTGCTATTTTCACTCTTTAAAATTTGTAAGTGGTACATGCGTTCGTAAATTGGTCCGTGTAAATAACATGCCCTTTTTTTTTTTTTTTTTTTTTTTTTGAAATCAATAACTTGTATTGTGTACATGTATTGTACCCCAATCTAAACTTGTACTGGTGACCTTAATATTGGCTGGTTATTAAACACCACATCATTTGTTGTAGCATGCACTCCCAATGAGACATGCACCACACTCGGTCACTATTTTTCTAGGTTTTTACAATAGTATATAACTACTGGCATCAACACATAACTTCTTCTCAAATAAGTCATATTTTTTGTAACAAAAATATGATCTTGCTTCCCAAAATGAACATTCTTCATTAAGAAGTATGAGTACGTTATTTATAACAAATTTACACTTTTCACATAAAGAGTGAACCTTACAAATTTTAATATGATACTTTTGAATTTTAGTTTTCATCAAAAACAATATTGGTATGTTCAACTCCAAAATGATACTTTTGATTATTACAATAGTACTTCTGATCTGCATGAGTATATTTCACAACGTTGAAGTGAATTTTTGAAATACAAAATTGAAATATGTATGTACAAAACTTCTTGTGACACTTTTAATAAGATAGGAGCACAAGAAAAAGATATAAAATAGAAGAGTGAAATTGAGATGAGTATGTATACAAACCTTTCTTGTCTCACTTTTAGGGCCTGTTCTTCTTGTTGTTCTCAGACCCGGTTCTGGCCTTTTTTTGGGTCTCAACCAAAAAATCTAACCCAACCCCATGTTCTTTACCCAATTCTCAAACCCAGTTCACAAACCCAATTCCCACTGCCGCCGCCGCGCTCCTCCTCCCGCCGCCGCCGAAATCTGGTCTTCTCCTCCTTCTTCTTCTTCTTCTTCTCCTTCTCGCGTCTTTTTCTTCTTCTTCAGCTTCTTCTTCTTCTTCTCCTCCTCCTCCTCCTTCTTCTTCTTCTTCTCCTTCTCCTTCTTCTTCCCGCTGCCCTCTCCTTCTTCTTAGGAAGCATCCCTGATTCGTTTGTACAGTGGGCTAATCAACATAATTCCACACCATCTTCTCCGGCAACCATCAATCCAATTCCAGACCAACAAAAGCAAAAATCCAGTATTCAACTATTAATTTACAGAAACAAATCCAAAAATTAATATCCTAATCAACATAGTTTCAGAGATAAAATGCCAGCACACAGCATTAGCACAACAATTCATCAAGAAAGTTTCACCAAATTTCCAGAAGCATTAGCGAACGGAACAACAAACATTCAAGGGAGCAGGGGGAAGAGAACAGATCCAACTCGTTTACCAAACGGAGTTGACTCAGCTTTGACCCACCCGAGTTAGAACACTCCGCTTCACACCGATGACGTAGCTTCAGACCCAGAGAAGCCCTTCCCGCCGATGGCCAAATCGGAGCTCCCTTCATCGACTCTCTATTTTGCGGGCTTCTATTCGTTTTCGCCTTTCTGCTTCTTGTAACTTCTGTTGGGCATCTTTTCTCCTCTTCTTCTTCCTCTTGTGAAACCCAGTCACAAAGTTATTGAGATCCTTCTCATCGAAAGACACCGAGAGTGCTTTGTTTCTAAGAGCTCTCTTTTTGACATGGACAGCTCGAGAACCCACAGGTTGTGAGCCTTCGACTCCATCGTCTTCCATGCCCGAAGCAGCAGTAGAAGCAATACAGAATGCTTAACCCCGCTCCCTTCATCTACTCAATCAAGGATTTCTTAGACCCATCCAGTTTCCAAAAATTAGTAAAAACAGACCCGGGCCGCCGGCAGAGAAAAGAAGAAGAAGAACAAGAATTTGATTTTGGGGATTTAGGTTTTGGGCCGCCGGCAGTGGCGGCGACGCGGCGGCGGGGCGGACTCGGGTGGTGGTGGAATTTGTGTTGTAGACCCGGGTATGAGAACGACGTTTCTTTGTTCTGGGTCTCAACCCATTTGGTCTCTACCTAAAAACTCAAACCCAGTAAAGAACAGGCCCTTAATTTTCTTTAGTATGGGACACAAAGGTTAGCCATTTTTTGAAGATGATACAGTAAAATATTTAAAATGTTATACTCTCATTCATAATCATTAAAAAGCGCAATTTAATAATAGCTTGTTATGTCATTTAAGGTCATGTTATTTTTTATTATTTTGTAAATATGTTTTTGAAAAATAATTTTATAATGTAAAAAGTGTATGAAAAATGTGAAAATATATAGTTGAATAGTAAAAATATTGTATTAAAAATGATTAAAAAATATTATAATATATTAAATTTACTGTTGAAACAGAACCAAAACCAAAACAAAAAGAACAGAAATAAAATCATTAATTCAAATTAAAAAAACTGATAAATACAAACTTTATTTTAATATTTATAAGAAAGAAGTGTGTATTTTCAGAAGTGACCAATTTTTGTTGCGGAGATGCTGGATGCAAATCTGTACTGTACGCGGATATCAAATAAAGCTGGACGGACCGAATCAGTGAGGGGTTTTTCTGAACTTGACCGAACAAGGACTTGTCCTTGAAGCAACTCAACCATGTCTTCCGATGCCGATAAGTTGATCGCCAAAGCCGATAAGCTGTGAGCCTCTAAATCTCGCCGTATTTCTTCCTCTCACACTATGAATTTATTGATATTTTTATGTATACGTGCATGTGCGGATGAATCCGCTGAGTTGAATGTGTACGTGTATACGGTGATTTGATTCCTGAGATGTTTCATTTCAATCCTGGTTTTCGAGATTTGGTACTTCGCGCTATGCGTTGTCTGTTTGTTTGAAGTGATCAACGCCGGAATGGATGTTTTGGGAAAAGTCGTGCGATATCTGACGATTTGGTGGAGATTGTATTCAAATTGCATGCGGTTATGTTGTGTTATAGTTGATTTGATTCTTAGTTTGTGTTTCTTTTGTGCTTTGGATGCCGAACTGGTTAAAACCTCGTGGAAATGTATGATGGAATGATTTGAAGTGTGAAATTTTGGTAATAGATTAGTTCAAATTTTGGTGTTTAAGTTCCTCTGTTGATAGCTAGAAGTTTATCTTTTGTGCGATTATATGAAGTTGCAGTTTCTTAATTATCCTTATTAAGTATCTAATAGTCCAATGTTCTTTAGTTTGGCTTACTGGTGAATGATTTTCTCATTTTCGACTTGTGTCACACAGTTTTGTGTAGTCAAACAATTTTGGGAATTTTGAAAATATGGGATTGTGAATTGATTTATAATCCTGGAATCAGATAGTTAAGTTGAGGACTTGCTGAGTTTGGCACTAGTTTGATGGTTTTGTCGATTATCATGTAATAGCTGAAAAGAAAATCCTTAAAACTGGAAACTTAGTTACATTGGTTATGTAGATGCCACAGCCTGGATACTTTATTTGTTGTTGTAAGCATGTAAAATATTTAATGACTACCTTCTGGAGTGAAAGTTTTGCAGCTAACATAACTCTATGTTTTGTTTTATAGGACAAAGCTTAGTATGACTAGATGGAGTGCTGATTGGAAAAGTGCCACAGCTCTGTATGAGCAGGCAGGTAGTTGCTCACTTTCAACTATCATTACTTCCACTGGAGCTGGAGTTTAATCAATGTGTCTGTTCATGATTTCTTGATGTTGTTTTCTTCTTCTCTTTTAGCTAATTCTTTTAGGCTGTCAAGAAAGCATGAGAAAGCGAAAGAGGCATTTGAGAAAGCTTCTAAGGGACAAGAGATGCAGTCTTCGTATCCTAATCTGTGACTAGTTCTCCTAATAGTGGGTATATGTCAAAGCAAGGTAATTCCTTAACCAAGTATGTCAGGCCTTGGGATGCTGCTAGGCATATGGAGTCTGCTGCAACTATGGCTAAGGAATTAGGAAATTGGAATGAAGTTTCTGACTTTTATAGGGAAGCATCTCGATTATATATTGAATGTGGAAGATCTCAACCTGCCTCAGATGCACTTGCTAAGGCAGCCCGGTATGCATGGATTGATACTCATTTCAGTTTTGAATTTCACTTTTATAAATTGTTTCCCTTTCTATGTAATGAATCAAATATCCTGTTCAGAGTCTCTTCTTATGGTATTTATATTCAGAGTTGAGGTCCACTGTGTCTTGTGTGTGCACTTGTGTGTGACTACGCTCTTTACATTCAGAGTTTCATCTGGTTCAAATGTGAAATTCCATAACTGTTCATGAGATTTCTTGGCAAATGGAAAGCTTGATGATTTCAGAAATTGATTTTGTCTCGTGCTAGGATCCATTAATATAAGAAGTCATTTGCTTTGGGTAACATTTAATGTACTGAAACTAACAAAAATGCTTAAGTTCTATATAACATAAACCACTGGGTGGGTATCTTTAAAAGAACCTCTAAGTTTTTACTCCACTATGCTCAGCTCTGTGGATCATATCTTGTCATAATATTATATCTTATCAAAATACATATTTTTATTTACGTTCAGATATATCATGTCGCAGTAGTTTCTTTCCAAAGTCTTTTTCAAAATTTCTCCTTCCCCTTTTAATTTGAGTTTATAACATGCTGTATTAGTGCATCTAAAGGTCTCTACATACATGTCTAAACACATCTAAAGTCTCCTACACACTTTAGAATGTTCTGAACATTTCTATATTCAGCCGATAGGAATATTTTGATTTAGAAAATTAACTTTGCCAAATAGTTAACCTTTGTGTCCATTTTGAATTAGCTTGTGATTTAAGAAATTACCTAGGGAGGAGGAGAAAGTAAGAGAGAGTGGGTTCAGAGAGATATGTTTGTCCACTAAAAGCTCAAAGTTTTCCTATTAATTATTTTGTCATTTTTTGCTGTTGACATCTGAACAAAGCTTATATTGCTCAAACATACACAGCTGGGTTATTGTTGATGGTTCCTCCTTTTTATTCTATTCCCTTTGTGGCTCCTTTTTTCTTTTTTTTTTTCTTTTTTCTGTGGAGTCACATTTTCTCAATACTTATGGAAAGAGAATTCTTTTGAAGTGCTATAGAAGATGCTTTGCCTGAGGAAGCTGTCAAGCTGTATATGGATGCTTGTGAAATTCTTGAGGAAGATGGCAAGGAACAAATGGCTTTTGATCTGTACCGTGCTGCTGCAAATGTTTATGTGAAGCTTGAAAAGTAAGTGCCATTTTTTTTTTGAAAGCAAATAAATAAGTCATGGGTTGATGAAGTGTATATTAGTGAAGAAACAACTCTACCCTGTTGATCTTGGTGGATGTTATGCTTATCATATATGAAAAGTTGAATAATTCTGGAATATCAATGATTGGTGGTGTTTATCTTGTACTTTAGTGACTTTCTTGTGCGTGTTTTGTAGTATGACACTGGCCCTTATTTGTTCCTAGAGATCAATGTTTTTGTCAAATGTCTGAAACTTTGCTCTTTTTTTTTTTTTTTTTTTTTGTTTTTACCTTGGTCATTTACTTCTGGACTGATTTACCCAAATACAGAGTCTCGTGTATGGATTTATTTCTCATTCTGTGAACCACTAGAAGGTTTGATGATAAAATAGGATGATTATTATTCTACACTTTCCAGGAGTGTTATTTAAGTATTTTCTTTGTTACTGGTAAAGTTAGGTTTTTATCTCATTAAGTCTGCATTATACATGAAAAGAGGATGCTCAATAAGTTATAGAACACTTACAGAGGGCTCATAAAATTCGTTGAAAATATGATTTGAGTTTTTGGTTCATATTTTCCATTTTAAGAGGGTTAGAGACAATGATTTCTTGCACACAACACTGAAATTCTTGAAATAGAGTTTTAAACAACAGGCTGGAAGTGGGAATACTGATCATAAAGGGCCTGTATGGTACCAAAATATGTTTTGAATTTACTTGTTAAAATATTAATAGTGTATTGGTAAATGGTAAATAAAGAGGTGTCTCGGGAATGATGAGAAATTATTATAAAATGATTAAATGTGTTTTGGATGATAACATAGAGGCTCGAAATGTATTGCAAGGTATGGGATCCTCTAGGACTGTAATATTCCATCTTCTGAACATATAACACATTTGATGAGAGTTTCTTAAGTAATTTTGCAATTGCAAGTAATTCAAATTACTGAGAGTTTGCAAAAAATAATGGAATTACAACAATAGAAGAAACAATCAACGAGAGGATAAGTAGAACAATAAACCCATTATTGGGAATTGTTTAGTTACAACCTCCATGGTTCTTAGCATCGCTGTTTATTGGTGTAACCAAAGAAACCATACTTCAATAATTGTTCCATAGTTCTGTGACATAACTGTGAATTGAACTGAAAGCAAAAGTTTTACGTTTGCATTCACCATAGAGATTTCCTCATCTACTACAGGTATACAGATGCTGCAACTGTTCTATTGAGATTGGCATTAGCAGCAGATAAAAGTAATGCTACCCACAGCCAAAACAAGGTCTGCAGTTTTTTGCCTTAAATTTGTTAGCTTTTGAAACTTTCCTTTACATACTTTCTGGCTCGTCGGTGATGTGTTGTATAGTTTTTGGAAGCCCTTGTTATTTTAAATTTCAGCCATATTAGCTTTACTTTCATCATGTGGCTAGATTTAAGGAAGTTATATCCTTCTTTACAGTGGATTTTTGGGTTCTTCGATGTTATGCTACCCATACAAAAAGTCCTCGCTGCAAGTGTGTGTTCAATTTTATCCTTTTTTATATTTTTGGAATGTTTCGTTTTCCTTTGTCTTCATCTATTTCGCTTTTGGGTAATCCAGTCAATGATATTGTC
Organism: Leptodermis oblonga; assembly: GCA_016801395.1. NCBI lineage: Eukaryota > Viridiplantae > Streptophyta > Magnoliopsida > Gentianales > Rubiaceae > Leptodermis > Leptodermis oblonga. The sequence continues at coordinate 5,465,296 of CM028756.1, read as the reverse complement.
AATGCTGGTTTTGTTATTAAGTTACACTAAAACTAGTCACTTCCATTGTATGATATTTGACACCTTTGATAATCTTCTAGGCTTATCTCAGTGCCATCATTGTGTACCTTTATGCTCATGATTTCCAGCAAGCTGAGAAGTGCCATAATGATTGCTGCCAGTAAGTTTCCATTCCTTTTTGCATTGTGTTCCCCATTTGATTGCTGGAAGCTATGAACATCATAAGCCTTTTTGTCACTAGTTAGGTTATATATCTATACTGTTTCTAGCTTTCAGCATTCAAACGTTGCAATGTTTTTTTAAAACAAATTTATGTGTTAAGTTTCACCTGGTTGTAGTTCTTGACTTTTATGTTCCTATTTCTTGTGGTTCTTGTGATAATTAGGGATTTAACTAAATGGGCATGTGACAAAGGATAATAAAAACTGTGATACAGTTCATGACTGATAAAGAAGGTTAAGACATAAGAATTATAGTGAGAGAAAACAAGGTTTACATATGATATTTATTAATCTTGAAAAGGCTTGTGATAGAATTGATCGGGATATAATGTCACAAGCATTAGAAAAGAGAGGGGTTAGAGTAGATATTCAGTCATAAAAGATTATAAAGATGTAACAACTCATATAAGCATGATTGTAGTTGTATCTGGTGAATTCTCAAATGCTATAGCTTTGCATTGGTGGTCAGTTCTGAACTTTTACCTGTTTACCTTAGCAATAGCATGATTAGTAAACATTTGTAGAAAGCTTTTCCTGAATATATGTTTTTTGTAAACAATATAGTTTTGATCAATGACACCAAGAAGAGTAAATGCTAAGTTAGAAACTTAGAGGGAAACGTTAGAATTTTAAATGTTTTAGTATGGATCAAGTAAAAAATTAACACTTAGGGTGATTTAGTAATCATACAAGAAACAAAAAGGTAATGATGAAACTTCACGGGCATGAATTTAGATGCATGAAAGTTATAAAGATTTAGGATCCATCTTCCAAGAAAATGAAGAATTGATAACCATGTTGTATCTGTAGAGGGGCGGGTTGGGGGATGGTTAATGAGATGGACTTGCAACTGTGAACTGTTGGGCTCAAACCTTGTAGGTTGTAAGGATTGAAAAAAGGGAAAAAAATACGATGTCCACAGAATTCAGATAGATTGGAATAAAGAGAGAATTGCATCTTATAGACTCTCGGATTATAAAATGTTGCTGAAATTGGAAAGAGAATTTTATAGAATAGTCATAAGAGCAGCTATGCTTTGTGAATTAGAGTGTTTGGCAACTAAATACAAATATAAACAAAAGATGAAGGTAATAAAAATGAGAATGTTGATATGAATGTGTACACTAGCTTAGATGCTATAAATAATGAATGCATTAGGAAGAAATGGAGAGTAGTGGGCAGGTCTTTAAGGACTTCAAAGAAAAATTATTCCCTCTGTTCCAAAAAAAAGTCTTATCAGATAAATCCTTTCAATTCGTCAGTTATACATAACCTGTACATTTGGGAGAGGGGGGAGGGGGGATGGGGGTGGGGGGTGGCGTAAGAACTAAACGGAGGAATTTCATTTCACGTTGTTGGATCATATCCTAATTCAAACAGTTATGCTGGCATAGAGCCCATAACTTTGATGGCATTTCTTTTCAGCAGAAGTTTCTTTATGATATAAACTTGCTTGATTTCGCTCTTTTTCAGGGTTGAAGGGTTTTTGAACAGTGATCAAAGTCGTTGCGCCAACAAACTTCTTTCTGCATATACTGAAGGTGATGTCGAAGGAATAAAAAAAGTGGCCCAATCAAGCATTGTTTCCAATCTAGACCATGGGGTAATCTTTTGAATCAATTCAGTTTGTACGCTATCATATTCATTCTGTTTTCTGGGTTTCTGTGTTTACCTCCACAGATTAAGTTAGCCTCAGAAGTATCATTTCTAGCTTCTTTTTTTCTCATGTGATTTCTGGATCAGATTATCCGGCTTGCTCGGAAATTGCCGACTGGTGATGTTAGTTCGATGAAGGTCGGTGCAGAAGAAGAGGAACCCCTTGATGAAGATGATCTTACCTAAGACTTGTATGCGTTTGGTTAGAATCTGGTTTCAGGCGTGAATATTTCTTGAATACACCGCCCTTATTTTCATGGTGTATTTTCAGATTCCATTGTGGGAAGTTGAAGTTTGTAAGAAATTGACAATGAAGAAAGACCATGGTCTCTGCGTGTTTTGGTGTCTGTCATAATGCACTTTCACAATATCTAATTTATTGTTCATAGCTGGAATTGGCGTTTCTAAATCTCGAGAGACTGTTAATGGTTACCAGTATTTCATTACGAAATTGTTATACGCAGTAACCGTTTTACTATTCGCAATAACATTCTCCTATGAAAAGACTAAAATGCCCCTGGCCCAAAATAAAAAAGGAGCCCGTCACTGCAAAAAAAAAAAAAAAAATTGAAAACACAAAAGTGACCAAATTCCTCTGCTTCAGTCTATAAATAGACTGAATCAGAGAAAATGAAATACAATTGAGGTTGCGGAGCTGTGTGGAGAAGAAGGAATCACAAAATTAGCTAAATCGGATAAAACGGTTACTGCGAGTACGATCGACTAAAGGTTAGTGCATCAAATTAATATCTGTTTCGGTGCTATTTTATTTGTGAGATTATTTGTTTGTTTGATTAATTTAGTTGTAATATGTCCGGATTTGTTAATATTTTGTCCGAAATTGTTAATTTTTTCTCCAAATCTTCGCAGATCCGGCCGGTTGTCGCCGGACTGGAATGAAATACCGGCGGTCGCAGGCGGTATTTCAAAGAAATGCCGCCGGCGACCAGCGGTATTTTCTTAAGGAATACCGCCGGCGGCCGGGGGTATTTTTCCGAAAAATACCGTCGTCCGACGTCAGTATTTTCCCAAAAAATACTGAGTATCCAAGAAAATACTGCCGTTGGCCGGCGGTATTTTCCGGAAAAAATACCGCCGCCGAACGGTCGGGGGATTTTTTCGGCGGTCGGGGGATTTTTCCGGATGTTTTATGCCCGAACGGGATGACTTTTGTGCCAATACTTTAAAGTTTCTGTAACTGTAAATGTGTTCTCGTTCTTTATATGTTAACAATTAATTTCGTATTGATAAATGCGCGTTTATATTATTGCAGATGACAGAAGCATTTAAAAAATTGAAATTGAAATTAACCAAAAGCAAAAACAAAAAGGATGACAATTTGTAATTGGGTGATAGAAACACTGAGGCGACACAGTCCTCCTCTGAGGAAGTAGGTGACCGAATACATCCCACTGCATCCGAGCTGCAGAGAAAGGTGGCAGGAATAGCTCATGGCTCTTCTCGCTTATCAAATGCGACGAGGGAAAGTAACATTGATTACCGCGAAATCCCATTTGCCCCGCCATACATTGGAAATGCGGAGGAGGAGGAAGCTAGGGAAAATGCGAAAAGATTTGAGATGGACATATCTCAGTCGTAGAGGTACATGGGAGGGAACTCGGGGCGGTTGGAGGATGAAAATGAAGGGGAAAATGCATCCAAACGAAGGAGGAGCGAAAAAGGCAAATAAGTAATGGGCTCCTCGCGTAGGTCAGTGTCAGGGGTTGGGTCCGGTTCTAGTTCCAGAGGGGATGCCGGGTGAAAGGCTTACCGGCTTCTAGATGGTCCGATTGACGGTGGACCTTCAGATCCGGAGTTATTACAGAGTTTTAGAGGTCATGTTGCCTACTACATATGGCATCGACAGGTATCGATTTTATGCTTTATTACATATTTCTTGATATGATTTTTATTTATTTCCGATTTATGATTAATAAGTTGGCTTTTAAAATGTGTTATTTTATTCATTCCATTACGTAGGAACGTGGTGCATTGTTGTGCCATAATGGCTATAACAATCTGCAAAGGTGGGAGTTAGCCAAAGGGGAAATAAAAAGTGTAGTTGACCAGTCCGGGTTGGCACATTTGGGTTGGTCTATGCATCCAGAGTTAGACTCTGCACTCCTAAGTGCCTTTGTTGAGAGATGGCAGCCGGAAACTAATTCATTACACATGCCATTCGGAGAGATGAGTATCATTCTCCACAACGTTGCGTACATATTGCGGATTCCGATTGGGGGATCGCCAATTGGGTGGAAAAATAAGCCGGCAGATATGAAGGAACTGCTGTTAGAGTTGTTGGGGATTCAGGAAGACCAGCTCGGGGATCGAGATTTTGCAACTGTCAAAATGTCCCTCCTCCGCGAGCAATGTATCAGTGGATAGGTGGAGGCCGCCAATTCTGCCGCAGGTTATTTGCTGTGGTTAGTTGAAAATACCATGTTCGTGGATAAGAAAAAAACCCACGTTCTTGGGCACTTCCTGCCTTACCTCCAAGATGTAGAAAGCCTAGGCAGACTTGCGTGGGGTGCAGCATATTTGGCGAATCTTTATCGCAATATTGGTCGGGCCTCTAGAGCGGACGGTGACCAGTTAGGCGGGTGTCTGACTTTATTGCAGGTTTGTAAAAATCGTTTCTAAATTATTTCAGTCATTATACCTGGGGAATAAAATGACTAATTTGTTTTTCATTTTTTTTAATAGAGTTGGATATACGAATACTTTCCTGCGTTTAGTCCGGCGAAGCTAAGATCCTGGGATGTCAAGTGGCCAGCATTAATTAAGTGGCACATCGAAACCGGCAGGAAACGCGAGCCTAACTGGGATTTGTTAAAATACAGACTCGCCCTGAACGGAATGAAATCCGAAGAGGTAATATTTCTATGTCATTTAAATTTTCTAATGTTTATTATTGTAATAGCCGACCTAGTCGATTATCCACTTACTATGTTTCACATGCACTAGGCCAATTGGCTTTCTTTTGGGCCAAATCCCGCAGGAGTGCACGCAATAACCTTGTACAGGGGTCTTATTCATTGCCCTGGGGTCGCAGAGCCATACATGCCTGATCGGTTCTTGCGGCAATTTGGATTCATTCAGTCGATCTCTCACACAGTTTTACAGCCAAAGAGCTGTTACAGAGGCTCTGAAATAAAAAAGTACTCCTGCGCGTTTGATACGAATCTTAAGATCCCGCAAATATACCCCAAGAATAAGGTGATAAGAGGGATGGAGAGGGCTCATTGGGCCGATCAGTCGTGCCCTGAGTAGCTCGACTACTTCCATCCGCTGACGCACGTTCGTGTTAGTCCCGACGACATGGAAGTGGAGGAGCCAATGGACCCGAAATAACTATCTGCGGTTGCGGTAAGAACTACAAATTTATGCTTTTTTCTGTTAATTAATTATATAATTGGGTCAATCTTTTTAACTATATTTCAATATTTCTTGCAAACGCAGCGCTTGCAATATATAACAAGTAAAATGTATTATGCTCATCCCCAAAATCGGGATAACGTCCCCAGTAACGTGAGGGACAGTGCTATAGAGGAGGTGGCTCGCCATTTGGAGGATTTGATACCGGCACTGTAGTACATTGCGGTAGAGTCTCATGTGCTATATTCACTGTTTTTAATCTCTTTTTTAATGCATTGTATAAAGTAATACCGCAATCGGGATGATGTATAGATATTTTATTTGAATTCAACACTGGTAAAATTAATTACATAAAAATTCTAAAGATGAGGATCTTATCTTGCGAACGTAAAATGAAAAATAAATTGCTGTTAACGTTAAACTGTTGATATGAAAAATATCGTATACTAACACTCAGCAGTCGATTTATTCCGAAATTTACCCAATTTTCCATCCAAATGAGCTTTCCAAAGCTGCATTTGTTCTGAGGCCCGGCTACTCCACGTCGGATAGATTGGGGGTAACAAGACCTCCCCTGTCGTTAACAAAGCAATGAAATGATTTTGTCTTATTAACCCTATATTGATGAAACTGCTCAGATCAGTAGAGACGTCGGCCCCCCGCCACAGCAGCGGAAGGAAAGTATTACTCTGCTGGGCATATAATGTAACCACCCTCTGGTACTTCGTTGCGACAAGTATTCCCAGAAGATGAGAATCAAACCAGAAATCTTCTTCTGCTGGAACTACATAACAATCTAGCAACCTGAATGCTAAATCGTAATCGACTGCCCCAAGAACGAAGCGTCAAAAAGTAGCTTCATCCGGAGTTTTTGGTGCAGGTCTCTACACACTTAGTGCCACTACGCCTCATTTGCATCGTGTACGAAATAGGCAATTACCCTAAAATCATAATGTCCATCGGGCACTACATTAACGTGCCCGGTAATGTATTCGAACACAAACTGCTTCAGAAATACGGGAAGGTCGTAAGGCCATTCAGAAGCGTTGGACCTCATAACCCTTCGTCTTCTCTGCCCGCCTGTGGATCGCCGACCTGCGAATGTAAAGCATATATAAATTGAGTATGTGTATATGTATTTAACCACAATGACATGTTAAAATTAAATACATATATTCGTACCTCGTTGTAGCGCATTCCTTTCGGCATGCTCGTACCCTGATAGATCTCGTTGGGTTAAATTGTGTCTGGGACGTCCCCTGTGTGACCTACTAACCGGCTCAGCTAAATCAACAGTTTTCGGATAAAGCGTCGAATGCACAACACCCATGACCCTGTATATCTCAGCGCTCGCACGAGACATGACATCCACAAACATTTCATGCAGTCGGCCTTCAGCGGTTTGCCTCCCCTCCTGAGTTTCTGGAATATCATTATCTCTCATATGCAGCGTCTTCCAGAACGTGTCAACGTCGATAGGATCAATTGGATGGTACGTGCGCACTAACTATTGCATCTCACATGCACATGGCAGACCACAACTTGTTCGGAGTTCGCAACCACAAAGCGCACCATCGTCCCCGATAAGGCCAACTCTTTTTGTATATTCGTCCTCCACCATTGTAATACCAGCGAAAGACATTCTACCCTTAAGCCTACTATACAGTAGGTAGTCTCTCTTTCGGTATGTTTTGCTGCGCGAAGCTTCCATTTTAGTCCGAATTTCATCGAGGTGCAATCCTATCATAATATGAATGTCGTGAAAAATATTGGGAACGCCTTTCTATCCGTACCAATAGCCTTCTTCACCTGTGCATGTGCACTCTCAACCCTGTAAGACAATTGACATTAAAATTCTTCATAGAACATAAATCCTTATATAAAACATCGAGTAATTATTATACAATATACAAATCATAAATGAAATTAATAAATAACTTACATGTTCATTGTGCGCCTTCCGTAATGCTTTATACTTTTCGTCCAACAAGACACAAACTTCTCGTTGTGGGGATCCAACCATGTCTTCTTCAAATGGGGAATAACATTTCTAAATCTCGATTTATTTCCATATTTAGTATCAATATAATCCACAGCTTCCGTGAACTGTTCATATGTCAAAACTTTCACCACTTGCCCCAACGATATAGGAAGACATCCGTTGTAGTTTTGTCGTTCCTAGCCGACACTACATGTTTCTTGACATCCATTTCAATGTGTCTCCTACAAAGTAGTTGGGTAGCATGCGGAAATACTAGTTCCACAGCATTTAGTAATGCGGTCTCTCGATCAGTCATGACCACGTGTAGGTATTTGTTTCGCTCGAATAAAGTGCTCAATTGCGCCAATCCCTAGTAGTAACTCGGAGTAGTCTCATCCCTCAGGAAAATGAACGCGATATGAACATACTGAGTTATAGGCACATGAGTTACTATTTACAGCAGAGGCATGTCATACCTGTTTGTCTTATACGTCGTATCCATAAACAAAACGTACGGAAACAGAACAAGTAAACGAGGCGCCTTCTTGTGCGCAAAGAAGATGTGGCCCACTACATTACTTCCGTCATCGCCTGAGTACGCATAGAAGTATTCGTGATCATGCAGAAATTTGAAGAAATACTACATGTTAGTCATACCTCCCATTGCATCCCTTTTACTTTTTGCTGATTCGTTGTAAACCTGTCTTATGTGGCTGACATTTTCTGAATCATCCGCGCGCAATTGGGCCAATATATGCTTCGGCCTGATGTTAATACTGGACATTTCTGCAATCTTCTTCTTCTCCGCTTCTGTTAACCATATCTGCGCTGAATGCCAGTTTTGAACTTCTTCTAATTCATGATTGTGCGTACCGTTTCTGACCTCTAACGTCCACTTTCCCCATCAATTTCTCGTCCCTTCAGGTGAAATTGACAGTTTGTCATCTTGCTGCTTGTTTTGCTCTGTCTGCTTTTCCCTTCCGGTATGGGGTGCCTTCTCCTTAACTTTTCCTGATCTATCGCATCCTATCTCAACTCTACATTTTCTCCCTCTTGTTAGGAACAGCCCCAACATTTTCGAAGAGGAAGTAATTTTTGCCGTCATATTGTTTTCAGCTGCTCGTGCTTTATCCCATGCAATCATATCTTCCTTACTTCTGAACTCTTCGTTCGTCTGAAATACTTCAGTGTGGTCAGCATAAATGTCATCACTCTCAACACGGAAATCTTTTTAATATAAAAAACCTGGTTCAGCATACTTAAACACAAAAATTTCGATGCAACAAATAAATTGCGCAATTATATTGTCGGCTAGAGCCAAAGTTCTGACAAAATTATGATTAGCATAGTTTTGAGGAATATTGCGACTGTCCCGGCATTTTTTGCCGGAAAAATCTCCAGAAATATGGCCGCCCACCGGAAAAACGGTCGGCAGCATCCAGTTTTTTCCCACCCGAAATACAGCCGGCCGGCTGCGAAAATACCGCCGTCCGATGGCGGTATTTTGGCCGGAAATACCACCGCCGACCGGTTGTATTTCGGGTGGGAAATACCGCCGCCATCATGCGGTATTTCCCATAGAAATACCGAGCCAGAAATACCGCCCGCCACATGGGGTATTAAGCCGAGAAATACCATCCGGGGGCTAATAGAAATACCGCCGGACGCCGGCGGTATTTCACGAGGGAAATACCACGGGTCTCCGGCGGTATTTTCAATAGAAATATCGCCATGTGAATGGCGGTATTTCTGGGGGAAATACCGCCGGCGGTCGGCGGTATTTCAGGGAATTCCGTCAGGGAAGACAGTCTCCCAGGCCGAAATGTTATAGAAACAGCAAAAAACGTTCGGATAATCGCAGATCCGGAAAAAAATCCCCCCGAATGAGTTTTTTTTTTCCCAAAAATTAAAATGAAGGGGTATATAGAGAATTTATGCAAACTAATTTAAAGTAAAAAAATAAATACAGTGTTTACTTACAGTGTAATATGGATCGTATTAGGGTATACCGGCCATATTTGAATAAACGTGTCAGTGATGAAATGGAAAACAAGTGTTTCTGCAGTTTAATGTAAATGGAAAACAACTAACTCTGAAGGTTGAAAAAATAGAATGAACTTGGCACCTTACTTATATGTGAAAAAATGGAAGAAAAATAATTTTTAACCATAAAGGGCAATTCGAACTTTTCACAGGGGAATGTTACTGCGTTTAGTAAAACGGTTACTGCGTTTAGTATGCCTATTTCCATTATTGCTTTTAAGCCTTCACCTTATCTTCTTCTTCTCGTTTGTGACATCTGATTAGAAAGGTGGTTGTATCATGGAATAACGTGCAAGCACTTTTCATGCTTATTGGGTTATAATTTCTCTGTATCGTTTCAATTTTATTGGGATATCAGGTGTCCCTAAAGAGATGGGTTTTAGCTTCTCTGAAACAATTATGATGTAGGATTTTTTTTTTCTTCTTATGAATGAAAAACGGGTTGCATATTGATTAGATCGGGCGATTTAGGTGAAATCACGAGAATAGATTCCCAGAGTTGATGGTCTAAGTTGTGGGATTGCCATATGTGGCTAAATCGTGAGTAACTTGATTTGAAGCACGTCTTATCCAAGAAAGTGTGCCAGACTGCAGGGAGGTTTTGAGGCGGCGGATCTCATCTGTATGCCTCATGTCTGTTGGCGGCCCATATGATGACCTGGGCATCACCAGCCTTGGTGCTAGGGCAAGTGCAAAGCTGGGATGCCAGGCGAAAGGTTTCTCTAGCTGCCATGGCCGGTGCCACTGGGGCTAAGCTCTATTCTTTTTTGGCTTGTCTTGGGCAAATTTTGATTTTTTCTTGGAAACTTTTTGGAGAGAATTTTATTTTGGGAAATTGTGTAGGTGAGAGATAAAAAAAGTGTAATGATTGTGTTATTTTTTGAATTTTTGTGAGTAGATATTTAGAGGAAATTTTTAAATTTTAATTTTGAATTCTTGGGAAAATAAAGTTGTTTCTTTATGTAAAATTTTGGAAGAAAAAATTAATGATTCTTGAGAAATAGTCACAAGAGAACAAAGCCTAAGGCTGTGTTCTTTTAGTGATCAACTTGGTCTGGGAAAGAAATTTTTTTTTAGGGAATTCGTTTATGGGAAATTGTGTAAGAGAGGAAAAAATGTGTAATGATTAGGTAAGTTTTTGAAAAAATGTGAGTAGAAATCTAAATTTTGAATTTTGTAAAAAATAAAGTTGTTTTTTTTGTGTAATTTTTTTGTTCCAAAAAGTGTTGATTTTCTTGAAAATGAATGAAAAAGAACGAAAGATGCTCGACAGGTTTTTAACGCATCCGAAGTCACAGTGAGAGCTGTCAGTAAGGCAGCAGCCAGCTATGAAGCTAGACTAAGATGGCTCGTCTGTGGCCGCATCAAAGTAGAGAATCGTACAAGAGGGCTTGATGGGTAGAGGGTGGCTTGTGCAGGAGGGGATTGGTCAATTGGCATGTTGGTAGGTCGTTAGTCACTATGACAAATATCTAAAGTCGCTGAGGGCTATTGGGGCTGAGAAATTATTCCACGCAACGATTGTATACACATCAGCAGTATGATGTGGTACAATCATCCAGTAAAAGCTTGACACATAAGCAAAAATTCCACATATATATGAGTGCTGATTTAACATTATTAAGTAAAAAAGAAAGAGAGACTAATTTCGATCCTAAAAATTAGCCTACCATAACTATCACTTAACTCTGTTTAAGTGCCTATTCTCAGGTCCATCGTCCACATATAGATTCAATCGAAACCATATTTCTGAAGATCAAAACAATAACTCAAGCATCTGGATTTTACTAACATTAAAGCTTTGCTGAGAAGGAGCATTAGTTTGGTGGTTTTGGAAAACAACAGCCAATTGGTATGGTGGTTTTGGAAGACAGGTCTTTATTTCATCTTCAAAGTGAGAGTTGGATTATAATACTCCACCGGATTTATCATCCCTGAAAAGCACAATATATTCTTGATATTAGGCTCTTATAATTTTGTTGGTGAATTCCAAGTCATTGGGTTTTGACTCAAGAAACTCTCAGCAATATTTTGATAACTGATTTGTGCCAAATCTCCATGATTTGATGGGTTGTATTTTTAGTTTTGTACAGAGTTCCATTTTATTTTATAGAGATTCCATAACAATTTTATACTGAGAATTTTGACAGGACAATTGTTGAAAGAAATTAAACACTTGAAATAAAAAATATGAAAAAGATGATTCCCAAGAAAATCAGAGGAGGTATTTTTCCTCTAATCCATCGTACATAAGCTTTTGCCATTAACAATTTAGCAAGATGATGCCAAGTTCAGAATTTGGAAAGAGAATGTTATGCAGTGATTAATGGTTATCATATCCTAATTTTTAGGATCTAAAATAAAATTTCTTTTATAAATCAACACTCATAGGTGGAATTTTCGTTGATGTGTCAAGATTTTTTTTTTTTTGAGGAAAGGTAAATGATTTATTCCACCAAAAATTCTGGCTCAAAAGCCGGTAAGATCAGACTACACTAGTGGTAGTGCATCAGTTCACAAACATTTACAACATAAATGAGGCATATCCCATATGATATAAATCATGAGACCTACATTTTTAACTCTTACAAACATAGCATCATAAAGTTAGCATACATTATGATCATACACCTCCACTCGAGGTTATACAAAGGTAAGCATATACTATAATCATACACCTCAAATCGAGGTTATACAAAGGTGACCCAAGACGCTCTGAAAGGCTGAATCCAAACCCAATTTCACAAGAGACTGAAATTTGGCTCTGGTGGAGCCCCTAGGTACCTGCCACAAGTCATCAAGAACCATTAAATCTTCAGAAGCAATCCTCAGCATCCCAATGGAAATGGAACACATCTTGGTCCCGCTGCTCATGTGGAACTACTTTTGGTAAGTAGTCAACCATCACCGGAATTGATAAGCCTTTACCGAACACCGATCAGCCGGGCTAGGATGACTTTACCGTAGTCATCTACTTGGTGGTTTGTACCACCAATCTCTTTTTAAGCAAAAAGGCAGCTGTAACCGGATTTAGTTTGCCTTTACCACCTTCCGGCTCAGGTGGGCTAGAAAGTCTTTACCGTAGACCTCAACGTAGTGGTTTGTACCACAATTTCCTTTTAGAGTAAAGGGACAGTTATCACCGGATTTGATTTGCCTTTACCACCTACCGATATAGATGGGCTAGGTAGTTGCTTGACCGCCAACTACTGCATTGTTCCTTCTACCCTCGAGGTTGGGGTATAGGTCATTCATGATTTTGCAGGTGTTAGTCTTAATAAGTACAACAAGGGAATCTGGTATAGTATACACGGAATCAAAGATAAGACTGTTCATGCACTTCCAAACATGATAAACAGTTAAAGCGAATGCAATCAAAGAAGCTTTGGACCATTTTTTTATCCCTTCTCACCTCTTTTGTCATCCATTTGAGAGAACTATGGATGGTCGTCATTCTTCTGGGAATACTTAACCATTGCCTGATCCTGTACCAAACATGGTTAGTAAAATCACAAGAGAAAAAAAAATGTTGAATATTTCTCTTTCCTTACCACACAGTGAACATGTGGGATTAATATCCAAAATAGTAAATTATCATATGTAGACAATATACCTTTGAAGCACAACCATAAGATAATAGAGCGTTTACGGGGAATGAAATGCTTCCAAATACACCCCGCCCAAAATGAAGCATTACCTTTGGGTCTCAACAAATCATAAATTTTACTAGTAAGAGAATTCTCTGTTCCAAACCACTGGGTTAAGGTACTAATACAAGCATCAGTCCCACCTAGTTTTTGAACAACCAAATCCCAAATACTAGCCAAATTTTTGAACATCGGAGAATCACTTTTACTCGAAATCCACTCCCAAACCGACACCCCTTTCAGGTAAGATTGATGAACTCATTTAATCCACAGGCTATCCTTTTTCAGATGAATATCCCATAGGTTCTTAAACATAAGGGCTTTGTTCCAATAGGTAGGATTTCGAATACCCAACCCCCCTTCATTTTGTGGTAAGCAGACATTGTCCCAAGCAACCAAAGCACATCCTCCACCCCAAAAGAATTTCATGCATAGACTATAGACTATTGATTTTATCTATGATGCAAGCAGGCAAAGTTAAATTCTGAAGCAAAAAACATTCAACTCCTTGAATAACGGATCTAATTAATTCAAGCCTACCTATATAAGACAATGTCATTGCTTTCCAGGCATTGAAAAAATTAGAGACCTTATTCAAGAGAGCATCATAATGTACGGCGTTCAATTTGTGGGCCGCCAATGGCAACCCCAAATATCGCACCGGAAATGTAGCAGTAGGAATCCCACAATATCAAGACATCGTTGTAATTCCATACCTGTCATACCTACTGTGAAGATTTCAGATTTGTCCAGGTTGAAAGCCAAGCCAGAAACCATCCTGAATTGGTCCAAACAGTCCCTGAGAATAGAAAGTGACCGCTCATCCCCCCTCGAAAAGAGAAGCAAATCATCCGCAAATGTCAGATGTGAAATTTGCAGTTTCCCACATTTAGGGTGGTAGTTGAAGTCTTGCACAACACTCTTCTTGATAAGCCTTGAAAGATACTCCATCGCTATAGTAAAAGGAGATGGCGACATAGGATCTCCCTGTCTCAAACCTCTCTTTCCCTTGAAATGACCATGAAGGTTCCCATTGACCGAAATGGAGAAGGAAGTAGTTGTGACACACTGAGAGACCCATTGCACAAAAACACTTCGAAACCCGAGGACCCTCAACAAGTTGAACAAGAAAACCCAGGATACAGTGTCGTAGGCCTTTCGTATGTCAATCTTAATCATGCATCTCGGAGAAATCATTTTCCTCATGTAACTCCTGATAATCTCCTGAGTAAGGAAGAAATTATCTGACATATTTCTATCTCCAACAAATGCTGCCTGAGCTTCATCAATGAGGTGAGGTAACACTGCCTTCAATCGACTAGTCAGTATCTTATTGATGACTTTATACCCCGTGTTACAACAAGAAATTGGTCAATAATCAGAGACTTTGGGCGCATGAGTCTTTTTGGGTATAAGAGCCACTACAGTATGGTTCATCTGCTTTAGCAATATGCCACTCTAAAAGAACTCCATCACTGCCTCTTGCACCGTATTGCCAACAACATCCCAATTCCTTTTAAAGAAGCCCGTCGGATACCCATATGGACCCGGATATTTATCATCATTAAGCGAAAACATAGCCTCTTTAATCTCCTCTAAGGTTTCCTGTTCAGCCAATCTTGTTTTGTCATCCTCTGAGATGCATCTCCCTGCACTTATCATTTCTTCATCAATGCCTTGTACTTCATCTGACTGACCCAACAGGTTGTTGAAGAAATTAACAAACTCTTCTCCCTATTCCTGTGGTGAAGAAGTAAATGAACCATTCTCTTTCTTCACAGAAACAATAGTATTCCTCAAATTGTTCTTCTTGACCAATCCGTGAAAATACTTGTTGCACCTATCCGAAAGCCTTAAGTGCATTGCTTTAGCCTTTTGTGCAAAGACTGAACTTTCAGCTTCCATGAGAAATTCAACAGTTTTTCGAAGTTGAGCCACCTGTTCCACACACTGATCATCACTCGGGTTACTCAATAGCAGTTCCCTCTCTGCTTCCAAATCTGCCATGGCTCTTTTAGCTTTCTCTGAGATGTGGTGGAAATGCAATTGATTAACGCCCTTCAGTGGCTGCTTCAACTGTTGTAGTTTCCGACACAGAATAAATTGCTTGTTACCCCTCACTCCACTTTGCCAAACATCTTGAATCAATGGTCGAAAATCCAAATGCTCCATCCACATATAGTAGAATTTAAAGGATTTGTTGCCTCTAAAATCTTGTTGTAATATGGATGCAATGACCGGTGAATGATCCGAGAGTGGACCTTGTGGTTTAAAGTCCGCCTAACAATACAGGCCCTGATCCTGCCAAGCTTGATTAATGAAAACCCGGTCCAACTTGCTAAATACTCCCCTTTAACCCAGGTATAGTATTTCCCAATGGAATTCGCATCTCTCAATCCCAAGTCTTGGCAAACCTCTCTGAAATCCTTAAGGTAGTAATCCGTGAGAATCACTCCCCCTTTCTTGTCCGCCGCTTCCTTATAACAATTGAAGTCCCCTATCACCGTCTAGGAAAGGTTTAGGTTATCACCAAACCGTCTTAAATCATTCCACAAAAGTCTTCTTTCCACAACCGAGTAAAGTCCATAAACAAAAGTGCATAAAAAAGATAAACCGGAGGATTTACAAAAAGCCCTGCAGTGAATGGCCTGCCTAGAGATATGAAGTACAGCACAGTTGACCATTTTGGGATTCCAAAAAACTGCAATCCGACCCTCACTGACTACATCAAAATTATTGATAAACTTCCACCCAGGGCGATATCTATGCAAAAAAGCTAAACCTATCATTTGACAATTTAGTCTCCAAGATACCAAAAAGGGATATCCGATTAACTTCGATAAGACTAGCCACCTCCTTCATTTTAAGGGTTTTATTTAAACCCCTTATATTCCAAAAAGCTACTTTCATTTATGTAGAAGATGAGGCAGAGAAACCTGCCCCACTTTCTCTACTCTCTCCTTTACTGTTGCGGCCGCGACTTCTGCTTCTACTCTTTTTTCTTGACTTCCGGGTAGACATATCCTCCTCATCAGATTTATCTCTATCACAAGTTTTTTAGGTAGCACACATTGGATGCATGCTCACCTGAGCTTGTTCTTTAATTTCTCCATTCTTCTCTATGTCTCCCAAATTTTGCGGCAGCACGATTTTTGCTAATGAGTCCTTCCCTTTGCCTCCCCCTTTCTTTGGTTGAGTGAGGAATCCTCTATGCATTGCATTTAGTTTGTGCACACCTTCAATTAATGTGGAGACATTGGATGGCAATGGTGGTTTATTGTTACCACCTTTCTTCTTCCCTTCTCCCTTGCCCGGTCGAAGGGAGTGGTTACCCTCCGAAATACCAGTTTCCACTTCTTTTGTGGCATCCTGTGGCTTGTCACGTGCAGCTTCCAATCTAGGCCATTCTTCCACAGCTTTCACAACATTAGCCTTTCCCTGGGTAGGAACTCGATACTGCATCTCCTCCAACTCCTGACGAACCATTATAGCCGTATCAGTGTCCCTCACATCTCCAATTTCCTCTCGGCCAGCCTGAGAAGGCGACATCGGAACATCTCCCTCACTCACCTCGGGCTCCTCCACAAATCTAGCCTCCTCCACAGGTTTCATTTTACAACCTAAGTTATAATGGTCAAATCTCTTACAACAATTGCAATACTTAGGCAGTTTCTCGTATCTGACTTGTTGCTCAAAGGTGGCTCCTTTCGGCAATGTAATCATGATTGATTCTGGCGGAGGCTTCGAAACATCAATCTCAATTAACACCCTTGCATAGGCTAATCTCCCATGTGTGAGAGTAACCCAATCAGTATTAATTGGTCTTCCAATCTTTGACCCAATTTTCCCCAACGCCGTTGTCATCTAACACTCCAAAAGTTTTGGCAGTTGAATCCAAATAGGAACAACGGAGAATGCATAGGATTCAAATAGGAATTCTTCTGGAATAGCCTGTAAATGCAGACGACGTCCATAAATAGAATATGGCCCACGTGAAAGCACCATGTTCCTATCTTCAATAGTAAAACTTAAACACTGTCCACCCATTCTGACAAGGGACTGGGTGACACTTCAAACCTCATCTAGAAATAAGATCCTGAATAGCTTTGACTCCAGGAAATCTACCAGTGAAACACCCAAGTAGAGAGGTCTGCCATACATCCTTGACATCCGCTATATCCTTAGTTCCCAAATGTAAAGGACCCTCCTCCGGTGGAAAATAGTCCACTTTAACATCCTCCGTGAACTTGCGATTATCTTTGAAAAGGTTGACCCAGGGAGTCTTGGTGACATCACCCTTTTCCTTCATGTTCAATGGAACATGTGGGGTGGTCTCCTTTCTTGGCGGGTTGAAGTAGAGGCCATATTACCCAGTAGCAATCAGGAAATTTTCGGCAGAGTTTTGGCTTGTAAACGGTCAGAAGGCCAAGCTTTCCAGCTAGTCTAACTTACCCTTCCACCCTCCAATCTCCCAATAATTCCAGAATTCCCAAGTACCCAACCCAAGCAATGATCGGAATAGAACTCTTGAACCGGAATCAGACTGAGGAGCCCTTACCTTGAACCCAGTAGACTCAATTCCAGATGTCCCCCATTCCAGATCAGCCAAGGAATGGATATGTAATACTCCAACCAAAAGCCAAGGAAATAATAGCCAATACCAATATAGAGCCGAAGGAAAAATACAAACAATTCAAGCAACAACTAGAACTCGAAATGGAATGCTAGGAATTCAAAGAAGGAAAATCAAACAGCTCTAAGCAAATAATCCTAAACTAGTTTAGCTCCTTGAATCATGCAAGCCAATGGAAAATCTACCAATTTAAGCCACTAAAAACAGAAACCCGAAATGTCATGCTTGCAATTAAATTAAAGTAGAAGCCTAAACTAATTCAGCATGTGAAAGCATGAAAACCAAGAGGAAAATCTATCAATTAAAGCAACTAAAAAACAGAGCACCGAAAGGGAAACCAAAAACAGAGCACCGAATTTAAATGCTAGAAATTGAAAGACCAATAGTCCAAGCAACTCCAGAAAATTCAAAAGCCATGGCAGCAGTTCAACGCAAGACAGAAAACACACAATTCCACACAATCATGCATAAATCAACATTTCCAATCATTAAACACAAAAAAGCCGAATATGGATTAATATGCTGAAACTATTAAGAATCTCCAGTCTATGGTTACCGAAATTTCTTCACCAATTCAATTCCTATTGTATGCATCAATTAAGCAAAGCCACCCCAATCTACCCCATTTGAAGGCAAGACCCGTATGTAGCTAAAATTGGAATGCAGCGGCCAATATGGTAATGATGATGAACTACTCCCAATTCAAAGAGGCCTAACGCCAGCAGCCCCAATAATTAAATTAGAGACTTACCTGTTTCAGCAGCCAAAATAGATTAAGAGACCCGAAGCAAGTTTTGCAACGCTGAACAGTAGCAATTGCCGAACCCAGCAAATTCAAATTTCAATCAACCAAGGTGACTCAATATTCCAGCACAATTAATTTTCCATAAACAAAATTCAGTCTTTTGCAACAGCTTGAAGAATTCGAGAAAACCAAGTAGCCAATAAATCTTAAGCGTTGAACAGTAGCAATGGCCAAACCCAGTAAGTTCAAATTTCAATTCACAATTCGATGGATTTATTGGTGAACTGACAAGTCTTGAAGAAGAATCCAGTCTAGCCCATTGTATTCCCGATCCTAATATGCATCAAATTCAAACCATCCAAGAAATCTGAATTTTTTTGAATCGGATGAACAATGCCGCCGGATCTAGAAATCTTGACAAAATTCCATTTTTGAGGATATTGCTTTACTTCAAGCTCCAATCTTCCCAACCCAGGTGAGAATGGTTGAAAACCTTTAGAAAGAACGAGAACCCGGGGTGGAGGTGGCCGAAAAACGGCCGGAGCCGTGACCAGCAGTCCGCGTCTTCACGTTCGATTTCCAGCAAAATAATTCTTCAACTCTCCAATAACCCTTCTATGTGTGATTAATATATCAATTTGGAAGAAATACTTCCAATTTTTGGTGATGATTCTTCATATTTCACAGTGAAAATCAGTGGATGAACTCAAATTGGGCACTAGAAATTTTTTCTTTTTGGGAGAAAAAAATTCTAGAGAGAGAAACCTCTCTAAACCCTGGGATAAATTATTTTTTTGAAATTATGTATGTGTCAAGATTTTACTGGATGGTTGTACCACATCATACTGCTGATGTGTATACAATCGTTGCGTGGAATAATTTCTCATTAGGGCTTAATGTTTTCATGAACTTTCTTATTTCTGCTTTACCAAAATGTGGTATAGCAATTCCGCTACTAACTCCAATTCCCCTATCTATAGACGGGCCTATGGCTGGGTTCGGGCTCGAACCATGGAAACATCGGGGTTTGGGCCTAGAGTTGTTGCCTGAACAAGTAGCAGAGAAGAGGTGGGCCATGCGGTTGTCTTGTATGAAATATGGATAGCGAGAAACAAAATGGTTTGGGAGCACACACACTAATCCCACCAGAGGCGAGCGGACAACAAATACAAGGGGAATAATCAGTTGCCAAAGAAGAAATCAAAGGACATCACACCGGAAAAAGACCAAAATGGCAACAATGGGCAGTTTTGAATCATCCCAATGGTCGAGGTGGAGGACCGCCAAGTGGACGGCAAGACACAAGTCAAAATCTTGGTTGACGGTTCGTTTAAAGAGGAAAATTGCATATGAGTTATTGGATGGTTCATAAAGGATAATTCAGATAATCTTATCCAAAGGAGGGGCATGAAAACTCAAGGGGAACCCCGTTATAGATGGAGGCTTTAGCAATGTTTGAGGGTGATTCAATGCCATTGGCTAGAGGCTGAATTCCCAGTGTATTCACAAACAGTCTGGAATTGGTCAAGCAGCTATTCGAGATAAAGTCAACCCACAAGGAGGTCCAAATAATTCTAATGAACATAAGACGTTAGGTTTATGTTTTTACTGATTTGTTTATCAAGAAAATAAGCAGGTCGGTTGTGCACACTTGCTTGCCATAAGACCATCTCCAGCAGTTTTTCACTATTCCAATAACATCTACCTCTAACTCCCAATTTCTACAGTAAATTCATCTCAGCAGAAAACTCTATCTTCTAATTTTTCAGGAATATTCAAGTTTGATTCCTCCATACACATAATTTTAAATTCAATTTAATTACCCTTGTACTATTCAAATTATTTATACAAAAACCCCAAATAATTGTTTTATTTTGCTGTTTCATCTAATATGATAAATTCAGTTAGTTAATAATTAAATGATAATTATATTAATATCGCAATGAAGATTGATAAAATAGAAACTAAATTTAAAGTAGTTTTGACACACGAATTACTATATTTTTAATTTTGGATACTTTGAAAGGTCGTTTTTCATAATTATATTATGCAAAATTTTAAAATTTCCTTTATAATTAAATAGAGTTGACTATAATTATTTATATTTTAGTCACATATGAAATAACAATTAAATAAATTAAACTCTTAAATTTATAATAATAACAAAGTTTGTTTTTTAATTAATCAATTAAAATAATAAATAAAAACTAATTTAGGGATTAAAGTGTAAATAAGTAAAATAATAAAAAATAAATAAATAAATAAAGGTTTGAACAGTGGACCTCGGTGAGCAGAGGTCCGCTGTTCACAACTTGGGGAAAAACCCAACCCACCTCCACCTTTCCAACGCTGCTGCTGAAAATGACCTGAGGGCTCTTAGAGAATCCCAACATTTAACAATCACTAAAGTTTAATGAAATTTTTTTTTACTTTCAAAATAAAAATTATCTTTTAGAATTCACTAATTAATTTGATAAAGGGTTTAGTTTGAACTTTGAACCGTAGATATGTTTGACACTCAATTTTTTCACATTTAAAATTTTATTTTTCTAAACATATTTTCACACGAATGAGAATTGTCTATTCATGATCTCGATTTTGATTTTAATTTTTTTTACAGTTTAATTTAATTTAATTAAATAAAATAACTAGAGATTTATCCCTCGTTTATTATGAAGAAAAATAACCTAAAATTTTCAAAAGATAAAAGTGAAGATGATTTTTTTACAGAAAAACGAAAATGTAAAGTGATTTATAGTAGGTGCTAGTAGAAGTAGCACCACCTCCAATTGCCTGCCACAAAACTGGCACTAACTATAGGAGTTCAATAGCCATACATAACTTGATGTTCACCAAATAAATCATTTAATGTAGACCTAACATCATCCCTAATTCCATAATAATTTACATACCCATAATTCAACAATCATTAAAGATAAATGTTCAATAATTATCATTTTTACTAACTTCATTCTTCTTCTTCTACATCCATATATTTAAAAGAGGAAGTATAGTTAATCATCTTAACTGCATAAAGTGGTAAAACAATTGGTGGACAGACCATGAGACAAAACAAGTTTTTGATAGTGGTTTTCAGTTTCCGATATGGTGTGCAAGTGTAAATCTCCACTAATTATATAGTGCCCAAAATTTGTTATTTACTAGTTTTTATACTTTGTTTTGGAAAGAGTGAATTAATTTGTTACTAATTTTCTTAAAGGAATACATGTTCTTTAATAATTTAAGTAATTATTTTCTACACTATTTTAGGAATTGTATAGCATGACATGTTGTCAAATTAATTTATTAAATTCCTTCACCAATCGTTAGGTGAATTGAATTCCCTTTTTTCATTGTTTCTTTAGGTTTCTATTTTAGTTAAATTTTTAGTAGCTTTAGCCTTTAGGACTATAACTTCTGTATTTCATTTTCTTTATCATTTTCATTTTCTTTACTAGAAAAGGAATAAAGTCAAACACAAATAAGATGTAATTTTCATTCTTTTTAGCCTAGGATTGGACAACCTCAATATCTATAACTCTATATTTTCAGACATTAAATTGAGATTTATGATACTTGAGAAATACAAAAAATAAGGCTTAGCCTTCAACTTTGTTTCTTGTCCTCAGTGGGGAGGACTCATAGTTTGTTCATGGATGAACAATTTGTTCATTTGTGAATCATTTTAAATTAAAGGGTGAATTAATTTCTTTATTTCAGCTATGTTAGTTAATTTAAAGTGAGTTCGCAAATATCTTTCTAGGTTAGGTGTTTAACTCAAATTGTCATGTGTTTTCAATTCAAATCATTGGATTCTTAGTTTATTAGTGAATGAAAGAAAGTGATCTGGATCAAAGACATCAATCAATCTCCAAACTTAGCAGATTTTGCGAATTCTGCAACGCGAGACACCCTTTGTGCTCACATCACTATATGTGTGCGAGGTAGTGCTAAATGATGATGTTTACATCTTATTTCCCAAATTAACCCTACAGAGACATTATTAGGCAACGACGGTGAAAGTTCGGCCAAAAGCATTAATCTGTCGTTTTCATTAAGGTTGAATCGACAAGGCGTTACAGAAATGTGAAAAACAAAACAAGGGAAACCCTATTGCTTTAGGGTTGATATGCAAAAAAAACCTTAAATATTCAAAACATACTTCATTGTAAACACGCTATTGGTTATTTGGAAAAGTACACCCTTTTTTTGTGTGGACGAACTACATTTACCTAATAACATTTACTTTCCCCGTAATTTAGTCATAATTATTGATACTCCCATTTGAGCAGAAAAAATAAACTTAAATTTCTTAGACCGATTTATTATTTATAATTACCTTTTAAACAAAGGGGCATTTGTAATTGGAACCCATAATCGTGACCGAGTTGGATATTGAAATTGAAATCGGCTAAATTTGAAACCGTTTAAAATCATCCTATAGAAAAATGTTCGATTATAGTCGTATCAAAATAAACATAAACACATAATATTATTGTCATACTAAAATAAAATTTTTGAGGAGTTTATGTTGGTTATTAATCTTTAATACTTGTTCTGTAACTGGACACACATGCTCACTGTCTGAATAACATTGTTACGATCAATCCCCCTATTTTCGTAGATGATAGATCTTAATTTATTCAAAACTATTAAATTCTATTATTTCACATCCACAACTTTTGCATCTTTGGTTGTTCTTTCTTGTTTATATTATTATAAGAAAAGTGTCACTCAACAAATTATATTTTAGTAAACACTTCGATTTTAATATTTCACTCAACAAATTTTTATATATTAGCCTATTTTCTTCTGATTCTTTCTATTATTCTTCGTCACAACTTTAAGGGTGCATTCGCCTCACAAGAATGAGAATGGAAAAGTGAGTATCTCATATTCCGAAATATAATCAGTGGATTTAAATTATCATATTTCTATACATACCAAACATATAACTTTTCATTTCAGTAATCAATTGTCCATTCCGGTATTATATTCCCCACCGACAAACGACAAGGTATGATTCATTTATTGATTTTTATAGGGGTATGTTAATTGCAGGACCCGTTTTACTAAACACATGACACTTTTTAAATTTTAATTGATAAAAAGACAATAATATTCCTAAACATTTTAAATAATAAAATATTTTTTTAACTGGGCGATTTTTTATCACCATGGTGAGCGATTTTATCCAAAACAATCGCCCACTGGGCGATTGTTATTGGAATAATCGCCCACCATGAACAATCGCCCAGTGCATGAACAATCGCCCACACTAGGTGATTGTTCCAATCACAATCGCCCAGTGGGCGATTTTTTTGGATAAAATCGCCCTTGGGCGATTATTTTCGGGAAAATTATTTCGCATTAACGATTTTTTCTACAGTTTGTCAAAAACTCGTTTTTCTGACAAACAAGGCCGAAATTTATATTAACATTAGTAAAATATAGCCAGAAAACATTGAAAATTGCAAGACCAAACCATAAGACGAAGAAGGAGGGTAAGGAGTCCACAGTAAAAAAACTTCCAATTTCACAACATATGTGTAGTAGAAAAGGGAAGGGTAAAACGGTCATTTCATGGCTCAAAATTTTAAAAATGGTCTAATGATTAGTAAAAGTGGTCATTCAAGTAACAATTCTGTTTTTATATACTTTGCACAATTTTTCATAAATAATATCCTTTTTCTCCCATTAATTAGATTTTTTTTAATAGTATTCATAATTATATTAAATACACGTGTAAGCATGCTCCACACAATAATGAAAAGCACTAACAAAAAAATCCCCCACTTTGCTTCATTTTAAAGACAGGACTAAATTTGGCAACCAAAAAAAAAAAAAAAAAAAGAAAAAAAGATAGGACTAAATTGAAATTCTTTGGAAAAAGTACGGGCTAGAGTATAATATTTCCAAATTTAATTATTACTGTTATTCCCGCATTTCCTTTTCCGATTTTCTTTTTCATCTTCGTCTTCCTCTCCTGTCCTACACTCATAAAGCTATAAATAACAGGGTCCTTTCTCTCTCTCTCTCTCTCTCTCTCATTCACTTTTTTTTTTCTCTTTCTCCTATCAAACCCGAGTAGTTATATCTTACGCTTTTCTCAGCTCAATCAATCTCGCATTTCTAGGGTTTCTTCTTCTCCTTCCGTTTGCGCTACAATTTGTTTGGATTAATCGGTACTGGGAGCTGGAGCTATGGAGTCGGAGGACGAAATGTTGATGCACGACGCCAACGACGCCGAGTCCCTCGACGATGACTTTTATAGCGGCGACGGTGCCGACTCCGACGATGCGGACATCACCATGGATTACGACTTCATAGATAATGATTCCGATGATTCCGATGACCTACCCTCCCACCACCGCTCTCAGGTATATCGTTTTCCATTCATTCATCATTGTTATCATCATCATCAGCATCATCATCACCGTCATCTTCGAAGCATTTTTCTTTTTATGATTATTGTGGTTTTAATGAGAAAAAGAGGATTCTTGAGGTTCAGTGATCGATCAATTAAGCTATTGATGCTAATTGAAGTTTCCTGAAGTTTCAGTCGGCAGTAGCTTCTGTTTGGGGTTGGTTATGGAAATGATGAAAAATTAGAAAGCTTGTTAGTTTTAATTTTTGCGGCGTTGAGGGTTTAGTTGTTCATTGGAATCTTAGTCGGTGTCAAATACTTTTTACTCGAAATGATTTGTAAGCAGTTCCTTCCGTAGTGGTAGAAGTGAATTGGAGTACACCTAGTTATTTCCAGTCTTCGTGCATGAGTTCGATGTGGATGGATAGAACTTCTACACAGATTCTTATATCTCGATGCATTTTACGTGAGGGGGTTACTTAGAGCCAAGTAGATGTTTTTTCTGTTGTCTTGCAATCTTGCCATCATAGGATAGGCTGACTCTCTTTGGTTTGGTTTGAGGATTAGGCCTTGCAGAGGTAATTTGTTTTAGGGTTTGAGATGGAAAGCTAAAGAAGTTACTCTGCGATCACTTTTGCTTTCCTGGATTCTGACCCAATTTCAAATTAACACTGAGCAAGAATTAAGTTCAATTTTTTGAGACAGCAGGATTTGAAGTTGGAGTCCTCAGCAATCTTAGAAGGAACCTTCTAAATGAAAGTGATGCCAAGTTAAAAAATGTTTTATGTACGGAATTAATTTGACGTGGAAGCTTTATAAGCAAAGTTTAAATTGAAGGAAGAGGAGGGATTCGGAAAGATGTTAACAGGAAAAAGAATTTTCGCATCTGTGAAAGCTATCATTTCCACTTTTTGTCTAAAATATTTATTATGATGGTATTGTTTCTTTTCATAGTGTCAAGTTTCTTGTGGGAAAGACATTAAGTTTAGATGCTTATGCTTTGTAGTGAATTGGTTTAGGTTCTAGGAATTTTGCTTGAGATTATAAGACAATCAGAAAAATTGGACATGACAAAAAGAGTGAAGAGAAGCAGAAAGAAGTGGAAGGTAGATAAAGAGACGGCAAGGGGGAAGAAGAGACTTTTGTTACTGTAACGTCCAAAACTGATAAATACCACTGTTTCATGTAAGCTTTATGCTTTTAACTAACTATAGAAATTTTCTAGAATTTCATTCCACTAATCTGTTATCACATATTGCCAGTCGTATCCTTATAAGTACAAAACTAACTATTCCCAAAGTTGTACTACCTTTTCCTTGGGAACTTTCTACTCCACCGAGGGATATGATCCATATAAGCCAACCTTGCTTAGCTGGATAAAGGCTTCGTTATAATTATTGTAGTAATTTATTAACTTCACTGCCACTGAGCATTGTCCATCTGTAAAAACATTCTCTTGCATGCAGCTGAGAAAGTGTTACATAAAGGAGAATATTTTAAAATTTTGGATAGCTGAAAGTTGAGTGGTTATCAAGGATTTTTTTTTGGCTAGTGTTTGTCTTCCACTTCAGATTTTGAGTTGCTGACGATTTGTGGGCTGAGCCATAATAGAATACACTTGATGCTAATGTTTTGTTGTGTGCTGTGAGTTCTGAATTGTTATTCTTCTTGTTCAATCCAGTTTTTCATGTACGCATGCGCTCTCTGAACATCTATCCTTTTCATTGTATTTTGGATTCTAGTGCTAATAATTTAATTTAACTCCATGTCGTTTATCAATGTTGATAGCTTTTTTGAACTTTGCAATACTTGCAGCCAAACTACACAGTCTTGGCTGAAGCTGATATACATCAACGTCAAGAGGAAAATATCACACAGGTATCTATGGTGCTTTCAATATCAAGGATTGCTGCTAGTATCCTCCTCCGCCACTATAACTGGTGAGCTGTCTTGCTGTTGTGTCTGTTTGACGATTTTTTGTTAAAGTAGCTAGCCCCTCGTATAATAATCCCGGTGACTGTTATCTCCTTATATCTTATAAAACAGTTACCCCCTTATTTTATGGACTAAATTGTCATTGGATGGAAATATGTTAACAGTAACTGTGCCTGACGGATATGCGCAGATAATTGCAGCAAAACTGACGCCAACAACTGCTTGAAAGAACGAAAAACTCTAGCAATGCCGCATCCCTATCATCAAAATGTACAGGAAACAAATTCTAGCAACCCAATAGTTTCAGTTTCTTCCAATAATAAGTTCAGCAAAAGAGTTCCAGATCCAGCAACTCAAAGATTCCCTTGGTTAAAGCATGTACTCTAAATAGAATTCTGCCACCCAAAAGAATTATAACCACTGAAAAATTTCAAACTGCTGTAAAGTATTTTCTTGTCTTCGGCAATTGAATAGCATCCACAGAGATAGTTATGCGCCGGGCACAACTTGAGATTTTTTTTATAGAAACACTAGGTTATTCTAGGTATTTCATGTTAACAGTGTTAATTAAGAGTTTTTCCATATAAATGACAATTTAGTACATAAATAATGGGGGACAACTGTGTATTTAAAAAAATACAAGGGGTAATAGTCACCGGAGTTACTATCCAAGGGGCAGCTGTCAATGAAAGCATCTTTTGGCAATATTATATTTTGATTAAGCAATATGTGCATCATATTTGATTTTATGCAATGATGATGAAGGTTATGCCAATGAGCATGTGTTGTGATTTCTTTAGGTGTACCAATAGAAAATAGGTAATTATTAACTCAAATAAAAGGGGAAGGGGAATATCGGAAACAACGACAACTAAGTCTTCATTCCGTTATGTGGGGTTGGCTATATAAATTAGATCTTATTGAAGTGTTTAGTTGGGAGACATGCTTTCATTTGTATTTAAGTTAAATTGTCTTTTTATTTTAAAAAATTTCAACTCCTTTTAGGTCTTCTCTTTGATTCAAACCATGCGCACGCACCCGGGGGGGTGGGGGGGTGGTTTTGGGGGTAAAAGCAGAACAAGACGATTCCAATATGATCCATTAGTTTTCATTCTTGAAAAGTTGTGCTGAATGATGACCATTTTGGAAACGTTTACCCATATGGGTAAAAGCAGAACAAGATGATTCTAATTTGATCCATGATTTTTCACCATTGGAAAGTTTTTCTCAATGGCGATCTCGTTGAGCTTAATACTACTGAAACTTCTCTCTATTGACTTTTTATTGGGTTTTTGACCCATCAAACAGAATGGGTAAAAGTGCCTGTGAAAGATTAGGACGTGAGCTTTCCAAATCTGTAATTGGAGAGTTGTCAAAAAAACTATTGAGGGTGCAAACTTAATTAAGTCCAGATAAAATACACTCTAGTGCCTCTAGAAAGAGTTAGTGTGAAAGAGGATATGTAAGTAAAATGGTTGCCCAGGCTAGAACATTAGGCTTGCACTAGATGACATGTACTGAAGAAATTGGTTGAACATTAAAAATATCTTTCCCTCTGGTGGTTTGATTTTCCCTTCCTTTATTCAGATTTCTGGTCTTTTGTACTATTGTTAATTGTTTACCGGTTAAGTTCTAATTATGCAATTTGTTGTATTAACCTCCTAAAGAAATCCAACTATGTATTGACTAACAGGAGTGTCAGTAAAGTAAATGATGAGTGGTTTGCAGATGAGGAAAAGGTTCGAAGGCTGGTTGGCTTGTTGGAGTATCCTGTCCCACTTCCTGATGCCAAAGAGGTGATGGGCCTTTCTTGGAATTACCTGGCATTTCGGCATTCTGTTTTTATATGTTTTTTACGAAATGCCAACGATGCATTTTTCTTATCAAGATAAAGAATTTCTAGGTGCAGCTGTTAATATGTCTTTTCAATTAACATTTGGGTTAAGGTTCTTGACTTCATTTGGTTATTTTTATCTGCAGCTGACTTGTGGAATCTGCTTTGATACTTATTCTCCCGATATGATGAGGGCTGCAGCTTGTGGCCATCCCTTTTGTGTCACCTGTTGGCAAGGTTCGTTAATGTGGATAATTATTTGGGATTGGTTGTCTGGGAAACAACTAGTGCCAGAATAAAAAAAGTGGTACTTTTTAGTACGATCCTCATTTTTTGCCTTTTTCTCCCTCCCCTCTCTTTAGTGCTTGCCAAGATACTTTTTCTACATCAAATTGTTTGAGAGAGTTACTGTGTGTGGTGCATGCATAAGCATTGCCAAGTGGAGGAATGGGGTATGGCCATGGTTCCAATGTTATGACATGGCTGTCTGAGTTAAATAATCCACTGACCAGAAACAGTCTTTTCTCTGTGTGTTTGTCCTTGTAGTTTTTGTAGTGAAGAAGCAGTTTTTGTGTCCTTAATTGGCAGAATTCCAAACAGATTCTTTTCTTCCCTCCTTTTTTTCTTCCTCTTCTTACGCTATCTCGTTTCCATATTTTGTCTTATGATACATGCCGTAATATGTTGGTGAACAATTACCTCCCCTATTCATTATGTGTGTTTGTATTTTTTTTTATGCTCATTTTCCTGCCTAGATTTCTCTTCTTGTGGTCTGCTTTTGCGTTTTGTTTTTGAAATTGTGATATGTTAATAACCAATCTTTCTGTGGATCTCTTTAGCCTTTGATGTTTTAGGTACTTGAATTTGTATGAATTCATGCAGTATAAAATATTCTTGGTTGCCTCAATTTATATGATCTCCACTTTCCTGGATTAACTTGACCCCTTTTGTATGTTGTCTCATCGTGGACACGGAAGGCCCTCATTTTTTGTCCTAATGAATTATTTGAACATAATTTAAATTGTATATATGCATGCAAAATTTTTAGAATTTACCTTTCAAAGCCAAGGCAAAAAAATTCTGTTCAGGCATGCATAAAATTTTATATGCCAACAATGTATGCAGATGTTAGGACAGAAATTGGTTTTTTTCCTTTTAACCTCCAAGTTGAGAACGTAAGCAAATAGATCTGGATGCTATTGGATATTTCGTACAAATGATCATCTTCATCCCAAGCCAGATAGTGGTGCAGAATTTCTTGTTGAATATTTTATTGGAGTTGATATGGCCCTGATCTGCCTTGATGCTTAGGTGATATATTTTCTTTGCTTCAGGGTATATGACCTCATCAATAAATGATGGTCCTGGATGCTTGATGTTGCGATGTCCTGATCCATCTTGTTCCGCTGCTATTGGTCAAGATATGATAAATTCATTAGCTCTAAGGGAGGATAAAGAGAAGTATAGACGCTACTTTCTTAGATCCTTCATTGAAGACAACAGGAAGGTAATTGGAGGCACCAAAACTTATGGGACATGAAACTCATATGTGCTTAATATCAGTGGAACTATTTTCAATTTTTTGGGTCGAATGTAGGAATTAATGCAATTACTGATAAATGGGTTTTCTCTACTCTGGATTTGCAAATAAATTCTAAATAAGTTACTTGCTTTCAAGTGTTCAGACCTGGTCTTTGATTGATTTGCTCTTTCTCCTACTCCTTTCTGTATGGTAAACTTTGTGTGGGACGGGATTTCATAATGATGTGAACTACATGGGATAATGTGTATATTATTATCAGTATAATTTAACCATTACAATTTGTTTTGCTTGTAGGAGTGTTCAGGTTATTATTAAATTTCACGATAATAATGGTTGACAAGTTGGCCCAGCCCACTGAATGTCAATCAAGTACCTTTCTTCACATTATCATCTAGAGGAATTTTGAATTTAGTGATTCTTTAATGATCATTTGGCTCAGGCCTTTCTTTACATGTTAAGGTAGTAAAACTATTCTATAATTTTTACATTTGATCAGCCCTGTGTGTGGTGATCACTTGAATTTGTTTCAAGATCTCCCAGTATGACACGAGCCCAGGTTGACCTGGTTTTATGTTATTTTGCGTGGTATTTAGAAATCTGGTTGTATAGCTGTTTTAATGAGGCAAAACATGAGTTACTATTGTTAGGATTGACCCCATAACCTGTAGTCTACCTCATAAATACAGATTACATGAAACTCGATCAGTACTGTTTGTGTCTGTTTTTTAATAGGCAATTGTAATCATTAGTATCTCCACTCATAGTCCATTTTAATATTGTTGAAACACAATTTTTGGAATATTTGATCTATATTTTTAGCTTTTCCTAAAATTGAGGAGTTTTTGGTGCTATCTGTAGACAAAGTGGTGTCCAGCTCCTGGGTGTGAATATGCTGTTGAATTCATGGTCGGAAGTGGAAGCTATGACGTGACCTGTCGCTGTTCATATAGTTTTTGTTGGAATGTAAGCATCAAGTCACTATTAGTGGAAAGTACATCTACTAGGTAGATGTATTCATTATGCTTGTTTTTATTTCCTTATGCAAATAGAGTAGCTGTTACTTCTGCCGCAACAGTTTTATTTACTAAATGCATACTTGCAGTGTACTGAGGAAGCTCATCGGCCTGTTGATTGTGGAACTGTAGCCAAATGGATTTTGAAGAATAGTGCTGAGTCTGAAAATATGAACTGGTATTTCATTTCGTATAACGACATCAAAATGTTCATCTGCTGTGTTGGTGCACATGTATCATTAGAATGAAATGAAAATTTTATTGGTGGAAGAATATCAAAATAACACTGGTAACATCCCTTCGGCTCGCATGGTGCTATTTACCTAGAAGGATGTGTAAAAAGGTTTTGCTAAAACATTTGAACTGTGAAGAAACAGGCTATTAACTGTATATGCTCTGTGAGTTTCATTGTAATTATTAACAATCTGTCTCTCTGTTAGTGGAATGCATTTGAAATTCATAGAAAATTCAGTATGTTCAATATGGGAGGTAATAAGTTTTTGTTCTGATGTTTTTAAGTCTGTTATTGGAGTTCTTGCTTTAGTGAGTTAGGGACATATGTTAAGGAAAATAGCAAGATTAATGTGCAAAAGAGGAATTTGGATACAATTCCAAGAAACAAAGGAGGTTTTTTGAATGTATCAGGTTCATTCCATAACTGTTTAATTTGAAATTATATAGGGCTATCCACAATTATGTTTACATTTGAAACTAATGATATTTATTTTGAACATTGTTGGTGTTAGGTTATTACAACCGCTGTTGTGTTAAATTTTTTTAAAATTTTATTATAGTCCTCAAATAAGTCTAAGATTGGGTTTGTGAATGTCTTATGTGATGACTTTGTTCTTGCGCAATATTGTAAACTAGACCTTCGTAGCATTCAGTAAAATAAAATTATGTCTCATTGTTCAATTCTGATTTGGAGAAAGGAAAGGGTTCTTTATTCTTCAGATTGTTTAGTTGAATTTTATGCATTACTGCTCTACAGAATTAAGTGCATCCTTTCAATATGATGACTTTTCAGGATTTTAGCCAATTCGAAGCCTTGTCCGAAGTGCAAGCGGCCAATTGAGAAGAATCAAGGCTGCATGCATATAACATGCACACCTCCTTGTAAATATGAATTTTGCTGGTATGTTTGCTTTATGATTGCATAGACCATGGGTTTGCCTTGGTATCATGTTCATACCGTTGTATTGCCTATGCATTTTGTAATTTGGTTACTTGAATATTTGTGTCCAACATAACCAAAAATGAAAGAGGGAACCTACACATGAATCTATCTTCACTGAATACAAATTTATTCTTGATTGGTTTCAAGAGCTTCTTGTAAGATATTTATTATGATATGCTTCTAACATCAATAAGGATACTTGCAGGCTCTGTCTAGGTGCATGGTCAGATCATGGTGAGAGAACTGGTGGTTTTTATGCATGCAATCGCTATGAGGCGGCCAAGCAAGAGGGAGTGGTAAGATTGTGTGGTTTGTCTCTTGCTTCTATTATGTTGAAAATGTGAAAGTTAAACCACATACATCAGCTTTAGTGTTTCGTAGCTTTATTTTTTATGTGATGTGTTGTCTGCAGTATGATGAAGCTGAAAAGCGTAGGGAGATGGCTAAGAACTCCTTGGAAAGATACACTCATTACTATGAAAGATGGGCCACCAATCAATCGGTGGGTGTAGATTCTTGACTGTCCACTTTGTTTTGATTGGTGACTTTTGTTTTGCCATGTCACTCATTTATTGGCAGAAGTGGTATAGTTGGTTCACTATTTTTTCCTTTTGTCTGACTATTTCCTGCCCCTTGTGTTTCTTTAGCATAGCTGTGTCGCTGCCTGCTTAAAAGTAGATGCTTCTAATACATATTCGTATCTGAAGTATGCTCCGATTATCACTTTTTTTTTTTTTTTTAACTGTTGCAGTCTAGGCAAAAAGCTCTTGCAGATCTAAGCCAGATGCAAGCTGTTCATGTAAGTAAATTAATTACTTGGGGCCTGTTTGTAAATCTGTTTCTTAAATTTGTTGATTGATCCACCTTGTGTCTGTAGTGCTGTCTGTTGTTTAGTTAGTTATTGGTCTTCTTACCCTCTTGAATTTCTAATGATAGAATTCTAGTTAATCTGAAAACTGGAGTTTTTTTTACTGTGCTTTTGCTTCAATAGGCGATCTTCTACAAATTTTCTTTGGTAAAATCATATTCAAAGTTGTCTTCCTCCTGTCGATCTATGTTTAATTCAGTTTTCTATAGTTAGTATCAGAGATGATAATGTGAATAATTTTGGGAAGTTCCACTTTCTTAGGTAAAAAGAGTTTGATAATTTAAAGAAATAACGCAAAAAGAACCCACCTATCTAAAGATTAAAAGGCAGAATGTCCTTTTAGAACACCTTTCGCACTTGTTTTCAGACTTCAAGTTGTAGTTACTGTTCCTGATCAATACACGAACTAATATTTTGTTCCACTATGGGTTGTTGGTTAAATGGATTTTATCTTGTCATCGTGCTCTATTGAAACACATGTTCTTATAGGTTTGAATTTAATGTCTATACTATTCCTTATTAATCTTCAAAAAAATTTTTCTTTAAATAGTTGAAACAATACTAGTATTTTACCTTTTCTGTTTTTGGTTTATAGACCTGAGAACTAGATTTTTCTCTTTTGTTTTTCTTTTGATTCAAGTTAGTACATGCAGCTTTATTCTGTTAATCTACACTTGCAGCTCGAAAAGTTAAGCAACATCCAGTGTCAACCGGAGTCCCAGCTCAAGTTTGTTATAGAGGCCTGGCTGCAGGTAAGTTTGGTCTTTCCCTTGCATGAGTTTGCATATGCTTGCTCCACTTCTACTAAAAATTTCTTGGGCTTCTACATTTACATCATTGCAGATAGTTGAATGTAGGCGGGTACTAAAATGGACATACGCATATGGATTTTATTTGCCAGAGCATGAACATGGAAAAAGACAGTTCTTTGAGTACTTACAAGGTTTGCTTTTCTGGGTCCTGGAAACCGAAACCAATTATTCGTCTTTTCTGGTTGCTTGTCTGAGAGATACTTTGGATCCTTAGGTGAAGCAGAGTCAGGATTGGAAAGGCTACATCAATGTGCTGAGAAGGAACTACATGAGTACCTCGGTGCTGAGGGTGGTCCATCAAAAGACTTCAATGAATTCCGGACAAAGCTAGCTGGACTTACCAGGTTGGAACTAATATTGTCTTTCATATTCTGTATCCCCTAGATCACCTGAAGAAAAGGGGACATCTCTTTATCTTTTTCTCTAGCTGAATGTAAAGAGAGCAAAAGTTCTTTGGTTTGTTTCTGATACATTTTTTAATTAATTTTCCCTATAGTTCTGCTATGGTGGCCAGTAATTAATGGCAATTAGCTTGATGGCTCGTAAATTTGCTGGTCAAAACTTGTGCTTCTTGTTTGTCTTGATTACTATGTACTGGTCTCCGTCATTGTTATGTTACCATGGTTAATGAGTGTGCAAAGAAAGTTTTTATGTTTTTCTTTTGCAATATATATATATATATATATGTATCGGATATAGACTTCTAATAAACTTCTTAGATTTTGTACATGTTCTGAAAACAATGGCTCTTCCCTTTCTCCTTTAAAAGAAAAAAATGTAAAAATTTATGATGGTTTTATTTGTTGGTCTCTAACCTAGTGAATTGTGTGTTGCCCTCGGTTCTTGGCCCTTTTGGTTCTATAAGTGGAACCACTTGTATCCAGCTTCATGTGTATTTTTAAGATCTCATGCACTTTTTCCCATCTTTTTCTTCCTAATATTAGCTTCATACAAGCACATACTTATACGTAACCTCATTGCAGCGTGACGCGCAATTACTTTGAGAATTTGGTCCGTGCTCTAGAAAATGGTCTTTCGGATGTGGACTCTCACGGTGCCTGCAGCAGGGCAGGTAGCTCAAAAGGTTTAGGAAGTGGAAGCAGCAAGGCTAGAGGAGGTAAAGGCAAAGGCACAGCATCAAAGTCAGGTAGTTCCAAGACCATTGATGATTCGGCACACTGGTCATGTGAGTTCTGCACGTTTGCCAACGTCAAGTCAGCTACCTCTTGCCAAATGTGCCAGCAACCACGCCGTTAACCTCATTTCCAGTTCAGTGTCTTGGATCTTGAAAGTCCGGTTATGGCCTATTTCGGCTGGTTTTCCATAACAATTGGAATCGGTGAAGACAGTACTGGGCTTCCGACCGGCCATGTTGATGATGATCAAGTACAAAATGTGGACAGAAAGGAGATGGAGGAAGCCTTGCTTGTAGCTTTGGAAGGCTTTAAACTCACTGTATATAGTTTGTTGTCTGTAACCTTGTACCCTTTTTTAAATTATCCGTTAAGCAAAGATCCTTAGTCATTGGAAATCTTAATTCTTTCGAAATAGACTTAAAAGAAAGAAAGCTAGGCTATTATATGTAATATGTTGTTAGTATTTTCCATTTCTTACTCTGCACTGAAAGTCGTTAAATAATTACTAAGCCTTATGGTTAAGGTTACAAATAAGGCAAATTAGTGTATATCCTATATGACTCCTGATAATAGGCAAAAAAAACCTCAGGCAACATGTTTTCTGGCTGTGTGTGTATGTATTTATGTGCGTATGTGACCTTTTCCAAATTTGCAACCACCATTGTCGATGTGTTGGAGCTTGTTAACACACATGAGCAGGTGACCCAGTTCAGTGAAAGCTCAGCCAGTTGCCCGAAATAGGTTGAGGACCACGACGCCCTTGACAATGACGTTCTTTCAAGTGGTTTAGATCAAATTTGAAATATTTGCCACCGGCGTCTTTGAGAAACTCTATCAATATTACTTATGTATTCTACCATGTTCGTGCAACTCGAACCCATGCTGGCAGCTCGAAATAGCCAGATGACCGCGACACCCTCACAATGACGTCCTTTCAAGTGGTATAGGTGAATTTTGAAATCTTTGCAACAGGAGTGTATGATAAATGCTTTCTTGACTCTTATTGCCGGAGAAGCTTATGCCATCAAATTATATCAATATTTCTTATGTATATTCTGCTATATTAGTGCAACTGAAAAGGTACCCACCGGTGAAATTAAGTTCGAAAGTGACGCAATAGTTAAAACATTAGGCGCATTCACCTTGAACCTTTACTCTGTTTGGTTCAAAAAGCTTGTTTTTGTTTCTAATAATTTTGAATTATAGATGTGACACAACTCTAAATACCCATATGAAATTATATGATTTAAATAATTTTTATCATTGCAAAGGTAGAAGGGAGGACTAGGCTGCAATGATCTGAAAACATTACGGGCCAGAGAATAATTTTCTCTGAATTCAATAGTTACTGTTCCCGCATTTCTTTTGATTTTTTTTTTTCCCATTTCTTTTTCGTCGACGACTTCTCTTCCTGTACTCCACCTCTCACCTTTTCTCTTTATCTCTCTCTTCTTTTTATCTCATCAAGCCGGGTAGTTATACTTTCTTCAGCTCCGTCGATCTTTAACCTCGAATCCTCCTCGGGGTTTCTTCTTTCTTTGGTTTTCCTCTGGTTTTTCTTGTGTGAAGGTTTAATCAATTGCTGATAATTTGTAGTGTGGGAGAGGATTATGGAATCGGAGGACGAAATGTTGATGCACGATGCCAACGACACCGAGTCCCTCGACGATGACTTTTACAGCGGCGATGGCGCCGACTCCGACGACGCTGACGTCACCATGGATTACGACTTCATAGACAATGATTCCGATGATTCCGATGACTTCCCCTCCCACCACCGCTCTCAGGTACATGATTTCCCGTTATTCATGCTCATCATCTCCCTTTTTGTTTGTTTTTTTTTCCTTTTGTCCTTTGTTATTATTTTAGTTTTTTGAGATAGATGTTTGGTGTGAGCGAATGAAGATTCTTTATGTTGAATGATCGGGGAATTCAGCTCAGCTATTAATTTATACTTGAGGTGTTACTCTTCTGTGTGTTTAAGTAAACGAAACTACCAGTTCTAGCTTTTATTTGACTACTATGTTCGTTTTAGTTAAATTCGTGGTGGTTGCCTGAGGAGATGGCGATGAATTCAAGCTTTAATAGGATGAGTGTTGCTGAGTAAGTGCTTCCCTGCTTAGTAGAGTCTAGTTTCTACTATGTGTAACTCAGTTTGATTTATAAGCTGTGGTGGGCAAAAGATGGGGTCTGAAATGGTAGGTCACAGTCTTATGTATGCATAGTTAGGTGGATGTGTAGAACTTCATTGCAGATACTAATCCCGCTGCATTTTACATGAAGAGGTCAGCTGGAGCAATAGTCGTGCCTTTTTATTTTTTACTTTGTTGTGGCTATGATAGGTTATCTATACTTCTGTTGGTATGCTTGAGGTTTCCTATAATTAGGAAGTGCAGAGGTAGTTTAATATGGACTTTATGGTATGGAAAGGTAAAAAAGTTAATCTGCAATCAACTTTTCTTGTCTGCCCTGGTCAATTTCAAATGGACTGCAAGCAATAATGAATACCAATCAGAAATTTGGTAAGCTACTCCATGTTTAAATATATTTAACTACTGAATCAATTTAACATGGAAGCTACCACAGATTTTATGCTTTGGGCCGGTATGAATTGAGGAGGAGGGCATAGAAGAGGTGCATGTTGGAAAAGCATTAACATCTCCGTGAAAGGCCATTATATCTATGAGCCATGTTTAAAATCCATTAAAAAATAGTTTCGTTTCTTTCCATTTATGTTCAATTTTATGGGGAAGAAATTAAGTTTGATTGTTTTTGCTTATTCCATCCCTTCATTTATTTCCATTTATATAGAAGTCAAAAATTGAAAGCATCCTAGCTTCCTTAAAAGTTTGATTGTATAATGAATACAAGATTGCTTTCTTATGAGCATAAACTTGGTAGGCCAATAGTTGTTTAGATATCCTCTCATTCGAGTATAAGAAGTTTTTGGTTGGAGCTTAGACTTTTGGAGACTTATGGGGTTATCATAAGTGATCGGGAATGGATATATCTTCAGAGCTGTTGAATTGATGGAGCCAAGTAAAGATGAAACGGAGGATTAATTATAATTCTACTCTTTTCTTATTATTGTGATATTTTGTGTTCAAGAAATGAAAGGTGTGGGTTTGATGACCTAGAGAGTAGCCTTTAGTAATTTTATGTTGATACTGAGCTTATTAATCATTTCCGAAAGAAGCAATGCAAGCCACATGAGAAAGAGAATATTTGATTCTATATTTATACTTAATGAGAGTTCCTGAACACCTTGTATCTACATATTGGTTGCGTGCTAAAGCTTCAACACATAATATCCCAAAGTTTGTTAAGAACTGGCTGCCAGTGATTGAAGTGCTTTGAAAGAGCTACTGATTCATCCTCTGTGTTGCAATTAGTTGTCTCAACCATTGTCTACCTTTAATCTTCATGCAATATCTATTGACTTTAATTGTCTATGCACATGCTTGAGCTTCTATCCACCGGGCTGCCCTTTTATTTCAATTGTCTTCGTCTTAACCATCTATGGGAATATATTTCTCACACATCTGGTAATTTGTAAAGTTGAGTTGAGTACAGTTATCAGGGGTTTCTTTTGCTTTTATTTTACACTCTTGATTTCGACTATGTTTCATGCTGGTGACTGGTGGCATGAGCCATAATACAATGAGCTGGATGCCAAGTTTCTCAGTTGTGCTTGTGTGCCTGGCAGTTTTAATTCATTACCTGTTGAATCTGTGACCTCAGCGGGTGCATGCACTGAAGAACTACTTTACACTTTAATTATGAGTTTTAGTGCTAGTAATTCAATTTGATCTCAGTCCAAAATTCCATTTTGACAAATTTGTTAACTTCACATTGTTGCAGCCTAACTATACTGTCTTGGGAGAAGTTGATATATGTCAGCGCCAAGAGGAAAATATTACGCAAGTATCTACTGTGCTTTCAATATCAAGGATTGCTGCTAGTATCCTTCTCCGTCATTATAAATGGTGAGCTGTCCTGGTGTGTTTTGTATATGACTAAGCAAGAGGTGCAGTTGGTGCTGTATATTCATGTGCCAAGGATGAAGTTCACCTCATTTCCCATGTCCTTTAATTGTTTTGACTTTCCTTTTTTCA
Organism: Leptodermis oblonga; assembly: GCA_016801395.1. Taxonomy (NCBI): domain Eukaryota; kingdom Viridiplantae; phylum Streptophyta; class Magnoliopsida; order Gentianales; family Rubiaceae; genus Leptodermis; species Leptodermis oblonga. The sequence continues at coordinate 5,426,195 of CM028756.1, read as the reverse complement.
TTTTTTGGTGGTGGGGGGTGTTGTAAAATTCAAAACTCATGGTGATTTAGTTTATTTGTAAAACTCTTGTATTCCATCAAGATCAAAGAAAATCAAGATAATTCCACTAAGGCTCATTTTTTTAAGGTTAAAGAGACACTTCCCTCCCATGTGATTTTCAAAACTCTCACTTCTGTCCCTCGTGGTTTGGAAACGTCCAGTTACCCCCTTTGTGCTTTAGTCTTTGAACAAAAGTGTCAAATTAACAGAAGTGATCACGCTGACTGAAAAGGCCAAGATACCATAAATAATCTCTATGATTTCTTCTCAATTTTTCTCCTCTCAAACATCCAAATCCTTGTCCATCAGTCCTATGCTTCGTGCCAGCAATGGCAGGCCAAACCCTAAGGTCTACTTGCAAGATAATGGTGAAGTAATTGTGAATCACAATGGTGTCACTGGTCTTTGACATAAGATTGCAAGTGGTGCCAATGCTATTTATTTAATGAACCAATTCGAAGATTAAAGGAAGTGTGAACTTAGTGGTGGTTTGTTTTAGCTGTTTGAATATAATTCTTTTGATAAGAATGGACATTGAACATATTGAGGGCGTCGGTGTTGGTGTCTTAGGGGTTGTCTGGGATGTCTTAATAGGCTCTGCTTTCTGGAATTTTCTATTGAATGTGCTTTAATTTTCCTTGAGAACTTATTTTCAAGTATGAATCATACTGTTTGAAGCTGCTACTAATTTTTTCATTTATGGAGGTGAACACGTATTGCTCTTGATAAAGTAAAGTGTATTTTAGTAAAAGAAACTGTGACACGGTGACACCATTAAAAGTAAAGCATCACTTGTGTTTTAAGCATGCATGGCTTACTGATGTTCAATGATTTCCATCATTTTGATGGTTGAAACTAAAGCACGAGCGGGGAAAGTGTCTTTTGCTAGTTTTTCCAATTGATGACCATGAAGGTTTTATTGATGTTTCTATCTCAGAATATTATGTGGGTTTTTGGCAGATCAAACAGAAATGAATGAAAGAAGCTGCACGTGATAATTTTTAACTGCAAAATCACTCCGAATTTCTAGTTGAGTGTGGTATAAAAAACTATTGAGGGTGCAAACTGGAATAAGTCCAAAGGAAAAGCTCCCTAAAACCTGAAAAAATAGTTGGTGACAAGTTTGTATAAGATTTTACTCCGCGGCTTTTGTATGGTAAAACATTAGCCTTGCATGGGAAAACATTTAATGAAGAAATTGGAAGAACTTCAAGAACTTTGTTTCTAGTTGTCGGATCTTGCTTCCTGATTTCTTTGGGATTTGTGGCCAATTCATGCTATTTTGTTGTTTTTCTGGTTAGATTCTTATGATTCACTTTGTTGCATTAACATTCTAGAGAAGACTAACTACGTGTTCATTGACAGGAGTGTCAGTAAAGTAAATGATGAGTGGTTTGCAGATGAAGAGAAGGTTCGAAGGCTCGTTGGCTTGTTGGAGTATCCTGTCCCACTTCCGGATGACAAAGAGGTGCTAGCCGTTTCTGTTTTTTCCTGGAATTTTGTATATACACATCCTTTGTAAAGTGCTCACAGATACAGATGTTATTTCTAGATAATTTTTTCTGCGTGACAGTTCCCAGGCTTTGTGAGTTGTTTTTTTAATTTAGATGATAACGTCTTTACATAAATCTGTTAACTTATTGTGGTTCTTCTTTTCCTTCAGATTACGTGTGGAATCTGCTTTGATATGTATCCGTGTGATATGATGACTTCTGCGGCATGTGGTCATCCTTTTTGTGTCACGTGTTGGCAAGGTTTGTTTTTGCAAACTTTGCTTTTGATTTGTCTTCTAGGAAACAAATAGCTTTAAGAAGGAAATGTAGAACATTCTCTTACGTAGCACTTTGACTTGGTTTCATGTTCTGCCTTTTTTTCAAAGGTTTGGTTATATTTCAATTGCTTAAGATGGTACATCGTACTCCATATTGCAAAGTTGATATATATATATATGTGTGTGTGTGTGTATATATATATATATATTTTTTTTTTCCCAAGTAGTGAAGGGAAGCAAATCTTTGGTGAAATGACCAGACTTGGAAACCAGTATTTCCTTACCTTTCCTAGTATTGGACGGTTAATTCTGCGTTCAAAATGGGAATTGTTCCAACAGGTAGGGGGTGGGTTAGATTAGATCCGGATCACTCTCAACTACCCAACAAATCCGTGAAAACTACCAAGACAGTCCTTGATTCTCTATCTGGAAAAGTCACCAAAAAAAGGCACCCAATTTACTAACCTCCGGATACATTTCCACCCTTTCAAAAACCGGGATCAGCTCAATGGTTTGATTAAATATATATATATATTTATATTTTGTTTTATGATTTGTATTTTATTACTTATATAATCTCAATTTTGAGCCATAAGACATTAGTTTCTTTGTTTTTTCAAGCTATTGAAGTATTATTCATTTATATTATTTTGTAGAATTTTAACGTTTCACATTCATTTGTTTTAAATGTTTATTAAATGTAATTTCATTAATAATTTGTAAAACTTTATATGTTTTATGAATCTTGTTTTTCAAAAAGTATTCTATTGTTCCATTTTTTTTCATCCTTATTATATTGTAATGTTTTTTATTGTAGAACTAAGAAATTAAAATTACATATAAGATATAAGAAATAATAATTTAATTGAAAATATAAGAAACTAAGTTTGTAGAGTAAATAGTTGAACTGAAAAGAGAGAGAGAGATATTGTAAAGTGTGAGATAACAGTTTAAAATTTTGAACTGATGGAGAAATCGTAAGAAACGTTCAAAATTTTCTTCATTTTTTCACTTCTTGAAAAGATTCAAACCGGGAAAAAACCGCCGGAATTCAGAACTGTAACTGGGATGGGAGCGGAACCGGTTCATGAACTGGAACCACCGGCTCATGAACCGGTTTGAAAATGTCCCCCCTAAGGTTCGGTTTAGGGCTGCCCCTCCTGTGAATGTGGTCCACCATTTCGTGAGTCGGAATCATGTCTAGTTGAGATGGATATGTGGAGATTAGGTTGGATAGAATAAGTGATGCTCAGTATTAGAAAGAAAGCAGAAGTAGCTTCAATTGATGAAAAATGAGAGGAACACACCTGAAATGGTTTGAACATGTGCATAGGAGACCTTTAGACACTCTAGTACGAAGGAAGAGAAACATGCCTAAAATGTTATTTTTACTATTTTTATTTTGCTTTTCCTGACAGATTCTGTCTGATTTTGTACAATCCTGACTGATCCTGAAGCTATTCCACTGTATAATATGATTCGGAGTTATCCAGGAGCAATTTTGTATATCCATATTGTAGGGTCATACGATCCACTATTTTGGAAAAACATTTGTGGATACTTATTTTTCATTTTTTGACCTCAGTTCCAAACCATAAAATGGTGAGGAATTAAGTGGCAGATATTTTCTGGAAATTGAATATAAGCACTGTGCTCCCTTGGATCTCTTGCCTTAACTTCTCTTGGCTACAGGATATATGAGCTCATCAATAAATGATGGTCCTGGATGCTTGATGTTGAGATGTCCTGATCCGTCCTGTTGTGCTGCTGTTGGTCAAGATATGATAAATTCTTTGGCTCTTAGGGGGGATAAAGAGAAGTACAAACGCTACTTCCGTAGATCCTTCATTGAAGACAATAGAAAGGTAACTAGAGACAGACTTTATGGGACACGGAATTCATATTTGCTTAATAACAGTGAAAAGTTTTACTGACAAATGTAAGAGTTAAGTGCAATTACTACTGATTGGGTTTCTTTGCACTAGATTAGCGAATGTATATGGAATCAAGCTCCTTGCATAAGTTTTCAGTCCTGGTCCTTATCTGGGGTGCTCTTTTTTTCTCTCTCTCTCTCTTGGTTTGTGACTTTGGGTGGGAAGTGCATTCATGACTATGTGAAGTACACGGTAGAGTTGGTCTTAATACTATGGAAGCAATACAAGTACATCAATTGTGTACTAGCATTCAGGTTTTTAATAGGATCTCTGTATTATGATTGCTGGCAGCAAGGTGCCTGTATTGTTTTAAGATCACTAATGTCAATGAACTCACTTCCTTCACATCATCAGACACTGGAGCTTTTAATCTGCTCATTCCTTATGATGTCATTTGGCTGAGGCCATAATTTTCTTCCAAGGTTCTCCAACCCTGCTAAATTTGTATATTTAATCAGGTCTGTGTGGAGATCATGTGAAATCGTTTAAAGATCTCCAATTATGACATCAGTCAAGGTTGATCTGGGTTTATGTTGTCTCTCGTGGCTCTGACTCTTGAGTATAAGCTGCTTTAACACGGAAAAGTACAAATTTCTGATAGGATCACCATATAACCTTTCTGATAAATGCGCACTAAACTTAACCAATATCATTTCTCTTCTCCCATTTTTGGTATAAAATTTCTGTCATTATTAGCCACTACATTTACTGCACTTGGGTATTTTTGAAACACAGTTTTGCAATATTTGTTTTTCATTTTCAGCTTTTTAAGTCTGACGATTTTTCTTGTGTCATCTGTAGACAAAATGGTGTCCTGCACCAGGTTGTGAATATGCTGTTGATTTTATTGTTGGAAGTGGAAGCTATGATGTGAATTGCCGCTGTTCATATAGCTTTTGTTGGAATGTAAGCTTCATATATTCATTTTTAGTTGAACATAGATGTATAAAATAGATGTCCTTGTCTATCCGGGTTTTCTTCTTTTATTTTGCATATAGAGTCAGCAGTTTCTTTTGCTACAGCAATTGTCTTACTAAATGTGATCTTGCAGTGTACAGAGGAAGCCCACCGGCCTGTTGATTGTGGGACTGTTAGCAAATGGATTTTGAAGAATAGTGCTGAGTCTGAAAATATGAACTGGTATTGAACTTCTTATCATATCGTTGAGATGTTCATCTGCTGTTTATTTTTGTCTTGAGCAAGTGAAGTATACCTCCCTTGCGGTTTGAGTTATGGACAATACCTCGTGGTTTTGAAATTCCCAGAAAACCCCCCTATGATTTGAACAAGTATCTTGAAAACTAACAGATTTTTACAAAGTTCGGTAGTGAATTTCTGACTAACACACCCTCAACGTCAGCATTAATATTCAATGAGGTCATACTCCTGCAATCCCTTAAAACCAACATTGGCACATTCATTGCCGCTGCCGACCATAACTGGGATTATTATTATTATTATTTTTCCAGAAACATGATGTTTTTTACTGTGACAACCCAACATAATCTGAGTATATATGAGAAGCTCATTTATGCATGTAGAAGATTATAGCTTTATCATTTCCGTATATAGAAGACTGGTTGCCATATGAATATACTGATAGTTTGAAACTAAACTAATTTATTAGCATCAGTTTATCATATTGAAACTCTAAAATAATAGTAGTGGCAAGAAAATCATGTGAGTGATATCTTATATCTGCATACTTATTCGTATTGACAATGGCAATGTAGGCTTCTGAATTGAATCAATAAAGCTAAAGGAATGGGTTTTAGTTGATTGCCTACAACTTTTAAGGAGGCAAGGTATCATCAACAGAAAATAGTGGGGGAGAATTGTGAAGTATATCGCCCTAAGGAAAGAAGCTAGAGGAGGGTTTTCAGCTGGTATAGATTATAAATTAGGATAGACTTTGGGGGTATTTTGGTATGAAATTTTTTTTACATCACACAAAAGGCATTTTTGCTCGCTCTTTTCAGCTTGTGTACCACACTTTACATTGGTGTTATGTATTTCTGTTAGTTTTTTAAGATAGTCCAAACCATAGGGGGATTCTGGGGATTTTGTAACCATAAGGGGGTATCTGTCTAATACTTAAATCACATGGGAGGTATCTATCTTCCTTTCGTGCGCCCTTGTGTATTTAAGAACTTCAGTATGCCTAATATCAGGGATGATATGTGTCTGATCTGGTTTTTTAATCTGAGATTAAAGAAAAGTTTTTGATCTATGGAGTCAGGCACATAGTTGAAGAGAAAAAAGAAGCTTAATGTGCAAAAGTAGGATTTTTGTTATCCAGAGTTATATGGCTACCTGCAATCTTTCTAGGTTTGAAATTAGTTCCATTTGCTCTAAAACAATTTTGGTGTTGCACTAATATGATTGAATGTCTCTCCAATGAGTCTGTGTTTGCTTGTATATATGTGTAAATTAACCTTAAGTAGGTCTAAAATCATTTATGGCAATGTCTTCTTTGATGGCATTGTTACAATCGCAATATAGTAAACCAAGAGCAGAGTACTGCATCATTGTCAAACAATGGTACTAGAAGTACCAATCTCATTGTTCACTTCTGATTACCAAAAAAAAAAAAAAAAAAAAAAAGGAAGGGAAAAGAAAAAGGTTCTTTGTTGTCAAATTGTCATATGTTTCTAAGTAATTGGATTGTTAGTTCAGAAGACATGAGAATTCTGTCTTTAACCATAGAGAAACTTCTCCTGCATAAGTTCTCATTTATGCAAGAAATCTTGTTGTGATGATGATTTTTCAGGATATTAGCTAATTCGAAGCCTTGTCCTAAGTGCAAGCGACCAATCGAGAAGAATCAAGGCTGTATGCATATAACATGCACACCACCTTGTAAATATGAGTTTTGCTGGTATGTTTGCTTTGTGAACATTGCAATATAGTTCTTTCTGTCCCTGCCCATTCTTTCTGCAATAAGCTAGTGTTATGGATTCAGTTTGTGCATATTTAATTTTATTACTACGCTTTAGATGTGTGTAACTATCTCAATAAGTTCCACAAAGGAAACTGGATGAAGAGAAACAGCATACTGTCTCCATTTTAGATGGTTTCATCTTGAACCCTTTCTGTTAATCACTCATAACATCTGTTAGGGTCCTTGCAGGCTCTGTTTGGGTGCATGGACAGATCATGGTGAAAGAACCGGTGGTTTTTATGCATGCAACCGCTATGAGGCAGCTAAGCAAGAGGGAGTGGTAAGATGCTCTTGCTTTTGTTGTGTTGAAAATATGGAAGTAGGACTACATAAATTATCTTTTGTGATTTATTAACATTTTTTTATGCAATGTGTTTGGTCCAGTATGATGAATCTGAAAAGCGAAGAGAGATGGCTAAGAACTCTTTAGAAAGATATACTCATTACTATGAAAGATGGGCCACTAATCAATCGGTAGGTAAAGGTTCTTGACCGTCTGCTGTTCTCTGACTAGTAGGTGTAACTTTTGTGTTGCCATGCAACTCTCTATTGGCAGAAGGAGACTAGTTATTTGTTTGTAATTTGACCGTTTAGAGGTTTTCCTGCTCACGTTTACCTTGGCATGGTTGCATTGCTGTGCGCTGAAGAATATATTCATTTAGTGAATATTCATTGATCATTATGCAGAATAGTTGGAATTGAATTCCAAAAAGTTAGTATTTGTTCTTGTAACAATATTGATGTTACTTAAGTTTGCATTCTTCATGAAATAAATCAAATGTACTTTAGAAGCATGACGTTAAGTGTAATTTTGATGGTAGTTCAAAAGCTGTGACAATAAAGTGGCAGGTATACATTTAACCACAGCAACCTATATTGTAAAGGGTCAGGAAAATTTATGGTAAAGAGCAGTGTTCCATGCAACATTTTCTTCTCTCTATGGTTATGCCAACGGCTTTTGTTTTGATCTTAACCTGGTTAGTTTTCAATCATTGTTTTAAACTTTGTTGATGTGATATTAAATTTGGTGTCAGATTGAAGCATATTCGATCTAGCAAAGGATTGCATCATATAATCATATTCACGTCATGTACCTTTGGTATTAGAAAATTTACCATGTCTTATTGTACTGGCATATTTGATCATTCTTGATACACAAAATCTTTAGTTGACTTTCAGATTTTATATGCACCTAGCTTTAACGCATAAGATCATTGAGTTTCTTTCCAAACTTGGGAACTTAAGGAATTACAAACTGATGAAAAACTCCATGTATGAGGAAGTTGCTTGTGAAATAATTTTCTGCATTTCCATTGCTATTGCCTTTTGGTGCTGTACTGCAATTCATATGGGTCTATCTCCCATCTAGTGGATAGCAGGTTGAAGTGAAGCTTGAATAAAGCACTCAATAGAGTCAATAGTAGTGGGAATACACCCTCTAGATGAAGTTGTTAGAGGACCTCTTGAATGACTTGGAAAATGAGAAGACAGGGAGGTTAATTAAAACCATCCTTTTCAATTTATTATATATATATTTCTGTTTGAGTGATGATTGAGGCAACTTCTTGAGTTAGATTAAATTGTTTCTTTTTCTAGGGTAAGCATTATTTGTTTCATATACACCCTTCTCAAAAGTCATCGCCATTTATATTTTGTGATATTTCTTATTATACGTTCACTTTGTCGCTGCTGCAGTCTAGGCAAAAAGCTCTTGCAGATCTAAACCAGATGCAAGCTGTTCACGTAAGCAAATATTTTACTGCGGATACTCTATGGCTCTCTTTTCTCTTCCCTTGGAGTCCATGCAACTTTATTCACCCACCTTTACTTTTGCAGCTTGAAAAGCTTAGTGATATACAGTGTCAGCCGGAATCACAGCTCAAGTTTATTATAGAGGCCTGGCTACAGGTAAGTTGGTAATTTCAGTGCATGAGTTCCATATATTTGTTCCACTGTGTTAAGATTTTCTTGGACTTCCCATTTGTTTTATTGCAGATAGTCGAATGTAGGCGGGTGTTAAAATGGACATATGCATATGGATTTTATTTACCGGAGCATGAACATGCGAAAAGACAGTTCTTTGAATATTTACAAGGTCTCCCCTTTCTAGGTCCTCTGGAATACTAATTAAATGGTGCTTTTCTGAGATATTGTTTTTATGGATGCTAGGTGAAGCTGAGTCAGGATTGGAAAGACTTCACCAATGTGCAGAGAAGGAACTACGAGAGTACCTCACTGCTGAGGGTCCATCAAAAGACTTCAATGAATTCCGTACCAAGCTAGCTGGACTTACCAGGTTGGATATAATATTGTCTTTTAGTATATCCTTTATCCAGAAGACAACCTAAAAATGTGGAAATGTTCGATGATTCTTGTGCAGCTTAATGAAAAGGGAGTCAAAGTAAATCTTTTGTGTATTTGGGACATATTATTGACTGCCAGTCTGCTACTACTGTGTTAGTGTCCTAGAACAATGACAGTTAGCTCAATGGCTTCTTATTCTTGCCAGTCCTGCCACCAGCCAAAACAAAAGCACCAACCTCAATTCGTTTGATCACCATACTCTGTAGTCTCCAAGTCATTCTTAAGGGCCTGTTCTTTTTGTTCTGTTTTGAAAACGATTTTTGTTTCAACAGTAAATTTAATATATTTTAATCATATTTCATCATTTTCAATACAACTTTTTACTATTCAGCATCTACTTTTTACATTTTCAATACACTTTTTACATTATAAAACTATTTCTCAAAACTTGTTTTCAAAATCGTTTTCAAAACGATGAAAAAGAACAGGCCCTAAGTTACTTTTGTTAAAGAAATAAGCCAAGAAAGTTCTATTTATTCTTCGTCAAGATAGTCATTTTACAGAGATTTCAATTGTAGACATGTGGTTCTAGGATTTACATTGTACATTGTTTATTTGTGCGGAAAGATGGCTTGTTGTGCTATTTATTTTGGCGTTACTTACCGATCTTAGACCTATATCCCTGTGCTTTCCTGTGTCCTTGGCTCTTTATGTTGAGCCAGTCGTGTCCTCCTTCATGTTGTTATTTATGATCCAACTATGTTTTCTCTTCCTAATGCCTTTTAATATTAGTTTTAATATCCAACTTTGTTGTATATTACCCATTCTGCTTGTAAAATTTTGTTCAACGTGTATTTAATCCCACTGCAGTGTGACGCGCAATTACTTTGAGAATTTGGTCCGTGCTTTAGAAAATGGTCTTTCCGATGTGGACTCTCACGGCGCCTGCAGCAGGGCAGCTAGCTCAAAAAGTTTGGGAAGTGGGAGCAAGGCTAGAGGAATCAGGGGCAAAGGAACTGCATCCAGGTCAAGTGGTTCAAGGAACATTGATGATTCTGGCCACTGGTCATGTGAATACTGCACGTTCGCCAACGTGAGGTCAGCCGCCATATGCCAAATGTGCCAGCGACGTCGTTAAACCTGATCTTCAGTGTCTTGGATATGGAAAATCTGGGAATGGCCAATTGCCAAAATGGAGCTGCTGTTAGAATCAATAAAGGCAGTATTGGTCATTTGGTTGATCAAATCTCTGTGCAGAGGAGGAGGAGATTGGAGGAACCCTCCCTTGGAAAGGGGTTATTGAATTGTATATATCTCTGGTTTGTGCGTAATGTAATCTTGTACCCTTTGTAACTTTATTCCAAGATCCATGGGATCTTTTTGCTTTCGAAGAACATAATTAGACAAAAGCTAGGCTGTTATTTATATTTTAAAAGGGTGTTGTGTTGGTATGGTAACAACCCCTTTGTATCCAGATGAATACAGTAACATTTATTGATTTTATTTTATTTTTTAATTGAAAGTGTTGGGTTTGTAAATATACTTCTGCTTTTGATATTCATATTCCTGTCTTTGTTCACAAAGGGACTTTCACATCCCTACAATCTGAAACAACACATACCAAAACTGTTGTGTTAACATCATCTCTACTACGCCGGCTGGAAACCAACTGTTCCAGCGCGAAAAGCTGACCGTAACTTTGTCATAGTCAGGCCAATAATTGAAAACTCCAACCCAGATTTTGGAGGTTGCTCAGTGTGAGTAAATGATGCCAGTTGAGATCGGAATCCTGTACCTTCATCTTCACTTTGGGGAACACCGCGGATTCGGGCTCTCAGGAGTGCGAGTGAAAGCTCAACCAGGAGCCGAGGAACACGATGCAGGACAAGGACTTTCTTTCAAGTGGTTTGCCGCCAAACTGCCATCCCTGCCTAGAAAACCTGGGCTGACTATAAAATCATCTGTACCAGTAGGTTTAGTATGCCAAAACTACATTGTTATAGGAAAAATGGGAATTGACTTGTTGATGCTGCCAATCAAATGCTCCCAGTTCTATACACAGTATAAGCCATCAGCAAAGGAATTGAGAAGCTATAGATAGGGCAATGAATAATAGGATTCATCTCAAATGCTTTCACAAGAGCTCTACAACTCTGCACAAAAGAAGCGAAAGTGAACACCATTTACCATTAGAACACTTTGACTGTATCGTGGCGAAAATAAATAATATCAGAAACTCGGTTTCAAGACATGGAACTCCTAAGCTAGCTATGGCCATATTCGAATTAAAATATACACGTCTGGTACTTAATTATAAATTGATTCACTAGCTTAAAAGTTACCTCCAGATATGGATTTTAACATAAAACTGGTGCAAACCATTTTTGTGTGCTTGATATCAGTGGAAACTTAAGGCAAAACTGCTCAGTCTCATTCCATCAGATGGTCAGATAAGAATAAGATAAATAAACATATCACACATCAGTGTCGTGAAAACTTTATATACGAGAGGAAGACTGTTGCATCTAGCAGAATGGAGTAATCAAAACAGACCTCAACTGATTGCGTTAAAGTTTCTATTAGACTTCATAACAATACTGAAAAATAATTAAAACGGAAAGATAAATAGTTGGTCAAGGAAACTTGCCTTAAAATGCTTCCACCAAATTGCCAAAGTAATCACCAGGAGAACTTTTCTCTTCCATCGGTTCAGAAGAAAGAACTTTAATCTACTATTAATCCCATGAGTAGATGGATCAGATTCCCTTATTTCAGATTGATTATCATCTTCTTTCTTCCCTGAGATTGAAAGACGATAATCATGATACATTCCCCTTTCAGCAGCCAACGCCATAATGACCAAAGTTGCAGGAAAGATAACAAAAACTAGGTGGGGAATAACAACCACCATTACATCTGGAAATCCAAGGAATTCTATATTTCCCTGTTCGTTAGGAACCAAAACCCAGCCTCTGTATGTCATGTATCCCCATTGACTACCATCAGCAGAAACTCGGCCATAAAACCACGGGCACAATATGAGATAAAACAAGTAACACACCAAACAGCCCCATACAATAGGAACATTATATAGCTCCGTAAAAACCCATGCGAGACAATTTATGAATCCTTTTCTGGAAATGTAATGCTTATAAGTGTATTTCTTCACTGAAAGAGAAAGTAAAACTTTTGGAAAAAGAATGGTGGAGAGAATAACAAAATATAAGGACCAGAATATTGGATAATACAGGGCTGACCATTGACAACCCATTACCATAAACTCTGTCCATCTCCATGAAAGTTTCGCATGAAGACCGCCTACAGAGAAGGGCCGCATTTCACTCAAAGTTGATCTACCCAAATCATCAGTTGCCTCTATTTGTAGCAAATATCTTTCAGGAGAAGGATCTTCAAACGCTGCAAATTGCCAGGGGGCAGAGTATAAATCTGCCCTAGAGGAGGTACTCTCCACCTTTTGCAGAGAAGTTTCAAAGACCGAAATAAGATATCCAGGTCTTGAGTCATAAATCCTAGCCTCAACTGACACAATTGGGGATGCAGAAAAGACCATAGCTCTGATATTCTCATAAAATGAAGGGTTCACCGACTTACACTTTTCTTGGTAATATGATGTTTCTGTAAATCGCGAATCTAGTGGAAATGTTGGTAATACAATAGACTTATTAGCCCCCAACTTAAAGTCAACATCAACAAACGAAATATGACCTCTATCAATGGCTAAAACACGCATGGATCTACTCTTTCTCCAATCACCCATTTCCAATTCCCAGAATTGTTCCACCGGTTCAACTTGATTGGAACAATTTCTTATGTTAGAAGGTCTATTTGCATCAAACTGGATCAACTTATGGAAATACAAATGGCGATAACTGGATTCATGATGCCGCTTTAAATTCTTGCCAAACCTCGTATGCAGATGGCCACAAAGGTATGCGGACAAGGAATGTGATAAAAATACATCCTTCAATGTCTTTCCAGATGGTGAGGTTGCTGAAAAAGAAAGAGGAAAATGGCCGAAGGCAATCTTTGTCATTGGTTCTGCAGATTGAGAATCCCACTGAGAGAGCGCAGAACTTAGTTGATTTAAGAACTGATCAGTTGGATGGCCAAATAAATTAGTTGGGCCTCGTAATCCAGGATATGTAGTGCTGTCAAACTCAACAAAAAGAAGCTTTCTTTCCCCAGTCTGGATCATTGAAACATCGTGAAAGTTATGACAATGCAATAAAAGCCAATAATTTGTAGCGTGTTTCAATGGCATACCAAACTGATGTCAGAATTAACCAGCCAAAAACAATACCAACGACAGAGAAAATCATACAAATAAATAAACAGAACTATTAAATGAAGTTGACATACAGAAAATAAAGAAACAGTAGGAAAGAAAAAAAAATTAAAATAAAAAAATCATCTCCATTGTTGGGATCAGTTAAAAAAATCTTTAACACTAAGGATACGAAAAAAAGTTTTCCCTTTGAAGTCTGATATTAGTAAAACAGGTCCAGAACTTAGAAACTTACCAACACCTGAAAAGGTAAATTACACAAATCTAGACTTAGATATCCACAGCCTCCAAAATTCCTATATATATCTATTGAACACTTTATGTTCAACAGGAAGCAACTGCAACATGAATGTATACAAGCCTATCATCCACAAGAAAAATGACGAAATACTCCATACAGGCTACAGAATACAAACTGATTGAGCAAGAAACAGAAAAACTACCTGAATAACGATGGAATTAACCAGCCCATTTCTCCTTTGTTGGCCATTGAGGCTATAAACAGAGAAGAAATCAGAAGAGCCACCCAAGGATGATACACCAAAATTATCGTGGTTTCCTCTAAGATCATAAAAGATGCTCTTGTTAAGTCCACTTCTCTTAACAACGTCTTCCATGACTTTCTGGTACTCAATCCACTCTTCTTCGTCTTGCTTCATTGTCAGCAAGTCTTTGCTTTTCCCATCTGGTACAATTCAAAACCCATCATCATTATCGGCTCGAAAACAAACGCACACAAGAAATAAAATCGCAGATATAAGAAATTTAAATCAAAATTAAGACATAAAAAGGTTTGGGAATCAAGAAGTTTACCAGTGAGATCACCAGTAATAAGGACCAGAGAAGGGTTGATCACGGATAGTACAGGCCCGGCAATCGCCTTGAAATCCTGTGCCCTTTCGGGATGGTGTACGCTGAAGTGAAGATCGGAGAATTGCACCACCCAGACCACATCCTCTGGTCCGCTCTTCACTTCCATCGACTCCACTTTGGGTATCCCCTTCAAATTGTGGGTTTCAGTCGGATTCTTGGAAGAATAACAATGCCGAGGGATGGAGCATAAAAGGAAAATCAACACAGTTTGGATGCTGATGATCCCCATTGTTTTCCAATCTCCAACTGGAGCCGATTTTTCCAGGATACACGCTTCTTTAAGTGAAGAGGAGTTTCACTGTTTGAGGTGGGGTTCAGCAAACTTTTGCAATTTTAGTCCTTTCAGCCCTCAACACTTCACTATTCTTGGCAAACTCTTTGAAACCATTTTTTGTTACTTTTGAAATACACCATTCATATGCCTTCTTTGAATTTCAAGGGATATTTTTAATTTTTCAAACATATTTATAAACAGTGTAATATATTCAATGTCTAAATTGATGTACATATCAATTAAGGTAGGAGTACATGATTTTATTTTATTTTTAATTCAACATATTTTACAACGGTAAATTTAATATATTATAATCAGTTTTTATATTTTTTAATACAATTTTTTACTATTCAGCTATACTTTTTTATATTTTTAATATAATTTTTACATTATAAAACTATTTTCAAACCCATAAAAAAGAACATGCCCTTAGTTAATATAGAGTTTCTGTTTTAATTTTTAATTTAGCGTTAGTAAGAATGATGTCGTTCTGAGAAGGTTCCGGGAAGTTTCTGCAAAGGACGAAAGTAGTGTATATGTACCAGACGAATCATTTATGCTGATTATGTTATTGGATGATATCTTTCCTCTATAGAATTTCTCTCTTCGCACCTATTTTATTACTTCTTTCTTTCTGCTTTATTTTTTCCCTTTGAATTATTACAATTTTTGGAAATTAATTCTCAGAAGCACAATCTAACATGTTTACGTAAGGCCCAATAGTGTAGAGATATACTCGCACCAAGGTCAGTATTGGGCCTAGAGAAAGGGTTCACTTCCAATTTATTATGTATGTAAGTCCAATAGTGAAATAATGTAATTTAATTAATACATGTGTTCTATTATTAAAAGAGTTTATTTTAAAAATATTTTTATTTTAATAAAAGATCCAATTTTTAAATTTTTTACTCTTCCTACATTTACGAATATAATTATGTATGATTTACAATTAGTTCAATAAGTAAGGATATAAATAGAATTCAAATTAGCTATTTTAGATATTGTACCTTGACACTCATAATAAATTGTACATTGATTAAAATAAACTTTTCTAATGGAACACAAAAAGTACAAAAACTTATACGAAACGGATTCATATATGCGATTAATGGTGATTTGCGCTAATGACTCGCATAGTTAATAGTTAATACCCATAAGTATGTACGTGTTAAATTTGAGACGGTTATTTTTAAATCGAAAAGGTAATACCTATACAAAAGTAATATTTGTAAGTTTGAGAGTAAGATCGACTTAGGCAATGTGTAAAAATAATTTTTCTATTTTTTGTTCTTATTCTCTCTAATTTCACATTGAATTTACGGAATTTTCAAAATTAAACTCCATTAGTTATACATTATTTTATTTTACGGGCCTAATTTTTATAATTAGCACATAACCCCTAAAATATTTGATACTGCCTTTGAGGGTGTACTCTTGAACCGAAAGTAATACATGCACGTAAGTAATATGGGTGATACGTACTCTTCATATATATTTGATAGTGTGCACGGCTCTTGTAATATTTGTACAATATTATTCTTGAACCACGAGTGATACCAAGTAACATGATACTCTTCAAGTTGACAGTATTACTCTTGTGCAATGTGGCTCCGCCACATTGAGCTTTGGTGGGGTAATTGCCCCACCTCAATTTTTTAAAAACACACTTATTATAGTAAAATTTAAGAGGTTTTCAATAATTGCCCCACCTGAAATTAGAAAAACTTGGAGCAAAGTTGAAATTGCCGATATTTTATCATGCCATAAAAATATTATTGGCCGAAATATTTTGCCCTACCTGACCTCAGGGGCCTTGCTCCGCCACTGATCTTGTGATGATGGTGCAATGTTACTCTTGAACTATAAGTCATACCCGTAAGTAACACAAGTGATACTATTCAATTTGACGTGTGACTCTTGCGATACTTGTACAGTGTTATAATCTTGTACAAAAAATGATACTTGTAAGTAACACGGGTGGTACTCTCTAATTCTCTAAATTTGACTGTGTTATTCTTGAACCAAAAATTGATATCCAAAAATGTGACTATAAAAACCAAAACAACAAAAAAAAAAAAAAATGAAAGAAAGTAGATTTGATAAGAATACGTGCGTATTGCTCGCATATGTGCAATGACAGAGCCAAAACTAAATATCATGTGAGATTCAACAATACAAAACAGAAAAACAAGGGCGGTTTCTGGAGACGGTGGCTGACATGCATGGTAGGATTTTGCAGGAATGGAAAAAGAATTCAAAACTAACACTACCCTTCCACTACCGGTGGAAGGGGAGGCGGCAGTGCCGACTCGCCTTCCCCTAAATCCACGACTGACTGCATATATATATATATATATATATATATATGTATGTATGTATCCGTTGCACAGGAAATAGGGTAGTTGGCGGGATGACTCAAGTCCATTACGGATGAATCGATCATGCATGAATCCATCTGAAATAAATAATAACCGTAAGAGGATCCTGGATTGGGTTGTAAGTTTCAGCCAAATTCATGTGCATTAGGGCGCCATGGATATTGCAAATGAGACGAAGAGTATGTACTTTAATTAAGGCACACGCGACCACATTCATCACATGCATGCAGATGCAGATGCAGTCAGTCCTATTCCTATGTATGCCATTTCCCAGGGGAACACAAACATAGGCTTAATTAGGAGTTGGGAACTGATCACAATACTATAAAATGGTTCCAACTTAATAGCAGAAGTACTTTAATCAATCTAACTTAGTTCTACATGTAAGAGATCGAATAAGATAAAAGTGTTCCACGTATATAATACATATACATGCATGCATTCCGTTATAAAATCATTCAGTCATTTAATAATTAATTAATTTTTCAATGACATGATAAATTATTATGATCAAATGACTGAATGATCCCGTAACAAAAGTTAATATTTTCTCAAATATATGCGTGTAATTAAATAAGGCGATGCAATGCAAGATTACGAACTTCAAGAAATCCATAGGTTTTTCTATATGTTTTTTGTCTCTGTTCAACGAAAGAAAACAGAAGGGATTGGGAGGTTTGAAAGTCCAAGTCAAAAGGGTTTGAATCCCCGTGGTTTAATTTATGTTCCCTGTCCTCTAGGTGTTAGGGTTTTACAGAGAAGAATGAGGATTCCAAGGGCATTGTAAGCTTATGAGAGATGATACGCATACGCATGGGGTATCCTATCCTCTCCTTTTTCTTTTCGGCTAAATTACATATGACTTAGCCCAAATCCCACTGTCTCCTTCGCTAGCTCGTGCCATGCAAAACCCTAGTTTTTGCTGACCGCCAAAACACAAATTAAAGTGTGTTGATCCTATTATATTTAGGATTGGTATTAAAACGAGGCAACAGTGGTCATTTGGATGTATACATTTACTCTGTCAAGAATACAAGAATATTAGAATTTGAACCTCAGCAACAATTAAAAGCTAGCATTACCAGCCATTTTTAATTCCCATTTATTCATGAATTTCTTATCTTCTCAGAATTAAAATTCCCTTTGAGAAGAAGGGTTAGTTAAATTTAGCCCTGCGAAGTTGCATACACTGCAAAAGAGAAGGGGACTGGCAGGTAACTAGTTACTAGTTCAACCTAGTACCAGAGAAATCGTTGATTCGCAAAACTAGTATAGCGTCAAACTATCGCTTGATGAATTGTGACCGAACGACTCTGAATCACAATTTGGGGTTAAAATGAATCTTGCCACCCGACTCACTCTTTTGTTAATGATCTTTTTAATGGAAAGCTAGCAAGTACTAGTATATATTGCAACTATATCATTATCTACACAATATATATATATATATACACTCACTGTATATGACAGCAAAATAATTAATAATTGAATATATATTATAAATTAATAGTAGTAAAGTAAGAGTGGTAGTAAAGCAAAGAGATGAATTGTTCCAAGAAGGCACGGGTGCTCCGCCGATTTCTCCAAGGCAAATCCCAGTTCCCACAAACAATATTGCCTTCCTCTGTTCACGTACTCTCGAATTCTGTCTCTTTTTGTGTAAGAATTAGTATGAATCATTACTTAATATTTGGAGTAGTACTTTTGTTTATAGTAATTTAATTTGTTTGTTTAGAGTGGGTTAGACCGGTCTCTCCTTGTGCATCGCTTCTCGTGCGACACATGACCGGAAGTGATGCTTCTTGTACTCTTTTGCATGCCAATATCTTACTTAATTAACTATTCCTTCTATAATTATCACACTATATATTTTGTTTGTTTGTTTCTATGCATTGATGTGGATTTGCTCCTTCACTTGTTTATATTTATATGGTCCCAAATGGTTGAGAGTTTTCACTAAGATACGTGACCACTCTTTATTGATCAATAACATTGTAAAATCTTGTATCTGATGCATTCTACGATACACGTATTGAATTTAGATTTTGATGCATTGACTATAATTGCTAAGATAACGTGTATATTATCTTATATATATTGTGTTTCGTATTCAATCTATAATGTATTGAGAGTAGTTAGTGATATACACCGTTATAAGTCTAATAATGTACATACTTATGTATCGCGTATATCATCTGATGTAGTGAGTAATTAATTTAGCTTATAATGTATTGAGCTTTTGTGCTAATATATCACGATTATGTTAAAACAACAAGTTTAATTCGTAGTAAAAAAAATACGCATATCAATTTTAAAGGTTAAAGTATCGTCTGTTGGACAGTCGGACATGAGACTCTTTAGACTTATATACTCCCTCCGTCCAAAATAAAGAGTCATGTTTGTGAGGACCCTAAAATTTTGAGCTAGAAATAGTAACATATTAAGGGTAAAATAGACATTTAGCTTGCTCTTAAACTACGGGAACCATAATAATTAAGTGCTTGATTGATTGCCTAAGTGATTGTTTAATTGATTGTGTGATTAATTGCTTAAATTGATTGCTTGATTTATTTCTAGATTGATTGCCTAATTGATTGCTAGAATTAATCCCTGATTGGTAGTTAATAGAGAAGTGATAATTACGTAAAGTGAAACAAGGAAAGGGAGATAAGCATAAAAGGAATGAGTCTGGAAAATCGCGTCGTACGAGTTTCCAACCGAGTCGGACAGAAACTCAGATAGCGGAAGAATTCGAAAGGAAAGGAATTCGCGAAATTAGCCCATGCGAGTTACCGTCCGAGTCGGAAGAGTATTCGGACAGAAGAAAACAGAAACGGGAAACGAAATCTTTAATTAAGGAATCTGGAATCACAATCGATTCGGTAGAAGGAATTAATCTTACCATGTTTAAAGAAGAATCTGATCTTCCATAACCTATAGGATGCCTATAAATACATCCTTAATATTAAGAATTAAACATTTACAAACACTTAGAAAAAAGGTTAAAGAAGCCGTAAAGTGCAGTGCCGCCGCCGTCGACGAACCGCTGCCATGCCGCCTCCTTGAAGTCTTTAAGTTCGTGGTATTCGTAGGACCTCATGTTGAGTGTTTGATTTGGGATTAGAATCGAAATACAGAATTAAAAGTATGAACACATAGGAAAACTTGAATAACAAGTAATTAAGAAATTCGTGTTAAGTAATGTATAGAAAGCATGTTTAGGATGTTGGTTGAATTACTTACATATTATTATGCTTAGGATGCATGCCTCTAGATTTTTATAACCTGTAATGCTTTAGATCTGAAAACCAAAATCTGAAAATATGCATGTTTTAAAATTAGTGTTCCGAGCCTAGTTCGGGACGAATTTTAATATAGTTAAAGTACTTGTATTCGCATAATTTAAGTTCCTACCGATAGCCTGTATGTTAGAGTATAAATCTATGTCTTTGGAATGGATTAAAACCGATTAGGAACCAGTTTAAACCAACCCCGAAAATGGTACCCCGAACCAGTAGTTTCTGAAAAATTGAACCAGCCATCCGATTTTCCATCTGAGTCGGACAGACACTCAGACGAGACCCAGAAAGCCTTTTCTTGAATTTTAAACCTGAAAACTTGAAGAACACAAAACCCAGGTGCAAGATTCCAGTCGAGTCGAACAGAAACTTGGACACAGCCCAGAACCGAAAATTTGCCTTATTTTTCTGAAATTGGTTTTAGACCAAAAGTTTACCTTATTTTCAAAAGTGACCAGAAGTTTACACTATTTTTAAAAGTGACCAAAAGCTTACCTTATTTTCAAAATTGACCAAAAGAAAATTGAGAAAGACCTTTTACTTAAGACTTGACCTATTGACCTTGATCTTTGACCTAGTTGACCTAAAGTCAAAGTCAAACCTAGTTAACCTAAAGTTAAAGTCAAACTTTAGTAACTCACGCTAGAACGCTCACTTTGTAGGAGTTGACCGTTGACCGCAAATCGATTTAGCCAACTGTCGTCGTGCTCTCACCTACGAAAGGTGAGAGATTACTCGCTATTTTCATAAGACTTAATTGGACTATCTAATTAGTAATTGTGTGTAACAATATCTACTTGCTTGCTTGATTTTCTAAAGAGGTTTTCCCACACCTCACCACTTGCCTATTTTAAATACAACTTATTGCTAAATGTGTATACGTGTTGCTTAACATAATGTTGCTATGATTGATTATGTTATGCCATGCTTGACTTGACTTGACTTGAATGTATGTGACTTGCCATGATTAATTGAAGGCCTATGAATATATGCACCTATATATGAAAGTATGACATAGTAGCCATGAAGGGTGGTGCCTTCGCAGGGTTGATTACATGTTATCTAGGATTGCATAATTGCCTCTAGAGATGTATGCCCATGAACACATACAAACATCTTGCATCGGCCAAGAAAGGACTAGGCCCGTCCCAGGATTATGACATTTAGGATTTGCATGATTGCCTCTTGAAATGTATGAAGCATGCTAGAGTTTGTCATGATCACCTTAGCGTGAAATAGGTCATAAGGACCTACCTGAAAAGACTTGGGCACCGAGTCTTCCCGCTTGACTAGATAATAGTTGCTTGCCCGCTATGTAGGGCTTATCGATGAAAGGCGTGTCGCTGGGAGCTGACACTTCTTCTAAATGAGAGGAACACCCGTTTTGGCCCAATTTGGAAAAAGGCCAAGGATCCAAAAACTCCGCCATCAAGCATACCCGGTTCTACCGATACGACTGCCGTAGGGCGATGTACTTTGCAAACCATCACACAAGAACAACCCGATACGTGAATAGATTTCGACTTAGCTTTAATATGAGAAAGCTAGACTGTGCTATCTGCCTGCTAGGAGTCTAGTGACTCAAATGTGCTGCATATGAATGTTGTATCTGTGCGGTCATGCCTACATTAGTATTTGCTATATGCTTGCCTATACTACATGACTGCTTGACTTGATTTACGTGCTCAACTTACTCGACTTGCATGACTTGTTTACCTGTTTTCCATGCATGCCTATAATTTCGCTGTTATATAGATATATGCATGACTTTTTACTCGCTTACTTAGCCTGTTATTTAAAGATTTACGTTGGGAATTTTCCTAAGGAAACCCGAGATCTCTCACTGAGCTTAGTGAAGCTCACTCCTTTCCGTCTTATTATTTTACAGGGGCTTGACTTGAGTGACGATAGAGGTAAGGCCGATGGGCTTGAACGAAAGCAATAAAGACAAGAACTCTGTAATAGTTAGACTAAGTAAAATTATGGTTTTGGGAGGATAATTTGGTCTATAACTGTCCTTAGATTTTATCTTTATTTTTTCGCTACCATGAACTGCTAGGGTAATAAATACAGTTTTATGATAATTCTTATTTCGATTTTATACAATATATATATATATATATATCTCAATTTATCAAATGCTTAAATATTATAAACACCCATGTGTTTATAAGGGAGTTTAACATTTTGCCCCCCCCCTATGTCCTTTTAATAAGTCTTTTGCCCCCCCCCCCCCCCCCCCCCCCTCCTCCCCCCTCCTGACCATAAGTCAAAGCTTTATATGTAATTTAGTGACTTTTATACCTCTCATTTATTAAGTATTATATTTTTGAACAAAAATACTCAAAACTATTAAACATTAATATGATATGATTTACTCATTTTAAATTTATTTATAATCACATATTGATTCAACGAGAAAAGTCCAACTACATATACTAATATACACAAACCAGTCAGTCAGTCCTACGCTATAGCTACCTGGAAATTAAGCAATTAAATTAAATATTGCTTATTTCTCATTAATTATTGTCTTCAAATAAAATCAGTGACCCAATATTGAAAGAAGATACTAGTAAGAGTAGTATTGGGTAAGATTAAATTTTGTTATAAAATTATTTACAGAATCATTAAGTTATTTGATAATAACTGAATGATCACGTAACGTAACAAAACTCGATACACACACACATATATAAATTAGTTGATATATTTACATTACGTTACATAAAGGTATTGTTGGTTATTATAATCAATTTGAAGGGAGTGAGTGAGGGTCACGATGGAGAAGAAGCAAGCATAAATAATAAATGGGGAGGAGGAGGAATCATATCATATTATAAGTTAGCATATCAACATATGAGGAATCATATATTTTTCAGTTGTGTTTATGATAGGGTTAATTACGCAAAACCCCCTGTGGTTTGTGAAAGTATACGATGACCCCCCTATGGTTTAAAAAGTTTCGCAAAACCCCCTTGTGGTTTCAAAACTCTGTAAAGTAGACGAAAATCTTAATTTCTGACCAAATTGCCCTTAACTTTTGAATTTCAGTCAAAGGGTCATCACAAAACCACAGGGGCAATTTGGTCAAAAATTAAAATTTTCGTCTACTTTACAGGGTTTTGAAACCATAGGGGGGTTTTGCATAATTAATCCTTTATGATATGATAAATTCAAAACTTAAAAGATTTTATTATATATGCATGTTTTTATTTGAACAACATGATGAGGTCTTTCTCACTAAATAGCTTTGTTTTGTAGTTTTATTAATAGTTAATTTATCTTTTTCACTGTTAATATTTAATTAGTTACGAGTATTTTTGTCCAAAAATATAATGCTTAATAGAAGGGAGTTATAAAAGTCATTGCATTACATATAAAGTTTTGACTTATGGTCATGGAGGGCAAAAAACTTATTAAAAGAACACAAGGGGCAAATGTCAAACTCCCCCTATAAACACTGGAGAGTTTATGATATTTAAGCCTCTATCAAAACACCAAAGATATATATGTTTATATCTCAATCTATCAACATATACACTACTACAAAAAGAGGATTCAACGGAATGGAGGTTTAGACGGAAATCGCCATTAAAATAAAACACGGATTTTCTATGGCGGTTTATTGAGATATGCCATAGAAAACTACTTTCTATGGCGGTTACTAAATAACCGCCGTAGAAAATTACTTTCTATGGCAGTTATGTAGTAACCACCATAGAAAAGGGGGACTTTCTATGGCAGTTTTCTATTACCCGCCATAGAAAAGCCTTTTTAAGGCGGGTTTAATAAAATCACCATAGAAAGTCCACACTTTCTACGGCGGTTTCTACATAACCACCATAGAAAGTAGCTTTCTAAGGCGGGTTTTTCATAACCGCCATAGAAGGCCTAATTCTTAGCCCTAAAACACAAACTATGCTCTAAATGCGAGCACCCTCACACCGAGACTTCGTCTTCTCCATCCTACAAACTCCATTTTTAAACCTTTAAGCTTAGAACCAAATATTTGGTGTTTCAATTTATCACTTTAAGGTTAGATACTACGAAACTTTATAAGAAAGGCACCGAAATCTACCCCAAATTCATTCCAGCTCGCGAAACCCTCCCTCCTCTGTTCCGGCGCCTCAAGGTGATTCTTTTGTTTTCATTTTTAATTTTTAGGTCAAGACTAATTTTGAGGCTGTGATTTTTTTACCCATTTTCCTTGTTTTTTGCTTTCCTCTATAGTTTCTACTGGTTTTCTCTTTCTTTTCTACTGGTTTTATCTAATGTTGGGTGGCAGTGGTGGTGGTTATGGTGAGCGTTATGGTTGAAAAGTACACCCCCTACTAGAAATTTATTTGAATTCGGTTGTGTTTAACTTCTCCGTGCACACAAGGAAGAACTCTTGTTTTCTGAAAATTTGTTGAATTTGGAATAGTCTTGAATTTGTTCTATTTGTGTCAATTATTTATTTTTATGCTCCATTTCTTTATTTTTATGCTCCATTTCTTACTTTTTACGTACAGTATAAATTTCACATTTATATATTTTCTGTGTTGGAGTGCAATAACCGCAACTAGTATATTTTGAATGCAGGCTAATGTAATTTTAATTTTTAAAATTTGATTTTTTAAGCCCTTTTAAATAAGGGCCGCCTTAAAAACATTAAATTTTTTTAATTTTTTTTTAATAAAAATTTTACTTTCTATGGCGGTTAAAGAGAAAACCGCCATAGAAAGTCACTTTCTATGGCGGTTCGTCATAACTGCCGTAGAAATCCATGAATTTTCTACGGCGGGTCTTAAGCGCAATAGAAAGTCCGCAAACTTTCTACGGCTGCCAGATAGATGGCGGTTCAAATAGCGAAAAAATCGCCATAGAAAGGGCGAAAAAACCGCCATTGAATTCCCTTTTTGTAGTGGTTATCATGATATAAACGAATTATATCGAGATTTGGCAAGTTAAATAGGTCGACACAAATAGTATGAATAATTAAACAAATAATGTTAGGATTAAGTATATCGACACGTGAACCCGTTAACCCAAATCAATACATTTTTATACTATAACACGAAAATATGATATGAACTCAAAATGTTCACAAGTTAAATAAGCAACACGAATAATTGAACGGATAAAGTTAGAGTTGAAAGGTGTTGACATGAAAACTTGTCAACCCGAGTCCGACAAACTAGATTGGACACGAATCACCAACCCTAATATAATTCCCTTAAAAGTCCAAGAAATAGATTAGAAAAAGAATCAAGCACCTATTGAATTATGAAAATTTAATTAGTTAAATTTATTTTGGTAAAAGTAAACTCATCCCGCACTAACCCGACCGTTAATTAATTGCCTTATAATTCAATAGGTACATCAAAAGCTCTTAATTAATTTAGTGCTTCAAGTATTATAAATTATAATTAACCTACCTACATATGAATTAAGCATTATAAATTATTCCATATTTTACTCTTGCTTGTTACCCGGACCACTGTCCCAGCCACCCCAGACTACTTCCACGATTCTACCTACGTCTACCATCCTCGGCTAGTTATTTACTCCGTACATTTTATTAGAAAAATTCAGTTTAAAAATATATAATTTAGTATAATTTTTAATTTGTAATATTTAAAATAACTAATTTTTTACCGTTTATTTTATTACAGTAATATTTTTTTCACTTTCGAGTCATTTATTATTCATGTTTTAAATTACGAATTAGCGCATTTAGAAAAAGAATTATTTAAACACTAGCCCATATATCTTGGGCCTCATTGAAGTCTTTTCTTTCTTTCTTTTTCCTGAAAATTCACAAAGGAAACTTAATATAACACATCTTGGGTCTTGTTTGTGCATTGGCGTGTTTAAGTTTGCGTATTGGCATGTTGGCTTAACGTACTTATTTTCATGTCAAGTTTAACCTGACCTAATTACACAATTTTTTTTGTCATGATGTGTTAATTTCAACCCAAACTGATATGTTTATTTTGGAGTCCAATGTGATAACTAACTCTATCCAAAATATATAACAGCCTATAAAAATGATTACGTTTAAATTAAAAATTATATATATATATCTATATCTATATATATGCTATACTAAATAATTTTCTTAAAATTAATCAATAATATTTTTTAAAAAATTTATGTCTAGCTATGAAATCTACTCGTAAAGGTCTACTAATTTATTTAACATGTCAAATAGACTATTCGAGCTGGCATGCGATGAATTGACCTGACCTGACCTCATCTATTTTACTTTCTTATTATTCATGACCTGATTTTTACCTAAACTTGCGAAGGGCACACTTGACCTGTCAAATTTGTATTAAGTTTGTGTCGAAGTTTGATGTCGAGTCACAAATTGCCAACACTAACGAATACATGGGTCCTAGATTAATTACATTCCTATAGTTTATAATTAATAATTTTTTGAATCATGAATGGGACGGAGTTTACGGTAATTAAAATTTGTATTATGAAGGGGATGGAGAGAACCTAGAGTTTTCCTGCCTCTAAGGAAGGGCATCATATATATATATTCATAGTATACTATCTGAGTAAACCTTAAATCTGGCACTGGCAATCGCGCTGTTTTCTATAAATTTTTCCAGAACTGACAATATCGACGAGTAATTTAATTTGTTGGTTGCAATTAATATTGAATATATATATATTTATTTATTTATTTAGAATTAGGTTCACATCGTCCTCTTTACAACTTTTTCTCTTGTTTTCTGGGATTCGATCATGCATGTTGTGAAAAATTCTTCTGCGTCTTTCTGTTAAGCTATTAGTCGTTTCCATATTATATATACTCATAACTCAGAGTAGCAAGTACAGAAATCAGAGGCCATGCATGTTGAACCATGATTCTTTTGGTAGTGCCCATGCCTCATCTGCATGTTTCCTGAAATGACACATACAAATGATAACATGATCGATCCATCAATATTTACTCAATAGGTTGGGAATTAATTGTTGATTTCTCATCCAACGTATAGAATGGCAGTACGATAAGCGATACTTCAATAACAGGCGTGTTCTAGAAAAACTCTAATTTATTCAAATAATTTTAGTTCTATATATACGAATTTTGATTGAGTGGCATTATTTAAATTTTTATTTTATGTGGAATATATGATCGAAGAGGCTTTTGTAATAAATTTATCGATTTTATTAGAATTTTACTTGTTAAATACATGTATATTTGATCGTACAATTCTTTTTTTTTTTTTACGCTAAGCCTCAAAATAAATATATGTAGTTTTGCCACTTTCTATATCACAAAATAAATACTAATAAGTAATTTACTAATTTTTCACTAAAAAAATTAAAATAAATCATATTAATTTCTTTTGTGGCACAGCACAATAAGTGTCACAAGTGATCGATTGTAACTAGTCTCAACAAAGACTCCAACCAATAAATGTGGATCATGTGTGAATTATACGTAATCATATTAATACGAGTATAGGATATATAAAGCAAAACTCTTTGGTGAAGAATAAGGGACCGTTTACTTTGATGAGTTTTGCAAATATATTTTTAAAACTTGGTTTAATTTCAAAATTATTTATAAATGTAAAAAGTATATTACAAATATAAAAAGATATATAATTGAATGGTAAAAACGTGAATTGAAAATAATAATAAATTTTTATAATATTCAAAAAGTTTAAAAATATGTTTTGAAAATATGATAACGTTGCATGCCTTAACATTCCTTTCTGAAAAACACTTTTAATGAAAAAAAATAAAAATAAAAAAAAATAAAAAAGAAAAAGAGAGAAGAAGAATAATAGAGTAATAATACTCGATGGAAACCCATACCCTAGCCAAGCCTTCATTCATGCTCCATTGTAATTTATTATTCTGTTTTAGTTTTTATTTACAATGTATTTTTATAATAATTTCACATTTTTTCTACGCCATCTTTTCATTATTAATTCACACATTTTTAACATACTTTCTACATTTAATTATTTTCAAAATATGCTTTCAAAAATACTACCTAATTAAGATAAGTTATTAGACGTAAAACGTATAAATGACTTCTTTCTTTGTCTTCTTTCATCAATTTAGCACTATTACAACATCATCTTATCGATCAAAAACATGGACCATAGAAAGAGAATAAGATGAATAAATTATGAGTCAAACTGTCAATATTTGAACAACCCTCTGTTCATTTCACCGTTATAGGAGTAGCACATTTATTCACATTTCAAATGCTTTATGTCAGTGGTGGAATCACTCTTTGGATCGCCTTACATCAAATTTTTGAAAGTACCTTAGATATTGTGTAAAAATTTAAAAATTAACTAAATTTGTCCCGTCAAAATTAGAAGCAAAAGTAAGATTCAATATATCCCTCTAAAGGGCTGATTCCGACACCGCTTTATGTACGGCCAACCTCTCAATAGGGTTATCTCAAGTACACAGCAAATGCACATGTGCGTAGGGAGGGGCTCACAATATTCCAAAGGGGTCTGCATGGCATTGGAAAGAAAGATTAATTTATTGTGATAAAAAAACACGTGGCGTTTTGCATGATTTGTTTTTGGGGTTCTAAATCCCAAAGTGCACGCAAAGAAGAACACCTGGCATTCTCCAGTATCTTTATTAAAATAGATATAGTGGTACTATGAATGTGACTTACTGGTATTTTCCCTTTATTTCGGAAATGTTATTTGCAAGCCACATTATATTAAATATAGGTCAAATTTTAAAATTTCAGCCTGTAAAATTATCAAAATGCCCTTAACTATTATAAAGTAAAAAAAAAAATTTTTACTGGGCCATTTCTTCTTCTCCACTCGGCTACTGGACGCGTTCTGCCGTTCTTCTTCTCCACTCGGCCGAAGCGCTGCTGCTCCATTTCCGTCAACAGCCCATCGGTCCCAAGCTCCATTTCCGGCTCTCCAGCCGCTCTGCCGCCAGTCCATTCCGCTCTCCCGCCGCCGCCGTTAATGGTTGGTGTTTTGTTTTTTCATTTTTAAATTTTGTTCCAAATGTTGAAATTGAAGTGAATTGGTTATTGTTAAGTTATTGGGAAGTTTTTGAATGCATGTTTGTTGCGTTTTCCGGCCCTTTCGTGCACAAATAATGTGCAATTTTCCAAGCATGTATGTTGGATGTGTAGTTATTTTCATTTTTTAAGAGAATGGAAATTTTGCTTTGAATCTTGAAAGATTGCATTGTATTAGTTGTGTAGTAATGTTTTAGTGGCTAAGTTGTGTTACCGGCTGTGGAATTAACAAAGATTAGTTAAAATTCCGTCGTTGTTCGTCGGAAAAACGGTTTTTCGGCGAACAACACGGAAAATCGCTTCAGGCGGAAAAACGCCACCGGGTGGCGTTTTTCGTGGGCGAAGCGATTTTCCGGTGTAGAATCACCGGAAATAGTCAAAATTTCCAAGGAAAAACGCCTCTTGCAGGAGATTTTTTTTGGAACAAACACCTGAAGCAGGCGTTTTTTCT
Source organism: Leptodermis oblonga (assembly GCA_016801395.1). NCBI lineage: Eukaryota > Viridiplantae > Streptophyta > Magnoliopsida > Gentianales > Rubiaceae > Leptodermis > Leptodermis oblonga. The sequence continues at coordinate 5,396,603 of CM028756.1, read as the reverse complement.
TGGAAAATTTGCCTGCTTCAGGCGATCTTCATTGAAAAAAAGGCCTACATGAGGCGTTTTTTTTGGAAAAAACGCCTCAGGCGTTTTTTCCAACTCTGAATTATTTTTAAAATTTTTTTCCTTTAATATGTTGTTTGTTTCTGATTCTCTTTAAGTACAGATGGGGGACAGATTTAAAGGTAATATATTCCGTCGAACGGGATAAAGATCCAAGTTCGGAAAGAGTAGTAATCCGGAAACATCCCGAGAGAGTGTTAATCCGGATAAATCCGAGGAGCCTATTATTCAAGAGTCGGTAAATGCCCCTCGTGTTCCTTCAACGGCATCTGAGCGTTCGAGGAAGGTGGTTGCACGATCGCGAGCATCTTCTGCGACTGGGAATGTCATTGCTCCCATTACTGAAGACTCATTTCAACATTCCGTGTCTGGAAATGAGTACATTGGGGCGTCCTTTACCGAACAACCTTTCGCCCCGCCTTTTTCAGATGTTGAAATGTCCCATGATGATGGTGACGGCGAGGGGGCTTGTGGAAGAAGTGATGCTGAAGGGGCTAATACAAGCAGCGAACCAAGTAGGAGAGCTGGGAAAGGACTCATGGGCAGTGAGGCTAGGGCAGCGATTGCAGGGTGGAAGGAATACAGGGAGCTAGACCATCCGCTCGAAGGTGGTCCTGTAATCCCTGAGTTGCTCTTGAGTTTCAAAGGCCACACTGCCTACCACGTCTGGCATGGAGAGGTAATTCTATTAAATTGCGCACGTTTATATGTGATGTATTCAATGAATTAGTATTTTGCTAATTATATATGCTTCATTACTTGTGATCCAAACTGCCATAATAAAGTATGTTCGTACGGTTTACTTTTTTTTTACAAAATAAATGCTTTAGGAATTGTATCCCCCTAGTTTAATTTCGTTGTTTACATTTTGTAGGAACGGGGGATACTGAAATGTCATAATGGGGCCGATCGATTAAAAAATTGGCCGGCCGATGATGAGATGAAAAAGTTGTTGAGGGGTCCGGATTAGCCCATTTAGTACAGTGCATGCATGATGAGTTAGACGCCACTTTGCTCTGTGCCTTTGTGGAGAGGTGGCATCCGGAGACCAACTCTTTCCACTTGCCATTCTGGAAGATGACAATAACATTGCATGATGTTGCATACATATTGCGCATTCCTCTGGGGGGAAGGCCCATTTATGGAAAAACAAAGACTACACAAATAGCGACGAATGTTGCAGTTGTGTTGGGGAAAGATGAAGTGAAAATAGATAAGCTTGGCTTTGTGAAGTAGACAAGCATTGAGGCGAATTGTGCCGGTAGATTTGATAAAGTTAATGCCGCATCGGGTTATTTATTGTGGGTTTTAGTGCTTTCCTTGTTTGTGGACAAGTCGAAAACCCACGTCTCTGCGCAGTATTTAACTTTCCTTCGCGATATTGAGACAGTAAGTGAGTACTCGTGGGGCGCTGCTTGTTTGGCGTACTTATACCGCCAACTTGGGAAGACATCTAGGGCACACAGTGCACAGTTTTCTGCTTGTTTGACTTTGCTTCAGGTTTGTCACTGTACATGTTGCTTTCCTTATCATACATTGCTGTATTTTGTTAGAAGATATGTAATGATTGTTCTTCTGTTCATTATTATTAGAGCTGGATATATGAATACTTCCCAACATTCAGCCCACCGAAGAAGAGGTCGTAGAATACTGGATGGCCTGCGGCAATGAAATGGCAAGTTGGTACTGGGAAGAAGCGTGTTGCAAAATATGATTTGGAGGCTTACAGGAGGGCCCTGGATGCATTGCAGCCGAACGAGGTAATATGTCCGTTCTGTGTGATTTCGAACAGTTTTTTAATATTATTGTGCTATATTTTGTGATTTTTTTTATTATCGGCCAGGTTAATTGGATATCATTTGAGCCCAATCCGGCATTGGTCCATAAAATTTCCTTGTATAGAGGCTTTATATATTGCGTTAACGTTGAAGAGCCCTATATGCCAGATCGGGTGTTAAGACAGTTCGGATACACGCAACAAATTTTATTTCGTGTCTTCAAACCGAAGGAGTGCTACAGAGGCCCAGAGACAAAAAAGTATGTCTACAAGTTTGTTGCTGACATTAGTGGTTGGGAAATATCTCATACGAGGCTTTTGCGAGATATGAAGAGGGCGGAGTATACTGACGAAGCAAGCGAGGATTACCTTGAGTACTTCCGGTCGCGTTCGCACATCCGTGTCAGTAGGGGTCCTGTCGAGGAATACACTCCTGATCATACTCAGTTGTCCCTCAATGCAGTGAGTTTAGGATGATTTTTGAGTTTATTCTTACCTATATTTGTCTTACTAGTTGCTGATTGGGATTATCATTTTACTTATTACAGCGACTTCAGTACTTAGCCTCTCGGGCAGTTTTTTTTCATCCAAGGGTTGAACATGCTGTCAACCCTGAGACACGTAGGCAGGCTATTGCAGAAGTTGCTTATCATTTGGAGGCCCTGATGCCGGGACTCGAAGAGCTTGCGCTACGACCTCCATTTCAGCCTTAGTGCATTGTATTCCTTATGTTTGGATTATGTATCTTGTGATTTTAGTATAATGCTGGAGGATTGATTTTTTTTTTTACTCCCCAATACAATTTAGATGACGAATTAGTGCCTTGTATTGGGTGTGCCGTTGATTGAATTATAGAACATAATTTAGTGATCCATTATGTGGTATGAACAAGGATTCAGGTGCTTCTATACAGGGAAGACTCTGCCCAAATTTCATACCATTTAAACACACTAGTACTGTTTTAGGGCGTATTTTGCGTTCCCGGGTGTAGCTAACATTGTTGGGTTAAATGCGCTGTGTTTTTGGTATTAAATCGCCTGGGTCATGCGATTTAAACCAAGAAAAATGCCTGAGTCAGGCGTTTTTATGGGAGAAATACGCCTGACTCAGGCGATTGTCTCCAAGAAAAACGCCTGAGTTAGGCGTTTTTCTCCCATAAAATCGCCTGAATAAAAACGCCTCACTCAGGCGTTTTTCCTCCAGTAAATCGCCTGAGTTAGGCGATTTAAACCCGGAAAAACGCCTGACTCAAGCATTTTTCTTGGAGACAATCGCCTGAGTCAAGCGTTTTTCTCACATAAAAACGCCCGACTCAGGCATTTTTCTTGGTTTAAATCGCCTGATTCAGCTAATTGTCACTTTCACATCAGACCACAATCCCAAATATCTTAAGTCCATAGCATCCCTAATACAATATTACACTTTAAATTTGCTAAAGAAGTTAACTGACTTATTGTAATTCCCATCGGAATGTAATTGGCAATGCAAACCTAACCACAATCATAAACTTTTGAAATAATTAGCAACATGACAAATATATTCTAACTATACTGTACATCTATATTTCAATACAAACGTAACCGAGGATGCCATACATTTGAAATCATAAATCTCTACACTCTAATCGATAATTATCGTGGGTTCCCTGTCTACATTGCCTAAGCTAGCAACGTACAAGCTCTGATATCTATCAAATCGAGCTTTTAACCTGTCCTCCAAATCATCCATCACGTCGTCCTTATGGTGCCGCCACAACACACTGACTGGGGGCAACATGATTTCACCTCTCGTCTCCAAACAAATGAAATGGTTGCCCCGGATATGTCCCATAGTGATATACGTGTTCGGATCATCACATACGTCGGACTCCCGCAATCGAAGTGGAAGGAAGGTGCAACATTCCGCTCCGTAAAAAGCGAATACCCTCTGGTACCTCGTGGCAACAATTAGGCCAAATAGATAAGTATCGAACCAAAACTCCTCTGTTGCTGGACTTATGTGGTAATCCAACACTTTAAGAGTTTATCGTACATAGCTTCACCGAGGACGCCAAACCATAATGAAGCATACGCGTGAAGTTCATGTAACATCTCCCGCCGGACTTGCGACCAAAGTGACTCGTCACCATGTACAAATTTAGATATTACTCTAAAACCACAGTGTCTATCCCCCATTACATTTTTATAATCAACGACATAATCGAACACGAAGTGTTTAACCAAAGAAGGGAGGTTGAAAGGCCAGTTGGATTCGTTAGGAGTCATTCGAATACTCCTGGATGATGACCCACTTGACCTGCTGTGACCTGCACATGGTATTCGTATGCATGAAACAATAGATGCATCATAATAAATACTTGAAACAAAAAACAATTGCAAAGGATATGACAACTATATGTACCTCTGCCTCTTGATCTGCCTCTGCCTAGGCCGGCTTCCCTCTCGGCATGCTCGTAGCCCAAAAGGTCTCGCTGCGTCGAGTTGTTCCTCGGCCTTCCCCTATGTGGCCTTTGAATGGGATCAGCGAGGTCAATAATCTCTGGATGCAAAGTGCTATGCATGACACCCGCTACTCTATAATTGTCCGCAGTCAGACGCTACGAGGCCTCCACATACATCTCATGCAGTCGACCTTGTGCTGTCTGACATTCCTCATCGCTAGGCATGTTTCCCTCATCCAAAGATAGGGTCCTCCAGAAGAGGTTCATATCCAAGGGATCAATAGGTATGTAATTCCTGGCCATTTCAACCATCTGATGCGCACACGGCAAGCGATAGCTGGTTCGCAGTTCACAACCACACATCTCACTATTCGCCCCATAGACTGCACCTCTTTTTTTGTATTCTTGTAACAGCAACAGTATGACATCTTGTGAAACTCTGCCATTGATTCTACTATACAACATGTAATTGGCTTCACGGATTATTTTGCTCCGGGATGCCTCCATTTTACTACATATCTCACCCAAATGCAACTTTATCATCTCATTTATGGCCAGAAATAGTGTAGGAAATGAACCTCTATCAATTTTAATGGCGCGCTTCAACATTGCGTGTGCACTCTCAGCCCTGCATATATAAAAGACGAACAAAAGTAATGCTTTATAGAAGGGAATAGTGTGTAATGGTTTCATATATATAACTGTAGGCAACAAAATTTAATAGTCTCACATGTTGTTTGTGCGCCCTCTATAATGTTTTATCTCTTTAGTCAAGAATGAGACAAACTTGGTCCTGTGCGGATCCAACCAAGTATGGTGCAAATAATTAACCACAGATATTCACCGGCCTCTATATTTGGTTTCTATGATCTTCACAGCTTTCGTGAACTTTTCATACGTTAGAGCACTCATCACTCTTCTCCACCGTCCTTTAAACTCATCTAATATATCTTTGTCCGTACACACAGTGAGTGCTTTCTTCTTCACATCCATGGCAATATGCCGTTTGCACAGTAGTTGCTTAGAATCGGGAAAAACAACGTGCACAACTTTCAGTAGAGCTGACTCTCTGTCCGTCATAACAACATGGGGATATGTCAATGGATCAAAAAGTTGTCTTAACCTAGTCATAGCCCAGAAATAAGTTGGATATGTCTCATCCCTTAAGAAAGCAAAGGCAACATGTATGTATTGATCCGTCGGAACATGAGCGACTATCTGAAACATAGGCATGTCATACCGGTTGGTCTTGTATGTCGTATCCATATATAAAACGTAAGGAAACGTGCGAAGCAGACTAGGAACATCCGCATGGGCGAAGAACACGTTTTCAAGCGCGTTACGCTCATCTTCCGCTGTGTACCAATTGTAGTACCTGTAATCCTGCATCAATTTCAAGAAGTATTGTATAGGACCTCCTGCCTTATACGTGTGACATTAGTCGCATTGTCATATCGCAGTTTTGACAGCATTTGCTTTGGAGCCAAATTTATCTTCATAATTTCTGAAATTTTCTCATTTTCCTCTTCATTCAACTGGGACTGCTTATGATGCCAGTTTCTAACAAGGGGTAATTCATGATTGTGGTGGCATTTAATGACACTCAGCTTCCAGGTACCCCCACTAATTTCTTTCCCTGATATTTTAAAGGGACAACCAGTCAGCTTGCTACTAGTGTTGTTACGGGATATTTTTCCTTCAACTGAGGGTGCTTTGCTTCTAACTTCCCTCGATCTATCACAACATATGTCAACTCTCCCTCTTCTCCCTTTGAGAGGCCCTTTCCACTTTTTAGAAGAAGTTATTTTCGTATCAAACTGATGCTCTGCAGCTCTGATTTCAACCCAACCAATCAAATCAGCTCGAGTCGTGAACTCTTCCTCAGTCCGAAATACATCCGTGTAATCTAGAAAGATTCGATCATCCAAAACATGCGGAGCCTGTCAAGCAAACTAATATGACATTAGAAATTCCCGCAATCGGGGAAAAAAATGGAGGAGGGCCATATAATCGCCATCCGTGGGCAATTTTAAACAATAAAATCGCCCAACAGGGGCAGTTATATGTGTGAGAATCGCCCACGGGGAGCGATTTTATCATAAAAAATCGCCTTCGAGGGGCGATTTTTTCTGATAAAATCGCCACATGCCACCGATTTTATATGAAAAATAGCCCCACATGAGATTTTTTTCAAGAAAATCGCCAGTATGGGGCGTTTTTTTCATATAAAATCGGTGGCCGGGGGCGATTTTCACCCAGTGAACCAAAATCATGAAAAAAGTGCTACCTTTAATCCATACAAATTGTAATGTCATACGTACCGCGTAATATGGATCTTCATTTGCATTTTCAGCCATGAAACTCAAGCAAAATTCGATTATTATACTTGAATGAATGTAGTGAATGTTGGGTTTAGGGAAGAAAATTGACAAGAAATGGGAGGGAGGATGTATGAATGTCTTGCTTGTAGGAAAGGAATGGATGAATAAGGTGGGTAAAGTTGGATAAAAATGTTGGTAAATTTTTTTCTTAAGGTAAGAATCAAGGGTATTAAAGTTTTTTCACCACTAAAAATTTTAAAAAGTGTCCTGCATTTAGTAAAATGGTACATGTAAATAACATGCCCCTTCTCTTTATGTTTTGATTTGAATTTTAGTTTTTATTTTAACAGTAAATTTAATATGAAATATATTACAATTAACTTTTATCATTTTTAATATAATATTTTACTATTTAAATATATTTTTTAACATATTTTTTACATTATAAAACTATTTTCAAAAATCAAAACTCAAACTTCTTTAAAAGAGGCACTTGTGAACAACTTTTGTGCAATAATGTAATTCAACATATGTCATGTGTGGCAGTGAATCAAAGCTGTGTCTACTGCTGAATCATTAGTCATTTTATTTTTTTTTTAAAACATATTTTAAACCATGTCAAAACGAATATGACCTAGTTGCGATCTCTACACATTATTAGGTGAAGTACTTTTTATTATATTTTAATCATTCTTAATACATACGAGTATATTTTATAATTTAATTACATCCTTAATTTTATGATAGTTCTGTACAATTATTTATATTTTATTTTTCAAATATATTTTTTTTAAATGAACTAACATACGTATGTATACTTACTTATATATAAATAAAAAAAACTATTGCAACTGTTAAAGTTTTGAAAAAAAATACTGCTATCTCTTGTCACTAATTATTAACACAACAATTACTATTTGTTTTTATAATGTCCCTTGTCAGTCAACAAAATAAATACGAATCTCAAAAGCTATTTTTGTTACTTGAAAAAAAAATATTAAAAAGTTAAAAGACCATTTAGTGACTTTTGCAAAATTTTATGGTTATATGTAATTTACCTGATATTATTTTATACCAAATCGATCTATATATACAGCAAAATAAAATTGACATATCTTAAAATTTTACTATACAAATGAGATAATAAATAAATAAATTATCTATTTGCAAGTAAAAATCCACTTGGATATAATAAAAAAAAAATTAAGTAAACACTATACCCAAACTTCATTCTTAAATATCATCAACTTTTTCATAGTTAATTTTGATCCACAATCCGTGAAATTCGCACACATGAGCAGGTATCGCAAAGTAAAGGGGAAAAAATGCGTAGCAAATTATTCACTTTTAAAAACTAACCTTAAATACCTCATGTACTAACTTAGAAATCGTTCAGAGCGATGCTATATAATTAAAATTGAATTTAAGACCAGTTTAGAAACTATTTTTTAATCTAAGAAATGAAAAAAAAAAAAAAAAGTGGAGACTTTTTTAAAAATTAAAATGATCATAGATGTTAATTAATTTTTCATGATATGCATATGGTACGTACTTTAGAAATAGTTTATTATTACTAATTTTATCCATAAATTCATGAAAAGTTTCGAGGAAAATATATATTATATGAATCCAAACACCAACAAAAAGCATGGTATATTATATATTATAGCTAGGAAAAACAGAAAAATAAAAGGAGGAGTGGTACAAGTTTTTGTCTGTCATGCAATATTTTAACCTAATAAGTGAAAGAAAGTGTAAAAAGTGCAAAAGTTACCGCCCCAATATCCTAAAAAGGTAAATAAATAACTAGCCAGGGTCTATCGAGGTGGATTTTTTTCTTTTTAGATTCATCTTTTCTGATCCCCTGCTACCACACCCAGTAACTTCTGGCTTGAAAATTAAACCCTAGAATCAAATTAGCCAGTTAAAGTAAAGGGTTGGGTTACAAGTCAATAGTGTTTTTTCTTTTTCTTTTTTTCTTGCTATTTTCATGATTTTATAAGTCCAATATTTAACATAATTTTTTTTTTTAATTTTAAACTACGTATAGTACTCCTTTTATTGGGACAATGAAATAGGACTCTTCAATTGAGACGAGCGAACATAAGATATAATAGAGGATGAGAGAGGGCAAAAGATGTTGGGTTAAAAGTTAGGGTGAACTACATTTACCTTCCCAAGTTTTGGAAAAACTATAATAGAAGAATGACACTTTTAGTACTAAAAGTTTGGGATGTTTACAAATTTGGTACTAAAAGTTTACTCAGCTCCAAACTTGTGCTTTATGTTTATACCTTGTTGCATTTTTAGTACCAGTACCTACTATAGCAGGCTTTACGTAGTCAAACCGAAATCAACGGTAATTTGAGAGCATTTTACAATTCTACAATTTTGTGGGAGTTGAAAATATAATTTGTCTAATATAATTTTCAAAACATTTTCAGGGTTTTCTTTCTCCTCAGTCGGAAAAAAACTTGTATGTCGACTGAGGAGAAAAAAAATCGCGAAAATGTTTTGGAAATAATATTAGAAAAATGTCTTTTCAACCCCTACAAAATTGTAGAATTTGTAAAATACCCTCCAAATTTTCTTTGATTTCGGTTTGACTACATAAAACCTGTTATAGTAGATATTGATACTAAAAATGCAACAAAATATAAACATAAAGCACAAGTTTGAAACTGAATAAACTTTTAATATGAAAGTTGCAAACAACTCAAACTTTTAGTACCAAAAATGTCATTTTTTCAAACTATAATAGCACCCTCATTTATTAAAAACTATATAACCCCACAATGATCCCACCTAAAAGTTGACATGACACTCCGATGTCGAAAAAAAATCGTTTATAATGACAAAAGTACTCTTATCTCATATCTAACAAATACAAAAAAAAGAAAAAGTGGCGGTGGAGTTGGCGCTGACGGAGCCACCATCTCAAATTCATATTATTTAGTTCCACAATAACTTCTTAACATTATTTTGACAGATTGGGACGTTTCAAGTCTTTTCACTTTTGAAGCCAGATGATTTGGCCACTCAGGTAAATCAATAGAGAGCTCTATATGTAATTTTCAATAATTGAATAGGGCTAATTGTAATTTTTTTTTAAACTTGAGAGGTATTAGGGAGGTGAATGTAGTTCGCCCTAAAAGTGAAAGGATGGGAAGACATGCATGATTATGATGAGATTACCGAGATCATAAAGAAAGAGATCGAGAGCATTGAATATTATTATTACTACTCATTTATTTATTTTTTACAGTGGGGAGGGCACTAGGTAGATAGGCAGGGGAAAACAAATATAAGAAAATCCAGTTTCACCGTCTTTTGATTCCCTTTATTGTGTTGACGGGTCAAATTTAGCAGTGAGTTTTTGCAGCCTCCAAGATGATGATTATCATCATTTGATTTCACCATTAATTATTAATTACTCTCTCTTTCTTTCCATTCCAACATTTCTCCGTAAACTATTCACACTTGTCACCATTAAAAATAATAAAAGATGGTTAAAATTTGATTAAAAAAATGTTGATTAATATCAAATATAAAATATGTTTTGAATTTTGAAGATATTTAGATTGCCTAATAATATAAAATTTATGTAGTACTCATGTGATTATTCAGTTGATATATCTATCATTACTTTATAAAAAAATTATACTTAAAATATGCTATAATTCATTGTTATATTTTGGTTAAATCACTCAATTAATCCCTTAACTTGGGCTATTGTAACCCCTTCTATTTGGTCCATTAACTAAAAATATTTTATTTTTGTCTCTTATATTCAAAATTTGTTTCAAAATGCTCCCGAACCCAATTTTTGAAAATATTTAAGTTGTTTTTTGCTAATACGTGAAATTCATACACATTAACAGAGGGTAAAAAATGAAAAAATAAAATATTGAATCATTTCTTTCACTCCTTAATTTAGTTTTAAACAACTCACGTATTAGTTAAAAATAGATCAAACATTGTTATAATTTTTGCTATGAACTATTTTGGAACGATTTTTAAGTTAAATGAAACAATTTAAAGTTAAGAAACGAAAATAAAATAATTTAAAGTTAAGGGACTAAAATGAAACAACATCTCACGTTAAGAGACTACATATAACTGTACCAATGAATATGTAGAGAGTAAGAATATAGCAGAAGAGAACATTTTAGTTGTTCAGATGATAAAAAAAAAAAATTAAAAAAAAGAAAAAACTAACATTCACAATACAAGAAAATTATATATATATATATATATATATTCTCTTTGTTTCATTAGAAGAGTTAGGCTTGAGAAATGTACAACTTAATTGTTATGAATTTCAATGTATAATATCTAAAATAAGTAATGCAGTCTAAACATTCAAGATTATCAATTTATGCATCATGATTAACTACGGGATAAATCTAGCATTCGTTGATCATAAGATAAAATTTTTGTTTTTTATTTAAAAAAATTATACACATATCTATAAAACTATAATATAAGAAGCCTATTCTTTGTTTAGAGCCGATCGAATTAAACACATAGTAGCAAAACCATTCGATCGGGGTTATATAATTAGTATTGAATATTCATAGCAAACATTAGATGTACATACTCCATATCTTAATTAATTATTCGCACATCTTCTTAATTAATTAGTCATTAAGAGTATTGACTTTGACTGACTTTAATTTAGAGACGTTTATGGCGAGGGAAAACAAGATCTATCTACATACATAATTTTTTCAAAAATAAACTAGTTAATCTATACAATTACGAGGGAGTTTAATCCCTACTACAAAACACGATATTGAAAGTGGGTTTTGCGAACTCTCCCCCGTCTCTAATACTAGCACCCGCGGAACAAAGGAGGTGGGTTTATAACGTTTATGCACCTCCGATACTCTATATTATTGGAGGCGGGTTTCTATATGGAGTATTGGAGGCGGGTTTTTAGTAACCCGCCTCTAAATGGAGCCCTTTTCTGCAGTAGTGCATGTCCGACTATTTGATGGTTTAACTTAACTCTAACAACAATATTTTTCTTGCAACTAAACTGATATGTGTGTTTTTGTCAATAAATGGTATATCAGTTTTCGTCAATAAATGATATATCATAGGCTAAATTTAATATACGATACTTCTAAAATAAATACGTGAGTTTTTTTAACATTCATGCGATATCTTTGAAAATAAGCTCGATACGTAGATTGTTGTACTATCAAAGTGTGTGTGTGTATAAGTTTTTATTTCTTTTTTCTTTTAATGAATACTGAATCCAATTACTAACTAGTAAGATTATATTTTGTTGTAATTTGCGGAAAATATTGAGGATAAAATAAGAGTCTCCAAGTCCCGAAAGACAAGGGACGGTGTCCTCCCAAAGGGACACATATTTATAGGCGATAGAGCAAGCCCGTACCCTATGGACGATCTCCACATACATTAATTAATATCGTGCAATTAATTAATCAAGTGGTTTTTACTTAAGTTTTGGTCGTTTTTAATTATTAATTTACCACCTTAATGAAAGGATTAATTAATTTAATCCAACATTAACTATTTAATCAGAATTATAATTACCCATACAAAGTGTCAGTCATGCATGCACATTATTATTGTTATGCGTATAGATACGGTCTTTATAGTTAATTTTGTATTAAGCAGTGGACACACAGAGAATCCGTTTAAGAAATAATAATATGTTCCACTAGATTTCATGTTTTTCAACTCTTTCTTATTTTTCAATTGACAGTTCATTTTTTATTTTGAAATTTTTTTTTTTAACTAATACTATAAATTTCTTACTTTTCATAGTTTCTTTTCTAGAAAAATGGATATCTCTCCTTTTTTCCTTTTCTTTTTTCAACCCTGAACATCAATCAATGATACGAATAATTAATTTAATTTCCACTTTCTCAGAAATATGATTATATATATATATATTTATTTATTTATATAAAAGACTTTAAATTGTTGAAGGAACATACAACAAAATTAGTTGATGTAGAAATCTGGAATAATTTGTGGAATATACCCACATACATGATTTAAAACTTGTAACATTTACAGATTTAAGAATAAAAACGGGCCACTAGAAATGATTATTGAGTTAGTGCCTTAAACGTTGTGATGAAAATACACGACGAATCACTCAAAGACCGAGTTTAATAGCTGCTGCCGCTATAAAATATAAAAATGACTCTTTATATATGTAAGAAAAGGAGAATATTATATTTTGATTCAATGCAATTTTTTTAAGAAAAGGTATAAGAATATAGGTATAATAAGGCTGCTGCTGCATCTGCATGCAGAAGTAGTGGCAGTGAGAAATGAAGAAGAGGGACAGAAGTAATAGTTTCCCCCCTTGGCCCCCCGCTTGTTGCGGGGGAGCAGTTTTGATAATGACTTAAGGATATTCTAAACTATCAACATGGATGGAATGTGAAGAAGTTATGGGGTTTTGAAGGCCGCCTCAGGGGCTTGTTGCGTGTATTTGACATGATAGTAAAGTATAAAGGGCGTCGAGACATTGATGATGATGCATGAGATGAGATTAGATGAATGAGAAATGGAAACTAGAAAGGGTTTGGTTGGCTAGGGTTGTGGCAGTAGCAGATATCTCTGACATTGATATGACTTATTTCCAACTGGACATGCTCCTTTTTTAATGATCGGTGTGGACGAAGAGACCTGGGTGGGGGGTGGTTGAGAGAGGGGGGTGATACTAGTATTCTTGGTGACCATGAATGGGGTCAAGGGTATTTTTCTCTTCATGCATATATACTTGTTGTCATATTGAGACTTCAACAAGAATAGATCAAATATCCAAATTTATTGTGTTTTATTGTATTCGGTGATTAAAGTTACGTAGAAGAGAAAAAAATTTTAAAATAGAATTAAGTAGTTTTAAACGCTAAATAATTTTATATGACACAATAATTTGAATAGAGGGCTGAAAAGTCGATTTTATCTTGTTGGTTATAATGTACTATTAGTTTAATATCAGGTGCGTCTATTTAGTTAGAGACACTGATCGATCTCTACCGCCTATGAATCCAGTCCTGTGTGAGAATCTGATTCCTCTCGCATCGACTTGGATATTCTTCACCAATTCTTTTTTTTTTTTTTTTCCTCTTTAATTTGATTATAATTTATTTCTTCCGTTAAAGGTGTTAATTAATAACGTAGCATTCTGTTCATTTGTATGTGAGACAAGCTTCCCACTACACACAAACAAAAAGGAAAAAAGAAAAGTTCACGGTCCTTTTCATGCTATAATAATAATACTACTATTAATTAAAAGAAAGAAAGAAAAAGAAAATTCAAATAGTTATTATCTTTCTATGGTTAACAGAGAAACGCAGCTTGTTTTGAGGATTCCGAACCACACGGCCATAGGGATTATAAATTGGTGTATAGAGCTCAAAACCTACACGTTTGAGTTTTCGGGTCAAGTTAAATTTAAATTTTCTTTTATTACATTCGACTGTAAAGTTTGTTTTATTATCTCCCCGTATAGCCAAACTCACCAAACAATTATGACCTTGTGTTAACTTAGCTAGTAAATATTGTTTATTTCGTTCTATTAGAAGATTTCATTCGTATTCGTATGTACGGTAACTCTTTATAATTTACTATATGGTATAATTTTAAATTAGAGTATTTTAATAAAACGGATGAACTACTAGTTACGAGTAATTAGTATTTAGTTATCTGTCCCACCACACCCACCAAATTAGTCCCAAAACCCTAAGGTAAGAAAAGAAGATAAGTTCAAGTTTAAAGCTCAGTTTTCTTACTTTTGGATAGGAATTACCACTCCTGGACGGACTTCCTCGTGTATTCTTCAATACTAATCTACTGAGCCCTTTTGAGTTTTGATGGAAAAATAAATAAATAAAATTCCACCTGTGTAGTAGTAAAATGACGGTAATACCCCTCACGAGGGCACTTATTTCAAGTCATAGATAGTTGTTGGGATCAGTGTGAAGACTGAAGACTGCCCCTTTGGAGAGAAGAGAGAGAGGGAACAACCCCCCCCCTCCCCACTCCCCTTTCCTTCCTTTATGACCAAAGAGACAAAGTCAGTTCCGTATAAAATCTTCATTCACTTACCATACCTCTCTTGTTTCTGGAACAACTCATTTCTCTCTTTAGTCCTTTTCCTCTTCATCTTCTTCTTCTTCCTTAGTTTCATTCTACTTATGGTTCAATTTTCTGAGTGTTTCATGCATGCACTTTCACTACTTTTCTGATTAATTTCAATACTTAATAGTCTTGATTGATTGATTGATTTCTAGACATAGATATATGGCTTCTTCCATGAACAACTGGCTAGGTTTCTCTCTATCACCTCAAGAACAACAAATCCCTCATCATGAGCAGCAGCAGCAACTAATTCCAGAACAACCCCATGGCGCAGGTGATTGCTTTGATCTTTCTTCTGCAGATGACTCAACTATGCAGCTGCCTTCCCTCAACAACCTTCCTGCTCATGCCCCTTTTGGCATTCTTGAAGCCTTCAAAACTAACCACAACAGCCATTCCTCCTCCCCACAAGGTAATACTTAAGTGCCCCCGTTTTCTTCCAGTGGTACACCTGTTTACCAGTTATTACACCTTTTATGGTAATACCTAAATGACCCGTTTTCATTAGAACGGTCAAGTGGTACAGCTGTTTACCAGAGTCCGTTACATTTCATTTGTTGAAGATTACACCTTTTTATATGTAACCCCTTTTAAGTTTTGTTCTTGTTTTTGGCAGATTGGAACTGGAAGGAAGTGAGCACAAACTACAAAAACAGTCTGCTAATGGAGAGGTCATCATGCAATAGCAATAATATTCCCTCCCCAAAGCTTGAGAACTTCCTCGGCGGCCGCTCTTTTAGTACTACCGACCACCATCAAAATCACAACCCCAATAGTACTATTGGTCTCTCCATGATCAAGAATTGGTTGAGAAATAATCCAGCCGCACAACCCGAAGAGACCATCAACGATCAGTATTTTAATGCGACGGCGGAAACCATGAACTTTTCTGGCGGTGCAACGACTCAGAACTTGTCGCTTTCGATGAGTACGGGCTCTCAGTCGACGGCGGCGTCGGCCTTGCCGCTCTTAACAGGAGGAGGAGGAGGGAGCTCCGATGGGGATAATGGAGCCGGAGATCAGATGAGTTCGAGTTCAGAGAATAAACAGCCGCCGAGTAGCGGTGCAGGGATGGGCGCCGTGGGAGGCGGCGGCCTCGACGCCCAAAGCGGTGCTATCGAAGCGGTGCCTCGAAAGTCTATTGACACGTTTGGCCAAAGGACTTCCATTTACCGTGGCGTTACTAGGTTTTATTATTTTATTTTGCTTACAAAAAAATATTTCCATTTAAGTATTTCTTGTTGTTAATTATATTTTTGAGGGGAAAAAGAAATAAATAAATGTATAAAATAATGAATGCGTATTAATTATTTATTAAATAATTGGAAGTGCAGGCATAGATGGACAGGGAGATATGAGGCACACCTGTGGGATAATAGCTGCAGAAGAGAGGGACAAACTCGGAAAGGAAGGCAAGGTATGAATAATGAAATTATATTATTCCTATATTGTTATAATTTACTTCATGATGTGAACATTTATATTAATTAATTTATACAATATAAATTTGTTTTTAAATTAAGGTTCTTGTTGAAGATATTAATTTCTGACTTGTTTTTCTTTGTCTCCCATTTTGTGAATGTTTTTGATGTGGCGACCCGATCGACCGGATACTATAATTTTGCGGCAGTTTATTTGGGTAAGTGTGTTATATATGCTGCTAATAAAAAGACACTTTTAATTTCTTTGGCATTTCCCCCACTGCTTGGTGTTCTACTAAAGAAAAAAGACTACAGTACTCATCACACGAAACTATTTCTCTATCGACAAGACAATGGCTTATACACATTATTAATACTACTATTGTACATAGTTGCATATATAGGCCATTATCGATCTAGAATGAATGGTTAACTCTAGGTTCTGGTTAATTTCGTGCGAGAGACTCACTATATATAGTCATACCCATTCTATTATTTCTACCGCTTTTATTACTATCTAGTTTTACTACTTGATGAGATTTGGGATGAGATCAATTTGTTCCTGATCGATCAGTTTTGTTGGGTGAAAATGTACGTAGGAGGGTATGACAAGGAAGAAAAGGCAGCTCGAGCCTATGATTTGGCAGCACTCAAATATTGGGGTACAACCACCACTACTAATTTTCCGGTGAGTGTCTTTAATTAGTTCAAATTGATTTTTTTTTTATTTTTTAAAGCAATTAATTGACCCTTTTGAGGGGAAAGATGCATTTTCCATATTCATCATGTCTTCTATTCCTCTGAAAAAGTTTACACAAAAATGTTCTGGAAAATTAATGATTTCAGATAAGCAACTACGAGAAAGAGGTTGAAGAAATGAAGCACATGACTAGGCAGGAATATGTTGCATCATTAAGAAGGTAACCATTAAGTTTATTTTTTCAAAAATTTTCTTCTCTCTTTTTTTTTTTTTTTTTTGAAACACAACCGACAAATGATACAAGTAGGTGTTTTTGTCATCGTTATATTTAAATATAGGGTGAAATTACAGTCTCGGAACATTCAGTCAATGAATTCAATAACCGAAATAGTTCTTAACGGGATTGTACTGTTTTTGAAAAAAATTATACATATCAGTAACATTTTGTGTTTTTCTTGGCTCAGGAAGAGCAGTGGGTTCTCCAGGGGTGCTTCCATTTATCGAGGGGTAACAAGGTAATTAATCGTTTTTTTTTTTCTTTTTCTCTTCTTTTCTCCATTATATTTTCACCATTTTTTTAAAAAGGACTTCGGGTAACGTTCCTCGAGAGCATTTGAGACACTGCCTTGTACTCCGCTTACACTACGTGCGCCACGGGAACAGCTAGCCGCACGGTTTGGGTTGGGTCACGTCGGGTTGACATACAGCATTACAACGTTAACTCTTTATATGAGATCATGGAAAAAGTAACCTAGCTTTTTTGTGGGTTAGGTTGGGTTGATTCTTGATAAACAAACTTAATTACAAGTGGCGTGCATGCATGCATGCATGCTTGTGGATTCTTGCCATTCTTCATTACTTTAATCCATTAGTTTACGAGTGCACGAGACCATTCATCTTTCGTCTACTTTACCTCTGTTTTTTTTTTTTTTTTATCTTTATTTTTTTTAACAATGGAGGATTTGAATCCACTTATTATACCACGGGGTCTACTTTTGACGGGGTTTTCTGCATCTAAATATATAAATTTGTTATATTTGTTGCAGACACCATCAACATGGAAGATGGCAAGCAAGGATTGGAAGAGTTGCTGGAAACAAGGATCTTTACCTCGGAACTTTCAGTAATTAATCTTTCATTTCCAACCCTATTTCTCATTTTCTGACGATGGATTTCATATTTTCAAAAACATATTTTTGAAATTTACAATATTTTATATTTTTATTAATATAATCTGCACATTTATAAACTAATTTTAAAATTAATTTTTAAAAAACTCTTCAAAATGAACGTGACCTTATCTTTCTTTTGATTTGTTGTTCTTTTTTCTTTAAATTAAGGCACGCAGGAGGAAGCCGCGGAGGCGTACGACATCGCAGCTATCAAATTCCGCGGCCTAAACGCCGTGACCAATTTCGAAATCAACCGGTACGACGTCAAAAGCATACTCGAAAGCAGCACTTTGCCCATCGGAGGCGCCGCCAAGCGCCTCAAGGACGCCGAAATGTTGGCCCTAGACGCTCAGAGAAACACCGAACACAACAATATCATAGCCTCACATCTCGCAGCCTCCGATCATCATGGAATCCTCAACAGCTACAGCGCCGCCTCCCCCTGGCCGACGACGACAATCGCATTCCAGCAGCAAGCTCAGCCGTTGACCATGCAGTACCACCCGTACGGCGGCGGCGGCGGTCATCAGCAGAGGTTATGGTGCAAGCAAGAAAATGACAATAATAGCTTCCAAGATTTTCACCAACTGCAGGTGGGAAACACGCACAACTTCTTGCAACCATCGGTTCTGCACAACCTCATGAGTTTGGATTCGGCTTCTTCGGGCGAAAACGGATCGTCATACCATAATCAAGGAGTTGGATATGGAAGCAATGTTCATCTGCCAATGAGTAGTAGTGCAGTTCAGGAAGAAGAAGGGAAACATATTGGGTATGAGAACAATATGTACGTGTCGAGTTCGAGTGGTATTGATCACGAGTATCACAACAGCGGCAGGAACAGCTTGTATAATTATCATCATCATCATCATCTTCAACAGCAGGGATCATGGGTGCCAACTGCAGTTCCAGCTCTGGCAGCAAGGGCGAATTCTTTGGCGGCTGTTTGCCATGGCTCTTCACCTTTTACTGTGTGGAATGACACTTAAAAACACTTCTTCACACCTGATGGGATTGGATTGGATTGGATGAAGCTAGAAAAACCATGGATGTACACATAACTAACTTTTTTTCTTTTTTTGCTTTCCTAGCTGTTCTTGACTAAGATTTGAGATAGGATTTTGTTTTGGCTTAGAAATGGTGGGTTTTTTTTTTTATGGTTTTTGGCTGGAAAAAAAAAAAAAAAAGTGAAACATATAAATTAGGGATATGATGGGCTGAAGTTCGTGAATAGCAGCAAGTGAAAGCTAGCTGCTATGATTTTGGAACTTTGGTGCGATGGATGGATATATCCTCCATCTCTCGGAAGGAAAAGTAGTAGTAGTAATAGTGATATATATGTACCAGGCTTTGTAATTTTGGAATAATTTATTAATACAAAGAATGGGATTTTTCTATTGTTAACCAAACGGTCAATGCTTAATTTATTCATGCTTCTGTGTTGTGTCAAAAATTATCTCTTGAACGTGGTAATGAGGCGTGCGTATCCAGTTAATATATTCGCTTATAACATATTTGAACCGTGAAGTATCCACAACATGTGATAATTTAAAAACACATCAAGAGAAACAATAATGGGTATACCAAAAATATAAATGAAGAAATGCATTTATATTATTAGATTTCCAGGAACCAAAAATTGCATACAAGATTATGGCAGGTTCAGGCCTTCATCAAAATCCCCAACCAATACTACAGAATCATTCACCTCCCTCTACAGAAATCACATGGATCAACCACAACAAAGACCCTGCACGATCGCGAAAATGTACAATCTTCTTGAAGAAAATCAACAGAAATCTTTTACAACTGCTTTATTTGGAGCAACCACTCCTGTTTATATTTTATCATCTGAAAGCAGTCAAGCTTAATTCTAACACTAGACAGCTTCTACAACAAAAATATCCTATAAATTGAAGCTGCATTATCTCTAGATCACTGATAACAACAACAAAACTTTTATCCCACTATATGGGATCAGCTACTTGTCTAGATCAGCAGGAGGCAAAAAGAACGAAGGTTATGGTACTTTTTTCTTGCAATCTACCCTTACTTGGGCTCTCATCTGTCTGGAAGGAAAAGCCCTCCGAAATTGGGGATACTAACTTCAGAAAATGAGGGCAATGGAAGCTACCAGTGAGAAGCTCATTGAATATTAGCTTTTATAGAGTTCAACAAGTCAACTACCTAATTTGAAAGCATCCACAAAAAGCCCTAAGCAAACACCTGCTTTCCAATAGTTTATCATCACCACCAAAGACTGCAACCTTCCACTAGACACAGGGGTAGGCTTTCTGTACATTAGCATGCCTATTCCCTCTATTGCAGTGACCACAATTCCGGCTACTAGCACATCCCAGTCGCCAGTTTGCCCAAGAATCGTAGCCAAGGCATTTGCTGTGTAGAATCCTAGAAGCAGGAGAAATACCTTAGTTGGAAAATTCTTCCTTGCTGAATTAAGCTTCTCCAAAAGCAGCCTGGCTGCTGCACCCACTATCCTGCCCAAACGTGTTCCACCGAGACCAGAACCAACACTGTC
This sequence comes from Leptodermis oblonga, assembly GCA_016801395.1. Classification (NCBI taxonomy): domain Eukaryota; kingdom Viridiplantae; phylum Streptophyta; class Magnoliopsida; order Gentianales; family Rubiaceae; genus Leptodermis; species Leptodermis oblonga. The sequence continues at coordinate 5,376,040 of CM028756.1, read as the reverse complement.
AAAGCTCTCCTGGTTGTTGTTGTCAGGCAGTCCACCAGTGTCCAAAGCAAATGACGTTCTCCAACCAGGTCTATTTTCTCGAGGGCTTGTATTTCAATTTAGATAACCCAATTGCACATTCCAAATACATTAACAATTCATTTGGAGTAATTTACGTGGGAAAACTTTATCAACAAATTTGTCACATTTCAACAAAATTGAAAAAACTAGCAAAACCAATAAACCCTGTTATCTTCTCATTTCGAGTACCATCAATTACTTGTGATATTGCACGTTGCAAGAAAAAGACAATTTACCATTTCAGTGACATACAGGTTCCTGAAAAAATTTATATTCAAAAAAAAGACAAGAAAAGGGAATCAAATCATTCTTAAATTCAAAAGCTTTGCCAGGTTAAATAATTGCAAATATCTGATTTTAGAGATAGAACACAACACATAAATCATATAATGAATCCAATGCAAAGTGTTTTACCATGACATATTACAAAACATATGTAACAGAACAAAAAAAATTTCAAAATTTAGCATAAATTTTTTATGACTTTCATCGCTGACATAGTATATTTTACAACTTGATGAATGGCAAAATCAAAGCATAAGGTGACTTCAGATATCTAGAAAAAAATTTGTGTCCGTTATTATGATACCTACCTTAAGTTTTTCAAAAAAATTCCAAAATAAAAGCATGACTAACATTAACAAATATGATGTGATTTCGCAATTGAGAAATACTCAGACGAACATAGATAGAAACACAAATACTAAATTAGTTCAACTTCTAGATGCTTAGTTTTGCAGGGTATAGGAACATTACAGACAATGCTTATGAAATTTTTGCCTCAAATAAGTCCCTCCTTTCCTGTGTGCTTATTCCATCTTAATATTATCCTTACAATCAGACTGACATTTCATTTTCCTAGTCAGCTCATTTCCCTTGTTTATGCATGTTAAGTTTAACTCTGTAGTTCAGAATCTCACTATCGCGAGAGCCGATAGGTATTAACAATGAAACGTTCTGTTCAAAGCTCCACAAGATTCAATAATTGCTAATGAACTATGAAACTAAGGCACATTGAAATACTACCTCTTGATTTGTAAAAACCCATATTTCGTCGCAGGCATTGAAATTTTCCCAATTAAGTTGTGCTTAGAAATCCAGTCCATGGAGGCATTAATACTCCTTAATGCCATAGATGGTCCTTCAAAACAATCAATTTTCAGGCATCGAGGTAGAGTGATGTCCATTTTACCAGCCAGGAACTACAAAACACAAATAAACAGGAAAAAAATCAGCCCCACTGTAAATTGAAAAATTAAGGACAAATACGAAGTAGACACAATTCAAAAGAAAGGCTATTTACTACTTCAGTTTACATGTCCACAGCTAATCAATAACAGCCCATAGCATCACAAACGATAATTAAACATTCAGTACAGCCCAACGAAAACGAACATTGCAGCAGGAATTAGGATTGAAGTACTTTTTCAATGATCCAACACATCCAAATGCACAATTTGGTAAACAAAAACACGAAACAAATCAATACATTTTAGCACGTACCAATATAAACGAAAATTCCAACTACCTCACTGTACTTTCATGGTAAGAGCTGACTCTGCAGTCAAGAATGGTGGTCGTCGGAGGCCGGGAAACTAATTTAGTGGGTGGATTTCCTGGGGGCGTTGGCGGGCAGAGGGGAGGTTAGCTCTCAGTGGCAACTGGCAAAGGGAGCACAGGGCAATCCAGTGGTGATGATAAAATTGCTTTCTAAGTCCCTGTATTTTGCACAAAAAGAACTTTTTGCTGGTTTTCAAGTTTAGGTCAATTCATTTTTGTCCATTTCAATTTGACATCTTTCTAATTACTCCTAAGGCCCTCCTCGTTTTCATGTTTTTTGTTTTTTATTTCTATTGTAGGTTTAAAATATAATAATTTTTTTTAATACAAATTTTTACTATTAATTATACATTTTTATACAAATCTTTGTTGTTAGGATATTTTTAGGACCGATTTCTTTGCATGTTTTAAAAATGTGTGTGAATCCCAAAACAAAGTCAAAATCTTGTTTTGTAAAAAAGTTTTCAAACCTTATTTTCTCCAGCCACCATCCACATCCGGCCATCATCACCTGATGTGGCGATCATCACCGGCAACCACCTCCGGCCACCGCCAACACCCACCTCCGTCCATCGCCACCGCCAATGTCCGCCAACTCCCGCCGAAGGTGGGCAATGGCTGTGACGGAAGAGAGGGAGGGGATAATTTTTAAAATTTTACTTTTCAAAACTTCTTGGCTAGAACATGTTTTCGAAAATATATTTTTTAACATGGTAAGAAACAAGAATGTCCACAAATGAGAGCTAGCACTTCTTCTGTTGCCCTAATGATTGAAGTTGAATTGAAGGGATTCTGCATACACTTGAGTTTGATCCCAGAAAGATTATAAATTTAGGATTAAGGATAAAGTCCACTAGTACCGATTGATACAATACAAAACAAGGGTTTTTTTTCACCTTGCAACCTCTAAAGTTCAAACTCACGACCTCAAAGTTGTAACCCTTCTCGGGTTCACTTGAGACACCCATTCGGCTTTTGAGACCGATACGGGACGAACATAACAAACGTAAGTGAATGAAACAGGATACTTTATGTACAACAACTGCGACTATTAGTCGTCATTGTGGACCGTGTATGTCATTACACGAGCAGTGACTCGTGTCTTCGTCGATCACTTTAGAAGTCTTTGGACGCCGCTGCTTCACCGGTGGTTTCACTCCCAGCCATTTCTGGATAAGCTCGAGGACTCGCTCGTCTCGTAACAGTGCCCTGTGACTTGCTGCAACTCCGACTCTTTCTACTGCTTCAAAATTATCTGCCTGTAGATTTTCATAGGATAAGAAAGTTGTAAAATGTACATTAATGAGCTATACATAGGCGAGGGAGTGCATTTTAACAGAATAATCAAGAAATTCATTTTAACATCCAGCAATCCAAAGGTCTTATTCTTAGAGAAGCCTCACTCAGAACATTTCAAAACGGCCAAATAAACGAGAGCTCAAATAAGAGATACCATAAACATGCCCCGGCTGCACTTAAGTATGAACCACATCAACAAGAACAAAGATTTCCATGTAGCCTCTTTGAAAAGAAGAGGAAAAGTTAGATATTGTAAATTGTTTTTTTAAAAGGGCGGCGAGTTCATCATCTATAATCAGCATTATCTTGAAGGTAATTTTAGGAAATCATATCCAGTTATTTCTTAAATCTAAGCTACCACCCACCTAGTAGAGATTGAAATTATGGCTTTCATCATCAAGACACAATAATTCGTGCATTACTGCCACAGCGGGGAAATAATTCATGCATTACTGCCACAGCGGGGATTCTATACTAGTATCACTCAGTATCCCTAAAACGACAATTCAAAAGGTAAAAAATAGAACCTTTGCTGATTCTGCAGGGACAGTTCCGTCGCCATCCACATAAGTGTATTCCGGCTGGAAAAATAAACAAAGATAACAAGTAATTACATACTTGTAATGATAATTAAAACGAGACAAAGAAAATAAGCAAGATCGCATGGTCTATATGGCGCCCAATGCCACCAATTGAACAAATAAGAGGAACAGAGAAAATTCCAGACTGCCAAAACCAACCAAGCCGAAACTACCACATTACAAGGATTTTATTTTCTTTAATTTTTTCTTAAGTTTCTTTCACTTTAAAAACAAATCCAGAAAAAGAAGGAGTATTATATTTTGAAATTGGTCCACGAATCATGAAACTTGAGAATACCAGACACCAAGGTCTGAGTCACATTACAGTGGAACTTACTATTGTGTGGCATACATCAGATACGTCGCTAATTGGAGAAGTTTCTGTACCATAGCTGCAAGATGATGTATACAAACAAGTGAGACACAATTTCATTTGACTGGCAATGTCTGTATTTCAACCTTTAAAAGCTTTACATTAAATATTAGCCCAGGCAATATTTTAATCCAGGTTAAATTTCCAAAATAAGTCACATACCAAACATCAAAAGGTGTGTCAAATGATGTTCCATAGATGTTATAGAAAGAAATCCCTTTTGGTAGTTGAGCACTATTGAGAATTTGGCGGGTACCCTCAGCCCATTTAAGAATGGAGTTGTTAAATGGCAGGCCAACTGTTTTGCCTCCAAAATCTACCTGTAACATGAAAACAAGATTGTTATTCTATCACAGGACGCATCAGTGAGGAAGATCACGATGAATAATGAATATTTCTAGACCAGAAAGTATGCATCTTGAAACAGAATCCTCAAGGTTATTAAAAAAGATTGCAACAAAAAGTCTCTTACAAGGAACTAGTAGTAGAAAACTGTTTACACAAGAACTACAGGTTACACTTCATACCATTGAAATGGTTCGGTCACATAATTCTTAATTAACATAAAAATATAATAGGGGAAGAATCCAACAGTGTTACAGCAGATTCTTCTATTCTTGAGCCTATTAGTCAGTAGGAATAAGAATATAAAACTTAGACCCCAATAAAAAATAAAAAAGTCTTAAAACTTATTTTATCCAATGGTTTTGACAAAGACTATCTCTTCAAGCCAATATTAAACATACAATACTGTCTGAATTTCCACTAATTTCTTCAGTGTCAGATATCTTTTTTCACATCAAGTAAAATCCAGCTGAAAATGATTTTCAGAACATGATAATATATTTCCAATCTCAGCACCTTTAACACCATGACCTAATACCCTTTTTTGGGGGGAAAGAGGAGAAGCCCAGGAAAGGAGGGGATGGGGAAAGAGGATAAACCCAGGAAAGAGGGGGATCGGGATGGAGATAACCAATCAAAGTCAGATGAGACTACCTCATTGCTCTTCAATGCTTCATTGAAAAGATTTACACTCTCAGTTGGACCGTAGGTTTCCAACACAACTGAAGTTTTCTCATCATCTGTTTTGGTTCGCCAGACATGCATTTCAGGTTGCTTTTTCCACTTAAATCCTGGATTTGGCAACATCTCATAGATTGAAGGGCATTCCACTAGCTATGACAATAAAAAGGTGAAACCAATGCGGGTATAAGATTAAATCAAGCCACTAATTCTTAGCCAAACAGAGAAAGAAACAAGTGGACAATAGTATGCATATTTATTCAAAAGAAATGCTTCCAGAACAGAAATTTTCCATTTGTGTGGACAAACTACATGATCATCAAAGTATAAGCTTCTTAGGAAACATGTAAGACGAAAGCAGCAGTTTCAGCTTTCACTTTGTGGATGTTTGTACAATTAATAACTATGTACGTAGATGAATTCAAGAGAAACAACTATCAAATCCTTTGATCAGATACAAGACTCATGGTAGTTTCTTTGCTCAACCAATAAACGAATTATTTCATTTGAACTGTGAATACCTTCTATGCTCTAATTCATGTTTTACTGCAGAAGAATATTTTCTATCATTTAGCGAAATAAAAAAAGCAGAATGAATACTGAATGGTGCATCACTTTCATTAATGAACATATTTTCAAGCTTTGTACTAATACATTAACAATGCATTCATCATTCAGAAATTTATCAGCCATGTTTCAGTTTTTCCAGCTCACGAGAACAAGCACATGACCCAATTGAAAGACACTAAAGGAAAGTTACCATATCTTACCAATATAGCTACACCAGAACAAAAAAGCAGGGACATCAAGAGAATGATATTAAGAAGATATAATTTAGCGACCAAGCGAAATGCAAAGACTCAACCAGAAACCAAAAGGTTTTGATCGTAGTATCCGACTAAGGTTAAAATGCATTAGAGGTTGTTTCAAGTGCTGTACTGCCACAAAAATCCAACCAGAAAGGTAAATTACCAATTGATGCATTGTCCATCTTGACACAAAAAAGTAGCTTTCAAAGCCATCAACAAACTGCAACCCGGTTAACAGGGAATCATTGATGCATCCTGCTGCACCTATTTATCATCATAGGAGTAAGTATGAAATGATGCTTGAGAATAAAGAACATTTGGTTCACAAAATAGAATATTTGATCTGCCAAATTGCCTGCTAACCAATATAGTGCTAGAACAATTTCTCAAATATTTAAGTGTTTAAATATATACTTCTCCAAACATCCAAACTATATGGATACCAAGTACGTCAGACATCTTGTAATTGCAACTATACAGCATGAACCAATTATGAGCATGAAAGACAAAAGGGCACTTGAACTTCATATTTCCTACCTTACAAATGTAATAAATTCGTGGATAATGTATAAAATTAAAAGAAATTAGGGTGAACAAAGAAAAGTGGCCACAGCTGATCTATAACTGAATCTGCTTAGGCTCCGTTTGGATTGTATCTCAAATAAGAAAATTTTGTTTTTGGGGAGAAAATTCTTTGGAGGGAAATTTTATATGGAAAATTGTGTAAGAAAGAGAATAGAAAGTGTAACGATTTGATTGTTTTTTAAAATAATATGACAGTAATTTAGATGGAATTTTAAATGTTAAAAATTGAATTTGAAGGGAATTGATAGTGTTTGGATCTAGAATTTTTTTAGTGAAAAAAAATGTGACTTTTCCTAGAAAGAAACTAAACCAAACAGTGCCTTAGTATCTAGCACTGGTTTGACAGATTTGTCTAGGGGATAGCCTCTAATGATTTTCAAAACAAAAGAATTGAAGAAGATCAAGGAACGGAAACAACAACAACAACTAAGCCTTTATCCCACCAAGTGGGATCAGTTATATAGATCATATCTTGCCATCGTTTACGGTCAAGACACATTATTTTCATTTTTATTCAAATAAAGTTATTTTCCAATTCTTTTTTATAGCATATCATTTTCAAATATAACATATCATTTTTTTATAGTTATTTTCCAATTCTTTTTTAGGTCTTTGTCTTCCTTTTTTAATGGTAGTTAATGCATCTCTGTTTTTCACTCGTTGTACTACAGCATCTAAGAGTCTCTTACGCATGCGTCCAAACCATCTTAGGCGTATTTCTCTCATTTTTCCACCTATTAAAGCTACTCTTACTTTCTTTCTAATACTTGCATTACTTATTCTATCTAACCCAGTATGTCCTCACATCCATCTCATCATCCTCATTTTCCGCTACCCTCTTTTTTTCCATGTTCATATTTAGTCACCCAATACTCGAAGTCATAAAGCATTGCTGGTCTTACATTTGTTTTGTAAAATTTTCCTTTTAATACCAAGAGGTAACCTTTCTCGTGAAAAAGCAACATCTCTGCATCAATCATGAAAGTGAATACAATCTTTCTTCATGTTGCTTTTCCAAAAGAAACCTATACCTGTGAAAAAGATTTTGAAACTAGCCATCCATTCCCAAATAATGTGTTTGGCAACTCTTAAAGGGATTTTATGGGGAAAAAATACCTTGAAAAGGAGCAGCAATTGCAATCCACTTATTAACATACTTGGTAAACACCTGTAGATGAATTTGTCAAGTCACCTTTCATTAATCACACAGAAGACATTTTCAGAAAATAAAAATGAAATCACACAAAAGACAGGAAATATATGAATATGTCAAGTTTCGCTGCTAGAAAAGAAGGGTCCTAGCAAGTGAGATTGAACTCTACAGACCACTTATTTATTCATTTGAAGAGATTTTTTCAAATGGATGTGTTAAGAATAGCACTCTTTTTTTCAAATGGATGTGTTAAGAATAGCACTCGTTTCATGAAAACAATAACCATTTAGTGGGAAATCAAGGAAAGTAGACCAGAATGAGAATAAAATTATCATCTCTCCCCATAATTTTTTGCCTATACAGGTGAAATTTTAACAGAGAATTCATAACCTTTTCCTGTTCTCTCGGTAGGGAACAAAACAGGAGCCATCTTTTCAAACATTTACTCAGTAGAGTTATGATTCAGCATGTTATTAAGAAGCTCCACTTACATCAGTATGAAGACTCATGAGACAAGTAACTAGCAATGCACCCATCGAGTGCGAAATTATATTTACTTTTCTTCCTCCTGAAGCTTTATAAGCATCTTCCAACTTAGCTTTGAGGCATTCTATTCCCTTATCAATTCTGCAACAGTATCAAGCAACAAGTAACTAGTCTACAACCAAAACAAATAATTGTACAAGAACAAAGTTAAAACTCAGCATAGGCAATCAAATTGATTATTACATATATCCAGAAAAAGGAAAAAAGGAAATCTTATGAACTTCAGCTTCTAAAACTACTACAACTTCACATTTCTGATGAGATACCTATTGCTTTGTCGAAAGTCATAACCATATCCAAACAATGTAGATCCTTTCTTGTACCCACATCCAACAAGCATTTCTATCATATCGTGAAAATGGTATACATCAGTCACGTGTAGAATCTTTACCCACTGCGACAACAAAAAACAAATAACACATAAGTTTTTTTTCCTAAATATTGAAGAAAATATGAATCAAAAGCCTGAGATTATTGGCTGATCATAGAACGTATTCAAATCAAATGAAAAATCAAAGATGGTGCGTCAGCAACAAATATCTTGCACTTAAAGTGTAGTGCTCATAACAAGTGATTCCCTGTGTATTCTAAAATACTCTTTCCGTCCCATTAAAAGAGTAGTGCTTCAGTTTGTGAAATCCAGATCACTTAGAGAAAACATTTTTACAAATCACAACGAGGAATTGGACCGAACAATGGGTAGGCGATCATAATTCCCTACATCCATTCATCAAAAAAACCAAAAGATCTTACTAATGAAGGGTCCAAAATATCAATTGCATACAGCCCATAATCATCTTCTGGCACCGCTATCTCGTAACTATCATCCAAAGATTCTACATATCCTAAAAAAATCAGCCAAAGGGGGAAAAAAAATCAAAACTTTACCAACCCAAAAAAAGGAAAAAGAGATACAAAACTACTTTCAGTACATTTCTTCAGTAATCAAAAATCTTACCAGTCTCTGGATTATAGAGGGACCACAGCTTCTTCCTAAACTCCAAATCAGCCAAGAGTAATCTGACCCACACCCGGCTCTCAAACCCAAAGCTCTTCTTCTTTTTGGAATGGAGTATTGAGCCGCCAATCCCGGACACTAAAACGACCGGGTCCCGGTCGGCGACGTCGCCGTCGGAGCTCCGGGGCTCGAAGAAGCAGCAGCAGCAGCAGTCTTTCAGCATGTTTTAGTGCGTGTAAACTGTGTGGTGCGCACTGCGCTTGGGCTGGGGAATCAACAAAGAGACCTATTAATGGTGGGAAGTTGGCAACTGTGAACGGTAGTTGAGGAAGAAGAGTAGAGGGAGCATGAAAAATCAAAATTATTGTTTTGGAGAAGATGTGTGGGACATGTGATAATATTTCCTTTTTTTGTCCTTTTGGATAAATAAATAGGACTACAATTATTTCTATAAGATAATCTACAACGAGCTTATCATAATCTACAACGTGATAATGTGATAATCTACAGTTGCCATGTAAAAATTACGATGAATATTTGAGATGTATATCATTACTCCTTATGAAAATACGTGTATACTATTTAACCTATCTAATGTATGGTACTCCCTCTTTCGTCTCACTCAAAGAGTCTACTTTGAAATTTGTACAACTTATTATGGGTTGTGAGGTACAACACCTAAAATAAATAATTTAACACCATATTTTCTACTTATATCCTTATTTTAAAAATAAGGGTTAATTGTGAACCACACATTGTTATATTAGTAAGTGTATGTAATGTAAATAAATTCAAAGTGGACTATTTAAATGGGACAAGATTTTTTTTTGAAAATAGACTCTTTAAGTGGGACAGTTTAGCTGGTGATATATCGTAGTTATAAGTTTAGTCTCCACATATAATGTTTACCTTATGATGTACCGCATATTAAACTTAGTTTATGATGTGTCACGTATTGAGTTTAACATCTAATATATCACGTATTAAACTTAGCATGTAATGTATCAAATTCAGTTAATGATGTATCACAGTTATAAACTTAGCTTCTTATGTATCGTGTGTCTAATTTAAACTTCTTTGTATCGCACGTCTAACTATTAGTACCGTATGACACGAGACTCCTCTTGCCATAAAACATAATCAAGTATTGCACTTTTTCTTTCCTGTCTTTTTAATCAACGTTGTTTGGGCATGACTGGTCCGGCTGCGAATCAGCACCCTTGCCGGTTCAAAACATGGGAAAAACTGGACTCTTAAAAAACCGGTCAAAATCGAGGGCGGGCCGACCCGCCCAAACTTGGTTTTTTATTTTTTTTTCAAAATTTGACAACTTTTTCAAAATTTTGCTATCAATGAGAGTTGAACATTGGCCACTCACATGGAAACATGAATACTTACCACTATATCATTGTTCATTTTTGTTTAATTCATTGTTTTAACTCATTTTTATATGAATCATGAACTTTCTAACAATCTATTAATTGGACCATCCAAACTAATGTTAATTTTATTATAATTCTTAACTATTTATAAAATTAATACTATCATAATTTTTATTAGTTGTTTTCAGTTCAATTAAAATCTGTATAATTTATTCATGTATTAACTTAAAATACGTTTAATTTTTTTTACATCAAATTTTATCCTTTTTTTTTTGTCTAATAAAAATGTAGTAATATAATTTTATATATTTTTTAATAGAAAATAAGAAATATTTTATAGTTGATTTACTTATTGGGTTTTATAATAATGAATTTTAATGTTTAATTTAGTTGTAAAATTTGCAAAAATATATAATTGTTGTGAAAAATATATATATTTTAAATGTTGCAAATAATAAAATTAAAGCATTTTAATCATTAATATTATATATATGTATGACGTTATCCGGTTTGACCCTGGCTCAACCAATCGAACCTCCGATTCGAGCGAACCCTTGGCTTATCGGTTCAACGTCCGATCCGGCCTAAACAACTATGTTTGTTATCATGAAGTTCTTGGGGAATAAATTAAAGAAGGTGCTAGCTAGGCAGAATAATTGCTGTTACGTACCGTATTAAATAATCTTCATAGTTTTTATAATTGTAATTTTAATTTTTTAAATACAAATATATGTAGTTAAACTGGCCTGAAGATTTAATTACGGAGTATAATTTTACTAGAATTTTAAATTTATGTGAAAAAATTGAGACCACAGTTAATTTATTTTGAGACTTCGAAAATTGTACTCATTGGAATAGTCTACTTCATAGTTGTACCACTAAACGGATGAAATATTTTATTATTTCCAACATTATTTTTTTATTACTTCCTCTGTTACAGTACAGAATAGTCCACTTTCTAATTTTATTTTTCGTATAGAAGAATAGTTCACCTTTAAATTTTTATTCTTATTAATATAATAATGTGTAATTCATAATTAATTAATACTTAAAAATAAATAAATAAAATTATTGAAAAAAAAAGTATAATAAATTAATTATTTGAAATATTAAAATTTAAAATCATAATAAATTATACAATTGCGCTTGAAAATTTTTGCATGATCTAGAAAATCCAGCCACGTAAGTGATTCTTGGCTTGTAGTATTGACAATTAGGCATTTTGTCCCCACTTTATCTTCTAGTACTAGCTACTCGCCTACGACCCGGCAAAACGGCGTATCTTCGTTTTGTTTCGAAAATTAAGGTTGTGTTTGGTCCAAAACGATGAATATCCGTTTTTCGACAATTTGTGTGTTTTGTCTAGTGAAGGAAAATAAAGTTGGGCAGAATTTCATATTTAGGTGTAGAATAATTAGTTAAAGAATGAACGCAAAAACTTGTACCTGACGATTTGACGGCGCCTACATCAAATTTAGCTTCTAAAGTATCGCAGTTAGATATGGGTAAAGTCTCGATTCCAAAACCAACACCAAAACCATAATCAAAACCATACCTTGCAATTCGGTTTTGATTCTTACTTTTCAAGAATTAGAACCAAAATCGAAACCGGTTGTTCGGTCCTGGTTGGGAACTGTCTAAATATATATTTATTTGTGTCTATAATTTGTATTCTTATTTTTTAACAATTTGTATATCTTTTATTTTATATTTAGAATTTTTTTCACTATAAATTTTTAGTTTTACTTGTTCAAAAAATCATTATTTGGTTGAGGGATAGTTAGATTTTCTATTTATATTCTTACATTTTAAATAAATGTGTTGGACTCTTTATATGAGACCTAAAGAGAATAATATTAATACTCACACACAATTATATTTATTTAATTCGACTATCACATATCTATTATATTGGTAAATAAGTATAAATGACATGTTAGGAATCGAACCCCCAATTTCTTGGTGACCCCTCTATCGCTGTGCTTCACAACCGTTCAAGCACTAACTCATTGTTAACATTTCCATATTAGCATAATGAATGCAACTGTTAAACAACATGAATCTTGGGATAAATTCATTTGGAAGTTTGCTTTTCTCTCTCTCTCTCTCTCTCTCTCTCTCTCTATAATACAATAAAATAAAATAAAATTATACTCTATGAGACGGACCTGGAGGAATTAACCAACCATTAGTGTCTTCTCCAATCTTCTCCAATCTTCTCCACTTGAATGTGACCTTTTGACCTTTTGAGGGAGAGTGTGGGACAATATTTCTATGGGACAATATTTCTATGCAAAAATGGACGGCACGCACGCGTATTCAAATCTGAATTCTAAGCATCAAATTGGGATATACTTTTGGATCTTTATTTATAGGGGCATGATATTTGCAGTAACGGTTTTGATATTTGCAGTAACATTTTTTTTTTAAAAGACTGAAATACTCCTAACACTTAAAAAAAAAAAAAAAAAACCCATTTTTGGCCCAAAATGTCAAATGTCGCTGGAATCCGGCGATATTTCCAAAAATGTCGCTGGATTTGGGCCAAAAATGTCGCCGGAATCCGGCAATATTCCCCCCCCCCCCCCCTTCAATTTGATATTTGCAGTAACCAGCGGGCGGATCTTCGCCAATCCGGTAAAAAATTCACATTTTCGACAAAAATACTAACACATCCGGACATAATACAACTAAATTAATCAAACAACTATCTAAAATAATACCGCAAAACATTTTAACTTTAGCCACTAATCTTTTTCCGATCCGAGTCGTCTCGATTTTTATCCGATTTTGTGATTTCACTCGACTCTGCTTTGCAAACAGAGCCCGTGAGTTGCTTTTTCAAATTTTTTTTCCAGCCCCCAACTATTTGCATAGTTGGTTTGTAATTTTTTTTTGCCTAGGGGTATTTTTGTCTTTTTACAGGGAATGTTATTGCAAATATCGAAACGGTTACTGCAAATATCAATTCCGCATTTTTCCTTGTCATTATTATAATTAATGTAAATGAACTATGAAGCATATGCATGCGTGTTATTGTTGCGTACAAGAAATGGTATCCATATTCATTTACCAATCCCAACGAGCAACGCAACCAAGGAATTTTTTCGGTTAAAATTTTTCTAAGATTTTGGTTGGAAAATTGATCAACCTTATTCAAGAACTCAAATTTGGGCAACCCCTTGAATTCAAATTTGGGCAACCCCTTATCCATTTGAATCCTTATTCAATAACTCAAATTTGGGCAACCCCTTATCCATAATCTCTCTCATTTCCACTCAATCATCTCCATTAAACCCTACATTCATACCATTCCATCAACAATACTAGAATTTTGCTTACGTATCATGGACGGTAATGCAAATGACGATCTATATTACACGGTACGTAATAAATTACATATTTTTATGGTGAAATGTGGCACCTTTTTGGGTTACTGGGCGAGATTCGCCCGAATCGGGCGATTTTACTAGATAAAATCACCTTCTTCCAGGCGAATGTAAATAAAAAGATCGCCTTGAGGTGGCAATTTTACTGGATAAAATCGTCAATTTGGGGCGATTTTATAGAAAAAATTTGCCACTTATGAGCGATTTTATGAGAAAAAATTGGTGTCCTGTGGCGAACAATTTACATTTAATCGCCTGTGGGGGGCGATTTTTTTTTAGTATAATCGCCCATGGGGGACGATTCTATTGGCGATTAAACCCCATAGAATCGCCCCCCATGTGTGATTATATGTGTTTCTCAGTTTTTGCCATAAATTTCTGTGATACCTAATGTCATATTTTATTTTCTTGCTAGGCTCTGCGTTTTGTGGATGATCGCATCTTTCAAGATTACACAGATGTATTTCGTACTAAGGAAGAGTTCAGGACTAGAGTTGACTTGATTAGTTGGGTTGAAACAAGAGCAACCGAGCATTATTTTGATACTAAAATAACTTCTTCTAAAAATTGGAAGTGACCTCTAAAAGGGAGAAGATGGAGAGTTGATATCGGTTGTGATAGATCGGGAAACTTAGAAGCAAAGCACCATTAGGTGAAGGGAAAATAGGCCGTAACAACACAAGTAGCAAGCTGACTGGTTGTCCCTTTCAACTAGTATAGAAAGAAATTAGTGGGGGGTACTGGAAGCTGAGTGCCATAAAATGTCAGCACAATCATGAATTACCCCTTGTTAGAAACTGGCATCAAAAGCACTCCAAGTTGAATGAAGTGAAAAAGGAGAAGATTTCAAAAATGATGAAGATAAATTTGGCTGCGAAGCAGACATTCACAAAACTACGATCTGATAATGTGGATAATGTCACCTATATCAGACAGGTGTACAATGAACCGGAAAAAGTTAGAAGAGACAAGAGGGGAGATTTAAGTACTATATTGTACTTCTTAAAACTGATGCAAGATTACAGGTACTATTATTGGTACACAGCGAAAGATGAGCGTAATGCTCTTGAAAATGTGTTCTTCATGCATGAGAATGTTCTTGGTCTACTTCATATGTTTTCTTACGTATTGTATATAGATACGACATACAAGACCAACCGGTATGACATGCATCTGTTTTAGATAGTCGCTCATATTTCGACGGATCAATACATTCCTCTTGCTTTTGCTTTCTTGAGGGATGAGACCTATGCAACTTATTTCTGGGCTATGATTAGATTGGGGCAACTTTTTGATCCACTTAAATATCCACATATTGTTATGACTGACAGAGAGTCGGCTATACTGAAGCTGTGCACAATGTTTTCCCCCGATCTAAATAACTATTGTGCAAAAGGCATATTGTCATGGATGTAAGGAAGAAAGCACTGAGTGTGTGTATGGACACAGAGGTATTAGATGAGTTTGAAACTCGGTGGAGAAGAGTGATGAGTGCTTTAACGTATGAAAAGTTCACAAAAGCTGTGGAAATCATTAAGATTAACTATAAAAGCCGGTGGATATCAGTGGTTAATTATATGCACCAGACATGGTTGGATCCCCACAAAACCAAGTTTGTCTCTTTCTGGACTAAAGAAATAAAACATTATGGAAGCCGCACAAACAACATGTGAGAATCTATTAACTTTCATCACATATAGTTTACAGATATGACTCCATTATAAATTATTCTCTGATTTAAATCCTTAATATTGTATGTTATTTATCTCTTCAGGGCTGAGAGTGCACACGCAATGTTGAAGAATGCCATTAAAATTGACAGAGAATCATTTTTTACAATTTTCTTGGGCATAAATAAGATTATAAATGAGCATTTGGATGAGATCCGTAGTAAAATGGAGGCATCTCAAAGAAAAATATTGCATGAAGCCAATCACCTGTTGTATAGTAGGATCAACGGCAGAGTTTCGTAAGATGTCATACTGTTGTTGTTACATGAATATAAAAAGAGAGGTGCACTGTATGGAGCAAATAGTGAGCTATATGGTTGTGAAATGCGAGCTAGCTTTGGCTTGCCGTGTGCGCATCAGATGGTTGAAATGGTCAGAAATTACAGACCTATTGATGCTTTGGATGTGGACCTCTTCTAGAGGACCATATCTTTGGATGAGGGAAACATACCTAGTAATGAGGAACGGCAAACAGTACAAGGGCGATTGCATGAGATGTATGTTGAGGCCTCGCAACGTTCTACTGTGGACATTTACAGAGTAGCGGGTGTCATGCATAGCACTTTGCATCCAGAGATTGCTGACCTTGCTAATCCGATACACAGGCCACATAGGAGAAGCCCGAGAAACAACTCAACGCATCGAGATCTATCGGGCTACTAGTATGCCGAAAGGGATGCAGGCATAGGCAGAGGCAGAGCGAGAGCCAGAGGTACATACAGTTTGCCATGTTACCCAATTTTTGTTGTTCAATTTTTTATTTTGATGCACCTATGGTTTGATGCATACGAATAACATGTGCAGGGAGCAGCGGGATAACTGGGTCATCAACCAGGAGAAATCGAATGAATTCTAACGAATCCAACTGGCCTTTCAACCTGCAGTCTTTGGTAAAATAGTTTGTGTTCGATTATGTTGTGGATTATAACAATGTAATGGGGGATGAACACTGTGATTTTAGGGTAATAGCTAGATTCATACATGGTGAACAGTCATTTTGGTCGCAAGTCCGGAGGGAGCTCTTACATGAACTTGATGCGTATGCCTCACTTTGATTTGGAGTTCTCGGTGAAGAAAACTACGATAAATCTCAAACAGTGTTGGATTACCATATAAGTCCTGCAACAGAGGAGATTTGGTTTCATACTTATCTATTTGGCATACTTGTCGCCACGAGGTACCAGAGAGTATTCGCATTCTATGGAGTGGAATGTTGTACCTTCCTTCCACTTCGCTTGAGGGATTTCGGCGTATCTGATTATCCGAACAGGTATATCACTATGGGTCATATTCGGGGCAACTATTTCATTTGTTTGGAGACGAACGGTGAAATCTTATTGTCCCCAATCTGTGTGTTGTGGCAACATCATAAGGAAGATATGATGGATGAGTTGAAGGACAGGTTTCAAGCTCGCTTAGATAATTATCAAAGGTTGTACGTCGATAGCATAGGTAATATAGACACACAACCCACGATAGTTATCGATTAGGGATTATATTTTTTGATTTGAAAAGTTTTAGTGTATTTTTTGGTTTGTATTGAAAAAAGAAATTTGGTTATATGAACAAAATTATGTACTTTTTCCTTCAAAGTTTAAGTGTATTATTCAATGTGTATTTATGCTGGGGAAATTTGGGCATAGTCTCCCCGATACATGGACCAATCAATCCCTGTATATACCACAAAAAGAAGCACTAAATTAACATTGCTAAATCATTCAACAGCAACACTCAGTTAAGTCACTAATTCGACATCTAAATGTCTACGAACAACAACAAAAAATCCAGTTGGGCACCATTACATTTAAGTCACTAAATGTTCCAATCCACATGTTATAAGACAATGCACTACGGCACAAAAGGCGGTCTTCTCTCAAGTTCTTTGAGTCCCGGCATCTGGGTCTCCAAATGATAAGCCACTTCTGTAATAGCCTGCCTACGTGTCTCAGGATTGACCGCATGTTCAGCCCTTGGATGAAAAAGGATAGCCCGAGATGCTAAGTATTGAATTCGCTGCCCCAATTAAACGTATAAACCCAATATCCTACTTGTAATACAAATATAAGTAAAAAATAAATCTAAAATCATCCCAAACTCACCGCGGCCAGGGACAACTGGGTAGGCTCAAGAGCGTCTTCCTCGACCGGATCTCTACTGACACGAATATGTGACCGAGACTTAAAGTAATTAAGGTAAACTTCGCATGCTTCGTCAGTTGAATCGGCCCTTTTCATATCCCGCAGAAGCCTCGTATGATATATCTCCCAACTACTGATATCAGCAATGTACTTGCAAACATATTTTTTGATCTCTGGGCCTCTGTAGCACTCCTTGGGAATAGAGACTTGAAAAGGAATGTCTTGGGCATCCCCAAACTGTCTTAACACTCGATCCGGCATATAGGGCTATTTAATGTTAACGGAATAGATGAGCCCCCTATACAATGAAATTTATGAACCAATGCCAGATTGAGCTCAAATGGTAACCAATTAACCTGTTAGACATTAAACCGAATCAATAAAAAAAGGAAAGAAAGAGCAATAACTATTTTCAATCACACACAACAAACATGAACAGACCTAAAACCCACAATAAATAATCTGAGACAACATTCACTTGATCGAATCTACTGGCACGATCTACCTCAAGGCTTGTCAATTTCACAAATCTAGGTTTATCCAGTTTCACATCCTCTTTTCCCAACACAACCTGCAACATTTGCCTCTATTTGTGAAGTCTTTGTTTTTTCATAAATGGCCTTACCCCCAATCGAAATGTGCAGTATGTAAACAACATAATGCAGTGTTATTATCATCTCCCCGAATGGTAGGTGGAATGAGTTGGTCCCGGATGCCACCTCTCCACAAAGGCACACAGCAGAGTGGCGTCTAACTCATCATGCATGCAGTGTACAAAATGCGCCAAACCGGACCCCTCTACAAGATTTGTCATGTCATCATCTCCTACCTAATATATCAACCGATTGGCCCCACTATGACATTTCAATGTGCCCCGTTCCTACGAAATGTAAAAAAATGAATTAAAACAAATTGTTACAATTCCTAAAGCATATTTAAAAAAAATAAATTTAAACGATGCGAAAAAACTGTATTGTTGCATTTTGGATCACAAGTAATGAAGCATATTTAATTAGGAAAAAATAAATGATTCAAATAACTCTAAATACAAGTACGCAATTTACTATAATTACCTTTCCATGCCATACGTGGTAGGCAGTGTGCCCTTTGAAACTCAAAAGCAACTCAGGGATTAAATGGCCACCTTCGAGCGGATGATCTAGCTCCCTGTAATCCTTCCACTCTGCAATCACTGCCCATTAATCCTTTCCCTGCTCTCCTAATTGGTTGGGTGTTTTTCGCCTTTTCAGCATCACTTCTTCCACAAGCGCCTTCACCGTCACCATCGTCATGGGACATTTCAATATCAGAAAAGGGTGGTCGAAAGATTTTTCAGTAATGGAGGCAACATTGTACTCGTTTCCAAATACAGAAGGTTCGACTGAATATTCTGTAATGGGAGCATTGTCATTCTCAGTCGCGGAAGATGTTCGCGATCGTGTTATGACCTTCCTCAAATGCTCAGACGCTGTTGCAGAACACAAGGGGCATTTTCCGCATCCGGAATAATAGTCTCCCCGGAATTATCCGGAATACTACTCTCCCTGGATGTATTCAGAATACTACTCTCTCTGGATTTGGATTTGTTTTCCTCTTACGGAATGTATTCATAATACCTTTATATCTATCTCTCATCTGTAATTAAAAGGTTACAAAGGAATTAATATATGAAAAAAAACAAAAGCAAACGAAAAAAAAAACTTACACTGAAAATCGCCCTGCCTTGGCGAATTTCCCTAGGAAAATTGCCTGGACGAGGCGCTTGTTCCCCAGACATTCGCCTCGCCTGGGCCAGGCAATTTTTCGGCGGTAAAATCCCTTGAAAGAAGAGATTTTACCAGGAACAATCGCCGTCCCGTGGAAATTGTTCTTGGAAAAATTGCTTCCGGCAAGCGATTATGAGGGAAACGTTCGCTTCTTTCAAGCGATTGTTTCCGTTACAATCGCTTGAAAGAAGCGATTTTTTCAGGAACAATTGCCTCCTGGTAAAATCGCTTCTTTCAAGCGATTTTACTGCCGTTCGCCGGAAAACCATTTTTCGGCGAACGCTTGCAAAATTAACCAACAAGTTCTTGCAAAAAATGGCACAAACTTACTAAACAACCACACAACAGCCGAAACACACAAAAGAACCAAAATTCATTCATAAACACATTACTCATACCAATTAGCAAACCAACAACATTGCAATTTCATTTTATTTTTCAAGACAAAAAGAAGAACTCACAAAGTTCCGGCTTCAAATCGAGGACGGAGACGGCGACTGAATCGCCGATCTGCGGGGATGGAGAAGGAGCCGCTGTAGAGATGGAGGAGTCAGACAGCGAGCTGCAATTCCAGCGGCGGATGATTCGGACCCCAGCCGCTTATCGTCGACGGAGGAGTCACGATGGAAAAGAATGATGAATGTGAAGGACTGAATGAGGAAGAGAACCGACCGAACCAATCTCCAATGTCATTTTTTTTTACTGCATAATGAAGGGCAAAAACGTAATTTCACAATGCAATTTTTAAAAATGTGTCCTGTGTTTAGTAAAAGGTGTCCTGCAGGTAACAATTCTGTATAAGTATTGCAGTAATGTCTGATGTCTCCTGTGATGGTGCTAACCTCTTTGTGGGCTTTCTTTGTATTTTTCAACAGGAATACCAGCATAAGGCTATTCTTGAAGACCCGCAGAGTCTATCATTTTGCTACTGAATATTGGACAGCTTGCAAGCAAGCCAATGCTTCTACTTGGAGCGGAGATATCCCTTTCACCATCCTGCCAATCTTGTTAATCACATGTCCACTTCTGTCCTTGATCACCCAACCAATGGCACCCCTAGCTTCCTTAGGTTTAAACGTTCCATCCACCAAGACTACCACATTAAAGCCGTCCTTCAAATTCTCAGTTTCCTTTGCCTCCAATGAGTCTTGCTGCCTCTCAGATGCGTTTGGTGCCACCAACCCCGACCTTCCTTTTTTGCTTGAAATACACTACGTACTCGATCATATAAAGGACTACCTTTTTGTGTTTGGGGGGGGGGGGGGGGGGGTTGTGGAATTACATTTTCCTCCTTGAAGGTTTTGCAAAAAATTATCAACTATCCCTTTAAGTTTTGAGAAATTACCACTATTTTTGAATGCACATAACTTTTTAAAGTAACAAACAAAATTTGTTTACGGAATTGTTAATTGAAGGACATATTTTACTAAATAAATGAGACTTTTTAAAAAATTTAGACTTGAAATTACTTTTTGCCCTTCCCCTTTCTACTTCATTCTGCAGTAAAAGTAAGAAGAAAACAACTTTTAAAAAGAATCGCCCTATCCGGGCGATTCTTTCCCATAGAATCTCCTGGTTGGGGCGATTCGTTGGGAAAGAATCGCTGGGCCCGTATGGGGCCATTCTTTTTAAAAATTGTTTTCTTCTTACTTTTACTGCAGAAGGAATGGAGATGAGTGAAAGAAAATTTGAAAGAATTGGAGTAGAAAAATGGAGTGAGTTAAAGAGTGAAATGGAGAGTTGAAGAGGAAATGAGGGTGTAGGTAAAAATATTTATGATGGTAGAAATGTATAAGGATATTATTGTCTTTTCACCACTTAAAATTTTAAAAAGTGTCATGTATTTAGTAAAAAGTGTCTTGCAATTAACATGCCCCTTTGTTTATTTAATTTTTGATTGATTGTTATTTTATTTGATAATTACATTTATCAATAACATAATTTAAATAATTATCACCCGTTTATTTGATAAATTACTTTTGCAAAATAATTATCACCCCTTGAAGTTTCTACCATTATCTCTAAATATTCAAAATAATTTAAAGGGTGGATTACATTTATCACCTTTGAGGTTTGGTAAAATTATAAATAAATCATTGTGATTTTAAAAATTACAAATACATTCCTGAACTATTCAAACGTATTTTGTTTTGCGTTTATCTTTTCACTAACAGTAAGAATGGTATCGTGTTTAGTTATGCCAATATTTAGGACGCTAATATTGTGATCGTTTACTAATAAATTTTTGTTAGCTTTCGTTAATTTATTGAATAAATGAGTTTGAGTTAAACTTTTACCAAACATATCATGAACTTGTTCAAGAAAATTTGTGCTCGTTCTGAACCATAACTTTTGTTAATCAAACCACTAGATATTTGTAATTTTCATAATCACAGAGGCTTATTTTTAAGTTCAAAATTGTTATTTGCACTAACTAAATTACTATTCACAAGAACATTTTTTTTATGAAAAGTCTATAATACCTCTTAGTTATAAATGTGGAAAAAAAAAATCATATTCAAGCAATAAAAATCCCCCCCCCCCCCCCCGGATGGGCGGGATTTTCTTAAAATCCCATCCCGAGTGGGATTTTGCTTAAAATCCCACCCCACTTTGGCGGGATTTTTAAAATGTTCCTGCAAATAGTAGAATCCCACCCGGGATGGGCGGGATTTTCTCCAGGACCTTTTTTTTTTTTTCTCAAAATAACTAAGGGCATTATAGTAAATTTATAAAAAAAATGTTCCTACAAATACTAATTTGGTTCCTGCAAATAGTATGCCCTTTAAGTTAACCAAACCTCGGGGGAGGTAAATGTAATTTGCCTCAATTTTAAATCGAAATTGTTATTTGCAATGACAATTTTACTATTTGCAGTAACATTTTTCTGTAAAAAGTCTATAATGCCCCTTAAGTTTTTTAAAAAAATGAAAGAAATCCTTTTCAATCTAATTATGGCCGATAGTCACGAGAACAATAATTATTACACGGTAAATAAATAATCTATACATTTTTTGTACGTAAAATTAGTTTTTTAACAAAAAAAAAAAAAATTAATCTATACATTTTTCATGTTGGATTGGATTTTTTCCAAAATACCGCCCACTTTGGGCGGTATTTTCGTAATGTTCCTGTAAATAGGGGCAAAATTTTGGAATATATTTTTGTCAATGACGAGATTTTGGCAAAATATTTTTGTCAATCTCGGGCCAGATAGGGTTTTTTTCTATTAACAAACAAACTTTACGTAAAAAAATGTATAGATTGTTTACTTACCGTGTAATATGAAAAATATAAAAAAGGGCAAAATAGACTTTTCACAGAAAAATGTTACTGCAAATAGTAAAATTGTCACTGCAAATAGTATGCCCCTTTAAAATAACACAAATATACCTAACATTTGTGTTCAATTTTAGGACTTACATAGAGGTGGAATTTTTTCCATAAAAAATGTAAAAAAAGGCCGAAATTCCAGAAATAGGGAAGTTTTTATGGAAATTCCGGAAATCATGAAAGCGCAGGTGGGAACCTCGCTTTCAGGGGAAAAACCATCTCGTCTGCAGTTGTAAGAAAGCGAGGTTGCGAACCTCGCTTTCTGAGGAAAAAATTTTTGTCATCATTTCCTGAAGAAAGCGAGGTTGTGAAACTCGCTTTCTTCGGAAATCGGGTGAAGGGCTGAAATTCCACTGAAAGCGAAGTTGGAAACTTCGCTTTCTGTGGAACCATAATTTTTTCCTCATTTCCTGAAGAAAGTGAGGTTGCGAAACTCGCTTTCTTCGGAAATCGGGTGAAAAAAAAAGTCCACAGAAAGCGAAGTTTCCAACTTCGCTTTCTGTGGAACCAGAATTTTTACCTCATTTCCTGAAGAAAGCGAGGTTGCGAAACTCGCTTTCTTCGGAAATCAGGTGAAAAAAAAAAATTTCACAAAAAGCGAAGTTTCCAACTTCGCTTTCTGTGGAACCATAATTTTTTCCAGACACTTTAAACTTATAACATAGTGAAACTTCGGTTTTACTTTGAGTTTCCACATAACTCGAAAAGCTGGTTTGCGGGAAAAGCAGCAGGGGCAGCTCTTCGTCCTCGGCAGCACGGAGTCCGCCGGCCAATCTCTTCCCCGGCGTCGCGGAACGTGGATTTGCACCGAGGCAGCACGGAGTGAGACGCAATTGCAGCAGCATTCGCCGACAGTAGAAGGCAACTGTACGGTAATTTTTTTCCTACAAACCGAAATTAATAATGCATAAGGATTTCTATTTTGTGTTGGAATCTGTTCGCTTTTTGTGAAATTGGTCATGAACATTGCAATGCTGGCCTCTATAATGCTGTATGGTAGGTTAGATATACATGTGTTGGCTTTCTTTCTTGACTTATATCATCATCTTTCAGTGTATGTATGTGGGTGTATGCTGTTATTCACTGAATTGGATTAATGGGTTCTCAATTTATGAGTAAGCTGTTTGCTGGCATGGAATGGAATATGGGTTTTGTGCTTTATGACTATAAGTTTTGGGGTTTTTAGCTTTTGTTGAAGCTGTGTATGATTTCTATGGCCGTGCTGTTTAGCTGTGAATATGATTTGGAATTCTATGCTTTGGGGGAAGTTTCACTATGTTATAAGTTTAAACTGTCTGGGAAAAATTCTGGTTCCACAGAAAGCGAAGTTGGAAACTTCGCTTTCTGTGGAACCATAATTTTTTCACCCGATTTCCGAAGAAAGCGAGTTTCGCAACTCGCTTTCTTCGGAAATCGGGTGAAAAAAAAAATTCCACAAAAAGCGAAGTTTCCAACTTCGCTTTCTGTGGAATTTCAGCTCTTCACCCGATTTTCGAAGAAAGCGAGTTTCACAACCTCGCTTTCTTCAGGAAATGATGACAAAAAATTTTTCCTCAGAAAGCGAGGTTCGCAACCTCGCTTTCTTCACAACTGCAGACGAGATGATTTTTCCCCTGAAAGCGAGGTTCCCACCTGCACTTTCATGATTTCCGGAATTTCCATAAAAACTTCCCTATTTCTGGAATTTCGGCATTTTTTTACATTTTTTATGGAAAAAATTCCATAGAGGTGATAGTAATTTGACCAAAACCAGAGGGATAAATTATTGAGTCAACATAAACCCCAAGTCCCCTAAAACCTCAAGTCCCCTCCTCCCGTCATCGATGGATTCGACGTTTTCCGGCGTCGTTCCGGCTAAGAAGGAGCAGAGGAAGATGAAGAAACAAGACCAGAACAACAATGTTATCAGTCTCCGGGAGCTGAAAACCCTAGGTCAGCAGCTTCTTTCGTCCCGCTCGCACATTAACAACCTTCCTCGTCTTCTCGCTTTCGTCAAAGTCACCTCTCCTCCGGACTACGCTCTCGAATCTATCCTTTCCCTTCACTCTTTCTTCACTCCCTTTCTGCCGGACCTTCCCTCCTCCTCCGCTAAGCCTCCTCCCGACAACGCTTCTCGTGACGCCGCCTCTGAATTTATCTTCCTCACCTGGCTCCGTTCCAATTTCAAGCTCTTCGTAGATTCTCTTTTCTCCGTTGCCATCGCCTCCCTATGCGACCAAACCCTAAGAGTAAGTATCTCCTTTTTCTTTTGATTCGTTAGTATTATCCGTACTTGTTTTATATTTGAGCAATATATTTCAGAGATATTTTTTCCCTCCTTTTATTTTTGGTTTTTTATTTTTTGCTCTTTTAGGAGGTTGCGTTGGATACCATTATGGAGTTCGTGAAGTTGGGCAATGGCGGCAATTTCCACTCCTCTCTCTACCACAGATTCATACGCACCATTGTGAGTGATTGCTTCTCTCTCCATTTGATGAGAACTTTATTCCCTCTGTCACCAAGGAAAAAAAAAAAAAAAAGTCTACAACTGCGTTTTTGAATGAAGAAAAAAGATAGGATGCAGGCTCTTCTGGGGATGGATGGAATTTTATCTTGTAGTACTTTGACTAACCATAGTTTTTTTACAATTTTAGGTTCACTCTACTCTGGGAGTTACTGATGAGCTGTTACAGTTGCTTGTCTCAAACTATTTCAAGTATATTGATGTCCGGTATGACACTGTACTGTGGATTATCATACATCCTCACATCTTCTACATGTCTTCAATGAGAGTTGCTAGGGATTGGCTTCTTTGTGAAATGTATCATTTATCCACTTGGTACATTTGTAATTGCGATTAAAATTTTGGATTCTAACAGCATTAGTATATTTTGGTTTTGGGGAAAGGGGAATTATAACTATATTTATTTTCCATTATACTGAGGTGATTTTCCCACTTTGGAGCATTGTCCCATATTTATTCCTATTCCTTGGCTATTTTGTTCCTTGTCCAGTTATTTTACATACATCAGTTTGGAAAAGATAGCACGAACCTTGGAGGCTGAAGGTATAGCTGTTACCTTTGGGCCTTGCACTTTTATGATTTGTTTTTTGGATTGTCATTTCCAGAATTGGAGAGTCGGTGCTTAAGTTGCCTGATTTCTACCTGGAAAGGGAACTTGGAAACTTTTGTGTTAACTCCATCAACCCATTTGTGCTTCAGATGATAATAATAAAGATGCAATTTCAGAGGCTGAAACTGGGAATCGGTCAAGAGCAAGGTATGTGTTGATAGTTTTTATTCTCATTCGATTCGTCTGAATATGCTAAGGCCATTGCACAAATGAATCATTATTTTTTCTACTTTCTTTATGTAAGCTTTTATTGTAATTCGATTTGCCTGAATATTCTAACACTTATTCTACTATGATTGTTGTTGTTATTTCTGTCAGTTGCCTTTGTAGTTTGTCTATGTGTGATACTTCTCCAGCCAGCTCAACCTATTTTGATTTTGTGTTGGGCATTCACCCAAATCTATTTCTTACAAGAGGAACTTTATATCTTGTTATCACTCTCTAAACTTTGTTGTTTTTGTTTTCTTATAGTCTTAGATAATCTTTTGTTGACTAAATTTCTTCATTTGTTGTTGTTTTTGTTTGTACTATATGGCATTTAGATAATCTTGTAAAGTCATTGGGCCCGTTCGGCAAAACGTAATGCTTAAATCTAAATGTTTAATGTTGAATTGATTAAGTAGCTTATATCTAAATGCTGAAATTCAGTTTTAATCATTTGAATCAAATTTCTTAGTCATTTGTTCTTATTTGATAAATATGATAATTTGAATATTGAAGTATTAAAAATTTACAATTATGCCCTTGCATTAATTTTTAAAACTATGTACAAAATATTAGTTTTGTACTAAAAAGCCAGACACGGTTTATAAAAATTATATAAAAATATGAAACAAATTATTGAATGATGTTTATTAAATAGGTAAAAAATATAACCTATCAGAGAATTATTTAATACCAAAATAGAATAAGAAAATAAACTAATTAAATTTTATTTGACAATTTTATGATGAAATTTTTTAAAATGTGGTATGCTAATAAATAATATTTTTTGTGTGATTCAAATATAGTTATTTATAGCTAAATCAATATGAATAAAATAAAATGAGTAGTTTTGGAAATAGAATATTAATTGTTAAAAAAATGGTTAGGTGGAGCATTAAGTGATAAGAATATAAGCAAACGTATTTAAAATTTTCTAAAGAAATTAGCTGTGTTTAATCGATTAAGAGCTTATATTCTGGTTATCTTCTCGCTCGAGGGTTTTCTTCAGTAAATCGAGAAGGTCACAAGAGTTCAACAACAAACAAAACCTTTATCCCACTATGTGAGATCGCCTATAGGGATCATATTTCGCCATTATGTACGGTTGAGGCACATTGTTGCATTTATTTTTAAGTATAATAGGTCCTGTTTTTATTGTTATATTTCAATTATTTTTAGGTTTTCCCCCTCTCCTTCTAAAATTACTTAATGTCCCTCTATTTTCTTCTCGTCATACTAGGGCGTCTTAAGGATATCTTCAAATATGTCCAAGCATGTTCTCTCATACTTTTTTTAAAATCTATTTGAGTCATTCCTACTTTCTTTCTAATATTTGCACTACTTATTCTTTCTAACCTTTTATATCCACATATCCATTTCAACATTTTCATTTTCAGTTCTCTCATTTTTTGTTCATATTCATATTTAATCACTCAACACTTTAAACCGTAAAACGTCTTTGATCTTATAGCTGTTTAATAAAATTTTCTTTTTAATTTTTGTGGTAATTTACGGTGACAAAGTACAAAGGACTCACTTCTTCACTTTTTCATCCCTGCTTGAATCCTGTGTAACATTTTTATCTATTCCTTTGTTTTCTTCAATTATTGACGCATGAAACTTTTAGATTCATTTAATCCATGTTCATTAATTTTTTAGTTTTATCTTGATGTTACCTTTATGATGATTAAAGTGATATTGGATAAATTTAAAAGGTCAATTTATGATTATTAAAGTGACATTGCATTTCATAATTGGAGTACTAATATATATTTTCTCCTGATTAATCAATTTTGATCATATGTTTCATTGTAGCTTGGAAGTTTCCATTCACAAGATATACCATTTCCTCTCAAACATCCAACCTCTAGATGGGGCAAATGAGGCACCTAATTATGAAATGTGGAGTTCTGCAGGTAGGTCATTGCTTCTTTGGTTTGTACCAAAGCTTTAATGTTTTCTTCATTAATAATTTTGTTTACTTCTCTCATGCGAGTCTTTGACACGTAGTGTTTGTTTATTCAAATGAAACTTTAAATGTTCATTTGATACCTTATCCTTAACGTGGTTTTTGTCAAGTAAGTTTAACGTAAGGGATATGTTGCATTATGGCCGATATTATTTAATTTCACTTGCTTGGTTATACATACATTTTATTTCTCGAGTTCTTCGTTTGACTAATAATTACTGGTCATAGGTGGATGTCGAATTTAGTCTCTGAAATATTATTTATTTTCTAATAGAAGGTTAATATGCATAAACCTTACCCATAGCAATCCTAGTGCTTTAGTTAATTTCAGTTATCATTTGAGTTTGATTAGATTAGAAGTTTGATGGGTTTATCAGAGTTGACGAATGCACTATTCTATTGTAATCTTCATGTATTTCTTCATGTTTCCTTAATCTTTGAATATACTCAATTCACTCGATGTGGTTTAATGTTGATCCAAATCTGATATTAACTTTTATCCATAGGGGTTGGGGCTTTTTCAAGAAACGTCAATAAGAAAAACCACAACGAGCTATTGAAATTGGAGCACAAAAAGCAGAATTCTGGAATGCATGATGACAAGGTTCATGCTAATTTGAAGTTTAGGAAACTTTCTTGGCCATTTGGATGCTACTTTCTGTATTTGAATTAATGTTTCCTAAGACCTGAGTTTTCTTTTCTATGGGCTTTTCAGGATGTTTCTATAAAAAGGATGAAACTAAAGTTTACGAAAGCATGGATAACATTTCTTGGATTGACCCTTCCGGTAGATGTGTACAAGGAGGTAGAACCTATTTGTTCTCTTATAAGATGTGCATCTACTTTATTCTGTTCGTCGAATATAAAGACCGCCCTTGACCATAATCAACCTCAACTTAATGCTTGCCCATTTACGCAAACTTTTCCTGATTATAAGTTGCTGACTGCCAACCTTTGGTTTTTAACTATCCAGTCTGGTGACTTCTGCAATATAGAGTTCTTTTATTCTTTTTTCCCCCTCCCTTCCTCTCTAATATTATCTTTTAAGGTGTTGTTCTGTGCTGTGTAAATGCTTGCTTCAGCTCTTGCTTTATGTGGCTCAGGTTTTGGCAACCCTTCATCTAACTGTAATCCCTCATCTGTCCAACCCTGTCATGCTTTGGTAACTTTTTTAAAGCTTTTGTGATTTCATTATACTTACTCTGACACTTCACTACAATGAATATGCCCTTAATCTGTTTACCTTTTGAATTGCAGTGATTTCTTGACACGATCCTATGATATTGGAGGAGTTGTCAGTGTTATGGCTCTAAGCAGCCTATATGTCCTTATGACGCAACACGGTCTTGAGTATCCTAATTTCTATGAGAAACTCTATGCCCTATTGGACCCCTCTATTTTTGTGGCTAAATATCGAGCTAAATTTTTCCAGGTACTTGTGGATTTTTCAGGTTTTAGAAATAGTGTTTTTTGATTTGGCTTAAGAAGCTCAATGAACTGCTTCTTTTTGGTGGCTGCAAAAATGGGGATTTCGGGGGTTGAGAATGTTTTATACGATTGGCAAAGTTTTATATGCTGGTATAGT
This sequence comes from Leptodermis oblonga, assembly GCA_016801395.1. Lineage (NCBI taxonomy): Eukaryota > Viridiplantae > Streptophyta > Magnoliopsida > Gentianales > Rubiaceae > Leptodermis > Leptodermis oblonga. The sequence continues at coordinate 5,346,481 of CM028756.1, read as the reverse complement.
ATGAACGTGGAACAGCATCCATTGTGTAAATTTAAGTCCAAGCCTTCCCAGGAGATCTTGCCAGTGATTGTCTTACTTTGTCTTCTTTGCTGTTTAGAGTGGGTTTCTGGTATGCAAAGGGTAATCAAAACTCCTGCTCTGTCTTTTAACTTTACCTTGCTCACAGTCAATGAGGATTTTGTCATCTTGCATGTTTTGATGTGGAAACTGACAAGTCCCAAATATTTGTGGGTGACTTAATAATTCTTTGAAGTCTGAAGTTCAAGAAACTATGTTTTTTTGTGAGGTACAAACCTAGGAAAAAAGGAGCTATGCATCGTATGCTATGGTGGTATAATTTCCCAGATGTTTTAGCATCGTCAAAGTTTTATAGCTTGTTCATCCAATTTTATAGACCCCTCTGGGAAATGTCTTCTGTGAAATTGGATGAAGTTTTATAGCCTCTATCCTGCAAATTGTGATGGGTTATGGACTTGTTCTGAGTTCTGATGTGACTAATAGCGTTGAGCATGCACTGCAGAGACTTAGTCCTTTATTGGGTTGTATGATTCTTTTTGTTTATGCCCCTGTTATCCCGTGGAATGGTCTATTTGTACAGAGTAATATTCTGGTGGTTGATGGCCTTGTTCTTCGTAAGATGGGGAGTGGTAGTGAAGTAGAGGTTCTGGTTTGGATCAGAGAGGGGACGGGTGAGGAGGGTGATTGTACTAGTAGCTTGAGAGAATAATGGAGGTCAATGGCAGCACAAAGTCTTAAGGTGGAGGGAGATGGGTCAATTAACTGTGTGGATTAGAGGTAATTGGTCACTGCGCTGGTTTGGGTGGGAAAGAAAAAAATTACAGTGATGGTTCCTTTTTTTTTCTTCTTTTTTGGTAAATGGAGGATTATTGTTGTGTATCTGCCACCATTAATTTTTATTGCGTATAAGTCACTTAACCAGGTTGTTGGCATTGCTTTTAGTTTCCATTGGTCTGTATATCTCTCTTTGTTTCTCAATGTACGAATAGAAGTTCATTTTCTTTTATTGTAGATGTCTGAAGTTAATATTTTATCTGTAACCTGTACAATTTTCATTAACCTTTGACTTCCATTTGCAGCTTCTTGACTCGTGCTTAAAATCACCACTTCTTCCAGCATATTTGGCTGCTTCTTTCTGTAAGAAACTGAGTAGACTTGCGCTTTCTGTTCCACCATCAGGGGCACTAATCATTATTGCTTTAGTTCACAATCTTCTGCGGAGGCATGCTTCAATCAACTTTTTGGTGCATCAGGTTAATACAATCTAAACTTCTCCTGGAGTACAAGTGATTCTTGTCCAATTTTCCCAATACTATGGAAGTGAATTTGTGCTTGCAAAATTTGTTGGTATTCTCAATTTAGCTTGTACACATCATTCCTCTCTCCCTCTCTGTATTTGTTTGAGTTTTCTTTGGGAGTTCTTCTCTGAGGGTATCCTTGGGGTTGGGGAAATAGTATTATGGCTTAATTGATGGCAATTTCATCCCAGTATATGCGGTAAGAATTTTTTCATTAAAGCGTCAAAGTCCGACATGCTGCAGGAATGTGTTGACGAGCCTGCTAAGGAAACATCAGGAACAGAAGATTGTGGTGTTGACAAGACAAAAGACACATTCACTAAAAAGAAGCGAGGCATCGATCATTTTAATGATGAACAAAGTGATCCTATAAAGACTAATGTCATGAGTAAGTATTGTGTCTCTGATTGTTATATCCATTTATCTTTTTCTCAATTGTTTAATTTTTGTGAGCAGATAGATACTGTTTGGTTATGAGAGTAATGGCACTTGAGTGTTATGGTACCTGACGATCCTGCTTTGTGATAATCTAATGTAATTCAGTTTCTGCAAAACAATATGACAAATAGAATTGACACTTTTGCTGCTAACTCATGAGTTACAGGGATGAGATATGTGTCACCACAGAGACTAAGCTAGTGAAGAAATTTCTGTTTTATACAGGAATCATTATGTTACTTCACTTAACTAGCATTTCCTGACTTTGTGCCTCACTTCCTCCATTTGATTCTCCTTTTCTAATGTGAATTCATGTGAAATGGTGAAATGTTAGCTAGAAATTTGTTTGAACACTAATATGCTAACATCAAACCATTGGACAGGAAGCTCTCTGTGGGAGATTGATACTCTGCGGCACCATTACTGCCCACCAGTTTCTAGGTACATGTTTGACATTACGTTCTCTATATTTCTGCCTGATGATTATGTTCTCACAACCTTTTTTTTTTTTTTCAAAAAAAAAATCTTTTCTTTTTGTTAAATAGATTTGTCTTGTCCCTGGAGAATGATTTGACTGTTAGAGCTAAAACGACTGAAGTTGCTGTTAAAGATTTCAGTTCTGGATCATATGCTACCATTTTTGGGGAGGAGGTAACTATTTGTGCTCCATCTTTGTTACTTTTGGTGTGAGGGAGACTCAGCCACAGGCCCTCTTTATCTTTTCCCCCTTTCTTTGTGTTTTGGTCAATCTTATACGATAAACTCATTGAGTGTGCCTTGAGTGCCTTTCTGTTTGATTGGCACAAGGAAATTAGATGGTGGCTTTGTAGTGAAGCCTCTTGAGCATGACATTGCTGAGTTTAGGTTGAAAGCAACTTTTGGTCGTTTTATTTAGTGAAGTCTCTCCATTCATTCATTATTTTTGTAGATGAGACGAAGAGTAAAACAGGTCCCATTGGCATTTTATAAATCCACACCGAGCACCTTGTTCTCGGAATTTGATTTTCCTGGTTGGACCTTCACTTCCAATGAAGAAGATGGAAATATTGGTTCAGTTACATCTACAGAAGAGATTCATGCTTCTGTGAAACGGCAGCGCATTGGATGTGTGTAAAGCATGTGCTGCACAACAGAAAAGTTTTCCTGCCTTCTGCTTGCACGTATTACGACGTTTGAAGCAAAAGTGACGAGTGACAACTACTGCAGCATCACTCAGGGTAACTGGAATTGGAAGTGCAGCGAACCCTTTTGGATCACTAATTGAGTTTTGATTGCGGGGATAGAAGGAGAGAGACTGAGCTCGAGTTTGTTGTTTGATACTTTTTACATTTGAAGTTTTGGCAGAGGCAGATAATGTACTTCTCTATTATATATGTTTGTAAGAAACATGACCTTTTTATTTTTTATTTTTTTAGAAGCAAACTCACACACACTCTGAGTAGAACACTACTGGAGAATGTTTGTAAGAAACATGACTTTGATTAACATGTTGGGTTTGAATGTTAGTCACGTCTCTTGTAGGTGCAATTTGAAGAACTTCAAATTACAGTAATATATAAATATATATATTATGACAAAAAGCGGGGTTGACTTTTCGTGAAATAGGTTTATAGTCATTTGTATTGTTCGTATGAACAATATTTTGGTATTATTCAAGTGATAGTACGTGTTTTTTTATTTATTTTAAAATTACTTTTAGATCTACACAAAGGAAAAGTCATATTTTTGAAGAGTATCATTTGAGTAAAAAGAAAAGAAAAAAGTAAGTTAAAAAAATATAATATTCGTGTCATGTCCTTGAAAAGTATCATTTAAATTATAAAAAAAATGAAAACATATATCCTTTGAAGTGAAGAGTAGCCATATCAGTTTGATACTCTAAAAAAAAAATCTAAATTGCTACTTGATGTAAATTGAGGTTTACGATGCGGAAATTGTCAAAAAAAAATGTTAGTCGATGTTGATCACAGCTTTGCACCCTTCAGATCTCCTACTGGAAATTTGTATCAATCAAGAGAATAGAAATTGAAACGTCATAATTTTTGAATTGATAAGTTTCGAACTTACTTAAAATACTATAAACTCAATGAAGAATTCTAAAACATTAGTAGATACAACTTACAAGCAAATAATATTCAAAAATTAATGATAGACATCTCAAATAATTTATAACAATTTTTTCATAGTGACTCATGTAGCATTAGGGGTGTCAAACGGGCGGGTTGGGCGGGTATTAAATGGGTATTAAGTTAATGGGTAATGGGTACCCATTATCCACTCAATTAATGGTTTTAACTCAAATGGGTAATGGGTAGCTATGGGCACCCATAGGTACCCATAATACCCATTATACAAAAATATAAGGCTTATTTAATAGTTTATTAATAAAAAAATTTTAATTTTTTTTTAATTTCATTTTAATTTTTTTTAAAGTGAATTTTAATTCTTTGAATATATTCTAAAATTTGAAATATCAAATTTTATATACTTTTATATTTAATTGTATGTAATTTTTTTGTCGAAACACAATTTTTAATTTTTTTATATTTATATAAACCCGTGCATGCCCCGACACCGAAACTAGGCCCGGGCCAAAACTGGGCCTCAAAACTGATCCCGAGGCCCAAAACTGGGCCCGAACTGGGCCGGGCGTTTTTGCAGTTTTGAATTTTATATTCATTTATCATCATTTACCATACACATTTTTATATTGAAGGGAGGAGTGAATGTAGTTAAAAATAAAATAAACTAAACTTTTTTTCTCAATTTTTTATTTTGAACGGTCCGATAGATTTCCATCGCCGCCGGTAGAATTATTAGGTCTCAGCTTGATTCAACCGATTGCTTCGATTCCGATCGTTGATTAAATTTTCAAGCTTTGATCAAACCCGAACCCGGCCCTAAACCCAAACGAATTTTGAATTAGTATTATAAGTAGGTAATTTAAAAATATTATAAAAAAATAAATGGAAAAAAACGTAAAAAAGAAAAAATAAGTTTAAAGAAAAAAATAAAATGGGCACACTAAAGTATGTGAGCTATTGGTTTTTTTTTAATTTTTTTTTTATACTTTTAAGGGTAATTGTAGATGAGTATTTTTGATACCCATGATGGGCGGGTTTTAGGGTACCCAATGGGCTACCCTAAATCCGCCCATTACATATTTAGCCCAAGCCCACCCAACCCATTATTTTTTAAAGTGGGTTTTATTGTGTTAATACCCAATGTAGCATATATTCATTAGTCAATAATGTGATATTAATAATTTGTTCATAAAAATTAATTATTGAGAGTCTCCCTGGGTAAGCGAGAGTTATTTTTTCTTTGACAATTGCCATTTAATTCGAGATTAAATGTATTTTCGAATTGTTTACCTCTATTATTATTATTCGCTCAAAATTATTTACAGTTGTCAAAATATCTATTGTAACCCCGACCCGTTAACAAAACCCGTTTGCCCGATTACTCCAACAGTGAACTCTCAATTTTGGCGCCTTTAATAAAGGATAAATTCATTTCCCTCTCAAAATTTTCACTTCCCCTGAGAGATTGTGTGAGAGAGAAACCGCGGCCATGAATTCCAGAGATTGGGTGGTATTTTCTGCTGCGGCAGCGCTGGGCGCCTTAGCATCTTCGTCAGCCTTGTCCTTTTACTTCTTCTTCAACACCAGAAGAAGAAGCGGATCATCTTTCCTTTTCTCCTCCGCCAGCAGCCGCCGCCTAAGGAGCAGCAACGCCGTAGTGTTTGACTCCTCATCGTTGTCTCCGTCGTCCAACGGCGTCGCCCAGAATGAGGAGGAGCAGAAGTCTCAGCCTCTAAACCCTTTTGATCCCTCCAAACGAAAAGGGTTAGTTAATTTCAGAGTAATGTAATTTCTCCGTGTTTATGATGTTAAAAAGTTGAGAGACTTTTAATTGAGTCCAGGTACGATTCAATTTTGTCTGGCTTTTTTTACAGATATTTGTCGTGGGATGACTATTTTATGGCAATTGCATTCCTTTCTGCTGAGAGATCTAAGGATCCTAATAGGCAGGTAAATTCACCTCCTGCTCTTTTATAAACGTAATTATTTTGGGTTGTGAATGTGATATCGATGCTGAATTTCTACTTTGATATAATTGTTATGCTTAAGATTTCAAGAGTTTTTGTTATTTTTAATTTTAGGAATAAAAACACTCAGATGGAAAAGGAAGGAAAATTTCAACCTGAAGTCAAAATGAGATTGAAAACACAAATAGACATTTCTTTTTGCCTTTTTTTGGGTGGGATTTTCCCCTTCTTTTCTTAAGCAATGTGTTTACTAGGCACAAGAATGGGAGATTTCAAAATACCAGTAAATGACTTTGTTTTCTTCCACTTATCAGTTTGGAAATATGAACTCGTGGAACACTCTTTTTTCCTCCTTTTTATTCCCAACATAGTTGATATGAAATATTTGTTGAAAGTTGTTTGGTTATCTTTTATGGCTTGCTAAAGCTTTTCTTAATAATTTTGGGTTACAATTTTTGGATCATGGTGCTGTATTTCAATGTAAAATTGCCAATTGTGTTGTGGTTTTCCACTTGATTTATTAGTTTCCAAGGCTGATTCGGTGAGGGGCAGGGGCAGGGGCGGGTGAATATCTTGTTTATAATATGGAGTAGGGTGGACTTTATTATATATATTTTTTGTCCACATTTTTCACTTTCACCAGAGAGTAGCAATACGGTAATACTAATCTACATATTTCATCATGTTGTAGGTTGGTGCATGTTTGGTTAGTCAGAATGGCATCATTCTTGGTAAGATTGCTTCAAACACTCACTCCTTATAAGTGAACTATGTCAATACTTTGGAACACACTTGCAAAAGAACGGTGTTAGATGCTTATAAATCTCCTCTGTAGGCACATCTCCAAATGTGCATGCTACACATTTGAATTTTTGAGGGATTTTCGGTAGTAGTATATTCCACAAAATATCACGAGTTTGAATACATGTTTAAAAATTTAGGATCTTAGTCAATGACAATATGAAAGTATCAATGTTCCCAGATGTGGTGAGTTACGCGAGAAGAATAAAAGTGGAGTTAGTACTGACATCTAGAGTGGGAAAATCTATTCCTTATCATTATTTCCTTTTCCAGTTACTAAATGTTTTAGCTTTAGTAGTCATTTGCGCTCCCATTATAGAGTATGCTGTCCTACTGAATTGGAACCGTTGTAATTATAGCAAATGGTGAAGTGATTTTGTGGGATAGACTCTCTATATTCTTTACAAGACATTCTGATCGTCTTCACTATTGACCCAGAGGAAAGTGGAAAAGAACATGATAATGTCACATTGAGTTCCATTTGTACTGACTTGTCTCTCTCTCAGGCATTGGGTACAACGGATTCCCACGCGGGTGTTCAGATGATATACTTCCTTGGTCAAAGGTAAGTAGATTCAAACTTGTTAAGTCTTTAGTTCATTTTATCATTCTAAATTCCATCCTTGCTTTGATATTGCAGAAATCCAAGAATGGAAATCCCTTGGAGACAAAATACCCGTAAGTAATACCAAGTATGATTGTTGTGAAAGCATATGTGTCAGTTTATATCCTAGTTTATAAATATAAAAAAATAAATTCCAACTCACTCTGATCTGTAAAGTTTTCATTTGATTCCTTGATCATATCGGTCGTTTTGTTATCCCTCTCTTATTTTATATTTAGACAGTTTGACAACTTGTTTCTGATGAAATTGTTGTTCTTGTTACAGTTATGTTTGTCATGCTGAAGTGAATGCTATTCTCAACACAAATCATGCATCTGCTGAAGGACAAGTTAGCTCCACTTTCATTTTGCATTTCCTTTGCTCTGGCATAAAATTTCTCTCAATCTCTATTCCAACAGAGGCAAAATTAATTAAGAGAAAAATCAGGAAGATTTGCAGAATATTTGTATTATTGAATCTAGCTATGGGAAAACTAAGACACTTTTTCATTGTTTCCATGTTTGCAGAGGCTTTACGTAACCATGTTTCCATGCAATGAATGTGCAAAGATAATCATTCAGGTGAAGAAAGCATGGCTAATGTTTTGCACTCATTTAACTGATACAATTCTGTTTTTTCTTTGTCTAACTACTGTGCAATTCCACTTCCAACACACAGAGACGCCCCCTTCTTTACTTAGAAGGAAGTTAACCTAGAAAAATGTTCTATTGAGGTCCGAAAAGCTCTCTATGGTGTGCTAACCACAGAAAAAATAGTGAGGAGTAGGAGGGACTACACTTTATGCCCTTTGGATAGTCCTAAATTCAAGGGTTTATTGTTAAAGAAAATGCTTTGAAATTGGAAGGACAGATCACCAGCATTGCTATGTTCTTAAGGTCTTTGTTTCATTTTTATGACATACATACCTGTTTGAATTCCACTTCCATTGATCTTATAAATGAGACAATACCATAGACAAGCACTGGAAATTTTGTTGTTGTTGTTGTTGTTGCTTGATCATGTCTTCACAAATGATGTTTAAGATGGTAATTCCATGGGTAGCTGCAGAGCAAATGAGTGTACCTTTCTTTTCAAAAGTTGAGGATAGTTCTTTCTTAACATTGCAGGCAGGTGTTTCGGAGGTTATTTATTACGTGGAGAAGAGGCTGGACAGTTCTCAAACTGCATATGCTGCTTCACATAAACTTTTATCGATGGCGGGGTTAAAAGTAAGCTTTCTGGGAGAACCTCTATTCAAAACCTTTATATATGGTGTACAATGTTTTGATGCATTGTCTTGTGCTACTTTAGGTAAGAAGACATCAGCCTCATATGAGTCATATTTTAATCAAGTTTGAGGAGGTCTAGTTGATGTAGCAATACTTGCTTCTATAATAGTTGCTTTTGTAGAGCTAGAGCCCGTTTCGATTTGTTTAAGAGTTGAAATTGATAGTCAACCGCGCGATTACTTGAAACTGAGTTGAACAGTCTTAAATCCTGGACTCCAGAACTTCCCTTCCAATTGCATGAACATCCTTGTGGAGCAGAGTCATGACTTGTAGGGTTGATTGAAATTGCTGCTGTTTGTTGTTTGCACATTATTGCTTGATGTAAAGTTGTAATGTAATGTAGTTGCTGATGTTTTTTTATGTATCGTTCTAATATTATCGGATGTCCCAAAGGGACGTAGAACTGAAGTTTTTTCATACTTAAAACTTTGGGATCACCGGGAACTTTGTTAGTGCTGTGTTGAAGTGATATCTTTCTAATTGGAGGATCAATATTAATCTTGTTTGTTTATTTTAGGTTGTAATGCATTTCCTCTTTAACATCCTTTCACTTCTTTCATTTACTTGGGAACTTAGGTTATATATAGGTTTGGAGGCTGCAAGGTAATGGAAAAAAAAAAAAAAATCAAGGCAATAATATTTTTTACTCTCCTGTGTTTATTTGCAAAATACATATCGTACCCTTTGAATTGTCACTATGTGTTCATAAATTGATGGCAAAAGTCAAATTATCCTAGAAATATATTAGGGTAAAAAGCCTAAACTTAAACTGCATTTTTTAGTTTATAATACTAATTTTTCATTATTTCAAATGCGTTTATTTTCACATTTCTAATTTATCTTTTTTCACTTTTAGCACACTTTGATATATTAAAAATTAATTCAAATCAAAGTTTCAATAACAACTTTAATACTACGCAGAGAGTCAAGTAATACAAATGTTTATACGTAATAAAATATAATTCGAAACATAACTCTTTATATAAGACGATTGTTCTATATATGTTTCGTTTGCATATTGGTCACATCTTACTTTTCTTTACATTTTTGATATTATCTTAATATATTTAAAACAAATTGAACAAACATTCTGAAACTCAAATGTATATCTTTACATATCTTTAATTATCGTCCAACTTCAACTTGTTTTTCTTCTTCTCATAAAGCATTTTCTATTTGCACTATTTGAATATGTCTACACAATGTTTTATAAAAATAAAAATAAAAAAAAACTTTTGAAATATGTATTGAGATATACGTGTTAAAATATTAACAAAAACTAAATTTTGTTATGAAATAAAAATGTATTAAGTAATATGTTTTTAACTATTATACTATATAATCATTTGTATTTAACCTCCAAAATAATATCATTAATTTTATCAATATATTAGAATTCAATTCGAGAGAATATCATCAATTTTATTTTAATTATGGTACATCACCTAAAATAACCTAACAACATATTGTTGTAACGTATAGAAAATTTTGTCACTGACATAAATTAATTTTGTGACGTATATTTATTTTACTAGTAATATTATAAGAACTATATTTTATCAGTAATACGTTGCTGCTGTAAGGTAAATTTATTTAACTCGTAACATGTATATATATTATATATTTTTTATTTTACAGAAAACACATTATTGTAACGCACGTCGTACGTGTAAAGTATTCTTCTCAAAGAAAAAAAAAGAAGAAGAAAATTGTAAAGTATTTTACAAGCGTGTTGTTTGACGAGTAAGGCACTAGTTGCGTATCTAACACTGCAAGCCAACTGAGCATCCGAGGTCAACCCACCTATAAACGCGAATTTCCTGTGCGTTTATCTGAGAGCGAGCGTTGTTGTTGTTGGTGCCTTGTCTGCGCATCCTGTCCCCCAAATCAATCTTGTAAGTAGTAATTCTGCTCTGTTTCCGTTGTTTTCAGCTGTTGATGATGATGATTTACAGCATTGTTTTTTGTTCTAGAAATAGTTTTTGGTTGTGTTAACTTCGTGCGTAAATTGGGCAAATCCCAACTCCGCCAGTGGGTTTAATTGATAATCCGTATGTGTTTTTTGATCTGTTGGTATACAGAATTGAGTTCATTTTGTATCTCCCAGTGTTGCATTCTTATGGGCTAAGAATTGGTTGTTGGTTGCTTTGAGAATTCAAACATGGCTGACCGAAATCCCAGCTCGTTCTGTGTGTTTCAGCCTGAGTCATCAGATTTTGAGTTTAGTTTGTTGATAATGGAGATGAAGGATCATTTTTTTCTTTTGTGGTCTTAACATTGAAGCTAAACTTGACAGGAATTGCTGTGTTTTGTTGACTCTGTTCGTGTGCTCAATCTATAATGCATCGGATTGAGTCCTTCCTGACAGCCACCAATCTGAAAAGATAGCATGTGGATCTGTGCACGCAAAAATGATGTGGTTCGTACCTTGAAGGTCTGTGAACTGGTTTTTCATTTTGTCTTACTATCCTTTTTGGTTGACAATAGTTTCGGTAGCTTTTTTCCTTTCTTGTAGAGAGTTTCACAGTGTAATTATACTGCATTTGCCTTTCACATTCTAGGTTTTGGAGGCAATTACTAAGAACTGCCAAGAAACTTTTCAAACGAAACCTCTGGAAACGCTTGGTGATTCAATTCAAAGATATGCTAGAAGTCAGCAGCTTTTCAAGACATATCAAAAGCGCAATCGCCATGAGGGTTTTCTCAGTCTCAAGAGACAAAAAATCATCAGCAACACTTCATTATGCAAGCTAGGCTGTGATGGGCACATTTTGGTAAGGTTCCTAATCTTGTTATTGTTATCTGATTTACATTATAGCTGTGTTCTCTGAGTATACACAAGCTTAGAACTGGAACAAAACTAAAGAAGTGAGTTTACAACATACCAATAGAAGTTGTCAATTTACCATACCAAGTTCTTGAGTTAATCTATTGTGATTCCTATGGGTTTTCTTTCCTGGAATTTCTATTTAATTGCTCAGCTTGTACTTGGAATCTATGTTAGTATTTTTCCTCTCATCCAGGTTGTCACATTATGCAATATTTGTGTGGAAGTGTTGATATTTGTGACTTGTGATCTGATTCTTTTTTTTAAATTATCTCTTCTTTTAAATTATAGGGTTTTATTCGCAATGAACCATTTCATCCTAAATTATGGATTGAACTTGGTGGTTACTCTGGTACTTACCAGCAGGAGAAAGAAGTGCTATCAGCCAAAAGAATTATATATATCATACATAAAAGAGAGACGAAAAACAAGAGGGTTGCTGATGTGGTTGAGGCCCTTATTGGTGCATTCCTAAGTACTGGCGGTGAAACAGCTGCCTTGTTATTTATGAAATGGCTTGGTATTGAGGTTGATTTTAGTTGCATTCCTTATTCAATGCGTCTCCCAGTGAATCCAGAGAAGTTAGTCAATGTGAAATTTCTGGAGGCCCTATTAAACTATAAATTTCGGGATGGTTCCCTCCTCGTGGAAGCACTTACGCATGTTTTGTACATGCTACCTGAAATTCCAAGATGCTATCAGGTACTTCAAAGCATTATTACTCTTGTCATGGAGGAATATGGTTTAGTAGCTAATTATATTGAAAAGTTCTCTCTGATTGACTTCCTTTTTGCTTAAATTAGCTAAAAATGAATATAGTTTCTGTCTTCCAAGCTTTGTTGTGCTAACAGTGCATGTAAAGGTAAATCGATCATCTATGAAAATAGCCTGTTAATGTTAGCTTTAGGGATTTTCATATGCTCAAATGACTAACCTGGTGGTTCAAGACACAGATTGCCACCATTAGAGCAAATAGTTTTGCTAGTATACAATTTGCCCATTGATGTTAGCATCTTGAAGTTCATCATATAAGGTCTCAGCAAAGGCATTTTGTTGATTATGGAATCAAATACTTATGGAAAAGAGTTAATGAGATCTCTTAACAACCCCATATGTTGTAACTATTATTTATCCTATGAGTCTCTTCACTGAATCAGAATTAGCAACCACTTCAAAGTTGCAAAAAATTGGTATTCTTTTACCCGATATTTCCCTGCGAGGCAAATTTTTTCCTTGTGAATCACTTGATAAAAGAAATCCTTGTTTAATAGAAAATGTGATTAGTTGGTGGTTACAGAATATATGAAGTATTCAAAACTATCTATCAGAACAGTAGTTTCTACCTCATATGTTTATTCTTTTCTGAAGATGGATAGCATGATTATGATGAGTTGCTGTTGTGGATTCTGATTTTGATTCTATTCTCAGTGTCTTGAATTTCTTCGCGATGCTGTGCTGGACTATCTTATCACGACACACCTCTATTTTAGACATCTGGAATTATCTCCTGGACTCTTGACCAATCTGCGGTCCACTTCGGTGGACAATGATTGCTATTCGCAGTCTACAATTAGGGCTGGACTGCACAAGCACATTCTACATGCTTCACAAGAGCGTCACTCACACGTTGTCAAAGCTGCTACCAATTTTGAGCAATCAAGCATGGTCTCAACTTCTATGTGGGAATTGTGAGACGGTGTTCCCAAAGGTAATCTTCATATGTGCTGATGGATCCTAATGTGTGGCTGGGTAGGGTTCTGTTTTGTGTGAGGTAATTGAATCTTGCATGTATTCTGTAACATGTTCCTGATCAATTTGTAGGTTATTGGGGATATAATTGAATCTCTTGCTGGGGCAATACTAGTCAATTCTGTATATGACAAAAGAGATTATCTTCCACTGTAATAGAGGAATAGTTTCTTGTATTTCATTCACTAACAGTACACACATATATATAGACATTTAGTGATCCTATTCTAGGAAAGGACAATCAATTATAGATTATTTACAACCTACAATTAGGGAGAGATTAGCCACTTTCCATAACAATACAATATCTAACACTCCCTCTCAAATTGGTGCATAAATATTGATCGTGCCTAACTTGTTACAAAGATAATCAATCCTAACTCCATTCAAAGTCTTTGTGAAAATATCCCCCACTTGTTCTCCAATTCTTATGTGTCCCGTGGAGATTAAACCTAGTTGAATTTTCTCACGAACAAAATGACAATCAATCTCGATGTGTTTGGTTCTCTCATGAAACACGGGATTGGAAGCAATGTGAAGTGCGGCTTGGTTGTCACACCACAACTTAGCTGGTATAGAAATTTTAATGCCCACTTCACTGAGAAGATGATGTATCCACATTATATCACATGCAGATTTTGCCATAGCCTTGTATTCCGACTCTGCACTTGAGCGTGAAACAACCTTTTGTTAATCATAGTGTGCCTATGATTACCGTAAACAATTCCATGTCCAACTGCCCTTTTTCAAATAGCACAAAATAAAAGAGATGGGTGACTTGGTCACCAAGTCCCACCGCCTCTCTCTTGTATTTATCTTCTTTATTTTGTTTTTATTTATTTTTATGTTTATTTCTTGCTTCAAAAGTTTTTTGAAAACTTGCTCCCAAAGTTTTTTGGGAGCTTATCCCTTTCAGCCATTTTCTTCTTTGTTTTAAATGCAGATTTCCTTTTTATTTTTTTATTTCAAATGTTTGTCAAGTGCAGTCAATTTTCTTTGACTCTCGTTTTTTTTTTTTTTAATATTTTTTTCCCCTTCTTTTATCTTCAGCTTTTGTGTTATTTGCTTATATATTATTTAATTATAGTTATATCTATTTAAATTTCTAACGTTCCGTCGTGCCGAATTTTATACGACAAGAGTCGTGTTATTTTCTTTACTGTATGTTTAAACTAGTTTTCTACATTTATAAATCTTAAAATACCTAAAATATTTTTAATCTTTCTAATTGTTCAAAACTTGATTTTTAATAAAATATCTTAACTTCATTTTATTATTGGAAAAATTCCAAATTCTATTTAATAATAATTTCGGGTAAGAAATTAGTATAAATTGAATAGTAAAATCTTATGTTAAAACTTTTGGGGCATGTTATTTATAGGTACATTTTTACTAAATGCATGACACTTTTAAAATTTTTAAGTGATAAAAAGACGTTAATACCCTTGGTACTTACCTTGGTGAAAAAATTTTTACCTACATTTTGAAGATCCACTCCTATGCCACCACTCTAACATCCATACATTCCTCCTCTCATTTCTTCTCCATTTTCTTCCCTTCACCAAAAATAAACTACATTCATTGAAGATCCATTTCTTCTCCATTGCTTGAGTTTCATAGCAAAAAATGCAAATGAATATCCATATTACACGGTACGTATGACATTATAATTTGTATGGATTAAAGGTAGCACCTTTTTCATTGTTTTGGGTCACTGGGTGCGAATCGCCCACGACGGGCGATTGTATCACAAACAATCGCCCCTCCTGAGCGATTGTTTCTGATACAATCGCCCAAGGCCACCGAATTTCGTGGAAAAACTCGCCCAACACTGGCGATTTTATTGAAAAAAATCGCCAGCGTGGGGTGTTTTTTTAATAAAAAAACGCCACTGGTAGGCGATTTTTTTAAAAAACATAGGTGGCCTGTGGCGTTTTTTTCCAAAAAGATCGCCCCACTCTGGCGATTGTTCTGGAAAAAGTCGCCCACCCTGGGCGATTTTTTCCAATATAATCGCCAGGGAGAGGCGATTTTATTGGAAAAAAAGGCCCCCAGGAGGCGATTTTTTTCCCTGAAATGGCCTTCCTCCATTTTTACACCGATTGCGGGAATTTCTAATATCATATTGGTTTGCTTGACAGGCTCTGCACGTTTTGGATGAGGGAAACTGTATAGATTACACGGATGTATTTACGACTGAGGAAGAGTTCACGACTCGAGCTGAGTTGATTGGTTGGGTTGAAGTCAGAGCTGCCGAGCATCGGTTTGATACGAAAATTACCTCTTCTAAAAAGTGGAAGGGGCCTCTCAAAGGGAGAAGAGGGAGAGTTGACATTTGTTGTGATAGATCGGGGAAAGTTAGAAGCAAAGCACCCCCAGTTGAAGGGAAAATATCCCGTAACAACACTAGTAGCAAGCTGACTGGTTGTCCTTTTAAAATATCAGGGAAAGAAATTAGTGGAGGTATCTGGAAGATGAGTGTCATTAAAGGGCACCACAATCATGAATTACCCATGGTTAGAAACTGGCATCATAAGCAGTCCCAGTTGAATGACGAGGAAAAGGAGAAAATTGCAGAAATGATGAAGATAAATGTGGCTCCAAAGCAGATGCTGTCAAAACTGCGATATGATAATGCGACTAATGTCACACGTATCAGGCAGGTTTACAATGAAACGATAAAGGTTAGAAGAGAAGAGAGGGGAGATTTAAGTCCTATACAGTATTTCTTGAAACTGATGCAAGATTACAGGTACTACTATTGGTACACAGCGGAAGATGAGCGTAACGCGCTTGAGAACGTGTTCTTCGCCCATGCGGATGTTCCTAGTATGCTTCGTACGTTTCCGTACGTTTTGTATATGGATACGACATACAAGACCAACCGGTATGACATGCCTATGCTTCAGATAGTCGCTCATGTTTCGACGAATCAATACATACATGTTGCCTTTGCTTTCTTGAGAGATGAGACATATCAAATTTACTTCTGGGCTATGACTAGGTTGAGGCAACTTTTTGATCCATTGACATATCCCCATGTTGTTATGACGGACAGAGAGTCAGCTCTAATGAAAGCTGTCCACGTTGTTTTTCCCGAGTCTAAGCAACTACTGTGTAAACAGCATATTGCTATGGATGTGAGGAAGAAAGCACTCACTGTGTGTACGGACAAAGATATATTAGATGAGTTTGAAGGACGGTGGAGAAGAGTTATGAGTGCTCTAACGTATGAAAAGTTCACGAAAGCTGTGGAGATCATAGAGACCAAATATAGAGGCCGGAGGATGTCCGTGGTTAATTATTTGCACCATACTTAGTTGGATCCCCACAGGACCAAGTTTGTTTCAGTGTGGACTAAAGAGATAAAACATTATGGAGGGCGCACAAACAACATGTGAGTATATTCAATTTTGTTGCCTACAGTTATATATATATATGATACCATTACACATTATTCCCTTATGTACAACATTACATTTGTTCGTCTTTCATAAATGCAGGGCTGAGAGTGCGCACGCAATGTTGAAGCGTGCCATTAAAACTGATAGATGTTCATTTCCTACAATATTTCTGGCTATAAATGAGATGATAAAGTTGCATTTGGGTGAGATACGTAGTAAAATGGAGGCATCCCGTAGCAAAACAATCCGTGAGGCCAATTACATGTTGTATAGTAGGATCAATGGCAGAGTTTCGCAAGATGCCATACTGTTGTTGTTACAAGAATACAAAAAGCGAGGTGCAGTCTATGGGGCGAATAGTGAGATGTGTGGTTGTGAACTGCGAACCAGCTATGGCTTGTCTGTGCGCATCAGATGGTTGAAATGGCCAGGAATTACACACCTATTGATCCCTTGGATGTGGACCTCTTCTGGAGGACCCTATCTTTGGATGAGGGGAACATGCCTAACGATGAGGAACGGCAGACAGCACAAGGTCGGCTGCATGAGATGTATGTGGAAGCCTCGCAGCGTCCGACTGCGGACATTTATAGGGTAGCCGGTGTCATGCATAACACTTTGCATTCAGAGATTGTTGACCTCGCAGATCCCATTCAAAGGCCACGTAGGGGAAGGCCGAGGAACAACTCGACCCAGCGAGACCTTTCTGGATACGAGCATGCCGAGAGGGAAGCCGGCCTAGGCAGCGGCAGGTCAAGAGGCAGAGGTACATTTAGTTGTCATATCCTTTGCAATTGGTTGTTATTTCAATTATTTATTATGATTCATATATTGTTCATGCATTCAAATACTATGTGCAGGTTGCAGCAGGTCAAGTGGGTCATCATCCAGGAGTATTCGAATGACTCCTAATGAATCCAACTGGCCTTTCAACCTCCCGTCTTTGGTTAAACAGTTCTTGTTCGATTATGTCGTTGATTATAAAAATGTAATGGGGGATGGACACTGTAGGTTGAGGGTAATCTCTAAATTCGTACATGGTGACGACTCACTTTGGTCGCAAGTCCGGCGAGAGATGTTACATGAACTTCACGGGTATGCATCATTATGGTTTGGCGTCCTCGGGGAAGCTATGTACTATAAAGCCATTCAAGTGTTGGATTACCACATAAGTCCGGCAACAGAGGCGTTCTGGTTCGATACTTATCTTTTTGGACTACTTGTCGCCACGAGGTACCAAAGGGTAGTCACTTTTTACGGAGCGGAGTGTTGCACCTTCCTTCCACTTCGATTGCGGGAGTCCGGTGTAAGTGATGATCCGACCACTTATATCACTATGGGACATATCCGGGGCAACCATTTCATTTGTTTGGAGACGAGAGGTGAAATCTTGTTGCCCCCTGTCAGTGTGTTGTGGAGACACCATAAGAACGACCTGATGGATGATTTGGAGGAAAAGTTAAAACCTCGATTGGATAGATATCAGAGTTTGTACGTTGCTAGCTTATGCAATGTAGAAAGGGAACCCACAATAGTTATCGATTAGGGCTTAGGGATTTATGATTTCAAATTTATGGGATCCTCGATTGTGTTTGTATTGACATATGGATGTATTGTATATTTAGAATATATTTGTCATGTTGTTGATTATTGCAATAGTTTATGATTGTGATTAGGTGTGTATAGCCAATTACATTCCGATGGGAATTATTATAAGTCAATTAACTTCTTTAGAAATGTTAAATTGCAGTATTGTATTAGGGATCGTATGGACTGCGAAAATGTTTGGGAATGTGGGTTGTTGTTGAAGTGACAGTTGGATGAATGAGGTGCTGTCAGAAGAGAAAAACGCCTGAGAGAGGCGTTTAAATCCAAGAAAATCGCTTACCTCAGGCGATTTTCTTGTATAAAAACGCCTTAGTTAGGCGTTTTTCTTGGATTTAAACGCCTCTTGAAGGCGATGGAGTGGAAAACAAACGCCTATCTCAGGCGTTTTTATTCCGGAAAAATGCCTGACAGAGGCGTTTTTCTTGGATAACAACGCCTCTCTTAGGCATTTTTCTCCAGGAAAAACGCCTAAGTCAGGCGATGATACGCGAGATAAACGCCTGATTAGGGCGTTTATCTTGCTTTCAGTCGCATTCCTCCTGCGATTTGATACAAAAACAACGGCGCATTGAACTCAACAATGTTACCTACATTCGGGAATGCAAAATTTTAACTAAAACAGTGCTACTGTGTTTAAATTGTATGAAATTTGGGCAGAGTCTCCCCTGTATATGAGCACCTGAATCCCTGTTCATACCACATAATGGATCACTAAATTGTTTTCTGCACTTCAATCAACGGCACACCCAATAAAATGCAATAATTCGACATTTCTATTGTATTGGGGAGTGAAAAAAAAAACAATCATCCAGCGTTACACTAAAATCACATTATACATAATCCAAACATAAAGAATACAATGCACTAAGGCTGAAATGGAGGTCGCAGCGCAAGTTGTTCCAGTCCCGGCATCAGTCCCTCCAAATGATACGCAACATCTGCAATAGCCTGCCTACGTGTCTCAGGGTTGACAGCGTGTTCAGCCCTTGGATGAAAATAGACTGCCCGAGAGGCTAAATACTGAAGTCGCTGTAACAAGTAAAATGACGCTCGCAATCAGCAACTAGTAAGACAAATAAATGTAAGAATAAAATAAAATAAAACATCATCATAAACTCACTGCATTGAGGGACAACTGGGTAGGATCAGGAGTGTATTCCTCGACAGGACCACTACTGACGCGGATGTGCGAACGCGACCGGAAGTACTCAAGGTAATCCTCGCTTGCTTCGTCAGTATACTCCGCCCTCTTCATGTCTCGCAGAAGCCTTGTATGCGAGATTTCCCAACCACTTAGATCCGCAACGTATTTGTAGACATACTTCTTTGTCTCTGGGCCTCTATAGCACTCCTTCGGTTTGAAGACACGAAATGGAACTTGTTGGGCGTATCCGAACTATCTTAACACTCGATCCGGCATATAGGGCTCTTCAACGTTAACGGAATATATAAGGCCCCTATACAAGGAGATTTTATGGACCAATGCCGGATTGGGCTCAAATGGGATCCAATTAACCTGGCCGATTATGAAATAAATCACCAAATGTAGCACAATAACATAAAAGAACTGTTCGTAATCACGAAGAATGGACATATTACCTCGTTCGGCTGCAGTGCATATAGGACCCTCCTGTATGCCTCCAAATCATATTTTGCAACACGCTTCTTCCCAGTACCAACTTGCCATTTCATTGCCGCCCCCCATCTAGTATTCCACGACCGCTTCTTTGGTGGGCTGAATGTGGGGAAGTATTCATATATCCAGCTCTAATAATAATGAACAGAAGAACAATCAGTACATATCTTGTAACGAAATACATAAAAGTATGACAAGGAAAGCAACATGTAAAGTGACAAACCTGAAGCAAAGTCAAACAAGCAGAAAACTGTGCACTATGTGCCCTCGAAGCTTTCCCAAGTTGGCGGTATAAGTACGCCAATGTGGTAGCTCCCCACGAGTAATCACTTACTGTCTCGATATCGCGAAGGAAACTTAAATACTGCGCAGAAACGTGGGTTTTAGACTTGTCCACAAACAGGGAAATCCCTAAAACCCACAATAAATAACCCGAGGCAGCATTAACTTTGTCAAATCTCCCAGCACAGTTCGCCTCAATGGTTGTCAACTTCACAAAGCCAGGCCTATCCATTTTCACTTCATCATTCCCCAACACAGCTGCAACATTTGTCGCTATTTGTGTAGTCTTTGTTTTGCCATAAATGGGCCTACCCCCCAGCGGAATGCGCAATATGTACGCAACATCATGCAATGTGATTGTCATCTCCCCGAACGGCAAGTGGAAAGAATTGGTCTCTGGATGCCACCTTTCCACAAACGCACAGAGCAAAGCGGCGTCTAACTCATCATACATGCAATGGACTAAATGGGCCAATCCTGACCCCTCAACAAGCTTTTTCATCGCTTCATCGGCCGGCCAATTTTTCAATCGATCGGCCCCATTATGACATTTCAGTATCCCCCGTTCCTACACAATGTAAACAACGAAATAAAACCAGGGGATACAATTCCTAACGCATTTAATTTGTAAAAAAAAATAAATAAATAAACCGTGCAACCTTTCTTTATTATGCCATTATGGATCACAAGTAACGAAGCAAAGATAATTAGCAAAGTAATAATTCAATGAACATCGCATTTGAACGTGCACAATTTAATAGAATTACCTCTCCATGCCAGACGTGGTAGGCAGTGTGGCCTTTGAAACTCAAGAGCAACTCAGGGATTACAGGACCACCTTCTAGCGGATGGTCCAGCTCCCTATATTCCTTCCACCCTTCAATCGCTGCCCTAGCCTCACTGCCCATGAGTCCTTTTCCAGCTATCCTACTTGGTTCGATGCTTGTATTAGCCCCTTCAGCATCACTTCTTCCATAAGCCCCCTTGCCGTCACCATCATCGTGGGACATCTCAACATCTGAAAAGGGTGGGGCGAAAGGTTGTTCTGTAAAGGACGCCCCAATGTACTCATGTCCAGACACTGAATGTTGAAATGAGTATTCAGTTATGGGAGCAATGACATTCACTGTCGCAGAAGATGCACGCGATCGTGCAACCACCTTCCTCGAACGCTCAGATGCCGTTGGATGAATACGCGGGGCATTTTCCGCCTCTTGAATAAAAGGCTCCCCGGATTTATCCGAATTAATACTCTCCCGGGATGGTTCCGGATTACTACTCTTACCGGACTTGGATCTTTTTCCCGTCCGACGGAATATATTACCTTTAAATCTGTCCCCCATCTGTATTAAAAGAAAATCATAAACAAACAACATTTTATATGTAAACAAATTTCAAAACTAAATAGAACTGGAACAAACGCCTGCACGAGGCGTTTGTTCCAGAAACAAACGCCTGAAAGAGGCGTTTGTTCCCGAAAAACACGCCTCCACGAGGCGTTTGTTTCTGGAACAAACGCCTCGTTCAGGCGTTCGTTTCTGGAACAAACGCCACCTGGAGGCGTTTGTTCCAGAAAAACACGCCTGAAAGAGGCGTTTTTCTCTGGAACAAACGCCTCTCGGTGGCGTTTTTCACTGGGAAATTCGCTTCCCCCAAGCGTTTTCCCTGGTTCTTCACCGGGAGAATGGTGTTCCCGAAGCTCAACCACGGAATTTTCCCTACTATTCTTAACATCACAGCCGGTAACGCAACTTAGCCACTAAAACATTACTAAGCAACCAAAACAATGCAATCTTTCAAGTTTCAAGCCAAAATTTTCATTCACTTCAAAAAATGGAACCAATTACACATCCAACATACATGCACATTGCACAATAATTCTAATTATGCACGAAAGGGCCGAAAAACGCAGCAAACATGCATTCAAAACCTTGCCCATAAACAAAACAACAACCAATTCACTTCAATTCCAACATTTGGAACAAAATTTAAAAACTGAAAAAAAACTCCACACACCTAATTAAAGCTTCCCCGTGAGCGTGGAATGGCGAGGCACAGAGAGGGGAAGGAGAGCCGGAAATGGAGCTTGCCACCGCTGGGATGTCGCCGGAAATGGAGAAGCCGAGAACTTTGAAGACATCGGAAATGGAGAAGCCGAGAACTTTGAGAACTTTGAGCTTTGAAGACACTGAAGACACGGCCGAAGCTGAAGCGAGGAGTAGTTATGGCCCAGTAAAAATTTTTTTTTACTTTATAAGGGGAAGAATATTTTGGTCTTTTCAAACCCTAACATTTAAAAAACTGGCCTCTATTTAGTAAAATCAGGCCTGTAAATAACATTTCTGGAACTTTTAAGGAATTTATATGGTTTTACGGCTACTTAAGATTTAAATATAGGGTTTAAAAGTACGGGTCTTACAATGAGGATGAACTCTGCTCTACCTTCGCCGCTGATCTGCTTCTCCTTCTCCGATGAGGTCGGGTTTTTTTTTTTTTTTGCTGCCGGCAATGGCTTTTTGCGTCCTGGGCGACCGAAGTGTGGAGAAGGCAAAGCGAAAAAAAGGTTAAAAACACTTACCAATTATTGAAGGGTATTTCAATATTTTTACTACAAAAATTTTAAAATTGTTATTGTAAATAGTAAACATGCTCGTGTGAATAACATTTTCATTTTCATTTTTTTTTTTGGACTTCCTTCCCAATTGTCTTGTTAAGTCATGTCAAATTGACTCAAATTTCCATGCATCTTTCTGTTTCGTCTGCTTTGGTAATGAGAAGCAATTGACCCGCCTGTCTTTTTCCGCTTTATTTAGCAATAGGGTTGCAGTGGTGCAGCCAAGAGACAAGAAGTACACTGGGAGTTGAGTTACTGTTTCTTTCTTGATTCGGAAGTTTTACGACATGTTTTTCCCAATGCGTGCGTTCTTGATGATGACATTTGTACTTGCCATTTCCACTGCCAAATTTCGTCGCTTTAGGCTGTCCCCCAAATTCATGTTGTGAGTAGACGCTTTTAACGGCTAACGAAGATTCTGCATCTGCTCTGTTTTTGTTGTTTCTTTTAATTTTTGATGGTGATTGACTGCATTGCTTTTGGTTGCAGAAGTAGTAGTTCTTGGCCGGGTTAAACTTCATACCTACATTCCTATTGGTTAAGAAGAAGTGATTGTTGGCTGCTTTTCAGAGTTCAAATATGGCTCACCAAAATCCCAACTCAAACAGTAGTGAGTTTCAGCCTGTGAATAATAATCTTTTTATGGTGTTTTTCTTTGGGTTGGATTACTAAATTTAGGATTTTGTGTTTAGTTTGTTGCAAATGGAGATACAGAGTATTCAGTTCATATCTATTGTAATCTTGTAAGTAGGAAATGCTGGCTGAAGTTAGTTGTTTTTATTCTGGTCCAATTGTGATTGGAACTTGTTGCATTTGTTTCTTTATTTCTTGGAAACAGAAAGGAAAAGGGAGGCTATGGGGTCAATTGATATGGTAGTTAATCGTGGGACTCAAGAGATTTTTGCTGATCCCCTCCCATTTGCTAGAAAGTAAGACTTCCCCATTCATTCTCATGTTTTGCTTCTTGGAGAGTGCTTCCTAAGCTTATATCTTTTTGCAAAATTTTTATGTTATAACTTTTGATGATTGGCAGCTATCAACTCGAAGCATTGGAGAGAGCAATCAAGCAGAATACAATTGTGTTCTTAGAAACTGGTTCAGGAAAGACACTAATTGCAGTCATGCTTCTACGTAGCTATGCCAACATTATCCGAAAGCCCTCGCCTTACATTGCTGTTTTTCTAGTCCCAACTGTGGTTTTGGTAAATCAGGTGCGCAACACTGAATCTAGTACTGAACAAATGTGTGTTATGATTTTCCTTTTTCCTTTTTTCTATGGTTTGTTATGATTTTATGTTTTAGCTTAGTAACTGTAGTTATAGGAATCAATTCCTTTTCTGAATATGATATGTCTGACCTTGGGTATCTGCTGTTCTCTAGCAAAGTGAAGCCGTAGCTGCTCACACTGACTTGAAAGTGGAAAAGTATTGGGGAGAGAAGAACATTGATTGCTGGGATGCTGCTATGTGGGACCAGCAAGTGAAGGAGTACGAGGTATGTTGTATATTTCTTTTCTTTGCTGGTGGTAGTATCCAAATAATGTGTCCAACCATTAATATATGGGACTGAGATGAAGTGTTCTTGCAAAAATTATGTTAAAGATTCAGCATAGTGTACTCTGGTTCGATTGTATTCCTGGCAAGGATGAAACATTTTGAGAAGTTAAAGAACATTAAGAATTGACTCCTGAAGTTTGTGTAACATTTGTTGAAAATGGCATTTGAGCTGGGATGACAAGTTCAGAAGGGAATTAGTTATTACTCCCGATTATGACTAGTGACGTTTGATGCTGGACATTCCCTAACCTGATGGTGTGCTTGTTTAGGTGCTTGTGATGCCTCCAGATATTTTACTTTCTGCCTTGAGGCACAGCTTTTTAAAGCTTGACATTATCAAAGTTCTTATCTTTGATGAATGCCATAATGCGAGGGGCAAACATCCATATGCACTCATTATGAAGGTAGATATATATATATATTTTTTCAGATTTTCAGCACGAATGCAATAACGAGTTTTCAGTATGCCTATTTCTGCTTCATGTTGAAGACATTGACTGAATTAGCTGCGTAAACTGGCTTTGTTTCGCACATATGCAGAACTTGCCTTCCTTTATCTTCTAGGATTCGCACCCTCAAACCTTCTTTCGTATCTTAAGGTAGAAAACAAATGGCTAGGAAACAAATCTCTCACATTCTCTCCAACTCCCATAGTACCGAGATGTTTCAACCTTTGTGTTTTTTACACCACCTCAGGGTACAAGGAAGCTAGATTTTTATTTACCTCATTTTGGCTTAAAGTAAGCACTCCATTTTTGCGGTCTGTAATATAATACTTGATGTAATTGTTTGGATGCACTAAACTTTTTTACCAATTGAATATGTCCTGGCAAGCTTTCATCTCTAACTGAAGTAAAATGTAAAAATTTGGCCAAATGGTCATAGAAGATGAATAGAATCTCATTGAACAAGCAAAAAGGCACGATTTTATTTTCCTTCATTCTACTTCTTTGTATCTTCCTTCTTGCATTTGGAATAAAACACCATGCATGACCTTTTGGGTTGTGTATGCCTGCAACCCATTTTCTTGGTGGGCTAGCAATTCTCTCTTTATCAACTCATATTGAATGTATTTGAAGTTGTTGAACATTGTAGTAATTTCTTTCTTTTTTCCTTCATTGCAATAACAAAATTCTATCCATATGTAGGTACACCTCTGGCCTATTATGATGATTTTTTAATTTGATAGAGGTTGACCTAAATTAATCACCATGTGGTCATAGTAAATTGTTGAATGATTTTTGTTGTAGTATGTACTCTTGAAAATGAATAATTTTTTTTTTTGAAGGTTTGCAAACAAAAACAATGACAGGAACTGTTTTTAATCATTTTCTTGTAGCAATTTTACCGCCCGAGCATGGAGTCAGGCGATTCTAGACTTCCCAGAGTATTTGGGATGACAGCTTCCCCAATCAAGGCTAAAGGTCAACTTGTTGCTTGTCTCAAATTTTTGTTCATACTTGTGCTTTCTAAGCAAACTTCAAATAGCTGAACTGGTCATAATTTCCCTGGTTCATGTAGGTCCTAGCTCATCGATGGTCTGCTGGCAAGTGATTTATGAACTTGAAAACCTTATGAATTCAAAGGTTTGGTTTTTTTGTTTTTCTGAATATATTTTCTAAATGATGCCTGTTCTTTATGAAAGGGTTGAGTTTTGGTTTGAGTTTTGATTTTGGAAAAATAGTTTTATAATGTAAAAAGTCTATAGGAAATGTAAAAAGGTCTAGCTGAATAGTAAAAAGTTGATAAAAATTGATTATAATATATTAAATTTACTGTTGAGACCAAAACCAAAACTTAAAGAACAGGCCTGTAGAAAGTAGAACTTGGATAGGTTTTCCAATGATTGATTGTAAAACTGGAAGGAATATCAACTGATTTTCTAGAGTGTTTCTGAAGTATATGCTCTGTCATGGAAAAACCCTGATCATATAAGTTTCAAACCCTGATCATATATCACGATCTTCACTTGTAAAGATACCAGTACCTGCAAAACTTGTGATATTCCTTCAATGACATGTGAAAAGTAGCACTTGGTGGAGGTGGAGGAAGTATGCCTAAGGCCTGGTATATGAAAAATATTGAAACTTCTGTGTGCTTGTTGCCACTGATTTATATCACGTCCTTTTCTTTTCAATGAAGGTCTATACCTCTGTCAATAAATCTGTACCATTTTCAACCCCAAAGCTGAAGATTTACAAGCACACAGATAAACCTTGTGCCTTTCAAGGTTTAGTAAGTAATCTGGAGATATTGAAGAGAAAGGTGTGTACCAAAATCTCAATCCTAGGTTTCATTCTTTTAGTTTGAATTCTGTATTTCTGGCTTAAATTTATACTTAATATTCAACATTCAAGCCCAAACTTCTAACTTGGAGCGGCAATGGTTTTTCCATGGTGTTTTATGAGGCTTTGGTAAAAACTATTGATTAAGTTGAAAAAGCATTAGAATAGAGAAACTCAGAATATCTGTATTGGATGCTCCTAATCAAATGGACTAGATTAGGGAAACTTAATAGAGGCAAAGGAGAAAAAGAGGGTATAGGTCTTAGATTTTGCACCTCAGATCAGAGGATCTAATTGCAATGATATTGCTGCGTGTATTAATGGTGATGGGATGGAGACTGGGACTTGATAACTAGTTCTACTGTAAAACCAATATGGAGACCTCATTAGTACTTATTTCCAATAAACAAATGGAGCCCTAGTTTGCCAGCAGATGACTTAGCATTAAAGTTCTACACAAATGACCATCCATACTCTGAAGCCATGACTGTGATTAGCATATTAGCCGATAAGCATAGGAAAAATGGGTAGTGTCAGATTGTTAGATTTATGTTAAATTTGAAGAACGGTTCTCTTGTATCATTTTGTGAACTTTCCTATTTCGTTACATGTGTTCTCACTAACTTCATTTTCTTTTCTCACTTTTGTCTGCAATCATATACTGAAGCTAAACTTGCAATTTGTGCCAATAGACACTCATGATGAAAACTTAGGTTAAATAGGAACTTGCTGAATATTATATTTTACGGATTTAGCATAGTAGTGAAACAGTTATACTGGTTTTCAAAATGAGAAATTTGGTAAGGACAGATACTTGCATGTTCTCCCTTTGGGAATTAAGGCCCTGTATGGCAACAAATAATTCCATCTCATTTCACTCTCACTTTCATTTTATAATAATTTCTCATCAATTTCAATACACCTTTTTACATTTCCCAAACACCTTTTTACATTCCCCAAACACCTTTTTACATTTCCAATATAACTTTAATAATATTAAAATCCAAAACACCTTTCAAAATACCTTTCAAAAGGCATACCATACGGGGCCTAAATTTCTGATGGTTTTGTTTTGTATACTTACGGTCTCCATCAGTATGACAACTCTGTTCGAGAATCAAGCCTCTCTGAATCTGTTGCTACATCTACAAGGAAAAGGTTGGATAAGGTTTACACAGCACTGTTATTTTGTCTAAATGAGCTTGGTGTCTGGTTGGCTCTAAAGGTACTTTCCCCTTGTATTTACATGCATTTATATGAAGATTTACTTGTCGTGATACATTTGACTCATAAATTTTTTAATTTCTTCAGGCAGCAGAGACCTTAGCTTGCGTCAAAATTGGCATCCACTCATTGGATGGACGTGGTGAAACAGTTGTGAAGAATTTCAGTTCAAATGCTTCCATGATATTTTCTGAATGCATACCGTCAAGTAATGTTCCTTCTATAGCTTGTACTTCTACTTTTTTCTGATGTTCCTACTGCTTATTTTTTAACTTTTTAGTCGCTTTTGCTTTGAACACAGGACCAGAGTGGTTTGTTGGCTTTAATACAGATGATGATATCAATGCAGGTTATCTAACTTCAAAAGTCGTCTGCCTCTTTGATACCCTGCTTGAGTATAGGTTAGGCTTCTGCCTGTTTGAGTGCCTTCTTCAATACATGCAAAATTCATTTAAACTCACATTTTTTTAAGCTTCTTTACACATCAACTTTTAGCACAAGAATGAGGAATCCTCTTATAATGGGAAGTGGTGTGAAATTTCCAGTATGTCCCTTTAATGTGTGTACTTAGCAGCTTAAAATTAACTTGAGAAGCTAGCATTTGGATTGAATGAGCTGAGGAATAGGCGGGTCAATTCTGGAGCATTTGTTGTTTGGAGTGAAGTGCTAATATTCCTTCCCTTTGTTAGGCTTCTGTCTCTTTGAGTGCCTTCTCGAGTGCAGGATGGGCTAGCATCAATACACATATGCATTCGAACTCACATACATTTTAAGCTTCTCTACATATAGTTTTTTAGCAAAAGATTGAGGAATCCTGTGATAATGGGAAATGGTGTAAAATTCCACTATGATCCCTTTAATTTGATGTTTGTGCTTAGAAGCTTAAAATTAACTTGAGAAGCTTGTATTTGGCTTGAATGAGCTGAGGAATAGGCAGGATCAATTCTGGAGCATTTATTGTTTAGAGTGAAATGTTTAATATTCCTTCCCTTGGTATCTAGCAGCCGCATGATCCCAAGTATAAGCTTTGAAAACTTTGTTTGATAACCTGGGTTTGACTAGGAGTAATTTTGGTCATAAGTTGGACTGGTGACGTGAGCTAGCCTGATTTTTTTTTTTTTTTTTGAATGTTAAAGATGTTGCTGAGTATTGGACTGGGCTCAGTTTTCATGGATTGATAATTTGCTCATGATCTAGTGGGGAATGTTTCTTAGGCTCTGTTTGTCATTATCTTCGCATTATTATACGTGAAAAAATCCCCACCCAACACCTTTTAAACTTTTGTCTTCACATGGTTGTGCCCTATTGCTTTTGAAGTCTTTTTTTTTTTTGGGGGGGGGGGGGGGGATGGGAGGTTTGTGAATACTGTTCTGTATCTCAATAAAAAACGTGTAAATCCCATAGTGGCATGCTACCTTTTATCAGATTTTATTAGCTATTTTACTATTCGGAAGTATTCAAACTTTGGCTCCAATATTTTAACTCTGCAGGCATCAAAAAGATTTGAGATGTATTATATTTGTCGAACGAATTATTACAGCCATTGTTCTTCAAGCTTTTCTGAATGAGCTGCTCCTGCAAAAATGTGGTTGGAGGGTAGCATATATGGCAGGAAATAACTCCAGTGTAAAGTCGCAGAGCAGGAATGAACAAAATCAGATTGTTGAAGATTTTCGGAAGGGCATTGTAGGTTTCTGTGTAAATAAAGTTTACTAGACATTTGAAAAAAGGAATGGTCTTTGAGAATGAGCTTTTTGTTTTGGTACATGATGTATTGACAGCTAAATGTCATCGTTGCAACCTCAATTCTTGAAGAAGGTCTGGATGTTCAAAGTTGCAAGCTTGTAATCAGATTTGATCCCTCAGCTACTGTGTGTAGCTTTATTCAGTCCCGCGGCCGTGCTCGCATGCCAAATTCAGACTTCTTGATAATGGTAGAGAGGTTGGTTGGCTTTCTGTTTTTGTCAAAATTAAATTACTTCTTGGAAGTGGTTTGCAAAACCTAACAGGGTGACATATTTTATTTTTTCTTTTTGTATTTTCCTTAACCCCACCACCCAATTCAAACGGAAGGCTTTCAGTTTCTTTCAAGCCGGGTGTTTATTTATTATATGATATTTACCACTGATTAATCATTCCAATGGTGTGGCCTAGTGTTGCACCTTCAGGTCAGCTATTGAATAGCGAGGAAAAGAAAATTAGTAACTTTTCGCCCTTCATGCCAATATATTTTTCCTCCATTTTGTCAGAGATGTACCAATTTAAGTGGCAGTTTTTTTTATAGAAATACTTGGACTCAGTGATTGATATACTTGTCAAATTTTTTACTCTCTTTTACATGTTTGACTGTTTGAATTTATAGCGCCGATACGTCCACACTTAATCAAGTCCATAATTATGTCTCTAGTGAAGACATGATGCGGCAGGAGTGCTTGAGCCATGCTCATGTTCCCTGTGCGCCAGTCATTGATGAAATGTCCATGGAACACTGTTATACAGTTCAAAGCACAGGAGCTTTTGTAAATCTGACTTCCAGTGTGCAACTTCTCTACTTCTACTGCTCTCGGCTTCCCTCTGATGGGTTTGTTCCAGATCTACTCTCATTTTCCTGGGTTAAACTCTCCTTATTGCCTTTAAGTTAGAGCTTGATTTACTGTTTTGTTTTGAACAGCAGTATAACTGTTATATACCATTTTATTTTCATTTTTAGGTACTTTAAATCCTATCCCAGGTTTGTTATTGATGAGCAGGCAGGAATTTGCACACTCACTCTACCCAAAAGCTGTCCATTACAAAATATTATTGTTCAGGGCGAAACTAAATATCTGCGGCAACTGGCAAGTCTAAATGCATGTGAACAGCTTCACAAGATTGATGCCTTGACTGATTATCTGGTGCCGGGCGCTGTTGAGGAGGAATCTGAGGCTCAAGAATTGTGTATGTTGGTTTTTAGTATTCTTTCCCTATACTGTTTATGACTCCTATTCTGTTTATGAAGAATTTATTTGTAATTAGGATGAACTGAATTGTTATTCCGCACAGTTTGTCCTTTGCTCCTTGTTGTGGTCTTTTTGTTCTCTTTAATCTGTTTTATTTTTCGGTCGTTTCTAATTACTTAATTTTCAATGCATAGGTTATCAAGCTTGCGTGGAAGAACGAGTACGTTTTGTACCACCAGAGTTGGTTGGTTATCAAGTGAAAAGTTTCCGAACATTCTATCATCGCTACTTGATCGAGCTAGATCCAGAATTTAATTATGATATTCGGCCTCGTGACATTATCCTAGCTGTAAGGACCAGGCTTGAAAGCGATGTGGAAACATTGAAATTTGAGTTAGATGTTGACAGGGGAAGGCTTGTAGTACAAATGAAATATGCTGGATCTATCACACTGAATTCTGAAGAGGTAAATATAGATAACCGTGCCTAAACCATTTTTTTCCCTTCAGATTGAAGTCAAGCTACGAAAATATTCAGTCGTGTTTTTTTGATTGAACATTTCTTGCTAGGTTTTATTGAGTCAGGAATTCCAAGTAACAGTTTTTAGGGTTCTTCTTGATCATGATCTGATGAAGCTGAACGAAGCATTAGACAGATTACATCAGAAGAAGGAAAGTGTTGTGTTTGATTATCTTCTCCTCCCAGCTACTGGTCCACGTCAAAATCCATCAACCAATTGGGAGTGTGTTAAATCTGTACAATTTCGTCGTAAAGAAATTTCAAATCAGCATATTGACACTTGTGCTGCCAAAGGTCATGGTCGTTTGGTGCACACAAAAAATGGTTTAGTCTGCTGTTGTACTTTGGAGAATTGTCTGGTCTACACTCCTCACAATGGTTCCTTGTACTGCATTATGGGCACTTTTGAGAACTTAAACGGCGACTCGATGCTGGAGTTGAACAATGGACGATCCATTTCTTACACATCATTTTACAAAGAAAAGTGTGTAACTACTGCTTTTGGTGGGATACTTTATTTGTGTTGTCAGTATCATTGAAATCTTAACATACTGAACTTACAGGTATGACATCAACCTGCTATTTGCGGAACAATCTTTACTCAGAGGAAAACAGATGTTTAACGTTCAGAACTATCGGAACAAATGTAGGAATCAAAGGAAAAAAGGTTGGTTGGTGGTAATATTGCAAAAGTGATACTATTATGCTTTCATGTTTTGTGAAACATGTCTTTCTTGCTTGCATAGGATTAATTCTTAGTGTTTATTAATGTCTCCGTCCCAGTAGAAGAGTCATGTTGTGGTTCTTTGGCTGTTAACAACATTTGTCAGTGCAATTTTGTGCCACAGCTTGAAAAAATTTGATATTATGCTTCTGTTTATGACTTAAGGGATTGTTTGATAACATTACTTATTGCTTAAACTTAAGGTCCTTTTTGGTTTTGGATGATAATGTGTGGTGTAAGATATTGAAGGAAGTTAATATTGTTGTGATGCACAAAAGGAGTCGATTCCTAGGTTTCTCCCTTTGTTGTAACCTTTAATTTTGTGTTAAGAATATACATCGCAGATGTAAATTGTTGTGTTTTCCTGTTGCTGACTGGTCCTCTATTTTTTGTTCTAATCCCTTGTAGATCCAAGTATATCAGTAGTTGAGTTGCCTCCAGAACTTTGTTCTGTGATTATGTCTCCTATCTCAGTTGCTTCATTATATTCCTTCTCTTATGCTCCATTCATAATGCACCGGATAGAGTCCGTCCTAGCAGCTTCCAATTTGAAAAGATTGCATGTCGATCAGTGCCTTCAAAATGCTGTGGTTCCTACTTTAAAGGTTTGTAATCTGGTTATTTATTGTGTCCTGATTATACTTTATAGATGACAATAGTTTAAGTTTAATACATCTATCGAGTGGGAGGCATATTGGCATTTTTTCTTCTTCTTTGTAGCTTTGTCCTTTATTGTAGAGAATTTCACAATATTGTTATTTATGCATATGGCTTTTCACATTCTAGGTTTTGGAGGCAATTACTACTAAAAAATGCCAAGAAAATTTTCATTTGGAGTCTTTGGAAACCCTTGGAGATTCATTTCTAAAATATGCAGTAAGTCAGAAGCTTTTCAAGTCGTATCAAAAGCATCATGAGGGTCTTCTCAGTGTCAATAGACAAAAAATCATCAACAACTCTTCGCTATGCAAGCTAGGTTGTGATCAGCACATCTCAGTAAGGGTTCCTACTTGCCACATTATGCAATATTTGTGTGGTGTTGTTGATAGTTGTGACTTGTGAGTAATTTTTATCTGATTCGTTTTAAAATTCTCTCTCCCCTTTTTAAATTCTAGGGTTTTATCCGCGATGAACCATTTGATCCCAAATTATGGATCATACCTGGTGATAACTCTGGTACTTACCAGCTGGAGAAACAAGTGCTATCTGCAAAAAGAATTGCATATATAGTACACAAGAGAGAGATGATAAACAAGAGGGTGGCTGATGTAGTTGAGGCCCTTATTGGTGCATTCCTAAGTACTGGCGGTGAAACAAGTGCCTTGTTATTTCTGAACTGGCTTGGTATTGAGGTTGACTTTAGTTGCATTCCTTATTCAATGCCTCTCCAAGTGAATCCAGAGGATTTAGTCAATGTGAAATCTCGAGGAATTGTTAAATTATAAATTCCGGGATGCTTCCCTCCTCGTGGAAGCACTTACGCATGGTTCATACATGCTACCTGAAATTCCAAGATGCTATCAGGTACTACAAGGCATTGTTAATCTTGTTGTGAAGGGTTTCATAATTATATTGGAAAAAGTTTTCTTTCTTCTTTTTTGCTTTAATTACCTAAAAATGAATCTAGTTTGTGTCTTTGTTGAATGCCGTTGTGGATTCTGATTTTGGTGTTGCTCTCAGCGTCTTGAATTTCTTGGGGATGCTGTGCTGGATTACGTTATCACAAGGCACCTCTATTTCAAACATCCCGAATTGTCGCCTGGACTCTTGACAGATCTAAGGTCCGCATCGGTGAACAATGATTGCTATTCCCAATCTGCCATTAGGGCGGGGCTGCACGAGCACATTCTACATGCTTCACAAGAGCTTCAGACGCACATTGCCAAGGCTGTTACCCATTTCAAGCAATCAGGCATGGTCTCAACTTTTGGGTGGGATTGTGAAACAGTTTTCCCGAAGGTAATCTTCATGGTCTCAACTTTTGTGTGAGGTAATTGAATCTAACATAACATGTTCCTGATCAAATTGTAGGTTCTTGGAGATATAATCGAATCTCTTGCCGGGGCGATACTGGTGGATTCTGGATATGACAAAGAGATTGTCTTCCAAAGTGTAAGGCCTCTTCTTGAGCCTATGATTACTCCTGAGAATTTAAAGCTCCATCCAGTGAGGGAGTTGAATGAGTTATGTCAAAAGGAAGGTTACATTAAGAAGCAGCCCGTGGTACGCTATGAAAATGGCGATGCATTTGTCACTATAGAGGTGGAAAAAGCTGGAGTCAGTCGCAATGTATCATCAAGCACACGCAGTGCAGCAAACAAGAAAATGGCAGAAAGATTGGCATGCCAAGATCTAGTGAAATCATTAGGCTTTTGGGTAACATGACACGGAAAAAGTGTAAATTTAGGCAAATTACTGAAGCGGCAACACTTTTGGGGCGCAGTCCTTCATCTCCTCCAATCTCCATTGTTCTTCTAGGCTCTCTTCTATGATTTTCTTCTGTTTATTACAAAGTGGACTCTTCCAATAAAGCGGAGGGAGTATCTAATCAAGTCGAGAATTGGGTGTGGGGCCGTTGATGAGTGAAACCTAGGATTTGTTTGTTCTGTTTTCCCCCCTTAACTTTGCTGAATCCAGGCTCTAAAGTGGGAATTCGACATAGTTAAGAAAAGGTGGCAGTGGACTTCAAAGAAGGTCGACGATTCAGAACAACTGTTGGGAAGAAAGAAAGCTTGTAAAATAAGCACAGCAAAGCCATTCAAAATGATCACCATTTGCTCTTCTGCCAAACAATCTTTTCACATATAAAAAAGGTATATTGAGTCGGTCAATAGTTTTAGATTTTTTCCTGTGCTAAAAAAGCAAGATTTTGAATCATTTTTGTAGTATTTATATCTTTTTTCAGTGTTATGATGGGATTAAAATACCTTGTTTTGTATTTTACTATTATTAGTGCTTGCTGGATTTTTCGGTATTTTCAATTGTTTGTTCCTTGAATTTACTCTTTTTACTTGCTTTCATTTGATTATTGTTCCAAGAGTACGTAGTTGAACATGTGTATCTCTTGTTGTTTTTTATGATTGCTGTAATGCATAAATCAAGTTTGTGGTGAATCATTTGAGGGCAGATCCTCTGGATCGGCTCTCCTGCATTCCCTGTGTATGTCAATTTTTTAAACCCCGAGTGGATACAGGCTAGGGGTGCAGGAAATAGATCTGGAGGATCTGTCCTCGAATCATTTGGTCAGCATTTTTCTGTTTTTCGAAGTTTTATATCTGTGGGTGTTTTTGGCAATTGTTTGCAGTAGTTGGGATGCTTGGATTCTTGGCAATGTAGTGGCAGCCGAGCATCGCCGGAAGCCTAGTTGGCTGCGATGGGGGCTTTGGGAAAGATGGAAGATTTGTGGGTACTTGTTGGCAATGGAGGTAATGTAGCTGCTGCCCCATTATAGCCTGTATGCAAATTTTGCAGGGTTGATATTAACTACCTAACAGAGTTAGTATTAATTGGCGAGTCACCACCATGGATGAACGAAAATGATAAAATAAAAAAAAATAAAAAAAGAAGAAGAGAAGTGGATGCGCCAAGAAAGAAGCTGCCATTTTTTTGTTGGATTGACAATAATGAAGGGTACATTACATTCATTGAGGCTCGATCTGAATTGAGGGAATTCTAAGAGGAACTTGTCGGTGAGAGGTTTTGTGAACCTTTCGTTAAATGCATGCCCTCCTTTGGCATGCATTCATTAGTCAATTATGTGATATTAATAAAAATAATATAACAAATTAATGCATGTCACATGAGTTGCTATAAAAAAAATTATAATTGGTTGTTAAATCTATCATTACTCTTTTAGTAATAAAAGAACTAATCACTATCAGTGATAGTGATACTTATTCGTCATCACAAATCAAATAAAGTAAAATGTTATTCATAGGAACAATTTTACTCTTTGCAGAAACATTGTTAAAAATTATGTAGTGAAAATACTGAAATACCCTTCACTTTACAAAAAAATATATCTAAAAAAAACAGTACTTTACACAAATTGGCACCATTTTACAAGAATGCCACCAAAAAGATGAAGTATAGGCGGTATTTTACAAAAATGCCGCCAGAAGCAAAATGCTGCCCAAGAAATGCCGCATACACCTGGCGGGATTTTGTCAAAATCTCACCAAGTATGGGCGGCATAAGTATACAATCTCGCCCATGCCAGATGAGATTGTATATCATGCAGTAATTTTGAAAAAAAAAAAAAAAAGTCCACCTTTAAGCCAAAAAAAAAAAATGTTAATTGTTTAGTTATTGTCAAATATGGATCATTCTCGAGGATATTTTTCTAGGTGAAAATTTATGTTGGTAGTTTTTCTCCAAAATATTGATAAGGATATTTTTATCTTTTTAATACTAAAAATTTTAAAAAGTGTCATGTGAATAACATGCCCCTAATACAATTATAGTGTGATGTGATTCAATGTCTAGTGTGTTTGCAACATTTATTCAAAGGTAAAGTTAAAAAGGCAAAGAAACAAAAGAAGGTCATCGAGAAGCCTGAATATTCAAAAGGCTAGAAAGAGTAAGAAGACAATCAAATTTGATGATCTTTATAAGAGTGGATTCAGATTAAACATAAACGCTAAAACATGTATGAAATGGATTTATAAATGATGTGCATAAAATTGAATCTCTATTGGGCCAAGCCCAATAGATTAAACAAAGATAAATAGTGGAAAAAAAAAGGCACAATTAAAGCCCAGATCCAGGTTCAGGTCGGAAAGATCGTACCAACTAAGTCTACAGCTGTGTTATAAATTTAAGTCGGTCATAAAGGCTTAGATCGGTAAAAACTCATGAAAGCTTAGGTCGGCAAACGTTATAACCCAACTTGGCAATCTTAGATCGAACTTTATAACTTTAGAGTGCCTTGGCCTTTTCCTCACATTTCTATCATATTATTTGATTCGACCGATCTAAGATAGATAGGCCGACCTACCCTGCTTTCACTGACACAGTAAAAGTTGTCATAGATTAGGTATCTCTACTCGATTGCATGCAGGGATGTTCAGATTTCCTAAGAGAGGAAGACATCCATGAGACCCGGTTAAATAATAGCGTATACGCCACGCTAAACAGAAGGAGCAGGCGAACAAATCACTTATGAGGGTTCAACGGACTCATTTCAACTTGAGGTATATATGCTAAATCTTCATACTTTGGGAGGTACGCAATCTTTACCATTTTCAAGTATTCATCTTTACTGTTTATCTTCTCCACCTATACTAACTTGATCGTCGGAGCTTATACAGGGGGGAAAGCCCCGCCTCTATCTTTATCATCTAAAATTATCACCGGAACAGTGCGACTTACATCTCTTCACCAGCCTTGCGGATCAGAGCTGCCCAGATCGGTCTCCAGCCCGTCCATCCTTCTTCATCATTAAGTCTCCTTCAGATTGGGCCACTGCTTTTCAAGAAGTTCATACTGGGCCTTAAGAAGCACTTCCTGTATATTGTATTTTTTGCGTCACATCAACTGGCGCCGTCTGTGGGGACGTTTGATCAAATTATTTCATCAAATCTTCCTCATTTTTAAAGAAATTTGTTGAAACCATGACGCAAACTCAAATTTTTCAAGAACGGGTGCTTCTTCTTCTAACACCGCCGCGGATATCATCATTACAACCGCCATAGTTCCTACCGTCACCACCACTTCCATCCCTCCCAATGATCCACCAACTACAGCCGTCGTTGTCGAACCTCTCACCCCCAACAGGAACAAGCAGAAAAAGAGAGGTTTTACCGTTTATTCCCACAACTGTTTCACCTAATGAACCATATCGTTCCGGTTACCTCTACCCTCAATACGGAACCCCCCATTTCCAGTACTACAACCACCGCCCTAGAGGCAGCCACCATAGAACACCCCTTTAGTTCACAAGTTGTCCCCGTTATTCCCCCATCGGGAACTCTGTTCAATCCTATGTCTGACCCCTCCGTTATGTTAATGTCTAGCCTACCCCCTCATTCACTCACCGTTTCAGGATGCCCTCCGCATTCTGGGGGAACTCACCTTTTCTCCGGATCTAATTACGTGGCCGGTCTTCCCACCCTTTCTACTGCACCTCCTGTGTACACCACTTTAGCCCATACCCAGGTCACTCCTACTTTTCCAGCTCCCGCCGGAGTTCCCAATGCTCAGCTCAGTAATTACCCTTTTATATCGGGTCTGCCTTTTCCCATGATAGGACAGCAAGTGAATCAGTTAGGTCAACACGGCCTGGGTCCACAGAATCAAGTAAGTCAGCCCGGCCTAGTCCAACCATTAAACCCATTTAGTTACATTGGTCCTGAATTCAACCAATTAGGATATCTCGGACACCTAGCTCCGTCCAACCAAGCTATGTTTCAGCATTACGGTTTAGGCACCAACCGAGCCATATAGCCACCCACAGGATACTCTCCTTTACTTAACCCGAGTTATTACCCCGGGCCCAGCGCAGGGAACTTCGCCACTGGAGCACCACTATCTGCTTACCCCGGTATAGGGGGATACCCCACAAGACAGTCAGGGTACCCCCAGGTCGGTCACACAGCCCTTCCTGGATCCGGATAAGCGCAGCTCGGGCGAACCGTGCCCACCTCTCGGGTGTCTCATCCATTCGGCTGGAAAATTCAAACATCACCGTTCCCCCTAGGCTACAGAGGCTTAGGTAAGGTCGATAAGTATGACGGGACTACCGACCCCACGGCTCACTGGATGCAATGCATGAGTGTGATGGATACCGCCAACTTATCCGACGCCAACCGATGCATGACTTTCCATTTGACTCTCAAAGGTCAGGCTATTAATTGGTATTGTACACTACCTCGAAACTCTATTCATTCGTTAGATCAGTTCGGTGACCTGTTTTTAGCCAATTTTATGGGTAATAAGATATTGTTCAAGCCAATTTCACACTTAATGAACATAACTCAAAGAATGGGGGAAGGATTGCAGGCCTACATAGATCGATTTAACGTAGAATCTAGGAAATGCCATGAAAAAGACGATATGATAATGATGGGATCATTTATTAACGGGTTAAGGTCGGGACCTCTAGCTACTGAACTCGCCATCCGACCCTCCCCCCCCCTCACTCTTATTTTGAAATGATGGTTACTGCTGTTAATTTTGCTGTTATTGAGGATGCAGCAGCCATAAAACAGGAGCGAGAAAGAGGATGTTCCAACCTGTATGGTAAGAGGAAAGCTTCTTCCCCGGTCCCTCCCCCAGGAGGAAATAAGAAGTTAAATTTTGTGAATACTACTAACCCTATCCCGAAGACCGGGGTAAATGTCAACGCTGTGCAGGTGGCCGAGCCTTTCTCTGCTCCCCGAGCCGACATATATGCAGCCATCCAACATCAAGGGTTGTTACCACCAGCTCGCCCCATGACGGGCCCCGCAGATTGGCTCAATCCGGGCAGGTATTGTAACTATCATAAGCATATTGGTCACAACACTAATGATTGTCGAGATTTGGCTGCAGAAATAGCTAAGCTAATTCAAACTGGAAAGCTGCCTCAATACACACAAGTAGCTCCTTTGCCCAAACCTTCAGCTTCGACAGCCCGGGAGCGACCTACCGAATGCTACCAGTGTGGGGAACCCGGCCATTTCGCCCGCGAGTGTCCTCAACCCGACCCCCGAGCCCCAAGCGCTGGGGCTGGAGCCGACCTAACCATAGCTGGGATCGTAAACACCATAGCAGGAGGACCGACCCAGGGCGACTCCAATCGCCAAAGGAAACAGGTATATAGACAAAGAAACAACATTCTAGGTAAGCGTAAAGCAGACACCATGGCACCAGTCATTACTTTTGATGATAGTGATATCTTTTTACCTTACAGTTGTGACGATCCGCTAGTGATCGATTGTTATATTTCCAATTATCAAGTGTGTAGGACATTACTAGACACGGGTAGTTCTAGTAA
Source organism: Leptodermis oblonga (assembly GCA_016801395.1). Lineage (NCBI taxonomy): Eukaryota > Viridiplantae > Streptophyta > Magnoliopsida > Gentianales > Rubiaceae > Leptodermis > Leptodermis oblonga. The sequence goes on along the minus strand of CM028756.1, from coordinate 5,306,640 downwards.
TATCATTACAGCTAAGGCATTGACGGGATGTCAATGACATAAGGCACAGTTAAGTTCAGTACGAACTCCTTTGATTGGCTTTGGCAACCACCATGTTATACCTGTAGGACAACTGAGCATCCCGGTCACGTTAATAGCTGGTCAGCTAAAATGTACAGAAACCATAGACTTCGTGGTCATTGATGAACCTTCACCATATAATGTGTATCTAGGTCGACCTGGATTAAATCAGTTCCAGGCCATTGCTTCTACCATGCATATGCTTTTGAAATTCCCCACCATGGGTGGGATAGCTGCTCTTCGCTGTGATGTTTTACAGGCTAAGCAGTGTTACACGGCTTCCCTAAGGGAGCCAGCACCAGTGGATCGGAAGTCAGAAGGTGCATCTGAAGTTCTTCCGACCTCCACACCACAAACTTCGCCACCTACCCACCCCGGACATACCGCTCGTCCCACTGACATCAACGACCTACCAGATAGCTCATATCGGTCCATTGAAGCAGGAACCGAGGTAAAAATCATCCCCCTGGCGGCCGATCCAAACAAGGTAATTAAAATTGGGGCTGATTTACCCCCTCAGGTACAACATGATTTGCTTAACCTTTTACGTGAGTTCGCGGAAGTCTTTGCTTGGGGGCTGGAAGACATGCCTGGCATTTCTCGAAATATCATTGAACACAGGCTGTCCATTGATGCCAACCATAGGCCGGTTCATCAACGAAAACGTAACCTCGGAGGAGAACGCAGCAGATACGTGGAGCTCGAAGTTAACGCCTTATTAGACGTACGTATCATTCGAGAGGTGGATTATCCGGAATGGCTGGCCAACCCCGTATTGGTTCCCAAGCCCGATGGCTCGTGGCGTATGTGTATAGATTTTACCGACCTAAACAAAGCCTGCCCTAAAGATTGGTTCCCCCTACCGTTGATCGATGTTTTGGTCGATGCTATAGCTGGATTCCGTTTCCTTAACTTTTTGGACGCTTACAAGGGCTACCACCAGATCTTCATGGCTAAAAAAGACGAGGAAAAAACATCTTTCATCACGGATAAAGGTACTTATTGCTTTATTACTATGCCTTTCGGTTTGAAGAATGTCGGAGCTACTTTTCAGCGTTTGATAAACAAAATTTTCAAAAATCAGTTAGGTCGGAACATGGAAGCATATATTGATGATTTGCTTGTTAAAAGTAGGGATGAATCTGCTTATTTGCTTGATTTACGTGAAACACTTGAAACCCTTGTCCAATATCAATTAAGGTTAAATCCGAAAAAATGTGTTTTTGGAGCTACTTCAGGAAAATTCTTAGGGTATATGGTTTCTGAGGGGGGTATCTCTGTTAATCCAAAAAAAGTAGAAGCTGTTCTGCAAATGCACCCACCTAGGTCAATTCGTGAAGTACAACAATTAACGGGTAGACTAGCGGCCTTAAATCGGTTTTTAGCTCGGTCGGCAGAACGAGCCTTACCATTTTTTAGCATCCTGAAAAAAACAGATAAATTTGTATGGACCCCAGAATGCCAAATTGCTTTTGAACAATTAAAAAAGTATTTAGCCTCTTTGCCGTCTTTAACTATGCCTATTCCTGGAGAACAATTATATATGTACATAGCTACAACTAAATCAGTGGTTAGCTCGGTTTTGCTTCGAGAAGATAACCGGGTTCAAAGACCCATCTATTTTGTTAGCAAAGTTTTGCAGGTAGCAGAGCAAAACTATTCTAGCCTGGAAAAGCTAGTCTTCGCTCTAGTCCACTCCACACGGCGTCTGCGACCTTATTTCAACTCCCATGGAGTAACCGTCTATACCGATGCACCTCTCAAAGTTGTCCTACAAAAGGCAGGAGTTTCTGGTCGTCTCACCAAGTGGGCTATCGAATTGGGGGAGTATGACATCACCTTTACCCCGCGCACCGTAGTCAAAGGGCAAGTGTTAGCAGATTTCATAGATGAAGGGGTATCCGACCCCCAGGAAGACATCCGTGGCCCGGCACAAGAAACCGATCTTCTTCTAACCGTGGCAAAGGGTGACGACTCGTGGACACTCTATGTAGATGGTGCTTCTAGCCAGTCCGGGTCGGGTGCAGGGATCATCCTCACCAGCCCTGTTGGAGAGGTCCACACTTATGCTCTGCGATTCTGCTTCACGGCCACAAATAATGAAGCAGAATACGAAGCCATGATAGCCGGTCTAAAGTTAGCTAGGAAACTCGGGGTCGGAAATCTAAAAATTTGTTCGGACTCCCAGCTCGTAGTCAAACAAATTTTGGGGGAGTATAAGGCTAATGATCGGCAAATGGAGGCATATTTAGCACTGGCGCAGCAGCAACTAAAATTTTTTTCAAAATGGACCATAGAGCGAGTTCCACGGAGCAAAAACACAAATGTAGATGCCTTGTCCAAATTGGCTTCCTCGGTTTTCTCTCATTTGACTAAAAGTGTTATAGTGGAAGAAGTACAGAATAGAAGTACAGCCGAGCCAGCAATATTGTCAATAAGTGAGGGTCGGGATTGGAGATTTCCTCTATGGCAATACTTGAAAAATGGTACTCTACCAGATTCACGAAAGGAAGCGCAACGAATAAGAAGGAAGGCTGAACACTTTCAAATAATCGGGGAGGATCTGTACAAAAAAGGTTTCTTAATGCCCTTGCTAAAATGCCTGAGTCCAGGAGAAGCAGAAGCCACGATGAAAGAAATACATCAAGGAGATTGCGGGTCTCACATTGGGGCTCGGAATTTGGCTAAGAAAATAATTGGGGCTGGGTTTTATTGGCCCCGGTTATTCTAGGAAGCAGTAGAATATGTTCAAAAGTGCCCCAGTTGCCAACACAACGCAACAATTCACCGGTTGCCGGCCTCCAGCTTTACGGGGATAATTGCCCCCTGGCCTTTCGCCGAATGGGGAATAGATCTCATGGGGCCGTTTCCTAAAATCGGTTCTTGCCAGTATCTTGTTGTAGCCAGAGACTATTTCACAAAATGGGTAGAAGCCGAGGCATTGACAAACATTACCGGGCGAACTGTAGCTCGATTTCTTTGGAGACAAGTCATCTGTCGGTTCGGCGTGCCCAACTCGGTTATCTCAGACAATGGGACCCAGTTCGAATCTAAAGAGTTCACAGCCTTATGTTCAAAGCTCGGTATCACCCAACGTTTTGCATCTGTAGCTCATCCTCCAGCAAATGGGCAAGTGGAACTCACGAACCGAACTCTGTAGCACGGGTTGAAAGCCAGGTTAGAAGATAAGGGCAAAAATTGGGTAGAACAGCTGCCTCATGTACTATGGTGCCACCGGACTACGCCTAAATCGGCTACGGGGAAGACCCCTTTCGAGCTAGCCTTTGGGGTCAATGTTGTTATCCCCCCGGAGATTCAAAATGAGGCTCCCCGAGTCATGCACTTCGAAAGGATTCAGAATCCGAAAAACTTGGAGCTCAACTTGGACTTGATGGAAGAAACTCGGGACACTGCCTATGTACACCAACTGAATTATAAAAATTTAGTTCGGCAACACTATGATGCTCGGGTCAAACATCGAGCCTTTGTACCGGGAGACTTAGTCCTACGAAACCGAGCTATCAGCAAACCACAAGAACAAGGCAAGTTATCATCTAATTGGGAGGGGCCTTATCGGGTAATCGAAGCCCGACCAACTGGGAGTTATATTTTGGAAGACTTGCAAGGACGTCTGGTTCCCCGGGCTTGGAATGCAGCACACTTGAGAAAATATTATCAATAAAGCTGTTAAAGTTGGGAAAGACATCAAATTTGAGACAGCAAAAGAAGGAAAAAAGAGGTCTTCATTCAATAAACGAGCTTAGGTACAAATCCGATCTAAAGTTACAAAGAAATTCTTCAAAAAGGAAGGAGAACTAGGAAGAAAGGTCGGCGACATAGTCATGGCCACTGTTAAAGATAAGCCCGATCTCAGGAAGGAGGAGCTTGGGAGGTCGCTTCATCTGCTGCCCCCTGGGGGTCGGCCTCCGGTTCTTCATCATCTTTCGGGATAGGAATACCGTTGGCTCGGAATTCTTGCTTGATTTCCTCTACCAGATCGAAAGGATCGCGTCCTTCCGGAAGCAAAGAAGTCTGGGCCATGGAATCCGCAGGAGCATCTTCTGCCGACCTGGAGCCTTTTAGCTCTTCCCAGCACAGGATGTACCCGCAATGGATTAACTCCAAGAAGCGCCGATTCATCAACTCCAGCAGGGGCCCTTCCTTAAAAGTCTTCAGCTCGGCGTAGCGTGCTGCTTCAACCTCTCAGCCCGGCAGCCTTCTCTGCCGCCTCCTCAGCGGCCTTCACCAGGTCGGCTTTTTCCTTCACCAAGTCGGCTTTTTCCTTTTCCAGGGCAGCCTCCCTTTCCTTCAGGGCAACCTCACTTTTTCTTCAGGGTCTCCACATCGGCTTCCAGGCCCTGGATCTTGGTCTCCAGCTGGCTGGACTTCGAACACAGATCCTGGTTTTGCTTAAGTTGTGCGGTTTTTTCGACCTCGAGCTTCAAAATTTTGCTGCGTTCGAGCCCCAGTTGTAGCTGTAAATCCTCAATTTCATCGGTCGGTTTCTTTGACCTTTCCAGCTCATAGCTTTGGCACAAGATATCCAAAGCTGTCGTCCTTCTGTTCGTAGCCGCGTAATTAAAAACGACCTGCAAAAATCCGATACAAGAGTATTGTGAAAATATCACACCAGGTAACCATTTATTTTCAAAAAATTAACTAAGTTTGGGAAACTTACCTTTTTAATGTGCGAAGCTAGAAGGGCCTCCCGCTTCATCATCTGGTTCAAATCTCCCCGGAGCTCCTCGCTCACTCGGATAATCTCCTCAAAAGATTGAGAAGACTCGGCCGCCACTTCCTGATATGGCATAAGGTCCTCTGGTGGCGGCTCCGTCAAATGGGCCTGGTGAATAGGCCGAGCTAGGGAGATCGGTCTCTCCCTTTGATCTCTCAATAAAATGACCCTTTCTTTGGTTATTGGGTCCATGGGTCCCAACAAATCATCTGGACCCGGCAGCTCGGCTCCTGAAGTGGGGCCCGTCAGCATTTGTGGAGCTTTGGCAGCCTTAGCTGCCTGGATTTCTGCCGGGGTCGGTTTGCTCTTTTTCGCGACCCGAGTTACCAATGCCGAGCTGGGAGGATCGGCGACCTCAACTTCCTCCGTGAGATCGATCTCAACCGGTCTCTTGGATGATCCCGAGGCTGCAGCCAGCTTAATGGCATTTTTCTTCCTGCCAAATCCACCGAGGCCACCTGAAATCAAACAACAAAGGTCAAAATTACCGATCTATGAAGGATGTGGAGACGATAAATAAAAAGTTAAAAGAGGCAGATATTTACTTTCTCTTTCTACATCGAGGGCTTGGCTCAGCCCGGCCCAAACCAGAAGACCCTCTGAAGGGACTTTAGCCGAATATTTAACCGAGCTGGTATAATTTCTTAGCACCTTATAGTCCGACTGAACCATGGGGTCAGACTTATCCCGGGTTTGGTCAACTGGGAGAATAAATTGTGACCAACGGTAAGGTAGGTTCGCCTCTTCAGCCTTCACCATAAAAAATCTAGCCCTCCATTGTTTATTAGTGTCGGGGGAGTCGGTAATGATTATAGGGCTGTTTCTACGTTTTTGGAAAATTACCCACCCATTACCATAAGGATATTTGCGGACTGTATAGAATTGGAAGAATAAGTCTACCGTAGATCGGACCCCAGCCCCAAAACAAACATACATAAACCCTATCAAAAACCTAAAGGCGTTAGGTACTAATTGACTCAGCCCAATATGAAGAAAATCACACATCTCATTTAACAAATCCAGGGTCGGGAACCTTAGCCCAAAACTTATGTGATATTCATAAATCCCGACCCAACCCTCGGAGACAGTAGATATCCTTTCTTCGGGCTTGGGTAAACGAATTGGGACGAAAGGATCTATGTAGTGGGCCGACCTAAGTTTTTCTAAATCTACCCTAGTCATCTCGGAAGCTATTTCTTCAGGTTTAAATTCATGGGTGGCAGCCGAATGTACAGGAATCAATACAAAAAAACACCATAATCATGCATATATCCAGATAACAAATCTTACAAAGTGTTCATGTTTTGTACACGCCATAAATCCAAATATTGGCGATTTACTCGAATAAAGGAAGGGGAAGAAGAACACTAACCTGAGCTCGGATTTTGGCGAGACGCTCCGGTACCGGAACTTCTTTCAGAGGCCATGGCAGACGGATGAACAAAGGAAAAGAGGAACGGTGACGGAACAACGGCGACAGCGAAGCAACGGTAAAAACTCCTACAAATTCCGGCCAACTTCGGCAAAGCGCAACAACTCCGGCAAAGCGCAACAACTTCGGCAAAGCGCAACAACTCCGGCAAAGGGAAGGAGGGCAAGGAAAAAATTTTCTTCTCTCTTTTTTCAGGAAAGCAAATAGCGAATGGTGCCAAATGCTTGCTCTCATAGGTTTTATAGGGGAACCTTGGGGAGACCGAAAGGACACGGGCAAAACAATCGCTGCCCGCTTTAATGCCACCTCAAAAATAATAAAGGCATGGGAAGTCGTACCGGCCGCCTCGAAAGTCGGGAGGACGTGTCCAATCACATCCCGACTCTTCAAAATCCAGACTTCGGATAACGCAAAGGTATGTCTTTATTATCGCATTCATTAATATGTCCAATAGTCTGTTCAAATTCTTTAGATCGGTATTGCCTTTATTACATATGCGTCGGTTGACACTATTCTCTGTAGGTCGGATTTCATGGTCCCATTTCAATCTTTTTTTTTTTTTTTTTATCATATTCGGTAAACTATAAGTCGGATAAACTATAGGTCGGATGAACACTTGATAAATGCCTTAGTCACACTTTCGGCCTAGTAGAATATAATATCATGCTTAGCTCGGAGGAATGGCTCGGATTGACCGGAGAACCCACGATAAGTGCTTTATGATTGACTTTAGCTCGGAAAAACGCAAAAAGTATTAAGTTTTAGGTCGGTAAAACCTAATACTGGGGGGACATGTTGATGTGCATAAAATTGAATCTCTATTGGGCCAAGCCCAATAGATTAAAACAAAGATAAATAGTGGAAAAAAAGGCATAATTAAAGCCCAGATCCAGGTTCAGGTCGGAAAGATTGTACCAACTAAGTCTACAGCTGTGTTATAAATTTAAGTCGGTCATAAAGGCTTAGATCGGTAAAAACTCATGAAAGCTTAGGTCGGCAAACGTTATAACCCAACTTGGCAATCTTAGATCGAACTTTATAACTTTAGAGTGCCTTGGCCTTTTCCTCACATTTCTATCATATTATTTGATTCGACCGATCTAAGATAGATAGGCCGACCTACCATGCTTCACTGACACAGTAGGTAAAAGTTGTCATAGATTAGGTATCTCTACTCGATTGCATGCAGGGATGTTCAGATTTCCTAAGAGAGGAAGACATCCATGAGACCCGGTCAAATAATAGCGTATACGCCACGCTAAACAGAAGGAGCAGGCGAACAAATCACTTATGAGGGTTCAACGGACTCATTTCAACTTGAGGTATATATGCTAAGTCTTCATACTTTGGGAGGTACGCAATCTTTACCATTTTCAAGTATTCATCTTTACTGTTTATCTTCTCCACCTATACTAACTTGATCGTCGGAGCTTATACAGGGGGGAAAGCCCCGCCTCTATCTTTATCATCTAAAATTATCACCGGAACAGTGCGACTTACATCTCTTCACCAGCTTGCGGATCAGAGCTGCCCAGATCGGTCTCCAGCCCGTCCATCCTTCATCATCATCAAGTCTCCTTCAGATTGGGCCACTGCTTTTCAAGAAGTTCATACTGGGCCTTAAGAAGCACTTCCTGTATATTGTATTTTTTGCGTCACATCAATAAATACGACGAGATTTGGCACATCATCCAAACGCGTCTTTAGTTGTTTTTTTTGGCAAATTCATGTATCAGTTTAATGTTGACGAAATAGCAGTTAAAATTAACTCATACTCCATGAGCTCAGCAAAACTCACGTATCTGTTTGTTGAAGAAATATCTCTAATACTCCTTTTTTTTTTTTTACTTTTGGTTTTTTATGTTTTTTACCCTGGCATCCCGAAGAACCGAGCCCGTGAGTTCAAGGTTACAAGGCCCTCCCCTTACCACCACCCCAACCCTCCCCCATTCTTTTGCTATTTCTATCTCTAATACTCTATAAAGAGTGGCATTTGACCTCTTATAGAATATTTCTTTACTATTTATGAAGTAGCTCTAATACTTCATAATGAGACACTTGACCTCTTATAGAATATTTCTTTACTAAGTAGCTCTATACTCCATGAAAAGAGACATTTGACCCCTTATAGAGTATTTGTATTTCTTTACTAAGTAATTCTAATACTCCATGAAGAGTGTCACTTAAACTTTTATACAGTATCTCTTTAGTGTTGTCGAAATAGCTTAGCTCTAATACTTCAAGAAGAATGGCACTTGGCATTTTATAGTATATTTTTATTGTTGACTAAGTAACTCTAGTACACCATGAAGGGTGGCATTTTACCTCTTATAGAGTATCTCTTCACTAAGTAGATCTAATACTCCATATAGAGTTGTACTTAAACTATTTTAAAGTAATACTTTTATACTCTCCTTAATTGCTATCCCATAAGAGCACTAGTAGTGCTACTTACTTGTACTCTTTTAGATTAGAGTGAACAGCTCAAAATATACGTATACTTTTCGATTGTGTACGTTTTTATACCTATACTTTTTTTGTAGCCAAGGATGTACCTAAACTAATTTAAATGTGCCAAAAATGTATTGGCGCCGTTAACCTTTGTTAGCACTAACAAAATTGTCTTCATGTGCCTCTCACATGCCTTTTTTAGGGACATTTTTGTCAAGTTCATCTATATTAGTGTGTCTACTATTTCTCTTCGTCTCCAAATTTACTTACATCTTCTTCCCCAAATTACTCCCCTCCACCTTCCTCCCTCCTCCGCCTCCCCTCCTCCCTCCCCTCTCTCGGCTTAGCATGAAACAAAGAAAAACAAAATTAGGAAAAACAAAACAAGGCCAATTTAATAAATAGCCAACTAGATCACGGAGAGCAGCTTCTTTCCAACAAGCTAGCAATGCAAAGAATTGCAAATTGGATTTCTTCTTTGAAAAAATCAAGGCGCCCCAATCAGGAGGCGACTTCATTGTCTTTTCCCATGGTTTCATCTCATTAAGAAATCCAGTTCTCTTTGCCAACCCACCCAGGCTACAACATATCTGCAGGGACGGATTCTTAAAACTTCGGCGGCCAAATTCTGATTATCGGCTCCATTTCCGGTCAAGCAATTATCGTAGCTACTCATACCATCATACACCATTTCCATAAAATAAAATCATAAAACTGTAACTGTTTGAGAAGCCAAGACCCGTATGATATGCATTTTGAAAGGTGTTTTGAATTTTAAAATTATTAAAAATATATTAGAAATATAAAAAGGTATTTGAGAAATATAAAAAGATGTTTGGGAAATGTAAAAAGATATATTGGAATTAATGAAAAATTATTATAAAATGAAAGTGAAAGTAAAATGAGATGGAAAAATTAGTTGTCAAGGCCAATTCTGTTTCAGTAAATCAAATCATAATGAATTCCATTTCTCCTCCGAAGTTGCAATTCATCTACAATTTGTGAAAGACTCAGACCAATCAAAGTAAAAAACATATACCCAAAACTGAGAAGCTTCCAAACAGAGATAAGAAGGTATAGAAACAAAAATTTGGCCGGAACTCATCGTATCTGCGAGACAAAGCAGCGGGATTTTTCGGGCAGCAAAAATCCCTTCTTCATATTCTTTGTCTCGAACCCAAACCCACAAGTCGTTTGGTGATGCTACTGCTGCTGGAAATGATTCAATTTCAGATTACCCTTTTCACAGTCATCGGGGATTCCAAATCTGATTGCCGGTGCCGGTAGTGTTTGAAAGGGCTGGCGGCGGAGTTGAGGGAGAGGCGATTTCAAGGGGTTGGTAGCAGAGTCGGGGTAGAGGAGAGTTCGACGGACGGGCGCCGGAGGAGTGAGGGTTTGAATGGCCAGCGAGGAGTGGGGAAGATGAATAGTATATTTGAGAAAGAAGAAGACAAAAGAAAAAGAAAAAAAAAAAAAAAAAAAAAGGAAAAACGAACAGTGAACAGACAAAAATGTCCTTAAATTAGGCATGTGAGATGCACAAGGAGGGAGTTCCGTTAAGCCTAACGGATGCTAACGGCTCTAGTACTTTTTTGGTCTGTTTTAATTAGTTTATGGATATTTGTGGCTACAAAAAAAGTATGATGACAAAACCAAACACAATCGCAAAGTATAGGTATATTTTAGGCTGTTCACTCTTTAGATTAATACTTATACTCTTTTGAAGTAGGACTTATACTCTTCTGAAATGGTACTCTTTCTTAATTGCTATAAATGTTACCCATAAGAGTAACAGTGATTCTCACTTATACTATTATAGAGTAGCATTTATACTCTTATGAAGTATCATTTATACTATTATGAAATAACACTTATATTCTTATGAAACATTACTTATACTATTCTCATTTTTATCATTCTTATGCCTCCTCTCAAGCCCAACAAAATGACCAATATAAAGATAATAAAATGAATGACTGAAATTGCATATGAAATAGGATAGTGAATAATATAATACGTATTAATAGATATAATTATTAATTAAGAATGATACAAATCATATTAAGACGTGAATGTGACTTTGTACATTTTTAAAAAAAATCCCTTAATAAATATTTATCCACAAAATCTTTTTGAAGGAAAATTATTCACATTGTTTTTATAATTTTGAAAAACAAAACACTTTTTTTCTCACAAAAAATACCCTCCACAACTCTATGAATACCCCACTCAAGAAAAAGTTACAAAGTAGAAACACAGACAAACGAAACAAACATCATCGCCCAAGTTTCTTGCTGCTTAAGAAAAAGAAATTAAAAAAAAAAACGTTCAAAATTGGGTTTTTTTTTTCCCCTAGAATTAAGTAGATTATATTCATGATAGATTTGATGGATCAAATGATACTATAAAATGGTCAACATAGACCATTGATTTCCTTCAATTTTGAAAGTTGAAATAAAAACACGATTTCTTAACTTAATAAGCCCTAGTATAAACAACTACTAGTACTCAAAGAAAATGTTACAACTGAAGTTAAAACTCAACAAAATTGTCACTAAAAACTTTATTTTTGCAGCAACATCACACTTTGGGTACTAGATATTTCTTCTTTTTTTTCAAAATGGAGGCAACCCCAAGCTCACTGGCCACGAACAACATGTCATACACCTGTCGGATATTCTGCCGGCTATGAAATTCATCACTCTACCAGTGTGCGTCTACTTTACACTGTTTTTCCTTTTCTTCTTTTTTTTTTTTTTGTTTTTTTCACCTTCCGCTTTTTCTCGAATAGATCTGGTAGCAAAAATAAAACACATCTTCATTCTTTGCTTTTTCTATCATTTTTTTCAATAAAAACCTCAGATCTGTAAATATTTACAACTAAAAATACCAAAACAATTCCAAAAGAGGAGACTAAACACTCCCACAAAGGAGGACACTCCATAAAGATGAAGACCAACACCTCAACAACGAGAAAAACTAAGAACTAAAAACTAAAAAAGAAGAGAAAACTCCCTCCTCCTCCATTAATGAAGAAGGAGGGAGAAGGAAGGTTGCTTAACTGAGAAGGATCGGAAGAGAGAAAGAAAGGAGAGAACCGGCTGGGGGCTCCCTGCGCCCTCCGGAACAGGAGATTTGGCCCCGAGAGAACCGACCCCCACCTGCGTATCTTTCACCACAACGTTCTTTATTATTGATAAAAAAAAATAACGATACTTTTATTATTTTATACAAATTTTAAAAGAAAAAATCATATGTTTATCAAAACTCAATAGGTATTTATACATTACGCAGATATAAATGATAGAGTAAATTGTCAAAAATGTCACTTTACTTTTCCAGATTTTTCAGTTTGGTCACTGAACTTTTTTTTCCCCACAAACGTCATCATACTTTCAAAACCATGCCGAAAATGTCACTTACCGTTTGTTCACGTTAGTCTTGACGGAATGGCCAATTTTTAAGAGTATTTTTGTCATTTTCCTTTTCTTTTTCTTTTCCTGGTACTGTTCATCTTCTTCCTCGACATTCCTCCTCTGTGATTTCCATTTTGCCTCTCGTTAATCAAGCCAACAGCCTTCAAGATCGAGCATCGCAGCTATATTCATCTGCTCTTTTGCTTTGACTCTGCAATATTCAACTGGTGCAGCAGAAGGAAAAAAATAATAATAAAATAGACAATATAACCTCATTTTAAGAAGGAAAATAGGATAACCCCTTTACTATTAGCAGAAGCAAGATAAATACCTCTTCTCTACAACAACAACAACAACAAAAATGTTCACTCTTCTCTCCTTCGTGCCCTGCTGCAAAAAAAGAAAAGAGAAAGATATGTCATACTGTGCACACAAAAAAAAACCCAGTAATTTAGAACAATGCCCAAAAAGAATGGAAAAAAAATATCAAAGTAGATGGTTCCTTAACACCCTTATTGCTGCTGAGAACTGCTAAACCCTTCGCCATTGTTTTCTGTGATATGAAAATCATTAAACAATCTCTATTATAACCTAAACATTCCAAAGAAACACATAAACCAACATAAAAGATAAGCAAAGACAAGAATGTCCTTCGATCCCCAGAACTGAAGACCCAAGCCAATTTTTAAAAGCAGAGTTCATTAGAAAATTATAAATATGAAGCAACGAAATCAGAAAGCTTTAAACGAATCCATCATCCTCCTCGGAAAACCACCAAGAATTCAACAAACAAACAACTCTATCCTGCTGGTCAACAGTAAAGGAGGGAGGCGTTTCAAAAAAAAAGGCAGAGGGAGGAGGAATGCCGAGGAAGAAGATGAACAGTACCAAAAAAAGAAAAGAAAGAGGAAAAGACAGAAATACCCTTGAAACATTGCACAAGACAAGCATGTGATGACCATTCCGTCAAACATAACACAAAATGACATTTCTGGCCAATTTTTGAAAGTATGGTGACATTTCTGGGGAAAAAAAAGTTTAGTGACAAAATAGGAGATTCTGAAAAAGTAAAGTGACATTTTTGACAGTTCACTCTAAATGATATTTTTAGACTTTTTCAAGAGTGAAAAAAAAATAAAAAATGCAACATTCATTCACAAAATCCTTTTTCTTTTATTTTTGAAAACATGAAATCTTAACTAAGCATGTTTCTCTCTATATTTTCAAAAACATATTTTTAAAAATTTTAATTTTATACTAAATTTTTATCATTTCGATACACATTATTTTACTTTTAAAATATATTTTCAAGAAAGAATCCTGGGATTCTGTATGTCTTCTCGTGCTGAAAAAGTGTGGATTTCAAGAACAAGAATCCTATATTTTTCACGTTAAAAAAAAAAAGAAAATTTAAACCAAGTTTTGACAAGTCTTGGTAAACAAAACCAAATTGTGCCATGCCGATCATAATGTCAGATTCCCTCCGTCCCATTTAAAAAGTCTATTTTTTAAAAAAAATTTATTGTCTCATTTAAATAGATTATTTTAGATTTGTTTACATTACATACGTTATTAATATAATAATGTATAATTAACAATTAACTCTTATTTATAAAATAAGGATATAAGTAAAAAAAAAATGATGACAAATTACTTATTTTTATATGTTCTACCTCAATTTATAATAAATTATATATTTTTAAAAATAAATATTTGAGTGAGACGGAAGTAGCATAACTCATATCATGTCATATCATATGTATAATAATAATAAATAATAAAAATATGATTCAAAAAAATAAATAATAAAAATAGTTTTTCTTTGCCTTCCAAAAAAAAAAAGGTTTTTCCTAAAAAAAGAAACAAAGCTGACAAAAGCAAAAGTGTGTCATGCTTTGCTCTTGCCTTTTCTTTTCTGCTTTATGAGTAGTGTAAATTACATTAACTCTATATATTTTGATAAAATTATAAATACTTTCTTAAATGTTTAACAATTGCAAATGCATCTTGATTTAGTTAATTTTTTTTTTCAAATAATAAATAGTCCTACCTATCTATAGTATCGAAAATATTTTTTCCATTTATGTATTTCAGATAAAGGTATTGATAATTTCATCAAATCTCGTGAGAGGTAAATATAATATCAAAAAATTTGAAATAATTCTGTCCAAAAAATATTTTGAAATAATATTTATAAATTTGAGGGAGGTAAATGTAATTTGATGTTATTAGTAACGACAAGAAGCAATAATCGATGTTGACTTGAGTCAATGACTGGTGTTTGTTTCTTCCTTGCTGTGGAAGCATGCTACAATATTGCTAGCTAGGCCATCCCCATTTCCCACCTTTTCTCTTTTATGTTTGGCTTCGCTTTCAAAATATTATTGTTCAGGGCGAAACTCAATATCTGCGACAACTGGCAAGCCTAAAGGCATGTGAACAGCTTCACAAGATTGGTGCCTTGACTGATTATCTGGTGCCTGGCATTGTTGAGGAAGAATCTGAGGCTCAAGAATTGTGTATGTTGGTTTTTACTAGTATTCTTTTCCTATACTGTTTATGACTCCTATTCTGTTTATGAAGAATTTATTTGTAATTAGGATGAACTGTCAATTGTTATTCCGCACCATTTGTCCTTTGCTCCTTGCTGTGGTCATTTTGTTCTCTTTAATCTGTTTTATTTTTCGGTCGTTTCTAATTACTTAATTTTCAATGCATAGGTTATCAAGCTCGCATGGAAGAACGAGTACGTTTTGTTCCACCAGAGTTGGTCGGTTATCAAGTGGAAAGTTTCCGAACATGCTATCATCGCTACTTGATCGAGCTAGATCCAGAATTTAATTCTGAAATTCGGCCTCCTGACATTATCCTAGCTGTAAGGACCAGGTTTGAAAGCGATGTGGAAACATTGAAATTTGAGTTGGATGTTGACAGGGGAAGGCTTGTAGTACAAATGAAATATGCTGGATCTATCACACTGAATTCTGAAGAGGTAAATATAGATAACCATGCTTAAACCATTATTTTTTTTGTTTTCCTTCAGATTGAAGTCAAGCTGCGAAAATATTCAGTTGTGTTTTTTTCATTGAACATTTCTTGCTAGGTTTCATTGAGTCAGGAATTCCAAGTAACAATTTTTAGGGTTCTTCGTGATCATGATCTGATGAAGCTGAAAGAAGCATTAGAGAGATTACATCAGAAGAAGGGAAGTGTTGTGTTTGATTATCTTCTCCTCCCAGCTACTGGTCCACGTCAAAATTCATCAACCAATTGGGAGTGTGTTAAATCCGTACAATTTCGTCGTAAAGAAATTTCAAATCAGCATATTGACACTTGTGCTGCCAAAGGTCATGGTCGTTTGGTGCACACAAAGAATGGTTTAGTCTGCTGTTGCGCTTTGGAGAATTGTGTGGTCTACACTCCTCACAATGGTTCCTTGTACTGCATTATGGGCACTTTTGAGAACTTAAACGGCGACTCGATGCTGAAGTTGAACAAGGGACAAAACATTTCTTACACATCATATTACAGAGAAAAGTGTGTAATTAATACTGCTTTTGGTGGCATACTTTATTTGTGTTGTCAGTATCATTGAAATCTTAACATACTGAACTTACAGGTATGGCATCAACCTGCTATTTGCGGAACAATCTTTACTCAGAGGAAAACAGATTTTTAAGGTTCAGAAATATCGGAACAAGTGTAGGAATCAAAGGAAACAAGGTTGGTTGGTGGTTATATTGCAAAAGTGATACTATCTTATGCTTTCATGTTTTGTGAAACATGTCTTTCTTGCTTGTATAGGATTAATTCTTAGTGTTTATTAGTGTCTCCGTCCCAGTAGAAGAGTCATGTTGTGGTTCTTTGGCTGTTAACAACATTTGTCAGTGCAATTTTGTGCCACTTACAGCTTGAAAAAATTTGATGTTATGCTTCTGTTTATGACTTAAGGGATTGTTTGATAACATTACTTATTGCTTAAACTTAAGGTCCTTTTTGGTTTTGGATGATAGTGTGTGGTGTAAGATATTGAAGGAAGTTAGTATTGTTGTGATGCACAAAAGGAGTCGATTGCCTAGGTTTCTCCCTTTGTTGTAACCTTTAATTTTGTGTCAAGAATATTCATCGCAGATGTAAATTGTTGCATTTTCCTGTTGCTGACTGGTCCTTTTTTTTTTTTTTTGTTCTAATCCCTTGTAGATCCAAGTATGTCAGTAGTTGAGTTGCCTCCAGAACTTTGTTCCGTGGTTATGTCTCCTGTCTCGGCTGCTTCATTATATTCCTTCTCTTATGCTCCATTCATAATGCACCGGATAGAGTCCGTCCTAGCAGCTTCCAATTTGAAAAGATTGCATGTCGATCAGTGCCTTCAAAATGCTGTGGTTCCTACTTTAAAGGTTTGTAATCTGGTTATTTATTGTGTCCCGATTATACTTTATAGATGACAATGGTTTAAGTTTAATACATCTAGTGAGTGGGAGGCATATTGGCATTTTTTCTTCTTCTTTGTCCTTTATTGTAGAGAATTTCACAATATAGTTATATTATGCATATGGCTTTTCACATTCTAGGTTTTGGAGGCAATTACGACCAAAAAATGCCAAGAAAATTTTCATTTGGAGTCTCTGGAAACCCTTGGAGATTCATTTCTAAAATATGCAGTAAGTCAGAAGCTTTTCAAGTCGTATCAAAACCACCATGAGGGTCTTCTGAGTGCCAATAGACAAAAAATCATCAACAACTCCTCGCTATGCAAGCTAGGTTGTGATCGGCACATCTCAGTAAGGGTTCCCAGCTACTTGCCACATTATGCAATATTTTTGTGGTATTGTTGATAGTTGTGACTTGTGAGTAATTTTTATCTGATTCGTTTTAAAATTATCACTCCTCTTTTTAAATTCTAGGGCTTTATCCGCGATGAACCATTTGATCCCAAATTATGGATCATACCTGGTGATAACTCTGGTACTTACCAGCTGGAGAAACAAGTGTTATCCGCCGAAAGAACTGCATATGTAATACACAAGAGAGAGATGACAGACAAGAGGGTGGCTGATGCAGTTGAGGCCCTTATTGGTGCATTCCTAAGTACTGGCGGTGAAACAAGTGCCTTGTTATTTCTGAAATGGCTTGGTATTGAGGTTGACTTTAGTTGCATTCCTTATTCAATGCCTCTCCAAGTGAATCCAGAGGATTTAGTCAATGTGAAATCTCTCGAGGCATTGTTAAATTATAAATTCCGGGATGCTTCCCTCCTCGTGGAAGCACTTACGCATGGTTCATGCATGCTACCTGAAATTCCAAGATGCTATCAGGTACTACAAGGCATTATTACTCTTGTTGTGAAGGGTTTCATAATTATATTGGAAAAAGTTCTATTTCTTCTTTTTTGCTTAAATTACCTAAAAATGAATCTAGTTTGTGTCTTTGTTGAATGCCGTTGTGGATTCTGATTCTGATGTTGCTCTCAGCGGCTTGAATTTCTTGGGGATGCTCTGCTGGATTACGTTATCACAAGGCACCTCTATTTCAAACATCCCGAATTGTCGCCTGGACTCTTGACAGATCTAAGGTCCGCATCGGTGAACAATGATTGCTATTCTCAATTTGCCATTAGGGCGGGACTATACAAGCACATTCTACATGCTTCACAAGGTCTTCAGACGCACATTGCCAAAGCTGTTACCCATTTCGAGCAATCAGGCATCGTCTCAACTTTTGGGTGGGATTGCGAAACAGTTTTCCCGAAGGTAATCTTCATGGTCTCAACTTTTGTGGGAGGTAATTGAATCTAACATAACATGTTCCTGATCAAATTGTAGGTTCTTGGAGATATAATCGAATCTCTTGCCGGGGCGATACTGGTGGATTCTGGATATGACAAAGAGATTGTCTTCCAAAGTGTAAGGCCTCTTCTTGAGCCTATGATTACTCCTGAGAATTTAAAGCTCCATCCAGTGAGGGAGTTGAATGAGTTATGTCAAAAGGAAGGTTACATTAAGAAGCAGCCAGTGGTACGCTATGAAAATGGCGATGCATTTGTCACTATAGAGGTGGAAAAAGCTGGAGTCAGTCGCAATGTATCAATCACACGCAGTGCAGCAAACAAGAAAATGGCAGAAAGATTGGCATGCCAAGATCTAGTGAAATCTTTAGGCTCTTGCGTAATATGACACGGAAAAAGTGTAAATTTAGGCAAATCACTGAAGCGGTAACACTCTTGGGGCGCAGTCCTTCATCTCCTCCAATCTCCACTGTTCTTCTAGGCTCTCTTCTATGATTTTCCTCTGTTTATTACAAAGTAGACTCTTCCAATGGAACGGAGGGAGTATCTAATCAAGTCGAGAATTGGGGGTGGTGCAGTTGATGAGTGACACCTAGGATTTGTTTGTTCTGTTTTCCCCCTTAACTTTGCTGAATCCAGGCTCTAAAGTGGGAATTCACCATAGTTAACAAAAGGTGGCGGTGGACTTCAAAGAAGGGGACAACATGGTGGCGATTCGGAACAACTGTTGGGAAGAAAGCTTGTAAAAGAAGCACAGCAAAGCCATTCAAAACAATCACCATTTGCTCTTCTGCCAAGCAATCTGTTCACTGATAAAAAAGGTGTATTGAGTCAGTCAATACTCTTAAGATTTTTTCCTGTGCTAAAAAAGCAAGATTTTGAATCATTTTTGTAGTATTTATATCTTTTTTCTGTGTTATGATGGGATTAAAATCCCTCGTTTTGTATTGTACTATTTTTAGTGCTTGCTGGGTTTTTCTGTATTTTCAATTGTTTGTTCCTTGAATTTACTCGTGTTATATTTGAAACTTTCATTTGATTGTTGTTCCAAGAGTACATAGTTGACCATCTGTATCTCTAGTTGTTTTTTATGATTGCTGTAATGCTTAAATTAAGTTTGTTGATGGTGGATCATTTGAGTGCAGATCCTCTAGATCGGCTTCCCCACCACCACCACCACCTCCCTTCCCCAATGTCAACTTTTTAACGACAGGGGAGGGGTGCAGAAAATAGACCCAAGAGGATCTTGAAAGTGAATAAGGCTTGATGACCTTGATGTATATTATTGACAATATATATAGATATACAGAGTAAAGAATATGCCTAAGAATATATATAGATATACAGAGTAAAGAATATGCTTAAGAATATAATCTATATATTTACAGATGACTAAATTAAGGAATACCATATAAAAAGAAAATCTGTTATAATTAATTCTCTAATAGATCTGTCCTCGAATCATTTGGTCAGCATTTTTCTGTTTTTCGAAGTTTTATATCTTTGAGTGCTATTGGCAATTGGTTGCAGGAGTTGGGATACTTGGATTATTGGCAATGTAGTGGAAGCCGAGCATAGCTGGAAGCCGAGTTGGCGGCGATGCGGGCTTTGGGAAACATAGAAGATTTGTGGGTACTGTTGGCAATGGAGGTAATGTACGTAGCTGCTGTCCCATTAGGCTGTATACAAATTTAGCGGGATTGATATTAACTATGTAATATTTTCTCTTAGCAGGGTTAGTATTAGTTGGCAAGCCATCACCCGTGGATGAACGAAAATGATAAAAAAAAAGAAAAAAAAAAAAGAAGAGAAGTGGATGCGCCAAGAAAGAAGCTGCCATTTTTTGTTGAATTGACAATAATGGAGGGTACATTACATACATTCACTGAGGCTTGATCATAATTGAGTGAATTCTAAGAGGAACTTGTTGGTGAGAGGTTTTGCAAATCTTTCCTTGCGGCACATATACAGAGAGAGGTGAATGTAATTGTTAATTACCTAACAAGGGAGGCAAGCGGCTCGCAGGAATCCCATGTGTAGAATGTCATTTCCATGCCCCTACCTTTGTGGGGTTTCATTTTGTTAAATGCACAATAATCTGTATTTGAGAAATTGGTGTTAAATACACAAAGAAACACAAGAAGGTCATCGAGAAGTTTGAACATTCATCAAAGACTAGAAAGAGGAAGAAGACAATTAAGTTTCGGTGATCTTTATAAGAGTGAATTCAGATTAAACATAAACACTAAAACTTGTATAAAACAGGTTCATACATGCGACGAGATTTGGCACATTATCCACACGCATCTTTCGTTTTGTTGTTGTTATTGTTTTTCTTCTTCTTCTTTTTTTTCAGCATACTCTTTTAACAGTTTAATGTTAACGAAATAGCCGTTAAAATTAATTCATACTCCATGAGCTGAGCAAAACATGTGTATCAATTTAGTGTTTGTGAAGTATCTATTAAAATTAACTTAGCAAAACTCGCGTATCTCTTTATGGTTGACGAAGTAGTTCTAATACTCTATGAATAATGGCACTTGACCTCTTATACAATATCTCTTTACTGTTGATGAAATAACTCTAATACTCCATGAAGAGAGGCACTTTTGACCTTTTATAGAGTATTTCTTTACTAAGTAGCTCTAATAATCCATGAACAGTGACACTAAGGCTCTGTTCTCTTGTGGCAATTTTCCAAGAATCATCACTTTTTTTTTTCAAAACTTTACACAAAGAAACAAGTTCACTTTTTCAACAATTCAAAATTAAAATTTTAAAATTCCCTCTAAATACCTACTCACATAAATTCAAAAAATAACACAATCATTACACTTTTTTATCTCTCACTTACATAATTTCCCAAAAAAAACTTCCCTCCAAAAAATTTCTAATAAAAAACTTCCCTCCAACAAAATTTTCCCTACACAAGCCACAAGAGAACAGAGCCTTAACCTCTTATAGAGTATATCTTTATTATTGCCGAAATAGCTAGCTTAATACTCCATGAAGTGAGACATTTTACCTTTTATAGAGTATCTTTTTACTAAATAACTCTAATACTACATGAAGAGTGACAATTGACCTTTTATAAAATAGCTCTTTATTGTTGACCAACTAACTCTAGTACTCCATGAAGAGTGACACGTTATTTCTTATAGAGTATATCTTTACTAAATAGATCTAATACTCTATATAGGGTAGTATTTAAACTCTTCTAAAGTAACACTTTATACTCTCGTTAAGTGCTATAAAAGTATTAGTAGTATTACTTACTTGTACTCTTTTAGAGTAACACTTATATTTGAAATGATACTTATACTTTTTTGAAATAGCATTTACACTCTTTTCTAATTGTTACTAAAAGTAATAGTGATACTCAGGACTTGCACTCTTCTAGAGTACTGTATCACTTGTACTATTCTTTTTTTTATTTATCATTCTTGTCCCTCTTCTCAAACCCAACAAAATGACTAATATATAGACAATAAAATTAGTGATTGAAATAGCATAGTAAATAATATAATACGTATTTATAGATAAAATTATTAATTAATAATGATTGAATGTGACGTTGTACATTTTATAATTAAAAAAGGTCCCTTATATAAATATTTATCCACAAAATCTTTTTGAAGGCAAATTATTCACATTGTTTTTATAATTTTTTTTTTATATAACAAAAAAACACTTTTTTTCTCACAAAAAATGTCCTCCACAAATCTATGAATACCCCACTCAAGAAAAAGTTACTAAGCACAAACACAGACAAAAGAAAGAAACATCATTTGATCAAAAGAAAGAAACATCATCGCCCAAGTTTCTTGCTGCTTAAGAAAAATAAAGGATTGAGTTAAAACAATAATTTAATAAATAAATAATTTAAAAAAAGAACAACAACAACAAAAAATGAAATACCCATGTGGATGATGTGACAAATCTCGTCGTATGTATGAGCCCGTTTCCTACAAGTTTTAGTGTTTATGTTTAATTTGAATTCACTCTTATAAAGATCATCGAAACTTAATTGTCCTCTTCCTCTTTCTAGTCTTTGATGAATGTTCAAACTTCTCGATGACCTTCTTGTGTTTCTTTGCCTTTTTAACTTTACCTTTGGACAAACGTTGCAAACACATAAGACATTGAATTGAGAATTTCGCATCGCATTATAATTGTGTTATTTAATTTGTGATGCATCACTGCACTGATAGTGATTAGTTCTTTTCTTTTTCTTTTTTTTTTTGAAAGGAAAACTTTATTAATTAATTGGGAACTCCAGCACTGAACGATAGGAAATCAGGAGGGTTAGTCCATGCTTCATTAATCGGTGCATTAAGTTTAGCATGTTGTGCTAACTCGTGTGCAACTAAGTTATTCGCCCGTCTAATCCAGTAAATCCGGGTGCCTCTAAGCTCCTTGAGAAGTTGCTTAATATCAGCAATTATTGCTTGTGACGCCATTCGTCTTGAATTCTGCCCTCTGGCTACTTAAATTGCCCCAAGGGCCATCTCCCACCGCATTCAACTCCCCCAAATGGGGTTCCTTTGCATACGTACATACAAAAATAATTTTGTTATAACGAATTAAACAAAAGTGATAAAAAAAAATTGTAACGATCTCAAATAAAAGTTGTCAAAAGTACAATTTAAAAAATTATTTTGAAACATGCCGAGCGAAGCCAAACATGAAAGAGAAAAAGTGGGAAATGGGGATGGCCTAGCTAGCAATACTGTAGCATGCTTCCACAGCAAGGAAGACACAAACACCAGTATTGATTCTAGTCAACATCGATTGTTGCTTCTTGTCGTTACTAATAACATCAAATTACATTTACCTCCCTCAAATTTTTATAAATTCACAAATATAAAAATATTTTTTTGGACGGAATTATTTCAAATCTTTTTATATTGCATTTACCTTTCACGAGCTTTGATGAAATTATCGATACCTTTATTTGAAATACATAAACGGAAAAAAAAGAATTTCAATACTATGTATAGGTAGGACTATTTATGATTTGAAGAAAAAATAATAATAATAATAAATCAAGATGCATTTGCAATTGTTAAACATTTAAGAAAGTATATATATATATGATATGATATAAAAATGTATAGTTCAATAGTTTAAAAAAAAAAAAAAAGTGTGTTAAAAATGACGCGGAATCAGTATAAAATTTAAAATTTCAAAATATAGAGAGGAACATGCCTTAGTTACACACTTAAGATTTCGTGTTTTCATAAGTAAAAGAAAAAGGATTTTGTGAATGAGTGTTAATTTTTTTTTTTTTTTCTTTCCCTCTCTTGAAAAAGTCTAAAAAATCTCATTTAGATCTGCAAACGTAGGAATACCTATTGAGTTTTGATAAACATATGAATTTTTCTTCTAATTTGTATAAAAGAATAAAAGTAAAGTTAATTTTTTATATCAATAATAAAGAAATGATTTTTTTATATAAATTTTGCGATAGTTTTATTTTTCAAACCGCAAGGCGGGTTGTACTTTTCCCGAAGGCTTTCGAACCTCTTTTTTTTTTTTTTTTTTTTTTCTTATGTATATATTTTTAAAACAAGTTTTGAAAAGTCTCAAAAAATGAAACCAAATTGTGTCATGCCTAAGTCATAATGTCAGACTCCCTCCATTTTATTTAAAAAGTTCATTTAAAAAAATTTTAATAATAATTTTTTTATTTAAAGAGTTCACTTTGAATTTGTTTACATTACGTTCCCTAACTAATATAATAATATATGATTCATAATTAATTATTTATTTATAAAATAAAGATATAATTAAAAAATATAGTGACAAATTACTTATTCAATAATGTTGTATCTCACGCCTATAATATGTATGACTCATATCATATCATATCATATATATAATAATAACTAATAAAAATAGTTTTTCTTTGCCTTCAAGAAAATAAAATAGTTTTTCTTCAAAAAAAAAAAAGAAAAAAAAGAAAGCTGACTAAAGCAAAAAGTTTGTCATGCTTTGCTCTTGCCTTTTTCTTATCTGCTTTATGAGTAGTGCAAATTGCATTTAACTCTATATATTTTGATAAAATTATAAATACTTTCTTAAATGTTTAACAATTGCAAATGCATCTTGATTTATTATTATTATTATTTTTTCTTCAAATCATAAATAGTCCTACCTATCCATAGTATTAAAATTCTTTTTTTTCCGTTTATGTATTTCAAATAAAGGTGTCGATAATTTCATCAAAGCTCGGGAGAGGTAAATGCAATATAAAAAAATTGAAATAATTCCGTCCAAAAAATATTTTTTGAAATATTTTTATATCTGTGAATTTATAAAAATTTGAGGGAGGTAAATGTAATTTGATGTTATTAGTAACGACAAGAAGCAACAATCGATGTTGACTAGAGTTAATGACTGGTGTTTGTGTCTTTCTTGCTGTGGAAGCATGCTACAGTATTGCTAGCTAGGCCATCCCCATTTCCCACTTTTTCTCTTTCATGTTTGGCTTCTTTCGGCATGTTTCAAAATAATCTTTTAAATTGTACTTTTGACAATTTTTATTTGAGATAGTTATAATTTTTTTTGTCACTTTTGTTTAAGTTGTTATAACAAAATTATTTTTCTATGTACGTATGCAAAGGAACCCCATCTGGGGGAGTTTAATGCGTTGGGAGATGCCCTTGGGGCAATTTAAGTAGCCAGAGAGCAGAATTCAGGACATGTGGCGTCACAAGCAATAATTGCTGATATTAAGCAACTTCTCAAGGAGCTTAGAGGCACCCGGATTTATTGGATTAGCCGGGCGAATAATTTAGTTGCGCACGAGTTAGCACAACATGCTAAACTTAATGCACCGATTAATGAAGTATGGACTAACCCTCCTGATTTCCTATCGTTCAGTGCTGGAGTTCCCAATTAATTAATAAAGTTTTCCTTTCAAAAAAAAAAAAAAGAAAAAGAAAAGAACTAATCACTATCAGTGACAGTGATGCATTACAAATTAAATAACACAATTATAATGCGATGCGAAATTCTCAATTCAATGTCTTATGTGTTTGCAACGTTTGTCCAAAGGTAAAGTTAAAAAGGCTAAGAAACACAAGGTCATCGAGAAGTTTGAACATTCATCAAAGACTAGAAAGAGGAAGAGGACAATTAAGTTTTGATGATCTTTATAAGAGTGAATTCAGATTAAACATAAACACTAAAACTTGTAGGAAACGGGCTCATACATGCAACGAGATTTGGCACATCATCCACATGGGTCTTTCATTTTTTGTTGTTGTTGTTCTTTTTTTTTTTTTTTTTTTTTGTAGACTGCTTATCACGAAATAGCTGTTAAAATTAATTCATACTCCACGAGCTGAGTAAAACCCGCGTATCAATTTAGTGTTTACGAAATATTTGTTAAAATTAACTCATACTTTATCAGCAAAACTCGCATATCTCTTTATTGTTGACGAAGTAGTTCTAATACTCTATGAAGAGTTGCACTTGACCTCTTATATAATATCTATTTACTGTTCATGAAATAGCTCTAATACTTCATAAAGAGAGGCACTTTTGACCTTTTAGGCACTTTTGACATTTTATAGAGTATTTCTTTACTAAGTAGCTCTAATACTCCATGAAGAATGACACTTAACATCTTATAGAGTATTTCTTTATTATTGCCGAAATAACTTAATACTCCACGAAGTGAGACACATTATCTCTTATGGAGTATCTTTTTACTAAATACCTCCAATACTACATGAAGAGTGACAATTGACATTTTATAGAATATCTCATTATCGTTGACCAAGTAACTCTAGTACTCCAAGAAGAGTAACAGTTTACCTCTTATACAGTATCTCTTTACTAAATAGATATAATACTCCATATAAGGTAGTATTTAAACTCTTCTAAGGTAACACTTTATACGTTCCTTAAGTGCTACACCATAAAAGTACTAGTAGTATTACTTACTTGTACTATTTTAGAGTAACACTTATACTTGAAATGATACTTATACTCTTTTGAAATAGCATTTATACTCTTTCTTAATTGTTATTAAAAGTAACAGTGATACTCAGTACTTGTACTCTTCTAGAATATCATTTACACTATTTTTTTTATTTATCATTCTTGTTCCTCTTCTCAAACCCAACAAAATGACTAATATATAGACAATAAAATTAGTGACTGAAATAGCATAGTAAATAATATAATACGCATTTATAGATAAAATTATTAATTAACAATCATATTAAGATGTGAATGTGACTTTGTACGTTTTATAATTAAAAAAGGTCTCTTAATAAATATTTATCGACAAAATCTTTTTGAAGGCAAATTATTCACATTGTTTTTATAATTTTTTTTTTATAACAAAAAATGTCCCCCACAAAACTATGAATACCCCACTCAAGAAAAAGTTACCAAGTACAGACACAGACAAAAGAAAGAAACATCATCACCCAAGTTTCTTAGTGCTTAAGAAAAATAAAGGATTGAGTTAAAAAATAATAATTTTATAAATAAAAAAAAAGGGGAAAAAAAGAGGTTCAAAAGCCTTGGGGAAAAGTACAAACCGCCTTGAGGTTTGAAAAATAAAACTATCGCAAAATTTTTCTTCAAATAATAAATAGTCCTACCTATCCATAGTATCGAAATTCTTTTTTTCCATTTATATATTTCAAATAAAGGTATCGATAATTTCATCAAATTCCGTGAGACGTAAATGCAATATCAAAAAATTTGAAATATTTTTATATTTATGAATTTATAAAAATTTGAGGGAGGTAAATGTAATTTGATGTTATTAGTACCGACAAGAAGCAATAATCGATGTTGACTTGAGTCAATGGCCACGACCGGTGTCTGTTTCTTCCTTGCTCTGGAAGCATGCTACAGTATTGCTAGCTAGGCCATCCCCAGTTCCCACTTTTTCTCTTTTATGTTTGGCTTCGCTAGCCATGTTTCAAAATAATTAAATTCTTTTGACAACTTTTATTTGGGATCGTTAAGGGCATGTTCTTTTTTAGCGTTTTGAAAATAATTTTGAAAATAAATTTTGAAAAATAATTTTATAATGTAAAAAGTGTATTGAAAATGTAAAAAGTAAATGTTGAATAGTAAAAAGTTGTATTAGAAATGATGAAATATGATTAAAATATATTAAATTTACTGTTGAAACCAAAACCGTTTTCAAAACGAAACAAAAAGAACAGGCCCAATAATTTTTTGTCACTTTTGTTTAAGTCGTTGTAACAAAATTATTTTTGTATGTACGGATACATTTTTGCCTATTTATGTAGGGATACATTTTTGCCTATTTTAACTTATTATTACATTTTTCTCAAAAGTCATCGCAACAATCGACAGTAATATGAATTATAAAAATGTTTCATTTTGTAAAAAGATTCCAAACTAACGTTGATTGGGGCGTTTACTGTTGAGGGCATATAATCATAGATTAAAATGGCCAAAAATGCAATATCATACATTAAAAAATAATAATAATAATAAGTGATGTGACGTAAAAAGTCCGGATCTAGATGCTTCGGTCGGTTGGGTGAAGATTTAAAGATATAGCTTGGATATGCAAATTGGTAGCTTGGATGGGTGAGAGCGGAGCTCGGATCTGAGCTCGGAAACTCGGATGAGTGATGGTGGAGCTCAGATCTGGGAAGCGGGAGCTTGGCTCAGCAGCCTCCTTCAAAAATCTGGTAACAAAGGCAACAAACAAAAAACAAGAAGGGCTATCCCCTCTGTGCCAATCCGACGCTCAAATTAATAGAGTATATGAAGCAAACTGTATTGACCAAGGATTTAAATTCGTAAGAAAGAGCGTACCTGAAATGAGTCTGAATACTGAATATATATAGCCTCATCTTGAAGTGTTCGTTGGTGTCATGATGAGCTGGCACATTGACTGCACTCCTTAATTGCCTCCTCATTCATGGTGACTTGAATGCCTTCCTTTTCTCTTGCTGGTGTTATGGCCTGGTATTGAATGCCTTTGTAACTCCTTTGCTATTTATGGCTCAGATAGGGCTCTGTTGAATCCCAACTTAACGCCGAGCTCGTGTGACGTCGTCCCAGACGAGGTCAGCTCCCAAGGTCATCCCGGACGTGGTCAGCTCCCCAGGTCGTCCCGGACGTGGTCAGCTCCCCAGGTCGTCCTTTGTAATTATTGTCGTAAGTAACTCCTGTATGGAATCAGCCCCGGATTCTCGCCCCATAATGACGCCCAACTATCATGCCAATGTTAGCGTTATTCAGACTTAAGCTTCCCGAGCCCACCTATCTTGATTGTTATCGACCTAAGCTATTTCCTTAGCTCGGCTGGACTAAGCTATTGGCTGAGCTAAGCTTGACTGTGGGCTTTACATGCTGAAGTTCATTTTGTCTTTATTGGGCCAGGCCCAATGACCTTAACTACTTCTATGCACACCAACAAGCCTCCCAGTATTATGTTTTACTTGACTCTAGCTAAAACATGATACTTAGCCATAGCTAACTGACTAACATGCACTTTTACCGACCTAAAGATATGCGAAATATTAAGATCAAAGGAAAAATTCATGCTCTGCCACCTGGACTGACCTAACGATGATTGTAGCGATAACAGAAAGACTTGATTAATTACATACCTCTTTGCATCCTGACCTAAGGGTTTGACCCAGTATCCTTCAAAACTCGGCTAATGACTTGTCCTGGCCAACTTCTTGTCTCTACCAAGATCTGTTCCAGCTAACTGGCAGTCAATATCTGTTTCAGCCAACTACCTAGCCCTACCAATGTTTGTTCCAGCCAAATACCTAGCCCTACCAATGTTTGTCCCAGCCAACTGCTTAGCCCTGTCCATGGTTTGTTCTGCCCAACTGTTTAGCTATGCCAATGTCTGCTTTGCCCATGGTTTGTCCCGCCCAATGTATTGGCCCTGCCCATGTAACACTACCTTGCCTATTTAACATTACAATGGAGAGAATCCACCCCATGCATGATAGAAAATTTTTAAAAGCATATGCATAACTGAGGCTATGGCTTGAAAGCAGTTTAAACTAGGCCTTTCAAGGTGCACATGGTAAGGTGACCACATGGTCTTTGTACGTAGTAGCTAGCCAGCTATCAGGGTAATTGATATGCTCAACTGTCCTGTGGGTATAACATGGTGGTGCCAAATCTAAAAATATTTGCATTGGTAGCCCATGATTGTCACAATAATTTGAAAGCGGTTCCTAACCGTGTCTTTCACAATGCATACTGAATAATGAAAATAGTAACTAAAGCATCTAAAATATTTTATTGTCCCATAGACCGTACCTGATGGTCTCAAAGACCGACCATTGATGGTTGACCCGGTTTCATGATTGTACCATTGAACAACTGGATTAAAAGTATATGCGCACTGAGGACACTGTAGTCCAGGTCGTCTACCAACTGGGCCGGCTTACCTTCACCCCGTCCGTGGAGGACGGGGTCAACCTTAATTCACGTCGTCCACTGATGAGGTTGGCCCCAGGTCGTCCATGGATGAGGTCTGTCCCAGGTCATCCCGTATGACGTCAGCCCTGCAAAGAGTTAACACCATTCCCAGGTCTTGTCCCAGCATTAGTAGTATCTACAAGATTTTGTCTCTTTCCTCCCCCTCCCCCCCCCCCCCCTTCCCCCCTTCCCCCCTAACCAATTTTATGTGGAATGGGAGAAACAGCCTTTCTTTTGCCATACCCATATACAATCCCGATTTCTAGTTCATTTTTTATGGTTTCGACCACCTTATTTACAGCAAAGTTGGTAGTAGTAATTATCATTTCAAAATAAGAGTGCGGGAGTTTAATGGCTAATTTAGTAACTAAAGGTCCTGACCATAGCCCATTGATAAATGATCCCATAATGATCCTATCATCTTTTTTATGGCATTACCTAGATTCTACGTTAAAGCGATCTATGTAAGCCTGCAACCCTTCACCCACCCTTTGAGTGATATTCATCAGATGAGAAATGGGTTTAGATAAAATTTTGTTGCCTATGAAATTAGCTAAGAATATATCTCCTAACTGATATAGTGAATGAATAGAATTGCGGGGCAGAGTACAATACCAATTGATTGTCTGACCTTTAAGGGTGAGATGGAACGTCATGTAGCGGTTATAGGTTAGCAGCGTCTATAACACTCGTGCACTGCATCTAGTGGGCAGTGGGGTTGGTGGTGCCATCATACTTATCGATCTTGCTGAGTCCTTTGTAGCCTGGTGGAAATTGAGCTGCTTGGATCCCACGGCTAAATGGATGAGAAACTCGAGAGGTGGGGCCGATCCGACCTTGATGAGCATATGCAGATCCTGCCATAGCTGGGTGTGCGGGTTGAATGTGCCCCATCTAACCTGGAAAAACTCCCCCCATGCTAGGATAGCTAAGCAGCGACCCCCCGGGTACTAGGCCTTCATAACTAGCCCCTGTATAATAGTTTGGATGGAACAAAGGTGAATAACCCACAAGTGGTTGTACATCTTGGCTGGTGCCTATGCCATAATGTTGAAATGGATTTGTCGATATAGCAAGGGAACCAGGATGACCTAACTGACTGCCCTCGAAACTGGGATTACTAAATTGACCCCCTATGCCCCCCCACCCCCTCCCCCACCCCAGAAAAAGGAAAAAGCAAACCAAAAACAGGTGGAAACCCCCCAAGCAGAGTAGTGGGAACACCAAGAAAGCCTGGAAAACTAGCATGAATATTGGTATGTGCCAGGGTAGTGTAAACAGGAAGAGCAGTAAAGAGGCCTGGAGGTCCAGGAGCATGAGAGGTGGTGGGAAAGCTTTGCGAGCTGTGTGGCTCGGAATGAGAGCCGGGGAAAGGGTAAACCCAACCAAGATAAGGGGGATAATGCGGGACGAAGCCAGGAGCACTGTATGGGGGAAATAAATATGAGAAGAGGTCAGTTTGCGGGCCAGCGACGGGCTGGTAAACAGCAACTCTGGGCTCGGCCACGAAAGATGTTATAGGCAATGAAGCACTTGGAAGAACCTGCGAAATAGGAGGATCATGAATAGTAATAATTCAGGTATAGTTGCAGTGACATTAGAAATAGGAAGCCTCAAACTAGAAACAGGAGTAGCTAGAGAGCCATGATTAGTGAAGTGAGCCATGTAAGGAAATAAGTGATAAAACTTCTTTCACTCAGCCTGTTCTTGCTGAGACGTTAAAAACATGGTGGTGGAAACCACCAAGGCAGAAGATGTAGCCGCGATCGTTGTAACAAGCAGAGTAACGGTGGTGGGAGCCACAGTAGCGGTAGTGGAAATTGTCGGAGCAGCTGTGGAAGTAGTGACAACATCAGAAGAAGAAACATCTGCCACCGAACGTTCTTGCGTCATGATTTCAACAAATTTCTTTGATTGTGAAGAAAATTTGATGAACATTGATCAAATCGTCCCCACAGACGGCGCCAGTTGATGTGATGTAAAAAAGTTCGGATCTAAATGCTTCGGTCGGCTGGGTGAAGATTTGAAGATATAGATTGGATCTACAAATTGGTAGCTCGGATGGGTGAGAGCGGAGCTCAGATCCGAGATCGGGAGTTCTGATGAGTGATGGTGGAGCTCGGATCTGGGAAGCAGGAGCTTGGCTCAGCAGCCTCCTTGAAAAATCTGGTTACGAAGGCAAGAAACAAGAAACAAGCGGGGCTATCCCCCCTATGCCACTCCGACGCTCAAGTTAGTAGAGTATAGGAAGCAAACTGTATTGACCAAGGGCTTAAATTTGTAAGAAAGAGCGTACCTGAAATGAGTCTAAATACTGAATATATATAGCCTCACCTTGAAGTATCCGTTAGTGTCATGATGAGCTCGTGCATTGATTGCACTCCTTAATTGCCTCCTCATTCATGGTGACTTGAATGCCTTCCTTTTCTCTTGTTGGTGTTATGGTTTGGCCTTGAATGCCTTTGTAACTCCTTTGCTATTTATGGCTCGGATAGGGCTCTGTTGAATTCCAACTTAACGCTAAGCTCGAGTGACGTCGTCCCAGACGAGGTCAGCTCCCCAGGTCGTCTCGGACGTGGTCAGCTCCCCAGGTCGTCTCGGAGGAGGTCAGCGCTCCAGGTCGTCCCGGACGAGGTCAGCTCCCCAGGTCGTCCCGGACGTGGTCAGCGCTCCAGGTCGTCCCGGACGAGGTCAGCTCCCCAGGTCGTCCCGGACGTGGTCAGCTCCCCAGGTCATCCTGGAGGAGGTCAGCTCTCCAGGTCGTCCCGGACGAGGTCAGCTCCCCAGGTCATCCCGGACGTGGTCAGCTCCCCAGGTCGTCCTTTGTAATTATTGCCGTAAGTAACTCCTGCATGGAATCAGCCCCGGATTCTCGCCCCATAATGACGCCCAGCTATCATGCCAATGTTAGCATTATTCAGACCTAAGCTTCCCGAGCCCACCTATCTTGATTGTTATCGACCTAAGCTATTTCCTTAGCTCGGTTGGACTAAGCTATTGGCTGACCTAAGCTTGACTGTGGGCTATACATGCTTAAATTCATTTTGTCTTTATTGGGCAATGCCCAATGACCTTAGCTACTTTTATGCATACCACTATGATTTAAATAAAAGCGGGAACAAGTGTAATATTCCCTATTCAAAATTATTATTCATTACAAATTTTATCTTTATTTCAATAGAAGAGTTGACTTTAAAATTTTATTACTTTTAATCCATACTAATATAATATGTCTGGTTAATAATTAATCCATACTTATAAAAAATATATATATATTAGTGGAATAAATAGTGAAAAATTAGCTTTTTTTATGTACTGTACATTGAAATTCATGATAAATTGTACAAATTTGAAATTGAACTCTTCGAATTGAACGAATGTAGTAGTATATAATTAAAACAAATTTTTGGAAACACAACATAAAATATCATATAGGGATCCTACTTTTTAGAAGAGAATTTTACATGAGTACTCGATTTTAGAGTAGAGGAAAAAAAGGGATGTACTATTAACAAATTTCAGTAAAATACTATGCGAATAATTCTAAAAGAAACTTAATCAACAATCACTTTAATTAAATGGCTAAAAATAATATTCCCTCAATTTCATTAGAATGATCAATTTTGATTTTAATTTTTTATACTATTATTAATCTAATTATATATAATTTATAATTAATTTATTTTTAAAAAGTAAGGATATTAGTATAAACAATGGTGAAAAATTACGTATTTTACTGTGTATTCCACAATTATACTATACTTAAAAAGTTGGAGTATAAGTGAGAAAAGAAACAAAAAAAAACTTCATTCCCCACTAAATTAATCAAGTTTGAAAAATATATAACTTTTTATAAGTAGTAAGGTATAATATATCAAATAAGTAATTTAGCACCATATTATTCATTTATATCCTTACTTTTAAATAAGTATTAATTATCAACGACACGATATATTAGTAAGATTACACAACGTAAACAAAGTAAAACTTGGCTTTATATGGAAATATTATTCTATACATTTATGGCACCCTTAATTTTAGTGCGACAACTCAATCATGATCCAAAATAAATAAACATAATCCCTTAATTTTTATTTATTTATTTTTTAGCAAGAAATTTACACTTTTGCCACTAAATACTACATACTGCACCTAATTGTATGGTAAGAGAGATGGATGTGGGACATGAAAGATTACGGCATGTTCTTTTAGGACTGTTTGAGTTTTAGTTTTGAAAAATAATTTTATAATGTAAAAATGTATAGTTAAATGGTAAAAAGTTGTATTAAAAATGATTAAATTTACTGTTGAAATAAAAAACCAATACTTAAAGGGGCATGTTAATTGCAGGACACTTTTTAAAATTTTAAGTGGAGAAAATACAAAAATATCCTTGTAATTTTCTACCCTCATAAAAAAATACTGAGCCAAAAATCAACCCCGACAGGCGATTTTATTAGATAAAATCGCCAAGGGGAGGCGATTTTATCCAATAAAATGTGGCAATTTTATTGGATAAAATCGCCTCCTCCGGGCGAATTTTCATTAAAAATTTGCCTCCACTAAGCGATTATATGGGAAAACGTTGGTGTCCTTTGGTGAACAAATACCGTTTAATCGCCTGGTATAGGCGATTGTTGAGGATCGCCTGGATTAGGCGATTGTTTAGGCAAAAATCGCCTAGGCTAAGCGTTTTTCTGTAACCGAATCGCCATGGCTAGGCGATTTTCCCACCATACCAGGTGATTGTTGCTCGGGAAATCGCTTGGGCAAGGCGATTTTTCTCCTTTGGCGAATGTTCCAGGTAAAATCGCTTCGCCCAAGCGATTTTACGGCGAAGCGATTTTACCCACAGTTTGCCGGAAAACCGTTTTTCCGGCGAACAATTGCATAAATTGCCTAAACACTTGCAAAAAACAGCCGTAAATTGCACGAAACACTCAAAAAACACATTACCCATACTATTTATAACACCAACAACATTGCAATTTCAATTTTATTCCCAAAATAAAAAAAAAATCGATGGAGTTGTGTGGCTGGAATGGAATGGAATCGGCGATGGAGTCCGTTCCGACGTCCCGATTGGAATGGAATTGCCGATTTCGCCGTCGGAATGGATGAATCGTTGACGGGCGGAGATAGAATGGGGAGGGACCAGCGGGAATGGAATGGATATGGAGTTTTCTTCTTCTTTCTGCAGTAAATTACTAAATTTACTAATTTACTGCAGAAGGAAGTACAAAAAAGAAATGGCAAACAAGTAATTTCAAGGGTTGAATATTAACAATGTATCTTGTGTTTAGCAAAAAGTGTCCTCTAAATAACAATTCCATACTTAAAGAACATGCCTACATGATTGATAGAGAATGAGTACTAAAACAAGTCTGATTAACCTCAGTTGGCCCAAAGCGGATGATGTGACGCAAATCGTCCGTCAATGGATGATTCTTGTGGCCCAATGCAAGATCTTGAACAGCAAAGTCCACTCGTGTACCGCTAACCAAAGAGAAAGGAAGTAATGCTGGAAACCGGGCTGGATGGCTCGGATTAACGCAAATAAAGGGGAAACTGAAGACTGTGAAGTATTCTGATGACAAAAGTAAACGCGCAAGGAGAAATGCAGGGCTTTCCCCCCGTGTAACTCCGATGGTCAAGTTAGTAAGGTTGAAGAAGATGAACAGTATGCACTAAGAGCTCAAATGTAAAAGATCGCGTACCTCCCTCAGTCTGAAGACTTAGTATTTATATCAAGACTCAGATTATGCCCGTTGCAATGTAACGATCAACATTCCCAACTGCTCCGTCTCTCTGCATATCCAACTGCTCCTGTCATCATAATCTGACTTATGGCTTCCTTCATGCCATCGTTCTGAGTGATTTCTGCATGTATTCAAAACATATGTCTAATCCTACTATGACTTTTATCTACTGTGTTAGCGCCTTTACTTGTTCTGACCTAACCTCTATGGCTCGGTGGTGATGACCGTTGGGATGAATATAAGAAAACTTAGTGGGACCGACCTAAGGTTTAAACCGATCTAAGCTTATGTCTTTGGCTCGCTTTATAGAACTTTCCGACCTAAATTTGGTTTTAGACCTTTCAGATATCTTTACATTTTTAACTGTTTATCCTTTCTTTCGTTCATTGGGTCTGGCCCAATGAAGGTCTATTTTTATGCACACCAACAAGCCCCCCCAGTATTATATTTTACCGATCTAAAACTTAATACTTTTTTGTGTTTTCAGAACTAAAATCCTGACTTAGGTATTCATTATGTATCCACCTAACCTCCGTTCAAACCGTTCTTAAAAGTTTCTTTTCCGACCCAAGTAAGTATAAAATGCAAAATGTTCCTACCTATGTTCATAAAAGGCGCTAAGCTATTCTATCCCAAGTAAAGTAACAAAAAGATACGGGCCTCTAGATTATCGGATATGTCAAAAAGAAAGCATGAGATATAGCTAAAAATCTGACCCAAAGAAAATAATGTGTCAGCCGATTCATAAGTAATAAATGTGATGTTGACCCAAAAAGACTGAATTCATCAATAAAGGCGTACCTTTGCGTTACGACACATGAAATTCAGCTTTTGAAGAGTCGGGACATGACAGGACACGCTCAGCGACTTTCGAGGCGCTCATTATGACTTCCCATGTTTGTCCGTTTTTCGAGGCGGTATTAATAGCTCCCGCAGTTAGCTTGTCTGCTACACTTCGTCTTCCCGAATCTTTCTTTAAGTAGTGAAAAGCCTTGCATTACGGCCTTCACGCTTTCAAAACAAATTTTCTCACTTCTTCACTTTTGCTCTGTATTTGTCTGTGCTTTAACCTCTCTCCGCCGTGCCCGACTGTGCCACCGTTTCTCTCCGCCGCGTCTTCATTGTTATTCTGCAGCATTCCATGGCCGAGGAAAGGAGTTCCGGTACCGGCGTGTCTCGTCTGAACCCGTTTTCCAGTTAGTTAATTCTTCTTCTTCCTTCTGATAATTGTAGTTGAATCGCCAGCTTAGGGATAGTTTCCCGGCAAGCACGATGCATGAGCCCTTTTTTACTGCTATCGGACGTAGGATATACTGCTAGTTTAAATTTATCCATGGGATCTTCTGTTTTCTCGAAATTATGCATGATTTTGATACATCTGTAATGCTTTTTGTAGATGTGGCCGCCATCTCCTATGATTTTCATCCCGATGAAATACAATCCGAACTTACTAGGGTAGAATTAGAACCCTAAGATCGACCCATAATCTCGACCCAGCTATCTCGACGACTGGCTATGGCCGAAGAAAGAATAACTAGTACCTCGGATGGTTGGGTCGGTGTATATGAGCACCACATTAGGTTTGGGCTAAGATTTCCTGTCCCGGCTTTTTAACCGAGCTATGTAACTATTTAGAAATTGGGTTGAGTCAATTAGTACCCAACGCCCTTAGGTTCCTAGTGGGTTTTATGTGTGTCTGCTCAGGGGCAAAAATTTGATCTACCATAGATCTATTGTTCTAATTTTATACTATCCGCCAATATCCCTGTGGGCCAGGGTGGGTTTCTTTTCAAAAGCGTAGGAACGGACCTATCCTTACAACCGACTCCCCAAATACCATAAAACACTAGAAAATATGTTTTTTCATGGTGAAAGCTGTCGAGGCTAACCTTCCCTGCCGATGGTCGGAATTCACCGCGCCAACAGATCAGAACCGGGATAAGTCCAATCCCATAGTGTTGTCGGGGTATAAGAGTTTGAAATCTTATACTAACTCGGAGAAATACTCGGTAAAGTATCCATCCGAGGGCCTTCTTGTCTGGGCTGGGCTGAGCCGGGCCCCCAATGTTGAACCAGAATGTAATTACCTGTCTTTGAACTTTTTAACTGTAGTTTTATTTATCTTAGCTCGGCTTTGCTGACACCTTGATATTTGCCTTTTCTGTTCTCAGGTGGTTTCAGTGGATTTGGTAGGAAAAAGAAGTCCAATAAGCAGATGGCAGCCTCGAGGTCTTCAAAAAGACCCCCAGCAGAAATTGACCTGACCCAAGAGGGGGAAGGGGTCGATCCCCCCACTGACGCCTTAATTCCCAGAGCGTCAAAGAAAAACAGGCCGACCCCCACGGAGGTTCAAGCGGCCAAACAAGCCAAGGCTTCGCAGTTGTTGACTGATCCCACTTTCGGAGCCGAGCTACCCAGCCCGGATGAGTTGTTGGGGCCCTTGGACTCGTCATCCAAGGAAAGGATAATCATCCTCAAAGATCAGAAGGAAAGACCG
The DNA here is from genome assembly GCA_016801395.1 of Leptodermis oblonga. Lineage (NCBI taxonomy): Eukaryota > Viridiplantae > Streptophyta > Magnoliopsida > Gentianales > Rubiaceae > Leptodermis > Leptodermis oblonga. The sequence continues at coordinate 5,269,048 of CM028756.1, read as the reverse complement.
AGCCCCCCAGCTCGGCCTATATATCAGCCTCACTTGGCGGGGCCCCCACTTGAAGATGTCCGGCCTTACTCGGATATAGTGGCCGACTCCCACAGCTCCTTCGCGGAGATAGTCGAGGCGAGCAACCAGATGCGGCAAAGCATCAAACAGTTAGCGAAGCAAGAAGCCTTTTTGGCTTCGCAAATAAAACGGGTAAACTTCTGAACTTTTAGCTTGTTCCCTAAAATAAATGATAACTTTGTGCAATATTTCTATAAGGCCCATAATCGGATTTTGCAGGTCGGTATAAATTATGCAGCCACGGCTAAGAGGACTGTCGCTTTGGATATTCTGGCCCAAAGCTATGAGCAGGAGAGGTTGAAGAGGCCGACTGAGGCGATTGAGGATTTGGATATGGAGCTGGGGTCGAATCCAGCAGAGTCACCAAGCTCCAGGCCACGAATACTGAGCTCTACGCAGAAAACCAGGAGCTCAGTACCAAGGCTAGCCAGTTGGAGACCAAGTACCAGGGCTTGGAGGTTGAAGTTGCCGCCATGAAGGAGGAGAAGGCTGCCCTGCAGAAGGCCTTAGAAGAAGAAGCAAAGAAGTCCGCCGAGTTACTTAGCCCGGCTGAAGTAGAAGCGGCGCGTCGAGCCGCTTTAAAAACCTTCAAGGAGGGGCCATTGCTGGATCTGATGAACCGGCGGTTCATGGAGCTTATTCAGTGCGGGTATACCTTGTGCTGGGATGAATTTAAAGGCCCAGGTTGGTGGAGGGCCTCCCTGAAGATTCCTTGGCCCATACGCCTTTGCTACCTCAGGGTCGTGATCCCTTCGATCTGGTTGATGAGGTCAAGCAGGAGTGCCGGGATACTGGTATTCCTTTGCCGGAGAACGTTGCAGAAGAAGATCCTGTTGCTGACCCAAACAGGGCATCTGAGGAAGTGACTTCCCAAGCTCCACCATCTTAGTTTTTGCCTTGTAAAAATTTTCTTCAGAATAGTTTATTCGAACAGCTTTGTATTGGGTCTGCATTATTTTTTTGAATAAATACGTATTTTTCTTCCTTCGCCATATTGACTGCGACTTATTACATGTTTTTCCCTTCACGAACTTAACTCCGACTGATTTATAGATATTATTTTCTTAAGTGTGCTGCATTCCAGGCTCGCGGAATCAATTGCCCTTGCAAATCTTCTAATACGTAACTGCCGGTAGGTCGTGCTTCTATCACCTGGTAAGGTCCTTCCTAATTAGATACTAACTTGCCTTGATCTTGTGGTTTACTGATAGCTCGGTTCCACAAAACCAGGTCTCCCGGTACAAAGGCTCGATGCTTGACCCGGGCATCATAGTGTTATTGGACTAAATTCTTGTAATTTAGCTGATGTTTGTAGGCCAAGTCCCGAGCTTCCTCCACCAAGTCCAAGCTAAGCTCCAAATTTTGCTGGTTCTGATCCCTTTCGAAGTGCATGACTCGGGGCGCACTATTTTGTATTTCTGGAGGTATGACAGCATTGACTCCAAAGGCTAACTCAAAAGGAGTTTTCCCCGTAGCAGACTTAGGTGTGGTTCGATGACACCACAATACATGAGGTAACTGTTCCACCCAATTCTTGCCCTTATCTTCCAGCCTGGTTTTTAATCCGTGCAACAAAGTTCGATTAGTGAGCTCCACTTGTCCATTTGCCGAAGGATGGGCTACAGACACGAAACGCTGAGTGATACCAAGGTTTGTACACAAGGCCGTGAACTCCTTAGATTCAAACTGAGTTCCGTTATCCTAGATAACCGAATTAGGTACGCCGAATCGACAAATGACTTGCCTCCATAGAAACCGAGCTACAGTTCGCCCGGTAATATTTGTCAATGCCTCGGCTTCCACCCATTTTGTGAAGTAGTCTATAGCTACGACCAGATACTGACAAGAACCGATCTTAGGAAATGGCACCATAAGATCTATCCCCAATTCAGCGAAAGGCTAAGGAGCAATTATCCCGGCAAAGCTGGACTCTGGTAACCTGTGAATCGGCGCGTTGTGTTGACAACTGGGACAATGGCGAACATATTCAACCGCTTCCTAGAATAACCGAGGCCAATAAAACCCAGCCCCAATTACTTTTTTAGCCAAATTCCGAGCCCCGATATGATACCCACAATCCCCCTGGTGTATTTCTTTAAGCACGGCCTCCGCTTCTCCTGGACCCAAACATTTTAGTAAGGGCATCAAGAACCCCCTTTTGTATAACTCTTCCCCAACTATCTGATAATGTTCTGCCTTCCTTCGTATTCGCTGCGCCTCCTTTCGCGAGTCTGGCAAAGTACCATTTTGTAAATACTGCCATAGAGGAAAACGCCAATCCCGACCTTTATATATAGACAAGATAGCCGACTCGGCTGTACTTCTAGTCTGCACTTCTTCTATCAGAACGCTCTTAGTTAGGTGAGAGAAAACAGAAGACGCCAATTTGGACAAGGCATCTGCATTTGTATTTTTGTTTCGTGGGACTCGTTCTATAGCCCATTTTGAAAAAAATTTCAGCTGTTGTTGTACCAATGCTAAATATTCCTCCATTTGTCGATCTTTGGCCTTATACTCTCCCCAAAATTTGTTTAACGGCTAGCTGGGAGTCTGAACAAATTTTCAAGTTTCGGACCCCTAGCTTCCGAGCTAATTTTATGCTGGCTAACATGGCTTCGTACTCTGCCTCGTTGTTGGTGGCTGTGAAACAGAACCATAAAGCATAAGTGTGGGTTTCCCCGGTAGGGGTGGTGAGGATGATCCCGGCACCCAACTCGGCCTGGTTGGAGGCACCGTCTACATAGAGTGTCCATGAATCATCGCCTTTTGCCACGGTTAAAAGTATGTCGGTTTCTTGTGTCAGGCCAGGTGTATCTTCCTGGATGTCTGATACTCCTTCAGCTATAAAATCTGCTAACAGTTGACCCTTGACTGTGGTACGAGGCATGAAGGTGATGTCGTACTCCCCCAATTCAATAGCCCATTTGGTGAGACGACCTGAAACTCCCGTTTTTTACAAGATGATTTTCTGTGGCGCATCGGTATAAACAGTGACTCCGTGGGCGTCGAAGTGAGGTCGGAGTCATCGTGTAGAGTGAACTAAAGCCAAGACTAGCTTTTCTAAGATGGAATAATTTCTTTCTGCAGCCTGCAAAATTTTGCTAACAAAATAGATGGGTCTTTAAACTGGTTATCTTCTCGAAACAAAACCGAGCTAATTACAGATTCAGTGGTTGCTATATACATGTATAATTGTTTCCCAGGAATTAGCATGGTTAAAGATGGTAAGGATGCTAAGTACATTTTTAATTGTTCGAAAGCAGTTTGGCATTCTGAAGTCCATATAAACTTATCTGATTTTTTCAAAATGCTAAAAAATGGTAAAGCTCGTTCTGCCGACCGAGCTAGAAACCGGTTTAAGGCCGCTAATCTACCTGTCAATTGTTGTACTTCATGAATTGACCTAAGAGGGTGCATTTGTAGAACAACCTCTATTTTTTTTAGGATTAGCAGAAATACCATCTTCGGAAATCATGTAACACAAGAATTTACCAGAAGTAGCCCCAAAAATACATTTTTTAAGATTTAGTCTTAATTTGTACCGAGTTAGAGTTTCAAGTGTCTCACGTAAATCAAGCAAGTAATTAGATTCATCCCTACTTTTAACAAGTAAATCATCAACATATGCTTCCATATTCCGACCTAATTGTTTCTTAAAGATCTTATTCACTAAGCATTGAAAAGTCGCTCTAGCATTTTCAGACCAAAATGCATAGTAACAAAGTAATAAGTACCTTTGTCCGTGATAAAGGATGTCTTCTCCTCATCTTCCTTAGCCATGAATATTTGGTGATAACCCTTGTAGGCGTCTAAGAAATTGAGAAAGCGAAACCCTGCTATGGCATCGACCAGTAGGTCAATTAAAGGCAAGGAAAACCAATCTTTAGGGCAGGCCTTGTTCAGGTCGGTGAAGTCGATGCACATGCGTCAGATACCATCGGGCTTGGGGACTAATACCGGATTAGCCAGCCACTCTGGATAATCTACTTCTCGAATGATATGCACCTCCAGTAAAGCATTGACTTCCATCTCTATGTGTTTACTTCGTTCTCCTCCTAAGTTATGTTTCCATTGGCAAACCGGCCTATGACTGGCATCAATGGATAACCGGCAAAGCCATGGATACGGGGGTGGGTACAATGACCGGGGCGTCTGGCAGTTTTGGATCGGCTAGCCTCGGTTCTTTTAGAGAAGCTGTGTAACACTGGTTAGCCTGTATGACATCACAACGAAGAGAAGCCACACCCTTCGAAGTAGGGAATTTTAAAGCATATGCATGGTAGAAGCAATGGCCTAAAATTGATTTAATCCAGGCCGACCCAAATACACATTGTAAGGTGATGGTTCATCAATGACCACGAAATCTATGGTTTCTGTTCGTTTTAGCTGGCCAGCTTTCAATATAACTGGTATGCTTAACTGTCCCACAGGAATAACATGGTGGTTGCCAAAGCCAATCAAAGGTGTGCGTACTGAATTTAAACGTGCCTTATGCAATTGACATCCAGCTAATGCCTTGGTAGTAATAATATTACTAGAGCTACTCGTGTCTAGCAGTGTCCTTCGTACTTGATAATTAGAAATATAACAATCAATAACTAGAGGGTCATCACAATTATAAGGTAAGAAAAGATCACTGTCACCAAAAGTAATAGCTGGGGCCAGGGTGCCTGCTTTACGCTTACCAAGGATGTTTTCCCTTTGTCGATATACTTGTTTTCTCCGACGATTAGAGTCACCTTGGGTCGGTCCTCCAGCTATGGTATTCACGACCCCAGCTATAGTTATGTCGGCACCAGCCCCAGCGTTTGGGGCCCGAGGGTCGGGTTGGGAACACTCTCGGGCAAAATGACCGGGCTCCCCACACTGGTAACATCCTGTAGGTCGTTCCCGACCTGCCGGAACTGCTGGTTTGCGCAAAGGGGCCACTTGCATATATTGTGGTAACTTTCCAGCTTGGATGAGTTTTGCTATTTCTGCAGCTAATATGCTTATGATAATTACAATACTTGCTGGGATTGAGTCGATCTGTGGGACCAGTTATGGGACGGGCAGGAGGTAGCAACCCTTGATGCTGGATGGCCGCATGTATGTCGGCCCGTGGCGAGGAAAAGGGCTCAACCACCTGCAAGGCATTAACACCGACCCCGGCCTTTGGGCTTGTGTTATTAGTACTCACGAAGTTCTGTTTCTTACCTCCTCCAGTGGTAGGGACCGGGAGAGAAGCTTTTCTCTTACCATAAATGTCAGAAAAGCCTCTTTCTAGTTCCTGTTTAAGTACTGCAGCATCCTCAATAACAGCAAAGTTAACAGCAGTAACCATTATATCGAAGTAAGAATGTGGGGGTCGGATGGCTAGTTCAGTAGCTAATGGTCCCGACCGTAATCCATTAATAAATGACCCCATCATAATCCTGTCATCTTTTTCATGGCATTGCCTAGATTCTATATTAAAGCGATCTATATAGGCTTGCAACCCCTCTCCCACCCTCTGAGTTATGTTCATTAAATGTGAAATAGGTTTAGATAATATCTTGTTGCCCATGAAATTAGCTAAAAACAAATCGCCAAATTGATCTAATGAATGAATAGAGTTTCGAGGCAGAGTACAATAGCAATTAATAGCCTGACATTTTAGAGTAAGATGAAAGGTCATGCAGCGGTTAGCATCAGATAAATTTGCAGCATCCATGACACTCATGCATTGCATCCAGTGAGCCGTCGGGTCAGCAGTACCGTCATATTTGTCAACCTTACCTAAACCTTTATAGCCTGGTGGAAATGGAGCTGTTTGAATTTCTCAGCCAAATGGATGAGAGACGCGAGATGTGGGCCTGACTCTTTCTAACTGAGCATATCCATATCCAGGTAGGACTGCTTGACCGGGCTAGGCATATCCCGTCTGACCTAAGGGGTATCCTCCCATTCCGGGATAAGCAGGTAACGCCCCCCCAGTTGCGAAGTTTCCCGCACCGGGCCCGGTATAATAGCTTGGGTTAAGTAAGGGAGAGTACCCAGTGAGGGGCTGCATGGCTCGGCTTGTGCCTATGCTGTAATGTTGAAACTGAGCTAAGCTTGACGGGGCTATGTGTCTGGGATATCCTAATTGGTTAACCTCGGGACCAAGGTGGCTAAACTGGCTCAACTGTTGACCTAAGCCAGGCTGACCTATTTGACTCAACTGCGGACCTAAATCAGGCTGACCTAATTGACTTACTTGCTGTCTTAACATAGGAAAAGGCAAACCTGACATGAAAGGGTAAGTACTGAGCTGAGCAGTAGGAACTATGAAAGGAGCTGAAAAGGTAGGAGTGACCTGGATATGGGCTAAGGTGGTATAGACAGGAGGAGCAATAGAAAGGGCAGGGAGACCAGCTATATAGTTAGACCTCGAAAAAGGATGAACCCCCTAGAGTAAGGAGGACATCCTGAAACAGCAACAGACTTGGGGGGGGGGGGGGGGGGGGGGGGGGGGGAGACTGGATATCAAAACAACGGATGGATCGGGCATGGGATTGAACAAAGCTCCTGGTGGAGGAATAGTAGGAACAACCTGTGAACCAAGAGGATTCTCCACGTTAACTACATCTGAGATAGTGGTTGTAATGTTTGAAACGGGGAGTCCCAAACCAGGAGTAGAGGTGGTGGGAGGGCCAGGATTGATTAGGTGAAACAATTGTGGAAACAAATGATAAATTTTTTCTCTTTCAACTTGTTTTTGCTGAGGGGTGAGAGACTCCGTAGTGTGAGATACGACAGCGTCGGTGGTAACAGGTGGAACATTAGTGGTGGTAGGAACTAAAGCGACGGTTGAAACAATCGTAGCCGTGACGGTGGAAGTAGCGGTGGTGCTGGAAGAAGAAGCACCTACTCCCGAACAATCTTGAATTTGCGTCATGGTTTCAACAAATTTCTTTGAATATGGAGAAAATTTGATGAAATAATTTGATCAAACGTTCCCCACAGACGACGCCAGTTGATGTGACGCAAATCATCCGTCAATGGATATTTCTTGTGGCCCAATACAAGATCTTGAACAGCAAAGTCCACTCTTGTACCGCTAACCAAAGAGAAAGGAAGTAATGCTGGAAACCTGGCTGGATGGCTCGGATTAACGCAAATAAAGGGGAAATTGAAGACTGTGGAGTATTCTGATGACAAAAGTAAATGCGCAGGAGAAATGCGGGGCTTTCCTCCCGGTGTAACTCCGACGGTCAAGTTAGTAAGGTTGAAGAAGATGAACAGTATGCACTAAGAGCTCAAATGTAAAAGATTGCATACCTCCCTCAGTCTGAAGACTTAGTATTTATATCAAAACTCAGATTATGCCTGTTGCAATGTAATGAACAGCATTCCCAACTGACTCTTTCTCTCTGCATATCCAACTGCTCCTGTCATCATAATATGACTTATGGCTTCCTTCACGCCATCGTTGTGAGTGATTTCTGCATGTATTCAAAATATATGTCTAATCCTATTATAACTTTTACCTATTGTGTCAGCGCCTTTACTTGTTCCGACCTAACCTCTATGGCTCGGTGGTGATGACCGTTGGGATGAATATAGGAAAACTTAGTGGGACGCAGCGGCGAACGCAGAACTAAATTCCAGGGGGGGCGAGCGTAATAAGACCTCTAACCAAATACTCTCTTCGAACTTGATCTCTAATACACATATCATATTCTATGATTGGTTTCCGTAGGCTTGGGTCCATGACAATATCATTTACATTGAATTCCACACGAGAATGTTTTTCCTTACTTTCATCCTCATGAGAGTTTTTAGAAACTTCTATACCTCGTTTCAAAAATTTATCCATAACCTATCAAAATTTACCAAACTTAACAAATTAAAATTACACCTTCAAAGTATATATTAACCAAATAACATCAAACTACAAAAAAAAAAAAAAAAAAAACAACAACAACAAGCATCACAGTATCACACAAATTATTAAATAATTACATACTCAAAATTAATTAATCAATAATAAACACACAATAAGAAAAGAAATTGATAATCACAATTCTATATATAAATATTAAATTCTAAATTAATAAAAATTCTAAAATTTAAAATAACATTGCTATAGTATATAATCATTCATCCCATATATTATATATAATAAATTATAAAATTAAACTACTAACAATATAAAACTACACAAAAGTTAGAATTAAAAAAAAAAAATAAAACTTACAAACATACAAGTTGTGAAGCTGAAGCTATAAAGGATTAAAGGCCAAAGGCAGCGGCAACCGGAGAAAGAGGTGGACGCGGCGGAGGAGTTGCGCGGTGGACGCGGCTGACGGGCTGAGCGCTGGCGGCTGCTGCAGCGAGCTGCTGCTCTGTTTTCCAACAGAAAACAAAGAGAAGAGAGGAACAACCGAACAAGGAAATGTTAGGTATAAATTGGGGGAGGGATTAATTTGCAAAATTCAATTCAGTCAGGCCCTTAATGTTATTTTTGTTTTTGCTTTTTCCCCCTTATTAAAACAACGTCGTTATACTAAGGGGGAATTTAAAAAAAAAAAAAAAAAAAGGAAAAGAACAAAACTGAACAACCTGAACTTCATCTTCTTCAGCACTCAGCTCAGCAGGCGGGGCAGCTGAACAACTTCATCTTCTTCAGCGCTGCAGCCGCTGCCGGGGCGTCGGGGGCGGAGTATACTACTACCCTTCGCTCCCGGATAAAGGAGGGGCGGTGGCACCCCCTCGCCCCCCCCTCTTTCCGCCGCTGCCTCTAACCAAATACTCTTTTCGAACTTGATCTCTAATACACATATCATATTCTATGATTGGTTTCCGTAGGCTTGGGTCCATGACAATATCATTTACATTGAATTCCACACGAGAATGTTTTTCCTTACTTTCATCCTCATGAGAGTTTTTAGAAACTTCTATACCTCGTTTCAAAAATTTATCCATAACCTATCAAAATTTACCAAACTTAACAAATTAAAATTACACCCTTCAAAGTATATATTAACCAAATAACATCAAACTACAAAAAAAAAAAAAAAAAAAACAACAACAACAAGCATCACAGTATCACACAAATTATTAAATAATTACATACTCAAAATTAATTAATCAATAATAAACACACAATAAGAAAAGAAATTGATAATCACAATTCTATATATAAATATTAAATTCTAAATTAATAAAAATTCTAAAATTTAAAATAACATTGCTATAGTATATAATCATTCATCCCATATATTATATATAATAAATTATAAAATTAAACTACTAACAATATAAAACTACACAAAAGTTAGAATTAAAAAAAAAATTAAAACTTACAAACATACAAGTTGTGAAGCTGAAGCTATAAAGGATTAAAGGCCAAAGGCAGCGGCAACCGGAGAAAGAGGTGGACGCGGCGGAGGAGTTGCGCGGTGGACGCGGCTGACGGGCTGAGCGCTGGCGGCTGCTGCAGCGAGCTGCTGCTCTGTTTTCCAACAGAAAACAAAGAGAAGAGAGGAACAACCGAACAAGGAAATGTTAGGTATAAATTGGGGGAGGGATTAATTTGCAAAATTCAATTCAGTCAGGCCCTTAATGTTATTTTTGTTTTTGCTTTTTCCCCCTTATTAAAACGACGTCGTTATACTAAGGGGGAATTAAAAAAAAAAAAAAAAAAAAAGGAAAAGAACAAAAGCTGAACAGCCTGAACTTCATCTTCTTCAGCACTCAGCTCAGCAGGCGGGGCAGCTGAACAACTTCATCTTCTTCAGCGCTGCAGCCGCTGCCGGGGCGTCGGGGGCGGAGTATACTACTACCCTTCGCTCCCGGATAAAGGAGGGGCGGTGGCACCCCCTCGCCCCCCCTCTCTCCGCCGCTGGTGGGACGAACCTAAGGTTTAAACCGATCTAAACTTATGTCTTTGGCTCGGCTTTATGAAACTTTACGCCCTAAACTTGATTTTAGATTTTTCAGATATCTTTATCTTTTTAATTATTTATTTTTTCTTTCGTTCATTTGGTCTGGGGGCCTGTGCACACCAGCGAACAAACAAACAAACCTTGAACTTGAACAGTCTCTAAACTCTACTACAGCAGCAGCTCCGAAATTGCCTCCTCCTACTCCCCTCCACTGACCTTCAAAAGTCCTTCCTCGGAAAGCGAAACCGACGAGTTCTCTCGAAAGATAATATTTTTCAACTGCCCATACTGTTTGATTGATTATTATGGGTATTTGATTCTTGATCACAAAAAACCGCAAGGTATTTTTCCGCTTTGACAATGGTGTTTTGTAGGCTTTTATAGTGTGTGATGAATAAGAATGACTAGCCAAAAGACGCGTACAATTGCTTGCTTTATTGTTACTTCCACTGTTTGGAACTTTGTCCTTCTATAAATGCTTTTTCCAGTGTGAATATCTGACGAGCGTGCGGGGGTTTTCTCAGTTCTCACTCTCACTCTCACATTGCGTCGTTTTAGGCTGTACAGCAAATTAATCTCGTGAGTGGACCCTTTTAAATGCTAGCAGAGATTCTGCTCTGCTTTTTTAAAAATTGTTTTCAATGGTTGATGACGATTGACATCATTGTTTTTTTGTTTTTGGGTTGCAGAAGTAGTGGTTTTTGGTCGGGTTAAAAGTCGTGCATAAATTGCAGGCGTAAACAGAAAGCATTAACTGTATATTTATGGTTTTTTCCCCTCATTTGGTGCACATAATTGAGATCGTTTTCTTTTGTTTCATAGACTAATATGAATGCTGTTTGCATTATTTTCTAGTAATTTTTGCATCTCCCGAGTGTTGATGATCAACAGCATTCTTATTGTCTGAAAAACAAAGCGGCTGTGGGTTGTTTGCTTTTACAATTCGAATATGGCTGACCAAAATCCCAACTCAGTCAGTGAGTTTTTTTTCAGACTAATCAGATTTTGTGTTTTAGTTTGTTGGGAATGGAGATAAAGCTGATTGATTCCTCTAGTAATCTTAACATTTGAAGTAAAACTAAGTGGGTTTGTTGCTGAAATTAGTTGTTTTTGTCCTGGTTCAATTCTGACTGGAACTAGTTCCATTTTTTTGTTGTTGTTTAATTTCTCGGAAACAGAGAGGAAAAGGGAGGATATGGGTTCAATTGATCTGATAGACGATTGTGGGACTCAAGAGCTTTTTGCTGATCCCCTCCCATTTGCTAGAAAGTAAGATTTCCCCATTCATTCTCATGTTCTCCTTCTGGGAGTGCTACCAAAGATTAAAATTATATTTTTGCAAAATTTGTGTTGTAACTTTTGATGGTTGGCAGCTATCAATTGGAAGCATTGGAGGAAGCTATCAAGCAGAATACAGTTGTGTTCTTAGAAACTGGTTCAGGAAAGACACTGATTGCGATCATGCTTCTGCGTAGCTATGCCTACATTATCCGAAAGCCTGGACCTTTCATTTCTGTTTTTCTGGTCCCAGCTGTAGTTTTGGTTAATCAGGTGCGCAATACTGAAGCAAGTGCTGAACAAACGTGGGAGCAGTTTTAAAAGTGTCCTATCTTTCGTTCTTTCTTTCTTTCTTTGAATTTTTTTTAAAGTGTCCTATCTTTCGTTCTTTCTTTGGGTTGTAACTAGCAACTGATAATTTTATGTTCTAGGTGTAGTATCTGTAGTTATGTGCACATAGGAAATTTGATTTTGCTGACCTTGGGTATCTTCTGTTCTCTAGCAAAGTGATGCTATAACTATGCACACCGACTTGAAAGTGGGCAAGTACTGGGGAGATATGGGCGTTGATTACTGGGATGCTGCTACGTGGGGGCAGCAGGTGAAGCAGTACGAGGTATGTTGTTGATGGGACTGAGATGAACTGTTCTTGCAAAAGTTATGTTGTATTAGTTTGATGGTATTCTTGGCAAGGATGAAACGCTTTGAAAAGTTAGACGACATTAAGTGCAGATTTTTTCTGGTTTGTGTAACATGTTGGAAAAGGCATTTTAATTCTGGATGAAGAGTTCTGAAAGGTTTTAGTTACCACCTGTATTATTAGAACGTTTGATATTTGATGCTGGATAAGCACTAACCGGATAGCATACTTGTTTAGGTGCTTGTGATGACTCCAGCAATTTTACTGTCTGCCTTGAGGCACAGTTTTTTGAAGCTTGACATAATCAAAGTTCTTATCTTTGATGAATGCCACAATGCGAGGGGCAAGCACCCATATGCTTGCATTATGAAGGTAAATATATTTCCAGAATTCTCAGCGTGAATGCAATAATAAGGTATCAGTATACCTGTTTGTAGCACCATGTTGAAGGCACGGACTAAACAGGCTGCTAAAACTGGCTTCGTTTGTTTCACATAAATGCAAAACTTGCCTTTGTTTATCTTCATGGACTCGTACCTCAAACTGTCTTTTGTATCTTAAAGTAGAAAACAAGTGGCTAGAAAACAAGTCTCCCACATTCACTCCAACTTCGATATCACTGAAATATTTCACCCTCGGTGGTTTTTACACCACTTCAGGGTACAAGGAAAGCTATTTTTTGTTTTACCTCATTTTGGCTTAAAAGTAACATTCATTTCATTTTGCTGTCTGTAATACATTACTTAATGTAATTATCTGGATGCACTAAATTATTTTACCCATTACATATGTCCTCGAGAATTTTCATCTCTTATTGAAGTAAACTGTAAACAGATTGCCAAATACTCGTAGAAGGTAGAACAGAATCTAATCGAACAAGCAAAAGAGCATTATTTTCTTTTCCTTCATTCTACATCTGTCTATCTTCCTTCTTGCATTTGGAATCAAACATCATCCATGAGCTTTTGGGTTGTATATGCCAGCAACCTATTTCTTGACTTGCATTTCTCTCCATTGGTATGGTTGACTAGTTTATATCTACTCAAAATGAATTGCTGAAATTGTTGAACATTGTAGTAATTTATTTATTTTTTCTTCTTTGCGGTGACAAAATTCTATCCTTAGGTAGATAAAATTCTGGCCTATTATGATGGTTCCCTAATTTGATTAAGGTTGACCTCAACTTATCACTATGTAGTCACAATGATAGGAGCTGTTTTCAATAATTTTCTTGCAGGAGTTTTACCACAAATACTTGCAGTCAGGCAATTCTAACCTTCCTAGAGTATTTGGGATGACTGCTTCCCCCATAAAGGCTAAAGGTCAATCTGATATTTGCCTAGATTATTGTTAATTCTTATGCTTTCTGAGCAAACATCAATTGGGTGTAGCTGAGTTGGTCATCAATTTACCTGGTTCATGTAGGTTCTAGCTCCTCGATGGCCTGCTGGAAACAGATTCATGAACTTGAAAACCTTATGAATTCAAAGGTTTTTTTTTTTCCTTTCTTCTCCAAACTGTATTTTCTAAATCATGTGGAAAGCAACACTTGGCAAGGCTTTCCCAAAGATCATGATTGTATAACTGGAAGGAATATCAGCTGATGTTCTAGAGTGTTTCTGAAGTTTATGTTGTGGACAAGTACTTGAGTATGTTGGTTCAATTTCTTTTTCTATATCATGATCTTCACCTGTAAGATTCCAGTAACTGCAAAACTTATGATTTTCCTCTAATTAGTCATTTGAATGAAATATAATAAATAAATAAGAGTTCGTAACTCTTTTGTTATTACAAAATTATAATCGTAATTTAAAGGAAAACTTCAGTGTTTATCCATACTTGTTTCTGAAAATTTGAGGAGGAAGAGGTGGAGTAAGTATGCCTACAGCTTGGGATATGTTGAGAGTATGGCTCTTGGTATTATGCTATCGTCTCATTGTTGTAGTTGTTGCTACTATTTATATGCCTTCTTTTCTTCTTAATAAAGGTCTATACCTGTGTCAATGAATCGGTTATCGCGGAGCATGTACCATTTTCAACTCCAAAGTTGAAGCTATTTAAGCACACAGATATACCTTGCACTATTTCTCAAAGTGTAGCGAGCGAACTGGAGATATTAAAGGGAAAGGTGTGTATCAAAATCTTAGTACTGGGTTTCATGCTTATAGTTTGAATTATTCGTTGCTACCTTCATTGTATACCTAGTATTCAACATTCATTGTATACCTAGTTGTAAAACGGTTATACTGGTTAAAAGGAAAAGACTGGTGAGGATGACTACTTGAACTCTCTCCTTTTGGAATTAAATTTCTGATGGTTTTGTATACTCTCTCTCATCAGTACAAGTATTCTGTTCAAGAATCAAGCCTCTCCGAATCTGTTGCTGCATCTACGTGGAAAAGATTGGATAAAATTTACACTACACTGTTATTTTGTCTACAGGAGCTTGGTGTATGGCTGGCTCTAAAGGTACTTTCCTCTCGTAGTTACATGCATTTATATGAAGATTTCTTGTTGTGTTCATAAAATTTTGGTTTCTTCAGGCAGCAGAGAACTTAGCTTGTGTGAAAACCGACATCCTCTTATGGGGGAGTTTGGATGGACGTGGTGAAACAATTGTGAAGAATTTCTGTTCTGATGCTTCATCAATATTATCTAAATTCGTACCGCCAAGTAATCTTCCTACTATAGCTTGTTTTTGTACTTTTTTCTGATGTATTACTGCTTGTCTTTTATCTTTTTGGTCTCTTTGCTTTCAATACAGGTCCAAATTGTTTTGTTGGCTGTAATACAGAGGCTGATATCCATGCAGGCTATCTAACTTCAAAAGTCATCTGCCTCTTTGATTCCTTGCTTGAATATAGGTTAGGCTCCTGTCTCTTTGAGTGCCTTAAGTGCAGGATGGGATAGCATCAATACATGCAAATGCATTAAAACCTTTTATCTGATTTTCCTTTAGAAATTCAAATTTGACTCTAATATTAGTAATTTTTGTTTTTGTTTTTAAAATTGTTACTTTGCAGGGATCAGAAAGATTTGAGATGTATAATATTTGTTGAGCGAATTATTACAGCTGTTGTCCTTCAAAATCTTCTGAATGAATTGCTCCTGAAAAAATGTGGGTGGAGGGTAGCATATATGGCGGGAAATAACTCCCGTATAAAGCCACAGAGCAGGAATGAACAACATCGCATTGTTGAAGATTTTCGGAAGGGCATGGTAGGTTTCATCTGTCGATATAGTTTACTGGACAATTTAGAAAAGGAAGTTTTTGACAATGAGCTTGTTTTTCGGTTCATGATGTATTAACAGCTACATGTCATCGTTGCAACCTCAATTCTAGAAGAAGGCTTGGACGTTCAAAGTTGCAGCCTTGTAATCAGATTTGATCCCTCAGCTACTGTGTGTAGCTTTATTCAGTCCCGTGGCCGTGCTCGCATGCAAAATTCAGACTTCTTACTAATGGTCAAAAGGTTGAGGTTTTTTTTTTTTTTTTTTTTTTTTTTTTTTTTTTTTCTTTTAGTGGTTGAAATTAAATTAATTCTTGAAAGTGATTCACAATACCTAGTAGGGTGCCTTCTTTTTGGCATTTTGGTTCACCCCACCCAATTTCAACCAAAGGCTTCCAATTTCTTTTAAGCGGGGAGTTTGTTGTGTAGATATTTACCATTTTAGTTAATCATTCCAATGGTGGGGCCTAGTGTTGCATCTTGGGCAGCTATTGAATAGCTAAGGACCTATACGGTTCCACTGTTCAAACCATGGTTTGAACCACATTTTGCATTGCATAATAATTTTTAACATTCTCACTGCACATTTCTACATTATCAGTACACCTATTTGCATTTATAATACACTTATAATATTTTTTAATCAATCCGAACTAAAGTTCAATCACAACTGCACTACCAAACCGGGTTTAGAAAAAGAAAATTAGTTATTTTCCACCTTGCAATGGATTTTTGCTAACCATCGTCAGAGATGTTACATTTTACATTGCAGTTATTATAGAAAAAACTGGTTCCAGTGGTTGATATACTTGTCAAATTTGACTTTTATTGTCTGAATTTGTAGTGGTGATACGCCCACACTTAATCGAGTCCGAAATTATGTCTCTAGTGGAGACATGATGCGGCAGGAATGCCTGAGCCATGCTGTTGTTGCCTGTGAACCACTCAACAATGAATTGTACAAGGAGCAATATTATACAGTTCAAAGCACAGGAGCATTTGTAAATTTGACTTCCAGCGTGCAAGTTATCTACTTCTACTGCTCTCGGCTTCCCTGTGACGGGTTTGTTCCAGATCTATTTTCCCCTTTTCCTGGGTTAAATTCTCCTTAGTGCGTTTTAAGTTTTGAGCTTGATTCACTGTTTTGTTTTGAAAAGCAGTATAACAGTTATGTACAAATTTATTTCATTTTTAGGTACTTTAAATCCTATCCTAGGTTTGTTATTGATAAGGGGTCAGGAGTTTGCACACTCCATCTACCCAGGAGCTGTCCATTGCAAAATATCAGTGTTCAGGGCAAACTTAAATATCTTAAGCAGTTGGCATCCCTAAAGGCATGTGAACAGCTTCACAAGATTGGTTCCTTGACCGATAATCTTGTGCCTGACATTGTTGAGGAAGAAGCAGAGGTTCAAGAATTATGTACGTTGTTTTTGCATACTTTTCCTGTTCTGTTTGTGAACAATTTGACTGTAATCAGGAGGAACTGTCAATTGTTATTGCACTCAAAATGTCTTTGGTCCCTTCTTGTTGTCTACTTTTTCACTTTAATTTGTTTTTTTGGTCGTTTCTGATTACCTATTTTACAATGCATAGGTTATCAAGCTCGTGTGGAAGAACGAGTACGTTTTGTCCCACCAGAGTTGGTTGGTTGTCAGGGGAAAAGTTTTGAAACTTTGTATCATTGCTACTTGATCGAGCTACATCCGGAAATTAACTATGATATTCTGCCATGTGATATTATCCTTGCTGTCAGGACCAGGCTTGAAAGCGATGATGAAACATTTAAATTTGAGTTGGATGTTGACAGGGGAAGGCTTGTAGTACAAATGAAATATGCTGGATCTATTACACTGGATCCTGAAGAGGTAAATATAAATAACTGCACCTAAACCATTTTTTCCTTTCAGATTGAAGTAAAGCTGCGAAAATATTTAATTGTTAATTGAACATGTCTTGCTAGGTTGTATTGTGTCAAGAATTTCAAATTACAGTTCTTAGGATTCTTCTTGATCACAATCTGAAGAAGCTGGGCAGATTACATCAAAAGAAGGAAAGCGTTGTTTTTGATTATCTTCTCCTCCCAGTTACTGGTCCTCGTCAAAATCCATCCATCAATATGGAGTGTGTTAAATCTGTGCAATTTCATCGTAAAGATATTTCAAATCAGCATATTGATGCTTGTGCTGCCAAAGGTCATGGTCGCTTTGTGCACACAAAGAATGGTTTAATCTGCTGTTGCATTTTGGAGAATTGTGTGGTCTGCACTCCTCACAATGGTTTCTTGTACTGCATTATTGGCACTTTTGACAATTTAAATGGAAACTCTATGCTGGAGTTGAACAATGGAGGATCTATTCCTTACACGTCATATTACAGAGAGAAGTCTGTAACTCATTCCTCTTAAATCCCTCAACTGCTGTTGTTGGCATGTTTTATTTGTGTTGTCAATTTCAATCAAATCTTAACATACTCTACTTACAGGCATGGAATCAACCTGCAATTTGCGGAGGAATCTTTACTCAGAGGAAAGTCAATGTTTACTGTTCAAAATCATCTTAATAAATGTAGCAATCAAAAGATCAAAGGTTGGTTTGTAGTTATATTGCGAAAGTTATACTATTGTTATCCTTTCATGGTTTGTGGAACATGGCAGTGCAATCTATATTCTCGTTATCCTTTGGCTTGCATAGGATTGATTCTTATGTCAGTGCAATTTTCTTCCCCACCTTGATAAATTTGAGGCTATGCTCCTCTTTATGACTTAGTTGCAAAGCTACTTGCTGGGGAGAGGGTTTGGAAGGGATTTTAGCGATGGCAAATGTTCCCTAGATTCTTATAGCTAGAACTTTCAACAGTTAACTTTTTACAATCATTTACCTGATGTTGGAGTGTCTACTGTTTATGAGATCAAGTTCTGAGTTTGGGTCAATTTTTTAATTTGAGCCAAAAACAATTGGATTTGCTATTAGCTG
This sequence comes from Leptodermis oblonga, assembly GCA_016801395.1. Classification (NCBI taxonomy): domain Eukaryota; kingdom Viridiplantae; phylum Streptophyta; class Magnoliopsida; order Gentianales; family Rubiaceae; genus Leptodermis; species Leptodermis oblonga. Next base: position 5,250,975 of record CM028756.1, on the reverse strand, counting down.
CTTTTAACTTAAATTTCCTTAGGTTATGTTTACAGACCATCGAAGCAATGGAATTAATGGATCATGCATGATATGATACAACCAAATTGTGCTACTTGAACATCACTGCAATACATGGGAATGTAATACCAAAAGGAAAAGTCTCACATAGATATTATTCTTAAGCTCATACCTAATCTTAAACTGTTTCTATGAATTTAGATGGAGTTGGTGAATATTACTGTTCAAGGTCATATTTGGTTTGGGATATTAGTATTGTCTTAAGATTTTGGAGAAAGTTTTTTTTGTTGTGATTTAGAAAGGAGTTCGATTGCCTTGGTTTTTTCCCTTAAGACTGTAATTTTGTCTTGAGATTATTCATCACGAATGTAAATCGTTGTGTTTTCCTGTTGCTCACTAGTTCTCCTTTTTTGTTCTAATCCCTTGTAGATCCAAGTAAAACAGTAGTTGAGTTGCCCCCAGAACTTTGTTCTGTGATTATGTCTCCTATCCCAGTTGCTACATTGTATACCTTCTCATATGTTCCATCTATAATGCATCGGATTGAGTCCTTCCTGATAGCCGCCAATCTGAAAAGATTGCATGTGGATCAGTGCACGCAAAATGGTGTGATTCCTACCTCGAAGGTTTGTGAGCGGGTTATTTATTGCGTTTTACTATGGTTGACAATAATTTGAGCATCTAGTGGGATACATTGGCATCTTTTGGTTTTTGTAACCTTTTTCCTTTATTGCAGAGAGTTAACAATGTAATTATATGATGCATTTGCCTTTTCACATTCTAGGTTTTGGAGGCAATTACTACGAAAAATTCCCATGAAAAGTTTCATTTGGAGTCATTGGAAACCCTTGGTGACTCATTTCTAAAATATGCTACAACTCAGCACCTTTTCAAGACATATCAAATTCACCACGAGGGTCTTCTTAGCCTCAAGAGACAAAAAATTATCAGCAACGCTTCATTATGCAAGCTAGCTTGTGATAAAAAAATCCCAGTAAGGGTTCCTACTTATAATATTGTTATATGGTTTACATTACATTTGTGTGAGAATGGACAAGCTTAGAACTGGATTAAAACTAAAGAAGTGAGTTTATAACGTACTAACGGAGGTGGTTCTCAGTTTACCGTAACATGTTGTCTAGTTAATCTATTGTCTTCTCATTGGGTTTTTTTAAAAATTATTATCTATAAATTTCTATTTTATTTCTCAACTTGTCATTGGAACAGGTGTTAACATTTTTCTTTTTGTCCAAGTGGCCACATCATGCAATATTTGTATGGTAGTCTTGATTTTTGTGAGTAAATTTTATCTAATTCTTTTCTAAAGTTTTTTCTCCTTTCACATTCTAGGGTTTTATTCGCAATGAACCATTTGATCCTAAATTATGGATCGTGCCTTGTGATAATTTTGATTCCTACCAACTGGAGAAAGAAGTGTTATCAGCCAAAAGAACTGCATATACCATACAAAAAAGAGAAATAAAAAACAAGAGGGTGGCTGATGTAGTTGAGGCCCTTATTGGTGCATTCCTAAGCACTGGTGGTGAAACATCTGCCTTGTTATTTATGAAGTGGCTTGGCATTGAAATTGAATTTAGAGTCATTCCTTATTCCATGCCTCTCCAAGTGAATCCAAATAAGTTAATCAATGTGAATTTTCTGGAGAACCTTCTAAACTATAAATTTCGGGATGCTTCGCTCCTCGTGGAAGCACTTACTCATGGTTCATACATGCTACCTGAAATTCCAAGATGCTATCAGGTACTATAAGGCATTATTACTCTTGTTATGAAGGAATATGGTTTACTATCATTATTATATTGAAAAGTTCTCTCTGATTGACTTCCTTTTGGCTTAAATTACCTAAAAATGAATCTAGTTTGTCTTCCAAGCTTTGTTGTGCTAACATTGCGTGTAAAAAGGTAAATTAATCATCTATGAAAATAGTTATTATAGTTTTTTATTATTAGCTTTAGGGATTTTCATATGTTTCAAACGACTAACTTGTGAGTTCAAGACATTGTATGCAACATTAGAGTATTTTGTAGTTTTGCTAATTATACAATTTGAAGTTAATTACAAAAGGTTTTTGCAAAGCCATTTTGCTCAATATAAAATCAAATAACTATGGTAAAGAGTTAATGAGATATCTCTGCAACCCCGCTTACTGTAACTATTATTTATCCTATGAGTCTCTTCAGTGAATCAGAATTAGCTACCCCTTGAATGTTGTGAACAATAGGTCTTCTGTTAGCCTGTATCACCCCTTGGGACTTAATTTGTCCTTGTGATTCGCTTAATAAGAGATAGCCTTTTTAGGAGAAAATGCAATTAGACGATGCCTGATGGTTACCGAATAGATGAAATATACAAACTACCGTCAGAAAATTAATTCCACCTATGTGTTTATTTTTTCTGAAGATGGCTAGCATGAGCTCCCTTTTCTCTTTGTTGAGTTGCTGTTGTGGATTCTGATTTTGATGCTTTACTCTCAGCGTCTTGAATTTCTTGGGGATGCTGTGCTCGACTATCTTATCACGACACACCTATATTTCAAACATCCGGATTTATCTCCTGGACTCTTGACCAATCTACGTTCTGCATCCGTGAACAATGATTGCTATGCTCAATCTGCAATCAAGGCTGGACTACACAAGCACATTCTACACGCTTCACAAGAGCTTCAATCACACATTGTCAAAGCTGTTCACAGTTTTGAGCAATCAGGCATGGTGTCAACTTTTGGATGGGATTTTGAGATTGTGTTTCCAAAGGTAATCTACATACGTGTAATTAGTTGACTCATGATGTGTGGCCATGGCGGGCTTCTAGATATTGAATCTAATGCGTAACTGATAATTTGCAGGTTCTCGGGGATATAATCGAATCTCTTGCTGGTGCAATAATGGTTGATTCTGGATATGACAAAGAGATTGTCTTCAGAAGTATAAGACCTCTGCTTGAGCCTCTGATCACTCCTGAGAAGTTAAAACCCCATCCAGTGACGGAGTTGACTGAACTGTGTCAGAAGAAAGGTTACGCGAAGAATAAGCCGGTGGTACGCTACGAAAATGGCGAGGCGTTCGCCACCATTGATGTTGAAGCAGATGGATTGATTCACAATGTATCATGCAGTGGAGCAGATAAGCATATTGCAGAAAGATTAGCATGCAAAGCTCTATTGAAAGTTCTGAAGGAATATTGCGTCACGGAAAGTGGAGGGGATTGTAATTAGAAACGTTGAAAGAGGTAAAAGTAATATGTATGCATTAGTATTATACCACTCCGTCATAAAACTGCGTTAGTGTGGAAAAATCTAAGAGAAGTGTTATTTGCCGGAACAATTTTATTCAAATGCAAGAATAGTTAGGGAGTGAAAATACAAAAATATCCTTCCACTCGCAAAATAATCTCCCACTTACAATTCCTCCACTTCTCCTCCGGGTAGAGATTTTCTCAACCTTTGCGGCCGCTAGGGAGAGGTCTGCTCATCTCTGTGAAATTTTGGAAAAGATAGACGATATTTTTGTTTTTTCACTCCTTGAATTGTTTTTGTATTTAGTAAAATTGTTCACGTGCTTTACTCTCGGTCCATAATTAGAAATTGTAACAATAACTAAACTTTTATGCTACTCGTAACGGTGAATTGATACATCACAATGGGAAATTAAGAAGAAAAAAAGAAAAGAAAAAGGACAATTCAAAATATAAAATCAAAGATAAACTAGCACGCAGAATCACGGGTCATATCGAGATTTTGAAAATTCATGAACGTTCGCTACCATCATTATTAATATAAAATTGTAAATTTAATTATTTTATATCGTATTAACTTATGTAAATGTCTAAAGGCAATCTAAACAAGATACATATAAATATATATATATATAAAATAAAGATTTAATTAATACTTATTATATTTATATTATATATTTAATATTTTCATCAAGCTTGCTCGTAAATGCTAACAATTCATCTCCTTATTCATCTAACCGAGAAAATTATATTCATGTTAGTTTATTATCAAGTCGATCCCAAAACTTGTTAGAGTTAATCAGCATTCGTGTTCGTTCTCTTCTCTATGTTTTCGAGTCAGTATCCAAGAGCATTCAAGTCATCAAAATGCAAACTTGGTCGTTGGGTGCATTTTCTTTCCACAAGTTCCTAACTGAAACTAAGAAAGAGTTAAAACTTCAACGGAAAAAATGCAAAAGTAGTCCACAATCTTTACCCCTGTTGCAAATGTAGTCCACAATCTTTAGTAAGTAGCAAATGTAGTCCACAATGTATCCAATTTGTTGCAATTTTAGTCCAAAAACGGAAATTAGACTTTGACTAACGGTCAACGGGTTTGACCGTCAGTCAAAGGTGGTTTTGACCTCTTGAAACCACCTTCAAAGATTGTGGACTACTTTTGAAACAAGGGTAAAGATTGTGGACTACTTTTGCAATTTTTCATATTATTTAAAAATAACACATTTATCTTACTTTTAAAAATATTGATAATTTTAATTCCTTTTATACTTATTATATGAGCTTCCCAAGTTACAAAAAATTATGTTACAATTGTATTATATTCATCTCATATCGTATTTTTAAAAATTAATTATTCTCTATGTTCCATTAGAAGAGTCCATTTTAAAAAATATTTCTTGTTCCAATGAAAAATTTGTAATAATACAATTTTTTTAATAGAATACTTATTAAATTTTTAAAAAAATATTTTGAAAAATATTTCTTGTGGGTTACAATTTTTCAATAACTAAAATAACTAATTTGACACTATTTATTTCACACATATACTTATTAGGGTGAAATACATTTTTTCCCCTGTGGTTTCATGCTTTGGACAGTTTCCTCCCTATGCTTTCAAAACTGACAGTTCCCCCCTCATGGTTTTGGACTAAAGTGTCCACTTAACGGAAAATGCCTTCTCTAACGGTGTTAAAAAAGACTAAATTACCCCTGAATAAAAAAAGTTTTAAAAAATGAAAGAAGGAAGAAGACGATGGCACTGTTCATCGTCTTCTTCCTTTACTCTTTTTTTTTTTTTTTTTTTTCCCCCTAAACCCCCTAAAACACTTCCGCAACTAATATGAAACCCATTTTGTTGGGTTTCATATCAGTTGCGGGATTCTGCAATTGAAATGAAACCCATTTGATGGGTTTCATTTCCCGCAACTGAAATGAAACCCATCAAATGGGTTTCATTTCAGTTGCGGGAAATGAAACCCATCAAATGGGTTTCATTTCTAGCCATTTCAGTTTTTTTATTTTTTTTTAAATTTTTTTTAGTTGGGGGTATTTTGGGAACAAAATTAATGATATCATCAATTTGTTTACCCCCACTCTCGTCTTGAGCGCGTTTGCCTCACTCGCCGTTAGAGAGAGCATTTTCTGTTAAGTGGACACTTCAGTTCAAAACCATTGGAACAAGAAATATTTTTCAAAATGGACTCTTCTAATAGAGAATAATTAATTTTTAAAAATGCGAATTTGAGATGAATATAATACAATTGTAACATAATTTTTTGTAACTTGGGAAGCTCATATAATAAGTATAAAAGGAATTAAAATTATCAATATTTTTAAAAGTAAGATAAATGTGTTATTTTTAAATAATATGAAAAATTGCAAAAGTAGTCCACAATCTTTACCCTTGTTTCAAAAGTAGTCCACAATCTTTGAAGGTGGTTTCAAGAGGTCAAAACCACCTTTGACTGACGGTCAAACCCGTTGACCGTTAGTCAAAGTCCAATTTCCGTTTTTTTGGACTAAAATTGCAACAAAATGGATACATTGTGGACTACATTTGCTACTTACTAAAGATTGTGGACTACATTTGCAACAGGGGTAAAGATTGTGGACCACTTTTGCATTTTTTCCAAACTTCAACACTCCAAATGTGGTTTCAGGACCTCTTTGCCATTCTTCTTTCCTTCTTTGTCATCCTCAATGGAGCTGCTATTCCTGGAAATACAAACAACTCCTATGAGGTTCACCAGCCATAGCACTTTCACCTCTGGAACTGCAGAAATCACTTTTTCCGCCACGCATCCAGCGAATCAACGCCTTCCTCCGAAGACATGTCGATCCAGTTTCTTGGAGAAACGGATTCATCCATCCATCTGGTTTTCTTCCGGTTCATTAGCAGGCGAATTCCATTTGTCGTCGGGTGCTTTGGCCTTGAAACAACCATTGATCCTCTTTTCCAGTTGTTTCAATTCCCTCTCAAACTTCATCACACCTAAATGCATGACTCTAAGATCAACTTGGGCTACCCTTGCGCAGGCGCGGAGTAAGATGTAATAGTCCGCGTGGCAAGCGTACACAAGGCTGCCTTCTATGCTTCTCCTCTTATAGACAAGGTACCCCCTTTTCATTATCTGTTGTTGCCTTGGTGGAATGTAGGAAAATCTGCTTTCTTCCATGTCCAATTTTAGTTGCCTTATTGCTTCATCTCTAAGGGGCTGTGACTTCATTTCTTGATCTTTCGGTTGTTTAACGCTCTGAAATCAAAGTAAAACCAGATATTAGCTTCCATGCCAGTATAACTTCATCAATTAAGATAGATAGGCAGACCACATTGTCCACCATTCTACGAAAAATCGAGATACCTTTTCTTGATAAAAATCCCACAGGTCTTGTATTATCTTTTCCTCTTCTTGATCCTGAAAGGGTCCGCTTGAACCGGCAAACACCACATCCTTGCAAAATTTAAGATATGATGGCAAATCCTCTGAATAATCTGTCAAACAAGGAAAATACACCAGAAGCCTTTCAGTTCAAAATGATGATCAGAAGCAGAGTATTAACAAAGATCTATTTCTTTTACCATGTGGATCTCTGATTTCAGAGAACTTAGTCTCAAGGATCTTTAGAAGGGATATAGCATCCAACTCAAGGTCTTCAACATCTGATGCGTTCTCATAAAGTGAAGAAAAGTTCTCCTCAGAATCATCAGCTGCAAAAGTACTGTTAACAGGTTTTTTCATTCCATCCGCAGAAGATGAACTCCTAGAAGTTAACAAACTCATTTCCCACATTCCCCAACCATTTATATCATATAGAATCCTTATTGTCACAATTAGTATAGCCATCACACATACACGTGTAGGTTGCCTCAACTTGTTATCTAAAATAAACAGATCGGGAGGCATAGACCACTCATAGATTCGGCATGCCTGTCGAAGAATGTTGCGATCAGGAATAGATAACTCAACTAGAAAGCGGGAAGCTATACCATGGAAGTTCACTGGAGGCAATTCTAAACCTATCTTCTGAGCAATTGAAGCTGCAAAGGCCTCCAAATTTTGCAATGGAATTATTTTACGAGGTCTGAACATACGACTGGAACTGATAGGACATGCACTGGAAGGAGGTCCAAGTTGTTTCTCAATTTCAACAAAAGCAGCAAAATATGGAAGCTTTCCCTCGACTGCCCACTTTACTATATCAGAAGGCAATATTGACTCTCTTGCTAAATGGCTGACAAGAAAACTTATAGCCAAAGAATAAGATAATGGGATTGTGCTGAACAAGGATCTAAGCCATATCATAACAGCCCGCTGCCCAAACATGCTATGTGGTTCCATCCGATGCTTAGGAAGAGGTTCAAAACTAGTTGCTTCCCCTGCAATAGAAAAGTTAGGTCATGACCCTGCAGAACACGCAATTTTGTACAGTAAATTAAGTGCACTCAAAATAAAATTGTGTAAATGTAAACATGTCATGTCAGTAACACATTTTAAAAATGCACTTAGGAGGTTAAGAACATTCCCAATGAAATAAAAGCTATTCAGAGCAACTTGTTTTCACATACTTCATATCCATAGTCTTTTACAACCAAGAACCTGAATCCTGAATGTAACAGATAATTGCATACACAACAATGACTCAGTATGAACATGGATGAAAATGTCCTCAGCCAAAATAGTCAAATATAGCTTTCACCTTCTGATCCCAATTTTACTCCAAAGAAGCATAAAAAGCATCAAATAGAGAATCATACAAGTAAATAAAGGTAAAAAATTTATAATTTAAACTAAGAGAAGGGAAACAAAATCAATATAAAAACTGCATTCATGGAAATATAGAGAATCAAGGGCGGGGAAGAAACAAAAAGAACAAGCAATAGCAATACTAATCCCATCAGCTTCAACATTCTAATTCATTTTTCAATGGCTAAAGGGTTGATTTATATTAGAGAGAGGAAAAACACACACACGCACAACCTTGCTTTTGAGACTCTGATTCATGAATAACCTCATCTGCCCATTGATCAGCCATGATTCTTGTAATAGCTAGAAATCTTAACCATATAGGTCCAACCATCCCAACAATCAACGGGCTGACGTTGAATCTCTCCACCAAAGCCTTAACTTGCAACTGGATCATAATCTGCAACCCCTTCACATACCTATATCTGATCTCTGAATAATAGTCATCATAACTCAAATTCCTCTGAGTAGACGCAAAATCACTAGGCCCAGTAGGTCCATCTCCATCTACTGCATCAGTACCACCACATTCCCCCGCATCTTCAACCATTTTACTTTTCTCAGATTGCCTCAGTTCCTCAAGAGTGAGCTGACGAGAATGCTTGTTAGAGTAGATTGCTTGTCCCGCAGTGCCATAGATCTCATCCCCATCGATTCCAGTCTCAATGTAATCATCAGCTTGTGAGTTACAGCGGTTACAATAGAGAAAGCCATCACCACCATCAATGAAACTAACATTGCCACAGACCAGACAAACTGAGCTCATTTCTGCAGTCGATTTCTCCCAGCATGCATCAACTCCTAAGATGATTGTATTCTCTAAACCCTAAAAATTCATCAGAAGCAAGAACTTAAGGGTCTTCCCACATCATCACGAACCGATAAAAAAAAAATTTTAAAACAAGGAAAATTCCTTACCTTGCAGAATTCAAGTTCAAATTTTGAACAGCAGCAAACGTTTAATATGGAATCCACAACCCACTTCGTTAGACCACGAATGCTTCTTGAGGTAGCCGGACTAAGTTTTATTTTTCCAGCTCCTCCGAGTTTGAGGCCTGGTAGGAACTTGAATTTAGGAGGAAAGGAGGGAACTTATGTACATATCCCATTAGGAATAGACTCAGAAAGAGGAAGAGGGCAATGGAGAAGGAGTAACCAATGATAGTATCAATGCCGGAGAGGTGATTTTCACATATATGTTGGTCCGGAACTTGGCAAAGGCGGCGGCGGCAGCAGCGCGGGATTACTAAAAGGGAAACGAATTAACGAAAAGCCGAAGAGGATTGTGCTTTGTGCTCAGAAAACCGAAATTTAGGAATTTTTGACAGAGGAACAGAAAAGAAAACTGAAGAGGAAATTTTTTTTTTTTCCCCATAAAATTTTCAAAGGGGAATGTTATTTGTAGGTACCATTTTATTAAACACAATGACATTTTTTAAAATTTTAAATGATGAAAAGACAAATATACCTTTGATAGTTTCTAACTTTATTAAAAAAAAAATTTACCCAACCTTTTTAATTCAAGGAAATTCGCCCAAACCAGACGATTTTTCCGAGAAAATCACCTGGCCTGGGCGAATTTATCTGGGAAAATCGCCCATGTCAGGCGATTTTTATAAGCGATTTATATGTAAATTCACGTATAAAAATTTTAAAAAGTAGCCTACGAATAATAAAAGGTGGCATGCTGATAACAAATAGTAAAAGGTAAAAGGTAATTAAAATTATTAATATTACTTTTAATAGGTGGTTAATTATATTTTTTTTCAAATGAAAAAATTTTTAAAAATTAAAAGGCAAGCAATTTCCTTATGTTGCAATAAATGAATAGTAGAAGGAGTTTATTACAAAAATTAAAAGTTCAGGGAACAATTTGCAATTAAAGAAAAGTTCGAGCCGAATTTTTGCAGTTAACTCTTCTTTTTTATTTTATTATTTTATTATCCTGAAGCTGCCTCTTCCCATTTTGCTCCCTCCTCTCCCATGGCGTTTTGATGTGCAATAGCTCAGATAGCTCAGAGCTTCATACCTCTCTCACTCCATTTCTGTAGCAGTTGCATCATCTTGTAGCTCCTTCAAGAACCTTCAAATGGCGACCAGATTACTACCAAATCCACTCTTGTTTTATTACCAACTAAAGCCCGTCTTCTCCTGTAATCGTCCTAATTATCTTTCCCTTTCTTCCTCTTTAACTGCTTCACCATTTGCCTCTGGTTTATCTTCCACTCGCCCTCCTCCTTTTCTCTCCGGTGAGTTCTGGATATTCTGATGTTGCTGTTATTGCATAAAGTTTCAGTCTTTTCTTTGTTTGTGGTTCTGTAGCTTGCTCTTCCAGAACATTGTGGGGGAAGCTCTTTTTAATGTTCGGGGCATTTTTGCGTTCTTTTGTTCAGCAATTTTTCCCGACTGTTTTTGGGTTTTCTCTTGTTTATCTGTTGATTCATGTCAGCTGTGATGATGGGTTTTTTTTTTTTTTTCTTTTGCCTCCTCAATTTTTTGGTTTCTTCTCGTGGGAAATCCCTTTGTTTATTTTAAACTTGTGATGATCTTTTAGTTCATTTTTTTGACGATTTTCGTATTCAATTGAAGGTGGGAAATCCTTATCTGCAGCACCCGAGGTGGGACTAAGTACTGAAGCTAGTGAATGGGCCGCGCAAGGTATGCCTTCTGTTCATTCGTTTTAATGCTATTTCAGTGTCAAGATACAACATTTAAAATAGTTAATTTGACCATTTATTTCATTTATATCACTAGTTGGACTAAGTGTAGACCACATAGTATCATATTAATATGGTATGAGGAATAAAAAATTTGAAAGTTGACTTTTTTCTTGGAACAAAAAATATTTTTCAAAATGGCCGAGGGAATACTATTTACCAATGAATCTTTGATGTTAAACTTTATTGTACTGTTAGCAGATTTCTTTACTCTGAGGAAAAATGTGGAGACTTCCTCAGAGCGTGTGGAAGAAATTAGGACTGCTGCTGGTCTTAAGCAACTACAAGGAGACCTTGACAGATTGGAGGAAGCTGCTGCAGACAACTCTCTCTGGGACGATCGTGCTAAAGCTCAGCAGATACTACAGGCATTGACAGATGTCCGAGAAAAAATAAAGCTGCTTGATGACTTTAAAGCACAGGTAGGACTTTAAAGCACAGCATAATTGTTGGATTCTTGGTTCATAGTTTGTTTCAATCATGTTGTTAATGCCCGCTTAAAGCTACGAAACTACGCTATGAGAAGCTGGCTATCGAGAAAGAAAAATCATATGTTAAAAGATGATTCTCTAACAGACGATATTGAGTACCTTACTCTAACACCAGTTTCAGTGAATGTAGGTAATGGAACTTGGACTAATAATAAAAATAACAACTCATTTTTGTTTTTTAGTTTTGTGCAGATTGAAGATGCAGACACAATAGTAAAGCTAACTGAGGAGATGGACTCAATTGATATCAGCCTTCTCGAGGAGGCTGCTGGTATTATTCGAGACTTGAACAAGGCGCTGGATCTTTTCGAGCTCACACAACTTCTCTCTGGCCCCTATGACAAAGAAGGTGCTGTGATTAACATTACTGCTGGTGCAGGGGGTACTGATGCACAGGTAATCCTTATTCTAAACACTTCATTATGACTTTTAACCAAGTTCCCTTTACTTCTTTTCAGAAGAACAGATTTTGAAAATTTGGGTTATGGGATGTTGTTGGAGAGTTGTTTCATGGAAAAAAGCCAATATGAAACGCATCCAGATACGAATGAACCACAAAACATTTGAAGCTCTTGATGAAAGTAACCAATGATGTTACAATCATCAAAAGAAAGAAAATGAGAAGGCATAAACTTTCTTTATCATTTCATGGTGTAACTCATTAGTACATAGTTTTCGATCAGTAACCAACAGTTGGAACTGCAAGTACTGCACAATCTGTGAAATTATGGCCACGTGCAGATCCAGGCAAAATTTAGTTTGCAAAAGTTTCGCCTTTTTTGTATAATGTTGTTTATGGACTTCCTTTTTTGGTAAAATTTTTTTGATAAATGCCAGTGCAGGATTGGGCTGACATGCTTCTGAGGATGTATGCAAGATGGGCAGAGAAGCAAAGGTACAAAACCAAAGTGGTTGAGAAATCACCAGGGGAAGAAGCTGGAATCAAGTCGGCTACAATTGAAGTTGAAGGTCGATATGCTTATGGGTATTTGTCTGGGGAAAAAGGGACTCACCGCATTGTGCGACAGTCGCCATTCAACTCCAAAGGCCTTCGGCAGGTAAATATTTTCCCCGCATTGCCCTCTCTTTCATGCAATTGAGAAAGATGATGATTATTTATGTGTTACTCCTCGCTGGTTTTGTGTAGACAAGCTTCTCGGGTGTTGAGGTCATGCCTCTTATTCCCGAGGAGTCGTTGGATGTTGAAATACCAGAAGAAGACTTGGAAATCACGTTTTCCAGGGCTGGTGGCAAAGGAGGCCAAAATGTAAACAAGGTTGAAACTGCAGTTCGCATTGCCCATATCCCCACTGGGGTGACAGTCCGTTGTACAGGTACGCCTCCCTAGCTTTCCCTGTTCTACCGTTGAAAAATTTTCTGCTCTTTCAACCTAACATAAACATGTTTGCATAGGATTGACGTTGATAAGTAGTTAAAATTTCCTGCTCTTTCAACCTGAGTGGTGCTGCTAGTTATTGAAGTTCAGTGATGTAACGTTTGTGTCTTACCCGCCCAGCTCAACCACGTTCAAACTTCACCCGCACCACTAGGCTCCGATTCTCATTACCCTGTGACCTGGCTAATAGTATAGGTTTATACGTATCATTCTGCATTTCTTTAAAAGTTCTGTTTGCTGGTGAGGAGAGAGACTACTTCATGTTCATGGTGTCCAAGTTCATGTTCATGGTTTCCTCAAGCTATATTGCCGAGCTGAACAGGATTCTCGAAGCTAAAATCATAGTTTTATTTCTGATAGATGGAATTATTGTGTTTTCTACCCTTTATAAACGTTGGCTTTTGGAATTCTTAGTAAGAAATGGCAAAACTTTACCTTATTGCAGAAGAAAGATCCCAGTCAGCGAACAAGATCAAGGCGCTCAGCCGGTTGAAAGCTAAATTGTTAGTCATAGCTGTGGAGCAGAGGGCATCTGAGATCAAGCAAATTAGAGGGGATGCAGTGAAAGCTGAATGGGGACAACAGATTCGAAACTACGTGTTTCATCCCTACAAGCTGGTGAAAGATGTTCGGACAGGGTACGAAACCTCTGACATCACTTCTGTAATGGATGGGGAACTGGATCCCTTCATTAAATCTTACCTAAAGTTCAAGTACAGTGCATCCATCTCAAGTAGTCAAGCAGAGTAGAGTAGTTCAGTCATGAATCATTTTTTTTTTTTTTGATATAGTAAATGTATATTCCTCATCTTTGTTTCTTTTTTCGATAACGGGAAGAAAACCTAATAAGTAAGCCTTCTGAAATTGAAGAAATATTTAGCTATTTGTGAAGCATAGTTGTTGCAAAATCAGAGAAATATGGCAGGAAACAGAAGTCCATTCTGATCAATCTTTTTGTACCACAAGTGGCTAACTTTTTTCTTAAGGTTTAATTTTGCCACTTATATTTTTTTAGGTCGAAAAATGCCATTGACGTTTTTAAAATGGTTCAACTTTGACGCTAATGTTTTTTTAGATCCAAAAATGCCATCGATTTTTTAAAATATTCCAACTTTACTCCTGTATCTTCTTCTTATGAGAACATTGGTTCTGCAATTTCCGGCTCTGGATTCGCCGGAAATTGCAGAACATTGCATTTCCAAAACTGGAAATTGCGGAAGGTAAATTGCAGAACCTTCTGCAAAATCCAGTTTTGGAAATGCAAGCGGGTTTCATAATATGAAACCCATTTGATGGGCACCTCATTATGTATGAAACCCATTTGATGGGCACCTCATTATGAAACCCATTTGATGGGCACCTCTATGATTGAAAAATCGTGAAACCCAGCAAATGGGTTTCATATGTTGCATTTCCAAAACTGGAAATTGCAGAAGGTTCTGCAATTTACCTTCCGCAATTTCCAGTTTGGAAATGCAATGTTCTGCAATTTCCGGCGAATCCAGAGCCGGAAATTGCAGAACCAATGTTCTCATAAGAAGAAGAAGAAGATACAGGGGTAAAGTTGAAATATTTTAAAAGTCGGTGGCATTTTTGGACCTAAAAAAACATTAGTGGCAAAGTTGGATCATTTTAAAAACGTCGATGACATTTTTGAACCTAAAAAACATAAGTGTCAAAATTAAATCTTGAGAAAAATGTTAGTGGCAAAAATGCACATTTGCCCATAAAATAAGTATATACAATATTAAATTGTTAAACAATACAAATAACTGAATCTATATATACATTTGTATGTACATAGATATCAATTTATGAGTTTAAATTAAATTTTGATATTTATATAAATTGATACAATATATTAAATAAACTAAACATTATAATTTTATGGTAGTTAACGACGATATAGAATGTGTTCACGAACAAGATCGAACTCAACTTGACTCTATTAATAAATAAAATGAACAGGAACAAAATTTTAAGGCTCAATAAATAAATGAATACTTCAAAACTCGACTCGACTCGATATCCCCCGTTTAACTTCTTTAAATTTTGCAAAGCTAGAAGCAAGAACAATGAAAGAATCTTATCTGATTATTCTGTCAATTAGCTCAAATACAACTTTCACGAATAAATAAAATTTCACAAAAGTGTCTCTGATTTTTTCACACAAATTTCCTAAAGTAAAATACAAGTACAGGTCCACAATGATCATCAATTTCCTAAAGTAAAATACAAGTACATGTCCAAAAAGTTCTGAATGAAATACAGAAGTGGATTTAGAAGCACGCACGTCGCAAGATGCGTACTAGTGAGCGGAGTATAAAAGATTTACAGCTGAAGGAAACACAGCACGATCATTCTTCACAATAGGCAGAACAGGTGAGGCACAACGAGGAAGAGTACTGTCCTTGTCCCCTTCAGGATTCTACCGACTCAGTGTTCCTTCTTTTTCTTGAAAAGCAAACCCAACGAGTACGTATTCCCGTGCTTTGCTGCAACTTCTACGCGTCTTTCCCCAACCTACAGCAGCGAAGACCGTGAGAGAAGCACAAGGGGGAGAACAAAATGAAAAAGCGTCAAAATGTGAGGTTATATATGCTCATGAAAATGAGTATCTGTGAACGTGTTGACAAAGAATGAAAATGCATGTCGCTATGTTACTTCACATCAAATGACATCAAGAACATGATGCATCTGATGATCCTTTTGTTTCTGTAATTTGTTATGAAGTCAATGAGTTAGACAATACAGTGAATGTAGATTGGAAATCTTATTTTCATTTCTAAACAAACAACAAAAACCCTTAACTATGGGACCGTGTCTGGCTTTAACGATAATTTTAGTCGCTGAAATATGGAATTACAATGACTTTACATGTAAATGAAAAGGTCAGCAATTATAAATCAGTTAGATCTGCAGTTAACCCTATGAATAGCAAAGGGACTGAAATGTCTAAAATCCCAGGCAATATTCGACTTCAATGCAGTACTTAGGCAAGTAGCGAACTGAACTTCATTCAAGCGTCTATTCCATTCAAGACTGATGACACAAAACATTACATCAGGGGGATTAGAATATACCTTATCCATAAGCCAAAACCCGATAGACGGCACATACTGCACTAGATACATGACGGCAAGCACAGGCTGCAAGACCAAATGAAAACTAGAATTCAGCCACCAGACTTCTGCATTAAATAACAATTTCAATACCACAAGCAGTTAACATCATGGCTGCGAAAATCCTGTGAGTTAGTTCTTCTTCACTCCATATCTTCATAGAAGGAAGATTCAGAACAAACATGATGGAGGCAGAAATTTAAAGTTGATTAAAGAAATAAAACCTTGACATTGTATTTTTCACGTTACATACATTTTAGAAGTTATTACATCAAGATGTCCAACAGAATCACAGCATGATGATTATAAACACAAGAAGTATACGCAATCAGTTGCTGGAATCAAGAAATAAATTTTGATGTTTTCTCAGCCTACCCAAAACTGAATCAAGATTTATTGCATGGGCCTTTTGGAGCCTCAAGACAATAGTTTCCAGACATTCAAAAGTAAAATGCTAGTTTAAAAAGGGGAGAGAGAGAGAGAGAGAGAGAGAGAGAGAGAGAGAGAGAGCGCAATAAAAATTCTTAAATCACATTATATAACAATAAAAAGTTTTATTTAATATTTTGAAAATGTTAAATTCTAAAATGACCAAAGTCAAACGCATATGTGCTATATTCAAGAAGAAAACATACGTCCATGCACTTGCACAAATAATATAATGACTTTTTCATTCACATGAAAAACCTGAACCTGATGCCATCGTATGGAAATCTTATTTAGGAATGTCTGTCAAAACATTATTAGAGTTTCATTAAGTGTATGTTGATTGCTTGATAACCTGATATGATATCCAAGCTTCCTTCAGACCATGGCTTGCAGCAACAATAGTCAGCTCAGCACACCTCTCTGATGACACTCGTTTCTGAAGATAAGATGGAAGATGAAATGCGAGAGTTCTCAAACCTCTCAAACCAAGTGTGCATTAACCAAGGAAAGTGTTAATAAACGCATTCACATTCAACGTCCATAGACTAGAAGATTCAACTTAATCAAAAACCAGAAGGCTCAAAAAGGTATTACGGGAGTAAAATTGTACTTTAAAGTTGTGGGCAATTTTTGCTCCACAAAAGTAATGCACAAAGTTGAATACACTTCATAATTAAGTCACTAATATAACAAAATTTGCCTTTTGCCACAGTACACATACTCTAGATAAGTTCAGAAATGAGATTTTCAATTGAACACAATGTAAAGGCACCTCCATATTTCTCTTCAACTACAGCAGAAAAATGGGGGTACAGGAAAATATTGCATTCTCATCTAAAAAGAAATAAATTAAGAGGATTAAAAGCAGTAAGTAGTAGTTCGCCTCTGTGACTCTAAATAAGAGATAACAAAATCTATTGCTTAGTGATTGAAGTGTATGCAATCACTCTGTTAATCATTTAGTACAACCACTTACCTCAGCAGACACCCTCGGCGCTGAGGTGCTCGTTTCAGGAGTGCTAGACGTTTTTATTGGCCCCGGACAAACAACAGTCACCTTAATTCCTTTTTGACAAAGCTAAAACCAAAAAGCATAAGATGAGACGGGGGATTTTTTCCAAAGGATGACATGAAAAGGACTCAGAATAATAATTTATAAATTGAAACATAACAATGACAATGAAGATAGAAAACAGAAAAGATTATGCTGGTGATTGTGGTAATGTTGGTAATGGACATAGTGGTCCTGTGATTATTGTTAGACTTTTCCAACAAATATTAGCGGAGCAGTATACTGATTGACAGGTCAAACTAAAATCTGATCACTAAGTTATGCACAACAGCACAAGCAAAGCCTCTACACTTGATTACCCATTGATTTTCCATAATTGGATAAGTTATGAAATATGCTGAAGATACCCCTTCAATTCTATTAAACTGCAATGTTATCTCAGTGAACCAGCTCATAAAAGGTCCTATTTATGTGTAAATAAGAAAATTCAAGTTTGAATGGCATTAGGTTTCTTTCATACTAAAACACCTTCGAAAATACATTGTTCAGAAACTATTCTCTTTTTTCAGTACATAAAAAATATAAAACAGAGACATTTGGTCAGTAAGGAATTTGCTTTACAATGAGAACACTGAAAAATATGACACAGAGAACTTGCTTAATAATGAACTCAATCGAGATAAGCTTTTCCTAATCTCTCTCAAGGAAAAGATAAGGGAAGACTCTGTCACCAACAGCTGCCTAAATGAGAAACAAATGTTTGGTAGTAGAAAGCAAACTAACACTATAAGAATGTGAGATGAAGAAGATGTCTATAACTCCAACACCAGATATTCAATTCCAGTGAAAAGACTGCAACTGGCCTATACCTATTACAGTCAAAAGTCAATCATGACTTCTAGTTTCTGCTGCTTCATTTCTTTTCTAAACTTTTTAGTTTCCAGAAATTTGATGTAAAAGGAGCACCAATTATGGAAATGAGCACCTTAGTCTGATAAGGAATATCTAATCGTCAAATGCAATTGAATATGCTAATAGAGTGGAAATTCCCAAGTAATTCCATTCCAAAAGGGATGAACCTTCACAAGTTTCATTCTACATAAGTACCAAAACACACATGGAAAGGGGAAAAAAAAGAGTACAAAATACATTGCACGATCTTGCCAAGAGAATATAGGGATGAATTTTGTTTTGTGTCAGATAATTAGAAGGCTAACCTCAGAATGCAAGGTTAATTAGAAGGCTAACCTCAGAACGCAAGGTGTGAAAATACCCATGAAGAGCAAATTTGGAAGCAGAGTATATAGCCTGTCCAGGTGCAGGGGTCTTCCCCGCAGCACTGCTCATCTGCATGTGAAAAGTTAAGTCAAGAAAAAAAAATTCAAAACAAATCAAAAGCTTAAATTGGTCTGGATACATTAGTAAACATTAAAAATTTGATACAGGCAAGTATTTGTATAGGCATACTTAGTTATATCTGAAGATTAACTAAATTCAGAAAGTGGTCGTTATTAATTATATATTTAAATTAAGAGAGGTAGCATATGCTAATCTACAGATCAAAGACATGCATATGTAAAAGAACAGGTACAAAAAGCCGTCAGAAAGAAGGTTTCACCAGTACAATAGATAGAGCATAGGCAATTTCATATTTCTCCCTCAGTGCATGTATATAACTTTTCCATATGACATACCACAACAAAATGTCCTCTCCCACGCTTCAGCATGTGAGGCGCCAGCATTCGAGTAAGAGATATTGGCCCCAGGACATTTACATCAATTGTAGCCTACTAAGAAAGTAAATTGTCACATGAATATTTTGTTAAATGATACATAAATAATGTAAACAACATGGGGCAGACAACAAAGAACGCAAGGATATCAATGATTAAGAATTTCCCCAATTGCTTGTTATAAACAGTTCTGAATTTTAGTTGTCAAGGGGATTTCAGTAAACTGCTGCTTTGTAGGAGTTCCTGAATTCTAATTTTTCTGTTCTGTCTTTCTTTCTAATAGTTATTAAGGAAAATACTCCCTTTTTGGACCTCAGTCTAGAGGGATACTCATTCTTTAGGAAAGTAAAGGTATTCTAATCTATATTGGTCTTAGTTTTGGAGTCTAAATATAGTGCAAATAATTATCCAGAAAGAGATTGACGGTTGAAAGAAATTTCCAGTGATTTTTTTTCCCCTTGAGTGTATGCTATTTGTAAACAACAGTGTTGATCGTTGATACACAAGGACTAAATTCCAAGTAAACTTGACCAAAATATTTACATCAATTCAGCATATCAAAACCAATTCAAATTCAGGGATACACACTTTTGTGAAGACGTGTGATTAAAGGATCGATATTGTAAATACTGACTACTAATAATATACCTTGAGACCTTGCTCTGGCACATCTATTGCTGGTGCTTTCTGCAAAACAGGGAGTTTTAATGGATTATGTTGCTCCATGAGAGCAGAAATAAAAACCTCACATTCAACGGAAGCAACCACATGGAAAATTGCAAACTAAAAAGCATCACAGGATAAACTCCTTGGAAGAGGGACACAATACATTAAGGATAGAAGGATGAGATAGGGATGCTTCCATGTATCATAAAATAAACTACCGCCAATTAATGTGCATATATACGAAAGATACCAAGTAAACTATCACTTTAAGTATCCAAAACAGGGAAAGCAGTAATTCAGTGAATACACCCTAAAATAACTCTCAAATGCAATCTTTTAAAATGAATTCATCAATACCTTCATCCTTTTTCCTTTAGACTAGCAGTATGTGTAAATATATTCCTCCACACTATAGAAAGAATT
Organism: Leptodermis oblonga; assembly: GCA_016801395.1. Classification (NCBI taxonomy): domain Eukaryota; kingdom Viridiplantae; phylum Streptophyta; class Magnoliopsida; order Gentianales; family Rubiaceae; genus Leptodermis; species Leptodermis oblonga. Next base: position 5,230,986 of record CM028756.1, on the reverse strand, counting down.
AATACTTAATCTTATTGATCAAACGTCCACTAAGTTATGAGTGTTCCCGAATATCTTCTAAGACTTCTTACCTATTACAATCAATTCAGAAATGAGTTCAATGATATAAATGAAACACTCAATACTCAGCCCCAAGAGGATGCCATATGATAAGTATTTGTGTTTTCAAAAATTCAGTTGCAAAAAAATCAAGCTAGACCGAAAATATGAAACTAATTTTTGGAACATCTACCTGAAATCCACAGCATGTACAAAACAACTTTAACAAAATCATATGTTAGACAAAAATTACACCCTAAGTTTGATGCAATAGTGTTAATAAAAAAATTTTAAAAAAGTTTGTCAATATACATAATTTCATCATCAATTCATTTTCCTACCAATCTTACCCCTTGAACCTGAAGTAATTCAAATGACTATTGGAGTGAGAAATTCAATTCCTCGTGTCTTTATGCTTCAATCATTACAAATTTTCATTCAGTTTGGATGCAAGACCTTTCAGCTGACTTCCATTCATGTTTGTAAAGAGAAAATCAACTTGATTTATGCCTCATAATAAAAGTAACTCACAGGGCGTTCAAATGCGGCATTGTGGATCATATAATCCACTCCAGCACCATCAAAAAAAGACTCAGCTTTCTGTACAGCCTCACCAAGCTTCTCCTCACCAGATGTCAAATCTAAAGGTAAAATCATCACCCCATCTGGTGCATATTTTCCTTTGATCACACACAAAAAAAAGGCAATAAATTATTAGTTGAAAGAACAAAGCCATAAGCAGCCATGTGGATATAAGAAATTCCAAAATCGGCTAAATGAGGCTTAAACTGATGAAATGACATACCAGACAACTGTTTCTTGACCCGCTCCAGTTCGGTCTCACTTCGAGCTGAAATAATAAGCTTTGCCCCCAAACTTGCAAGTTGTATAGCAAGAATCTCCCCTGCAACACAACAGATTGCAAACTGGCAAGTGAGACACGCATTAAGTTCAAGTGTCAGGTGAAGTGAATCAAATATCAGTCCTCTCACAGGAAAATATAAAAACTTGAAAATCCCTAATAGGAAGCAACTCAGATGAATCTCAGAGGTCTTATCAATAGGCATGTGCTTCTCTATAACTAAATTCAGTAACAAATTCTTATGTTTAATTGATCAGTTAGCAAAATTTTGAAAAACTTGAAGTCAGATGAAATTCAACATGTACCTAAAAATAGCTAACCAGGCTTCGTTTTATCATCAGGAAGCAGTTGTGCCTCTAAGTATGTTATCTAGGTTACAACTACTCAGAGTCCAATTAAGCGATCGAGCAATGTCTTTATTGATCAAATAATCTAATAAAATATGACATTAACATACTATTTCAATCAATGAAACAGAACAATTTCAACACCTTGTTAAAAAACTTGCAGACAGAATAAAAGGAAAAAAAATCGAAACTTTTAATGGATTTTTTATACTCATGATGAAACAGAAAAAAGGTAAATAAAAGCTCAATCTACAAACCTATTCCACGGCTGGCCCCAGTAATCCAAATAACCTATCGAACAATAAAGAACGAATCAGCAACTTAAAACGAATAATTCTTAATTCCAAACGATGAAACCTTCACGCACCTTGTCTTCGATTTCTTCACGCTTCGCGTGTCCTCTCGACAGCAATGTGAAATCCCCTGATTAAAACAGGAGAAAATTCATAAATCAGAGTAAAATCCTAACACAAACCGTGATAATATTCCATTTTTCATTGTACGCAAAGGGAAATGAATTTGAATGAGCATTTTTGGGAAGCGATGGTACCATCGGCGGTTATGAACTTGTAGAGCAGTGCAAGGAATCCGAGAATGAGCAGGAATATCAGTATGAGAATCACCATTTCGTTTTGTTTCCACAATAATCACTGAGAATTGCGGGATGAAAAAGTATAGACTCCACCCAACTGCTACTTGCCTTCTAGACAGTTGAGACCATCGTCACTTGGTTTGGACTATTTTGCTTGCCTTGGTTTTTTAGCTTTGGAAAAAGGTAAATAACTTGATTGGTCCCTTATCTTGGCCTTCTAATCTTATTTGGTCTTTTAATTTGAGAAAAGTTCATTTTGGTCCTTTAACATTTTTTTTTTTTTTTTGGTTGACGGAATTGGTCCTTCATTAAAAATTATACCGGATATAATACCGAAAGGGAGAGTATGAGACATTAACATTAACTCAAAAGTGCGTCTAATAAATAATCATTAACGAAGATACTGAACTCACTATACATCTATGTTAAATTTAGCAATGCTAATATCAATATTCTATTCAATCCAGTATATGACCAGTTGAAATTAAAAATTGAAGTCATCTTTGTATAACCCGTTATTAGGGATGGCAAAAAAACCCACTAACTCAAAAACCGCCCAAACTCATTGGGTATTAACCCAATAAAACTTACTTTAAAAATTAATGGGTTGGGTGAGCTTGGGCTAAATATGTAATGGGCGGATTTAGGGTAACCCATTGGGTACCCTAAAACCCGCCCATCATGGGTATCAAAAATACCCATCCACAATTACCCTTAAAAAAAAAAAAAAAAAAAAAAAATCAACAACTCACATACTTTAGTGTGCCCATTTTATTTTTTTCTTTAAACTTATTTTTTCTTTTTCTTTATTTTTCGTGTCCTACAATTACTTTACGTTTTTTTTTTCCATTTATTTTTTTATAATATTTTTAAATTACCTACTTATAATACTAATTCAAAATTCGTTCGGGTTTAAGGCCGGATTTGGGTTTGGGCCGGGCCGGGCTGGCCCAGTTTTGACCGATTTCGGGGCGGGCCCAGTTTCAGCCCGGGCCCAGTTTTGGGCCTCGAGATCAGTTTTGGACCTCGGGCCCAGTTTTGCCCCGGGCTCAGTTTCGGGCCTTGGGCCAGTTTCGGTGTCGGGGCATGCACGAGTTTATATAAATATAAAAAAATTAAAAATTGTGTTTCGACAAAAAAATTACATACAATTAAATATAAAAGTATATAAAATTTAATATTTCAAATTTTAGAATATATTCAAAGAATTAAAATTCACTTTAAAAAAAAATTAAAATGAAATTAAAAAAAAATTTAAATTTTTTTATTAATAAATTATTAAATAAGCCTTACATTTTTGTATAATAGGTATTATGGGTACCCATGAGTACCCATAGCTACCCATTACCCATTTGAGTTAAAACCATTAATTGAGTGGATAATGGGTACCCATTACCCATTAACTTAATACCCATTTAATACTCGCCCAATACCTACCCAACCCGCCCGTTTGACACCCCTACCCGTTACGAATTTTAAAGTGATTATCAACTCATTTTATACTTATTTTATTTCTTTACCTTTTGAATGTAATATATGCGTATTAATATAATTATATTAATAACCGCATATAAAATATTTTTAAAAATTAAAGTATAATTTTTCATTGGAAATATGAAAAAAAAAAACTTTTAGAAATATACTCTTTCATTATAACAAAAGAAATATTGGTTACATAAAAACTCTCAAATTTTTAATATAAAAGTATTAGACAGATTTTTGTTTTAATTGTTTAAATATATTGTTTTTTTATTGTAAATTTTATAACTTTAAAAAAATTGAAATCTATACTTTAGAAATTTAAACTAATACTTTAAAAAGTAATATGTATATTTTAAATGAATTTTTAGAGTGGTAGAACTATTGAGCGAACCTTATTATGTAGTGAAATTATCAGACAAATATTTCGTTTGATAATTATATAAAAATGAAAATCTTGATTGATAGATTTCATAGGAAAATACTTGCATAATAGAAGAAAAATAACATTATGAATATCACTAAACATTTACTAATTAAAAAAATATCAAAATTTAAATAATTTTGCACTCATTTTACATTTTTAATTTGATCAAATAAAACTCCATCCAATCAGTAATTCGTTTAATACTTTTACGAAATTATAGAGTTTATTTGGTAATTTAAACAAATTTTAAACGTGTAAATGTAATTTACCTTTTTTTTAGAGAAATAATACTGAAGTGAAGCCTAGGTGTGAAAACACTAGTACTTCTCGCTTTGAAGATTGTACTTAGTGTACTACAGTTCCATAAACCCAACAGAAACCCCATTTTCAATCCCACCAAACGCCACGCAGCTTTCTCCCAACATTTCGGCTCAAAAATACAAGCGGCGAAAGGGTTCGAGGGAGCTCAAGTCGTCTTCTTCTCCGACGAATTCTTGATCCATGGCGGCGAAGAACGCACTGCTCAAGTACCTCAGGCTGAATGTTCGTCCCGTACAGCCACGGCTCCAGAACCCTAGAACAGTATTGGGAGGCCCATTTTCTCATTTTCTAAGGCAGCGATTCTTCTCTGACGAGGTCAAGGCTTCCTTCCTCGACAAGTCCGAGGTCACCGACCGTGTAATCAACGTCGTTAAGAACTTCCAGAAAGTCGATCCTGCTAAGGTAACAGTGGAGAAATTTGTGTTATCTCCTTTTTTCCTGTGATTAATCGGTGTTTGAATTAGGATCTATTAAGGTTATCTTAGTACTTCAGCTATTAATGCTTGTAATTGTTAATGTTTCCTTTTTTTAAAAAAAATTGAACGGAGGAATCGCTATGTATGGAGTGGATGAAATCTGCTATTGAAATTTTGTTCGGCTGCGAAGGGTTGTAATTATTCTAAATGGGAATTTTTTTTATGCATAACCTGTGTCGATGATCGTGTGTCGAAGTTTAATTCTCTGGGTGAGTTATTGTAAGAAATTATTGGGCTTGTATGATACTCCTATCTTTGCTTATTGTTATTTCATTTCTCATTTTGCAAACAATTTCTTACATTCCCAATGTACCTTTTCACATTGACAGTAAAAACTTTTTGCCATTTCTAAGATAATTCCTACATTTACAAGGCTTAAACCAAAATCAAATTCAGATTCTTACCACTAGTCTGAAGTTTCATTTTTATTATTTGTAGGATCTTCATTGTAGTTTGCATCTGTGTAAGAATGATTATATTTTGGATCTGCAAGCAAGATTAGTTATTATTTACTACTTTTTTTAGATCATTTATTGTAACACTGGGGAGGAACAATAGTAGTTTCTCATCGGCTTATTGACACTATGTTTATTTGAATTTAATTTTAAATTTGTTGGAGTTGGGTTGTCTTCCTGGTAAGAAGTTAGTTTTCTTTTGCAATGCTTATTCCAAGGGCTTTTGGAAGATGGTATTTGAAGTTATAATGAGATGAGCATATTGGGAAAACATTTTCTTGCGTGAAGTATTAAACAAAGTAGCAAAAGCATTTAGTCTCAATACTGTTTTTTCCAACATGATGGAAGTGTAGACAGTATGCTACAAATTCTTTTTATATTGTTCGTCCAATTCATCAGAAAATTGGACATTATGGCGTAGATTGTAAAGATAATAATTGGGAAGACTAGCTGATGTACAGTTTCCCATTGATGAGTGATTAAGCATATGCTATTCTTGAGTTCTTCTATTTTTGTCTTATTTCATAATTTGCAGAATATTTTTCAAAGAAAAAAGGTTTGTTTTATGTCCCTCAAATCAAAATTTGATTCTTATCAAAGCTGGGCTATGAAGAAAGATGTCTGTTTAAGATACTATTCATGGGGTTGCTACCAGCTGCCTTTGTTCTTTAATCTCGTGGATTGAATGTTTTCTTCCTGAAATTGTGCATGTAATATTTTGGGGCTTGCTTAAGTCCTATCTTGACTTTTGCCCATCATTATTGTTGCTAGTTGTTCCTTCCTATCAAGTCAAAAAGAAAAACATTTCAAAGCATAGGAGTTCACTAAAATTCAGCTGGGAATGACTTCTGGTTGAATGTTCACTCGTTGTGTACATTTTTTTTTTGGTCTGTCTGTCTTACAGTTCTGTGACAAAAAGGACGTATTGTGCTTGAGGTGGTAAAGGATGTTTTCTATTTATGTAGTGATGAGTGGAATGGAATATAGTGGCTTAGTATGAAGAGTCCATTTAGTATCTGATGTTTTATTGCCCAGAAACACTTATGAATGATGCATATTTGTCTGTGTTCTTCCCATTTTACTGTGTGGCAAATTGTTGTACTTCCTTTCTATGAGTTGCCTTATGAGTGAGGGTTCCAGTCATTTTGACTTGGTCTTTTTGGGGACACAGCTACAGTTTCCTGAAAATGCTTTCTTTAACCAAACATTACAGTGTAGGGATAGGTGCTGTGATACGTTGGCTACAATTGAGAGATCCAACAAATGGTTAATTGCATTTTCTTTCTCCCTATCGCTCTGAACTTCCATGTATTGCATGGCTATTACATACATCGACATATTCTTGGAAAAGGATAATGAAAAAGATGTGAGAAATCATCTAAAGTAATGTACCTTACATTTGTTGACCTTGAACTATTTCATTTAATTGCAGGTTAATCCAAATGCTCATTTCCAGAAGGATCTCGGTTTAGATAGTTTAGACGCTGTGGAGATCGTGATGGCTCTTGAAGAAGAGTTTGGTTTTGAGATTCCTGACAACGAAGCTGACAAGATCAACTCTATCGATCTTGCCGTGGACTTCATTTCATCTCATCCGCAAGCGAAATAAGGGACAGTATTCTACTTGCATTGTGTTTTTTCTGAGAATTACGTAGCAAGAGGGGCTAGTCTCCCGGCAACAACGCTTTTTTCATTTAATGTATTGCCATTTTTGTCAAATTCTGGTTGATATCTGCATTTTGCTGATATATTAGCAACTCTTGTTTGAACCCTGCTAGTTGATGAAATACTACTGAATTGTTAATAAGGATTCTGAGTCCTGTATTAATTTTCCACGTCATTCACATTTGAATGTTGGGTATGGACAAGTGAGTCGTGACCTGATCCCCTGTTCCTTGGTTATAGTTGACTTTATGGAATGGAGCTAGATGGCTAAACTGTGTAAACTAGTCTGAACAATTTCTTCTGTTCCGTGAGAAAAGTCCATTTTGTATACCGTCAGTTTTTACTTTTACAGAGTGGACTTTTCTAATGGAAAGTAAGATGTTTAACATGCTTGGTAGAGTCTGAACATCAAATGCTGGTGTCATTGGTCAACATCATCATTACTTTGGTTTCATCTCCTTTCGGACAGGCCCATAGAGAGTGTAGGCATGTGTTTTTTGGGATTGCACATGTGAGGGAGACATGAGAACTCGGGGACAAGAGATCTTTTCCTCCTCCAAATTTGTGAGATAGTGTAGTGTATTACTTGGAACAAGGGATCTAAAAACTCGTAAAAATGGACTTTAGAACTTATGAGACGGGATGGTGTCCCAACCGGGACACTGGATCTAATCCCCCACCAAATGAGGGTAGAAATCACATGTGCCTTCCTAAGTTCAAGGGGAGAAAAAATATATGTAGTTTTCACTCTTACCCCTCATCTTGTAAGGGAGGCACATGTGATTTGGATCTGTTTATTTTATGATTATTTTAGAAAAAAAAATATATATTACTTTTCATAAGAGAAAATCTTAATCAAACACTTATTTTTTCCTAACTTAAAAATTTACTCTAAAATCTCACTTACCTTATTTTAAAAAATAATCTTATTATTACAATTTTTTTTCCATACACAAATCTCTAAAGAAATTTCCTTGAATTTTTTTTTTTTTTTCTAAAACAAAAGTTTATGTATTTTGGTCATAAAGTAAACACACAAGTTCGTGTAACAGTAATTGAAAAAGAGAATAAAATACAACATTAATTAAGAGTAAACATGACAATTCAGCGTTTCTTTAATATGCGTGAACTCTCCCCTCAACAACTCTTTTTAGAGGATTTTTTTACCTTAATATTAACTTGATGTGCATAAAAATAGCTAAAGTCATTTGGGCTTGGCCCAATCAAGACAAGGAAAGTTTAGGTACAAAAAGCCCCAGGTCAGGCTTAGGTCGGCATTAAACAGATCTAAGGAGATAGTCAAGGTCAGGCTTAGGTCGGTAAACAAGATAACCAAACCCAGGAAGCTTAGGTCGGAAAATCTTAGGTCAGCAAAGCTTAAGTCAGTAAAGCTTAAGTCAGGCAGAGCTTAGGTCGGCAGAGCTTAGATCAGGCAGAGCTTAGGTCGGCAGAGCTTAGATCAGGCAAATCTTAGGTCGGTAAAGCTTAGATCAGGCAGAGCTTAGGTCGGCAGAGCTTAGGTCAGCAAATCTTAGGTCAGTAAAGCTTATGTCAGGTCAGTATAACGGTAACATTGACTTGACAGTAGGGCCATGAATCTAATATATGCAGGAGCAATAATGACAAAGGAGCCAAATTAGAGCCGTTATTTCAAGAACGTTAAAGTCATCATAAAAAGGAGAGTAGGTGAAAGTGCAGGTCATCATGGCACAACGGACATATCATACAGCTCAGCACAACAGATATATCAAAGTGAGCCTATAAATACTCAGTCACCAGACTCATTTGAGGTAAGCCATTCTTGATGCAATTTCTCTCAAGCTCTTGGTCAATACCCCTTTCTGCTTACATGTTGCTAACTTGACCGTCGGAGTTACACAGGGGGGATAGCCCCGCTTCTTTTTTGATTGTTTGTCTCTGTCACCGGAATATTCTTCATACAGATCCAAGTCCTCACTAATCCGACCTCCATAGCTCGGTTTCCATCTTTGCCTTCATCCATTTTGTCCGTCAATCTCTGTATTGGGCCTGAACGTTCAAGATCTTCATTGGGCCAGCCGAAGCATCCATACGCCGGACTTTTTACGTCACATCATAACTTTTGGGGCATAAAATTACCAAAACAAACAAAAAAAAATTGAAATTCCCAAACTATAGAAAACGAAATTGGGGGATTCGTTTTCATTTGAAAACGAATCCCCCAACTTCGTTTTCTTCAAAACTAACAAAAAAAAAAAAAAAAAAATTCTTGAAGAAAACGAATGCATGGAATTTGTTTTCAAAAGAAAACGAATTCCATTGCATTTTTGAAAACGAATTCCATACATTCGTTTTCCTTTTTTTTTGTTTTTTAGTAATTGCATTAATAAACGAATTCCATAATTAATTTTTTCTTTTTTTGTTTTTTATTAATTTCATTAAGAAACGAATTCCACTAAAATGATTTTTAAAATAAATAAAAATAATTATATTTAAACGAATTTTAAAAAAATTAAATAATTATTTTCATTGAAAACGGTTCACCAACATGTTTCTAAGTTTTTATTCATTTTTAAAAAATAAATAGGGTTTTTGAAACGAACCCCCGTAAATCGTTTTTGAGTTGTTATAAAAAATAAAAAAAGGCAAAACATAATTATATAACTGAAATTTTAATTTGTAATTCAATAAAATTTTAGAAGAAGTAATTTACGGCATTTTTTGAAATACATAAAATCTCCGTATAAATGAATTTGGGGAATTTATTTATCTTTAAAAATTTAGTCACACATTTATGTTTTAAAAATAATTAATTCCATTAAAAACAAAACTCATAAATTCGTTTATCTCAAAGAGAAATAACATTAGACCGATATTGATGTTTCCATTTTTAATTGTTTTTAGTTTAAATGAGCTTGCATAGGGAATACTAGTGGGATTAGGCAGGCGCGATAATATAGAAAATTGAGAGAATAAAGAAGACAAAGGTAATTGACCACCATTTCAAAAAATAACGTAAATTACTTCCTCTAAAATTTTATTAAATTACAATTTAAAATTTTAGTTATATAATTATATTTTGCTTTTTTTCATAACAACTCAAAAACGAATTATGGGGGTTCTTTTGAATTAATGAAATTAATAAAAAAACAAAAAAGGAAAAAATTAATTTGAAATTAATAAAAAAAAAAAGAAGGAAGGAATTCGTTTCCAAAGAAAACGAATTCCATGAATTCGTTTTCTTCAAGATTTTTTTTATTTTTTTTTATTTTTTTATTTTTATTCTTGAAGGAAACGAAGTTGGGAGATTCGTTTTCATTGAAAACGAATCTCCCAACTTCGTTTTTTATATTTTGGGAATGAAAAAAAAAATGGTCTATTTTGATAATTTTTGGTCCCAATATAAATATTAGGGAAAAAAACCCCTTTTTAGAGAACAAAGAGTACTCTTCATTAGCAATTATTACTAAATTGAATAAGAATAAACTCCAATTTTAGTCATTTATATATTGACTTTTAATTTTTTTAGTTCATTACATTTCAAAACGTCTTTTTCAATCCTTTACTTTCATAGAACGAATAATTTGGTCCCTTTGAAGTTAGAATTAACGGAATCAGTTAAATCGTCAATTGTGAGAGTAAGTGACCTTGGTATTGAAGGGCAATTTTGTCCGTTTATTTCCTCCTCCATCGTTTTTCTCTTCCGTACATCATTCTCTGCCACTTCCTCCCTTCTGGCCTATCCTCCGCCGCTACTTCAAGACCCACGGTTGTCAATGGAGTTGAAAGCTCGCCCACGCCAATCCAAATCGGAAGATATTGCAGAGTCTCCCCTGTTATACAATCTATTGCCATTGCTGTTCAAATCAATAGCAGCAGAACAACTCAGATCGTAAGAGTATCTGCATTTCTTCTTCTTCTCGGAAATGCCACTACTTTCAGAGTCTTCAAAGAAGTTCATTGATGCATCTTTTGAAGGTGCTCTCTCTTTCAGAAGAGTTTACTGTGGGGAGAATATTTGCTTGATTTTTGAAAATTCCTCATTGATATTCTCATGCTATTCTGCTCAAAAGAAAAAGAAATTATGGGTCGTTGTTGTTTTTTATTTATTTTTATATGTCTATGTGCAGTTCATTCTCATCATCAACTTCTAAAAATTTGTCTTATTTAACTTGATATAATCATATACAGAAATTGGTGTATTATGGTGCTCAGTGTAATTTTGGAGTGAGAGGCGAGTTGCAATTGCAATAGCAAAAGAAAATGGCAGTGGTGTTTGGTTTGGCGGCGGCGGCGGCGGCGAAGAGATGCAGGAGTCGGAGCTGCTGGGTGGAAAGAAAAGGATTTTTGGGTTCTGGAAAGGTTAAATCTGTGGACAAAACTGTCCTTCAATTCAACAGCACATGAGCCTCATAGTTGACAATTTAATAGATTTCGTTAATTCTAACTTCAAAGGGACCAAATTGTTCGTTTTATAAAATTAAGGGACTAAAAAAGACGTTTTGAAATATAAAAGACTAAAAAAATTAAAAATTAATATGTAAAGGAACATAGTTAGAATTTACTCATTGAATAATTTTCATGCCCCACATGGAAGGAAGGAAGGAGATGAAACAGAAACGCGGCATTGGGAGACCAATGAAGTCAACTCAGTCTAGTAGTCTTCGTATGCGTTAATCGTGTTCCCGGTGCCAAAGACTTGGAATTTTTTATTATTATTATTAGAATGGAAAGATATGCGTGACTTGTGAGCGTGTGACTTACGGACAACGGGTTACGTACCACAAGACTTTCAATCCGTTTGTCCCGAGAGGCGAAGATTTGAACGAAACGGTTTGGCTTCATAATACATTTTCCTTACTCATGAGGCGAAAAAAGGGGGGATGGAGAGATCAAGGCCCTGTGTGGAATGCATCTCATAACATGATTTTGAGATGCATTTCTAATTTTATAATACTTTTTTGTTATTCTCAATAAGCTTTTTTACATTTTCAACACACATTTTTACATTTCCAATAAGCTTTTTAATATTATAAAATTAAAATGATTCTCAAAACATGATTTTGAGAATCATACCACACATGACCCAAATCTCAGCAACTCCCGAGTATTTTCCCCCTATCACAGGCAAATTGTAATAGCATGAGAGCATACAAGCGTGTTGGACTATGCACCCCTCACATGCAGGTGGTAGCAGCAAGCGAGCATACAAGCGCGTCGAGGATTATGCATCCCTTGCAGATAACAGTAACATAAGAGCATACAAGCGCATGATAAGTCTACCACGCAGGTAGCAGGAGGAGAGCATGTATTTTTTCCCCAAAATAACAATCTTTTCGCTGAATGTGTATGACTGCACAATCTTACGTGAGTGCAGCAAATGCACCGAATAATCTCTCAGGCGCAAAGACTACCCAACTGCCAATGTACTTGTTTTCATTCCACTAAAATTTTACAGTTCCCATTTTCAACTCTACCTAGAATTGATTCCAACGAACAATTATGTTTGTGCCGACAAGTCCATCTAAGTGGACATGTCTCCCTTTTTCTTCTCCATTAATCTTCCTAATCTTATAAATGATACTCCATTAATACATTTGTAAAGTCCACTTTTAAATTTTTTTATTTATTTATTCAAATAGAAGAGTTTCACTTTTGAATTATTCCTACTTTTTTAATTTAATTGCGTATTATTCACAATAAACTCTCACTTATAAAGGACATGAAAAAAAGAAAAGAAAAAGTGAAGACACAAGTGTAATGATTGGCGCGACATTATGTATTTTAAGCATTATATCTAGAAATTCATAATAAATTATGTAATTTTGAAATTACACTTTCCTAATAGAACAAAGAAAGTATTGCATTTCTCCACTATCTTCTTCCATAAAATTTTCCACACTGTTAGAATTAGAGAAATAGTTATTTATTCAATGTTATTCATTTTCTTAATGAGAGTCTTCACTTTTCTTATGTCTTTTTGAATAGATAAGTTCTTTTCCTTTCATAAATAAGTGAGAATTTCTTGATGTAATACGTCAAAAACTCAGTATTACAAAGTGAACTCTTTTAATAGAACAACGATATTGACAGATTTGAAATCAAAATCACTTTCATAGATTGTTTTTGATTTTTTTTTCAAATAACAAAATATAAATCTTTTTATCAAATAAAATATAAATTTAATTACAAATAAGGTAAGGAAAAAAAAAAAGAAAAAAAAAAACATATGTCATAGTGGAAAGAGGAAGACTTAAAAGAAGGGCAGCAATTGGATGCAACACCGTGCAAGTGAAATCCCATTGGAGGACACGTCAATTCGTCCAACCGGTCAACACAAGGCACTCTGGTCTGGTCTTCGGTCTACTCTAAGGGCATTATTGCAATTAACGCTAAATCCGCGGGGCAAACTTTCAGACAACGTTTCTATATTAATTAGGCCCAACAACAACATTCTGAATTCCATGTCCTAACGATCCAAATGTCTGGATTTAGGCGTAACAATAATTTTCTCTCGCCATTTTTGCCTCTGTTGCTGCTGCTGTTCTTATGCTCGCAGCTCGGCTCTTCACTCGCCGAGATCATCTTCGAAGAAAGATTCGAGGGTAGGCATTGCATTTTGATTTTTCGTTTACAAGTTTGAAGTTATAGATTATTGGAAAAAGATCTGTTTTGCTGGGAGGTTTTTGACTTTGTCTGTTTGATAGTTTAAAGTGTTGCTTGAATTGCTGCCTTAGTTAAAGGGTAGTAGGGAAGGGAAGGAATTTGATCTAAGCAAGTATTATTAGAGTGGGGTTTTTTAACTGTAGCCACTGAAGTGTGGTGGGTGGGGTGGATCACGAGCTTACATCCTGTTTTGCTTATGGTGTGTTTTGTTTAAATATAAGGTTGTTGTTTTTGTTGAAGTTTTTTGAGGTTAATTTCTTTGTTGAATTTGGAATTATGGAGTTTATTCGTTGAGCGGGGTGTTCTTTGACAGATATTGGATTTACTGATTTCTTTACTGTGTTATTGGAACTATAGATGGGTGGCAGAGCAGATGGGTGAGGTCTGACTGGAAAAAAAGTGAAGGGAAAGCAGGGACTTTCAAGCACACTGCTGGGAAGTGGCCTGGTGATCCCGATGATAAAGGTTTGACTCAAAAATGTTAACCTTTCTCTGCAAATTATTAAGGTTCTTATTTGGATTGGAACTATGTTTTACAGATATGATTTAGTACTAAAATGCTTAATTTTTAGTGGAAAAAGTTACTACTATGACAGGAACTTCATGGAATTATACCAAATTTGTTGTTTTACTCCCCCAAGATAAAGTAGGAATACAACCATGTGATTTTCGAGGAATATTTGTGCCATTTTCGAGAGCTGATAGACACAGTAAAGCTTAGATTTGGAGGTCTATATCAGCAAAAGGTGGCAAAGGCCTATGTTAATTGGCCAGGCAATTTTATATCTTGTTAGACACATACACTTGGCAAATTGGATTGAACTGTTAAGAGTTCCTCTCGCAGCAACATTTTGGTTGCTAATGCAGGCGACTACATCATATATTTTGTTCCAGATGGGAGTTTAATATGTTAATTGGACATGCCTGAATAAATGCACTTATCTTTCATCTTTCCACCAGGGTTCTTTCTGCTGTTAGTTTTTCTGTCAAAGATATAGAGTATTGCATGGAGGTTTGAAAATGATGTCAATCAAGGATTATTCATAATTAAGTTCTTTGTAATCTGTTTCTTAGGATGGTGTATCATATGTTAACTAGTATAAATTTTATGAGTTTTTCAGGTATTCAGACCACTACTGATGCCAGACATTTTGCAATATCTGCAAAGATACCAGAATTTAGCAACAAAAATAGAACATTGGTTTTGCAGTATTCTATTAGGCTTGAGCAAGATATTGAATGTGGTGGGGGCTATATAAAGCTTCTGTCTGGATTTGTTAATCAGAAGAAATTTGGTGGTGACACTCCTTACAGGTTGGATATCTGTCCTTTTCCTTTTTCCAGCCATCTGTAAGATCTGCATATCAATGTTATCATGAATTACTGAGTTCTAAAATTTCATTTATTCTAACCTGAAAATTTTAAGAGTTCAGAGTTTTTCTTTACTATGCTGGGTATGCATGGATGACTTCTGTGCAAATATTTATTGGAAATACATTAGCAGTGGACTCGGGTCAATGTGATAAATCAATTCTGTAATCTTTTTACCATCATCAGTAGCAACCATGACATACATAACATGTTGTAATATTTTTTATATAGCTATATACTCCCTCTGTACTTTTGGAAGAGTCATTTCTTATCTTTTTATTTTTCATAAATTTTTTTTTTCATACCTTTATTAATATAAATTTTGTGTGGTCCCTAGTTAAGCTACAATTAGAAAGTAAGCACATTTAAGGACATTGGTGACAAATTAGCTATTTTAGGTGTTGTACCTTTAAATCCAGGTAAAGTTGTAATTTTTCAGAAAAGGACTCTTCCATTGCGCCAGAGGAAGTATTATTTTAAATCTTAATTTTTTATGTGTTTCTTCCCTGTCTATTATACACTTTCACGGAGTTCTGCCCTTAAGCATATCTTAGTTAGCCTCATTACTGCAATGAACATTATTCTCACTTTATGAATTGTCTAAAGTTGGTATTACTTTCACTAAAGCTATTTGCCAATGCTTGCCATGCAGTATTATGTTTGGGCCAGATTTATGTGGGACACAAACGAAGAAACTTCACGTCATATATTCCTACCAAGGCCAGAACTACCCTATTAAGAAGGATTTGCAATGTGAAACGGACAAGTTGACACATTTCTATACATTCATTCTTAGGCCAGATGCTACATATAGCATTCTCATAGATGGTCGAGAAAGAGACTCGGGAAGTCTATATACTGACTGGGATATCCTTCCTCCTCGTAAAATCAAGGCTGTGAATGCGAAGAAGGTACACTGAATCACTTATGACATCATTAGATGCCTGAGGATTGTTTTTAACCTTTTGATCTATAACTTGCTTATTTGTCATTGGTTTATGTGCAAAATTTGGAGATTTTAAGGTTTTATTTTCTCCTATTAACAAATGTGCTACTGGTTGTGGTGTTCAGTTTAGTCTCTTATATGGGAACTTGATCTTTGACCTTTGCAGCCAGCTGACTGGGATGACAGGGAATATATTAATGATCCTAATCATGTTAAACCGGAGGTATTATTGCACATTCAAAGATGGATCTTTCTTCTACAATTCACTTGTGTCCTCTAAATACTTCTCGACTTGTTATATTGCAGGGATATGACTCAATTCCACGAGAAATTCCTGATCCTAAGGCCAAAAAGGTGAGTTTAATTGATAGGGTCATTATTCCTAGGTACACGTTTGCCAAGTTGATTGATAGCTCTAATTGAAGAAACACCTATTCTGCTGATCACAAGATGAATTCTTCCAGTAGTATTGGCGGCCATTTACACTACTTCACTCTATATTATTTCATCAAGTGTTCGTGCTAGAGACATAAGGAGTCATGGATAATTTTTAGATGAGATCCTTTGGAATGAAGTCTGTAACTTATACATCTTTACATGCTTTATTCCTAGAAAAAAGGTTTTCCAAGTTGATTGATAGCTCTATTTGAAGTCTGTAACTAGTGGATAAATTCACTTTTCCTTCTTGTCTTGTATTTCTCACTTATCTTTGCGATCAGCCTGATGATTGGGATGACGACGAAGATGGTATTTGGAAACCAGGAAAGGTTCCAAATCCCGCATATAAGGGACCATGGAAGCCTAAGGTATGCTGCTATGTTCTTGTCAGGTTATATTAAAATGTCTTATTATTTACTGACTGCAACTTTTTGAAGCTGAGAGTTTATTTGTTTATTTATTTATTTGGGTGTGACAGCGAATAAAGAATCCCAACTACCAAGGAAAGTGGAAGATTCCATGGATTGATAATCCAGGTATAGCATAAGCACATCATTGACATTCTTGCATGTACTAGCAATGATTTCCATTTAAATCAAAAGCTTTTGTCTATCTCTTCTAATATGCTGTTTTTCACTGACAGAATTTGAGGATGATCCTGACTTGTATGTTCTGAAGCCAATTAAATATGTAGGCATTGAAGTTTGGCAGGTACACTGTTACTTTGATAGTTGAGCTTTTGGAAATTACTTCATTTACTTAAAGAAACATGACATAATATGGCATATGATGATTATCAATCCAGGTAAAAGCAGGTTCTATTTATGACAATATTTTGATATGTGATGATCCAGAATATGCGAAACAAGTAGTCCAGGAAGTTCTTTCCAACAGGGAGGTCAGTTTTTGCTCCATTGCAGATATTTGCAGATATAATAGACTAGCTGTGTAAATATGGTTTCTTCACCCTCGTTTGGGAAATTTCAGGTTGAGAAAGAGGGATTTGAGGAAGCGGAAAAGATTAGAAAAGCCAAAGAGGAAGAGGTTTTGGCTTGATCGAATATAACATATATTCTAAATTGATAAATGGTTCTCTCTCTGAACTGTCTATAACTGTTGTGCAGGAACATCGTAGAGCAAGAGAGGAAGGAGAAAAGAGAAGAAAGGAACGGGGTCATGATAGGAGGAGGGATCGTTACAGAGACAAATACAGAAGAGTTAGTAATTTATACCTTTTACTTCCAATTTTTTCTTAAGAATTTCTCATTATCTGTTGTGTATCCATACTAGAGTTAACCAAATTGTGTTTCTGTTTCCTCTTTTTCTGCTCGACAGTTATATACCGAAATGGCTTTGACACTTTTTTTGGATGTGCATAATTGCATGGGCATTTTTCAATAACTTGATTGCATTTTGTTTCTGTTTACTTATGGAGATTGCTTGCTATATATTTTGACTCAATTTGTCAAGGAATCCACGCATTTTACTTAATTTTAAGTCGTTGAAATCTGTAACCGAATCAACATGAAAACATGAATAAGATCCTTTATTCTTGCATTCAAGGGAACCATAGGCTCATACTTACTTGTTTGTGTCTGCTTTACAGCATGATCGCCACCGTTATGATGATGATTATCATGTAAGTTTTTTTCGCAGCTCTTCTTTATCTTTTCTAATGGTGATACAAGGCTACAAGCTAAATGTTACCTGAATTTGGTCATTTAACACTTGAAAACCTTGATTCGTTTTGCAGGATGAGCTGTGAGGAAGCCACCATTCACTTTTTCTTCTATTCTCAAAGTGGCTGAAAGGGATTTTATGTGCACTGCATTGTTATAGTATTTTTAACACTGCCATGTCCTGTTGTAACATTAGTGAACTTTGGATTGTTTGGGGAAAATGTGTAAGATTTTACATGAAGCTCAGAAAAATCTGGGACTCTTCAGCCAATTTTATGCAACTTCTGCGGTGGTTTTAGCTTAGAATATTTATATTAAATAATGACTCGATTTCGTTCGTCCCAATAGAAGATTTAGTATTATTTTTAATGATGTTTTCATCGTCAAAAATATAAATAGAATTTTCTACTGGAACGGATAGAGTAATTGTATAATTCAATGGATCTTCAGTCATTCTCAATCAACAGAAGTTATGTGTAGTTTCTTGATCAATGTTATGACTTCAAAAAGCCAATTATTCCCTCCTTCCTAATGGAAGCTGTACCTCATGATTCATAAACTGTTATAACTCTTCTAGCGGGGCAGAGAGAGCAATTTCTACTAACATCAATGTGTCTAATCTTAATGGCTTTCACAAAAGTTAACTCAATTATCGACCCCACTCCTATTCTTCGAATTGATCAAGTCCTTTGCACTTGTTGCCTGAATTTACCTTCTAAACCACCTGGCTGTTGTTCTTCCACCATGTTGATGGCTTGAGCAATATCATTCGTGAGTTCCAAACTGCAAAGGAAGTTAAAAATTTCCCTGGATTCCAAGAAACTTGTCCATGGCTTCACCTCCAGGACCTAACCCAACTCAAGCACATCCAGAACCAAAAAGATAAAGAGAAAAACAGATCAATGCCAGTAACACAACGTCGCGAAGAAGTTAGCACCTGGAGAACCCCCCTCTGGTGCCCCAACTCTCCTCCAACCCTTCTTCTGCCACCGCCAATGTTTTATGAGTGCAGTTAGAGAGATAAGTGGCCTCAAAATAGAAAAGAGAATACACGCTAGCATATTTTCTTACGAACATTAGCTTCCCCTTGATGATCTGAAACATTCAGGCCATTGGAGTTCTAGTTGATCTGCAACGTCGATAAACAACACAAATAGATCAGATTTCTGACAACATAGTTATGTAAGTGTGCTAGTTAAATGACCATCATTGAGGCTTCCAGAAAAGAATATACAATTCTTGCACAGAAAATATAAGGCTGGAGGGGGCACCATATCAATCCAGTTCAGGATTATCCCTCTATACAGCGATAGCATTTTTCAACCCATCAATCATGTATTGGCATGACAGACTATTTGGAGTAAACCCAATCCTTTTCATGCTAACTTGAAACTCTGTTGCTCTAGAAATGTCACCTTTCTCACACAGAATTCTAATGACTTCATTATAACATACTGTGTCAAATATATCAAACTCCACGGCAAAGTAACTCAACAGACGCTGCGCTTCATCAAATTTCCTCTTTTGGCCAACTCCATTCACCAAAGCTCTGCAAATTTCAATATCGGGCCGCAGACCAGATTCAACCATTTCCCCCAACAGGTTCTCAGCCTCCACAAATCTATTTGATTTACATAAACAGCAAATAATAGACTTATAGGTTCCAAAGTTGAGCTTCATATCCTTGGATTCCATCTTAGCTGCAAAATTTAATGCCTCCTCCAGAAAGTTGCAGTGGCAAAAAGAATTGATTAAGTTGCTGAAGATCTCAGGATTTGGGCGATAGCTATCGCGTGCTAATCCTTCCAACAGACTCCTGGCTGCAAATGGTCTGTTTTCTCTGCACAAAGCAATTATTAAATAATCATATAAATCTTCAGGGACTGAAAACCCAAGTTTTTTAAGCTCCACAACCAAATTTAAAGCTGAAACCAAGCAATCCTGTTTCTGATATCCCTCCACAAGCATCCAAAAAGTAAAATTGTCTGGGCGTATTCCACTCCCAATCATGGTATGCAACAGGGACCTTGCAGCTTGCATCCTCCCCTCTTTGCAGTAGCCAGAAACGAGAGCATTATATGCCACAATATCGGGATTTAAACCACGGCTAACCATCATTGAGAAGAGCTGATGACCATACCTAACATTTCCTCCTTTACTGAATCCATTTATCAGTATGGTATAGGTAACCAAATCAGGAATAATACCTCTCCTATACATTATATGGTACAAGTAAATTGCATCCGCCAACCTCTTTTTTCTACAGTAGCTATCAATCAGCATATTGTAAGTAACAGCATCAGGATCAAAACCCTCCTCTTCCATTTTCTCCAAAAACTTGTCCACATCATCTGCGTTCCCTTCCCTACTCACAATATGAATCAATATATTAAATGTACACGTGTTCGGGTGCAGCCCAATCCTCCCCATGAGGCCATAAATTTCCCAACATTTTTTGCCATAATTCATCTTTGAAAGCCCATGCAAAAGACAATTGATGGTCACAACACTGGGAACAAATCCAAGCTTTACCATCTTCCTAAAAACTCTATAACTTTCTTTAACCATACCCATCTTGAGAGAAGCCTTAAGCAGCATATCAAACACAACAGGGTCCCAATTACAGCTGTGAGTGCACGACAGGAGAGTCTTGAAAACATCCACACAGTTTGAAACACCCTCGTCTAATCTTAACAATTCTGATAAAATTTCCATGGCTTGGGTAAACTTTCGAGACCATACCAATATGTGAACAAGAATGCAACAATTTTCCGCGCTTAACTCGTGACCCAAATCCGATTTGACCCAGTGGAAGAAGGTTAAAGCAATGGATGTATCGGATTGGCAACTTAACAGAACCCTTGAGATTACTGAGGTTCCCAGATGACCAACAAGCCCTTGCTCTTGCATTGTTTTGTGGAGATGGGAAAGGGCCAAATGAGTGTTGTCTTTTAGCTTTAAGGTAGAGCATATAAGACTAACCATATTGTTTGGGTTTTGAGAATCTGGGAGGAGATTGTAAAGTGGATAGATCGATTTGGCTTCATTAGAATCTGGAATTTGTTGCATAGAGGTTGAATAATAATGTGACTTTGGATTCAAAATTTCTTCGCAACATAGTAATCTAAAGCCTAAGGTTGAACTTCTCGCCATCTTATGGCTACTAAGGATTCAAGCATTTCAAGCACCAGGATGAGAAATACATCCAAAAAGGATACTCATTTTCTACACCTCCCTACTTGTTCCAGCTTCTCATGCCTAAGAGGTCAGGAACGAGGATCCCAAACGCAGAAACAGTTCAAGTAAACCAGAAGTCAAGAATGTCAGCTGGGCCCGAACCTTCATCACCGAATTTCACACCTTCACTTTAATCTGAATAAGTAAGAGGAGAATGCTACCGAAGCAAAGGCCAAAAAGAGAAACACAATCATCAAAAAGATGCAAAACAGAAATACCCTTACAAATGGAAGGAGAAACCATCTAAGTGGTAATGAAGCATAAAAAAGGAAAACAGAAGTTACATGGTATAGTTATGAACCTTCAAACTCCTCCAGAGGCAGGGGCTCTGGTCCAGATTACATGTCCAGAACGTGCATCCAAAGAGCTCCCTGTAGTTTGTTCATACACATCCAGTGAAAAGTATAAATCAATCTAGAATGCAGTTTGCAATGGTTGCACATGAATCCCAACAAGCGTACATTGATGTACATAAATAGCTACATGTAAATATAAGGTTTCAATCACCTCGAACATATTACACATCCTCACTTTTCAATTCCAAAATCTAACTCCATAACCCTTCTCACCTCCACAATTAAAAACAATAAAACAAAGAAACAAAAAAAAGCAATTTGCTCTTAAAGGGTGTTGAAAGAAAAAATCTTTAAATGAAAAGGAATAAACTTTAGCAAGAAAAGAAAAACACAGTCGTTCGTGTTAGCATCCAACTGTCACAATCAAACAAACCCCTTTTGATTTCCTACCCTCAATAGAATTCATAATCACTAAAACGAAAATATTAGTAATACTCGGTTCCCATGGAAATTGCCTCGCATTATCAAGTAAAGTACAATTATCGTATTCAAAATTCCAGGGCAACAACTTCAGAGCACCATCACATAAATGAAAACAAGGAGATGGAGTAACAAAATTGGAAATTGGCATCAAAATCCCAGGTGTAAGCTCAGTTGTTTTCATTATTGGCTAACCTTCCAACTATGAACTCTCTTAGACATTTTAACAAACACAAAGCGAATATCAGAAATAAAAGGTTACAAGATTGAAATCAACGCATACCGTTTTAGTGAAATCGAAATTGTTGCTCCAATCTCTCTTTGGAGTTCACTTGCAGTTGATACAGAAAATGGGGATGAGTTCATGAGCTCAGCCCACAGAATTGTAGTCGCGTCTGTCGCGAATAACCAAGGCAAAGGCGACACTTTCTTTGCCGTCGACGAGAAATTGTTATCAGAGACCGACCACTTTTTTTCATAGCGATAAATGCGCCATGTATTCATGTGTTAATAAGGTAGCATACAATAGTTATAATAATTAGTAGATATGTATCATTACTCATAAAAATATCATGGTCGAAGTGGGAGCCTTGTGATATTTTTCCTCTGTTATTTTATATTGTGGCATGGTTTTTAACATATCGATCAAGGATACTTGGAGTGATGTTCGATCAAGGGATTGAGTTTGGAAATCTTTGAACAAAATTCTTGTTTCTAGTGAGTGATTGCAGGGCGCCGAATGGATCGATTCCTCATTACAAGTGAGATATAACACAGAAGAAAAAAAAAGTGTAATGAGAGAAAAAGAAAGATGAGTAAGATGCAAGAAAAAAGTGAGATGAGAGAGTAGTGAAGACAACTAACAGAGGAAAGAGAAAAAAAGAAGAAGAAGGTTTTGGCAATTTACCAAAATTGATTAAGAAATGAGAGAAAAAGAGAGTATAATTTTCCATCCCGTTCAAAAAGTTTACTTTCAAAATTTTTTTTGTCTCATTTAAATAATTCATTTTGAATTTATTTACATTACATACCTTTAATAATAATGTGTAGTTCACAATTAACTCTCACTTCTAAAGTAAGGATATAAGTGAAAAATATAATGGTAAATTATTTATTTTAGGTGTTATACCTCACAATCTATAATAAGTTACATATTAAAATGGACTTTTTGAGTGAGACGGATAGAGTATATAAAGTTGAAATGGAAAATAAAAAGGAATGAGTGGAGACAATATCAAAAGTGTATAATCAAATCCACCAAAACAGTAATGAATTGAGAATTCTAAGCCCCGTTTGATAACATGATTTGAGTCACGATTTAGAATTAAAGTTCAAATCTAAGTTTGAACCACGGTTTGAACTTGTGTTTGGTATCTCAATTTGAGTTTAGTTACCAAATAAGGTTCAGAATCATGATTTAAATATAAATTTGAGTTGTTGTTTGGCAACATGTTTTAGACAAAATTTTAAAATATAATTAACAATTTAGGTAAAATCAAATGGTTAATCTTTCTTACTTTAAATTAATTAAGAATTAAAAACTTATTTCCTTTTATTTTGAAAATATAATTATAATTATTTTTTGTTTTGCAAATCATAATCTTCTAATATTATTACTTTCCTTTTCTTTTACAAAATTACAATCTTTTACCATTTACCAATCATAATTATGATTTTCTTTATTATTACTTTAATTTCCATTTCCTTAATTATGCCCAACCACAACCCCAGGACTTCCATCGTCACACCACCACCACCACGCCACCACCGAGTTCCGTCGATCAAACTAAACATATTCATAGGGAAAAGCACATCAAAAACATATCTAAAGCAAGAAATATTCATAACAGATTTACACAATCCTCAAAGAATAAAAAAAAAAAAAACCAGAAAAAAAAAGAAATCTGAACCCTAGAATCACGACAATGAGGGACAAACTACAACGACGGCGAATCAGTGGTCCAAACTCGAGACATCTATCTATGGGGATGTGCAGTCTGATTTGTCCATTTGTAGATGAGGCGGCCGATGGTGATGCGTTCTTCGTGAAATTTTAGCGGGCGACGGAAAGAAGGTTGAAGCGGCGCGAGAGAGGTGATGTAATCGACGGCCATAGAAATAGGTGATGAAGTCAAACGGGAGAGAGGTGATAAAGGAGGAGAAAGCTGCGAGAGGGGAGATGGAGAGGAGGAGGCGGCAAGAGAGGAGATGGAGTAGGCGACGGCGGCGAGAGGGTGATGGAGGAGAAGGCGACGGCGGCAAGATAGGAGATAGATGGAGGAGAGAGTTATGCACATAGGAGATAGATGATGTTAGGGTTAATTGGAATAGTTAATTGGAGTAAATTTAAACAATGAATATAAAGTTGGGTTTGGGTTTGAGTTTGGGAAAAATTGGCTCAAATCATGACTTTGGACTTAGGTTTGAGCAAACTTATTTGCCAAAGAAAAGTTTTGATGGGTCCCACAAATTGATTCCAAATCATGATCCATCATGATATCAAATATGCTAAATGGGAATGTGTCATTAGTACCAAACTCATAGTTGGCAATGAAGCATCTCAAAAGGAGATATCAATTTTATATACCAACAAAGCAATCCTTTAAAGGACAGAATTTTTTGCCAAAATAACACATTTTGGCAAACTAATTACCAAAATAACACAAACTCAAAACTAATTGCTTAAATAACATTTTTTTTACCCAATCAGCTTTTAAATGCCCAGTCAGCTTGTCCAGTCAGCTTCTTCTTCTTTCCTCTCCTTCTTCTTCTCACCCACCGCCGCCCACCACCGCCCACCGCCGCCGCCGCCACCAACAAACTCTCATCTTCTTCTTCTTCCTTCTTCTTATCCTCCTTCTCTCCCACTATCTTCAAGCGCGTGCGCCCCACCCTCACCTCCACAGTCCACTCACCATAGCTAATTTATGGAAAGAAAAAAAAGAGAAGAAAAAGAAAAGCAATCCCTTTACCGTTCATGGACCCAAATTCCTTCTTCTTCCTCTTCTTCTTCTCCTTCTTCTTATCCTCCTTCTCCTCCTCCTTCCTCTTCCTAATACTATTTCTTGGGCAAAATTTTTTCTTTGGGCAAAATCCTTCCCCCTTTCACCATTTCTCCACGCCGCCACTTCCAACATCATTCCGGCTCCGGAGAAGAAGAGGAGAAAGAAGAAGAGGGAGAGGAGGAAGAGAAGAGAAGAAGAAGAAGAAGAAGAAGAAGGAAGGGGAAAAAGAAAAGAAGGAAGAAGATGAGACATGGGTTTGAAGAGAAGAAGAAGAAGAAGGAAGGAGAGAAGGAGGAGGAAGAGAGGAAGAAAGAAGAGAGAAGAAGAAGAAGATGAGTCGTTGGCGACGGCGGCGGGGGGGGGTGGGGGGCGGCGGAGGTGGGTGGGCGGGGGGAGGAGAAGAAGAGAAGGAGAAGAGGAGAGATGAAGAAGAAGAGGAAGAAGGAAGAACAAGAAAGGAGAAGAAGAAGGAAGAACAAGAAGGAGAAGAAGAAGGAAGAAGAAGGAGAAGAAGATGGAAGAAGATGAGAGTGATGAAGATGATGAAGAAGGAGGAGGAGGAGGAGGAGGAGGAGGAGGAGAAGAAGGAGGAGAGGAGGAAGGAGAAGAAGAAGGAGAAGAAGGAAGAGGAAGAAGAAGAAGAAGATGAGAGTTTGGTGGGTGCGGCGCGCGGCGGTGGGCGGCGGTGGGCGGTGGTGGGCGGCGGTGGGTGAGAAGAAGAAAGAGAGGAAGGAAGAAGAAGCTGACTGGGCAAGCTGACTGGGCATTTAAAAGCTGATTGGACAAAAAAAATATTATTTAGGTAATTAGTTTTGAGTTTGTGTTATTTTGGTAATTAGTTTGCCAAAATGTGTTATTTTGGCAAAAAACTCTAAAGGACATAGATTAATCCAGAAAGGGTGAAACTTAGAAGTAGAAGTTGCAATATAGAGGCAGACAATACAAATATGGGCATGTTAATTACAGGACAGTTTTTACTAAACACAAAACACTTTTTAAAATTTTAAGTGGTGAAAAGAAAAAACAATAATATCATTATCTATTTCTACCATCATAATATTTTTACCTACTATTTTCTTCACTGTACATAGAATCGCCTGGGAGAGGCGATCTAAACTGATAAGATCGCCAGGACCAAGCGATTTTATCTCATAAAATTGCCACTTAGAGGCGATTCTATATGGAATAATCGCCTCCCCGGATCGATTAAATAGGAATACATGGGCGTCCTGTGGCGATTCTTTCCTTTTAATTCGCCCGGTCGGAACGATCCTTTCATATTTATTCACTCGGACGGGGCGATTATTTCCCTTTAATTCGCCTGTATAGGGTGATTCTCTCAGTTTAAATCACCTCATTCGGGCGATTTAAACTGATAGAATCGCCCCGTCCGGGCGATTCTTTTCTAAAGCTGTTTTCTACCCTAGTGGAAGCGATTCTTCCAAAAAGAATCGCCATAGGGAGGCAATTCTTCCATGTCTGGCGATTCTTTTAGGAAGAATCGCTTCGTCCAAGCGAGTTTCTTCACAGTTCACCGGAAAACCGTTTTTCTGGAGAACTAATACATAATTTGACATAAAATTTGCACAATCCAACCGGAAAACCCACGAAACATCCAAAAACATTGATAAACACATTACCCATACAATTTATTAGGACCAAAAAAGCTAAAAATCATTGCAATTTCAAGTTTTCTTGTAAAAACCAAAAAACGACTAAACGATCGGAATGGAAATGGAACGGAGATGGAGATGCGCGGATGGAGATGGAACCGCCGCGAGAGATGGAATGGCTAGACTGGAATGGAGCGACTGAAGCTGGAGTGGAGCGATGGAGGGATTCAAATCTGCAGTAAAATCTCCAAATTTACTGCAGAAGGAAGTAGAAAGTGGATGGGCAAAAAAGTAATTTCAAGTCTAAATTTTTTTAAAAATGTCCTCTATTTAGTAAAATGTGTCATTCAATTAACAATTTCGTAAAAATATTATGTCTTATCAGGTCAAATTCATGATAGCACATAAACGATTTTGAGAAGTCCAAACACTAAAATTTAAACATCTGCAACAAATAAGGTAAAAAGAGAACTAGAAAAAGAGAGCACAAGCATTTCATCTAACAGTCGAAAGCCCAAACAATTCAGCTACTAATAACTAAGCCAAAAGAATGGAAACCAAAACAAGAAAAGAATCAAGCAAACAAGTAGTATACAAAATCCGTTAATTTTGATCCAACTACTAATGACCCACAAATAGTAAAAATTTAAAATTTAGGCAATTTGCAACCACAACAAGAAGAAATAGCAAATCATATGACAAGAAGTAAAAAATATCTTTCATCCACAACAAATGCTTTAAAATTCAAACATACTAAATCCAAACTAAACACACTAATTAGACAATTGCCTTATTGTTAAAATTACATATAAACTTAGGAATTTATGACGGCGAAGTGCTCGACGTCCAAGAAGGGGTCAACGGTGGAGAAGAGCTCGATGGTGGAGCTAAGATGGGATTGGCGACAGCGGAGGACTCAACGGTGGCGATGGGATCGGCGATGGAGAACTCAACGGTAGTGATAGGAATGGCAGTATGGGAGGGTTCATTGGTGGCGATAGGATCGACGGTGGGGGAGAGTTCATTAGGAAATGGCTTAGCAATAAAGAAGGGCTTTGTGGCGGCGAAGGGCTTAACGGCAACGGAGGCCTCGGCAATGGAGAGATCAACGGCGGAGGAGGGGTAGGTTGTGGTGGGCTCAATGGCAGGGGAGGGCTAGGTGGTGGCAGGGGAGGGCTAGGTGGTGGCAGGGGAGGGCTAGGCGGTGGTGGGCTCAACGGCATGGGAGGGCTAGGCGGTGGGGAAAGGGTCAACAGAGGGGAAAGGGTTAGCGGTGGGGAAAGGTGGGAGGCCATGATGGGTTTGGGGGGGGGGAATTGGGAATGTGTTAGGATTCAATTCGGTTTTGTTGAGGGGGCGCTTGGTTGGGGATAATAGAAGAGGGCAATGTGAATCACTAAGAAATGAATCCGATTAATGATGCTTTGTTGGGGCTTGGGGGTAATGTAAAGCAATATTTCTCAATTACTCCTTTACTTCTAATACCTAACCCCTATGGTATTCGCGAATTCGAAATTCTATTGAGGAGGTAGTCAACAGTATTTTTTTTATACCAAAAAAGCTATTACTTCTGTGACACTTTCTCTCTCTACCTCTATCATCCCACTTTTTATCTCGACATTTATCTTCTTATTTTCTCCCTCTCTCTCTCTATCAATTTTTCCATTTTCTCTCTCCACCTATATTATCTCATTTGCTCTTTCTACTCGATTATTTTCCCTTCGCTTTCTATTTCTCTCATTCACTCTTATATTTTTTACTTTCTCTCTCTAATTTTAATCTCTCTATATTCCATTTTTTCTATAATATTATCCTACCTTTATTATCTCACATTCTCTCTTTACCTCTAGCATTTTATTTTCTCTTTTTAACTTTATTACTTCACTTTCATTCTCTACATTCCCCCCCCTCTCTCTCTCTTTGCTATCTCACTCTCTCGATATATCTCCGTTTACTTTCTCTCTCTTACTTTATCCTTTAATTTTCTCTCTACATATGTCTTTTTTTTTTCCCCTCTCTAATGCTATCCTTTAATTTTTTATTCTTCTCTCTACATCTCTTATTTTATTTGATTTCTCTACCTTTATCCTTTAATTTTTTCTCTTTTTCTTTATATATCTCTCTCTACCTTTATTATCTCCTTTTCTCCCTCTACCTTTTTATTTTTATTTTTTTTTAAGGCAAAAGTGATGCACTTTTTATGTATATCAAAAGCATTAAGCACCATCTCCCTAAAAGCAAAACTTTCCACCACCTACCTTATTTTTCATATCTCTTTATCTTTCATCTCACAATCTCTCTCTACCTTTTTCTTATTTTCTCTCTCTTTACCTTTTTTACATCTCTTCATTTACTCCCTTTATACATTTATCCTTAAAATTTTTTTTTCCCTCTACCTTTTTTTCCTCTTTTTCTCTCTTACCTATTATTTTCACTTTTCTTTATCTCTTATCTCACACACTCTTCCTACATCTATCATTTTACTTTCTCTTTTTATTTTATCAATTAATTTTCTCTCTCTACCTTATCGTATCACCTTCTCTCTATTCCCTATTAATTTTACTTATCTATATTATCTTACTTTATCTCTTCACATCTATCCTTTTACCCTCTCTCTACCTTTATCATTTTATTTTTTTTTCTCTACTTCGCACTTTACATTTATTTCACTTATTTTGTTCTACTTTATCTCTATCTTTTTATAACATATTTGATTATTTTCTTCATATAGTGAGTAAAACTAGAATGAGTAATGATAGTCTTAGCAACAAATCATGAATTTTAACTGCTTATTATTGTTGAAGTTGAGTTAAACAAAGAATTATCAATCATAATGATACCCATTACATAATTTCAACCAAGCACAATTGACTCCTCAATCACCTCAATTATCATTAACCCTTCAATCATTCACATGCCATTCCCATTAAGGAATTTGTACCAACCGACCGAAAAATAAATTTTGGTGAAATCCGGTACAAATTAACTTGACCTGTCGTTGAACTTTAAATCAAAGTCAAACTCTTAATTTTAGAAATATTTATAATTAAATATAATATTTTCATGCATTATAATAATTAAAATATTGTTCGTATATCCCGATGTGGCATGTAACCACTGAAGCTAGTGGCTATATAAATGAGGATAACTGTGAATAACGTTTAGAGAAAACTATCTGTCAGAATGATACTGACAAGGCCTTTGTCAGACAACCTATCAAATGTTGCCACATCATACTTTTTAAAATAATTTATTAATTGTTATTATACCAATCTAAAACACTTGCCATAATTTACCTATATTAACATTATTTGCTTAATCGTATTCTTCCTATCTCTCTTTCCCACGCTCACTCAAACAGAAGAGTATCGGCTAGTGATGGCTGTGAAACAGCACAGCCGGAGCTAATAATTTCGAGGCATGGGTTTATTTGATCTCGCCAGGCTTTAATTCAAAATTTTGTTCCTGATCGCTAATCAGCTGCTTCTTATCGCTTTCTCGCTGGTTTGGCTTACTTTAATTTCCTCCCATTCTCAAAAGCCCTCTTGTTCATCTTTTAGTCCAATTTTCTTTTATCCCATAAAATAGGATCATAGAAAACTAAGTTGTCACATTCTGGAACCGCTGTTGTCCCCGTCCCTGTTTCTTAAAGAATTTGGATGCTGAATAATTATGCCTTTGTTACAGTTAGTTTCGCTGTAATTTGAAATTTTGGGGCTAGGATTCTGTTCTGTTATAGCATCCGTTAGCCGAATCTGGGTAAAAAAGAAGTTAGAAGGTGAAGTTAATTATTAAGAATTAAGAGATATAACTGAATTTTGGTACTGGCAAAAAACTAGAATCGAAAACTTACATGAACCACAAGAAAAAAGAAAAGAGACGAAAGAGAATAACCGTATCAAAAAAGAAAAGAAAATAGAGCAATATGAATTTTATACACGGTTTGAATATTTTTTTTTGTTTTTTCTGGATATTTTCCGGACTAACCCTTTTCAGCATGAACTCAGAGGAGAAGCATCTCTTATTCGATCATCTTCTCTGAAGGAAGGGAGGACTTTTTCAATTTTATCCATTTTGCTTTCTGCGAGGAATTAGGACATGTTGTTGCTATCTCTCTCTTGCAGGGTTGCGAACTTAGAAAATTTTACACTGCTGTGGACAACAGTTAGTCGAAAGAGAAAAAAAAAAAAAAAAAGGCTAGGGAGAAAAGTGAGCTGAATAAATATGGAGTTTTGGATATTTCAAAATTGGTCTCTCGTCTCTGTTTGCTTACCTGATATACATGTTCTATTGCCGTTAACAGTTTAACCAATTAAGAATTGGAGGAAACAAAAGAGATGTCAGATATTAAATATAATTCAAATTAATTTGGGTGCGGTATTACTGATGCCCAATTTTTTATTTATTTTATTTTTTCCTCTAAAAGCAATAGACTCAAGATGTAGTTGTAGGAACCAGGAGGGAAAAAGAAAGATAGCTGGAGTAAGGAAAGAAAAGTAAAAAAATTCCACGGGAGTGGAAAAACAAAAGGAAAAGGTGTAAAAATTTCAGGTAGGTGTTGCGAAAAATTGGCGGATGCTCGTCTCTTCGACCAGCAACCAAGTCTTGTTGAGTGGGAGAGAGAGAGAGAGAGAGAGAGAGAGAGAGAGAGAGAGAGAGAGAGAGAGGAAGGAGACGATTAGGATTAAGCAAATAATGTTAATATAGGTAAATTATGGCAAGTGTTTTAGATTGGTATAATAACAATTAATAAATTATTTAAAAAGTGTGATATGATAACATTTGATAAGTTGCCTGACAAAGGCATTGTCAGGATCATCTTGACAGATTCTCTAACAATATTTAACACTTTGCCCATTGATATTTTTTTTAAAGATTTTAATTTAACTTTTAGAAATTAAATACTCCCTCCATTCCACTCAAAGAGTTTACTTTAAAATGTGTACAACGTAAGTTGTGAGGTACAATACTGAAAATAAGTAATTTACTACCATATTTTCTACTTATATGCTTACTTTAGAAGTAATGGTTAATTGTGAATCAAACATTGTTATATTAGTAAGAGCATATAATGTAAATAAATTCAAAATGGACTATTTAAATATGACAAGGTTTTTTTTTTTAATTTTTAAAAGTGTATTTTTTGAGTGGGACGGAAGAAGTAACTAAATAGGAAGTCTAGAATGATATTGGCGTTAGCCTTTCAGAAGATACCGATTCAACTACTGTGAAAGATGTTTGGCATATTGCAAATCGTCAAATAAAAATGCCCTGCTTCAAAAATAAATAAAAAGCCAAATAGGCCAAATTAATCATAGAAAACGGTAGAACATATCTTTCTAATTAAAAATTCACCCAAAATAAGGAGTACTGTGGTAAAAAAAAAAAAAAGGAACTTTGATTAAATTGTTATTTTTATTTTTTATTTCAACTTTGATTAATTAATCATCACCATTCACGCACCCAACCAAAACCCACATATAAATTTGATAAAATAGGTTAGTGTCATTGCCAAAGTAATTTTTTTTATTCCAAAGGCAATGAAGATTTAAGGGATTTGAGAAAGAAAGCAAGGGGAGGAGGAAAATTTTAGAGCCTCGCGGTAGGAACGTGGTTCATGTAAACTTTCGGTAGTGGGTGACACTCACATTTCACATGATACACTTTCCTGTTACACGTCATGTTTTAATAACTTATCGTAGATATTATTTTTTATATTAATTTTTATACCAATGATATTCTACGTAATTTAATATAAATTTTTTAGCATTTATCTTCTATTTTAACATAATTTTATATTATTTTTTAATCTCAATAAATTAAAATAAATATACCCTATACCAAAATGGGTGAACCCTGAGTCAAAAAATTTATTATAATACAAAATAATTATTAAGATGCGTAGCATGAAAGTATACAGAGGATCTTGAGCCAGAAAAAATAGAGAATTTTCTCCCTTATTGTTGGTAGGGGTAATTTTGTCATTTACTTAAAAAAATTTCTTTGGCAATAGCAAAAAAGAATGGAAAAAATGCAAAAGTGGTCCACAATCTTTACCCCTGTTGCAAATGTAGTCCACAATCTTTAGTAAGTAGCAAATGTAGTCCACAATGTATCCATTTTGTTGCAATTTTAGTCCAAAAATGGAAAATTGACATTGACTAACGGTCAACGGGTTTGACCGTCAGTCAAACCCGGGTTTGACCATCTAAAACCACCACCCCACCCCTTCCTTCCAAAACCATTTCTCCACATCAGCACCACAATTCGCCACGTCACCCGCCCCGCCACGTCACCTTCTGCTGAAAATGAAGGAGAGGCTAAAAACTTCAAAATTTGCTCCAGTGGGGTTTCAAACCTGTGACCTTTCCTCTGCGCGCGCGAGAGACAACCACTAAGCTACAGTCGTTTGTTTGTCTTTAGTTGCTGTTCCATTTAGTCATATAGAATCACACTTTTCTTTCATACTTTATACACAAGGCCGTATTAAGATTTTCAAATTCCTTTCCATGCCGTCAAATTAATTAACTTATTTAATTAAAATTACTATTCTAACATTATTAAATAATGTCAAACATATAATTACCTCTAATATATATTTTTAACTCTTTCAAAAATCTCATACGAATTAATTCAACATCAACTATAATATATTTTTAACTCTTCCCCTTCCATTTTTGGATGTTGAATTAATTCGTATGAGATTTTTGAAAGAGTTAAAAATATATATTAGAGGTAATTATATGTTTGACATTATTTAATAATGTTAGAATAGTAATTTTAATTAAATAAGTTAATTAATTTGACGGCATGGAAAGGAATTTGAAAGTCTTAATACGGCCTTGTGTATAAAGTATGAAAGAAAAGTGTGATTCTATATGACTAAATGGAACAGCAACTAAAGACAAACAAACGACTGCAGCTTAGTGGTTGTCCCTCGCGCGCGCAGAGGAAAGGTCACAGGTTCGAAACCCCACTGGAGCAAATTTTGAAGTTTTTAGCCTCTCCTTTCATTTTCAGCAGAATGTGACGTGGCGCGGGTGACGTGGCGAATTGTGGTGCTGATGTGGAGAAATGGTTTTGGAAGGAAGGGTGGGGTGGTTTTAGATGGTCAAACCCGGGTTTGACTGACGGTCAAACCCGTTGACCGTTAGTCAAGGTCAATTTTCCGTTTTTGGACTAAAATTGCAACAAAATGGATACATTGTGGACTACATTTGCTACTTACTAAAGATTGTGGACTACATTTGCAACAGGGGTAAAGATTGTGGACCACTTTTGCATTTTTTCCAAAAAAGAATAACGTGGCAATATCAACAGCAGAAAAAAGAACCCTAACCCATGCAGAACGCCCTAAGTGTAAAAAAGAATCCTAATCGCCATCCTTAATATGATTATTATTAGGTTTCTCTTCTGCCTGCGACGGCGGCTCTTCATCGTCGACCTTCCCAGCTAAATTAGTTCCCTGAGTCTGAGGCGGCGGCTTCTTCTCCGAGATTTGCGTGATCCGCCGCACATTCCAAACGTCGTCGTCCCACATCACCTCTTTACCATCTCCGTACATGACGTAGAGCATGAGATCGTTGACGTCCATATTCCGTTGAATCTCCCACACCCGCCTGATCTTTTCCTCCTCATACTTCCACCGGGGCCTTTCGCCCCAGTCCATGTTTCTCATCCGCTCGATCAGTTCCCGCGACAATGCTACGTGCGAATTCTTATTGATCGTCTGTGCCGGCGCTGCAGCTGACGCCGCCGCCTGTTGTTTCTCCATGGCCTTCTCAGACGAGGACGATGCGGCCATTTTTAAAACGAATGTATAGTATGGGAGCTTTATGGTGCGATTTAAAATATGATATAATTCAGTTTCAGTGTATGGGTGAAAACGTGCATAAATATATATGGTAAGAATTAAGGGTCCCCAACCGCCCAAGGCTTGATTAAGTATCACCAATCTTTTTTTTTTTTTTTTTTTTTTTTAAAATTAAAACATATCCCTACAAATAAATTTGGGTAAATGTATTTGAGATATGGCGAAATTATCATTGATTTCCTGAGGTTTTGGTGAATTATCATTACCTTAACGTTTGTGTTAACATAATAATTAACGCTCCTAATTTGGTCAGATTACTACCAATCAAAAAAATAAATACAAACCTTAGGGGTGTTTTTGTAACATTTATGGTGACAATTATTCTTCATACTTCAGTGGACACAAACGAATGCTAACTAATCGATCATATCAAATTGATTACCCTAATATAAATAAAAGAACAGATGGAAATAGTTTCATTCACCCCAAACAAACAACGGAAGGGTTTCTTCATTTGTTTAAAAATCGGAATCGCCCTTTACAATATTTCCACATGACTTGTATAAAGATTATTGATCCCAGGACCTTTTGGTCCCCTTGCTTTTAAGCAAAGGAGGTGTACCAGCTGGGCTAAACTCAAGGTACGTACGAGGAATGAATATATAAAAAGGGGAGTGTGGAAAAAAGGGGATGGTCTACAACCAGAATATTGGAGGTTTCAAGGCAAAAATAAATAAATAAAAATCAATTTAAAATTTTTGAATACAATTGAAAATTTCAAGAGTATGGGAATTTTTTTAAAAATTTTTAAAAAAAGGCCTTTCTTATACTTATTTCTCCCCCTTGGAATTCGAGCACCCGTGATCAATTTGATTGGATAAATTTGGACATGATTGCTAGGAAGGTTGGGCTCTTGGAAAACTGAGAATTCCACAAGCTAACACCTTTTTGGGCTAATTGATCACATGAATGTAATTTTCCCAAATTTAGCAGCTTTAGGTAACTTGAGCTTTAGGTAATTTTGAGGTGAGTTATCTATGAATTAGTATGCATATATTAATTTGGTGTGGGCTTCTCTTTATGAGCTTGAAATATTGGGCTTCTTCACAAACTGGCCCATTTAATTAATTAACTCATTTGTTCCCGTTGTTGACTCGGGTTGTTCGGGGTGACCTGGGTTTTAGTTTATCATTATATTGGCTTTGAATTGATTTTGGATTTCCATATCACTACGACCTCTCTAAATCAAATTCTTTCAATATTTCAACTTTGGGTTTAAATCTCATTTTATACTTTTTCCGTCCCATTCAAAGAGTCCTGTTTATAATATTGAAGAGAGTATTTTATAATAATTTCTCATCATTTCTCATAAGCGTTTTAACATTTGTTCTATTTATTAGTCCAAAAAAAAAGTCTCGATTCGTACTACTTAACAATTAGACATTCTTCAAATTTTAAATTTACATGAAAACAATTTTTTTTAAGTTGAAGTTAAACATTGCACATCGGTTACACAAATATTGCACATCTTCTTATAAAATCCTGAACAACAATTTAATATACATTACACAAGTTTTTTTCATTGAAAATTCAATTTTGGCCCCACAATTCGCAAAATAGAAGATTTTTCCTTCCTTTTTTCAGGAGTTCTCATTGTATTAAAAGCGATGATCAGAAACATCACCATAGCTGAAGTTTTATTCTCTCTGAAACGTTAATGGTAATTGGCGGTTTTTTGGTAGCTGCAAAGTAATACCATGCTTTTGCCTCAAAGTTAATGATGATATGTGTATACTTCTCAAATCTAATGTGAGCTAGGATCTTTGACAGGAGAGGGCTCAGCGGTGGCGATGGGATCGGCGGCAACGTAGGGCTCAGCTGTGGCAATGGGATTTGTGGCAATGGGATTGGTGGCAATATTGGACTTAGAGGTGGCAATGGGAATGACGGTAGGGGAGGAATCACTGGTGGCGATAGGATCGGCCAGCGGGGAGAGCTCATCAAGAAATTGCTTAGCAATAGAGAAGGGCTTGGTGGTGGCGGAGGGCTCGGTGACGGAGAGCTCAATGGTAGAGGAGGGATAGCCAATGGCGTGCTCAATGGTAGGGGAGGACTAGGCAGTCACGGGCTCAATGATAAGGGAAGCTTAGGCGGTGGGGAAAAGAGGGACGCCATGTCACGTTGGGTCGGGAATGTATTAATTTAGGATTCAAATTCAATTCGGTTTTATTGAAAAGTAAAATTTGGTCAAATTCAATAAAAGTTAAGTTGACCCGTCATTGAATTGCAAATCAAAGTACAACTCTTAATTTTAGTACATATTTATAATTAAATGTAATATTTTCATGTATTGTAGTATATTTATAATTAAAATTATTATTACAAGGTTGAATTTTGAGTTTTCGTTCATGGCTTGTGCAAATAATGTGCTATTGTCGGGGACGCCATGATGGGTTTTGATTCGGGAGTTGGGATTGAAATTGGCCTTTTTTGGTCTCCTCTTCATGCTTTCTTTTTTCTTTCTTTTTTTTTTGTTAATTAGAGAATTGATATAGTTTATATTTCTTCAATATTACACTTAATAGGACAAAAGATATAAGAACCACACACACTTCTTTTTGCAGGAAGAACACACGCTCAATGGTTCCTCAGGCAGAACTGCTTATACGAGGGTGATGTTCGTTCTCATTGGATGCCTTTACTGCCAGGAGCCTAACGTGACCGACCTCGACCCTGGGCCCGGCTTCGCCATCTGAGGCTTTGGCATTGGCACCTCCTCAGCCACAGAGGAGTACGTATGGAATCCAAGAATCAGGGCGATATTCCTCCCTAGGCCAATTTCAATGCCATCTTTCCTCATTAATTGCATCATACAATTGAAGGTGGAATTGGGGAAGGGTTAACAAAGAGAACATTTTTTTCATTACCAAAGCTTCCAAAATGAAGCAAATGTCAATGAGGTAGGTTCTTGCTTTGAACCAAAATTCCTGACAATGTTTTCAAGTTTGGAAACATCCACAAAAGGGCTTGAGAAAAGGGTCTGGACCCAATCGATCTCTATAAGATGAGTACGTACTGATTTACCGGCAAGCCAACACATTCCATGGTTTCAAGACCAACATAAAAGTAAAGCTGCAAGGCTTAACCTTGTTCATTGCTTCTGGAATCAAATTCCCAGTTGAGACTAGAGACAGAAGACACTCATCAACTGCGAAAATGGAAAGGCAATTCGAGAATTGGGAACACGGAGTGGCCACAGGAAATTACTTAAAATACATATTGTGTGCTATTTATGGATATTCAACATTTTTTTGGATAAATTTGTCCTTAATTTAAGGTCTTTCTTAGTTGGTATATCTGATAATGATATCATTTTGGCATACCAGGTGGACTAAATGGCCGGGGGACGTAATGAGTCTTACTCCAGTATACAAAAATGTAAGATGCAGATGCCTTTAAGTAGAGTGCAATACAAAAAAAAGTTCCTATAATCCTATTACCTACAATCTGACATAAGTAATCTGAGAGTAACCAGAAAGCACTGCTTGTGAGAATGAGAAGTTCCGCTGATGGGCCGAAGCTCGATTGGGGTGGGTGGGTGGGTAGGGGGGGGGGGGGGTAAATCATCAGAGAATTACCTTTATGGTATATGTGCTGAATACGGAAAGACGAGATCATCAGCTGGTGAATACACGCAAGGTAGCCCAAATTCTACAGTGTCCTACATTTTCCTAGGACTGAATTTGCCAAGTACTAAGAGTTCGTCTCAAATACCACATGAGTAAGGTGAAGTCTCTCACAAACCTCTGTTCCCTTAAGTAGAGCCATAAATTCTGCGTAAGAATTTGAGCTAATTCCCAAGTACTAGCACTCAGCCTCTAGCACTGCCTAATGAATCTCGGACAATACCCCACAACCTGCATAACCTGGATTCCCCATTGCCGAGCCATCAATATTCACCTTAACATCCGAGGCCATCGGCAACAATCGATGATTTTCTTTCCTATATTGTCCTTTCCTAATTTCTTTTTCTTTTCCATTTGAACTCTATGTATTTTTTCATTTTCATTTTTCTTTCTCTTTCTTCTCTCATCTATCTAAATATTATCTCATTCCTCCATTCTCTTCCTTCACTTCAGCTTCATTTCTTCACTTCTCCTGTCTCTATTTTCTCTATCCCACTTTCTCTCTCCATTTGCCAAATTGATTTAGGAGCTTTCGGCTATGCATGCATAAATTAATTTTGTGTGGGCTTCTCTTTATGAGCTTCAAATATTGGGTGTGTTCACAAATTAGCCCATTTAGTTAATGGGTCCGTTTGTCCATTTATGGACAGGGAGTGATCCGGGTTGACTTTCACCACTATGTTGACTTTTGAGTTTGATTTTGAATTTTCTTATCACTCAACGTCTCTTGAATTCTTTCAATGTCTTAGGTCCTGTACGGAACCCCTTTTTGAAAGGTATTTTAGACTCCTTTTGGTGGCCCAATGTGTAAGTGTTGTTTGTCATACAATTTAGTTAATCTCATCTTAAAATGATCTTTGCAAAGTTGTATAGTTATGTTTGTAAGAGTTGGCCCAAAAACCAACATCAATCCATTGCCATTCATCCTTCAGCCTGGAAAGGTATTACTGCTTCTCCTCCATGTACCCAAATTGAAAAAAACTTAGGCAATAAAATTTTTTTTTTATCGTGAATAGTAATTATGTGGTACTATTCACAAGTACCGGAATCAATTAATTCAGATTTAGAAATAAATAATTAACTGATGTGCATAAAATTGAAATCACCATTGGGCCTAGCCCAATGTATTAAAGCAAAGAAACAGTAAAGGATAAAGAGACTAAAATAAAGCCCAGAGCCATGCTCAGATCGAAAATATCTTACAAATGTTACAACTTTAGATCAGATATGAAGGCTTAGACCGGTAATGAAGACTTAAAAGACTCGTGAAGGCTTAGGTCGGAAAGTGTTCTAAATCAACTTGTGAATCCTAGATCGGTAAACTTTATAATCCAGCTCGGTAAGATTGGTTTAGGAAAAGTATAATTCTACTCAAGAAGCCCCGGTCGGTAAAAGCTTAGAGAAGTTAGATCAGTCAACAGTGTTAAAGCTCAGGTCGGTAAGTAACTAAAACACAGGAAAGCTCAGGTCGGAAAAGAATACACCGGTCTGAGATAAAGATAATATTGTCAAAACAGTTAGACATCATGGTAGGACCACAAATTTAATATATATGCAGGAACAATGATGACAAAGGAGCCATGTTAAAGCCATTATTCCGGGAATGGCAAAAACCATCATTGCAAGAAGAATAAGTGGGAGCGTATGTCTTCATGACCCAACAGAACCATCAAAAGTAAGCTTATAAATACTCAGGCACAAGCTTCATTCAAGTAAGTTCCAATAAGCAATTTCTGGCAATTCTCACAAGCACTTCTTAAGCTATTCTCTCTCATTTACGATTTCTCTGAAAGCTCTTGTTCATTATTATTCTTCTCTTACATATTACTGACTTGATCGTCGGAGCCTATACAGGGGGGAAAGCCCCGCTCCTTCTCTTGATTAATCTTCATTTGATCAGTGGAATAGCGCAAAATCATCAAGCTTCCTCATCACTATAGAATCAAGATCACACAGATCGGTCACCAAGTGGTTTATTCTCCTACATAGTAAAAAGGCTCATCATAAAGTTGAGCCTTTCTTGCTCCTCATTTCCTGTGAGGTTTCATTCGGATTGGGCTATTGCTGTTTTCAAGAATCTATTGGGCCGCGAAGAAGCATCACTTCAACAGTGTAATTTTTGCGTCACATCAACTGGCGCCGTCTGTGGGGAACGTTTGATCAAATTATTTCATCAAATTTTCCTCGTTAAATAAATTTGTTGAAACCATGACGCAAACTCGCTCAGGAAAGGGTGCTTCTTCTTCTTCTAATGACACCACCAACGGACTCATCGTTACAACCGCCTTGGTTCCTACCGTTACAACCACCAGTTCTATTCCTTCCTCTGATCCACCAACTACTACCACCCTTGTTGAAACTCTCACCCCTGAGCAAGAACAGGAACAGGCAGAAAACGATAGGTTTTTCCGTCTATTCCCACAACTGTTTCACTTAATAAATCATGTTGCTCCAATCATCTCTACTCTTAATATAGGACTTCCCATTACAACCACCACCTCAGATATAGCTAACGTAGAACACCCCTATGGCATACAGTGGTCTCCCACTGTTCCCCCACCCAGGGCTGTATTCAACCCCGTGTCCGACCCCTCTGCTGTTTTAATATCTAGTCTCCCCCCACAATCCACCACTGTATGTCCTCCATAACCCGGGGGATTTAATTCTTCTTCTGGATTCGGACATATAGCTGGTCCACCCAACCTTTCTGTGGCACCTCCTGTTTACACCACCGTGGCCCATACCCAGGCTAATCCTACTTTTCCGGGCCCCTTTCCGGTTCCCAACGCTCAGCTTAACAATTGTTCTTTTATGTCGGGCCTACCATTTCCCACTTTAGGGCAACAAATGGGTCAATTGAATCAGCCTGGCCATGGCCTACAAATCAGTCAACTGAGTCAACCCGGTAATTACCCTGGATACCCAACTACATCTAACCCTGCACTATTTCAATATTATGGTTTAGGCAATAACCGAGCCATGCAGCCGCCCTTAGGAAACCCCCCTTACTTAACCCAAATTATTATCCTAGGCCTGGTTTAGGGAACTATTACCCCGGCATAGGAGGACACCCCTTAGTTCAGTTTGGATATCCCCAGCTCGGCCAAACCGTCCTCTCCGGATCCGGATATGCTCAGATCGGACGAACTGCCCCCACATCTCGCGTGTCTCATCCTTTTGGATGGGAGATTCAAATGGCACAATTTCTCCCGGGATACAGAGGCCTAGGTAAGGTTGACAAATATGACGGTACCACCGACCCCACGGCTCACTGGATGCAGTGCATGAGCGTCATGGATGCTGCTAACTTGTCTGACGCTAACCGATGCATGATATTCCATCTGACTCTTAAAGGCCAGGCCATAAATTGGTATTGTACTCTGCCCCAAAATTCCATTCATTCGTTAGATCAGTTTGGTGACCTGTTTTTAGCAAATTTTATGGGTAATAAGATATTGTCTAAACTAATTTCACATTTAATGAACATAACATAAAGAATGGGGGAGGGATTACAGGCTTACATAGATCGGTTTAACGTAGAATCTAGGCAATGCCATGAAAAAGATGATAGGATAATGATGGAATCATTTATTAATGGGTTACGGTCAGGACCTTTAGCTACCGAGTTGGCCATCCGACCCCCACATTCTTATTTTGAAATGATGGTTACTGCCGTTAATTTTGCTGTTGTTGAAGATGCTACAACTATAAAACAGGAAAGGGAAAGAAGTTTTTCTGATTCATACGGTAAGAGGACAGCTTCTTCCCCAATTCTTGCATCAGGAGGAAGTAAGAAATTAAACTTTGCAAATACTACTAATCCCATCCCAAAGATTGGGGTAAGTGTAAACGCTGTGTAGGTAGCCGAACCATTCTCAGTCCCCCGAGCCGACATATATGCTGCCATTCAGAATCAAGGGCTGCTGCCCCCAGCTCGACCCATGACAGGTCCCACAGATCGGCTCAATCCGGGCAGGTATTGTAATTACCATAAAAATATTGGTCACAATACTAATAACTGTCGTGATTTAGCTGCAGAAATAGCTAAATTAATTCAGGCTGGGAAACTACCTCAATACACACAAGTGGCGCCTCTACCTAAACCAGTGGCTTCGGCGACCCGTGAACGACCTAACGGATGTTACCGATGTGGGGAGACCGGTCACTTTGCCCGCGAATGTCCCCAGCCCGAGCCCCGAGCCCTGAACACTGGGGGTGGCACCGACCTGAATATAGCAGAGATTGTAAACACCATAGCAGGAGTACCGACCCAAGGCGACTCTAATCGCCAAAGGAAACAGGTATACCGACAAAGGAACACTGTTCTAGGTAAGCGTAAATCAGAAACCATGACACCAGGAATTACTTTTGATGACACAGATATATTTTTGCCTTACAATTGTGACGATCCACTAGTGATCGATTGTTACATTTCAAATTACCAAGTACGTAGGGCATTGCTAGACACGGGTAGTTCTAGCAATATAATTACAACCAAGGCACTGGCTGGTTGTCAATTACACAAGGCACAGTTAAGTCCAGTTCAGACACCACTGATTGGCTTCGGCAATCACCATGTCATACCTGTGGGACATTTGAGCATTCCGGTCACGTTACTTGAGGGGCAGCTAAAACGTACGGAAACCATAGATTTTGTGGTCATTGATGAGCCATCACCATACAATGTATACTTGGGTCGGCCTGGTTTAAATCAATTTCAGGCCATAGCTTCTACTATACACATGCTTTTAAAATTCCCCACCCTAGGTGGGGTAGCTACCATTCGTTGTGATGTTTTGCAGGCTAAGCAGTGTTACATGGCTTCCTTGAAGGAACCAATTCTAGTAGACCAAAAATCAAAGGTTCCACCTATAGTTATTCCTACCTCCGTTAACATTACCGATCTAACAGGTGGCTCGGACCTGTCCATTGAAGCAGGGGCCGAGGTAAGAATTATTCCCCTCGCGGCCGATCCAAACAAGGTAATAAAAATTGGGGCTGATTTGCCCCCTCAATTACAATATGATTTGCTTTACCTTTTGCGTGAGTTTGCGGAAGTTTTTGCTTGGGGACCGGCGGATATGCTTGGCATTTCTCGAAAT
Organism: Leptodermis oblonga; assembly: GCA_016801395.1. Classification (NCBI taxonomy): domain Eukaryota; kingdom Viridiplantae; phylum Streptophyta; class Magnoliopsida; order Gentianales; family Rubiaceae; genus Leptodermis; species Leptodermis oblonga. The sequence continues at coordinate 5,188,012 of CM028756.1, read as the reverse complement.
ATCATTGAACACAGGTTATCCATTGATCCCAATCATAGGCCGATCCGACAACGAAAGCGTAACCTCGGGGGAGAACGTAGTAGATACGTGGAAATCGAAGTAAACGCCTTATTGGAAGTACGTATCATCCGAGAAGTAGATTATCCGGAATGGTTGGCTAACCCAGTGTTAGTTCCCAAGCCGGATGGTTCATGGCGCATGTGCATAGACTTCACCGACTTAAATAAAGCATGCCCCAAAGACTGGTTCCCCTTGCCTTTGATTGACGTGTTGGTTGACGCCATAGCCGGATTCCGTTTCCTTAACTTCTTGGATGCATATAAGGGTTATCATCAGATCTTCATGGCCAAGGAAGATGAGGAAAAAACATCTTTTATCACAGACAAAGGTACTTATTGCTTCCTAATCATGCCTTTCGGTTTAAAGAATGCTGGAGCTACTTTTCAACGATTGGTAAATAAAATTTTCAAAAAACAGTTAGGTCGAAACATGGAAGCATATATAGATGATTTACTTGTAAAAAGTAAAAATGAATCTGCTTATTTATCTGATTTACGTGAAACTCTTGAAACACTAGCCCAATATAAATTAAGGTTAAATCCAAAAATATGTGTCTTTGGGGCCACTTCGGGGAAATTCTTAGGATACATAGTTTCGGAGGGAGGTATCTCGGTTAATCCTAAGAAAGTAGAAGCTGTTCTGCAAATGCACCCACCTAGGACAATTCGGGAAGTACAACAATTAACGGGTAGACTAGCAGCTTTAAATAGGTTTTTAGCCCGGTCGGCAGAACGAGCATTACCATTTTTTAACATTTTAAAGAAAACAGATAAGTTCTTGTGGACTTCGGAATGTCAAAATGCTTTTGACCAATTAAAAACATATTTAGCCTCTTTGCCATCTTTGACCATGCCTATTCATGGAGAACAATTGTACATGTATATAGCTACAACCAAATCTGTAATTAGCTCGGTTTTACTTAGAGAAGATAACCGGGTCCAGAGACCCATATATTTTGTTAGCAAAGTTTTGCAGGCAGCAAAGAAAAATTATTCCAGCCTAGAAAAGCTAGTCCTGGCTCTAGTTCACTCCACACGGCGTCTTCGGCCTTACTTCAACTCGCACGGAATCACCGTTTATACCGACGCACCCCTCAAAGCCATCTTACAAAATGCAGGAGTTTCAGGTCGACTCACCAAATGGGCCATCGAATTAGGGGAGTATGACATCACCTTTGCCCCACGCACAGCAGTCAAAGGACAGGTGTTGGCAGATTTCATAGCTGAAGGAGTACCAGAAAACCAAGAGAGCATTTCTAACCCGTCAGAAAAAACTGATCTGCTTTTAGCTATAGCAGAAGGTGACGATGCGTGGATCCTTTACGTGGATGGTGCCTCAAGCCAGTCTGGATCGGGTGCGGGGATCATCCTCACCAGTCCAGGAGGAGAAATTCACACTTACGCTCTAGGATTCTGCTTCACAGCCACAAATAATGAAGCTGAATACGAAGCCATGATAGCCGGCCTGAAGTTAGCTCGGAAATTCGGGGTCGAAAATCTAAAAATTTGTTCAGACTTCCAGCTCGTGGTTAAACAAATTTTGGGGGAGTATAATGCTAAGGATCGACAAATGGAGGAGTATTTAACATTGGTGCAACAACAACTAAAATTTTTTCAAAAATGGGCTATAGAGCAGGTCCCACGAAGCAAAAATACAAATGCCGATGCCTTGTCCAAATTGGCTTCTTCGGTTTTTTTACACCTGACTAAAACCGTTCTAGTAGAAGAAGTACATACCAGGAGTATAGCCGAACCAGCAATCTTGTCTATAAGTGAGAGTCAGGATTGGAGGTTTCCTATATGGCAATACCTACAAAATGGCACTTTACCAGATTCACGGAAGGAAGCACAACGAATACAAAAGAAGTCTGAACATTATCAGATTATTGGAGAGGACCTGTATAAAAAGGGTTTCTTAATGCCTTTACTAAAGTGTTTGGGATCGGGAGAAGCGGAGGCCATGCTGAAGGAAGTGCATGAAGGAGATTGCTGGTCTCACATTGGGGCTCGGAATTTGGCCAAGAGAATAATTGGGGCCGGATTTTATTGGCCCCGATTATTCCAAGAAGTAGTGGAGTATGTCCAACGGTGTTCCAGTTGCCAACATAATGCGACAATTCACAAGTTGCCGGCCTCCAGCTTTACTGGGATAATTGCCCCATGGCCTTTCGTAGAGTGGGGGATAGATCTCATGGGTCCATTTCTTAAGGTCGGTTCATGCCATTATCTTGTTGTGGCCATAGATTATTTCACAAAGTGGGTGGAAGCCGAGGCACTGACAAATATTACCGAGCGCACCATAGCTCGGTTTCTGTGGAGGCAAGTCATCTGTCATTTCGGTGTGCCCAGATCGGTTATTTCGGACAATGGGACTCAGTTCGAATCTAAGGAGTTCACAGCCTTGTGTTCAAAACTTGGTATCACCCAACGTTTCGCATCGGTAGCACATCCTCCAGCAAATGGACAAGTAGAACTCACAAACAGAACTTTGTTGCACGGGCTGAAATCCAGACTAGAAGATAAAGGTAAAAATTGGGTAGAACAGCTGCCCCATGTGCTCTGGTGTCACCGGACTACGCCCAAATCGGCCACAGGGAAGACCCCTTTCGAGTTGGCCTTCGGGGTCAATGCTGTCATCCCCCCAGAAATACAAAGTGGAGCCCCGTAAGTTATGCACTTCGAAAGGGATCAAAACCAGAAAAACTTGGAGCTCAGCTTGGATTTGATAGAAGAAGTTCGGGACTCAGCCTATTTACATCAACTAAATTACAAAAATTTAGTTCGGCAACACTATGATGCTCGGGTCAAACATTGAGCCTTTGTACCAGGAGACTTAGTTTTACGAAACCGATCTATCAGCAAACCACAAGAACAAGGCAAGTTATTTTCTAATTGGGAAGGACCTTATCGGGTAATCGAGGCCCGACCTACAGGAAGTTATATTTTGGAAGACTTGCAAGGACGATTGATTCCGCGAACTTGGAATGCAGCACACTTGAGAAAATATTATCAGTAAAGCAGTCAAGAGTTGAAGATGAAAAAGGCAAAATCTAAAACAACAAAAGTTAACAAAAAGGATTGTCTTTATTCAATAATCAAGCTCGGTTACAAAGACGGTCTGAATACTACAAAAAATTCTTCGAAAGGGATCAGAATCAGAAAAATTCTACAAAGTATAAGCCAAGCACATCACTGAACTGCATCTAGGCATGCTACCTACATTCCTCACACAGCTGGAAGGAAGGACAAGCCCGATCTAAGGAAAAGCCGATCTCAGGAAGAAGGAGCTTGAGAAGAGGCTTCATCTGCTATCTCCTGGGGGTCGACCACAGGATCCTCTTCGACCTTTTCTGGAATTGGAACACTGATGTCTCGACATTCTTGCTTGATTTCCTCTACTAAGTCGAAAGGATCGCGTCCCTCCGGAAAGCAAAGAAGTCCGGGCTATGGAATCTTCAGGAGCATCTTCTGCCGACCTTGAGCTTTTTAGCTCGTCCCAACACAGAGTATACCCACACTAGATTAACTCGAAAAAGTGCCGGTTCATCAACTCCAGCAGGGCCCCTTCCTTAAAAGTTTTCAGCTCGGCCTGGCGAGCTGCCTCAACCTCATCCGAGCTAATCATCCCAGCAGCTTTTTTGGTAGCCTCTTCTGCAGCTTTTGTAGCCTCTTCTGCAGTTTTCTTAGCCTCTTCGGCAGCTTTCTCCAGGTCAGCTCTTTCCTTCGCCCAGTTGGATTGTTCTTTGAGCAGGGCGGCCTCGCTTTTCTTCAGGATGTCCACGTCGGTTTCCAGACCCTGGACTTTGGTCTCCAGTTGGCTCGACTTCGAAAGCAGACCCTGGTTTTGCTTCATTAGCCCGTTCTTTTCAACCTCAAGCTCTGAATACTTGCTGCGTTCGACCCCCAGCTTAAGCTCTAAATCCTCAACAGCCTCGGACGGTTTCTTCGACCTTTCTAGCTCGTAACTTTGGGCCAAGATGTCCAAAGCTGTTGCCCTTTTTGACGTGGCAGCATAATTGTAAGCTACCTGCAAAAAATCCGATCTAGGAGTGTCATATGAGGTAATCATTATTTTCAGACAAATTGACTAAGTTTCGAAGCTCACCCTTTTTATGTGTGAAGCAAGAAAGGCTTCCTGCTGCACCATTAGCTCTATGTTCTTCCGGAGCTGGTTGCCCACCTGTACCATCTCTTCAAAAGATCTCTCAGTTTCAGCCTCCAACTCCTGGTAAGGCCTTACGTCCTCAGGCAGAGGTTCTGGTAAGTGCACTTGAAGTATGGACCGAGCCAGGGAGATCGGTCTATCCCTCTTATCTTTCAGTAGCAGGACCCTTTCTTTTGTTGAGGGATCCACGGGTCCCCAAAGGTCACCTAGCTTCGGCAGCTCGGGATCACGCGTGGAGCCCGTCAATAATTGTGGAGCTTTGGCAGCCTTAGCTGCCTGGATTTCTTCCGGGGTCAGCCTGCTCTTTTTCGCGACCCGGGTCACCAATTCCGAGCTGGGAGGATCGGCCACCTCGACCTCTTCTGTGAGATCGATCTCAGCTGATCTTTTGGAAGATCCCGAAGCTGCAGCAGGCTTGTTGGCTTTTTTTCTTCCTTCCAAACCCACCGAGGCTACCTGAAAACAAGCAATATACAAAAATCAAAATTACCGAGCTACAAAAGATGAGGAAACAACAAATAAAAAGTCCAGAGGTAGGTATTTACTTTCTCTTTCTACATCGGGGGATTGGCTCAACCCGACCGAAACAAGAAGATCCTCTGAATGAAATTTAGTCGAATATTTAACCGAGCTGGAATAAGTTTTTAGCACCTTATAGTCCGATTGAACTCTGGGGTCGGACTTGTCTCGGGTTTGTTCTACTGGTAAAATAAATTGTGACCAACGGCAGGGTAGGTTTGCTTCCTCAGCCTTCACCATAAAAAACCTAGCCCTCCATTGTTTATTAGTGTCAGGGGAGTCGGTAATAATTATAGGGCTATTCCTACGTTTCTAGAAGGTCACCCACCATTTACCATAAAGGTATTTACGGACCGTATAAAATTGAAAGAACAGGTCTACTGTAGGTCGGACCCCAGCCCCAAAACACACGTACATGAACCCTATCAGAAACCTAAGGGCATTAGGTACTAGTTGGCTCAGCCCAATATGAAGATAGTCACACATCTCGTTCAACAAGTCTCGGGTCGAAAACCTTAGCCCAAAATTTATATGATGCTCATAAACCCCGACCCAACCTTCGGAAATATTATTTATCCTCTCCTCAGGCTCGGGTAAACGAATCGGGACAGTGGGATCTATATAATGGGCTAACCTAAGTTTTGTTAAATCTGCCCTAGTCATTTCTGAGGCTATTTCTTCGGGTTTAAATTCGTGAGTGGCGGCCGAATCTACAGGAATCAATACAGATATCACTACAATCATAACCAATCCTACAAAGTACTCAATCATGACATAGATCTGAAAAGTAAATAAATTAGCAGATAAGAAAGGGATAAGAAGAACACTAACATGCAGTTGGAACTTGACGTGATGCTCCGGTACCTGAGCTTCTCTCGGAGGCCATGGCGGATGGATAAACGGGGAGAAAGATACTACGACGGAACGGCGGCAACAACGAAGCTACAACACAGACGAGATCGACGGATTGGAGAGATAACACCTTTGGATTCCGGCGAAGTATGAAGATTCCGGCAGTAGGCAGGGAAGTAAAAAATCATTTTCTTTCTTTCTCTCTTGTTCTTTCAGGAAAGCAAATAGCAAATGGTGTCAAATGCTTGTTGTTCTCATGGTTTTATAGCGGAGCCTCGAGGAGATCGAAAAGACGTGGGCAGACCAAAAGCTATAGCCATTAATGATGCCTAGAAAACCTAAATGGCCTTGGAAGTTGTATCGGTTGCTATAATAAACGTGAAGGCATGTCTAGATAAGTCCGTCTCTTCGAAATCCCGACCTAGGGTAACGCAAAGGTACGCCTTTATGGTTGCATTTATTTGTCCAAAAACTGTTCAAATTCTTTAGATCGGTACTACAATTATTATCTATACGTCGGATGACACTATTATTCGTAGGTCGGTTTTCATTGTCATATTTCTTGTTTTTTCAGTCATTAATCTATGAATTATAGGTCGGATAAACACTGGAAAAATGCCTAAGTCACAAATTCGGCTTAGTAAAACACGGTATGTTGCTTAGCTCGGAAAATTGGCTCGGATTAATATTTAGAAATACATGATGTCCTTTACGCTAGGTCTTGGTTCGGGAAACCCAAAGAGTATTAAGTTTTAGATCGGTAAAACCTAATACTGGGGGGGCTTGTTGATGTGCATAAAATTGAAATCACCATTGGGCCTAGCCCAATGTATTAAAGCAAAGAAACAGTAAAGGATAAAGAGACTAAAATAAAGCCCAGAGCTATGCTCAGATCGAAAATATCTTACAAATATTACAACTTTAGATCAGATATGAAGGCTTAGACCGGTAATGAAGACTTAAAAGACTCGTGAAGGCTTAGGTCGGAAAGTGTTCTAAATCAACTTGTGAATCCTAGATCGGTAAACTTTATAATCCAGCTCGGTAAGATTGGTTTAGGAAAAGTATAATTCTACTCAAGAAGCCCAGGTCGGTAAAAGCTTAGAGAAGTTAGATCAGTCGACAGTGTTAAAGCTCAGGTCGGTAAGTAACTAAAACACAGGAAAGCTCAGGTCGAAAAAGAGTAAACCGGCCTGAGATAAAGATAATATTGTCAAAACAGTTAGACATCATGGTAGGACCACAAATTTAATATATATGCAGGAACAATGATGACAAAGGAGCCATGTTAAAGCCATTATTCCGGGAACGGCAAAAACCATCATTGCAAGAAGAATAAGTGGGAGCGTATGTCTTCATGACCCAACGGAACCATCAAAAGTAAGCTTATAAATACTCAGGCACAAGCTTCATTCAAGTAAGTTCCAATAAGCAATTTCTGGCAATTCTCACAAGCACTTCTTAAGCTATTCTCTCTCATTTACGATTTCTCTGAAAGCTCTTGTTCATTATTATTCTTCTCTTACATATTACTGACTTGATCGTCGGAGCCTATACAGGGGGGAAAGCCCCGCTCCTTCTCTTGATTAATCTTCATTTGATCAGTGGAATAGCGCAAAATCATCAAGCTTCCTCATCACTATAGAATCAAGATCACCCAGATCGGTCACCAAGTGATTTATTCTCCTACATAGTAAAAAGCCTCATCATAAAGTTGAGCCTTTCTTGCTCCTCATTTCCTGTGAGGTTTCATTCGGATTGGGCTATTGCTGTTTTCAAGAATCTATTGGGCCGCGAAGAAGCATCACTTCAACAGTGTAATTTTTGCGTCACATCATTAACCTAGAAGGAAAAAAAATCTCAAGTTCATGTAATCACAAATTATGTTAGTAATGTAAAAATAACTTTGATGTGGTTAAAAAAAAAAAAAAAAAGTGAACAGTAATTTTGTGATACTATTCACGAGTATTGGTATTAATCAATTCAGGTTAAGAAATAAATAATGACATAGAAGGAAAATAATTTCAAGTTCGTATCATCACCAATGACCTTGTGTAATTTAAAAGAATACTTGATGTGTTTTAAATTTGATTTTTTTTTTAAAAAAGAAAAAATTCTTGAACAGTAATTATGTTGTACTATTCACAAATATCGGCATTAATTAATTTAGGTTTAGAAATAAATAATGAGCCTAGAAGTGAAAAATCTCAACTTCGTATAATCACCAATGATGTTAGAAATTTAAAAGTATCTTAGATACGTCAAAAAAAAAAAAATGTGAACAGTAATTATGTGATACTGTTCACTAGTATCATAATCAATTAATTCAGGTTTAAAAATAAATGATTAACCTAGAAAGAAAAAATCTCAAGTTCATGTAATCACCAATGGTGTTAACAAAGTAAAAGTAACTTTGATGTGGTAAAAAAAAAAAAAATTCTCGTGAACAGTAATTATGTGGTACTATTAATGAGTATTGGTATTAATCAATTCATGTAAAGAAAAAGATCATGAACACATAAGGAAAAAATCTCAAGTTTGCATCATCTCCAATGATGTTAGTAATTTAAAAGTATATTTTATGTGTTTTTTTTTTTAAAAATTTAATAAAAATTAAAAAACTCGTAAACTATAATTATGTTGTACTATCCACTAGTAACAACAATAATTTGATAGAAAAGGTAATTCATGAAGAGGAAATGAAAATTTTGCAATGCCTATAATATCTTGAAACATATTTTAAAACACATTCCAAAATACATTTTAAGATGAGCTTCCAAACAATATCTCAAAGCAACTTTTAAAACACATTTCAAAATACCTTTTAAAACACATTTCAAAAGGTGATACCATACAGGGCCTAGTCACTGACTCACTATACATCATCTTTTACTAGAATTGGGGATTTTGATATTAAGAATAATTAATCAATGGAAAGCAATTAAATAATGGGTAAATTACATTTACCTCCCTTGAAGTTTGTGAAAACTATCAAAACCTACTGTGGTAATACGAAATAGAACTAATAATTAAAAGAAAAAGTAAGATGAAAGAAAGACTAAAGATAGAGAAAATGGAGGAGAAAGAAAGTCAATGAGAGAATAAAATGGAGATAAAATAAGATAAAAGAGAATGTAAGATAAGAAAAATAAGGGAGGAATGAGGAAAAAAAAAAGAGAGATAATTTGAGTCTCTTATTTGAGTTAACTTTCTAACCTAGCTAATTCCAAACCACTTAATCATGTAACAATTTGGGTGCAATAATTAGTTTGACCTCCAAATAAGTTAGCCCGTTTAACTTATATGATTTGGTTTGATCGACTTATTTGGTTGACCCGTTTAATGAACTCTCATAGGTTAGATACAATATCTTTCAAGTATTTGGTGAATGGTCGGATTAATGGCCAATAGCTACATAAACATCCTATTCCGTGATGTCGTTTAATTTGAAGCATAATTTTGAGGAGAACAAAAACGCACTTTCGTGGAACTTTGCACAAAAAAAAAAAAAAGTCAGAAATTAGTAAACCAAAGAGGCTGAAAATCCTCGGTCAATATTCTCATAGTTATTCAAGATTCAACAGGTTGAGTTTCGAGTTTTCTCGGTCAAATGAACAAAAAATGGCAAAGTTTTCTTGGTAGATAAAAACCCCTTTGATCAATACAAACTACTATTTTCTCCCTTATAATTAATTTCTTTAATTTCCATTTGTTTTGCACGAAGAAAACTCCATCTCTTGGTCTTCGAAATATTTTAGTTGAAAGGGCTGTAATTAACCAATGGCATTTTGTTGTTCCTACTCGAACAAAATCGCAATATTAGTAGAAATAATAGCATAAAATATATTAAAGTAAAGAACAATAATTTAGAGAAAATTAATGAGGCAATAGCTGAGACGCGTAATCTCTATTCTTAGGTGATTCAAACGTGTATGTGGAAGAATCCGGTGCAAGAGATTACAATCTCTTGATAGTTTGTTATCCCAAAAGTCAACAGTCCACCACTTTTTTTTTTTTGAAAAATAAAAATTTCATTGATGGTGTTGGAAATTGTCCAACAGCGATTGACAGAAGACAATGAAGCAGTCAATACAACCACTACTATAGAATTCATCAATGGAGGAGCCCCTTTGGAGGCGGGTTTCCAAACACCAGCCTCTAAAGAGGCCAGCAAAGCTTTTGGAGGCGGGTGCAACTCCAAAGCTTTGCACCCGCCTCCAATATCATGTCTATTGGAGGCGGGTGCAACCTCCAAAACACCAAAAGGAGGCGGGTTCATTTTTGTAAATTTTTCAATAGTGTTTCGAAAATTCTCTTTGTTTTGGACTGTTGAAAGTTGAAAATAATTTTGAAAATTTGTCGAGAAATAAATTAGTAAGTAATGAAAATCACAAGTTTTAGAAGGAAATATATAAATATATACTTTCAATTTTAACTTTAAGTACATGAGTATATGTAGCCTAGTGATAAATTTAATGTGCAAGAGTCGAGTGATTCTACAGAAGCGAGTTTGATTTTTACTGAAGCCATGCACCCGCCTCCAATAACCCCCATTAAAGGAGGCAGTGCGGGTTCCTCCTATTGGAGGTGCCCGCACTGGAGGCAGGTGCACACACGTTAACCCCGCCTCCTTTTCCCCTTAGGACCGGCCTCCACTAGATAATTTTGTAGTAGTGAACTGATTACAATATATATGATCTGATGATTAACATATCTGAACCATAACAGTGTATCTAATCTACTAAACTGCAAATCTATACCTAGTATAGATCTAAACATAATAGAATTATATCGTTGAACAAATTTCGTACTGATAGTCATGGATCTGCCACTAATTGCTGATGAAAGTTTCGAGACTGCATCTTCAGCCGAGTCTTCATACACCATGGCCATAAAGGGGATCACCATATTCAGGGAGAAAATCACCACAGACGGAGAGAAAAACAACATAAACATGGATAAAATTAAAACTAAAGTAAACTAAATAAAAGATAGCAAGTTAAATACTGAATAATTATAGTAGAACTACTTCCCTCATCCTCTGATGAATGGGGGATGAGGAAAGAAGATGATGAAATTCAGGGTTTAAAGAGAGATGAGAGAGATTAGAACACTATCATAATAACAGTCTACCACATTAGTTATATACCATTCATCAGTCTACACTGTTAATCGAGGGTAACTAAATTTGCATCTTGCAATTAATATTCATAATAACATAGATTAAGGGTCTGTTCTCTTAGTATATGAATAGGAAATTTTTTAGTTAGGGAAGAATTTTGTTTTGGAGGGAATTTCTTTTGGAGATTTATGTAAGAAAGAGAAGAAAAAGTGTATTGATCATGTTTTTTTTTGAATTTATGTGAGTGAAGATTTAGAGGGAATTTTTAAATTTGAATTGTGAATTTTATAAAAATGATGTTGTTTTTTTGTGTAATATTTTTGAGAAAAAAGTAATGATTTTCCTAGTTATGTTCGAAAAAGAACGGAGCCTAACTCTTCTAAATATATGTTCAATATATGGGGTAAATTTCAGCTTAACTTCTCAATTATAAAAAGATTGGAAGTAGAATAGCCCTTCAAGCTTATATCTCCTCTTTTTTTTAGAGCAAAACCTCTCACAAAAAAAGAAAAAAAGAGTATGTTCCAAAGTAGTACTCTTTTCGTTATGTTATAAAAGTTTTAGTGCAAATAACATTAACCCCCACGTGGTTTTATAATATCATGTTACCTCCTCATGGTTTAGATTAAAGTGTCATCTTTAACGAAAAATTTCTAATTTAACGGAAAACTTAACACAAGTTGGACTCAAAAAATTTTATGAAAAAATTACCCCCTCCCCTTTGATCTAAAATTGAAAGTTTTATAGTACCCCCAGGCTCCAACCATGGGTGCATTATTTCGGCGACAAAGAAAAAATTGACGCTGCCTTGGAGAATCAAACAAACTTCGGCAAACAAACGCATTCGAGGATAAAAGCTCAGGCGAATTAAGAACTAAACAAAAGTCAAACAAGCTTTGCTGAAATTCCACGAAATCATGAAAAATTCCGCCAATTCAATAAAATTATTCCGATAGGGTAATAGGATAAATCCGGCGACAACAAAAAATTTAATGGCGAATCAAGATGGCCCTCAAATTCCGTCGAGATTTGGCTTTTCACGTATAGCTGCTAACAGAGCGGGATAAAATATTTTTTTTGTGGTCTCCGGCTCTGTTTTTTCATTTAACATAGTTTCTATTATTTTTGTAAGGGTATTTTATTTAGGTGAAAGGGATATTTTAGATATTTCATATCAAAATTGTTAACTTTAACATCGTTCATCAGTGACACTTTAATCCAAAACCGTAAGGAGGTAACATGATATTTTAAAATCATGAGGGAGTAATTGACACCGAAGATAAACCACAAGGGGTTTATGTCATTTGCCCAAAGTTTTATTTAAAAAATGTACAATTTTAAAAAAAATATATTAAGACACTACAATTAAAATAAATAATTTATCACTTCTTTTTTCCACTCATGGTGGGTTGCAATGTTGTCAAGCCCTGACCAGACACCGACCCTGCATGATTCAAAGGTTGTACAACCCGAGGGTTAACCCAGATAATGTCATTGTGATGTGATAAATATATTTAAAATAATATATATCAATAGTTCCTATATAATTAAAATTTTCATATTTTAATATTTAAAAAATTACTAAAATCCCATATTTTATAAAATTTAACAAAATTAACTTAAATATCAGACTATGTCAATTCATTACTAAAAAATAAAAATAAATAAAAGTTTCCATATAAAAATTGCCATCTTATATTTTTAATATAAAAAAATTAATGTAATAAAACACAAAGAATTTAAGTACATACAAAGTTATTCTAAATACTAGAAACTATAAAAACTAAAAAAAGTTGACCGTAGCTAACAAGGCCGGGAAGAATTTCGGGAAGAATGAAAATGTACTACTAGTATAATTGTATAGACCATTATTCAATGATTGAATAATTCGTGAAGAGGCTATAGTCGGACCCAGACAGACAATGAGCTACGTCCATTAGTATAAAAAAGGATTTAGCCACATGTTTGTAACCACACTATATAATTAATGTGTCAAGATAGTTACTCAATATGTTATTAGTATATGCAATCCCAAGAGAGGTGGTCGTTCCCTTGAAATGGTCATTCATATTCCAACATGGTCCATAAAAAAGTGTAATAATTAAAAGAAAATGCAAGATGAAAGAGAACTAAATTAAGATAGAGAAAATGAGGAGAGAAAGAAAGTCAATGAGAGAATAAAATGGAGATAAAATAAGATAAAAAGAGAATGTAAGATAAGAGAAATAATGGAGGAATGAGGAAAAAAAGAAAGAAAGAAACAAAAAAGGAGATAATTTGAGGCTCTTATTTGATTTAAGTTTCTAACCTAGCTAATTCCAAACCACTTAATCATGCATGTAACAATTTGGGTGCAATAATTACTTCGAACTTCAAATAAATCAACCCGTTTAACTTATATGGTTTGGCTTGATCGACTTATTTGGTTAACCCGTTTAATAAACTCCCATACGTGAGATACACAGTATCTTTGGTGAATGGTTGGATTAATGGCCAATAGCTATATAAACATCCTATTCCGTAATGTCGTTTAATTTGAAGCATAATTTTGAGGAGAAGAAAAACACACCTTCGTGGAATTTTGTACAAAAAAAAGCCAGAATTTAGTAAACCAAAGGGGCTGAAAATCCTCGGTCAATATTCTGATAGTTATTCAAGATTCAACAGGTTGAGTCTCGAGTTTTCTGGGTCAAATGAACAAAAATACAAGCTACTATTTTTCTCCCTTATACTGTAATTAATTTCTTTCACTTCCAGTTGTCCTGCACGAAAAGTAGTAGAAAACCCGATCTTAAAGTAAAAATAATAATTTAGAGAAAATTAGTGAGGCTTTAGCTGAGGTGCGTAATCGATCGCTATTCTTACATGATTCAAACATCTTCATGAAAAAATCGAAGTGCAAAAGATTATGATCACTTCTTAGATTGTCACCTCAAAATTCAACAATCCACCACATTAGTTGTACTCCACCATTCATCACCTTGCACTGCTAATTGTGGTAACTCAATTTACACCATATCGTCTTGTACTGATATCCATAACAGTGTAGATTAACCCTTCTAAATATATGCTCAATATATCGTGTAAATTCCACACTCAACGAGCTCTCAATTATAAAAAGATTGGAAGTAGAACAACCCTTCAAGCTTATATCTCTTCTCTTTTTAAATTAGAGCAAAACCACACAGACACACACACAAGAGTGTATGTTCCAAAGTAGTACTCTTTTCGTTATGCTAGAAAAGTCTTATTTGAAAAATGTACAACTTTTAAAATAATGTAAGATACTACATTTAAAATAAATAATTTACTACTTTTTTTCTCCACTCATGGTGGGTTACTTGTAATATTTTACGAAACATCAGATATTATATCAAATTTCACAATTAACTTAAATATCAGACTATGTCAATCCATTACTAAAAAAAAAGAATGTTTTGATAAAAAATACATGCAAGTTAAGAAACCAATGAGGTTATTTAACGTATAAAAATTGAGAGTTGATTAATTACGTGTGCTGACTAATTAATGACTATAAACAGTGAGTATAGTACACTCTGATTTGGTAATTACAATTAGGACATCCCAATTAGTAGTATAAATATATGGGCGATTGTTAGCATACACTAATTAGTACTTTAATTAATTAGTTTGATAAGTAAATAAACATCGATCGAGATGGAAGTCAATCAAGTACTTCGTATGAATGGAGGGGACGACGAAACCAGCTATGCTCAAAATTCAGCTCACGAAGTCTCTTTCTCTCTCTTTTAATTGCCTTAATTTTTATATAGTATTGTTGATTTCGAAATATATGCTTGCTCGGTTCTACTTTGAAATATTTTTTGTTCTAATAGAAGAGTCTATTTTTAAACCTTTTATTCCTCCTACCGTTATTAATATAATGCATGTGTCCACAATTAGCTCATACTTAATAAATAAGGATATAAATGGAAGAAAGAGTATCACATTAGCTATTTTAATTATTGTACTTTGACGTTCATAATAAGTTGTACATTCATCAAAATAGAGTATTCTAACAAGGCGGTTTTATTACACTTATCATAATTAATGCATGAATTCTATTTGGCTGTGCATATATATTTTAGAGGCTAATTCTGGTGAAGGTGAAGACTCTTCTTGAAGATTGCATCGAAAATCTATTTCGCAACAACGTATTATTATTATTACCTGATGATAAGTGTGCGAGAATCGGCGATTTGGGATGCTCCTCGGGGCCTAACACGCTGGAATCGGTGCTCGGAATCTTGCAAAGCATGGAAAAGACTTGCCGGAAAATTAATCTTCTGCAGCCTGCGATGGTTCAGGTTTTCCTCAACGATCTTTTCAGCAACGATTTCAACACAGTTTTTAAGTCGCTGCCTGGGTTCTACGACGATCTGGAGCGGCTGCACGGACGCGAACAGGGCTCCTGCCTCATCGCAGCCATGCCGGGCTCTTTCTACGGCCGGCTCTTCCCAAAGAATTCCATGCATTTCCTGCATTCTTCTTACAGTCTTCATTGGTTATCCCAGGTTCCTCCATCTTGTTAGAAGAGTTTATTTTCAAAAATATTTTTTTGTTATAGTAGACAATGCCACTTTCAATTTTCTTTTTTTACTTTTCCTACTGTTACTATTAAGATAATTATGTGTGATTAACAATTAACCCATATTTAAAAAGTAAAGACATGAATGAAACAAATAGTGTCAAATTAACTATTTCGGGCGTTGGGTATTGACATTTATAAAAAGTTGTACATTTATGAAATTGAACTATTCTACAAATACATGGGTAAATTAATTTACTGTTGATCCTTTATCTTATGAGTTAGTTTCATTTGAAAAATTATTCAGTGCAACATATTTATAGCTAAAAATAGTGTAGTACGTGCACCTTAAGTTAGTTGCACTTCTATCTTCACTACTATGTCTCAAGTTATACCTTCGTCCTCCGTGATACAACTGCTGAATATTATTGGATTGGTTTATTTTTTCTAAAATTTGGTTATGGTTCCTCAGTTTTTGTTTTAAGTGGTCCAATTTTTGCAGGTTCCTGATGGGCTAGTGAGCGAATCTGGTAGGCCACTGAATGAATTAGGAAGCATTTACATAGAAAAAACGAGTTCACCGAAGGTGAAGCAGGCGTATCTGGATCAATTTACGAAAGACATGACCACATTTCTGAAGAATCGCTATGAGGAGTTGGTTCCTCGTGGCCAATTGTTCCTCACCATTGTTAGCCAAAACGATGATGAAATTGAGGGCCCTCATGTTATGAACATACTTGGCAACGTACTCCATGACATGGTTCTTGAGGTACGTGTGTGTAACTATTTATCTTCAGTTCCCAAACTTAAATTTTTCATCCCACAAATGTAATCCATCATCCAAATCTTGACCAAAACCAGCCCAACACGGCAGACACCTAACGTAAATGTGCCACCAATAAAGGAAATAGGGAATTGTCTTTCCATATAATATTTCAGTACCTTTACTAGTGACCTGCTTACATCAGGTGTCTGTCATACTGTGCCAATTTTGATCAAAACTTGACGCTAATGGACTACAGTGGGAATGGAAAACTCAAATTTGGGAATTACTTAAAGAGAAACAATTTCAATTTCAAAAATGAAACTCTGAGACTATGTTTGGGTCCAACAAGAGTTATACATATACAGGGTTATGTGGAGGGGGAGAAGTTGGCCTGTTTCAATATCCCGCAGTACGCCGGTTCGGTAGAAGAAATAAGGTCCATCATTTTGGAGGAAGGTTCCTTCAAAATCCTTCAGCTTCAGACATTCAAGCTTCCTCTTGATGCCAGCTCACCTTATACTAATAATGATCATGAGAGTGATGACGATGAGTACGATGTTTCAGCTGCATACGTTGCCACATTCATCAGGGCTGTGTTCGAACCCATCCTCCTTACTCATTTCGGCAAGCCCCTCATGAACGATGTGTTCCAACGGTTCGCCACCAAAATGAAGGGGCTTCTCGCTGCCGGCAAGGGCGTAGCTAATACTGTCGTTGTTTCCCTTGCTAAGGAACACAAGAATTAATTGTTGTACATACTGTTGTTGTGTTTTCGTGTCGTGTCAACGAGAATCTTTTAGTTTCATTTTGTCTACAAGGAGAATAAAGTTTCTATATGGTTGCGTCTGTATTATCATTTGCTTATACTTATAATATATATATATACAACTGTTGCTTTCTAATAAGGAACTAGCTTGTGATGATCAATTAGGTTTGTGTCACCAAATTCATTTTCTAGCTAATAACTTAAACCATCTCCATGCACACACACCGCACACAACATGATTAAACTAGCAAAAAAAAACTTCTTGTTATGTTTTTATTTTTATTTTCTTATCATCCTGTATTCTACTGCATTGGATGGGTAGGAGAGTTCGTAAAGAGAAAGAAAGAAAGTTGGGGTGTCTTAACGTCTAATACCTCGTTTTTTATAACTTAATTTAAAGTGTAAAGTTCATGAAATACTAATTAATCGAACCAAATGGTAGGAAATGAGAATTCTAAGCTGAATGGGAATGCAGAAAGCATGCCAAAATGATGTGATAAAATTTTATGTACCAACCAAGAGAGACCTTAAAGGAAATAAATTTTAGGACTCTTTGAGGACTCTCTCCGAGGAAGTCGGATGCAATCAACTCCCCAAAGTCCACCTTTACTCCAACACCATGGAGGTTGGCTGGCCGGCGGCGGCAGGCCTCAATTTTTCTGCGGTGGTGACAAAACATCGGCTTCCGCCGCCAACCCCTCCCATCAACCTACCTCTCAAAAAACCCACCAGCCATCTCGGAGATCTGGCCCTTGTGTTCACCGACGATGAGATGGATCTGCAAGCCCCCCTCCAACGAGTTTTGATCGGTAAATTCTCTAGGGGGAGGACGACGATGGAGAAATTGAGGCAGGATTTTGAAAGGCACCGATCACATCGGATTGATCGATAGAAAACAAGTTCCCATCTGGTTAGAATTGGACCAAGATTATAGCAGAAGTTTCCTACATGCCGTTTGGAATTTCAGGACATACTCCATACGCATAACAAAATGGACACCAGATTTCGATCCTCAGGCAGAATCTTCAATCGTTCTGGTATGGGTTTCTTTGCCGGGTTTACCTTTTCAAATGAATAACGAATGGTCTCTCATGTCGATTGGAAATATGTTTGGGCGGGCCTTGAAGGCTGATTTTGCGTCGGCAACGCTCATTGGTGGCTCGGGTTTGCACAGAAGTAGATCTGTTGAAACCACTCCCAAATCGGGTATGGTTAGAGAAGCGAGGAAAAGGTTTTTGGCAATACCTTGATTTTGATAAATTGCCAAAATATTGTTTGAGATGTAAGATGGTGGGTCACTCAGATGATGGCTGTCGTAATGGGGAAGCCACAGTGCAGCAAAATCTATGGCAGCCAAAGAAGAAGGAAGTTTTGGCACAGAAGGAAGCCCCTCGTGCAGTACCGGATCAAAAATTGGGTACTGCATTGGTCCTGTTCGACAGAATGTCCCAACCAGCAGAACAGGCTGAGGATGCTGCAGTTGTTCGACAAAATGCCTCACAAATCCAGCAACAACAACCCCTCGAAGCCGGGGCACGATCAAGCGAGCTGGGCGCACAGACAGCACATGCTCAGCACCAAACAACACATGCACCAGACAGCACATGCGTAGCCATAGCCAACACATGCATAGCCAACACAACAATCGCAGCAGCCAACCGAGCAAGTGCAGCAGCCATGTGCACAGCCCATCCAACAGCCAAGCACGCTAGCCCAGGTCGTTACACAGCCATCCACGCTAGACTCAGCCCAGGCCTGCGCGCAGTCCTTGCCATATCAAGCCCAGCTCACCCACTCACCATGCTCTCCACCTGCTCGACGAAATTCACATGTGGAAAGAGATACTGAGGTCGTCTATTCAGAACTGACTCCAACGCCTACAACTCAACTGGCTACATCCCCAGTTACTTTAGCTACAGAACTCACGCCCGCCACGCCACTGTGGTCCAATGTAGTCCGAGACCCGCCTCAAACACATATGCCACAACAAGCACGATCTGAACCTTAGATGTCTACTATTGCCGCGAGTTGCCTCAGCCAATGCAGACTAGTATGGAAAGAGTACATAGATCCTCTCGTTACCCAAAGTCAAGCCGATCAAGAGGATCCTGACCCCGCACAAAATGCCAACTGATAGTGAGCTCATCGACCAAACACCTGCTAAAACACGCGCTCCCACTATTCAATTGCCAGGTTATTTCCAACATGATGCCCATAGCGATCGCAGTCTAGAGAATGATGAGGGTTATAGCTCCTAGGAAACAGATGAAGAAGGTGAAGAAGAAGAGGTAATACAACCGCGAACATGTAGAATGCCAGAGTCGTTCGTTGATTACGAACTCCGAAAGCTGCACAACAAGCCCAAAATAGATTACTGTCGATTTAACAAACATGGGCACAATTTGCAAGGCCTGCGGGTCCATCTTTTATTGCTTTTATTCCTTTTCTTTTTCGGCACTTAATAAAACGGGTAAGCACTCCCATTTATTTATTTTTTTTTATAAAAAAGGAAATAAATTTATCCAAAAAGGGTGAAACTTTAAAAGTACAAGTTGGAATTTAGAGGCAAAAAACAAGAATCTCCAGTTTTATTAGGGCGAGTCCACAATATATAGCACGTATAGGATTCATTAGAGGTCCAAAAACAAAAATTATACAATCTAAAATAAATAATTAAGATAAAAGAGAGAATCAGAAAAGTTGAGCACACTACTACAAAATGGACTTTCTACGGCGGTGCTTTAACGGCGGAAAGACCAAAACCGCAATTAAAAAGAAAGTACGGACTTTCTACGGCGGTTCTATATAAAACCGCCGTAGAAAGTCACCTTTTTACGGCGGTTTTTGAAACCCGCCGTTAAAAGGGTACTTTTTACGGCGGTTTTTAAAACCCGCCGTAAAAAGGGGTACCTTTAACGGCGGTTTTTTGTAAAAAGGGGTACCTTTTACGGCGGTTTTCAAAAACCGCCGTAAAAAGGGGTACCTTTTACGGCGGTTTTTGAAACCCGCCGTTAAAAGGGGTACCTTTTACGGCGGTTTTTCAAAACCCGCCGTAAAAAGGGGTACCTTTAACGGCGGTTTTCAAAAACCGCCGTAAAAAGGGGTACTTTCTACGGCGGTTTTATTTCTAACCGCCGTAGAAAGTTCCTTTCTAGACGGTTGTATTTCTAACCGACATATAATTAATAAATATGGCGAATTTTTCTATAAAATTGATAAATAGTAAAATACATATTTATTATTAAATTTTAAAAAATTTGGGGGTTAATTTTCAAAAATAGAAATTAATAGGAATGGAGGAACGGGCGGGAATTCACAATTACGGGCTTTCTACGACGGATTTATTAAAACCGCAGTAGAAATGGACTTTCTACGGCGGTTGTAATTGAAACCGCCATTGAAAGTATAGAAACTTGATTTTTTTTGAATTTTAAGGGTTTCCCTTTGTTTCCATCTCCAACCGGCCGCAGCTAGCTTCCCCCTGTTTCCATCTCCAGCAAACCGAAGCATTCTCTCGTTGCCGACGCCCATCCTCTTTCCGTTGGTTTTTTCTCTTGTCTTCCCCCGAAGTCGTTCTTCCGGTAGCGTTGATAACAAGATCCGCCATCACCCAACTTCGGATATGGTTTCTTAATCGGCCATCACCCACCACTTGGAGTTAATCCCCCATCATAATTTCACCACAATCGGTCCTTGTTGTGGGCTTCAAATCATAAAAAAGGTAATATAGAATAGTTTCAACTTTATTTAAGCTTTACAAATTTTATTGTTACTTGATTATTGTGATTGGCCTAGGGTTTATTATTATTGTTAAATTCGGGTTTGGTGAGATGATGAATGATTAAATTCGGGTTAGTGTTCTATCGGTGATTATTATATTGTTCTTATTGTTAATGATTAAATTAATTAGAATTTGATGGATGCAAGCAAAAATTTTTGAAGTTTGGTGGTTGTTCGGTATATTAGCATGGAAGTTTTGATATATATTTTGAATAAAGTTGAAATATATATATCTATATATCAAAACCTTTCTAAGGCTGTTCCTACTAATTTTGATATATATTTTTTGAATGTAGAGAAAAAAATAAAATATTAAATTTTTTTTTACAAATTTTTTAACTTTCTACGGCGGTTATCTTCAAAACCGCCGTTGAAAGTTAACTTTCAACGGCGGTTCGCTTAGGAACCGCCGTGGAAAGTAGACTTTCAACGGCGGTTCGCTTAGGAACCGCCGTTGAAAGTTAACTTTCAACGGCGGTTCCTAAGCGAACCGCCGTTGAAAGTTCGGACTTTCTACGGCGGTTTTGAAAAAAACCGCCGTAGAAAGTCCGAACTTTCTATGGCGGTTCACAACCGCCGTAGAAAGTCCGCAAACTTTCTACGGCTGCCAGATAGATGGCGGTTCAAAAATGCCAAAAACCGCCATTAAAAGCCCTAAAAAACCGCCGTAGAAAGTCCTTTTTGTAGTAGTGGCAAAAACAGTTCATCTAACAGTCGAAAGTCCAAGCACGATATAGCAGCTACTAATAACTATGTCAAGAGAAATGAAACCAGAACAAGAAAAATCAAACAAACAAGTAACATACAAAACTTGTTATTTACCAGACCAATAATGACCTATAAACAATAAAAATTCAAAATTTGGAGCAATTTATAACCACAACAGCCAAAGATAGCAAAGCAAAAAGTGAACAAGGAAAATATCTTTCATCCACAACTAATATGCCTTGCAACGCAAACATACGAAATCCAAATTAAAGACGCTAATTAAACCATTGCACCGTTATTAGAAGTTACAGATAGGAAGTGGCTGGCTAGGCAGTGGGGAAAGGCTCGATGGGTTTGGGTAGGGAACTGGGAACGAAATTGACCTTTTGATGGATTTTTTGGGTCTCCATTTCATGCTTTCTTTTGTCCTTGTTTATGGTAGGATTTTGAATTTTCGTTATTGGCTTGTGCATATTATGTGCAAATTATGTGCTATTTATGGACTCAGCATGGTAGAACGTGAGATTCTTGTTTTCCCCCTCTAAACTCCTACTTAGGGCTGAGAATGAACACGAACGTTCACGAACAAGCTCGAACTCGGCTCGATAAAAAAGTTCACGAACATGATTTTTAGGCTCGATAATAAACGAACACGAACACGAACACGAACAAGGTGTTGAAAACTCGTTAATATTCGTGAACATGATCGATTAAAATATTAACTATATAATATAAATAAAATAAATATATACAATATTAAAATTTTAAATAACACGAATAATTGAATCTTTATATATATATTTATATATACATAGATATCAATATATGAGTTTAAATTGAATTTTAATTTTTATGTAAGTTGATATAGTATATTAAAGTAACTAAACATTACGATTTTCTATTAGTTAATACGAGATAGAACGCACACAAATGTTCACGAATAAGCTTTGCTCGGCTCGATTAATAAATAAACGAACACGAACAAGATTTTAAACTCGATAAATAAATGAACAATAAATGAACACGTCAAAGCTCGGGTCGGCTCGTTATCACTCCTCCTACTTCAATTAGGCATTCTTTAAATTTTAAATTTACATGAAAATAATTTTTTTACTTGAAGTTGAACATTGCACATCTTCTTTTAAAATACTGAACAACAATTTAATACACCCTGCACAATGTTTTTCTCTCTGAAAATTTAAGTTAGGCCCCAAAATTCCAAAAATTGAAGTTTTTCTTTGATTTTCTGGAGTTCCCATTGTATTAAAAGCTATGATCAGAAACACCACAATAGCTTCAGTTTTATTCACTGAGGCATTAATGTTAATTGGCAATATTTTGGTAGCAACAAAGTAGTACCATGGTTTTGCCTCAAGAGTCAACGCTGATATGTGTATAGTACTTCTCAAATGTGTTGTGAAGGCATTATGATCTCCGACAAGAGGGGGCTCAGCGGTGGCGATGGGATCGGCGGCAGTGGAGGGCTCAACGGTGGCAGCGGAAGACTCATAGGTGGCAATGGGAATGGAGGTATGGGAGGGATCAATGGGGGGGATAGGATCGGCGGTGAGAGAGAGATCAATAGAGAAGGCCTTGGTAGTGGTGAACGGCTCGGCATCGAAGAGCTCAATGGCAGAGGAGGGCGAGGCGGTGGCGGGCTCAATGGCAGGGGAGGGCTAGGCGGTGGCGAGCTCAATGGCAGGGGAGGGCTAGGCAGTGACGGGCTCAACAACATGGGAGGGAGATCAAATCACCTGTATCCATGTACCATATATCCTCTCACATGGAGTAAAAAAGTTAGTTCAAATTTTTTACTTCATGTGAAAAGATACCCGTGCATGGATATAGGAGATTTGGTGTGCATGGGAGGGTTAGGCGGTGGGGAAAGGGGGAACGCCATGCGGGTTTGGGTCTAGAATTAGGAATTGTGTTAATTTAGGATTCAATTTGGTTTTATTAAAAAATAAAATTTGGTCAAATCTAGTAAAAGTTAAGTTGACCCCTCGTTGAATTGTAAATCAAAATCAAAATCAAACTCTTATTAATTCTAGAACATATTTATAATTAAATGTAATATTTTATGATATATTTATAATTAAAATTCTTATGACATCATTTGGTTTTTCTATCTTATATGACCAAGGTGACTCTTTGACTCTTTCTTTTCGCAAATTCGCTATTCGGTCCAGTCTCAAAACACTGAAACATTGTACTGTATTTTAATGTTTTTCAATTTCAATATTTAAGCTTAAAGGAGTATTTTGTAATTTTTAAAACAACAATGTTAATTTTGTAATTATACTCAAATTTTATGGAGACAAATATAATTTTTAAAATATCAAGGATGATTTTATAATTACACCTAAAGGTCAATGAGATAGATATAATTCGTGCTTATAATTAAAAGGCTAGATGAGAACTACATATTGCATGCAAAAAAAAAAAAAAAAAAAAAAAAGTAACGAACAAGTGATAAACTAACTTGTGTGGGAAACTAAATTTAATGCACATTTCCCAAGTTTTTTTCTCTGAAAATTCATTTTTAATTGGTCCCAAAATTCCAAATATTTTAAATTTACGTGAATTTTTGTTTTTTTTTTACTTGGAAGTTGAACATTGCACATCGGCTACACAAATGTTGCACATCGGCTTCACAAAAATTGCAGATCATATTTCAATATACTGAACAACAATTTAATGCACATTGCACAAGTTTTTTTTTCTCTGAAAATTTGTTTTTGGCCCCAAAATGGAGTACTGGGCCCCATGATGTGATATCACTACTACAAAATAGAGTTTTAACGACTGCGGATTAACGGCGGAAAATAGAAAACCGCCGTTATAAAAGAAATACGGACTTTCTACGGCGGGTTTAAAATAAACCGCCGTAGAAAGGGACTTTCTACGGCGGTTGGAAGGTAACCGCCGTAGAAAGTCCATACTAAGTTGTCACATTCTGGAACCGCTGTTGTCCCCGTCCATGATTAACCCTTCAATCATTCACATGCCATTCCCATTAAGGAATTTATACCAACCGACCGAAAAATAAATTTTGATGAAATCCGATACAAATTAAGTTGACCCGTCGTTGAACTTTAAATCAAAGTCAAACTCTTAATTTTAGAAATATTTATAATTAAATATAATATTTTCATGTATTATAGTAATTAAAATATTGTTCATATATCCCGATGTGGCATGTAACCACTGAAGCTAGTGGATATATAAATGAGGATAACTGTGAATAACGTTTAGAGAAAACTATCTGTCAGGATGATACTGACAAGGCCTTTGTCAGACAACCTATCAAATGTTGCCACATCATACTTTTTAAATAATTTATTAATTGTTATTATACCAATCTAATACACTTGCCATAATTTACCGATATTAACATTATTTGCTTAATCATATTCTTCCTATCTCTCTTTCTCACGCTCACTGAAACAGAAGAGTATCGGCTAGTGATGGCTGTGAAACAGCACAGCCGGAGCTAATAATTTCGAGGCATGGGTTTATTTGATCTCGCCAGGCTTTAATTCAAAATTTTGTTCCTGATCGGTAATCAGCTGCTTCTTATCGCTTTCTCGCTGGTTTGGCTTACTTTAATTTCCTCCCATTCTCAAAAGCCCTCTTGTTCATCTTTTAGTCCAATTTTCTTTTATCCCATAAAATAGGATCATGGAAAACTAAGTTGTCACATTCTGGAACCGCTGTTGTCCCCGTCCCTGTTTCTTAAAGAATTTGGATGCTGAATAATTATGCCTTTGTTACAGTTAGTTTCGCTGTAATTTGAAATTTTGGGGCTATAGGATTCTGTTCTGTTATAGCATCCGTTAGCCGAATCTGGGTAAAAAAGAAGTTAGAAGATGAAGTTAATTAATTAAGAATGAAGATATATAACTGAATTTTGGTACTGGCAAAGAAACTAGAATCGAAAACTTACATGAACCACAAGGAAAAAAGAAGAGACGAAAGAGAATAACCGTGTCAAAAAAGAAAAGAAAATAGAGCAATATGAATTTTGTACATGGTTTGAATATATATATATTTTTTTGTTTTTTGTTTTTTCTGGATATTTTCTGGACTACCCTTTTCAGCATGAACTCAGAGGAGAAGCATCTCTTATTCGATCATCTTCTCTGAAGGAAGGGAGGACTTTTTCAATTTTATCCATTTTGCTTTCTGCGAGGAATTAGGACATGTGTTGTTGCTATCTCTCTCTTGCAGGGTTGCGAACTTAGAAAATTTTACACTGCTGTGGACAACAGTTAGTCGAAAGAGAAAAAAAGAAAAAAAGGGCTAGGGAGAAACGTGAGCTGAATAAATATGGAGTTTTGGATATTTCAAAATTGGTCTCTCGTCTCTGTTTGCTTACCTGATATACATGTTCTATTGCAGTTTAACAGTTTAACCAGTTAAGAATTGGAGGAAACAAAAGAGATGTCAGATATTAAATATAATTCAAATTAATTTGGGTGCGGTATTACGTACTGATGCCCAATTTTTGATTTTTTTTTTTTCCTCCAAAAGCAATAGACTCAAGATGTAGTTATAGGAACCAGGAGGGAAAAAGAAAGACAGCTGGAGTGAGGAGGAAAGAAAAGTAAAAAAATTCCACGGGAGTGGAAAAACAAAAGGAAAAGGTGTAAATATTTCAGGTAGGTGTTGAGAAAAATTGGCGGATGCTCGTCTCTTCGACCAGCAACCAAGTCTTGTTGAGTGGGAGAGAGAGAGAGAGAGAGGAAGGAGACGATTAGGATTAAGCAAATAATTTTACTATAGGTAAATTATGGCAAGTGTTTTAGATTGGTATAATAGCAATTAATAAATTATTTAAAAAGTGTGATATGGCAACATTTGATAGGTTGCCTGACAAAGGCATTGTCAGGATTATCCCTACAGATAGTTTTTTCTAACATTTAACACTTTGCCCACTGATATTTTTTTTAAATATTTTAATTTAACTTTTAGAAATTAAATACTCTCTCCATTCCACTCAAAGAGTATACTTTAAAATGTGTACAACGTAAGTTGTGAGGTACAATACTGAAAATAAGTAATTTACCATCATATTTTCTACTTATATGCTTACTTTAGAAGTAATGGTTAATTGTGAATCAAACATTATTATATTAGTAAGAGTATATAATGTAAATAAATTCAAAGTGGACTTTTTAAATATGACTAAGACTTTTTTTTAAAAGTGAACTTTTTAAATATGACAAGATTTTTTTTTAAAAAATGTACTTTTTGAGTGGGACGGAGGAAGTAACTAAATAGGAAGTCTAGAATGATATTGGCGTTAGCCTTTCAGAAGATACCGATTCAACTACTGTGAAATGTGCTTGGCATATTGCGAATCGTCAAATAAAAATGCCCTGCTTCAAAAATAAATAAAAAGCAAAATAGGCCAAATTAATCATAGAAAACGGTAGAACATATCTTTCTAATTAAAAATTCACCCAAAATAAGGAGTACTGTGGTAAAAAATAAAAAAAAGGAAATTTGATTAAATTGTTATTTTTATTTTTTATTACAACTTTGATTAATTAATCATCACCATTCACGCACCAAACCAAAACCCACATACAAATTTGATAAAATAGGTTAGTGCATGTTATTGCCAGAGTAATTTTTTTATTCCAAAGGCAATGAAGAATTAAGGGATTAGAGAAAGAAAGCAAGGGGAGGAGGAAAATTTTAGAGGCTCGCAGAAGAAATGTGGTTCATGCAAACATTCGGTAGAGGGTGATACTCACATTACACATGAGACACTTTTCTATTACACTCTATGTTTTAATAACTTATCGTAGATATTATTTTTTATATTATTTTTTATACCAATGATATTCTACGTAATTTTAATATAAATTTTTTAGTATTTACATTAATCTTCTATTTTAACATAATTTTATATTATTTTTTAATCTCAATAAATTAAAATAAATATACCTTACACCAAAATGGGTGAACCGTGAGTCAAAAAATTTATTATAATACAAAATAATTATTAAGATGTGTAACATAAAAGTATACAGAGTATCTTGAGCCAGAAAAAATAGAGAATTTTCTCCCTTATTGTTGGTAGGGGTAATTTTGTCATTTACTTAAAAAAATTTCTTTGGCAATTGCAAAAAAGAATAACGTGGCAATATCAACAGCAGAAAAAAGAACCCTAACCCATGCAGAACGCCATAAGTGTAAAAAAGAATCCTAATCGCCATCCTTAATATGATTATTATTAGGTTTCTCTTCTGCCTGTGACGGCGGCTCTTCATCGTCGACCTTCCCAGCTAAATTAGTTCCCTGAGTCTGAGGCGGCGGCTTCTTCTCCGAGATTTGCGTGATCCGCCGCACATTCCAAACGTCGTCGTCCCACATCACCTCTTTACCATCTCCGTACATGACGTAGAGCATGAGATCGTTGACGTCCATATTCCGTTGAATCTCCCACACCCGCCTGATCTTTTCCTCGTCGTACTTCCACCGGGGCCTTTCGCCCCAGTCCATGTTTCTCATCCGCTCGATCAGTTCCCGCGACAATGCTACGTGCGAATTCTTATTGATCGTCTGTGCCGGCGCTGCAGCTGACGCCGCCGCCTGTTGTTTCTCCATGGCCTTCTCAGACGAGGACGATGCGGCCATTTTTAAAACGAATGTATAGTATGGGAGCTTTATGGTGCGATTTAAAATATGATATAATTCAGTTTCAGTGTATGGGTGAAAACGTGCATAAATATATATGGTAAGAATTAAGGGTCCCCAATCGCCCAAGGCTTGATTAAGTATCACCGATCTTTTCTGTTTTGTTTTTTTTTTTTTTTTTTGAAAATTTAAACATATCCCTACAAATAAATTTGGGTAAATGTATTTGAGATATGGCGAAATTATCATTGATTTCTTGTGGTTTTGGTAAATTATCATTACCTTAACATTTGTGTTAACATAATAATTAACCCTCCTAATTTGGGCTTCTTCACAAATTGGCACATTTAATTAATTAACTCATTTGTTCCCGTTGTTGACTCGGGTTGTTCGGGGTGACCTGGGTTTTAGTTTATCATTATATTGGCTTTGAATTGATTTTGGATTCCCATATCACTACGACCTCTCTAAATGAAATTCTTTCAATATTTCAAATTTGGGTTTAAATCTCATTTTATACTCCCCCGTCCCATTCAAAGAGTTCTGTTTCAGTATTACAAACAAGACTCTTTGAATGGGACGGAGGGAGTATTTTATAATAATTTCTCATCATTTCTCATAAGCGTTTTAACAATTGTTCTATTTATTAGTCCTAAAAAAAAGTCTCGATTCGTACTACTTAACAATTAGACATTCTTCAAATTTTAAATTTACATGAAAACAATTTTTTTAAGTTGAAGTTAAACATCGCACATCGGTTACACAAATATTGCACATCTTCTTTTAAAATCCTGAACAATAATTTAATATACATTGCACAAGTTTTTTTCATTGAAAATTCAATTTTGGCCCCACAATTCCCAAAATAGAAGATTTTTCCTTCCTTTTTTCAGGAGTTCTCATTGTATTAAAAGCGATGATCCGAAACATCACCATAGCCGAAGTTTTATTCTCCCTGAAACGTTAATGGTAATTGGCGGTTTTTTGGTAGCTGCAAAGTAATACCATGCTTTTGCCTCAAAAGTTAATGATGATATGTGTATACTTCTCAAATCTAATGTGAGCTAGGATCTTTGACAGGAGAGGGCTCAGCTGTGGCAATGGGATTTGTGGCAACATTGGACTTAGAGGTGGCAATGGGAATGACGGTAGGGGGAGGAATCACTGGTGGCGATAGGATCGGCCAGCGGGGAGAGCTCATCAAGAAATTGCTTAGCAATAGAGAAGGGCTTGGTGGTGGCGGAGGGCTCGGTGACGGAGAGCTCAATGGTAGAGGAGGGATAGGCAATGGCGTGCTCAATGGTAGGGGAGGACTAGGCAGTCACGGGCTCAATGATAAGGGAAGCTTAGGCGGTGGGGAAAAGAGGGACGCCATGTCGGGAATGTGTTAATTTAGGATTCAAATTCAATTCGGTTTTATTGAAAAGTAAAATTTGGTCAAATTCAATAAAAGTTAAGTTGACCCGTCATTGAATTGCAAATCAAAGTCCAACTCTTAATTTTAGTACATATTTATAATTAAATGTAATATTTTCATGTATTGTAGTATATTTACAATTAAAATAATTATTACAAGGTTGAATTTTGAGTTTTCGTTCATGGCTTGTGCAAATAATGTGCTATTGTCGGGGACACCATGATGGGTTTTGATTCGGGAGTTGATATTGAAATTGGCCTTTTTTGGTCTCCTCTTCATGCTTTCTTTTTTCTTTCTTTTTTTTTGTTAATTAGAGAATTGATATAGTTTATATTTTGTCAATATTACACTTAATAGGACAAAAGATATAAGAACCACACACACTCCTTTTTGCAGGAAGAACACACGCTCAATGGTTCCTCAGGCAGAACTACTTATACAAGGGTGATGTTCTCATTGGATGCCTTTACTGCCAGGAGCCTAACGTGACCGACCTCGACCCTGGTGAATGGTCGGATTAATGGCCAATAGCTATATAAACATCCTATTCCGTGATGTCGTTTAATTTGAAGCATAATTTTGAGGAGAAGAAAAACACACCTTCGTGGAATTTTGAACAAAAAAAATTCAGAATTTAGTAAACCAAAGGGGCTGAAAATCCTCGGTCAATATTCTGATAGTTGAGTCTCGAGTTTTCTGGGTCAAATGAACAAAAATACAAGCTACTATTTTTCTCCCTTATACTGTAATTAATTTCTTTCACTTCCAGTTGTCCTGCACGAAAAGTAGTAGAAAACTCGATCTATTGGTCTTCGAAATATTTTAATTTAAAGGGCTATAATTAACCAATGGCATTTTGTTGTTAGTAGCTACTTGAAGGAAATCACAATATTAGCATAAATAATAGCATAAAAATCATATATATATTAAAGTAAAAATAATAATTTAGAGAAAATTAGTGAGGCTTTAGCTGAGGTGCGTAATCGCAATTCTTACATGATTCAAACATCTTCCTGAAAAAATCCAAGTGCAAAAGATTATGATCACTTCTTAGATTGTCACCTCAAAATTCAACAATCCACCACATTAGTTGTACGCCACCACTCATCACCTTGCACTGCTAATTGTGGTAACTCAATTTACACCATATCGTCTTGTGATATCCATAATAGTGCAGATTAATATATCTAAACCACAACAGTGTATCTAATCTATTAAACTGCAAATCTATACCTAGTATAGATATAAACATAGTAGAATTATATCGTTGAACAAATTTCGTACTGATAGTCATGGATCTGCCACTAATTGCTGATGAAAGTTTCAAGACTGCATCTTCAACCGAGTCTTCATACTCCATGGCCATAAAGGGGATCACCGTATTCTGGGAGAAAATCACCATAGATGGAGAGCAAAACACCATAGGCGAAGAGAGAAACTCCAGAGACGGAGAGAAAAACAACATAAACATGGATAAAATTAAAACTAAAGTAAACTAAATAAAAGATAGCAAGTTAAATACTGAATAATTATAGTAGAACTGCTTCCCTCATCCTCTGATGAATGGGGGATGAGGGAAGAAGATGATGAAATTTAGGGTTTAGAGAGAGATGAGGGAGATTAGAACACTATCATAATGACAGTCTACCACATTAGTTATATACCATTCATCAGTCTACACTGTTAATCGAGGGTAACAAAATTTGCATCTTGCAATATTCATAATAACATAGATTAACTCTTCAAAATATATGTTCAATATATGGGGTAAATTTCACACTTAACTTCTCAATTATAAAAAGATTGGAAGTAGAATAACCCTTCAAGCTTATATCTCTTCTCCTTTTTTTAGAGCAAACCTCTCACAAAAAAAGAAAAAAAGAGTATGTCCCAAAGTAGTACTCTTTTCGTTATGTTATAAAAGTTTTAGTGCAAATAACATTAACCCCCACGTGGTTTTATAATATCATGTTACCTCCTCATGGTTTAGATTAAAGTGTCATCTTTAACGAAAAATCTCTAATTTAACGGAAAACTTAACACAAGTTGGACTCATAAAATTTTATGAAAAAATTACCCCCTCCCCTTTGATCTAAAATTGAAAGTTTTACAGTACCACCAGGCTCCAACCATGGGTGCATTATTTCGGCGACAAAGAAAAAATTGACGCTGCCATGGAGAATCAAACAAACTTCGGCAAACAAACGCATTCGAGGATAAAGTTCAGGCGAATTAAGAACTAAACAAAAGTCAAAAAGCTTTGCTGAAATTCCACGAAATCATGAAAAATTCCGTCAATTCAATAAAGTTATTCCGATAGGGTAATAGGATAAATCCGGCAACAGCAAAAAATTTAATGGCGAATCAAGATGGCTCTTTTTTATTTTTATTTTTTATGTTTTCTTTAGCCTCTTGTTTTAAACCAAAGTCTCCCAATTTACTTCTCGCTGTTTCCCTCAAATTCCGTCGAGA
Source organism: Leptodermis oblonga (assembly GCA_016801395.1). Taxonomy (NCBI): domain Eukaryota; kingdom Viridiplantae; phylum Streptophyta; class Magnoliopsida; order Gentianales; family Rubiaceae; genus Leptodermis; species Leptodermis oblonga. Next base: position 5,156,189 of record CM028756.1, on the reverse strand, counting down.
TTTGGCTTTTCACGTATAGCTGCTAATAGAGCGGGATAAAATATTTTTTTGTGGTCTCCGGCTCTGTTTTTTCATTTAACATAGTTTCTATTATTTTTGTAAGGGTATTTTATTTAGGTGAAAGGAATATTTTAGATATTTCATATCAAAATTGTTAACTTTAACATCGTTCATCAGTGGCACTTTAATCCAAAACCGTAAGGAGGTAACATGATATTTTAAAATCATGAGGGAGTAAGTGACACCGAAGATAAACCACAAGGGGTTTATGTCATTTGCCCAAATTTTTATTTAAAAAATGTACAATTTAAAAAAATATATATTAAGACACTACAATTAAAATAAATAATTTATCACTTCTTTTTTCCACTCATGGTGGGTTGCAATGTTGTCAAGCCCTGACCAGACACCGACCCTGCATGATTCAAAGGTCGTACAACCCGAGGGTTAACCCAGATAATGTCATTGTGATGTGATAAATATATTTAAAATAATATATATCAATAGTTCCTATATAATTAAAATTTTCATATTTTAATATTAAAAAAAAATATTTTTACTAAAATCACATATTTTATGAAATTTAACAAAATTAACTTAAATATCAGACTATGTCAATTCGTTACTAAAAAATAAAAATAAATAAAAGTTTCCATATAAAAATTGCCATCTTATATTTTTAATATAAAAAAATTAATGTAATAAAACACAAAGAATTTAAGTACATACAAAGTTATTCTAAATACTAGAAACTAAAAAAAGTTGACCGTAGCTAACAAGGGCGGGAAGAATTTCGGGAAGAATGAAAATGTACTACTAGTATAATTGTATAGGCCATTATTCAATGATTGAATAATTCGTGAAGAAGCTATAGTCGGACTCAGACAGACAATGAGCTACGTCCATTAATAGAAAAAAGGATTTAGCCACATGCTTGTAACCACACTATATAATTAATGTGTCAAGATAGTTACTCAATATGTTATTAGTATATGCAATCCCAAGAGAGGTGGTCGTTCCCTTGAAATGGTCATTCATATTCCAACATGGTCCATAAAAAAGTGTAATAATTAAAAGAAAATGTAAGATGAAAGAGAACTAAAGATAGAGAGAATGAGGAGAAAGAAAGTCAATGAGAGAATAAAATGGAGATAAAATAAGATAAAAAGAGAATGTAAGATAAGAGAAATATTGGAGGATGAGGAAAAAAAGAAAGAAAGAAACAAAAAAGGAGATAATTTGAGGCTCTTATTTGATTTAAGTTTCTAACCTAGCTAATTCCAAACCACTTAATCATGCATGTAACAATTTGGGTGCAATAATTACTTCGAACTTCAAATAAATCAACCCGTTTAACTTATATGGTTTGGCTTGATCGACTTATTTGGTTAACCCGTTTAATAAACTCCCATACGTGAGATACACAATATCTTTGGTGAATGGTTGGATTAATGGCCAATAGCTATATAAACATCCTATTCCGTAATGTCGTTTAATTTGAAGCATAATTTTGAGGAGAAGAAAAACACACCTTCGTGGAATTTTGTACAAAAAAAAGCCAGAATTTAGTAAACCAAAGGGGCTGAAAATCCTCGGTCAATATTCTGATAGTTATTCAAGATTCAACAGGTTGAGTCTCGAGTTTTCTGGGTCAAATGAACAAAAATACAAGCTACTATTTTTCTCCCTTATACTGTAATTAATTTCTTTCACTTCCAGTTGTCCTGCACGAAAAGTAGTAGAAAACCCGATCTTAAAGTAAAAATAATAATTTAGAGAAAATTAGTGAGGCTTTAGCTGAGGTGCGTAATCGATCGCTATTCTTACATGATTCAAACATCTTCATGAAAAAATCGAAGTGCAAAAGATTATGATCACTTCTTAGATTGTCACCTCAAAATTCAACAATCCACCACATTAGTTGTACTCCACCATTCATCACCTTGCACTGCTAATTGTGGTAACTCAATTTACACCATATCGTCTTGTACTGATATCCATAACAGTGTAGATTAACCCTTCTAAATATATGCTCAATATATCGTGTAAATTCCACACTCAACGAGCTCTCAATTATAAAAAGATTGGAAGTAGAACAACCCTTCAAGCTTATATCTCTTCTCTTTTTAAATTAGAGCAAAACCACACAGACACACACACAAGAGTGTATGTTCCAAAGTAGTACTCTTTTCGTTATGCTAGAAAAGTCTTATTTGAAAAATGTACAACTTTTAAAATAATGTAAGATACTACATTTAAAATAAATAATTTACTACTTTTTTTCTCCACTCATGGTGGGTTACTTGTAATATTTTACGAAACATCAGATATTATATCAAATTTCACAATTAACTTAAATATCAGACTATGTCAATCCATTACTAAAAAAAAAGAATGTTTTGATAAAAAATACATGCAAGTTAAGAAACCAATGAGGTTATTTAACGTATAAAAATTGAGAGTTGATTAATTACGTGTGCTGACTAATTAATGACTATAAACAGTGAGTATAGTACACTCTGATTTGGTAATTACAATTAGGACATCCCAATTAGTAGTATAAATATATGGGCGATTGTTAGCATACACTAATTAGTACTTTAATTAATTAGTTTGATAAGTAAATAAACATCGATCGAGATGGAAGTCAATCAAGTACTTCGTATGAATGGAGGGGACGACGAAACCAGCTATGCTCAAAATTCAGCTCACGAAGTCTCTTTCTCTCTCTTTTAATTGCCTTAATTTTTATATAGTATTGTTGATTTCGAAATATATGCTTGCTCGGTTCTACTTTGAAATATTTTTTGTTCTAATAGAAGAGTCTATTTTTAAACCTTTTATTCCTCCTACCGTTATTAATATAATGCATGTGTCCACAATTAGCTCATACTTAATAAATAAGGATATAAATGGAAGAAAGAGTATCACATTAGCTATTTTAATTATTGTACTTTGACGTTCATAATAAGTTGTACATTCATCAAAATAGAGTATTCTAACAAGGCGGTTTTATTACACTTATCATAATTAATGCATGAATTCTATTTGGCTGTGCATATATATTTTAGAGGCTAATTCTGGTGAAGGTGAAGACTCTTCTTGAAGATTGCATCGAAAATCTATTTCGCAACAACGTATTATTATTATTACCTGATGATAAGTGTGCGAGAATCGGCGATTTGGGATGCTCCTCGGGGCCTAACACGCTGGAATCGGTGCTCGGAATCTTGCAAAGCATGGAAAAGACTTGCCGGAAAATTAATCTTCTGCAGCCTGCGATGGTTCAGGTTTTCCTCAACGATCTTTTCAGCAACGATTTCAACACAGTTTTTAAGTCGCTGCCTGGGTTCTACGACGATCTGGAGCGGCTGCACGGACGCGAACAGGGCTCCTGCCTCCTCGCAGCCATGCCGGGCTCTTTCTACGGCCGGCTCTTCCCAAAGAATTCCATGCATTTCCTGCATTCTTCTTACAGTCTTCATTGGTTATCCCAGGTTCTCCGTCTTGTTAGAAGAGTTTATTTTAGTAGACAATGCCACTTTCAATTTTCTTTTTTTACTTTTCCTACTGTTACTACAAGATAATTATGTGTGATTCACAATTAACCCATATTTAAAAAGTAAAGACATGAATGAAACAAATAGTGTCAAATTAACTATTTCGAACGTTGTGTATTGACATTTATAAAAAGTTGTACATTTATGAAATTGAACTATTCTACAAATACATGGGTAAATTAATTTACTGTTGATCCTTTATCTTATGAGTTAGTTTCATTTGAAAAATTATTCAGTGCAACATATTTATAGCTAAAAATAGTGTAGTACGTGCACCTTAAGTTAGTTGCACTTCTATCTTCACTACTATGTCTCAAGTTATACCTTCGTCCTCCGTGATACAACTGCTGAATATTATTGGATTGGTTTATTTTTTCTAAAATTTGGTTATGGTTCCTCAGTTTTTGTTTTAAGTGGTCCAATTTTTGCAGGTTCCTGATGGGCTAGTGAGCGAATCTGGTAGGCCACTGAATGAATTAGGAAGCATTTACATAGAAAAAACGAGTTCACCGAAGGTGAAGCAGGCGTATCTGGATCAATTTACGAAAGACATGACCACATTTCTGAAGAATCGCTATGAGGAGTTGGTTCCTCGTGGCCAATTGTTCCTCACCATTGTTAGCCAAAACGATGATGAAATTGAGGGCCCTCATGTTATGAACATACTTGGCAACGTACTCCATGACATGGTTCTTGAGGTACGTGTGTGTAACTATTTATCTTCAGTTCCCAAACTTAAATTTTTCATCCCACAAATGTAATCCATCATCCAAATCTTGACCAAAACCAGCCCAACACGGCAGACACCTAACGTAAATGTGCCACCAATAAAGGAAATAGGGAATTGTCTTTCCATATAATATTTCAGTACCTTTACTAGTGACCTGCTTACATCAGGTGTCTGTCATACTGTGCCAATTTTGATCAAAACTTGACGCTAATGGACTACAGTGGGAATGGAAAACTCAAATTTGGGAATTACTTAAAGAGAAACAATTTCAATTTCAAAAATGAAACTCTGAGACTATGTTTGGGTCCAACAAGAGTTATACATATACAGGGTTATGTGGAGGGGGAGAAGTTGGCCTGTTTCAATATCCCGCAGTACGCCGGTTCGGTAGAAGAAATAAGGTCCATCATTTTGGAGGAAGGTTCCTTCAAAATCCTTCAGCTTCAGACATTCAAGCTTCCTCTTGATGCCAGCTCACCTTATACTAATAATGATCATGAGAGTGATGACGATGAGTACGATGTTTCAGCTGCATACGTTGCCACATTCATCAGGGCTGTGTTCGAACCCATCCTCCTTACTCATTTCGGCAAGCCCCTCATGAACGATGTGTTCCAACGGTTCGCCACCAAAATGAAGGGGCTTCTCGCTGCCGGCAAGGGCGTCGCTAATACTGTCGTTGTTTCCCTTGCTAAGGAACACAAGAATTAATCGTTGTACGTACTGTTGTTGTGTTTTCGTGTCGTGTCAACGAGAATCTTTTAGTTTCATTTTGTCTACAAAGAGAATAAAGTTTCTATATGTTCCGTCTGTATTATCATTTGCTTATACTTATATATATATATATATATATATATATATATATACAACTGTTGCTTTCTAATAAGGAACTAGCTTGTGATGATCAATTAGGTTTGTGTCACCAAATTCATTTTCTAGCTAATAACTTAAACCATCTCCATGCACACACACCGCACACAACATGATTAAACTAGCAAAAAAAAACTTCTTGTTATGTTTTTATTTTTATTTTCTTATCATCCTGTATTCTACTGCATTGGATGGGTAGGAGAGTTCGTAAAGAGAAAGAAAGAAAGTTGGGGTGTCTTAACGTCTAATACCTCGTTTTTTATAACTTAATTTAAAGTGTAAAGTTCATGAAATACTAATTAATCGAACCAAATGGTAGGAAATGAGAATTCTAAGCTGAATGGGAATGCAGAAAGCATGCCAAAATGATGTGATAAAATTTTATGTACCAACCAAGAGAGACCTTAAAGGAAATAAATTTTAGGACTCTTTGAGGACTCTCTCCGAGGAAGTCGGATGCAATCAACTCCCCAAAGTCCACCTTTACTCCAACACCATGGAGGTTGGCTGGCCGCCGGCGGCAGGCCTCAATTTTTCTGCGGTGGTGACAAAACATCGGCTTCCGCCGCCAACCCCTCCCATCAACCTACCTCTCAAAAAACCCACCAGCCATCTCGGAGATCTGGCCCTTGTGTTCACCGACGATGAGATGGATCTGCTTGAAGCCCCCCTCCAACGAGCTTTGATTGGAAAATTCTCTCGGGGGAGGACGACGATGGAGAAATTGAGGCAGGATTTTGAAAGGCACCTATCACATCGAATTGATCGATAGAAAACAAGTTCCCATCCGGTTAGAATTGGACCAAGATTATGGCAGAAGTTTCCTACATGCCGTTTGGAATTTCGGGACATACTCCATACGCATAACAAAATGGACACCAGATTTCGATCCTCAGGCAGAATCTTCAATCATTCTGGTATGGGTTTCATTGCCAGGTTTACCTTTTCAAATGAATAACGAATGGTCTCTCGTGTCGATTGGGAATATGTTTGGGCGGGCCTTGAAGGCTGATTTTGCGTCGGCAACGCTATCCCGGCCATCGGTGGCTCGGGTTTGTACAGAAGTAGATCTGTTGAAACCACTCCCAAATCGGGTATGGTTAGCGAAGCGAGGAAAAGGTTTTCGGCAATACCTTGATTTTGATAAATTGCCAAAATATTGTTTGAGATGTAAGATGGTGGGTCACTCAGATGATGGCTGTCGTAATGGGGAAGCCACGGTGCAGCAAAAACTATGTCAGCCAAAGAAGAAGGAAGTTTTGGCACAGAAGGAAGCCCCTCGTGCAGTACCGGAGAGCCCCTCGTGCAGTACCGGATAAGAATTTGGGTACTGCATTGGTCCTGTTCGACAGAATGTCTCAACCAGCAGAACATGCCGAGGATCGATGCTGCAGTTGTTCGACAGAATGCCCCACAAACCCAGCAACAACAACCCTCGAAGCCGGGGCACGATCAAGCGAGCTGGGCGCACAGACAGCACATGCTCAGCACCAAACAACACATGCACCAGACAGCACATGCGTAGCCATAGCCAACACAACAATCGCAGCAGCCAACCCAGCAAGTGCAGCAGCCATGTGCACAGCCCATCCAGCAGCCATCCACGCTAGACTCAGCCCAGGCCTGCGCGCAGTCCTTGCCATATCAGGCCCAGCTCACCCACTCACCATGCTCTCCACCTGCTCGACGAAATTCACATGTGGAAAGACTCGACGAAATTCACATGTGGAAAGAGATACTGAGGTCGTCTATTCAGAACCGACTCCAACGCCTACAACTCAACTGGCTACATCCCCAGTTACTTTAGCTACAGAACTCACGCCCGCCACGCCACTGTGGTCCAATGTAGTCCGAGACCCGCCTCAAACACATATGCCACAACAAGTATGGAAAGAGTACATAGATCCTCTCGTTACCCAAAGTCAAGCCGATCAAGAGGATCCTCACCCCTCACAAAATGCCAATTGATAGTGAGCTCATCGACCAAACGCCTGCTAAAACACGCTCTCCCACTATTCAATTGCCAGGTTATTTCCAACATGATGCCCATAGCGATCGCAGTCTAGAGAATGATGAGGGTTATAACTCCTAGGAAACAGATGAAGAAGGTGAAGAAGAAGAGGTAATACAACCGCGAACATGTAGAATGCCAGAGTCGTTCGTTGATTACGAACTCCGAAAGCTGCACGACAAGCCCAAAATAGATTACTGTCGATTTAACAAACATGGACACAATTTGCAAGGCCTGCGGGTCCATCTTTTACTGCTTTTATTCCTTTTCTTTTTCGGCACTTAATAAAACGGGTAAGCACTCCCATTTATTTATTTTTTTTTATAAAAAAGGAAAAACATTTATCCAAAAGGGTGAAACTTTAAAAGTACAAGTTGGAATTTACAGGCAAAAAACAAGAATCTCCAGTTTTATTAGGGCGAGTCCACAATATATAGCACGGATAGGATTCATTAGAGGTCCAAAAACAAAAATTATACAATCTAAAATAAATAATTAAGATAAAAGAGAGAATCAGAAAAGTTGAGCAAAAACAGTTCATCTAACAGTCGAAAGTCCAAGCACGATATAGCAGCTACTAATAACTATGTCAAGAGAAATGAAACCAGAACAAGAAAAATCAAACAAACAAGTAACATACAAAACTTGTTATTTACCAGACCAATAATGACCTATAAACAATAAAAATTCAAAATTTGGAGCAATTTATAACCACAACAGCCAAAGATAGCAAAGCAAAAAGTGAACAAGGAAAATATCTTTCATCCACAACTAATATGCCTTGCAACGCAAACATACGAAATCCAAATTAAAGACGCTAATTAAACCATTGCACCGTTATTAGCAGTTACAGATGGGAAGTGGCTGGCTAGGCAGTGGGGAAAGGCTCGATGGGTTTGGGTAGGGAACTGGGAACGAAATTGACCTTTTGATGGATTTTTTGGGTCTCCATTTCATGCTTTCTTTTGTCCTTGTTTATGGTAGGATTTTGAATTTTCGTTATTGGCTTGTGCATATTATGTGCAAATTATGTGCTATTTATGGACTCAGCATGGTAGAACGTGAGATTCTTGTTTTCCCCCTCTAAACTCCTACTTAGGGCTGAGAATGAACACGAATGTTCACGAACAAGCTTGAGCTTGGCTCGATAAAAAAGTTTACGGACATGATTTTTAGGCTCGATAATAAACGAAGACGAACACGAACAAGGTGTTGAAAACTCGTTAATGTTCGTGAACATGATCGATTAAAATATTAACTATATAATATAAATAAAATAAATATATACAATATTAAAATTTTAAATAACACGAATAATTGAATCTTTATATATATTTATATATACATAGATATCAATATATGAGTTTAAATTGAATTTTAATTTTTATGTAAGTTGATATAGTATATTAAAGTAACTAAACATTACGATTTTCTATTAGTTAATACGAGATAGAATGCACACAAATGTTCACGAATAAGCTCTGCTCGGCTCGATTAATAAATAAACGAACACGAACAAGATTTTAAACTCGATAAATAAATGAACAATAAATGAACACGTCAAAGCTCGGCTCGGCTCGTTATCACTCCTCCTACTTCAATTAGGCATTCTTTAAATTTTAAATTTACATGAAAATAATTTTTTTACTTGAAGTTGAACATTGCACATCTTCTTTTAAAATACTGAACAACAATTTAATACACCCTGCACAATGTTTTTCTCTCTGAAAATTTAAGTTAGGCCCCAAAATTCCAAAAATTGAAGTTTTTCTTTGATTTTCTGGAGTTCCCATTGTATTAAAAGCTATGATCAGAAACACCACAATAGCTTCAGTTTTATTCACTGAGGCATTAATGTTAATTGGCAATATTTTGGTAGCAACAAAGTAGTACCATGGTTTTGCCTCAAGAGTCAACGCTGATATGTGTATAGTACTTCTCAAATGTGTTGTGAAGGCATTATGATCTCCGACAAGAGGGGGCTCAGCGGTGGCGATGGGATCGGCGGCAGCGGAGGGCTCAACGGTGGCAGCGGAAGACTCATAGGTGGCAATGGGAATGGAGGTATGGGAGGGATCAATGGTGGGGATAGGATCGGCGGTGAGAGAGAGATCATCAGGAAATGGCTTAGCAATAGAGAAGGGCTTGGTAGTGGTGAACGGCTCGGCATCGGAGAGCTCAATGGCAGAGGAGGGCTAGGCGGTGGCGGGCTCAATGGCAGGGGAGGGCTAGGCGGTGACAAGCTCAATGGCAGGGGAGGGCTAGGCAGTGACGGGCTCAACAACATCGGAGGGAGATCAAATCACCTATATCTATGTACCATATATCCTCTCACATGGAGTAAAAAAGTTAGTTCAAATTTTTTACCTCATGTGAAAAGATACCCTGTGCATGGATATAGGAGATTTGGTGTGCATGGGAGGGTTAGGCGGTGGGGAAAGGGGGAACGCCATGCGGGTTTGGGTCTAGAATTAGGAATTGTGTTAATTTAGGATTCAATTTGGTTTTATTAAAAAATAAAATTTGGTCAAATCTAGTAAAAGTTAAGTTGACCCCTCGTTGAATTGTAAATCAAAATCAAAATCAAACTCTTATTAATTCTAGAACATATTTATAATTAAATGTAATATTTTATGATATATTTATAATTAAAATTCTTATGACATCATTTGGTTTTTCTATCTTATATGACCAAGGTGACTCTTTGACTCTTTCTTTTCGCAAATTCGCTATTCGGTCCAGTCTCAAAACACTGAAACATTGTACTGTATTTTAATGTTTTTCAATTTCAATATTTAAGCTTAAAGGAGTATTTTGTAATTTTTAAAACAACAATGTTAATTTTGTAATTATACCCAAATTTTATGGAGACAAATATAATTTTTAAAATATCAAGGATGATTTTATAATTACACCTAAAGGTCAATGAGATAGATATAATTCGTGCTTATAATTAAAAGGCTAGATGAGAACTACATATTGCATGCAAAAAAAAAAAAAAAAAAAAAAAAAAGTAACGAACAAGTGATAAACTAACTTGTGTGGGAAACTAAATTAATGCACATTTCCCAATTTTTTTTCTCTGAAAATTCATTTTTAATTGGTCCCAAAATTCCAAATATTTTAAATTTACGTGAATTTTTGTTTTTTTTTTTACTTGGAAGTTGAACATTGCACATCGGCTACACAAATATTGCACATCGGCTTCACAAAAATTGCACATCATATTTCAATATACTGAACAACAATTTAATGCACATTGCACAAGTTTTTTTTTCTCTGAAAATTTGTTTTTGGCCCCAAAATAGAGTACTGGGCCCCATGATGTGATATGTGAGTCCCACATCCCATTGTGAAATGGTGGACAAGAAAGACAGGAAAAAAGTTAGCAGAAGATCTGATCTTTTTTTGGAGAGAATGAAATATATTTTCCTCTTATGACACGTTTTTGTCTTATCTAGCATGGAAGTTGCTATAAAATTCATGTACTAACTCCCGTATGTATTGGTCTAGGGAAGTAGCAAAATAGTGTCAACTTACCTCATCGATATTAGGCATCGAATGGAGGAACAAGTGGCAAAGGTCTTTCCACTATCATTGTTCTCTTGGACATCTTAAAAAACATTTGCAACTACATCGTCCATGAATTGTTGGGCTTCAATTGGTGACAACAGAGTGGATGGTTGAGGTGGTGGTTGTGACTGAGATGACGACACATCGATTGAGCTTCTTTGTGCTTCAGTTTTGTTGGACTTAGTTTGGAGTGGTTGAATATGCCTCAAATGTTTGGGAGGCATCCTGCAAGTGCAAATATTCAAACAAACAAGTAATATACACAAATCTGTTATTGACCATACCACTAATGACCTATAAACTATAGAAATTCAAAATTCAAGGCAATTTATAACCACAATAATAAGAAATAGCAAAGCGAAAGTGAGAATGGAAAAATATCTTTCATCCACAACAAATACCGTGAAATTCAAATATACTAAATCCAAATTAAAGACTCTAATTAAACAATTGCACAATTATTAAAACTTACAAATAAAATTAGGACTCTACGGTGACGAAAGGCTTGATGTGGAGAAGAGCTTGACGTCCAAGGAGGGGTCAATGGTGGAGAAGAGCTCAATGGTGGAGTTAGGATCCCCGGCAGGGAGGGCTCAGCAGTGGCGATGGATCTGTGGCTGAGAAGGGCTCAGCGATGGCGATATGATTGATGGAAGGGGAGGGCTAGGCAGTGGGGAAAGGTTGATCTTTTCATGAATTGTTTTTGGTCTCCTTTTCATGCTATTTTTGTTCTTGTTTATTGTAGATTTTTTAACTTTGTTTCATGGCTTGTGCATATTCTGTGCAAATTATGTACTATTCGTGGATTGGATATGGTAGAACTCGAGATTCTCACTTTTTACTTCTAAATTCCTACTTGTACTTCTAAATTAGTTTCAGTTTTTTTGGATAAATATTAATATGTCTTCAAGGGCTTTCTGTTATCTGTAGACTTTATATATATATATACTAGAGCAAGCAAATACAATGAACCCTCTTGTCATCTAATGCTTATAGATATATAATATTGAAATTTCTTTTCCAAAGATTGTCTGGAAGAGAATACAGGTTATATAATGTAGGCAGAAACCGGCGGCCTTCAAGTTCAACCTCCAAGTATGAGGCGTGAATCGGTGGTATATATTGAAGCCAAGCCATCATTATAAAGGAAGCAAATTAATGTCTCTCAAGTCAAGATTTTGATTTTTCTGCAATTCTATTCCATACCGTTTGAGGATCCGATTACATGAAGACCATAAACACCAACCGAAGTAAACAAATACATTAGGTGGAGCCATTTCTCCAACCACAGATGAAACTTAACTTGTATATGTCAAAGTTCCTTATCATACCATTGTCTGCTTTTATAAAATACAACTTTAATCAACGAAATCATGTCTGTAACAAAAGCCCAAATGAAAGTTACTTGCTTTAACAAAATTTTGAGGAATTTTCATCTATCTTATCCAGAAGATGCTATTGCTCCAGAAGCAGCAGATTTCCATGGAGAAGAAAATCAAAGGGGCTTGGCTTGTGGGATAATCTGATTAAATCTTGTGGGAAACGGAGACGTTAAAAATTGAACAAGGAGAGCAGGCAGAGGAGGGAGCGCAATTCTTTGTCTCTCCTACCTAAGGTTCAATCATTGTGGTAAGTAGTATGGACAAATTGCTCAGGAAGCTAAATCCTGCTCTCACAGTATCAGCAGACTTCTCAAAAACATATCTTTTATAGTAATATCTCGTCATTCTCAATAAACTTTTTTACTATTTAAAAATATATTTTATGTTTCCGATACACATTTTTGCTATTTTCAATTCAATTTTTTCATTAAAAGGTCTTTACCAAAAACATGTTTGAAAACAAATACCCAGCCTTATTACACAAATTCTATACAAGAATATAAGAATCATCAAACCATTATTGAAGGATTTTTAATATAACAATAAATAATAGTCAAAAGGATAAAATAAAAATGGCTACAAAATACATGCTTTTATCAGGATGTAGCCAAAATACTTGCTTTTATGTGTTGACATATGAAGCCTCAATAAGCTGATGGAGTAATCCAAAGCGGTGGACATATGAAGCTAAAGGATGTAACATCGAACCTTTCTATACTTCCCTGTGCAATACTATAGACTCCCATGTCCTTGCCACCACCTTCAATGCTGTCTGCTCCATAATAAGATTCAAAACAGTCGTCGGTGAAATAGATGCAGTTAGGTTTAATTCCACCTGGGGGAGCGGAGGCCGGACAGAGATGGCCGCATTGTTACCAACAAAAATTGCATCTTCATTCGGCAGACAAGCCATTTGTTTCCATTCCCGTTTCATAACATCTATTCCGTACACCCGAAAATTAGAAACACCGTAGTTATCAAAATCATCCAAATCACGACCATCCCGAGTAATTAATAGTAAATCCAAACCATCAGATGATACCACCAAATACGCGTTCAACAGCATCAAATAGAGTACGTGCTGATCTACCGTAAATAAAAGCTCATCAGTACCGGTGGAAGGATCCCAAGCCCAGAACTTGCCCCAGTAAGTAATTCCATAAAACTTGTGATTGTAATAAGTGATATTCATATTGTGAATACTGAGCTCTGATTCCATTTTCGTCCAATTCTTGTCTCCAGGCCTCCAAAAGCCCATCAACTGAGTGGCGATCACCAAAAGCACGAACGAATTCGATGTCTCGGCGTCGGATGGATTGGCCGATAGTACTGCTCGTTCAATGAAACTGTAATCCGGGGTAGGTTCGTTGTCGTCGTAATCAGGGAAAGTTGTGAAATTGGGAAGTTCAATTACTGCTCGAGACCAAGGGTTCAACAGAGAAACCTCGCCGGCAGGTGACAGAGTCAATAACCATCCGAATTTTACTTCGATGCACTTCTTTCCCTTTGCTTCAGGTAGATGTAATCTCATGGAAATCTTCCTTTCCAAAAGGCTATAAAATTCACGCTCATCGCTGCCGTTTGCCGTCTCCTCTGCAAGCATGAGGAGAGGCACCCTAGGCCGGAACTTATTTAGAGCACCAAACTTATCCTTACTGGCAGCGGCTCGCCAGGAGGTGCAAACCCCTCTGAATGCCTTGAAATCTTCCACTAATCGAATTCTGATGGCTATCTCCACCAACAACTCGGGTAAAATAGTTGACCAGTCAACCACAGATTCCATATCCAGGAAGACAAATAATAAGTCCTCGATTTATTCTAGGATACAATGTTTTCGATTTATTCTAGGGATACAATATAGGAAGATTTATTTTTTTATAAAAGGAAAAAAAAAAAAAACAGAAAGAGGGGTAAGGTTACCTCAATCTCCACAGGGGATATACAGAACAGAAACACGATGGAGGAGGGAGCCGATGAGGCAAGGAATCGGATTTATAGGCAAGGTTTATAGTTAATAGATGCTGGATTTGGATTTGGACCGAAACTCCAACTCAAATAAGGAGTGGGATTTTGTATGTGAAACAAAGTACAGCCCGTGAAGTTATGATCCAACTTGTACAGTTTTGGGCAACTCCCAATTTTGAAAAAATGTCATTTTTAGTCCCTATCGTTTGGACTCGTAGTGATTTTAGTCTATTTCGTTTCATCGTGGCAGAAATGGTCCCTTTTGTTTTCATGTTGTGGCATTTTTAGTTCAATTTACTCTTCATTAGCCAAATTAGTAATCAACGGTTTTTTGGATTTTTTTGAGATGGAAAAAATAATTTTGGGGCTTTCTCGCGATTTCCTTATTCTTTAATGGCCCAGACATAATTATTTCACTTATCCAGTTCTCCTTCTTCTTCCTCAAGGTTTTGTGCAAGGGGCAAATATACCCTTACAGTTTTTTTGGGTTCAAAAATACCCTCAACGCTCTTAAATAGGTTCAAAAATACCCTTACTTTTAGAATCTTTTGCCACTTAGAATTAAGATTGATTGTTTGGCATTATGATTTGGAAAAAAGAAATGCCAAGTCAAATAATTATTTTCCACCAAACTTTTGTTTCCATAAAACATCTCCGGTTTTAATTTAACTCTTATTTTATTTTTTAAAAAACAGAAATACAACTTATTCCCTGAACAGGCATGTTAGTCAGTTAGGAATTTCTCTCTTGAGAGCTCGTCTCCTCCGCCTTTTCAATCCAAACTCTCATTGACATCCAATCTCAGAAAGTTTCCTACTATGGATAGTGAATGTGCGATGCAAGTTGGCTTTACAGATGAGGCAACGGATTCTTCATTCGAAGAACATGAGATGTAACCGGTAGATTTTTTCAAGGCCAGACGATGATTTGCACAGTATAAATTGATTGGAAGTAGACGCCAAAACTGTCTACTGCTTTTTTGGCTGGATGATAGACTTTTCAGTCCGGCTAAGAAGCAAATTAAGGTATATTTGTGCGCACTAGCCTGTTAATGAGTGGATTCTGGATTGTGACAAGGTTTTTTTTTTTTTTTTTTTTTTCTTTCAAATCAAATTTGAGAAGAAAGAGAAAATGCTTGTTGTTCGGCAAAATGGACCATATTCCATATATTGATGGTGGTCTTTTGGTTTACGCCGATGGAGATCTTGATCCTGATCTACGAGAGAGGAAAACAAAGGGGTATGATTTTTCCATTTGGTTGTAAATAATTATGTGACTCAGCATTTTTTCTCTATGGCATTCTGCCAAATGATCAATCTTAATCCTAAGTGGCAAAAGATTATACAAGTAAGTGATTTTTGTACCTATTTAAGAACGTTGAGGGTATTTTTGAGCCCAAAAAGACTATAAGGGTATATTTGCCCCTTGCACAAAATCTTGAGGGCAAAATTGCACCTTCGCCCTAATTATCTATTAATTATTTTCTTTTCAATTAAAGTTTCTTTAATTTTTTTATGTATTAATCTAAAATTACGTTCATTTCTTTTATATCAAATTTTATCTTTTTTTTTCTTGAAAAAAATGTAATAATATAATTTTATATATTTTTTAGAAAATAACTATTATTTTATATTTTATTTACATATTGGGTTTTATAGTAATGAATTTTAATGTTTAAGTTAGTTGTAAAATTCAAATATATATATATATAATTATTGTGAAGAAATATATTTAAAATGATAAAATTAAAGCATATTAATTATTAATATATTATTTAGGGTGAAATACAAAAACAACCTCCAAGTTTGTCATTAGTAAGGGTGACAAAAAAAATCATTAATTCAAAAACCGCCCAAAACCATTGAGTATTAACCTAATAAAACCCACCTAAAAAAATAATTGGCTGAATGGGTTTGGGCTAAATATGTAATGGGCGGGTTTAGGGTAGCCCATTGGGTACCCTAAAACCCGCCTATTATGGGTACCAAAAATACCCATCCAAAAATACCATTAAAAGAATAAACAAAACCCAACAACTCATCTATTTTAGTGGGCCCATTTTATTTTTTTATTTTATTTTTTGTGTCCTACAATTACTTTGCGTTTTTCCCAATTTATTCTTTTATAATATTTTTAAATTACCCACTTATAAATACAAATTCAAAAATCGTTCGGGTTCCAAGTCGAGTTCAGGCTCGGGTTTCGGGCTGAGTTTGGATTTGGGCCCAGTTCTGGACCTATTTTGGGCCTGGCTAAGTTTTGGGCCCAGTTTCGGGTCTTGGGCACATTTCGGGGCCTCGGGATCGAGGCATGCACGGGTCTATATAAATATAAAAAAATTAAAAATTGTGTTTAGACAAAAAAAAATACATACAATTAAATATAAAATATATAATATTTAATATTTCAAATTTTATAATAGATTTAAACAATTAAAATTCGCTTAAAAAAAAGGAATTAAAATGAAATTAAAAAATTTTGAAATATTTTTTTTATTAATAAACCATTAAATAATCCTTACATTTTGGTATAATGGGTATTATGGGTACCCATGGGTACTCATAACTACCTATTACTCATTTGAGTTAAGACCAATAATTAAATTGATACACATTACCCATTAACTTAACACTCATTTAATGCCGCCCAATTCCCTAGTCATAAGCACAAAATAAATCTCCAGTTTCTAAAAATTACAAATTAAACCCTTGATTAGCCTTGATTGATAGATGTACAATTTTTCAGACCAAAATATCCTTGAACTCTACCTTATGCATTAAAAGTGTTCTTCGCTTCTCGTAGGAAACAACAGCAACACCTGCTCTGAATCCATGGCACTGCTCCTTCATCCTACTACCAATTTCCAAGGCAAAATCTGTAAGATTGATTCAGGTCGATAATTGAGGTTTTGTAAAATCTTTAGATTGGGTACTTATGACTGTTTCCTTTACTCTTTTTCTTTCTTTTTTTTCCTATATTTTTGTTATTGGTGATTCTTCCAATAAATTGAGCATTGATTGCTGCTGGCCGGCTTGAGATTTTAGATTTTCAGATTAAAAACTATTGTCACCTATTTTAAGTCCACTACCGCTGACGTAGGGTGTATTTGGCAAAAATGAAAGGGCAAACTTTTAATTTATGCTAAGCATGCAAATAATATTTAAAAAAAAAGTGGCCGGGAGGGGGGGGGGGGGGGTGTTGTGGTGGTGCAGTAGAGAAGTGATCACTTTTGAGGTGGAAATTCGAAGATGAAGGGTATTTATGTCTAAAAAATGAAATATCTCTTAGTCAATGTTTAATTTCTAGAGGTTTATTTTGTACTTATGACAAATTTCGGGGTTGATTTTGCATTTCACCCTATTATTTATATTATATCTATATACTAGACGTGGACACCATGCGCTTGCACGGTAATTGCCCGATAATATTATGCGATAATATGAAAATTTGTTAAAAGAAAGTACAAAAATGAATAGTAATTGATTTACTATAAAAGTATTGAGTTAGAAATGATATACACTTGTTAAATATCAAACAAATATTTAAAACTTTTCAAAAATATATAATTGGCACACTTATAATATTTTTGTTTGTGTGTGTATTCACAATTTTTGAACTTATTAGATGTGTATTAGGTATATTGCGTATGAAATAAAACCACATAATTATTTTTTATGAGGTATAGTCTAACATAATAGAATCTAAAAACAAAAGTATTTTTTCATGAGAAAAGAAGCATACATGATATCCACATATGATTTTTTTCTTTTTTTTTGAATAAAGGATCTCGAGAGGGATTTTTTGCAATGGTTGCCCTTTGGTCTCAACTTCACAATAAGCAAGTTTATTAGCCTTTTTGGATTTTGTCTACGGTCTTCATAGATCACAAACACTGAAAGTGATTTCATGACAGGCTTCTCCTTCTGGGTATTTTAAAGAATAGATATAATGATAAATGACTAAATGTGGAGTGCTTTGACTGAGCTGCTCTCTTTCAATGTTTGGACACGAAGTTTGTAAAGGATACGATGCATATACTGAGCTAGATATTATATTTATATCTACTAATTTCACATAAGAAAACATCATACATCTTCTATGTCGTAAAAAAATAGAGGAGAAAAATAAGAATAAGCAGCACCAAGTATGATTTCATTAATTTTAGGCATGAAAAAAAATACGAATTGATCAATATAGAATCATCAAACCACACTACAAATGAAATCAACACCCATCTCAAGATGAATGCATGTAAACTAACTTTAGTTCCAAACTTTTATAAATAACCATGTATGAAAATTGCTTGAAGAACATAATTTAAAGAGGAAAAAAAAAAAAAAAAGAAGAACACTAACCACTTGTTTTGATAAGGTGATTCATGAGATTCCTGGAGTATGAGTTGGGGAATTTAACCTGATTGTGGCAACTTTTTCAGGTGGAAATTCAGATATCTACCGACAAGCATTTTTCTTCATAAAACTATAAGTTCCTAGTGCATATCTGAATTTTCACATGACCTTTGTCCCTAATGCGCTCTTAGAATCACCTTATCGTTTTTTTTCTTTTGCGCCAATGCTATGCTAACATGCCTTTTTTTTTTCCCATTCTAATATACTGATATTTTTGCTGTTATTAGACTTAACAAAGCAAACGTATAAGGAAGTAAAGAACTGGGAGTGGAAGTGTCTCATGAGGCATTAATCAATAAATTACAGATGATGAATAAATTAAATATTGTGTGAAAAAGATTTCGTGAGATTAGATACAATGAAGGCAAAGTTGTCCAACAGTCCAAGATTAATAAAGCTAATTATACAGGAAAATAAATGAGGAAAACTTAATATAATAATGAAATGGGTAAGTTTTGAAACTTGGGAAAGATGAAAGGAAAGGGCATATTAAATGTTAAGGTATTAATATAAAAAAAAATGTTAAGGTATGATTAAATATATAATTTATTAACAATTCACAATAAATACAAAATAAATTTTCATTTTCCACAACTGATCAAGGAAAGAATACAGTAAAGTATTAGTGATTCTAACTTTTATTCAAGTAGCAGCCAAGTGACAAGTAATATTAAAGAATAAATTATGTGGCAGTCAAGTGACAATAAATTACATTAAATAGTAGGTTTACGTGGCAGCTAAATGGCAAATTGAGATAAATATTATGTTACTTTCTATTATATAAGGTAAATATATATTTATACTTTTTATTTAAGGAACAGTCAATTAAATGGTTGGGCACTTGAGGACCCTTTATTAAAAACCAAAAATTGTAAAAATGGCCAAGGACGTTATGAGCCTTACCTTGATATACATATATGAAGAAAATGCAAATGCTTTATGACATACTATGCAAATTTGACTTGTCTAAGTTGAGGAACAGAGTCCCCATCTAATCTAGCTAAACCTCTAATTATATATGGTAGGTTTGGTGCCTGTGTAAGTTGTATCCCTGTTTGTGGACGCCTCTTATGCCAATGCATCTGCAACTGAGTTCGCCTCCCTGTTTGTGGACGCCTCTTATGCCAATGCATCTGCAACTGAGTTCGCCTCCTGGTAGATATGATGTACCACATAGTTGCCTTCTGAAAGTATATCCCATATGGCCCGAAACCCATCCACCATCTTCTATGGGATCTTAAAAATCCGGCGTATCATATTGATGACCACTAGTGAGTCAGCTCCAACCTCTACCAGTGGTAGTCTCAATTCCTGGCAGGCCTGAAGGCCAAAAAAAAAAAAAAAAATAAAATAAAGCTTTGGTTTCAGCTTCTGAGGTCGTTCCATATCCCAGATATGCCCCCTCTGCCTTCACCACATGCCCCTCTGTATCTCTAATTACCCAGCCAGCTCCTATATATCCCGGATTACCAATTGCCGAGCCATCCGTCAATGTTAAAATGAACAGTTTTGAAAAAAATAAAAAAAATTTGGACCACAAAATAATTAAATAAATTATTGCCATAATTCTGCTCCATCCGTAAGAATGCCACCGTCAACCACCACACTGGCGGCATCCAACCCACCACGGCGACCTGTAACCGTCGCCGGTGCCCTTCAGCCTGAAATCGCCGACCATCGCTGCTCTGCACAACCAACGGCGACCTCCATTTGGATTTTCAATTTGTCAATCTTGAACTTTCCTGGGGTTGACAGGATATTTTCAATTAATTGGCTTCATCTGGGACATGTATTCTGCAAAATCTTGCAGATTCGAGCCTACCCACTTCGGGTTGCTCCCCTTTCGGGGCTAATCTATCGATTTTCTTAAAGAGTAAGGGAAAGAAAACAAAACAGCACAAAAAGGGGGCTAGGGCTAAGAAAAAAAATGAATCTTTTATTCTTAACTGCTACAGTGAGGCCATTGTCAAGAACAGCCTTGAAGTAATTCCCATTTGGGCTCGAACCAAGCAGCTGGGTTTCATTCGCAAGAGCCAAATGGAGAGTGTTTGGGAGAATCTTAGGTGAAAATATAACAGGCCCCTTGAGAATTGGAGTTCTATTGATGTACTTTACAAACCATCGAACCAGATAAGCAAAGAGGAGGGAGAAGGCTAACTCACTCAGGATCCAAAGAAAAATGCTGAAAATGATTCTCTGAAACCTATTCCTCAAGTGGAGGTGATGATGGGTGTTTTACCTTTTGTGGTTGTGGCATTGTTGTGGGTTTCCTTTCCTTTGTTTCTTTCTCTTGGTCCCACAGTAAGAAATAGAAAATTAAAATCACATTTGGCGATGTTAGAATTTTTGGAACAACTCATCGGCGGCATCTGAGATGAGATGAGCCATGGTGGAGCAGCGGTGGTGCATTGTGCGTGCTATGACGGTGGTGCGTGCGTGCATGCGATAGTGGTGGTGTGTGCGATGGTGGTGGGTTGTGTGTCGGGTGGGTAAAGGAATGAAGAAGATGGAAAGATGGTCGGTGGTTGGGAAAAGTGGAAGAAGGAAGGAGTTCAAAGAAAAATTGCATTTTTGGTCTCAGTTTTAAAAAAATCGCATTCTGACCGTAGATGACTGTTAAAGTAACCTACAGCCTGTACGAGGGACAAAAAATGCGAAAACATGAAAGAAGATGGACCAGAAGTGCAACGCGGCATAGAAGAGGGACAAAAAATGTAATGAGAGTAAAGAAGAGATACCAAAAGTGTGATTTTCCCAAAATTCACAATTTAAGGAATCTTATAACCACAACAAAAAGAAATAGCAAAGCCAAAGTGAACAAGGAAAATATCTTTCATCCACAACAAATGCCTTAAAATTCAAGCATACTAAATCCAAATTAAACACGCTAATTGAATAATTGCCTCTTTATTAAAAGTTAAAGATAAAATTAGGTCTCCGCAATGGCGCGTTGGGATCTGCTGTAGTGGAGTCCTCAGCAGTGGCAATGGGATTTGCAGTTGGGAAGTGCTCAGCGGTGGTGATGTGATCGATGGAAGGGAGGCCTCAATGGTGACTAAAGGGTCGGCAGCAGTGGATAACTCATTTATGGAAAATGGCTTAGTAGTAGAGGAGGGCTCAACGGCAGGGGAAAGCTAGGCAGCGGTTGGCTCAATGGCAATGGAGGGCTAGGCGGTGGGGAAATGATCGATATTGGAGACGCCATGATGGGTTTGGGTCAGAAATTGGGAATGAATTTGACCAGTTAATGAATTGTTTGGTCTCGCTTTCATGCTCTCTTTTGTCCTTGTTTATTGTAGAATTTTGAATTTTGGTTCATGGCTTGTGTAAATTATGTACTATTTATTCTCTCAAATTATGGAAGAAATTATGGAGTTAAAGCAAAAGCAAAAGCAAAAGTGAAAAAGGAAAATATCTTTCATCCATAACAAATACCTTGTAATTCAAACATATTTAATCCAAACTAAAGACTCTAATTAAACAATTGCATCATTATTAAAAGTTACTAATAAAATTAGGGCTCTATGTCGACGAAGGGCTCGACGAGGGCGCAGGGCTCGATGTCCAAGGAGGGATCAATGGTGGAGAAGAGCTTAAGGGGAGGGCTCATCAACAGTACTGACGGGATTTGCGGCTGGAAAGAGATCAGTGGTAGCGAACGATTAATGGTAGGGGAGGGCTCAGTTGTGGAGGGTTCAAGGGTGGGGGAGAGCTAGGTAGCGACAGGCTCAATGACAATGGAGGGCTAGGCGGTGGTGAAAGGCTCGATGTTGGGGACGCCATTTATGATTGGTTTGGGTTGGGAATCAGGATTGAATTTGACCTTTCCACGAATTGTTTTTGCTCTCCTTTCCATGCTCTCTTTTTTCCTTGTTTATTGTAGAATTTTGAATTTTGATTTATGACTTGTGCAAATTATGTGCTATTCAGGAATTCGACATGGTAAAACGCAAAATTGTTGCTTTTTCCCTCTAAATTCCTACTCATACTTCTAAGGTTTCTATTTTTTTTTTTTTTTGATAAGTCCTTTGAGGGCTTTCTTAGTTGGTGTATATGATAGTGATATCATTTTGGCATACTTGGTCGACAACAATGGGTCTGGTAGTTGTCCCATTCTCAATTCCCTACCATTTTGGTGTTTGCCTTGGCAATTTTTTTTCTCTTTTCCATTTTACATTTTTATATTGTCTTTTCCTTTTTCTTTCTTTTTTTTTTCTTTTCCATTCATTTAAACTTTATATATTTTTTCATTTTACTTTCTCTTTCTTCTCTCATCAGTTATCTCATTCCTCCATTATCTTTCTTCACTTCCCTCTTATCTCACCTTTTCTTTCTTCACTTCTCTCATCTTTTTTCTCTCTCTCCCATTTTTTTTTTTTTTCTCTTTGTACTTCTCTCTCATCACACTTTCTCTATCATCTATTTAAACTAACATATATTTAGTTTTGGGACAAAAACTTAAATTTAGATTCACTATGATTGAAAATTTAAACTAATACCGTAAACATTCACATTCTATATTACTACAAGGTACTCTATTGTGTGCTTTGTGTAGTCCTAACCGGGATGGATCGAAGAAATGGTAAAAACACATGAGATTTATCAACTTTAATCAACATATTACTGAAATAACTAATGACCAAAAAATCTTCATTATGATTTGTGGGAGAGAACTCATTGGCATGTTATTTTTAGTTTAAAAAAAATAGTTTTATAATATAAAAAGTGTATTGAAAATTTAAAAATGTATAGTTAAATAGTAAAAAGTTATATTAAAACTCATAAAAACTGATTATAATATTTTAAATTTACTGTTGATACCAAAACTAAAACTTAAAGAACAGGCCCTAATGCTTACTGAATTTGGAAAAAATAATAATAAACTAAGATTACTAGTATACTTATCCAACTGATGATTATTACCCTTATTCTCTGTCATCAATGCTACTATTTTGTACGGAAATCAACAAAGATATGTGGAAGGAACTTTCTGTTCAAAAGGAAGCGCAATAAATTTCTTGCTTTTGCGTCCAGGAGATTAATAGTTAAGAGAATAAATTGGAAGAGGATGAAGAGTGCATACGATAGGATTGAAACGATAAAGCTGAGAAAGAACAGATTGATTTGATTGATAAATGGTAATTTTAAAATTAAAAAAATTTATTATTCTGATAATAACAATGATCATAAAATAATGTATGTATTTTATATAATATAATATAATATAATTTATAGGGGACCCACATAAAGTTGGACTATATGTGCCTATGCCGGCATGGTGACATGTAGTGCCATTTGTCTCGAGTCATTTTGATTTCAAAATTTGAAAATTGTTGACATAATAAGCCAAGTTAACATGTAGTATTGTCTCAAAACAAAGAAAAAAAAAAAAAATGTATACTGACCGTGACTTTGTACCGGTACCATATGCACAGGGAGTTGACTAAAATACTCAATCTGTCTAACCCAAGTGGGAATCAATAATGATTTGAACTCTGGCAACTTCCTTTATGCTCTATGTTTCTCCATCTACATCCTTTTATTCACTGTTGCAGAATCCAATCATATCTGTTCTTTTTTAGCTGCCGGTGCCGGAGGTTTCACCCTGGTATGATCTTTCTTTCTCCAATTATAATCGATCTATAATTATATTTCTGTTAATTAATGCCATGAAACTTTTCAATTTTTTCTTCTTTTGTAACTATATATATGGTTGTTTCATCTCAAATTTCCCATTTCAGTTAGTTCCTCTGCCTTTTGATCCCCACACACCTATCTATCGATCTAGCTAATTGGCTCTGTGATATTAAGATGGCCTCCCGCAGTATTACTTCTATAGGTTCTGTCTTGGATTATCTGCCGCAACTTGATTGGCACCTTTTAGTTGCCTAATTTTAAAGTCTTATCTCGCAGATTTGACGGGCTTTTGCCCAGGTATTGCATGGTTATGTGCAGGTTAAAAAGCTGTTAATGAAAGAAGGAAAGAAGGCAATATGGAGTTAAAGGACATGGGCCGACCTCATCGGAGACGACCTGAAGTGGATATTAGATCCAGGACGATGTGAACTAAGGTTGAACCCGATAAGCCGACCCCGTCTTCGGACGACCTAGGCTACAGTGTCCTAAGTACTCAACAAAGGGTGCGGATATGAAGCATCCCTTTACAGCATGCAGGGGATCCCAAAAGCAGAGAGCAGAAGGTGGAGGCCGACGTCACGCGAGCTCGGCGATAAGTTGGGATTCAACAAAAAGCAACCACAGAGTTGCAGTTTAGTCTAGAAGGAGGATCCAGCAGGAATATTCTGTCCAGCAATCACAGGAGAAGTAGAACTCACCTCAAAGTGTGAAATTCGAATTTGAACGAGATAAGGAAGAAGTTTGGTTGCTGTTTTCTTGGAGCAATTGGAGATAAGAGGGAATCTCAAGAAGTGATAAGGATTGATTACTTCCTTTTCTGGAGTGATCTGCTGCCTTTCGAGATTTTGATTTATTTTCCTTAAGGGATAGAGATTTGATTTAGGGCAAATGACACCAGTGGTCACCCAACTATTCGCAATATTCAGTTTTGGTCACTCATCTTTCAAACGTGCGCATTTGGCCACTCATCTTTCTAAAACGTGCGCATTTGGTCACTCATCTTTCAAACGTGCGCATTTGGCCACTCATCTTTCTAAAACGTGCGCATTTGACCACTCATCTTTCTAAAACGTGCCTGTGAAGCCATTCCCTCAAAAATACAGTGCAAAATTTGACGGAATCCATCAGCAAAGCATCAGCAAACATGCTGAATTTTTGGGGGCTCTTTTCTTGTAATGAATTTTGTTTTTTGGACTAGTTTTTGTATTGTATTTAGTTTTCTGAACTGGTTTTTGTGCTGTATTTTGTTTTATGGACTGGTTTTTGCACTGTATTTTGTTTTCTTGACTGATTTTTGTGCTGTATTTTGTTTTCTGGAATAGTTTTTGCACTGTATTTTGTTTTCTTGACTGATTTTTGTGTTGTATTTTGTTTTCTGGACTGGTTTTTGCAGTGTAATTTTTATCGGGACTAGTTTTTGCACTGTATTTTTGAGGGAATGGCTTCACAGGCACGTTTTAGAAAGATGAGTGGCCAAATGCGCACGTTTGAAAGATGAGTGGCCAAATGCGCACGTTTTAGAAAGATGAGTGGCCAAATGCGCACGTTTGAAAGTTGAGTGATCAAAACTGAACATTGCGAATAGTTGGGTGCCCACTGATGTCATTTGCCCTTTGATTTATTTTCCTTTTGCTGAGAGATAACCATCTCTATAAATAGGGATATTTTCGTAGGAGGAAGGGGATTATTTTTCAGTTTTTGATAAAGTTTTTACTAATCACAATACATTATTTTAGTGCTAAGTTTTCGTTCTGTTCGAATTTTTTTGCATCTGTATGCCAGGGCGTCTACCATTTGGTGAAATGGACGGGTGACTTCTGCATTATTTCAGCATTAATTCAGTAATTTCTTTTATCTCTCTTTCATTCTTGCTACGTCGTTTGCTATGATTACTATCGAAAGCATGAGTAGCTAAATTCTTAATTCCGATATTATGTAATATATTCGAATCCATGCATGTATGAAACCAAATTAATATTGCGTCTAATTGGCTATATTCTATTCTATCTTGTGAATCCATTTAATTGCTGATTATGTATTAAGTTTGATCACCTTAGTACTGCATTGGTAATTGTTATCCAGTAACAAAGCTGCCGGCTAGGTAGTCCGGATATTTTAGTGTTTACCTTTAACGGTTACGGCTAATAAAGAATAAAAAGTGTTAGGTTCCTTAATTCTTAAAAGCTCTTTCGGGCAGTGATCTTTGCGAGGGACCCCACAGAGGATCACTGAATTACATAAAGGATTGGGTACGTCTGAGGGACCCCACGGTACCTAGAACTAACCGGCGTAGATTAAATTAGACCACAAGGTGTTTATAACTGCATGCATGCGAAGAGAATTAATTGCATAATACTGGAATGTTTTTATCAATTGTTTATTTGTTGATTGTTATTTTTCTCTAGTAGTTATAAATTGAACCAACTCTAAGGTCTCTTGAGAGGCACAAAAGGTGACGACTTGTCAAAAGTGTGTGTTTTATTGCGTTAATCTAGAATTAGAAGTGATTTCTCCGTCTCTGTGGATCGATCCTGTGCTTTCCTATACTATTTATAATTAGTAATTTACAGGTATAAAAATAGTAATTTTTACTATATTTGGTACGACACGACAAAGTCGCTTACCACAACTCTATCCTTATCTTCTAGATCTTGATTGTAATACCGATATAATTAGGATCCTGATGCACAAGCTAAGGAGTCTTAGAACATTTCTTCTTTGTTCAACTAAGTTGGGCCACGATGTTTGTTGTCTGAGAACTGAAGACAGCAATATTGATAGTGCAGACACAAGTTTGGGATCCCTTTTGGTAAGGGTTGAAGATGTGATTTGCGGAAACGAAAAGGATATTCAATCGTATTGTGTTGTCTTTGTCAGATAAAACTCCCTTTGATGTTCAGAACAAAGTTGGTAGCTTTCTACTCGAAATTGAATCTTTTGAGGAAGAAATAGATAAATGGTACATCAGTTTATCTGACTACTTGCAGCTAGATTCAAACTTTCCAATGGCCAATCAAGTCAAGGATATTGCCATTTCTATTCTTGAGAATCTGAAGGATTTCCTCGGCTTCCGTAGATTTTACGTTGGACCGATCGAAGCCTTGATAAAGAATTCTTGAGAAATTTCATTCGGTTTACCACTCTTCGAGGTGCTGAAAACCAAGAGTTTCAAGATTTGTTGATTAACATTGAAGCTATTGCAATCAGTGCAGCATGTTTGACAGTGCATCTCTTTCCTACAAGTCACCATAACATTGATGTTTTTTCTGTGAATATAGAAAAATCAAGAAGAAACCTCAATTATGATGGAATCAAGTCCATGATTTTTGCATTGCTGCTGAGGATGAAACTTGTGGATCCCCGTGTAAATGAGACCTACACACGAGCTCTGGCGAGCTTAAAATATTCAAGAGAGTTATATGTTCCCACTCTGGACATCAATGAAGATTCCTTAATTATAATGAAGGATTTCATTATTTTTCTGATTTCTACTCTTTGGGAGATGCTACAATTGGATACTGGTCCTGTGCTTTCCTTAAAGGATCAGTTGCAAACAGTGTATGAATTAAGGACTAAGATCCTTGAGAACCTTTCTGAAGAAGCAGCCAAACAAGTTAGATGACAAAATTCGGGATATCACTGTAGCTGCTATATGTGATGCTGGAGTCATAATTTTTTCCCTTTATCAGAAAGACTTTGTAATTGATCTTGGACTTTCAGATTTTATGGAAAACGTTAAGGTGGTTCGGACAGAGGTTGAAGGGCAAGCAGTGGAAACATCAAAGTTCAACTTTCCCAAGACCAATGTACTAGGCTTCCTCGAATTCCTCTCAAAAAATTTGATGGAAGTGAAAAATTCTATCGTTGATTCAGATACCCAGAGCTGTGTACAAACAATTGGAGATAATCTTGTCTTCTTAAGATCGTTTTTGGGGGTATTGGAGGCGTTGGAGAATCAGCAGGAAGACCTTCAGGCTCTCCGGAATCGTGCTATAGAGGTGACATACAAGATAGAGCCTCTCATTGACAAATTGGTGCTTGGAGATTCTTTTCCAGGTTCATTTGAATCCATCAAAGAAGATATCAAGATTATTAAAACTATTGCAATAAACATTTTGGATGGGAAGAGATTGGAGACCAAAGTTTAGTATGCCACCTGGACATCTACTCAGGTGCTATCATGTTGGATATATTGTATAGTTAAGTGTATTTTGGGCCTCGTAAGTTATTTTGGGCCTCGTAGGTTTGGTATGTTAGCTGTATATAAACTCTTTGTACAAGTTCATAATGAATACAGAAAAATATTTCTCATCATGGTATTAGAGCTACGAAATAAAAAACCCTAGCCTCCACCTTTGATTTTTTCGAGCCCCCCTCCATTCTCCTTCACCATGGCTGATGATGAAGGATCGAAGACCAGGACCCTCTGCGCCGACTAGCAGACGCCGGCTCCGGCGAACCCCCCGAACCTGAAGATCGGGACTGATGACCCTGATGCAGAGATTATTTATCGGCGAATTGACCCCTCTTCTCCGTATTATCTTGGCTCCAATGATAATCCGGGGAACATGATTAATACGGTGAAACTTAATGGTGTGAATTACGAACAATGGGCTCGTTCTATGCGCTTATTGTTGCGAGGAAGGCGAAAGTATGGTTTTGTGGATGGTAGTATTCGCAAACCTGTGAATCCAATGTATCTGAATGATTGGGATGCGGTGCAATCTACACTTGTGCAATGGATCATGAACACCATTGACGAGTCGCAGAAGAACACGATTCCTTATTTTGAAGAGGCGAAATCGTTGTTGGATTTATTACAGAGACTGTTTACTGTTAGTAGTGGGCAACGACAACAGGAGTTGAAATTTGAGCTGGCCAATTGCAAACAGACTGCCACCATGTCTGTTGCTACATACTTTGGGAGATTAGAAAAAGTATGGGATGAACTCGACAAATACAATCCGGTGCCTGCTTGTATTTGTGGAATGAGTGAAGAGTTTCAGAAGAAAAAGGATGAGGCGAAGTTTCATGATTTTTTGTTTGGCATCAATCAGGAGCGATTTGGGAGCCTTCGTTCTCACCTTTTGGCGCAAAATCCACTGCCCACCTTGGATTGGGCGTTTAAGGCAATGAATCAAGAGAAGCAACTGCAAACCCGGAACAGTTCTGTCAAATCTAACCAGGCGGATGTGATGACTTTTGCGGTGAAAGCCCCGAATAAAGGTACTTCTGAGTATAAATCGAGATTTCTTCCTAATGTCACTTGCACTTATTGTAGTAGGATTGGGCATGAGCAATCTACCTGCTTTGGGAAGAATGGATATCCGGATTGGTGGGGGAGAACGGCCTCAATTCCGTGGGAAGGCCAACCCTGATCGCGGAACTGGCCGTGGGAAAGTAGGCGGACCGGCAGTAGGTGCAGCGGCGTGACCTCGCGCTGCTGAGACGCGCACAGTGGTCTGTCCGGCGACCAGTGGAGGTGCCGCGGTGGGCAGTGGTGATTTGTCGCCTGTTTCGGGTATTCCGGGTGTGAGTTTTGAGCAATTGCAACAGCTGCTTTCTCTTTTGGGTAATACGAGCACCGATGATCGATTGAGTGGTGAGTTTCTGTCCAGTTTATGGCTTATAGATACGGGTGCTTCGAATCATGTCACGGGTAACTTGTCTTTGTTGTCAAATTTACATGATATGCTTTCTTGCACTGTTGGACTTCCTGATGGTAGTAAGGTTGTTTCTGTGAAAAGTGGAACGGTCAGATTGTCTAGTCACTTGACCTTGAACAACGTTTATTATGTACCTCATTTATTGTGCAACCTTATTTCTGTTTCGCATCTGGCTGATGATACTGATTGTGTGGTACACTATGTTAAATCTGGCTGTGTTATTCAGGACCAACTTTCGAGGATGCTGATTGGCCGGTGAAAGGCCAGGGGGGACTCTACTACTTCGAGGATGGCTTTGGTGTTCAAGCAAATCGAGTTGTTGATCAGCAAGATCCGGTTGTTTGGCATCAAAGATTGGGGTATCCCTCAGCTAAGATCGTGAAAAACCTACAATTTGAGTTTATTTCTAGTGATGGTTTGAATAAGTCCTGTAATGTGTGTTGCCAGGCTAAACAGAGTCGTGAATTATTTTTATTGAGTGACAACAAAGCATGTTTTCCTTTTGAATTAATACATTGTGATTTGTGGGGTCCCTATCATACTTTATCTTCGTGTGGTGCTCGTTTCTTTATCACTATAGTTGATGATTTTACTCGAGCAGTTTGGATTTACTTGATGCGTGATAAAACTGAGGTGTTTGAATTGTTTACCCGTTTTTTAGCTTTAGTATAACGTCAATTTAATGATAAAGTTAAAACGGTGCGGAGTGATAATGGGACTGAATTCTTTTGACTTAGGAATTTTTTGGCTGATCAGGGTATTATTTTTCAAACCTCTTGTGTGGGCACCCCCAACAGAATGGTAGAGTTGAACGGAAACATAGGCACATATTAGATGTAGCTCGGGCTTTAAAATTTCAGGCTAATCTTCCTGTGCAGTTTTGGAGTGAATGTGTTTTAACTGCTGGCTATCTGATAAATCGGACTCCTTCGAAATTGTTGAATTATAAGTCCCCGTATGAATGTTTATTTGGTGTGAAACCTCTTCTGTCTGAGCTACGTGTTTTCGGTTCGTTGTGCTATGCCCATAACTTGAAAGCCAAATTTGATAAGTTTGCTAGTAGAAGTCGTCGGTGTATCTTTGTGGGATATCTGTTTGGGAAAAAGGGGTGGAAGTTGTATGATTTGGAGACCCATGAATATTTTGTCTCTCGTGATGTTAAATTTGCTGAATCTGTGTTTCCTTTCTCCGATCATTCTTCTGCTGCTTTGGTTGAGGAACATATTGTTGCACCGGACTTGGTTGACATCGTACAGGATGAGTTTGAGGAAGATGAGGACCTACTGGAGGTGCCTCCCCCTTGGGCTTCGCCTAGCACCACTGCGGCGCCACCAAATGTGCCGGGTCCAACGGTGGCAGGGTGAGATCCCGAGGCTTTCCGTAGCCCTCTGTCGTTGCCGAGGGCGGCCAGCAGCCGCAGTCCGTGGTGGATGGGGCTAAAGTGCGAGGCGAAGGGGATCCGGTTGTGCATTTGGGTAGAGGTATGCATACTCGGGTTCCTTCTGTTCGTCTTCGAGATTTTGTGGTTAATACAGTTATTGGTTTCAAGTCCACCCCCCCTCCCCCCGCTTCATCGAGTTCTAAGCATTCCTCCGGTCATGGTAATCTCTACCCTTTGTCTAATTATTTGGATAGTAGTTATTTTTCGGTGGACCATCGTACCTTTCTTGCAGCTGTTACTACAAGAGTTGAGCCTAAGTCTTTCAAGGATGCCATGAAAGATGCAAGCTCGCGTGAGGCTATGCAGACTAAAATCCAAGCTCTGGAAAATAATGGGACTTGGACATTGGAGAAATTACCAGCTGGCAAGAAAGCATTGGGGAGTAGGTGGATCTATAAGATCAAGTATCGCTCAGATGGGCAGGTTGAGAGGCTCAAGGCACGGTTGGTTGTGTTTGGCAATCACCAAGTGGAAGGCATTGATTACTCTGATACGTTTGCACCAGTGGCGAAGATGGTGACTGTCAGGACTTTTCTAGCAGTTGCAGCAGCAAAGGTGGGAACTACACCAGATGGATGTTCACAATGCCTTTCTGTATGGAGATCTGACGGAGGAGGTGTACATGCGGGTTCCTCCTGATTTTGGCAAAGGGAGAGATGGCCAAGTGTGTAGGCTTCGCAAATCGTTGTATGGGTTGAAGCAGGCCCCCAAATGTTGGTTTGCAAAGTTGACAGCAGCATTGCGGAGGTATGAGTTTGTTCAGTCTTACTCGGATTACTCACTGTTTACTTTTTCGAAGCAGGGGATTAGGATGAATGTTTTGGTGTATGTGGATGATTTGATTAATTCGGGGAACAATTCCAAGGAACTTGCAGATTTCAAAAAATATTTGAGTGCCTGATTTCATATGAAGGATCTGGGGAAGCTCAAATATTTTTTGGGCATAAAGGTAGCGAGGAGTGCAGAGGGTATTTTCTTGTGTCAGCGGAAATACACTCTGGACATTATATCTGAGACATGACTGCTGGGAGCGAAGCTCGTGTCGTTTTCGATGGAGCAGAATCAGAAACTTGCAGCTTCGACGAGTCCGGACCTAGCCGATGGGGAGAAGTATTGGCGGCTCGTGGGTAGGCTTATCTATCTGGCTTTCACTAGGCCAGACTTGTGTTTTTCCGTGCACATTTTGTCTCAGTTTTTGTAGGCACCAAAGGAGGATCATTGGGCAGCAGCCTTGAGAGTAGTATGTTGCTTGAAGGGGAGCCCGGGACAGGGTGTTCTACTTCAGAGAGACTGTAATCTGAAGCTGACAGGGTGGTGTGATTCAGATTGGGCTGCTTGTCCCAAAACACGGATGGATGGTATTTCTTGGTGCTTCACCTGTGATGTGAACCCGCTCAAGCACCCATCCGTTTGCCCAAATGGAAGGCATGCAACTTTGGGGCTGATTGGTTTCGGCTATCAAAGAATTCAATTGTTGAAGACCAAGTGTTTTGGAGCTTCAGGATGCATGCATGAAATTTATATCACAACTTTGATTAACAAAATTCCTTCATCGTGGCTGCTGCATGCGTGCAAAGTAAATGCGCAGTTTTATCACAATTAAAGTTGATTGGATTCAGCCACGAGAGATAAGTCTTGGTTTGGAGATTAATGGCAGCGCATGCATGTGCAATTTGAGGAAGATTAAATTCAGCCTTTAAACCCCATTTGAGGAAGTGCCAAACACCTTGCTGAACTTTAATCAATCAAGATTCAGCCCACAAGTTTCCAATTGCTTCATGGATATTTGTTCAAGGAAAGGTCCAAAGAATTAAAAGCTCATGCATGGGAATTGAAGAGGGCGGCTGATTTTGTGTAGCTGAGTAATGGCTGAAAGCTGAAGAGCTTTTCATGCATTAAAAATTCAAGTGAAGGACATATTTCCAAAGTAAGAAAATTGGTTAAGGGAAGCTCAAAGTGGAGATCAAAATGCATGAATTAAATGCTGAATGGGAAGACTACAAATGCATGCATATTCGGTCAAGTCATCTCCCAAAGGTTCAAGACTCTTGAATTTTGGTTCAAGTAATTAAATCTGATTTCTAGAATAGCCTAGTCTATAAAAAGGCACTCTTGTAATCATTTAAAAAAACAGCTGGGATGAAATGTAATTTGTGAGTTTGTTAACTCTTGGTTCTTTTTAGAACTTTTCGAACTTATCAAGACTTCGTCTTGTGGCATTCAAAAACTTATCGAACAATCTTGGTGAGTTGTTCGTGGCGTTTTTATACCGAGGTTCTCAACATTGCACACTCGTGGGTCGAGGTTTCTATACCGAGGTTCCGTTTTGTCCATTTGTTGGCGGGTCGAGGTTTCACCAATCAACGGAGCAACCCTTAGAACGGTCGTCTTTATTGTGTTTTAGTCCATCCCCGGGCTGGATCACATCAACCTGTCTCTTGGAAGACCAAGAAACAGGCTACAGTTTCACTTTCCTCCGCAGAGGCAGAATATCGGGCTATGGCGAAAGTGACTTGTGAGTTGAAGTGACTTAAGGGACTTCTCTAGAGTCTTAGGATTTGTACGGAGGGGCCAATGCAGGTATTTTGCGATAGTCAGTCAGCACTGCATTTGGCTCAGAAACCTGTTTTTCATGAACGTTCGAAACATATTGAAGTGGATTGTCATTTCTTGAGGGATGCCATAGTGGAGGGGACCATTGCTACATCACATGTTCCCACGAATTCTCAGTTGGCAGACATCTTTACCAAACTGTTAGGGCGACAACAGTTTGAGTTTTTACTACCCAAGTTGGGCATACACAATTTGCATGCGCCAACTTGAGGGCTGGTGTTGGATATATTGTATAGTTAAGTGTATTTTGGGCCTTGTAGGTTATTTTGGGCTTCGTAGGTTTGGTATGTTAGCTGTATATAAACTCTTTGTACAAGTTCATAATGAATACAGAAAAATATTTCTCATCATATCACAAAGTAGTGTTCCTACAGCTAATGAAGTTGTAGGTTTTGAAACTGAGACTACATCAATTATCGATCAACTTACAAAAGGATCAAAGAAATTAGATGTTGTTTCTACTGTGGCATGCCTGGATTGGGAAAGACAACTTTAGCCACAAAAGTTTACAATGATCCTTACGTCAGAAACCATTTTTTGTTCAAGCACGGTGTTCTATTTCTCAAGTGTTCAACAGAAGGAAAGTCTTGGTTGAGCTTTTAAATCAAGTTCTCAACAAGCTTCCTGATGAATTTTTTGAGATGACTGAAGATGAATTGGCCCAAGAGTTTTGGCGTTCTTTTAAACAACGTAGATACTTGATATTGATGGATGACATATGGGAAATTTAAGCATTCAATTCCTTGAAAGAATTCTTGCCTGATAATTCTAATGGAAGTAGGATTCTCCTGACAAGTCGACATTGTGATGTCGCACCTGATGAAAATTCTCACCATCTTCATCAACTCACTGGCAATGAGAGTTTGAAGTTACTACAAAGGAAGTTATTCCTTGGGAAAGATTGGCCTCCATCATTACATGAATTCGGAAAGCAAATTGCAGAAAATTGTAAAGGATTACCTCTAACAATTGTCATTGTAGCTGGACTTTTAGCAACAACAGAGCAAGAGGTTTGGAGGGAAATTATGGAAAGTTTAAGATTAGGCATCATCTATAATACAGATCAATGCAAGAATACAATAGAACTCAGCTAGAAACATTTACCAAATCATCTGAAGCCATGCCTTCTCTCACTTGGTGCATTTCCAGAAGACCAAGAGGTTTCGGTCAAGAGGTTGACCTGGTTATGGATTGCTGAGGGCTTCATCCAAAAAAAAGAGTCAAAGAGCTTAGAAGAAGTTGCAACAGATTACTTAAGTAGTTTGATTGCCAAAAACTTAGTAATGCGTACAAAAAAAAAAAAAAATAGAGGAGGTGTAAAAGCTTGTTGCGCTCATGATTTGGTGCATGAGTTTTGTTTGGAAAAAGCCAAGGAAGAAAACTTTCTACAACTGTTAAAAGGGTTTGAAGAACTCTCATCTTTTGATGATACGGGCTTCCTGCGAAGGTTATGCATACACTCTAGTGCCAAACATTTTAAGGAGTTGAAGTTGTTTTGTCCTCATTTACGTTCCCTGGTATTCTTTGATCCAAAACCATGGTATTACGGACAAAGTCTTGATTTCTCATTCATTTGCCGCATCTTCAAGCTTCTTAGAGTGTTGGATATAGAGCAAGTCATGTATCATTTTCCAAGTGAAATAGGACTTCTTGTTCAGTTGAGATATTTGGCAATCTAAGCTACCTTGGATATTAGCTCATTAATCGGTAATCTTTCCAATTTGGAAACTTTCGTTCTTCGTGCAACTGGAGAATTTGTTAAATTGCCAGATACTTTTTGGAATCTGCGAAAACTGAGACATCTGTACTCAAGTAATTCGTCTTGGGGCATTTCTGGCATTAAATTGCCCTTTAAAAATCTCAACAGCTCCGGTAATTTGTTTGAACTGGACAGTTTATCTGCCCTTTATAGTCACTATTGGTACACCATGGAAAAGCAACTGAAAAAGTTTCCAAACATCCAACAACTAAAGGGCAGGCTCCGTGCATATGGGGATGATCGCTCGAATGTTAGAAATAAGGTCATGTCATTTTCATTTATGAGTCGACTAGAATCACTTGATGTGTCATTTCTCAATAACTTTGTTGAGTTTGATTTCATTTTTCCGGAGACTATCAAGAAGTTGACTTTGGTTGGCTGTGAGTTGCCCTGGACAAAAATCTCAGTAATCGCTAAATTGCCTAATCTGGAAGTACTCAAGTTGCTCTCCGAATCCTTCATCGGGAAAATATGGCATGTGGAAGATGGGGAATTTCGGAAACTTAAATTCTTGGAGTTGGAATCTTTGGACATTGTCAGGTGGACAGCTTCAGACTATGACTTGTTTCTGATCAATCTCGAGAAGTTGGTATTGAAAAGCTGTCAAAGTTTGGTGGAGCTTCCTGAGTGCTTGGAGGATGTTGCGACTCTTGAAATGATTAAGGTGTCAAAATGGTCGGATCGAGTTGAAAGCTTAGTGGAGCGAATCAGGGAGACTAAAGAGGACATTGGGTCCTTGTGTATTCCACCAAGAAAATAATACATGGTAATTAGGATCAACGCTGAGTCCTTGCAGAAGGCTGCTTCCTTCCTCTTCATCTATGTTGGCAACATTTTTCAGCAATATGAAGCCAACCATCTTTTGGCCGAAATCTTTTTTTTTTTAAGGTATGGTTTTCTCTCAAAAATCTCCTACATTTATTTTGCTTCAGAATTCTAATCCTCTATTATTGTTCTTGGTATGACTGTGCAAAAGTGGAGCCGACCCGAATCAACCATCCCATTCCTTCCTCCATTTTCAGTTTATTATCTCAATTCTCAATTTGGTTCCGAATCAGTTTGGTTTAGTTTCCATATGAGCTTACTAAAATTAACATTCTCAGTGACTATGGAAAATTAATCAGGTTGCCTAACTCTCAGCAGCCAGTGGCGGGCTGCAGCTCTCGGAACCAGCGCCGAGCTCCCACCTTGGAACCTCAGCAGCCAGTGGCGGGATGCAGCTCCCAGAACCAGTGCTGAGCTCCCACCTCGGAGCCTCACCCTCAGCAACAAGTGGTGAGCTCCCACCTCGAACCAGTGCCGAGTTCCCAGAACCAGTGCTGCCCACCTCGGAGCCTCACCCCCAGCAGCCAGTGGAGAGCTCCCACCTCGAACCAGTGCTAAGCTCCCATCAGCCCTGAGCTCTCACCTTAGAGCCTCCCACCTCATTGAGCCTGCCGGTGTGCAGCAAGCTGCAAACCCGGAGCCCTAATCTCTTACCTCAAGCCTGCGTTGCTCACAGATACTGCTACTCTAGGATTGTCTGTCCCCGCCATGCCATTGTGGTCCAGCAATGTCCTCACTGTGCAGCAGGCTACAACATGCTCACTACCTGCTAGACAATGTGACTTTGTGGAAGACCACTCACCAGCTCATTCAGCCCTCGTCCTCAGTTCAATCCGCGAACAGCCACGACCCACCACCCAAAATTTGGAATAACCCCGCAAATCTTTCCAGCTCCTCCCCAAAGTCAAGCCGATCAAGAGAATGCTTGGCCCAAATCAAACATGTAGAGTTCCGATGGATAGTGAACTCATAGCCCGCATGCCTACTGAACCACGCGCTCCATTACCTCTCAATCCTTACTATCCACACGAGTCGCATAGTGATCATAGTCTCGAAGATGATGAGGTCTATGGCCCCTGGGAAATGGATGCCGAGAATGAAGATGAACAAGTAACATAATCGTGAAGAAGTCGAATGCCAGAATCTTTCGTCGAGTACGAACATCGGAAGCTGCGAGGCAAGCCCAAAATAGACTACCGAAACATGGGCACAAATTGTGAGGCGTAACATCCGATTTTATTTAATTTTCTTGCATTTTATTTTATCTTATTTCTATTAAATAAGATGGGTAACCAATCCCACTTTTAAAATATATATATATATATATATATCTAAAACATAAATAACTTTTTAATCATTTGCACTTATCATATTCTAATCAAATTTCACCAAATTAATTTACTTTCATTTATGATACAAACTTCAACTAAATTAATGAGGAATTTCATAACATGTAAAAATTGAATTTATTAACAATTTTTCTTATTATTTCCTTAAGGTTGATTTTGTTTTCATAAATACGGCAGAATTTAATTTTACATTTATTCAATCCAATGCCAATATTAGTTTTATGAAAAAACTCATATAACACCGATTTATACATGCGACAAGATTTTTAATAAGGTTTCGACCGGCGAGCATTGAGTTGAGTTTTGGTGGTATGGCGGCCGCTCCAGCACCTTTAGGTCCATATATCCCATTGCTGGCTGAATTGTGAGTCTTCTTTTGTCTCCAACTTGCATCGCATGCCGAGGTGATCCCCTTCACGAAGCCAAAGTGACCCTGGGTGTTGGACAGACAACATCCTGAGATAAAGCTTAACCTGCTGGTTACATCTGTGGTCGCATCAAAGTAGAGGATTGTGCCCGTCAACGGAGGAGTGTCTGGCCAAGCGGCGCTGGGGGGAGCTGTTGCTTATTTGCTAGTTTGAAAGCCATCTTGTTGGAAAAATTAAATCAAACTTAATTAGGAAATTCTAGTTTTGGTAGGATTTAATAATTACTTGTTTAGTTTGTTTCCAATTTAGATTTGGTTTGTTTCGGGAAACTAGTTTTGATAAGGATTCAGGTAACTATGGGTCTATATAAAGGACCTATGGGGTATTGTTTTCAGTTGAGCTAAGAGTTTGAAAGGTCAGAGCCTTTCGGCTCTCTGTCTTCGGGGGTTGTTTGAGGGAGCCGTTTTGGCTATTGAGATGTGTTGTTGAGGTCTAGGTCATAAGAGATGTGGTTCCTGCTTATGCTTGGGTTGTTGATGTAATAGGTGTGTAGGTAAAGACTTTCGGCTTGCCCCGCCTTTGATTGACTTAGTGGATGTTGTGGATGTAGGTCTAAAGATCGAACCACGTTAAATTGTGTGTTGTTTCGTTATTCGTTTTGATTATTCCGCTGCGCGTTAATCTCTTTATGCGTTAGGGATATTTTTATATCCTACACATCTCCCTATCAGTTTAATTAATGCTTGTAAGATTGCAACTTTATCTTAGATTAGAATTCTAGTAAAAAAAAAAAAAAAAAGAAAAGAAAAGAAAAGAATTTGACACTGAAATTGAATCATACCTTATTCGAAGTTTGTGGTTCCCTTAGCCAACAATATTGTTGCCTCTCTTTCTCTCTGGTGACAAAGCTAATAGAAGCACCAAAATCAATACTACTCAATGTCACTGAAGATGAGTCTGAAAAACAATGAAATAATTTCATTCTATGAGTCAAGAATGAAATTGAAGAATGAACAAAATTGACGAATTTGATTTAAAATAATATGAGGATAGAAAGAAAAAAAAAAAAAAAAAAACATATGCCTCTGCTCTCAAATCTAGTAAACTCAACGTACAAGGAAAAAAAAATAAATAAAAGATCCTTTCAAATCGATCAAGTTCTTTAACAAAGATAAATTTCTACCTAAACATCATAAACAATTAAAATTCGATTTCTTTTGAATATCTGGCTAACTATAAAGCTAAGCTACTCTTTTCTGTAACTGCATTCTTTTTTGGCACCCACAACTGTTACTGGAGATGCTGTTTCCCATTAAACTGTTTCCATCCGTTGGATATGGAATAAATGCCTAGCTCAAAAGATCTATTGGGCTCATGAAAGCCTGGCCAGTTGCGTTTAGAGATCCAGTGACGAGCTCCTGAAAGATCTTTCTTTTTATAAAAGGCCACGTGACAGCGATATCTGACAACATGGTGGGGTAGCTTGGTGCAAATCGAGGAAACAAACAACAATAGCTGGAAGGGAACCTCTCTGTTCAATATTGGCCGAATTCCCCTATTGAATAAGATGGAAGATATGTGCTGAACTATGGCATGTTCAAAGAGAGCGATCTGAAGGAGAAACACATCCACTGCCCGAGCCTATAAATACCCCTCTCACACATCTGATAAAGGTGATTATTTGCAATAGAACATATGTGGTTGGCTAACTTAGGCTTCGGAGTTGCACCCGAGAGTTAGTGCCAATTGCAGGTTATTTGGCGGACAGGTTCAGGAGACTTCGGCGGAGAAGAAGGTTTTTAACACCATCTCGTAAAATCAAAGCATTACTTTCCTCACTCCATCAATTGATAAAACAGTAATTATCCTTGTACTGAATTGTGTCAGACACGAATTAGTCATAAATGTGAATTGTTCTCTGGTCGCAAATATGCCCCTTAGTGGAATGTCTGTGTCATATAATAGAAACACAAAATATGCTTTCATCTCTCCTTCAATCTCAAACCATCTTTCTCTTTATCCTTCTCGATCTTTTTCATCTTTCATGTCTCATCTTTTTCATGTCGTTGATTTTTGAACGGCAAAAGCCTCCTCCTAATTTGACCATGAACAAATACTTTTCAGTTCGCCACTTATTAATTTAATTTTCTTTTTTCTTTTTTCGGGAACATTCAAGATAGAACAATTGAAATTTTTAGTGAGAGCAGTGAATTTTCTATTGCTGCTGCAGTTCTTGGGTTTCTTTTGCTGCGGAAATTATGGGTTTCTATTAGTGAATACGAGCCTCATAATTGGCACTTTTGACATGGGGTACAAGGAAAAGTCCGGGTTGTTTAGGGTCAGAATCTTGCATTTTGATACCGCAGCTAGGGTCTTTTGAAGCAGCATCGTCGTAATTGCCTTTTCTTTCAATTCGTTCAATCCACCCTTTTCCCAAATCGCACTTTTGAAAAAAAAAATTGAAGTTTGCTTTCAGTATCAAATTATTTATTTCCATGGCCAATAAGTGGCTGGGTCAAATTGGGACTGTTTGAAAGCTCGCTGAGCAACTCGAATGTGCAGTTTCTCTTCACCTTTTTGTTTCCTGATGCACTCGGGTTATTATGAAGGTAGGGACTGGGAATGGAAGATTGAAGGTACTAGTGACCATGGATTGATGATGGTGATTGTATTTGTGGTAGGTCAAAAATGTTGGATTGATTTGTGGGTTACTAGGGGTACGGTGGCGGCGACTGGATATATGATGTGTATGCCAACAATGGAAGAGAAAATAATTACAACACTCGACAACTCAAGAACACAATGGTAAGAAATTTTATAACGCATCAAAGGCACCTAAAAAAAGAGAGAAAAAAAAAAAAAGGGTTTTCCTAGAATGACCCTCAATGCCCGGAAGACAATTTTATTAAGGTCAAGTCCACCAGGAGCCTCTCCCTGTCTCTTTGTAATTTTAGTCCATAATCTTTATTAATGTTAATTCATGTATAGAAATGAAACAATGACGGTTAGTTTACCAAATTTTCCATTAAAGTTACTAAATCGCCAAAAATTGCCTGAAAAAGAAAGAATGTAGACTTAATTAGCTAGTTTTCAAAGGATGTGGACCACATATACTACTTAAGCAAAGAGTGTGGACTGAAATTGCAATTTTTTTGTGAAATTCACCACCCTCTTCCACATCTCAAAATTTGCTTCACAAACGTGGCTGATTCCAGCGTCATCAATGACAACTTTTATGCTTTTATACAGACACACACACACAAACATATATATATATATATATATATATATAAATAATGCCGTTAGACTTACATATCAAGATATATATTTTTCCTTTTGACAAGTAAGAATCCAAAACTCATCGACTCAAAATTAGATCACAACATCTGTCAAGGGAGTTTGGCCTATTAATGTGAGTCCCTAAATTAGAAGCCTGGTTTCAATGAAGGGGAAAAAAAAAATTATAGACCGAATTAATCACTGAAATGAAAACGTACAGACATTCATTTCTCTTAAAAATTCATCCCAAAAGAAATCGACTTTGATCAATTAACCATCACCCAAGAACCAGAAACCAGATGTGAAATTGGAAAAAGAACCCTACCCTCATAAGCCCTGCCCATGCAAATTAAATCTTAATTTCCATCCTCAGTAGTTTTAGGTTTCTCTTCTGGCGGCAATGGCGGCTTTTCACCGCCCTTGC
Organism: Leptodermis oblonga; assembly: GCA_016801395.1. NCBI lineage: Eukaryota > Viridiplantae > Streptophyta > Magnoliopsida > Gentianales > Rubiaceae > Leptodermis > Leptodermis oblonga. The sequence goes on along the minus strand of CM028756.1, from coordinate 5,114,328 downwards.
CAGGTTTGGGTTGTCGCTGAGGCAGAGGCCGCGGCAGCTGCTTTGGGATTTTCTTGATTTCCCGCAGACCCCAAACGTCGTCGTCCCACACCACTTCTTCCCCATCTCCATACATGACATAGTGCATGAGGTCATTGACGTCCATCTTCTCCTGAATCTCCCAAACCCGCCCCATCTTTTCCTCGTCGTAATTCCAGAAGGACTCTTCGCCCCAGTTCTCATTGTTATCTTTCAACCCCTCGATTAGTTCCGATGACAATGCCTCGTGTGAATTCTTATTCATCATCTGGGCCGGTGCTGATGCTGCTGCTGCTGCCGCCGGTGCTGATGCTGATGCCGCTGCCACTGCCGGCAGTTTCTTCTCCATGGCTTTCTCAGACAAGGGTGCTGATGCTGCAGCTGCCAATGCTGATGATGCTGCTGTTTCCGGTGCTGATGGTGCTGCCACCGCCGGCTTCTCCATGGCTTTCTCAGTCGAGGGTGATGCTGCCATTAATTCTTAACAAGAATAAATAAAGCGGGATCTTTGTTGGCATATATATATATATATATATATGTATATATATGAGGGGAACGCGATGGATTTGAAACATGTGTAACGCATGCAGTTTCAGTGTACATGTTGTATACGTATTCACTTACCCGTTCTTTATTTTTTATCCCCTTCCAAATCAGATTTGCACTGTAATTCACCAATAATTATGGCTGGTAATTCGTGTCCTGGTTAAGGAGTCCAAGTTGATAGATTCATGTGTGGATAACCTTACTCATTTAATTATTTGTGTCGGCATTCTTAATCCCAATATGTTGTGTTGTATTAGAAATTACAATGTCTTTATTCATGAATTTGAGTTAGTCGGTTCACGTGTCAACATTTTCAAATTTGACCTTACCCATCTAATTATTGGGGTCAACGTTCTGGCCATGCAAGCATGTTCTGGGTTCCATGGCAAATTAGGCAATGGTGTGGATTTCCTTTCTATATTTTAGATAGCATTGACAGCAATATTCATATGGCAAGGAGATAAGGAGGGGTATAAAATACAATGGAAGTCCAGTGGAATTTGGCATAAACCAAGAGGTGGAAGGATTAGGGTTGAGAAGCACAAGGGTCATCAATCAAGCATTCTTAGCAAAAATTGTTGGAATTAATTAAACCAAACTTGTATTTACTTATTAGGTAATTATAATTGTATTAGGATTTGTTATTTGTTTGTTTCTTATTTGGTTTAATGTTTGTTTTGGGAAACTTAGTTGTTTTAGGAAATAGTTCTGAATCAGATTAATAGAAAAATTCAGGGATAGTTTAGCCTATAAATAGAGGCATTGGGTGATCATTATAATCACAGAGCTAAATACAAAGATAGACAGGAGAAACTGAATAGCCTTTCGGTTGTTTCTCAACCAAGCTTCGGCTTTGGTGCGCCGCACAAATTGTGTGCGTGCAGGCTTGTTTATTGTTCATTATTACAAATAAGTTTTATTCCGCTGTGCGTTAATATCTTTAATATTGTTTTGGATATATATTGTTAATATTGTTTTGGATATATATTGTTTTTATATTCTACAAGTGGTATCAGAGCCAAAAAAGAAAAAAGTCTGCTTTTAGTGACAGCCGTTGTGTGTGTTCGGCGTCAACAAAAAATTACGAAGATATACCTTGGGTCTGTCTTATTGGCGCTGCATGTGTCTGATTTCGCCGCCTGAGTTTGGTTAGTTTGATTTATATTTGATCATACTTAGTTTAATCCTTGATCCACGTGTGATCAAAAATCAATTGAGTTGATTTCGGGTTGCCCTAAATCTATTTGACCAGCATCTTTGTTTGGCTTCGATTACCGTGCAACAATTTAGATCAAAGTTATTTGATTTAGGCTCGATTGTTGTTTTATTCTCGACGATCGCTGGTTTGATTCTTCGATTGTGGGTAAGTTAATGTTGGCCAAGTTTTGAAATTGAAAAAACAAAAAAAAAAAAAGGAGAGAGAGAGAGAGAGAAGAAATTATTGTAGTCCTAATAAGGGATTGGAGTGTTTATATTAGCAATATTCCATAGTTAGTTGGGAGACAAAATTACCCTATTTGGATAACGCTGATGGATAGTCATCTTAGAATATTTGGTTTGCGATAATTTATTCAAAAGGAGGTGACAAATGATGCAGATGATGTAACAAAGGAGAAGGTACGTTTGACATTATCTCTAATTCGTCAATCTGTTTCAATCTCTGAAAAAATTTGTCATGCGAAAACTGCTAAACAAGCATGGGATATTTTGGTAAAAAGTTATAAAGGGATGGATAAAGTTCAGAAAAATAATGTTTTGAAATTGGAAAAGAAATTTAGAGATAGCAAGATGAGAAAATGTGAAACAATTGATGACTACTTTCATAGATTATTGAAGATCAGAGGTGGGATGACATCAAATGGGTATTTTCTCACCGAAAATATTTTTGTGAATCATGTTCTCAATACTTTGTAGCATTGATAACTGAGACAACAGATATTTCAAAGTTGCGTGATTGGGTATTGCTTAGTATATTGATTCTTGATGAACAAATGATTAATATCAAGCAGTTAGTGATCAATGAGTTACAAGAGCGTGCATTTGAAAATATTGCTTCAAGAATTATGGATGAAGAAAGCCAAAGTATCATTGAGCAGGAATGTGTCAATGTGGATAAAGGCATTGAAAGTGTTCATTTGGTCAAAGAAGAAGAGGTTGTTTGTGTTACAGAACAAGAGCGAGATATTGAAATTGATGATCACATAGATGAAAGTGATCATGGGATTATTGAAAGCACTGTTGAATTGGAGCAGATAAATTGCAGTGAAGTCGACTCCTTATTTGGTGGAGTGTCCGACCATATTAAAAATGTGACAGTGGAGCCTTGGGTTTGCAAGGACATTGTTAGATTTGATGGCATTGATGAGATTAGTAATGTCGACGGAAAGATTTGTTCTATAGATGAATGGGTAGATATCAGTGAATTCTTTGATCAAGCTGAGAAATTTGACAAGATGTGCTCAAAATACAAGTTAATATTCAAATCAAATTTGAAGGTAATACCTCGAATTTGCGAGGTTGTTATTGAAATTTGCAAGGATGATTACAAGGTTGACGAGAAGACTTGTTTAGATGAAGAATGGGTGGACATGACTAAGTTCTTTGATAAGGATGAGTTTCCACAGAAGATTCATGACACATACAAAGTTGTCTCTACAAAGAGTTTGAAAGTAGAGCTGAAAAGCTACTACAAGGTAGTTTCGCATGTTGTTTACACTACGAAAGAAATGACGATTGAGATTCAAGCGTGTGATGGTGATGGACCTGCCTTGATCCAAGTTTGGTTTAAGGGAGGCTATGTTGGAATTAATTAAACCAAAGTTGTATTTACTTATTGGGTAATTATAATTGTAGTAGCATTTGTTATTTGTCTGTTTCCTATTTGGTTTAATGTTTGTTTTGGAAAACCTAGTTGTTTTAGGAAATAGTTCTGAATCACATTAATGAAAAATTCAGGGATAGTTTAGCCATAGAGGCATTGGGTGATCATTATAATCACAGAGATAAATACAGAGATAAACAGGAGAAACTGAATAGCCTTTCGGTTGTTTCTCAACCAAGTTTCGGCTTTGGTGCGCCGCACAAATTGTGTGCGTGCAGGTTTGTTTATTGTTCGTTATTACAAAGAAGTTTTATTCCGTTGTGCGTTAATATCTTTAATATTATTTTGGACATATATTGTTTTTATATCCTACAAGTTGTATTAGAGCCAAAAAAAAAAAAAAAAAAAGTCTGCTTTTAGTGACAGCCGTTGTGTGTGTTCGGCGTCAACAGAAAATTACGAAGATATACCTTGGGTCTGTGTTATTGGCGTTGTGTCTGATTTCGCCGCCTGAGTTTGGTTAGTTTGATTTATATTTGATCATACTTAGTTTAATCCTTGATCCACGTGTGATCAAAAATCAATTGAGTTGATTTCGGGTTGCACTAAATCTATTTGACCAGCATCTTTGTTTGGCTTCGATTACCGTGCAACAATTTAGATCAAAGTTATTTGATTTAGTCTCGATTGTTGTTTTATTCTCGACGATCGCTGGTTTGATTCTTCGATTGTGGGTAAGTTAATGTTGGCCAAGTTTTGATATTGAAAAAACAAAAAAAAAAAAAAGGAGAGAGAGAGGGAGAAGAAATTATTGTAGTCCTAATTATGGATTGGAGTGTTTATATTAGCAATATTCCATAGTTAGTTGGGAGACAAAATTACCCTATTTGGATAACGCTGATGGATAGTCATCTCAGAGTATTTGGTTTGCGATAATTCATTCAAAAGGAGGTGACAAATGATGCAGATGATGAAACAAAGGAGAAGGTACGTTTGACATTATCTCTAATTCGTCAATATGTTAATAGTTCAATCTCTGAAAAAATTTGTCATGCGAAAACTGCGAAACAAGCATGGGATATTTTGGTAAAAAGTTATAAAGGGATGGATAAAGTTCAAAAAAATAATGTTTTGAAATTGGAAAAGAAATTTAGAGATAGCAAGATGAGAAAATGTGAAACGATTGATGACTACTTTCATAGATTATTGAAGATCAGAGGTGAGATGACATCAAATGGGTATTTTTCACCGAAAATATTTTTGTGAATCATGTTCTCAATACACTTACTAGGAAGTTTGATTACTTTGTAGCATTGATAACTGAGACAATAGATATTTCAAAGTTGCGTGATTGGGTATTGCTTAGTATATTGATTCTTGATGAACAAATGATTAATATCAAGCAGTTAGTGATCAATGAATTACAAGAGTGTGCATTTGAAAATATTACTTCAAGAATTATGGATGAAGAAAGTCAAAGTATCATTGAGCAGGAATGTGTCAATGTGGATAAAGGCATTGAAAGTGTTCATTTGGTCAAAGAAGAAGAGGTTGTTTGTGTTACAGAACAAGAGCGAGATATTGAAATTGATGATCACATAGATGAAAGTGATCATGGGATTATTGAAAGCACTGTTGAATTGGAGCAGATAAATTGCAGTGAAGTCGACTCCTTATTTGGTGGAGTGTCCGACCATATTAAAAATGTGACAGTGGAGCTTTGGGTTTGCAAGGACATTGTTAGATTTGATGGCATTGATGAGATTAGTAATGTCGACGGAAAGCTCTGTTCTAAAGATGAATTGGTAGATATCAGTGAATTCTTTGATCAAGCTAAGAAATTTGACAAGATGTGCTCAAAATACAAGTTAATATTCAAATCAAATTTGAAGGTAATACCTCGAATTTGCGAGGTTGTTATTGAAATTTGCAAGGATGATTACAAGGTTGACGAGAAGACTTGTTTAGATGAAGAATGGGTGGACATGACTAAGTTCTTTGATAAGGATGAGTTTCCACAGAAGATTCATGACACATACAAAGTTGTCTCTACAAAGAGTTTGAAAGTAGAGCTGAAAAGCTACTACAAGGTGGTTTCGCATGTTGTTTACACTGCGAAAGAAATGACGATTGAGATTCAAGCGCGTGATGGTGATGGACTTGCCTTGATCCAAGTTTGGTTTGAGGGAGACTATGTTGGAATTAATTAAACCAAACTTGTATTTAATTATTGGGTAATTATAATTGTAGTAGCATTTGTTATTTGTCTGTTTCCTATTTGGTTTAATGTTTAGGAAATAGTTTTTAATCAGATTAATGGAAGAATTCAAGGATAGTTTAGCCTATAAATAAAGGCATTGGGTGATCATTGTAATCACAGAGATAAATACAGAGATAGACAGGAGAAACTGAATAGCATTTCGATTGTTTCTCAACCAAGGTTCGGCTTTGGTGCGTCGCACAAATTGTGTGCGTGCGGGTTTGTTTAATATTGTTTGTTATTACAAAGAAATTTTATTCCGCTATGTGTTAATCTCTTTAATATTATTTTGGATATATATTCTTTTTATATCCTACAAAAATTGCTTAGCATCTAGCGACGGAGCCTAAGACGTGGTCAGCAAGTTTTTTCTGTTTTTTTAAAAATTTTTTTTAAAGATATTAGGGAGAGAATGAGTGAGTATGGGTACTAGCTATTACTAAGAAAAGCAATACTTGATTAGATTAATTTTCAATCATAATGAATCTAAATTAAAATTTAGCCCCTAAAATAAGCATATGTTATGCTAAATAGATGAGAGTGAAATCGTGATGAGGTAGAAAATGAAAGAGAGAGAGATAGTGACATGAAAGAAAATGGACGACAGAGAAATGAAAACGGAAAAGGTGAGATGAGAGAAGCAAGAGGAGAGAAGGAGAGAGAAAGTAAAATAAGAGAAGTGAAAAAAGAGAATGGAGGAATGAGGAGAAAAAAAAAAAAAAAAAGAAGGAAAAAGGACATAGATTTACAGGAAAAAAAAAAAGCTGTGACTTCATAAATATAAGTAGGAATTTAGAGGGAAAAAAAACAAAGAATCTCGCGTTCTATCAGGTCCAATCCACTATGGCCCATAATATGCACATAATTTGCACATAATCTGCACAATCTAAGAACCAATATTCGACAATATAAAAATAAAACAAGGTAATTCCGACTAATGGAGTTGTTAAGTTGAACGTCCAGCGCTGATGAGCGGTCCATATTTCATATCATCTCCGGATGAGACGTCCTTTGGGTTGGTGGGAAGACGGAGGAATTTCCTCCGGGGTCAAGCCGTGTTGGGTCGACCCCGAGCCGGAGCCATAGGTATTCTGCAATATTGAATTACTGCAAGGTCATCTTGGTTTTCTGGGATACACTGGTGACGACATCTGCGAGGGCCGGGAAATTTTGGGAGTCCCCTCTGCCGGAAACACCTTTAGTTGCCACCTCAGCCGTGGATTTGGCGGCCTCCTCGCCCTCGGCGGCCTAAGAGCAGATATTTCCCCATGGCGATTTCGACATTTCCGAGGAGTGGCACAAGATCTGAAAACGAAAAAGCAGAAACCTTCTTTATTTTTCCCCCTTTCAAATGCCAGAGAATATAATACAAAGCAAGTATAGAATTAGATAAGGAATGAGAATGGATTTTGACAATTTTTAAGCTTAGATATGGAAATGAAGCAGAAAATGACAAATTCACATTGCACTTATTTTGAAAGGAGATGTGCAATGTGTACTAAATGGAAGTGCTACATTTTGACATAAGGTGTGCAATGTTAAATTTCTTTGTAAAAAAATATCTTAAGTGATTATATTTTAGAGACACTTTTTAAGACTATTTATGGGGAAACAAAACAGTAATCTCTCATTAACTAAGAAACAATTTTGTATAGATCGATGTATATAATGTTCACAAAAATCGAGGTGCAACCTTTTAACAGGAGGCGTGCAATAAATTTAAAGATAATGTGCAATAGATTCTGTAACTTGAACCTAATTCTTGCTTTCTCTCTTCTCAATCTTCCACAAGTAACTTCTACAAATTCTTAATTCCTAAAAGTTTATATATACTAATGTTAAAACAAATATTTTTCACATAGAGTTGGGTCGTGATCAAAATATAAATTTGAAATAGTATTCTGAAAATAGGGGAAAAAAAATTCCCTCCGAGGTTCTGAGAAACCAAAAAAATCAAGAGTTGTTTCTCAGAGTCAAAATTTTTCAGCTTCAAAAACAAGTAAAATCAGAAGTGAAATGCAAATGAGAAAACTTCAATATACTATTTGTATATGACAAAAGGAGAATCTTGCTTTATCATAATTCATCGTTCATAGTCTTTAGCTTTTTTTCCTAATTGGGAACAATTTTTGACAAAGCAATCCTAGGTATAGATATACAATCAAAGTGACCAAAAAGAGACAAAGTTGAAATATCATCAAGAATGTCATTCTGAGAGAAATGGGCTAAGATACAATTTGGATTAAATCCTAAAGGAAAATGTAAAGGGAATGCTATTTATGAGATCGAGATTGGCCTTCATTAGCGGAATCCACAATCCTAAGAGGAAATTCCGAAGGGAGAGGGTTGAAGAGCAGTAAAAACAAAGGTAGTAATTTATGAGTTTGAATCTTGGAGGTTGCAAGATTGAGAAAAAAGAACTCCGAAAATTAAGAATACAGCTAAATTGCAAGGAGGTTTTTGCATTTGAGCAGCCGGAGGGTCACCGTGGCCTGAGAGGGATAGCCAATCACTCCATGAGATGTCTCTGTTTCCATCGCCACCATGAGGTATTCTTGTGTTTTTGGATGTGGCATATCACGCACCCACGAGAAGGGCAGCAGCAGGGATCTTTTGCTGTGACGTTGATGGTTGGTGGTTGTTCGGCTTGTCCTGAAAGATCCAGAATTTTTTCTCCCCTGAAGATGCTGAGCTCACGGCAGGCCTGGCAATCGCCCAAAGACATGGGGGCGTGTGCAATGGTTGGGGGACGCGGCATCGGTGTTTATGGTGGCACGGGGCGAGGTGCCTCCCCAGCAGGGACGGAAGGTCTAGTGGAGCAACTCATACAAGGCGTTGCTATCTTACAGGGTTATTCTGGGTAAGTAGGGCTAGGAACATGGTTGCGCACTGCTGGCCAGCTATGACTCTACATGCGCGGCCGAGAATGTGATTGGGGCTCGGCCCCGGCTTTTTATTTCTCAGCTGTTTGACGATTTCCAGAGCCGTGAATATATTCCACTTTTTGCCTCAAACGATATATATGTATGGTTCGAAAGGCTTGTAGACATCAACAGTGAGATGCAATTTCAAGAACATAATCGATAATATTAATTTAATTATGTCTGAAAATGAAGAGTTCTTTTTAAAAAGTTAAACGAATGCATGCACATTTAATTTTGCAATGAAAATTAGACTTATACTTTAGAGAAAATGAAATTTTCATTTTAAAAGTAACTCTAATACTCTTACATAAAAAGTGATACTATCGAACATAAAACTTATAATTATTAATATAAAATTTATACTTGTAAAATTAAGACATAGTAAAACAAAAATTGTTAATTAAGATTTATGTCAATTGAAGATGTGCGTGCACATGTATACTGTGACACAGGAGAGTGAAGTTATCTCACTTCTTTGATATATCCATGTAATAGAATAGTTTGATTCAGAAAAAAAAAAAAAAAAAAACTTTTCTTAAGTGTTATTTGCACTTACTATATGTTCTTTTTCAACACTTACAATCCCTAGGTTTGGACAGTGATCTCAAGGTTACAAGCATCTTCCAATTCCTACCACCTCTTAGCGTACACGTAGAATATAATTGTCACCTCTTGCTAGTTGTGAGCAAAATCAAAACCTGTTTTGCTATTATTAAGTGTTAACGAATAATATATGATTTTAAATATTTGACCTTTTATGATTTTATAGTTGCGAGCTTATAATTTTAGTTGTTAAATCTGCTTATTTAAACATATTGTTTTTTTTTTTTTTTTACCGTAGCCCACTCAAAAAAAAAAAAAAATCTGTAACCCCCACTAGTATATAGATATTCAATTGTAAATAATTTTAGGTACCAAAATCTAGATGCGGCCATTCTCGACATGATACAAACAGGATGCGGCATAAACAATCTAGTGCTGAATTTTGATGGATGTGTATATTAAATTGATAGACACAAATAATACGAATAATGAAACAAAACTATGTCTGCACACGAACTCAAACCTGCGAACCTAAACGCATATAATTTCTTATACAATGAAAAAATACAATATAAATCGAACTCGATTTAAACGGACTAGAATCGAGCCATGGCGCGTCGGGGTAAGGGATTGTCATGCTTTCTTGATTCTTCCATAAATCTCGTATCCCTCTTTTTATCTATTTTGGTTATGACCACAGAACAAAAACTTGATTAATTGACAAAAATGGTTTATGCGCCGCTAGCTGCTTGTTGAGCATTTTTTACTGAGCGCTTCACACAATACATTTGAAATAGGATTTGTCCCATGGACACACGAGCAACCCAACTGGCAGGATTTCCTTTTCCTCCTCTCATGCACTTACTTCCGTAGGATTCGGCAATAGGAAGATCCACGAGAACTCCTACCCATATCTTACTATTTCTTCGGCATTGTCCGCTCATAGCACGACGGAAGTGTTCAATTATATCCCGATGCGCTGCTTTAATGGCTCGACAATGTATAAAATGAATAATTAAAAAAAGTATGAATTGAGTGGTAACGAAACGCGAATCCAAACCATTAAACACGACAAAAATTGATATCTCTACCAGAATCATCAAATGTCTTTACACTTAAATTTGATTTCCTTTTTAACTGATACTCAATATATAACTGATACTTGTTCTATCAAGGAACTTTGCCAGTACTTTTAGATAAATTGGTGTCTTTTGATTTAGCTAATAGTCATACACTAGACTTTCATCTAATCACTGCACATTATATGTTTTTTTGCTTCAACCTTAATTAAAGTCCTGTGCTGATTTTATTTTTAAATAAAATACTTAACAACCACAAGTAGCAAATCATATATTCTTCCGTTCTATTAGAAAAGTCCATCTCGAAATTTTTTTTTGTTCCAATAGAAGAGTCACTTTCAATTTTTTTACTCCTTCTACCCTTACTAATATAATATCATGTATAGTTCACAATTAGTCCATATTTTAATAATTAAGGATGTAAATGGATTTATTAGTGTCAAATTAACTATTTTAAATATTGTACCTTGATATACATTGGTTAAGGTAGACTCTTCTAATGGAACGGAGAGAGTATACTTTATCTCAACAAAACTCGTCCGCGTAAAATGAACAAAACTCATCCATTTATAGTAAGCAAGATTTTTATATCTTCATTATCAATCAATATATAAACAAACTTAGCTTTAGTTACACAGATTTAATCAAATCTTATGGCGATATGGGTTTCAAGGTTGGACGTGAGGCTGAAAGAATCCAGAGGTTCTTTTATTTTATTTTATTCTTTTTACCTTGGGACCCTAATTGGTCGGAGGGAAGTTTTTTTTTGGGAAATTGTGTAGTTGAGAGGTAAAAAAGTGTAATGATTGTGTTATTTTTTGAATTTATGTGAGTAGATATTTAGAGATAATTTTAAAATTTTAATTTTGACTTCTTAGGAAAATGAGTTGTTTATTTGTGTAAAATTTTAAAGGAAAAAAGTAATAATTCTTAAGAAATAACCACAAGAGAACATAACCTAAATTTTGAGTCCACGGCTTCAAAGTTGTAACCCCTCCCTCTTTACCACCCTCCCCAATCCCGGCCTCTCCCATCCCAAATCTAGAGTAGGCCCCATAAATACAACACAGTTATCTTTCTTTCTTCTTTCCTTTTTCTTCGTGACAAAATTGTCCAAAACTAATTATGTAATTTCTCTCATCGCTCTCCCAGCTGGTAAATAATTATGTCTATATCCCAAAAAATGTTCTTGAGTTGAATAAATAAGAAATTAAAAATCATTATAGGTAGATGATTAAGGAATATTTAGAGATTATGAACTAACTATATATATAATTTCACAAACTTAGGTAATTTGGAAAAAAAACTCAAACTGAGTTACCATGTTTAGATTTATATTAGGTATGGATTTATAGTTTAATAGACTAGATATATTCTTGTGCTTCAGATCTGATAAGTGTGAAATCAAATCTTTTGTAATCAGTTGTATTGACTATTTATTGTTCTTCTTGATGTTGGAAGATTTTCAACACGATTAATAAAATTTTTAATTTAAAAAAAAAAAAGGAAAAAAACTCAAATTAATAATGGCACAAAAGGAATCTGTTAACACCTATAGATTACCTTATTCCTCCAGGTAGAGTCCTGTACACTCACTTTATCATTAATTAAATTCATGATTTTTATTTATTATTTCCTTTTTTGGCGATTTTCATTTCTTAAAATTAAAAGAAGATCCGATTCAACAATGTGAAAGGAGTTTGAAATATTTTCAATCCTCAAATAAAACCAGTCAAGAAAAACTTTAAAAAAAAAAAAATTTAGAAAAACTTGTAGGCAAATTAATCATAGATTGAAAAAAAGTACTCGCATTCATTTATTCGTAAGACTTCACCCGAAAAAAAAAAAAAAAAAAAAAACCGAAACCAACTTTGATCAATTGGAAAAATAACCCTAATCATCATCCATCTTGCGGCGATGGTGGCTCCTCGTGGTCCTAGTTAGTTCTAGGCCGACCCTGAGGGTGTGCCTGCGGCGGCTGAGCTGGAATTTGTGTAATTTGCTGCAAATTCCAAACCTCGTCGTCCCACACCACCTCTTCACCACCTCCATACATGACATGGTGCATGAGGTCGTTGACGTCCATCTCCTGCTGAATCTCCCAGACCCGCCGGACCTTTTCCTCATCGTACGTCCTCCGGCCCATATTAACCAACCGTTCCCTGTTTCTCGTATACTCGATCAGTGCCGGCGGCAATGCCACATGCGAATTCCTATTCCTATTCCTATTGATCACTTGGGCCGGTGCCGCTGCAGCTGCCTCCACCGCCGGCGGTTGCTTCTCCATGGCTTTCTCAGACGAGGATGATGCGGCCATTATTAATTCTTAATGCGTGATCGGCATGTTTGATTTCAGTCTTAATTTATAATGCAACAGAAAGGTTAAAAACATGGAGCAAAGTGCATTTTTGGCACTAACGTTCTTCTCAAGGTTTAATTTTGTCACTAATATTTTTTTATGTCCAAAAATGCCATTGACGTTTTTAAAAGGATCCAACTTTGCCCCTGTCCCAAAATTTGGGGCAATTTTATAATAAAATAACAGCAAATGGGCACTTTTGCAATTCAAAAAAAAATCCAATTTCCACTGTTCATCTTGTCCAACCGATCTGTACTTCCTTTTACCCAGACAAATGAAAATGATGGGTGCTGAAAAATGAAAATCCACTAGAGCTTCGTATTGATAAATGTTCTCTTTTCCTGCTATGGTTTTTGGACAATAGTTGCTTATGTAAGTATCACTTGCAGGTATCTACATGAAGTTTGTTCACCATCAGTAGTTCATAAAAACTTCAAATCAGCAAATATTTTACTTGACATGGAACTCAATCCTCATCTCTCTGACTGCGGATTAGCAAGCCTTATCCATGAAGCGAATCAGGTAGGCGTAATTTTCCATAAGACCATCTTGCTTTCTTTTACTTTGTTTTTCTGAATGTCATTTCTTAAGTTACGCTCTATGGGACAACCAAAAATTTAGCTGTATAGCATCACCTGATCCGAGTTAATGAGGTTCGGTAGAATAATTGAGGTGCATCATGTTTTGCAGGCATTAAACCACAATGCTGGATCTGGATACAGTGCGCCTGAGATAGCGACACCGTGAGCCGCAGAAAAGAGGCGTATGGAATCAACAAGTTCTCCGAGCCGGTCGCTCGCATCTTCTGGCTGTTTGTCTGGATAGAGGAAGTATGGTTGGAGAAGATGAACAGTGGAAATTGGATTTTTTTTAATTGCAAAAGTGCCCATTTACTGTTGTTTTATTATAAAATTGCCCCAAAATTTGGGGCAAGGGCAAAGTTGGACCCTTTTAAAAACGTCAGTAGCATTTTTAGACCTAAAAAAAATTAGTGGCAAAATTAGATCTTGAGAAAAACTTTAGTGGCAAAAATGCACATTTGCCCTAAAAACATGTGTGTAACGCTATTTCAGTTAAATTCATAAATACTTGCCCCTTTTTTATCCCTTTCCAGTTCAGATTAGCACACTAATTTGGAAATAAACTATTTTACCCTTAATATATATCTTTTGAAAAGATACAAGAACTTTAATAAGGGATAAAATTTGGGAATTTTTTTTTTTTCCAAAGTAACTTATTTCTTGAACGTATTAACCAAAATAACACAAATCAAAATTATATTCCTTTAAAACTATCATTTTTGCAGTGTAGGACTTAACATGCCACCATGTAAAAAAATCAAATAAAGAAAAGTCAATAATAACTCACACTTTTCTCTCAATATTTGTATTTCATATATATACTTTCTTCTTACAATATACTATCAATACAAAGATTTTGATAAATATTTATTTTTCATACAATTGTTCATTGTTCAACAATTTTGTACGGTAAAATAAATTATATTTTTTCTGGATTATTCATAATTTTGTACAATATATTATTTAGTTTCTACTGAAATTTTTTGAATACTAAGAATATATGTGTCAACTATATGATAAAATTCCAAATATGAGAACTAAAATCATTTTTCTTTAATAAGATTTAGACTTTTTCTACTACTGTATATTTTATCAGATCAGTACTATTCCTGATTGAGTAGTGAGAGTACAGAGTACATCGGTGGCTTTTTTTTTGGAGGTTCCTAATCATTTAATTTGGATTAGAAAATAGATGGTAATATGCAATACAATTGCAACCCATTAAGGCCTAATAAAATACTATTAGAGGAAAAAAATTGTTAAATATTAAATCTTACATAAATGAATGAATTTAAAATTGCAATTAGGAGTCTTAGGTGGCAAACAATTGTCCCAAAAATTAAGTTAATTTATTAAGGTAAAAATTGAAATTACATTCACACTTAACACTCCCTCCCTCTGTTCATTTCAGCAAAAAAAAAAAAAAAACATTGCATTTGGAATCTAAAGTTGGAATTACAAGAAACATATGAATAAAATGGGAATTTTAGTTACATAGATATAGTTTACGCTGTTTTCTCAGACTGACTCCATCTGGTAATCTTCTAGCAGATATCTGTGATTATAAGCTTCTAAAACTTGAAGGCCTTTATCTTTCATTAATGAGCTAGAAGGAGAAATATAACTCCAAGCTTAGGGAAATGTTTGCAGCTTCAAATAATATCATTGTCCAGAAATAACTTCATCGGAATCATACCATATGAGATTGGTAATCTTTATATTCTACAAGTTTTCGTAGTAAGTGTGATCAGCTTTTTAAATGGTTCCATTCCTGAAACAATCTTTAATATTTCGACTCTGAAAATAATTTATTTGCGTGGGAAATAAGCTATCTAGTACCCTTCCATCAAATATGGGCCGAGGGCGACAAAATCTTGAAGAAATTTAACTTGGAATGAATATTTAGCGGAATTATCCCGGAATCCATCTCTAATGCTAGAAAACTTAGAATTTTGGATTTCCCAAGGGAAAGTTTCAGTGGTTCTATACCCAATTCACTTGGAAATTTGAGAATCCTTAAAGTATAAATAAACCTTGGTGGTCTCCGTAGTGGAGAAGGGTTCTAGTGGTGGGCTCAACAGTGGAGATGGCTTGGTGGTAGGGGAGGGTTCAGCGGTGGTGAAAGGCTCAGAGGCAGGGGAGACTGACAAAGGGCTCAACAGTGGCAAAAGACTCGACAACAAGGGAGAGATCAATGGTGGTAAAAGGCTTAACATTAGAGGAGGGCTCAACGGTTGCAAGGCTCGACACCACAACAACAACAAAAATAAATAAATAAACTCTGAGATCGAGCTCATATAAGATTTAATGCGTGCTTGGTTCATCATATGAAAAATACTAATAATAATAATAATAATAATAATAATAGGTAGAATATAGTAATATAGAATGGGAATGAGTATTGGTATGGGTATTAACTATTACTAAGAAAAGCAATACTTGATAGTTTAAGTTTGAAGCATAATTATGAAGCTAAATTAAAATTTGTGCCCCTAAAATAAGCTTATATGTTATTCCCTCCGTTCCCAAATAAGTGGCCATTATAGAAAATTATTTTGTTCCCAAATAAGTGTCCCTTTACACATTTCAAGAAAAAAAAAATTAAATAGTGCCAATATTACCCCTTAATTAATTGATTTCATTTAATGATATTATTTTAAATGCACATACATTGCACACATTCTCATTTGAAATGTAGTCAAACAAGAAAACTTAAATAGGGGTAAAAAAAAGAATTCAATCATCTCCTTAATTTTTATACTTTTTCTATAATGACCACTTATTTGGAAACGGAAGGAGTATGCTTTTGTAAATAGATGAGAGAGAAATCATGATGAGAGGGAGAAAATAAAAGAGAGAGATGAAAGAAAATGGATGCGTGAGAAACCAAAACAGAAAAACTGAGATGAGAGAAGCAAAAAGAGAGAAAATGGAAGAGAGAGAAAGTAAAATAAGATAAGTGAACAAAGATAATGGAGGAACATTTTGTTATCCATGACCCACTCCACGAGGAATCTGGTGATGCGGGGGTCCGGTCGGTAGAAGATTCGGGGTCAGCTCTCTCACCATAAAGAAGTTAAAATGAAGACTCGGACTCAGCTACCAGCTGCCAATGGGAGGAATGAGGAGGAAAAAGGGCATAGAAAAAAAAAAAAAAAGCTCAGACTGCATAAATACAAGTAGGAATTTAGTTGGAAAAACCAAGAATCTCGATTCTATCAGGTCAATCCACTATGGCCCATAATTTGCACATAATCTGCACAAACTAACCTCCAATATTCGACAATCTACAAATAAACAAGGTAATTCGGACTAATGGGCCAGTCGGAAGACGGAGCATTTCCTCGGGAGTCAAGCCGCGCTTGGTCGACCCCGAGCCGGAGCCACATGCATTCTGCATATTGAACTGCAGCAAGGTCATCTTGGTTTTCTTCTTGGTTTGCTTGGATGCACTGGTGACAACATCTACGAGGGTCGGGAAATCGTGGAAGCCCCCTCCGCCGGAAACACCTCTAGTTGCTGCCTCAGCCGTGGATTTGGCGGCCTCCTCTTGTTGCTCTTGCTCTTCTCCCTCGCCTTCGGCGGCCCAAATGCCGATATTTCCCCATGGCGGTTTCGACATTTCCGAAGAGTGGCACAAGATCTGAAAACGGAAAAAGCAGAAACTTTCCTTTTCTTCACCCTTTTAAATGCCAGAGAATATAAATACAATTAAGATAAATATAGTGATGTTTTTGACTGTTTACTCTACCACAAAACCAGCATTCACAAGTTATGAAATTGGGAATTCCAATCCTAATAGACAGTAAAATAATATTGAACACATCTTCTAGAATGATAATGGATTCTGATATTTTTTAATTTAGATAAGGAAATGAAGCTGAAAATGACAAATTCTCATTGCATATCTTTTGAAAGGAGATGTGCAATGTGTACTAAATAGAATTGCTGCATTTTGAAGTAAGCTGTGCAATGTCTTTAAAATTGTTGTGCAATGTTAAATCTTTTTGTAAAAGATATTTTAAGTGAAATAAAATTTTAATATTTCCTTATTTTTATGCATTACGACTCTAGATATTTTTGTAAGACTATTTTTGTGGGGGGAAAAAACTGTAATCTCTTATTAACTAAGAAACAATTTTGTATAGATGTATTTAATGTCTACAAAAATGGAAGTGCAATCTTTTATAAGGAGAGGTGCAGTGAATTTATAGATGGTGTGCAACCTTTTAAAAGATGGTGGGAAACCGGAGCCAGTGGCTTAAACCCCCGCGCCAACCCACAAAAATTGCCTTAGTAGTAGGATGAGGAGCGGTTCCGTCATTGCGTTTAGCCCCTTGAACAGCACCTAAAATCTTCATTAGTGGTTGCCAAAGTAGCAGCTCTTCTTCTGTTTGGGGAAGAAGACGCGAGCCTAAGAAATTTTAGGTTAAGTGGCACAACGCCATTTGCATATTAAAAATTTTTTTTAAAAACTTATGGCATGTGTACACACACGCCTGGAGTTCAGTTAAACAAATTAACAAAAGGGGCCAGCGTTTCTCTTCCAACTCACTCTCTTTTTTGCCACCTTCTTGTTTCTTTTTAGTTTTTTTCCTTCAAAACTCAAACAAATTTTTTTTGTTCCTTTTCTTATATCAATATTTTATTGTTTACATTTTGTAAATTATAGACTTGAAATTGTAAATTACTATAAGTTAATTTGGGTGATTGATCTGAATTGGAATTGGAATTTATTAACTTTTATTGTTGATTTCAATTGATATTAGAGTTTTAGGAAAATTAGTTTTGAATATGAATATACGTTAGAAATTTTAGAGATTCAACTAGAATTATGTTAGGGATTTTGGATATAGATTTACATTAGAAGTTTTCTATTTTAATTAACGATTTAATGATATTAAATTTAATCTAGATTATACTCCATCCATCCCATTCAAAAAGTCAATTTTGTATTACTATTTAGTGGACTCTTTGAGTGAGACAGAGAAAGTACATTTTAGCAATTTAATTGAGAAAATTAAGAATTTTGAATTGTAATTCAAAGAACCCTAATTTTAATAATCTAGTCAAATTGATGGTTGAGTATTAATTGTGAACTATGATAGTTTACATTAATTTATGAAAAATATGGACATAGTTTTGAAACCTTCATTTTTATTTATTTATTTTTTGTTACATAGTTTTGAAACCTAATCGCAAATAAATTTACACTAGCCCCTCAAGAAAAATTTTCTTGCTACGCCACTAGACGGAGCATTTCCTCCGGAGTCAAGCCGCACTGGGTCGACCCTGAGCCGGAGCCATAGGCATTCTGCATATTGAACTGCTGCAAGGTCATCTTGGTTTGCTTGGATGCACTGGTGACAACATCTACGAGGGCTGGGAAATTTTGGGAGTCCCCTTCGAAACACCTCTAGTTGCCTTGACTCCTAAGTCGTGGATTTGGCGGCTTCCTCCCGTTGCTCTTGTTGGCGACTTCGACATTTCCGAAGAGTGGCACAAGATCTGAAAACGAAAAGGCAGCAACTTTCCTTCTTTTTTTTTTTCACCCTTTTAAATGCCAGAGAATATAAATACCCATATCTTTTGAAAGGAGATGTGCAATGTGTACTAAATAGAAGTGCTCCATTTTGAAATAAGGTGTGCAATGTTAAATCTTTTTGTAAAAAATATTTTAAGTGAAATAAAATTTTAATATTTCCTTATTTTTATACCTTAAGACTCGAGATATTTCTGTAAGACTATTTATGTGGGGAAATAACAGTAATCTCTTATTAATTAAGAAACAATTTTGTATAGATGTATATAAGGTCTACAAAAATGGAGGTGCAACCTTTTAAAATGAGACGTGCAATAAATTTAAATCTCTTCTCAATCTTCACCGTACTTCTACAAATTCTTAATTCCTAGAAGTCTATACATACTAAGGTTCGATCACTTTGTTCAGAGGATAGTCCGCATGTAAACTACCGCAAGTATGCGGGATCGAGACCTATGGGGTGGGGAGAAATTCTAAGTTGTAAAGGCGGATACTGATAAATAAATAAAAAAAAGTCTATACATACTAATGCTAAAATATATATTTTCACATGGAGTTGGACCATGAATCAAATATAAATTTGAAATGCTATTCTGAAAATAGAAACAAATTGAAAAGATCCTCTGAAGTTCTGAGAAGGCAAAAGCTATTTTCAGAAGCCTGATCAAGAGTTGTTTCTCAGATTCAACATTTTTCAGCCCAAAACAAGTAAAACCAGAAGTGACTTTTGTATATTAATTAGTGTGAACAGCCCAAAATATACCTATACTTTTCGATTGTGTCCAATTTTATCACTATACTTTTTTTGAAGCCACAAATGTCCCTAAACTAATTAAAACAGGCCAAAAATGTATTGGCGCCGTTAGCTACGGTTAGAACTAACAAAATTTCCCTCATGTGCCTCTCATGCGACCTTTTAAAGAGTGTTTTTTACAATTAATTAATAAATATGTTTTATCCCTTTAACCACTTTCCTCCTCCCCCTCCCTGGCCTCATCCGATGTCCATAGCTATCCATTGCATTAGCTCAATCCAAAATCAAATTCACTTATTAATAAAAGCAGTATAGATTTAGGAATTATGAATTCAATCCAACCCAACCCCATTATCAAAACCAATCCATCCTCTCTGTAATGAATCTCCAACATAATAAACTTTGTCACTCTTCACAAAGATTTAGGAATTACGGATTGAACGAGGCAGATTCATTACATAGAGGACAATGGCAGTCGTTTATTTGCCTCGTCCAATAGCCTAAATCTTTATGAAGAGTGGTAAAGTTTATTTTGTTGGAGATTCACAGAGAGGATGGATGGATTGATTGATTTTGCTCGATGGGCTTGAAGAAAAAGCATGTAACTCAGATCCGATTAGTAACTAAGAAGCAAACGCGAGTGCGAGCTGAGGGTTGGAGGTGGATGAGGTGGCCGCTTAAAGAAGATGGTGGAGCGGAGATGATGGGTGGAGTGAAGGTGGAGTAGGTGACAGTGCCGAGGTGATGGGTGGTGGTGCCGAGGTGGAGGTTGCATTGATCTGGCTAATTTGTGTAGTCACTAAAAAATATCCAGGTGGCAACATTTAGGTGGGTTAATAACCCCCACATCATCAGCTGATGTGATCGTAATCATTAATTTGTCAAAAAATACCCTTTAAAAGGTCACATGAGGGAAATCCGTTAGTTCTAACAGTAGTTAACGGTGCCAATACATTTTTTGCCCGTTTTAATTAGTTTAGGGACATTCGTGGCTATAAAAAATAGGGGTGGGCGTCGAATTGGTTTCCTCGAATTGTGGTTTCCTCGAATTGGTTTCCTCGAATTTTAAATTTTTTTGGCAAATTCGAAAACCAAACCTAATTCGATTTGAAACTGAAGAAACCAATTCGAATTTGTAATTCGAATTCGGTTCGAATTCGGTTTTAAACCATGGAAACCAAATTCACAAAATTAATTCCATAATCAAAATTTTACAATCTAGTAACTAGTTTGAACAACTAAATTCACCAGTAAACTCTTCTAGAAAAATAAATCTAAGTTCACCATCTCAATCACATGCATCCTTTAAGCCTTAAAATCACCCTGTAAGCATAGTTTTGGTAACCACTGCAGCTGATCTTTGGCCCAACTGTATACGCACATGATATTAATATAAAGAAAATAAAAGTAAGAATTAAGAAACAACACTAGAAGACAGAATGCCTAAAAATCAAAAACCATTAAGAAACAGCATTCCAAAACTACAGTAATTAGTTCTTGTACATATTTTGCTGCTCTAAACATCAACAACAGTAGATTCAGACATTGTTTGTTGTATCTCTGCAAGATATTGGAAAAATATTAAATCATTAATTTATAATTCATATATGAAAGTTAGGAAATGAATTTGAGAAAGGAAAATAAGGTACCTTCTTCAAACTTTTCAAGATCTTCAATGTTCTCTTCCACATTGACTGAAAATTCTTGTTGACGTAGCCAATCTTGAGTACATATCAGTGCTTGCACAATTTTTGGAGTTAAAGAACTCCTAAAATTATCAAGAACCCTCCCTCCAGTGCTAAAGGTAGATTCAGAAGCAACTGTAGTAATTTGAATGGATAACATATCACGAACCATATATTAAAGATAATATGGGATAAGCTAGGCTCTTTCTCTTCCACCAATCCAATATAGAAAATGTCTTCTCAGAAGACATCTTTATCAGCATTCTTTTGACAAAAAGCGCCGCAGCAGCAGCAGAAGCGGCAGCAGTTGAATATGCACCAATAAAACCCCAGATGCACTGCTATCCTCACCACCAGTCCTAGCCAATGGAGCAATTTTAGTAGCAATTGTCTTCTCAACTCCTAAAGAAGACATATTCCTCTGCAAGTAGTCTAAGTTTCTCACTGTTTTCAGAAACAGCGAAGCAGAAGATGCAAATCGGCCCATCTGAATGAAATCAATATCTCTTGTTATCCACAAACAATAAAATACACCAGCAAAAATAAATAGCGATAAACAGGGGTCAGATTGAAAGAAAGGCCAAGACCAACCCAAAGGTTCACCAGCAACAAGAAAACAATCTAATGAACATTCTGGTTTGCTAAACAACATAAACTAAAACTACAAGCATTAAGAGAAAACTAAGACTACAAGGATTAAGAGAACCAAATGGGTAGGCTGGTGCACAGATAGTCTCAGTTTATATTTTGACATGAACAAAACAGAAAGAGGACAAGTCCAGAATAATTCAAAAGGAAGGATTTTAAAGAAGAGCCTGCAAACTCGCTAAGAAAAAGTCGATCAGCAACGAAAGAAGAGGAAGGGAAGGGGAGTTCAATGTCTAAAGAGAAGCCAAAAACTACAAAACAGAAAATACTCCTTTTAACTATCACCAATCGAGAAGAAGACAGCAATCAAGAAAAAGCAATGAAGAAAAAGAGAATAAACTCACCGAAGAAGAAGACAGCAATCGAGAAACCCACAACAACAGATGAACAGAACAACTCTATGGTGTTCACTTCACTGACTTCAGTCTTCAGATTCACGATGCGGCCGCGGCGGCAGAGGAGAGGCAATGTTAACCTTTTGATAACAAAGAAATAGCAACTAGGGCAATGGGCAAAAAGTTTAAAACCCCTAAAAATAAAAATAATAAGTAAAAAATAAAAAAATAAAAAAATATATATATATATTGCAAATCGGTTTTCGGTTCGGTTTTTGGTCTGAATGCCCAATTCGAAAACCAATTCGAAAACCAAATTCAGAATTCGAATTCGGTTTCAAACCAAACCTAATTCGAATTCAGAATTCGAATTAGGTTTCTTCGAATTCGGTAAATTCGAATTAGGTTCGAATTTCGAATTGGACCAAACCATGCCCACCCCTAATAAAAAATGTATAGTAACAAAACAAAACACAATCGAAAAGTATAGATATATTTTAGGTTGTTCACTCTATTAATTATATATGGGTGAAAGGAAAGGAACCTGATACGGGTCCAAATTCGAAATTTACTAGTAGTGGTTATTAAATATTAATTAGGAAAAATTCATAACGTATGCTTGTTTTTAAAAATATAGCCGAAACTGTGCTTGTTTTTTAAGCATGGTAAAACATATTCAGCTTTCACATTTTCAAAACGTGAAAGAAAGATAGAATATTTTATTCTTATTTTTGTTTTGGTTTTAATGAAAGGAAAATTAAAAATCAGAAAAAGGCAAATTCAGAAATGGAAAAACTCGGGCTGTTTTTGAATCTGAAGGAAAAAATGAAAAAAAAAAGCTCACGTTTGAGCGGTTAGGGCCAAATTCTCCCAAATCTCATGCTCAACCAGAGAAAAATCAAAATCAGGAATCTCGCATCCCCTGGAGAGGATGTAGATGGAATACCCTTGATAGAGCCGCAGGAGTGGCTCGCTGCAGAGCGGGTTCCGAACAAAGGGTCGCCGCTCAGAGTTCCGGCCGCAGTAAGGGTTGCGATTGGGTTCCGGTGAACCCTGTTGTCTGGCGCTTCCTTGAATATAAAGGAGGTATCTCCAAACTTAAGAAGCAAAAGTACAAGAAAATTCTGTATATGAAAATAGAGAAATCAATCTAAGTCGACACACTTTCCTTAAAGTGTTTAATGCCCCCACTATTCTTGCTAACCGGGAATGTGGCAAGATCACTTCTAAGATAAAATAGATTGCTCGTAGACAACAAAGTAGCAGATTCTTTGATTGTTTAGACAAGAAAGGAGATGGAAATTAGTTGATTTAATTTGTGACATTCACCCTCTATTTATAAAGTTGAATGGTTACGTTCATGGGATACAATCAGCCTATGAATGGATGCAATCATCCATTCATGAGTTAGGACGCAACATTTCAACCAAAAGACGCATCCAAAGGAAGAAATCAAAGAGTTACATCTCGTAGAAGCTACTGGAGCTTGTCCGACACACCGTCCAAATCGGACAAAGATTCGAACAGCACTAGCTTCCTGCAACCGAGTGAGATTTGCTCACTGAAGCTTGTCCGACTGGGCGTCCAAGTCGGACGATCAATCGGATGCATGAACTTGCATGAATTTTTCTCAATGGTTTTTCTTTATACTATAAACTACAAGAGAATCTTCAACATTCCAACCATATTCTACATGGGGAAGAATGTCTTGGTTAAGTCTGACTCGATCTGAACCAGAAGTTTCAGATTGTTCTTCACAATTTTTCCACAGCCAGTTCGATTAACAAGGTACGTTGTCTACTTCATGCGCGTTACCTGTTGTTTTTCCAAAAAACTAAGTTGTCTTCCTTTCTTGTCTAATTGCAATTATCTTTTTATTAATATTATTACATTTAAAATTTTGGATTGCATTCTAAAATTCGTTTTCTAATTTGCTGTTTTTTTTTCCTGGGAAATTTTTGGTAGGCTGAGCCACATTTGAACGCCCAGCCAATCGTTTGGTGTTCTGAAAAGTTTTTGAATCCTCCAATTTTAATTTTTGAACCTCTCAACTGGGAAGGAAAGAGCTTTTCCCTCTGCACGCAACGGTAGCCGCGGTCTCGCACGTCACCTTCGGCTTCGGCCTAATCCCACTGGTGGTGTACGGGTTCACATTCCGGGAGACTAGCGATAAGGACTTCAAGATGCTGGCTGTTGGAGCTGCTTCTTTGATCTGCATTGTTGTTCTGGCCAGTGGCGAAGCCAGGCCTCTGAAGTCAGGAGAGGCAAAATATTTAAAATAAATTATTTTTTTTTTAACAACTTTCATTTTTGTCATATACAAGCACAAATTTTATTAGCAACATTTGTTTTGTTCTTCTTTCTCCTTAAAATAGTTACCACTATCTAACATTTCTTTTTTTCCCTAAAATAAGTACCACTTTTTGCAGCGTACTTCAAGACGGTCTTGTACTACGGTTTTGTTGCAGCCATTCTGCACCCTTGCAAGATTTTCTCTCCCTCGAAATTACATCACAAATCAAAGCCATTATACCTAGGAAGATTTTTTCAAATCTCATTTGATACTGAACAGAGCATTGATATCTTTTTCAAAAATTCCCCCTTTTCAATGAATGAATGTCAGATTTTTTGGAAGAATTAGCCAGAGTGGCAACAATGAACACCGAAAGCTGAAACAAAATCAATACTCAGGCAAGGGGTACGTCCTCTATCAAAGTTGTCATTTCAAGCAGCAGAGAGGTTAATACTTGCGGTTCTGGTTTGAGGAACGGTTACATGCTTTGATTTCTATTTCCATTTCCATTTCTGGAACTTCCTATCTTGTTGAGATTAGTGAATCTCACATTTTGTTCTGTATTTCAAAATTTTTACAATGAAGGCTGGTAGTGGTAAACATAAGTTTGTGAGGTAGATGAAATTAATAGTAACTTTATGCAATAATTTTAGTGTTTTAGGCTTATGTATCTCCATCGTACTTTATGCAATATATGCGGAGGAATTAATATTAGGTATATTTATAAGGTTTGGTAGGAGATTGAAAATTGAAGCAACTAACACATACTCTCATGTTAAAAAAAAATAGAGAAAAAAACATTTTCTACGTTGATAGCATTCAGTTTATTATGAGTTTCAGTATGAAAAATGTAAAACAAAGCATTTATGACTCCCTCCTTTAATACAGAAAAAAGAAAGATTCGTTCGTATCTTTAATAATTATTTTATAAAAATGTAGCCAATGTATGTATGTAACGTCATTAATTACAATTAAAAAGTAGTAATGAATTAGTTGACATATTTATCATTACTCCAAATTACTATACCCTATCAAAACAAAACTCGATCATCCACGTAAAAAGAACAAAATTCATCCATTTATAGTGAGCAAGATAACTTAGCTATAATTACACAGATTATAATCAAATCTTTTGGTGATATTGAATTCTCGGTAAAAAAATATATCTTTTTATTCTTTTTTTATTTTTTTGTTTCGGCCTTCGGGTAAGCATTATTTCAATGCAACATCAAGTTCAAGAGAATGTAAAAGGCATTATCAGCCAAAGATATGTATTGTGTCACTACAAAAGATGTATAGAGGAGAATAATGTATAACAAGCTATGTTTTTAATAGCCCTGCAAGTTTTCCTCCTTTCCTCCAAAAAACAAAACAAAACAAAAGACAGAAAACTTTAGAAGTACAAGAGGGAATATTTAGAGGGGGAAAAAAAAAAAACAAGAATCTCACCCTCTATTATATTGAATCCATGATATAGCACACAATATGCACTTAACTTGCACACCATATGCACATAACCTGCACATAATATGCACATAACTAGCACATAATTGAAGCCCAATGATTCGTGGACGTTGTAGCTGTACAAATGGTTTGTAAGATGTCCAAGAGAACAATGATATATAGTGGAAAGACTTTTACCATATGTTCCTCCATTCGATGCCAATGTCAAAGAGGTAATTGCAACTATTTTGCTATTCCCCATGCCAATACATACAGGAGTTGGTACATGAATTTTATAGCAACTTTCATGCTAGAGAAGACAAAAAGGTGTTTATAAGAGGCAAATATATGCCATCGATGTCCCCAAAAATCATTAATCAAGAGCTTCAATTTCCCACTATTTCTCAAGAATATGATCAGGTCTCGTCAAGTTTCAGAATGAGACTGAACGTTTCAAATGGAATGCATTTAGGAAAAGTATTACCATTGAGGGATCCATCAATACCCTCAAAACATATTTGAAAATTATACCCATATCAACGTTGACTCTTGAGGCAAGCATGGTACCACTTTGACGTCTCAGTGAATAAGATCCGGGCTATGTGGTGTTTCTGATCACGCAAAAGAGAAAATTTTGTGTGGGTCGACTAATTTTCCAATTTATTCAAGTAGTAGCTGAAAATGACAAGAGTTTTAGGTTCCCCGCACTGATCACGCACTTATGCTGCAAACCAGGAATTACCTTGTATAATGATGAGATCATTTTGTTTACCCACATGCCAATTCTTTACTATTCAGGGATTTGAAAAGACACCTAAGCTTCCTCGAGTAGCTGAAGCATCCACTTCCCTCAGCAATAACCTAGGAAATGGCTCTCACATCAACTATCGGTCATACAAGAGGAGCAACGAATTGTGAGAAGGGAATATACTGCTTTATATCACTCATTGACCAATATGGTAAAATCATCAACAATTGCTTTCTTGATAAATGATAATGACAGTATCGTTTTCAAAAAAATTCTTTCTTTTCCTTTCTAAAATCAATCAGATTCTGAAAGAAAAATGTTGAAGCTATTGTCGATTTTCTTGAAAACGATGATGGCGTCATCTCTTTTAATACAGTGGGAACTCAAAAAAATCTATTTTGGGAATTTCAGGGCCAAAATGAGTTTTCAGGGAAAAACCCGTGCAATGTGTATTAAATTGTTGTTCAATATTTTAAAAGGAGATGTGCGATATTTGTGTAGTTGATGTAATGTTCAACTTCAAGTAAGCTGAACACACCAGTAACCAAATTCCTCCTGCCAAATTGTAAGGCTTGTACTGTAAGGATTCAACTCAATCACATTTTCAAGGAGATTAGATTTGTGGGAAAGCCTCTCCAAATACATAATTGCTTGTTCGTCAACCAATTTAAACCACCATCGGCAGGAGGGGGAGGTGCGGGAGGATACATGTTAATAGAGTATATGTCGAGAAGAACACTACAGAAACCAAGACCTTGAGGAGTGAGAGAGAAACCCCCACTTTTTGAGTTTAAGTTCTTCACTGCATTTACTTAATCACTACTGAAAATTAGCAAAAAACAAGAAACCAAGGGGGGATATCTATAGAGGCTGCCTCAGAGGATGACCAGGTGTCATTGTTAGCGTGACCATGGTTATTCAAGTTTGTCCATACAACGCGATTAAGTTAAGATATAGTAGAAGTTAGAAGTTATATCCACTAACTAAATCTATGAAATAAGATAACGGTAATTGAATTAAGAATATAAGAAACTAAATTTATAAATTAATTGATGGATTGATGATACGTGAAACTATGAAAAAAGATGTCAATTTTTTAGTTTTTTTAAATTTTACCAACCTCTTTAGAATAAAAACATATAATTTTGAACCGGGATGGAACTGGTTCACAAACCGGAATCGGCCAGAAAGCCTCCCCAAAGGTTCAGTTCCGATATCACCTCTCATGGAACCAAAGCCCAGAATCTAGTGGGAAAAACCAAGAATCTCGCATTCTATTAGGATCCAGTATGACCCATAATATGCACATAATTTGCACAAGCTAAGAACCAAAATTCGACAATCTACAATAAACAAGGTGAAAGACGATAACTTCAAAAGAAGAGCAAAAATAGTTCATCTAAACGTCAAAAGCTTTAGCACAACATAGCTACTAACTAATAAATACGTGAAAGGAAACCAGAATATATAAGAATCTAACAACCAATAGTAGTCTCCAAAACCCCTTATTGATTCGATGACTAATGGCTCATACACTATCAAATTCAAAAAATAGGGCGACTTATAACCACCACAACAAGTCCTAGAAAATCGTAAGAAAAAAAGGGAAATTGTCCTTCATCCACAACATATGACTTAAAATCCAAACTTACTAAATCCAAATTAAACATACTAATTAAATAATTTCCTCAATATTCAAATCTATGGATAGAATTAGGGTTCAGCGATGGCGAAGGGCTCCACTTCAATGGTGGTCTCGCCGATGGAGAACGGTTTGGTGGTAGAGGTGGGCTGAGTAGTGGAGAAGGGCTTGGTGGTAGGGGAGGGCTCAGCGGCAGGAGAGAGCTCAATGGTGGCAAAGGGCACCACAATAGAAGATGCATGGCTCAGCGGTGGCGAAGACTCAGCAACAAGTGAGAGCTTAATCGTGGCTAAGGGCTTGATGGTGGCGGCTCAACGGCAGGAGAGAGCTAGGTGGTGGGAAAGGGCATTGGTGGTGAGGAAACCTCAGGGTGTTGGAAAAACAGTTGCAGTGGAGGTGGGAAATGAAGTGGGTACGCCACATGACGCTGCGGTTTGTGTGAAGAATTGAGATCCTGATGGAATCAAGATATTAACCATTTTGTTTTCCAAACCAAAAGTAGAAAAATGAATGTCACTTAATTATCGTATCCAATCTTTTCCAATTTTCAGACTTTAGTAAGTGATCGAGTTAATGAGACTTTATAAAAGAAGAAACAACAAATATATTTCGTATTGCACATACACAAAATCAGCATTCACAAATTATGAAATTGGTAATTAATTCCAATCCTAAGAAGCAGTAAAAATAACAAACACATCTTATAGAATGAGAATGGATTTTGATATTTTAAACTTAGATAAGGAAATTAAGCTGAAAATGACAATTTTACATTGCATATCTTTTGAAAAGAAATGTGCAATATGTACTAAATAGAAGTGCTACATTTTGAAATAAGGTGTGCAATGTCTGTGCAATAAGGGTATCTTACAACCAACACATTACGACGAAACGTGATTCTCATGACACGACCATCTCCAATCGGGCTGTAGAAATTACTTTTAAACTCCCGGGAAACCCTATTGTCCTTGTAAAGAATCTAACCTGGTTGTAAGAATAAATTGAAAAATAAAATCCTTAGTATTAATGTTTTATTACTATTATTATTTTTTCAATTCACTCCACTCCCTTCCTATTTTTTTCCGTTAAGACAAAGAAAGAAGAATTTATATAAAAGCAACTGTAAAATTCTGTGTTTTCTTTTTCACTGTCTGAGTGTGTTGGGTTAGGTTGTGTCATGACCCGTTGGGTGCGGGTCATGAATTGACCCGACCCATAACCGGCCCAATAGCCAGGCTAAGCTGAACACACCAGCAACCAAATTCCTCCGGGCAAATTGTAAGGCTTGTACTGGTAAAGATTCAACTCAATCACATTTTCAGGGAGAGGAGATTTGTGGCAGAGCCTCTCCAAATACATAATTGCTTGTTCGTCAAACCAATTTAAACCACCATCAGCAAGAGGGGGAGGTGCGGGAGGATACATGTTAACAGGGTATATGCCGAAGAGAACACTACAGAAACCAATACCTTGATTTCTTCACTGCATTTACTTAATCACTACTGAAAATTAGCGAAAAACCAGAAATCAAGGGGGAATATATATAGAGGCTGCCTCAGAGGAACCAGGTGCCATTGTTAGCATGACCGGGGCCGACAAACCACCACCCGGAGATCCAACCAGGTGCAACGTTGAAGTTTCATGCAAAACAAAAAAATAAAGAGTGGACTAAGAATAATAGCGAGGAGGTAGCGGAAGTACTCACCGGAGGTTTTAACGGCGGATGGCAGGTAGGAGGAAATCCAGGACAGAAAATTCACTTTGATAAGAACAAGGTGTGCAATGTCTTTAAAATTGATGTGCAACTTTAAATTCTTTTGCAAAACAAAATGTTTTAAGTGAATTTATGTATTAAGATTTCCTTACTTTTATGCATTAGTAATCAAGATATTTTTTTACGACTCAAAATGGATGTGCAACTTTTTAAAAGGAGACGTGCAATATATATATATTTGATGTGCAATCAATACTGTAACTTGAAATATTCCACTGTCAACTTGAACCTTTACTGGCTTTGAGGATCAGAGTGACGAAGATGAGGTTACCGATGAAAAAAAATTAAAGAGTGGACTAAGAATAATAGTAAGGAGGTAGCGGAAGTACTCGTCAGAGATTTTAACGCGAAGGGCAGGTAGGAGTAGACATGACCCCGGTTCTGGTTCTGAGAAAATGGGAACCGAAACCTTAGGGGGACGGTTCCGATTCGGTTCCAGAAGCGCCAGTTCCCGGTTTCGTCATGGTTCCGATTCCGGTTCTGATTCCGACAATGGTTTCGGTTCTGATTATGTTCCGAATTTTTGTCATTTTTTTGTTAATTTTTTTATTTCCTTTTTTATTTAATTGTAAATATTAAAAACTAATTTTTTCAACATTTTGAATGTGTTGTAATTTGTAAATTAATTAGATGTTTTAACATTTTAATTCATAAATATTTTTTCTTATATTCTCATCTTAAACCCATGAGTCGTACATGCTATAATTTTATTTTAATTTAGACACTAATTTATTTTATTATATATATCCTAAATTATATTATATATATTTATAATATAGGTAATGTAAATTAGACAATTAATTTATATATTATTATAATGTGTAATTATTATTATTATTATTATTATTATTATTATTATTATTATTATTATTATTATTATTATATTTACTCTGGTTCCTAAGGTTCGGAATCGCCGGTTTTGGTTCCTCAATTGCTGGAACCAGAACCAAACCCGTGGCCCCATTCCGCTCCGGTTCCAGAACTGGTGGATACTGTTCCGGTTCTAACCGGAACCGGGGCCATGTCTACGTAGGAGTAAGTCCAGGACAGAAAACTCACTTCGAGGAGAAGGTGTGCAATGTCTTCAAAATTGATAAGCAACCTTGAATTTTTTTGCTAAAAAAAAATGTTTTAAGTGAATTTATTTATTAAGATTTCTTTACTATCATATTTTAGGACTCTAAGACATTTTTTTACGACTCAAAATAGATGTGCAACCTTTTAAAAGGAAACGTGCAATAAATTTATAGTTGATGTGCAATAAATTCTGTAACTTGAATGACCCTCTAGAACCTGCCTCCAATATATTACTTCACAATGGAGGCGGGTCTCGCCAGAACCCGCTTCCAGTAATGGAGTTTTTTTGGGGTGAGTACTTTTATCTATTGAGTATTTTATTTTGTAACTAAAGTGTTTTTTTTAGGTGTGGGGTACCACCGCCTCCAAAACCCTTTCTAGCATTTCAAAAATTTCCCCCTCTCTGCCCTTCGGTGTTGCCCAACCAAGGCGCTCCTTATTTCACCTCCCTCATCCGACCGACAATTGCCGTGAAGGTCTCGCCGAGAAATCACCGCCGGTAACCGCGAATCTGCAGTGAATCATCATTTCTGCCACCAAATACCACCATCAGCCCCCGGTAAGTGATGTCGGTGGGTTTCTGTTTCAGTTCTTAGCGAGATTAAATTCTGGATGGTGTGATAATTTCTTGTGACCTCTTATTCGTGACCCTTTCTTCCAGTTCCAAAAATTCTGGCTATCTGCCTCGTTGTTTCCCCCACAAGCTGCCCTCTATTGCACGAAGGTTAATTTTTTAATTTTACCGGTTTTACTTTTGATTCCTGCAAACGAAAATTGCAGCAAGTTGTGCAATTTCCGTTTGCAGCACCGACGTTCTGCAATCACAATTGGTTCCACAATCAAAGGTTTCCGTTAGCGTTTGATGTTTGGAAGTGGGGCTGAAATAACACCGGTGGTGAATTTAACAACAGTGATCAATCTCTGGCTAAATGTTTTGCTTCTCTGTTTCAATTATTTTTAAGCTTAGTTCTACTATGCCTGCTTGTAGAAAGCTTTGTTCTTTTATTAAGGTAATTACGATGATACCTTTCTTTCAGTCTCCGTGAAAAAAATCGGGGCTATCTTTTGTTTTTGAAAGTTTTGACGGTTGAGGGTGTAATCATCTTTTTGTTTTGGTACAGTGGCTATAGAATGTAACTACACTCAAAGGGCTACTATTGATTAGTCATACATTCATTATCCCATTTTTTAACTATTCTCTTGAATTTGCTGGAAATCAGTTTTATTAAATTTAGCTTTAGTTTTTACATTTAGCTTCAATTGCCTGGTTGATTCTTTACAATTTAATGAAATGAAACTGATTATTGGCCTTACAGGGTTTAAAGGTTGTTCTGATCACTCATCTGCGTACTTTAGTGCTTATGCATGATGTTAGGAAATAGTTAGAATGGAACTGGTGAGTTTGTATGATCTGAAACCAGCAATTGGACAAATATTTGATAATTACGATGTGGAGTAACAAAGATCAGTTTCTTTTGACTTATGTTGGTTAGTGTGATTTAGGGAGTTGAAGGGCTATTTTGTTCCGTGGTGAATTCTTCAGCAGTCTTGTTTGTTATCCTGCGGTAAGCTGTCATGTTTATGCTAATTAAGTAGTTTGTGGAAGTGTTTACATGCTCTTCGACATTTCCAGCATTGTACAACTGTTTATGTGAAATCGTTGTGCAAGTTGACCTTGTATTTGCTACTTTTTACTTTTATGGGACCCAAACTAAACTTAAAGAGGAACTTATACACTTATTATGATAATATTACAGAGAATAGAATGCTAAGATTACCTCCTTGTGTCTGAAATCAGTTAATCGATCATCTTAATTTTGACCTCTTATTGGAAGAGATGTATTATTTGTTAGCTGCACTTTGGATGGAACAGTTTTTAGCAAAAAATCAAATATTGTTATTGGCTTTACTGTGTCAACCTATCATCAGAGCTAGGATCCTAATCTTTTGGGTTCACCTTCAAAATAGAGACTTTGACACATAATTTCATACATGGCAAACGGTAGGGCCTCCTTGTTGTTCACTTCTCTTGGTTAGGGATATTGGCCCCCTCCACATTGGTCTGCTGCAGATGCGTGTTTGTAGATAGTCCAGTATTATTATGTTCTACTTTGTTTCTCTGGCTAGGGAATTTCGATCTTGAATAGGAAGCAACTATGGAACCTAGCCAATTATGAATATGATTAGATTATGTTAATATTTTAGGTAAGAATTAAACTGCTGTATGATTTAGTTATGCCACAAAAGTTTACTTTAACTTTCTGCTTTTCTAGACAGCTTCATTAATACTGCCCTGGTTTTATCCTTAAGTGCCCTGGTTTTATCCATTGCACGGTGGATCCCGCCTCCAATGTGATTGTTCCATAAAGGGCCAATGGAGGTGGGTGCCCATCGCACCCGCCTCCAATAGCTCTATAAACCCCGCCTCCATTGTAGAACGCCGCACAATGGAGGCGGGGTTAATAGGGATATTGGAGGCGGGTGCTCGTCGTACCCATCTCCAATAACGAAAATGGAGACGGGTCCTTACATTGGAGGAGCCGGTAGTGGAGGCGGGTGCCGGGCAGCAAAACCCGCCTCCACTATTCATTTTTCCAGTAGTGCTAAGAACAAAGGAAGAGAAGAGTTGAGAGAATTTCTTATTTCTATTAATCAAAGAAGAAGAAAAATGGAAAAGCTGATTACAATAATCACCTACTTGCTTATCTATACAAGTTCCTGAAGCTAAGGACTACAGATCATACAATGCACATCAAGTACAGCTAATCTAAGCTATAACTGAATTTCCTGCCAAAATCATCAACTTGAGCTGATTGAGTGACAGCTGTATTGCATTAACTTAACCATGCTCTTAAGCATGCTCCAAAATATCTAATGAGATATGACAACTCATTAAAGATAGCTCATCAAGGAGGATCATACAGTAATTGGATTTGATCTATTGGAGGAAGCTTACCACAGCTAACAGTATTGCTCCTCAGCTTTGGGTTCTGTTTCTGTGAGCTCAGCTTGGAGCCTTCTATATGGTTATTCTGCACACTCCCCTTAAGCTGAGCTGGATTAAGGTAATCAAGCCAAGCTTGGAACTGAGAAATAGAAACTGCGGAGAATGAAGACCTTGTTAAAAATATCTGCCAATTGAAGCTTGGATGGAATGTAAAGAGGATTGATCAATCCTGCTTTGTACTGGTTTCGAACAATATGGCAATCAATCTCCAGATGCTTTGTTCTCTCATGGAAAATAGGATTGGCAGTGATGTACAATGCTGCCTGATTATCATAGTAAAAGGGGATTGGAAATGTGATAGGAGCTGCAAGGCCCTTCAAAAGGTAGCTGATCCATTGCAATTCACAAACTGTGGAAGCCATGCTTCTATACTCAATTTCAGCATAAGATTTAGAGACCGTGACCTATTTTTTGGAGTTCCAGGAAATCAAAGAATCCCCAAGAAACACATAGAAACTAATAAAGGACCTTCTTGTCTTCTTGCAAGCAATCTACATCTAAATATGCAATCAATTGAGATATAGGCTTTGCTGGATAGAACAAACCCTTTGAAGAACTACCTTTCAGAAATCGAAGAACATGTAAGGCAGCATCCCAGTGATTCTGTTTTGGAGCATTTACATATTGGCTCAGTTGTTGTGTAGCATGAGCAAGGTCTGGTCTGGTGAAGCCAAGGTAGAGGAGCCTACTCATGAGCCTGCGGTACTATTCAGGATCACCAAATAGAGGAGATGAATCATCCTCCAACAGAAAACCAGGAATCATAGGGACTATGACTGGCTTGGCATCAAGAAGCCAAGAATCCTACAGAATATAATTAGCATAATTGCTTTGATTCAGAGAAATACCATGAATAGACCTTGCAATTTCAACTCCAAAAAAGTATTTTGTAGATGCGAGGTCTTTGATAGTTAATTTATCATGCAGGAACTTCTTAACGCCAGTAATTGTAGCTTCTGAAGATCCTGTAATCAGAAGATCATCCACATAAACTAGCAAAAAAATAGTTGCTGTCCAGATTTGTTGATGATAAAGAGACAGTGATCATGTTCACACTGCTCAAATCCATAGGCTATAAGGCTTTCAGTAAGCTCATGATTCCATTGCCTAGAAGCTTGTTTAAGACCATACAAGGACTTTTTCAACTTACAAACTTGTCCTTCAGAGGCTTTGCTATATCCAGGAAGAGGTAACATATAAACCTCTTCTTCCAAATGGCTATGCAGAAAGGCATTTTTCACATCCATTTGCTGCAAGGGCCAATTATAAGAAGCTGCCAGAGCAATAAGGATTCTGAAGTTACCACCTTAACCACATGAGAGGAAACCTCATAATAGTCTTCACCTTCAATTTGAGTATACCTTTTTGCCACTAATCTGGCTTTAAACTTGTCAATGGAGCCATCTGGCAACCTTTTAACTTTAAAACCCCATCGTGAACCAATGGCTTTCTTACCAACAAGTAATGAGGTAACATTCCAAGTATCATTAGCTTCCAGAGCCTACAACACTTGTTGCATAGCATTTTCCCATTCAACATAACAGTTTGCCTACTTATATGAACAAGGCTCATGGATATGTGATATGTTAGCTAAAAAATTCATGTGAGCAGATGAAAGGGTGGAATGCACAATATCATATGCTTGAGAGATTAAGGGAGTTAGTGGTTTATGAGTGGGAGGCAGAACAAACTCCTGCAGCCATTGGGGAGGCTTTCTGATTCTAGAGCTGTGTCTAAGAGGAATGAGGTTTACAGGATGAGGAGATTCAGGTTGAGAATTAGGAGACTCATTTGCAGATGAATTGGATGTTGACACAGAGGGAGAATTTGAAGTACTAGATGATATTGGAGATTGATCAGTGGGAATGGATATGGATGTTTTTGAGAAAGAATCAGCAGTTATGGATAACAGAGAAGATCTAAAATCAAAATCAGGCATTGGATTAAAAATAGTTTCTGCTGACTTTGAAGGAGGATCTGAACAACTGACAGTTTTTGCATAGGGAAATGTAAACTCATGAAATGAGACAACCCTTGATACAAAAACCTTGTGATCTTCTAGACTATAGAGTTTGTACCTTTTTTAACCAAGAGGATACCCTATCATAATGGATTTGATGGATCTGGCATCAAATTTATCTTTATGAGGACATTGTTGGTTGCAAAGCATAAACAACCACAAGTCCTAAGATTCTAAAGAAAAGGAGTTAAGCCATGAAGAATCTCAAAAGGAGATTTCCATTGTAAGATAGCAGAAGGTAACCTATTCAGAATATATATGGCTATAAGTACTGATTCTGCCCAGAATTTCTTTGGCAAGGATTGAAACATCAGAGACCTGGCTATCTACAAAAGATATTGATGCTTTCTTTCAACAATACCATTTTGCTGAGGGGTGTAAGGAGAGGATTTTTGAAGAATGATGCCAAGTTCAGAGAACAAAGTTTGACAAGAAGAATTTGTAAACTCTGTGCCATTATGTTCTAATAACCTTGACAGAAGTTTGAAACTGATTTTTAATCAAATTGAGAAAGTTAGAAATGATAGAATGAACTACACTTTTGCTCTTAAGAAAGTATGTCCAAGTGGTTCTGCTGTAGTCATCCACAACAGTAAGAAAGTAAGAGCAGCCATTTATTGAATGTTTAGAATATGGACCCCAAACATCCATGTGTACAAGATCAAAGCACTTAGTAGTATGATTATTGCTTACAGGAAAAGGAATTCTATACTGTTTAGCTAGAGGACAAATAGTATAGGGATGAAGTTTACATTGATCATAAGAAATTGGCAGATTAAGCTTGTTCAGAAAATCAAATGAATAGTGTCCTAATCTATAATGCCAGAGGTAAGCTTCTTGAAAGGATAATGCTTCTTTTGGTTGCAACTGATGCAGATTTGCCACTAATGATGACTCATATGACTTTATGACTTCAGGCTTAAAAGAGTTCTGATCAAGAATGTAAAGTCCTTTGACTATTCGTCCCACTCCAACTACTTTCCTAGTATGTTGGTCATGCAATAGCCAAAACTCAGGATGAAATAGAAATAGGACTTTAGCTATGGCTGTACATTTTCTAAAAGATAAGAGATTGAACCTAAAAAATGGAATATGTAAACAATCTCCAAGGATTAAATGATTATAGAGGTGTACCCAACTAGAATGAGATACTGATTTGACTGTGCCATCTGGAAGACACACAGGAGTGAAACTGGCAATTGGTTTCATGTTTTTGAGAAATGATGGATTAATGCAAACATGACTTGTAGCACCCGTATCAATAATCCATGAGTCTTTGTTGATATAATCAGAAAAAGGAGATATGAAAGGAGAACACATATCTACAAATTCCCCAATATGAGTAAGATTGATGAGATCAATAGAAGAATGAGCATGAGTATTTGTAATTGTATGGCCATCCGAACTGCTACTGGCTCCAGAGTTGTTCTTTCCTTGCATCATCTTACTCAATTCTCTTTGCAAGACATTTGCAATGACTGCTTCCAAATTAGAATTCCTCTGAGTTTCAGAGAAATCCAAAGGAGCTTCCAGAATATTCACTGTATGGCTATTCGGAGCCTTTCCTTTATCACCTTTTCCACCAATCTGGATATACTACAATTTTGAAGCAGGAATCCTTTGAGTGACCTTCTTCTTTGCAGAAATCACACTTAAGGCCATTTTTCACCTTCTTCTTTCCAACATTTCAAGTGGATGAAGCAGTTAGAGCATGTCTAGCTGTAGATCCATCCATTTGAGAGTTAACCATTAGTGCACTATTCTCATTAACAGCAAAATAGGTGGATCCAAGTTATCCTTTCCTCTCTACTATATGGACCATAGAGTATGCCTGTCAATAGTTGGCCATGGATCCATCATAAGAATCTGATTCTTCACAGCATCCATAGATTCATTCAAGCCAAGAAAAAATTGCATAAGCTTGTTATTCTTATCCATGTCTTGAACTCCTTGATTCTGTTGACATCCACATTCTGGAATACAAGAGCAAGGAGGCAGTGGTTTCAAAGTTTCAAGCTCATCCCAGAGCCTCTTCAATTTGGAAAAGTATCCAACCAAATTCATGTTTCCTTGGCTCATAGAGGCAATATCTCTCTAATTTTGGTAGATCAAAGGTCCATTTGTTCCTCCAAACCTTTGCCTTAGATCATCTCATAGATCCTTTGCCGTTGGTGAGAGCATGAATCCACCAACCAAATTCTTAGAGATGGTGTTAATTATCCAAGAAGAAACCATATCATCAGTAGTTTTCAGAGTTGATAAACCATAGAATTGAAACCAGGTGATTTAATACTTCCATCAACAAAACCTAGCTTCTTCTTTGCTCCTAGTGCCAAAGTCATAGCTCTAGTCCATATCACATAATTGAACTCTGTAAGTTGACAAGTAACTAAGATCAAACCTGGGTGATATGATCCATGAAGTGTCATAGCCTCTGTAAGTTGAGACTCTAGCCAATTTGCCAGATCCATTCCCCCATTTCCAGCAGTCGAATTGTTTCCAGAATTCTCTGAACTTTCTACCATTGTGAAGCCTGCATTTCAATTGATTTGCTACAAACTGTAAGATCAGGATCTAATTAATGCTAGAACTAGCTCTGATACCATGTAGAATTGGCAGAATTGCAGCAATACTCAAGCAAGAAACACTTAGCTAAGAACAAAGGAAGGAGAAGAGTTGAGAGAATTTCTGATTTCTATTAATCAAAGAAGAAGAAAAATGGAAAAGCTGATTACAATAATCACCTACTTGCTTATTTATACAAGTTCTTGAAGCTAAGGACTACAGATCATACAATGTACATCAAGTGCAGCTAATCTAAACTATAACTGAATTTCCCGCCAAAACCATCAACTTGAGCTGATTGAGTGACAGCTGTATTGCATTAACTTAACCGTGCTCTTAAGCATGCTCCAAAATATCTAATGAGATTTGACAACTCATCAAAGACAGCTCATCAAGGAGGACCATTCAGCAATTGGATTTGATCTGCTGGAGGAAGCTTACCATAGCTACCAGTGTTGCTCCTCAGCTTCGGGTTCTGTTTCTGTGAGCTCAGCTTTGAGCTTTCTGTATGATCATTCTGCACCCCTGTATCCATATACCAATGTACCATTGCACATGGGGTAAGATTTAATTCAAACGTTTTACCCTATGTGAAAGGATACGTGGAATACCGAAGATTTGGGTTGCTCAAACACGGGATGAGATCTGGTCCCATGTACCTTGAGATTGATATAAATTTTCAGTTAAATATTTTTATCACTTCTCATAGTACATGTTTGATAGATGAAATATGCAGATCTCATCTGCTTAAACAATGACGAAATCCTACTGCAAATTTTGGTGAGTGACATTCTTGATGATTATTCAACTGTCACTTTTTTATCACTTTGATTATAGTTAAGATTTCTTTGTAAAAAATTGTTCCCAATTTGGGAAAGAAAGCTAAAGATTATGAACGGTAAATTATGACAATGCAAGATACAGCCATAACCCTCGCAAACTTTCGCAGAGTACTCTAAATTAAAAACCTTCGGCCGTATTCATTAAGAAGTGGTTTTGAAAAAGAGTTTTTTAATTAAAAGGTATATTAAAAATATAAATGTGTAATTGAATATTAAAAATTATGGAAAAGTAACTAGAATGTCACAGATTGTTCGGATCGATTGTTCAAAGTATATATGCATATTAATTGGGATTGTTCAAAATATGTTGACAAGAAATCAACTAATTATAATGGTCAAAGATAAAAGTAGTATATCAAAGTTTTCTCATTTGCATTTCACTTCTGGTTTTACTTGTTTTTAGCTGAAAAATGCTGAATCAATTATAAATAAACCTTTTTACGCACCAATATCTAAACATGGCAGTTCTCGATATATATGATACAAACAGGATCGATAAAAAAGGTTAGTGTTGAATTTTGATGGAGTTGCATATTAATGCGAATAATTAAATGTTATAAAATCTGGCGATGTCAACACACGAACCCCACTAACGCGCATAAACCCCACCTGTGAACCCAAACACATGCAATTTATTATACAACGCGAAAGTATGACACAAACCAAATACTATATTCGAGACACGTTCGTGGGTTAAAGGGTCGTCATGCTTTTGTGCCCTCTCGCTGCTTGTCTAGCATTTCACAAAGTCACACAGTCCAGCTAAAGTAGGATTTATCCCATGGACACTCGAGTAAACCCAACTGGCAGGATTTTCTTTTCCTTTTCCGATCCCATTCTTATTTCTGTAGGTTTCGGTAATTGGGAGATATGCGAGAACTCTTACCCATGTCTTATGGGAAAGGTTCAAATAAGCCCCTGATGTTTGACCCAAGGTCCAGATAAGCCCCTAACGTTACTTTTGGATCAAAAACACCCCTAACGTTACAAAAAAGGGCCAAATAAGCCCCTCCTCCGTTAACTATCTGCCACATGAGCAAATTTTGCTGACGTGGTTAAAACTTGCTACACGTAGGCAGACACATATTAAAAAATTATGAAAAAGACAAAATTGCCCCTAGAGTCTTCTTCTTCCATCCCACTTCTTCTTCTTCCTCCAACTTTCCTAAAAAGTTTGTTTTTTCTCCTTCCTTTTTTCTTTTTCTTCCTTCTTCCCCGACACTCTCTAAGTTTTCCAATTCCAAAATCCATGTTCACTTGACCTCCACCACCTCCCACCCTTCCTCCCCTCCCTCCTCCCCCCCCCCCCCCCATCCCCCCTCCCCCCCCCCCCCCCCCCCCCCCTCCCCCTCCTCCTCCTCCTCCTCAGTCAACACAAAAAGCCTTCAAGACCCAAAAGAATTTGTCAACTTTCTAAAACACCCCGACCCAAAAAAAAAAAAACACCCAACTAATAACCCAGAACAAATCCAAGCATAAACCATGTGATTAAAGCTCCCAAGTTTCAAACTTTATGATGTTAAACCATAATCCCACATCAACAAAAACTAGTGAAT
This sequence comes from Leptodermis oblonga, assembly GCA_016801395.1. Taxonomy (NCBI): domain Eukaryota; kingdom Viridiplantae; phylum Streptophyta; class Magnoliopsida; order Gentianales; family Rubiaceae; genus Leptodermis; species Leptodermis oblonga. The sequence continues at coordinate 5,073,266 of CM028756.1, read as the reverse complement.
GCCAAAGAAAACAACAAATTGGCAAAAATCGACAATCCACATATGGAAATTAAAGAGAACTATGAAGAAAAAACCGCAAAAAAGGAAAAAAAAAAAAAAAAAACCCCGATTTGAAGAAGAAGAAGAAGACCCAAACAGGCCAAAATTGAATCTGGAAATCGGGTTCTTCTTCTTCTTATCAATTTGAAGAAGACGAAGAAGAATTTTGGCCTCTTTCTAGATTTATAAAAGGCCTATTTGGGTCTTTTTCTTCTTCAAATCGAGGGTGATGGTTGCGGGCTGTGGCGGCGGCGGCGGGCTACGGAGGTGGTGTGCGCGGCGGTGGTGGGGGTTTAGGATTATAAAATAGAGAAGGAGGAAACTGAAACTTGGATTTTGGAATTGGAAAATTGGAATTTGGAGCTAGAATCAGGAAGAAGAAGAGAAAAAAAGAAAAAAGAAAAAAAGAAGGAAAAAAAAACCTTCTGGGAAAGGTGGAGAGGAAGAAGAAGACTCTGGGGGAAATTTTGTCTTTTTCATAGTTTTTTAATACATGTCTGCCTACATGGAGCAAGTTTTTAACCACGTAACAAAAATTTGCTCATATGGCTGATAGTTAATGGAGGAGGGGCTTATTTGGCCCTTTTTTGTAACATTAGGGGCGTTTTTTATCCAAAAGTAACGTTAGGGGCTTATCTGGACTTGGGTCAAACATCAGGGGCTTATTTGAACATTTTCCCCATGTTTTACCATTTCTTCAGAACAGTCCGCTCATAGCACAATGGAAGTGTACCAATTATAGCCCACTACACTACTTTAATGAAAGGATCTTAAGCCCAATTATAGCCCAAAGCGCTACTTTAATGGCAACACGTGAATATATAATACGAATAATTTAAGAAGCTATGTTAGAATTCGACACATGAATTCAAACTATTAAACACATCGCAAATTGCTATCTTACCAGAATCATCAAAAGTCATTACACTTTAAATTTCTTTCATTTTTACACTACAAGAAAAATGAGCATTAGTGACGAAACTTTTTGTCGTCAGTGGAAGTCGTCAGTAAAGACCCTTATTAGTGACGAAAATCGAAGTCGTCATAGAATTTCGTCAAAACGAGGAGTTTTAGTGACGAGATATAAAAGTCGTCACTATATGGTTGGCGCCAACCCCTTCACCCCCCTCCCCCCCCCAATTTCATGACATTTAGTGACGAAACTAGTGACGAAAATGAGTTTCGTCAGTAGTTTGAAGACATTTAGTGACGACAATTAGTGACGAAACTTATTTTCGTCAGTAAAAGCATGCAGTTAGCAATATTGTGACAACAATTTGTCGTCACTAAAACATTTATTTATAGTGACAACAAATTCTCGTCAGTAAAGGTCTGTGGTTAGAGAAAAATATATGCATAAAAATTGGTGGAAGTGCGGTTCAAAACCATGCCCTCTTGGAGAGAGACATATTGTTTTACCAATGCACCACTATCCAACATTAGTTATGTAAGCGTTTCAATTGTAGTTAACTACTCTTCGGTTTGATTTAATAATCCATAAAATGGTTGAGCTAAGTCTTGAAATCGAGACCTCATTGTTAACATAATAATGCCTTACCAAAGCAACCAAAATTTTTTATAAGTACACTTGAATTAATTAAAAGTATTTATCTATTATAATAACTATAATAAATTTTTTTTAGTCCAAAACTTTGAACAATGTCACTAAGACACCCTTATATTGTTGTTTTAGCCCATACCTTTTAACAATGTTTGTGAGGCACCCTTTTTTCTTTTAGTCCATAAATTTTAAACATTGTCACTAAGGCACCCTTATATTTTTCTTTTGGCGCATAAGTTTTAACAATGTTATTAACACATCCTTTTTTTTTTTTTTTTTTCTTCTTTTAGTCTACAATTTTTAAGAATTATTACTAAGGCACCCATATATTTTTCTTTGAACTCATAATATTTAACAACATCTACTAAGATACACATATTTGTTGCTAGCCCATTGATTTTACACTAATTCTTACTCAAACACCATTATATTTTTCTTTCAGCCCATAACTTTAAACGGTTGTTACTAAGGCACTCTTATTTTTTTTCTTGTAGTCCATAACTTTTAATAATGTCTATAAAACACCCTTATATTAATTCGTTTATAGCATTTAACTTTTATTAATTTCAATTAGACACCATTATATTTTTCCATTAGTCCATTACTAAGACCCTTTTATATTTCTCATTTAGTCCATAACTTTTTATAATATTACCGAACACTCTTATATTTTTTTCAGTCTCAAATTTATCATTGTCACTAAGACACCCTAATAGTTGTTTTTTGTCTGTCCACGTCTCGTAACATATATATATATATATATGGAAAATAATTCCATATGAATATCCAAACTAATTGTCTCTGCTAAAATTATTTTAGTCTAAAAACTTTTAACGTTGTCAGTAAAACACCCTACTATTTTTGTTTTAGTTCATAAACATTGAGGAATGTCATCAAGACATTTTTATATGAACAACAGTATAACTTTTAATAATTTCACTAAGACATCCTTATATTTTTCTTTTCATCTATTACTTTGAACAATACGACTAAGACACTCATACATTTTCCTTCTAACCCATAACTTTTAACAATATTACTAAGACACCCTTGTATATCTCTTTTAGCCATAATTTTTAACAATATTACTAAAATACCTTTAGATTTTTCTTTTAATCCATAACTTTTAGCAATGCCACTAAAGCACCCTAACATTTGTCTTTTAGTCTATATCTCTTTATATATATATATATATATATATACATATATATATATATATTATATATATTTGAGAAATAATTCTATATGAACAACAAAACTAACTGTGCTACGAAATGAGTAAAATACCTTAAGACACCCTTATATTCATTTAATCCATAACTTTGAACAATACTTCTAATGCACCCTTATATTTTTCAATCAGTTCATAACTTTTAGCAATGTCACCAAGACTCCCTTGTATTTCTCTTTTAGCCGTTAACTTTTAACAATATTAGTAAAACACCCTTATATATTTTTTTCTTTTAGTCCACAACTATTAGCAATGCCACGAAAACAACCTAACATTTAACATTCTCACTAAGACACCCTACTATTCTTATTTTAGTACATAACATTTATCAATGTCAGTATGACAGTTTTATATTTTTTCCAGTATATAACTTTTAACAATGTCACTAAAACACTCTTATATTTTTCATAGCTTTTAACAATGCCACTAAAACTATATTTTCCATCCAGCCCATAATATTGAACAATATCACTAAGGCACCATTGTATTTCTCTTTTAATCCATAACTTAACAATATTTATAAAACACCCTTATAGTTTTCTTTTAATCCATATTTCTTGATATATATTTGAGAAATAATTCCGTATGACCTACAAAACTAAATGTATAAAATAAAATGCCTAAAATAGTAAACTTTCACAAAAGTATGGTAAGAAAAAGATTAAACTTTTTTTGGATCTAGTAATAAAATTGAAATATGTTTTTCAGTTTTTTTTTCCTAAAATATTACCCAACTTATTAAAAAGAAAAAAAGTTTGTTTTTTCCCAAAAAAAAAAATTTGTTTTTCCCCTTCTAACAGTACTTTTGTTTTCAACTGTACTATGATTTTTATAATTATCAAAATATTTTTAAAAGCATTATAACAAAGTAAAAAACATTATCGAAAACATTTCCAGAAAAAAAGCGGGTTCTTCTCAACAAAAAAAAAAAGAAAGGAAAAAAATGGGTGAGAGACATTTTGATGTCAAAATTGAGCTGAAATTATCTTCCGTCAGAACAAGAAGAAAAAGGAGGGCTTCATTTTGGGTTTAGGAGTTTCTCCAGTGAGGGCTTTCACTCAAGAGTCACGAATTCGGTCTCTTCAAGCTAAATCTCTTACCTCCGACAATGAAGATCATCCCAACAGTTGGTGACTGAAGTTCATCATCTTAGGTAAACTTTCATTCAACGATTTTCCTTGTTTATTGTTGTCCGAAATTGTGGGTTCATTGTTTTGTGTAAGGCTGTGTGTTTAATTTGAAGTTTGTGGTGTTGGGGTTAAAAAATTTCTACCGTAATGTTGGATGAGGGGAAAGGATTTAGATAGAATGGTGGTTTTTGAGTTGGTGAATGACTATTAATGGGTTAGACTAATTCTGACCTATTTTTGGTTTCCCTTCTCAGTTCCTTGTACTTCGACAGTCTGTTAATCATTCAAGTAATTAGTTTTTGTTTACTTCCACAGGTAGCTTTGCTGAAATTCGCAAGGTACAAAATTTGGAACAATGTTTCAGATACAGGGAAAGCCTTCTTAATCATACTCATCACTGATATCTTTTTAGGGTAACATTTCTGCTTTTTAAATGCTATACACTATGCTCTTATTAACTGTTTTTGCAGAAGTTGATCTTATATTTGGATTGGATTGACAAATTTATGTTAACTCAGAAGCTCAGTTCTCTATTGATAGAATTTAATTTATTACTTGAATCATCAACGTCACTTTATGCCAATGCTTTTTGTTGTGACTTCCTAAACTGCAAGTATCATTCAGAATCTGGTTGGCAGACATTGTGTGAGATAATAGTGGAACATTATGGCTTAGAGGTTGATCAGGCTTCCATCACAATTTTTATTTGCTTTTTCCCAGTTGTTATTGACGCTTGTGTGAAGCACTGGGTATGTTTTCTTTGATCAATTCTTAAAGGTGGAATTTAATTTTTGCTGTGCAGAGACCTGTATACTGGATAAGAAATTCAAGAATGATTTCACATTGATCCTTGTTTATGTTTCTCTTCCCTATTTTCTGCACATGATTTTCTTCCCATATCCAATGCTTTTCCTTTAGTCCAAAAATTATGTCATTTGATCTTATAAGAATGATTTGGTTTTTCCCTGATGAGGCTCTTATGCCCCTATTATCTTCAACTTTCATTTCTATGTACTTGTAATTTGTAACTGCACTAATTTTTAACATTAGCATAAGGAACAGCATGACTTTCACATTCATTTCATTATAATCTTGTGCAATTTTAGGAATGATATATTTATGAATTATGACTTAGCAAAGGCAGGATATTCTCTTGGTTCTGTAGATAGTTGACACAGCTCACTAAATTCCAAGTCCATGTGTCATTGTAGTGCAATTGTGAGCATGTTTATTGCCGTGGTTAGTAGTTATGATGCTAGTTACTAAGTTGCTGAGACTTAGATGTTTGATTATCATAAGCAAATCTATATAGACGAGATGTTTTCCTTTGTTGACAGATAATTTTTAAAAGGGTTCAGGTTTTTGCCAACATCAGTGTACTCTTTTGTTGCCAAATTAAATTGGCAGATCTGGTGAATATTTTATATTGATTTATATGTTAATGATATTCTCAAATTAAGAATTTGTAAAATCTCCAATAGTAGTGGAAGTTGAATTCAATGGTGATTTGGCCATAGTCCTTTTTTTTTTTTTTTTGACATTTCATTTCTTCTTCCCCCAGGTGCAAAGAACCTAGGTATACATCAGAGGGAACAAAAGTGGCACGCGCCAAGACTTTATAGATTGTTCATACATAACCAAATAGCATGTGATATGAGGTGGCATAAAGAAAAACACAACAATGAGAATGGTGTCATGTGCCACCCTGCTGATGGTGAAGAATGGAAAAACTTTGATACCATTTATAGTCAATTCGCTAAAGACCCTCGTAGTGTGAGGTTAGGAGTTGCCACGGACGGATTTAATCCGTTTGGTAACCTAAGCAGTTCCTACAATATATGGCCTGTCTTTCTTGTCCCTTACAATTTGCCACCTTGGAAATGCATGAAAGATCCATTTTTTCTTATGTCGATGTTAATTCCAGGCTCCAAATAACCGGGAAATGCCATTGATGTATACTTACAGCCATTAATTGATGGGTTGAATGGGTTGTGGAATGGTGTTGAAGCGTACGACACATACAAAAATGAAAATTTTACTTTGCGTGCTTCTTTGCTTTGGACAATAAATGATTTTCCAGTTTATGCCATACTTTCTGGGTGGAGCACAAAAGGCTATTATGCTTGTCCTGTGTGTTTGAAAGATATAACTTGTCAAAACTTAACACATAGCCAAAAGATATGTTATATGGGACATCGTAGGTTTTTGCCGGCCAACCATGAATGGCGTAATGATGCTAATTCATTTGATGGAACAAAAGAATTATGTGCTCCAGTTATTCCCAAATTAGGTCATGAAATCTTAGGAGAATTACAAATGTTTAACTCTAGAGACTTTTCATAGGGGAAAGTGGATGAAAAAATTAGACAAAGAAAGTAGAAACGAACTAATAATAACTGGAGGAAAAAAAGTGCTCCCTTATTGGGCAGATTTGAAATTGCAGCACAATCTTGATATTATGCATGTGGTGAAAAATATGGCGGAAAGTTTGGTTGGCGGATGTGAAAGGTAAAACAAAGGACACATGGAAGTCTCGCAAGGATTTGGAGAATTTGGAATTGAAAACAGATTTGCACCTAAGGTCAAATGGTAATTCCTTGGTAATGCCCATGGCTTGTTATCATTTTACAAAAGCGGAGAAGAAGAAGTTTGTTGATTTCTTGTCAACAATCAAGTATCCTGAAGGTTTTGCTTCCAATATATCTCGATGCATAAAGGGTAGGGAATTTCAAATGTCTAACATGAAAAGTCATGATTTTTACATCTTAATGCAGAGGATACTGCCTATTGCAGTCAAGGGTAGTTTGACAAAAGAAGTACGACAAGTTTTGTTGGAACTCGGTCATTTGTCCAGAAGTTATCTTCAAGAACTTCCATTTTTCGTGTTTTACAAGAGGAAGAGAATAACATTGCAAAATTACTTTGCAAGATGGAGACAATTTTCCCTCATTCTTTTTTTGATGTCATGGTGCATCTAATGGTTCGCCTACCATTTGAGGAAAGAATTGCAGGTCCACCTCAATATCGTTGGATGTTTCCATTTGAAAGGTACATCATCACCTACTAATTGTAGACCATTTTTTTTTTAATTAAATTTTTTTTAATACAATCCATTGCTCAATACCTAGGAAAATGGGTGTGTTGAAGGGGTATGTCAACAATAATGCTCGCCCAGAATGCTGCATTGCTGAACGCTACATAGATAAGGAGCGCCTTACTTTTTGCTCCATGTATTTAAATAATGTCGACACCGTGTTTAATTGAGTTGATCACAATGATTCTAGGACACAACCAATAGGATAACTTTTTGTATTTTCTGGCATAGGATGTCCTTTTGGCAAACCAAACTTAGGAACACTAAGTTTAGCGGAATTGGATAAAATTCATATTTTTGTGTTGAACAACTGCGATGAAATCAAGGATTGCATAATGTAAGTACCTTAATTTGAGAGCTGAACATAACATGTTGTAGATTACAAATACTTAGTTAAATTTTAACCTAAACATGATTATTGATTAAATGCCTGATTGGCATTTAGTGAGCATAAACAAAAACTCGAGGTAGATGGTTGTGGACAAATTGATCAAGTGCATGATAAACAATTCCCCTCGTGGTTTCGAGATTGTGTAAGGGATCTTTTATTTTCATAAGCTCAAAATTATAATCATACAATTAACATTAACATTATGTCAATTTCTTTTATATAGGTCATGTCTAGTTCTAATACATGCCATGATGAAATTCGATCTTTAGCAGTGGGGCCAGATAATCGAATTAGTCGATATGCTGGTTGCATGGTAAATGGGTATAGATTTCACACATAATGGAGCGAGAGAGATCCAAAAACACGAAATAGTGGTGTTGTAGTTAAAGGAGATCGTGAAAATAATACCATAGACTTTTTTGGTGTTGTTCAGGACATCATTGAGGTTGAGTACTTAGTGGGAAAGAAGAAAACATTGTTATTCAAGAGCAATTGGTGGAACATTGGGGATGATTTTGGTATGAAGGTTGATCCAAAAAATGGCTTAAAGAGTAAATTTTAGTAGAAAATGGTAAGAGGATCAACCATATGTTCTTGCATACCAAGCACACCAAGTGTTCTATTTAAAGGATGTTCAATTGGGTAATAATTGGCACGTGGTTCAGAGTTTTAGTCCACGTAGTACCTATGATGTTTCACAATATGGCGATGCTAGTTCAGGTGAGGAAGTTTTTCAAGAAGCTGAACCAAAAATGTTGTTTGTTATAGACTTAAATATTGAAGCGACTACACTAGTTAGGGGCAGTGTGCCACTACAATTAGTTGATTCCTTAGCCAATAATGATAGCTCACCAAAAAATGATGATTCTTTCTTAAATGATCACGACGAAATTGATTGGACTGACGAAGATGATGAAAAGGCTTTCTGTCCAGTGAACTATACTGATTCAAAATAGGTGAGCTTTTCAGTTGAGCTATTGAATGACATTTTAGAGATTAGAGACAGTCTTGATTGAATCTTGAATATCATTTGTTTCATTGGCTGAAATCAAAGATTCGATGCACAATACTTTCTGCTTATTTTCTGTGTTAATTTAGTATCCAATGCATGCTTCCAGATTTTTGTTAAAGATGGAATTTTTAGTGCATTTGAACTTTATCTTTGGTTCCATTGTTACTAGAGTATATATTAACATGAATTACCTTTGCATTTGTTATCATTTTTCTCTTAGATATAGCTTAGCAACTATATTCTCTAATTTTATTTATTGATTTGTTGAAATTTAATGTATATAACCAAGTGATTTTTGGAAATTTTTAAGACTTATTTGCCTTTCTATTCTATGTAAATGGCTCCAGGAGGACAAAAGTTACGAAAAAAGGAAGTTGTTCCAAATCCATTAACTACACAATCATCACCTAGAAGAAGCCCTAGCTTACCTCCTACTCAAGCCACTCCAAAGTTTCGCTTACGAGACGAGGTAGAGGAGCATTCGCATGAATTGACACCAAGGAGAAACACATGTCTAGTGCAAGCTAAGCGAACTCTTGAGCTAACAAATGAGTCTAGTGCTACATGTCAACAACTTAGAGAAGAATCCAGCCCCCGTGTTGGAAGAGAAACCAGCAGCAAGGAAGTGCATAATACTCTAGATCAATCACATAGTGAGCAAGAGCAAACTCCTACAGGTAAAACACATTACATACCTTTCAATGCTTACACTTAATTGGTTGCCCATATTTGATTCTACCTACCTTTAAGCCAAATTGGTGAGTTTTATATCTCATTATATTTCCATATAAATAAATCATATGATAACTTTTTATTATCATTTCTTCATATATTTTTTGACAAAACAAAATGCATAGGGAGTGTTCGAAAGAGAGGTCGAACCAGAAATATTGGGTTGGCAAATAAAAGGCATGCGGGAAAGCGTTTGGTGGTCAAATTTAACCTAGATTCTGAGCGCATTGTTGGTGCAAATGCAAAAGAATTCATATCTGAGTTGGGTTGTGTGATGCCCAAGATGGCTAGATTCAACAAGCCCAACTTTGAATCTTAAGACGAAAAACTGAAAGATGCAATCATCAAGAATGCTTTGGAATATCTAACTAATATTTACAACCTGAATTGTAGTTGTTTTTAATTGATAATGATATAATTATTTTTTTAACTTGTAGGATGGGTTCATTTATAAGGATAGTTCAGCTGTTAGAACAATTATTCACACACAGCTGGTCAATCAATTCAAGACTGCAAAGCATTCTTACCATGTGCATTTTAAACAATTTCCATCTATAGACGAGGCACTCAAAACTAAGCCTCATGAAGATGTTTCTGATGATGACTGGAAATTTTTGTGCAATCACTTTGACAATCCTAATTATAAGGGTTACAATTCCACTATACTAAATATTATCCTTATTTTGGCCTTTTTGAATTTTATTTTAAATCACTATCTCACTTTTTGGGTTTTGGTAGGCAATGTGTGAGAGAAATGATGTGAACCGTGCAATGAATACGACCCTAACAACTGTGGGAACAAAGTTTATTGCAAGAGCGTGTGAGGAAAAGGTTTGGAAAGTATATTCTCTTCAAAGTATTTGATTCTTAGATCATTATTCCTTTTAACTAAGTTTCTTATATAGCTGAAAAGAGGGGAAGATGTGGACCCAATCAAAGATTTTTAGGATTCACGGTTTTCAAAGAAGAAATTGGCACTGGTTAATGATAAAGCTGAGGACAAACTGGTAGCTATTATATTGTTATCCACATATTTGGGCAATTTGTAGTTTGTATATGCTTATTCTATAGTCATTTAACTCTTACAAAATTGAAGATTAAATTTGTGCTTTCTTTTCTTGAAAGTACCTTTACTGATCATATTATATTATAAAGTAAATTTTATAATTGGACTAGTATTTGTTATGAGTTGTTCTTATGGCTGGCAACCTATGTGTTGCCTATTGCACATGTTGCAGCGTGTTTAACTTATAGTCGTTTACTGTGAATTTATTTTAGCTTCATTAGAGTTTTATTGTGAATGACTAGTTTAAAGGTTGTCACCAATTTATTTTGGTTTCATGTTTTTAAAGATTCTCCTTAATCAAAAACAGACATTCATTACAGGATGTGAATCAGGAAACTTAAATTTCCATTTTGGTTGTACTTCTGGCTGCATCTTCAATTTTCTTTTTTACTTTCGGCTGCAACTTTAATCAGAACACTTTATTTTTTTTTATTTTTTTACTTCTAGCTGCATCTTGGCGAATTTCTTTTTGATGAAAGAAACACCGTTGCATTGCTTTTTCTCCCAAGGGTGCTTGCAAGTCTTCTGTTTCTGATTTCCATTGAAACTTTGTAGGCTGCTTTGGTTCTTTCAGTCATTTATTTGTTAAATCATATTGAAGTTAAAGTTGACAAATTCCTAAGTACCTTTAGGTTTTTACAGACTGTTGCTTAGTCATGAGCTGTATGTCAATAACTCACATTATAACGCGGCCCCTCTCATAAAGGGATAAGCTAGTTTGTGAGTTAATTGTGAAATTTACTTGAAAAGTATATGGTGTTGTGCCCTCTCCTGTCTAGTTGTGCTTCCCTTTTAGTTTTTTGCCTTTAAAGTTTTAATATCTGTAACGCTGCTTGTACTTCCATCACTGTGTTTTCCTTTGATGTGGGATTCAACATCAGATTCAGTGTTAAATGTCTTGTTGCGACTCTTGCATGCATGAGATCTTACTGCAACAAAGTAATACCTAGCAATTCAGAACCTTAACTTTACACCAGCATACAAAATAATCTTGGAAGTCTATTCCATCCCATTAGATAATTTAGAACCCTTCATTTTCAGTATAATACTCTACTTTCCCGCAGAGTGCTTTGCCTTGTTGTGGGGTTCAAAACCAGATTCAGAGTTAAATTTCTTGTGGCGACTCTTGCACACATGGGATCCAATAGATTTAGGAGTCTGCTAACTTTTGTTACCCCTCTTTCCATCAGTTTTTCCAGTTTTGCTTTCTTTATCCTGCGCAGGTATTTTAATAGCTGAATTTCCAGCTCTCGTTTTGCCAGTCTCAAAACCTTTTTTTGGTGTTTCTTCTTCATCACTTTCCTCAGAGTCATCGTATCCTTCATAATCACTCTCATCCCGATCCTTATCCGTCAAAACATCCCCATCATCATAAACTAAATCATCTTCGTCCTTTTTTGGGCTTGGTTCCACAATGTTCACCTTTGGCTTATCCGCAACATTGTCCTTCTCAGCATTAGTACCTTTTTAGCTTCAGTAGAATTTTCTTCCTTTACCTTTATCTCAAGTTTACCATTGTCAGCACGAGTAAGTTGGATGATATCTTCATCAAAAACAGAATCAAAATCTTCTATTTCATCATCCTCATCTTCAAAATGACTTCAGGCCTTGTATCCATAGAAATAGACATTGCTATTTTTTTAAAATGTGAGAAAGTTCAAACTCCTATCAAAAACAAAGTCAAGTTGTTGTTGCGGCAGCTTATCAGAACAAAGTGTTCTAAGAACAAGCTTCTTCCCATCAACATTCAAGATTCATTACCTTTTTGCTTTTACAATATTTAGCTACTTCATCACTGCTCATGAATACCTGATATGTTATTTTTTGCTAAAATCCATTCTAATTTTCCTAAAATCGATTTAAGACTTCTAATTCATATTGTGCATAATTGTTTCTATTTTTCAAGAGAGGTTGACAACATTAAAGGCTACTACATCACTGACTCCTACTGAGATTTGTGAACAAGAACTTGGTCGCCTTCCTGGACATCGTAAGCATTCTTCATCCAGGAGAAAGCATTCTTCTACTGAAAATTTGAGGGATGAGGTGGCGCGACATTCACAAAGAGCTAATGATGTTGGAAAAAAATCTATTTCTCTTGCTAAAGAGTTAGATGCCCAAAAAGAAGAGGTGAAACAATTGAAAGAGAAACAAAGGCAGTCAGATGAGAGGATGAATTATCTATCGAGTGAAGTTTCTTTACTCATTCAAGCTTTGCAATCCCAAAAAGATGTAAGTTCACACATTTGCAAAATTTCAAGTATGTTAGCTTTCTGTAATATCCTGATTTCTTATTCTAATTATGAAGTATTGATTGTGTTTTTAAGTGGTAAGAACACAAGTAAGTTCATATATTGGATGTGTTTCTTTTTTTGTTTCCTTTTTTTCCTTTCAATAGAATTTGCATTGTGAATGTTCAAATGTGGTTTGCATAAGATAATGGTTGTTCTATTTTTCCCTTTTTGCGGTGACTTGATTTCAAGAAGGATGTTTTGAGGGAATTGTCAGACGCATTTCATGGTGGGATACTATTTTGGATATATTGTCAATATTTTGACCTTTTGCTCTTGTCAATATCTTGACATAGTATTAGTCAATGCCTTTTGGACATACTTTGACATAGTATTGGTCAATGCCTTTAGCACTTGTCAATATTTTGACATAGTATTAGTCAATGCCTTTTGGACATACTTTGATTTAGTAGCTGCTAATTCTTAGTTGTTAGTGCTTTGGAACAATCGTTTAGTAACTCATATGTAGGAATTGATCATTTTGGATTGTTCCAAACCACTAATAGGATCATATGCTTAAGAAAATTTAGTGTAGATTGATCCTTTTGTAGCCTTTATATGGATATGGCAATGCTAAAAATTCTACTGTCTTTTAGATCATTTTGCCTTACCTTTATGGGAATCTATGGTATTATGATCATTTTCTTTAAGGAAAAGCTTATGTGATGTCTCTTGTAGTTCTTAAATCAATTGTCATCTTCACTTTGTCGTAATGAAATATTTTCCCCATAGATTGATGTGAGAGTAATATTTGTTTGCTCAATTGACGTTGAATATTAATATTCAATGTGTAAAGTGTTTTTTGGCTGATTCAATTTTGAAATGGTTTGGGAATCGATTCTATTTTCTACTGTGATGAAATCAGACAGTTTCTCTTGTTTATTTCTAACTTTGTATGTCATAAGTGTCAATGAAAAGGATTTTATATATTGGTTGTGACGACTGTTTCCGTCACTAATATTCATTGCTCATAATACATAATGTTGACGAGCGTATGTAAATTTTTCGGTTAATAAGTCGGATATTGAGAAAATTTTGTTGCCATTTTGTCAACAAAAATTGGTTTTCAGTGACAACCGATCTGCTAATGTTCGTCACTCAAGTCACTTCGTACTGACAACTAATTATCGTCACAATATCTCGTCACTAAGCAGATCCATATTGACGACATTGTGTGGTCACTGAAGTTCGTCACTAGATTTACTAAAGACATTTTGTGGTACTAAAGTTCGTCACTGAGTTTCGTCACTAAAGCCTTTGACCATTTGTTACCTACTGACGACTTTCCTTCGTCATTATCTTTCTCATCACTAAAAATACACCCTTTACTGAAGACTTTAGACTTTTACTGATGCTCACGCAGCAACGACTTTTGTCGTCACTAAAATTAGTAACAACAGATAGGTCGTCAAAATATGGTAGGATTTAGTGACGACGGTGCAAAAAAGTCATCACTGGACCCTTTAGCTACAGACCTATAGTCACGACCACTTGACGACCCGTTTGTCGTCACTAAAGGTTTTGACTTTTTTATTGACAATTATTTTTCATCACTGAGTTTCGTCACTAAAGCCTTTGACCACTTGTTACCTACTAACGACTTTCATTCGTCACTAACTCTAAAAGGTAGGCTTTAGTGACGACGGTGCAAAAATGTCATTACTGGACCCTTTAACTACGGACCCTTTGTCGCGACCACTTGACGACCCGTTTGTCATCACTAAAGGATTTAGTGACGACTTTTGGGTTTTTACTGACGACTTTGCATCGTCACTAAAGCTCTTTTTTCTTGTAGTGAATTAACTGATACTCAATATAGAATTAATAGTGGGTAGATTTATAAGGTTTGTTAGGAGATTGAAAATTGAAGCAACTAACACATACTCTCATGTTAAAAATAAAACATATTTCTATGTTGATAAGATTCAATTTATTATGATTTCCAATATGCAAAAAGTAAAACAGAGTATTTATTACTCCCTCATTTAAAAAAGAAAGATTCATGCGTATTTTTTATATAAAAAAAAAAACATTTCTTTCTCACTGTTAGAATAATTACCTTATTTAGGTTTATATTAATTAGTGTTTATTTCCTAGTTTAAATCTATTACTTATAAGTATGTAGCTTATATATGGGCTATCTATGTCATACAATCCAATACACAATTCATTATAATATTATTATTATTATATTTCTATCATAATATCAAAGCCTAGTTTTGTCGAAATAGTAAAACCGAAGAAGGAAAAAAGAAAAAAAAAAAAAGAAATTCTTCATCAGTCAAACACCAATCAACCAAAGCCCAAAACTTCTCTTCGTTTACTCCTTGCTGCCGCCGCTCTTAGTCTACTCCTGCCGCTACTGTTTCTCCTTGCCGGTCGGATCTTGGCCGCATTACTTTCTTCCGCTGCTGTTCCAGATCTCTGGCCATTAACGGCTTCTCCATAATAAATACCTTGGCCGCCCAGATCTGGGTCCTCTCGTCTCAGGCTCCGTCTTCATAGCCGCTGCAATTCTTCCTCTTTTCAAGATTCCTTTGGTGTTCTTCCGCTCAGCGTCTCTGCCATCCTTGCATCTCATTGCACCGCCGCCGGGTTTCTCTTTCTCTTCTGCCCAGATCCAGTCGACAAATGTCCTCCGAGAGAAGAGGGGCTGCTTCATGAGTTCATGTCATACGTTGCTTTGCTGTTTGGGCTGTTCGGGTGAAGAAGACAAGCACCAATTTGAACTTGGTCAACTGCCACCTCAGGCCTGATTTTGACCCAGTCATTGCCACATTGACTCGTCCACACGTCCACCTCATCATCCACAAGCCCAATCACTTTGCCACTTCTATTAGGGACTGTTTAGTGGGCTTATAATTCTGATTTTCAGAATTCTTTTTGGCCTTAGGGAAGAAATCTTGGTCTCTTCGGTTCTTCACATGCAGGTCAACCATGAAGGTCTTTTGCTTGACACAACCGTTTCTTTAGGAATTTCTTGTACGGGTCAACGATATTCTGCTTGGCACAACGGCGTTTATGCGGGTCAACAATATTCAGTTTGACACAACCGGTCTTTTAGGGTTTTCCTGTACGGGTCAACCATAACGATCTTCGTGCTTCCGACTCTGATGAAGATAGCCCTTCCGTGTGTATTTCCATGCGGTTCTATGACTAAGATCTCCCTACACGACTCAACTACCCGTACACATCGGACAAGTCAACCATCAACCATCGGATATAATTGCATATGGTGGGTCATGTTTATTTTTCGTATCCAAACTCAAGTGGTTCTACCACGTTGAGTTTGAAGGGGACTGTTAGAATAATTACCTTATTTATGTTGCCTTAATTTGAGTATGTTTCCTAGTTTGATTATGTTACCTATTAGAGGTCTTTAGTCATTATATAAAGGCTACCAATGTCTCAATTGTAACATACAATTCATTATACAATTGATTATATTATTATTATTATTATATTTCTAACATGGTATCAGAGCTCATTTTTGTCGAAATTTTTGTCGAAATGGTGAGACGGAGAAAAAAAAAATCAATTTCTGGGTCAAACACCAATCTAAATTCTTGGTCAACATAGCCTTACGGTTGTTCTTGCTCTTGAACACAAGAGCCACCGCACTGCCGCCGCCGCTCTCAGCCGACCTTCACCGCTGCTACCGGCTAAGCACATATTCTATGTCGCTTTGATCCTTATATTGATGTTTTCTCCTTCAGATCTGAAAGTGCTACCTTCCCATCGGTCCAGACATGAAAGTGCTACCTTCTTCCGTTCCGGATCTGAAGATTCTGCTCCGCTGCTGCTCTTTTTCCGTACTTGGGTGCTGGGTTTCTCACCGCCACCCGCGGCCTCGATGCTGCCAGCCGCGACCTCCCGCGTGTCCGTTCGGCTGCTGTTATTGCAAGTTCGAAGTTCTCCCAGATCTGAAGTGGAGCCTCTTCCAGGACTTCTGCTACTCATCGGGCCCAGCCGCCGCCAAAAATGGTTTTCTCTTTGCTTCAGCCATCGCAGCTCTGAAGTTCCTCCCAGATCCGCCGGTGCCGTCGACACATTTTGCCACACAGCCGGAGAAGCCAATCCATTGACGCCGCTGAAGTCCTTCCAGCGAGAGAAGCTAAGGAGAGCTTTCTCCTTCAAACTGCCACGTCACCGACACGTGTTGTCCACATCATCACCACGGCATCACTTCAGGCCACATCATCAAAGAGCCCAGTCAGCTTTCCACTTTTGTTAAGGAGCTGTTTGGATTGTTTGGTTTTATAAAAAATTCTGATTTTCAGAATTCTTTAGGGGTTGTTTGATTGGTTTATAATTCTGATTTTCAGAATTCTGTTTGGCCAAGGAAGAAATCTTGGTCTTTTAGGGATTTTCCATGCGGGTCAACAAATATTCTGCTTGACACAACCGTCTTTTAGGATTTTCCTGTACGGGTCAACGACTTCGTGCTTCCGACTCTGATGAAGATAGCCTTTCCGCATGTATTTCGATGCGGTTCTACGATTAAGATCTTTCCTCACGGCTCAATCACAAAATTCTTCCCCGAACACACCGGACAAGTCAACCATTCACCATCGGATATATTCGCATATGGCGGGTCACTTTCATTTTTCGTATCCAAACTCAAGTGGTCTTACCACGTTGAATTTGAAGGGGGCTGTTAGAATAATTACCTTATTTAGGTTACCTTAATTAGTGTTTATTTCCTAGTTTTTCGTATCCAAACTCAAGTGATCTTAATTAGTCTGTAACCTATATATAGGCCATCTATGTCATACAATTCAATACACAATTCATTATAATATTATCATTATTATTATATTTCTATCACTCACAAAAGAGAAATGTTAGTAATTTTTTAAATATATATATAATATTTTCACTAATTATGTGTAATACAAAAGTTATTCATATTTACGTTATGTATTATACATTACGGGTCAGACTATATTATCTTCACGGAACCATTCAATCATTGAATAATGGCATATGCAATTGCATTAGTAATCAATTATAGGCCATTATTCAATGACTGTATAGTTTCATAAAGGGGCTATAGTATTTTCCATTACATTTATACTTAACTACCATGATCGAGTAACAAATTATATATGCTTTATCAAAACAAAACTCATCCATGTAAAATGAACAAAATTCATCCATTTAATTTACATATTTATTATCAATCAATATATAAACAAACTTAGCTTTAATTACAGAGATTATAATCAAATCTTTTGGTGTGCGATATTAAATTCTCAGTAAAAACATCTATCAATGTTTTTTTTTTTTTTTTTCTTTGGGAGTGGGGGGAGGTGTTGTGGAGGCGAGGATGAAAAATCGAGATTTTTTTTCTTTTTCTTTCACCTTGCAACCTTCAATATTTGAATTAATCCAGACTTCAAAGTTTTAAGAGTATCGCCCCAAAACAACAGTTTATCTTTCTTCTTTTTTTTTTTTTGGTGACAAAATTGTCCAAATAACTTTTCACATCTAATTCCTGTGGTATATAATTCTGTCCATAGTCTAAAAAATTGTTCTTGAGTTGAACAAATCAAAAGAATAAAGATCCGATTCAACAATGCGAAACGAGTTTGCCTTATTGTGAATCCTCAAATAAGTCCTGTTTCAAAAGAAGAAGAAAATTACATGCAAATTAATCCATAGAAAACAGTACCAGCATTCATTTTTTTTCCTTAAAACTTCACCCCCAAAAAAAAACCAAGTTGGATCAATTGGAAAGATAACCCTAATCGCCATCCTTAGTAGTTTTAGGTTTCTCTTCGCCGGCGATGGCGGCTCTTAGTCGTCCTAGTCAGTTTTGGGCCGACCCTGAGGCTGCGCCTGCTCTGGAATTTGCGTGATTTGCTGCAAATTCCAAACATCGTCGTCCCACACCACCTCTTTACCATCTCCATAGATGACATAGTGCATGAGGTCGTTGACGTCCATCTTCTCCTGAATCTCCCAGACCCGCCGGACCTTTTCCTCGTTGTACGACCGCCGGGCCCTTTCGCCCCAGTGTTGCTTATTTTTCATATACTCGATCAGCTCCGGCGACAATGCCACGTGCGAATTCTTATTGATCATCTGAGCCGGTGCTGTTGCTGTTGCCGTTGCCGCTGCCAGAGCCGGCTGTTGCTTCTCCATGGCTTTCTCAGACGAGGATGATGCGGCCATTACTTCTTAATCCGTGATCGGCTTGTTTAATTTCAGTCTTAATTTATAGTGCGATGGAAAGATTCAAAACATACGCGTAACGCTCTTTCAGTTATGTTCATAAATACTTACCCGTTATTTCTATCCGATTAGTGCACTAATTTAGAAATAAAGTAATTTACCCTAAAATCTTTTGAAAAATTTATTAAAAAATATTGAAGTAATGCCATTAAATTTTAGAAGACAAATGAAATATTGAATGATGAAGTAAAAGACTTCAATAAGAGATAAGATTTTGATGGAAGAAAAGACCAACCATTATCCAAAAAAAAGTGCTAATTTATTAAGCTAAAAATTGAAAATACATTAACATTTAATTAAGACCTCCTCTCTCTGTTCATTTCATTAATAAGTGTCATTTAACTCCAATTTTTGTTTTTAAGACAGTGTCATTTTATAAGTTTCAATGCGCCACAGACAAAATCTTGTAGTAATAAATTAAGGGAACAAATTTTCATTAAAAATACGCAAGTTATTGTAGCAATAAATTGAGGGGTGGAGAAAAAAAGTATAACATTTAAGAGTTTTAAATAACAATAAATATGATAATTTAGTTTTTTCCTCAATATATGTGGATTTCTTTAAAAGGACAACTTTTTTAGCTGAACGGAATTGGAATTGAAATTCTCCATTTGATGTCCAAGAAAGATGAAAACATTAAAATCTTGAATTCAGGCACAAGTTCGATCTCCAGTTCATCTGAGATTGAAAGGATATAGCTAGATTTATCCCAAAAAGTTGAAATTTGTAGAAGTACAAATAGAAAGTTAAAGGGGGGCAAAACCAAGAACCACCTGCTCTATAAATCTGAATTCACGACAGCACATAAATGATTCATGATCATGACAATCCCAAACTCGAGCTTGATCAAGCTCATTTGAGATTTAATGTAGGCTTGGTTCACTCATAGGAAAGAAATAATACTGATATGTATGATAGTAGTATGAAATGAAAATGAGTATTAATATAACTGCTGCTACTAAGTACTAAGAAAAACAATGCTTGATTAGTTTAAATTTTCAATGATAATGACTACAAATCAATTGAAAGCACATATGTTAGGCTGTTTTAAATAGATGAGAGAGAAAATGAGACGAAAGGAAATGGACGAGACATAAATGCATATTAGAGAAAACAGAAAAAGAGCCAAAATATATGAGAGAAATGAAGAAAGAAAAAGTGAGATAGGAGAGAATTGAGGAATTAAGAAGGAAAATAAAGGATGAAATAGGAAATGTTGAACAATAGATGAGAGAAGAAAGAAAAAGTGAAATGAAAACCATACATAAATTTGAAATGGAAAAGAAAAGGAAAAAAACGAAAGAGGAAAAGACTATCAAAAGTGTAGAACGAAAAAAATGGGGCAAATTACAGTTGCCCCCTTGTAGTAACCTTTGTTATATTTGAATGCGACTGACTACAATTTCCCACCGCCCAAACACAAAAATTTGTCAACAATCGATCCGTGAATTAACCAAATTCCAGTGGAAGAATAATTGTCCGCTGCCAATTAAATATACTCCGACGAATCAATCAACCTTGACAAATAAGTGAAACAATTGGTGTTTGAAATAAAGTCATCAGCCATCAATTTTAACCAGTTAGCTCGAGCCATTGGGGCAGGCTATATATTTAATTTTTTTAATTTATAATATTTTTACTTTGTTTAGTTTACACTTTTAACCAAAAAAAAAAAAAAAAAGAGGTTCTAGGTCAAACTCGAACTTGAACCGAGCTCAAGCCAGGACCAGCTCAAACTCTTCTTGTTTAGAACCCTAGTCACAGCGTCCCTAGACTTTTTTTCTCGGTTCACCATACTGTTTTAATTTCCAATCTTTTACTTTTTTTCTTTATTTCCTTTTAAATTTCATTCTTAATACTACTAGAGTGGTTCTCCATGTTGATGGAATGGTTCCAAAAATATAGGCTTTTGAAAAATTGGGATAGCGATATTGATATTTTGTTGTCGAAATTATCCGAAATGTCACAACCTTTATCTCCATGGGTCGATCGGTCTTGCCGTGCTATTCTTTGAGTCATTTGTTTTAAGGCAGTTTGCTGATACTTGTGTGGCTAGTTTAGGAAATAAATAGGTTATGTCATTTTTTCTATTGCACACTCAATGTCTGGTTTATGCCCGCAAGCATTGTTACTAAAGAAGTTTCCCATTCATTGGACACTTTAATCCAAAAGGGTGAAGAGATAACTAGAAGTTAGTAAATTATAGCTATCATTTGGGCAAACTATAAGTGAACTGTCATTTGCCCCCAAAGAAAGTACTAAATCAAACGCGCCAAAATAGTAGGGACTTGAGGATTCTAAACTAATTGAGAATGAGGCACTAGTACCAAACCCATAGTTGTCAACCAAGTATACCAAAATGATATCATTCTCATATATACCAACCAAAGAAAGCCCTTAAAAGGGCATAGATTTATACATAAGTAAACTAAACTATAGATGTACAGGAGGGAATTTAGAATGTCAAAAAAAAAAAAAAAAAAAAGAATCTCACGTTCTATGTATTAGATCGAATCCATGATAGCACATAACATGCACGTAATATACACATAACTTGCACATAATTGAAGCCCAACGACTAGTGGACGATGTAGTTGTACAAATGGTTTTTAAGATGTCCAAGAGAACAATGATAGTGGAAAGACCTTTACCGTGTGTTCCTCCATTCGATGCCTATATCAATGAGGTAAGTTGGCATTATTTTGCTACTTCCCTGTGCCAATACATACAGGAGTTGGTACATGAATTTAATATCAACTTCCATGCTAGACAAGACAAATAGGTGTTTATAAGAGGCAAAAATTTTTGATTCTCTCCCCAAAAATCATTAATCAAGAACTTCAGTTGCCCACTATTTCTCCAGAATATGATGAGTTCGTCAAGTTTCAGAATGAGTCTAGGAAGGTTTCAATTGGAATGCAGGTGTGGAAAGTATTACCATTGAGGGATCCATCAATGCCATCACAACAAATTTGAAAATTATACACATACCAGCGTACGTTGACTCTTGAGGCAAAAGCATGGTACCGCCACTTTGTAGCTACCAAAATACTGCTAATTACCATTAATGTCTCAGTGAATAAGACTCGAGCTATTCTAGTGTTTCTGATCACGCAGAAGAGAAAATTTGATGTGGGTCGAATAATTTTCCAATATATTCAAGTAGTAGCCAAAAATGACAAGAGCTTTGGGTATTAGAGTAATCACCTTAATCATGATTCTACTAGTATCACTCTCCAATTATCACTCCCCTAGCATCACTCCCCTAGTCTCACTCCCCCTAGTAGCACTCCCCGACTATTACTCTCCTACAAACACTCCCTTACTCCCCTAGTATCACTATGTTTCCTACTATGTCTCTAGGTCTAGCCTCATATATAAAGACTTGCTACCTCTCCATATTGTAACAACACTATTGTAACACAATTATAATATAGTTCATCATTATTCTCTCATTCTGTCATTATCAATATACGTATTTCTATATTGGGTTCCCCGCATTGATCACCCATTTATTGGCTGCAAATCAGAAGTTACCTTCTATGATGATGAGATCGATAGGTTTACCCTTCAGTGATTCAAAAAGACACCTGACTATTGTCCATACAAGATTAGGAGCAATGAATCGTGAGAAGGGAATTAATTGACATAATAGATAATCAAGGTAAGACCAATTATATTTCAGTTTTCAATGATGAAGAGATTAGTGAAAAGGATGACATCTCATTGAATGATATGTAGGAGGTGATAACGATGAACATGATGACTTAGAGAAGGAGATGGAGGAGTGATGGACGCGGTGCCTTTTAGGAAAACCTTCTTTCTTAGCTAGTTTGTCGTTGAGGACAATGTTGATTTTAAGTTTAGGGGGGAATGAATTTATTTTTATAATAATTCGATGATTTAATAGCATTCTTTCTTTCTTAATTATGATATACGATAATGACAGGATCACTTTCAAAAAATTCTTTCATTTTCTTTCTAAAATTGATCAGATTCTTTAAGAAAAGAATCGAAACCATTGTCGATTTTCTTGAAAACGATGATGGCATCATCACTTTTAATACAATGGGAAGGAACTAAAAAAATTCTACTTTGGAAAGTTTGGGGGGCCAAAAATGAATTTTCGGGAAGAATAAAAATAAAAAATAAAAAAACCGTGCAATGTGTATTAAATTGTTGGACAATATTTCAAAAGAAGATGTGCGATATTGGTGTAGTCGATGTGCAATATTCAACTTCATGAATGAAAAACTAGTTTCACATAAATCTAAAATCTGAAGAATGCCTAGTTGTCAAGCACTACAGATGGAGGCTTTTTTTTTTTTTTTTTTTAAGTACTATTTATAAGAAGCATAAATAAAATAATTTGTCATTAATTAAGTGAAAATTTTATGAAGGTGTAAGTGTGAATAGTACCCAACCAGGAGTTGTCAACCAAGTATGGCAAAATGATATCATTCTCACTTTATCCACTTATTTTCTAACTAAGAATTAATTATAAACCATCTATTATTATTTTAATAAGAATATATTAATTAAAAGAATATATTACATTAAAAATGTATAGAAATTAACTTTTTTATTGAGACAAAAATCAATTTAGAAACATGACTCTTTCGGCTAAAACTAAGAAGTCAGTCTTTGATGAAAAAGAGTAAGCACCCAAGAGAAACTCTTGAAAAGAAGTAGTAGAAAGTACGAAAAAATCTTCAATGATGCTCTGAAGAATGATCCCAGAGTGCAAGAACCCCGCAGAAGTGGCTAAGTAGACAACCCGTAAAAGGAAGTTGAATCAGTTGAGATATGGGGTTGAGAGTGTAATAATAGTGGCTGATGATAATGTCAAATCAGCTTTTAGGATTCAGAGCAAAAATTTTATAATATTCTCTAAAATACCCTTGGACCGAATGCTTTGCAGTAGAAAAGTCAAAATTATGTGTTTCTGTTTTTAGTATGAATCTCGCGGAGGAAGAGAGGAATTGAGAGAGAAGACAGTGAAAGATTGAGAGAAGAAACGGGGCCATAGTTCTGAAAAAAGATAAGGTTAGTGTAAATGCAGGTATTGCTTAAGAGTGTAAATACAAAAATATCCTCCATTTAAAGAGTGTAAGAGGAGGAATGCGCCCGCAAGAATGTTAGCCGAAGCTTGTTCCTCAAAAAAATGGAACTCACTTTTCGACTGGTATCCGATGGCTTCTTCAGTTCTTCTGCTTCATAAACCGCCGGACTATGAGAATGGAGAAGTGGAGGAGATAGTGTAAAAGTTTTGAATAGGGATAATCTTGTAATTTTATACCTATAATTTTCAACATAATCCCTGCATTTAGTAATATGGTCCTGGCAAATAACATTAATTAAAATTTAAAATTTTAAAAATAAAAAAAAATTGCTCCGTACACTAAAAATTGCTTGGCACCAACCAATAATAATACAGCTTTTAAAATTTAAACTAACAAAAGTAAATGATTACACCGTAGATTTCTTGTGCCTAACACAATACTCCAATCAAAGTTAATACTCAGAAAGTTAATACTTCAGTTGCATCATTTGATCATTTCATAACTTTAGTTGCATTCAGAGCATTCCCTGCTCCAATATCAACGTTAAGAAGAGCAGTTAGGCCATCTTCCCACAACGATTGCGCAGTTCTACGTGTTTCTTCAAGAAATGACTTGCAGTTGCAGCCCAAGCAGCAAAACTGGGTACCATATGAAGATAAATATGAGTACAGCTGCGAGAACCTCCACGGAAAAATTAAGTACCGAGTAACCGATCATCTTCTTCGCACAGCAGCAGCTTGGCCCCGTTGCTGCACCTGAGAGCCTGGTTGACCGCCCCCACCACCCTGCTGTTCCTCGGCCATGTTCATTGCTTGAGTTACGGCATTCATGACAATAAGTCCTAGCGGGATCAAGTACATCCACTGAAACAAAATAGAAAAACATCAACATACAATGCCCTGCACAGGTGTTCATCACAAAGTAGGGGTTCGGGAACAGCAAAACATATGCAGTTACATTGATGCTTACATATTTAGCCCAGAAAGACCTCTCCGGTGGTGGTAATCCTTCACCTTCTACATTCTCACCGCCAGCAGCAACATCTTCTGAGAATACTGGAGTTCTGTTTTACATAGTTTGATTAGTTCATTGAAAGATCCCAATTTTAATACAGCAAGTTAGGGATGGAGGGAAAACAAAAGTGCCCTGAAGAAAGGGCGACACTAATTAATGAACAAACTTTCATAACTTGTTAGTTTATACACTGATCCCAATTTTCATACAGAAACTTAGAGATACAGGGAAGGAAGAAAAGAAGAAAAAAAAGAGTTGGCCAGAACACAAATGAGACTGATATATGAAAAACCACCCATCAAACAGATGACACTAATACATTGAAAACCAACTGTAATGAATGCAACCCTCCTCTATCACGAATATGAAACATGTACCGTGACTAGAACTATGATCTCAAGCCACATGACAACAACTATCACCATTGTGTCAAGGCTCCCTTTCAATATCAACAAGGTATGATAACAGAGTAAAAAAAACATTTGAACCTTTACTGGATAGTTACGAAGTCATTAATAAATAAAAACCCTAAGAGAACAAATTCACCTTTGTGCCAGCTCGCCATTCTTTAAGAAAGTATGTGAGTTAAATATCCACCTCTTGGGCTGCAAAAGTAACAATAGTCAAACATCACGAATTTAGTAGAATTCAAGTACACCTTTAGATTTTCATTGAGCATGAAAGAAACCTTGGAACCAAAAAATTACAGAAGAGATATATCACAGGTATTTTACGACGAAAGTTGATAATAAATCGATAAAATTTTGGCGTTTAAGGATGCAGTTTGGCTCTGCAAACTCCTTTACACAACCAATCAGATTTATTACAAAGAACTAGTAGCTTGTCCCCTGTCTGGTCTTAAATTTGGTAGTAAGGGAAATCCCGCAGACATGGAAAAATTAGATTCGGGGAATAAGGCAACATGCAATTTTGGGGCACACTTACAAATTTCAAGCTGCGAGGATACTGGCATGCTCCTTGAGAACCATAATTAACAGCCAAAACATTGACGCCATCCTGGAATTAGTAACAAAACAAAATTGTAGCCATTTATCATCACAAAGGGCATGTAAGCAGGCATGCAGGAACAAAAAGCAACAGAATTACCACAAACAATAAAAAAAACAGTAAAACAAGACGGGAAGACATTTATGTAATTACTAAAACAATCTATGCAAGAGGCAACGTTGGTTCTTGATTAACAGGTACCATTTCCAGGAACACCAAGTTTCTTATTCTGATTTCATCCTCATAATGTGAAGCAATGATAAAAATGATGCTTTTGCTGTGGGATAAAATACTTGAGAACCTAACTGATGTGAAACTGAGATGTTGAATGCCAATATAATCACTTGGAACCAAAAAGAAAAAGAATTGCTTTAATCCCAAAACCTTCCCAAGGCGTCTATGTACAAATTAAAGCATGCAAACTCAAGACCTTCAAAAAGAACAAACTAGAATAAAAAAGGGAATAAAAAGGTACCCACAACTAGGGGAAGCAAACCCTAATGGATATACCAAAAAACAAGAGTTCAATCACCAGAACTCACAATTTGACAAATTCTCAAAACTGAATTTTATTCAACAAAACTCTCAAAAACCTTGTATAAAAAGGGTAGCCATACCCCTATTTATAGGGTTCATATCAGCCACGCTACTAAATCCAAAAGAAACCAGAAATCTCCTTCAAAGTGTAGTATAAGACTAAGACAAATTTATTAACAATCAACTATCTTGACCAATTACAGCGTCAGAAAAAGGACCCATTAAACCAGGCATGCCCTACCAAAACCTAAAACAAATCAAATACTTGGAAATTGAATCAAATAAGAGCTCAAAACAGCTAAAAAACCCTATCCAAATTTTAGTTGGATTCTCATCCATAAGGGCCACCTATGCACTTGAATAGTAACCTAATTAATATAATTGAACTTAAAAATAATTTATGACACAATTAAGCATGGCCATCCAAAAATCTTCAAGTTTTCAAGATGTCTTGGTCCACAAACAGCAAAAACCATTTACAATATGGTTAGGATGGGCTACCCATAACCTTATCACTAACTCAATCCACATTAATCAATTTTCTGGATTTTTATCATTTTCCATTAGCTTATGGTAGTGAACATCTCTATCTTCATTCGTAATTAATGTTTGGCAGATAATAGTAGCGATTGTGTGTAACGTGTTTCTGCCATCCACGTCCAAACTAGTGGATTCAAACTCACCAACAAAATTATTATTCGAATCAATTTCCATTTCCATAACAAATGGCCATCCTACACTATCAACAGATAAACATAACTTTTATGGAGCTTTTTCAGCTCAGCTCATCCTGCACAGCTGATTCAAGTTGGGAACTGATTCACAGTTATGTTATTCATTGATTACTATAATACCATATAGTCCTACCATAACTTCAATTTACCATCACAAGGCATAAGAACATATAACAACAACTAAGCCTTTGTCCCACTCATTAGAACATACATGGAAGGATAAATATGCAGGTGTGCAAAGTGGACATCCAAAGTTAAATCCTTTCATCTTCCTGAAGAGCCAACAGTTCAAGTCATTAACTGCTTATGAAGTCAAAAACCCCCTAAAGATAATACGAGCCTCTCACTTCATACTGGAGGGAAGTCTTGACTACGATAGTTCAATGGTGCAAGTGCATCATATACAACAAAAACAACATCAAACAGGGCATTTGGTTTGGGAATGAGGGAATGGAACTATATTAAAACTTGGTGCCTGGTTAAAGGGTTTGGAAATGAACTTTTGGAATCACAACCTCATTCTTGGAATTTGGAAATGTCGAAATGAGCCTTGGTGGGTTTGGATTTTGATTCCCAAATTAGGGCCTGTTCTTTATGTTGGGTTTGAAACTTGGTTTTGGAAAAATAATTTTATAAACAGTTTTCATCATTTCCAATATAACTTTTTACTATTCACCTATACCTTTTTACATTTTCAATACACTTTTTACATTATAAAATTATTTTCCCAAAACCAGGTTTCAAACATTGTTTCAAACCCAACATAAACAACAGGCCCTTAATAATACCCCAGTCCAATTCTTAAAGCAAACAAAAGGTTTGGCATGCCAAACCCATTACCAGTCAACTCTTCTATTGAACCCATTACTATGGTGATTCCAGAGAACCAAACCAAATGACACCTGGCATGGCCAAACCCATTACCAGTCAACTCTTCTATTGAACCCATTACTAGGGTGATTCCAGAGAACCAAACCAAATGACACCTAAACATTTATCCCATCATTAATCAGCTATAGTGCATCATATAATAGTTGAGGAAAATAGTAATCAAACCAGGATGTAGAAAAGAGAGAAACAACTTGTAGATTGTTGATAAGCTGATAACTTATTTAACAAATTTCACAGTATGTTGACATGGTAGAGAAGTACAGTACCAGACACGGATTAGGAAAACAGTAAGGTTGGTAGATGAGAATCTTGATATAGGTCACCAAAGCAGAATATATTATCCATACTATACATGGTGAACAAAAGTTACATCGGTTGGAATCATTTTATAAGTACCTCACACATTGTCTTTCTAAGGAGCAAACTGTGTCCAGTTCTCGTGGTCATAAAAGTGCAAATACAAAAGTGGAATCAAGCTAAAAAAGCAAACAAGGAATGCGGTGTCATGCCCTAGAAAGGACAATGGACTTGGCTCAAGTTGCTTAGTACACATATAAAACAAGAAGTAATGATACATAACTCAACTAATCTCCTCACATATAAAGCAAGTGAGGTGTCATGCATATATTGGTCAATAATGTAGTATTAATAATTATTTTATAAAAGTGTAGCCAATGAATGCATGACACCTCACTTGCTATGAGAAAGTTGAAGAGATTAGTTGAGTTGTGTATCATTACTCTAAAAGAAGTTGGACCAATTTTAGTGTCTCTAATCTTTCATAACATCAAGTTGCTGGTTGTATCTCAACATAACCACTACGACACTATTGTTAACAACACTCCCCTGCCCATTCCATTACTTCAAGTTCAAGCTAATCTACATGAACTATAAATGTTTGCGTACAGTATAATTCTTGAGAACTCAGATGTGCTAATAATAATAAAAACACCCATATGCTGAAAATAGAGAAAATATAAAATCAAGAAAACACTTCAGAAATTTGATTTTAGCACATTCAACTGCATTATGTTAGATAAAATGTGGAAAGGAGTATTACCATTTGAATGACAATATGCTCATCCAAACCATTGCGTGGAAGACATCTCTGGAAGTCATCAAAAGTACCAAACACAATGTCAAAGAACTATAACTAATAGATAACAAAAAACATATGAATACATACACAGCTCTTGCATACTGAAATTAGCAGTAAATTGCAAAGAACATTTAATGGCAGGCATACACAATTAGAAATTTAGAGTTTGTTTTAGGGGAATATGGAAGGTTAAAGGATTGATTAAACTAGTTAGCCCCTACACTTGTGATTCACAGAGGAAGCATCTCCTTAGCATCCATTTCATCATTGAAGACAGACCTCCATGCATATGGTTTATTTTGGAAAATAGAGTGCCACAAAGGTTTTACAGAATCGATAACATATATGCTCAAGGGGTCTCAAATACTTTGAATCAAATGGACTAATCTATTGAGTACTGAAATGTGAGAAGAGTATAATAACTTCAAACACAATTTTGTAACTTGGCAGCTAGAATTGAACAACAAGGAAGAAATTCAGTAACAAGAAAACTCGTGGATGCATATCCAAATCATGAGTGCAGTTTGCACAGAATTCAACTTAATCAACTTCCCAAGAAAATATCACACCCGCAAATGCACTTAGCTATATAATTATCTATCCCTGAAACAAATGAAAATTATAATCATGCTCTTAATAAATAAAAATGCAGGTTAAAAAGTACCGCTTTTATGGATGAAATAACATAATCCCTGCCAGGAGGACTCAATAGACTGGTCGGGATTCTGATCCTGTAGAAGTCATCATCTTCCAACAGTTTCTGCAATATTTAATTTTCACCAAATTATATCACACTTGATTTTCCAATCCGGCTAGAAATCAAATATTTCTTTTTTGCCCTTTTGCTATCCCTCAATTAGGGTCAATCTCAGAGAAACAAATACTTACTTTAAAGTTATCCTTTTCTGTATCAGTGAAGTCCATCCTTGAGAAACGAAGCTTCGTGAGCGTCTGCTTAAAGAACATGAAGATAACAATAAGAGAACACAAAATAATCACATAAATGCCAATTAAAGATGACTCACCCAGGTACCACTCCACTGTAATAATTCTAATTACTCTACGGTCAAGATCAGCGATTGAGAAGCGCAAACTTGTGGACAAACCTGACCACTATGGGGCGAATTCTTGAGGCGGGCAGTAAAGGTGCCGGCGGCGGAGAAATCGGAGTCGCCGAAGGCGTGTTCGAGGGAAAACTGGACCTTGGAGTCGGAGTCCGATCCGGAACCGACGTCCGGAGCCCTTTTCCGGGCCGATTGCGACGGCGGGCTGGGAATCGAGCCCGCATCAGGGGTTGAACGCGGGGCACCTTCAAGGCCGAATTCTTCGTCGTCAGCAAGGAGCTCGTCCGATTGGAAAGCCAAGGATCCCGTTAGCAGGAAAGAGAGAGAAATTAGTAGGAGAAGAAGAATTGGAGCTGAAGAATTGGGGAATTTGGTGATCTTCTTCATTGTCTAGCAGTTGAGTTGTGTTGTGGAACAGAGACGGGAAGAAGAAAGAGTTCAACACTCGTAAGCTGCGAACTGGACGCCCCAAAGGAAAGAGTTGTGATTTGAGTTTTACTTTTTTACTTAAGAACAGTCTTTAAACCCAAAAAATAATAATAATTTATTTCTGGGACATCCGATAAAATTGGAACAATATAGTCACACGCAAGATTCACACACACAAAAACAGTTAAAAACAGATGTACTGTTATTTATATACTCCATCCGTTTTATTAGAATAATCTACTTTAGAAAATAATATAATAAATAGTGTCAAATTAGTTATTTTAAATGTAATATATTAACATTCATAATAAAGAGTAATATGAAATACCAAAAATAAAATTAGCATATAAAAACTTAGTCTTTAAACTTAACCTCATTTTGCACTTTCGTCCCTAAATTTAAAATTATTTCATTTTCATTTTAAAATTTGGTCTCATCTCGCACTTTCGTCCCGGAGCTTGAAATTGGTTTCCACCATCCACAAAAATTGATTTTCATCCCCATGTATTAGAACTAGTTGTCTTTCGGCATTTGATGGAAAAAAGGTTATGTTGGGTCGATAATATTGCTCATTTGATGACAACATCCTTTAGTGACCGTGGCCATCCAAATCATCTAGGGTGAGTCGCGATATCGGTGTTTTGATTGTTGTAATAGTTAAAATTAGAGTGAACAACCCAAATATACTTATACTTTTTTTATTGTATCTAGTTTTATCATTATACTTTTTTTTTGTTACCACGAATATTCCTAAACTATTTAAAACGGGCTAAAAATGTACTGGGGTCATCAACTACCGTTAGACTTAATGGAAATGACCCCATATGCCTTACATGTGATTTTTTAAAGAGTAATTTTGTCTATTTACTTTTTTTTTTTTATTCCTTCTTCTCCAAAATTACTGTTCATTGTCTTCCTAAAATTCCTCCATTCCCCACCCCTCCTCCACCTACCGCCTCCCCTCCTTCCTTCCTCCCTCCTCCTCATAAAACCACCACCACCATTCCAACCCAACAATAATAAAAGAGTAATGATATACTCAGCAACAAATCATAACAATTTTTTGATAGCAACTCATGTGGCATGCATTCATTGGCAAATTATTTGATATTAATAAAAATATAACCAATGAATGCATGCCACATGAGTTGCTATCAAAAAGTTGCTATGATTTGTTGCTAAAACTATTATTACTCCAGAAGTAAAAGCCCAAAAATCCATTGCCGTCGTTCCCACAACCTATGAATCACCACCACCATTACCGCTCCGTCAAATCCACCACCTCCGCCGTCGTCACAAAAAGATAAATCACCACCACCTTAGCTATCCAAACCCATAAATCCCGCTAGCATATCTTGCCTCCGTTCATCTTCTCCTTTCTATAACCACCGTAGCAACACAGCAATGGTGATAGGTTTGTTTTTTTTTTTTTTTTTTTCTTTTTTTGTTTTTTGGATTAAGGGTTGAAATGGTGGTGGTAATTTTATGTTTGTGAGGGCTGGAAGTGGTGGTTGGTGGTTTTTGAGCTTGGAGGAGGGAGAAAGAGGGGAGGTGGACGTTGGCGGAGGGAGGGTTGGGGAATGGAGGAATTTTAGGAAGACGATGAACAGTAATTTGGGGAAGAAGAAAAAAAAAGGAAAAAAAAAGATTAAAAGTAAATTGACAAAATTACCCTTTAAAAAGTCACATGTAAGGCACATGTGGTCACTTCTGTTAAGTCTAACGGCAGTTAATGACCTCAGTACTTTTTTTGCCCTTTTTAATTAGTTTAAGGACATTCGTGACAGCACAAAAAGTATGGTGACAAACTGGACACAATCGAAAAGTATAAGTATATTTTGGAATGTTCACTCTTAAAATTAACATGATGGCCACAAATTGTCAATTGTAATATGCCCTCCGTCCCATATTCAGAGTTTAATTTTTTTTAAATATTATTTATTCCACTAAAAGAATCTAGTTTGAATTTGTTACATTGCATATTTTTACTAATATAATAATGTGTGTTCCACAATTAACCATTTAGAAAGTAAGAATATAGATGAAAAATATGATTCTAAATTACATGTGTTTAAGTGTTGTTACTTACTTTACTATCGATGATGAGTTGCATATATTTCAAACCAAATTCTTTTTATGGAACGAGGGAAGTAGTATAATGAGTTGCATATTTGTCACTAGGGCTGAGAACGAACACGAACGTTCACGAACAAGCTCGGGATCGACTCGTTAAAAGCTCGGTTCGAGATCGTTTATTTATTAATAAACGAACATGAACAAAATTTTAGGCTCGATTAATAAACGAACAATAAATGAACAAAAGGGAGCTCGGCTCGATTACATTCGTGAACAGCTCGATAAGAAAAAATAATTTTTAAGAATGATAAAATACATATATAATTTATCATTCATACATATAACATGAAAATAAATTTGGTGTAGTGGTAAGACATCAAAAGGAGAAGCAAGGGAACTAGGGTTCGAATCTTCACAAGGTCAAATTTATTTTATTTCACAATTTTGAGGTGAATTTCACCTAATCCCACATTGGAAATGAGAGAAGATTTGGGAGGAAAATTCTTTATAAATATATGAGCATGACACTTAGGGCTGAG
This sequence comes from Leptodermis oblonga, assembly GCA_016801395.1. Taxonomy (NCBI): domain Eukaryota; kingdom Viridiplantae; phylum Streptophyta; class Magnoliopsida; order Gentianales; family Rubiaceae; genus Leptodermis; species Leptodermis oblonga. Next base: position 5,040,028 of record CM028756.1, on the reverse strand, counting down.
AACGAACACGAACAAGATTTTAAGCTTGATAAATAAATGAACAGTCAAAGCTCGGCTCGGCTCGGCTCGATTAATAAATAAACGAACACGAACAAGATTTTAAGCTCGATAAATAAATGAACATGTCAAGGCTCGGCTCGATTAATAAATAAATGAACATGAACAAGATTTTAAGCTCAATAAATAAATGAACAATAAATGAACACGTCAAAGCTCGGCTCGGCTCGGCTCGTTATCACCCCTATTTGTCACCTATAGTTATACCATGTGTACTTGGTGAGGCACTGGCCCAACCAGCGGTTCAAACACTAAGTCCAAACGGTCCAATCAATCGAGTCCTAGAAGTCATCACCCATCATTGAGGTCCAACAGCACTGGACATGTCAACAACCTCACTCTCATTGAGCTCCGGAAGAAGCGGGCCACGTCACCTACGCATGCTCAAGACACATGGGCATAACCCTACAAATTCAAGCACACCCTCGATGGTTTGCCCCCGATCTACCCCAACTGGATTATGGGCGACGCCATAAACACGACGCCCGCCAACACAGGTTGGATGAACTGCGTTCCTATAAATACCCTCATTGCCAAAGCTTCAAGGTACACTCTAAATCAATTTTCACACTTATTTGTCAAACTCTCTAGAGCGAGCTTCATACTAACTTAAGTTTCGAAATGCTCACAAGGGATACTTCCCTCAACTGCAGATACATTTCGACTCGTGTACCAGTAAACGACTCCCAGTGTTACTATCACTCAACTAACAACCATGCCTCATCAATACCCTTATAATTTATATTAGATTATAAATTCAACAAATCTTGTTACAACAACAAAAAATCATTTATCACTCAATTGTCAAATAATGTATTGTATTATATTCAAAAAAATTTAATTTATTAAGATATTTTATTTATAGACTTATAGTTATTAAATAAATTTAAATGTTACTTAAAAAATAAACATTGAACCAATTAAGTTTAATTATTACTAACAAGAAAAAAAAATTGACTTCAATAATTATATATAATATATAAGGTGACCAATTTGTTGAAAATTCTGTTTATACACTGATTGTTACAATTCTTAAACATTTTACGGGTAGAATCTCAGATAATAGTGAAAATATCCGTACTTTATTACAAAATCTTAGGTGTAAAACCAATAATATGTTACTAATACACAAAATAACAAAAGGGTCCATGTGAGTTATTTTAAGCCTCAAGGGTTGGGGGTGTAATTAAGTTTCACTTAACTTAAACTGCTACTGACGAGGCCGAAAGAGCCAAAAGGTGTCTCTCATTGTCCTCCAAATCGAACGAAAACCCTAACTCCAAAAGTCCTATCTCTGTGACAGGGAGAGAAGGTTCTCCCAGTGGTTTCCCCGCCATGGATGCGTTAAGGAAGCAATTGGATGTGTTAATGGGTGCCAACCGGAACGGTGACGTCACGGAGGTGGATCGCAAGTACTTCGATCGCGACGTTTGTCGTCTCTTCCTCTCTGGTCTTTGCCCTCACGAGCTCTTCCAACTCACTGTATGTAAAATTTTACTTCGTCTTAATTTATTGTGTGATATCATGTGTATTCAGTGTTTTTTTTTTTTAAAACCCTGGATTGCATGATTAGGTTACTTTTGGGCAAGTGTTTACTGAGAAAGGGATAAATGGCTGATTTTTGTGTGTGTGTTTCTTCTTCCCTTTGAGAATTTCAGGCAATCAGTTTCAGTTTTTGTTTGATCATTTATATACTTCTAATTATGTTTCTAAATGAATGCCAAATTTTCCGTTTTTATTTTGTTTTTGTTCTCATATGAGTGTTAGTTTACTCTTTGGTGCATGCCTGCGTTATGTTTTTTGCATTTTTCAAACCGGGGTTTTGCTTTGTTAGCTCAATATATTGGGTTCTAATTATCTCTCAATTCTCACCGCACCTGTTGCAGAAAATGGATATGGGACCTTGCCCAAAGGTGCACTCTTTGCAGCTGAGGAAAGAGTATCCTTTTGCCAAGTTCATATTTTACTTTTATTATTATTATGTCTGAAAGCCAATAGAGAGTTGATGTTTTAGTTGTGAAACTTTTCAAAGGTAAATGTTTTTACAAGCTTTTGATTAAGAATTTTTTGGTCATTTGTTGTTCTATATGTTTGGTTGTGTTCCTTTATTTAGTGAAGTCAGGGGATTCTTTGGGCTCATTGACTGTCTTTGCATTGGTTGATATAATATGTTCTCATGCTTTTCTCAAGGTGAATTTTCATTTCCATGCTGTATTTAGAGTGAATTTGTTTATCTTTTGATAAAGGACATTCCATATATTATTCGATTGGTCTAACTTGTTCCAGTGCCCATTGGCTGGAGGTTATTTCATGAATTACTGATTCAAATGGAATTATGAAGTTTCAGTTTTTCCACATGTTACCTTAACATATTTTAGATATGAGGAAGCAAAGGAAAAAGGTGTGGATAACTATGATAGGGACTTGGAGGATGTCATTGATAGACTTATTGTTGAGTGTGATAGAAAAATTGCTAGAGCTCTTAAAAGACTTGATGATGAAGATGCTAAGGCTGCCATTGCCATCTCGGTATCAGAAGTTACACAGGTATTCAGCAGTTAATGATTTTCAAGTCTCCAACAAGTTGTCTCATTTCTGTGTCTTACGAGTCCATCTAATGATCTGACAATGCAGACACAAGAGATTCTGGAGTTGTCTAAAGAAATTAAGGAGAAGCTGAAAGAAGCTGATCAATATGGTAAAGTTTTTGTACGAGGCTTCTTTATGGTTTGTTTCTCATGCCTGCCATGGGGGATTATAATTCTAAGCAGTATCATTATCAACTTTAATTTTGCACTGAAGTAAAAAATCTCTATGTTCTGAATGAATTTGCTTTCATTGTAGTGTTCTCATATCAACTATGTAGGATCTTCATCTCATGTAATGTAGGTAGTAGCCGAGTAGTATGATGCTCTTTCATTGAGATTGTACTTGAGGTAGTTGAATGGAATGTAAAAGTACTATTGACATCTAGATTTGAGGTCGGAAAGTTTCTGGAATTCTTTCCCCCTTGATTCCATTCTCCGTACAAGATATTAGGGGCCTGAGTTTTGCAAGGCATATTGATCAACCAAAGTGATTGGGAGGAACAGAGTTACTATGCTATCTTAAAGAGTGGAGGATGAAAGTATATTTCTTGTGAAGAAAGAAGGATGTTTAACTTGTCAAGGGTATCTTATGAACCTTGGTTGGTGGTGATTGAAATGATTTAGTGGGATAAAGGTTTATTGTTCACCTTCACTCAAAACCTGATTTTGTTGAGATTGTCTTCATTTTTTACCCCAGATATGTTGGGTCCTTGTGTATTAGATTGGTGAATTCAATTGGAGTCTGGTGTCAAATGTTGGGACCTATGTCTTTTACTATGGTACATAGTGCATGAGATGATGCATTCTGTTAGAGTTGTTTGCTTTAGGATGATACCTTATTTCAGGAAATTAAGCTTGACACTACTTCATTCGTTTAGAGTTATAAGGCAGGCTCAGATGATTGAAGAATTTTAGTTTTCATGGTTGTGTATGGATTTACACGAGAGCTGGTTTGGAGAATAAAATTTCTGATTGAATCCTCTTGGTAGGACTGGTTTCTGACCTTGAGAAGGGTATTGTCTAGCGGAGAGCTTGTATTTCTTTAATTTCTAAAATATGCAAATCTGCATGAGGAGTGCTCAGATTGCAGTGTTAGGCCTCCAAAATTTTAAGCTTGTAATGATGCCTTTTTAATTTCCATTGAGGTCATATGAACTGTATTTAGCTAGCTACCAGGATGGTTAAAGAGAGTAGTATTCTTGTCACTGGCCTTTTTTATGTTTGTTCCTCTACCATTTGGTGGTTTATCTTGATACATCATGTATTATTTTATGAAGTGGTGCATTGATTAATGTTTCTTGTTATTTTGAAGTATCACATGAAGGCTTCATATTAGATCTCTTGAAATGTGACACTGTTTGGTTTTTGTGACTGATGTTCCATATCAATTTCAAAATTTTACAGATCTTGAAGGCAAGACAGATATGAAGATTCGTGCCCTCGAAGTGGTGGAAGAGCTCAGGACTAAAAGAGCGGACAAACAGGTAAACTGAATCTTCATATCTGCTTACAATTCTTCTCCTACCGAGAAAGGTGCTGCTGGGTGAATTCTGCTCTGATATCCCTGAAGAGTGGTTTTCGACTTATAATTACTGAGCTTTAGAATTAGTGCTATTAAATGAAATTGATTTTCTGTAGTCATAGGTCAACATGTTTTTTGGTACTTCATTGTTGTAAATAATTCTGTCCTCTTCATTGGCAGTCCATGCTACTTTTGGATGCATTCAACAAGGATCGAGCTTCACTACCTCAGCCTCTTACAAATCCTCCCCAATTGGCTCCTGTGCCTGCTGCCACTCCAGATCCACGTGTACAAGAAATGATAAATGAGAAGCTAAAGAAAGCAGAGGATCTTGGTATGCTTATAATGGATAATGTATTTGTTGTTTCTTCCTTGAACAGATTTTGTGAAAAGTTGAAGAATGAATGGTTAATTGTTAAAAATATCCTATGCGGAACCAATTCATTGTCGTTTGATGAGCTGCTGAAATGCCTGGAATTCTAGTTTCACTAAACTGTTTTTAGGCTGAAAATGCATTCTCTGTCTATCATTCTATGATTGACTAAGATTGTTTCGTGGTACTGTTTATCTAATTTGACAGATAGTCTTCATTCATCCATATTTTTTGTATTTGCCAGGTGAACAAGGTATGGTTGATGAAGCACAGAAAGCATTGGAAGAGGCTGAGGCACTTAAGAAGGTTTGTTTATCTAATTCTGTGTGATTTGGTAAATGTTAATTTTCTTCTGGGATTAAGATCCTGTTTTATTTTGCAATCAGCTACCTACTCGACAAGAACCTGTTCTGGATTCCTCTAAGTACACTGCTGCTGATGTACGAATTGTAAGTTACTTCTTTGATGCCATCTCGGTAATTTCTTTCACTTTTTGTTTCCTTTGTGGGATTGTGGAGATTTCTATGAAGTGTACGAGACAATTGAGGTGTGGGAGGGATGAAGTAGGTATCCAGGATATGGTAGTTGGTAATTGTAGATTTTATTGGAGGTAATGGTGATATATGGTGATAGTAATGCCTTTTTTCACATCCTTTCAGACTGATCAGAAGCTGCGTGTCTGCGACATCTGTGGAGCATTTTTGAGTGTTTATGACAGGTGAATATTTGTTTGATGCATATGAAATTATCCCATACGTCTTTTTTAGGACAGCAATAATGTAGTTTAGAGTTCGAGTTCTTCAGTGTTTGACCTGGCAATTATACCTCCTTGTCACCAGCAGGCTTTTGGGCCCAGTTTTACGAGGATAAACTTTTGCAGCTAAAGAATGTGCGTTATTTTTCTGTTTTATGCTTGTTGATCATGCTATCTGTAGCTAGAAAATTATGAGGAAGCTGTTCTATGTTTTTATGATAGCTTGTGGATGATTGATGATCAATCTATGCTTTTCTTAAAATGTCATTTTCAGTGATCGTCGTTTAGCTGATCATTTTGGAGGAAAGCTTCACTTGGGCTATATGCAAATTCGTGAAAAGTTAGCTGAGCTTCAGGTTAGATGAAAGCAATCATGTGATAGTGCTATTCTATTTGCCTATGTTATTTTGTCTTTGGCACATATAATACTTATGGTGGCTTGCTGGACAACATACAGGGAAAGGGTTTGGGCCTATTTTAGCTTTGGTTTTTTGGTTGTGGTGGGTGTTTTTTGTGCTCTTTGATTACTGAGTCTGAGAGGCGTGGCTTGATTTTAGTGTTTTCTTTTTATGGCTTGAGCTAATATGTGGTAATGTTCCTAAATTGGTACTCTGAATATTTGGTTCAGGTGCTGCATATTGTTTCACTTACTTCTGTAGAGGTTCTCAATTTATATGGGCTCTGTGAGTTTTTCTACCCTCGGAGAAAGAGTGTGTACAACACAATGCATTTGTCATTTTTATTTTTTGAAAACGAATTTATTTCTATTTGCATGTGAATTGAAATTGGGATTCCTGTTAAATATAACTACAAGTATTGTGTAGTTAGTTGCATGAGTTTCTGAATTTTATTTATTGGGGAAATCTACTTGTTTACATTGGCAAGAGTAATAATTAGGGCTCAGGCTAGCAAGTTAATGGCTTGAGCTGATTTGGTGAAGTGACCCAAACATGGAGAGCATTCAGGTATACCATATGGGCAAGTAAATTGGCGTAGTCTGGAGAATTCTCATCTGCACCTTCAAATGCTTGTACAAGTACAAAAACCTAGCTGTTTAGAAATAGTTATCACTTCCATGAAAAGTCGGCTTTACTGTTCATCTATCCATTGTACAAAGCTTAGCCAATAGTTTTATGTTCTTGAACATAGGCAGTGATTTCCGGTGCCTTGAGGGAAGTTACTCATGAAAGAGTGTAGAAAAAGGGTTGAATTTAGAGTACTCTCGGCATTCTGTGATTGTTCTATCTGAGGTTTGCTATGTCAATCAAGATGAGGAGAAATGTTGCCTGGTGTGAGAGAAACTTCTCACCCTAGAACTGACTCTTTGGAATTGGGTTTTTATTATGACTTTGGATTATGTCATTTTGGTTGGTAAGTAATGGTGTATAAGTATCTATGTCATGGTTTACTCTGACAAAGTATTGAAAGAAAGCTGAATGCATTTGTCCATGTTGTTTTTACCCTAGACTTAAATGCCGGTGCCATTAGTCCTGTGGAATTGCGTACAGATCTCATATTCATGCAAACCTTGTCCTTTGTGGCACCCAGAAATGGCTGGCTTGGATTGTTTCTTTAGCAAGCATCTTACTTGGCTTAGCATGTGTCCTCTTGCCCTTGTTTGTAAGAAGCTAAGTTGATTTTTGTAATTTTGTGATTGTACTTGATGATGAATCCTCAGGAGGAGAGAAACAAGAAGCGAAAAGCTTATGAAGAAGAAAGAAGGTGGATCTGTTGCTATATCTCTCTCTCTCTCTCTCTCTTCATTTTACCATTATTCCCCTGCTAGGTTCTTTCCTCCCCCGCCTCTTGGAAGGAGTTTTGACTTTCATTTTGTAGATCAAAAGAGCGCAAAAGTCGGGAGCGTGAACCAAGTAGAGATCGGGAACACGTTGACAGCCGGGAGCGAGGCAAGGATCGTGATCAACGGAGCCGAGACCGTGACCGACACTATGATCGTGATCGTAGCTACCGTGAGCGTGACAGAGAAAGAGAGCGTTCTCACAGCTACGATTCAAGGAGTCGCCGCAGATCACGTTCACGGTCAAAAGAACGTTCTAGAGATTATGATCGCCACAGGTTTGTTAATGGTTCCATTTGTGGATTGGGTAGTATTTCGGCATTGGGTTCGCTCTCATTTGTTCTTTTTTCTCAGGCGTTCGGATCGTTATTAGTTTGGAGTAGCAGCTGTGAGTTACTCTTTTCACTGAGAGATCTCTTAAATCTGTTTCTTGGGTTGGTCCTAGACCATTGACCGTTTGTAGGTTTTTTTTTGAAGAAATTGCAGTTTGTTTATTTAGTTAATGGGATTTTCTGAGACTGCTCTTTGTGTTGTATTGGGAAGTGATGTCGTTTTGCGCTACTGCTGTAACTTATAGCTTGAATTCTATTCTAATTTCTGGTAGAAATATTTTTGGAAATGGCTGTTTTGAACATTAATTTTACAGATCATGGAATTCATTGGGTAATTTAAACAGATTTCAGGGGATTCTGGTAATTTGCTCAAAAAGATTAAACAATAATCATGGTTTTTTTTTCTTTTGTTTTTGTTTTTATAGATTTAGGACATGGCATAATATGAAAATATGTTTTGGACTTGTTTCTCTAAATATGAACTTGAAAGTGAATAGATGTATTTTATGAATAATAGCACAATTTTTTTAGGCTTTTGTCGTTGTGAAGTTTTCCTCGCCCTAGTTAAAAGGGATATCAAGAAGGGGTGGGGGGGAAATTTTTTTTATTTTTTTTGAAAAATTAGTCTTCACTTTTTGCTAAAATTGCAAATGTGATCCCCATTCTTTGAGAAATAGTAGCTTTGCATTCTGGCAATTTTAGCCACTAAAACGTAAAAATTGGTCAATGTCTCCTTCCGTTAGTCTAACGTGGACTAAAATTGCAATCTATGCAAGATTGTGGACTAAAATTTCTATTTTAATTTTATTTACTTTTAAATATTACTTAAATTAACCTTATTTGATTTGTTTCAAATTTATTTATACTGTAGGTGATAGGTGTGATAAATGAATGTGTTAGGTCATTTGGTGGTTCAATGGTAATTTATCTTGAGTTTGAATATTCTCGACTATTGTTATTAGTGTGGATTTTATGTATTTATGTAACACATATTATCTCCTCATATGGGATAAAAAAAATTAGAACTAATTTTTTAACCTTATATAAGAAGATACCATGAGATTCAATCCCATCGAGTGAAGCCTGTACGCGTGAACTAATTTTTTAACCTTACATAAGAAGATATCATGAGATTCAATCCCATCGAGTGAAGCCTGTACGCGTGAACTAATTTTTTAACGGTGATGTGGACAAAATCCATGAGCTTTGCAATGCATAATAGTAATTCTACTAGTTACTATGAAGATACCTTCGTAATTTAAAAACTCATAAATAAAATAAAAGTAAAAAAGTTAAGGGGTAGACAACATTTTTGAGGAGTGTTGGAGAAGAAAAATCCAACACCATATCAAGAACAACTAATATTGTATTCTTGTAGAAGAGTTTTGTTTCAAAAAATATTTTTAATTTAAAATAATTTTGTTTTGAACTTTTGTTACTTTTTATTTTTTAACTAATATAATTATGTGACGCCTATAATTAATTTGCACTACAAAAAATAAGGATATGAATAAAAAAAAATGTTGATAAATTAGTTATTTTTGAAGTATTGTTATTCACACACTTAAAAATCATATATTTTAAAATTCTTTATTTTTCACATATTAATTCTAAAATTCTTTATTTTTCACATAAAAATTTGAAAATTCTTTATTTTTCACATAATACAAATTGTTTAAAAACATTATTATTATTATTATTATTTCCCTTTGGACCAAGGGAGTATGTTATTAATATTTTCGTCAAGCTCAAGGGGATAATTTTGTAATCCCACCGTATTAACGGCTAGTCTTTTTTCTTAAATTCCATTACTCGTAGGAATTCAAAATTCAAAATTTTAAAACAAAGCTGCCACTACTGTATGGTACACTGCACCACTTTTTTCCGCCAAGACGAGAGGAAGGCGTAGCATTAGAGGAGCGTTCCCTTCCATATTTCCCGACTTCTCCATTCCCAAGGCCGACCCCAACTCACCATCATCGGTTTCAAACTTCAAACCCTCTTCGTGCCTTTTGCCTTCTTCCCCTGCCTCCATTTCCCGCTCCTCCTCCTATATTTTATTTGACAAAAGGGTTTAATGTCGAAGAACGATGATCATTTTCTTTTTTTCATCATGAATCCTACTCACCTTAGGCTGAATTGAAAAGGGTTCTAAGAAAAAGAAAAGAAAGAACCAAGCTTTAGCTTGGAATGCATTGGTTTCGGAGGTTCTTCTGAGTTGTTATTTGTTTCACTGATTTGTGAAGCTCATGAAATAAGTTCTGTATTCATAGTCGAGGAGTATGAGAGAAATGAATGCATTTGGGAATGGAGCAAAAGCTTCAAAATTTGCCGATCAAAATCAGGCTCCGGCAAAAGGGGTCAGCAAGAACAACGTGAAAGGGGCTAATGGAAATCTTTCAAAGGTGAAGTCTTCGTGGGGGTCACAGATTGTGAAGGGTTTTGGAGGGGATAAGAAGACTAAGCTGCAGCAGACATCGCAGAGCAAGCAAGTGCCCCTTACGAGCTCGAATGCTGTAAACCAGAAAATCCCGTTTGCGCTGTCGCATTCGAGAGCGAAAAGGTCTCTCATTGGTGATTTATCATGTTCAGTGAGCGCTATCCAGGTTCATCCCCACGCGGTTAGCGTGAATAAGTCTTCTCCGGCCTCTCAGGATTTGTTTCTTGAACTTGATAATCTAAGGAGCTTGCTGCAAGAATCAAAAGACAGGGAGTTCAAATTGCAAGCTGAGCTGTCTGAATATAAGAGAAATCCCAAGGTTTTTGAGCTGGAAAGAGAGCTTGAAATAAAAAGAAGTGAAATTGATAGATTTGCGGAGAAAATTAAATTGCTAGAATCTGAAAATTCGAGCCTCTCTGAACAGTTGGTATCGTTAAACTCCAGCTTGGGGAGGGAAAATGACTCTGAATCCCAAAATTTAAATAGTGTGGAAATGGAGGTTCTCGAGCTGAGGCGCTTGAATAAGGAGCTCCAATTACAGAAGAGAAATCTTGCTTGCAGTCTTTCTTCATTGGAATCCCAAATTTCCACCTTGTCAAAAATTTCGGAGGTATTTAACTATATACCACTAAAATGTATTTTACCAACAATGGCTTGTCCAGTTTGCTATATATCTTTTCATGTCTTATGGTGAATTAGTGATGTTAATTGTCTCTCTTATAAAGATATGACCGAGTTCTGTGGTTGCATTGCATTTGCATAAAATTGATGTCTTTGATTGAGTGTTCTGATTGACTTAATCGATTGTTTTGGTTGTTTTGTAGAGTGACAGTGTAGAGAAAATAAAAGAGGAGGTTTCCTTGCTTAGATACACAAATGAAGATTTATGCAAACAAGTTGAAGGTCTTCAAATGAGTAGACTAAATGAGGTTGAGGAACTTGCTTACTTGCGATGGGTTAATTCATGTTTGCGAAATGAGCTGCGCAACTGCCAGAACTCGAAATCTGATACACTGTCTAGTCCTCGTGTCGTTGAAAGGCCAAGGGAGTCAGTTTGCTTATCATCATCTCATGGAACTGATGATGATGACTCCAGATATGGCAGTAAATCGAGGTTAAACCTTATTAAGAAGCTAAAGAAATGGCCTATTACTGATGAAGACATGAAACAACTCGACTGCACCGATGATTTTAGGAATCCCAGTTGGGATGATTCACAGAATTCTGCGAGGAGACATTCCATTAGCGGATCGAAATTCTATTCAGAAGATTTCATGCTTGATAAGAGAAGACAATCTGATGGTTTTATTTGCTTCAAGGAAGCAGAGAAGGCTGTGCCATTGCTAGATTCTCAAAAGTATGATTTCGGAGTGACTCAAAGAGATGAATTCCTTAGCAGCTGCCAGGAAGCTTGCACTGTTACAGGCTCTGTAGGTGTAGAGAAGAGGGCATTGCGAATTCCGAATCCTCCTCCAAGACCTTCATGCTCTGCTTCAAGCACTGAGAAAGCACAGATTTCTTCTCAAATTCCTCCCCCTCCACCTCCTCCTGTCCCTCCTCCTCCACCACCTCCTCCAAAGATTTTAGCTGGAAATATGACAGGAAAGGTAAAGCGTGCTCCCCAAGTGGTTGAATTCTATCATTCTCTTATGAAAAGGGACTCCAGGAAAGACTCTTTAAATGGTGGGACATGTGATGCCTCAGATGTTGTGAATGTGCGTAGTAACATGATTGGTGAAATAGAGAATCGCTCGTCGTACTTGCTTGCAGTGAGTAATTCTTTGCCTTCTCTTTTCTTCTCCTTTTTAGGTCTATCCCAGATAGTCAAGAGTTCAAAAGACTTTTCATTTTCAACATTGATTGAAATTTGATTTTGATTTCTGAGAGAACTGGAAAATTTCTAGTTCTTAAAATGATAAACTTGATACTAACTGCTCACTACTCTACTACCAGATAAAGGCAGATGTTGAGACCCAAGGAGAGTTTGTGAACTCCCTTATACAAGAGGTGAACAATGCCAGGTATCAGAACATCGAAGATGTAGTATCATTTGTGAAGTGGCTGGATGATGAGCTCTCTTTTCTTGTAAGTTAACCATTAGCACTTGTACTCATGTTTTATAAATGCTCTATACTGGATTTATCCTAAATTCTTAAAGGGGTTGAAATTATGAAAGTTTGGCACGAAAAGAAGTTGATTTTCTGAACATTGTTGGCTATATTGCCGTTATGTTTTAGTCTTTTTGATTAAACGTACAATCTAGCTATCGGACTCCAGAGATTTGAACAGAGGCATAGTTTTTAACCATCTTACTTGGATCCTTGGGTGTAAGATACTAAGATGAGCTAGGTTCTGCTTTCTCAGTACTTACGAACTTCTTTTGTGTGTGGCTATCTTCAAGGTGGATGAGAGGGCAGTTCTTAAGCATTTTGAATGGCCAGAGAAAAAGGCTGACACATTACGGGAGGCTGCATTTGGGTATAGAGATCTCAAAAATTTAGAGCATGAAATTGAACATTACAGCGATGATCCTCAACTGTCATGTGACACAGCATTGAGGAAACTGGTTGCTTTGTCTGAAAAGTAAGTGTTGATCTTCATGAGCAGACTTGTATTGGAATCATTCTTTGAGCTGTCCTAGGTAGTATGTTAACATTTTATACTCTTTCCTCGCAGGATGGAGCGCATGGTGTATAATCTTCTCGGAATGAGAGATTTGTTAATTCGACGCTGCAAGGAGTTCCAAATTCCAACTGACTGGATGCTTGACAATGGGACACTGAGCAAAGTAAGGAGTTGTTATATTCACTCATATCCTTTGCCCGACCTACATCATTTGGTATCCATGAATTTTAAAGCATTTTTATAAGAGAGTTGCTAGGGGAAAAGTATGTGGTTTGTCTATGAATCTTTGCTCTAGACAATTTCACGGGACAATAATGCTCCTTATCCACTCCAGGCTCTCTGAGCTTTGACTGAACTCTTTGAGAATCGACCTAATGAAGATGTATAATAATGTATGTACTTTTGCTCTATGGTTCAATCTAATCCTCATTCTTGATGGAATGATATCTTCTTTGTGAAGTTTCCATGACCTTGTATGATTGCTTTGAAAATTTGCGTTTGCCAATGCCATATGTTATTATTTATAGCATGCTCAGCTTAGCTCTTGCCTAATGTCTTCCATTCCACTTGTGCATCCCCCGTATTGGACATCGAATTGTCATTCTGTTTTTGTTATTTTTCAACATGATTACCCCTGACTAGCGCAGCATCCGAATTCCATTCTTGAAATGCAGATAAAATTCGCCTCTGTGAAACTGGCTAAGATGTACGTGAAGAGGGTAGCTTTGGAACTGCAGAGCAAGGGAACATCAGAAAAGGACTCTTCCCTGGACTATATGCTGCTACAGGGAGTAAGATTTGCTTTCCGAATCCATCAGGTTTGTCTTGAGTACATCGTCGCGCCTGTTTCTTTCTTATACACAATCAGTATAACAATTTTTCATGCACAATTATCCATTTGGGGCTGTATTTTCTTTATTCAATTTGCTTATGAAATTCGGTGTCAATTTGTGCAGTTTGCAGGAGGGTTTGATGCTGAGACAATGCATGCATTTGAGGAGCTTCGCAAGCTTTCATTTGTGTTAAACAGATCTTAGTTAGCAAGTTTGGAAAAGAGCTCAAGAACATGGTTACTGCCTTGTGAGTAATTAAGCTATAAACATGTTGATTTGATGCTTACTATCTCAGTAGGCTCATGTTTGTTTTGAGACGAAATAGTTAGTTTTGTTGGGAGTTTGTGAGTAATTTATCTTTATCCCGAGAGCAGATCCCCAGTTTGTTTCGGGATCTCATGCGCCCTCCCCCGTATCTACTCATGCACCCCACCCCGAACCCCAACCCTAGTTCACTTGCTGTATGTTTCATGAAAATTTTGGTAAATTATTACATCCTTCCATCAAATTTGCCATAAGAAAAAATTCTCTCGTTCATGTTTGACCTTATAACACTTTTAATTCCTTTTCCCCCCTTCAATTTGGCGCTATTTGCATAGCACTTTTGATATTGGCAGTTTTGATTATTTTTACTTGAAATAGGTGAATCACGAGTCATTTGAACTTCTTAAGAAATATTTTAAAATTTAAATCTATTTATCAAACTTGTAATTCATTTTTAAAGATTTTAATATAGAATTTATAAATTGTAATCTCTCTATGAAATGAAAATATACTACAATTGTATTTCCTTCATCTCAATTTTGGATTTTAAAAATTTTAATAATTGAATTTAGATTTCAAAGTTTTTTTTTCTTTCTAAAAAAAAAAGAAAAAGAACTTTCCAAATGCAACAAAACCCAAGAAAAGAGATTTATTTCCCCCAATATTCATTTTGGGGGGATCTAAATACCAAAACAAACCAAATAGAATTGAAATTTCCAAAATCTAGAAAACGAAGTCGGGAGATTCGTTTTCAGTTACAGAAAATTAATTTTATTTATAAAAATTTAAGTGAATTCGTTTATAAAATTAGCTAAGTAATTCTATGTAAACTAATGTAAAAAATAAGTAAATAATTATTTTGTAATTGAAAACGAGTTCACCAACATCGTTTCTAAGTTTTTATGGTTTTTTAAATATAAATATTATTTAATGTAAAACGAATTATGGTGATTCGAAATTGACACCCGTAATTAGTTTTTCAGTTTTAGGGGAACAAAGGCAAGAGATAATTATATAACTGAAAATCTAATTTGTAATTGAATAAAATTTTTAAATAGTTTTCATTAAATTTGTTTAAAACTAATTTTTTAACTAAAATTATTTTACTTATTTTAAAAAAACTTTATTCATAATAAAACGAGAGAAAATGAATTATTATTTAACTAAAATTATTTTACTTACTTTGGAATTAATTTTATTTATTAAACGAATTAACTGAATTCGTTTTCTATTTTCTATTATTTAACTAAAATTATATTACTTATTTTAAAAATAATTTTATTTAGAAAACGAATTCTTTAACTAAAATTATTTAACTTATTTTTAAAAAAAATTTATTTCACTGAATTCGTTTTCTACTAAATTTTTTTTCTATTTTTTAAAAATAAACTTAATTTTATTAAGCTGAATTCGTTTCTTTCAAAAATATTTAACAAAAAAAAACCAAAATAAAAAGTACTTAAAATATTTATTAAATTACAAATTAGATTTTCAGTTATATAATTACAAGAGTCTTTTTTTCATAAAAATTGAAAAAACGAATTACGAGGGTACATTTCGAATGACCATAATTTGTTTTACATTAAATAATATTTATATTTCAAAATATATAAAAATTTAGAAATGATGTTGGTGAACTCGTTTTGAATTACAAAATAAAGAAGACAAAGGTAATTGACCACCATTTCAAAAAATGCCGTAAATTACTTCATCTAAAATTTTATTAAATTACAAATTAAAATTTCAGTTATATAATTATATTTTGTATTTTTTTTATAACAACTCAAAAATGAATTACGGGAGTTCTTTTGAATTAATGAAATTAATAAAAAAATAAAAAAGGAAAAAACTAATTTCTCCAAGATTAATGAAATTAATAAAAAACAAAAAAGGAAGAAACGAATTCATCCTTCAAGAAGATTTTTTTTTTGTTTATTTTTGAAGGAAACGAAGTTGGGAGATTCGTTTTCAGATGAAAAGGAATCTCCCAACTTCGCTTTTTTATGTTTTGGGAATAAAAAAAAAATTGTGTATTTTGATAATTTTTTATCCCAATATGAATACTGGGGAAAAAAACCCCAAGAAAAGAAAAAGAAAAAAAGTAGTGGAGTAATAATTTTTTACAAATTTTGACTTTATTTTGAAACAAAAAGGGAAAGTGGTCAATCTGTGGACAACAATCAGCGACACAAAATTGTCAATTTTCCACACAAACACGACAAAAGGGTCCATAACTTTGTTCGCCATAAGGCAATTTCCCTCCCACCCTATTCAATTTTTGCCCTTTTGTATGGCTTCATCTTTCCCCAATTCACATCTCCATAAACCCTAATTTCCCTAATTCCACCTCCAAGTCCGACAATGGCGAATTTGGCTCCATCCCATTTCGCCATTTCGGCTCAGTTATCGACGTTCTTCCTCATTTTTATAATCTCCCCGATAGAACATTCAATTTCAGCAACATCAAATCCCATCAAACACGACCCTGTCTCCTCTGCCGCCGTCTACGATGTTCTCAATTCCCATGAACTTCCGATTGGTATTTTCCCCAAATCGATTTCAGGGTTCTCGATGGATCCCACCTCGGGCCGGTTCCATTTCCAGGTGGCTATGGCTCCCTGCGACGCCAAATTCGAGACTCAGGTCAGGTACGATGCGAATGTGTCCGGGATCATCTCCTACGGCCAAATTTCGGAACTTTCTGGCGTCGCTACCCAAGAACTCTTCCTTTGGCTTCCGGTGAACGGCATCCAGGTTGATATTCCGAGCTCAGGGTTGATTTATTTTGACGCGGGTGTCGTTTCGAAGCAATTCTCTTTGTCGTTGTTCGAGACGCCACGCGACTGCGCCGCCCCTTCGGCTTTGGAGGGTGCTAATGGCCATGATGATAGGTTTTCCAAGCCGCTCGATCTTTCGTTCTTGAAGTCCCGGGTGCGCACTATTGAGGTAGGATTTGCTCGAAACTTTCTTTATACGTTCATGGGTTTTACGTATTTATAAAAATATCATTTTGCCTTTTTTTCTTTTTGAGGACATGTGATGGTGGGTGCTGCCAAATGGAACCTTTTCTTCTTCCTTTTTTGGCGATTAATTTGTTTGTTTTGTTATAAATATATGTGTGGTGGAAATGTCGAAATATTGTGTATGGGTTTAGGTTGATTTTCGTTTATGGATAATCATATCTCTGTGCTTGCGGATGGTAATGGCAGATTTGTTTGCTATAATGGTGAGCTGAAACGTGATGTTTAGTATTATGGAATACAAAGAAAAATAAAGAAAAAAATGATGGGTGGGGTCATCAGAAACCCTTAAATTTCTTTGTTCTTAACACAGTCCTGGTGAGTGGTTTCTTCTTACCAGCTTTTCTTTGGCTTATCTGTGGATGTTTTAGTTGGTGAGTGGTTTGAAATAAACATACTTTAGATTTGAGAAGAGCAAGATGCTGAGTTTCAGGTTTAAAAGCTGTGATTTTGACTACTGTGTGCTTGCATGGTATGAATTTCCTCCTTGTATTATGCATTTGAATACCAATGTCACCCATACACGTATTCAGGAGGAAATTTATTTTTTAAAAATATTTGGTAAAAAAATAAGTTGGAATAGGGTTGGGTGTAGAGTGCATTGTTCTTGATTGGTTTCCAGCAGCAGAGCCAGGAAACCAATCAAATTGAAGGATTTATCTCATCTGTGCTGTGTTCTTTTCTGGGACATAAGAAGCTTTCCATCGTTTTGAATACCTTTGGCAGTCTTGCCAATTAAAGTTGAGGGTTTTTTTATGGTTCTAGAGTTGATTTCAACTAATTCATCACAATTTTTTATAGCAACTCATGTAGCATGCATTTATTGGTTACATTATTGACCAATGAACGTATACCACATGAGTTCATATGCAAAGTTGTGATGAATTGGTTGAGATGAGTATGTTGTTACTCGTATGTTTTTAATAGGTGCTTACAAATCGGCTCATTTGAGCTGTACAATGAGGCCTTTAACTTTGCAATAATTATGAACGTGCTGCTGAAATCGCTTTTATTCTTGTATGGTTATAGTGATCTTGATTCTGTTTATATTGATTGAAAAGATGATTGTGGTGAAAAAATGGAGCTTTATTTGATTGCAGTATCCATCTAAAAAGCCATTGAGAGAAGGAAGCAAGGAACCTGAATTGAGATCTGCCTCGTAGATGATATGATTATAAAACAGATTTTGGATGTGTTGTAACTTTGTGTTTGTTTTTGAGTGAGAGAGCTTGATCTTCACTCGTTTTTTTTTCTTTTTTATTTATTTTTGGTTTGTCTCGTCGTCCTGTATAGCTTAAAGTTTGCTTTTTTGCTCAGAAAAGTTCAATGGAAACGGGTATTTCTAGAGGGTTTAGTTGTTGCTTTATTATTTATTATTATTATTATTATTATTATTATAATATATTTTTTGGTGTGTATTCAAACGGGCCTTCAGTGACCAAATATATATAGCTATAAAGCATATAATTGAGTTCTATACAGGGGGATAAATGTTTAGCAGTGTAGTACATTTACATCCTATTTTCTGGTTCTTGTCAAAATAATCGAGTAGTGGATCAGTGGTTAAGTTACAAACGCACCTATTGTTGTGGTTGAGAGCTTGAATTCCACAATGGCAAAAGAGGGGAATTTAGGATGTGAGACCCGCCAAAAAATCCTTGAAAAAAGGAAAGGATAGGACAAACTGAGAAACTAATGAAAATAAATAGCAAACCAGGCAGTGAACCACTCATAAAAATCAGTCACTATCATTTTGTTCCAAATGAGTATTTTAGAGAAGGCAGGTTGGCAAATGATTGGTTTCAACCAAATACTAAGTAGTGCCCATCTATTGTGACGTATAGCGGGTTCCATTCGTTCGACACAAATCAAACCAAAGAAACTTACTTTGAAAATGAAATTGTAACATAATTTGTAAAAGTTGCTATAACCAAAAACCTAGCATATGTAAATGGATATTTACTTGTTTTTCTTTTGCATAGAGCAGCTCCTTCGGTTATGTCCAGGTTGTTGACAAAATCCACATTTTCTTTTCTTCAATGATTTTGGTTGGCCACCACCATCACTACTATTTTTATTAGCATTCATCATACTGCTCTCGACTCGTTCATCAGAATGATCATCCACTGCTCTAAATTCTTCACGAACCTTTTGTAAACAAGTAGCGAGAATATTTAACTTTTCTTTTGAATTTGCCAACTCCAAGAGTTGTAAAAACATCCATAATCAAATGATGTTTGTATATCTTCAACGAAGAATCAGTGTTTTCTAAACCAGAACTCCGCATAGCTTTAGAACTACACATATATTAGGCTATGCCAATCTGCCAAAACCAAAAGCAGCAAATTGAAAACATTAATTTGGTTAACTAATTGACACAATTTACTTGTAATTAATTATATTGGTTCAATAAAATAATAGATAAAAAAAAAAACACACACACACACACAAGAGAAAGAGAATAATTGAATACCTAAAGCGATGAGATGAAATTGAACACAATTTCTATGCCAAATTTGAAGAATTGATGCCGTCTCTCATCACCGGATTTATTAGGGTTTTCTAGACCATTTTTGAGAGAGGGTTTTGGTAATTTGCTGAAAATTAATATGTTGAGATAAATGGTTGGGCTAGTGAGCTTTGAATCCAAACAAAGAAAGTTAAAGCCCAAGTCCAAAAACTCAAAAACATTACATCCTAAGAGTCCTTTATATTACCGAAAAGTCCACTAATGAAATATGGAGAATATTAAACAAGTATGGTAAATTAGTTTCAAATTTGCCACTTGAATTTCAAAATCTTCATCACTGCATTGTCATTATTGATCACGAGATTAAATTTCTGCCCTTAATTTGATTGATATCAATAATAGTTTTTAAGGCAAAAGTGACATTGTATAATGAATAGTGATGACACATTGGATTAATGTGTTGACACTTATCAACCCTAATTTTATCTATTTATATATTTGTGTTACATGAGTCGACTTATTTGATCGGCAAACTTGTTAAGGCTCAAGTCCAATCCGTTTGTATTGTGTCGTATTTTAGTGTCGTGTTAGATATCACTTACGTCACCAAGTTCACGGGTTTAGGTTAGCGTGTCAACAACCTTAACTCTAGCCATACTTATTTAACTATTCGTATTATTCGTGTTCATTTATTTAACTTGCAAATCCGTCATTGGTCAACTCTTACCTAATTGTGTTTGTGTCATGTCGGGTCAGATGTCGCCACATGTAGTATTAATCTAATTACTTTATAGTTTAGTTTAGTAAACTCATTAAACAAACTCTAATAATTTGATCAAATATAAAATGTAAAATTTCAAGACAAAATTAATTATTTAGTGTTTAATTAGGCTATAATATAAATGTTTGTATAGTGCTATTTTCTTTTATTTAAGCATTTTTCCGTGTGGAATTTGTTAATTGATAATGAAGAGTTTATTTTGTCTACTAAATTTACAATACATTTAGTAATTTCACTAAATTATAAAGTAATGTTAGTAATTTTTGGGGGAAGAAAAAAAGAAATTAATTTGTAGGGGAAAATAATGGAGAAAAAGAAAAACGAAAAAGAAATCTTCTATCGCAGTCGGTCCTTCACCGGAGACCATTAACCACAAACAAAGGAGAAGGAGAAAAGAGGAAAGGAAATCGTCACTGGCGGCAGAATTCTCCCCTTTCAACCAAATTCTTGACGAATCTAGCTTCCCATCCAGCATTTCTTACTACAGAAGACTGGGTTCTTCTCGTACTCACTGAACGATTCATTCTATCGAGTTTGGGGGTTGCTTTTAGTGCGTAAATATACTGCAAGAGATGGCAATGAGAGCGCCCATATCGGGGATGATAATGGCTCCTTCGGCCTCTTCTGTTGCTTCTGGAAATAGAGGGGTGATCATAAGGGCACCGCCTTTAAGAACAACATTTTTTGGTTATGGCGGTAAGTTCTAATTCTTGCCTTTTCCGGCTTTTTAAGCTGTGCATTTGCCAGTTGAGGACTTGTGTGCGGTGACCCTTTTTAGGATTTTGTGCGGATATCTGTTCTCGTTCTGAGTTGGTTTGGGCATTTTGCTGTTCAGCTAGTCTGGTCTTGGGAATTTGGTTCTTGATTGTTATGCTTAAATATTACCACATGTTTTTTTGGGTGTAAATTCTCTTCCAGTTCAGCCAGTGGATTTAGTTCAGTTTCCTATTCAGAAGATCATAATGGTTGTTTTTGCAATGCGATACGGTGCTTGAATTGTTTCTTTAGTCCTTATTATACACCGCAGAGAAGGGTTTTTGTTTTCGTTTATTTAAATTGGATGCTAAAGGTTTACCCGAAAATTGATAGTCACACTTCAAAATGGAACTTAAAAATGATGAAAGATTCAGTTCTTGTATTTTTTTTTTGTTATGGTCTCTTGTTAAATTGGTTCTTAAGTTAGAGGTATGTTCTAAGTGGAATCTGGATAATAGCTTATGACATCCTTTGGGAAAGATGTGATACTTAGGGAACTTGGCTAACTGGTGTCTCTTGTCCTCTTTAGTTTTAAGGTCTTTAAATACTCGAATATGTGCGATTATGAATGCCTACGTAGTGAGGATGTGCTTGAAAGTTTCCACAATTATTGCTTAAAGTTTTAATGAGAATCGAGACCACAGGCACTTGAATATGGACTGAGTATTAATGCGCATGTGATGAATGTGTGCTCAAAGGCTCTCCAT
The DNA here is from genome assembly GCA_016801395.1 of Leptodermis oblonga. NCBI lineage: Eukaryota > Viridiplantae > Streptophyta > Magnoliopsida > Gentianales > Rubiaceae > Leptodermis > Leptodermis oblonga. The sequence continues at coordinate 5,018,708 of CM028756.1, read as the reverse complement.
GATTTTTGCTTGAAATAATGATGAATGAAAAATAGAGACCACAGGCACTTGAATATGGAGAAGAATAAAGTCCCATTTAATGTAGATGTGCTTAAGGGCTGTACACAATGATTGCTTTAAGTCATGATTAGTGTAAATAGAGACCACAGACAATTGAATATGAACGATTCTAAATGTGCATTTTAATGAAGATATCCTTAAAAGCTTTACAATGGTTTATTAAGCCATGACGGATGAAAGTAGTGGCCGTAGGCAAGTGTGTGTTTCAATTATTTATCTAAGATGTGTTTTTATGTTTTTCCCTGTTAATTTTATTCCTGTTGTATTTTGCTCTTTAAACTCTGCTATCTGTCCTTCCTGAGGTGTTATCCTTCCTTATGATAGAGTATATTCCTTGGCCTTGCAGTGGGTACTACAAAACTTAGAGGTTTAAAATTGTCTCGAGCTGGAGTTAGATATAGTAGTCGCGGAGGGGGTAGTCTTGGCGCCCAGATGAACCTTTTCGATCGATTTGCAAGAGTAGTGAAGGTTATTTAGTCATATTCTCCCCTTCCTTTCATCCTTAAATCTTCATTTCCTTACCACTGACAAGGACCTCTTGGTTATCTGTTGCATGTGTAGTCATATGCAAATGCAGTTATTAGTTCTTTTGAAGACCCTGAGAAAATCTTGGAGCAAACAGTTCTTGAGATGAACAATGATTTGATTAAGATGCGTCAAGCTACTGCTCAAGTATATTTTCTTGCCCTTTAAATGCTTGAATTTCTTTTGTGGCGATTATAAATTTCAAGACTTAGGAAATTATATTCCTAGTGTAATGGAATGTTCTGCAATTATATTTTTCCCTCTCTGGAAGGTTTTGGCTTCACAAAAACAACTGGAGAACAAATACAAAGCTGCACAACAAGCTTCTGAAGATTGGTAAGAAAATAATGTAAAAGAAAATATCTTTAATTTTATTTGTTCCTGCAATTGTATTTTCACAGTTCAATTGATCATAGGTATCGGAGAGCACAACTGGCTCTTGGAAAAGGAGATGAGGACCTTGCTCGTGAAGCTCTGAAAAGGCGAAAATCATACGCCGTAAGACCTTCTCCGTTGGATGAATCTATTTCTAGTTCACATGGAAATGAATTTATCTAAGTTTTAGTAGAACTGAGAAAAACAAATATGTTAGCTTTGAAGTTTTGGAAATTATATTAGGGATGACTTTCTCAAAACTTGGACAACACTGTCTACTTTTGATTCTTTGAGGGGCATGTTCCCTTGGAGTTTAAGTCCTTCCAAATGCTAACCTGCATTAGTTGGCTTACCTCTCTTGAAATTTTGTTCGTCTTGGCATTAATAATAATATGCCTTCTGGGAAGTTGTGACTTTTCAAATCATGCAAGATGCATAAAGCAAATGCTTTTATTCATAAACCTGCCTGGTTCTCCCTTAGTTACATCGTGGAAACTGCAGAATATAGAGCTTCAGTATTGATATTGATACATGTTAGCTCTTTTACAATCTCTTGGATATTCTTCGTTTGGTTGATGATTTCAGCTATTGATTGTGCATGTGGTCTTCATACCTTTGCCATGTTGCCGGTGACTGATCTCCATATCTTTGTTAATTTTGCGTGTTTGATGTATGAATACTAGTTGTTCCTTTTTCTCCTTTGTAAGCACGGTAAGCAAGTAGCAAGCATATAACAAATGTCAGTGGTTTTTGTATAGCATTGTTATATATGTAGGCTATCATACTACTACTCGTCAAAATTACTAGATTTATTAAAATTGTTTTTTATGATGTCATTTACACTCTGAAACCCCTCAATATCCATAGAAATTGCTCCTGGCTGAAGGTAATATAATGCGATTCTCTTTGATCTGTCCAGAAATTGATGAAGGTAAAGTAAGCATTTATGACTTTGAAAATGTAGAGAAAACTGACAACGATGGAATCCTACATCATGGATTAATTTGGAACTTGGAAATTTATCAGAGAAAGGCCATTTATTGATGACTGTCTATTGGTCTCAAGTTGACTTTACATGATTTTACTACTGCCCGAAAGGGCCAAAACTTCTGTTCACATGGTGTTTATTGGTTAAGCTACGAGCATGTTTCCACTCCCTGTTCTTCTGGCAGAATTGTAAACTTTATCCTGTTTAAGGGTTCCATTTTTCTCTTACAAAAGATTATGGAAAAGTTCCTCTCATGTTACATGTACTATCAGTTTTATCAAACAATTGATAATATTTGAAATTAAATGGGAGGGAGCAATTGCAGTGTCACAATGTTTAGCAATTTACCTTATTTTATTCCATCAAATTTACAGGATAATGCAAATGCGTTGAAGTCACAACTTGAGCAACAGAGGGCCGTTGTAGAAAATCTTGTCTCAAACACACGGGTATGTCAGTTTGTTTGTGGTCTTTACTATAATTTTTTATTTTATTATATTTCATGAAAAACATTCATTAAGCTCTTAGGGTTATAGTTGGTGGAAAATTGAATTCTACTGGGAAACAGGTTCACTAGAGATATTTGCCATAAAAGAAAGAGCCTGTAAAATGTAAAATGAGATCGAATTCTCTGCAATTCCTTTGGTAAAAAAATGTCAATCCTCTACGATTTTAAGTTCATATATTCATTTTCTTTTGACATTCAACATAGCGACCTGGAATCATTAGATGATCTGGTTAAAATACTTTAAACTGTTGAAGAGTTATAGATGCAAGTCTTAAGCACGAATACCTTCTTGCAATACCTTGATGATATGATTCAGCTAATGCTTGTTTAGACAAGTGATTACCATTAGTTTTTTTCTAACTGTTTATTTGCTTTGCTACACAGCTTCTTGAAAGTAAGATACAAGAGGCTAAGTCAAAGAAAGATACTTTAAAAGCACGTGCACAATCTGCAAAGTGCGTTCTCAACCCTCATATCTTGCTTTTTTGGTTTTCTGTTCCTTTTAGCATTCTAGAAAAGTGTAGTTCCTAATAAATTTTCATTTTCTTGTCTCCATAAAGGACTGCCACCAAAGTTAGTGAGATGCTGGGGAACGTTAATACCAGCAGTGCCCTTTCTGCTTTTGAAAGAATGGAGGAAAAAGGTTAGAATAATTGTCGACATGCCATTCCTATTAATTCATCTTTTTATTATGGGTTTCTTGTACATCTGTCTATTCTGCATATGGTGTTGGATAAGCCCTTTGTTGATCTCCATAGTTTTGGTATTTATTTGTGGAGCTATGCTGCGAATTTTTGAACAGTACATTGCATTTATATGTGATTGGGAAAAAAAAAAAAAAAAGTAAAGACAATTCCTATTGACATTGGGAATGGGGGAGTGTAGGCGAGGATGTTGTAGAAGACTTGTCTCAGTTTTATTAAGTTAATAAGGAACTTTTGAAATAAGTTTATTTACTCAACTCTAAAGCATGTTAAAAAGAATGCCAATATAGTAATTAATAAACAAATGTGTCATGACTTACAAAAAGTATACAAGATAAAAGAAGAAATGGAATTGCTTGCAGTTGGAGTAAAAGCCTGTAACTTAAGCGTTAAGGACAAAAGGGTTTGTTTCGATATACAGGAAAATTGTAACTGAAAACTATTTTCTCCTTTCCTCTTGCTATTTTGGGGAGAGGTTCCCAATCATCCATCACTGAGTTGATTAACTACTGGTTTGGCTATGGAGCTAACTTGCTGACGTGGATCTGGATTTTGGTGTCTCTTCTGCTCTTGAGTTGATTAAATAGCTTGTCTATCATGATTCAGCTCTATGGTGATTTCTGTTTTTGCTTACTTGATGACTGGCAGGGAAACAAGACAAGGACATGAAAAGAAAAATGAATAATTTTAGAAATTTCTTCTTTCTTATGGATATTGCTTCTAAACCTAGCTATATACAAGCGGAAAATTGCAATCTGGGTCCATGAAGTTTCTTTTTCTCCTGCTTCTTCATCAGCCACATTCTGATCATGAATGCTTTTTGTATATTTTGTTTTCCCTTCGAATGAATGATGACGCCTTATTTTCTTCAAGGTTGAATGTGAATCCATCTGACTTAAAATGATAGGAATTTCTTCCTCTGCTAGTACCTTTTTTATCTATGGATGTTTTCATGGAGTTCCACATGAGGATGCTTCTATTTCTTGATGAAGTCTTGAGAACAGTTGAGGGTTTTCACAAATCAGATGGTGTTCTCACTTCATTTCAGGATGTGGAAGCAAACCTTGTGAACTAGAAGGATTCTTAAGTTAGAGACCTATAACTAGAGAGAAACTTGTACTTTCAGTCAGCCAACACCCCCTTTCCTTTTCTCTTTTTCCAACTGAATTTTGATCTCCAATTCTGGTAATACAATGATTGTTCCTTTTACTTATACTGCCTCAAGTAAATCTTCTAACGAGTGATGTTCCTCTCAAGTTGCTGTTCTTTTTCAACTATTGCACTTTAATGATAACTCTCACGGTTGCGGTTATATTCATTAGCTTTCTGCTCCAAATCTAGCTGTCTGTGGAATTGCTTTCTTTAACTTATTTCGTGCAATAGAAAGAAGTGCATATGTGTTTATGGTTGTTGTCCTAGGTCTACTATGTTAAACAATTGAAGTATTATTATTGTTATTTTAGTTGCATAAAATGGAAGTAAGTGGCTGCTGACAGAAATGTTATGTCTTTTCTGATAGTTATGGCCTTGGAGGGTCAAGCAGAAGCTCTCAATCAACTAACAAGTGATGAACTTGAAGGAAAGGTAACTTCTTTCTATCTTAACATGTAACTATCCATTTTATGACATTCTGAAGTGTTCTTCAAGTCTTTCTATACTTAGAAAAATGATTATCTATTCCAATGCTCATGCATATCAGGGTTGTTGCACGCTTACCAGTATTGGTGCATATACTAAGGACCTTTTCATTTTAGTAGGATATGTCAGGCCTGCTGTGTAATTAGTTAGAAGTGCTCATATTTACTTGCATCTAAGTATCTTTCTGGTCCATTCTGTGCCACTAACTACATATCTTATAACAGAAGATAATAGCCCTGATTTTTATGTATTCTTTACCTTAATACAGTTAAGTATATGAACCTTTCTTACTCCAATAACATTTCTTCTTAATCAGTTTGCATTACTGGAGAGCTCTTCGGTGGATGATGATTTGGCATCCTTGAAGAAGGAATTATCTGGAGGCACAAAGGTAGCTTTTCTGGATCACACACACCCTTTCACTCCTTCCATCCTAAAAAAATGTCATGGTTTTACTTTGTTCCTTTACTTCCTTTATTAATATGATTATTGTGTGAAAAAGTTTGGGTGGGGGGGACTTTTGTGCTGTATCTTAAAATGGGGAAAATGTAATTTCGCCCCTGAGGTTAGGGGTAAGTTCTACCGTTTTAGAACTTAAGACTCTTTGTTGGGACAAAGGAGTATTTGTTAAGAAACTCTTCATTTGGTTGTGAAGCTCAATCCCTCCCATGGTATGACATAGTAATAGTCTCGAACCTGTTAAGAAACTCTTCATTTGTTTAGAATAGCTATTTAAGTAACGCGGGATTTAGGATTAGAGCCAAAAGGATTAGTTTCACAGATACATGGTAATAATTTCCCACCCATACTCACTTTTATCTAACCTGCTAGGATTTGGAAAAACCATTAATTAGCACAGGGTTTAGGTTTGTACATTTTAGTTGCTCTGTTTCTAAATTGCATTTGGTGCTTTGTTGATGAAGCAGAAAGGAGAGTTACCCCCTGGCAGAACCCGCACCACCACTGCAAGCGCTTTTCAAGACATGGATATTGAGAAAGAGCTCAATGAACTGAGGAGCAAAGCCCGCGACTTGTAGGATAATGAAATGTGACATTATCTTGCATTGCCATTCCGACTCCAAGATATATATATATATATATATATATATATATATGGCTTCCTTGCTAAAGGGATTCCCTCTGTAAATTTGAGCTCTAAATCTGGGAACGGAATAAGCGAAGGTGGAAGAACCGTAGATCTTTTTAATTCACGCATACGATTGGGTAGAGGTAGAACTGTTGGCTGATCTGCATAGACTAACTGCACTGAAGAACAGCCATGTGGAATAGTTAACCTCAAGCTTTTTTTGTAAATTATACATGCTTGGTGGATGTGTACCTTGTTATCATATATGTAGTCGTGTTTTGCCATTCCTCTGAGATTTATGTACATAACTTCCTTTCCTATGGTTTTGTCACCCGTTCAACTTGTCATTTGTGTTGTAACTTGTAAGAAAAAGGATGAATACATCAATAACTTTTCAAAGACCAGTACTTCCATTTAAAGAGTAATATGATACTCTCTCTGTCTCATTCAAATAATTCATTTTGTATTATTATTTTTAGGACTACAAAGTGGATTTTTTGAATAGAATAGAGGAATAAACCTTTCTTTAATTCTTAGTAAGGGTTGCTTGCAGGTCAAAAGGCGGCAAAGAAGGAGAGGAAAGTTGGGCGAGATCGCATGCGGTCGGAAATTAATTGACAGATATAAAGAGTTTTGACATGAAAGTCGTTTCGATTCAATCAATTCTTGACAAAAAAGGATCTGCTAATACCTTAGCACGACAAAACACTATTCGAGGGCATGAAATATTTAAATTTTTTGGTCAGAATTTCCAATCTTAAAGCTGGTGTTAAATTTTCACCAGTTAAATAAACTCTGTATTTTTGCCGTAAATTACTACTTTTTTTTTTGTTTCTGCTGTAATTGATTAGTTCGCGTACCGTTTTCGAATTACAATATACAAGGTAGAACATAATTGAATAGATTACTGATTTTTATAATGCGAAATCAACCAATAAACAAAGGGAGCGGATGGAAATGTGGAAACTTCTTTGGCTGGACACGAGCAATTTCCTTTCCTATCCCTCCCCCCCAACTCTGAAATGTAAAATCCATATCCCCAAACCAAACCCAAACTCTAAATTCTAAAACCCCTCCGCTTGAACAAATGGCCACCGTTCCGATCATCCGCCTCTCCGTCTCTCCTCCCTTCCCCACCAAGCTCCACCCAGCTCTTCCCCACCTCCCTCCCCTCAGACCACACCGTCTACCTAGACCCACCATCGGTATCGCCCCTCGAATCTCCTGTTCTTACACCCCGACGACCCCCGCCACCGATCGCCTAATCTCCTCCGCCTCCTACTTCTTCCCCCTCCTAAACGGCCTCCGATACGGCGGCTTTCTCTTCTCCCAGTACCCTGTTTTGGCCGTCCCTTTCAAACCCCTCTTTCCTATTCTCTCCCTCTACCACTCCATCCCTTCCGCATCTTTCGTTTCCTTCTTTGCTCTCTACCTCGGCATCGTGAAAAACACTAGCTTCAGCCGCTACGTCCGGTTCAACGCTCTCCAAGCCCTGGTCCTGGACGTGCTCTTGGCGGTGCCGGTGCTCCTACAGAGTATTATCTCTCCCGGCCGAACTGGGCTCGGGCTGAAATTCACAATGTGGCTGTATAATGCTCTGTTTGTGTTCGTCGTCGCCTGCTTCCTTTACGGCCTGTTTTCTAGTATTTTGGGGAAGACTCCTTACTTGCCTTTTGTTGCTGATGCTGCCCGGAGACAATTGGACTGAACGATTCCTCACTCGGAGCATTCGGTGATAGTTGTTTCTTTCATAAATACATATTTTCTTGTACTTTTGTAGTTTTTTTTTTCTGTTCTTTTGATGTAGGAATGATGTTTGAGGGTTTTGATATCTGTGCAATAGAATTTACTTTCGTTTTGCGCTTAATATTTATCTCACATTGTAGGAATTGAGAATGTTGATACTGATTTGTAACGCAAGAATTAGAAAATAAGAGGAGCTCCAATGTAGGGAGAAAAAAAACAGGCCTAAAATAGTTTTGGACAGTGCCATTTTGGATGACAGCTTCAGAATCATTAACTAAGTGATCTTAAAAGAAATAGATGGCCGTATACTATGGCGAGATATGAACATGATCCATATAGTCGGAGTTGGATAAAGTATTACTTCTTGTTGGTGTAGGATATCAATCAAAAAGTGGTAAAATTGTGTACATAAAGGAAGAATTGTAGCAGTCTTGTGAACATAATTATACTATTAAGAATCATTGAAATGTGCTAACACTAGACACCAATTAGTTTTGCCAGTGCAAACATCTCATGTAATTGAGCATGGTTGGCAAATGGCAGTTGTTTCTGAAATGAATTGATGAACTGTGAGAGGACTAACTATGGCTTTTCATCCAGAAAAGGGTAGTCTGTGTAACCAACTACCGGGTCGAAGGAGTAAAATGTGCTCCGATCATACTTGTTAAGAGCTGCATTCAGCTCAAATCTTCTTGGTAAGTCTGGATTAGCCAAGAACAGTCGTCCGTATGCAACAAGATCAGCTCCTCCTTCGCCGATAACCTTGTTCCCATCTTCTCTACCGTAGCCACCAGCAACAATGAAGGTTCCCTTGAATGCTTTTCTCATTGGCAGGAGACTTTTTTCAGTCTCCTCTTTGTCCCACTCTGTCTTCATCCTGGGTTCAATCACATGGCAATAGAGTATGCTGTACTTGTTCAACGCCTCGGCCATGTAAAGGCTGAGTGCTTCGGGGTTTGAGTCTCCTGAGTCGTTGTAATCTGCGAAAGGGGAGAGCCTTAGTCCAACTCTGTCAGCTCCAATCTCATCAGCAATTGCTTCGACTACCTCCAGAGGGAAGCAACACCGATTCTCCAGGCTCCCTCCATATTCGTCGGTTCTGTCATTCACTCCGTCCTTCATGAATTGATCTACTATGTAGCCATTGGCTCCATGTATCTCCACCCCATCAAAACCTGCTTCAATAGCATTTCTGGCAGCTGTTCTGAAGTCGTTAACCACTTCAGAAATATCCTCAACTGTCATTCGCCGTGGTGGCGAAAAAGAGTCTTCAGACCCTTCGAGGTGTTCTTGGTTTCTAATGGGCCGGTCAGAGCAGGAGATCGGAGGACTTCCATTCGGTTGGAAACCTGCACATTACTCAATTATAAGGCATTCTGATCCAAGAATGAATCGGAAGAGACTCCGCGAATTGGGAAGATTCATTCAAGACTTAACTGTAGTTTGAAACTCTTCCGGCATGCCATAGCTGGCAGAAAAAGACTCCCCCTTTGTCGTGAACGGCTTTCACGATTGGTTTCCACGCTTCTACATGCTCTTTCTTCCATATCCCGGGCAAATTAGGATACCTGCGAAAATGTATAAGCCAACACGAACAAAAGCCACAACAACTGTATAAAAACGGTTTTGATTATTACCCGTTAGCAGTTTCTGAGATTGCGGAGGCTTCTGAAATCAAGAAACCACCTTTTGAAGTTCTTTGGCTGTAGTAAACAGTGGCGTGGGGTTGCGCGGTGAAATTATAGGATCTCATCCTTGTTAACGGCGCCAGAACAACCCTTATCGAGGAAAAAGATTTTAGAACTCGCTTGAACACTTCAAAACGCGACTCGATTTATGCGACTCGATTTATAAATCAATGATGAAGAGTACCTATGTGAAAGATGAAATCTCCCCATCTTGTATGGAGTTAGAAGAGGAATGATCCCAGTTGGATTTTCAGGGGCATCGCCTTGTTCTTCCATCTTCCTACCCTTCTTCTTGCGTCTTTCCTGTACTGCTAAAAGCTTTTCACTTTTGCTTATGTTATATGCATATATCTGCTAAAGTCAGCATTTTTATCACTAGAATTCTAGTTGTTGAATGGTTATTGGTGAGGCTATCTACATCAAGCTAGAAGGAACAAATGTGGCCGGCTCTTGTTAACATCAAGGTAGAAGATTTTAGTCTAAAGGCGTATTATTAATTCAAAAAAGTCAAATACTTTTTTTTTTTCTTTTCTAAAAATAAATATTATATAAATGATTAGGTCATTAAAATATTTTTAATGTAGTTTAGTCTAAGCTGGCTGCAACGGGCACATCTTTTCATTGACATTAATAAAAGATTGTTAACTTTTTCATAATAAGGTTCCACTGGTTATGAACAGTCAATAAGGTAGGTCATAACCAATAAGTGTTCATTCATGTGATCACTAATAAATTAGCCATTTATGTGATCAAAATACAATCCGTGTTTAACTTGAAGAGTTTGATTTGTTTTAAAATAAATGCCCGAAAATGAGAATTTAATTTTATTTGGTGTACATGGCCCCTTGAGTTTAAGGGGGAAGAAAAATAGAATACAATAAGTTAAAATTGGATGGTTAGTGTGTAAGGCCAAATATCAAAATATGTGGTTCTTTTCATTCCACAAATACTACCATGTCTTTTTTGTTTTATTTTATTTTATTTTTTTATTTTAACGTACCAATTATTATATGAATGACAACAGACAGGAAAGAAAAGAAGTTGAGGCGTCACTTGCATGGTGCTGTCAATATGCCCACTAAATAAGTATAAATTGATAAATTTATGAATTGAACATTTGATCTTTGAATGGTATGTCATGCGTTACAACTGTTTGAACACGGACTCATTCCTATTTCATTGTGGTTTGACTATATGAAGAGGATGGTCTCATAGTTTTGTTTTTTTTATCAAGTTTTATTGTGAGAATGCATGGTTCAAACTTGCAAGAAGATATTTTATGGGGGTGATATTTAAATGCACATGCTGACAATTTTCTATTTTCATGTACTTTTGTAGGTTATGTTCCTTTTATATAGGAATGACGTTGGAGAGTTTTGATTACAATATTGCAAACGATGATAAGATGTGTGGAAATATTCAATTGAAATTCTCTAGAGGAAGGTCGAGGCGCACTGGGCTCTTGTAATGATGTAATTTCACTTTATGAATGTAATGAAACATATTGTACCATCTGAGACCGTATCAAAGAATCTCCTATCAAAAATATAGATAGTAAGCTGTATAAAGAGAAGAACTAAATCCCATAACGAGGAAAACACAAAATAGCCCTAAAACGTAATGTGTGTCTCGAGTCGACTATATAATTGCGCGCCATATAATCCAAATAACAGGATATCAATCACAAAATTACAGATAAGAAAAAGAATTGTAGAAGTCTTCCAGCCAATTTATTCGTACATGTGTTATTGAAATGTGCTAAACAGACACCCTTGAATCAAATGTGTAATCGTAGATGAGCTGATCATCTGAGATGACAAATCTTCAAGCCTTTTCATCCAGAAAAGGGTAATCGGTGTATCCAACAACCGGATCGGAAGTGTAAAAAGTGTGCCGATCATACGGGTTCAGAGGCGCATTCAGCTCAAATCTTCGGGGCAAATCAGGATTAGCCAAGAACGATCGTCCATAGGCAACGAGATCGGCCCCACCTTCGCTGAGAACCTTGTTGCCACTTTCTCTGTCGTAGCCTTCGGCGACGATGAAGGTTCCCTTGTAGGCTTTCCTCATCGGAAGGAGGCTTTTTCCGGGCTTCATCCTCGGCTCGATCATGTGGAGATAGGCTAGGTTGTACTTGTTCAGCGCCTCCGTCATGTAAAGCCCGAGGGCCTCCGGGTTCGAGTCCGCCGAGTCGTTGTAGTCTCCGAACGGGGAGAGGCGGATGCCGACCCTGTCGGCTCCGATCTCGGTGGCGCACGCCTCGACGATCTCGAGAGGGAAGCGACACCGTTTCTCCATGGTCCCGCCGTACTCGTCGGTCCTGTCGTTCACTGCGTCCTTCATGAATTCGTCCACTAGGTAACCGTTGGCTCCGTGTATCTCGATGCCGTCAAAACCTGCAGTTAGTATGTTCGTTAAGTACTCGAGTTTAGAAGTTTGTAAATGTTCGTGTTTGTTCTCAGCCTTAAAATTACCTGCTTCGATGGCGTTTCTGGCGCCCACTCTGAAGTCGTTGATGACTTCAGCTATCTCCTCGAGCGTCATTCGCCGGGGACGCGTGTACGGTTCTAGAGAGCCGTCGAAATGGGACTCGTTTCTAATGGGCTGATCAGTGCAGGAGATTGGAGCTCTTCCATCTGGTTGGAAACCTGCATATAATTGTGACAAATTAATACTTTTTCTGTTTCATTAAAAAGATTTTAGTAATTATTCACAATTTTTTCACTAATATCTTTACTTGCTAAAAGTGTACGATTACCGTGAATAACACATAATTATATTAGTAAAAGTATTAATATTAGCCGGACTCCTCTAATGGAAGCGAGAGAGCCGATTCATTCAATTCAAGACTTACTGCTGCATGAATTCTTCCAGCATGCCATAGTTGGCAGAAAAAGATTCCCCCTTTCTCCCTAACTGCTTTCGTGATCGGTTTCCAAGCTTCCACATGCTCTTTCTTCCATATCCCAGGAGTATTCAAGCACCTGTAAAACATATAATATAAGCCACAATACTTCACATCACAGAAACTGTATATATGCATATACTCTTACTATTCTATTAAAAAAGTTCACTTTGTAACAAAACGAAGGGAGTTTTATGTACCCCTGAGCAGTTTCTGAGACTTGGGCGGCTTCAGAAATGAGAAAAACACCTTTTGTGGTTCTCTGGGTGTAGTAAAGAACGGCGTGGGGCTGTGCGGTGTAATCGTAGGATCTGGTTCTTGTGAGCGGCGCAAAAACAATCCTATTCGAAAGCTCGAATCTGCCCATCTTGTATGGAGTTAGAAGAGGAATAACGCTCTTGCTTTCTTCTCCCATCTTCCTCAATTAATTCCCTTCTTTACTGTACTGCACTGCTCTGCTGAGAGTTGCTTATTAGAAGGGAGATCGAGTTTAGTTTGTTGCTTGAAAGCTTCATGGCAATGGTGGTTATTTATATGATGAGGGTGGCGGCTGAATTCAACGTTGGCTCATCACGTAAGTCTCACAAGTACTGCAAAATTCTACTTGTTGAATGAATTATTGATAAGAAAATCAACATCGAGGTCGGGAAAGTATGGACAAATTAATGTCAAGCTTTGAGAGGAAAAGTAAATTGTGGCTGCCTTTGAAATTCAGTCAGTCTAACCCGGCGGCAGTCTCAATGGTCTGTATTTATAATTTATTATAAAATGTAAAATGTGAATTTCGACATTAAAATTGTGAAAAAAGCATAACAGATTTTTAAAAAACTATTAAATATTTTGATGGTTGGCTCCCAAATTATTTAATGTGTCTTTAATGATCATAACGGTTGTGTTTTGGTTTGTATATAAGTTGATGAACTACTTAATCACGTCAAATTTGTATCAATAACTTTATAAGGTAAATGAATGAATTGACATATAACTTTGAACATGTCATTTCAGAAAACTGTTTGTATGAAATTGAGCTATCCATTATAGTATATACAATGAACATTTTTCCAGGGTTTATTATATTATAGTTAGAGGCGGATGGGATGCAGCTGTGGGCGGGGAGCTGGGTAAGGGGATCTGCTGTGGAATCCAGCCCCACCAAACTTGCCCGGAGGCTTGGGGTGCCGTTGACCACCTTGTCATTGTTATTCCTTACCAACTTTAATCCGTTCTCTTTGTGATTGAATTGAAAACTTTTTACTTTAGAAAATACATATTTTTTTGGAGAATATTCTTTTGAGAATTTGTATAGGAATAAGAAGAAAAGGTGTAATGATTATATTATTTTTTGAATGTATGTGAGTGAAAATTTAAAATGAATTTTAAAATTAGTAAAAAATGAGGTTATTTCTTTATGTAAAATTTTGGAGGAAAAAAGTGATAATTTCCCTAAAATGAAATGGAAAATAACAGAGCATAAAGGACAGAGACAAAAACACTCTCTTACTCTCTTTTTTTCTTGAATATAGGTTCTTCTAGTGGCTTCCACCCACTAAATTTTCCTTCATTGTCCGGAGTAGGGTGCGAGCTTATGACCTTTGCAATGCATTCTTACGTGACTAACAACTAAACCACTGTCTGATTTCTGACACTCTCTTACTTACTTTGCTTCACACTTTACAATTCACAATTTCTTTCTTCTTTTTTTTGACTAGCCTTGCACATTCAATTTGTTCATATTCTTCTGTTATTGTTTTTGCTTATCCCTACCATTTTCTTCTTCTTGATTACTTTTGTTCCATTGGCTCTCTCCAACCCTTTAATTATTTTCCGTTAGTTTCTTATTTTGAATATATATATATATATATATATTAAAAAAAATACTCCCTCTGTCTCACTCAAAGAGTCCATTTTCAAAAAATATATATATTGTCCTATTTAAATAGTTTACTTTGAATTTATTAATATTATATACCCTTACTAATTTAACAATGTGTGGTCACAATTAACCATTACTTCTAAATTAAGAATATCAGTGAAAAATATGATGGTAAATTACTTATTTTAGGTATTGTACCTCACAACTCATAGGGCCTGTTCTCTATCTTTGGTTTCAAACTAAGTTTGAAAACAAGTTTTGAAAATTAGTTTTAGAATGTAAAAAGTGTACTGAAAATGTAAAAAATAGATGCTGAATAGTAAAAAGTTGTATTGATGATAATGAAATATGATTAAAATATATTAAATTTACTGTTGAAACCAAAACTGTTTTCAAAACGAAACAAAAAGAACAGGCCTATAATAAATTGTCCACATTTTAAAGTAGACTCTTTAAATGGGACGGAGGGAGTAATAAATAAAAATTGTACAGCTATGTAAAGGATTATATCAATTTGGGTGTCTAAGTAGAAGAGAATTTTAGATCAATATTTGTTAAAATTGATTCAGGTATACATCGAAAATGATATATTTTTTTTCTCAACAATTAAAAATAACCAAATCTTATAGTGTTCTCAGTGAATGAGAACAACTAAAACTAGTGCTTCATCAAATGTCAATCAATATTATATTTTTTTTACATATTTTTACATATATATATATATTTTTTTTGTTTTATAGCTATGAGTTTCAAAGTTAGTAGTTAAATACATTTATTTTTGGCACAATTTTCTTTTTCTCATACTAAATTAATTTTTGACTTCGTCACTGTTGCTCTTAAACCAACCTTATTCATTCTCCATATGATTTTTTTTTTTTTCTTCCTTTTTTGACGTCATTGATTTTTACTCAATTCTTTCTTTCATGCATTGAGAATTTGAGAGAGAAATTGAAAAGTCAAAGTGTCCAGTATCACTGCACTCATTCTTTTGCTTCTGGTTTATTTTATTTTTCATTTTTCCTTCATACTGGGCTTATGCAATGACCAATGTTTCAAGCTACCGGCTGCTGGTGTATATATAATATATTATAGATATAGAACACGAAGCATGTGTTTTAAGAATCTCCTGCTTATTGGGTTCTATGTTAGACCTCAAATTGGAGCAAAAATTTTAGAAAATTATAAATAAATATAATGTAGTTTGAAATTGTACTTCGTTTTTTCATAGTGGACATAATTATAACTATATATGAGTAACAATTTTAAATTAGACTCTTACATTGAGTACTGTATATATTTATCGGTTCGATTGGCTTAATAAGCAATTGAAACTAAAAATATATGGTTAGAACTTAAGTTCAATCAGTATTTAACTCGCGTTAAATTTGACATAGATAACAACTCGACTCATTTATACTTTTACATAGCCAATCTTCAAAGTTTTCAAAATTTCCTTTTCTTCTAGATACATCCATTTGTTTCACTATTTTTTCCAAGGTTGCAAGTCATGGTAATTTTCATTTGTTGACTATTTATTCCGAGGGTTTAAGTCATGGTAATTTTCATTTGTTCAGTATTTTTTTTTTTTCCAAGGTTTTAAGTCATGGTAACTTCCTTTTCGTCCAACTAATCAGTATACAACCAAAATTCACTCTAAACCATGTCTTCAAATTCAAAGTGTCCATATCTAATTTTAACATTTTCTACTTTAATGATTATTTTTTTTAATACTTTTCTTGCTCAAATCTAATATGGCAATTAAAAGTGCATATATTTATAATTTTGAGATGAATTTCAAGAATTGCATGCTCTAGGTTTAAGACTCCTCTATTTAGTTTTCCTATAGAAAGTCATGATTTCTTCAACACTTAAATAAAGTTCATGGTAGAGGCTGTTCTTTTTTATGAGTTTGAAAACAAGTTTTATAATGTAAAAAGTGCATTGGAAATATAAAAATGGATAGCTGAATAATAAAAATCGTATTGGAAATGATAAAAATTGATTACTCTCCTCGTCTCACTCAAAGAATCCAGTTTCATCTCTCCCAATCTATCCCACCTTGTTTCTCACAAATTCCGTATTCTTCCCTCCCTCAACTTACGTACATTATAGATGCTCAATTAAATTGATAGTAAAACAGTAAAGTATAAGAAGAACACTTGACTGCTCATCAAAAATCTCCATTCTTGATTCATTAGGAAGCTGGTAAAATCTCAAGTAATTGGCAAAGTAATTTTCTTTTCTTCTTCCTCAAAAAATCTAATAGAAAAATTATTACTGAAACAATGAAGGCCTCAAGATGGATATCTCATTATGAATATGAACATTACAAGCAACATCAAGATTCAAGAACAGAGAAAAACAGAGAACTACTCATCTGCAACTTCACAAAATTTCCCATAACATTTTGAGGGGAAGAAAAACAGAACACGTCAAGAACTGATCATTAGAAATCAAATTTTCCAATGAGAAGAAAACCAAAATCTAATACTTGATGTTGGTTTCTTCATATCTAAATTCAGTAATCTGATCACTGCTAAAATCTACAATTGCAGGCGCTAATTGAAGAAAACTACTATGTATTGTGTACTATATATCATCAGATCAAAGGCCATTTAGAAACTGAAATCATACTCGTTGAATCTTCAGAAAGCCACATTGTTGTTAATGGTTAACTATAATGTAAGTAAGGTATTATTGTTTAAGAGTTTACAGTAATGGAGATAGAGGGAGATAAATAATTGGAACTTTTGAGAAAAAAAAAAAAGAAAAAGGGATAAATTCGACAGAAAAGAAACTGAAAAGGAGAAGAAGTGACTTATCACTTAATAAGGGTGGTAATTTGGTAAAAAAATAAAATTTTTGCTCTGTCTCTTAAAAAATACTCTGGCAATAAGATTTCCCTAATCGATTACAAGATCATGAATCGATATCTAAATAGAGTAGAATTGCTGACATCGTTTTAGTGATAGACAAAATTTGTACTAACGGATTTGGTTTTGGATCTGGCAAACCTTATGATGAAACTCCATAACTGAATTTTCACTCAAGTGAAGGGGAGAAGAAATCGACATGTGTTTGTGTGAGAAGGTTAAAACCAGCGGAGGAGCCACCTTTTGCTCTGGTGGCGTAATCTTTTTAAAGTACCCCCGGTGCATTGTAAAATTACAAAATAGTCGATTATGGCCCACCAAAATTAACAAAAAATAGACGAAAAAATAAAGATTCAATATGTTGGCCCATCAGACATTAGGGGTCTGGCTATGCCACCAGTTCAAACTTACAAGATATTTTATGAGGTGAATTTATAACAATTTCATTTAAATATAATTAAAAAAATTATTGGAATTTGGGCTGAATTTAAGTTGGTTGGGTTGCAGTATTTCTGGATTGCCTTGGTCACTCATCATATTCCTAGCTCCAAGGTGCAATTAAAACAGTGGGAAATTATAATATAATTAAACTCCACCTCGATCTGCTGTAATTTTTCCTCTTTTTTCTTAGCATATATAGAGTTGCCATCCCATCCCATATGGATTGGCCGCGCTACCTAACCTGTCTTCTTCTGTACCTAAGGACTTGCTGTATACAGAGCCAAAAACGCCATGGATAACAGGCATGAGAGTTGGGATGTATCAAATCTAATATTGAAAATTAATTTTAGTTGATAACGGATCCTTTTTTTTTTTTTTATAGCTCATTCATTGAATTATATTAGTGGAAGTTCTACTGCTACTCTTACCTAAAGCTTTGATATTATTGGTCTTTACACAAAAAATTTGTAAATGATTAGGTAGTGGTTGTATTATAAGAATACGCGTTTTGAATTTAACTAATTATAATGCATTGCATTATGAGTTAGTTGTTGAATTACGAATTTAACTTTTGATTTATCGCGTATTGAGTTCAACCTCTAATGTATCACAATGATGTTATGAAAACACGTGCGTCGAATTTGGCCTCTATGTGTTGCATATTGAGTTTATTGTATCAAGTTTATCTGTTGATATATCGCCAGCGGGAGAACTAAGGTAAGGCGAGCCGGTGCCGACGCCCCGCCATCTTCAGGGAGCTAAGGGTAATAGTATTATCTGTCCTTACCTCCGCCCCGCTGCAACTAATTAGGGCTAAATTGCCGCCCCGCTGTCGCCGCATCGTTGGCCATTTAGCCCAAATTAATATCCAATTTCCCCCCAATTCACAAACCAAAAACGGAATTACCCTAACATCTAAATCACCATTTTCCCATTGCTTTGCTCCAGCCTCCGGCCGCTAATTCCCTTCCCTCCCCTTCCATTCAACCGGCGGGTGGCGACCACCGCCACCAGCAGCCTGCTGTAGCCAAGTTCTGTCGCTGCCGCGCGCAGCCCTCGCCTCACCGCCGCCCGCCCGCTCCAGCGACAGAAACGGCCGAGTTCCTTTTTGTGAGTTTTTCTTTTTCTTTTATTTACTTTCTTATCAATATTTGTGTTTTGTAATAAGCTAGTTGCGATTGGTGAATAAATTTTAATGATATTTATGAATTTATAATTTAATAATTTATGAGAACATTGTGATTATGAATTTTGAATATGTAATTGTTTAATTGTTATGTATTTTATACAGAAAAAATTTTCTAGCATTAAACTCACCCCTTATGTATATCGCGGTTATAAGATTTGTTTCTAAAGTATTAATTTTTGCCTCTAATATTTTGTAATCTAATTTATTTTTGTAGTTCATTTTTTTTTTTTTATTTTACTTCTATTGATATTTTAGTTTAGAGATGATGTTTCCATGATGGGTTTTTCTAAACATTGGGAAATATAATTAAACTCCACGTTGGGTTATTTTCTTTTTTTCTTAGCAGACCTTTATAGAGTCGTGATTCTTCGGATGCCATCCCATTTGATTCTTTTGCTGGTTGGCCACCCTGTAATTGTATTATTTAATTTCTTCAATCAGGAAGCCTGATCTGTCTTCACGTATTTTATCAGTCCAAATGGAAGAATCTTATTTAAAAAATATTTTTTCTGATGGAAATTAAATCGTGTTTTCATATTTTAACTTTCTACCTCTACTAATAAAATTAGGTGTATGTAATTCATAATTAACACATACTTAAAAAGTATGGGCATAAGTAAAAGAATAGTGACGAATCACATATTTTAAATTGAGAAAGCGATAGCGGTAAAGAGAAAAAACGCCCAGGATCTCAGGCATCAGAATTGGGATGTCTCAAATTTGATGCTAAAAAAAGTTGAGTTGATCGAGAATCACTATAGTATATTGGCTTTGAAATCATGTTGAGAAAGCAAGAAGCAACACATGCATTTTTACCGAATGGGATATGGAACCTAGCTATGAGTTTAGCCCAACTATTCACCGGGCATTCGGACGAATAAATTAATCTAGAAATGAAATCCCCAACGACCTCCAAGATAAAGTGCAGCCCATTTGCAGGTACGAGAGCGAGCAGCCAAATGCAAGAGTAGCATATATATATATATATAGATAGATATATAACTTTATGATTATAATAGAGTAGGACATTCAAAGAATAAAAAAAGGAAAAACAATGAAATGTGAATGCATGGCGGTTGTTTCTAAAATGACTTGAACCAATGGACTGAAAAAATTATTAAGCGCATCGTCTATATCCATAAAAAAAAAAACAGTGCGACAAGTAAACGGTAAAATATTATTTTATAAAATCATCCTTATTTCTGAATTATTGCGACGCAAGTTCAGCAGTTTCATGGAAAAACACCATTTTAACCCCGGATAGTTTCTCAGAACGAATTAAGCCTTTTCATCCAGAAAAAGGGTAATCCGTGTATCCAACAACCGGATCGGAAGTGTAAAATGTGGTCCGATCATACTTGTTTAGAACTGCATTCAGCTCAAATCTTCTTGGTAAGTCTGGATTAGCCAAGAACAATCGTCCGTACGCAACGAGATCAGCTCCTCCTTCGCCGATAACCTTGTTCCCATCTTCTCTGTCGTAGCCGCCGGCGACGATGAAGGTTCCCTTGAAAGCTTTTCTCATCGGCAAGAGGCTTTTTCCAGTCTCCTTTTTGCCAATTATTGTGATCATCCTGGGCTCAATCACATGGCAATAGAGAATGTTGTACTTGTTCAGCGCCTCCGCCATGTAAAGTCCGAGCGCCTCCGGGTTGGAGTCTCCGGTGTCGTTGTAATCTGCGAAGGGAGAGAATCTAAACCCGACTCTGTCAGCTCCGATTTCGTCGGCGATTGCTCCAACTACTTCCAGAGGGAAGCGGCATCGATTCTCCAGGCTTCCGCCGTATACGTCGGTTCTGTCGTTCACTGTGTTCTTCATGAATTGATCTATAAGGTAGCCGTTGGCTCCATGTATCTCCACCCCGTCAAAACCTGTGACATGTTCATTAGGCTGTTTTCGAAGACTAGTTTTTGAGTTTTTGTATTTTATGACACTTTTTTCATATTTAAAATCATTTCTTTTCAGAAGAGTAAAGTTACACGTCTCATCTAATTTATCACAACATTGCATAGCAACTCATGTATCATATATTTATTGGTTTGTTATTAATAATTATTGCATAAAAAATGTAGACAATGAATAAATGCTGAATTGCGCCAATGAAATCAAATGCAGGGATGGAAATGGCATGATCACCTGCTTCAATAGCATTTCTTGCAGCAATTCTGAAGTCATTAATCACCTCTGATATCTCCTCAACCGTCATTCGCCGCGGCGGCGAGTAAGAATCGTCAGACTCTTCGAGATGTGCCTGGTTTCTTATGGGCTGATCAGTGCAGGAGATCGGGGGACTTCCATTCGGCTGAAAACCTGCATATTATTACTTGATCAGTATTATAATTTTGACGTGTCAAAAAGGGCGATTGGTTTGGTTTGAGTGACTAGAATGGAACCAGAATGGATATGCATTTGTTAGTAGGTTGGAATGGAATGAGAAACGGATTGAAACCCGTCTCTCTTTGACAAGTTGGATCCATTCTCCGTGGGATAATTCCTGATTTCTAACTTTTAATGTCATTCCATTCCCTGATTCCCAAACCAGGCATGCTCAAAATCTAGGATTTTGATCCAAGAAACAGGGAAGGGGCTTTCAAGACTTAACTGTAGTTAGAAACTCTTCCACAATGCCACAGTTGGCAGAAAAAGATCCCCCCTTTCTCGTGGACGGCCTCCACAATTGGTTTCCAAGCTTCAATGTGCTCTTTTTTCCAGATCCCTGGAACATTTGGATAACTGCAGAGTGTACAATAATAATCCAACAGGAATTAGAGATCGAACTCAAAAAGTATCGAAAACAGGGGCGCCAAAGTATATAGTGTGCTCTTCTAATGGAAGGGAGGGAATAATTAGTATTACCCGATAGCAGTGTCTGAGATTCCGGAGGCTTCTGAGATCAGAAAACCACCTTTTGAAGTTCTTTGGCCGTAGTAAACAGAGGCGTGGGGTTGTGCGGTGAAATTATAGGATCTCATTCTTGAAAGTGGCGCAAGAACAACCCTTTTTTTTCCAGAATCAAAGAAATGCACCCATTTGGATTAATTAAGAAGAAAGATTTTGCAAACAAATCTACATAAACATGAAGAGTAGGAACTTACCTATGTGAAAGTTCAAATTTTCCCATCTTGAAGAAGTGAAAAGATCAAAATTTTGATGGCCATTGCCTTCTTCTCCCATTTTCTTCTCTTCTTGCGTCTTTCCTCCAAGATGCAAAACAGTGGGAAATATAATTAAACTCCACGTTTGTCTTTTGTTTGTTCTTAGCATACATATAAAGACTTATTGGTTCTTGGGATGCCATCCCATCCCATGTGATTCTTTTTCTGGTTAGAAACCTTTTAATTTTTTTTTTTTTTCAGTAATATTATTATTTTTGTGGATTGGCGTGACCTGTCTTCTTCTGTACCTATAAACTATAAGGGGCATGATATTTGCAGCGACGGTTTCGATATTTGCAGCGACATTTTTTTGTGAAAAGACCAAAATACCCCAAACACTTAAAAAAAAAAAAAAAAAAAACCCGCGACACTTTGGGCCAAAAGTGTCGCCGGTTGGCCCAAAAGTGTCGCCGGCGACATTTTTGGCCGAAATGTCGCCGGCGACATTTTTGGCCGAAAGTGTCGCCGGCCGCCGGGCCAATAAGAAAGTGGTTACTTCAAATAAGAAAGTGGGGTTTGTGGCCGAAAGTGTCGCCGGCGACATTTTTGGCCGAAAGTGTCGCCGGCGACACTTTCCCCTCCCCCCCCAAAGTGTTGCCAGCGACCGGCGACACTTCCCTCCCCCCCCCCCCCCCCCCCACTTTCTTATTTGCAGTAACCACCGGGCATATCTTCCTCATTCCGGTAAAAAATTTCACAATTTTGACAAAACTACTAATAAATTCGGACATAATACAACTAAAATAATTAATAAAACTTTTTTTTTTAATTTTTTTCCCCAAGGGCATTTCAGTCTTTTCACAAGAAAATGTCGCTGCAAATATCGAAACCGTCGCTGCAAATATCAATTCCGAACTATAAAGAGCCTAACCACCATGGATCAGAACTGGGGCGTGTCCAATCTGAAACTGAAAAGTTTACTGGATCACCGATCCATTTAGAGGTCAATCATTGAACGACAATGGAAGTTCAACTCTCGCCGAAAGCTTTGATATTATTGATAGTAGCCTATGTAGTATCATCGTTATGTTATGTAAATAGACACGTATCGAATTTAGCGTCTAATATAACGTGTATAAAATTTAGTCTATCGAATTTATTTGTTGTGACTAATGTATAGCACATTGAATTAAACATTTGGTACATAAAGTTTAGCTACTAAATGTATCGTCATTTTGAGTTCAGTTAATGAACTATCAATGATAGTTTCTTGTGTATCACAGAAATGAAACAGGAAGGAAGATCATGTATCTGAGTAGGGGTGTCAAGAAAACCCATAAGCCCAAAATCCACACAAATCCATTGGATTTTAACCCAAAAATACCCATTCATAAACATGTTGGGCTTGGGTGGGTATGGGATAAAAAAAATAATGGGTGGATATAGGGTAGTCCATTAGGTACCCTAAAACCCGCCTATCATGGGTACTAAAAATACCCATCCAAAATTACCATCAACAGATCATTGGGCCCAGTTTTGTTGAACTTTAAAAAACCTTTCTTTCTTTTTTTTTTTTTTCTGTGTCCTACAATTACTTCTTTTTTTTTCTCATTTATTCTTGTAAAATAATTTTAAATTATCCATTTATAAATACTAATTCAAGATTGGTCCGGGTCCCAGGTCGTGTCTCGGTTCAGGTTTGGGTCAGGCTCGGGGTTCGAGCCTCATTTCAGGGTTTGGGTCGAGTTCAGGTCCCGAGTTGGGCTCTGGGTTCGAGCCTGGGCCTCGGTTTAGGGTTCGGGCTTCAGGTCGGGGTTGGGACCTCAAGTTTCGGGCTCGGGTTGAGGTTATGGCTGCGGTGGGGTTTCGGGCCTCAGGTCGGGTTCGGGCCTTGTGTCGAGTTTTGAGCATGGGTCGCGGTTCGGTCCTGAGGTCGGGTTTCAGGTCTTGGGTCGGAGTATGGGCCTCAGGTCGGGTTTTGGGCCTCGAGTCGGGTTCGGGCCTAGGTCGAGGTTCGGGCCTTGGGCCGAGTTTCCGGCATCGGGCCCTAGTCAAGGTTCGGGCCTTAGGTTGGGTTTCAGGTCTTGGGTCGAGGTATGGGTCCAAATCCCGGGTCAGGGTCGAGAGCGGTGTCGGGGTTTGGGTCCCGGGGTCAGGGGTCGCTTCTCAATCAGGGGCCTGGTCGCGGTCGAGGGTCAGCGCAAGAGCGAGGCACGGGTTTTATATATATAATTATAAAAAAATTAAATTTGTGTTTGGACAAAAAAAACTATATACAATTAAATATAAAAGTATACAATATACTCCCTCCGTCTCATTCAAAGAGTCCACTTTAAAATGTGTATAACTTATTATGGGTTGTGAGGTATAACACATAAAATAAGTAATTTACTACCATTTTTTCCACTTATATCCTTATTTTAAAAGTAAGAGTTAATTGTGAACCACACATTGTAATATTAGTAAGGGTATATAATGTAAATAAATTCAAAATGGACTCTTTAAATGTGACAAGATTTTTTTTGAAAGTAGACTCTTTGGGTGGAACAGAGGGAGTATAATATTTCAAATTTTAAAATAGATTAAAAGAATTAAAATGAAATAAAAAATTTTTGAAAAAAAAATTTTTAATAAATAATTTCAAATATTATAGACGGTTTATTATGGCTACTGTCACACCCTTTTTCACTCTCTATAGAAAAAGGCTGCGATGGCGTTAGGTCCCTCGCCTAACCAGCCCAAACACGGCACAAAGTTGCGGAATTACTTTGCACCCACGTGCGATCTCGTAGCCCACTCCGCGATCACGCACCAACACGCTGAGGTTATCGCCCCGCAGCACAGCAACACAAGTTTTGGGCAATCTGCCCCAACCCTAAGTATATTATTGCCCACATTATGAATAATACACAAAGGATTCACTCCTACACTAAAGGCCACGCCAACACGCAGGAAGGCTCGTGCGCCAAGCACACCACCTAGGCTAATTTCCCAAAAACTAGCCTACCTCGACCCACACTTTGGTCTACACTCGCAAAGGCAACTCGCAAGCTGCGGATCTCTATCCCACCGGCTTGTCCCCTGAGCCCCTAGCTCTACTTAGCTATTTATAGCCATTACACGTGGTTGACAGCCCCAACCACCTAGGCCCATAACTGCTTCAATCGTGGGCAAGTAACTTCCGTGCGCAGCTGCGCACTCCATTTCCCAGCGATCCCCGCGACCCCCGCTTTTCGGGGCCACGATCGCGGCAAACTGCCACAGCCGCGCACCAGCTCTTTTGTCCACAACCGTCGCCGCGAACCCATAGCCTTAGCTCCGTACCATAGGTCCACCGAGTTTCCCGGCGCTCCGCGCCACCGCGCCCAACCGCCGCACCATGGCTCGCACCACTTGAGCCATCCACGCACCAAATGCAACCCACTTACACTTAGTGCCATTTAGCTCGCCCCAAAGGCTTGTTCTTCAGCCAAGGCTCGAGCCAAATCCATGCATTTCCATTACTGAGGCTGGACCATGTCATTTCCTTCAAGGTGCCGGACCAGCAAAACCCCAAGTTCTCGCCCGGGCGTACAACATGCGAGAAAACTCAGCAAACTTGCCTAAAGTCTACCATTTTCCCTAACAGTCTAATGTTCTCACCAAAAGAACACCTAACTATTACAAACGAACCTCAACTAACGGAAATTCATCACAACACGGGGAAATATTCCTAGCCCACTAAAAAGGGTCTAACAACTACCCATTATGAGTATTCGTTAGGTACTCGTTACAATACCCATTAAATAACTATTACATTTGTACAATGGGTATTATGAGTGCCCATGGATACCCATTACCTATTTGAATTAAGACCTACTTAATACTCATTCAATACCCGCTCATTTGACACCCCTATATCTGAGGATCCTAAAAATGGATACCCATTATCCATTTGAATTAAGACCAACTTAATACCTATTTAATACTCGCCCATTTGACACCCCTATATTTGAGGATCCTTAAAATGCAGGATCATCTATCATTTTCAGAAAAAAGACGAATGTTTGGAGGATGTAATCTAGCTCTACTCATACATGATGAATTGATGCATCTTCATAACATTGATCAAAAAGGTTTCTTGCATCACAATAAAGGCAAAAACATTAGTTTTATTTGTCTTCAGTAATCACAGCGTTCAAAACAAATAAATACTTTTGGCTGAAAACTGTAACATTGATGAAACAATTCATCCAAGGTTTTCATTAACTTCCATATCTAAGTACTATCTCTTTCCAGCTAAACAGCATCTTCAAAAAAACAATCTGCATAACGCCCACAAGCCTACGACACACTTTCCTAATCCCGGCTTAAGATTTTACAGCAGCTCCCAGATGATAATCACTATGGTTGAATCACAAAGAGCGGCTGTACAGCAAAAGTATAGCGATGTAAGAATACGATCAAAGAATTAAATGAAAATTTTAATGAAGTAAATTCATTGCAGTTTTGTCAAGAAACTCACTGTGTCGACGCTGACAGGCTTGCCATCTTCAGCAAGTATCTCAACGATTGTCCCTGATTGATCAGCCTACAGAAAACAGAGATACAACACATTTCAGTGGAAGGTTCAAGTAGATATAACAAGTTCCCAGGAGGTCAAAATTGTTCAGAAGGGGATACTACATAGTGGAAAGAACAGATAATTTAATGTAGGAATACCACCAAAAGAAAAGCACGTGGAATGATACATTATAGAGCTTGCATTTAATCCTTCCATAATTTGAGGTGTTATCATTCTTAATATGCCACGAATAATCAAAACTCTGATAGAAATGCAGAATGTAGGAGCAGCTAAGGTTTAGTCAAGTGAGTATGTCTCTTTTCATTGATTGAGCAAATAAAGGACTCGCATGTTATTTATTAAAGGGCGTGCTAAATTCAAGCATTTTCAAATAAGAAATGCATATGAAGCAGAAAGAGTTGCTCTTAATGAATTTGGCAAGTATTATCAGTATCCATGGAAGGAAACAAAATAACTACGATTTTTTTTTTCCAAAACCTTAAGATCAGTGCCTGATCTTTTGATTACTCTTCCGTCAAATGTGCCACATAAAAATAGAAATTTAAATAAAGGAAAAAGTACACTTGCAGGTACCCCATACATTGTAAACAAGTCGATAAATATAGAATTGTCTTTAGAGAGACAAAGACAGCTTCATGTAGATTGTAAATTTATACATCGACATGATGCATATTTAACAAACTTCAGTTCCAGTATGGCTTGCCTATGTCAGTAAAGGTACTAGAGCTCTATAGATGATGCAGTAGCATGTAAGACGCAGCTAACGCAGATGGACATGTTATGTGACCTCAAAGAGTATAATGCTATAGGTTGACCACTAATAGCATGTGCTTTTATCAGAACCAGTCAAAAATTGCAAAACAACAAATGAATCATACATTCACGGGCCAGCGTGAGCCAAAAATTTGCTTTCAACTTAAAAAACCAACTTCAATCATGAATGATTCCAGGGATTAATCAGTATTTTCTTATATTTAGGCTATAAATGATTCAAGGGACAACCTCATCATACCTAACCACACTAGTTTCTTAAGGATACCTAAGTTACTAAAAAGTATCTTGTCCTATGAAAATTAACTGTAAAGATCTCCTTATGCAAAGCTAAGTACATTTGAAATGTCTAGAATAAAATGTTTAGGTATAGATGATCCTTCCAAACACATTAAACATGTAAACATAACCTTAAAGAATATATTACTAACTAAAACATAAGAGCAGGTAAACCCAAAAAAACAAAAACAGAGACCAAACAACCAAACAAATAGAAAGAATAGCAGCAATATCGACAGAGTAGAAGAAAGTTCGGACAAAAAAAAAAATCGATGCTTACT
This sequence comes from Leptodermis oblonga, assembly GCA_016801395.1. NCBI lineage: Eukaryota > Viridiplantae > Streptophyta > Magnoliopsida > Gentianales > Rubiaceae > Leptodermis > Leptodermis oblonga. The sequence goes on along the minus strand of CM028756.1, from coordinate 4,991,117 downwards.
TCGATTTCATTCATCAATTTCATTGCCTCAATGATGCAAAGAACTTGTCCCTTCTTCACTTTGTCTCCAACCTGCATGGAAGGATCATCCGTTTAGCCATTACCAGAACAAGAGAAATCAGGTGAGAGCACCGATGCTAGAATCTGGGCCAGAGAAATCTAGTTTTAATGTGCTCTAATTGAACTTATTTCAAAGCAAGAGTATAGTTTTACCTTAACAAATGAGGGTTCGCCAGGTCCAGGACTACGATAGAATGTCCCTGCCATGGGGCATTTAAGAGGTGGAAGAGAAGATTTAGGTTTAGCAGCAGGAGCAGCTGCTGGGGCTGGTGCAGGTGCAAGGGTAGTTACAGGTGCAGGTGCAGGTGAAGCAGCAACAGGTGCTGCAGGTGGTGCATAATGTTGTTGTGCCATCATAATAGGAGTAGGAGATGATGGAGGAGGCAGCGCTTCTTTCTTCCGGATTAGGAGTTCACAGTCAAGTTGTTTCAACTGTAGCTCCACAATATCCCTGGAGTCAACTAGTCTGCATGACAGAAAAGCCACTTGTTCTTATTCATATGGAAAAATACACTGGCAATGAGAAAGTTTGGAACTTGGCATACTTCACAAGGCCAGCAACTTGATTCATGAACTCCGATATTGTTTCCTCTGAAGCCATTGGTGCTGGCTCACTGGATGGCTTCACTTCTGTTGACTTAGCAGGAGCATTTGCCGAATCCACAGTAACCTTGAATGCAATAGACGGCACCAAAAGTGTGTCCAGAAAGGATCGGAAATGTGAAAAAAGTTCCTCTAGTGAAAACAATTGAAAAAAGCTTACCTCATTCGATTGAGCTCTCACTAAAGCAGTGCGATTCCAACTAGACTGCCACCCCTATAACAAAGAGTTTAAGACAACAGACAAAAATCAACATAACAGTTCTCCAAAAAGCAATTAAGGAAGAAGGGAAAAACTCATAAACACCTGTGACAAAAACAGGAGTAATTTCACAAACTTTTTTTCTATTTTATTTTGTTTTAAACAAAGTTATACAGCCATTCCAAGGTGCAATCTCTAAACTTTAATTTTTTTCGCTAATAACAAAGAAATAAACAATATTATGATTTAAAGGACAATATTACAGTAATATTCAACAGGAAAAGATTTGGTGATAAATATAGTAAGAATTACATCAATCTTACATAGTTATATATCAGCATTGCAATTGCACCTGATATTTAATATCTACACACTCATATTATGAGGGTTTTTTTTCCCCCAATTTCCCCAAAAGAATAAGTTAAATTAGCATTCCAAATTCTCACATTTCAGTTCAAAATGCACAATTAATTAGTATTGCTACTTAAAAATACGAACTTTACCGATATCACAACATGGGCCTATCAAGCTTATCCATTTACATGAATATTACCATGAGATCCAAAACACCAGGAATCCCACCTTGGTATTACAGAGAACTTCCCCTTAAAACCCACATTTACGCATGAAATTTCCGATCTTGCATGGAGAAACATAACTATGCACGTACACAAGCAACAGGACACTAAGATCCATCTCAGAAACAAATCTGGCAGGCATATGATTGCCCCAAATTGTAGAAAACAAAGAAAGAAGGAGGAAAAAGGGAGAACCTTGCTGGAGCAAAATCGGAGCTTGGGCTTGGGAGAAACCCGGAAGAAGACCTTAGAGTGAGAATGGTGGAAATGGCGTTGGCAGAGAGGCAAATGGGCGGAGGATTTAGGGGCATTGGTAGCCGCCACGGACGACGCAGCTGAAGCTGTGGCAGCCGTCCCAAACGCCGTCGCCATTATTCTTCAAAAACCCACAAAATCCAACCCAAGAACTTCCCTTTCAAACAAACAAAATTTGGAAAAAATTACTTCCACCCCTTCAAGAATGGGCGCCCTTTTGTTCCAATTTAAGAGACAAGGGATTGAGTGTGAGTGCGAGTTTTATAGAGAGAGAGAGGAAGGGGAAGATGGGCGTTGCGTTGGGGTATCCGCCAGAGATGAAGAGACCAACGACCCTGTCGATGAATCCTATGAGAACTGCAACTATAAGTTAAGGAAAGTTAAAGCACCAACGTGTGACTGGGGTGGGAACGACGTCGTTTTGGAGGTGGGAGTTGAATGTTATGTGATCCAGTGGAATGTGGATGCAGGAAGTGGGAGTTAGGGGCCGGTGATCTAATCTCAGCTGGACAAGTAATCCAGTGGTGGGGCCCTCTCGATGTGGGACAGGTTTTTCAAGGTGTGACGTGGCATGGCTGGCTATTTATTAAGAGCTGTATTTAGCCGCTCGGGCTGCGGCAGAGAGCGTTGTTTTCGTTTCTTGTTGTCCATCGGCTGTGACAGGTTGTACTCTGGCGATTGGATAAAAATAAGATAAATCCTCTAGTGTAAACGTGTAGGTCCTTTTTTTTTTTTTTTTACACGGGGATTGCTAATGCTGGAGTGAAAAATGGTAAACGTAGAATGGGAAGATAGTGGGCCTGTTCTTTTTGTTCTGTTTTGAAAACGGTTTTGATTTCAACAGTAAATTTAATATATTTTAATCATATTTCATCATTTTCAATACAAGTTTTTACTATTCAACATCTATTTTTTATATTTTCAATACACTTTTTACATTATAAAACTATTTTTCAAAACTTGTTTTTAAAATCGTTTTCAAAACTATGAAAAAGAACATGCCCAGTATTTTATCATTTTTATACTTATTTTACGAGCCGGTTGGAAAGGGAGGCAACCTTTATAGTGGTGGCTGAGATAGATTTAGAGCGTTAAAGATAAAATAGGTATAAATAGTAAAATATTATTTCTCTATCCTTCATTTATTATTTTTTCGTCATGCGTTTAGCACGCCCCTTACACGACACGTTTACACGTGTCTACTCCTCTTGAGATTTGTTTGAACTACTAAGTCGCTCTCAGAGTTTTGTGAAAACTACAAAACACAAATTACACTTCACGAGATGGGATTGAAATAAAAAAATATATATATTGATAATTGTGGAAAAAAGTGATAATTAGACTAATATATACTTAATATAAAAATATGCTTATTAATCATATATCCATAAGTGTGAATTGTTCTTGTAAACGGGATTCACTTATAAATATGGGGTTAATGTTAATCTCCAACAATTTATTATAAATGAAGGATTATGTCTGTAAATTTTTATAGAAAGTATATTAGGATAACAATTTGTTATTTCGATAACTGTCAATATTTTTCCGTTTCAATTTAATTTTAAAATATGAAATTGTTGTATTCTCGTAACATCCATTCTTGTTGGCTACGTTCAAAAGAAAAACAGTGCAAATGGAAAGGAGTACGTACGCAATACTTGACCTCTCATAACTTTTTGTCAATTATTTTATGTAAAACGATACTTTTTAACTTCTAAAAAGTGTGTACTTTCTCGAAGATTTTTAGGCTACGGTAGATTTGCTTAAAACCTTCTAAAATATTTCAAGCCATATCATAACAGAATACTTCATACGCATGTACAGTACTCTACAAAGAAATTAACAGAAATTTCTACATTTATTGGTTTGCAATTGTTTTTTAAAAAATAAATAAATAAATAAATGCCACAGTGTTTGAGAGTCGGAATGGAATAATCATGGAAAACATTCCATAAGATTTCAAGCCATACTAGGTTGGCGAAATATTTTTTAAAGGGGGCATATTTACAATGGTGTAAACATATTCAAATAAATATTACAAAAAAAAAAATTTAAAAAGTTTCACATGCCACACAACGTTAAACAACAAAACACAAATTTTTAAAATTGTGTTAATGTTAGCTTAAAATTTTATATTGACTAGGGACACTACACACTAACACACAACATTTACTATAATTATATCTGTATATATAAGTACCTAGGGTGGGGTTAGTGGGGGCCTAGGCCCCCGGGGCCCCCACCCTAGCTCCGCCAATGCTTGGCGTAAAATAATAATTCACGAGTACATTTGGCGTGCGTGGGGATGGAAATGAAAATGAAAATGTGAGACATCTCATATTCGAAAATGAATGAATATTTCTTCTTTTTTTTTTTAAATAAAAAAATAGATAGCATTTTAGAGAATATAACAATTTGGCCTCTTCTTCAAGGTTTGGTTTTAGTATCAATTTTGGGTTCAATAATAAATTTAATATATTATAATTAATTTTTATCATTTACAATACAACTTTTTACTATTCAGCTTTACCTTTTTACATTTTCAATGCACTTTTTACATTATAAAACTATTTTTCCAAAACCAAAGGATCAAATGTAGGAAATTTAATCTTAATGAGCACTCGCTTATTCTCCGCATTTTCACTATCGCACGCTAAACGTACCTAATAAGTATGATTAACTAAAACTTGGCAAATATTCATTTGAACCCTGAAGTTTTATGTTATTATTTTTTCAGCCCTTATCATTATTTTGTGTCTAAAAAAATACCATTTACGTTCATAAAGTGTGGACTATTTTAGCCTCTCTCTGTTGTGTTAACAAATCGCCACACCATTTAAAATTTGTTGTGTTGGTAACGTCCGACCTCCATTTACATTTAGGTAGACACATGGTAATTTTTTTATGTATGAAAATCCTTTGATGACATTATCCTTTATCAGTCCATGGGGAGGAAGTTAAATGACAAATGGCCAGATCAATGGCAGAACAAAATCCCCTAATGTCAAATTACTAATAATTTTTCTTAATTTTTGGTGAGGCAAAGTTTATTGTTTTTGTAATTTTTACATAACACTAGGGTATTTTCGTAAAAGTGAGGTAGGATAATTATCTCACAGGGCTGATATATGACTCCGCCACTAAGCCAAATTGCCCTTTTTCAAAAACATTAACAGGTTTAGGGAAATGGTGTTGTTCAATTTTCTTTATTTTTATGTCTAAAGTCATGGAAATTTAATTTTGCAATGATTCATTTGACAAATTTTTACTCTTAACAATAACATTAGCCTATCAAAAACCCAAAAGTGCAATTTGTTCTTGATACCAATACTAAGTATTGTATTGTTGGCATGTTTTTTACATTTTGGTTTGAGTTTCAATTTTGCTTTCAACCGTAGATTCAACATATTATAATCAACTTTCATCATTTTCAATATAACTTTTTACTATTTATCTATACTCTTATACATTTCTAATACTTTTTTACATTATAAAACTATTTTTCAAAAATCGAAATCTTTAGTAAAGAACAAACCCATAGGCTAGAATGGATGAAAATAGAGATGGGCACTGGGCGGCCTAACCATTGAATATTCATATGGAAAAAATCAAGAAGTTGATTAAAGGGACCAAGTCCCCTCAACCTCAATGCTAATTACAATAAATTTTTAACTATTTCTTTTCCCTTTCTAACTTTGTGTTTTAAGATACTCTTCTTCCACAACTCTTGTGAGTTTTTGCAGCCTTCTTCTCAAATAAAGGGAAGAAGAAGAAGAAAAAAAATCAGAAAAATACAACAATCTGACAAATTTGTGGATTTCCTTAGAGAGTTGAGGTGTCACTTCAGAGAACAAGGAGTGTTTCAAGAGACAATGCTCCCATGGAAATGCTTTCATAAGCCATTGAAAGATAAACTAAGATGTTTGAGGCGTGCTTTTGGCACTATCTCTCACCATTGTCTTCACGAATAGCTCCCCAGCTCGGTAGGAGGATCGAACCTGTCACAGCTGAAACATTAATCCCTGTCTTTTGACTTGATCAATAAACAAAATGCTTCGGTGCTTGTAACTTAGGAATTATCCACGACTTCTTATTCCCTAAGCACAAGATTTACTGGAACTATCAGAGTCCATGATTTTAAACAGAAATCTACTACAGATTTGAGCCCTTGAGATCAGAAATTCTACTAGATTTACCAACAACGTTTCTTCGTTAACCATTTGATTACTCCAATGCTCTCTGGTGTGTTAGAAATATAAAGAAGTGTACTGAAAATGTAAAGAGGAGTATTGCTGACTGGTGAAAAAATTATAAAATGAAAAATGACTTTTGAAGAGGCAGAAGTATGATACTACAAGCTCTTTGTTTGTCAAGAAGACTTACCAGTGGCCCACTAGCAACATATCTGAAACCAATACTCTCTCCATATTCTTTCCAGTATGTAAACTTTTCAGGGGGAACATACTCTTTGACAGTAAGGTGTAATGGAGTAGGCTACAAAAGAGCAAAAAATAAACATTATTGTTTTATGTGATCACCATCTGTAGATTTCTGCAGCACAAAACTACTGGCACAAGAAAGCCTGTCACATGTGCAGTGAATAAGAAAATATCACATAAGCAGGTTCAGATCAGCCAAACCTGTAAATACTGTCCAAAGGTCAGAATATCTACATCTATGCCCCGCAAATCAGCCATGGCCTCCTTCAACTCATCATCAGTTTCACCAAGCCCCAACATAATGGAAGATTTAGTTATCATCCCTTCCTTACTCAGCTTTGCATGTTTCAGGACAGACAAGCTTTGCTCATAACTGCCTCAAATGAAATAGGTATCAATACACGTAGTACTAGTGTAAGTTTAGGATAATCAGAAGTTTGCAGGGCTTCATGATATGAAAAAACATATTTTGATGTCTCCAACTTCGAGAAAACCCCTTCTGTTTTTCTTTTACTCAGTAAATCATGCGAAACAGAAACAATCTCTTCCAACCATGGCCCTTTATTTGAAATGAGATTCACAAACATATGCACTAAACTCAAAATTTGATTACGAGATATGTTTTTCTTCAATGAGTGATACATTGATTAGCACAATTAAAGCACTTGAAAATGACTAGAAGATTAAAATCGAAGTTCCTCATCACAACTAACTTAAAGGAACTTCATGAACCCCCTTAGAAGTTGTATTGTAGAAAAACAACATTTTTAAAACCACGATAAAGTATCAGTCAAACCTAGTGCTGAGAAGGAAGGGAAGTTATCTGAGACATGGGTATCAAATACAAGAATGAGGGAAGAATTTTAAGCCCAAATATTTTCTACTGAGCTATTAAACAGTCACCAAAAGAGATTATAATGATTGGCCTCTATGTGCAATTAATATTGAAATATTTCAGACTATTGATGTTACTATGCTATTTAATATTTCATACTGAAGCAGGTGCAGAAAAACTATTTTTACTGAAAGATATGGAAAAATTTGACAACTTACCCAGCCCTTGGATCTCTAACAATACGCTGGAGTCGTTTTACAGTCTCAATGTTGTGGGCAAAAACGTCTAATCCTGAGTGAACTAGAGCAGAAACAGCATCAAGATCACCCCGGAAATCAGAAGTTAAACACTCTACCATTATATCAGGCTTGAGTTCCTGCACTGAATTGAATAGATATATAAGGAAATCTTTGCACACATAAAACTCCTTGCACAGAGATTACCTCATATAAAGTACAAAAAAAAAAAAAAGGTATGGTACTAAGAACAGGATTCCAGACCTTCATGGCTTTTACTGTATCAGCAAAATGACCACTCCCACCATCAGGTAGATCATCACGATCAACACTTGTGAGCACAATATAATCCACTCTACAAGAAGGAAATGTTATGCAGATTAAATTAGTCATGAATTCAGAACTACAATACGTATCAAACACCAAAATCATGATTAACTCATGATCTTCTAGTTTGTACTAAAGCAAATCACACTCCTTTAGATCAATTTTGGTACTGTGTCAATCATTGAATTTAAATCACTACCTAATGAGGTTTTCACTCATGCCCTCAAAATAAAAGGCAACACTTCAAGTGGGGCGACCAATGACTTGCTTTTGAGCACAATGCATCAAATTATTATTTAATAAAATACAAAATAAACTCTACCTAGACCCTATTAGTCCTTTGGAAAAACTTCCCATGCATGATCAGGATAACCAGTATCCTGAAAGTTGTCTGTTCCTTGAGAAAACCAATCTAAAATATAACTTCCAAGTTGGTTTTGATCTCTATTATGAAAAAACTTAATTTTTGCTCCCAAAAGATAACCGAGATTCAGTCTTGGTCACAACAATCAAATCAACATTTCAACCTAGTCCAGTTAGTCTGAGGCCAGGAAACTCACGGATTTAAGTTTTCTAATCCTTAAAAAAAATATAAATAAAGAAATCAATCTGAACAATAATCTCTGAGTTGGGTTTCATCACAAAAATTATTAGTGTGATAAACCTTCATTTTCTTTTCCAATAAATAACAAGAAAGAATTAACCTCGGAAAGGACATTCAAATAGTGTACCCACCCCCAGCTGGCAATAGCCATGGCAGTGTTGTATGGCTCCATAGGATCCGGAGGAGGAGGATTCCTACTGGTCTTGACAGCACAAAATCTGCAACCCCGAGTACAGGTGTCACCTAGAAGCATAATGGTTGCAGTGGCAATGCCATCACCACCGCCATTCCAGCACTCCCCAACATTAGGGCACTGCGCTTCCTCGCAGACCGTGTGGAGATTCAACCTGGACAAGGAGTCCTTAACCTCATCGTACTTCCTCCCCTGAGGAGCTTTCTGCCTCAGCCACTCGGGCTTCTTCACATTCGGATCTCTCCCAGTGAATGGGCCCACCTTTGATGATGATGATGCTGTATTAGGGTGTTTTAGAGTGTGAGGAGTGGAACCATTTGAGGAGGCAACAATAATGTTGGGATTTTTATGATTGTGACAAGAGAAATGAGGAGAGTAGAAGGCAGGAGGAGATGGGGTGGGAGATTTTGATAGGTACTGTGGAATCATTTTGTTTGTTGTTCAACTAATTGTAGCAAAAGCAAAGAGAAAATGGTGAAGGGGGATCAAAGGCCAAAAGAAAGCAAGCTGGAGGTCGAAACACAAAGGTCCCAGAAAGATCTGTTTAGCAAAGCACATAAGGTTACATATTGGCATTGGTAAAAAAAAGGTTTAAGACCTGTATAAAAATTTAGATCCCAACATAATGCATAAGAACCATCTTTAAGGAAAACTACAAAAGCATCCAATCTCTATTATAAACTCATATTCATTGGCACATATAACAACACATTCAGAACAAGGAAAAGAAAACAATCAATTGTGTGAGTGCAAAAAACAAACTTGTTAGGATGAAGCATTTCTTTGGTTCCTCAGCGGTTGATAACTGTTGGATTCAAAATCAAATTGAACCCACAAAATACTAAGCTCTAAAATATGAGCCATAAGAAGTAAACTTTGAAAGCACAAGAAACACATACAAAACTCTCAAATTTAGTACGGAAGCCACAAAATTTGTGTAAATTGAACCCAAAAGGTTCCATAAATTACTCATTTTCATCCAAGATCCTTAAATACAATGTCATTCTACAGAACCTTCAGAACTATGCAGGCTAGAAGCTGCAAGAGAATTGAAAAAAGTTCCTCTAGTGAAAACAATTGAAAGAAGCTTACCTCATTCAATTGAGCTCTCACTAAAGCAGTGCGATTCCAACTAGACTGCCACGCCTATAGCAAAGAGTTTCAGACAACAGACAAAAATCAACATAACAGTTCTTCAAAAAGCAATTAAGGAAGAAGGGAAAAACTCATAAACACCTGTGACAAAGAACAGGAGTACTTTTTCACAAACTTTTTTCCTATTATATTTGTTTTAAACAAAGTTATACACCATTCCAAGGTGCAATCTCTAAACTTTAATTTTTTTCGTTAATAACAAAGAAATAAACAATATGATGATTTATAGGACAATATTGCTGTAACATTCAACAGGATAAAGATTTGGTAAGAATTACATCAATCTTACGTAGTTATCTATCAGCATTGCAATTGCACGCACCTGATATTTATAACATCTACACACTCATATTATGAGTTTTTTATTTTTCCAATTTCCCCAAAATAAGTTAACAAAGCATTCCAAATTCTAACATTTCAGTTCAAAATGCACAATTAAATTAGTTTTGCTACTGAAAAATTCGAACTTTACCGATATCACAATATGGGCCTATCAAGCTCATCCATTTACATGAATATTACCATGAGATCCAAAAACCAAGAATCCCACCTTGGGCGGAGGATTTAGGGGGCATTGCTAGCCGCCACGGACGACGTAGCTGAAGCTGTGGCAGCCGTACCACACACCGTCACCATTATTCTTCAAGAACCCACAAAATCCAACCCAAACTTACAAAAAAAAAAAAAAAATTTACTTCCACCCCTCCAAGAATACAACAGATTGGCGCCCTTTTGTTCCAATTTGAAAGCAAGGGATTGAGTGTGTGAGTGCGTGCTTTATAGAGAGAGAGAGAGAGAGAGAGAGAGAAGGGGAAGATGGGTGTTGGGGTATCCGCCAGACCAACGACACTGTCGATGAATCCTATGAGAGCTGACTAAAAAGTTCAGGAAAGTTAAAGACACCTACGTGTGACTGGGTAGTAGACGACGCCGTTTCGGGGGTGGGAATTGAATGTTATGCGATCCCAGTGATGGAGGAAGTGGGAGTTAGGGGCCGGTGATCTACTAATCTCATCTGGACAAGTAATCCAATGGTGGGCCCCTCTCGGAAGGTACAGGACACCACTCCCTGGGGAATTTCTCCCCAGGCGACTGCTGCCTGGGGTGTTTCAGCCGTGGGGGAGAAATATGGAGGGGATCTTTTTGTTAATCTTTGACCGAACTCTATTTTGACCATTTTATAGGAACTTTTGATCTGTAAAACTTATTATTATCACTATAATTTACTTTATTTCTTAAAATAAAATTTAAAAATGGAAAGAATCTTTCGTATCAATGTGTCAATTCTTTTCTCTAATGACTAATCCACATCCTCATCGTTTTTGTCTTCATTTTCACCTCTATGCCACACAAAAATCCAACGTTTCATTTTTTTTATTCTTTTCCCATTTTTTTCATTTTGAGTTTTATTTATTTTATTTCAATCTTTGGGTCAAAAGGAAGAAAATATGTGAACCTATGCTCTCTTAAAATCTTTTCATGGCTGAGGACCTTCCAATCATATGATACAAATTCTTACCAAAAGCATGGCTGTCCACAAATATTCACCTCAAATTACCAAAACCCCCTAGAATATTCTTTGGATAAGTTAAATATCTGAAGAACGATCTTGTCATTTCACAAACCAAATTAAATGATCCACATTTCTCCGCCCACTCCCCACGCCTCCTTTATATAACCAACTGCCTCCGCCACCTCCAAGCTTCTCCCACCACCACTCCTCCGCCACCGGCCTCAGCCACCACAACCCCAATTTCCGAACGTATACTTTCAAATATCCGCACCAAGCTATGGCTTTGCAAGTTCAAGCTCACAGGGTAGCTCCAATGGCGCCGCCGCCGCACTCCGGTAGTAATTCACTGTTGTGGTCTACCAAGCAGTCCGTGGTCTGCGTCGCCGGCGATCGGGCCTCCTTGGTTAGCGGAAGCTCCAGGAGGCTGTCCATGTCCTTGAAGGTGAAGGCTGGCTTGGATGCTGCGACGGATGCTTCCGCGGTTGCGGCGGCGGTGGGCCAGGTGACCGAAGTTTGTAAGGATACCTTTTGGCCAATTGTCACAGCTGCTGGGGATAAGACTGTCGTCCTCGATATGTACACCCAATGGTAACTCTATCAATTCTCTCGTAATTGACACTATTTGGGGAAGAACACGAATCCTTTGTCTACAGTTTTTTGATGATTTTGAGGCGTTCGAGTTCTCGTTTTACTAAATTAGGAAAGGTATTTAGGAGTTGTTCCAATTACATGCCCTGAAATCAAATAGTACTTCTGTTTTGCATTCAGAAATGGATTTCAATATTGAGTGAGACAACGAGTTGGAGAGTGAAATTGTCAAGGGAATGATGCCAAAAGCAATTTCTAGTCCATAGCCTTAACATTATTGGGTATATTTAGGATTTCGCCAGACGATGTTAATGCTAGAACAATAATTTACTAGTTCGAACAAACGTCTATATAAAGGCACGCAAATTCGTTATGACTAGTGAATTATTGCTATGATAATAACGCTAACCTTCAATTAAACTTTTGATTTGCCTTGTCATGAAGGCAAACTATGGAGATTTGTGACCTATTTTTCAGTGTTCTTTTACTGTTTTTCTTGTGTTCTGCTTCTGATAGATTGATAATCAATTGAAGAATGGCCAAGATTTCAATTGTTGACATATCAATTCATGAATGATGTTGGTTACAAACAAAGGGATTTGCAAAACAAACTGATAATTTCTACGCACATTGTCCGGCCGCCAGGTGTGGTCCTTGCAAGATCATCGCTCCCAAGTACCTGGAATTGTCTAAAAAGTATGAGGATGTTGTCTTTCTCAAGCTAGACTGCAACCAAGATAACAAGGTAGTATTCGTTTCGGTTTCATTGTTGTGAAAATTCTTGATGGTGGATGACTTATAGAAATTTGATGATTGTGGCAGCCGCTGGCGAAAGAGCTTGGAATAAAAGTGGTTCCTACCTTCAAGATTCTCAAGGCTAACAAGGTTGTGAAAGAAGTTACAGGGGCCAAATTTGACGATTTAGTGGCCGCCATTGAAACTGTGAGGAGCAGCAGTTAATTATTACTAATGTATAGCATTTCTAGTTTCTACTCTAATTCTCCCGAATGTAGTCGAAGAATGAGAGAGATCCTATTAACACTTCTGTACTGCCTTTGTCTTCGTATAATCCAACTTAGCATTACAATTTAAATCTTGTTAGACCGTGTAATAATAGTGTTCTTCTCTTCCGTCTCACTGAAAGAATCGTGTTTCGCTCTTTCTTTTGATTTGACGGGGTGGTGACAATTATTACTGGTCTGGCCAAAGCATTCCCTCAAAGAAGATTCTATAAGGCCAGCCGAAGTGATAGAAAGCAAATAAGGTTTCAATTTGTCTGAAAAATGAATAGGTGAAATCCCTCATAATTATCGAATTTACCTAATATGTTATCTGTTTTTAATTTACTAAGATATTGGTTGTTAGGTTGATATACATGAGGAAATGTCATAAGTTTGATATTAGGTCCTTTTATATTGAATGAAATGACCTTGTTCACCTAAAATTACGTTGTTCCACCAGTATGTATGGACAAAATATTTTGGATAGGTGATCTTCTCTCGTGTTGATGTTGAGTCTGTGAGAAAAGATATGCAGCAACAATATGGTGTGAGAAGATTTATTGAGCATTAATAGGTTACAAATCGCTAGATTTGAATTTGAATTCATAACCTCAATATTACTAAACACTCCCGATACCCAAACCACCCGAGCTTTTAATAAACTATATTTATAATTGTATATAACAAGATGTACATGGTCGCAGGCTCTTTCCAATCCAAAAGCGTGATGCTGCAAATCAAAAACAAAAACTAGTAAATATTTCCAACTCTTTCTGCCTTTACAAACAAATATGCTAGCAGATTTAATTAGCGTACATAAATCATGCAAGTCACTTTACTTTGGAATAGGAATGTATCATTCACGCAAAAACTTAATATTTCTATTTTGTGACACTTTTATTATTAAAATCGCTTGTTATTTATTTTAAGTGGTCAAACTAGTATGCAGTTGCAGAACTTTACTTTATATTCCTATTTTGTGACACTTTTAATTCTAAAACCAGTTGTTACTTATTTTAAATGGTTAAACCGGTAATCAATGGTATTTTGAGTCTTTTGCAAATTTCACATCTTTGTGCGGCCTTATCTTTATTTTCTAATGTTCTGCCCAACAAAAAAGACAATTTGAAGTTTTTAATCCCTAAAAAATTGAACATCTTTGGATCGTGCAAATAAAATAAAAATAAAAGCACATTTATCCTGCATGACGAACTAAAAACAACAATTAATTTCAATAAAAAAATTTATTTCAAACTTTTTTTTTTTTTTTTTTTTTACTCTTGCATCCCCAAGAGGTTTGAACCTATAACCTCAAGGTTACAAGACTCTCACATTACCAATACCATAACCTTGCCCCCAAATTATTTCAACCTATCAGTCAGACAAGCTTATCATTTCAATCATTCGTTGTATACTTAACGGCCATTTTAGGCATTCCTGAGTTGGAATTCGTCCAACAAGTGGTTAGTTTCGCTTCACTACCACATTCACGCATCCTCTTATCATTCACTGCAATTTGGGAGGCTGAATTATTGCTAGGTGATGAAAATAAAGTACCTCGTCGCATTTTTGCTTAAAACTTTAGGGATTAGCAAGCTTCACCTTTTTCATGGGCAGAACATTATAAAATAATTTTGAGGGCACACAAAAATATGAAGTTTGCAAAAACAAAAAAAAACTCCCAAAATATAGTTGACTACTTGTTTGACCACTTAAAACGGGTAACAGTTGGTATCAAGACTAAAAGTGTCATAAATTAGAAATATAAATCAAAGTTTTGCAAGTGAACAAATATTTGATACCAAAAGTGTAAAGATGCCGAACTTTTCGTACCAAAAATATAATCTTTCCTTTTAAAAAAAAAATTACTCATCATATCCCATTAAAAAGTCCAGTTTAAAAAAATATTAAACTTATTATGGGTGTTGAGATCAATAATTAAAATAAGTAATTTGATATCATATATATTTTTTTTTATATCTTTAGTTTTTATACAATAGTTAATTGTGAATAATATATTATTATATTAGTAAGCATATACAAGGAAGAAAAAAAAAACTGAACTATTATATTGGATTTTTTTTCTTTTTTTTAACTGGACTCTTTAAAAAGTAAGAAATACAGTAATGATTTTCTATTTGGATAAGAAAATATTTAAAAACGCTGTCTTATATATGGAGATGAAATGAATATTATGATTTGTTGCGCTATCTTTATAAATAAATACAATTGATGGATATAATAATTTTTCGAATCATAAATTTTTGTCATAAAATATTTGTCCTGCTACAATTGAAACTCTTGTCAGACTCCACACGAGTCTACAAGTTAATAAGCCCAAAACAGAACTATCCGGGCCCAAGACCATGTTTTAAATTGTTCGCAACTACAACTTCTGCGCCAAAAAAAAGAAACGGCATTGCCTTGTTCCTTCCGTTCCACTAAACGAGTCTACTTTTACACATCTATAATTTTTATAAATATCAAATTACAACATCTAAAATAGTTAATCTGACATTATTTGTTCTATTTATATATTTACTTTTAAGTGTAAGTTAATTGTGGACTATACATAATTATATTAATAAATGTATGAAAAGTAAAAATATTTAAACATAAATTCTTTTATTGGAACAAAAAATATCTTAAAAATAAATTATTTAATAAAATGGAGAGAATAATATATATCTATGATAACATCTCAAACATATACATATATATTATGGCTGGTGTTTTCCAGAGCAATCTTTTACATTTTTTCCTAAAATACCCTTTATTATTTCAATTAATTATCTTCTTATTTCTAACTCTGTTAACAATTTTACTTCTACAGAAATTCTTCTATGACGTCTCCCTCTCTTCACCTTCATTTCCTCTCACTCTTTCCTTCTGCCCGCGGCTTCTCCTCTTTTTCTTTTTTATGGCTGCCGTGATTGCACCTATCCTTCATTGCTGTCGGCTTCAGTCATCTCTATCGCCATTGCAACTTTGGGAATACAGAATTGCAAGTCTAAGAGTCTTTGTTTTCTGAAAAATTTGTGGAAGATGCTCAATTTTTGTTGCCCTTACAGGTAATCGTTCTATCAATTTATTCCCTCTTGAGAGAAAACGTCTACTTTAACTATCAGGATCAACACTGTCTAAATAGCCCAAGGTGCTCTATTTTGTTCTTTGATTTTATTTTTATTTTTGGGTATGCGAATGTTGCATCTTTAGAAAAAAATTGTAAAGATTATACTGGACTGGACTACAAGCCTGGGGAAGCCATTATTGTGTATTTTTCTTTCCATCTGCATCACATGCCTATAGTTATATGCTGTGTAGATTACCGTGAACATCGCAGTGTACCGATGGGGGTTGTAGAAAGTTTTTCATCGTACCTATGTAGATTACAAGTGATTGGTGATTCTCTGACTGGCTTGGCGAATTTGATGTCCCATAAGTGATCTTCACAATTGTTCTGCAAAATGGAGTGTTTGGAAGTTTTCTAGAAGAGGCTGACGGTGAATCATGTCGATTGAGATCAAACTTTCCGACCAAATGAACCGTTGGAATGAAAAATCATAGCGAAGCTTTCATCTTCAATCTCTCACCAAGGAATCAGACTCAATGACAATGGCTCAGTCAACTTGTAGGTTCATAGAGGATCAGCTAGAGTGGTAAAATCATTTTATGGTGTTGTTAATCCTATTCCGATTGTCAATAAGACTGTTACTGTTCAACCCTCTAGAAAAATTGAGTCTGGTATAACAGAGATGCCATTTTCGGTGATAATGTTTTGCTAGGAAAAAGAAAGTGTGCTCAATTGCAAAGCTTTATTGGAATAGATTGATATGAATTATTGATTCTCATATGGATGGGACATCTGGATGGGAATAGATAGCATGTTTGGAAAGAAATCTGCGATGAAGAGAACAAACAACAAAATTTAGAGTAGAAAAACTGAAGTGGAAAATGAGAAGATAATTAATTGAAATAATAAAGGGTATTTTAGAAAAAAATTGTAAAAGATTGCTTTGATTATTATTTTTTGCTTTGATAATAAAACAGCCATATATTATATGCATTACATAGAGAGAGAAAATTGAAATTTGACAAAATTAGTTGATTTTTATCATTCAAGTGACGCTTCCTATTAGCTCACGAGCCTCCGGACAAATGCACTAGAAATAGTATGCAGTTCTATTACTTCTCTATACATTAATGCTCTTTATCCCACTACTACTACGTAGGGTGGGGTCGGTCTAAGTGGCGTCAATCAACTATCTTTTCCTGCTGTTGATATTCAACCTGGAGAGAAGCAGCAACACATCATGCTGTTTGAGTGTACGATTTGTTGAACAGAATTAGAATTAAATTGTAATTGAAAGTATATAAAATTGAAATGTAGAATTAGAATTACAAATTCACTTGAATTTTATTATTTCGTAAAAGAATAGAATTATGTAGAAATAGAATTGTAATTCTAATTCTTTTGTTTGAATATATAAAATTTTATATAGAAATAAAATTCTTTTGTACTTGTAAAATAGTCATATTTAACCTTTTTTTTGTGTGCGTTATTAATTATAGCAATGTTCAAATTGACCGATCGAACCCGATTCGACTGAACCGAACAGTTCGGATCAAATTCTGTGTTCGCCCCGAAATGGCGTTTCGGTTCGGTTGAATTTAAAATGTCTTATAATAACAAAAATAAAATACTTCAGTCTACCCCCAACGAAAAAAAAGAAAAAATAAAATAAAATTCTGGGAATGTACCAAAATAAAATTAAATAGGGGCATGATATTTGCAGTAACATTTTTTTGTGAAAAATTCAAAATACTCCTGAGGCTAAAAAAATAAATAAATAAATAAAAGTGTCACATGTGAAATAATGCAGCCCATTCCTCTATATATGTAAGGACTTAGGATTTACTTCAGAATGCAGAAGATATTTGTTATTAATTTCATCAGTGACGTTTCTTCAAATATGACCGATATACTTGAACTCGATCCATATTACACTGTAAGTAACAATGTTTATATATTTTTTTAGTTGAATTAACTTAGACGAAAATACATTTCTTTATATCCGTTCATTTGCCGGGAAAGAAACCCATTTTGGGGGGATTTTTTTCCCGGATCTGCGATTATTCGGCAATTTTTTGCCGTATCTGTCACATTTCAGCCGGGGGGAGTTTCTCCCCGGCAGGAATTTTGCGGAAATAACGTCGGTCGCCGGCGGTATTTCCCGGTAAAAAAACCGCCTGCGACCGGCGGAATTCCCCCCCCCCCCCCCCCCCACTTTGATATTTACAGTAACCACCAGGCGGATTTTCGCCAATCCGGTAAAAAATTTCACAATTTCGACAAAACTACTAACAAATCCGGACATAATACAACTAAAATAATACCGCAAAACATTTTAACTTTAGCCACTAACTTTTTTCCGATCCGAATCGTCTCGATTTTTATCTGATTTTGTGTTTCCACCCAGCTCTGCTTTGCAGGAATTTACGATTGCAGCCCGTGAGGTTTGCGCATACTGAATTTGCTTTGCTTGCAAATTTATATCTACAAAAAACCACTCACGGGTCTTATTCTTTATTTTTCAATTTTTTTTTCAGCAGCCCTCACGGGCTGCACAGTAACTGTTCATATTTTATTTTATTTTATTTTTTGCCCAGGGGCATTTTTGTCTTTTCACAGGGGAATGTTACTGCAAATATCGAAACGGTTACTGCGAATATCAATTCCGAATTAAGAAACTCTCAGCCCCAAAACAAAAAATCCCGCCGCCGCCCCGGGGTTATCCCACTCCCACCACCAAGAAACCAAAAAAAGGAGTGCCCAACACCCCCCCCCCCCCCCCCCTTCCCCCTTCCCCCTGCTCCCAAGCCCACCCATCCCACACAAAAAAAATATTTCCCAGCCCCATTTTTATTTTATTTTAATATTCTACTTTTAAAAAGTATAGATTAAATAGTTTTAATTATTTTATTTAAGAAAATATAAAATGTCATTACATTTTGTATATAAAAATATAATTTAAGATAATTACATGCATTATAAAAAGAGTGAACTTTCTGAAATGTACATTTACTTTCCTACCACGTCCGATTTAGTAACTACACTTTTTTATTTTTCAAAAATATCACCATACTTATTTAAATGTGCCAAAAATGTCATATCTGGTGTTTTTTCGGTCAACTTTAACGGAATGGCCAATATGTGTCATATTTTAAGGGGCATTTCTGTACATTCATTATTAAAATATTTTTTAAGCATTGTTTTCTCTCATTCTCTCCTTTCCCTTTCAACGCCCCTCCTACCTCCTCCTCCTCTTCAGCCTCCCGTTTGTTGTCGGTGCAGGAAATTAGAATATTATTCGGTAAATTATCTGAGACTGCTTTAGCTGCTTATCTCTTTCAATTTTCCTTCGTTTGTTGCCGGACCGAGGAGCTCTTTGGGGAATCTATTCTAAAATCAAATAATCTTTCAATGGAGGTACACAAATTCATGTTTTTTTCCCATTCTAACCATTTCTTGCCATAATAAATAAATAAATAAAATAAATTAAAATTAACTAACCTATTTTTCCCCTTCTCACTTACTCGTATAGTGTTGATGGCTGCGATAGAGGAGAAGGAGGAGGAGGAGGAGGAGGAGGAGGAGGAGGAGGAGGAGGAAGAAGAAGAGGAGAAGAAGAAGGAGGAGAAGGAGGAGGATGAGGCAGATTGATGGCTGCGGAGGAGGGAGAATGAAGGTGGAGGAGTGTTGAAAGGGAAGGGTGAAGGAGTGAATGGGATAAAATAATGCTTAAAAAAATACTCCCTCCGTCTCACTCAAAGAGTCCACTTTCAAAAAAAAAAAATCTTATCTCATTTAAAGAGTTTACTTTGAATTTATTTACATTACGCCCGTAATAATATAACAGTGTGTGGTTCCTAATTAACTCTTACTTCTAAAGTAAGGATATAAATAAAAAATATGGTGGTAAATTACTTATTTTAGGTTTTGTACCTCACAACCTATAATAAGTTGTACACATTTCAAAGTGGACTCTTTGAGTGGGACGGAGTGAGTGTTTTAATAATGAATGTACAAAAATGCCCCTTAAAATTTGACACATATTGGCCATTCCGTTAAAGTTAACGGAGAAAATACCAAATATGACATTTTTGGCACATTTAAATAAATATGGTGACATTTCCGGAAAATTTAAAAGTTTAGTTACCAAACCGGACATGGTAGGAAAGTTCACTCTTATAAAAAAATAAAAATTACTTTTATGAGATGCTAGTCAAAATAAGTTTTAAACCTTTTTTTTTTTTAAATACTTGCCCAAACGCAAGGATAAAAAAAAATGACAAACATATACATGTTTGGGCTGAAAAAAATTAAAATAAAAGGAAAACATTAATTAAAAAAACTGGAAAAAAAAACTAAGCACAGACCCCACACACACACAAATTGGAGGTATTGAATTTCAATTCTTAAAATTATTTTACAAACAAACAATGGAATTGGAATTAGAGCCCCAATTCCAATTCCATGGGAAACAAACAAAGCCTGAGTGAAAGTAATGCTGATGTATAAATTAGTACTTAGGGCCTGTTCTTTTCATTAGTTTCAAACTTAGTTTGAAAAAAAAGTTTGAAACTTTTTTGGTTTTAAACCTTTTTCAAGAAACATGAGTTTGAAAATGATTTTTAAAAAAAAAGTTTTGGGAAAAAAAATTTTTTGGGAAATTTTTTTTTTTGTTTGGGCAAAATCCTTCCCCCCTTTCAATTTCTCCACGCACCACTTCCAATCCATCACTTCCGGCGCGGAGAAGAAGAGGAGAAGAAGAAGAGGGAGAGGGAAGAAGAAGAAGAAGAAGAAGAAGAGAAGAAGAAGGAAGGGGAAAAAGAAAAGAAGGAAGAAGATGAGACATGGGTTTGAAGATGAAGAAGAGAAAGGAGGAGGAGAAGAAGTAAGGAGAAGAAGGAAGAGGAAGAAGAAGAAGGAAGAAGAAGATGAGTCGTTAGCGACGGCGGCGGTGGGTGGCGGTGGGCGGCGGCGGTGGGTGGCGGTGGGAGAGAAGAAGAAGGAGAAGAGGAGAGATGAAGAAGAAAAGGAAGAAGGAAGAACAACAAGGAGAAGAAGAAGGAGAAGAAGATGGAAGAAGATGAGAGTGATGAAGATGAAGAAGAAGAAGGAGGAGGAGAAGAAGGAGTAGAAGAAGGAAGGAGAAGAAGAAGGAGAAGAATGAAGAGGAAGAAGAAGAAGGAAGAAGAAGAAGATGAGAGTTTGTTGGTGGCGGCGGCGGTGGGCGGCGGTGGGTGAGAAGAAGAAGGAGAGGAAGGAAGGAGAAGAAGAAAAAGAAAAAGGAAGGAGAAAGAAAAAAAAAGTTAGAAACTTGTTTTAAAATGTATGTAAAAGAACACACGTTTTACAAGTTTTGTTGGTTTAAAATTAAATTTGGGCAAAACTTGGTTTCAAACTAATGAAAAGAACATGCCCTTATTCCGTCTCATTCAAAAAATTTATTTTATATTATTATTCATAAGTGAATTCAATTATACAACTATTGTACTTTATTGACTTTAAAATTTTCAAAATGAGCGATGAAACATGATGAAGTATGCTCTGATTGGAACGAGTTTTGGTCTTCGGTTACGGTTGGATACTTTGCTTAAAGATTTAGTACCTGTAATTACGGGGAAGCGTCCCCAATCATATCTCAAAACTTGATTTAGTAAAGTTTTGATTAATTTAAGAAGAATTTTTTGTATAATGAATAAATAAGGGTGTACCTTTCAAATTGGATTAGATTCTTGTATTTGTAGAGAGAGAATGGTGGATTTTTACTCATTGGCCGGCACCGAAAGTATTGGAACTACCTTCGGGTATTTCAGGCACTAATCCATGATCATGTAACCGCCGCCGATCATGGACAAATACATAGTTGGAGCTGATTCAAGATTTCTCGGGACCCTTAACCGTTCTCGTGTCAGAACATGGGCGACGTGGCCCTTATTTCTCGACCCTGGCTGGCCATTGCTGGCCTTTGTTGCTCGAACTCAGCAAAAAGCTTCCCTTGCGAGCTTCTTAGGCCTTCAGTATATAATTTGAGTTTGGCACCAATCTGGGCACTCCAATACACATAGTAAAAATTTATTGTGAATTTTCAGAGTGATTGGTGTGTCAACTGTCAACCACATTGCAAGAAAATGTTGGATAGTAAAAATTAAAACAATTAAGTAGTTATTGCTATGTAAACTACATCAATTACTAAATTTTTTATTCACGAAATCTTGTTACTTTTCCAATTATTTCAATTTTAAAATATGGAGTGTGCATGTTCTTTACAACAATAAAATCCTAATCGTGTTTGTTCAAACATGACGATCCTAATTTTGTTTGAGCAAATTTAGGCCAGTACGTTTATTTTTTTATTCTATTTTAATTTGTTTTTATCTTATATACCGTATATCTTATAGCTGCTGTTATTGTCAGAGCAATAGCAGCCACAGCACTATTTTACCAATTTTCCTAAACTACCCTTTATGAATCATGCTGCTTATCTTCCTCTTTCTCCTCCTTCTCTGCGCCTCTTCTTCTTTGGCTCTTCCCACCACCGCCGCCCACTCCTTATTCATTTGAGTAATCCTTTCGCTACAAAATTTACGAAATCATCAGCTAACTAATTCGCATAACTCAATGTGATTTTTAATATTCATCATCCACAAACACCGATTGTAATTCTTCTTTTTTTTTTTTTTTATACAAAAATACTACTTTTACCATGGACATAGTAGGTCTTCGTAGCCAGCAGTAACTAGCTTACGATTTTATGCATTACTACAATAGCAATGCACTCTTGCCGTTAAAGGAGATTAACTTCCCTTCATTTCTTGTTCATATATTTTGGAAGATACCAGAAAAATATATAATCAAGGAAGGCGCCTCTTCTTGGGGCCTGTAGTAATTTGTTCCTTCATGTTTGTTGTCCAGCTAGCACTATGAAGGAAAATTTGACAATTGCAAATTTGCAACCAAATCTCTAAAAGTAGTTTCAACAATTCTATCAAAATACCACTGATCCCCAAACATTGATCAGGGTTGGATTCCACCAGGTTAAAATTTAGAAAATAAAAAATCCTACCATTGCAGAGACATTCAAAACATGTGAAATGTGATTCCATTAATAACCAGAAGAATTGCGCGGGTCACTTTTCTGCATTCATTGAGTTATGCGAATCAGTTGGATAATGATGATTTCATGGCCACAAAGGAAATCTTGTAGCGGCATGATTATCTCCACTGAATTTGCTATTTCATAATCCCAAAATTGCTGCCACCGAGACGGCAATGGGGAAAGCCTAGAGAAGAAGAGGCACAGAGGAAAACAGATGGGGGGCAGCAGGAGGGATGAGAAAGAAAAGTAAGCCATATGAATACTAAAAGGGTATTTTAGGAAGAGCAGTAAAATATTGCTCTGTATGCTATTTTTAGCTCTGACAATAACAACAGCCATATCTTATATTTCATAATAAATTATCATAATTTTTAATTAGGACACATATTTCAATATTCAATTATACTATTTTCTATATTTTATTTTTTTTCACTTGCATCCTCAATAATCGAACCGTGATCTCGGGGTTACAAGGCTCCCCATCATCACCACCCTAGCCCTCCCACTAACACATGCAATAGGCTTTATATCAAGGGGTCCTTATTGGCTGATTTTGAGACAAAGGAATGAGATTGGAATGAAAAAAATGTGTTTGGTTGAAAGTGAGAAATACTTTCATTTCCAACTTTTGGGAAATCCTCCAACCTCCCAATCAAACCCAAATTACTCCATAATAATGCTAAATATTATTATAATATATAGTTAAACAAATATACACATTAATAATATAATAATTATAATATATTTAAATACAATTAATTTAAAATATATGCAAAATTTAATAAAAATAAAATGTCATATAATTTATATTGTTAAAAAATTTCTATCAATTAATTAACATTTATGATAATGATATTCATTTACCTCTATTAACCAAATAATACTATTATAATTATTCTCCCTGTTAATTAAGCGCACCCCTACATTTGGTCATACAAGACTACACATAATTATTTTGGATAATATAAGAAACGTTACGACATCTACAGCTACATCTGGTCGATTGAGTTCTTATAATGGATGAGTTGTGGTTCAGACAATAACAAAAGAATTTCTTGATTACTTATAATTCTAGATAAGTGAAATTAATCCTCATCCCTACAAAGTGAAAAAGCTGTGTAAAACGTCAAAAAAAAAAAAAAAAGGATCAGTCACTTTATTTACTTGAAATTTGTTTAAAGTACCAAATAAACTATGTAATTTGGTGACGTAATTAAAGTAACCACTAACGGAATGGATACTCATCATTTCGTTGGACAAAAACATGAAATGACTAGAAATTTGTCATACGTCTGATCAATGATTTATTTGGTAATTTCGAAAAAAATTATATAAAATCATGTTGCCTTTTTCGTGCACTATTTAAAAGGTTAAGTGATACAATTGTTTCTGACTTATAAAGCATAACATAATTTGAGACCAAACATACTATGAAAGGAATAATAATTTCAGACAAATTTCAAGATAAAGAAATATACATAGTATCAACATTAGAAGGAGCATAGTCAAAAAGTCCAATTTATGAAAATAATGCCAAGTGAAATGCAATCAGATATACTCTCTCTGTTATATTCTATTAGAAGAGTCTACTTTGTAATACAGAAGAGAGTAACTAACACACCTTCAGCCTATGTAATAATTTACTAGTAATGTCTCAAAGAAAATTTTAATCAAACGAAATGAAGAAATTATACTATGTATTCACAGGATAAAGTTAAACTATGCTGCCTGTATTATTTATTGATAAAAGTGTAAATTTATTGTCAAAGTGAGAAAAAAAAAAGAAAAACAAAAGGCCATATTTACTTATTTTTATTCTGATTAGTTTGTTGCATTACAATTAGAAGCGCAACATAAATATAAAATAATTTTTTGGCAAAAATAACTACATAGCATTGGATGGTGATTGGGTCTCTCAAACTAAGAATATAGATAGTTTCAATGAATGTACATAGTGAAATAAATAATTTTTTGGCAAACTACATAGCATTGGATGGTGATTGGATCTCTCAAACTAAGAATATAGATAGTTTCAATGAATTTACATAGTGAAATAATCCAATAAATAGAAACAATAGGATTAAATATACTTCTGTCTACCTATATTATAATATGATTTGTAACTTATCCATATATATATATATATATATATATATAACATTTTAGTTACCTCCATGAATTGAAACCTTTCTTTTTTTTACCCCTTAACCCCCATAGATTGAAATTCCTATATCTGTAAAGTCAAGATAAGAATGACCAGTTCGTCGTGTTTGTATTTGCTTACATTGTATATTATATTAAAATAATAATATGTGGTTGTCAATTAATCAATACCTGAAAATAAAGATAGAAGTGAAAAAAATAATATCAAATTACTCATTAATGATATTTACACTTTATAAAAAGAATTATATAATTTAAAAACACGATTTTTATATGGGACGAAAAGTAGTACAATTTTGCAAGATAAATTTAGGCCATGGTTTTAAAAACGAGTAAAAGGGAATCGAAATTTACTGCTAAATGGGTCAATTAAAAGTCATTGCCTTTTAATAAGTGAAGTTGCAGGATTTACACTTTATTTGCTCCTTTTGATAGTGCCATACAGAGAATGTGTCATTCGCACACCAAAACACCCGTGCATTCCCCTTTAATAGAAACAAACCTCACACGATCCAATTCCTTCAGGTTCACTGAGAATTGCATTTATTTTTCTTTCCTAAGAGAAAATATCCAAAAAAACAGAAAAAAGGTAAATTATCAAAATTTTCTTGATTTTGGCGTTAGTTTTGATAAGTTCTTAAAATTACAAAATTTATTCAATACCAATATAGACAAAGTTTAGATAGGCTGTGTAATGTCACTGTGCATGGATTGGTCACGCTCTTTTGTTGCTCGGGTTCAATATCGATAGGTCCCACCAAACTTTATCTCTTTTTTCTATTGGACGGTTTTCAAAATCAAAAAATAATTTGATATTTATAGACAAAACAAAAGCTTACAAAAGACTTTGGTAATTTAGCCAAAGAAAAACATTACTTCGCGTGTTGGACGTCTTGGGAAGTCCTTGGCAACATCGCTATAGATATTCTGTAAAATTGAAACACAAGAAGTCCTTGGCAACATCGCTATAGATATTCTGTAAAATTGAAACACAACAAATTTATTAATTAATTGCTTAGGACCTGTTATTTTGGTTTTGGTTTTGAAAATAATTTTGGTTTTAACGGTAAATTTAATATATTTTAATTATTTTTTATTATTTTTAATACAATTTTTTACTATTCAACATCTATTTTTTATATTTTTAATACACTTTTTACATTATAAAATTTCAAAACATGTTTTTAAAATTATTTTCAAACCAATCAAAAAGAATATGCCCTTAGTTGGCAAACAAAGAGATTTTGGTATAAACTAAAGAAAGGGGAAAAAACGTTACGTGTTGGACAACCGCGGAAGGCCGGCCTTGGCGACGCCGCTATCTCTTCTTTGTTAAATTTTTAAAGAAAACAAACAGAAACGCGCAAACCCAACAATTAAAATTGCGAACTGTAATAAAACGAACAAAGTGCGTTTCTTAGCCGTTGAATTCTCTGTTTTTCAAGTGTTTTTTTCATTTCAAGATTTTCAACGCCCCCTCCTCTTTGGTCCCATTCGGACATTGTCGAGGTGGTAAGACTTCTAACCGACCCTTTCTGACCTTCCTCAATTGCCAATTCATCCCAGAAATTTATCCCAGTTCTTTTTTCATCTTCCTTTTCTTGTAAAAATCCTGTCTTGGCCCTTTTCATCCCGTTAAAAATTGATTCTTGAGGCTGTCTTTTTGCATTCCTGCTTAGTTGTGCATGTCCCTTTTTCGTTTTGTTGGGTTTTGTGATTGGTAATTGGTGAATTCCTGGGCGTTTCTTTTTTAACTTATCATGGTTGCGGATCTAAGGAGGAAAGGGTCGGTGGTTGGTTTTGCCTTCTTGGTGTTGTTGGTGGTTAATGTGGGTGGTGTTGTTGTGAACGGAGATGAAAAGGTTGTTTTCGAGGTGCAACACAAGTTCAAAGGAAGAGGGGGTGGCCATGGAGGAGGTGGAGGGTCTTTGTTGACTTCACTTAAGGCTCATGATAGCTATCGCCATGGAAGGATGCTTGCAGCTCTTGATTTGCCTTTGGGCGGCAATGGCTCTCCTACGGATGCAGCGTTAGTTCTTTTTATCTTGCTAATGCTCAAATGCATTCCTGTTATTGGTCCATTATGTTTGACTTTGATATGCTTGTTTGCTGCTTTCTCTTTGGGAGATTTATATGTATTTGTATGTTTGACTTGGTTGTCCAGATCCAAACTGATAGAGTAATTGTCTGCAGTTTTCTGTTATCATTGCTTGCTGTTAAATTTGCCTGTCTATGATGAATGTGGTTGGTAGTTGTATTTCTGCCCCCTACTATTTGGGCTTTTTGCAGGGGTGTAATTTAATGGAAAGTGAGAATTGAAATTTTGGTCTGTTGATTCCACTACTTTTTGATTAGGATGGGAGCTAAAGTTTTTTCACTATATTGCAGGATCATTGCATTATTATTATTTATGTGTTCTTAGGCATGTTTGTGTTTCTTCCATGGAATTCCTACTTTCTTTTTTGCTTCTGAGATTTGGATATCAACATCACTGATCTTAGTCTTTCTTAGCCACCGAAGGTTTATGTTTGTTTTGTTTCTACAAGAAAATTAGTTTGGTATAATCTTACCCCCACATTAGTTGACTATTGAACTCATTGATATCTAGTTACTTCAATGTTAAAGTAAGTTTTATGCTATCTAGGTTTGTATGTACATGTGAAAACCAACTATTCAGATGAGGTAATTGGTTTAGAATATAGCTAATTAGGGTGTGGCCTCTATTACACAGAGCAGAACATTGGAAGTTGCATTCGTTTAATTTTTTTATCTGTTGGTACAGGCTTTATTTTACTAAGCTTTCGATCGGGACTCCTCCTAAGGATTATTACGTACAGGTGGATACAGGAAGTGATATTCTTTGGGTTAATTGTGTTGGCTGTGACAAGTGTCCCAAGAAAAGCAATCTTGGAGTAAGTTGTTCTTGTTCTAACCATTTATTGGACCAAAGATCTCACAATTTTATATCGTATTTATGCCAACTTTATTCTATTGTCTCTATTTTGATTGGGTATTTGGTGCTCTTATTATTGTGGCAGATTGACTTGACACTGTATGACATGAAGGCCTCTAGCACTGCGAAACCGGTCACATGTGATCAAGATTTCTGCCTGTCTGCATTCAATGGCCAATCCTCCGATTGTAAGGTTGGTAACCCCTGTGAATATGCTGTCACCTATGGAGATGGGAGTACAACTGGTGGATATTTTGTCAGAGATTATGCTAATTTTAATCAAGTGTCAGGAAATATTCAAACATCTTCCACGAATGGAACTATAGTGTTTGGGTAAGTGTGATTTTCTTTTATCAGTAAAGATGTGTAACAATGTGCTTAGATAATCCAGTATGTTAGCCTGTGAATGGACAAATAGTTGCTTTTCTACCTGTTTTGATGGACAAGTTTTGCGTGCTTAAGCAAATAAAGGGACTGCTGCAAGCACAGTCAAAATAGTAGTGTAATCCAACTAATTTACAGTTAAGACACGAATATAGACAGCAAAATTTACACGTAGAAACATGGAAGTTATGAAAGTTATTTAAAATGTTTGCCTAACTCACATAAAAATTTGTAATATCGGCTTCCTTTCTGCAGAGCTTTGGTTTTTACCAATTTTGTTGTTTTGGTTGGTGCAATTTGAATGTCTCAAGGCCTTCTCTTTTTTTTTTTTTTTGTCATGCACAAAGCTTTCAACAATACCTAAATGGTGGATTTTTTTTTCTTATTTTTCTAGGGATTTTATTTATTATATATTGTAGCAATGGTGGAGGGTTTCTGGAAAAATTAGATATTTTTGGATAATATATACTTTCCTTTTTTTCCCTGGATATGATGTGACTTTTTCATTTTGATTCTGTGTTCTTATTTGGTTCTTAATGAACCCTGCATGTGTGTTTTACTTACTGCCTCTGGAGCTTATATTCTTGTGATCTAAGATAGGTGCTCATCTCAGCAATCTGGAGAGCTGGGCTCTTCTACCGAGGCAGTCGATGGGATAGTTGGTTTTGGACAAGCAAATTCATCCATTATTTCCCAGCTTGCTTCATCTGGAAAGGTTAAAAAAGTATTCTCACATTGCTTGGACGGTATCAAAGGAGGTGGCATTTTTGCTATTGGACAATTAGTGCAGCCAAAACTAAATACAACACCATTGGTCCCAAATGAGTATGCTTTAAGTGCAATTTTTTGTATATATATATTTTTTCTACAATCATGTTTCATGTAGAACTCATGAATAGTCAAGTTAATTGGATTTTGTGAACAATTTTGACATTGTCATGATTTCTTGGATTCAGCAAACTGGTGTTATACTCTTTGGCATCCAACTAGAATGCTCAGCCAATTTTCATTTCAAAAAAGAAATGCAAAGAATGGGGACATTTGGTTTTAGTTTTGAAGTTGATTTGATAAGCTTAAGTGAAATTTTGCCATAATGTAGAAGAGAGGGCCATTTAAATGTGGTATAAAAGCTTGCTTATGTTCTTCTTTACTTGTAATCCCCAGTCTAAAATATATTTCCTTTTCTGTTAACAATCAAGATGAAACTGAGGTCCATCAGGTTCCACCTTCCTCAGCACCATCAATTGCATATGCATTGTAACATCTGATTACTTCGGTGCTATTAATTTGTTATGGTCTTCCTTGAAAGGTTTTTCCCACTTAAGTCACACATAATAGTTACTCATATTGTATATTAGTTTTCTGTAGAAAGAAAAGAACTATTCTTACATCTGAACACTAGTAGTCATCAATATGTAATGGTCTGTAATAAGGGATCCTTTGCTTGAAGAAGCAAACTGAATCAGGTATAGGATTCTGATTATGTGAAGAGTTTTGTAATTGTGGAATCGTTGCTTGGCTTGATTAAAGTAAATATTTATTTATATATTTTGCTGTTGTCAGTTTTGTAACACAGAGCCGAAAAAAGCTTCTGAATGTTGCTATACAGAAAACTATATGCATCAAGAACTGATTCTTGAAGTTGCTTAATGTACAATGACATCAGCCTTGTTTAGTAGTTTCTCTCAGACAAAGATGAAATATATGGGCTATAAGTTAAAATATAGTGGAGACTACCTACAAAGGAAAAGACCAGGACAATGCCTTATTCCTTAATTTTGGCTTGTATGTATGAATATACAGTGGGGACTACCTACAATGGACAGAACAGGCCAAATATTTTATTACTTAATTTTGGTCTGAATGGATGAATATATATGCTAAGGGTTTACATGTAGTGCCATGGAAGAACATAAACAAGCTGAACACTGTAGTACAGAAGCTTAGCTTGATAGTATTCGTGAGCTTAAGATTGTGTATGAGTTTGGCTTTATTATTATTCTAACTAGCTTTTATCAAGCAGAGAATCTCGTTTGATATTGGTTATTTGGTTTCATAAAGTATTTAGCTTAAGAAACAAAAATTGAAAGCTCTTGTATACCCAAGCTCGAGATAAATATCAAGTTGCTTTCTTTGTTTTAGTTTACATTACTGTCAAGATAGCTGGTGAAGTTCTGATTCTTTGTGCAGAGCTATATAGGATTGTCATTACTTGCTTTCTAGGTATATGCCTTGATTAGTTTAATTAACTATTACATTAGTTGATTATAGTTCTACTATCACAGGCAGCATTATAATGTGATTATGAAGGCAATAGAGGTTGGTGGTGAAATCCTAGACCTTCCCGCTGATTTTCCTGGAGAAGGATCTGGAAGTGGCACAATTATTGACAGTGGTACAACCTTGGCATATCTTCCCGATGACGTTTATAATCCATTTATGAAAAAGGTATTTTAAACCTCTCTTGACATTCTATTCAGAAATTTGTGGGAGGATGGTTTTCATTTGCACAGTTATACTCACAACTTGGCATATCATTCATTCTTACCATATTATACTCTCTTTTCTGGCCTCCAGGTCATGGCATCCAAACCTGACTTGAAACTTCATACAGTTGAGGATCAGTTCAAGTGTTTTGTCTATACAGGAAAGTAAGTCTTCCTACTTGATTTATTTACTTGTTTACGCATGTCTACATTGTTATAAAGTAGGATGGACGGGATAGGCACTAGTGATATGTGAATATGGTCATCCCTTGCTTATTTCCCTTGAAGTAGGCTCTGGATTTCCTTTCGGTCACAATTGAGAAGACTTGTTGGAGAGGGGCCTGAAGCGTAAGTTTGGTGGCTGGATACTGGTACATCAAGTGGTGATATCTGGACCTTTCATGGAACAAAATATAATTTTCGGTGAAAGAATGTAGAATGTCATGAAAGCAGACCATTAAATCTTTTCTGTTTTATTCAGTTGGTGTTTAGCAAATATTTCTAATCTAATTCTTGGAAGTCATGCATCATTGATAAGTTTCCGCTACTGGCCAGTTATTGTTGTGTGCCACTGAGAGTTTTAAGTGTTAAGCAATTTTGCTTGTCATTATCTCGTAATTGACCTCTTTTCATAATTTTTGTGTTTATGCAGCATAGATGATGGATTTCCAGCTGTCACTTTTCACTTTGAGGATTCACTCTCATTGACAGTTTATCCCCATGATTATCTCTTTGATCTTAGTGTAAGTATTTGCAGCATTGATCAAGAATAAAACCATACTTCTCTATTTTATTATATTTACACATGTACTTTACATATTTTCATTCTTCAATCTGTTTCATAAATCCGGCTCAAATTTGTGTCATCATTAGAATTTGTGATATCGTCTATTTAAACTCATTTTCTGGTGAATCTCTTTGAGTTTCTCAAACTCATTTTCCATATGTTAAGTGATGAACCGATACAACAACAACAACAACTAAGTTTTTATTCCACTGTGTGGGTTGGATCTCACCATTGTGTTTGTTAGAGACACATGGTTGAGACTCAATACCGTACAGGGCCTAAATTTTGTGCAAATTATAGAGTACTACCAACACCAGAAAGTAAAAAGGTCAGCAGTTGGTATAACGTCTAAGCCTCTAAGGTACCCTTGCGTATATCGAGGGATTGAAGTGGATATCTTAAGTATTTCAGGCTGCTAATCTAGGATCAAACGTAGATTTGTTCTTCATCTGTTCAAGTTCACCTCATTTACAGTTTTTATATTACCGACCACTTTAGCTCATTTTTCTTTCTGTTTTGATGTTGTAGGATAATCAGTGGTGCATTGGTTGGCAGAATAAGGGTCTGCAGACAAGAGATGGAAGGGAAGTGACTCTTCTGGGAGGTAATATTGAAGTCACTTTTTCTTTTAATATGTAAGAGGAATAGCATCCTAGTCAACGAAATTTCAATAAAACTGTTTAGTTTCTGGTGAATCCAGTAACGTCATTTGTAAAGCTGCATCGAAAGATCATACATTTTACTCAAACCTAGGTTGCAATTAATTTTTATTTTCTTTTTATTTTTATCAAAGGTTGTGATTGATTTGCATAAATATATGGTTGATCTTTTCATCTCTTTCTCCCTATGCAGATCTTGTACTCTCTAACAAGCTTGTTATGTATGATCTTGAAAATCAAACTATTGGATGGGCTGAATATAACTGTGAGTGTACTTTCCCTTCTTTTTTTCTACAGTAGCTGGTAGCTTTGAGATTATTTGTTTGCTCTTCCAGAATCTCCATTTAGTCGGGAATCTTATCGGGAAAATGTGTGGAAAGAATACATATCAGTATCTTGTTATTATCCTAAGGCAAATCAGGCTAATTACAAAATCACTATAGTTCTAATTTATTAAGGAAAGTGCATCAAAAGGTTTCTAAACCATTTTAGTATAGAAAATTCATGTGTTTACTTTGCAAAACTTCACAGCAACCCCTTTTATAAGTACGATTGTGCATTTCAACTTTCATATCATGATTCATTTCGTTCCAATTTGTATTTGTTAAGCCTCCCATTTCAGGTTAGTTTCCTTCCGGTCCAACAACTTTCAGTGTTTAGATAAAGGTGTCTTTAGTTTGATGTATGCATCATGGCACGGATCATTTTGTGTATTTTTTTAATCTGTGCCTAACGGTGCGAATGCAGAAGCCAAACTTTGGGCTTTGTTCATTACCTGGAGATTGTTATATGGTGTATTTATGTGTGTAACATTTATTTGGAGTTCTTTGGATAATTTGTGAAATTGGTTCTGTTCTTTTCCACAGGCTCTTCAAGCATCAAAGTGAAAGATGAAAAGTCTGGAAATGCATATGACGTCGGTTCTCATGTCCTTAACTCATCCAGCAGTCTGAATATCGGAAAGCTCTTAAGATTCTTATTTTTAGCCGTTATCCTCCTATTCTTTCCGATGTGAGCAAGCGAAGAGAGGTAAATCGCACAATATACCATGGTACTTATTTATGAGAAGCATCTTGATGATTCTTTGGACCGAAGTCTCCGTTTCTGTG
The DNA here is from genome assembly GCA_016801395.1 of Leptodermis oblonga. Lineage (NCBI taxonomy): Eukaryota > Viridiplantae > Streptophyta > Magnoliopsida > Gentianales > Rubiaceae > Leptodermis > Leptodermis oblonga. Next base: position 4,957,825 of record CM028756.1, on the reverse strand, counting down.
TCATGAAGTGAAATACAATCAGTGTGGATCCATGCTAATGACTCCTTGACATCATGTTCTTCACTCACAAACCATGGCGATTCTTCCTTTTTTTTTTTTTTTTTTTCCTTTTCAAAAAAAATGAAAATAGGCCCTCCAAGAGGATTTGAGAGGTTGATTTTGAACATTACTTTTACTTAAGAGTTCTTTGATTCCATTGATTACTGAGGAAACCTACAGTGGGATAGTTAGGGAAAAGAAACATATATGATTTGATTCACATTTGTGGAACTTCCATTTGTGTACAGATTTTCACATTATATATACATGTGGTGTTCTCTTACTCTTTCACATTTGTGGAACTTCCCTTTGAATACAGAGTATAACAAATATTGCTAATGCCGGAAATAATCTTTGTACCCCTTTGTCCCATCTAAAGAGTCGTGTTTTGGAACAGCTGTACCATTGGACTCTTTTAAGGGGACGGGAGGAGGAGTAATAAACAGAGAAGCATATTACAAATGCAACTTGTACTGAAATTCAAGTGTACAATAGGTGGAGTTTGGACAGGATATCGGTTTGATGATTATAAGGTTGTCTTCAAGAACTGTACAACTAAATATATAACTGCAAGGAACAGAGCAACTTGATAGGCATCTCTTTGAAATCCATTGTCCCTTTGGAAGAACTGAATCATCAAGAAACATAGATATGCATGTCAACTACAAAATCAAGAAAAAATGGAAGAAAAAAACATTAATAACTGCTTATTCTACCTTTGTTGGATCACCAGAGGGATCTGGATACGTCTCCACGTTCTTGTTTTCTGTAGTGAAACGCCTGTTCAAGTCCTCGAGAGAATCTGCGACATCTTTTCCGGACTCTGACGCCGCGTAGAGCCGCCGTGAAGCCCAGAAGTATGCTTGGGCGAGAAAGGAAGATGACGATAAATCCCACAACTCTTCGTGCTCAATCACTTGGCCACTGATTTGGTTGAGAGTGAATTTGGAGTGAATCTTTACGACCAAGTCTCCTCCAATTAGAGATTTAGGCTTCCCTGTTAGCGTCCATTTAATGCTCAGCAAACTCGTTGACAACATCACCATTTCCTGCACACTCTGAACAAAGAAAATGCAAATACAGTTTACTATACTAATGGAAACAAAAATAGGATGTAAATACAGTTTAAAACTTTACCACTTTGGGATTGTCTAGAGCTTGAGTAGCCCATAATTGTCTCTTGTATTTGTCTCGACCGCTAAAACTTCGAACTGGGTCCTGCACTAATTCGATTCTTAGTCTCTTAGCAGATGCAAAGGTTGCAGCACTGAATTCATGAATAATTCTTAAAGAAAAACCTTGTATTTGACAGAAGTTGCGAAAGATCCGAGGGCGCGATTGCCTTGTCGCAGCTCGAGGATATCGCGGAGGAGTTGTCTAGCCGTGGCTTCCACTAAAGGGCTACTGATGCATTCAAATTCATTGCAAAGCTCGCCGAAATCCATGCCGTCCACAATTCTGTCCGCGACTTCATCAGCAGCAGCACTACTCGGCGACTCTGTTTGGTTCGAATCGTTGGCCACTGCACAAATTAAAATCTACTTTCACAAACGTGCTAACTATGGAAAATACTACGGTCCCTTCTACGGAAACATTCATTAACTGATAATGGCTTATGATGATGCGTTACTAATGCAATTACATGAACCGTTGTAAATGAATGGTTCGTGAAGGTACTGTAAACTAAAAAAAAAAAAGAAAAAATTACCCCGAGTGAGGAATTTCTTGCAGAGCCTGAGTTGGGGAGGCGAGGAGGGATTGGCGGCGGCGGAAAATGGGGTGTTGGAGCCATGAAAGATGAGAATTTTATGACAGCATTTGGTGGTGAAAGTGAAGGCAGGGGAAAGAGCAGAAGAATAAGAGGCAGAAGCGTTCATCTCTCCGATTTTCTCCCCATTCTGGTTAGCGTTGGGATTGGAATGGTCCCTCTTTCTTTTTTTTTTTTTTGCGATTGATCTTTCTCTCTTGCGTTGGATAAGGTGGGATTTGTTTTTGTGGTGCGCGCGCCATGTAGGACGTAGCATCATGCCATTCGTGCATTTCAATCTTTCATGCCTCACAAAATTAATCTTGGTTAAATTCATTCGGATGATCCTTTAACCTCTACAATTTGTAAGGGTGTTAATTCATGTCGTATTCGGGTTATTCGGTTCGGTTTAGCTAGTTTCGTGTCGACATTCCCTCAAGGCTTCTAACTGTTCGTGTTGATTAATTTAATCCCAACGAACATTTCGAGTTCGTGTTATGTTTTTGTGTTGTAGTATAAATTACTCTTGCCGGGTTTGGGTTAGCGGGTTCATGTGTCAGTAGCCATAACCTTACTCATTTAGTTATTTGGGTCGACCGCATAACCCATGAACCCGCCAAGACTTAACTTTAACTCGTTTATATCGTGTCAGGTTCGTGTCACATCAAAAATTGCCCGTCCTAAATATTTGTCACAATTTATGCGATATTTTCAAAATGAAAAAAGAAATAGTGCATTTTTTTTCGAAGTTGTTTTTATTTATTAACTTCATTCATTTCTAATTTAAATTTTCAAGGCACTTGAAATCATTAAAATTACAACTTATGTGAAAATTTGTGTAATATGTTAGTTTTATTATTAAATAAGGCTGCAAGGCTCCATGTTTAAGATAAAATAGGTTAGGTTTGTTATTCAATAATGACTAAATAATTACACAACTGATGATGTTTTAAAATAATCACATCAACTTAATAAGGTTACTAATGTAATTTCATTAGTTTGTTTTTCATATGTGTGAAACAAGTTAACATATCATATAATTTGGGACGGAGTAAGCAAAATCTTACATGGGGTTCTCTAAATTATTTGGCGGAATGTGAGGTTTTATAAATTACCAAATTTTTTTTTTGCATAGTCAAATTGACTGCAAATTTAGGTTCCGTTTGAATTTTATTACTTCCTTTGTTCCATTAAAAAATTTCACTTTGAAAAACACTTTTTTGTTCGAATAGAAGAGTTCATTTTAAAAATTTTTACTCTTCCTACCTTACTAATATATATAAGAGCGAACTAAAAAAAATATACTTATACTTTTCGATTGTGTCCGTTTCGGTACCTATGCTTTTTTTTTAGCCAAGAATGTACCTATACTAATTTAAACAGGCCAAAAATGTCATTTGCTTTTAACCCACAATTTGTTTTGATGGAAAGGCCTTCATGTGCTTCTCACGTGCATTTCTTGAGGGCCATTTTTCTCCATTTCTTCAGCGGCTTAGAGACTTTACAAATTTACAATCATACACCCATTTTGAAAAATTTTGGCAGTCCAAGTGGGGCAAAAGCGGGTGTTTCAGCAGGTATTCTAGGACTATATTGGGGGTATATTGAGTTTTTCATCTGGGACCTAAAATGTCGGCTGTAATTTTGAAAGATGTTGGGGGTGAGGTATATTCGGTTTTTCATCGATCTACTTTATTTCATCGTTGTTTGGCCTGGACCGGATCGGACCGCAACACAGCAGTTTCACAGGGCTAATAATTATTAAAATCCAAAGGTGGGTTTAATCGGTCAAGACCCGGGGCAGACCGGGAAGCATGACCCGGTTTTTTTTTTCTTTATTTTTAATTAAGGAACTTTTTAAAAATTTTGGTTTTAGTGGAGTATGAACCTTGGTCTCTCATATAAACAACAAGAGTATTTACCACTAAACCACAATAACTTGTTTGATTGTTTTGTGAAACATAGTATTTTAACTCATTTTAAATATGAATCATGGGCTTTCTAATAATATATTAATTGGACCATCTAAACTAATGTTAATCTCTTGTAATTCCTTACTAATTATAATTTTAAGACTTTATAATTTTTTATTAGTTGTTTTTCTTTTCATTTAAAGTTTGTTTAACTTTTTCATGTATTAATCTAAAATACGTTTCATTTCTTTTACCTCAAATTTTATCTTTTTTTCCTAAGAAAATGTAGTAATATAATTTTATATGTTTTTCAGAAAATAACTAATATTTTATATTTTATAATTTATTTACTTATTGAGTTTTATAGTAATAAATTTTAATGTGTAAGATAGTTGTAAAATTCAAAAAATATATATAATTGTTGTGAAAAAAATATTTTAACTAATATTATTTATATTATATATATTTAGGGTTGAGAACAAACACGAACGTTCACTAACAAGCTCGGGATCGACTCGTTAAAAGCTCGGTTCGAGATCATTTATTTATTAATAAACGAACATGAACAAAATTTTAGACTCGATTAATAAACGAACAATAAATGAACAAAAGTGAGCTCGGCTCGATTACGTTCGTGAACAGCTCGATAAGAAAAAAACAATTTTTAAGAAGGATAAAATACATATATAATTTATCATTCATACATATAACATGAAAATAAATTTGGTGCAGTGGTAAGACATCAAAAGAAGAAACAAGGGAACTAGGGTTCGAATCTTCACAAGGCCAAATTTATTTTATTTCACAATTTTGAGGTGAATTTCACCCAATCTCACATCGGAAATGAGAGAAGATTTGGGAGGAAAATTCCTTATAAATAGATGAGCATGACACTTATGGCTGAGAACGAACATGAACAAGCTCGGTTCGGCTCGATTAATAAATAAACGAACACGAACACGTCAAAGCTCGGCTTAGCTTGGCTCGATTAATAAATAAACAAATATGAACAAAATTTTAAGCTCGATAAATAAATGAACAATAAATGAACACGTCAAAACTCGGCTCGTTATCACCCCTATATATATTTATTTATTATGACATCATCCGGGTTTACCCTGGGTTGTGTGACCCCTTAGCTCGCCAGGTCAGTGTTTGGTCCGGGCCAAACAACATTGTTTTATTTGACGTGAGAGGTTGGCTGTAATTTTAAAGGATGTGGGGGGTATATTAGATTTTTCGTCGATCTACTTTATTGGGACCTGAGAGATAGGCTATAATTTCGAAGGATGTGGGGTTATATTATGGGTATAAATTTTAGGTGGGATAGCAGTTGGAGAGGAAAACGACGTCGTATATCCTAATTTATTCATTCTTTGCATGAATGTCCATTTTCATAATGACGATGATACAGCTGTATCATTCTCATCCTTCTCAAAATCCTTCGGTCGTTTCCTACTCCTTGCGGATCGTTCCTCCAAAGCTTCAATGGTAAAGCTATATTATTCTCAGAGTTCACCGGTTACTTTCTCTAACCTGTGGATCGTTCTTCCATCTCCGACACTATTTGACTTTTACAGCTGTATCATTCTCATAACCCACAGTTATTTTCTCTTTCCGATGGATTATTCCTACATCTCCCTCGAAAGCTTCAACGGTACATCATGATACAGCTAGAATAGTAGATGATCAAAGTCCATATAAATATTTTTCTCTCAAACCCCTCCGTTTTCTTCCGTTTCTTTTCATCGTTTTGTGGGTGGGGTGGCTTCTCTTCTAGGTATGTTTATCATTGATTTGGTTTTCTTCTTTTTAGTATACAGATTTTCGCCTGAAGGTGTCAAGTTTTGCTATTCATCTCATATTCTTTCACCATTCAAGAAAAGAAAAAAAAAAAGTGTAATCTTCAATTTTAAATTTCTTTGTTTTGTTTGTTGTTGGGTTATCCATAGGTTTAATTTTTCTTTCGATGATTGATTTTTTGTTTTTGTTTTTGTTTTCAGATATAATGAGTTTCCATTTTGGGCATTTTTTCGCATGTATTTTTCTCCCTTTTAACTTATTCCATCACCATCTCTGCCTTCTCGATGGGTTTTCACTGTGTTGCTTCATTCCAGTTTGTTTTTTCCTTTTTTTTTTTCCCCTTGTTTTTGGTTTCTACTATCAAGTGTTTTGGATGCTGTTTCAGAAATCGAATGCTCTCCACATAGGATTAAATGTGTACTAATCATCCTTGATTATTTGGTATGATTTCCATTTCCTTTTGTTGAAAACTTCAGGTCTATTTAGATTGCAAACCCACTATTTCGTGATGGATCATTTAAAACTGTATGAACTAACATAAACATTAGCAATTTTACTGTGTTTTTTTGAAGTTTGTCTACTTTACATTTCGTGCTTTTAGAATAATGTTGGTAAAAAAGTAGCCGAGAAAGGTTCAACAAAATTGGAGTATCTTGCAGAATAATCTTCCTAGTTTGGTTGAATCTCTTTGAAATATTGTTACATAGTTTGAATTTCATATTAGCTAGGGGATATATTTCAAACAGATTTTGTTGATACCTTCAAAAAATATTGTAGATAGAATGTGGGCGATAAATGGGTCGAGTTGAGCTCGAGTTGGGGTGTAATCAAGTTGGGCATGATAAAGAATAGTCAGACTCAAGTTCGAGCTCGAACTAGAGCAAAAGTGAAAATTCAAATCTTGTTTTCAAAAGAAAAGAATACATATTTACCAATTTTTTTAGATCGGTTCGTTGAAGGGGCTTAATTCATGAAAATAAATCAATAGGGAAAGAAAGACATGATTGGGGAGTTTCTTTGATCCGAGTATATTCAACTTACTTTTCTCTAATTCTGTTGGTTAGATCTGTTCAGTTAATCTTTTTCCCTTTCCGTTAGATTTTCTGAGGGTAGTTTGTAGGTCGCTTGAGGGAATACGTCTTAACATTTCACTGATAGCAACTTACCTCTGAAAATTTAATTTTTGCAACTAACCCCCTAAAGTATAAAATTTCACAACTAACCCCCAGAGTTTTAATTTTTCCAATTAACCCCTGAAATTTTAATTTGTTGTAATGTGTGTTTTAAAAAATCTTAGTAAAAAGACAAGAAAATCCAATTAAATTTTAATCCTTGACTAATACTGAAGATCTCTCTCGCAACCTCACGAATGCCATCAATGTTATTGCACGCGAAATCATAATCATCCCTCAGTTTCATTACATCCCTTTCGACATCGACTACGATATGTCGTCAACGCAAAGATGAAGGGTGGCCGATCTGTTCGTGACGCCTGTACTTGTTCTCCATGCAATATCGAGGCTGACAATAGTATTTGACTTCCGAACAAGCAAGTAGTATATTTCTTGAACCCAGTTCAAAGCAGATTTCGATTTGTTTGTGACTGTTGTTTGGATTATGTTACCATCAAAGGTCATTGATTGTTGGTGTGTAATGCTTGCTATTGCGGCGTTGTTGTTTCTTTGTGGATAAGTGTTTATGTTTTACTAGAGTTATATTTAAACTTTAGGGGTTAATATAAACTTCAGGGGTTAATTGCAAAGATTAAAATTTCAGGAGAGTAATTACGAAAGTTGTAAATTTCAAGGGGTCAATTGCGAAAATTAAAACTTTAGAGGGTAACCATGTAAAGTTTAGAGAGTTAGTTACAATTGACTCATTTTTTTTTTTTTTTATAAACATGGGATGGTACCATAGAGAAGTAAAATATATAGGGAAAATTCATCTTAGGGTATTGTAAGATTCAAAATTCTTTAAAAGGGTGTAAAGTTTTTATAGTTCCTAATAAGGGCGTGAAATTATATTTAATGTTTTAATTATTTTATGAATGGCTTTTTTTAACCTCATTAAATATTTATCAACTAAATTAGTTATAATTAATAATTATCTAATCATTCTAGAAAGGATAAAGATCACTCCAATCAATTTCCCACATTTACGTATCTCCCAAATCCAATTCCATAACAATAGCAGGAATCGATTCATTATGCAGATTAAGGCATCTTTTCTTACTTTTGCAAGTTCTTGCTATTGGGCTCCCAATTTCACATTTTAGGAGTTTCCCTCGACGATTGATTTAGATTTTTTTGCATGTTTTCGAGATATTCAGAGTTGTGTTCTTAGCGCATATTTTGTGAAGTTTTTTTTTTTTTTCCTTCTGAAATCTGTTGGTTGTTGATGTTCCGCCTCTCCAACCATTCTCACATCTTGAGCTCTAATTGATAACCTATAGAGTAGAGCCACTTTCCATTGACTTATGCTGCACTATAAATTTGTTTATTCTTTGACATAATAAATTAATTATTTGATATGGAGATAGACGATGTTGTTTATCCGGGATGGGGTTGATGTTTCCAGTTTCCAATCGGCGGGAGGAAGGGCGATTATAACTTAAATCTTTATTGCGGGAGAACAGTATAGGTGGGGATTATTAGCCAAGCATCGTGGTTGGTGAAACATTGGAAGAAATTGAAGGAATTTTCCGAACTGGTGGGGGACCTAAATTGAAGAATTTGATTCTAGATTGGGAAGTATTGCCAATTTAGAAACCGAAGAAATCTCGAAAAATTGAAAATTGGAACGAATTAGTCATCCTCGGCAACGTTGATCTGCGAATTCTTTATGATCATCCGCATATATGGGAACGATTCAGTTGTTAAATAAAAGAATAAAAGGGTAGGTTGAAAAAATAAAAATTATAATTAATTTTATAAATAAAAATTTAATAAGGTTAAAAAAGTCATTCACAAAATAATTAAAACATTAAATATAATTTCACGCCCTTAGTAGGAATTATAAAAACTTTACGCCCTTTTAAAGAATTTTGAATCCTATAATGCCCTTAAGAAAGGAATCTTAGATTGCTTTTAGAGGATATAATAGTTCAAATTATTAGATTCCCGTACATACCAAACATAGGAATTTTAATACTAGGAATCAGATGCCGATTCCTCCCATTCCCATTCTCATTTCCTCGTGCCAAACACACCCTATGAGGAATTTTCCCAAATATATAAATGATTGATTTTCGGTGAATGTTATGTACAGTACATACACATTGTACAGGGTGGAAAAAGTGCAGGCCTAAGACTCCGTGGATTTCGATGATCCTTGCCTTCTTCCGCTTAGACAAGATATCGATCCCAACCAATTAATTTCTTTACATATTTCATGATGAAAACATCCAATGATTCCTTCTCCTTTACGTATTTTCTGATCTAATTTGCACCATATATATGAAATTGATATTTCAATTAAGATGAATCAATTTCACTTATTATGATATACAATCAAATTAAAGTTGTATGTGACGCAACAAAGAAAAAAATATAGTATGAAGATGGCGGAGAATAAGATAACTCAATATTGTTGTATTGTTATGTAGAGTAAATTACTCAATTTGACATTTATAACTTCTATTGTCCCTAAAATTTGAAAATGATTTACAAGAATATATAATTTTAACTAATCTAGTCCATATCTCCCACAATATTGTTCATATCAAACTCACCATTTATATGTGAGCAACTCGCATTCGGATTTGATGTCGCGTGGGCACGCTGTACCTTCTCATACTTGAGTATATACGGCCCACTTGTGATTTTCGAATCGAGTGAATACAAAACTTAGTTAAAGTGATTTTCGAATTAATTGAGAACACAATGAAATTTTGGGTCCAAATTAAGGACCAATCAATGACACAATTTACTCTCTACTATTATTATATTAAATTAATGGTGTTGTCTTTGTGATCATCTAGTGATCAATTGTGGGTTTAATCTTTTGATTAGACTTATCGCCATTAACAAACTACTCATTCATATACAGCACAAAACGATAATGATAGACTTAATCTTAGCTACCTACCAAGAATATATATATATAATCAAGTCCCAATATTTCTCTATATATAACTACGACACCTAATTCCAAAGAGAATATCTCCACTCCATAATGGCCTTCTCTAAGAATTTGGTAAGCCTTGTTCTTCTTCTTCTTGTAATTGCTAGTAGCAGTTGGGTTGAAGCAGCTCCGGAAGCTTCGCTGGTGAAAAGCCTTCCCGGATTTAATGGCACTTTCCCTTCAAAACACTACTCCGGCTATGTGACATTGGACACGAAGCCTCAAAAGAACCTGTTTTACTACTTCGTGGTGTCGGAAAGAAATGCGTCGGAGGATCCGGTTGTGTTGTGGCTAAACGGCGGGCCGGGTTGCTCCAGTTTTGATGGATTTGTCTACGAACATGGTACGTTATTATTTCAGTGTTTTAAGTTGGTGGATCGCTAGTAGTGTGTCAAAGATAGCCACTCCTAATTAAATCTTAATATATAAACGAATAGTGAGTAAATTAATATTTGGTGGCATATATGCAGGACCCTTTAATTTTGAAAAGGGAAAGAAAAAAGGGGATCTACCAATCTTGCATCTCAACCCCTATAGCTGGTCAAAGGTGAATTAGTACATAGTTTACAGAAAATTCTTCTGTTAATTTTTTTTTTTCCTTCAATAAACGTTACTTTGTCACTTATTCATATTTGAACAAGTAATGTTCTATGAGTTGGAAAGTAATGTTACTTGGAAAAACAATAGATTGAGAATCCGGACTTATATAAGTATACCATAATTTTGGGTCATTTATGCATGCATGCAGGCGTCGAACATCATATATTTGGATTCGCCATCTGGGGTCGGCTTTTCATTTCCCAACCTTCCCACCGGCGATTTACAAACTGCTTCTGATTCTCACGCTTTTCTCCTCAAGGTATAATTATATATATATATACACATGAGATATTATACTAAATTTATGTTCTGCATTTTTATTTTTACTGCTTTACCATAGGTTAAATATGTAGTACTGTATCTCCATCAGATAGTTTTTACTGTTTTGTTTTGGAATGAAATGTATAAATTAAAAGTGGTTCGAGCTATATCCGGAGTTCCAAGGCAATCGATTTTATATTAGTGGGGAGTCTTATGCTGGAATTTACGTACCCACCCTTGCCGCTGCTGTGGACGAAGGTGTTAATTCCATCAAATTAGTATCTTCTAAAATTAATTTGTTGAGGGAAATTAATGTAAATAATTAATGATGATGATGATTAAGTGTGCCCATTTTAATTTGTTGCAGGAATAAGAAGTGGTGCTAAGCCTCAAATCAACTTTAAGGTAATAATCTAGCAGAAACTTAATTATGTATTGATATCATCAGGCAGCTTCTAACCCTATATATTTAGCCCGGCTTGTTTTCATTGTTTTTTCTTATTATTTATATTTTGGTTTTATTTTAGTTTCTATAACAAATTTAATATATTATGGTATTTTTAATATTCAATTACACATTTATACATTTTTAATATATTATTTAAAAAAAAAAAATCTTCTAAAAACATATTTTAAAAAATAACTCACCGAACAACATGATTTGACGGAAGGATATGGCAGGGTTATATGGTTGGCAATGGACTTTGCGACGAACACTATGACGGAGATTATGCCTTTCTATCCTTTGTACATGGGATGGGCCTCATTTCTGAGCCACTTTTCAGGGCAAGTATTACTATTTACGACAAATATCCCCATTTGAAACGTATATTTGTGATATATTAAATTTGCGTCGTTTTATCATTTTAATTGATTAAGCACTTGCATTTTTGTAGGAAGCTGAGATTCCTTGCAGAGACAACAGCACCAATCAGGAAAATGACCCTGAGAAATGCCAAGCGCTGCTGTTGAAAATTAGTGATGTCAGATTAATTAATTAATTCATATTATTTGAATAATTCATTAATTTATTTTGATTTAATTTAATTGATTTAGGTGTTGGGGGACCTGAATATTTATGACATACTAGAACCATGCTTCCATGGAGATAATGAGCAATCGAAACCAAAGAACCTCACAAGCTTACCACCCAGCTTTCAAGAGCTTGGAAAGACTGAAAGGCCTCTCCCGGTGAGAACCAGGATGTTCGGCCGGGCATGGCCGTACCGAGCTCCGGTCAAGGCCGGAAAAGTTTCCTCCTGGCCGCAGTTGACTCAGTCGCTCGTCCTCCATAATGCCAACGTCCCATGCACCGTAAGAACGATTGATTTTGAAAACATAAATCTTACACTGAAACAATCGGTGATAGAAATAAATATTGCAGGATGATGAGGTAGCGACAGCTTACCTGAACGAACCAAGCGTTAGGAAGGCCATTCATGTTAGTCCGGTACGTATTGTACAAGATTCATCAAAATTACATTATAGTATGATTCTGTTATTTAGTTATTGAATTTGGTCTATACGAGATTTAAGGTCAATTTTATGATTGAATTATTCGTTAACGACACTGAATGTCGATAGATGGTGTTTAAATTGTCAGGAAGTGAAAAGTTGGAGTTTGTGCGTTCATTTGGATTTTAGTAGACATGCAGGAAGTATGATCCCCTACCACAAAAACCTAACTTCCAAAGGATACCCTGCACTCATTTACAGGTGTGTATATTTTTTTATACATTTATTTATTTATATGAAGATTTTAATTATAGCCATGAATATGGAAGAGATGAGCTAGCTCTATAATTAATTTATTCATTATTAATATAGATAAAAATTTGATAAATTTGTAATTGCCCTTGTCCTATTAGATAGAATATATATACTCTCCTTTCATCTTATATGAAACGGATGAAATATAACTTTGATTTGTTTTGAATAGTGGGGATCATGATATGTGCGTCCCACACACCGGCACCGAAGCATGTACCGCTGCATTGGGTTACCCCATTGTGAAGGAATGGAGGTTTTGGCTTACTAATGACCAAGTTGCAGGGTACGTCCATTACATATATGCACAACTTAAGTAAAGAGTCACGAGTTATAAATACTTACATAAACTGACAATTAATTGCAGGTATTTACAAGAGTATGCTCATAATTTGACATTTCTCACCGTAAAGGTAGCTATATATGTGTGTGTAATTATTAATTTCCTTGTTCTTTCTTCTAAACCAATGCATAAAGCAATAAAATAAAAATTAATTTTGGACGAATATTAATTCAATGAATTATTTGTAGGGATCCGGTCACACTGTGCCAGAGTACAAGCCACAGGAGGCATTGCACTTCTTTGATAATTTTCTCCAGGGCAAGAGGATATGATGCAGAAATTATTAGCCTGCAGATAGGTTTTTTATTAAAATTTATATATATATATATATATATATATGTGTCAGTGCAGGAAATTTATTGGAGTGGAATTATGTTGATTGTATACTCATAAACTATGAGAGGAGTTAGAATTATATATCTAATATTTTCTATAGTTAATCCTGTTTAAATTAGTGAAACTGTCGTAATTTTGCTCTAAAACAATGTTGATTCACTTAAAAATATTAAACACACAAGAATTGGTGCAGTTTAATTTCTTGCTCGAGATGTTGTACATAATTGTACGTACTAAATACTCTCTCTCTCTTCCATTAGAAGAATCGAGTTTAAAAAATGTATAACTTTTTATGAATTGTAAGTTACATACAACATTAAAAATAAGTATTTTGACACTATTTGATCCACTGAGATCGACCATAAATCTAAAGTAATGATATGATAAGTAAATAAATCTAAACTTGTTTTCTGTATACACCGGCCACCAAAGAAGCAGCTTAGAGGGCGCAGCACATCTACCATATCATGTTTGATGTGATAATTATTAACTCACTCAAATTATCATTTCCACATCATGATTATTTAAAAAAAAAAAAAAAAAACACATTGTGATTATTAAGACAAATAACAACCTGACTCATACAAATAACCATCAAATAGTAAAATTTGAGTGAGCTAATTATCACCACCTCACACATGACATGATGGTTATTAAGTAGTACGGAACGGAAAAATTATTAATACCCGTGAGGATAGCTGCGTTCTTCACTCCCTCAGTCCGGCATCCTACGTTACGGCTCGAGTGATGCCTACGCCCATACATCAATTACACTAATATTTTTTTACACAATACATCAACAGTGATAAATAATATAAATTATAGTCTCTGTACTCGGCTAAATGTTTCTACCGCTTGAATTAGAAATGATTCACGACTTCTCTTAAAATATGAAAATATGAAGAGAGTATATAAAATGTACTGATAAATGATTGATTTTATTTGGGGTTTCGATGAATGTTAAGTACAGCGTGACCGTCATATACTGTGCCAAAATGCAACCCACAGACTCCGTGGACTTCAATGATCTTTGCCTTCGGCTTCAAAACCAGGAGAAATTATTGTATGAATGCGCAAAAATAGCAATTTTCTTAAATATATCTGGTTGCCCAATTCTACGTGATACAACAGATGCACTAAATAATCTCTTAAAGATCTCTTCAAAAGCAGAGAAGATATCAATCTAAGATTTTAATGGCATTGAAAATCGTTGAACAAATTACCTCTCCTATAGACGTATTTGCTGATCATGTGACATCTTAATTAATTTCCACAATATGTATATAATTGATAGACTCTAAAAGTTATTTGTAGTTATATTATCTCCATTGAATTTGATATTTTAAGAAAGGTAGCTTTTAGGCAATCGATGAAATCAATTTCAGATATTAGTATCATTTACCCTCAAATCAAATAATTTCACAAAATGGTGTTGTCTTTGTGATTATAATTTGAGGTTTAATTGATTAGAATTATCTTCATTAACAAACACAAAACGATAATATTAAACTTAGTATTAGCTACCGCAACCAACAGAGTCAATCAAATATCAGTACTATATATATATAGCTAAGTCTCAATAACACCAGAGAATATCGATTGAAATGGCCTTCTCTGACAATTTGTTATTCTGCGCTTTAGTAAGCCTTCTTCTTCTTATTCTTCTTCGCCAAGTTGAAGTTGAAGCAGCTCCGGAAGCTTCGCTTGTGAAAAGCCTTCCCAGATTTAATGGCACTTTTCCTTCAAAACATTACTCCGGTTATGTGACGTTGGACACGAACCCTCAAAAGAACCTGTTTTACTACTTCGTCGTGTCGGAAAAGAATCCGTCGGAGGATCCGGTTGTGTTGTGGTTAAACGGCGGCCCGGGTTGCTCTAGTTTTGATGGATTTGTCTACGAACATGGTACATACGTACAATTCATTTCTCGTTCATTATTTTTTTTTCTTTCAGGAATCATTCATACACTGATCAATAATCTATAAACTGCGTATACAATTACATTAGTAATGAATCATATATTATTATTAGTGAATAAATGGTTTTGTCCATGAAACAATAAGGTGATTATTATTATATATGAGAAATAATATATATATATATATATATAAACGATTAATTAATGAGTAAATATTTGGTGGGACCCTTTAATTTTGAAAAAGGAAAGAAGAAGGGGGATCTGCCAGTCTTGCATCTCAATCCATATAGCTGGTCTAAGGTGAATCAATTAATATTGCAGAAATTTCTTACTTTAATTTGTTTTTGGAAGGGGGATGGAATTCGTACCGTCACAATTCACATTTTGGGTCACCTATATACCTATATATATACTCTTATATCACTATTTGCGGACCACGTTAGGGATAACACTGGATTTGTTTGTAAATGAACGGAATTAACGCATGTATGCAGGCGTCGAACATCATATATTTGGATTCGCCATCTGGAGTCGGCTTTTCATTCCCAAACCTAGCTGACCACCGGCGATTTACAAACAGCTTCTGATTCGCACGCTTTTCTCCTCAAGGTAACTCGATCTATCCCTCCGTCTCACGTTAAATCTCATTAAAAGAGTTCGGTTTAAAAAATATATGGTAATGTTTTGTTTTTATGTATAAATAAAAAGTGGTTCGAGCTATATCCGGAGTTCCAAGGCAATCGATTTTATATTAGTGGAGAGTCTTATGCTGGAATTTACGTCCCCACTGTTGCAGCTGCTGTGGACGAGGGTATTATATTAATTCCATCAAATTAGTATCTTCTAAAATTAATTTGTTGAGGGAAATTAATATAAATAATTAATGATGATTATGATGAAGTGTGACCATTTTAATTTGTTGCAGGAATAAGAAGTGGTGCTAAGCAAATTAATATCTCCATTTTCTATATTGAACAAAAATCAGAGGGTTATAATTGTCAGAAAACATATATATACATAATATACTAAAATTAAGATCAGTTAACTAGACGTTAATTTGTTATTTTAATTAATTAAGCACTTGCATGCATGCAGGAAGCTGAGATTCCTTGCAGAGACGACAGCACCAACCAGGAAAATGACCCTGAGAAATGCCAAGAGTTGGTGTTCAAAATTGGAGACGTGAGATTAATTAATTAATTAATTAAATTCCTCTAATATTAATTCATATTTTATGAAAGAATTCATTAATTTTGGGTACTTTTTAATTTAATTTAATTGGTTAATTCAGGTTTTGGGAGACCTGAATATTTATGACATATTAGAACCATGCTTCCATGGTGATGATGATCAATCGAAACCAAAGAACCTCACAAGCTTAGAGGGTATTCCCGAAATGTGATGAAAATGAAAAAGGTGGTAAAAAATAGGATGTTTTTTGTTCTATGGAAAAAAGTAGGGTTATTGCATTTGCCGAATGCAACTTTTTAAATGAAATTGCATTTCTCAAATGCAATTTTATATTTTCACTTTTTAATTACTTATTTACTAGATATTGATTTAAAATACTGGAATTGCATTATGTAAATGCAACTTTAAAAAAAATAATAAAAAAAATTTAAATAATTGAGGGGTGCCGTCAAAATTGACGGAAGTTTACAGAATGTTAGATGCATTCTTAAGAGATGGGAGTTGCATTTGGCAAATGCAACTGTGGAAATTATCATAATTTAAATTAAAATTTTCCCTCAAAATTGAGGGGAGTTTACAGAAATGAAGGGGGGGTATTCTGTGGACGTGTGCTTGGATTTGTCAAATTAAAGTTTTATAGTTTATATTTTAACATTATTTTTAAAAATTGATTAAAATTTATACATATCTAATTTTATTATTATAAATATAAAATATTGTACTAAGAAATGAAAAAAGATGTATCTAAATTTTTTTTCCTTCTCATTTCTAATTTCTCAAATTAAAAATATTATTGTTGCATAAGAAATTCTTTATGTTAGTTTTTACCATCCAATTAAAGTATTAGATGGGTTTAGGATTTTTAAGTAGGGTCATATATATATATATATAAAAGCTCAATATATCCATTGCCCCCGATAAATTTTTTATACCTATCAATATAGACAGTTGGTGTAAAAAAAAAAAAAAAAGTTAATATTGAAGTCTCATGAAGTCATCGATTAAGCAATTTACTACTTCTATTACAATAGTTACTAGTTAATCTGGGTAGTACAACCTAGGGACCAAACCAATTTATTCAGTTTTGCATCTCTAAATTTCTTGGTCACATTACTCCTGACTTGTGTCAAGCAGAATCTTTGATATGCGAACGGTTCCTTCCACTCATCCATGCGTGTCATAACGTGTAATAATCCCTTATGTCAGAAAGAACACATAAATGATACCTTATGTCTGCGAGATAAATGTATGAAAGGGGATTAAGGAGAAGTTTAAATTTCTAATTTAATTGAACAAAACAATTCCTAGCATTTACATATAAGAGGACCAAAAATTACAAAACAGAAATGTAATTTACTCTATTTTAAAACTAAAGGAGCATTTGCTATGTACAGGAAAGTACAACCCATGAAGAGGAAACATGAATAGCCTTTGCAAATACACTAAAACAAATACTGAACTGAGATACTTCAGCACCTATAGAATCTTCAAGATTGTACCCGTTAGACGAATGTTAACCGACGACCAAAAGTCCCTCCCTAATTCACAATTCAGCAGTCCAGAGAAGCCCCAAAACGACCCAAATGCAGAATCATTTAATCCATTTCCAGAAAACAGAAAAGGTAGAAGATATTAACTCTCTTCACAGAACAGCTTCGAATTATCCCAAATTGCAGCACATATTCTGAAAATCGAGAAATCTACTCCCCCACAATTCAGCAGTAAATAGCACAAAAACAAATTGCAACATTCGAATTGCAGTCCAAACTCCCTCGCAGCAAACAATATGCAAAAATCAAGTGTCACAGATTTCCAGGGAAACCCAAACTGGTCCGAGCCAGCAATAATCAGCCCAAATTCCACAAGTTCAGCCTTCAAAACTGCAATCCAGCAGCCAGAATTCCAGAAATAATGAAAACGAATCACACAGTCCCGTTTCCAGTAAACATAGCAGCAACATCATGGCCTGGCTAACTAGCCTAGTTAACTATGTACAACAGGCTGCAAAACTAGCAAAACAAAGGCAAACATCATAAGAAATGTCAGAATGTTACTGAGGTCTGAGACATTTCCATCCTTGCAATACACAGATTATTGTCATCTACACAGAAATGTCACTACTCAAATAATATATTCTTACTTTTAGGCAATCAAACTCTGCATCACTCCATACAGAGAAAAAAAAAGCTCACTTTGTGATTAATTAATGGAGAATCAATGGTGGGTACAGAGGTAGAGGCCACCATAGTTTCAAGTTACAACGGCCCAGCACCATCCACCTAACACTTCCCCCATCAACTAAGGAATCCTGAAGTATTAGAATAGAAAACTAATCATAGAACTATGGAAAAGTTTAAACATTAACTGAAAGCTCAAAAAGAGAGAGTTAGGCTAACTAAGTAGGCAAGCTTTTTGAACAATTTTTACACAGAATATTCCACGTATTTTATTCATTTCCTATCACAACATTTAAATATTTGAAAAAGAAAAAAAGTTTTGTTATAAGTTCATGCCTACTAAAATTCAGATTTACTACCATGAGAAGAAACTTTCCACTGACACATTCCCCATGGTGCTTCAGTCTGAAGTCTGAACCATCGTCCAACATTATGCTCAGTGAATAATGAAATAGTTCATAGTAAGTGGAGGAAAGAAACCACTCACCAGTGGATTTCTGCAATTTACCAGCCTGCATTCCTGGAAAGTACCTTCAAATGTCCAACTCTCCCACACATCAAAGCTGTGACTGGCAAATAGGAATTCTGTTTTCCTATTTATCTGCAATTATAATACAAGAATAAGAAAATAATGAAACAGACATCACTATTTTTTATGCCTTCTCATATTTAACAAAATACATAATCATTTACGCTTGAGGTATATAATGAGAACAAATTGGAGAGAAGCCAAGCACAAAACCAATTATCATTCCACTAGTTTCCTTGCAATTCAAATACAGTAATACCTAGTGCCCACTAGATGCAAGCATATAAGCAAGTATAAATCATGCAGACTAAGAAACAGCAGTCGCGCAATTCAACCTATACTATCCATGATAAATAAAGAAAAAACAATCATGAGATTATACAGCACTTATGTTGCCACTCACAATCATACTTGAGCAGTAAAGCTACATGAGACAACACAAAAATTACTACTCAAAGGCAGTATGGGATTGTAAGTTCAAGGTTTGAAACTGTATATTTTGAAACTGTATAATCAAATTTGTATGCTCAACACCAAAATAATCAAAATCTATCAAAAGCTCATAAACCTTGTTGTCATGTTTCTTTTAGGCATAATATAATCTCATCAAACATCTGTATGCTGTTCACGTTGTAAGTTAAAGGTTCAGTAAGTTCAAAAAGAGAGAATAACCCCATCATTTTGTTTACTAATCCATGAACCAAAATGCTACTGCGAAGTTGTAAGCAAATCAATATCCAAAACTAAGTTATGCGAAAAGCTTCAACCTAAAGTTCGGGGAATTTTGAGGCAAAATTAAAGAAAGAAACGCAAGCAAATGAAAATCAGAATACATTACCTCAACAAAGTTGGTGAATTTCGGATCTCTGTTCACCACCAACCTATGAACCTATACTTCATAATTAGACAGAAAATCAACGAACAAATCTTGTTCCAAGAAAGCAAAAGTTGAAACTAAATCGTGAAATTTGAAAAATCACTCACATTGATACCTCGTATTCCACCTTGTGCTTCTCGGATTCCTCGACAGGGATGTAGTACTTGACCAGACGAGTTTTGCCTTGCCTGTTCTGAAGCAGAATGAATCGGATCTATCGTACAAAAAATTTCAAATTAGTGAGCATTTGAATATAGATACTTTGCTGCTCCAGACTATCAATTTCAGAAGCAATCACCGTGCTGACCAAAATATACATTGTTATACCTCAAGAAATAGATAAAGTTGAAATAGAAACAAATGCCGACGAAGAAAGAAGATCCAGATGGCAACGAAGCAGATCCGGTGTAGATCTGGTGACCAACAATTTGCGGAAGTAGATCCGGCGACCAAGGTTTTTGCCTCGAAGTAGCCGGCTTCTATGGTTGAATCGGGGAATTCGACGGAATTCGCTGGCCTTCTGTGGGAATCGGCGGACGACGAGATTGAAGAGTGAAAAGAAGTAGAATAAGAAGAAGATGAAGATGAAGATGAAGAAGAACGAGAAGAAGAAAATGGTTTTGAGTTTGATTTGGCGGTGGGCGGCGGCGCCGGCGAGTGAGGGGTTTTGGAGATTAAAAAAAAATCTTGAAATTGGGTTTGAAACAGGTCCCAAATCGCTTCGTCTGCTGTATGTTTTTTGAAAGAAGATGAGAAAAAAGAAAAACTCCGACGGTGCATTTGGAGAATGCAATTTTCACCTCACTTCCGTCAAGTGAAAATTTTCCGTCAGTTAAATTAAAAAACCAAAAAATTGATAATTGCATTTTCAGAATGCAAGCTTCCCATTTTAAAAATTTATCCAACAAATAAATAATTAAGAAGTAAAAATACAAAGTTGCATTTGAAGAATGCAACTTCATTTGTAAAGTTGCATTCTACAAATGCAATTACCCTATTTTTTTCCATGGCTTAAAAAGCATCCCATCTTTTTCCACCATTTTCATTTCCATCACAAATAGGGATTTTTCTCCACAAGCTTACCCCCGAGCTTTCAAGAGCTTGGAAAGACTGAAAGGCCTCTCCCGATGAGAACCAGGATGTTCGGCCGGGCGTGGCCGTACCGCGCTCCAGTCAGGGCCGGCCTGGCCGCAGTTGACTCAATCGCTCCTCCTCGATAAAGTCAACGTCCCATGCACCGTAAGAACAATCGATTTTGAAAACATAAATCTTCCATTGAAACTACCGGTTTTGATCGCCGTTGTAGGTTAGATTTGCACGCATGCATCTTAAATCTTAATTATAAATTGATCTGTGATGGAAATGAATATTGCAGGATGATGAAGTGGCGACGGCTTACCTGAACGACGAAAGCGTAAGGAAGGCCATTCATGTTAGTCCGGTACGTACCGTACGAGATTCGTCAAAATTAAATTATAGTATGATTTTAACGGTGAAACTATAGTACCGTCAAAAGAGATTGCTATGGATTGTGTTTAAATTGTCGGGAAGTGAAAAGATGGGATTTGTGCGTTCATTTAGATTTTAGTAGAGATGCAGGAAGTATGATCCCCTACCAGAAAAACCTAACTTCCAAAGGCTACCCTGCCCTCATTTACAGGTATATGTATATATTGATCCATATATGTATAATTATAATTGCTCTTAGTCCTATTGAAATATACTCTTTCTATCTTATATGAAACTACTGAAATACAACTTCGATTTGTTTTGAGCAGTGGTGATCATGATATGTGCGTCCCACACACCGACACCGAAGCATGCGTCGCCGCGCTGGGCTACCCTATTGTGGAGGAATGGAGGTTTTGGCTTACCAATGACCAAGTTGCAGGGTACGTACCCTACAAATATGTACTTCTTAATTAAAGAGTTACGAGTTATAAATGTTTACATATGGTATATATGGTGACAATTAATTACAGGTATTTACAAGAGTATGCCCATAATTTGACATTTCTCACCGTAAAGGTAACTAACTATATTTACATGTATATTTATTAATTTCCTTGTTTTTCTACCAAATTAACACGATTAAAACAATAAAATAAAACAATGAATTATTTGTAGGGATCCGGTCACACTGTGACAGAGTACAAACCACGAGAGGCATTGCACTTTTTTGATAATTTTCTCCAGGGCAAGAAGATATGATGATTGATTAATTATTTTCATGGATGGAAAATTAATATGGCAGAAGTCCAGGGGTGGATTCAGAAAATATTAGCCAAGATAGGGTTTTTTTTATGTATTTTATTTTTACAAGTCCTGAAAATTCATCATAGAGAAATATTAATGAAGTTGAATTTGCATTAATTAACTATAGCTAGCCACACTCATGATGAAAATTTTCAGTTCAGTAAAATTAATGGAGTGGAATTATGTTTATTGTAAACTCATAAATTATGAGAGTGAAAATTATAAGTTCAATATCTTCTATCTAATTCTGTTTAAATTAATGAAACTTTCCTAATTTCACTGAACAAGTATTTAGCATAGCACACAAGAAATTATATGCTTTCTTTTATAATTTGTCAACAAAACCATTGTCGTATGTGTTTTACATTTTATTTTAGGCTTAATCACTATTTAATCTCTGTGTTATTAGCTTTTGACTATTTGCCCCCCCCCCGTATTTTTTTAACTAGCTGTTTGCGCCTCTGCGTTTCTAAAACTAATTGTTTGGCTCCCTTCTTACTTGTCAAACTATAAAAAAAAAAATTTTGAACAGACAAAAATACCTCTCTAGAATATTGATATCACGTTCTCAAGTTTAAGTAAAAGATACCCCCAAGCACTCCAAAGGGGCATTTTTGTCTTTTCAAGAATCGTCTAAAATACCCCCCAGAATTGTCTAAATTTTTTACTTAAGAATGAGAGTCTGATGTCAGCATTCCAAATGGACATTTTTGTCTTTTTAGAAATTTTTAGGGTTTGACTGGTGAAAGAGAGGGCAAATAATTAGTTTTAAAAACACAGGAGACAAACAGTTAGTTTTAAAAATACGAGTGAAAAATATTCAAAAACCAATAATTCATGGGATAAATATATAGTGATCAAGCCTTTATTTTTTTTAAATTTTTTTATAGTGTTTTACAATATTTTACTATTATTGATAGCCTCATATTTCGCGTGTAATATATATATATATATATATATATATTAGACAAGGGAAATTATGCTTTAGCCGTTGCATAAATCAACGGTGTACAGCCGTTGATTACTCTTATGAAAGAATAATCCAGTCTTAAGCAGTAACCACTTAATACTTTGTTTCTAGAATGAGGTGGGTGGACAAAAGTATGCCTTTTGCTTTCCATCACTATACATAATATTATGTATAGTGATTGATAATATAATACCTCAACAGTCATCACTCCACTCAAATAGTCAATTACCTAGTCAACATGAACTCTCTAAAATGGTTTGAACAGAAAAACACGTTTTCCGTTATGTCACTACTTTTATACTAATTGATAATACTTTTACACGGTTCCTTCCGCCACTTTGAAAAATACTTTTTGTGTCGAAAGTTTACTTTCAAGATTTTTTACTTTTTCTACCCTTACTATATAATCATGTGTGGTTCATAACTAACGCATACGTAATAAGTAATGATATATATAGAATAAAGGGTGTGAAATTAGTTATTTTTTGTGTTGTATCTTGACATTTATAATAAGTTATACATTGGTCAAAGTGAACTATTTTAATAGAAAGATAGAATACATTACACTCAAATTACAGTCAAATAGTCAACAGGACAGTCACCTCCACATTTTAATGCTAATAGAAACATTGCATACATGTATATATTTTGAAATTTGATTTTCCGTTACCCGTATAATAAACAGGAAAATATATATTACGAATAGCCTCTAATGTATCACATATTAATTTTAAGAGAGTATAAAAGTAGTGTATGTTAAAAAAAAATTGACTCATGTATAAATAATAATGTGAACAATTTTAAGATAGAAGTTAAGGCATGAAAAATATAAAGTTATTGTCTATTTCTAAAAACAAAAACCAAAAGAAGAAGAAGAGAAAAAGTAAATGATGTGCACGAGTGGTACGTGTTATATAATCTATACATCCGTTTGACAGGAAATCTTTGACCATTTTCTTAATACTAGTAGGCATTACTGATACCAGATTTTCCTACCTCAAATCATTCCTATTATAAATAACCCTTTTGCTCATCTCAACTCTCTCTGTATCCAACCATGGCCTTCTCTCAAAATATCTTATTCATGAATATTAGCTTTCTGCTTCTATCTGCTATTATTCTTCTTCAAACGGCATCAGCAGCTCCTGATGCTTCTCTTGTCAAAACCCTTCCTAGATTTAATGGCATTTTCCCTTCTAAACATTACTCTGGGTATTTATTATTCTATCACATATATATGAAATAATTATACCAATATTATTATTAGTTATAGAGAGAAAACTAATAATTAATCTTCTTTTTTTGTGATTTTTAAGGTATGTGACGTTGGACACGACACCTCGGAAGAACCTGTTTTACTACTTCGTTGTGTCGGAAAGGAACGCGTCGGAGGATCCGGTTGTGTTGTGGTTAAATGGCGGGCCGGGTTGCTCCAGTTTTGATGGATTTATCTACGAACATGGTTCATTCATTTTCTCTACTTTTAATTAATTAATTTCTTCGTCCTCCTTAATTATATATATATATATGTGTGTGTATATTTGTGATGGATTAATTAATTAATTAATTTGCAGGACCCTTTAATTTTGAGAAAGGGGAAAAAGAAGGGGATCTCCCAATTTTGCATCTCAATCCCTATAGCTGGTCAAAGGTACTGAAAAATAGGATATTAATTTCTTGTGTATTAATTAATTTTGTATTTATTAATTAATTAATTAATTTCTTGTTCGTAATTAATTATTTAAGGCCTCAAATATCATCTATTTGGATTCTCCGTCTGGAGTTGGCTACTCGTACCCCTTGCTTTCCACCGGAGATTTACAAACCGCAAATGATACTCATGCTTTTCTCCTCAAGGTACGTTTTATATTCAAAATATAAATATTTTGTCCTTTAACTTTACGTGTTTTTTTTTTCAATAATAAACCTAAAATATGTTATTTCTTTTTGTAAAAATAAATATATTGTCCCGTTTGACTAGAGAGGTCAAAAGAACACTCGGTACTTTTCTTTAGTGGAGTTGACGCTGATTGTCAAAAAGACAAAGACAATAATTAATGTCATGTTGACTTTTTTCGATATTCAGTTCGCTAGTATTAAATTATATCACATTCGTTCAATTTAAGTGTCGTTTTAACATGATAAAATTCGTCCGGAAGAAATTGTACTAGTTTTTCCAATTTATTAACTTCCTAATTAATTTGTGTGTACAATTTCGACGCATCTAATCTAACTACTCATTTTTGAAGATTATAACTTGTTTTAATCACACTAAAAGGATCTTTAGATGAAGCACATATTTTACTTGCAAGTGATACTAACACAGTAATCACTAAAAATCAAATAAGGTCATAACAGTAATTTTAAATAATTTTCGAAATTTGTGTAAGCAGTGGTTTGAGCTATATCCGGAGTTTGAAGCCAATCCATTTTACCTTAGTGGAGAATCTTATGGTGGGATTTACATACCCACTCTCGCAGCCGCCGTTGACCAAGGTATCCTTTTTCTCAACGTTAAATTCCGATTTTGCCCCTCCCTCGCGAAATCAATAATATTGAAACATTAATTTCCCTTTTTGCCTACAATTAACGCAGGAATAACAGCTGGGGTGAAACCCAAAATCAATCTGAAGGTTGGTAAATAAATTTTTGCTTTTACTGAGGTAAAAATTTGATATATGACCAGGTAATAATTTAATTTAATTTAAATTGCAGGGTTACATGATAGGAAATGGAGTTTGCGACAATAAATATGACGGAGATAATTCCTTTGTTCCTTTTGTTCACGGCATGGGCATCATCCCCGATCAACTCTTTAAGGTAACCAATTTATTTTTTTTAATACTTATTTAATTAATTTTTTCTACAAATCTTGTTTTTCGTCCCGAAATAAACAATATATATATATTTATTTATTTATTTGTATCGAGTGACAATTTAATGTTGAGTTTTATTAGTGACTGATGTGATGTACATATGAATCTTGTTAATTATTAATGTGACTTCAAATAAGTGTATGCATTATAAAAAGAAAAATAAAAATACTATAAAGAATCGTGTTTCTAAATTAATTTTTGAAATTATTGAATTCTTGCAGGAAGCTGAAAATGCTTGCAAAGGGAACTTTGACATTGAGCACGAATCAAATGACCAATGCAGAGAACTCATCTCCAAAATTTACAGTGTGAGATTTCATTCTGAATTTCGTCCAAATTATTATACGAACCTCGTAATCTGATGAAATTATTCAGTCAACTCCATTTCCAATCGGTCAAAGGTTAGTTGGGAAATTTCATCAAATTACAGGGTTTTACTCGTAATTTAATTTTATAAAAATAAAAAAAAAACCCTCGAGTGGTTTTTATTATTATTTTTTTAAGCATTTTTTTCTCATTGGTTAATTTATTGAATGCATGATGATCAGTTGACGAATGGATTGAACATTTACGACATACTGGAACCTTGCTACCATGGGACCAACAACAACACCGGTTTATTACCTCAAAGCTTCAAGGAGCTGGGGAAGACAGAGAGGCCTCTCCCAGTCCGGACCCGGATGTTCGGCCGGGCATGGCCGTACCGGGCAGCCGTAAGAGATGGAATCGTTCCCACCTGGTCACAACTCACCCAATCCCTCCGCCTCCAAGGGTTCAACGTTCCTTGCGTCGTAAGAAACCTAATTACATATACTCTTTCAATCCGTTCCACTATAATAGTTTACTTCGGAGTTGTACCTTATGATTCGTAAAAAACTGTACTTATGATTTGAAAAATGAATGCAGAACGATGAAGTAGCAACCAAGTATCTGAACGACAAAGCTGTTCGGGATGCCATGCATGCTAGTCCGGTACGTACGTACGTAAGCGTGTCTGTGAAGGCCTATGAGATCTTCTGTTTGTCATGCGGGTCACACCCTCTATGAAAATAGACCGGGGAGATAAGTGAATGGCAGACAGAAGATCTGATGTCGAAGTTCGACAATTCTAGAGATATATATATGGTGCACGATTCATTTCTGAAATTTATGATGGTGATCGAGCATGCAGGAAGTTGAAGAATGGATCATATGCAGCGATGTGAACTATAGCCATGATACAGGGAGCATGATACCTTACCACAAAAACCTTACTGCCAAAGGGTACCGTGCACTCATTTACAGGTACTTTATTCTGAATATAAAGTATTCTTATGATTTCAACTGAAGAGTCGTGTTTTATTAAAATATTAAATTAAATAGATTGAATTGGTTATCTGAAATTGGTTTTTGTTGGCAGTGGAGATCATGACATGTGTGTCCCATACACTGGTTCTGAAGCGTGGACTGCATCCCTTGGCTACAAAATTATCGATGAATGGAGATCTTGGAATACTAATAACCAAGTTTCAGGGTACGTACACACTCTTTGTCCCGCTACAATAGTCATATTCAGTATCAGAAACAAAATACTTTTAGTAAAAACGTTTTAGTATTTCCAAAACATGATGGAATGGCTATGTGTACGAATATATATATATTGCAGGTATTTACAAGCTTATGACAGGAATTTGACTTTTCTCACTATAAAGGTACGTAATTAGTTAATTTGGATGGATACATAAATTAGTTAATTTTATTTACTCATTTAAATATAATTATATATGAATTAATTAGCAGGGAGCTGGTCACACTGTGCCAGAATACAAACCTGCGGAATCACTGCAATTCTATAATGCCTGGCTTCAAAGCCTCGCCATATGATATTGAGGAAGCTTTAGAAATAAAATTGACTGCTTTTGCAGCATTAATTTGCTCCTAATTAATCAAGATTATTGAATACTTATACTTTTGATTAATTTATATATTGAGCAATCGGCCTGAATCTATATAATTAATTTACTGATTTTTTCATAACTTTTGTTTGTGTGGGTTCAAATTGAGGGTATAAAACGACCATCAATAAAAATACATAGGTATGGAAGAGTTCGACAAAATTCGGATAAAGTTAAGCGAAAAGATCCGATTCAACATATTACACGAATTCTCCTCGTATCTGTAACTAAACGAGAAAACATAAGCAGGAATAAAATTTTAAAAAAAATTTATAACTTGAGTTATAAGTGGGCTCGAAAAAGAAACAAACTTTGTTGCACAAATCCTGCAATATTTGTGTGTCTACAACTGAAAAACATAACATGTGAACATTCAGAGGCAAAGTTTGGAAATAGGAAGTGCACGTGCATGGACAAAAAGATGCCATACATAGGAAGGATGGAAGAGACAAACCAAAAGCTGTGAGTTTTGTAATACTATTCCTATGGAGGATTCTTAAGAATTAGAAAGTACTATACATTGTTTGTTTAGTCCTTCCTTAGCCCATCATTGTTTGTTTTGTGGGCCTAAATTTGGCCTTTTTACAAACACACATCAACAAGAATCAGAATCCTAGGCCTCTCTTTTTCTAGGTTAGGTTCTGAGTACATACTTCAGCGGTAAGTTCGTATCGGAATTTTGTGGGAGGTCACAAGCTCGAAATACACAGGGAAGGAGATTTTAATAAGTTCGTTGGGGAGTTTTGTGAGATGTCACAAACTCGAAATACACTGTGAAGAAGTTTTACAAAATGTTGTAATAGGGGATAGAGCTCACTAAGAGCCCCAGTTTCAAGTTCGTATATGAGTTTTGAGGGAGGTCACAAATTTGAAATACACTCGGAAGGGGTTTTTAATAAGTTCGTAGGGAAGTTTTGTGAGAAGTCACGGCTCGAAATACACTGCAAACGGGTTTTACAAACATTATAATAGGGGTAGAGCCCACTAAACGCCCAAGATTCAAGAAAGAAAGTCTTTCCACATTGTTTTCACAAAACTACCATTACTCCTCTAGTTTGAAAGAAAATTCACCGTAATCCTTTTAACTAGGTATTAACACGAAAATTATTTCCCTATTTAGTCAAATGACCGACACTGATCAAGGACAATAGTAACACTTCTCTTGAGAAATAAGGGATAATGGTAATTTCACGAAACCTCGATCACAATCTCAGCAAAAATATGTAGCCTTGCGTTGTGACAAAGATGTAATAGTTAGAGAATCTGAATTGATTTGTCAACTTAGAAGGAAAGAAAAGATGACAACTTAAAATCTGCAAATTGAACAAGAACATGGCTTTAAAACCTTTCAATACCACAAATATTCCCCACTTGAACATTTAACCACAATCACAACATTCCAGCACCACCAAAATGAAAATGAAAGAGCATTTCAGTGTTGGATTCTACAAAAATTCCAATTCCACCCACACATTTAGAGAGAGAGATAGAGAGAGAAAGGACGATCCCGAAACGGTCTAATATAGCCGGGCCCACCTCTCCATCGACAAAATGACTAAATATCAATGGCCCTATTTTTGTATTTCCCTTTTCTTTTCTTTTTTTTTTTTCTCTTTTTCCCCTTTGTCTACAAAGAGAAAAGAACCCATAAATTCAATGAAACAGAAAATATTTCTAAGGAAAAAAGAAGGGGGAAAAAAAAAAAAAAAAGTATTTCTTAAGGAAGTGAATTCGGAGCTAAAAATGATGTTTACCCTTTTTTCTGTTGTTCTTTTTTCTTTTCTTTTTTTTTCCTGTTCATTTACGCTTTTTGGACTCTGCTGCTTTCTTGTCTTCTTTGCTCGGCGTAAACCTGGGCAGGGTCAGCAATGTGTTTACGCGAGACACTCCTTCGAGGGCAGACCACTCTTTTCCCACCTCTACGACGTTCATTTCCTCGTACTCTGAGGTCCCTTCTGCAGATTCTTCATTTTGTTCCTCGACAATGGTGTTGTCATTTCTAACTGTACCACATCGGTTCAATCCAGTTGGGGTCAAGAGGGCTTCTTTCTCGGCGCTTGATTCACTCTGCTCTTTGTGTTTGTTGCCGGAACTGAACACATTGTTTTCATTTTTATCAAGGAAGAGGCACACCACAGCACAATCATCCACTTTGGAAGTTGGGTACTTAGACCTCCAAGATCGAACAGCTGACTCAACCAATTTACGAGCAGCAGATGAGCGCGCTGGGGCTGACGACACAATGTCGACAACTTCTTTGTTCGAGAGAACATCCCAAACCTGTGATAATTCAAAAGATTGCTTGCTTAAAATTGAATAAAGAATGGTAGAGTAAAAGAAAGTGAAGACTTTTTTTTTCTTCCTCTTAAAGAGTTCATACCCCATCAGTAGCCAAGACAACGAACTCATCTTTCTCAGTTAGGCGTCTGTATGAAATTTCAGGTACAGAGATGAGACCGAAATCCTTGAGACAAAAATCTCCAAAAGCCCGAGCCATGGCAAGACCAGGAGAATCATTGTTAGGCAACCAAACTCTTGCAACTTCAGGTTCATCCTGGAGGGCAAAAACGCGTCCTTTGCATTTGCGAATCCTCTCAGCTTCCGCTGTTAGGACAAAAAGCACACAAGTATGTCAAATGGTGAATAGAAAGCAGTTTTATCCTATTTAGTAACTCATGTCTATCAATGGAATCCCTCGTCCAAATAGAAACCATTCAGTCAGCCACAAACTCTTATCTCCGTGAGTAAGTTCTACAGCTGAAAGTGGGATTTCCCACTTTTTGTTTCCATACCAAAGAATTCCCTTGGTTAACCAATTCAGATGGTCCATAGAAATCACTCTCTCCATTTCTAAGAGTTTATCAGCTGAATCAAAAGAAATATTTAACTAGTCCAAATAAGTTATTATTCTCAAGATAAAAAGCACACTTATTTATCCTCATCTATCTTCATAACTGTTGCAAGGTTTTCGATTTCCCATACATAAAACCCTACAAATTATTGAAGCTACTGAACATATGATGCATAGCATGAACAGAAATGAGAGAACACAAAAAAATTGATCTGATGCATCTACATCTTTAATTACGCAATCATGAAATTACTCTCAATTTTTAACTCGTATTCTCATACAAAACCATAAATGTGCCAGAATTCATTCACCCGACATAGATTGATAAACCCTACAAATTATTGAAGCTACTGAACATCTGATGCATAGCATGAACAGAAATGAGAGAACACAAAAAAATTGATCTGATGCATCTATCTTTAATTACGCAATCATGAAATTACTTCTCAATTTTTAACTCGTATTCTCATACAAAACCATAAGTGTGCCAGAATTCATTCACCCGACATTGATTGATAGTTTCTATCCTTTTACATGGCTAGGAGATATAATGAACTATGCATGTTTGTCGGGGCATCCTGCAAAAATGGATCTGCGGTCATCTAGCTGATAAATCATGAACAATATACTGTATACAATTACACAGCAGGCCACAACAAGACCACGCTCAGGATGCTTACCAGCCAAATGGTTAAGCAAGTGTTCATGATGCGCAAAATTCAAATCTTTGACATTAAAAGATTCCCATGGTTTCAAATAATTCCTAGAAAAGCCGAGCCATTTTGATAAACTCAGGATGGTAGGAATTATAAACAGTAAAGTACGAGGAAGGGACAATGAGCAAAAAATTACTTATAGGAATGACAAATTCTAAAGTCCCCCAAGAACCACAGTCAAAATTAAGAAATCATTTCAGCACAATTTTAAAACAAACAGCAGAGAGAACCAGCAAGAAAAAAATATTCAGCACAGAGAACCAGTGAGGGAAAGCTTATCATAGATAGGAAGACAGAAGAGAAGGAGAAAGGGAAGAGAGTGGAGGAGCAGAGAGACACACCTGGAAGACTTGGTTTGAGATCAATAGTCAACTGTACTGCAGTAAGAGAATTATCTCCATTCCTAGTAGCCAGTACAGCTCGAGAATCCCCAACGTTACCAATTATGAGATCATGACCCTAAACAAAAAAAAAACAAGAGAAGTAATCATGAATAGGCAGAGCGTCCAATTAACCTCTTAATGGCAATTAAATGGGGAGAAAAAAGGGTACCTGTTTCACCAAGGTGACTGCAGTTGTTCCACTGCAGAAACAATCAATATTTCTATACGTTTTCAGTTCCCTATCCATGACCTTAAAAGCCTTCATGAAAGATTCTTTCAAAGTCTGAAAGATCTCTGGGTTCTTTTCTCCATCTTCGACATCAACACAAGATCGCAATTCTTCATCAGCAGAAACAAAAGATAAGGAAATATCTTCAGAGTTCGCACTGCTTGTTCTGTTCTGGCTGATCTCCTTAAGAACATCATTACCCTTCACATTAACTTCCCAATGTGAGCTCAGTCTCAACGGAAGAGAATCCCTAACACGCTTGGCAACCAGATGGCCAAAGGGACCGTGACCATCAAAAACACCACAAAAAACTGTGTCTGTCCTCGAACCAAAATTCTGAAAAGCAGCATCATTTATTTAGTTGTAAATCAAGCTCCTCTTTTCGACCAATAAACAAGGAACAGAACAAGAAATAAATGGACTTAAACATCATATTCAAATACATGAAAATGAGCAAATCCTACCATTATCCCATTAATCTGCAACACACATACCAAGCACACAACATTTATATTGGAATAACTAGCCATATAAGGACAATGTGGAATCCAATTCCATCCCCAAGAACCCTTGACAAACTAAAGTCGCAGAAAACACATTCAGCTCTAAACCAAAAAGGTAATAACATGAGTCATAACAATTCTCGCAACTTTGAGGAAGATCTCAAACATGTAATATTATCCATACAGAGTAGACAAGTAATCCGACTACGAATGACAAGCAAAGCAGACCAGAGCCCAGCAGTTTATAGACAAAATATTTTGACCTAGCATGATAAAGAGGGGAAAGAATCATACCTCCCAAACAATCATTGCATCTTGATTGGTTCCTTTCTTGCCTTGCTGAGTATATAGCGATGCCACTTCACTTGATCCATTCAAAAACATCCGGCCAGGAATCCGGTGGAGCATTTCTTCCCTTCTGAAATCGAAAGAAGAATTCCGGGAAGGTGGCCTCCTCTTCAAGTTTTTACCACTCTTCCTGGCAGAGGTGGTCGGAGAACCAGGAAGAGAGCTCCTGCTTTCAGAGGATAAGCAGGACCCCATCCTTAGGGCCCTGACTATATTAAGCAGACACTCCAGTCCAGCGGTACAGTCACAGCCCCTAGTTTCCGTATTGGGATCCGTCACAGCTACTCCTATAATCACTCAAAAGCTTCAAAGGTCCAGCGCCACCCCAAAAATCCCAATTAGCCCCAAGAACTTCACTTTCTTATCCCCAATTTGCCAAGAAGAGACGGAGCACAACCCACTGAATCGAATCGCACAGAAAAGCTCCCAACTTTATGAAGGACAATTTTTTTTTTTTTAATAGCCCTTAAAGGGTTAACAAAATGATGACAATTTGATAGGGATATCCAGGCACTTTTTCTCCCCTCCTTTCACCATTAAATAATCAGAAGTATAAGCAAAAGCTACAAACAATTCAAGTCACAAACAGCAGATCTAATAACTGTTCGCCTTTTCAGTATTCCAATTTTGCATAAATACTCCTTGCAAACCAATTAACCACTCCTACTTCCCTCCCCAAAAAGCCTTAGAAGATGAAATTACTTCATAACACTAACAAAAAAAAAAAGAAAACCCCTTCGCTTTTCTCCTCCCAAATACCAGAATAAAGAACCAATTTCGATGTACGAATCACCAGAGCAGGGCCTCCTCGAACATATCCTCAAATCAGTAGAAAACTAAAGCCTGCCCTTCTCAGATCAAGCACTGAAACAATCACCCACAGAGTTCAAAGGAAGAGAAATCCGAACTGAATATGGTTGCGGAAGATTCCAGAGCGCAAAAGGCGATTAACTACACTTGGCACAAATCGTACCCAACATTAAAATGGGAGTACAGCTCAGCAACCCACATCAAGATAGGCAAAAAAATTACATAAATAGCAAAATACCAACAATAGATATATATTGAGAGAGAGAAAAAACGGGGTGCCTCAAAACGGAAAGCTTCGGATGAAAAATTCAATAAAAAAGAGAGAAAGAATAGGAAACAACAAACTCCGGAGAGAAAAGAGGGGAATTAAGAAAGGAAAGGAAAGGAAAGAAAAAGGAGAGTGAATTGAGATCGCAAAAAAGCCGCCGATAAGACTTGGTATATTTCTTGATTTTTATGGGAAGAAGAGAAATTTGTGAAGACAAGCCAAGACCGGGAGGAGAGGAGAGGAGAGGAGAGCAGAGCAGAGAAGAAAATCAAGAAAAGCCCTTTACTTTCCAATTTCCATCCCTTTCAAAAATCTGGAGAACAGAACATGACATTCGTCATAGATATATAGGGAAACCAAAAACAAAAGGCAGGTAAAAAATGCCGGAAAAGTTTGAAACTTTTTCTTGATTTCTGAAATATAAAAATGGCAGCTTTGGGCATTGGGACCAATTTTGGTGGATAAGAATGGAAACCCAGAGGATTAATACAGAGAAAGATTAGTAAGCAATTGAGTTTGGGGAGAGAAAATCTAACTCCATAATAGTTATAGGGAGAGACATGTATACACAGTAGCCACAGATAAAAATGGATACTTTATTACAAGTATACTTATAACAAAACAACGTGTTAGATTTTTTTTATTTATTTTTGTAATAACAAAGGAAGGAAGGGGCCCAAAACTAAATAAATAAAAAGGTTTAATTAATTTTTAACCCCTTATGTTTATAAAGCTATTTGACTTGCGCTTTCTTTGTTCTTGAAACAGATTTTTCGCTCTCATTTTCACAAAATTTAACATTATTACCATAATCACCCTTACGAAATATTGTTGATATCAACAAAAATAAGAATAAAAGTGTTTTTTTTTGTTTTTTTTGACGATTTAAAGGATAAATTATGTATTTTAAAAATATGTGAGGCAAAATCAAATAACTTTTTAAATACAAGGAGGGGAATAATTAAGCCAAATAAAAGAGGAATCGCAGTATTATTGGGAGATGCTTTACTTTGTTAGGGAATTTGGTTTTCTGTTTTCTTGGTTGATTAGATTTGCAACTTTTCCTTTCCTTTTTGCAATAACATTGTTTAATTTAATATTGGTAAGATCATTAAATTATTGTGTTTATTTATTGGAAACAGTGTTTTTTTAATATTTTATATTCCCTCTGTTCAAAGAAAAGAATCTATTTATTTTATAATTTAAGGTATAATTTGCGAGTTATTATTTATTACCTAGATAATTTTGTATTTGTGTCTTAGAAATTTCAATAAGAAATATTATTGTTATATACATACCATATTTCACAGTTCTATTAACATGCGAGAATCGTAGTGATAGCTGAACACGCGAAAAATCATAGTGATGAACACGAGAAAAAGTATAGTGATGAACATGCGAAAAGGCACGCGCTAAACCATAGTACCGTGCAAACCATGCACGTGGTAAACCAAACCATCGAATCAAACACGTGTTAAGTTCGATGGTTTGGTTTACCGCGTGCTTGGTTGGTACTATGGTTTACCACGTGACATATGTACATTTTCACATGTTCAGCCATCACTCCAAACCATACACACGGTAAACCAGATCATCGAACACAACACATTATTACCAATCACGTGTTACGGGTAATCATGTGTTATGTTCGATAGTTTGATTTACTGCGTGACATATGTGACTTTTCGCGTGTTTAGCCATCACTCCTAAACACCAGCACGTGATTACTATTCACGTGTTACATTTGACGGTTTGGTTTACCGCGTGACATACGTGACTTTTCATGTGTTCAGCCATCACTCCAAATCATGCAGGCGGTAAACCAAACCATCGAACACATTCACGTGCTGGTGTTCGATAGTTTGGTTTACCGCGTGACATCTGTGATTTTTTGCGTGTTCAGCCATCAATCCAAAGTCCAAACTATGCACGCGGTAAACCAAACCATTGAACATAACATGTGATTACCATAAAAATGTATTTTGAATTTTAAACTTTTTTAAAAATACTTCCAACAAGAGAAAACTCTATATATCACATTTAGGACCTGTGTGATGGTAATTGGTAAATAAAAATGTATTTTGAATTTTTTAAATGGGTGCAGACCAACAAAAGCTTTTTAAAAATTGAATTAATTATGAAATAAAACCATTAGATTTTGAAAATGCATTCTCTCATTGTCTTATATATTAGATTTTCCTTGCAACTTATAAAGCAATAGCTTTTTTCTTACAGATCTTAATAGGACGTATTATTGTTATGACTTTACGTACCATCTTTCACAATTATATTAACATGCAAAAAAATCACATTAATGGATGAACACGTGAACCATCACGGTGATAACTAGACACGCAAAAAATCACAATTATCACGTGGTAAAACCGTAATACCAATCAAACCACGCGGTAAACTAAACTATTGAACATATTACGTAAATAATCAAACTATGTACCATATGGGCCTGTTTGGTATCTGAACTCCAGTCATGATTTGGGTAAAATGTTGTGGGGGCCCATTTGAATCATTGTTTGGTAAAGGAGTTTGGGCAAATTATAACCCAAAACATGGTCCAAAACATCACTCTATTGGATCTCATTTCTCAACCCATTTTCTATTTCAGAATTCGTGACTCTACTGTAGCAAAACACGCACGGGAAGCAGAAAATGAAGAACCCTAAATTGCTTTGCTCTCATATCTTCCCAAATTGATTTCTTCGTCGAGAACATAAGCTTCCGACCATCACCTCTTGGCTTCGGCTGAGGTAGTCTTTCCGGGTGTGGTTTCTTCGGTGGGGTGCGTCGCCTAACATCACGTCTTCGCTTTGGCTGAGCTCGTCTTATCCGGTACTGGTTTCTTCTGTGGGGTACGCCACCGATCATCGCCTCTTAGCTTCTGCTGAGGTCGTCTTCTCCGGGAGTAGTTTATTCGGTTGGGTTGTGAAGAATCTATTAAATAACTTCATCGATTCGGTTTCTTTGGTGGGGTTGTGACGAAGCTCTGAAATTACTTCATCAATTCGGAGGCTACTTCAGATTTCGCTACATAAGTGTGACTGCTTTTCAATTGCTAGGTATTTCTCGAACCTCCGATGGAAGATGTAAATGTTTTTGCATTTGAAATTCGATTTTTTATATGGATTCGTGGGTTCATGAAATTTGAAGCTGTCTATTCCATCTTAAAATCATTATAAATTTGTGTTTAATTGAATTGTCTATCCTCTCTGTTCCGTTGTTGCGACTTAGAATGCAGAGATTTTTAAATTTTTATACACTTGATATTTTAATATGTTTTTTTATCTTTGATTTATGAATTATTCATCATTTTCAACCCATATTCTTCTTTGAGTTCATACCAACTTGATTTATGAGGAATACTATGAATTTATTTAGCAGGAAATGCTATCCGATTCTAATTTTTTAATTGTTTTTTGTTCTATCGTTTACATTTCATTTTACGGAGATCAGTAGAGCTTGTAATGAACTCACTGATAGTATCAGAGGGGGTGGTTTTGTGGTGAGCACAGTGAAATCCTTCCAATATGATCACGGGATTTCTGTTCTTACCATGTCTGTAACTAGTCTACCCTAATAGGAGACATACAAGAGTGGTTGCGAAAACTTTTCCTACACCTTTCTACAGATTATTACTACATAGAAGTGTCAGCATTGTTTTTGCTTGGAAATGATTTCTGTTGAACAGGTAACTGATTGGAGGGGTTCAAAATATTGAGGAAATGGTTTTTGTTGAACAGGTAACTGATTGGAGGGGTTCAAAATATTCCAGTAGAGAGATATGTTGCATCTAGTATGATTAATGCAATCTTTCTTTGTCTGGTACCTTCTTACTGTCCTTTTATTTTGTTGTTCTGTTTTCGTGTCTTCTGTTGTAAAATAACATCGTCATTCCATGGATTGGCAAATTTTCCTGCTTTGTTCAAATTAATTAAGTTTTGGTCTGCAAATGCAACTTGATTTACCGTGTAATCTGTTTTATGTATTCATTTCTATCAGAATTTTTGGATCTCTCATGGCTTAATCCATATATGTCATTGCATATCTATTAGAGATTCAGTTTTTGTTCATGTATGTGTCGCGCATTTATGTTTTTATATTTATGCTGGTTGAAAGGGATATAAAACTCAGATGATTTGTTGAGTACTGCTGTGTCGATATTGTTTTTCGGTGTATTCGATTGTATCTCTCTCATCGATTGCGTCTCTGTATTTTTGTGGTACACAGTTGATGCTGAAATTTGAAACCTGCTAAGAGATGTTCTAATGTCAGAATCAAAATATTCCGCAGGCAATGTATGTGATATGCATCTCCAGTATTTGTTTCTTTATAAAGAGTAGGTTTGACATAATCCCCATTAACACTGTAAGTCCTAACTTAAATTGGGAGATATATTTGTAGAGTGGGGAGGGAGGGGGGTCGCACAATACTAATGATGCATATGCTTGTTATAGAGGGTGAAACAAAAGAGTCATCAACACATTCATTGCAAGACGAGAATGATCTAGAGGAGTGTATCCGTACCAGTCAAGAATGTACTCGTACCAGCCAAGAGTGTATCAACACCAACCCGAAAAAGGTTTTGCTCAATTACCATATCTAATTTTTTTTTTCTACTATTGCAGGTATACTATAGTTCGTTTAATATTTTCTTAGTTTTATTTTTTGTTGAATTCGGTTTGAACACTCATTATTTTCAATTACTACTGGAATTATGTGTTGACTTCATGCGATGTCATTGAGAACTCAATAGGGGATTTTTTTTTTTGTATAACTTATTTGGTAAAGGAAATGGAGGAGACTGCCACTGCCGACCTTGAATCCGAACAGTTAAAAATGCAATAGCCACCCAAAATGCAAAAACTTTTGATAGATCTCATACAGGCCAAAAAACTCATGCTAGGAAAGACTAGTGCGAATTTCAAAGCGTTAAAATGGAATGAAATTGCTACGGAATGGAAGAAAGCAACAGGTACTGCAGTAACAGGGAAAAGTTTGAAAGAAAAGGCGACTAGAATGAAAAATGAATGGAGATTGTGGAAAAGGATTGAAGATCAAACAGCGGTTGGATGGGACAGTCAGACCAACACTTTCCTTGTTGATGATTGGGCCACCTTAGACCGTGTGAGACCTTGTATTTCATCATTTCATATTTTAAAAACTTCCACTGTTTGTTATCTTATTTATTTCAAATAGACCAAAATGTTAATCTGGTCTTTATCTCTTTCAGGTAGTTAATGGAGCACTGAAATATGAGGAGAATCCACTCCCATTCTTTAAAGCTTTGGGTGAACTATTTTCTGAGCAGACTGCTAATAATAAGTACGGAATGGCATCCACTTTTCCTATAGATGAAGATGACGTCGAGGATGGTGATAGACAAACCTATAATGATGACACTGTTGATTTGGGAGATGACAACGACAGTCCAGTCGTCTAAGACAAGAGCAAGGGTAAGAGGGTTGTCGATGAGGACCCTTATTGGGTGTCGAAAACAATGTCCCGCACTTTCAAAAGCAGTAAGGAGGATGGCCCTATAGCAGTAAGCCTTCAAAGTTTCAATCAATTGACAGACCGCCGAATTGCACAAATAGATGTGGGAACTGAGGCCATGGCAGTGTTAGAAAAAATGTCACTTCCGGATGATAAATGGTTAAAAGCAGTTGAATATATTGGGGCTGGACCTCATAAGGCATCCATTTTCCTAGGAATGAGTGAAGAAAGGAGGCGATTGTTTGTGAATTCTTTGGGATGAAAGGGTTAACACCTTTGCAATTTTCTACTTCTGAAGTAGATACCTAGCAAGTTCATGAATCGTAACTAGTTATTCGATTTTTCATTACTTAAAGTTTGTGCTTTATTATTTAAGTTTAATAGGATGTCTTGTTTGTAACCTGTTCATTGTACTAAGTAGATTTGTTGGTTTGATGCGTAGTTTAACAATAGGAGTATGAATTATTGGATTTCTTTATATTGCTTATATGTGGTAGGGCTTTATCTGATGTTCAGATTTTTTAGTAGGGATTTGTTTGAGAAGGTGTATGCTTTAAACAGTGTTTGATTATATTTGATAGTTATATATGGCTTTGAAATGAAAGGTTGATAGTATTACTTATTTTAGCTGTGAGATTTGTTTGATATTTGTGATTAGTCCCGATGGATTGTTTTCAGGTAAAACTATGTATAGGTAGGGGAATTATGTTGAATTTGGTTTGAATTATGATTTAGTGTTTGCATTTTTTGTTCTCCTATTCAGGGAATTGATGGATGAACCGCAACCTCGATGTCCTATTTACTTCAATGAAGATGATGATGATATGCAGGATGATGATGGTTGGGATGAGTTGGATTACCAATTTTTACAGTTATGTTGGCAGTGGGAACAAGCCAATCAGGTCCCACATGTGATGAGACTTCCACATCGTACTTCTAAATTGATAGGTGAGGAATATACGTTTGAAATTCTGAAGGGCCACCCCAAAAATTTGTATGAGACAACTCGATTGAACCACACCACATTTTTCGTCCTTCGTGATGCACTGCGGGAGAGTGGTTATTTTACTGTAGGTACAAAGGGTGTTGATTATGACGAGGCTTTGCTCATGTTTCTTCAACTAGTCGCACATGATAAACGAATGCGTGACTTATGTGATCGATTTCAACATTCCTCTGAGACAGTATGTCGCATTGTCACTGATGTTCGTAAGGCCATATGCAAAATGAGCAGGTACATAATTCGACCACGTCATCAAAATCAAGTTCATCCTTGGATTCGGAGCGATAGAAGATTGTTTACTTACTTTAAGGTGGTTGTTTAGTTGTTTATATTATTTTTAGTATACTTTAGAATTTACTATGAGTTGTTTTATAATTTTTATTTTTTACGTAGGATTGTGTTGGGGCTATCGATGGTACGCATATTGAGGCACTCATAGATGCACGACTGATAGACCAGTTTCGCAATAGACATGGTGTTGTTAGCCAAAATGTACTTGCAGTTGTAGATCATGACATGCACTTCGTATTTGTATACGCTGGTTGCGGAGGCAGTGCACACGATGCGACCGTACTACAATAAGTAATCACTAATGACAGGTACCAATTCCCAATGCCACCAAAAGGAAAGTATTATGCGGTAGATTCTGCTTACAGAAATATGCCTGGATTTCTTGCTCCTTTTAGGGGATTTGATTATCACCATAATGAACATCGTGCTAATGGCCAAAATTTTCGTTCGCCCCAAGAGAAATTTAATCATAGGCATGCATCCGTTAGAAATGTTGTGGAGAGGGTATTTGGAGTTCTTAAAAGGAGGTTTCATTTTCTTAAGGGGCCAATGTACGCATACAAGGTGCGAGCACAAGCAGAATTTGTCATTGCTTGTTGTACAGTAAATAATCTGATAAAGGATCACAATCCCGATGATGCTATTTTTGCTGAATTTCAATTGGGTGAACCATTAGGGATCAATGGAGGTGAAGGACAATCGTCTTTGGGTATTGAGGCCACGCAAGTAGACTACTCACGACATGTACAAGGAGAATGGGGTGTATTTAGATGGCAAATGGCGGATGCGTTATGGAATAATGAGTAGACAGTACGGTAGAATTAAAATATTCATTGTAATTGTAAGCATGTGCTATTGCAATTATTTTGGCCAATTAAACCTTTAAAGTTGAACATGAAACTTAAAACACCCTGTTGTGTGTAATGGTTACTGATAAGGAGATTTGAATTGTATTAATATTCGCATTATAGGGTACTTGTATTTATCATGTGAATTTACAATCCTTTTATTGTACTATATAGAGAGAGAGAGAAAGTGAAGTAATAAAGTTAGCAAGATAAACAAAATTTGGAGACAGAAATAAAAAAAAGTTTGAGAGAAAAAAAATTTAGAGAGACAAATTGAAGTAATAAAGTTAGAAAGGGAAAAAAATTTAGCAGAATTAAATTGAAGTAATAAAGTTAGAGAGTATATAAGTACAAAGAGAGAAAGTAAGGGTTTTTTCCCCCAACATTTATATTGGGGTCAAAAATTACCAAAATAGACAATTTTTTTTTTTCATTCCCAAAGTATAAAAAACGAAGTTGGGAGATTCGTTTTCATCTGAAAACGAATAACTTTGTTTTCTTCAAGAATAACAAAAAAAAAAAAAAAAAAATCCTTCAAGAAAACGAATTCATCTTCCTTTTTTTTTTATATTAATTTCAAATTAATTTTTTCCTTTTTTTAATTTATTAATTTCATTAATTCAAAAGAATCCCTGTAATTCATTTTTGAGTTGTTATGAAAAAAGGAAAAATATAATTATATAACTGAAATTTTAATTTGTAATTTAATAAAATTTTAGAAAAAGTAATTTACGGCATTTTTTGAAATGGTGGTCAATTTCCTCTGTCTTATTTATTCTCTCCATTTTCTATATTATCGCGTCTGCCTAATCCCACTAGTATTCCCTATGCAAGCTCATTTAAACTAAAAACAATTAAAAATGGAAACATCAATATCGGTCTAATGTTATTTCTTTTTGAGAGAAACGAATTTATGAGTTTTGTTTTTAACGGAATTAATTATTTTTAAAACATAATGTGTGACTAAATTTTCAAAGATAAATAAATTCCCCAAATTCATTTATACGGAGATTTTATGTATTTCAAAAAATGCCGTAAATTACTTCCTCTAAAATTTTATTGAATTACAAATTAAAATTTCAGTTATATAATTATGTTTTGCCTTTTTTTTTTTATAACAATTCAAAAACGATTTACGGGGATTCGTTTCGAAAACCCTAAAATTCATTTTTCATTAAATGATATTTATTTTTTAAAAATAAATAAAAACTTAGAAACATGTTGGTGAACCGTTTTCAATGAAAATAATTATTTAATTTTTTTAAAATTCGTTTAAATATAATTATTTTTATTTATTTTAAAAATCATTTTAGTGGAATTCGTTTCTTAATGAAATTAATAAAAAGAAAAAAAATTAATTATGGAATTCGTTTATTAATGAAATTACTAAAAAACAAAAACGAAGAAAACGAATGCATGGAATTCGTTTATTAATGCAAAATTCGTTAATAAACTAAACTATTATCGACGATAGACATAAAGTGATGAGTTAAGACAGCCATGGGCAGACTCAAACCGTAACTATTTTAATTTGTCTTAGTAAATCAAAATGTGAGAATTACCGCACAGTCCAATGAATACTTGCCTGTCGAATGACTCTATCTGCTGTGGAAATAACCTCTCTGAAAATACAGTGAACGTTGAAATCTCGACCATCAAAGATAGCCCATATCAGTCGCAGAAATACTCTTCTTCAGCAGTTGTAATCGTGGAAATTAATGTGTGTTTATATATATATATATATCAATCCATTCATCTGTCATTTCTTTAAAAAACCAAACATATAATAGGGGCTAAAGACGCATTTCTAAAACGAATATTTTTTTTATTTGATTATAATTTATATATGGACAGCTAATACAAGCACTGATAACCGATAATCTTGGACCTGGATGATTTGGAAATATCATGGCATCACCTCATCCGATCTCATTATAATAATAGCCTTACAATGCTAAAGATATTAGTTTTTTTTAATTGTGAGTGAATAATTAATTTAGATGTTTCATTCGTTCAATTTTTTATTATTATTTTTCTTATGAAAACAGGTTTCATTCATTCAGTTTAAAGTATGTATTGATTGTACGAAATTATTAATCATGTTTAATATAAAAAATTATATTAGTAAAAGTATAAAAATTGAAGAATGAAAACGAACAAAATTAAGGAAGTTTTAAAGTTTTTTTTATTGAGACGGAAAGAGTACTATTTTATAAGATTGTAATTCTTACTCATTTTGTTCTTTCAATCAGTATGGTTTTAGAGAAAATTATAGAAAACAGTTAAATCGTTATATTTGTTGAAGTTGCAATCCGCGCCGAGGGTAGCT
Source organism: Leptodermis oblonga (assembly GCA_016801395.1). NCBI lineage: Eukaryota > Viridiplantae > Streptophyta > Magnoliopsida > Gentianales > Rubiaceae > Leptodermis > Leptodermis oblonga. The sequence goes on along the minus strand of CM028756.1, from coordinate 4,914,079 downwards.
GACCTCTTCCTTGCTCCAGATATTCGTTATATTTGTACTTTTCTCTCTAGTAATTTATGGCTACAGTTATTTGTGTTTTTGATTAAAAAAATTTTTTTCTCTAAATTTATTATAATTTATTACTACGGGGATAAAGATGACACTTTTTTAGGATTTTGTTTATTGAAATTTGTGAAAAGATAATTTATTTAGAACAAAAATTTTGAGACTAAATGACCCTTAATTAAAGAATTGTGGGAGTGTGTTATAATCCCAGGGCATACTCTCTGAAGAAAAATATATGAATATTGACAAGGATTATACCTCTGAAGTTTTGTAAAACTATATGATTACCACTTGAATGTTTGAATTTTTTTTAAGTAATATGAAGATTTATGTAGTTTGTGTTCATAATTTTTTAACCGAATGGGAAAACGGTAATTTGAGTAAAACAGAGGAGTAATTGTCAAATTAATAGGTAATCAAACCCTTACAATTCAAAAAAGAAAAAACAAAGAAGACAAAGATGTCGATAATTTCTTATATCTCCAGAGTAAGGATAGTTTTTTCTAATGCAAAACTTGTATCCGATTCGTTGGACGATCCAACACACGTTCCCTTCTTCTTCTTCTTTTTTTTTTTCTGTTAAGGACACGCGTATTGAGTTATTGCATGTATGTTATATATTGTGTATAACTTCTGATGCATCGTGTATTACTTATATCCCTTGATATATCGAGTTTAACTATTGATGTATAGTATGTTTCTTGTTTAAGATAAATCACTTATTGTAAAACGAAAAAGTATCTATATTATGAGTTGAAGTTTCATATATGGCTTATAGCATCTAACGTATTGAGTTTAGATGTTGATGTACCGCATATTTCTAGATAATAAAAAAATATTGTATTTAATGAAAAACAAAAGTATCTCATATACCACGAATGCCCTCTTAGACTGGGCATCGAGACAGGGCCCGATTCACTTGGCCCAACCCAATTCCATATCAAAGTCTTACCGTAGTCAACCTCCACAATTAATTTCCCCTTTACGCTCTTAGGTCTCAGATATTATTAATTTACGAACGTAAAGGGGATTATTACCACCTCCACGTTATCTTATATAACCCCCCCCCTAAACTCCTCTTACAACTGGGTTCATATCTATTGTCTCTAACTCTCACATATGTGAGAGGTCCATTAGTGGATCCACTAGAACGGAGGGAGATCTCTTGTCCCCGTGTCCTCTGAATGTGAGGGGGGACATGGGGGCACGGAAACATACAACCCCCTCCCGTGGCACCCTCACATATGTGAGAGGGGCACAACAAGGATACATCAATTGGGACATAGGATCTGATCCCAAACAACTCACCCCCATTGTACTCTCATACCTCCTTTTACTCACTATCTCATAACTCCCCCTTAACTTCTCCTTTATGGTGTCATAACTTTCATGTTTCACTCATTGTTGCTATGACCGTTATTGCATTATGGTCATAGTAGTTATAACGGATCACATTCAATTATCTTGTATTAGACTCTGACACATACTCCCTTTGTCCTCAAAAGCGTGTCGTTGGAACTCTAAAATTTTATCCTTTAAAGAGTGTCATCTCACAATTTCCAATACAAAAAAAAAAAATAAAGTACCATTTTTACCCTTCATTGAAACTTTCATAATTCTGATAATTAATGGCAATACAGATAAGCACAAATTTTCCTATTTTATCTCTTCTCTTTCCTCCTCCTCCTCTTCCGTTGGCGTTAATTTTACTTCATTTTCCTATAAGATTATTCTTTTTCTTTCTTTCTTTCTTTTTCTTCTCTGATCTATATCGTCTCTCACTGCCTTCTCACTTCATCTTATTTTACTTTGTTTCCTCATCTTTCCGCCGTCTCTTCCCATCCACTTATTCAAAGCATACCATTTTTTGCAGGGGACTTATTGGTGTCATAATTCAAAGCCTACCATTTTTCTGTTTCCTCCTCTTAATTCTTCCTTTTGTTAATTTTTTTGTTTGATATTTGAAAATTATAATTGATGGTGACATGGGTGGATTTATGGTGCATGTGTGTTGTTTATGCTTGTATTGTTTAAAGTGATGGTGATAATGGAAGTAATGAGAATGGTGTTTGTAATGGCTGATGGTAAGCATTTAGAGGAGTAATTAATGGCACAAAGTAGTAAATTTTTGAGCTGTTAATTGTGTTTATTATCATTTAATAAGGGTAAGTATGTAAACTTATATGTTTTCTTAATTTGTGAGTTTTTTTTCCCAGCGACACTGTTTTGTAGACAGATGGAGTATTTACTTATAAATAGCAAAGCAGGACATACGCAGAAAGGTATGCACATTTACTTACCAAACCTCTCTTTATATTTTATATTATACTGACTTAAGCGTTGGAGTGAAACATTGACAAGTTCTGCCAGTGTACAGGCGCTTTTATTGAATTATAGTTGATTGATTCCAAAGTTCACAGCCAACTGTCAAAAGTCCATTGTCATCTGTATCGATTTCAGTGGTTGAAATATCGCATGCACAAAAAGTATCGCATGTACATTTCCAAAAAAGAAAAAAAAAGAGTAATAATATAACAGAGGAAACATGCGTACGGATTGTAAGAACTGAATTATAGTGTATAGCCTTTAACGTATTGCTAATAAGAAAAAACGTATGTGGCCCGTTGGATTATTAGACGGTCTTCTTTTAATATCAATATTTAGGTAGATATAAATATAATTTACCCCGTAGTAATAAATTATTATATGTTTCCACCGTTATCACATCAGATCACTTACAAAATGAATTTATGGAGGGTTTGCGCAAATAATTAGGCATAAAGAAGGTTTTAATTAGTGCCGCCATTCCAACAGAGACCCTCACAAGTCTATAATCGACTTAGCTCAATAGTTTAATCTGCTAGTTAGTCGTAATCTACCGTCCACCAAATAAAAAGAAAATAGTTGATCGATCGATCGATGCAGTTCCCTGACTTCATTATTTATATAATTATAATAATAATAATTTAGGCTTTGGGGAAAAAAAGAAAACTTTTTTTATAAAAGGAAATTGAGACTTTTACGTGTGGCCCCTACCGTTTATACTTTTTAACCACCCCAATAAATCCTTAATTAATTTCTCACATGTTTGAGGCTTTTTTATTCTTAATTTCTCTTCTCACTTAACTATACTATATGTACCATATGACATATTCTTATTTAACACCTCAATTATTCGATCATTACAATAATTACTGTAATTCTAAGACGACTATGTTAATTTGCTTCTTTTTTTTCTTCACAGTTTCTTTAGAGAGAAAGTTAATTCTTTCTCAGCAAAAGTGTACGACGTGAAATTCATATATTAATGTAAAACAATGTAAAATTATTATTAGGAGGTTTCACATTTTTAGGAAAAAAAAAAAAAAAAAACATTCGCATGTCCCATCTTTAAAAATAGTATAACAAATTAATAATAAATCAGTAATTCAAATTCATATATATTCATTTATGAGATCCTACATGTACATCACTTTTTCTCTAAAATAGCACCACACGCCGTAAATGTATCCGACTGCACCATCCTACAAATTACCACATATACACTAACGTTTGGGAAAAAAGAAAAAAGAAAAAAGAAAAAAAGAGCATATTTTAGTAAGCTTCTAAGTTTGGTCTTGCCACAATTAATGATTTTGTCTTTGTGACGCTTTCATGCATGCCTTCAATAATTAAAGATAAAACATTTGTAATTACTAATCATAAATGAAGTCCCAATCCATTCTTTTTATTAACGTGAAACAAATAATTTGTTTTTATGAACTTATAATGACCACATATATACAATGAGTTAAAATGTAAGAACAAAAAATAATAATAAAAATAAAAATAAAAAGAGAAAACTTCACGTGTTTCTTGTGTTATGAGCAGGTGTATTCAGTTGCTTTCAAGAAAGGTAACATCAAACGCAAAACTTCAACCTTCGCCTTGGTGGCCAATTTTCTAACTTCCCCATTGGTCCATATATATATATACATATATATAGATTCCCATTAATTAATATTTTGCATAATTTAATTTTGGTCGCTTGTGAAGTAGTCAAATTAATTGATTTTGATTTGATTGTACATTGTCCACGAAAATCATGAGTTGCCAGACCATTTCACATGATCCAGGACATGTTGGTTTTATTAATACCCACACCTTTATCTAATTCACACATACCCTCTCACAATTAATGCATATGGGGCTAAGAATTTTTAACGATACAAAAATTTGGCACGAATCTAATATAATATAAATAAGTTAGGATTAAATTTTAATAGGTTCTCGCGTTAAATAGATTGATATAAATAATAAATAAAAGGTTATGGTTGAAAGTAGTGATGTGAACATGCTAATTAACTTGAAATTGACATGAATAATTTATACGGAATTGTTAATTGCAGTAACCATTTTACTATTTACAGTAATATTTTTCTGTGAAAAGTCTATTTTACCATTTAGCTAAAAAAAAAATACCGCACAACATTTGATTTTATAGTCACGAGTACGATCCATATTACACGGTATGTAAATAACCTACACATTTTTTTCGAATAAAGGTGGTTTTTTCGGCCTATGAACGGGATTCTGAGAAAAATCCCTCCCGGGTGGGATTTTGGGAAAATACCGCCCAGCAGTGGGCGGTATTTTTTGAAATACCGCCCACAAAGGGCGGTATTTTGCCAATGTTCCTGTAAATAATATGAGATTTTATGGGAAATTTTTTTTTAATACCTAAGGGCAAAATAGACTTTTCACAGAAAAATATTACTGCAAATAGTATGCCCCAATTTATATTACGACACGAAAATTCAAAATGTCTACGAGTAAAATATGTCGATACAAATGATTGAAACAAGTAAAGTTAGAATTGAGAAGCGTCAGCACATATAAAAATCTTTTAACCCGAATATGATAATCTGGACTCGACACCAATAGTACCTCACCCTCACAAATGAATATGAATGAGATATTGGTAATAACTAATGATCATTTCTTTATATATTTAAAGTGATATTATTTATATTTTTACATATACAGATGTCATTGTCACATTAATTATTGTAAAAATATGGTGTAAATTTTTTCATATGAGTATTTCTTTATATATATATTTATGGGCAAGACTGTGATTTGACATAGTGAGGAATATTAGGGGTGGTGGATTTTTAACTAGCGGGGTCTAGGCATTAAGTTGATGGGTTCATCTTCCTTTCAAGCACAAAATGGAAGGGATATATTCCAAAACATTTTTTTTTTCCAATTTCTTAATGAGAAAAGAAAAATCAACAAGTTAAATGCATATATATTCAATTTTATTACTTTTAAAAATGCCTTTGTAATTTTGTGAAATGGTCAAAATGTAAGCACAAAAAATTGTATTCAACGTCTTTGATGGTTTAATGGCGCTCGTATTGAGATAGTTTTTGAAATATCAAGTGTATATTATGTATTGGATTGATCCTCTGAAGTATCGCATACTATGTTTAGATGCCGAAATATTAAAATTAGTCTCTTAAGTATTGAATTTAGTTGCTAAAGTATCACAGTTATGTTAACAAATATCACATGTATTGAAAGAAAACGCACATATCAAATTTAATTACAGAAATAACATCTGTTAAACCATCAGACTATCCAACAAACTACGTACTCCCTCAAATATAAGAAGGTTTTTTGTTATTTGTAACAAGAAGTTCAACAAAAATTCATAATTGTAAGATTTATTTTATTACTTTTGAAGCCACGCAATTCGTTTTCTGCATTTATTAAACGTTAAGAGTATTTATATTTTTCCACAGTTTCAAAGGCGACTTTTGACATCTTAATAATATACTAACTATTACAAAATTCATTTATTAATAAATCACATGGATTGCCCAGGTCATACTAAATTATACTCATGGCATAAAATTACGGAATAATCATAATCTCGCCCGATTGAATTGAAAATTTCACTTTATAATATGGTATTATAAAGTGAAATATTTTAATAGAACGAAAAAATACGTTATAACAATTGAAAACTAGCAAGGGTGAAAATCACATTTTCAATTTTCGGGTGACCGCCTTCCCTTGACCTAGTTCATTCTTACATGTGAAATGATTTAGGTTATATATATATATATATATATATATAATTTTAATTTTTGATGAGACAAAATAAAAAATTCTTCAAATTTTATATAATAATAAATAAAAAAAACGTTTTAAGGGTGCTGGCCGGGGTGGGCAATTGCCCCGCCAACACTCAAGGTGGTTCCGCCCCTATATGTGTGTGTGTGTGTGGAGGCATGATACACACAGCCGAGTATATACATTATGAACGTTAGTTGTCATATCGAAAGTATTAACTATGAAGGAATCAAAGATTACGTTCTCACTGTTCATCAACCTTTCTCTACCTTCCTTGATTCGGTACTAGGATTAATTAACTATGTGCACGGTCGATGCAACGTAAGATCCAGCTAAGCATGATAATGCTTAACATATAGTACCGAGTGCTGAATTTTTATTTATTTATTTTTGGAGTGTGAGTATTGAATTACAATCTGGGTTCGGTCTCCACATAATCGCGAAATTTCAATGGGAATACGCTGCGGGTTGTATTTAGGTGTCTTATTGAGAGAGTAATATAGATTATTGGAAATGAATTATTTGAAATGAATTTGTTTTTTTCCTAAAATAAAACACTACATAAATTTTGACATGATCGAACACGTCTTGACATGATTAAAAGCACACATGTTGTGAATATTTTAGTAATGACAACAGAGATACTCAAGTACGTACGCAGTCGACTTTTTCATTTTCGGACACAAAAATCACGTAGACTTGTAATCAATCTTTCAAAATGTGTTTTTTTTCTTCTTGAAATTATTTTATGTTGCTATAGCGTTATTTTTTTTTAGGGGCAGATATTTGTAGCGACGGAATCGATATTTGCAGCGACATTTTTTTGTAAAAAGACTAAAATGTCCTTGGAGAAAAAAAATTAAAATTTTCTATTCCTACTGCCTACTACTATTAAAAAAAAAAAACCGACCGGCGATGGTTTTACACTAAACCATCGCCGGACCCCCCCCCCCCCCCCCCCCCCCCCCCCCCCCCCTTAAGTTGAGATTTTTGATATTTGCAGCAGTAACCACCGGCGGATCTTCCTCATTCCGGTAAAAAATTTCGCAATTTTGACAAAACTACTAATAAATTCGGACATAATACAAGTAAAATAATTAATAAAACCACATAAAAAAAATTAAAAAATAAAAACCAAAGTGTCGCCGGACTCTGGCGACACTTTTGGCCAAAAGTGTGACCGGTGACACTTTGGTTTTTTTTTTTCTTTCTTTTTTTTATGTAGTTTTATTAATTATTTTACTTGTATTATGTCCAAATTTATTAGTAGTTTTGTCAAAATTGTGAAATTTTTTACCGGAATGGGGAAGATCCGTCCGGTGGTCGCTGCAAATATCAAAAATCTAAAGGTAAGGGGGGTTTCCAGAACCATCGCCGGCGACCAGCGATGGTTCTGGAAAAATTTTTTTTTTTAATTATTCCAGCAGATTGGAAAATTTAAATTTTTTTTACTCCAAGGGTATTTCGGTCTTTTCACGCAAAAATGTCGCTGCAAATATCGAAACCGTCTCTGCAAATATCAATTCCGTTTTTTGAACTGTGTATTTCTAAAATTCGAATTTATGATCTCATGGTTATTAGATCGTTGTACTATTCACAATCCCGACCCTCTTTCGTAACAGCGATTGTAATAAGAGTGACAGGATTAAACAACCGTAGGAGATAGGAATTAGTGGATCCATTTATAATGAACATGGATGCATGGATCGAAAATGGAAAGGTTGGGAAGGAAATGGGCACATCATTTCTCCTCTGACAAAATGACTCAAAGATTCACGATCCACGTATGCATGGCTAATTATAATCCTCACTTTCATTTGGATACTGACGATTCGTACAAGTATATATGTAAATTATAGTTAGCAAGTTGCAGAAGATTGCAAATCTACTCCAAGTCGATCGAAAAGCGAATTGCCTCCTGCGCTGGTTTTTGTTTGTTTTCGGAATTGTTATTCGTAGTAACCATTTCGATATTTGCAGTAACATTCCCTTGTGAAAAGTCTGAATTGTCCCTTAAGTTTTTTAAAAAATAAAAGAAATCATTTTCACTCTAATTATGACCGATAGTAACGAGGACAATCCATATTACACGGTAAGTAAACAATCTATACATTTTTTTTTTTTACGTAAAATTGGTTTTTTAACGAAAAAAAATAATCTATACATTATTCATGTTCTTTTCTTCTTTTCTCAATTTCTAACATTTCTAACATGGTATCAAAGACAACTTAATCCAAGTACAACTTTCGCGGTATTTTTGAGAAGAAAATACCACCGGACGCCGGTGGTATTTTGACCCAAAATACCACCGGGGGCTGGCGGTATTTTGGGCCAAAATACCGCCCACTTTGGGTGGTATTTTCAAAATGTTACTGCAAATAGTAATTTGATTATTTTGAAAAAATCTCGTTTATTTTGTGTTTTTTGGGCAAAATTTCGGGCCAGACAGGGTTTTTTTTTTTAACAAAGAAACTTTATGTAAAAAAATGTATACATACACATGTGAGTGAAAAACGAGTGATTGTAAATAGGTAGAGTGTAAATAAATTTTTTTTTATAGCTAAAAGGCAAAATAGACTTTTTACAGAAAAATATTACTGCAAATATCGAAATGGTTACTGCGAATAACATGCCCCTTTGTTTTTGTTCCAACGTTAAACACAGTTACATTCGACAGGTAACTTTACTATTGTTTATACTTTGTTTTTTTTTTTTTTCTTGCTTCAACAACGACAATGTTTGTAAATTAAAAGTTGCTACTGAAAGCTTTGTTCTCTTGGTAACCCAACTTGGAAAATTTTAGTCTTAGGGAAGGAATTTTTGAGTAATTGTGTAGGAGAAGATGAAAAAAATGTAATGATTGTTTTATTTTTTAAATTTATGGAAGTGAAGATTTTGAGAGAATTTTAAATTTTGAATTTTAAATTGAGTAGAAGTTGAGTTTGTTTCTTTAGATTAGATTTTAAAAGAAAAAAGTGATGATTTTCTTGAAATGAGAATGAAAAAGAACAGAGTTTGAGATTTGAATTTCTACAGCGCGCCAATTATATCTAAATTCTGAAACATACTCCCTCTGTCCTACTCAAAGAGTTCACTTTAAATTTTTTTTTGTTTTTTTCCCATTTAAAGAGTCTACTTTGAATTTATTTACATTACATACCCTTACTAATATAACAATATGTGATTCACAATTAACCCTTACTTCTAAAGTTAGGATATAAGTGAAAAATATGATGATAAATTACTTATTTTAGGTGTTGTATCTCACAACCCATAATAAGTTATACACATTTCAAAGTAGACTTTTTGAGTGAGACGGAAAGAGTATATAATTCACGTTTGGACTTGCAAACTATATTGGGAATTAATTGTCTCTAAACCCACAGCAAATACCATAAACACCACTATTACGATTTACACATCACGTGATTAGGGACTAAAATACACTATCACTAGAGAGTGATTCCTAAAGTCTTAGCAAGAATTTTTTTAAGAATTCGTAAGTTTTGATCGTGATTTAAACTCTTTTACCTATGTTATATTATGTGTGCATGCATCACGTATTTTATTGCTAGAATTAGAGATGATTTATTTAATGATAACAAGTGGCCAATGTATATAACGGTAGGTAATTATAAATTAAAGTGGAGGCTATCACTTATCATTTCCAATCCAATGAAAAAGAAACGGGTCGACAGAAGAAGAAGAGAGGACATTTACGACACGAATTCAAGTTAAGGAATGTTGTCTTTAGTGTTTTATATTAATCCTAGTTTAGTATCAGTAGTGTTAGTGTGGTTGCCTTGGTGGATAACGGATATTTATGGAGTTTGTCAGTTAAATAAGTCCAGATAATCTCCCCTTTCCTTCCCATCCCATCCATAGTTTCTGCAATACCACCACCCATTGCGAATTTGTAAACGTTTCCTCGAGTCCAGAATAAAAGTCATTTTAGTGATACTAATCGATTTCAAAATAAATAACGTTTTAATGGAGCAAAAGTATAGTATATATTTAGAAAGGTAAATACAAATATATTAATGTAGTGGTTGTCCTAGGGCTGAGCACGAACACGAATGTTCTTGTTCGAGTTCGGCTCGATAAAAATGTTCACGAACATGATTTTTATGCTCGATAATAAATGAACACAAACAAGGTGTTGAAAGCTTGTTAATATTCGTGAACAGGCTCGATTAAAATATTAATTATATAATATAAATAAAATAAGTATATAAAATATTAAAATTTTAAATAATACAAATAATTGAATATTTATATATATTTATATGTACATAGATATATATATATATATGAGTTTAAATTGAATTTTGATTTTTATGTAAGTTGATATAGTTTATTAAATTAACTAAAGATTACAATTTTTTGTTAGTTAATGCGAGATAGAATGCACACGAATATTCACGAACAAGCTCGACTCGGCTCGATTAATAAATAAACGAATACGAACAAAATTTTAACCTTGATAAATAAATAAACAATAAATGAACATGTCAAAACTCGGTTCGGCTCGTTATCACCTCTAGTTGTCCTGTCCGCCCACAATTGCGATGAGTTTTTTTTTACCTTAATTAATTGCATCCACGTGATTCCTGATTTTCTTGTTTACTTCAGAGTTGGTAGTTTGTCATTAATTTGCACTTTTTTTTTTTACATTAATTTTTATCCCAACTAATCATGTCATGTCACTTTCACCCTATTTTCTTACTTGTCTTGTCTTGTATCCAACTAGAGCGTTTACAAAACTTTTAGTTTATGTTATCTTAGTACTATGAATAGAAAATTTTTAGTTAGGGAAGAATTTTATTTTGGAGGAAATTTTTTTTAGGGATTTGTGTAAGAAAGAAAAAAAAAAGTGTAATAATTATATATTTTTTTGAATTTATGTGAGTGAGGATTTAGAGGAAATTTTTAAATTTGAATTGTGAATTTTATAAAAATGATGTTGTTTCTTTGTGTAATATTTTTAAGAAAAAAATGATGATTTTCCTGATTATGTTCGGAAAAGAACAGAGCCTTATTTTATATGACTTCGTGAAAAATGAACCTCTTTCTTTAATTAACCATATTTTGGTTAATATCAAAAAAAAAAAAAAAAAACCATATTTTGGTAATTAAAATTGACAACACTGAAACTATAGGGAAAATTGATAATTTGAGTCTATATTTTTGCAAAATTGGTTTTTTTTAATCAACAATATTCTTTCGAGGGGAGAGTTAAGGTGAGAATTAATGAAAAAACCTTGTAACACTGAAGTTATGATTCTAATTTTTGAAATACAAGGGTAAAAAAAAAAAATTTAAAATAATAATAAAATCAATATTCTTTCGATTTCAATGACTGAGAATTCTAGTTATATAAATTAAAATTTTTTTTAATCTAATTAATTTTTACATATTCGACTATTGTTCAAATACCTTTTTTTATTTTTTATTTTTTTTTATCCTTAGTTAATTAGAGTCCATGTATTGATTTGGTCTAATTTTTCATTTATTGGAAAAAAAAAAAAGTCGTTAAAAGTTTAAGGAATTGACTCGATTAATCTGTTTTGTAAGAATATAGGCTAAATATATTAGTACTATAATGTGAACTAAAACCACAAATATCTTTCCAATAGTGAATTAAAATCTTTTTATATATTCAATTGCGTGTCGTATGATACATTGATACCGGATTGGTATTACGTTTGATGCGTGCTAAGTATTAGATAGAGAAGGATTAATAATTTAGAAGGAAATGTCGCAATGCTTTGATTAATCTATTCAAAAAAATATATATATATTATCAAAATAAATGTCATTTAGAAAGAACTATTTGCAAAATTTTAATGCATTTTCTTTCAACAATAAATAGCTTGAATCAAGATAAGACATAATATACATCCATATCCATTCATAGCTAGCTAGCTAGGTCATTGCCTCAATCGGACTATTTTCAACACAGGCCGTTAGTGAAATTTTAGTTTCATTTTAATTTGAAAAAAATTGTAATATAAAGTAAGCCACAGGAAAAGTTGATAACAGTTACAGAAGCATATGATTGATTCAAAAAAATTCAATTTAAGTTTGTTTATTTAATAAATAAATGAGAACTAATAAAGTTCTTAAGTTTGATTAATAAATGAACAAAGTTCGAACACTCTGAACTCCTAATCACATATTCACAGTTGAGAGTTCCATTTCCACAAATAAAGAATTTGTATTAATTGTCCTAAACTCTTTTTTTTTTTCCTTTAGTAATCCCTTATGCATTTTATCATTCAGATATTCGTTCTTTCCAGCATTAATTATAGTTCTGCATATTCGTCCACGAAAATTGACAATTTTCCACATAACGAATTTTCTTCTAATAATCATGGCGACAACACAAAGAAAAATCACATCACTCAGTCATTGATCTTCCTTATTAAAACGTCATCTCACATCACTTATTAAAATAATATCATTTTAATGATAATACAACTACAATAAAGTATATATATAAATCACCGTGTTATTTCTTGATTTAATGAGTAACTTTCCTACACAATCTTCAAATTAGTTCCACGAATGAGAGACAGATTTGACGTAGGGGAAATTTGAATTCCCCTCTTCGAATCAAAATTCGGAGCCGCCGCCAATGATGTTTTTTCTTTGATTGGTTCAATTTCCTGAGCCTACCAATAAAATTAGTAAGTGGAAGATGTTTTGCTTTCCTCCTTTGTAGTTATACAAACCTCGGCTAATTATTCCTATATCAAGTGACACAAATTTTGTGCGCCGTCAAGGATTTGTGACCGATTACATATTTTGTAAGAGTTGTAAATTTTATTTTTTTAAACAAACACTCTTATCGATCGCAAAGTTTAGAGGTTATTTTCTGATAGTGGTGTGTTGACCTGTGATTTAAATGATATTGAACAAATTTGAATGAATAGAGGTCCCAATTCTTCAAAGATGGGGAGATCGTAGAAATTTGCCGGATTCAACAAGTATGAAATGAATCCAAAGCTCATTTAATGAGCTTTGGATTCATTTTTTTCAAAACAATTTCATATTGAAATTGTTTTGAAAAAATAAGTAAATAGTAAAAGATTTTATTGAAAATAAATATTATAATATATTAAATTTATAGTAAAATTTAAAATTAAACAAAAAAACCAAAATACAGACAAAAATGAATAAATCGAACTGGGCCTCATTTTATGGCCTAAATGTTTCTCAACATTAAAACACAAAATTGAATATTGAAATGAATTTATTGCCCATTCAAATCATGCTCTTCCTACTACCATTTTTTCCATTTATATCCTTATTTTTTTTAGCTATAACAAAGATGGTTAGAAATCGTATATTATCTTATTAATATGAATGGGAAGAATAAAAAAAAAAATTAAATATGACTCTTCCATCTTAACAAAAATGTTTTTTAACACGCAAACTCTTTAACATAGAGAGGAGTCGATCAAAATTTTAACTTTAATCTTAGAATCGTTTAATCATTCTTCCCGATCTGATTTCTGCACGCCAAACACACTCAAAATGAATAATATTATAACTTAATACAGATAGATGTTGAATAGAAACAACAACAACAAAAGAAAAAAAAAAGATAAAAAAAAGATAAATTAAAATGGTAACACGAGGGCATAGGCGAAGTGACCTTCTGACCAGCGCGGAGACAGGGCGGGGCGAGGCGGTGCCGACGCCCCGCCTTCCACTGGGAGCTAAGGGTAGTATTAATACTACCTCTTTGCTCCGCCCCGTCGCTGGCGCTGCTGAAAAAGAAGAAGACAACCCGCCGCTGCTTCGCTGAAGAAGAAGACGCTGGTCTTCTTATTTCTTTTTATTTTTTACCCCTTAGTAAAACGACGTCGTTCTACTAAGGGGGAAAAAGAAAATAACTTTTGAGGGGCCAATTACGAAAACAAAACATTTTCAATCAAATCCCCACCCAATCTTCTAATCTAATCGGCCAGATTTCAATTGCCCAATTCAATGGCCTAATATCCAATTGCCCAAACTCCAAACCTTCTTGCGTGAACAGTCGTCTCCCTCCCCTGCCATTCAACCACCGACGAATGACCACCGCTACCACCTGCCGCTGATGTCTAGCCATCGCCTTAGTGCCGTCGTTGGCTCCCTTCTGGCCTCATTAAAACCTAAAAACTTGTGAGTTTAATTATTTGTTTTACTTCTATTTATTTTCTTATCATTGTTTAATTTGTGGCTTTCAATTTTTGTATTTTTTTTAAGTTAGTTGTTTAATTTTGTATTATATGTGATAAATGATTATAGGCTATAACAATGTTATTTAAATGATATTATAAATTTATAATTGAATTTTTATGAAGAGAATTGTGATTGTGATTTTTATTGTAATTATTTAATAGTTTGTGTGATGATTTTTTTTATATGATTATGTTGTTAGTGTGTCCGGTACTGATTGTTCATACACAAATAAATAGTTGTTTATATTTGCTTATATATTTATTATTAAGGTTTTTTTTTGGAACATATAACATTATGGTTATTTTGATACTTGAATATTATGTATATTATTTAATGACAAAAAAATAAAAATAGTACTAAAAGACCGCCCCTTCGCCGCTGCTTCTGACTAGAAACTCATCACGGCTAGCAGCCTCCGGCACCGCCGCCGGTTTGATCGGAGAAAACGTTGATGACGTCACCATCCTCCATTCCAACCCTAATCCCATTAAACACGAACCTCAAATCATTGAGGTTCAGTCCCTCATGATGACAATAAGAAAGCAAGGTTTTACCAATAGGGTTGTTCTTTTTCACCATGAAAAACAACTCCTTGTTTCTTACATCCTGAACCTTAATCACCACTTCATCACTCGCTAGCTTCGTCGTACTCACACGCAATCTCGGCCCAACGTTGGCTGTCCTCCGCCGTGGCCACCCGACAACTGCTGCTGCCTCGACATTACTTTTTCCGGTCGTTTTTCTTCCCCCGATAGAGTATACTATATTAGAGAATTAATTATAACAGATTTTCTTTATATATGGTATCTCTTAATTTAGTCATCTGTACATATATAGATTATATTCTTAGGCATATTCTTTACTCTGTATATCTATTCTTAGGCATATTCTTAGGCATATTCTTAAGCATATTCTTAGGCATATTCTTTACTCTGTATATCTATATATATTCTTAGGCATATTCTTAGGCATATCCTTAGGCATATTCTTTACTCTGTACACCTATATATATTGTCAATAATATACACCAAGGTCATCAAGCCTTATTCACTTTCATGGTATCAGAGCCTAATCTTCTTGGGCATATTCTCCTCTCTTTTTTTTTCTTTCTCTCAACCACCTTCATAAACTACCAGTCCCTTCAATGGCTTCCGATACGACTTCCTCTTCCACCAACGATCCTATCACTATCCAAAATTCTCAAGATCCTCAACATCCTCTCCTTACAATCAATCTCTCTAATATCACCAAATTGTCATCCACCAATTATCTCACATGGAGCCTTCAAATCCAGTCTCTTCTTGAAGGTTATGATCTTCATCACTTCCTTGATGGCACTCAAACTCCACCACCACCCACCGTCACCGTCAATGGTGTTACATCTGCAAATCCGGCGTACACAACCTGGAAGCGTCAGGATCGTCTCCTTTTTAGCGCTCTCCTTGGTGCCATCTCCGTTTCACTGCAACCGCTTATTGCCCGCACCACCACTTCACTTGATGCATGGCAAACCTTAGCCAATACCTACGCCAAACCATCTCGTGGTCATATTAAACAATTGAAGAAACAATTAAAGAGGTGTAACAAGGGCTCACAATCAATTAGTGAATATATGCAAGCGATAAAGACTCGTGCCGATGAACTTGCTCTTCTAGGGAAGCCAATTGATGATGAGGATCTCATTGATCGGGTTCTAGAAGGACTAAGTGATGAGTATAAATCTGTCATTGATGCCATTAATGCCCGTGACACGTCAATTTCTTTTGCTGAACTTCATGAGAAACTTCTCAACAAAGAAGCATCTCTTCAGACCGCTCAACCATCTTCTCTATCCCTCCCAGCCACGGCAAATCCCACGGCCTTCCGGAATCGTCCACATTGGCGTCCACCAGCCACCAATCCCCACCAACCAGGCCCTACCACTATGCTTTCTCCTCATGATCAACGCCAACCCAAACCTTATTTGGGTCGTTGTCAAGCATGCGGCACTCAAGGACACACTGCCAAACGATGCCCGATGTTTCGGCTCGTCACAAATCAACAATCACCAACATCTCGTCCTCAAGGCTCTCGGGGATCTCGCCCCTCCACACCTTGGCAACCACGAGCCAATCATACTATTCTGGGCAACAACACTACACCTACTTGGCTGCTGGACAGTGGAGCATCTCACCACGTTACGTCTGACCTGAGCAATCTCTCTCTTCATAGCTCGTACCAAGGATCTGATGATGTCATGATCGGCGATGGCTCGGCCCTTCCCATAACCCATACCGGTTCTACCACTATACCTACTTCCTCTCGCACCTTTACTTTACAAAATGTCCTTTGTGTCCCTTCCATGAAAAAGAACTTAATTTCGATTTATCAATTTTGCACTCATAACCATGTTTCTATTGAATTCTCACCCTCTGCTTTTCAGGTGAAGGATCTAAACACGGGGGCAATCCTTTTGATGGGTGAACCTAAGGATGGCGTATATGAGTGGCCGACTACATCCCCTTCAGTTTCCTCTCCACCATTGCTTGCATTTTCCAGTGTCAAGACCACTTCGTCCGAGTGGCACTCTAGACTAGGTCATCCATCCTTCACTATTATGAAAAATATTGCTTCCAAATTTTCTCTACCATTGTCTAGTCCGTTATCCTCCTTCACACACTGTAATGCCTGTTCATGCAATAAAAGTCATAAAATTCCATTTTCTTCTTCTACCTTAACCTCATCCCACCCGCTTGAACTTCTCTTTTCTGATGTATGGACCTCCCCTGTTTATTCTGTTGATGGTTTTCAGTACTATGTTATTTTTGTTGATCATTATACACGATATATTTGGTATTATCCCCTTAAACGGAAATCTCACGTGTATGATGTCTTTGTACGTTTCAAGGCATTAGTCGAAAACCAATTTAAACACCGAATTGTTACCTTCTATTCAGATAATGGTGGTGAATATCAAGCCCTTGATCGTTTCCTCTCCACCAATGGTATATCCCATCTTACTACACCACCCCATACACCAGAACATAATGGCTTTTCTGAACGACGTCATCGCCATATTGTTGAAACTGGTCTATCTCTCCTTACTCATGCATCAATGCCTTTAACCTATTGGACTTACGCCTTTGCCACTGCTGTATACCTCATCAACCGTATGCCCACACCCACACTACATCTTTCATCCCCTTTTGAGAAACTCTTTGAGTCTCAACCCAACTACACTAAACTTCGGGTGTTTGGTTGCTTATGTTATCCGTGGCTTCGTCCTTATTCTCAACATAAACTTGACTCTCGTTCCACTCCTTGTGTTTTTCTTGGCTACTCTTCAACACAAAGTGCCTACATCTGTCTCGCTCTATCCACTTCTAAAACATACATTTCTCGTCATGTCAAATTCCTTGAAAACTCTTTTCCCTTTAGCACTCACCAATCCCATCTAGCTCGTCCCACCCCAGATATCATTTCCAAATGGCTTCCCCCGGTCCAAATCTTACCAACTTCAAGTGGCTCACTCAATACGCCTCCACAAAGGGATCCCTCATGTCAACATCCGTCACCATATACCCAAACAGCCCACTGCCCTTCCTCACCAGTCGACCGTCAATCCCTGCCCATAGACCTCCCTTTACTCGAACACAGTTCGGTTAATCGCCAAGAAACCATGGTCGACCATTTACCACTAGAACCACACACTTCTGAGACCTCTTCTGCTTCAATCATAGCGCCACCTACCCATCAAAACACCCACCCCATGACCACTAGAGCGAAAAACAACATCCACAAACCCCTAACCAAGATGAATCTCACTGCTATCATTTCTCAACCATCCGACATTGAGCCTCATACTGTTTCCCAAGCCCTAAAAGATCCCAAATGGAGACAAGCTATGAATGATGAATTTGATGCTCTTGTTCGGAATGGAACTTGGGAGCTTGTTCCGTCTACTTCTGTGCAGAATCTTGTTGGATGTAAGTGGGTTTTTCGTATTAAACGGCTTCCTAATGGTTCTATTGACAGGTACAAAGCCAGATTAGTTGCCAAAGGCTTTCATCAGCGACCTGGAGTGGATTATCATGACACTTTTAGTCCGGTTGTCAAGCCGACAACAATACGGCTTGTTCTAAGCCTGGCAGTCAGTAGAGGTTGGCAATTGCGACAATTGGATGTTAATAATGCCTTTCTTCAGGGCCATCTTTCCGAAGATGTCTACATGGCCCAGCCTCTAGGATTTGTTGATAAAGACAATCCAACACATGTATGCAAACTAAAGAAGGCTATCTATGGACTCAAGCAGGCCCCACGGGCTTGGTACCTTGAACTTCGCCAATTCCTCATTGAGTCTGGGTTCACAAACTCTCATGCAGACACTTCTCTATTCATTCTTACACTCAGGTGACACTACTATATATCTGCTTGTTTATGTGGATGACATTATTATCACAGGTACCAACACCAACATTATTCAGCGCTACATTGACCTCATGGCACAAAGATTTTCAATCAAGGATCTTGGCACCTTGTCTTATTTTCTCGGCATTGAGGTTCTACCCACTCCATCCGGTCTGCTGCTTACTCAAAGGCGCTACATCGCTGATCTTCTTGCCCGGACAAAAATGACTGGTGCAAAACCTGTTGCTACACCACTTGTTACAGATGGAAATCTCACACTTCATTCAGGTACAGCTCTAACTGACTGCACAGAATATAGAACAATTGTCGGCAGTCTACAGTATCTTTGCCTCACTCGCCCAGACATAGCATTTGCTGTTAACAAGCTTTCTCAATTCATGCATCGCCCGACGTCTGAACATTGGAATGCTGCAAAACGACTGCTTCGATATCTATGTGGCACATTAACTCATGGATTATTCCTTCACAAGGCCAATCCACTTTCCCTTCATGCCTTCTCAGATGCTGATTGGGCTGGAAACAAAGATGACTATACCTCAACGAGTGCCTATATTGTCTATCTTGGTCGTCATCCTATTTCTGGTCATCCAAGAAACAGCGTACCGTTGCTCGATCCTCCACGGAAGCTGAGTATCGATCAGTTGCCGCTACTACTTCTGAACTCAATTGGATTTGTTCCCTTCTCACAGAACTTGGCATCACTCTTCCTACACCGCCTGTTATCTACTGTGACAATGTTGGTGCCACCTATCTCTGTTCTAATCCAGTCTTTCATTCGCGCATGAAACATGTGGCAATTGATTATCACTTTATTCGGGGTCAAGTTCAATCAGGTGCTCTTCGTGTTACTCATGTTTCCTCAGCAGATCAACTTGCCGACGCTCTTACCAAACCGCTTCCACGAAGCCGCTTCCAAGATTTAAGGGTCAAGATTGGTGTCTCCTCCGGAGCTCCATCTTGAGGGGGCATATTAAAGAATTAATTATAACAGATTTTCTTTATATATGGTATCTCTTAATTTAGTCATCTGTACATATATAGATTATATTCTTAGGCATATTCTTTACTCTGTATATCTATTCTTAGGCATATTCTTAAGCATATTCTTAGGCATATTCTTTACTCTGTATATCTATATATATTCTTAGGCATATTCTTAGGCATATCATTAGGCATATTCTTTACTCTGTACACCTATATATATTGTCAATAATATACATCAAGGTCATCAAGCCTTATTCACTTTCATACTAAATATATTAAAATTAATGATGAAGGTCAGTTCAGATACCCAAAGGAATTAATTTGAAATTACTGCGGAAGATGATGAGTTCTTTGATTAATTTTATTTGAAATGGAATTTAATTTGAACCAGTTACTAATGTATGGTTAATTTTAAATTTTATTCTCTATAAAACGAGTACCAAAGTCCATAATTTTCATTTACTAATAAATAATTAAGGAAAAAAGAAACTCAAAGGGCCTGTTTGGTTGACGGGAAAGTAAAGTTTACGAGTAATATGATTTCTGAGAATTTAATAATAAGGAAAGTAAAGTAAAAAAAATTTTTTTTGTTGTGTTTGGATTGGTTAAGAAATATATTTGGGAATTTAAAAATGAACTAAACTAAATGTCAAAACTACCCTCCAATTAAACTTAATCACCTTCTCATAAAAATATTATTAAGCTAAATAATATTTAATTAAAAATTAAACTACAGCTTTAAAAATTAAATAACATGCCAATTAAACTCATCCAAAATTAAGGGCCTGTTCTTTAGTGAAGTCTAAGACCTGGGTTGGGCATTTTTTTGGGTTGAGACCAAGAATTAGATCAAAATGGATTGAAACCCATGTTTCTCAAGGAAATACGCAACCCTGGGTCTTAGTTTTATTGTTGAGACCAAAGACTATACCTTCCCCCCCCTTCCCCGAAATGGGTGCCTCTTTCTCTCTATCAAAATTTTCCTCCCCGAGAAATTAGAACCCACGCCGCAGACCGAATTTTCGCCGTCTCTTCGATCCAGCCAAAATCACCGCTGAGAACGAACAGGCAGAAGAATTGTAACGGCCATTGTACTCCCTCCGGCATCTTCTCTTGGTTCGTCTTCCGCATCAATGCCTCCCCATTTCGTTCGTGATTCCTCCGATTTTTACCCTAGGGATTTCGAGAAAATTGTGGCCTCACCGGAATCGAACAAATTGACAAGGTCAGAATGAAGATTCTAGTAAGGGAGGTACGGCATAGAGAAGCGCTTCGGGCAGGGGTGAGCATCGGCCGAAACGACCCCGATTTTCCAGGTAAACCTTTCGCCACCTTACGTCACGGTTTCGCAGACTTTTTTCGACTCTGCTTCGAATGTAAATCTGTATTCTATCTCCTATTAATTCAATTGAAACGGAGAAGTCAGGCATTGTGATGGTTATTTTGATGCCTTTTTAACGATTTTGGCTTGATACTATGGTTTGAAAAACCATTGTTCCGAGTTGGGCTGGTGTGAAATTGTGAATAACTCAATTCACAAAAGCTGTTAGGTGTTTGTAATGGTTGCTGTTGGAGTAGGTTGTTAAGTTTTTTTTTTTCTTGATTTTGTTGCTAAAAAGCTATTGATTTTGTTGCTGAGAAGCTGTTGATTTTTTGTGGCAATTTTATGTTGCTGTGTGTCGGGGGCTTGGGTGTTTTGGTTTTTCCAACTTTGTATTTGTTGTTTGTGTGTTTTCTGTTAGGGTGATGGAGTTTACTTATGCTATAGGAGATCTGCTTCTGTTTTTTGGTGCTTTCGTTTTGTGTCCTGTTTCCTTCCCGGTTCTACGAATTGTTTTACTGTTCTTTAGTATTGAATTAAGTTGCTTACATGACCTTTCATGCTTTGATTTTAACATTATTAGGTAAATGTCTCTAATCGATACGTACTGATTACTACTTTATTTCATTCCAGCCTAATTTATGTATTTGGAGATTAATGTTGTTTTTTTGGTGTTGCATTAATTGTTAGAGGTTGTGGTTTTCTTATTATGAATTCTGTGTCATTCTAAAAGTACTACTTGTTCTATTTCCATGCTGGTTCACATATGACATTCAATAAACGTGAGGTTTGTTGACATTTCTTCTCAGTTACATACCATGCAATCGACAATCACGCCCACCTGGAATTAGAAGACCTAAACACGGGACTGATGTTTAGTTATGCGCCAAGAAGTCAGGCGGAATTTGTGGTGGCCTGCTGTGTTATCAATAATTTGATAAAAGATAACAATCCCGGAGACGAGATCTTTGAAGAGTTTGCTGATAACGATGATGAAAATGAGAATGTGGTGATTGATGGGGAAATGATTTGGAATGACCCGGTGGAGGTTAATCAGTTGCAAGTGGGGATAAATCAAATGTCGCAACTGCGAATGAACATTGTGAACCAATTGTTAGAGAGCCTGCAAATGTAATTTATCTGCCATAATATTTATGATGTATGATTTGAATCACTTTTATTTTACTGCTTGATATGGGTAACGATTATTAATGCTTTTGTATTATTGGTAAATTTTGATATTACGTGCAAAATTGTGTATTACAAAAGTAGTTTCCAGTCTTGGTACAAACAACTGCATTAACTATTTCATATTAACAATAAAATTAATAGGTGTGAAGCACGTCGGTTATTTATTTGAATAATGTGAATATTTTTTGTGTATTTTTTTAAAAATTCCCGTTAATAAATTTTTTTATTTGTTTAAAATAAATAAAATCAAACTGTAGTGGGAATTGAATAGAAGATTAAAAAAGATTAAAAAAATTTCAGAGTAAATTTGACTGAGACCCATGTTCTTCACTTTGAGCTGCGAACTAGTTTGAACCCAGCAATCAGAACCTTGTTTCTTACAAATGGACTAAAACCCATTTGGGCTGAGAACTGGTTTCAGCCCAAGCTAAAGAATAGGCCCTAAATAAACTATAGATTTGATTATTGACTATAATGTAGGTATTAGTTTAGCGAGAATCCAGATGAGTAAGAAAATAACTGAAAAAATAAAATTTTCTTGTTGTAAAATGAAATATAAATTTGTTAATCTATTTTTTCAAAATTTAAAAGTTCAAAATTAGAATGTTTAAATATGATACAGTAATTTTTATTAAAATATTATTTAATTTCATAGCTAATAAAATTTAACAATAAAGAATATTATATATACAAAGTATATATGTTGTTTTAAGTATAAATATTTGGACATAAAATTAAAATAAACAAAGTTTAGTTAGATACAACATATACTAAAGTAAGTTGTGATATTGTGGACGATTAGTTGCAAATTATAACCAATTAGTCAGATGAATTTTATTCATAAACAATCTTTTACTTTTTTTCAGGAAAATAAAAAATATATATACATATATATAAATCCTTATTTTCATTTCGTGTGTTTTTTTTTTTTTTCATTTCATGGTTGATATCACAAAAATATAAAATATTTGAAAATAAATAAGCGTACAGGTAGTGAGTATCTTTTTTGAAAATTTGTGACCAAGGAAAAAAGAATACCATATTAGAACAAGGAAAATAATTTCCCAAATTTTCCTTGCAGCGGGAAATTATTTTCCTTTTCCAACAATTTAAAATCAGTTCCAAACAAAGGAATTTAAAAATGAGGAATCAGATTTCATGTGTTTTTGAAGTTTTTCTAGGCGTTCCATTTCCATATAATTAGTTAAATAGTTGACGTTTATGATTCTGGCATTACTTAATTATGAAGTTTAGCTAGCCAATTAATCTGCTGTGTATAACTACAATGGTTACTATAATTTTTGTATTGTGACATATATTGTTATTTATTAACAAATTAAATCGCTCTTGATATTAGAAAAGGAAAACTTAGGTATCTAGACTAGAGTGATACGTTGTGCCAAAATTCAAAAGAGTAAAATGCAAATATGAAAATGGATCCAAAGCCCATTTTTAACTCATGCCTGGCTTTAATTAATTGTTGTTGGCACAAGCAAAATGGCACCCTTGAGAAGGAAGCAAATGGAAACACCCCGTAACAGTAACTGTAACAGTAGCCACCACACTATCGCCGCCACCGCCACCGCCTTCTTGATCATTGAAAACGTGGATGACATCACCATCCTCCAAGCCCAGATCCTTAGGAGTGTAGGAATCCCTAACCCTAACCCCATCAAGAACGAACCTCGAAGCATTGTAGTCAATTCCCTCGTGATGACAGTAGGCAAGCAATGTTTGTGCAACCGGTTCGTCCCATTTAGCCATGAAATACCTCTCCACATTCCGCATATCCTGCACCTTGATTATTACCTCGCTCTTTCGCTTCGTAGCACGACGTCGTCCTTCCACAAGCTCTCTCTCTGTGTCGTCCCCGGTACGCCGTAAAAGATAATCCGGCTCTTCCAGTTCATCCAGAAAACCCATTTCTCTTTCTGTAGCAGTGCTGCAAATGGAGCGCGCGTGCGGCAAAAAACGCTAGGGAGGGAGATGGTTGTATATAATAAGTACGTAGTTTCATGCATGCATGGAAAGAGCAAGCAAAAGTCTGTTTAGATATTCAAAGTAAATTAAAACTTTTGAGTTTTGAGTGATTTTATTCCCTATTAAATATTTTTGACGTTCGTGATTCTGGGAATGTAAAGAGCATGCATTAAATCATTTGTCTTGAAATAAGCACAAAAAATTAATAAGATTAAACATTGACTTGAAATAAGCACAAAAATTAATAATATTATCACTTTTCTTAAACATCATATAAATTTTTTTCTTTTGAAAAAAAAAAAATCTTATAATTTGGAATGGAAAGAGGCTGATTCGTCTTTTGAGCGTTGGATTTTTACTGGCCATATGAACCAGTTAATAATCTATGGGCCTAATTCCAGAAATTTGAATTGAATCAAAGCCCATTGAAACTAAATGTACCATTTTCGGGCCTAATATTCTGTTAAATTTCAAAACACAAAGGAAATATATTTGATCATGACGAGAATAGAAAGCCATCGCTTTAATTATAGGCTGGGCCAGTAAGTATTCCCTTGCAAGCCATATTCGTTTGGAGGTTTTCCACACTGATTTTACCTTGTTTGGCACGGGTTCAAACTTTGTTCTGCAAAACATTTTTTCAAAAATAAATTATTTTTTTGAACAGAAAAAAGTTTTTTTTTTTTTTTTTTTCCTAAACTTAAATATTTAGGAAAATTTTGTTTGCTACCTACCATCTTACCAAACAATATTTTGAAAACACTGATACCTAAAAGTCTTTTACTAAACATAATTTTTAAAAATAGTTGTTAAAAACCTGTTTATTGCTTGTCTTTGAAAACATGCTTTCCTAAACCTTTCTAAGAATCTTTTATCGAACAAGCCTTAAAGTTGCATTTGTCGCAATAAAGATATCTTAAATACTTTTTTTTTTTTTTTTTGGTTTCAAATATCATAAAATATGAAAATCGTTATTTAATTCTCATTCCCATGTTTGGTTTTGCAAAGTATGTTTCTTGCGTTGAGTAGATCCTATACATAAGTCATGATCACATTTCTTTTCCATTTTATGATTTGAATCATACAACTACTTCCTTAATTCTTATTTTCGCGCGTCAAATAAATATATTGTAACTTCACATAAAAAAGATAGACATGAAAATGAAATAGCAAGCGATAGCTCAAACGATACAAAAGACAAATATTACGCTCCCGCAAAGAAACAAATGCCTAGATCACCGTCCACCATGCCTAGATCCTTGGGAGTTTGTAAATCCTTAACCCTAATGCCATCAAACAAAAACCTCAAAGCGTTATGAGTTAGTCCCTCGCGATTACAGTAATCAAGCAAGATCTGACCAATTGGTTGGTTCTTTTTAGCTATGAAAAACATCTCCTTGTTTCTTAAATCCTGCACTCTGATTATCACTTCATCACTACGCAGTTCCGTCGTCGTATTGACACGAACTCCGCCGCCGTCGCCGTCGCTCGTCCTCCCTCCATTTGCTATTTGGTTTAGATGATTAAACAGAGTACGTGAATTAATGGTGCATGCCAAACACACACAAGCTGTAGCTATATATGTAGTTTCTTATGGAGAAAATTAATTAAAGATCTGAGTCTGTTTCGATATCCGAGGAACATATTGCAGAATACGATGAGTGCTTTGGACTTCGATCTTTGCTTACATTGGGCGGGTGATTTGGGCGCCTGGGCCTTGAATTTCAACTGGGAATACGAACCAGCTAGCTTCTGTGTGGGATTCGATTATCTGGCTCCTGTTATTGTGTATTTGGAAAACATTATTCTCTTCTTTCTCATTAGCTATAGACTAAACTCCACATTTGGTCCCTTACATTTCAAAACGGTTTTTTTTGTTCCTTATTTTTATTTCTCGAACTATTTAGTCTCTTACAATTCAGAATGATATTTTTCGTCCTTTACTTTTACTTGTCGAACTATTTGGACACTTCGCTGTTTAATCTAACGGAAAACGTTAATATCACTCGCACTTCCGCTCACACGATTACAAATGAAGAAATTCAACCTAATGAAGAAAATTATTGGGAGGTCAAAATTGATGTTGGGACAAGTTTGTCCTTCGCTAATGGAGTCGTGTAAGAGGAAGTACGAGTGATATTAACGTTTTCCGTCAAGTTGAACAGTCAGGAGACCAAATAGTTCGAAAAATAAAAGTAAGGGACCAAAAAAATGGGTCAAAAATGTAGAAGACCAACCAAATAGCTGGAGAAATAAAAGTAAGGGACCAAAAATATCGTTTTGAAATGTAAGGAACTAAAAAGATTATTAGGCAATATGTAATAGATTAAATGTGGAGTTTACTCTTAACTATAACTAAGACTACAACTATCCAATTGACATCACTAAAAAAAAAGTTTTAGGATAGTAAAATATTCTTTTACTGAAATTTATAACATAGTAATAAATTAAATTACATAAGGTTAATATGGTCATTTTAACATTTTTCTTAAGTTGTGTGAAAAGTGGTTAAGTGACACTTATTTAGAGATGGAGGAAGTAATACAAATTAAAAATACGTGTATTTTTAAGATAGAAACAAAAGTTAAAACACAGATTAATTAAATTGCTAAAATGACTATAATAATATTATTTGATGTTAATTATTACTATGTTACTAATTTCTTGCTATAAATCTCAATAAAAAGTATTTTATCCCAAGACCATTACTCCTTCTGTCTCAAAATAAATATCATTTAAGGAGTAAAATTTTGACCCAAAATAAGTATCACTTACACATTCTAAAGGTGGACAAGATTTCAGAAGAATGAAATGAATCCAAGCCTACTGAAAATTGAAAGTGATGGTACCATTTCCAGCCTAAACTTATCTTAAAATGCAAACACAATTAAGATGGTATCGAATTCAAAGCCCAATCAAATAAAGTACTTCATACAAAAGTGATCACATTTCTTTTTCAATTATCATTTCTGTATGCCAAAGTTAGCCTTAGAGAATAATATATTGTAATTTCACAGAAGGTAAAGTTACGGCCACGTACCTTTCACAAAACCATTCATATAGTACATAATAACTTATGTAGTTGTATTAATAATACATCATAGATTCTTGTCAAGTAAAGAATAATTGGGTAAATACATAATAATATTTCTATAGATATGAAGCAAAAAAAATAAAAAGATCACGGCTAGGCGAAGGGACAAATGATGACTCGTCTAATAGTCGTAGACACGGCCGAATTGTACCGGAATAGCGTTGATGACATCGTCGTCTTCCATACCAAGATCCTCTGGGGTGAGTAACTCATTAACCATAATAATCCCATCATTAAACACAAACATCACAGCCATATGGTTTAGTCCTTCGTCTTCACAGTAATCAAGCAAGATCTGACCAATAGGTTCCTTCCTTTTAGCTATGAAAAATGCTTCATTATTCCTTAAATATTCCCGCACCTTAATTACCACTTCAACACTCTTTTCTTTCGTAGCGACGCGCATTCCGCCGCCGCCGCCCGCCCCGGCCGTCGTCGCTCCTCCTCCCCCCATTTAGCCTAGATTATTAAGCAGAGGAAATGGTGCCAGAAGCACAAGCTAAAAATGGAGGGAGCGAGATGGTGTCATATATAGTAGTTTCATTATGGAGCAAATTAATGAAGGCTAAGTCTGTTGAGATATTCAAGGAATTAAAATTTCAAGGAACACTATGAGTTCTTTGGACTACTTTGCTACTGTAGGATATAACAACAATAAATATCCAAAATAATATAAAGAGATTAACGCACAGCGGAATATAACTTCTTTGTAATAACGAACAATAAACAAACCCGCACACAATCTGTGCGGCGCACCTAAGCCGAAGCTTGGTAGAGAAACAACCCGAAGGCTATTCAGTTTCTCCTGTATCTATCTCTGTGGTTTTCTTTGTATCTCTTTGTGATTACAATGATCACCCAATGTCTTTATTTATAGGCTAAACTATTCCTGAATCCTACCATTAATTTGATTCAGAACTATTTCCTAAAACAAATAGGATACCCAAAACAAACACTAAACCAAATAGGAAATAGACAAATAACAAATCCTACTACAATTATAATTACCTAATAAGTAAATACAAGTTTGGTTTAATTAATTCCAACATAGCCTCCCTTAAACCAAACTTGGATCAAATAAGCTCCATCGCCATCACGAGCTTGAATCTCCATCGAAATCTCCATTGCTGTGTAGGCAACGTGCAACACCAACTTGTAGGAGTTCTTCAACTTTACTTGCAAACTCTTCATAGAGACAATTTTGTATGTGTCATGAATCTTCTGTGGAAACTCCTCTTTAGCGAAGAATTTATTCATATCTACCCATTCTTCATCATCCGAGTTCATCTGCTCATCAACCTTGTAATCAACCTTGCAAATGCCAAAAACATTCTCGCAAACTCGAGACATCACCTTTAAATAAGATGTGGACACAAACTTGTATTCTGAAAAAGCCTTATCAAATTTCTCAGTCTGATCAAAGAATTCACTGATATCTACCCATTCATCTTCAGAACAGAGCTTCCCGTCGACATTGTTAATTTCATCAATGCCGTCAAACATAATAATGTCCTTGCAAACCCAAGGCTCCACTGTCACATTTTTAATATGGTCGGACACTCCGCCAAATAAGAAGTCGACTTCACTGCAGTTGATCTGCTCCAATTCAACAGAGTTTTCAACAATCCATGATCAATTTCATCTATGTGATCGTCAACTTCAATATCTCCCTCTTGTTCTAATACACATACAATTTCTTCTTCTTTGACCAAATCAACACTTTTAATGTTTTCATCCTCCTCGACACATTCTTGCTCAAAGATAATTTGGCTCTCTGTATTGTCGCTGGAAGATCCATTCTCCAAGCTTTCATCATCAACTTCAAGCACTGCCTCATCAAACTTCATCTCTATCAACTCGAATTGTTTCTTTAACTCTTGCAGTATCATTCTTTGAATTTTTTCATTTTCTCGATTGACAACTTTTAACTTTTTCCAAAACTCCTTAGCTGTCTTTACATCCATTAAATTTCTGCATATGTCTAATTCAACATTCGTCCTTAAATAATACAGAGCCGATTGTTCCTGATATTGATTTATCTTGGACTCTTTGCTTTCTGCAAATTCTGACTCAAAGTCTGTCTCAATCACGTGCCAGATTCTAATAACTCTAAAGAAATCTTCCATTTGTTTACTCCAGAGTTCATAATTATTTTTACCATCAAAGACAAAAATAGGACACTTATGAATGATAGGTAAAGAATACATCTTTAATTACTTCAATAATTCAAAAATTTTAACACACGGAAACAAGTATAGGACCAAACTAATCCATCACAAACACAAGTATAATCCGAAATCACCCAACTGGAAACGTTGGATCACCAAAACAATTAATTTGATTTGATCACAAATTAATTGCACAAAAATCAAGGAAGTCAAACCTTAAACAAAACAACTCAAGTAGCTTCCGCCGACGCAAACTCATAGCAACTGTGATTAAATGGTAATTGCATGCAAACCAACGATGCAAAATTCAATTCAACCTGAATGAATTAGATCTGAACGAAACTGCATCAACACCAACTGGCGGCGGAGCCTCTATGCACAAAGCGGAATCGCTTTCGGCAGCGATCCTTTCACTAAACCAGATTTTTCGTGGCCCTTCTTTTTAACCTGGCTCTGATACCACTTGTAGAATATAACAACAATAAATATCCAAAATAATATAAAGAGATTAACGCACAGCGGAATATAACTTCTTTGTAATAACGAACAATAAACAAACCCACACGCACACAATCTGTGCGGCGCACCTAAGCCAAAGCTTGGTAGAGAAAGAACCCGAAGGCTATTCAGTTTCTCCTGTATCTATCTATGTGGTTTTCTTCGTATCTCTTTGTGATTACAATGATCACCCAATGCCTTTATTTATAGGCTAAACTATTCCTGAATCCTACTATTAATCTGATTCAAAACTATTTTCTAAAATAAATAAGATACCCAAAACAAACACTAAACCAAATAAAAAATAGACAAATAACAAATCCTACTACAATTATAATTACCTAATAAGTAAATACAAGTTTGGTTTAATTAATTCCAACAGCTACTGTAACATCGATCGGGTTCCAATTAATGCGTTGAATTTGAACTGGAATACAGCCAGCTTCTGCTTGATGGGATGGGATCATCTCTGATTAATTGTGTACAAAATCGTAAGTGTATCACAAATTAATATTAAAATATGTATTTTTAAATTACGATATACGATTAGTATATAACTATTGGGATAGAAATGATTTAGACTTGCTACTCGGTGCTTACCTTGCTTGGCCACAATGTTGGTTGATGTTTTTAAAACTCTTTTCAACAATATGTACAAGGATTCCTAACTTAGGACATGTTCGTTTTAGAGTAATTTTGAAAATAACATCTAAATGTGAAAGTGTATTAAAAATATAAAATTGTGTAGTTTAATAATAAAAATGTGTACTAAAATACTAAGATATTAATATAAATTGCAAATTTTTAAAAATATGTTAGCAACAATTACCTCTCTTAATAAATTTGTCCACAAACATTAGGACAAATTACAATTAACTCCTTGTATTATAACTCTAGTGACAAGTGCCTCTTTATAATTTAAAAACATGCAGTTATCCATTCTGTGTTTATGGACTAACTTTCCATTTTGATAAAAAAGAAATACTAAAAAGATCGATGTTCATTCTTAAAATATATGAAATATCAAAATTAGCGATAAATTATGACATTATTATTTTATTTTTCATATTAGTGGGGGTGTGAAACACCGAAATCCACTGTAATATATCATGTTAGCACTCTATTTTCTTTCCCCTCAAAATAGGATCCTAAACAACATTAAAAATAATGGATAATGTCGCATAGTAAGGCTAATTTCAGTATTTTACACCATCGTAAAATGAAAACAAATTAAAAATGTCACACATGAAGATTATTTTCTATAAATAACACATTCTAATAGTGATTTCATTATTTATACTATTTTATATCAAAATGACAATTTAATTCATAAATACATTATAAAGCAGTGTATTTTAAAAAAAATATAAGAAGATAATTGTCACTAAAAGTACTATTATTCATGAGTGTAGTATCATTTGGCTAAAAAATTATATACGTTATTAGTATGCTTAAAAATGAATAAGATATTGGGCCTGGCCCAATAGGTTCAGATGAGCCCAAAAGAATTACAAGAAAGAAGAAAATGCCCAAAAAAGAAGGAAAACAACGATAGGTCGAAAGGATAAACAAACCGAGCTAAGATAATTTGGGATGGGACGGGGTAAGAAATCAGGACAAGGGGCCATAGGTTAGATTCTGGGTATTCCGCAAGGAGGTAAAACAATAGGAAAGGGGAGGGAGTTTAGCCTGTTATCAGGGGCAGGAATTACACAGGGTATTTAAGACAAAGGAGCAAGATCCATGTCATAAATAGGGCGATGGATTAAAGGCAGGGTTGACATTAATGAGGAAAATCAGGATGACCAGGAAAAAGCGTAACGGGCAGAATAGCAAGGTGAGGCTATATATATTCGCATTTTAGACCATAAAAGGTACGCAATCTTTTACTATTCCATGCACTTAGTCAATTCATTGTCTTCCATACTTTACTAACTTGAGCGTCATAGTGGAACAGGGGGGATAACCCTGCTTTTTCTCTCTCTTATTGTTCAGATCTGGCCTTCAAGTATTAGCCCGAGCCATAGCATCCACAACCAAGCCATATCGCCACCCGTCCAAGCTATCACTCCAAAAACATAAGGTACCAAGATTTAAGGCATTTTGTGTCACATCAGTTATAGTAAAAAACTAAATCTAATATGTGACATAATTGAAGCTAAACTCATAAAAAAAACAAATGTGATAGTTCTAACTCAATACTTAGCGCCATATATTAAAAGATAAAGTCAATAGACGCGTGATGGTACCATTCGTGGAAAGTTTTTGTCTATTTTAATTACTACTCCTAGAGACACATTATTGAACACAAAATTGACAAGCTTGCAAAAATATAGGTTAAGTCTTCAAATCACATCTACCAGTGTGCTGCTCCAGTGGAAGATGTTATTAAGTTTTTTTTTTTTTTTTGAAAAATCGTATTTTCTTTTTCCCCCTCTACACTTTTGTTACACTTTCGATCTCTCATTGTACTTTTAGTACTCTTATTTTATGTTTTGGCACTTTTAATTCTCATTACCTATTGTGGTGAGGAAATCCCATGTTCCGAGGGGCACAGGGGTGGGCCCTACAAGTAGGTCCCGGGACCCCCCCCCAATTGTGTTGTAGTCGTTTTTGTAAGTCATTTTAAAGGTGATTATATAAATTTTAAAATTACATTTGATCCCAAAATAACATACAAAACAGGTTCCAGCAAGCAAGGCATGGAGACTAAAAAATTTTTTAAAAAAAAGAAAAGTGCAATTCGGCATAAAAATAAAAATAAAAGTTTAAAAGTGGCATTTGGACCAAAATTGCAATTTTCCCATTTCTTTTTAGGCATGTTCTTTACATTTTGGTTTAAGTTGTGATTTTGGTTTCAACAGTAAATTTAATATATTATAATCAGTTTTCATCATTTTCAATACTTTTACTATTTAGCTATACTTTTTTACATTTTCAAAACACTTTTTACATTATAAAACTATTTTTCAAAAATCAATAAACAACATGCCCTTAAACCTAAAAGTCAAAAGTTTTCCGAGGAAATTAATGTTCTTGAGCTAGCAAATATGAACGAAAGGTTCAAAACCATGAATTCAAACAGAAGAGAATAATATTTAATCGGAATTGTTATTTGCAGTAACCAATTTACTATTTGCAGTAACATTTTTCTGTAAAATATCTAAAATGTCCCTTAGGTTTTTCAAAAAATAAAAGAAATCCTCTTCACTCTAATTATGGCCGATAGTCACGAGGACAATCCATATTACACGGTAAGTAAACAATCTATACATTTTTTTTTACGTAAAATTGGTTTTTTAACCAAAAAAAAAAACAATATATACATTATTCATGTTTGTTGATGTAATGACGCGTCCAAGCACTGAGATATACAGGGTGATGGGTGTGGTGCATTCGACGCTTTATCCGAAAACTGTTGATTTAGCTGAGCCGGTTAGTAGGCCAGACAGGGGACGTCTGAGACACAATCCAACCCAACGAGATCTATCAGGGTACGAGCATACCGAAAGGAATGCACTACAACGATGTACGAATATATGTATTTCATGTACATGTCATTGTGGTTAAATACATATACACATACTAAATTTAATATGATTTACACTCGCAGGTCGGCGATCCACAGGCGGACAGAGAAGACGAAGGGTTGTGAGGCCCCACGCTTCTGAATGGCCTTACGACCTTCCCATATTTCTGAAGCAGTTCATGTTCGAATACATTACCGGACACGTTAATGTAGTGCCCGATAGACATTGTGGTTTTAGAGTAATTTCCTATTTCGCACACGATGCAGATGAGGCGCAGTGGTACCAAGTGCACAGAGACTTGCACCAAGAACTCCTTTATGAAGCTACTTTTTTGCGCTTCGTTCTTGGGCCAGTCGATTACAAGTTAGCAATCAGGGTGGTAGATTGTTATGTAGTTTCGGCAGATGAGGAATTCTGGTTTGATTCTCATCTTTTGGGAATACTTGTCGTAACGAAGTATCAGAGGGTTGTTACATTATATGCCCAGCAGAGTAATACTTTCTTTCCGCTTCAGTGGCGGGGGGTCGGCGTCTCTAATAATCCGAGCAATTTCATCAATATGGGTTTAATAAGACAAAATCATTTCATTGCTTTGTTAACGAAACAGGGCCTTGCTGTAATTTAGAAGAAATAGGGCCTCAGAACAAATGCAGCTTTGGAAATCCCATTTAGAAGAAAACTTTGTTGCTTTCAGGAATAAATCGACCGCTGAGTGTTAGTATTAGATGTTTTTCATATCAACTGTTTCACGTTAACTGCAATTTACTTTTGATTTTACGTTCACAAGATAAAATTCTCATCTTTTAACTTTCGTATGTAATTAATTTTAACATTACTGAAGGCAAATAAAATATATACACATCATCGCGAATGATATATTACTTTATACAATGCATAAAAAAGCAAATAAAATACAACCCACTAATTTATAACCGTTTCTTCAGTAATTTGTCTTACCAATTTTCAAAAAAAAGTCAATAAGATAGCACATGGGATCTTGCCGCAATTTACTCCAGTGCCGACATCAAATCCTCCAAATGTGTAGCCACCTCCTCTATGGTACTCTCCCTCACGTCACTGGGGACGGTATGCCGGTTTCGAGGATGAGCATAATACATTTTACTTGCTATATATTGCAAGCGCTTCATTTGGAAGAAAAATCAAAATATAGTAAAAAAATATTGACGAAAATATATAATTAATTGACAGAAATAAGCATAAATTTGTAGTGCTTATCGCAACCACGGATAGCTTTTTGGGGTCCAGTGTCTCGTCCACTTCCATGTCGTCGAGACTAACACGAACGTGCGTTCGCGGCTGGAAGTAGTCAAAGTACTCAAGGCACGACTGATCGAGCCAATGAGCCCTTTGCATCCCCCTTATCACCTTACTCTTGTACATTTACGGGGCCTTAAGATTCGTATCGTACACGCAGGAGTACCTTTTTATTTCAGAGCCTCTGTAACAGCTCTTTGGCTCTAAAACTGTGTGAGGGATCGACTGCATGAATCCAAATTGTCGCAAGAACCGATCTGGCATATATGGCTCTACGATCGCAGGGCAATAAAGAAGATCCATGTACAAGGTTATTGGGTGCACTCCTGTAGGATTTGGCCCAAAAAGAAGCCAATTGACCTAGTTCATGTGAAACATAGTAAGTGGATAATCGACTACGTCGGCTATTACACTAATAAACATTAGAAAATTTAAATGACATAGAAATATTACCTCTTCGGATTTCATTCTGTCTAGTGCGCGTCTGTATGACACCAAATCCCAGTTAGGCTCACGCTTCCTTCCGGTTCCGATATGCCACTTGGTTGCAGAAGGCCACTCGACATCCCAGGATCTCAGCTTTGGAGGACTAAACGCGGGAAAGTACCCGTATATCCAACTTTATTTTAAAAAATGAAAAATAAATTAGTCATTTTAATGTACCGGTATAAAATATTGAAATAATTTATAAACGATTCCTACAAACCTGCAATAAGGTCAGACACCCGCCTAACTGGGCACCGTCTGCCCTAGAGGCCCTACCAAGATTGCGATAAAGGTTCACCAAACAAGCTGCACCCCACGCAAGTCCGCTTACGCTTTCTACATCGCGGAGGTAAGGCAGGAAATACCCAAGAACGTGGGTTTTTTTTCTTATCCACGAACAGGGTGTTTCCTACTAACCACAACAAATACCCTGCGGCAGAATTGGCGGCCTCCACCTGTCCACTAACACAATGCACTTGAAGGAGGGACATTTTCACACTTGCAAAATCTCGATCCCCGAGCTTGTCTTCCTCAATCCCCAACAATTCTAAAAGCAGTTCCTTCATTTCTGCAGGCTTAATTTTCCAACCAATTGGCGATTCGCAAATCGGAATCCGCAATATGTAGGCCACGTCGTGGAGAGTGATACTCATCTCTCCGAATGGCATGTGGAATGAATTAGTTTTCGGATGCCATCTCTCAACAAAGGCACTTAGGAGTGCAGAGTCTAACTCTAGATGCATGCACCATACCAAATGTGCTAACCCGGACTGTTCCACTATACTTTTTATTTCCCCATCGACTAAATCTCACCTTTGCAGCCGCTCATGGCCATTATGGCACAACAATACACCACGTTCTTACGTAATTTAATAAATAAAATAACACATTTTAGGCACCAACGTATTAATCATAATCGAAAATAAATAAAAATTATATCAAGAAATATGTAATAAAGCATAATACGATACCTGTCGATGCCATATGTAGTAGGCAACATGACCCTTAAAACTCTGTAACAACTCTGAATCTGAAGGTCCACCGTCAATCGGACCATCTAGAGGCCGGTAAGCCTCCCACCCGGCATCCCTCCCGGAACTGGACCCAGACCCTGACATTGACCTACATGAGGAGACCATTAATTCTTTGCCTTTCTCACTCCTTCGTTGGTTGGGTGCATTTTCCCCTTCGTTTTCATCCTCAAACCACCTCGAATTCCCTTCCATGTACCCCTGCGACTGAGACATGTCCATCTCAAATCTTTTCGCATTTTCCCTAGCTTCCTCCTTCTCCGCATTTCCAATGTATGGCGGGGCAAATTCTGTTTTGCCGTAACTCGTCGCATTTGAAAAGCGAGAAGAGCCATGCGCTCTTCCAGCCACCCTTCTTTGCCGCTCGGATGCAGTGGGAGATATTCGGCCACCTACTTCCTCAGAGGAGGACTGTGTTGCCTCAGTGTTTTTTTTCAACCAATTGCAAATTGTCATCCTTTTTGCTTTTGGTTAATTTCAATTTCCTAAATGCTTCTGCCATCTGCAACAATATAAACACACATTTCTCAATACAAAATTAATTGATAACATATAAGGAACAATAACACAATTAAAGTTTTAAAAAAATTTAAAATATTGACTCAAAACTCGCCCCTTTCGGGCAGAAAACAGCCAACAATCCCGTCGGTCTGCAGAAAATATCCCCTGGCGGCCGGCGGGTTTTTCCCAAGAATACCGCCGTTCGTCAGCGGTATTCTTGGGGGAAATACCGCCAGTCGCCAGCGGTATTTTTGGGTGGTAATACCGCAGGAGACCGGCGTTAATTTCTGAAAAAATACCGCCCATGAGCTATTTTTTCAGAAATTAACGCCGGTTGCCGGTGGTATTACCGCCCAAAAATATCACCGGCGAGGTATTTTTCCAGAATACCACCCATTTTCGGGCGGTATTTTGGTGTAAAATATGCCAGTGACCGGCGGTGTCCGGAAGGAGGTATTTCCCTCAGGACCGGCGGTATTCCTTCATGAAATACCGTTGGTGACTGGCGGTATTTCAGCCCCATCTGGGCTGAGGAAACCTTCTCCTTGGACTAAATTTTACAGATCCGGGAAAAAAATTAACAATCTCGGGCAAAATACTAACAAATTCGGACATATTACAAAAAAATTAATCAAAACAACAAATAAAACAATAACGAAACAAATATTAATTTTAGGCACTCATCTTTTTCCGATCTGACTCGTCTCGAATTTTATCTGATTTAACCAATTTTGTGATTCCTTCTTCTCCACATAGCTCTGCTTCCTTTTTCTTTGCAGGCTATTTATAAACTTTTATAGGTTTGCCTTTTTCTTTTTTCTTTTTTTTGTGTGAGGGGTATTTTAAATTTTTCACAGGAAAATGTTACTGTAAATAGTAAAATGGTTACTATAAATAACAATTTCTTCTTAATAAAAGAGTTAATATAGATACAAATTACTACTCCAAATAGCAACATTCATCAGACCCCAGTGGCAGGGGTCAGATCTTCTGTCAACCCATCATCTGTCTACCCTGTCAACCTATCAATACGACGTCTTTTAATAACAAAATCCAAAAAAAAAATTTTCCCCACCCCGCTTCCTGCCATACCACCACCTCCATCTCCTCCTTTATCCCCAGCACCACCATCACTTCTAAACTCACACCCTCTACCTTCTCCATCATACCACCACCAAAAGTCATTAAAATCAAAATAAAAGTAATAGGTCTTATAGTTTTGAAGAATCATTATTATCCACAAAAGAAGAA
The DNA here is from genome assembly GCA_016801395.1 of Leptodermis oblonga. Lineage (NCBI taxonomy): Eukaryota > Viridiplantae > Streptophyta > Magnoliopsida > Gentianales > Rubiaceae > Leptodermis > Leptodermis oblonga. Next base: position 4,875,968 of record CM028756.1, on the reverse strand, counting down.
AAAAAAGAGCCCAAATCCCAGAACCATTCTTATTCACAGAAGACGAAAAAATAAATCTCATATACGATTGGATTTGGATTGTTCACGGTTCAAATTTCACACATTATGGTATGGTTGATAGTTTCTAGAAAAATTAGGAATAGTGAAAACACAAATTTCTCAAAAATCGATTATGTGTCGAGTCTGTCGACTTCATTGATTCCCAAATTGAGGATCCAGGAACACGAGTGAGAATGAATGGGATGGGGCTAACGGGCAAGAACGGTGTGGGGCGGCAGGTGTGGGGTGGGTTTGGATGTGGTGGTTGAAGAAAGAGTGGATGAGGAAGATGAACATGGAGAGGAGGAGAGGGTGGGGGGGGGGGGGGGGGGGTGCGGCCATCCGTGCAAGGTTGTTGGGGAAGTGAGAATGGGTTTAAAGTAGGTTGTGGTGCTGAAGAAGATGGAAGAGGAACATGGAGGGGGCGGCGGCCAGACGTTGATTCATTGCAGAGGAAGGAACTGGAAAGGAGAGAAGAGAAGGAGGGCAAACAGAGGAGAGAAGAGGAAAGACGATGTGACAGAGTATGGAAGGGAAAAAAAATAATAATAATAAATTTTGGGTTTTGTTATTAAAACGATGTCGTATTACTGGGTTGATAGGGGTAGACAGAGAATGTGTTGACAGAAGATCTGAGCCCCAGTGGCAGCAACAGTAGACGCCGCCACCACGGCCGCGCCACCGCCTTTTGATCATTGAAAACATGGATGACGTCACCATCCTCCATTCCCAGATCCTTAGGAGTGTAAGAATCCCTAACCCTAACCCCATCGAAAACGAACCTCGAAAAACTGTAGTCTACTCCCTCTTGATGACTGTAGTTGAGCAGGGCCTGAGTAATAGGTTCCTTCCATTTAGCCATGAAATACCTCTCCCAATTCTGCTCATCCTGAACCTTTACTATCACCTCGAGCTTCTCCCTCTTCGCTCCACAACATACTTCCTCAGCCTCCGGCTTCGGCTCGTTCCTGGGACGTCGATTGAGATCAGCCAGAACCGTGTCATCATCGATTTGATCCAGAAAACTCATTTCTCTTTCTTTCACGTAATGTATTTTAGGGCCTGTTGGACAGAGGAAAAGATAGGGAGATGGTGTCATATATAAGGAAAATTGCAGGTCACTTTAAGATAGGGAGACGTTAAGATTAAGAGCATCCCAGCAGAACTCCAACTTGGAGTTTTTTGTAGAGGCATGAATGAACAGTGCACCTCTACAATTGGTAGTGCCATGTTCAGGCCTCTACCTTTTTTTTTTTTTTACTTTTTTTTTATTTTTTATTTTGATTATTTACATATTAGTCTTTAATTTACTTTGTAATTTTATTTCAATTAATTGATTAAAACACAAAATTTTCTAGTTATATACTTTTAAAGTTTAATCCATTTAATTGTTATTTCTCAAGTAATAAATTCCAAACAACTAGAGATGCTCTAAATGCTGGTCAAAAGCTATACACCAGCTGTACAAAAGCAAAATTTTGCCCTTCGTAACACTTTTTGTCCTTTATATTTTCAATTGATACTTCTGCCCTCGTGATAAATTGATAAATGGTGACATTTTTTGGTCCTTTTACCTTCAATGAACAGATTTCATAAATTAGGATCAAAATGCAAATCATTAGAAATATTGGATGAATTGAAATTTTATGAAAACTTCACAACTTATTAAAATCAAAAGAAAAGCTGAACAAAAATCTTTTCGTAATTTGCTTACTATACTCCCACTTTTTTTCTTTTCAGTCGAGACTCACATGTTACATGACAAGACTCACTTTTTTATTATGAGATAATAAATAAGAAAGACAGAAAATTTCATGAGGGTTTCATGATTCAAAAGTTTCTTTTCTACGGAGAACTCTTTCAAAATTTAAACACAAATGCATGTACCCAAAAAAAAAAAATTATGTTAAAAATAGAATACTAATATTTAAAGGACTTTCTCAATAAAAAGAGTCGATGAGTACAAACAACAAACATAGGGAATAATAACTTCATATTCATAACTTGTAGTCCAAATTGCAACAACATCCTCCATATTCAATTTGGAAAACGTAGATGATGTCACCATCCTCCATGCCTAGATCCTTGGGAGTGTGAGAACCCTTAATCGTATGCCCTTGGAAAATGAACCTCACATCCGAAGAATTAAGGCTTGTTCTTTTTGGGCGTTTTGAAAATAATTTTGAAAACAAATTTTAAAAAATAGTTTTATAATGTAAAAAGTGTATTGAAAATATAAAAGGTAGATGCTGAATAGTAAAAAGTTATATTAAAAATGATGAAATATGATTCAAATATATTAAATTTACTGTTAAAACCAAAACCGTTTTCAAAACAAAACAAAAAGAACTGGCCCTTAATGTCTAGTACCTCTCCTTTGCAATACTCAAGCAATATTGGCGATACAGGTTCCTTCCATTTAGCCATGAATTTCCAGTCACGATGCCGATGATCACCCTCAACTATTAGTAATACCTCAAGTTTTTCACTCTTTTTTTGCTTCTTCTTTGTTCCACAACATCCTTCCTCGCCCTCCGGCAACGGCGCCGGCTCTGGCTCGTTCCTGGGACTTCGATTGAGATCAAATGGAACTGGCTCATAATCGACTCGGCCCGTAAAACTCATTTCTCTTTTCTTTCCCCTAATATAGAGAAACTTGCATGTCACTTTTGATATAAAGTCATAAATATATTTAAATTTGAATATTTTACTACTTCCAATAAATAATTAATTTGATACTATTTGTTTCGTTTATATCTTTATTTTAAAATTTGTTTTATAATGAAACAGAAAATATTTTTTAAAATAAACATTTTTAAGGACTAAGGGAGTAATTGATACTCGTTCTGCTTCATTAGAAAATTTTACTTTTTGTTTATACAGAAAAATTCACTTTCTAAATGTGGGGAATACTATTTGCAGTGACAATTTTAGTATTTGTAGTAATATTTTTCTGTGAAAAGTCTATTTTGCTCTTTAGCTAAAAAAAAATTTCTTTTTTATATTTTTCATATTACATAGTAAGTAAACAATTTATATATTTTTTTACGTAAAGTTTGTTTGTTAACAGGAAAAAAACCCTGTCTGGCCCGAGATTGACAAAAATATTTTGCCAGAAATCTCGTCATTGACAAAAATATATTCCAAAATTCCGCCCCCTATTTACAGTAACATTACCAAAATACCACCAAAAGTGGGCGGTATTTTGATCCAAAATACCGCCCAAGTTAGAAGAAACCCAATCCAACATGAAAAATGTATAGATTATTTTTTTTTTTTTTTGTTAAAAAACCAATTTTACGTACAAAAAATGTATAGATTATTTATTTACCGTGTAATATGGATTGTCCTCGTGACTATCGGCCATAATTAGATTGAAAAGTATTTCTTTTATTTTTTTAAAAAACTTAAGGGGCATTATAGACTTTTCACAGAAAAATATTACTGCAAATAGTAAAATTGTCACTGCAAATAACAATTCTGATTTTTTTTACTCTTCTTATCTTTTTCGTACTAATATAATTATATATAGTCCATAATAAACTCACTCTTAGAATGTAAGAACATGAATGAAATAAATACTATTTTAAATAATGTTTCTTAACATAATGTCAGAAAGTTATATAGTTATATAATTGTGAAATTAAACTCTTTTAATACAATCTAGAGAATATATGATTAAAATTTAATAAATAAATTAAAAAAACCCTTGAGAGTATATGATTAACTTTTTCTTCTTTTTTTTTTTCATTTTTTGACACTTGGAAAATGTGTAAACTTTTTAAGTGAAATTATGTGCTTTTTTTTTTCATTTTTTATTACTATTGTTTGTTGTTGTTGTTTAATAGGATGAACTTACAGTCAAACTGCAAAGGATTGGTGGCAATGCTTTAGCAATGTGACTGCAAAAGATCTCTGCCGTGTGGCAGAAGGTGATTTACTACTTTATCTTAATTTTAGAAACAAACTAAGGACATGTTCTTTACCTTCAATTTGAGTTTAATAAATTTTGGTTTTAATATTAAATTTAATATTTCATCCATTTTTAAATAAGTGGCTATTATAGATAATTATTTTTTTTTCAAATAAGTATTTCTTTACACATTTCAAGACAAAAAACCTATATAGTTCCAATATTACCCCTTAATTAATTAATTACAAAATAGTATGCATACATTGCACACATTTTCATTTAAAATGTAGTCAAACAAGAAAACAATAATAGGGATAAAAAAAAAAGAATTCACTTATTTCCTTGCTTTGTTATTTTTTCTAGAATGACTACTTATATAGAAACGGAGGTAGTGTATTATAACCAGCTTTCATCATTTTCAATACAACTTTTTACTATTAAGCTATATCTTTTTACATTTTTAATATATTTTTTACATTATAAAATTATTTTTCTAAAAATCAAAACTCAAACCAAAACACAAATCTTCAGTAAAGAAGGGACCCTAAATGCAGTACTATAATTAAAAAAATGATTTTAGTAAATTATTCCTTTTTACAATTTATTAAAATGTTTTTTGTTGCTTTTTTAGTGAAAAATGATTATTCAAAAAAAAAAAATTTGATCACGGACATAGCTCTGTTCTCTTGGTGACCAAACTTGGGAATTTTTAGTTTTAGGGAAGGAATTTTTTTGAGAGAATTTTCTTTTGAGAAATTGTGTAGGAGAGAGATGAAAAAATATAATGATTGTGTTATTTTTAAATTTATGTGAGTGAAGATTTTGAGAGAAATTTAAATTTTAAATTGAGTAAAAATTGAGGTTGTTTCTTTGAGTTATATTTTAGAAGAAAAAGTTATGCTTTTCTTGAAATGGGAATGGAAAAGAACAGAGCCGAATCTTCAACCATCTGTAATTTTGTGGAGAGAATATTACAGGCCTGTTTGGAAAAACTCTTTTTATTTTATACTCCCTCCGTTATCTGAAAATAGCCATTTAAGCTTTAAAAAATTGTTCTCTTAAAAGTGTCATTTCTATAATTTTCAATGAAAAAAGTAATGAATTTTCCAATTCTACCCTTGTATCACTTTTATCAAACCAGCATAATTAATTCAAATTTTCAATTTTCAAGATGATCATTAACTATTTCTACAATTAATTTTATCTAAGAAGATGAAGAGTGCTCTTTCATTTTTCCTATAAATCCTCTAACAAGCATACTTGAAGCAAAAGAAGAAGAATTTTCGGTTTCTTTTGGATGCAAAAGAAGAGAAGAAGACCAGACAAAGTAGTACGGAGTCTGTGTTTTGGATAAGTGCTCTTTTAAGTTTTATCCCTTCGGTTTCTTCTTCATATTTTTTTTCGTTTCTTCTTCAAACAGCATAACTAGAATTTTTCTTAAGATTGAAAAATTGGCGATTGGAAGGGAGTTTTCAATTTTTCTTACGTGAAGCCAGTGAAAAATTAACAAAACAATTGGAAGTTAATTAACATTAACAATAGTATGCTCTATTCTCTTAGTCACATACTTAGGAAAAGTATCACTTTTTTTTCAAAAATATTACACAAAAAAACAACATCATTTTTACTAAATTCACAATTCAAAATTTAAAATTCTCTTTAAATTCTCACTCACATAAATTCAAAAAAAACATAATAATCATTACACTTTTTCTTCTCTTTCCTAGACAAATCCCCAAAAAAAAATTCCCTCCAAAATAAATTTCTTCCATATCCAAAAAATTCTCTAAGCATGATGACTAAGAAAACAGAGCCTCAGAGTTCAATAACATCTTGAAAATAGTGATTGATTTTAATAGGTAGAGATAATGATGGTAGAGTCCTTCACAGATTACAGTACTCTAAAAGTTACCATTAAATATGGGTAATTAGGTAAGATAACAACCTTTTTATTTTGTGTGAAATTTTTTTCAGCGACTCTTTTCAGAGAACAGAGGGAGGATACTTTTTCATCAACCCCAATAAATACTTTTACATTTTTAAGATTTTTTTTATATTTTCAATATATCTTTTTATATTTTTAATATAATTTTGATATTTAAAAATCACAATTCAAATCAGAGTATGAATCCAAATTTAATACCAAAATGGACATAAAATACCAAATTTTTGTGAACTTTCCAACACAAACCACACGGAACACGAAGTTGGTTTTGAAATCTTTTTAGGTTCCCTATTGACGTTCTTATTCCTATTGGGTATGATTTCAGCTAAAAGATCTTCTCTCCACATAATGATAGCACGGACTTTAAAAAGATTCAATCTCCAAATATTTACGGAATTATTATTTGCAGTAACTAATTTACTATTTGCAGTAACATTTTTTGTAAATGTCTAAAATACCCCTTAGGTTTTTAAAAAAATAAAAGAAATCATTTTCACTCTAATTATGACCAATAGTCACGAGAACAATCCATAGTACACGGTAAGTAAACAATTTATATATTTTTTTAACGTAAAATTGGTTTTTTAACCAAAAAAAAAATAATCTATACATTATTCATGTTCTTTTCTTCTCTTTTCAAATTCTAACATCTGGAGATGAAATTTTTTTAGAAGAAAATACCACCCAAAGTGGGCGGTATTTTGGGTCAAAATACCACCCGGGTTGGGCGATATTTTGACCTATTTTGCATGAAAATACCGCCCGGGCGATATTTTGGAAGATCTCGGCCCGAAATTTTTTTAGAAGAAAATACCACCCAAAAAGGGCATGTATTGTGGGTCAAAATACCGCCTAGTTTGGCGGTATTTTGACCCAAAATACAGCCCCGCCCATGCGTTATTTTGGAAGAAAATACCGCCGGGAGGTATTTTGGGTCAAAATACCGCCCGCCAAACTGGGCGGTATTTTGACATATTTTGCATCAAAATACGGCCCGGAAGAAAATAACGGGCGGTATTTTCATGCAAAATACCGCCCAGTTTAGGCAGTATTTCGACACAAAATACCGCCAGGGCGGTAGATAATACCGTCCACTTTGGGCGGTATTTTAGGCGGTATTTTCAACAATGTTACTGCAAATAGGGGGAGGGATTATGAAAAAATCTCGTTTATTTTGTGGTTTTTTGGGCAAAATTTCGGGCCAGACAGGTTTTTTTTTTTTTTTTTTTAACAAACAAACTTTATGTAAAAAAATATATACATACACATGTGAGTGAAAAACAAATGAGTGTAAATAGATAGAGTGTAAATGAGGTTTTTTTTTTTTATAGCTAAAGGGCAAAATATACTATTCACAGAAAAATATTACTGCAAATAGTAATTTGGTTACTGCCAATAGTATGCCCCAATTTTTATTTTTCATTTTAATATAAAAAGTTAAAGAAAATTCAAATTTATCTATGTTAACAATCAATTTGAAAATAGAAAATTTTTGTTAATCAAATACACAAGTTGGCATAGTAATCAATTGAAAGATATTTAACAAGTACAATATTAAAACTAGTCAATAAGGAGATACATGTAATTCTGGTAGATATTAAACGATACGTTAGAGCATATCCAGATTTAGTAATTTAAAAAATAGGGTGCGCTTGGTTCGTAAAGGGGAATGGGAATGGAAATCGGATTGATAGTAGTAGGGAATGATAGTAGAAGTAATAATTGTATTTGTATTGTTTGGTTTGTGATAAGAAATGATTATTATTACCATTGATGTTGTTTAGTTCAAAAATATAAATTTTAGGAATAAAATTTATTTTTATTTTTTTACGCTAAACATTTAATATATTATATATTATTTATATTTATATGTATTACAATGATAATTTTTTACTAATTAAACATTTTTTAAATAAAAAATACACACAAAAATTAATTTAAAAAATGAATGATTCACATTCCCCCCAAAATAGAAGTGAATGGATGATTGAAAGAAAATGGAATGGGAGTGGGAGATGGCCTAACCCCCTATGTGTTAGGCCATCTCCAACAATTTTTTACTATTCCAGTCATCTCTACCTCTCACTTCAAGTTTCTTCAGTAAAATCACCACAGCAGAAAAATCTATCTTCCAGTTTTCCAAGAATATTCTATTTTGATTCATCTATACACATAATTTTAAATTCAATTTAATTACCTTTGTACTATTTAAGTTATTATACAAAACCCCAAATAATTATTTTATTTTACAGTTTCATCTAATATGATAAATCATTTGGTTAATAATTAAACGATAATTATATTATTATCGCAATCAAGATTGATAAAGTACAAACTAAATTAAAAGTAGTTTCGACACACGAAATTTAATAATACTAAAAAAACTTACATAATTATTTAGAAAAGAAAATGTAAACTACTAAACTAATATTACTAATCCGAATGACGCTCCCACAAGTGCTCTATAAGTGCGTTGCAAAAAGCTTAAATTGGGTATTTCTTCTTTACTTTTACGTAATGTCTTTTTTATTTTATTTTTTATGTAATGTTTTTTCATATTATGTACTTTTTAATATTAAGTACTTTTATAAATATGAATGTTTGAATTAGTATGTTTATAATTTTAGATGCACAACCAAAACTTAATATAACTAACAAATCCACTCCACACAAGTGTGTGGCGTGGGCAAAACCATGATAACTAAACAAAATTAATGTCTTGAATTAAATTTTAAATAAGACTTTTTTATTGGAACGAAAGAAAGAAATATTTTATCCACGCAATATTGCAGAGAGATCAATCACCCGCCACCGAGCACCCCTCCGCCACCCGAGTGATCGGACCAGGCTTCAATGGCATCGCCATCCTCAAAGTTAAGATCGTTGGGAGTGTGTGATTTCTTAATCCTCTTACCATCAAAAGTGAACCTCAAAGAATCAAGCTGGAGACCCATATGGTGGGTGTAAATACGCATGGCTTTTCCAAGCTGCGAATCCCTTTTAATCCTCAGATTCACGTCCTTTAAACCCTCTCTTTGCACCTTTATATTCACATGCGTGCTGCTTCTTCTGCAACATTCTTGTTCATCAAGATCGTCCCCTTCCTCTCCATTTGCTAATTTTCCATTCTTTTTCTCCATTTTTCTGTGATCGAACGAAGAGAGAGGTTGTTAATTTGTTCATTAAAAAGAGAAAAGGATATATCGATCCGTTTTGAGTAGCGCAAGGGTCATAAACTGCATTCATTTTTATGAAACTGAAACGGAAGACAAACTGTGGCACGGTTAATTAATTCGCTAGAATCGCAATAGTTCACTTAATATAATAATTACACGTTCTAGTTTGGTGTAATTACAGTCGCTCGCTCATTTGTAAGTTATCTTCTGAGAGTCTGCGGAGTTAATATCAATTGAAGTTATCTTTCGATTGTCTTCCTATTATTAATTTGTAACATTAAGATATTTAATTTGGTTCTTCTGATATCTTTTCTTAAAAAATGCAAGAAGAATAACCACCTTACAAACTGGTTAGAAATAATGATGATGAACAACTTTATTTTCATGTTATTTTTTTGAGTTTAGAAATTGAAAGAAGAATTTTTTGTGTTCACGAAAGTGTATGTAAATTGTTGATTGGGTTTGTATTGAAGAAGATGATGAACATTAATGAATGGATAAAAAGAAGATGTTAAACATGGATAAATAGACAAAAATACCCTTTGAAAATGCCATGTGAATGATACGTGACTTGTTGGCCGTTAAACTTAACAACTCCGTTAGCCAAATAACATAAATGACTTATTTTTGAAAGTATAGTGATGTTTTGGGCTAAAAAAAAAGTATAGTGACATAATAGTGAACTAAGTCAAAGTATAGTGACATATTTGTCCGTTCACTCATTCAAGTTTAGAAATAAATAATAAACATATGAGGAAAAAATCTTAAGTCGGTATCATCGCCAATGATGTTAGTAATTTAAAAGTATAATTGATGTGTTTTAAAAAATTTTTATAAAAAAAACTCGTGAACAATAATTATGTGTTACGATTCACGAATATCAGTAATAATTTGATAAAAAAATGATTTCAAGATGGAAAAAATGAAAATTTTACAATGCCTTACATGTTGAAATATATTTTAAAACACATTTCAAAAACACCTCTTGAAAGGCATACTAAACAATATCTCAAAACATCTTTCAAAACACATTTCAAAAACACCTCCTCTTGAAATGCATACCAAACAGGGCAACTTTTCCTTTATTTTACATTACAATATTTTACTATTTTTCAGTCGCTTTAATAATTTTACTCCAACCATAACCCTATAAAGAATATTCTATTTATATTCATTTTTATTACTTTTATACTAATACATTTTTTACAATACAAATTCCAAAATTTTTTAATGTTACATATTAATCCAATACAATAAATTTTAATAATAATATAAACACAACAATTAATTGATTTCACGCACAATATAATGAACACACACTTGTTATTAATAAGGGAACAAATAAAGAAAACTTACATTACACAATTAATAATACAATATTTTTTTATACTTTTTAATAAAAATTTAAACTTAATTAAGTACTTTAATTTAAAAAATGCATTGTAATGAATTTTATATAATAAATTAATTGTAATTTTAGTAATAAAAATATATCAATTAGATTAATAAAATAGAATAGAAACAATAATTGAACGGTAAAATAGCAAATACTAAAATATGAAAATAGGTTAGAAAAAAAAAACATATTAACAATGATTACAAATTATTATTAAAGCAAAATTGGCTTCCATATTTTTTGAGTGAATTGCCAAAAACGTCACATACTTTTTCAAAATATCCCTTTTGGTCACTAAAATTTTTTTTTTCCCTATAAATGTCATCATACTTTTGAAAAGGAGCTAGGAATGTCATTCCGGTAGATTTTTCTGTTAGTTACAATGGAATAAGCAACATGTGCATCTCACATGCTTTTTTTAGGGATATTTTTGTCTTTTTACTTTTTTTTAATTTTTCCTTTTTCCACATTTTTACTATTTATCTTCCTCTCCATATTCCTCCTCCCTTCTACGCCGTAGAAGAAAGAAAAAAAAAAAAGGAAATGAAATGAACAGTAAAAACACAAACATACTCTTGAAAAAAGCATGTGAGATGCACATGTTGACTATTCCGTTAGCTCTATAACGGAATGATATTTCTGTCCACTTTTCGAAAGTATGGTGACATTTCTAAGGAAAAAAAATTTAGTGACCAAATCAGAAATTTTGGAAAAGTATTATGACATTTTTGACAAGTCATCCCTATTTTTTTCAAAATTGTCACAAAGTAAACAGTGAAGTATTCTTATTTCAAAAGCAAACACAACCCAAAAATTATTATTCCTATTCTAGACAGTAGTACAATATAACTAGCAAAGCCACTTCTACAATAAAAAGTTTAACATTTTAACTCCAAACAGAACTCTTTTATTAAAACCTATCAACAAACTCTTGGCCTCAAAGAGATAATAATCAGCCGCAGTGGCCGTATGCCGCAGCCGGAGCGGCGGCAATTTGGTCGGACCAGGCGTCAATGACATCACCATCCTCACAGCTAAGATGACTAGCAGTGTGCGATTCCTTAATCCTCATCTCATCGAAAGAAAACCTCAAACCATCATGCTGGAGTCCCATCTCAGGACCTTTCCAAGCTGCAAATCCTTCTTAATCTTCACATCGACGTCGTTTAAGCCTTGATTTTGAAACTTTACGGTCACATGAGTAACAGTGCTGGTTGTACTATTGCTGCTACATTCTTGTTCTTGATCAGCCCCTTTCTCTGCGTTTATAATAATGCACTAAAAAAAAAGGAAAATTACAGTTTTGGTTCCTCAATTATACCCTCGTTATACTTTCAGTCACTTAATTATTGAAACTCGCACTTTCAGTCCCTTAAGTATCACTCTTTCGCCGATTTAGTCCTTCTTACCGGCAAGCTATCAGGTTACCGGTCATTTGGGGTCAAAATAAAAAATATATAAAATATTTGGGCCAAATCATAATAACTCAAAACTTTTTAGTACCAAATCATACCCACTGCTATCCCGTGCCTTTGTTTTTTATTTGAAGAAAAAATTCACTTTTAGTTTTTTTTTAAAAATATTTTGAGTTATTATGATTTGGCCCAAATATTTTATGAATTTTTCAGAAGGGTCCAAATTACCGTTGACTTTGTTAGTCATCCGGTAGCTTAGCGGTAAGAGGGACCAAACCGGCGAAAGAGTGATAGTTAAGGGACTAAAAGTGCGAGTTTCAATAATTGAGAGACTAAAACTGCAATTTTTCCTAAAAAAACAAAAAAGAGGCTGTACGTATGTACTCTTCTAATAAAACGAGAGATGTATCCCTCTAACATCTTTTTGTCGTATGATGAGTTTGTTGAGACGGAGGGAATCCGACAGATTTTATACATTGGAAAACGAAAGATTCGGGAAAAAAGTTTATATAAAGGATTTTGGATATTACATTAGAAAATTTGAAATTTAAGAACTTAATTAGTGATTTTATAAATTTTGAATTCAGAATTTTAATATTGAAATGCGGATCTAAATTTCTAGTTAGATAATCTTTTGGAGGCTAAACTCAATATTCGTCCTTAACCAAAGATATTGTATGCTTCTAAAAATGGAAAGAGGAAAAACGCACGTCAAATTGTTTGGCAGGTTAAATACAAGTTCTGCTGAACTTTTAGGGGTATTAGCAATTCCCTGAAACCGCAAAGTTCATTTGGTCATTTTCACAAATATGAGAGGGTAAATATAATCTACTCAAATAGTTTCTACCTTCTTCATCTCTTACACAGAGGTTTCAAAATTTTCAATTATTTAAATTAACATACTCTTTTTGGTCTATTAGAAAAGTCTATTTTATTGTACTAAAACAGTACACACAAGTTAACTCTTTTATTAGAACAAAAGGAGTAACAATTAAATCTCCTAATTCGATCAAATTACCATCACTCTTTGTCATCCAAGAATATAAACACAAACCTCAAAATAATGATGATTTCACAAAATTTCGTGCGTCCAAAATTAATCATGATGTGGAAAGTTAGGTCGCTTTGGAGAAGAAAAAAGCTAGCCTTCTATTACTATTCAACGACGTGTCATTAGCTAGTTTTAAGTGTTGAAAAAGAATAAAATTAAATATAAAGAGTGCATTAAAATTTATAAAATATATAATTAAACAACAAAAATATATATTAATAATAATTAAAAATATATTATTAAAGTTTTAAAATATGAATTAAATAAATATGAAAGTGTTTGAATTTTATGCTTTTAAAAGAAAATTAATATGTTTTCTAAAATTGTAACAAATAAACAACATATCGTTCTTATTTTAAAAAAAGAAAAAGAAAAAAGAAACAGATTAGGGAGATAAAAGAACAGAAAGGAGAGAAGCTTCAATGAGATAGAAGAAATATTGAGGAAGAAATCATATTAACTTAACATGTGCAAGTAACAAGTAACGAGCTAGTGCCCCCAACGGTTGTAACGCATGCTAGGCCATTCAGAATATAATGATGCATTAAAAATAAAAATAAAAACTTAACATATGCTCTTCAAACATACTATTACAAGAGTAATATACTCCACACTTCAACCAAAGTAGTACAATTAAAAAGTAATATTAATGACAAACGATATCGTTAGGATTAGTAGTACAATTAAAAAGTAATATTAATGACAAACGATGTCGTTTGGGTTCGGATACTAATCCTGATTCCTGACATACAATCCAAAATTAATATTACTAGCAGTAGGAAGTAGTACAACATAACTAGCAAAGCCACTCCTCCAAAGTCCAAACCCCCACTACTAATTAAAAAGTTCACAGAATCACTCCAAATATTTATTAAGACCGGAGGAGCAAACTCTTTCACCTAAAACAGATACTACGTGCCCGTGAGCCACCCCACTGCTCAGACCAGGCGTCGATGACATCGCCGTCCTCGAAGCTGAGATCACTAGCAGTGTGTGTTTCTTTAATCCTCTTCCCATCAAAAGTAAACCTCAGAGCATCATGCTGGAGTCCCATCTGTTTGCTATACATTCGCATCACCTTTCCAAGCTGCAAATCCTTCTTGATCTTCATTTCGACATCGCTTAAACCTTGCCTCTGAAACTTCAGAGTCACATGAGTACTAGTACTGGCTGAACTGCTATGACTATTGCTCATTCTACTGGTACATTCTTGTTCTTGATCTTGACGATGATCAACCCCTTTCTCTGCCTTCGCTGTCTTTCTCTCCATTTCTCAGATCTTCAACCGGAATCCGAAAAGATCAACTGAAATGCACTAAAATGACAATACAACATTAAAATGTCCCCAGAATTTGTATGAAACGATAAAATTATGCTCAAATTCCGGATAAACTTTGTGTTTCTCTCCATTTCTCAGATCTTCAACCGGAATCCGAAAAGATCAACTGAAATGCACTAAAATGACAATACAACATTAAAATGTCCCCAGAATTTGCATGAAACGACAAAATTATGCTCAAATTCCGGATAAACTATGTATCCACTATCATTACATAGTGTATGTATTCGATTCGAGTTTAATCCACTATCATCATATAACCAGATTAGGTTACAAAGCAAAGCACCCTCATCCTACCAACTGTTTTCAGTAATGATTATGGTCAATTAGTTGACAAACATTTAACTGGCTGGGTTGCCCATTATTAGGATTAATTTCTCTCTCTTCCCATTTTCTTGTTTTTAGAAAACACAACCCTTAATTTTAAGAATTTATCCACATATATCAAAATAGAGGAAAAAAAAACCACCAAAAAATACAGACAGGCGCAGCACCCACTACAGGCGTGGCGGGGAGGGACTGTGCGCGGCGGAGAGAGGTGAAGTTGAGGGTAATAACCCAACCTCCCGGAACCGCCGCCGCTAGATCCGCCGCATTGTGCTACTAATTTAGCCATTAGCCTAGATTTAAATGCTGTAAGTATGAAAGAAATTTTTTTTTTTTTTTTCCCCCAAAACAACTACTCGTAGTAAATATTTTTAATTAACCAAAGAAGACGTTTTTTAAAGAGAAAATTACCAGTCGGAAGGTACAGTCGTCCAGATCTTCTCCCCTTAATTTTCTATGTTTACGATGACCTTGCGGCTAGGCCTATGGAGGGCGGCGGCAGCAGAGAGGAGAGGAGAGAAGAGAGGTAAAAAGTAAATAAGAAGAAAGTTTAACCTGATTCTCCTCTCATGTGAAATCCGATTTCACCCCTTTAGATTGGGCTGGACTTTATAATGGGAAAAAGTGCAAAAGTAGTCCAATCTTTACCCCTGTTTCAAATATAGTCCACAATCTTTAGTAAGTATCAAATGTAGTCCACAATGTATCCATTTTGTTTCAATTTCAGTCCAATTAACGGAAATTGGACCAAATTAACGGTCAAACCAGTTGACCGTCAGTCAAAGGTGGTTTTGACCTCTTGAAACCACCTTCAAAGATTGTGGACTACTTTTGAAACATGGGTAAAGATTGTGGACTACTATTAATTTTTTTCATATTATTTAAGAATAACACATTTATCTTACTTTTAAAGATATTGATAATTTTAATTCCTTTTATACTTATTATATGAGCTTCCCAAGTTACAAAAAATTATGTTACAATTGTATTATATTCATCTCAAATTCGCATTTTTAAAAATTAATTATTCTCTATATTCCATTAGAATAGTCCATTTTGAAAAATATTTCTTGTTCCAATGGAATAGTCAACTTTTAAATTTTTTTACTCCCCATACCCTTACTAATATAATAATGTATAGTATACAATTATCTCATACTTAATAAGTATATGTGTGAAATAAATAGTGTCAAATTAGTTATTTTAGTTATTGTACCCTAATATTCATAATAAGTATATCAGAATATTTTAAAATATTTTACGAACATTTAATAAATTTATAAGAGTATTTTATAAAAAGAATTTTAGTTGAGAAATATTTTCTTTAGAAAATTTTATAAAATCATAAAATTATTTTTGTTGCGATTGCACGACTATGAATAGTAAAAAAAAGTTTTAAATAATATTGCGGGGTTGTGTTAGTTTTAAATTTTATATATTAATAAAGAATATATCTTTTTGTGATAAACATGTGAGTTTTGTTGCGAACTAGGCAGACATTCGGTGAAGCTACCCCTTGTATGTTGGCTAGTGAATTTTGCTCTCAATTTTTCTAGAAAAAATTTGAAAAATTGTAACCCACATACAATTTTCTATTGGAACAAGAAATATTTTTCAAAATGTTTTTTAAAAAATTTAATAAGTATTCTATTAAAAAAATTGTATTGTTACAAATTTTCTATTATAATAAGAAATATTTTTCAAAATGGACTCTTCTAATAGAACATAGAGAATAATTAATTTTTAAAAATGCGAATTTGAGATGAATATAATACAATTGTAACATAATTTTTTGTAACTTGGGAAGCTCATATAATAAGTATAAAAGGAATTAAAATTATCAATATCTTTAAAAGTAAGATAAATGTGTTATTCTTAAATAATATGAAAAAAATCAATAGTAGTCCACAATCTTTACCCATGTTTCAAAAGTAGTCCACAATCTTTGAAGGTGGTTTCAAGAGGTCAAAACCACCTTTGACTGACGGTCAACTGGTTTGACCGTTAATTTGGTCCAATTTCCGTTAATTGGACTGAAATTGAAACAAAATGGATACATTGTGGACTACATTTGATACTTACTAAAGATTGTGAACTACATTTGAAACAAGGGTAAAGATTGTGGACTAATTTTGCAGTTTTTACCTCTATAATGGGACACCCTCTGTCATCTGCCCTTTTAATTTTAGGAGGGTCCTTTCTTCATATCTATGTAGATAAGCCCCAAAGGTAGTTTTTTTTTTTTTTTTTTTTTCTATTCACTGGTTCACTACAATTATAATAATAATAATAATTATTTTTTAAGTGAAATCCCCAGAAATGCAGCTTTGAATTTGGACACGATCTACACTCCCAAAGAAGACCTTTTTTTTTTTTTTTTTTTTTTTTTTTTGAAGGATCCCAAAGAGGACTCAAGTATCTCTTGGGTGACCAACTCTTCAAGGAGTTAGTTAAGTATAATTTTCGAAATTTAAAAGGTCAATTGCACCATGTATTTGCGTCTTCCCAAACATATATTTAAAATTTTGCATTTTATATTAATATTTTATTATTATTATTATCTATATACACAATACATTCTTACTAGTATTTAACTGTATTTTTTTTAATTTTTAATATACTTTTCTATATTTTAAAAAAAGTTTTCACATTTACCTCTTTCAAAATTTTGTTAAATTATGATTTAGTCTCTATAATTTCTATAAATTGCAAATACCTTCTTGAACAATTCAAATTTTTTTTGATTTGTACTTTTTTTCCCACTAATACTCCCTCCCTCCCTCCGCCCCCAAATAAGTAGGCATTATAAAAAAAAAAATTTGTTTCCAAATAAATGTTTCTTTACACATTTCAATATAACAAATTTTAAGAATTTCAATATTACCCCTTAATTAATTGATTTCATTTAGTGATATTAATTACAATGTCATTTTAAATTTACATACATTACACACATTCCCATTTAAAATGTGGTTAAACAAGAAAACATAAATATTAAAAAGAAGAAATTCATTTATCTCCTTTAATTTGTGTGATTTTTTTTTTAATAATCACTTATTTGAAAACAGAGGAAGCAATAAAGAAGGATGATATGCTAAGATTTGAAGTGTTGAAACTTTGTTTTTTATGAAATAATAAAGTCTAAATTTTTACAATCTTAATTTCTTTAACAAATCTTCTCAACTTTCTTAATACAAATGAGATATCATGCATTCATTGACTATATTTTTATAAAATAATTATTAATTGACCAATAAATCTCTGACACCTTACTTGAGTTAAAAAAGTTGAGGAATGTATCATTACACTAAGAAAATAGAAGGGCCAAATTGAGAAATCAATTGTGTCATCTCCTAGCTAAGCTTTCGTAATAATCCACACTAAGATAATTATTTGAAGCAAGCACAGTAAAACAAACACCAGATTATTTATGTCTTTTCAAGTATTTATAAAAGGGTACAACGGTAAATAGAAACTATATTATTCGTCATCAACAAAGCCAAATGAAACACAAGGAGAAAAACGTTCAATTTCTTTTTTCTCTTCGGTAAAACAAAATTATAAGCTGCTACAGGAACAAGGTTCAAACTGGAACTCCAGAACTTATTCCTTTTGATTGGTCAAAGCTGATCAGAGAACAGAGATTTATTCCTCTTCCTCAGCCTCCTCCAGCCATTTCACAAACGGCTCCAATGCCTTCACAAAGCTTTGCCTGCATTTCCCAGAGTACAAGCAAAGGTAAGAAATCCCGGTTCGAGATCGAAACCAAGATTCAAATTGACAGCCAGAAAAACCAAATGATTTCAGAGACCTTGTAAAGCGGAGTTCGATTATAGCAAGCAAATACAAACATGAAGTGAGACAATCAAGTATTTAAGGTAAGACCATAATAAAGAAAGGAGAGAAGGATATAATAATACCTGCCCTTGGGATTTGTTCCCTTACGGAACCAATGGAGAATGGTATCCTCAGCAAGCACATCTTGGTCATATAGAGACCTCACAATTTCAGGGAACAGTTTCATCAGCTTTGTATCGTCATAGCAATGATTCTGGATTTTATACATAAGTTCCAGTTCCAGCTTTCCAGTGGTACAGAAGTTATTCAGCAGTTCTGCCCACCTTTTTACCTAAAAGAAGAAAGAACAATCAAGGAATCATTTGTTTTCTGCGGGGCTAGTACGAGTACAAATTTCAACACCTCCCATGGTCAGTAGTTGCAACTAAGAACATCTAATTTAGGACTAACTAAAACTAGTTAAATACTCAAAATGGACCATAATTATGATATAAAAAAACAGTCTACAACCAAAAAAAGCAAAATGACACCAAGCTCCAATATACTAAATTAGTTTTACAGAAGCAGCTTGAAGCTTATAGAATCCATAAGCACACATCGGAAGACTATTCACACAACTCAAGATGTTCTAAATGTAGTACCTATGCTAGAAACCTGGAATTAAAACTCAGCAACTGACATCTATATATTTTTAAGTAAATACTAATAACAGCAGAAACACAATGCTCACAGACACAAGTAATAAGTCTTACCTGACGGAGAGCTAAGTTAGAATTTTGCTGTTGATTCTTGCCTGACCACTGAACGGCATCCATCAGAGCATCCCACAGAATTCGCACCACTTCCATATCAGGAAATTTAGCATCTTTCACATGTTGCTTCACTGTTTCTATTACTTCAGATATTTCAGCTTCCTCTGTTATCTGACTTGTTAAAGCAGATTTCATTTCCTTTGTCTTCACCTCAAAAATCTTCTTATCATTGTACTCAACCACTGACAGAAGTCCTTCCTTGCTGAAATATGAGACAATTGAAATACAGTTGGCAAAATTGAGACACAAAACTTCTACAACTCCAATTGCAAGACCATCCATGTATACATATTAATGAACGCTAAAACTTGAAAACTTGAAATAGTCATCGAGATCTCGTATTAAAGAGCATCAACAATAAAGAAATGATCTGATCCATGGTATGAAACTCCATACAAACGAGACTAGCAATTTAAGATAAACCACTTACGTGAAATGTTCTGAGAAAGCTTCAGGCGTCCGCTTTGCAGTTGGGAAGAACTCAAGAAGATTGTCGTCCATCTTACCCCGCTTCAAGATTGAAATCAAATCATCAAGGCTGTTATCAATGAGATACTCCTTGAAGAAATCTGTGATAAACGAAAGAACTATCCCTTTGGCAACAAGATTATCCTTGAGTAGAGGCTGGAACACAGTCTCAGGTGGAAGACCTGACAACTTCTGTGAGAAAGCAAGAGCTGTGAAGATTGCAAGTTTCTTCCTTTCATTTTCCTCAAAAAGCTCCAGTGATTGTAAGAATCTTCGCATAACATTTTCAAGGTTCTTTATAAGAAAAGGCTTCCTACGCAATATCTTCTGTATATATACTACAGACGGCAAAATAGTATCACGTTTTGGTTCACACTCAATTATAGAGTAAGGATGGCGCTCCCCCTCATCAGGTTTAGTTGTTCCAGGTTGTGTACGGCCCCCTGTAAAGACAACCTGCAATTTCACAAGACAAGATTAATAAAAAATTTCAGTCGCTTTGGAAGTATTAAAAACAGATAGTATAATGATGATCAGTTCACATCTGGAATACCAGGAATCACCTACTCTAATCATCAAACCCCGCCTAAAAAAACCCCCCCTTCAAGAAAAGATATGGAAAAACGGAGGAAATATATTTTTTAAAAGAGGCACTCAAACCTGGCAAGTAGAACTAAAATTATTAGAGGATAAAATAATCATGCGGTACATATTCATATGAATTCAGCTCTCTTCTGATTAAACTTTGAAAAATATATATACCATAATAAAAAAAGTCACTGTCAAGCTACATTGAGATAACATGTATCAAAATTATGCAAGTGCATCTCAAATACTTAAAATAAAAAGCTTCAAATAAACAACATTGGTTGCTCTACTATGATAGTGAACATACTCGAAAAAACAAATAGTGCTTTACCACAATTCAAGAATCCCTTTATCCTTTTTCCAACATAAAACAACTCAAAACTTCCTAATATTCTCTTGACCCATGCACCAAGAGCCACACACAGGCAAACTCAGGAGTGTGAAATAAAAACCAAATCAGCAAATGTAAAACCTATGTGTGTGTTCAACAAAGTCTGAAAACCTACCTCGAAGAAGGTGTCACCGTATCGTGAAAAGTTAAGTTCTGCGGACTCGATGCTCTTTGCAACAAGTTCCTGTGCGCAATAAATGGTATTTCGAGTTAGGAATCTCTACAGTGATATGTTACACCCTTTCATGTAGCAAAACCATGTAGGTAGCAGAATAAAAGCGAAAGCATACAAAAGGTGAAGACAAAAGGCACAAGTGTACTAAGAAAAAATAAATAAACTAGGAAATTACCAAATCACCAGCATTATCCAGATAAATCTGGACCACTGCATCCGCAAATGCTGCAGGGTCCAGAGGCGCAGCAATATTCCGTTTGCGGGTCTTAATCCGCGTGCCACTGTTAAGTAGACAAATAGTGGGATTAATTCTGGGAGGTTAGGGTAGCAAGATTTATAGGTGAAGCATAGCAACCAACATTTCATTATCAATCATATTGAGATAAACACCTAGTATGCAAGATATATCATCCAAAGGTTGACAAGTGTTACAATAGAAACAACCAAATAAAGCAACTTTTACATAACGAACTACAAATGCAACAGAAAGTACATAGACTCAATTGAGGGAATATCCGATCACTTCCATGATACTACAAGGGTAGTATCAAAAACAAAAATCGAATTATAATGTCCTATAGGGAAAACAATCTCACATATCCAATATAACATTTAAAAACCCCAAAATCATAAGAGCAACTGCTAATTTAATTGCTCTACCAACAGGAAACTCCTTTTATTATTCTGTTCCAGGCATCTATACAACAACTAAGCTTTTATCCCACAATGTGAACTATATGGATCCTGACATGTGTGATACCGTGAATTGTTAATCTTCCTCAAAAACGAGCCAGAGAAAAGTTAAACCTTACATCGATCATCATGTCATCAAGTTTAAAGCAAAGCATCATGATTTGTCAAGCCAATTGTAGTATAGGATAAACACTGGCTGCAGTTCACAGCTCCATCATCTAAGAAATTAATGCACAATATAACCCCCGATATCCTATCAAACCTCACAAATAACCTAATCTTACTGAACCCACATGCACAACCAATAACATAATTAAACAAGACTTCCCAAATCCATCATACAAAATGATAGCACATCTAGAGAAGAAAACTTACCCTAGAGTGGGTCTCTCCTTCGAGCTGCAATAATCAAAACACAAGACCGTCAATTTTCTAATCCACAAAATCAAAAAGTAAACAAAACCTAAGGGGGGGGGAAGGAAAAAAGATGCGAACTTTAAACAGATCTCGGCTAAATCCACAGCAGAGAATAAAAGTTTAAATGAAGTAACAACGAGGCGGTTAAGAAAATAAAATCAAAAGATATCCAACAGTTCATCCGAAGAATCCAAAAGAAATATATATTTTTCCAGAAAAAGTTCAACAAATCAAAGTAAAACAAATTAAGCAACTTATCAAATAAAACTTGCAGATTCAAACAACTGAAAAATTAAACGACAGATTCGTCGATGACAAAGATTTCCAAGTAGATAACTAAAAAAGCAGATCTGGATACGATTTACTGGATAGATCGAACAAAAACACAAGAATTAATCAATCAAAATAATATTCAGAGCTCGAAAAACATACAACTCGATTTACCTCATAAACCAAGACGGCTAAAAATCAGAGAATTAGAGAGTCTTGCGCGAGACGCTGTACTTTTCGGGACGAGAAAACAAAAAAAGTAGAGAGAAAAAGTAAGAAAGTTAGAGCGAACGGAGTGTTTCCAGATATTATTCGATATTTATTGAGGTCTGAGCTGCAGAATTTTAAGTCATGGTTTTAGTTTTATTTTAATTTTATAATAATTTTTTATTATTTTTAATAAATTTTTTAACATTTTTAATTTTTTATATTTTTAACATATTTTTAATATAATTTTAATATTATAACATTAAAATAAAATTCAAATCATGACTTCAGTCTACTTACCAAACAGACATCATTGTTTCAGGGAAGGGTTCGTATTGGAATTACACGTGCTTATTTATGGCAAATTTCTTTTTTTTTTATATTATTTTAATCCGAATCTTTTTCATAAAATTGTAGATTTTTATGACGAGGAAAGTACTAAATTGCCACCTAACTGTTTTCTTTTGTCTTTCCGTTTGCATTTTACATTTACACATTGTAAAATGGTAATTTATGTCTTTTTGGTCTTTAAAAAATATGTATTTTTTAGGGCAAATTACATTTACCTTACCAAGTTTTGGTTAAATCACAAATAAGTTTCTCCGGATTGAAATATACAAATATTTTCCTGAGGTTTTCAAAAGTATTTTGTTGTGTTTGAGTGATATCAAATTGAAAAATATTTAGAGCGCTCAAATGTGATTGTTTATTAATTAATTGATTTTAAACTTTTGTTTATGCAGGTTTATTTATTAAATAACTGAGTTTTTACCGAGTAGATCCTGAACTTGTTATTGAAAATTTGTATTCGTTCTCAACTTGATTAACAAAGATTAATTTTGTAACTATAATCAAATCTCATAGAGATATTTTTGTAATTTGAGCAAACATTAGAGAGGTAAATGTAATTCACCATATTTTTTTATAGTTCCTCCTACGGATTGTAGTTCATTTTTTTTTTTCCGTTTAAGATAAACACATATTTAATTTATATGATTTAAAATTTTTTAAAATTAAGCAATATCTTGTAGTCCTATCAAATATTACATTGAAGGCAGGGGCTGGGAGGAGAAGAACGAAGTTTGGGAGCTTCCTGTAGAGTTCTGTCAGGCTGCGCTTTAAATATGCAGAACGAACAGAGGTAAAAATCGAACCCCCAACTTCTGAGTAGCTTAATATGCGTCACAACCACGAGAGCACTGGTTCGTTCCTATGATTTTGAATTTAAGATAATGCATTTTTTCTACTTTTTTGTTTGTGTGTGTGTGATCTACAATAACAGAAAATTTTAGAATGTAGTAAATAATCTTCATTTTAAATACTTCATTTATTTCAACAGAGGATTCCATTTTTAAATTTGTATTTTGTGATATAAACAGTTATATTACTAAACTATTCATTTGAAACACACGAATCATAAAATATTATTGAGGGTGACAATTATTATATTAAAATATCAGTAATAATAGGTATAATTACGAATTGATGGCCATTTCTAGTAATGTAACACACACACTCATATATTGATAATATAATTATAATATGTTTTTAATCAAATTTGATCAATTGGGTCCCAACGTTTTCAATTAATAAAAAATAAATTAAAATCTGCCAAATTGATCGCACGCAGGATACATATTTATATTTATAGACAAAAAATATTTACAAATTTCAGTATAACTCAAATACCAGTTATTACCAAAACAAGAGCGGATTCGACCGATGGAGCTTGAGTGAAGCGTTGTTGAGCACCAAGATTTAGCAAGACTACACCTTCAGAAGCAGAAGCACATCTTTACAATCCCAATTGGTAGAATAATTTTTTATGGGTTTCTAATGATTGTTGTGATGTTCAGAGTGTTGTAAAATAAAAATTTTTTCTTCTTCTGTTTACGATGTTTTGTGTCATTATGGGAGCGCTCTTGAACAGTGTTGGTCTGTTTGTTAACATCGACGTGACGATGTCGATGTTATGTTTTCTTAATGCTCTGGAATCCGAAGAATGCTTCTTGTTCAAGAGTTTT
This sequence comes from Leptodermis oblonga, assembly GCA_016801395.1. Lineage (NCBI taxonomy): Eukaryota > Viridiplantae > Streptophyta > Magnoliopsida > Gentianales > Rubiaceae > Leptodermis > Leptodermis oblonga. The sequence goes on along the minus strand of CM028756.1, from coordinate 4,851,524 downwards.
GTGATCGATAGTTCAGTTTTCTGTAATCAATAAAGTTTTGGCCTTTTATTGGTTTTCCACTCCGAATGGGAAAAACTTGGAGTTTTGTTGATTGAAAATTGATAGTTCCATCTTTTTGAATTTGCTTAGTTTGATGGGTTCTACTTCTCTGTAATTTGAACTGAGTAGACTGTTTAATTCTACCAAGTCTTTAACCTGTTGTTATAATCCTTACATTCTACTTCTGTTAATTGGCTTTTGTGTAAGCTGCTTAGCTTTGACCATCGCCATTATTGTACTCTTTCTGTGCATTCTCTCTTCTTTTAACCTCAATTTAGTTTCAGAGCATTGGTTATGGCCATTGGAGTGAGTCTTTCATGGGAACAAGTTAAATTTTAGTTTTTGAGCTGATAATCAGATCACGAAATATGCATATTAATGTACTTTTTGGTTGTGTATGATGCATAAGTTTGTCTGTACTTAGCAGGGCGAAGAAGGTGAAATGGATTCGAAAGTTAAAAAGTACCTGGGAGGTGATAGTGCCAATTTAGAGGTATGATGCTCACTTTAAAATCTTCAAAAGATGCATGGTTCCTTTTGTTATTTGTGAATTTGTAACTGTGTAATTTCTGGGCAGATTTTGCGGGATAAAAGATTAAAGGGTCAGCTTGCTGTGAGAGAAGATTTATATGGAAAGTCAGCAAAAACTGCTGCAAAAGTTGAGAAGGTAATTGTTATCTCAAGAGTCATTCTTCTGCTCTCATGCAGAGTGTTTTGATCTGCATTTCTGCTTAATCAACTTCAAAAAAGCTGAATATATGATGTATCTGATCTCTCAAATTCAAATACATCAAACTAATGTATGCATTATTCTATCAGTGGCTCATGCCGAGTGAGGGTGGCTATTTGGAGGCTGAAGGTATAGAGAAGACATGGAGGATCAAGCAGGAGTCTATTGCCAAAGAAGTAGACATCCTAAGCTCACGGAATCAATATGATATCGTCTTACCAGGTTGATAGTTGCTCTGGAAATTCTTCACTGCTTTGCAGAAACTATACTCTTCACTTCTTCCGGTCAATCTACCATTCCATTTAGCTAATACTGTTTGATGCATTCTTTGAATTGCACTGCTTTCTCTTCAGATTTTGGTCCTTACTCGCTGAATTTCACATCAAATGGTCGATACATGGCAATAGCAGGTCTCAAGGGCCACCTGGCAATTTTAGACATGAAAAAGATGACCCTTATCAAAGAGCTTCAGGTGTTTTGTGGCTTTTCTTCTTATTATTATTATGTCTTTATCATTTTTTACAAGGTTTAGCAAGACATATTCATTCAGGTCAGAGAGAGGAATTTTCTTGCTGATATTAACTATTTCAGGTCAGGGAAACTGTTCACGACGTGGTATTCCTGCATAATGAACTATTTTTTGCTGCTGCCCAGAAGAAGTAAGAATACTAGGCCTATTCTTTATGGAAACTTTTGTTCACTCAACCTAGAACTTTTTCTGCATTTTGATTTGTCTACGAGCTATATTTCTGAGGAAAAAGAATTTCCATTTGTTTGATTTGGTTATTCGTTAATTTGAGATTATCTCAAAGTAAAGTTTTTTTTTTTTTTTTTTTTGGGTCCAAATCGGACTAATCTACCTAATGGGACAGGTACCCTTACGTATATGACTGCGATGGTACAGAACTTCACTGCCTGAAGGTTTGGTTTGCAACTATGCTTTGCATTTGGATTGTGATTTATCTGTTCTGATGCATAACATGGCTGTCAAACCTAAGTTTTCGGCTCGTTCTTTAATTATATCAGGAACATGGTAAGGTGTTGAAGCTTCAATTTCTGAAGAATAATTTCCTTCTGGCCACCATTAACAAATCAGGGCGGCTCCGTTATCAGGATGTTAGCACAGGAGAAATGGTAGGCAACTGTCGAACTGGTCTTGGTGGTAGGGGTGTTATGCAGGTGAATCCCTTCAATGGAGTGGTTGCAGTTGGCCATTCTCCTGTTAGTATTTCGTAGGTAAGTATGTGGAAGCCGACCAGTGCTACTGCTCTGGTTAAAATGAAATGTGATCAAGGGCCTGTGACAGCATTGGCATTTCACAATAATGGCCATTTAATGGCAACTGCCGGGGAGACCGGAAAGATAAAGCTTTGGGACTTGAGGAAGTTTGAGGTCCTATAAACATTGCCTGGCCATGCTCGGACATTGGATTTTACTCAGAAGGGTTGCTTGCCCGAGGAACTGGATCGTTTGTACAAATTTGGCGGGATGTATCTGGAACCGAGGGTTATGATCACTATATGAGTCATTCCATTGCAAAAGGCTACCGGATTAACAGGGTCGCTTTCCGGGCGTATGAAGATGTGTTGTGTATGGGGCACTCCGATGGCTATTCTTCTATCTTGATTCCTGGTTCTGGCGAGCCAAACTTTGACAGTTGCGTGGCAAACCCGTTCGAAACACCGAAACAGCGGAGGGAGAAGGAAGTACGCTGTTTTCTTGATAAGCTCCCGCCGGAGACAATCATGTTGGATCCCACAAAGATTGGTACAGTGAGGCCTGGTTTTAAGAAAGAAAAGCCAACTGAACAGGAGAGGGAGGAAGAGATGGAAGCGGCAGTTGAAGCTGCTAAACATATTAACCCGAAGAAGAAAACAAAAGGTAGAAATAAACGATGTAAAAGAGCGAAGAAGAAACTGGAAGCTGTGGAGAAAGCAAAGAGACCATTCATGGAGTTGTTTAAGAAGAGGAAGAGAATTAGCGAGGAAGTTGAAATACCAAAATCTTTGCAGCGGTTTACTAGGAGGAAAGCAACATAATTATGACATTTTGAAATCTTGTTTCTTCTGTTAACGTTGAATCTATCTTTCTTTTTGGTTAAGAAACATGACAATACTTTGTATGATGAATCAGGGCATTCTGCGTTTTAATTTTCGGGAAAATGAAGAACCCCTTTAGCACAAATCAAGTAAGAAATGCCACCTTAAAAAAACAACCATCTAAACTTGGAACAACGTTTTGAAAACAAACACAAAATACGGACTTAACTATCTATTATTATCACAGAAGAAAGGAAATAAAAACAGGATTTCAGTCAGGCAATTCATCGAACATGTAGCACGCTATCAGATTCAGCATGAACTCTATAGATACCACACTATAATTTCTCCTCCGGAGTGCCTCTAAAATCCGAATCATACTGCTGATCAGTCATGACCGAGCCAGTGGCATCAGAGTTTTGCTGTTGCTCCTGGGACTGAGCTTTGATGAATTGATCCATGTCCCTCATCCTAGTCCTGGCAACATTTGCCACCAACACTGTAAAAAAATAAAAAACCCCGAATTTAGTAAAGCCGGAATGTCGTCGGTGCACAAAAATGCCGACAAAACGAAGATAAGATTAGTACCGGCGGCGGTTCCGATCATCCAGAACCAGAGGATCTTTACTCCAGGACTCTTGTCTCTCCACATGATCAGAAGTTTGTAGCTTTGTCTAGCCGTTTGGTTAGCGCCTTCGAAATTGCAAGAGACTAGAGAGGCTGGGCCAAGTCTTTTGGATTGGGCCATATGCATATGAGGCTGGCCCAAATATTGTTCATTTAATCAAGGGCGAATTACATTTACCTTCCCGATTTTGGAAATTACAAATGGGAAAACTGCAAAAGTGGTCCACAATCTTTACCCCTGTTTTAAATGTAGTCCACAATCTTTAGTAAGTGGCAAATGTAGTCCACAATGTATCCATTTTGTTGCAATTTTAGTCCAAAAACGGAAAATGGACATTGACTAACGGTCAACGGGTTTGACCGTCAGTCAAACCCGGTTTGACCCTCCTAAAACCACCCCACCCCTTCCTTCCAAAACCATTTCTCCACATCATCACTTCTTCCTCCACGTCAGCACCAGAAAATGAAAGGAGATCATAAGAACTCCAAAATTTGCTCCATTGGGGTTTCGAACCTGTGACCTCCCGGATGCGCGCGCGAGAGACAACCACTAAGCTGCAGTCGTTTGTTTGTCTTTGGTTGCTGTTCCATTCACTCATATAGAATCACATTTTTCTTTCGTACTTTATACACAAGGCCGTATTAAGACTTTCAAATTCCTTTCCATGCCGTCAAATTAATTAACTTATTTAATTAAAATTACTATTCTAACCTTATTAAATAATGTCAAACATATAATTACCTCTAATATATATTTTTAACTCTTTCAAAAATCTCATACGAATTAATTCAACATCAACTATAATATATTTTAAATAATCTCATACGAAGGAGAAGAATTAATTGAATGCTTTAATTATTAATTTCGTCGGCAATTAATTAATGATAATTGTGACCCTTAAAAAGGATCTTTAATGTTTGAGGAGGACACTGGCAAAATGATAACATTTTGATGACTAAGTTATTATTACTGCCAATTAATTATGGATCTTACGATTCTTACCACAAATTTTAACATAAAATGAAATCGTTTAATCTAAGTTTAAGGCAACAACTTACAGTAATGACACATTGAGGGATATATGAGAGATCCCATTTGTTAGAAAGTATTAATATTATTCTATCGGTTCTAATAAAAAGTACTGTTTTTTTTTTCCTATACTTTTAGTTTTATTAGTATAATGATGTATAGTCCACAGTTAATGATTATTTAAGAAGTAAATGCATAGTATATGCCGAAAAAGTTGTGATAAATTACCTATGTTAATTGAAGTATTGTATACTCGTACCTTACAACTCATAACATAAGAAGTTGTATGTTAATTAAGGGTGGTCGTGAGAGCTTTACATAGATTGGACAGTCACTTTTAAGTTTTAAAATGCTGAGTTCGTGTCATTTTAAAAATTGTCATTGCTCTCTATTAATTAAGGAATGCAATTTATTATTCAAATTGTATATGAATTAACGGACCATTTTTTACATGTCGGGTTCATGTGTTGACCATCTTTCATAAAAGTATAAAATAAATGTGTAGTTACACGTTAAGATCTTTCTCTCATGGAAATTTTGTATACAGTAAAATTTGATGTACATTTTTACGTTATTTTGGAGAGCTTAAGTGGGATAGCTCACTCATGGCGTTTGTTCCACTAGTGGCAATATCAGTAAAGGTGGATTGGCTTCTAAGAAAAGGTTTCATCAAAAATCTCATACCTCTAATATATATTTTTAACAGCAACCAAAGACAACAAACGACTGTAGCTTAGTGGTTGTCTCTCGCGCGAGCATCTGGGAGGTCACAGGTTCGAAACCCCAATGGAGCAAATTTTGGAGTTTTTATGATCTCTTTTCATTTTCTGGTGCTGACGTGGAGGAAGAAGTGATGTGGAGAAATGGTTTTGGAAGGAAGGGGTGGGGTGGTTTTAGGAGGGTCAAACCCGGGTTTGACTGACGGTCAAACCCGTTGACCGTTAGTCAAGGTCCATTTTCCGTTTTTTGACTAAAATTGCAACAAAATGGATACATTGTGGACTACATTTGCCACTTACTAAAGATTGTGGACTACATTTGAAACAGGGATAAAGATTGTGGACCACTTTTGCAGTTTTCCCAATTACAAATACTTTCCTGAATTATTCAAAAATATATATTTTGTATTTATTTTTCACTAATAGTAAAGGTAATGTTGAACTGAGCCACACCGATATTTAGAGCGCTCAAATTATAATTGTTTATTAAACAACCGAGTTTAAAATTTCATTCGTATTCATTTATTTATTGAGTAAATAAGCTATAACTGAACTTTTACTGAGTCGATCCTAAATTTTAGTGAATAAAGTTTGTGTTTGTTTTCAGCCATAAGTTACAGATCAATTTTTTAATTATGATTAAACTACAAGGAATATTTATAATTTCCAAAACCACGTAGACTTATTTATAATTTGATCAAATCTCGAGGATGTAAATGTAATCTGCCCTTTAATCAATAATATAATTCAGATTCTAGAACCAATTTTATGTTCTTGAACAAAATTTTTTGTTAAAATATTGATAATATATTATAAATAAAATATATATTAATTTTTTTTAAAAAAATTAAGCTTGGTTCAAACTTTTTACCCATCTACGCAGCCAAGTCTCATAAGTGGCAATGACGACTAGAGATGGAGTAGGGGGTGAGCGTCACATGAGTTCGAGTTTAAAAGATTAAAAAAAGAAAAAGAAAAAGAAGAATATGACAATTTTACCTTTGAAAAATGCAGTTGAAATGTATAAGGGACCAATTCCATTTTATTTAACACTTGATTTTTTTTTTTTTTTTTTTTGAATGAGCAGAAGTCTCCACTTTAAGGGTTGGAGCTAAACTCGGCATATGTGTTTCTGAATATAACTGTGATACATCAGAGGTTATTAAACTCGATATGCGCTCTAAAAGATCACCAATTGTGTCACATACAAGTTTCTACGTATTAAAAACAGGACTCACTATGAAAAATTTTATTTTTGGTACTTTACATTTCGCCTCTTTAGATTTGTTAGTTTGTCCATTTACAAAACAATGTTTTATATTTGGAAAGTTGCATTCTTGGCACCAAAAGTTTGTCTTCTTTACACTTTTGGTATCAAATTTTTGAGCAGTTGCAAAAGTTTGTATTGTGTTTGTAAAAATCACATTTTTGATACAAAAAGTTTGACTTCTTTACACTTTATGTTAATATTTTGTGACATTTTTAGTCCCAAAACAGGCTGTTACCCTTAGTAAATGGTCAAACTAGCATTCAACAATATACATCTTGGTAGTTTATTTTCCAAATTTCATGTGTCTTCAAAATTATTTTCTAATATTTCGCCCATTAAAACGGATGACATGAATGACTAGTTTTTGTCTAATTTTGCAGGAATTAAAAAGTTTCGTGTCATCATTTTTAATGAGTAGAACATTAGAAAATAATCGTGAGGCCTCACAAGAATATTAAATTTGTAAAAGACTCCTAAAATATTGTTGAACACTAGTTTGATTAAGAGCCTGTCTCGAAACTAAAAGTGTCACAAAATATAAACATAAAGCGTAAAGATGTCAAACTTTTATTATCAAAAATGCAATTTTTTCAAACTTGAAGCAAAATTTTGCAAATGTACAAAAATTTGATACCAAAAGAGTAAAAAAGACAAACTTTTGATACACAAAATGTAACTTTTCCAAACATAAGCATATATTTGTAACTGGACAAACATTTAATGCCAAAAATATAAAGAAGCTAAACATTAAGTACCAAAAGTGTAAAGAGTTCAAACATTAAGTATCAAAAATTTTAAAAAGCCAAACCTTAAATACAAATATATATATATATATATATATATAAAATGTAATTTTTCCCAAGTTTAAAATAGGATGAATTATATGGTTTTATGAACAGAGAACAAGTAATTTGGATTCGATATTCCAATACTAAAGACATACATAACAAAGGAATACGCGGACGCACCTAACTCTATCCTCAGCAGCAAGAATCAGTCGCTTGCTTGTACAGTTGTACCCTTCGAACTTCGCTAAAATTATTATAAGGTCTGTGATTTTATTAAATTACCAAATCAATGTACATTTTTGTCAAGTTGAATGGTTAAAAGATGTAAAATAACAAATAATTAATTAACCAAAATCAAAAGTTGAAAAATCATCAACAAACCCCCTTAAATTTTTTATTTATTTATTCACATTTCAAAACAAACCCCGTTATTTGATGAAATTAATTGATTGGTAAACTATTCAATATATTGCACAATAATTAATTTAGTAATATCATTAAATCACAATATTTATTTAAGAATTTACCAGTTAATTTGGTAATCCTTCGACCAACAATAGTACGAGTACGCACTAGTACTTTTACGCAAAAACTTGTATCAGATTTGTTGAACAGTCCGACACAAGTGTTTTTTTTTTGCTGAAGATTGCATGTTGATTTCAGACTAAAAAACGATCGCGTGTATATTATGAAAGCACACGTATCGCTTATAGCCTCTAAATTATTGCATATAATTGTTAATGTATCGCAATTATAATTGTAGCTCCTGAAGTATCGTATAACATATAGCCTTTGATTATTGTGTGTCACTTATAACTTCTGATGTACAATATTGAGTTTAATAGCTGATCTATTGCCTAATTGAAAAAATGTATCGATTTTAAGGGTTATAATATTGTCTTTAAAGAAAAGTATAGCTTGTAAAAAAGGTATCTAGTTTATATTTTAATTTTTACAACTATTTTTTGATCGTTTGTTTTTAAAAAATAGTTGTAAAAGGTATCGTTCATAGTGAAAGAAATGCATGTATTAATTTTAAAAATTAAAATATTATTTATCAAACCCTTAAATGATCTGACAGGAGACTGCCCTGTACTTTACAGGGCAGCTAGCTAGCTATGTGATGATCTTATTAATCTTTCGTATGTATGCCACTTTACTACATTAATCTTTAGCAGTTTCTAAATGGGCTGTCCGGGATTGACACGCGTGAGTGAAATTCCACATCAGGATCTCAGTACAAAATTTCAATTATGCCCTTAACTATCTAAACAATACAGTATCCCAACAACAAACAATATTGTATTGTATGTTGCAAACTCCTCTTCTTCACCAAACTCCACAACCCTACTTCTATGTTACAGACCCATCTTTCCAAACTCCATTACTCAACTTCTATTTGTAGACCCATCTTACTCAACCTCTAGTGTCCATCACCAATCCACCACCCACAACTTTTCACCCATCAAACAAAAATATACGGTCTCACTACCACAGAAATGGTTAATGGAGGTGCCAAATTGGAGGCGGGTTCCACGGAACCCTCCTCCAATATAGCCATTCGGGGTGGGTTGCCAAACACCCTCCTCCAAAGGTTGTGAATAATTTCACATCTCACAATGGAATGAAACCCGCCTCTAAAAAGGTTCCATAATGGAGGCGGGTTCCGGCGAAACCCGCATCCAATATTGGTCATTCTTTGGAGGCGGATTCCGGGAAACCCGTCTCCATTATGCATTAACATAATGGAGGCGGGTTCCGGAGAACCCGCCTCCAATAAGGGAACTTTTCGGAGGCGGGTGCAAAAAAACCCGCCTCCATTATCTAATGCTTTGAAATTTTTAACCTTCATTTGCCAAATTTCACATCGCCAACCAACAAAGTTGGGGGCATGAAACTCCAGTATAAAACTAGCAACACAAGCAGCAAACTAAACACATCTTCTAGCGGGACCAATGGTACAAATTCCATGGCCAATACGCAATTAATAAAAAAATTTAGACTCGCAGACTCGGACGAATCTAACGATTTCGTCTGATTCTGTCGACGGAGGTTTGCCAAAATCGTTACTTTTTTTGGGTTATTGGAGGCAGGTGCACCATGCATCCACCTCCAATAACCTTAATGATTGGGTTATTGGAGGCGAGTGCACCATGCACCCTCTTCCAATAACCTCACTGATGGGTTATAGAGGCGGGTGCACCTATCGGAGGTGCACCCGCCTCCAATAACTTTACTGAATGGGTTATTGGAGGCGGGTGCAATAACCCTTTTGGAGGCGGGTCTCCACTTTGGAGGCGCCCGCGGTAAAACCCTCCTCCAATTAGGCTAAAAACCCGCCCCCTTTCACCCTTTTTCCAGTAGTGTCTCCCACAACAAATAATACAGACTCCCAACAACAAAAAATACAATCTCCTATTTAATTCCATACAACCTTTACGGAATTACAATAACAATATGCTCCCAACAACAACAAGAAACAACATAAAAGGGGTCGAGAACCTTAATATAAATTAAATAATAAAAAAAGATACACAACTTTTCAAGAATCAAACAAAAATTATAGTCTCTCAACAACAAACAATACAATATCGTATTCAATTTTATACAACTTTCATGAATTTAAAATAATAATATGCTTCTAACAACAACGAGAAGCAATAGAAAAAGAGAGAGACAGAGAAGAAGAAAAACGGGAGGAGAGGAAGTAAAACGAGAAGAGAGAGAAAAGAGGAGAAGGAGGAAAGACTAGAAAGTTGTTTTACGTGTTCTACTTTCCACTACCAGAGCCAAATAGTAAATATAACATATAGACTCATTCCATTACCAAAGCCAAGATAATAAATGTAACATATGGACTCCCATGCGAGTACAGTGCTTCGGGCGACCAAAATCGGGACAAAAATATTTCTCTAATATTATTGTGGGCTAGAAGCTTTCCAACCTTTTGCTTTCGAATTGATTCATTATTATATATATTGTCGATTCATTCTATTTACTTATGTATGATGATGAAAGCAAGATGCCGAGATGGATCCATTGGATGCCAGCCAGCAGGCTAATTGACATTTCAATGAGAATAAATGGTTTAAAAATGAAAGAGAGAAAAAAAAAATTACAATTAAACAAGTTAAGAATGTAGCTTTCTTTTTTTTTTTTTTTTTTTTTTCTAATTTTAAGAAGAAATGCAATCGAACCCCAACATCTGAGTGGCCCGCCCTGCACATTAACCGCTGGGCCCTAGCTCATTACTGTTAAGGATGTAGCCAAATGTTTGAAAGTGAATGGATCTGCAGCTTTTGTGATTAAATATAAGACCAAAAACGGAGTTTAAATATTGTTTTCCCTTCCTTGTCTGATTAATTAATTTGCTTTACCCTCAAAAAACATACAAAAAATTGCAGGCAGGCAATTAGTATTGCTCCATTAATTATTTTATTTGTTATATTATAAGATTCCAGTTTAGAGAATGTACTGTTATCACAATTCAAACTATGGTTTGAGTTTTATTTTAATTTTATAACATTAAAATTACATTGAGAATGTAAAAAAGTGTGTTAGAAATATAAAAAAATTTATTGAAAATGTAAAAAGACTTTTCTAGTGTGTTGTAAATGATAAAAAATTATTAGAAAATCAAAATGAAACTCAAACCATGATTTGAATTGTGATACCAAACAGGGCCTATAGCTTTCTAAGAATTACAAGGTACAACATTTATAATAAGTAATTTGATGCCGCTTTGTTCACTAATGTCTTTACTTTCAAAAGGTAGATTGTGAACCACATGTAAATATATTACTAGGAGTATGAGAAATAAAGAAGTCAAAATTAGACTATTCCAATATATAAGAAACAAAAATATATTTTAAAATTAGACTTTTCTAGTAGAACGAAAAAATTATATTCTTTCTATGCGTTAAAACTTAAACATTTGGCTTGTAAAGATGAACGTAGAAATGTTCAAAGTCAGAAGCTGTAGCCAGCAATCTTTCCCTTTCCCTTTCCCTTTCCCGGTTAGTTCCTCACAACTACTACACGTTTTAATTTAATTTGCTGGATTTTAATCATTCAACATATAATTAATTAATTGCCCCATGCATGCAAGCAATTTGTTAATTTCTCCACCTATAAATATATATCAACCAACTTCATAACTTGCATCAACGTTTTCCCAACAATCTTAATATCTTCATTCATTTCTAAAAATTTTGAAGAAAATCTCGCTCAATCGCTCCTTAATTTCACGCACACCATTATGAAGTGTTCTTTCGACATTATTGTTGTACTGTCGGTGGTATTATGTCTGATTTTCGCTGCTCAGGCCGGGAAGCCGGGAGGACTGAAAGTGGGGTTTTATGACAAAAGGTGCCCTGGAGCGGAGGCGATCGTGAGAACCGCTGTAAACAAGGCAGCGTCCAAGAATCCAGGGATCGCTGCTGGCCTCATTCGGATGCATTTCCATGACTGCTTTGTCAGGGTACGATTTCTAAGTAATAAATCTGCATGCATGCAAATTTTTATTTCATCCTTAACGTTTTTATGTTTTTAAAAAAAGTGCTTAATCTTAAATATTGTTTGGTTCTTTAATTAACTTGCGTTGTTGTTTCAATTTTGTCTCTCAACTTGAAAAGTCCCATTTTTGTGCTTGTTCTTCAAATGGTTTCATACTCAAATTCTAATGAGGTTAAAGTTTTTCTGATATTATATATGAGATTTACACATATTAATAGTGACAACAAATGAAAAACAAATAAATTGTTTAAGTTAAAAGAGAGATATATAATGATTTATTGTTGATGAGTTACTTTGCTATATATTTTTCCAAATTACACTAACTAATTTTGCTCTAAATTAATATTTTTTCTGGTTAAGCCACTTCTGCTAATACATACATGGTTTCGTTACGAATGATCAGGGTTGCGATGGATCGGTGTTGCTGGACTCAATACCCGGAAGACCCGCCGGCGAGAAAGCCCACCCTGCCAACAACCCGAGCCTCCGAGGTTTCGAAGTAATCGACGAAGCCAAGGCCAAAATTGAAGCCCTCTGCCCAAAAACAGTCTCCTGCGCCGACGTCCTCGCATTCGCCGCTCGCGACAGCGCCCTGCGAGCCGGCGGAATAAACTACGCAGTCCCAGCAGGACGCCGCGACGGCCGCATTTCCCTAAGCGACGACGTCGCAGCAAACCTCCCTCCGCCGTTCTTCAACGCCCAGCAACTCCAAGCCAATTTCAAGAGAAAGGGATTGTCCCTCGACGAAATGGTCACGCTCTCGGGGGCCCATTCCATCGGGATCTCCCATTGTTCTTCGTTTTCGAACAGGCTTTACAGCTTCAACGCCACTCATCCGCAGGATCCCGATCTGAACCCGAGTTACGCAGCGTTCTTGAAAACCAGGTGTCCTCGCTCTTCTTCAGGAGCTGACCCGACTGTGAATCTGGATATTTCGACCCCGACCCGTCTGGATAACGGGTATTACTTGAGCTTGAAAACCCGTCGGGGAGTGTTGACTTCGGATCAGACGCTGTTGAGCAGTCCGTTGACTGCAAAGTTGGTTTTGAACAACGCGAACTCCGGCAAGGTTTGGACTGCGAAATTTGCAGCGGCGATGGTGCGTATGGGCTCCATTGATGTTCTCACCGGGAAAAAAGGGGAGATCAGAACTAAATGCCGTTTCGTGAACTAATTCGATTGGCTTGATTTTGTATTCTTTTTTAATTACCTTTTCAACAATCTTCAAGTGTGTGATTCACAATAGCAATTAACTGATTTTTATATTTGTAAACATTAGTCTATTCTTTTTGTGATCCAATTGGAAAATTTTTATTTGTGAGAAGGAATATTTTTTTGGAGAAAAGTTCTTTTTGGGATTTGTTTAGGAAAGAGAAGAAAAGTATAATAATTACGTTATTTTTTGAATTTATATGAGTACGGATTCAGAGGAAATTTTAAAATTTGAATTTAAAATTTTGTAAAAATAATGTTGTTTCTTTACGATAGATTTGTGGAGGAAAACAATGATGATTTCCCGAAAATGGAACAGAAAATATCAGAGCCTAATGTGTAAGAAGAAATGTTTAGCCAAATTCATGAAGTATTGTTCTCTTGACATGTCTAAAATTGGGCCTAAGTATATTAGTTAGTTTAGTCAAATAAATAAGCCAATTATTATTGGGTTAAATTACGTGTCTGAAATGCCCTAAGCCTACAAATTTTGGTCATTCTATTCCCCTTGTTTTATGGAAAAACTACAATGTAAGGAACCATTGTGATAAAGCCATTCCTACAACTGAAACATAAGACGGACTATAGTTCAAAGTGTTCAAAATGAGAATGTTCCAAAAGTCAAGGTTAATCTGAGTTCACAAAAGTTATACGAAAATTATCTTAAATGGGCCAAGGCTAGGAGCATATCCAAAGTGATAAGAGCCAAGAACCAGCCCAAGTTCCAACGAGGGGTAAAATGAGTTTTCCCACCAATCCGAAAATGAAATGGGATGTTTGGTTTACGGGATTCATTACCTGGACCCCAATTCCAAATCCTACTTTATTTCAATCATTTATTCTCTCTATTTTGAGGGAGATGAGAATTATTCATTTTTAAAATTACTTTTTGTGTATACTGTTTATTTTTCAAGATTCTTATTAGTAAAAATTATTAGTGTAATACATTTAAATATAAATAGTATATAATATATTAAAATTTTAATGTAAAAAAATTAAACTAAATTTTATTGCTAAAAATTTTATTTGTGAACCAAACACCATCAATGGTAATGATAATCATTCTCTTTTACAAACCAAACAACATCAATACAATGATTACCTCTACTATCATTTTTCACCACTATCGTTTCTATTTCCATTCTCATTCCCCTCTACGAACCATGCGCACTGTAAAAAATTTTAGAAGGAGAAGCAAAGAACACAGAAATGGGAACACTTATTAGAATGGTGTTTCGGCGGCTAGGGTTCAAGGGAAGGGCATCTGAGTTTTGCACCATGTGTTTGTGTGTGTTTTTTAATTTTCCTTCCTTGTTTTGGTTTAGTTATTTCTTAAAGTGAATTTTGTCTTAAAGGTTCTTGCATGTTTCTTTTAAGGAATAGGTAAATTTCCATTTAAGCTTTTAATTAGGATTTTTTTCCTTTTTGAGGTATGAATCTTTCCTTTATTTGATTCATTTTCCTTGGTTTTTGTCTGAGAATTTCGGCTATCACTTACCCTTTAAGTGACTGAATTCCTTCCTTGCCTCAACCTAGTTCCTTTAGGTTTGGGGTTGTAAGGATCCAACTCTTGTTTTGATTATATTTTAATTTCTTTCCTAATTGTTTTAGGTCTTGTAATTTTTGACCATTCCTTCTCCTATATATAGGGGTATAGCTAAAACTTTTAGGTAGAGAATTCATAGATGACAGTAAATTTGGTGTAAGATTTTATCCTCTTATATTTGAATTCTGCTCATTGAACTTTGCTCGATTACATGATAATCTATTTGTCTTAGCTCTTAGAATTGCATGTGAATTAAGTTTTAGCTTCACTTAATTCAATTAGTTTTTCGCTTCAATTCGTTGCTTTGTTCATAGTTCAATAGATTTTGATTCAAAATGTAAGTAGTGATTGGGATTTCAAAAAGTTAATTGAAATCTCTGCTTAACTATATTATTGGTAATTTTACGAACACTGCAATTTTCATCTCGATCTCTTCAAAGGGTGAACAGAAGAATATTATATCCTTCCTTATTCTCAATGTATTCATGATTGTAAACACTTTTTGTATCCTAGTCACTACTACAAAAAGGAGATTTAATGGCGGTTTTTTACACCTTTCTATGGCGGTTTTTCGAGTTTTTGAACCGCCATCTATCTGGCAGCCGTAGAAAGTTTACGAACTTTCTATGGTGCTTAGGAACCGCCATAGAAAATTCACAGACTTTCTATGGCGGTAAGACAAAACCGTTGTAGAAAGTCCGGACTTTCTATGGCTGGTTAGACAAAACCGCCGTAGAAAGTCCATATACTTTCTACAGCGGTTTTGGCTAACCGCCATAGAAAGTTATTCACTTTCTATGGCAGTTTTTTCTCAACCACTGTAGAAAAGCAAAACTTTTATTAAAAAAAAAAAAATCATATTTTTAAGCCCTTATTTAAAAGAGTTAAAAAATCAACTTTTAAAAATTAAAAATTTCATATCATTGAAATTCTTTCAGTTCAGCACCACAAAAGCAACCTAGAATACAAGTAGAAAATTCAGCACCATAAAACAACTAATGTCCTACTTATTCAACATAATACAAGTAGACAAGGATGAACAACCCCTGCAAAAATAAAATGCTTCACATCAGAAAAATTAATATTTAAAAAAGAAATAATTAAGCCTACTCTAGAGCTTATATTCGATAAAACTCTTGCAAATTGTTCATAGCACAGCAAAAAAGCAAATTTATTTACGCACCCAAAAAAAAAAATGCTGCTTGTGAGAGAGGAGGTGAAGGAGGCATTGGGTGGCAGTGGTGGCAACCGGTTGGAGAGGGAAGCAAAGACTGTGCTTCGATAGTCACTCCGACATGGTTTCTATGGATTTTTTATTCTTGTGCTGCCTGAGTTAGAGGGAGATGGAGAGTGGCCGCTGCAGTACTTTGAAATCGCAAGCAAAGGCCGCAGTAGAAATCCCTAAAACGAAACATCAAAGAAATCTCTTACAACAGGAATAATATCATATTTATAATCCAAAAAAAGAAGGAATAACACAAATTAAGAGCTAAAATTAGGGATGTGGACGTCAGAAAGAGACAACTACTGCGGCTATGGAACAAAAAGCAAGAGTATTGAGACGGCAACTTGGTAGTCTCCTCTCTGCCACGAAGAAGACAGAGGATTGAGGGAGCAATGGTGTAGGAGAGATGGCTCCAACCGGAGGCGGCGGAAAGAAGAAAATCCAGCTAAAACAAAAATAGGGTTGGGAGAAGAGGAAAAACTTTATGCGCTTTTGTTATCCCTTGGTCATATTTTTCATGCACTTTCTACGACGGTTTGAAATAAAACAGCCATAGAAACACACTTTCTACGGCGGTTTACCTTAAACTGCCTTAGAAAGTGTCCAAAAAAATTGAGAGCATTTCCGCACGCGCCTCCATTCCTATTAATTTTTAGTTTTTCTTTTTTGTAAATTAACACCAAAATTTTTTTAATTTAATATTAAATATGCAATTTAGCATTGATCAATTTTTATAGTAAAATACATTATATTTATTAATTATATACAAACTCCAACCTTTATGTTAAAATAAACAATAAATAAATTTCAAGTTTTTAGTTAACCAATCCATTATTCTAGGCACTCAAAAAATTTTGAAGTATTGTTACATAATAATTATAAGAACACTTCAAAAATAGCAATTTTCATTGAATTACTAATAAGATTTTTGAAACACACTTTCAACGGCGGTTTACCTTAAACCGCCTTAGAAAGTATCTGAAAAAATTGAGAGAATTCTCACACGCGCCTTTATTCCTATTAATTTTTAGTTTTTCTTTTTTGTAAATTAACCCCAAAATTTTTTTTAAAATTTAATATTAAATATGCAACTAGTATTGATCAATTTTTATAGTAAAATACATTATATTTATTAATTATATACAAACTCCAGCCTTTATGTTATAATAAACAATAAATAAATTTCAAATTTTTAGTTAACCAATCCATTATTTTAGGCCCTCAAAAATTTTCAAAGTATTGTTACATAATAATTATAAGAACACTTCAAAAATAGCAATTTTCATTGAATTACTAATAGGATTTTTGAAACACAACCGCCGTAGAAAGTGTGTTTCTACGCCGGTTTACCTTAAACCGCCTTAGAAAGTGTTGGAAACAATTAAGATTCCCCCGCGCGCCTCTATTCATATTAATTTCTAGTTTTTATTTTTGTAAATTAACCCCAAATTTTTTAAATTTAATAATAAATGTGCAATTTAATATTTATCAATTTTTATAGTAAAATTCATCATATTTATTAATTATATACAAACTCCAGCCTTTGTGTTATGATAAACAATAAATAAATTTCAAATTTTTAGTTTACCAATCCATTATTTTAGGCACTCAAAATTTTTTGAAGTATTGTTACATAATAATTATAAGAAAACTTCAAAATTAGCAATTTTCATTGAATTACTAATAAGATTATTACTTCTGTATTTCTATCTACTTATCTCTATTTAAATTAAGTAAATCAAGAAATTCAATTATGTGAAAATAAAAATTCATAGCGGCACTTAATACTCTTCACAATTGGTTATAAGTATAACTCAATGTCGTATCAATGTAAAGTTTTAATTAATTGTCTATCGTTTCTGTATCTCTCATATATAGGCTAGTTAGAACTTCCTTTGCATCTATATATACCTTTTTTTATTAGAATTAAGAGTCGAAAAAATATAAAGAGGTGGAAGTGCGTAATGCGCCTTACCCCTGTATACAAATTCAGATGATGCAGATAATATGTTTAAATTTGAATATTACAAACACCAACATTATTGGAGTTTTAAACAACAAAAAAAAAAATTTAATTTTACTGGTGGTTATAAACCCTAAACCCTATGTGTATATTCAATGGCTGTTAGAAAAAACCCGGCCATAGAAAGCAATTTTCCATGGCGGTTATTTGAGAACCGCCATGGAAAAGATCTTACTTACTATGGCGGTTTTTTTGTAACCGCCGTAGAAAGCTACTTTCTATGGTGGCTATTTAGAAACCGCCATAGAAAGTAACTTTCTATTGCGGTTATTGAGAAACCACCATAGAAAGTATCACTTACTATGGCGGTTTTTTTGTAACCGCCGTAGATAATGACTTTCTACGACGGTTCTATATAAACCGCTGTAGAAAGTCCGTACTTTTTTTTTTAATGGCGGTTTTGGTCTTTTCCGCCGTTAAAGTACCGCCGTTGAATCTACTTTTTGTAGTAGTGAGTGAAAATTTCCTCACAAGCACTACACTCAATACGCGATATAGGCTAAAATTGATACGTGTGTTTTTATAACATTCATGCCATACTTTTGAAGTTAAATTTTATTTTTTGAAAACAAAAATAGCATTTCTTCGGATGATAGAGGTGGGGAAGAAGTAGAGGTTCTTAAAAATCGAGATAGTAACACTTTCGCCCTTTCAATTTTGTGTAGTACTCCGTACTATTTATTAATGATGCGTGTATAAATATTTAGCTTTATAAAAAAATTTAAAAAAATTATTGCTATTCGCCCTATCAATTTTAGAACTCAAGTTATGCAACTCTGCACTACACACGATCGGTATAGATTCACAGCTCATTATGATACAGTACATAAGTAAAGACAAATTATTTGAGGGACCTCTTTTAAAATCACCAACGTGCATGTATTCGAAACCCTAAGTTTATGTTTCATCTAATACATAATTTGTAGGTCTTGTATTGTACGTCCAGCATTATAAATAGTACACTCTTTTCTACAAGACCCTCACACCTCTTTCCTAGCTATCAGTTGTACGAATACTATTGGTTGTTGGTAGGCCTAAAAGTATGCAAGGTATTGGGCTTGACCCAATAGATTAATTGTAAGCCCAAAAGAAAGGGAAAAGAAGTAAGGTAATGAAGTTAGGTCAGTAAAGAGTCACTTGGCAGGGTTAAAACGTAGCAGAAAAGTGTGTAGTCGAACTAAATGGCTATAAGCTGGGCTAAAAGGTTATAGGTCGGGCTAAAAAGCTATAGGCCGGGATAAAGGCGTATGGCAAAGGTGTGAAGTAGTAATGATGGGGCGGGAGTTTAGGCTATTAATCTGGTAGGAATTAGGCAAGACATTCAAGAGCATTAAAGTCGGGTTCGTTACAAGAGCATTTATGTTTGTGTCCGTTACCAGAGCATTTAGGCCAGTGTTCGTTACACCTGTATTAATTCCTATTAATGGAGCTGAAATTATGGAGGCCCTTAATGACAATAAATGGTCATGTAAGGTTAGCAGCATTTCTTATCAAAGGGACGCAACTCTTTACGATTACAAACACTTTGTCAATATCATTATATTATACACTTTATTAACTTGAGCGTCGGAGTGAAATAGGGGGATAGCTCCGCTTGTTGTCTTTCTTAGTGTTCAGATCCCATCTTGAAGCACTGGGACCGGACTACAACATCAACAATACGAGGTTCATCATCATCCATCTGACCTATACCTTCAAGAGTCTAAGGTACCCAGATCCAAGGGGATTTAGTGTTACATCAGCTTTAAAGGGCAGATTAATAATGGGGGAAATTCTTATGAGTTCTGATTCATTCAAGCCTCTTGATCCTGAAGAATTCAGAAAACAAGCCCACATTATGGTTGATTTCATAGCTGATTACTACAAAAACATCGAAAAATACCCTGTTTTGAGCCAAGTTGAACTTGGATCCCTAAAAAAACTTCTGCCCAAAACTGCCCCATATTTACCTGATTCACTTGAAACCACTCTCAAAGATATCGAGAAAGACATAATTCCAGGAATGACTCACTGGTTAAGCCCCAACTTCTTTGCTTATTTGCCGGCCTCGGCTAGCTCGGCCGGATTCCTTGGAGAAATGTTGTGCACCGGGTTCAACTCGGCCGGGTTCAATTGGCCGCAACCGAGCTCGAAATGGTCATCATTGATTGGATGGCTGACATGCTGAAGCTGCCCAAATCTTTTATGTTTTCGGGGACAGGTGGCGGCGTCATCCACGGTATCAGCAGTGAGGCCGTCCTCTACGCCCTCATCGCGGACCGCGACAGAACCGAAATCGACAACATTAGCAAGCTTGTTGTGTACGGATCCGACCAAACTCATTCCTGCTTTCAGGAGGCATGCAAATGGGCTGGCATTTTCCAATGCAACGTAAGAATAATCCCCACTCTTAGGGAAGCCAACTTTTCCATGTCACCAACTATCCTACGTAAGCAAATCGAAGCTGACGTAGAGCAAGGTCTGGTTCCAATCTTTGTATGCGCGTCACTTCGACGACCGCCGTCGATCCGCTGAGTGACGTTGCTGACGTGGCAAGGGCTTTCGATGCGTGGATCCACGTCGACGCTGCCTACGCCGGCAATGCATGCATATGCCCGGAGTTCCGACGATATCTCGACGGGATTGAGAAAGTTGATTCGTTGAGTTTCGGCCCGAAAAAGTGGCTACTTTATTACTTGGACTGTTCTTGCATGTGGGTCAAGCGATCCGACTTGATCGTCAAGGCAATGGGCACCGACCCGGAATACTTGAAGAACGAGAGAAACGGGTTCGGGTCGGTGGTCGATTTCAAAGATTGGCAAATTGGGACGAGCAGGCGTTTCAGGCTTATATGACTCATACAAAGGTTGGTGGGATGTATTTGCTAAGATTTGTGGTTGGAGCCACTTTAACTGAAGAATGCCACATATATGCTGCTTGGGATCTTATAAAGGAATGCACTGATATTTTACTTAAGGAGTATCATTAAGGCCTTTTCAATAATTCCCTAGTTTCCATCTGGTTTTGATTTCAAGCTAGGATTTTTATTTCGACTGAAAATGGAAAAGTATGTGTGAGAGAATAGTTTCCTTATATAATGTAAAGGAATTAAAATTTCATGTGATTATAATATTTGAATTTGAATGTTTGTTTTCATATATATAATCAATCAATATAATTCATATTTTATTAAGAGTAATGATACACAACTCAACTAATCTCCTCAACTTTCTCATAACAAGTGAATTGTCATGCATTCATTGGCTATATTTTTATAAAATAATTATTAATACAATATTATTAACCAATGAATGCATGACACCTCACTTATTATAAGAAAGTTGAGGAGATTAGTTGAGTTGTGCGTCATTAATCTTTTATTAATAAACGAAAAAAGTGGGTAATTATGTGGGGGAGTATTAATTGAACTTGGGGCTATTATTCTTACAAGCTAGCTAACTTTTGAGGTCGATTTTTCCTGAGTTTATTTATTTATTTATTTTATTATTTCCAATACAATTTTGGGTAAAAGACAAATAGCTCCCTTGTGATTTGACCAAATGACAATCACCTCCCTTGTGGTTTTAAAACTCTTGTTCACCCCCCTAAAGTTTGGATGAAGATGGAAATTAACAGAAATTGGGGTTAGTTAACGGAAATGATTTAACCGAGCGGTTAGAGAGAGATTCTCAAATTTTTCTTTGACAAAAAAATCCCCTTTATCTTCTTGTTGGTGAACATAATTGAAGACTTTTGCAGTAGACTTCAACGATTTAATTGCTTAGGACGGCGGTGTCTTCTTGCCTCTCCCCTTCGCTGTTTCTTATCGCATCCAATCCAAGGGAACCAGAAATTTCGCTCCCATTTAATTCTTCCTTCTCCCCTGTTCGACGGTTGTAACAATAAAAAAAATCTGGCCGGTTTTGTTTACTGTTTATCTGTGTGGGGTAATTCAGGAACAAAATAAGTCTTCCGTTAGTTTTCACCATTTATGTTACTTTTCTAACTTAATACAAACTTTAAGGGGGTGAATGGGAGTTTTAAAACCACAAGGGAGGTGTTTGTCCCTTGATCAAACCACGAGGGAGCTATTTGTCTTTTGCCTACAATTTTTACTATTCAACTATACATTTTTGCATATCTAATATATTTTTTACATTGAAAAACTATTTTTTGAAAACTTTTTTTTGTTTGTTTCGAAAGTAACTATTTTTCGAAAACATGTTTATAAAACCACAAACATAAACATGAAAATAAAGCCTAAAATTTTTCTCAAAATATTGATAATATAATATAAATAAAACATATATTAAAGAAAATTAAGCTTGAGTTCAAACTTTATACCCATATTCTACGCAGCCAAGTTGTAAGTGGCAATGACGACTAGAGATGGAGTAAGTGATGAGCGTAACATGAGTTCTGAGTTTAAAATATAGGTAGAAAAATAAAAGATAAAAAGAAGAATATGACAATTTTACCTCTCAAAAATTGCATTTGAAATGTACAAGGGCTCAATTCCATTTTATTTAACACTTGAAATTACTTGAATAAGTAAAAATCTCCACTCTAAGTGTTCAAGCTAAATTCAACATAGGTATTTTTAGGATATAACTATGACACATCAAAGGTTACTAAATCCGATAGATATCCGCATCGAAAGACCACCAGTTGCGTCATATACAAGTTTTTGCGAGTGAAAAATAGGACACACAATTTGTTTAAAATAGTACCAATTATATGGTTTTATTAATAATGGGGAATGGTTTGTGTAAAATAGAGAAGAAAGAATTCTTTGTTAATGTTGTTGTTGGTGGAAACATAAGAAAATAAATATCGGAAGAAGAAAGACAAACGTACAAACCTAACTCTATCCTTTTTATTTTATCCGCTGCAGCAATCAGTCACTTGCTTGTAACCTTGGAAATTTGTTTAAATTATTATAAGGTCTTTTATTCTCTAAAATTACTAAATCAATGTAATCCCTCCGATTTATTAGAAATGTCAACTTTTAAAAATATTATTTATTTTAATAGAATAGTCAACTTTCAATTTTTTTACGCATATCCTTACTAATATAATCACGGGTGATTCACGTTAGCACTTTATTGTGAAATTTCAATGATGCCCTTAATTACCTATACCAATACAATCTCCCAACAACAAACAATACAATTTTGGATTCAATTTCATACAACCTTTACATAACACTAAGAAACAGTAGAAAATTAAGGAGAAAGATATAGAAGAAGAAAGGGGAAGAGAAGGAAGTAAAACTGCATAGAAGAAAGAGGAGGAAGAAGAAGAGAAGAGAGAGAAAAGAGTGGACTCAAGAGAAAAAAGAAGAGAGAATGGTGGGAAAGATGAGAAACTTGTTTATACGCCAAGATAGTAATGTAACATACGGACCCTTGAATGTACAGTACATCGGCCTGACCAGAATACAGGACAAAAAGATTTTCTCTAATATTATAGTGGGCTAAGAAGCATTCCTAGCTTTCCAACCTTTTACCTTCGAATTGATTCATTAATATCAAAAAGAAAAAGAATTGATTCATTATTATATATTTTGTGGATTCATTCTATTTACTTATGAATGATGATGAAAGCAAGATACATTGGATGCCAGCCGACAGGAGGTCATTGACATTTCAATGAGAATAAAGGGCTTAAAAATGAAAGGGGAAAAAAAAAAAAAAAAAAAACTCACAAACAAATTAAGAATGCAGCTAATTGGGCAGAATGTTTGAAAGTTGGATGAACTGTTCGGATATGAAAATACGGTATTAGGTACAGTAAACGAATCTGCAGCTTTTATGATTAAATATAAGAGTTTAAATATTGTTTTCCCTTCCTTGTGTGATTAATTAATTTGCAGGCAGGTAATTAATATGCTCCATTAATTATTTTATTCGTTCCATTATAATAGTCTAATTTAGAGAATGCACGACTTTCTATAAGTCCCAAGATACTACAATAATAAAATAAGTAATTTGCTACTATTTTGTTCATTGTTCATTGTAAATTACACATAAATATATTACTAAGGCTCTGTTCTTTTCCTATCACAATCAGAAAAAATATCACTTTTTTCTCAAAAATATTACACAAAGAAATAACATCATTTTTACAAAATTCACAATTCAAATTTAAAAATTCTCTCTAAATCTTCACTCACAAAAATTAAAAAAATATAATCATTACACTTTTTCTTCTCTTTCCTACACAAATCCCCAAAAGAAATTCCTTTCAAAATAAAATTCTTCCCTAATGAAAAAATTTCCTATCGATATTACTAAGAGAACAAAGCCTAAGAGTATGAGAAAATAAATAAATCAAAATAAGACTCTTCTAATGAAACAAAAATGCATTTTAAAACTGGACTTTTATAGTAGAACGAAGAGAATAATATTCTCTATGTTAGTAACTTAATTTGTAACTTAATTAAATTAGTAACTTAATTTGTTTTTCTCTATGTTAATGCGATTCCACTAGATCCCATTATGTTGAGGATCGGAGGACAAAATCTTCAGATAACCCAAAGGAAAAGTATTTGTTCCTTATTCATTAACTAGTTTAAAGATACGCAATAACTTTTACCCGACGTGTCTAACAGCCTGACCGTTCACATATTGAGTTTAGTCTCAAAAGTACGTGTGAGTGTTATGAAAACACACATGTCACTTTTAGCATTTGATCTGTATTGCGATTTTGATAAGTTATATAGCTGTTGAAATATCGTAGCGTATTGAGTTTATAATCTTATGTACAATATTTAGCACAATGTATTGTGTATTGATTTGAACTTCTGATCGAAGTATATCGTACTAACAAAAGCACGCGTCGGACGTCAAATGATCGAACAATAAACTCCCTCGTAAAATGATTGAATTTAAGTTCAGAGAGAAAGGAGAGAAAATTAAAATAAAAAACTACATTTGATTTTAGTACTTATATAGATATATATATACCTACCCTATATAATAAAAAGTAATATAAGTTTCACCTCAATTTGCCACTTGGATGCCACATAAGTGCCATATAAGTCTAGCATTTAATGTAATATACATTATCACTATGTAACTTACCTCTAAATAATGGCACATGACTGTCACATTAGCACATAATTTAATAAATTTTCCATATAAAGGCAATATAAGAGGAACATTTAATAGTTGTTTATTAAAAACATAAATTTTATTTTCTCTATTTTAATTGGATAACATTTTCTTTTGTATGTTTAGCTTCTTTAAGTTATTTTTCAAATTTCTACATTAAAAATTAACGTTCATATTTAACCCTCCGTATTCAACTTATTTAAATATAAATATAAACATAAATATATATATATATATATATATGCATATATCTGATGTGACGCAAAAATTACAATTACAGGAAGTGCTTCTTAAGGCCCAGTATGAACTTCTTGACAAACAATGGCCCAATCTGAAGGAGACTTGACGGTGAAGAAGAACGAACAGGCTGGAGACCGGTCTGGGTAGCTCGGATCAGCAAGGCTGATGGAGAGATGTAAATTGCACTGTTCCGGTGACAATTTCAGATGATAATGAAAGAGGCGGGGCTTTCCCCCCTGTATAAGCTCCGACGGTCAAGTTAGTACAATTGGAGAAGATAAACAGTAAAGATGGATGCTCGAAATGATAAAGATTGCGTACCTCATTGAGTCTGAAGACTTAGTATATATACCTCAAGTGTAAAATGTGTCCGTTGAACCTTCATGATGGATTCGTTCACCTGCTCCCTCTGCTTAGCGTGGCGTGGACACTACCATTTTGACCGGGTTTCATGGATGTCTTCCTTTCTTAGGAAATCTGAAAATCCCTGCATGCAATCGAGTAGAGGTACCTAATCTATGACAACTTTCACCTACTGTGTCAGTGAAACATGGTAGGTCGGTCTATCTATCTTAGATCGGTCGAATCAAATATTATGATAGAAATGTGAGGGAAAGACCAAGGCATTCTAAAGTCTAAAGTCCGATTTAACTTTTTCTGAGATATAAAGCTTGGCTCGGTTTCATGGTTCTGACCGACCTAAGCTGCTTAGAAGAAAATACTCACGGGCTTAGTTTGGACGACCCTTCCGACCTAAGCCTGATTTTGGGCTCTACATTCGTCTTTTTATCCTTCACTATTTATCCTTGTTTTAGTCCATTGGGTTAGGCCCAATGGAGGCTCAATTTTATGCACATCAACAAGTCCCCCCAATATTAGGTTTTACCGATCTAAAACATAATACTCTTTGTGTTTTTCCGAGCTAAAATTTAGCATAAAGCACTTATCATGGATTCTCCGATATCAGTCCGAGCCATTCTTCCGAGCTAAGCATGATACTATATACTGCTACACCGAAAATGGGACTAAGGCATTTATCAAGTGGTCATCCGACCTATAGTTTATCGAACATAAAAACATGCAATATGACTATGAAATCCGATCTACAGAGAATAGTGTCAACCGATGCATAGGTAATAATTGCGGTACCGATCTAAAGAATTTGAACAGACTATTGGACAAATCAATGAATGCGGTAATAAAGGCATACCTTTGCGTTATCCGAAGTCAGGATTTTGAAGAGTTGGGACGTGGCTGGACGCGCCCTCGCGACTATCAAGGCAACCGGTTCGAGTTCCCATGCTTTTATCATTATTGAGGGGGCATTAAAGGGCGCACCCGTTTGTCTTGCCCACGTCTTTTCGGACTCCCCGAGGTTCCTCTATAAGAACCGTGAGAGCAAATACTTGCCACCATTCGTTATTTGCTTTCCTGAAAAAAGAGAGAAAGGTCCACAAAAAAAAAAAATTTTGTTTTCTTTCCTACAGCCGGAGTCATCGCGCCTTGCCGGAGTTTTGAGGTGTTGGCTCCCTGCTCCGCCGATTTTTTCCGTGTTGCTGCTTCGTTGTCTCCGCCGTTCCGTCGCCGTAGTTGTTTCCTCCGTTTGACCGATCGTAATGGCTTCTGAAAAGAGTTCCGGCACCGGAGCGTCTCGCCAGAATCCGAGCTCAGGTTAGTGCGTTCTTCCCCTTTCTGATCCTTCTGATTTATTTTAAAGCATGCGACTTTTATATAAACTGTTATCTAGATTCGTGCATGATTTTGGCACTGCTTTATGTAGATACGGCTGCCAGTTTTCAATTTAATCCTGAGGAAATAGCTTCCGAGCTCACTAGGGTAGATTTAGAAACCCTAAGGTCAACCCGCTTTATAGACCCTTCTGTCCCGACCCGTTTACCCACACCTGAAGAAAGAATAACAAATACCTCTGGGGATTGGGTCTGGATTTATGAATATCACATCAATTTCGGGCTAAGGTTCCCGACCCCGGATTTTTTAAATGAGATGTGTGATTTTTTAAATATCGGGCTGAGTCAGTTGGTACCTAATGCCCTTCGGTTTTTGGTAGGATTTATGTTTGTTTGTTTTGGGGCTGGGGTCCGATCCACGGTAGATTTGTTCTTCCAGTTTTACACCGTCCGCCAATATCCTTATGGTCAGGGGTGGGTAACATTCCAGAAACGTAGAAATAGCCCCATAATTATTACCGACTCCCCCGACACTAATAAAAACTGGAGGGCTAGATATTTTATGGTGAAGGCCGATGAAGCAAATCTACCTTGCCGTTGGTTACAATTTATAATCCCGGCCGACCAAACCCGAGATACGTCTGACCCCATAGTGCAGTCGGACTATAAGGTGCTAAGAAATTTTACCTGCTCGGTTAAATATTCGGCTAAGTTTCCTTCAGAGAGCCTTCTGGTTTGGGCCGGGCTGAGCCAAGCCCCCGGTGTAGAAGGAGAAAGTTAATACCTGCCTCTTAACTTTTTATTTATCGTCTCCTCATCCTTCGTAGATCGGTAATTTTGACCTTTGCATGTTGCTTGATTTCAGGTGGCCTCGGTGGATATGGCATGAAGAAAAAGGCCTGTAGGCCAGCCGCAGCTTCGGGGTCCTCCCAGCTCGGCATTAGTGACTTGGGTCACGAAAAAGAGCAGGCCGACCCCAGCAGAAATCCAGGCAGCTAAGGCTGCCAAAGCTCCGCAAGTGCTGACGGGCCCCACTACTGGAGCCGAGCTGCCGAGTCCCGATGATTTGCTGGGACTCGTGGACCCATCAACTAAAGAAAGGGTCATTTTGCTGAGAGATCAGAGGGAGAGACCGAGCTCCCTAGCTCGGCCTATTCATCAGGCCCATTTGACGGAGCCGCCATCCAAGGACGTTATGCCATATCAGGAAGTGGCGACCGAGTCTTCTCAATCTTTCGAGGAGATTCTTCGAGTGAGCGAGCAGCTCCGGGAGGATATGAGCCAAATGGTGAAGCGGGAGGCCCTTTTAGCCTTGCACATTAAAAAGGTGAGTTTCCAAATTTAGTTAATTTTTTGAAAATAAAATGGTTACCTGGTGTGATATTTTCACAAGATCCTTGTATCGGATTTTTGCAGGTCGTTTTTAATTATGCGGCTACGAATAGAAGGACGACAGCTTTGGATATCTTGGCCCAAAGCTACGAGTTGGAAAGGTCGAAGAAGCCGATCGATGCAATTGAAGCTCTGCAGCTAGATGGGGCTCGAGCGTAGCAGAGTATCAGAGCTTGAGGCCGAAAAAACTGCGCAACTTCTGGAGAACCAGGAGCTGGGTACGAAGGCTAGCCGGCTGGAGACTAAAATCCAGGGTTTGGAAGCTGATGTGGACACCCTGAAAAAAAGTGAGGCCGCCCTGAAGGAGAGGGAGGCTGCCCTGGAAAAGGAAAGAGCCGACCTGGTGAAGGCCACGGAGGAGGCGGCGAAGAAGGCTGCCGGGCTGCTCAGCCCGGAGGAGGTCGAGGCAGCACGCCATGCCGAACTGAAAACTTTTAAGGAGGGGACCCTGCTGGAGCTGATGAATCGGCGCTTCTTGGAACTGATCCAGTGTGGGTATACCATTTGCTGGGACGAGCTAAAAAGCTCCAGGTCGGCAGAAGACGCTCCTGCGGACTCCATGGCTCAAACATCTTTGCTTCCGGAGGGACGCGATCCATTTGATCTCATAGAGGAGGTCAAGCAGGAATGCCGAGCCAACGGTATTCCTATCCCGGAAGATGCCGAAGAACCGGAGGCCGACCCCCAGGGGGCAGCAGATGAAGCGACCTCCCAAGCTCCTCCTTCCTGAGATCGGGCTTACTCTTAACTAGGGCTGAGAACGAACACGAACGTTCACGAACAAGCTCGGGATCGGCTCGTTAAAAGCTCGGTTCGAGATCGTTTATTTATTAATAAACGAACACGAACAAAATTTTAAGCTCGATTAATAAACGAACAATAAATGAACAAAAGGGAGCTCGGCTCGATTACGTTCGTGAACAGCTCGATAAGAAAAAATAATTTTTACAAAAGATAAAATACATATATAATTTATCATTCATACATATTAACATGAAACTAAATTTAGTGCAGTGGTAAGACACTGCAAGGAGAACCCAGAGGACCTGGGTTCGAATCTCCACAAGCCAAATTTATTTTGGCAAGTGGAGATTCTGCCTACCGAGTTCGAGCTCGAGCCGAGCTCAAGCTCATAAATCTTATACGAGCTCGAGCTCGAGCTCTATTTCTAGGCTCGACTCGAGCTCGAGCTCGAGCTCGAGCCCAAGATAATGAAGCCGAGCCGAGCTCGAACATAGGTGTGTTCGGGCTTGGCTCGGCTCGATATCACCCCTACTCTTAACGGTGGCCATGACTATGTCGCCGACCTTTCTTCCTAGTTCTCCTTTCTTTTTGAAGAATTCTTTGTAGCTTTAGATCGGATTTGTACCTAAGCTCGTTTATTGAATGAAGACCTCTTTTTTCCTTCTTTTGTTGTCTCAAATTTGATGTCTTTCCCAACTTTAACTGCTTTATTGATAATATTTTCTCAAGTGTGCTGCATTCCAAGCCCGGGGAACCAGATGTCCTTGCAAGTCTTCCAAAATATAACTCCCAGTAGGTCGGGCTTCGATTACCCGATAAGGCCCCTCCCAATTAGATAATAACTTGCTTTGTTCTTGTGGTTTGCTGATAGCTAGGTTTCGTAAGACTAAGTCTCCCGGTACAAAGGCTCGATGTTTGACCCGAGCATCATAGTGTTGCCGAACCAAATTTTTATAATTGAGTTGATGTATATAAGCAGCGTTCCGAACTTCTTCCATCAAATCCAAGCTAAGCTCCAAGTTTTTCTGGTTCGGATCCCTTTCGAAGTGCATAACACGGGGGGCACCATTTTGTATTTCTATTCTTGCCCTTATCTTCTAACCTGGCTTTCAACCCATGCAACAAAGTTCGGTTTGTGAGTTCCACTTGCCCATTTGCCGGAGGATGAGCTATAGAGGCGAAACGTTGGGTGATACCGAGCTTTGAACATAAGGCTGTAAACTCTTTGGATTCGAACTGGGTCCCATTATCCGAGATAACCGAGTTGGGCACGCCGAACCGACATATGACTTGTCTCCAAAGAAATCAAGCTACAGTTCGTCCGGTAATGTTCGTCAATGCTTCGGCTTCTACCCATTTCGTGAAATAGTCTATGGCTACAACAAGATAATGGCAAGAACCGATCTTAGGAAACGGCCCCATGAGATCTATTCCCCATTCCGCAAAAGGCCAAGGGGCAATTATCCCCGTAAAACTGGAGGCCGGCAACCTGTGAATTGTTGCGTTGTGTTGGCAACTGGGGCACTTCTGAACATATTCTACTGCTTCCTGGAATAATCGGGGCCAATAAAACCCAGCCCCAATTATTTTCTTGGCCAAATTCCGAGCCCCGATGTGAGACCCGCAATCTCCTTGGTGTACTTCCTTCGGCATGGCTTCTGCTTCTCCCGAACCCAAACATTTTAGTAAGGGCATCAAGAAACCCTTTTTATATATATCCTCTCCGATTATTTGATAGTGTTCAGCCTTTCTTCATATTCGTTGTGCCTCCTTTCGCGAATCTAGTAGAGTGCCATTTTGTAAGTATTGCCATAGGGGAAATCTCCAGTCCAGACCTTCACTTATGGACAGGATTGCTGGTTCGGCTGCACTCTTGATCTGTACTTCTTCTACTAGAACGCTTTTAGTTAGATGAGAGAAAACCGAGGAATCCAATTTGGACAAGGCGTCTGCGTTTGTATTTTTGCTCCGTGGAACCCGCTCTATGGTCCATTTGGGAAAAAATTTTAGTTGCTGTTGTGCGAGTGCCAAATATTCCTCCATTTGCCGATCCTTAGCCTTATACTCCCCCAAAATTTGTTTGACTACGAGCTGGGAGTCCGAACAAATTTTTAGATTTCCGACCCCAAGTTTCCGAGCTAACTTTAAACCGGCTATCATGGCTTCGTACTCTGCTTCATTATTTGTGGCCGTGAAGCAGAATCATAGAGCATAAGTGTGGACCTCTCCAACAGGACTGGTGAGGATGATCCCCGCACCCGATCCGGACTGGCTAGAAGCACCATCTACATAGAGTGTCCATGAGTCGTCACCCTTTGCCACGGTTAAAAGAAGATCGGTTTCTTGCGCCGGGCCAAGGATGTCTTCCTGGGTGTCTGATACCCCTTCAGCTATGAAATCTGCTAACACTTGCCCTTTGACTGAGGTGCGAGGGGTAAAGGTGATATCATACTCCCCCAATTCGATAGCCCACTTGGTGAGACGACCAGAAACTCCCGCCTTTTGTAGGACAGCTTTGAGAGGTGCGTCGGTATAGACGGTAACTCCATGGGAGTTGAAATAAGGTCGGAGACCCCGTGTGGAGTGGACTAGAGCCAAGATTAGCTTTTCCAGGCTAGAATAGTTTTTCTCTGCTGCCTGCAAAACTTTGCTAACAAAATAGATGGGTCTTTGAACCCAGTTATCTTCTCAAAGCAAAACCGAGCTAATCACTGATTTAGTGGTAGCTATATACATATATAATTGCTCTCCAGGAATAGGCATAGTTAAAGACGGCAAAGAAGCTAAATACGTTTTTAATTGTTCAAAAGCAGTTTGGCATTCCGAGGTCCATACAAATTTATCTGTTTTCTTTAAAATGCTAAAAAATGGTAAGGCTCGTTCGGCCGACTGAGCTAAGAAACGGTTCAAGGCCGCTAGTCTACCCGTTAATTGTTGTACTTCGCGAATTGATCTAGGTGGGTGCATTTACAGTACAACTTCTACTTTCTTTGGATTAACCGAGATACCCCCTTCAGAAACCATATAACCTAAGAATTTTCCTGAAGTAGCTCCGAAAACACATTTTTTCGGATTTAATCTTAATTGATATTGGACAAGGGTTTCAAGAGTTTCACGCAAATCAAGCAGATAAGCAGACTCATCCATACTTTTAACAAGCAAATCATCAATATATGCTTCCATGTTCCGACCTAACTGATTTTTGAAAATTTTGTTTATCAAACGCTGAAAAGTAGCTCCGGCATTCTTTAAACCGAAAGGCATAGTAATGAAGCAATAAGTACCTTTATCCGTGATGAAAGATATTTTTTTCTCGTCTTCTTTAGCCATGAAGATCTGATGATAGCCCTTGTAAGCATCCAAGAAGTTAAGGAAACGGAATCCAGCTATGGCATCAACCAAAACATCGATCAACGGTAGGGGGAACCAATCTTTGGGGCAGGCTTTGTTTAGATCCGTGAAATCTATGCACATACGCCACGACCCATCGGGCTTGCGGACTAACACAGGGTTAGCTAGCCATTCAGGATAATCTACTTCTCGGATGATACGTACCTCCAACAGGGCGTTGACTTCGATCTCCACGTATTTGCTGCGTTCTCCCCCGAGGTTACGCTTTCGTTGACGAACTGGCCTATGATTGGCATCAATGGATAGTCTGTGTTCAATGATATTTCGAGAAATGCCAGGCATGTCTTCCGGCCCCCAAGCAAAGACTTCCGCAAACTCACGTAAAAGGTTAAGTAAATCATGTTGCAACTGAGGAGGTAAATCAGCCCCAACCTTAATTACCTTGTTTGGATCGGCTGCCAAGGGGATGACTTTTACCTCGGCCCCGACTTCAATGGACCGATCTGAGCTACCAGTCAGGTCGGCGATGCTGATGGGATGAGTAGTCTCCCCAGGGAGAATAGGCGACGGAGTTCTGACCGTGGAGGTCGAATGACTGTAGAGACAGATTTTGATTTCCGATCCGTTGTCGTCGGCTCCCTTAGGGAAGCCGTGTAACACTGCTTAGCCTGTATAACATCACAACGAAGAGTAGCTATCCCACCCATGGTGGGGAATTTCAAAAGCATATGCATGGTAGAAGCGATGGCCTGGAACTGATTTAATCCAGGCCGACCTAGGTATACGTTATACGGTGATGGTTCATCAATGACTACGAAGTCTATGGTCTTGGTACGTTTTAGCTACCCAGCTATTAACGTGACCGGAATGCTCAACTGTCCTACAGGGATGACATGGTGATTGCCGAAGCCAATCAATGGTGTCCGTACTGGACTTAACTGTGTTTTATGCAACTGACATCCCGTCAATGCCTTAGTTGTAATGATATTACTAGAGCTACCCGTGTCTAGTAATGTCCTACGTACTTGATAATTGAAAATATAACAATCGATCACTAGTGGATCGTCACAACTGTAAGGTAAAAATATATCACTATCATCAAAAGTAATGACTGGTGCCATGGTTTCTGCTTTACGCTTACCTAGGATGTTGTTTCTTTGTCTATATACCTGTTTCCTTTGACGATTGGAGTCGCCCTGGGTCGGCCCTCCAACTATGGTCAGGTCGGCTCCAGCCCCGGCGTTTGGGGCTCGGGGGTCAGGTTGGGGACACTCGCGGGCAAATTGGCCGGGTTCCCCACATCGGTAGCATCCGGTAGGTCGTTCCCGGATTGTCGAAGCTGCGGGTTTGGGCAAAGGGGCTACTTGCGTGTATTGAGGCAACTTTCCAGCTTGAATAAGCCTGGCTATTTCTGCAGCCAAATCTCGGCAATCATTAGTGTTGTGACCAATATGCTTATGATAGTTACAATACCTGCCCGGATTGAGCCGATCTGTCGGGCCCGTCATGGGACGAGCCGGGGGCAACAACCCTTGATGTTGGATGGCTGCATATATGTCGGCCCGTGGAACGGAGAAAGGCTCGGCTACCTACACAGCGTTGACACTTACCCCAGTCTTCGGGATAGGGTTAGTAGGATTCACAAAATTTAACTTCTTATTTCCTCCTGGAGGAGGAACCGGGGAAGAAGCTTTCCTTTTACCATACAGGTCGGAACAACCTCTTTCCCGTTCGTGTTTTAAGGCTGCTGCATCCTCAACAACAGCAAAATTAACAGCAGTAACCATCATTTCAAAATAAGAGTGGGGGGGCGGATGACGAGTTCAGTAGCTAGAGGTCCCCACCTTAATCCGTTAATAAATGACCCCATCATTATCCTATCGTCCTTTTCATGGCATTTCCTAGACTCTACGTTAAACCGATCTATGTAGGCCTGTAGTCCCTCTCCTATTTTTGGAGTTATGTTCATTAAGTGTGAAATTGGTTTAGACAATATCTTGTTACCCATAAAATTAGCTAAAAACAGGTCACCGAACTGATCTAATGAATGAATGGAGTTCCGGGGTAGAGTACAATACCAATTTATGGCCTGACCTTTAAGAGTCAGATGGAATGTCATGCAACGGTTGGCATCGGACAGGTTGGCGACATCCATGACGCTCATGCATTGCATCCAGTGGGCCGTGGGGTCGGTAGTACCGTCGTACTTGTCTACCTTACCTAGACCTCTGTAACCCGGGGGGAATGGTGCCGTTTGGATTTCCCAACCAAATGGATGAGACACCTGAGAGGAGGGCCCGGTTCGTCCGAGCTGAGCGTATCCGGATCCTGGGAGGACCGCTTGACCGAACTGGGGATATCCTGACTGACCTAAGGGGTATCCTCCCACGCCGGGATAATAGTTCCCTGCGCTGGGTCCGTGGTAATAATTGGGATTAAGTAAGGGAGAGTATCATGTGGGTGGCTGCATGGCTCGGTTGGTGCCTATGCCGTAATGCTGAAACATAGCTGGGTTCGACGGAGCTAGGTGTCCGGGATATCCTAATTGGTTGACTTCAGGACCGAGGTGACTAAATTGGTTCAACGGCTGAACTATACTGGGCTGATTTACTTGATTTTGTGGACCCAGGCCAGGCTGACCTAACTGGTTCACTTGCTGTCCTATCATAGGAAAAGGCAAACCCAACATAAAAGGGTAATTACTGGGCTGGGCGTTAGGAATCCCGAAGGGAGCTGGAAAAGTGGGGGTGACCTGGGTATGGGCTAAGGTGGTATACACTGGAGGTGCAGTGGAGAGGGTGGGAAGACCCGCTACGTAGTTGGACCCGGAAAAAAAATGAGTTCCCCCAGGGTGTGGAGGGCACCCTGAAACAGCTATAGATTGTGGTGGGAGGCTGGACATCAACACGACAGAGGGATCAGACATAGGATTGAACAAAGTTCCGTGTGGGGGGATAACGGGGATAACCTGTGAACTAAAGGGGTGTTCTATGGTGGATGCGTCTAAGGCGGTGGTTGTAGTACTGGAAACGGGGGGTTCCGTATTGTGAGTAGAGGTGGCCGGAACAATATGGTTCATCAGGTGAAACAGCTGTGGGAATAAGCGGTAAAACTTATCTTTTTCTGCTTGTTCCTGCTGGGGGGTGAGAGGTTCGACAATGGTGGCTGTAGTTGGTGGATCATTGGGGGGGATGAAAGCGGTGGTGATGGTAGGAACCATAGCGGTTGTAACAATGATATCAGCGGGGGTGTTTGAAGAAGAAGCACCCAATCCTGAACAGTCTGGAACTTGCGTCATAGTTTCAAAAATTTCTTTAAAAGTGGAGAAGATTTGATGAAATATTTTTGATCAAACGTTCCCCACAGACGGCGCCAGTTGATGTGACGCAAAAATTACAATTACAGGAAGTGCTTCTTAAGATCCAGTATAAACTTCTTCACAAACAATGGCCCAATCTGAAGGAAACTTGACGGTGAAGAAGAACGAACAGGCTGGAGACCGGTCTGGGTAGCTCGGATCAGCAAGGCTGATGGAGAGATGTAAATCGCACTGTTCCGGTGACAATTTCAGATGATAATGAAAGAGGCGGGGCTTTCCCCCCTGTATACGCTCCGATGGTCAAGTTAGTACAATTGGAGAAGATAAACAGTAAAGATGGATGCTCGAAATGATAAAGATTGCGTACCTCATTGAGTCTGAAGACTTAGTATATATACCTCAAGTGTAAAATGTGTCCGTTGAACCTTCATGATGGATTCGTTCACCTGCTCTATCTGCTTAGCGTGGTGTGGACACTACCATTTTAACCGGGTTTCATGGATGTCTTCCTTTCTTAGGAAATCTGAAAATCCCTGCATGCAATCGAGTAGAGGTACCTAATCTATGACAACTTTCACCTACTGTGTCAGTGAAACAGGGTAGGTCGGTCTATCTATCTTAGATCGGTCGAATCAAATATTATGATAGAAATGTGAGGGAAAGACCAAGGCATTCTAAAGTCTAAAGTCCGATCTAACTTTTTCCGAGATATAAAGCTTGGCTCGGTTTCATGGTTCTAACCGACCTAAGCTGCTTAGAAGAAAATACTCACGGGCTTAGTTTCGACGACCCTTCCGACCTAAGCCTGATTTTGGGCTCTACATTTGTCTTTTTATCCTTCACTATTTATCCTTGTTTTAGTCCATTGGGTTAGGCCCAATGGAGACTCAATTTTATGCACACCAATATCTTTCATATTTTATCAATATGATTTAATGTAGAATATTAATTAGTCATATTTGTAAAATATTAACCATTTATCATGATAAATAAGTTGATTTTGTTACAAATAAATATATTATATACTTTTTATTATTTTCATTTACTCTTTTCTTTTTTGATTTTTCATATACTATAAGATTTAAATATCTTTACTGTAAAGGCTATTAATTATATTATGGTTATTTACATTGTTCACTAAATTTTCTTTATTTTTTTCACATCAAATTCGTTTATTTTTGTCACTTAAAACTCCTTTATTTAATATACCATTATTACTTTCTATTAATTATAAGAAGACTCTTGGTAATCCATAAAAAAATATGAATAGACACTCACAATCTATATATATCTTCCGTCCATTCAAAAGAAAAACAACTTTTTATTGTTTATAATCCTTATGTGCATGCCTAATTCACGTTAATAGTGCAACTTTTCAAATATATACGTCCATTAAGAACATGATTTTTGTTTAGAGAAATTTTTTTTAAAAAAATTATTATTGATTTTTCTCAATCTCTTCTTCAAATTTGCAGGTTTATGCTGGTTCAACTCTAATGAAAAACAAAGTTCCTCTATTCAGAGCTAGAAAATATGTCTTCAGGTTCACCTCATCTGACAACAGAGTTTCTCATGCCGTCGACGTCTACTTACAACGCGAATCATATTCATTCAACAACTTTGTTAATTTTTAGAAGAAGACTAAAGAAGTTGACAAGAGAAAATATGAAAAGGTGAGGAAAGTAAGAGAATAGGCATGTCAATTCTATATTTGACAAAAAGTCACAAGTATTTGTGTTATAGTTAACTCATGTTTCTTGTTTTTAACTATATATTTATAATAAACTAATTATTATTTATAATTCTAATTTTTATATTATTACATAATAATATTAGGCATTTACCGTACAAACGCACGGTATTCACACCTAGTATATATATATATATTTGTTGTAAATAAATTGAAGGAAGTAGTACACATCATACCCACGTTAAACTCTACCTAGGACAGTAAAATACTTTAGTTCAGTAAAATAAATAGTAATTCATCCATGACTATGAGTTAAAAGATAAGATATGTTATTTACAGTAGTAAACAATTAAATTCAACTAACTATACTACTATATTACTATTACCTTTGAAGCCTCAAAGCATGCACGTAATCAATTTTGGTTGCGTGCGCCGGCGGCGACTGCTACTCTAACGTATTTTTGAATCTTTGAAAGTTTCTACCCCTTCCATTATAAAGGTCTAATTTGTTGTACTGTTTTAATTCAACAGTTTGTTTAAATTATTATAAGGTATTTTATTCTATAAAATTACCAAATCAATGTGATCCTTCCGATTTATTAGAAATGTCAACTTTTAAAAATATTGTTTGTTTTAATATAATAGTCTACTTTCAATTTTTTTACGTCACATATCCTTACTAATATAATCACGTGTGATTCACGTTAGCACTTTATTGTGAAATTTCATCGATGCCCTTAATTACCTATAACAATACAATCTCCCAACAACAAACAATACAATTTTGGATTCAATTTCATACAACCTTTACATATTTTAAACAATAATATGCTGCCAACAACACTAAGAAACAGTAGAAAATTAAGGAGAAAGATATAGAAGAAGAAAGGGGAAGAGAAGGAAGTAAAACTGCATAGAAGAAAGAGGAGGAAGAAGAAGAGAAGAGAGAGAAAAGAGTGAAGTCAGGAGAAAAAAGAAGAGAAGGATAAAAGAAGAGAGAATGGTGGGAAAGATGAGAAACTTGTTTATACGCCAAGATAGTAATGTAACTAGGGGTGATAACGAGCCGAGCCGAGCCGAGCTTTGACGTGTTCATTTATTGTTCATTTATTTATCGAGCTTAAAATCTTGTTCATGTTCGTTTATTTATTAATCGAGCCGAGCCGAGCTTTGACGTGTTCATTTATTGTTCATTTATTTATTAATCGAGCCGAGCCGAGCTTGTTCATGTTCGTTCTCAGCCCTAAATGTCATGCTCATCTATTTATAAGGAATTTTCCTCCCAAATCTTCTCTCATTTCCGATGTGGGATTGGGTGAAATTCACCTCAAAATTGTGAAATAAAATAAATTTGGCCTTGTGAAAATTCGAACCCTAGTTCCCTTACTTCTCCTTTTGATGTCTTACCATTGCACCAAATTTATTTTCATGTTATATGTATCAATGATAAATTATATATGTATTTTATCATTCTTAAAAATTGTTTTTTCTTATCGAGCTGTTCACGAACGTAATCGAGCCGAGCTCCCTTTTGTTCATTTATTGTTCGTTTATTAATCGAGCCTAAAATTTTGTTCGTGTTCGTTTATTAATAAATAAACGATCTCGAACCGAGCTTTTAACGAGTCGATCCCAAGCTTGTTCGTGAACGTTCGTGTTCGTTCTTAGCCCTAAATGTAACATATGGACCCTTGCATGTACAGTACATCGGCCTGACCAGAATACAGGACAAAAAGATTTTCTCTAATATTATAGCGGCAATACAGATAATTGGGGGGCAAATTGTAATAACAAAAAGTTAGTAGAAAGACGGTTAGAATGAAAGGGATAAAAGTCAAGAAGGAAAGAGGGAAAATTCAGTTGTTGCTGTATGCACTTTGTTCTTCTTTCTTCTTCCTAAATACAATTCTCTCAATTCTTTTCCCAATTCTTTCGTTTTTTGATTCTTCAGGTCCTAAAGCCTGACACATTCCTAGCTTTCCAACCTTTTACCTTCGAATTGATTCATTAATATCAAAAAGAAAAAGAATTGATTCATTATTATATATTTTGTCGATTCATTCTATTTACTTATGAATGATGATGAAAGCAAGATACATTGGATGCCAGCCGACAGGAGGTCATTGACATTTCAATGAGAATAAAGGGCTTAAAAATGAAAGGGGGCAAAAAAAAAAAAAAAAAAAAAAAAAAAACTCACAAACAAATTAAGAATGCAGCTAATTGGGCAGAATGTTTGAAAGTTGGATGAACTGTTTGGATATGAAAATACGGTATTAGGTACAGTAAACGAATCTGCAGCTTTTATGATTAAATATAAGAGTTTAAATATTGTTTTCCCTTCCTTGTGTGATTAGTTAATTTGCAGGCAGGTAATTAATATGCTCCATTAATTATTTTATTCGATCCATTATAATGGTCCAATTTAGAGAATGTACGACTTTCTATAAGTCCCAAGATACTACAATAATAAAATAAGAAATTTGTCACCATTTTGTTCATTTTTCATTGTAAACTACACATAAATATATTACTAAGAGTATGAGAAAATAAATAAATTAAAATAAGACTCTTCTAATGAAACAAATATGCATTTTAAAACTGGACTTTTATAGTAGAACGAAGAGAATAATATTCTTCCTATTCGTTTAAAAAACCTAAACGTATGGCTTGTAAGTTGTAAAGATGAACGTAGAAATGTTCAAAGTCAGAAGGTAGCCTTAGCCAGCAATCTTTCCCTTTCCCAGTTAGTTCTTCACAACTACTACACGTTTTAATTTATTTCTCTGGCTTTTAATCATTCAGCATTGCCTCATGCATGCGAGCAATCTAAACCTATAAATACATGTCAATGAACTTCATAACTTGCATCCAACGTTTTCCCAACATTAATCTTCATTCATTCTTTAAAAGTTTTGAAGAAATTAAAATCTCACTCGATCGCTCCTTAATTTTCATCACGCACGCCATTATGAAGTATTCTTTCGGCATTGTTGTTGCACTGACGGTGCTCTCATGTCTGATTTCCACGGCTCAGGCTGTGAAGCCGGGAGGACTGAAAGTGGGGTTTTATGACAAAAGGTGCCCTGGTGCGGAGGCGATCGTGAGAACCGCTGTAAACAAGGCTGTGGCAAAGAATCCAGGGATCGCTGCTGGCCTCATTCGGATGCATTTCCATGACTGCTTTGTCAGGGTACGTACGCTTTCTGATTAATAAATCTGCATGCATGCAAATTTTTATGTTTTTAGAAAAGTGCTTAATTAATCTTGGATTTGTTGGTTTAATTACTCCATTGCTTCTTTAATTAATTAACTTGCGTTGGTCTTTATTTTTGTCTCAATTCGAAAAGTTCCATTTTTGTGCTTGTTCTCGTTTCATACTTTCATACTCAAATTCTAACAACATTTTAAGTTAAGAGAGATACGAAATGATTTAATTATACTTTTAAGTACCGCTCATCAGTGGCATATTCAGGGGTCTGAAGCCCCTCAAACCCTTCATTTCTCTTCAACAATATGGTTGAGTGCCATTTTTTTTATAAAAAAAATTGTACGAATTCACCTAGCTTTCAATATTTCTTGGTTACGCCACTTATGTACTAACACATGCATGGTTTCGTTATCATATTGTGAATGATCAGGGCTGCGATGGATCGGTGCTGCTGGACTCAAAACCCGGAAGACCAGCCGCGGAGAAAGCCCACCCGGCCAACAACCCGAGCCTCCGAGGTTTCGAAGTGATCGACGAAGCCAAGGCCAAAATCGAAGCCCTCTGCCCAAAAACAGTCTCCTGCGCCGACGTCCTCGCATTCGCAGCTCGCGACAGCGCCCTGCGAGCTGGCGGAATAAACTACGCAGTCCCCGCAGGACGCCGCGACGGCCGGATTTCCCTAAGCGACGACGTCGCAGCAAATCTCCCTCCGCCGTCCTTCAACGCCCAGCAACTCCAAGCCAATTTCAAAAGAAAGGGACTGTCCCTCGACGAAATGGTGACGCTTTCGGGGGCCCACTCCATTGGCATCTCCCACTGTTCATCGTTTTCGAACAGGCTTTACAGCTTCAACGCCACCCATCCTCAGGACCCAGATCTGAACCCGACTTACGCAGCGTTCTTGAAAACCAGGTGCCCTCGCTCTTCTTCAGGCGCTGACCCGACGGTGAATCTGGATATTTCGACCCCGACCCGTCTGGATAACGGGTATTACTTGA
The DNA here is from genome assembly GCA_016801395.1 of Leptodermis oblonga. Classification (NCBI taxonomy): domain Eukaryota; kingdom Viridiplantae; phylum Streptophyta; class Magnoliopsida; order Gentianales; family Rubiaceae; genus Leptodermis; species Leptodermis oblonga. The sequence continues at coordinate 4,810,034 of CM028756.1, read as the reverse complement.
ACTTGAAAACCCGTCGCGGAGTGTTGACTTCGGATCAGACGCTGTTGAGCAGTCCGTTAACTGCGAAGTTGGCTTTGAACAACGTGAAATACAGTTCCGTTTGGGCGGCGAAATTTGCAGCGGCGATGGTGCGTATGGGCTCCATTGATGTGCTCACCGGTAAAAATGGGGAGATCAGGACTAAATGCCGTTTCGTGAACTAATTCGATTGGCATGGTAACACAGCAACAGGGGTTATTTTGATGAATGTGATCAAGATTGTTTTTTGTTTCCTTTTACCTTTCCAACAAATTTCAAATGTATGACTGTGATCCACGTTATAGCAATTGATTCATTGGTGATGTATAATCTTTCAGCGATGTAACCATTAAAATGTAAGAAATTAAAGTTCAACTAAATTCATTCATGTATGATGTATATTAATTTGTTCTCCTTCATCTTGTTCTCTTGATTTAGTACTGTTTTTTCTAAGAAATTAAAGTTTAACGTTATGCACAAAATATTTAGTACGGTAGTCAATGTAGTTGATGTGATTTGAACTCGGAAACTTTAAAATGGAGAACACGATAAAGTACCGATGAGCCGCACTCCATTATTAAATATAATATAAAGAGAGAGGCTCAAAAGATGATTAACCTTTGCTTTTCCTACATATTTGATAGAACATTGCAAAATAATTAATTAGCGAGGGATCGGCAGTGTAAATTATGATCTCTGGGTGTTAATATTATAAAGTTTTTAATTTTTTTATTGTCCAATCTGGATACATATGTCAAAGTAATATTATAATATATTATACAGTTTTATATATATTGTCAAAGTAATATTATATATACACTGCATGTCCAAAGTAGGTAGATGTTTTAAAATTAAAAAAATAAAAAATAAAAAGATTTTAAAAAGTAGGTAGATAACTAAAACCACTCATGTACGGTATGTATTTTTTTATTTTTTTAAATTTTTTTTAATCATTACATTCTCACCCATAACCTCATGCTACAGTTTGTATATTAATGAAGGATTGATAGAGATCGAGTTTTATAATAATTGGTGTGGAGTTGACATACTTCTTCCAGCGCATTTCGCTTGTGTTTGGTGCTTGGCCTGGTTTTCGTAGAGCTCAAAACCTGGCTTAGCTACAGGTTCAGTACATTCTCTCTCTCTCTCTCTCTCTCTCTCTCTCTCTCTCTCTCTCTCTCTCTCTCTCTCCTTAAGTAGTCCACCGGAAAGAACGAGCCAGTGCCCCAGTGGTTGTGACGCATTTGCCCTACCCAAAGGTCAAGGGTTCGATTCTGACAGACAAATCTCTCTATTTAAAACGTAGACTGACAGGACACTGCAGACGGCTTCCCCACTTCGCTCTTCCCCTCTCTCACAACCTCTCTATTCAATGTAATAGATGATAGTCCTGAAATAGTGATGAATTAGAAAGAAAAAAAAAAAAAAAGAAAAAAGAGAGGAGAAAGTAGTCCAACGGAGTATATATTTAATTTGTTAAGGGATAAAAAGGTTCTTTCTTATATATGTAAGGATCATTTTAATAGCTAAGTCATGCATGTTTGTAAGAGTCTTTCTTAACCACATTAATAAAATAAATTTTTTTTATTTTTTTATTTTACTTTTTATACTATTACTAATAGAATTTATGTGTGACTAACAATTCATTTATACTTAAAAAATAAGGGTATAACTAGAAAAAAATTGTGAAAAATTTATTATTTAGATATGTTGTCCCTTAATACCTATTAAAGGTTATATTTGTTGAAAAAAAATTGATATAAAAGTTAAATTAAATTAAACGTAACATTTCTATTGGAAAAAACCAAGCTTCATAAGCAAAATTTTCCATTGGCACAAAAGAGTAAATTTTAGTCCCTTCATTTTAGAAGAGGTCTAGTTGGTCTCCCAAAAAGAAATAAAGTTCTTCTTGAGGTGAGATGATGGTTTCAAACCCATCACCGTTATCTCTCGGATAGCTGCACAAAATGTGCATTGTGCACTCACTTATACAAGTCCAGATCAATGGGGGCTTTATCCAATGTTGTATGAGGCACTGTATGTCATGATTTCCTAGTATCACACATGGAAGGAACCTTGGCAATGTGAGATTCAATGAATCATGACAATGTACTTGCATAAAATACAAGTCATAGATTTTTAAAATTTGTTAAAAAGAAGAAGAAGAAGAATAGGTCTCGATTGTTAATAGCAATTGTTGGACCTTAGCCCACCTCAGGCACGGATAGTCTAAAATAGGGCCTGATACATCAGTTTTGAGCGAATTTAGTTAAATAAATAGCCCAATTGGCTAAATTAAGTACTCCTTCCTTCCGTTAGAAGAGTCCAGTTTGACAAATATCTTTTGTTCTATTAGAAAAGTTCACTTTCAATTTTTTTACATCTCTTACCCTTACTAATATAATTATGTATGGTTTACAATTAGTCTTTACTTTTTAAGTAAGGATATAAATGGAACAAATGGTGACAAATTAAGTATTTTAGGTATTGTACCTTGACATTCATAATAAGTTGTACATAAGTAAAGATGGACCATTCTAATGGAACGGAGGAAGTATCTAAAATGCCCTACGCTTACAAATATTGGTGATTCTATTTGTTTTATACCAGTAGAGATATACATGTAATATTTTAAAGGTGAAATAGTTTTTAATAATAACAATAATATGTCACAAATTAATTGGGCGCTTGACTTGTGAAGATTATTCTAGCAAACATCTATTCCAACGAAAAAACTATATATTTCCTTAGTTTCAATGTGAAAAATTCCACTTTTATTCTTTCTTTTTCATTGCCCTAGTAATAGAGCAAATCACTACATTTGCCCATTAATTTGGGTTATTATCTCATTTTAGTTTTTTAATTTGAAAATGTCTCATTTTCATTAATTAAGTTTATTTTTATATATTTTTTAATTCAACTATTTTTATTACACATGAAAGGATGAGCTTCTAAGGAGAGAGATACTACACTTGGGAACTCCTGCGTAAGTGTATTACTTGTGATGCAATCTTCAAGGTCGCGGTAATTTTATTCTCGAACCTCTAGGTTTGAGGGCAAGGAAGGTGAACCATTAGACTAACCCAATGTTCAAATTTAAAACTAGTTCTTAAATGTTCACAAACCCAAATTATAACATCTCAATTACTTTTTGCTAACAAATTGAAACGACAAGCCAAGTTAAATGACGAAAAAAGAAGAAGAGATTTGACCCCCTCTTTTTATTTGTTGCTCCTACTAAGGAGTGCTACTCTCATGTGTTGATCGAAAATAATTTGAATGTAGTAGAATTTAAATTTTGGACCATTTTATGAACAATTATTGAATTTGAAGGACAAAAAAGACCAAGTTAAATGATGAATGCGTGATTTATAATTTGGGAAAATTTCTATGAGGGGCAGTGGAGGTTTCAAAATTATAAATAAGGGTGTAATTTTTATATAATTCCTAACAAGGGTAGTAAATTATTAAATGAAAATAAAATAATAAAAATATACTTCTAAAGACATTAATACCCTTCAATTATTAAGGAAAAAATTTCCAATCAATTAAAATCTAAAGAGTCATCAATCATGAAATTTCTTACCTTAATTATGGCCTACGATTCTTCTGAATAATAAATCATTACTGCAATTTTTCTCTCTGCAAAAACTCCAGGGCGGCCATGCCGGCACCGAGTAGTTTTGTATGTTATCTTCTTCCCAATTTACGTGTCTATTGTCTTCATAATTGTTCAGGGAGAAGGACATTACAACCAGTTTGTTGCGCCGGTTCAGATGTGTCCTATATGATCTCCCTATCCATGAAAGTTAGAGACGAATGTTGTCGATATTTTCTTTGGCCACTGAATCGGACTGATGACCCAAAAGGGGCATTAGTTTTGAGATTTTATGAATATGTGGTGGGTCGTTTTTACACAAAAATAACCAACTCACTTTTGATTGAAATTCAATATAATGTATGAGTACGGTCGTCTCTTCAGGGAACAGGATCAACTATTTTCTTTCCAATTAGTTCGTGAATAGTGTTTTAAATGGCTTGCATCCAGAACTTGAACAAACAGCTTTTAATTAACACAACTTTAACAATTAAAATTCTACTAACGAAAACTCCAGCAACGAATGAATTCACACCGAATTAAGTAATACGGTCATTGACTCAAAAATATGCTTACAACAGAAACCAATCAGTTATGGTTACCGGCGACGCGCCGTGCATAACCTCATTCCCTCTTATTTTTCCGATTGTTAGGATGACGCATCTCTAACTAATCTCCTAATTAACTAGTAACCTAGAGATACGCTACTAGATTAACCAGCTAACAGCATTAAGAAAGAAGGGAACCTGATTCTAGCCAAAGACTCTGACGCAGGGCCATTCGACTACCCTATTATTCTCCATACCTGAAGGTAGTTTTACCACTGATTGGACTCACAGAGGATGCCTCAATTTACCCGATTGGCTTCCCATTATTACAGTTTCACTTAAGTGTGATCAGTACCTAAGAAACTCTGTCATAATGCTTAATCTATCATAGAGAATAATAAGAACTTCTATTTGTAAACTGAAAACCCGTTTAGGTCTCACGTATAACTTACTTCAGTGCTCATTACATCATTGCTAGAGAAAAGAATCTAGCCACTTACCATACTGACGAAGGCTGGAATTAAAAGAATAATCATACTTGAAACACAATTACTAAAAAGAAGACAAAAGAAACTAGAATAAAACTTCAGAACCTGAAAAACGTAAATCAGAACATCATATGCACACTAGGTGCATCTACCGAAAAAATACTGAATGGAAATACAAGATACCCGTTTCGAAGTTCTGAACTCGCTGCAATGCGAATTCACTTGCGGACATCTAAAAAAATTACAGAAAAACACAAAGAGACTGTCTAAAGTCTTGACAGAAAAAGTACCCCCTTTCATCAAACTCTCTCCTCCTATTTATATCCGAAAGAAAAAACTGAAAAGCTAGCAAACTGCAACCATCATGGAACTGCATCATCCAACTCCTCCGACGCTTGTATCCGACAACTTCTTTCAACCGCCGGAGGTTTCTTTTCAAGCTTCAAAGTCGTTCCTTTGGCAACACCGAGACTCAACTTCTTATCAGCGATCCAAATCCTCCTTGATCGTATCTTGAACTGCTCCTTAGCAACCGCTTTTTAATTTCCCTTGAGTGAGAGGTAGACTCCCACTTCTGCTCCGAATCTGGCTCTTAAAGAAACCAATTTCAGCCAAACTGCTCCTCACGTGTTGACTTCCTCTTCATTATGTAACTGCAGAAAAAAAACATATCACATAAGTGCAGAAAATGTCCCAAAAGCCCTCAAGCTTTTACGAATTACAACACAAAATTCAGCCTTATCAATATGCATATGGGGATAGGGATGCCGCTGAAATCATCTTAGCAGCAAGGGAAGGGGACAATACTTCATTACTCTTAATTTGTGAAAGCAATAGTAGAAGGATATATCCTTTTCTGTATGTTTCTTGGAGTGGGAAATTTGGGGACTGAACAAGAACTTTCACTTGTATCAATCTTTGTTTCCCAACAAAGTTAATGAAAGTTAAGTTTTAAAAAAAATTATTTATTAATTCTTTCCTCTAATTAATGTATATACTGGATTGTTGGATTTGCGAAACATCAAGTTGTTTTGAGAGGAAGGGATTTAATTCCTCTTGGCCTCTGTTTGATTTCCTGGAGACTGGGAGCAGTATTGATCATCTTTCTTTCTAACAGAGACTCCGTAGTTAATTCTCACTGAATTCATCTCTGCGAAGGTCTTAAAATAAGTTGTTTCCCTTGGATAACGCAAGAGCAAAAATGCAGAATACTCTTGGATTCATTTATTTAAGAATAATAAATGAAGAAAAGAAGAAGGGTTCTAGAGAGACGGAAGAAGAGTTGAGAACCATGAAACCAAACCCAGCAAATTTAAAAAGAGAAGAAAATTTAGAAAGTTCAACAGAGAAGGAATGAACTAGATTTATGATTAAGAAACATATTATGTAAAAAGAAACGTAAACAGAGATTGAGTTTTGGTCTGATAGGATATCTTTTTCTACTTAATAACTAAAGGGTATTAATGTCTATATAGATATATTTTTATTATTTAATTTTTAGATAATAATTCATGTTCCGTTTGGACAAGTACTTCAAAAATATTTTTATAAAAGTGTTTTTCAAAAATAATTTATAAAATATGTTTTTGAAGTTTTTTTAATGAAATATGTGTTTGGACAAGTATTTTACAAAAACATTTTTTGAGTTAAAAAATAGTTTAAAAGATGTTTGGACAACCACTTGAAAAAAAAAAACTATTTTTAAATTATATTTGATACGAAAAATTATATAAAAATTATGTTTACGGTATATAAACTTTTTTTTTTTTTCTATTGGGTGGGCGGGGGCCGGGGTCTGAGACAAAGTCGCACTCGTGCCAGGGAAAAGTCGGGTCTGGGGATAGGGCCGAGGTGGGATGTAACGCCCCAACCCGACCCCCTATCCAATACGAGGACCCGGCCGGACGCTTGCCTGGTTCACACCAGGACTCAATAGTGCAATCAGAACAATAGAAACTAAATTATTATTAATGCGGAAGCTTTTAAATTTTAAGTCGTAGAATTACAACTTATAGGTCCCGGTTTCGTAGCCTAACAATCTATTACTTTAAGTGGCGCGCAGGCCAATTATTAATTCTTAAGTAAATACTTAATAAGATTATCCATAAAATTCACCAGCTATCCAATCTAACTCAGCTCGTCATCATGCGGCCCATACTGCCACTGCGAACCTGGGGTTGGGTTTTAAAAACATGCAACACCTATGAGCTTTTTTGCTCAGTGATATTCTCCGTTTAAAATAATTAAAGCAGTAAAATATGCAATTCACATAAAGCAATCAATATAGATATAATACAATTAGAAAAGCAGTAAAGCAAGTCGTAAAGGATACTCGCGAGTTCAGGTGGAACTATAGAGGTGATTTTCCTCACTTATTTCCAGTGAACTTTTGCGCCCACACAGGGCTTCGGCAACAACGCCCCATTAATATGACACCAGTACGTGGACCCGCCCACCCAGTATGGGTCTCTAGAGTTGCCCGACATACCAAGTCACTATTTCGCCAAATGCCCATGCCCCGGCTGGCACATTTGACTACGTAGATCATGGCTCATGGGATCTCATTCAGTAATGCACAGTTAACAGTATCATTTAATCCATCAGTAATATTCAGTTTATCAGTATCATACAGTTTACAGTCATATCAAACATATGTACAAGTAATCAATCTCACATTTTCATACATAAACTAGTACATTCTCAAGCTATAGTAGTTCAAAAATTGAGTCGGAGCGAAAAGTAGTCGGCCGCTCCTTAAACAGTATAATTAAATAAAAAAAATAATTACGATTTAAAAAAAACAAATCAATTAATCATATATATATACATTATATATTTTCAGCAATTTAAACACATAATACACATTGTCAATCACACACTAATCAAAAATAGATTTTCAGTGAGAATACTCACCTGAATCAAATGAAGTGGAATAAACCGGATCGATAAAATCTGAAAAGTAAAATTATTCATAGTCCTTTAGTATTTTAATTTAATAATTTTAATCCTAATACCGAAAAAAAATATGACATACTATTACATACTTCTATTTCGGGTTATGGTTATTCCTGCTTAAAGTGTCTTTTTCCTTTTTATTTTATTATTATTATTATTATTATTATTATTATTATTTTAATGGTTAATATAATGATTGCTATCATCCCACTATTATATATTTTATTATATATATCTATATGCATCAAAAGTGCACTATGGATTGTTTTTCACTTTTTCTTTCTTTTATTTATTTATTTATTTTTATTTTTTTTTTACTTTTATTTTATCTTTCCTTCTTCTTGTTTTTTGCCTTACTGCTCTGTTTCCTGCGTCTTCCTCATTGCTCATTTCTCCTTTCATTCTGGTTGTTCTGTTTCTTATATGTCATATTTTTCTATCTTATTTTATTTCTCTTCTAGCTTACACAGTTCTTGGTCTAAGTATCCTTCCAGATTATTCTTCTCTTATCTCCCCATTTTATCACTTCATTATTTTATTTTCTTCCTCTCACTCTTAACCAAATTTCTATTCTTCCTTCTAATTACATATTTCTATTATTAACGAGCACTGCAGAGCATTTATTTCAAATATATATATATATATATATAACATTCTTAGCAAGCTCATGAACTTACAAACCAATGGTAGAACATGAAGCATGAAGGATACAGTACACATCAAATGCTTCAGGAAGGGAGATAGTTGCTTAAAAGGAATTTGCATGGCAACCGTATCTGTGGTTTCATAAACCATTCTCTTTTCTTTTTTTTTCTTTTTTTTTTTCAGGAAATGAAGTCTCAAAATCTTCAGAGTTTCTAGCCTTTATATGAGTCCACATAACCGAAACTACATAAATGGTGGAAAGCTACAAGTTCTGTATGAATCTATATGCATAGCATGTTTCATTTTCTGGAAACCCAAAACATGTTTGGATTGATCCAAAATTCCTACGGATTCTTCTTCTACTTTTCGTTTGTCCTAAAAACAAGTTCCTTAAACCAATAAAATCCTGTATTCAACATTCCCAAGCATATTCATAAGTTTACAGTATTATACATACCCATAATGGTTCAAAACTAAACATTCAGAAAATATTCAACTTTTCTTCTTTTGTTTTCTTTTTGTTTTGGCCGTTCTGGAACTGATCCCGATTAATGCTTTTAACATTATGTTTACTTGCTATCATACATTTCTAATCTTCTAAGATAAGCATGACACAGTATGTTTCTCCTGAAGTTTAACTATACTTCATAAATCCAAAGATGACGTTCACGGCATATTTTTTTACGTTTTCTTAGAATATACTTTGGCTGCGAATCTAACAGTTACGGAGAGTGTTAAAGAGTTACCTAAACAGCGTAAATCAAAGGTGAGACTGGGGTGATCAAGCGTACGGTTTCGGATCGTCTCCTCCTTTCTTCCTTTCTTTCCTAGCGTCTCTTTTCTGCCTCCCCTGTTTCCTTCTTCTTCCTCTGTTTTCTTCTTCCTCTTCTTCTGGTTGAACTTTCTTATCCTCTTCTAAGACTTCAAGTACTTCTTTTGTCCCCTCAGCAATCGCTCAAAGAATCCAATTCCTTGATTTCTTCTTCAAGTTTTAGTTTAGTTTTTTTTTTTTTTCTTCCTTATCTACTGCTTTCCTTCTCCTGCGCGAGAACTTTCTCTGCGTTTCTATTTAAAGGGAGCTGTTTTCCCGTCGCTTGTGGAAGGCGCGATGTTATCTTCTTCACGTGGAGAAACACCGGCCTACAAACCTACTCAAGGATATGTCATCTTGGCTCAGAACTTGATCGCCAAGTTTTCCTTTCCTTGCTTTAGCTAGACTCTTCCAGAGTGTGCTTCTTGTCTTTTACTCTTCTATTTTATTTATTTATTTATTTACTTTTATTTATTTATCTTATGTTATTTATTTATTATTCATATGGGCGCATTTATTTTCCTATTTATCTTTATTTAACTATTGTTCTTATTTTATTATTATTTTTTTTTATAACAGAATTTGTTCAATAATTAATAACTACAAGAGATAAAATTAATTATTTTAGAATAAATTACATGAAATTCGAGTTCTCTATTCGATTACAAGTTAACTATCTGTTTGAGTTTTCCGGGCCTCACATGGGACATGGTCGGGGTTGGGGTTGGGGCCGGGGCGTGGTCGGGGTTGGGGTCTGGGCCGTGGTTGGGTCTAGGCCCGTGGTCAGGGTATGGGTCGGGGTCGGGGTCGGGGTTGGAGTCGGGGTCGAGGTCGGGTTCGGGTTCAGGGTCAAGGTCGGGTTCGGGTTCAGGGTCGAGGCCGGGGTCGGGGTCAGGGTCAGGGTCGGGGCGGGAGCCTGGTCTGGGCCGTGGTCGGGTCCGGGGTAGGGGTCGGGGCCAGGGCTTGGTCGGGCGGGGGGATTGGTTTGGGTTCGGGGTCAGGGGCGAGGTCAGAACAGGGGTGGGGTGAGGTCGAGCCGTCGAGGTAGAAACGTGGGCGGGGCTGCAGAGCCGGGGTCGAGGGCGAGGCCGAGGTTGAGGTCGGAACGGGGGTGGGGCCGATGTCGGATCGGGGACGGAGTCGAGGTCGCAGAGGATGGGACCGGGGTCGGGGGCAGAGCGGGGTCAAGGCGAGGTCGGGGTGGGCCCGGGGTTTGGGGCGAATCAAGGGCAGGATAGGCCGACCTGCGAGTTTAACTTAAAATGACTTTCAATTTTTTTAAATATTTTATAAAACATGTTTAAAGTTTACTTCAAAAAGTGTACTTTAAAAACATTTTACAATTTCTTGTACAAACACCATTTTTAAGTTTTTTATACTTTTAAAACACTAAAAATGTTTTTGAAGTACTTGTCCAAACGGAGCCTTACTATCCTTATTAATAATTATATGAAAATTCACTCTTATTTATAATTTTGAAAGCTCCACTGCCCTTCACAAAAATTTTCCCTTATAATTTTACATTTAAAAATTGGTGATTTTTTTTAATTAACTACTTATTTTGTTTATTTCACCATAGGACAAATAAAAATTTGTATATTTTAGAACGGAATTGTTATTCGCAGTAACCATTTCGATATTTGCAATAACATTCTCCTGTGAAAAGACTAAAATGCCCCTGGTCCAAAAAAATAAATAAACGGTACTGTTCACCCGTGAATGAACAGTAATCGGTTAAAAAAAAGCTGCACATGTCGTGACTGAACAAAAGTCACGGGCTGAACATGATGCATTTTTCTCTGCAACAGTCTATAAATAGACTATTGAAATGGAATTCAAAGAAAGCAGAAAAAAAAAAAAAAAAAAAAAAAGCTTAGGCTGCGGAGCTGTGTGGAGAAGAAGGATCAGAAAATTAGCTAAATCGGATAAAACGGTTACTGCGAGTAGGATCGACAAACTGTTAGTGTCTCAAATTAATATCTGTTTCGGTACTGTTTTATTTGTTTGTTTGATTAATTTAGTTGTAATATGTTCGGATTTGTTAGTATGTTGCCCGAAATTGTGAATTTTTTTCCCAGATTGGCAAAGGTCCGACCGGTGGTTACTGCAAATAACAAATTTGAGGGGGGGGGGGGGGGGGGGGGAGGGGAGGGGGGGAGTGAAATACCGCCGGTGACCAGCAGTGTTTTAAAGGAAAAATAGCGCCCGGAATCGGGCGCTATTTTTGGAGGAAAAGGTCTCCGGCGGTAATTTTGGAAAACATACCGCAGGAGACCGAAGCTATTTTCCAAAAAATAGCGCCACGGAGAGAATTTTGGGAAAAATACCGCTGGTCGCCGGCGGTATTTTCCTGAAAAAATACCGCCGGAGACTGGCGATATTTTTCCCAAAAATTTCGGCGTATTCCGGGGAAAATACTGCCGGTCGCTGGCTGTATTTTCCGGCGATTGGCGGTACGATTTTTCCGACCGAATGGCGACTTTTAGGTTAACATTTTAAATTTTCTTTAACTTTAATTGCGTTATTTTTCCTTTTATGTTTTATGTTATCAATTAATTTCGAATTGATAAATGCGTGTTTATATTATTGCAGATGGCAGAAGCATTTAAGAAATTTAAATTGAAATTTACCAAAAGCAAGAAGGATGACAATTTGAATTTGGTTCAGAGAGGCACTGAGGAGACACAGTCATCCTCTGAGGAAGCAGGTCGCCGAATGCTGCCGACTGCATCCGAGCGGCAGAGAAGGGTGGCAGGAATAGCCGACTTACATGTTCGTGGTGTGCGAGCCGTAATGCTTTATACTTTTCGTCCAACATGACACGAACTTGTCCTTGTGGGGTTCCAATCACGTGTTTTTCAAGTATGGAATAACATTTCTGAATCTAGATTTATTTCCATACTTAGTATCAATGAAATCCACAGCTTCCGTGAACTATTCGTATGTCAAGGCTTTAACAACGCGGCTCCAACGATATAGAAACACGTCCGTTGTTTTTTTGTCATTGCCAACCGATAGTACGTGTTTCTTGACATCCATTTCAATGTGTCTCCTACACAGTAGTTGGATAACACTTGGGAATACTAGTTTCACAGCATTCATTAAGACAAGCTCCCGGTCAGTGACGACCACATGTGGGTATCTGTTTCCCGCGAATAGCTTGCTCAATTGCGCCAACCTCCAGTAATAGCTCGGTGTGGTCTCATCCCTCATGAACACGAATGCAATATGAATATACTGATCTGTAGGTAATAGAGCCACTATTTGCAGCAGCGGCATGTCATACATGTTCGTCTTATACGTCATATCTATAAACAACACGTACGGAAACAAAACAAGCAGACGTGGCACCTTCTTCTGTGCAAAGAAAATGTGCCCGACTGCATTACTGTCGTCATCACGTTCGTGCGCATAGAAGTATTCGTGATCATGCAGAAGTTTAAAGAAATATTGCATGTTAGTCATACATCTCCTAGCCTCCCTTTTACTTTTTGCTTTTTCATTATACACCTGTTGTATGTGGCTGATATTTTTCGGATCATCCGCTCGCAACTTGGCCAACATATGCATCGGTCTGATGTTAATACTAGACATGTCGGCAATCTTCTTCTTCTCCAATTCTGTTAACCGTGACTGCGCTGAATACCAATTTTGAACTCCTTGTAATTCATGATTGTGATTACCGTCTATGACCTCTAACTTCCAGTTGCCCCCAGCAATTTCTCGGCCCTTAAGGTAAAATGGACAGTGTGTCATCTTGCTGCTTGTATTGGCCCGCCTGCTTTTCTCTTCAGGTAGGGGTGGCTTATCTCTAACTTTTCCTGATCTTTCGCCACCTATCTCAACTCTACCTTGTCTCCCTCTTGTAACGAACAGACCCAAAATTTTCGAAGAAGAAGTAATTTTTGCAGTCATATTGTTTTCAGCTGCTCGTGCATTAACCCAAGCCATCATATCTTCCCTACTGCTGAACTCTTCGTTCGTCCGAAATACATCGATGTGGTCAGCATAAATGTCATCGCTCTCAACACGAAAATCCTGTTTAAAAATAAGCAAAGGTGGTTCAGCATACTTAAACGTAAAATTTTAGATGGAACCAACAAATTGGGCAATAATCTTGTCGCCCTGAGTCGAAGTTCTGACATAATTACTTTTAGCAGAGGTCGGAGGGATATTGCGAATGGGACGGAATTTTCTGTCGAAAAAATCGAGAGAAAACCAGTTTTTCGCCGGAAAAATACGACGGAAGACTCCAGTGGTATTTCTCCTGCGAAAAACCACAGGAGAAAGACGCCGGGAAATACCGCCGCCGTCCGGCGAAATACAGTCCGGCGGTATTCCTAAGACAAAATACCGCAGGCGGTATTTCCCATAGGAATACCGCCGTCGACCGGCGTTATTTCCGGACAAAATACCGCTGGCGACCGGCGGTATTTCCCAAAAATTCTGACCGGGGAGATACTCTCCACGGCCGAAATGTGACAGATACGAAAAAAAATTACCGGATAATCGCAGATTCGAGAAAAAAATTCTCCCAAAATGGATTTCTTTCCTGACAAATGAATAGGTATACAAAAATTTTTTCAGTCTAACTAAATTCAAGTAAAAAAATGTATAGAGTGTTTTCTTACAGTGTAATATGAATCGACTTCGGGTATACCGCCCATATTTGAAGAAACGTGTCACTGATCAAAGGTAAAACAAGTATCTTCTGCAGTTTGAAGTAAATCCTAAACCCTTACATTTATAGATGAAATGGTCTGCACTGTTACGCATGTGACTTTTTGTTTTTTTTTAGTATCAAAGATATTTTAGACTTTTCACAAAAAAATGTTACTATAAATATCGAAATGGTTACTGCGAATAACATGCCACTTTTAGAAACTTAAACTTTTATTTGTCAAGCTAGTCAATTTTAATGGTGTGTGGGAAGGTACAATTTTGACCGTATTATCCTTGGCAGCGAGTTATTTCTTTTCATTGAAGTGATTTGACAATTGTTTATCATTTTGGCTTTTCATTGAATTAATTTATTTAACTGTCATTAAATTGAATGATAAAGAAAGTTGATGCGAAGGATACATTACTGAATTCATTTGTATGTGGAATCCTATGTAACATCAGGTTTGTTAAGTCCTGTCGTATTGAAATTTTTTGTATTCAGGTTGTATTGTGTTTTGTGTTAGATTAAAAATTGTATGCACAAATTTATATGTCAATATCTGGATTTTTTTTTTTTTTTTTTGGGTGAACTGTTGATTAGGGGGTTTGAAGGCATGAGGTCCTTTATTAGAACACGTATTTATTCTTAAAACATACTTTTATTTTTTTATTTATTCTTAAAAACAATTAAAATTTTGTTTGAATCCTGTTAAAGACCCGTTTGATAACATCTTGCTTTCAAACGGAACTTAGAAAACGACAAATTAACGGCGAACTAAAACCCATTAAAACGTGTTTGACATGTTTGGTGGTTGATGATGATCTTTGACAAACCCTATCTAATTCTACTCGTACATACGTCTAAATTGGCGGCCTACCGAAAATTATTAATTTCTCATTTATTAAAGATTGTACTCCACTATCTAATTAATTTCCAAAATAAAAATTACTTAAAAGAGGATTACTCTACTCATGAACATAACAATTTGCAATTTTTCATAAGTAATTAGGGGTATGGTGACATTTTATTTAAATTTCGTGTCAAAGATGTGTTACTTAATCACACAACCTAGAACTACGTACGAGAAGATTTGAAGAATCAAAATCGTGCAACCATTATTAATCTAAAGATCGGAATTGAATTCTGATATAATGAAACTGATCCAGTAATATTACACCGAGTTCGTATACTATGTGAATTGTCAAGATCTCGTCTCTCGAACCGAGGCATCTGCCGCTGAGTTTGCCTCTGTGTCTCCCTCTATGACTCCGTGAGTGTGTTTCTCACGCCAACGTTGAAGCCTTCGAATTAGGTGAAGTGCAGCATTTCTGACTTCTTTAGTCATGTCCATTTGAGTGGCAAATTTGACTTCTACATTTATTAATAATAATTTCTTTTAATGTTTGGGTACTCAAATTTAATAATGGTAATATCACATAGTGATTGAAAATGCTCAACTAATTGATGTCGTTTGAGTGGGTTTTGGGGGTCCCATTCCCATATAAATATCCAAACTATTAATATTGTCGGGTTTAATTTTCACCAATAATTACTTTGCGCTTTTTTTACTTTATTAAAATAAATAAGGGATATGTTATTTACGTGACACTTTTTACTATATGCAGGGCACTTTTTTAAATTTTAGTATTGAAAAGACGAAAATATCTTTACCTCTTTTTATATAAAAAATACCAACATTAACCTAAACAGTAGCAAAAAGGAAAAAATTTCAGTTCCAATATACTTTCGCCTGCCTCAGGCGAAAGTCTCGATAGGGCGAAAATCTTCAATATTTTGTGCGTCATGTGGAGAAACTCTTGGAAACTTTAGCCTAAACCAGGCGAAAGTTTCCAAGAATTGGCGAAAATTTATACTTTCGCCACAGGACGCACAAAGTATTGGAGACTGGGCGAAAGTCTTCAATATTTTGTGCGTCCTATGGCGAAACTCTTGAAAACTTTTGCCCAAGCCAGGCGAAAATATCCAATACTTTGTGCATCATGTAGCGGAATTCTTGGAAACTTGTGCCCAATCCAGGCTAAAGTTTCCAAGAATTTCGACTGGAATTCGACGGTAAAATGTCTATTAACTTACTAAAGGGTATTTTAGTAATTTCACAACAAAAAATTTTGAAAATGTCCTACGAATAGTAAATTCCGTCCTACATATAACATTTCCGATAAATAATACTTCCCTCCCAATTTAAAATTCCCCATAATAATTAAAAATTAATTATTAAAATTATTATTGTGATATTATTTAATTTGGGTGGTTATTATTATTGTGTAGAAGAGTAATTAATATGTTAGTATAATTTTTAAATAAAAGATATTTTATTCTAGTGTAACTAATATAACAAATTATAATTTTCAATAGTAGTCACATTCATTGAAAACGTGTACAAAAATTATTTAAAAACTAATAAATAAGAGTAATTTTTTTGGTTTAAAGTAGCACCATTTCTTTCAAAAATGAGTAATGGACACTTTATTGAAACAGAATTTTATTGGTAAAATAACCCTTAAGAAAATTTTACCATTACTCGATTTTTACGAACCTTGCATTAATCGAAGAAATACTATTTCCCTTTTTCTTCCTACAAAGCTGCTTTGACCAAAACAAATATTCTAACGAAGCTTTTACAGTCAAAAATAAAAATAAATTTTTTTTTTTTAAAAAAAAACGATGCAAAACACATACTTTACGGTTCGCCAAAGTTGAGAATCTACCCCATATAATTGTAATTGTACCGTCTTCCTGTTGACTTGGATTATACCAAACTAATTACACAAATGCATAGTGAGAAGGAAAATAAATAAATAAATAAGTCTTTAAAAAAAGAAAAAAAGTAAATAAGACTTCTATTAATTACATAAAATTTGTGCCTTTTTATTTTTGTATCAAACAAATTCTAAACATGTAAAAATTTTTGTCGAATCTTAATAAATATTTGTACTTTTCTCAATGTTTACTTCCTATTTATACTTATTTCAAAGCTAATGAATTTTTTGAAATTTGCTCTAGTCATTTCAAAAAAATAGAAAATAAAATTACTCTAGCTAGTTAGACACGTAGTTACGGTTTCGGATGGCTCGGAACCAAACTAATACCTCTCCAATGGATGCAAAACCGGTACCGGAGACTATTGAAGGAACCAAAACCCTAACTGCCTAAGCAGACAGATTATGGTTCCACTAGTTGTGAAACAGGAACCAACGACATTAATTCTGAACCGATAATTTCAAGATTTTTTTAAAATATATATAAAAACTATTTTTAAGCCTTTTGTAAATATAATGTCATACAAAAGTTGTAAAAAATATTTATTTCTTACGAATCATTTAAAGAATGTTTGTAGTACTTTGTAAATTTTTATAATGTACCAAAGAAGTAAGAAATTATGTCTCATAACTAAAATATATGAAATATAAGATAATAGCAATTGAATCGAGAATATAACCAACAAAATTTATTAAATCAAATAATGTATTGACGATGCATGAAAATATTAAGAGTTAAGATGTGAATTTACTTTATTCATTCAAATTTATTCAGATTTTCTATATTTTTAATTTCTTCAGATATTTTATTGAACCAAGTCCTCGTGTGTCACGATGGCATGGTAACAAACAACGTAGTAGTAGTAGCTAGTAACAAAGAAACAAAAACGAGGATCTTGCAAAACTTTTAAAATATTAACAAAACCAAGAATATTCCATCGTCTAAATAAGATAGCTGGATTTACGGATTTCTTTGTTCACCATACTCTCCCTAGGAAACTTATAGGGCTGGTCACACTAGATGGTAGGGGTTTTCCCTATTTGCGGATTTATTGTTTATTTTCTTTTAGATTCTTTTGCGTTATCTTTCACATGTATATGTTGTATTTGCATTTGCATTTCTGCATTTTCTTTTTATGTCCAAGTTAAAGCTTATTACGTCCCACTTGGAAGTTTTGGCTTTTCACCTTTTTTACAATTTAATAAAGGGTCCCCAAACCCCCAAACTTTTAATCGGCAGTTACAAAAATAAAAAATAAAAAAATAGCTGGATTTAATTAATAATAATAATTATTGCTTGCATTATTACTACTAATGTATTACAGTATTCTAATAGGCTGCACGAGACGCAGGTGCTTGTCACTTCTCGATGACATCGAATCAAAGACTTAAATTACGGTGTTAGATTAGATCCCATTGTTATTTTTTTATACCTAATTTTAATATTAATATTTTTAGTTTTGGCATTAATTAATAGTATATTTTAACATAATGTTTTAGTATTTTTAGTTTTAAACCTTAAAATTTTGAAAAAAATATATATACTCTACACCCCCCAAAAATGAACCCTTAATCGCAAAATGGATATTAACGACAAACGAAAGTAATATATAATATTTTTTACAATTGTTTATTAAAATAATAAATAATAGAGAATATAACACAAAAGTGTCACAAAGGAATCCAAACCCATATTAAACCCTTTCCTTTTACATTTGCGCTTGTGGATCCAATGTGTATACTATTACTTTGCCCCATAAAAAAAAACATACGAATAAATAAAATTCTAAACTCACCAAATAAAGAAAATCAAAATATATAAAATATACTTACATTATCACATGTTACAGAGAGACGTCAATTGTATTCTATTTTAATTAATATTTTGAAATTTCACATTTAATAGTACTAGAATATTCAAATATCTAACTTCCCTGATTAAAATTTTAAATCCTTAATATCTCTAATTTAATTTTTAATCAAAATATATTATAACAAAATACTTTTTTTTTTCAATAACTATACTAAACACCAGAAATAATTTATAATCTATGAATTTTTTTAAAAAAATTTATACTCCCTCCATTCCAAAATAAGTGTCACTTAAGAAGTTTTCACACAAATTAAGAAAAATGTAAAAATGACTTAACCTTATTTAAGTTAACTTACTACTATGTTATAGATTTCAGTAAAAGAGTATTTTACAATCCTAAGACTTTTTTGGTGATATCCATTGGTTAGTTGTAGTAGTTATAGTTAATGAGAAGATAGAGAACAATAATACTCATGTCAAAATTTTACTCTTAGGGTGCGTTTGGCGCGTAGAAAAGTGAATGAGAATGGGAATTGGGGACATTTTATATCCGGGAATTGATAATTACCTCATCAAATGAATCTTAGATTGCCTTTTAAAGAATATAATAATTGAAATTATTATATTCTTATACGTACCAAGCATAGAAATTTCAATCATAGAAATAGATGTCCATTCCCTCTATTCCCATTCCTACACGCCAAGCGTACCCTTAAGTAACACTTAAACTGGGATGTATGGAGTACAAGGGAATTCAATACAACACCCACACCACACCTATTATATAACGGGATGGGGAGGGCTGGGGTGGTCCAAGCCCACCCCCCACCCCATGTCTCCTCTCCTTTTGTCCATGCGCAGGACTGCAGGAGCGAGACTCGTTTTTTTATAATTTTTTTTCTTTTTTAAAAATAATTTTGCAGTTAGAACAAATTAAAAAATATGGTTATATATTATAGATAAATAATTTTTACACTATTATAAGTTCATTTGAAACCTCTTTTATTATAAAGAAACAGGGCTCTATATACCGGCAGTCCCATGTAACTTGGAACTAACCACATGTTCCCACGTTCCCATAAAAAATCACATCTCCCCCCTCTTTGGCAGCTTTCGTAAATCTGCTAATAATTCCTAATCTCCAGCATCCATCAACTCGAAGAAATTAATGAAGGTTCAAAATTAGGTTATCGATCTCAAGTGTCATCGTCCTTAAAATTGAACTTTGATTGGAAGACACTAATTAAAACAATTACAAATAATTCCATCAATTAAAGCGACAACAGATTTATTGAGTGAGTAATCGATTTATTATTCTTCCAACAAGGTTAGTATGTAAGTGACACAATTTTAACGTAAATACAAGCGGCAGCTGCAAGCAGATGGTCTTCTCCGAATCAATTGTTGTTCCCCAGTGGCCTCTAATTGTTGTTCTGTCAGGAGTCTCATCCCGCGTTGTGTGAAGTGTATTAATCGCGACCGAATGAATTAGCATCTTTCATTAAAAAAAAAAGATTATTATGCAATAAGTAATGATATTTACTTTTACAAAATTGATCATTACTTTTTATTTATACTTTAGATTATTCCAAAACCTATATCAAAGTTGAGAAATTATTGTATGCATCCGTTGTATATTTAAAAATAGTGCAGCAAATCTATCAAAAATTAACTATTTATATTTATATTAATTCATGGGTCCCCTATATGTACATCATCTTCCTTCCCAAAAATAGGACTTACCCCCTAAATGTATCTAGTTGCACAATCTTACATGGTACAACAGATACATCGAATAATCTCTGAAGTCGTGGCTTGATTGTATATATATATATATATATATTCATTTATTATTTATAATAACTTTGGTCACAATTTTGAGCTGTTCACTGTTATTATAACTTTACTAAATTAATCAGACACCTAGATAATCTATTTAGGATAGTAAAACAAACATTTCAAGAATGGTAGGAGAGAAGGAGCAACTTATGTTGACTAAAAAGTCTAATAAATCCATCCCTTGCTTTCCTTCCTAGTTCTTTTCTCAATGATTGGAAAAAAGTTATTCTATAGTTGTTGGTATGATGGACTAAATTAAGGTAACATTAAGTTCATTTAATTATAAAATTTCATATTTAATGTGAATAAAATTACTTATCAGTTTAAAGACACTTTATATTTTGTTAGAAAGTGAAAAAATTATTTCTTACAATAAAAATAAAAATAAAATATCAACCAATATAACTTCCCGTCTGCTTACAAAATTTTCACTGAAACTTATATAGACTACACAACGTATTCATGTAGTACCACGAATGCGTAAAATAATTTCTCTAAAAAGTGGGACAACATGATTTTTTTTTTCTTAGAAATACGAAAAAATTATTTTTCACCCTCTAAGACGCAATTTTCATTTTCTTCATAATACTGTTTTCGTCATTTATAATTCGTTTTGTTACATTTGGTTTTTAATACACATTTTTACAATTAAAAAAAAAATTTAGAACATTTTATCATATCACACTAGTCTCAAATTTTATCATTTAGTCATTTTATAACGAGTATCATATATTCCTTCCGTTTTATACAAAAACAGTTTTTGTTCAGATAAAAGAGTCAACTTTCAAATTATTTACTCAGCATACCCTTACTATATACTTAAAAAAATAAGAATATGAATGAAACAAATGATGTCAAAATAACTAATTTAAATATTGTATCTTGACAGTTATAATAAGTTATACTTTTGTCAAAGTAGACTATTTTAGTAAAACCGATAGAGTATATTGATAAGAAAAAAAAAATACAATATATATATATTATATATATTTTGTTGTCAAATTTCCAAATTCATTGAATTTTCATCACGAAACTAATAGTTAACATAATAAAGAAAGAAAAACAGTGATGACAAGGACGGTTGGAATAATAGAATAAAAAAGGGATTAAAATGATAATAGTCAAAATGGGTGACTATAAGCAGTAATAATAAATACTAGTGCTTTAATGGGAGCAGCAAGCAAAGTTAGTTAGGTGGCCGCGCCGGGCGAACTCTCCAACGAAACGAAGGCAGTCCAAAATCCAAAAATTCGCTCCTTTGGCATCCCCCATTTCCCACTGAGCCCTTTAATTTAAAAACCCCAAAACACAATGTCCTCCACGTTATCAACCCCTTCCTTTCAAACCATTCTCAAGAGGATCTCCCTCGCCTCTTCCTCCTCCTCCTCTTCTCCTTCCTCTCTTTTCTTCAAATCTCACTCCTGCTCTCCCCGTCTCCGGCATTCTCTTTCCGCCGCCTCGGCTTCTTCTTCGTTGCGCATCTTTGCCGCCGCCGCTAGTACCACCGCCATGGGTGATGCCGTTGCTGATACCGCAATGGACGCCGTCCAGAGACGCCTCATGTTCGAAGACGAGTGAGTGATGCCGCAACTTTATCTCTTTTGTGTTTTGATTTGTAATGGAGATTTGAGTTTTGATGTTGCGTTTTTTGTGTTGTTGAGGACAAGTCGGTGTCGTTTTGTTTGTCCCGATGTTGATTTTTTTTTTTTGGTTTTGTTTCTGGTCTGGTTTAATTATTTCTTTGGGCTTAATAGTTGATTAATTTGAGTTTAATTACCTTAATGATGACTTGATGAGTGTGATCCGCATTTAATTTGTTTTTTGTGTTTCCATCTCTGGAAAACATTCTTTTGGTTCCTTTATCCAGAAGTAATTTTCTCTTATAATCAATTGTGAAGTTCATTGGGAATCTTCCCGACTTCAACTTAATTTTGGTGTGCGTGAGGAAAAAGCATGCTCGGATCTTTTTTTTTTTTTTTCATTTCCCGTTCTTAATTTTCTGTTTATTTCCTGGAGAAAACAAATCAGATTCCTTCTTTTTGGCCTTTTGATTTCACAAGTCAATTTCAGCTAAAAGTTGACATGTTCCATTAAAAATAGGGCTTTTTATTTATTTTTCCATTTTTTGTGTCTTCTGATTTGTCCAGAAAACCTTTTATTGTTTTTTTTTTTTTTGGTTGTTAGCTGCCACGATCTTAATATTCTTGGCTTCCTACTTCTCTTATCTTATACGCTCCATCTGACTTTTGTTTTTTTGTGGAGATGGCCTTATGTTAAGCAATAGGAGTGTTAGTAATTTTCCTTGTTAATAATGATAAAATTCCAAGTTTCTGTGTTGTTTGTTTGGAAAAGATTTCTCTGTTGAAATTTGAGTGCAAAACTCTATTTGGATCCATCTTTCATTTTTTTATTTCCTGATAATCTGGAAAGCTGAAAGGGACAAGAAACATTTGGTATGAGAATTATTCCTGATGATCTTACTTTTGATGACGGTTAACTATTTATTTTGTGGATCCCCCTATTCTTGGTTTTGACATCTATGTTTAACTTGTTTCAGAACTGAAAACTTCAGCTACCAAAAGCAAAGAAGTTGCTTTCTGAAACATTTCTTGATCTAGTTCACATGCACCTTGTTTCTTTCAGTCTGTTGGTTTTTCTGAGACAATCTTTTGATCTTGGATGATACAGATGTATTTTGGTCGATGCAAATGATGCCGTTGTTGGCCATGACACCAAGTACAACTGTAAGTTAAAACTTTTATATCTCTCCTGCTGCTTTTGTATCTTGCCAGATTTAGCTGTACTTGGAAACTTTGTTGGTTAAAGTTCACTGGCAAATATCTTTTACAAATTGATTCAGGATCATGTTATGGTCTGTTTATAGTTTTAATGCTTCCGAAAAATGTTAGTCGAGGCACTTTTTTGCCGAGTGCGGCTGACTCCCACTGCAGTGGATCCATTGCTGGTCTTAAAACTTTTCTAATCCTCTTCTATATTAGTTCATGTAACCATATACACGAACATGTGATGCCAGTGTGATTCATCAGGCCTTAATTCCTCTTTGAATACTTAAGCTAAATGGACTTTAAAAGAATGTATAGTTCCTTATTGATTGGGTGACGTTATGGCCTAGAATTAGAGTTCTTAGCTTGTTATCTCCTCAGGGCATGCAAGGGATATATGCTAACCTGTATTACTGTATATTGTCTGCTTTTGTGTGGTAGACCAAGTGGTTCCTTTTTATTGATTTAATTTTCAAATTCATATTTGTCTGCTGAAAATTGACAACTGTTGACTTATTCTTTCATGGGTGTCATTTGGTTTGAAAATGGATGTAGAATTCTGACTTTCTAATTGTTTAATTATGGATATTGCTTTCACACTTGAGATTTTTGCTACTTTATCTGGCCGATGTAGGTTAACTACTAGTTTTATGCTGCGCAGGTCACCTGATGGAGAAGATTGAATCCGAAAATCTGCTGCACAGAGCTTTCAGTGTATTCCTATTCAACTCAAAGTATGAGTTGCTTCTTCAGGTATGTATCTGAGATCATATTAGTGTAGCGAGGTGATTATGGAGACTATACACTTGTTCTTTCTGTGCATATTAGTGTCGTGTAAATGTCTTTAAGTTGAATAGAGAATGTAGAACCACTGCCAACCTCCTGTGCACCCCCCCCCCCCCCCCCCCCCCCCAAGAAAAAGAAGGATAAAAATCCTGAAAGCAAAAGAAAATAAAACATTTACCTATCATTACACTCTGCCACTTGCTAGGTAATGAGGAATTAAGCAGCTGCCCCTGATAGAAGATTTGGTTGAGGATAAGTACGAATTGGCCCTTTTGAATCCTAATGGTTACTGGGAATACGCCGATTATACTAACTGAATCCTGTTAACTTGCACCATTTCATTGCCATAAATTCTTAACTTACAGTTTAGATTGGTGAGCACCCAAGTCCTGGCTATAACACACACCCCCCCCCCCCCCCTCTCAATGTTTAGAGGCAGTCTTCTATTTGTTTATGCAATAGCTAGATCTTGTAGATATCCTTCCCTCTCCTACGTTTATTGTAAAAACTGAAATTTGTAACTAAAGGTCAATCATCCTTTAGGGTTAGGTACATTCTTGAATTTTAGTTAACATGTATGACTCATTAATTCATCTAATCTGATGAGAATCACTACATTTGTGATTAGACTATTAACATTCCACATCCTCCCACTTCATTTCTACATTATTTTTGCACCAAATGTTCTTTAATACTGTTTGATTAAAAATACCTTCAATTTCTTGTCTTGATGGTATTTAATTGTTGACTCAATTTATTGTCTTTTGATGATCTTTAATTGTTGTCTTTCTCCTGTCTCTGCAGCAACGATCTGCAACAAAGGTCACCTTTCCTTTAGTCTGGACAAATACCTGCTGCAGCCATCCTCTTTACCGAGAATCAGAACTTATTGAAGAGAAAAGTCTTGGTACATTGACATATTCATTTTAGAAACATATGCAGAGACATGCTATAATGCGTGTATCTTAGACTTGTGAACACTGTTGATATTTCTAATGTATATTTTACTTCCTCAGGAGTGAGGAATGCTGCACAGAGGAAACTTTTGGATGAACTGGGTATTCCAGCTGAAGATGTTCCAGTTGATGAGTTCACCGCATTGGGCCGTATGCTTTATAAAGCCCCATCTGATGGAAAGTGGGGGGAGCATGAACGTAATACTTCTTTTTCAATTATGAAGCACATTATTTCGCTTGATTGTCTTGTTGCTCTCTGATTGCGTGGGTAGTTGTGTCGTGGGCGTAAAAAATTGATTATTCTGATTATTACAAACAGGAAAATGGGCAACCAGTTCTGTACCTTCCTCTGTGACAAAAATATGAGTTTCTATTTTCTCAATTACTGTATGTTTGTGTGTTCCTCTCGTAATGTAATTAAATTTTTGAGTCCAATGCTAATACTCTGTGTTTTGAAACTTGCAGTTGATTACCTACTCTTCATTGTACGGGATGTAAATGTGAATCCCAACCCTGATGAAGTTGCTGAAATCAAGTATGTCAACCGGGAGCAGCTGAAGGAGCTGCTGAGAAAAGCGGATGCTGGGGAGGGTGGCCTGAAGCTGTCTCCATGGTTCAGACTAGTCGCTGACAACTTTCTGTACAAGTGGTGGGATCATGTTGAGAAGGGAACCCTGGGCGATGTTATTGACATGAAAACCATTCACAAGCTGTAGTTAAACTCTTGCCTCAGTCATTGTTCCTCGTTGCTGCGTTCGTTCTCATTTTTTTCAGAAACTAATAAGTTGAAGCATTTAATTAGGCATAGAATTACGTTCAAAGGGTAAAGCAGGCATTTGGTAGTTTTTGGCGTGTTTAAAGTTTTTGAGTTGCATTTTGAATTTGTGCGGATTGTACCACGTTTTGTGTAATAACAGAATACTAGTGGTGAGGGAAGCCTCTGTTTGATTTCTCAGTGTGTTCATACGACGGCGTTTAGGGTCGTGGGTTACTTACCTATTGCCAGGGTGCTTTATTTAACTGTATTAGCTGTATTATGTGGCTTTGCCAGTTGATGGAGTAGTGGGCCAAAACTAAAAGATAGAGTTGGATAAGAAAGCAAAACGTCTATATCAATGTGTTGGTTAAGAGTCCAAAAGGACCACTTGATGAAGTTGATATGTGCAAGATACAGTTACATATAGGTCAGTTAGGTTCTAAGAGGCCCAATCCTTTATCTTACTCAGATAGCATAACAATCAATTATCCGGACTTTCAATTATTCAGACCTTTTTAAATTGGTGGTTGCACTGCAAATTTTTTGTAACTAACAACTCAAAAATGTAGTCCTGCACCCCAAAGGAAACATAAGGGCATACACAATGATGGACGGATTTAATCTAGTCCCGACCATAACTTTGGACTAATTTTTAGTCCAGGGTTAAATTGATTTTGTATTCGTCATATACATATTTTTACTTAAAAACAAATAGAATATATAAGGTTTTTATTTATTTAATAATTTTTAATTATTAACTATTGTATATTAAAATTAATTATATGATTTTTTTTACTCAAAATTTGTGTTATTTTATTTTTAGAGGAATATTATAATCATGTAAATAATTTATTTATTTTTATATTATTGCACATGTTTTCGAGAATAAATACATTGTTAGTTTCATAGAAAAACAAAATTAAAAATACTAGTCGCATAATTGTTTGTGCTTTATTGTATATTAAATTTCATTGACGTATATTTAATTATCTAACAACTGTATTATGAATAAATTATTTTTATTTATTATATAAAAAAAATTAGAATCACAAAATTTATATAATAAAATTTAAATAAATTATTTTTTAATATAAGAACAACTATATGAAATGTATTTAATAAATAATTTGTATGATGATATAATAAACTAAATTATATATATGTATATAAAATATTTTTGGTATAGGATTTGGTCCAAATTATTGGGATTAGGGGTAATTTTTTGGTCTGGACTAAAATAGATTAGTTCAAAATTTGGACCAAACTATTGGAGATGGTCTAAGTCCCCTTGAGAGGCCAATTCCTCTAGGAGGAGTTGTTTTTTTTGTACCATACTCGAACTCTATCATTTGTATACAATTTGTATTCGTGTTTCACTCCAGTACAACGTCATTTCATTAGGTTTTAAGATAGGAAGGATTTTTTTTTCCCAATATTTTAGTAACTAAATTTGATATGCCTATTTTTTAAATAATTATATTTTAACATAATCACGATAGCTAAAATTAATATTTTACGAATTTGGTGCATTCATGTTTTTAGTGCATAAATCAATAGAAATTAATAATCAACTATGACCTCCCTAGCTATTTATTTGCTCACATTTTTACAAGAAATTTACATTTATGCTATCAATTTTGGAAAAAATTACATTCTGACAACTAACCTTAAATTAATCAAAATATAACCTGGTCCCTATAGTTTCAAGAAAATACAAGAATACCCCTAGGCTGTTAATAAAATAACAATTCAACCTCTTTGACTGACGATGGTAACAATTGTATATGATATTAGTTAAAATGTGTCTACATAGCTTAAACTATTTAACTAATATTTGTTACACAAGATATATTAAGAGGGTTGTTTTAAGGAAAATAATTGAAAGAGTGAAAATATAATGAGCCTATAGCTCAAAAAACTATTGGCAGATTAGCCCATAAACATCCGATAGGTGCAACACATTATAGAATAATTTTTCTCCCAAACTTGTGGTTGTTCCGTTTGTCCTCATCCGATTTTTTTTTCTTTTTTTTTTTAAAGAAAAATAAAAGGAAACTCCAAGGCTAATTTGTTTACAAGAGTTTGCGTTCATCTCTTGTTTTATTTATTTCAGTTTTTCGGTCTTCCTCCTATAATACATCAAACATGCAACATCATAGCTATGAGAATATTTTGAAAATGTCACAATATGGACAAAATTGTCAACATATTTTTTACAGTTTAATAGAAGAGTTTGTTTTCAAATTACTCATCTTACCGTTACTAATATAATCACGTGTGGTCCACAACTTAAAAAGTAAGATATGAATGAAACAAATGGTGAAATTAGCTCTTTTAAGTGTTGCACCTTGACTGTGAATCATCCCTAACGCAAGTGGTAAAACACTTGTGCACAGACCTTGAAGACAAGGATTCGAATCACACATCTAGCACTGAATAATGGCCTACGCAAACTAGAGTCCAACCCTATAAGATAATTTCTATATAATAATAATAATAAATACACAATGCCAAATAATTCAAAGATTCAACCAAAATAATTCACCGTATAAGCCAAACAAATTATATGTAATTGTTGCTATATAAAGAGTTTATATTTCAAAAAAAGAAATAAACAATAAAAGAACTTGGACTAAAACTATAGAGGCTTTTCAGAAGAAGAAAGGCCTCTCTAAAAATAAGAGTATGTTGCTTTGTTTGCGGAGAGCGCACAGTATTCTTTAGTAAAAGGCGAAAGAATAGTTCGCTTTGTGCTCTCCACGCAGCTGCTTGAGGAAACCTTAGGCACTCAGCTTAGTATTTAAAGGCAGCATTTATCAATTTTCTGTTCAACTTCCCATGTGGGAAAACGAAAATCCCATGCCAGATTCAAAGTTACGCCACACGCGCGCGCGCGTGCACACACACATATATATATATATTGCATTTGAGCCAGAGAGTTTTGAAAATATTGAAATGATTTTTAAATGTAAAAACTGAATTGGAAATATAAAAGGTAGAAAAATGTACGGAAAATAACGCAAAATTAGTATAAAATTTAAAATTTTGAATAAATATTTTTGGAAATATGAAAATGAAGAGGGCCTTGACTGTGGGACACAACAAACATATAGATTTTTCATGGGCTAGTTACATTTACCTCCCTTGAAAAATTACGAATTAGTTATTGCAGTTTTCGAAAATTAAAAATATCTCTTTGTACATTTCAAAAGTTTGTAGTTTGTGTTTATTTTTTTTCAACCATCAGTAGAGGTGAGAGTCAGAATTTGGAGTGTTTCAAATTCTGATCGTTTATTAAATAATCGAGACTAAAACTATATATGTTTATGTCCATTTATTTATCAAATAAATAAACTAAAACTGAAGTTTTAAAGAGCCAATCTTAAAATTGTTCATGAAAGTTAATGTTCATTTTCAATCATAATTAACAGGGTTCGACTTTTTAACTACAGTATAACAAAACCAAGAGAAAGTATTTGTAATTTTTAAAAATTATAAAGACTTATTCATAATTTGACTAAACTTCGAGGGAGGTAAATGTAATTAGCCCATTTTCCATTTGTGTCTGCATGAATCATCAGCCACGGCCATTGTTCGGAACTGGTACGGCCTTCAAAGGGATCGCCTTTCTCAACGAGATGCCCAGTCGTTCTTCCATATCCACCTCCGCCGCTTTATTTCCATCCTCCGGCAGAACCCAATCGAACAAATGCAAAACCGATCCCAAGGCCAGGGGAAGCAGCCGAGACATGAGCGGAACCGCAGGGCAAATCCGCCGCCCGGAGCCAAACGGCATGAACTCAAAATCCCGTCCCTTGAAATCCGGCATCCCGGCCTCCAGGAATCTCTCAGGCCTGAATTCCAGAGGATCTTTCCACAGCTTCGGATCCCTTCCGATCGCCCAAACATTTACCAGAATTTGGGTGTCTTTGGGGATATGGTAGCCCAGAAATTCGCAAGATTCCAAGGCTAAGTGGGGAACCAAGAACGGCACCGGAGGATGTAATCTCAGCGTTTCTTTCACTACAGCTTTGAGATATGGGAGGTTATTTAAGTCTTTTTCTTCGAGCTTATTAGCCACGTGGTTTCTCAGCTCGGATTGGACTTTCTTGAGGGTTTCCGGACAGCGGAGGAGCTCCGCCATTGCCCATTCTAAGGTATTGGCGGTGGTATCTGTTCCGGCAATGAACAGTTCCTGAAAAAATAATGTATCATTGAAAGAAAGAGTACTCAGTGATCACACTATTTCGAAAAGAATTGAAACTCTTAAATTTTTGTGAATTTCAAAAATAGCCTTAATTGAGGGCAATTTTGTCCTAAACTGAGAATATTTTTGTAGTTTTAAGAATAATTTAGGTTAAATCAATCCGTTTTATCTCCATTTAGGTTGTTATTTTGCTTTGCTCTTCCAATTTCAGAACAATCTCTTTTTCATGTATCGACTTTATAAATAGTTTTAAAATAGGTTGTCTCAAACTAATAATATCTCAACTATTTGCAACTACCAAATCGAAATGACAAGGGAAATTAATTAAAGAGACTTAACCAAACGATTAACATTTTTTTTTTTTTTGGGTCTATTTACTTCTCCTGCTAATGCGTAAATGTCATGTACTAGTTAGAAACTGTCCGAACCAAATTAAAAGAGTAACAAAGTCATTTAAACAAATCTTTTACTAATGATAGAGTGCTTATGCTGCATAATTGAGAGAAATCTATAGAAAAAACTTACAAATACATTGGCGTTAATGGTAGTGGAAGAGAGAACCAAAGGCCCTTCAATATTCTCACTTTTGTACCTCAAAAGAGCATCCAAATAATCTCTTCTCTTAATTCTATTTTCTTCATCTTCCCAATCAATAATCCTTTCTTTCAGGTACAATCCAACGATGTCGAAAGCCTTTTTGATATGAAACTGTGTCCTTTTCCTTAAACCCTGAGGATCAATCCACCTCAACGCCGGCAAGAAATCGGCAACGTTGGGCTGCCCCGAAAGTTCCATCACCTTTCTCGCGTGGTAATAGAACGCGCCGCCCCTCTCCCAATCCGAAACATCCTTCGACACCACGAGGTTTCCGATGAGGTTGAAATTCATCAAGAAGAAGAACCTCCCGACGTCCACGGCGCGAGTGCCGAAGTTTCCCGCCTCCCCAATGTTCCTAACCATTTGATCGACGCATTTCGCCCGGACGCCGGCGGAGGCGTCGAGCTTGCAGGCGACGAAGAGCTCCACTGTGCACAGGCGCTTCAGGACGCGCCACCGGGGCCCGTACTGGGCGGTTATGAGAGAGCCTTCGTTGCTGATGTCACCTTTCATTACTTCCAGGATCTTCCTTCCGGCGAGGACCACGTCGTGATTCTTGAACATCTCGCGGGCGGTGGCCTCCGAGGAGATGACCACCGTGCGCATTGAACCGAGATACAGAGTCATGATGGGTCCGTGCTTTTCGGCCAATTCGGAAAATGACTGGTGCGGCGACCTGCCTAGCTGGAAAATGTTGCCTACCACTGGCCACGTCCTTGGCCCCGGCGGCATCCGAACTCTCATTTTTTCCGGCGAGCTGCCCTCTCTCCGGCTGGGTATGACTGCCCGGAAAATAGAAAGTAACTGCAGAAGCAGCAAGGCCGCCATTGGTGCTACCAAAAAAATTGCACATCCCATTGTTTGTTGAGTGTTTTGAGAGACACTTATTCGATTATGGGAATTAAGAAATAGAGTGAGCCATCGACGGAATTGTTTACTTGACAAAGTGTGTGCTTAGGTTTCTGTGAAAGAAGATGCATTTTGTTGCGATGGAATCTGGGACTTCTATTTTTTCTATCTTATTCTTATTCTATTATTTTACGTTACACTAAACAAGTCTTTTTTCGAAAAATATTGGTAATATACGTAACGAAAAACTTCAAAAAATTTCATGATAAAATAGTGTAATAATCATTTAAAGAAGAATCGGTAGATAATTACAATTCAAACAGATCGATAGCTACATATATGTCACATGTTTCGATCTTATGAGAATTTTTTGGTTTTTTTTAACTGCATATATCAATTTATTTTTTTGGAAAATACTTTGTTAACTAATAATAAAATAAATTTACTTTGTTATTATTAAATAGAATAAGACAAAGAAAATACTCCCTAAAATTTCGAGCTACTGGCTCAAATAGGCTCGAGTGACGGGGCCAAAACATGGAAATGGTGATAGGATAAAAGAATTGGAATTGTAGCATGATTTTTATATTTAGCCTATATTATCGGCTCTGATTGGACTTCAAAACAAAATTCAATTTATTCGGAAAACACGAGGTTTATGTCTAAGAGATTATTATAATATGTTTATCAGTATTGTTATTATTCGTCCATCACAATTGTAAGTATATATATATACTTTTTAGTTTTTGCTCCACGTCACAATATATGATACAATTTTACGTACTCAAACATAGAATAAAGATTTTAGGATAAATCGAGTGAAAGGGAACGAGAGGGAAGGATCTTCAACTTGGGAGAATCTTAAATTTAAGCTTGCCATAATTGTCTTTTTCTGTTTATTTATTTTGCCTAATGCCAATCCACTCAATAGTCACTTGTTGGTCAACTTGGTCTTTTAATTGTAAGCGTTGGATATATAAATATTTCCGAGGCAAAAGGTAGCCGAGGCTCGGAAGAAATGGCCGGAGCGATAATTGGGCCGCGAATGACAGGTCCAGCATGAAGCCCACGCGAAGTAAAGTGAACCCTTGAGAAAGGACACGTGTCCCAAACATGTGTACTTCGTCGATTGGTTCGACATGGCAATTAAGGAAGCGGTTATAATTGGATAAGGGAAGATTTTCTCAAAATCTTCCCAACGAGGCTAGGTGATGACTTGTCCGGTCAAGTACTCTACAAGCTACTTTAGATACATCTGTCTATAATTACTCGATTGCCACATTGTGTAAAGGTAATGTGAAATAGTTTATCTAGTCTTGTACTGTGATATTTGTTAAGGAACTGACTTAGCTATCGGAATAGGAGTTAGTTCCGACTGTAGGTATCACAATGTAGGATGGACCTTATACTGTGATATTTGCTAAGGAACTGACTTAGCTATCGGAATCCTTGGTGGAATAAACAGTAACAATCTTGTTTATATAAATAGAGGATCTGATATGTGCTTGTTTTATTACGCAAAATTGATAAGTTAAAATTGCCGGCGGGAACGCGTTCATCATGGAAACCGGCGACGGTAGGCCACCTCATACTAAAAATTGAAGCGGAGGAGTAAGTCAGATCTGGATTTCCTCAAAACAAAACGCTAAGAAAGAGAGAAAACCATCGGAAATGGTAGTTGAAACAGTGATGAAGGCCACTGATTTTGGGTTTGCGGAACTTTTATAAAAGGAAAGTTTGCGGACGACGGTGGGAGAGGTTTTGGTGGAAAAAAAAAATTTTGAGAATGAGACTCAAATCTGGGTGCAGAATATGAATTTTGGTTTTTATATCAAAAACAGTTCACATTTTTTAATAACTGTGCATCCATTTTTCAATTTAAATCTAATGGAAAGTTGATCCAAACTAACTGTTTCCTCACGAACAACTTTTACCGACCCTAAACTAGAATACAATTTTCCAATAAAAATATAAATTAAACAATGAACTCAAACAGCAACTGCATGAGTGTTATTTGATGACTCTCCAACCAAAGAGAACAAACTGACGAATATTTTTTCAACTGGACTTGTAGAGGCTTTTCAGAAGAAGAAAAGCCTCTCCAAAAATAGGAGTATGCTGCTCAATGTGGAGAGCGCACGGTATTCTTTAGTAAAAGGCGAAAGAATAGTTCGCTCTGCGCTCACCACGCAGCTCCTTGTAGATAACTGATGCACTCAGCTGTGCATTTAAAGGCAGCAGTTCTCTGTTTATGCTTGTCAGCATCCGATGTGGGAATGGAATGGGTGAACCATTTGCAGACGAACAGTTCCATATAAACTTGTAAGTTCTCTTCACATTTCGAGCTTAATTACAAGTCCTTGTAAATTTATTAATCAATATCAATGAAACCTATTGTGAAGAAGATCCACGAGTACAAATTTCAGGAAGAGAAGAGGAAAACTATTGTGGTGTATATATCCAGCTTGTTTTCGACAATTCATATCATGTTCGGGATAACAATTTATATACTTTTCAAATTGAGAAATTTGATACAATAGATTATTCAACTTGAATTGTAGAGGCCTTTCAGAGAAGAAAAGCCTCTCCAAAAATGGTAGTATGCTGCTTAATGTGGCGCGCACACGGTATTCTTTAGTAAAAGGCGAAAGAATAGTTCGCTTTGTACTCACCACGCAGCTGCTTAAAGAAACCTGAGGCCCTCAGCTATGGATTTAAAGGCAGCATTTCTCAATTTATGTTTCTCAGCATCCGATGTGGGAACTTCACCCCAGAATTCCATGAAATTTGCAGCCATAGCTTACCACATATGTAACTCAAATTACTCTGTTTTCTGCTTCTCAAAACTTAAAAACACACATGTTTTTACACAAAACACAAAAAGGATCAAAATAATTCTGTGAAAACGCTGAAAAATTGGCATTCAATCCCTCCTAAACTCTAATCATCATTCCCCTTTATAGCACACGGACGCAGAATCCCCTGTACTATCAACATCTTCATCACCACAGTTGCTCATGCTCATGCTCGTGGCGGCAGATCCCGAGCCCGACCACCGGTGATCATCTTCGTCGTTCCTCTGACTACGAAGCAGCATTGCCTTCCTCCTACTATATTCCTGCCATCTCCTCACCGTCTCCGAGAAACCTCTCTCATCCTCCCTGAATCCCTCCCATGGTTTTTCCTCCCCAATCGACCTCGGCACTCGGCCGCCGTTCAATCTCATTGGGTTGAAGCAGCAGAGGAGAATCAGGAGTAGGATCGCGTAGACGAAGCTGGAAACCCAAACGTAAAACGTCCATTTCCATCTCCGAAGCAGCTCTTTCGTCCAGGGGAGCTGGGATTTCAGGACGATTTCGGCCTCGTAGAGCTGCGGGAGGAAGAAGGTGCCGGCCCGGGGAACTAAGCTGATTCTAACAGATCCGGTCCTCGGAAAACCTTCCCTGTGCTTCAGAGTTGCGATTTTTATGGTTTGGGTTTCGGCTGTGATTCCTAATACTAAAGGTACCGCCATTATTAAAGTTCGCACCGTCCTGATCGGCCTGCTCCTGAATCGCAGCATGCACGGATGGCTTGATCTTGAAATTGTCATTCCATTTGTAGACATCAATTCCGCTGTCACCTAATGATGAAATGCATAACAACAATCAATATTTGAATGTTAACACGACACGAAAACACGTTACGTTACAGTAATATGAACAGAGTTAGGGTTGATATAAATGTGGGTTTAAACACAGAAATAATTAAATGGTAAGGTTAGCATTGAGAAGCGTAGACATAAACCGAGCCCAAACCCGATAATCTAGACACCAATACCCATCCCTAATTCCATCCATAGCTGTTGGGCATCCTCTTAACTAGATCCGTTTCAATTCGAATGTTGTTGACATTTTCTTACCCAAATTACTTCCACAGATTGTTATAAAAGGAGAAGAAAAAAAAAAAAAGAACAAAAATAGGAAAGATATATTACAATAATACCTGAAACATCCCCATTTCTCTGTTGTAATCAGATTCCGGCATCAGAAAAACCAGAGAAACATAAGAAGTATGGCCGACGGGGACACCCCGGAAAGCAGCAACAGCCGAAGGATGAACTTCCGTGTAATCAAAATGCAATCTTTGCTGCACAATCACAGGCTCTTCCAACCAAATCCGCACAAACCCAACTCCCAAAATCGCCGCCACGATCAAAAGACACAGCATAACCATACACATATAAACAGCGCCGAGAAAACCGTAAACGACCCTCTTCACCAAATTGGCGCCGCCGCGAACCGCCATGACGGGGGCTCGAGCCGCCGCGCACACGGCGGATTCGAGTTTCTGTTCTGTGTCGACGGCGCGGTGGATGGAGTCCGGGAGAAGGGAGAAAATGGAAAGGAAAGGTGAGAAGAGAAGAAGAAAAGAGCAGTGGAGTATGTGGGAATGTAAAGCTAGAATCTTTGTGAACCATAAGACGGGATCCATTTTCAAAAGCTCACCGATCAATCGAAGAAGTTCAAACAAGATTTGATTACTTCATTATTCAGTCGGTGAAATTTATTGGCATATTTGAAACACTTGTTGAACATGCAGTGAGTGCGGAGGTGTTAAACAACGACACGCGTAACAACGTGCCTGTAGATGTAGTGAAACTCTCTTCAAAACATGGCTTCAGTTCAGCTTACTCTGTTCGATCCCATCAAGTAAGCTGACCTAATCTCTTCTATTTTTTTTTTACAAATTCATCATTGTAGTCCTATGATCTAAGCACTCGACTAATGTCACGGGGCGCTCTTTTGAATCACCAAAATGAGCGCGCCGTGTGGCAAGCAAGGCTATCGCTAGCCAAGCTTCCGCCAATTCTCGCAACGGGACTCGTTCCCGAAGTACTTGTAATTAGCACATCCGAATCAATGAAAATAGACGAAGACAAACTCATAAGCCAAAACTTGGTTTGCATTAATAAAAGAAGGAAAATTACAAGAAATAGCCAAGAGCTTACAAGGGCGGTGGAAACCCAACTCCTGCTTGCATTACAACAACCCACCAACAACTAGAAAGGGGAAAAATCCCAAGAGTTCGGTGGGGGGTCAACACGTACTAAAATAGGTGATCTTGTGAAAGATCACTTATCTAACTAAAACTAATATTCCCACACCTTCCTAACTAGAATAACGTGAAATATTACAAACAAATAACACAAATCAATATATACAAGGTTGGGCGCCGTTGGACAAGGTCGTTGTGGTGCTGGGTGCGAGGCTCGCTGAGAAGTACCGGCGCTGGTGTGGTGCGCGCTCTGTGCTGTGGCGGGGCACGCGTTGGTGCTTGTGGGCGCCACTGGTGTGGGGTGCGCGTTGAGGCGTGCTGAGGGGCTGTTGCGGGGCGCGCGCTGAAGGGCTGGGGCGCGGGGTGCTGAGGTGCTGTGGCGTGGGGCGCGCGCTGAGGTGCTGCGGAGCGGGGCGCGCGCTGAGGTGCTGCGGAGCGGGGCGCGCGCGAGGTGCTGCGGAGCGGGGCGCGCCAAGATGTACTGGGCGCTGGGGCTGTGATCTGACCAGTTTTGGACTATTATTTTAGCATCTTTGAAGGCAGTTCTCACGGGCTTTTGCCCAAGTTGTTGGTGTTTTATGGCAGGTTTAGAGAACAGCCCAAATAAGGAGGAAAGACTCTAAAACAAGGATTTTGGAGCAAGAGATGTTCGGGTAGAATGTCACACGGGTTGTGGCCCAAAAAGAAGGAGAAAACTGAAGCCCAGTAGAGCAGCTAAATTTCTAGAAGGTTTCAAAAATTACTGCAGTAAAGTAAAAACTAAATTTCTAGAAGGTTTCAGAAATTACTGCAGTGAAAGTTAAAAGCAGAAACTCCAGAAGAATCTCCAGAAAATCAATCGGTTGTTTCCTTCATCTGAGTGATGTGCTGACCTTGTCAAAGATTGCTTTACTCCTTAACTGATGGGATATTTTTACTGAGAGATGATTGTTTTCCTCTCTATAAATAGGGGTACTCTCTAGGTAGAAGGCATTCAGATTTGCATTCAGTACTCATTTTGATTTCCCATTCTTTATTCACGTAGAGTTCTTTCTTTAGTTCTGATAGAGTTAGAATTTCACGATACATTATTCTAGCAGTAGTTCTATTTTATTTGAGAGTTCCTTCCGGCAGGCTACCCATTGCCCAAACGGGAAGAGTCTCCAATAGCAATATTCACTAAAGTATCTCTTTTTCATATTCCATCCTTGCCTTCATTTCATGGCTGCTTTAATCTTATTTCGTGAGATGTTTAATTCTATGAGTAGCTAAATTCTCTTATTCTAGTATTATGTGAGAAACCTTAACCATTGCATGTATGAAACCAAAGCATGAATTCCAGTCTAATTAACTAGTTCCATAATTGCCTGTGTTTATATGTCTAAAAACTAAGGTCGTATTAAGTCTGATCACCTTAATATAGATCTGTAGGGCCAGTGAGTGGCACGACTACCGGCCGAGTAGTACAGGTTTAATTGGGTAGTAATCTCTTTAGCATCGTCGAGGGGGGTTACTGGTTTTGGGTTCTTCTTATTCTTAATGCTTCTAGCTTAGTTAATACGGTGATTGCGGGGACTCGCGGCCTGTTAATTAAACTAGATAGGGAAATAACCTTGACTGTGGGGACTCACGGGGGTTATCGATTCATTAAGGGAGAATTGGATTATGATTGCGGGGACTCGCAGTAATCTATAACTGAAACGACATAGGATAATTAGACAGTAAAAGGGGTTTATGATTACATGCATACGGTTAAGGTGGATTGCATAATGCTAGGATATTCTTCTTAATTGATTCTTAATCTATTTTGCATATTTGGTTTTGCTTATTTCACATATTTACAAATTCAAGGTCTCGAGGAGACACAAAAGGTGACTGCTAGTCAAGTTTGGTTAACTGCATGTTAATTTGGAAATTGTGTTGAAATTGCCGTCTCTGTGGATCGACCCTGTACTCTGCTGTGCTACATTTTATTTAGCTAAATTGGTGCAGGTTTTTAACAGTATTTTTACTGCATTTGATAATCCTACGACGGGTTTATCAGGCTGGGGCTGGGGCGTAGGTGCGCACTAAGGTTGGAGTGCGCGCTGATGCGGTATTGTGCTATATGAAGTGTTGGGAGCCCAGTGCTATCCGACATATGGTGCGACGCGTCATGCGATTTCGCTCCGTCGGTTCTCAACTTCGAGCACGAGCTGCAACATGCCATTTTATGCTCATGGGCATCGATGGGGTTACGGGGCAAGCACGACAGGTGCAACCCGTAACATTCTCCCCCACTTGATTTGGCGACGTCCTCGGCGCCACCAATATTTTTCTTGACACTTCACCACTTGGAAAGCATCGAGGTTTCTCGCCCTGTGCCCTTTTCTGCTTGTGCATTTTCGTCATCCGGAAGGAATCGCTCACTGAACATTGCTCATTATAATTTGAGTCCATAATCAGCAAGACACAAAGGTTCTACTTGGATGGCTTCAACACACATTATAATGTTGCAACTATCTGCTCTTCAAAATGTCCCATGAAAGAAGAAAAATTCTCAAAGTGATAACTTAGTCTGAGCAATATTACTTCTATTTGCCACAACTCAGCCAAAGCAATCTTTACTTCGTTTTGTCGCAATATTCTTCTCCCCCACTGTGAATTCTAGCCCAATTCATCATTGTTTATGTTGGAGTATACCACCATTGGGACAGGGTTGGTGGTTTCTTTAATTCTGATGATGGGCGTTCCCCGAACGAGATTTGAAAATTCAGTCATCATAGCTAATCTCGAACTGGGTGTGGGATGTCCTAGATGTGTGCCTTCTCAATTTCACCAAAATTTTGCTATTCTGGGCCTCTACCCGTTTTCGCTCAATCATTGGCTTAACCAATTGGCATTGCTTCATAAATCTCCCACCTAGGTGCGCTGGACCGGTCGGGTGCAGAATGTCCTGGATGTCAACAACCATTTCAATCTCGCCAAAATCTTGCAACTTGGGCCTTTACCCATCTCTGCTTGACAAATGACTTGACTGATTAGGGCGTTACGTATCAAATCTTCCACAAACGAGCGCTGGACCACTCACCTTTTTGTCGACTCAGTTTTACCAGAAAATCTTGCACTAGGATCTTTACCTATATTTGCTTGACGAATGGCTTAACTATTATTGCTCGGCTTCTTAACTCCCTCGCAGAGGTGTGTTAACAGCGCACCTCATTCGGGTTTTCAACAAACTTCATGGCTGAAAACAAGTTTCTCTCTTTTAGCTCATTCCCGCAGCTGCTGGAATCATACATGTGTTGCTGCAATGAAGAATAAGGCTTACGCAACTAAATTCTAAGCAATCCCGATCAAACTTCATGCCTTGGATTATCACATTTCACTTTGTCTTCACGGCACGAACATTAGCTTTGGGGTGGTAAGGGCAAACATGTCCATGCATCATTGCAACACTCACGAACATCTGAACATTGTAGTTATGCACCTCCATTCTTTGCTAGCAAATCCCAACATGAAACCAAGCATCCCTACCTCTGTAGTCGTGCATAGCTCCAATGTAGACCATTAGCTTCATGGATTTTCCAGTTAAGCTCCATGCCACATACAAAAGGTCACCACTGCTCGATTACCACGGAGGTATGTGAACGTTCCTGATACTCTTAAAAAAAAATGGGATAAGCCTTCGCAACCAAAATGCCCCCACTTGTGGAAGAATTGTTGCCCTTCAACTTACCGTTATGTCCATAAATTGCCTTGCTCCTTTCTGCGCACCAATTATCCTTGGAATAGGTCTTCGCAACTAATCATACACCACTCGTGGTATAATCATTGTACTTCAACCTACCATCTCGTCGTTCTCCTTGTACTCGCTTAACTCAGATTTGGCATTCACAACCGATTACATTCCATCTTGGAAAAGAACCATTGTCTTCAGCCTGCCTCCTCAAAATCTTCAACGCAGATTTGGCCTTCGCAATCGATTACATTTCATCTCGGAAAGAACCATTGCCCTCCAGCCTGTCTCCTCGAAATCTTCAACATAAATTCACCCTTCAAAACTGAATGCTTTCCTCTTGTAAGAACCAGCATCATTAGTTCAATCTTTAGAAACTGTACTTCACATCTCAGCATAAGTCTTCACAACCGTTTGCTTCACTCTCGGAAGAAACATTGTCCTTGAACTTATCATCTTGCAACAGCACAGAATTTTCACCAGCTCGTAACTTGGAACTATGAAGGCATCTACTTGAACCACTCATGGAATCAATGGTGCATATCATGCCATTCAACTCTGGAACACTTGACTACTTCCTCTGACGCACCAAGTCAAACAAGCAAATAAGCGCAAAATACACAAACACTTAGCCCAAGTATGTCTACCTGAACTAGCTAGATCTCCGACACCTGGGGCATTTGACTACTTCCTCTGATGCATCAAGTCGAACCCGCAGAGTAATGCAACTGTCACCTTAAAGCAACTCAATCATCAACGACTGGAACTCCTAACTACCCTCTCTAGAGCATCTAGCCGAAC
Source organism: Leptodermis oblonga (assembly GCA_016801395.1). Lineage (NCBI taxonomy): Eukaryota > Viridiplantae > Streptophyta > Magnoliopsida > Gentianales > Rubiaceae > Leptodermis > Leptodermis oblonga. The sequence continues at coordinate 4,769,406 of CM028756.1, read as the reverse complement.
CAGCAAACGAACAAAAAATTCTTTATCTTCGACGACTATTGTTTGGATCCAAGCAGAATCTGCGATCCAAATTGTCAGCACAATCTCATCAACAACGACTGTCTTTTGAATCCAGGTGGAACCTGCGAAACAAACCGTCAAAACTCAATTTCATCTCCAACGATTGCCATTTGAATCCAGGCGGAATCTGCGATTCAAAAAGGTCAACCCAATCTTATCTCCCCGATTACCATTTGAATCCAGGCGTAATCTGCAATCCAAAAGGTCAATCTTATCTCCCTGATTGCCTTTTGAATCCAGGTAGATTCTATGATCCAAACGGTCTACTCAATCTCGACATCTTCACAATTGTAGTTTGAATCCATGTGAAAACTGTAATCCAACTGTTAAACTCAATTTCAACTCCAACGACTGCCGATTGAATCCAGGCAAAAGTTGTGATCCAAACGGTCTGCTCAATCCCCACATCTTAACAATTGTGGTTTGAATCCAGGCAGAACTGTAATCCAAACCGTGACCTCGATCTTATCAACTCAAATCCTTAATCGCATTCGACATTAGCAACATTTGCCCCTATTCAATCCACTCGTAGATTTAAGGGAGCTTCAACTTGCATGCCGTAAAACACACACCCAACGGAGTCTTGACTGCCTACTCGAGCATCAAGTCGCTCCTTGGTCAAAATCGTGTCTAAGAGGTGTGAAAAGAAAAATTTTCTAAGTCTCGCGAAAATTTTCCCACCACCGCTTGAAGTCTCAACTCAACTTGTCACCACCAGGTGTCTCACTCCCTGGACCTCTGCTCAATCGCAACTCAAGAATAAACTTCTTGAGATCTCGTATCTGCAACCAACTGAAGACTCATTTATTCAGTTGCTAGCTCTGATACCAACTGTCACGGGTCGCTCTTTTGAATCACCAAAAGGAGCGCACCGTGTGGCAAGCCTAATTCTAGCAACGGGACTCGTTCCCGAAGTACTTGTAATTAACACATCCAAATCAATGAAAATAGACAAAAGTAAACTCATAAGCCAAACACAACTACAAAAAGGGCTTTAATGGAAGTTATTTAGCACATTTAACGATGCTTTTCATCCATTTTGAACCTCCATCTATCCGACAGCCGTAGAAAGGTTATGGAGTTTCTACAGCGGTTTGCTTAGGAACAGCTGTAGAAAGCCCGACTTTCTACGGCGGTTCCTAAGCGAACCACCGTAGAAAGTTAGGCTTTCTATGGCGTTTTTTTTCAAAACCGCCGTAGAAAGTACCAAATTGTAAAAAAAAAATTTAATATTTCATTTTTTTATTTCTACATTCAAAAAATATATATCAAAAACAGCAAGAATAGACGTAGAAAGTTTTTGATATATATTTCAACTTTATTCAAAATATATATATCAAAAACTTCCATACTAATAAACCGAACAGCCACTAAACTTCACAAAATTTTTGCGAGCATCCATCAAATTCTAATTAATTTAATTATTAACAGCAAGAACAATACAATAACAACATAATCCTGAAGTAAACAGCCAATATATATATACAAAAATCCAATCTCAACCTAATCAATTTTGAGAATAAATCAAACTAAAATCAGTAGGAAAATTATAAAATAGAACATACAATAAACCACCGATTTAACACTAATCAAACCCAAATTTAATCATTCATCATCTCACCAAACCCGAATTTAACACTAATAATAAACCCTAGGCCAATCGCAATAATCAAGTAACAATAAAATTTGTAAAGCTTAAATAAAGTTGAAGCTATTCGATATAACCTTTTTTATGATTTGAAGCCCACAACAAGGATCGATTGAGGTGAAATTTTGATGGGGAATTAACTTTGAGTGGTGGGTGATGGCCGATTAAGAAACCATCTCCGGAGTTGGGTGACGGCGGATCTTGTTATCAACGCCGCCGGAAGAACGGCTTCGGGGGAAGACAAGAGAAAAAATCGACGGCGAGAGGATGGGCGCCAGCGACGAGAGAACGGTTTCGGTTTGCTGGAGATGGAACAGGGGGAAGCCGCGGTTGGCTGGAGATGGAAACAAAGGGAAACCCTTAAAATTCAAACAAAATCAAGTTTAGAAATGGACTTTCTACGGCGGTTGTAATTAAAACCGCCATAGAAACTTGATTTCTATGGCGGTTATGAAAAACCGCCATAGAAAGTAACTTTCTACAGCGGTTTTAATTACAACCGCCGTAGAAAGCCCATAATTGTGAATTCCCGCCTGTTCCTTTATTCCTATTAATTTCTAATTTTTCTTTTTTGGTAAATTAACCCCCAAATTTTTTTAAATTTAATAATAAATATGTAATTTACTATTTATCAATTTTTATAGTAAAATTCATCATATTTATTAATTATATACAAACTCCTGCCTTTATGTTATGATAAACAATAAATAAATTTCAAAATTTTTAGTTGACCAATCCATTATTTTAGGCCCTAAAATTTTTTTGAAGTATTGTTACATAATAATTATAAGAAAACTTCAAAAATAGCAATTTTCATTGAATTACTAATAAGATTTTTGAAACACGCTAGTAGAAACATACTTTCTACGGCGGTTAGAAAGTAGGGGACTTTCTATGGCGGTTTTCTTACAACCGCCGTAGAAAGTCCTTTTCTACAGCGGTTTTCGAATAACCGCCGTAGAAAGTTACTTACTATGGCAGTTATCAAATAAACGCCGTAGATAATGTCTTTCTACGGCGGTTTTCGAATAACCGCCGTAGAAAGTTACTTACTACGACGGTTATCAAATAAACACCCTAGATAATGTCTTTCTACGGCGGCTCTATATAGAACCGCCATAGACTTTCTACGGCGGTTTTCGAATAACTGATTAGAAAGTTACTTACTACGGCGGTTATCAAATAAACGCCGTAGATAATGTCTTTCTACGGCGGTTCTATATAAAACCGCCGTAGAAAGTCTGTACTTTCTTTTTAATGGCGGTTTTGGTCTTTCCGCCGTTAAAGCACAGCCGTTAAAAGTCCATTCTATAGTAGTGAAAGCCTGGTTTTCATTAATAAAAGATATAAATTACAAGAAAAAGCCAAGAGTTCAAAGGGGGTAGAAACCCTGCTCTTGCTTGCATTACACCATTCCACCAACAACTAGAAAGGGAAAAAATCCTAAGTGTCCGGCGGAGGGATCAACAAGTACTAAAATGGGTGATCTTGTGAAAGATCACTTATCTAACTAAAACTAATATCCCCAACCTTCCTAACTAAAATAACATGAATTATTACAAACAAATAACACAAATCAATATATACAAGGTTGGGCGCTGTTGGACAAGGTCGTTGTTGTGCTGGGCGTTGGGCGTGCGCTGGTGCTGAGGCGCGGGGCGCGCTGGTGCTGTGGTGCGGGGCCTGCGCTGAGGGGCTAGTGGTGGGAGCGCGCTGAGGGGCTGGGGTGCAGGGCGCTGAGGTGCTGCGGAGTGGGGCGAGCGCGCTGATGTGCCGGGGCGCTGGACGCGCGAGCTGAGGTGCTGCGGCATGGGGCGCGTCGAGATGTACTGGGCGCTGGTGCTGGGGCATAGGCGCGCACTAAGGCTGGGGTGCGCACTGAGGCGGTGTTGTGCAATACCAAGTGTTGGGAGCCCAGTGCTGTCCGACATATGGTGTGACGCGTCGTGCGATTTCGCTCCGTCGGTTCTCAGCTTCGAGCACGAGCTGCAACATGCCATTTTATGCTCATGGGGCATCAATGGGGTTGCGGGGCAAGCACGAGAGGTGCAACCCCGTAACACAGTGCAAAATGCTGCCAAGTATAGGCGGCATTTTTTCAAAACGCTGCCAAGTATAGAAATACCGCCACAAGACGCCACCATTTTTCTGTTACGGCATTTCTACAAAATATCGCCCGGAGCGGGCGAGATTGTATAACAGACAATAAATTTGAAAAAACATCCCAACTTTAAGCAAAAAAATGTTTACATTGTTTACTTACGGTAAAATATGGATCGTTCTCGTTGATTTTTTGGTAACTAAAAATTTATGTTGATAGTTTTTTTCAAAATATAGGAAAGGGTATTTTTGTCTTTTTAATACTAAAAATTTTAAAATTATTCCTGCAAATAGTAAAAGGGTTCCTGCAAATAACATGCCCCTATTATTTTAGGCTCCAATTGCAACACTTGAAGGAAAATGGCAAGTTATTTTTTTCTTATTTTTGTTAGATGGGAAGTTTTTTGGTTGATGGCTTCAGTTAATTGACGACTCTGTTGCAAAAATACAAAGAAAAACAATGAAAAAGGTGTAACCTTTTGGTGAGAGCCTCGGTTGGCTCTCTCTTTATTCCTCTTGTTGGGATTGCATTATGTTCATGAACTCTTTTGAGTTTTTTGGGTTGTGGAAATGTTTCTTCTTTAGTGGCTTTTGGACATTTTAACTAATTTAATTGAATGAATGTTTTATGTTTATGTTTTTCATTTTAACAAGAAGTTTTAATCCATTAGCTATTTAAAGACGCAATAACTTAGGTAGATGATAAAAAGACGAGTGAACGATCTTTAATATACTTTTACTTTTCGATTATGTTCACTTTGGTACCTATACTTTTTTTGTAGCCACCAATGTACCTATACTAATTTAAAGGAGCCAAAAATGTACTTTGCCGTTAATTACGGTTAGTTTTGACGGAATTGCTTTTTTTAAGGGGTATTTTCGTCCTTTCACTATTCATTTTCACTGTTCATCTTCTTCCTCCCCAAATTCCTACACCCTTCCTCCTCCGCCACCGTTTGCCTCTTCTCCATCCAATTAAAGAGCAAAAACAGCAACATCAACTAAACAACAACAACCAGAAAAAAAATGGAAAATGGAAAGCTATGCAAACGTAATCATAAAAGGCTCGATTGCAGGGTTCCATTGACGAAAACAACGAGGATGGGGAGGGAGGAGGACGAAGGAAGCAGGGATCGACAGCAGAACTGCGGTTCTGCAATCGAATTGCAGATTGGTTCTGCAATCAAAAGACTGCAGGTCGGTTCTGCAATCTCCGAAGCTCTGCAATCAAATTGCAGAAGACTTTGGACTTTTTATAACGGGAAAATAGGCTATGATGATATTTCTTATGGATTCCTTTATGAGCAAATGAGAGAAAAATCGACCCGTAGCTTGGTTGGGCAAATCACAGATGGCATATGAGGTATTGCTTCATATGCAACTGTTGACTTTTGCAGCCATGGCGTGGTCAGCGTCTCCATCCGGTTTAAACAAACAAATCTGAACCTCAACAGTAACCTAAATGTGTTTTAATTTAGTTTTTTACGAACTGCTTGAATTTCCTTGAACAATGATTTATTTTTTTTCATAATCTTTTATTGCAGAAAATGTTTGATGTGTGTTTTCTTTCTGATCTTGCGTCTTACTCCTTTTCCTACAAGGATGGTTATTGTTGTAGTGTTATATACCTGAAAGCTAAAGAAATGGTTGAAGGCTACCCAAAGAAGATTATTTTTATAATGAACAAATGACTAATAGCAAGCTGTGTTGTGGAATGAATTCAAAGTGCAGAACTTAACAATAGTTTAACGACGACCGTAGGGAGGAGGACGACGGAAGGAGGGAGAAAATTGGCAGACCGAGACGGGGGAGAGCCAAGAAAAGAAAAGGAAAAAAAAAAAAAAAGAAAAAAAGGAAGAAGACGATGAAAAGTAAAGTGACAAAAATGCCCTTCAAAAATGGCATGTGAGTTGCATAGGATGACAATCCCGTTAAGTTTAACGGTGAGTTAACAGCAAAGTATATTTTTGGCCCCTTTAAATTAGTATAGGTACATTCGTGATTAAAAAAAAATAGTAGGTACAAAAGCAGACACTTTCGAAAAGTAAAAATATATTAAAGATCGTTTACTCTAAAAAGAATAAAAGAAAGAATCTCGATCCAATAATAAATCAGACACCAATACATATTACTATTCCAGGTTATACAAATCTGATCAAATGACTATTAACTCTCAAATCTCTGTACAGGCAAGAAAGTGGAAGAAAAAGAATAAAAGTTTACTCCATTAGGAGAATCTCCTTCAAGTAAAGCAAAAAATATAAGAGAATTACAATTCCATTGTGGAAATGTTGCAGCATTTACACACAAACTTAGTTCCCATTGGGATATCTGTTCCATGACAGATAGGATGGGTCTGCAAATGGCCTGCCCAAATAACACAAGTAATCATTAAAGAGCCATTGGAACCCAAAAAAAAAAAAAAATTGGATCATAAATTCAGACTTCAACAAAATGAAGAGCATGTTCGTTAAAACATGGTAACGAGCAGACCCGAAATTACCTTGGCTTGATGAGGTACATTACAATGAAAGTTGCTGCAAAGAATAAGCACAAGCCCCCAACAGCAATGTACCCCATGCCCAGAAAGTTGTTCTTCCCTCCAATCCATGTTGTGGTGGAAAGCACCAGCTTCTTTCCTCCTCCAAAAGCGTAGGTGTTGTAGTTGTTTTGTATCACCACAGTAATCTGTTCATTGGGTTCAAGATCGTTTTCGATTCTCCCGTATAACTTTCTGAAACTTGGCAATGCTGCAGTTCTCATCCAAACAAGCAGATCCTCTTGCTCACTCAACTGTCAAATGTATAGCAAAAGTTAACAAGGAAAATACTACTCCTTCTGTCCCGTTTAAAGTCTTTTTTCTAATATTGTTTTCAGTATTGGAAACACAACTCTTTATATGAGACGCTGGGAGCACAAGACAATTTCAAGCAGAAAACAACAAAAGAAAGAGGAGTGAGTGTACTGACGGGCTTTTTCTCATCTAATTTACCCCCTCCAATCAACCCTTGACTTTGAAAATTCTTGGGAAAAACTTCAGATCCAAATTTGTAGTTTTTGTCACTGCCCCAGGCAATGTCATTCTTGTTCACTGTCACAGCCGTGTCCCTACGGTAGAAACCATAAGTGTCGTTGAACAAACTCCAAGCAACAAGACCACAAGGCACAATAGGCTTATCCCCAACACGAGCTTCGGGTTCACAGCTTGATGTTAAATCTTCGTCTTTTGGGCTTCGCAATTGTTTATCACTCCTACTTTTGACATATCTGCACAACAAAAGTCAGAAACTTCATCTCTTTCTTTTGTCCAAACTTAATTCAAATGTGAATTCTCCAGTCTTAAAGAGCATTTCTGTTCATTGCAGTGACATTCGATTGTCTGATCCTATTCAATCACAGAGCCTAGCATACTGGTTAATCATTGCAAGAAAAGAAATGACAATTAACCACCATCTCAAATAGACCATAATAGAGAAATAACACCAGAAAGAAAATGAACAACCTACCGGCGATGGTTTTGATAGAAGTTATCAAGTTGATAATAGATAAAAATGGGTTGCTTCATTCTCTTTGGGACCTGAAAAGGCAAATAAGAGTGCAAATAATTTCTAAGTGGATGAATGAAGGGGGTTAAGAGCAAGAACAACTCTAAAAAAATTGTAACTGAAGAAAATGCACCTACTGTTAAACTCCTAATGCAAGTTTTATTGGTCGCCGGGTTTTGAATGAATGCATTCTTCTCCTGACCGGAAGGAACACAATCCTCATCGTAGCGGTCTATGATTTCAACCACCTATACATCAGCAATAGAGAGGGAGCACATATAACTTTTCAGATCAATAGAAAGATTGTAAAGAACTTAAGAGGAAATGGACAGACATTTCGTATATTTACCTTCTCGGACGCTGACAAGGAGGCAAGGCCAATTGGTATGAATACAACCCCAATAACAATAAAAGTTGTAACAACCTGAAATGACAGCAAAAGGTAAAGATAGTTTAAGAAAAAAACAAGGATAGATCAAATGATTGCTGAAAGAAAACTAAAGTTTCCAAAATATAACTTAGCTTACAAGTCCAGGAGTTAAAATTGGTTTGCAAGCAGGAAGCTCTTGTTGTGTAAACCTTGAATCTGAAACATACAAGAGCTACTACTAAATGGTCAACCAAATAACAAAAACTAGCAGAAGATAGTAAAATAACAGTTCATTTCACTACAGAAGTTATCATTTGAGCATTGCTCAAACCAGACTGTAGAAAGTATGAGATGCAACAATAAAATCACCTCAAACTAAGGCCCTATTCGTCTCCATATTTTTGAAATTTGAAATGTATACTAATTTCTCATCATTCCCAATATAACTTTTTACTTTTTAACTATACTTATATTTCCAATACACTCTTCACAATTTAAAATCATTTCTAAAACAAAGTTTTGAAAACATTTCCATTACGAACAGGAATATGTCTCAAATGATAGCGGAGAGCAAAACCCTGTAATTCCAAACCGACCATTATAAATTGTGCTATACCAAGTCACATATTAGAACAACTTATTCCGAAAGAACAGAAAGTTGAAGAAGAAATTATAGAAAAAGGAAAATAATGGATCACATTCAAAATCTAATGATTCTATAAAAGCCATGAAAAAAAGCGTTACTAAAAACCCTTTTCCATATTGCATATATTCTTCGTTGCAGGACCTCTATTACATCTCAGAGAGTAAAGAAGCACATTTCAATACCCAGTAATGCAAACCATTACAATACACCAGCACAGAAATCACCAACTTCCACTCTGTTTGTGTAATGATTTCTAACGAGTCTTATGGAACATATTTTGATTCTTCAAAAGATCAAGGGCATTCATTAATAATTGAAACAGTTAACATTGCTTTCGTAAAGGAAAATCACGCATGAAAACACAAACAGAAAGCATCGATAAAGACCAAATTAGAACCAAAATTCTCGAGAAAGGATGAACTTTTCTCCTATTTTCCCCTGAATTTAGCTCTCTAATCAAACAGGGCCAATAAACGTTGATAAAAAGGATGATCGTATTTCCATCAGAAATCTAATCCAAGACGAAATATTACACAACCCAACAATTCACAGAAATCTAACGTTGATGGGCAACAAGATAATCCCAACAATCCCACAACAGGATAATGCCTTAAAACTGAAATTAAAAAAAAAAAAAAAAAAGAAGCTCCAGGAAGAAAGAGAATGTACACTTGGGCTGCTTGGATGTCTTGGGAGCAGGAGGAGAACCACCGTCGGTAGAGCTCATCTTCTTCTTTGTACAATCAACACTTCTGCAACAAGAAGAAAATGCAACGACCAGAGAAGGGTCAGATTGAAAGGAGGCCAAAAGCCTGAAATTTTGTGAAAACGGTTATATCCTTATAAGGAAGGTGACGACGAATTTAATCCAAGAAAAAATAATCTGTGCTTCAAGAAAATAAAAATAAAAAAGAATAATTTGATTTTTTGCAGGGAAATGGTTGCTTTCTTCTTGTGAATTTTTTGGTTCGGAAAATCAAAAGGTCGCGAGTAATGCCAAAGCCAAAAGATTTGCGGAGAAATATCGTCCATTGTTCTTTTTTGTATCATCAAAAGCGAATACAATGCCATTTGAACACTGCGATTTTTGGCAACATGGTGGAAATACGTGTATTGCTTTCATTATTTTTTTCTTTTTCTTTCCTTTTTTACCCTTCATTTCAAAGAATAATAGTTAGTCCCTCCGTTCCATTAGAATGGTCCAGTTTGAGAAATATTTTTTGTTTCATTAGAATAGTCCACTTTCAAATTTTTTACATCTCCTACCCTTACTTGTATAATCATGTATGTTCTACAATTAGTCATTACTTAAAAAGTAAATATATAAATGGGGATAAATGAGGATAAATTAGTTATTTGAAGTATTGTACCTTGATATTTGTAATAAGTTGTACCTAAGTTAAAATGGATCTTTCTAGTGGAACGGAGGGAGTATATTTTAAATAAAATATATATAGTATTGGAGAGAAATTGTGTGTACTTTTCAAATAGAGTAAGATTGACTCGGATCATAATGGTAAATAGTGGAGTGAGGGATAGTTATTGAGGAGATATAATAAGAGAATTCTTATAGGACAGTGAGGGGTGAGTTATGAGTCGAGACCTTGAATAATCATGAATGGGGTATCTTAGGGGTTGGATTGGTAAAACTATGACGTGTGATTGAGTTCGCTTAAGTGAATTGGATCATGTCTCGACTCACTTTTGCATCAATATGTAGCATTTATTAACGTTTTATGCTAAGCGACTATATAACGTACTACTACATTTGTTTCAATAAAAGCGTCTTGTTACCGAGAGATACAACTTTTGTATGGATTTTAAACAACATAATATTTAAAACTTTAATTTGGTCAATATTTTTTCACTTATGTTTTGTTATGTAAATTAATATTGAATACCGAATTATATTAGTAAAAGTATAAAAGAATTAAAAACAAAAACACTACTATTAAAACGAAAAAAATTTAGAAACATAATTATTTAATTAGAACAAACAAAGTATTAAACAGTATAATTAGTTTTTGCGTTACGCAATAGGGTAAATCAATTGTTGTGCAACATAAATTTTGTCACAACAACTATACAGGAAAATTGCATTTGGGTTGATCTGTTTGTTTTGATACTTTTTTGAGAAACTTTTTACCTTTTTTTGAAAAAAAAAAATCTTTATAAATAAACATTCTCATTTTTTCTTAAATTCAAATTTTAAATTTTAAATTTTCTATGCATATTTTTTTAAAAAGACATCATTATTACCTCTTCTTATACAATTTCCCATAAAAAACAAATTTTTTTTCCCAAAAAAAAGAAATTCTCTATTTGAGTTACAAAACAAACAGAGTCTTTGTTTGTTTTATAACTTTTCTCTAAAAAGTCATATTTTTTCACTCAAAAAATTCATAACCAAACACTTTCATTTTTTCTCAAATTCAAATTTAAAAATTTAAATTTCTCTCTATAATTACACTTGCATCATTTTAAAAATAACATCATCATTACTTATTTCCTACACAATTTTTCATAAAAAAATTCCCTCAAAAAAAATTTCTCCCCAAAAAAGAAAATCCCCAATTTGAGTTACAAAACAAACGTAGCCTTATTAGGTTTCAGGAAATTATCGCAATGTATATCTTCATAGGAGTCGGTATATATGTTATCTACAAAGGGATCAGAATATATTCCCAAAAAAAAAGGAAAAAAAAAAAAGAATCAGAATATTAACTTAGGATAATTTAGACCGGTGTATAATCTATAAGTAACATTTCAATTCCTAGCTATATATAAGGGTGTTTCGATAATTTAACAAAACAATAATTAACGCTTTTTCACCTAATTACCCTAAACTCTTCAAATTAACCACAAATTCTATCTCAAACTCCCCACTAATATTTTATTGTAAGGGCAAAAACTCTCTAAGGTTAATTATATTGAATTCAAATAAGCTCCGACGTTATAAAATACGACAAATTTAGTCTCTTTGTGCGTAACTCAAAATCAATGTCACTATATTTCACCAAACACCGTATCTTTAGCAATCAAAAGTCACTAGAACGACCTGTTTGTTAAATAAAAAACTAGAAAAATGACACAATATTTCATTCTTTAGGAGCATGCCATAACATTTGTAGATCATGAGCTAAAATATTTCATGATTTCCTAATACTTAAAATCTCTTCTCAAACTCTCTCTCAACTACTCCTCCTAATCGAAGAATTCGAGTCGATTTATTCATAAAACTATCCTGTGAACTCTGAAATTAGAAGAAGTCGGCGAGTCGGGATAAGTTATCCATGAAAAGTGACGGAATAAAAGAAATAAATAAAAGTAGTTGAGACAACCAATGGCTTAGCTTCATTAATAAATAAATAAACAAACAGAGATTGAACACTCCAAAACTCGACTCAACTCGACTCGGTATCACCACTACTCCTAACATATAAATCTAATTTATATGATAAACTCAATTTCAATTTTTATAAAAGTTCACCTACTTCAAATTTGTGTATAAAACTATGATGTCATTAATTATTACAACATTGTAAGAGAAGTTTATTGGAACTATATATCTAAGAGGGAAAAAAGGTCCGTTGCATTAAACTATTTGCATTAGTAAATATTTGGCAAACGAACCATTTTCTCTAATTATTTGGCCACGAAATTTTTTAAATGGGTCATTTGTAATCATTTTGTTACTTTGATCGTTTATAACAGATAGAAAATCCATCTCTTGCCGAGCTCGTGTGTGCTGGAAAAGTAAAATTAGCTTTCCCAAAACCCAGCCACCTATTATGTCGAAAAATGAAATAAGTTATTTGATGCCACAAATCTATAAATACAACTCACCACCATTTTCATCTGCCAATTTCTTTAATCAATCACCCAAAGGAAAATGGAGATATGAAATCTAAGATCAAAGCTGCAATTGTTGGCTCAAAGCATAAAAATCCACACATCATGTACATATAGAAGCTATGCCATTTTCATTACTTTCTATTTTTACTTCATTTTTATCTATCAGACGCGAACGAAGGGGGTGTAATTTGGTTTTATAACGGAAATTTTCCATCTCTAACAATAACGAGTTTGACACCAGATGACTTTCCATCAATTATGAATGGTTGAAGTAATAGAATGGGTACAAATCCTATTTCAACAGCCTATTTCAACAGTTTGATGGCAAAATATTTACAAAAAGGGTAAATGACACTCTAGGTCACTGAACTCTTCAAATAGTTTACTTTTGGTCAATGAACTATTTTCTGTGTCATTTTAGGCCCCGTAAACTCTGAAAAACGCACCAGTACATCCTTTATGTTAACTTTGGGAGTTAATTTCAACATAATGAAACTGAATTCAACTCATAATTATTATATACCCAATTTCACCATAATCAAATTTAAAACTTATGCGGCCTCTTCACCTCCTTTGCCCCTCTGTTAATCTCCAGTTTGAATTCCTTTCCCCTTCTTCCACCTCCACCACCAACTAGGCCTCTCCCTCTCCCTCTTTGGAGATTTCACTCGCGATATGTTTCATTATCAGTCATACGTATTACGAATTGAAGGAGTAAACTAAAAATAATGTCTCATTCTTAGTCATACATAGATTAAAAATTGGACCTATTTAAAAATCTACTACAATTAATTTTATCAAAAAAAGATGGGTTTGAGGGGATTCGTTTATGAGGGCACAATCTATATGATGAACAATAGCTGATACCCAAAAGTTAAGATGATGAAAGATGTGTATAGTTATTTTTCTTTCATTGGATACTAAATTTTACTCGAGGGTGCAAGCTAGTGGAAGCGGAAAAAGGGGAAAGGAACTCAAAGTGAAAGTAAATAGAGGAGGCGGAGAGGCTGCATAAGTAAATGTAAATTTTGATTTATGCGAGATTTAGTGTATAATAATCATAAGGGCTAAATCCAATTTCATTCTCTCAAAACTATAAGAATGGGTGATGGTATGCTTTTAAGAGTTCAATGGGTAAAATGACACACAAAAGAGTCTAATTGTTAGAGATAAGAGTTAGTGAAGCCGAGGTAAGATCCCCAAGTCGTCCCCTGAAGCCAGCCGTATCAGTCAAACCTTTATTCCATTATCCTCTCCATGCAATCCTCCTCTCATTAATGTTGTATCCCTAGAATTATTTCTGTAATTAATTTGTTCTTATCATATATGTAAAGGTTAACTATAAATAAAAGATTACACTCAATGTAAAGGCATGCCATTATTTATACACAATTGAATATATTTCTATATGGTATCAGAACCTCCTCGATCCTAAATCGCTCCCAACATACCACTTTTTTTTTTTTCTTTCTTCCCATCATCGCTACTATGGCCGCTGATCGTCAGATCGTTGACATCCCCAACCAAACCAATTCCACCCAGTTGCCCAATGGGTCCTCCTCCACCGAATCCCTTCACCTCATAAACCTCTTCCACACCAACCTCATCAAACTCACATCCACCAACTACATCGCATGGAAACTTCAAGTTGAGGTCATCCTCATTGGCGATGACCTCTACAAGTACATTGATAGCTCGCATCCCTGCCCACCGGCCACTGTCCGCACAACTGATGGTGAAAAACCCAACCCAGCCTATCTGCCATGGACCCGACAAAACAAACTGTTGTTTGGCACCCTTGTTGGTTCCATCTCGTCCAACCTCATTTCTCTCATCCATAATTCCACCTCGTCCCGCGACGCATGGCAGACCCTTGCCAACACATATGCTTGCCCGACTCACGGTCACATCAAGTAGATCAAAGACCAGATCAAGCGCGCGAAGAAAGGCTCCCAATCGATCTCGGATTTCCTGCACTTCATCAAAGGCAAATCCGATGAACTCGCGGCCCTTGGCAAACCGCTAGACCATGAGGGCCTCATCGAATCAATCTTGGCGGGTCTCGATGAGGACTATCTCCACACCACTGACATCGTCGAAGGACGGGACACCCCGATCTCGTTCAACAAACTCCATGAGAAACTCATCAACCGCGAACTAGCTCTGAGACAGTCTTCAGCTCCCTCATTCCCACACCCTGCCACAGCCAACGCAGCGGTGACTCGCCACACCGGTCTTCCTCGCCACTCAACGCCCTGACACCAGTGTTGGTCGTCCGCACCTCGGCCTAACCAACACTGACAGTTCTCATCCCGGCCCTCCGGCCTTGGACCTCAGCACTGGGCCCCGCCCCAATCTCCTTATCCTGCACCCCGGCCCTCCAGGTATCTGGGCAAATGCCAAGACTGCAAACAACTGGGTCACTCCGTTGCCCACTGTCCCCTCTTCAGTCTAGTCCTGGTCACCAACTAAGGGGGAACCAGCCCCTCACCCCCTGGACCCTAGAGGCCACCATATACCGCTCAGACATTTACAGTCGCGACTCCCACCTGGCTCCTTGACAGTGTCGCATCCCATCATGTCACCTCTAACCTCGGCAACCTCTCTCTTCACTCCCCGTATGATGGGTTTGACGACGTCGTGATCGGTGATGATATTGGGCTCCACATCTCCAGAACTAGTTCATCTTCCCTTTCCACCTCCTCTTACACTTTTCACTTACATGATGTTCTCTTTGTTCCTAACATGAAAAGAAATCTAATCTCCATATCTCAATTCTGCAAAACCAACAATACTTCCATTGAATTCTTACCATCTTCTTTTCATGTGAATGATCTACTGACATGAACCCAGCTGTTGGAAGGACAAACTAAAGATGGTGTGTATGAATGGCCGACCTGCATGTCGGTCTTGCCCCACTCCAAATTCAAGTCTCTGACCTCGTCCCAGCCTCCCACTGCCTACACCAGTAGCAAATCTCTGGCCAGTACATGGCATCACCGCCTTGGTCATCCATTCGAGTCCACTCAGAGACACATCACTTCTAAATTTGGTTTAGATGTAGACAGGACTCATTCCAGCGCCTCTTCCTGTCATGATTGTCTGAGCAATACAAGTCATAAATTACCATTTTCTGCCTCATCACTTATGTCTACATCTCCTCTCCAACTTATTTATTCCGATGTCTGGACCTCCCCCACCTCGTCTGTCGATGCTACAAATACTATCTCATCTTTGTGGATCACTTTACCCACTACATCTGGCTGTACCCCCTCAAACTCAAATCTGACGTCGCCACCGTCTTCCCTCGCTACAAAGCCCTTGTCAAAAATTTCTTCTCTCGAAAAATCGTCAGCCTATATTCAGACAATGGGGGGGAATATATGGGCCTCGCTAAGACCACTGGTCTTGCCCACTACTTATCCACACATGGCATCTCGCACCTCACCACCCCACCACACACCCCAGAACACAATGGGCTCTCTGAAAGGCAACATCGTCACATTGTTGAAACTGCTCTCTTGCTTCTCTCCAAAGCCTCTCTCCCCCTCCAATTCAGGTCCTATGCCTTTGCCACTACTGTGTACCTCATCAATCGTCTTCCAATATCAACCCTTAACATGACCTCTCCCTACCACAAACTATTCGGTTCATCACCCAATTACAACAAACTTCGAGCCTTTGGTTGTCTATGCTACCCTTGGCTTCGCCCTTACTCCTCTCACAAACTCACACCTCACTCCACCCCTTGTGTATTTCTGGGCTACTCCATCACTCAAAGTTCTTACCTATGCTTTGACCCCAACACCTAGCGGCTCTTCTCCTCTGGTCATGTTCATTTTGTTGAGTGTGAGTTTCCCATGTCTACCCTCCATTAGCACCTTGCCCGTCCTACGGATTCCACTACTGCTGCTTGGCTCCCATCCCTTGCCCACCTGTCGACGTCATACACATCATCTGCAGGTCGTTCCAGTGGCTCCTTGCCAGTCGATTCTACCACACCTGATGTTCGACCTCCAATAACTTTGGCTCCGACCTCAGTCTTGGCCACTCCCCCGGCCTCGACCTCGACCTCAATCTCCTTCCAGTCATCGACCTCGTCCCCATCCTCCCCCTCGGCTTCCCACTCAGCCTCTACCTCGGTCTCTCCCACGACATCGTCCCATCACTCCACCCCCTCACCCACTGGCCCTACCACCTCCCCCAGCCCGCACCTCCACGGTAATCACTCGCTCACAAAACAACATTCACAAACCCAACCGTAAACTGACCCTCTCGGCCCAACTTCTCCTCGACCTTGAGCCAACCTGTGTGACCCAAGCACTCAAAGATATCCGCTAGCGCAAAGCTATGTCCGAGGAATTTGATGCCTTAGTTCGGAATGGGACTTGGGAGCTAGTCCCTCCCTCAGCTGAGCAGAATCTTGTGGGGTGCAAATGGATGTTTCGAATCAAAAGGTTATCTGATGGTTCTGTTGACAGGTACAAGGCTCGCTTGGTAGCCAAAGGCTTCCATCAACCGCCCGGTGTGGACTACCATGAGACGTTCAGCCCGGTGGTCAAACCGACCACCATTTGCCTGGTTCTCTTACTTGCCATCAACTGGGCATGGGACCTCCGCCAACTTGACGTCAACAATGCCTTTCTCCAAGGCACCCTTACGGATGTCGTCTACATGGCTCAGCCCCAAGGCTTTGTTGATGCTGACAACCCTCACCATGTCTGCCGGTTACGAAAGGCGATATACGAGCTCTAGCAAGCTCCTCGGGCATGGTACAATGAACTTTGCCACTTCCTACTCGCATCCCGCTTCAGGAACTTCATTGCCGACACCTCATTGTTCATCTACAAGGACAACAACACCACACTCCTACTCCTTGTCTATGTGGACGACATCATCATTATAGGTAACAATACAGCCAAAGTTCAGGCCTTCATCTCTACTCTTGCCCGTAGTTTCTCTCTTAAAGACCTCGGCCCCATCCACTACTTTCTTGGTATTGAGGTCACTCCTCAGCCCCGTGGGCTGCTCCTCTCCCAGTGTCACTACATTTCTGACCTCCTGGCTTGAGCAAAGATGACTGATGCTAGTCCAGTGGCCACTCCCCTTGCCACATCACCCACTCTCACACTCTACGCTGGTCCGGCCCTCTCCAACCCCACTGAGTTCTGAGCTATGGTTGGCAGTCTCCAATATCTGACACTCACCCGACCAGACATTGCATATGTGGTTAACAAGTTGTCCCAATACATGCATCATCCCACCACTGACCATTGGAATGCGACCAAGTGACTTCTTCGCTATCTCTGTGGCACTATTGATCGTGGCATCTTTCTCCACCACCAGTCGCCTCTTGCCCTCCACACATACTCTGATGCTGACTGGGCGGGCAACAAAGACGACCTACCGCCACAAGTGTTTACATTGTGTACCTCGGCTGCAACCCTATATCGCGGAGCTCGAAGAAACAACGCATTGTCGCTCGTTCTTCCACTGAAGCTGAGTATCGCTCTGTCTCCTCAACCGCAGCCGAGGTCAGCTGGATTACCTCCCTCCTCGGTGAACTGGCAGTCTCACTCCCCCAACAACCAGCCATCTACTGTGACAATGTGGAGGCAACACACCTCTACTCCAACCCCGTCTTCCATTCGCGCATGAAGCATATGGCCCTTAACTTTCACTTTATCCGTGAACAAGTTCAAAATGGCACTTTACGGGTCACACATGTCTCCTCGCCGGACCAACTCGCTGATGCCCTCACCAAACCACTACCTCGGTCCCAATTTCAAGACTCGCTGATCAAGATTGGTCTCTCCTCACGGACGTCCAACTTGTGGGGGCATGTTAGAGATAAGAGTTAGTGAAGCCGAGGTGAGCTCCCCAGGTCGTCTCCTGAAGCCAGCTGAGGTCAGCCGAGGTAAACTCCCCAGGTCGTCCCCTGAAGCTAGCCGTATCAGTCAAACATTTGTCCCATTATGCTCTCCATGCAATCCTCCTCCCATTAATGTTGTATCCTTAGAATTATTCCTGTAATTAATTTGTTCTTATCATATGTGTAAAAGTTAGCTATAAATAGGAGATTACACTCAATGTAAAAGCATGCCATTAGTTAAACACAATTGAATATATTTCTATACCAATAACCAAAACTATATCATTTGTAGAGTTCGGTGATCACCTAGAGTACTGTTATTTGCCCTCACAGAAAATAGTTCATAACCAAATGTTATTAATGCGTGTAATAGTTTAATAACTTGGAGGGTTTTTGCCTGGTATCTAAAAATTTTTTTACAGAAAAAAGCGTAATATGCATTAACAACATTGGAAATTGTCCGGTAGCGATTGAAAAACAAAATCATGAGTAGTGGCTCATACACCACACCAAGGCACGTGACCCCAAACTTGACTAAAGTGTATGCAATGGTGTTCTTAGCCATCTCTACCCAAAAAAATCCCCCTAAGATGGTGTGTTTTCATACCCTACTGACGCCACGCGCTCCACTAACCCCATTGCCCCCAACTGCCAACCAGATCCATCGCTAATGAGTAACAAGTCAATTGATTTTGAACATAAATAGTTTTATTCAGATAAGAACTGATCAAACGGGCTTCTTCTGTATCAATTCCTAATTAATTTGACATTTAAGTGAAACAAAATTGATAAAAGTCAAATGTTTAGCGTGTTTGATAATCACACTACTACATACGCAGTACTCATATAATCAACCTTCGCACTTTAATTAGTCTCTTGTGTGTGTACCTACCTAACTAACTACAATGCCTTCTTGCTGGTTTCTAGTTACATAACAACCATCCACTTAATTTGTTCCACATTTTTTCGGGGCACAGTCACTACTGATCAATGATCCCCTTCTCCCCAACCCACGCCCCCACTCCTAAATGTTTCATAACATAACAAAAAGAGTCAGGTTTGAAAGTGTTTCAAAACCTAAGAAAACAAACCCTTAATTATTAGTCAATTATGTTATTTTTCTCAAGATATCTTCATCATCTTACAAAAAAGACCCCAAGTTTTAGATATTTCAGGGTTTGTTTCATCACATTTTTATATATGTATAACCTTAAGGTACATCATATATATTATATAAGTGATAAAAAGTTAACTATTTGGAGCAAGAATTAGGAAAGTGGGAAGAAAAAGTCAAGAAGATTGTACAAAAAATCGTAGTACTTACAAAATATATATAAATTGTGCTTGTGGAACTAAACATTTGTGCAACAAAACCCGAAATTTAGGATTTCAAAATTCCACATGTGAGGTTAGATTCTGCGCATGCCAACAACGTCCGGAACCCCTTTTCTCTCTGTATCTAAACCTCCCCTTTACATTTTCCCGGGAAGCCACACATTTTTCCCGCAACTCCCTAACAATATCAAACACCCAAAAAAATATATACGTATACTTTTTTTTATTTCCCCCAAAAAAGAATAAAAACAAATGTTTAAAAAAAGAAAAAACATCATGAAGTCTTATCATTGTTCTATCCTCCCCTTCCAAGTTCATTTATAGCTTTTAGCAGCAACAAATATATTAGTTTTTATTGAATGTTAATGCACGAAAAACGTATAATAGGTTGTTCGAGAGTTTTACATGAGGAGTAGTTGTTGTATATACTTAGAGTTGATGATGATAGCTTTTGTTAGTTTTTCCTAGCTTAATTCAAATTGTGTATTAGTTAATTAATTAATTATGTTTGGATATTGAAGGGATTAGTTGTTAATGAAGCTTTTCTTCTTTTGCTTTTTTCCTTTTTTTCTTTGTTTGCAGAGTTTTAGAGAAAGCAAAATTAAGCGCAATTAATCCATCAATATTATTGGTTAAATTTCTAGCTAGGCTAAGCTAGGTAGAAGAAGATCAAGCTATAGCCGGTAGGATACACGATAGGATACGACGTCGTAGGTGGGAAGCTGAAGAAACACACACAGTATCAATCAGAAATTTGAAACCCTACTTTTGCTAGGGTTTCTTGATTGATACTGTGTTGTTTTAGTTAAATTTAATTTTGATTAGTTAAGATCATGCATGATTTTATGTTGGAGATCATGGAGGAAGATGGCATTAATGGGGTTCCCCCTTTTAGTGATTGGGAGGCTTTGGTTGTGGATCATGAACAATTTGAGTCCAAGCCAATTCTTCATGATCATCTTCATCATGATGAGTTTGAAAGGATGAATATTAACATTATGGATGGATTTATGAATCATGTTTTTTCAGACCACAATATTCATCTGGAAAACAGTCTCATTAATGATGCATTAATGGAGGATGAGGATCTTGATCTTGATCAGGATCAGTCCAAGAATGTTAATTTATCTTCTTCTTTATCTTCATCGCCGCCGGCGCTGGAGGAGGTTGAGGTGGAATACAAGGGGAGCATTGCTGAGAGGAGAGCTGCAAAATTTGGTTTTGATGCTTCAAGGATCAATGTGGCTAAGTTTAAGGGTGTTAGCCCTCCAACTTCCCCGCCGGTCCGGTCGCCTTACCTTACTATCCCACCTGGGATTAGTCCTGCTGCTTTGCTTGATTCTCCAGTCATGCTCCCTAATTCTCAGGTAATTAGAAGTAATTGGTTAATTAACAAAATGGAAGAAAAGAAATTAATGGTTTTCAATCTGGATATGCTGTTTGTGAATTGTGATTGATTAGGCTGTGATCAGTTTTTAGATGGATGCTGCCCAAATTAGTTACTCCCTCTCTCCGTCCCTATTGAAAAAGTCACGTTTCTAACACTGAAAACATGATTAGAAACGAGCTTTTAGGTGGGACAGAGGAATAGAAGATTTGATATAGGGTTCTGTTCTCTTCTTGCTGATGTCTCCATGTGAATATGTAGACACAGAACAGGGCAATTGCTAACCTTAAGATTATGCATTTGGAGAACATATGCATCTAATGTAAGATGAACAAAAAATTATAAATTTGGATCTGTAAGTTAACTAGTTTTCTTTACATTAAAGATCAACCTTTTCAACTGATTAATCTCTGAAAACAAACAAAAATCTGTAATCTAACAAAACCAATGACACCCTTTTCAACATTTGCTTAGGCACAGCCATCTCCCACCACTGGAACTCTCCAATTCCAACAATCCAACCATGAGAGCTTCTTAGTGCTTGACTCCACTAGTCCTTCTGTAGATAGGGACAGTAACACCTCTGCCCTCTTTACGCCACCTGGCTGTTCTACGCCGATGATGTCCTGCACATCGAGCGCGGAAAATAAGGTACACACACCTTGTACATCACTGCCTGTAATTAATTTCTGTTGTGAAATTGTTACCTAATATGATTAACCCTTTTTCTTATCTTAGATGCCTACAACTTCTAAATCTCCTACAGAGTCCACAAAAGAAGATTCCCACAAGAGCTGTGCTACAGAAACATCCCTTGAAACAAAAATGTCTGCAAAGATGAATCAAAAGGGTAGCCATGTCAATCTGCAAAAGAATTCTTCTACCAACAACACACTCAAAGTTCAACTGCCTCAGCTCAGGGATACCAAAGGCGAGACAGAGGAGCCGAAAGGCGTGTACAATCCGGCTGCAAATGCAGCTGATTTGTCTAGAAATGCAGAAGATGGTTACAGTTGGAGAAAGTATGGCCAGAAGCATGTTAAAGGGAGTGAATATCCAAGAAGCTACTACAAATGTAACAACTCAAGCTGTCCTGTCAAGAAGAAGGTAGAGCGCTCTCATGATGGCGAAATCACGGAAATCATTTACAAGGGAGCTCATAATCATCCAAAACCACACCCTAGGATTAACCTGGGGCCTTCAGCAGCCACATCCTGTGAAATGCAGATGGAAATTAGTGAAGGAAGCGACCATGCGGCTTGTTTAAAACCCGAAAGCGGTGCAAGTTGGAAACCCAACAATCAATTCAGGAGTAAGGATGCTAGAGTTGGTTCAGACTGGAGGCCGGATGGCCTGGAAACAACATCTTCCACTTCTGTTTCGACAGATATCTTGGATCCGATCACGGCAGCTCTTGGTAAGTCCGCTAGTGTACTCGGATCGGGTGACACTCCAGAGCTTACCTCAAGAGTGGCTTGTCAAGATGGTGAAGATGAAGATGGAGTCACTCAGGGAAGCACATCTCAAGGTGATGAAGCTGATGCTGATGAATCAGAGCCTAAAAGAAGGTAATGTTTCTGCATTTTATTTAATATTCCCTTTGTCCCACTAAAAAGAATCCAGTTTGAAAAACGTACAACACTTGAAATTAGTAATTTGACATCATATTTTCCACTTGTATTCTTACATTCTAAGGATTAATTGCGAATCACGCCTTACTACATTACTAAGGATATACACCTGAAAAAAGAAAACAAATGGGGCTCTTTATATGGTACGGGGGAAATTAAATGTGGCCAAGAAACAGAGGAAACACAGATTGTTGAGGTTCAAATTTTCGTTAATTCCAGGAAGAAAGAGATCTTCTCAACTGAAGCATATTTACCATCGAGGTCGAACCGTGAGCCAAGGGTCATCGTCCAGATAGAAAGTGAGATTGATGTCCTGGACGACGGTTATCGCTGGAGAAAATATGGCCAAAAAGTGGTGAAAGGAAACCCAAATCCGAGGTACATTCACCATTAATTTTGCTAAAATTTGAAGCTACAGAAACAGAGTCCTCTGTTTTTAGCAAATAACAACAATGTTCTTTTTTTGCAAAAACAGGAGCTATTACAAATGCACAAGCGCAGGATGCCCTGTGAGGAAACACGTCGAGAGAGCCTCCGACAACATCAAATCAGTTCTGACAACGTACGAGGGGAAACACAATCACGAAGTGCCGACAACGAAATCCGCCGCCTCCGGCGGCCTCTCCTCCTCCTTCAACCATTCCCCCGACGTCTCCAACCCGAACACATCATCCCTCGGAGTCCTCCCCCGGAACCCGAACGTCCCGACGCGCGAAATGAAAGTTCAAGATCTTCCGCTCCATTACGAAATGAAACCTGATTTCTTGCGATCCACAAACTTGCTCGGCGATTTCGTCAGCGAAATGCAAATCGGACATTCGCCCATGTACCCCATGAAATTCCCGCCGGCAGCTCCCTTGCCTTATGCATCTTTCATGATGAATGTGACTGGAGCCGACGGCCACGGATCCTGCCAGAAGTTCCCTCCGGCGATGCTGGATTTTCCCCTGTCGATTCCCCTGAATGTGGCCAGATCATCGGGAAATATGGGTTTTGGTAATAGTTTTCACCCTCTTAGCCACAACCCTGCTGCGATCCAAAATGGAACAGCCCTACTGCAATCTTCCATTGGAGAACAGCACATTAAAGATGGCGATTTAAGGTTCCTCAGGCCTAAAGAGGAGAAAAGGGATGACACTACTACCGAAGCAATTTTCCATCTTAATTAATTAATTAATTAGCATAATTGTTTGTCTAGTCCCCATCTCTGTCTTTCACATTTATGATCATTAGTTAGTGAGTGGTGACCATTTCTTCCTTCCCTTAAGCTTTTGATTCTGCAAATTATTGGAAAGCGTCTGAGGAACAGTGGTGCGTTCATCAATGATCATGATTTGAAATTGAATCGATGCTCCATTTTTTTCTTCTCCTTTTTTATTCATGCTTTTCTATGTAGAGATGAGAGTTGAAGAAGATTTTGATTTTATAGTCTCTAACTAATTAGATTAACGTTTAATGATTGGCTTAGGATGATATTTTCAAAAACATGGTATAGAACATGATTTTGGAAAACTGGTTTCAAAATAATGTTTTGGAAAAGAAGTTTTAAAAAACAATTTCTTAACAATCATCGGTCTACCCTCTTCTGTTGCCATACCTTTGTCGGCCGCCGCTTGGTGGACCCCACCCTGTTGCTGTTAGCGGACACCACTTGCCACCACCGTAACTTTGTCAGCCGCCACTTGCTAGACCCCACCCTCCATCGCCGGACTTTCGTGGCGGCGGAAGCATTAGGATGGGAGACCCCTCCTAAGTTAAAAATAAAATAAAAATTTTTTTAAAAAATCTGTTGTTATAAAGTGGCAGCTGGAGAAGGCGGTAGCTGTGACGGAGGTATGACGAGTGGCGACAAGCAGAGGTCTGACAAATGGCGGCCGGCGAAGGTCCGACAGCGGCGGCGGCGTTTGGTTTTGGATGAGAGATATGTTTCATGATTTCTAAACATTGTTTCAAAAATAAGTTTTGAAAACTTTTTAATCAAACATGGTTTTGGTTTGGTTTTGTTCTCGGTTTCAAAACTCAAAATAAAACCAAAATACATTCTAAAACAAGGTAAGAAACAGGTCATCGTAATCCCCACTTTTATATGCTTAAATTCAAAGTAGGCAATGAATCATTTTCGAGTAAAATCTTGCGAGGCTCTAGGGGTCATTCTCATTGCTAATGCGATGTTCGCAGCAACAATACCAATGCAGTGTTTGTATCCTTGAGGTGAAATCCTAATGTGTGGCTCGTATATAGGTGCCTCTTCATCGACCTTCGATGTAATTTATATTGATGTGCTACAATGCCAATATAATTTTTGTTGCAAGAACGTAGGTATACTAATGTGCATGCAACTCATAAAGAGAAAATTTTAAATGCCTAAATGTACGTCGATTTCTATTTATTACCTCTTTATCTTATTCAAAAATTTTACTTTAAAGTTGGACTTTATTAATAGTTGTATTACTATTCATAGAGAGAAAATTATTGTATTATTAGACTTTATGCAGAGAAAGTAAGCATCTTACAACTACTGCAAATTAAAATTATAAGACCCAATTTATCAAATTAAAAATAAATAAAATAGTAAACTAAGACCATCAAGCCAAATAAGAATATAGACTAAAATGGTAAAAAATACAAAAGGATTAATAAAAAATAATAAAAAAAAAATGAAGGCTTAATAACATTTCGTCTTCACGAATTATCATCACTTTTAGGATAGTTCTCTAGTTCCATTTGAAAATTTTAATTTTAAAAATATATAATTTTTTATGAATGATAATTTATCATTATATTTGTACTAAGGTCTTCACTAAGAGTGGGATGATTTAAATCACATTTTAAAAAAATTAAAACTGATCTTTTTTTTAATAGAACAATTTTATCTTTTTGGAAACTAAACTGCCTTTCAATAAAACAATTTTTTTTTCTTTTAGAAACTAGACTGTTTAGAACCGAACAACAACAAAGAGAGAGAGTAATATAGTCAAGCGCCACAGAGCCTAGAAAGAAAACGGGAATAGTTAATGGCCATTTTAATCAGTTCGATCGGAACTAAATGGTGAACAGCAAAGAAAACTTGCCAAAATTTCCTATGATATCCTCTACTTATTCGATTAGATTCAGTTTCCATAAATTTCACACCTAATTACCATTATTATGGATTCCAAAAACCTCCCAATGCTACTCCATAAAACCACTGAACGCTACCTTCCGACAATAGGCTGGGCTGTTCAATCCTCGGAAACCATTCTTACCGCAAACCCTAAAGAAATTAAGGTTAATTGTCTGAATTTCTTCCTTTTCTGAGTTTATTATTGTCTATCTTTGGTTATGGAAGTAGAGTAATTTTCCTGCAAACTTTATGGAAATTTTGTGTGTGCCTAACTTGTGCCCCAGTCTTTCTGCAATTTATTTTGGAATTTTTTTGGAATTTAAAAAAAAAAAAAAAATTTAGTGGAGTTTTTGTGAGTGACAAGTATGAAACTTACTGGAGAGGGGAAGTTAAGGAGATATGGATGAAGAACATTGAGAACTGAGTATTCATCTATGAGGAAGGAAGCAGTTGTTAAGATTCACAAAAGTCTTTTCAGAAATTCGTAATTTAGTAGTTTTTTTAAAATAAATTTTCCACATTGTTTGCAGTTCATCTGTGGCTTCAATTTTTGCAACGAATCCCCTGATGGTTTGCTCCAATTGATTTCTGTTCTTGTTACACCTTCGAATTTTTTGTCACTTCTCTTGATTATTCTCTATTGAAGATTTTAGCAAAAGATTCTGTTTCTGTTGGGTCGCTGGCAGATTGCTTTAGGTTTGTTCTGGTTTTCGTGTCGTGTCAAATTGTCAGAAATGAGTGTCAATCAATTCAGGTCGTCTGTCAGTCAGTGTTATGTCAAAAATTGACGCCCCTTCCTGAGTTCACTGTTTTACTACTTGTCACAAAAGAACTTATGAAACAAATGTATTCCAGAGATGGGTCGGGCAAGAGCGAGCATGCAGCTGATAAGGAGCAAGAAAACACGCCGAACAACGTTCGAGAAGCGAAGCGCAAGTCTGAAGAAAAAGGCGTACGAGTTGTCCCAACTCTGCGCCGTCGAAGTTTGTATGATCATTTTTCCCGACGTCGTCGAGCCAATCGAACCAGACATTTGGCCTCAAAATCCTCATCACATCCACAACCTCATTCAGACATTCAAAAAGTCGAGTCAGGACGACAACCAATGCAAAATCAGCGACGTTTCGGTGTTCTTCAAGGATCGGATCAAGAAAGCCGATGCAGATCTCGCTAGACTTCGGAAGAAGACTCTCGAAGCCAAGTTTCCGACGTGGGGAGCAATGTACGACAATCTCTCCGACGAAGATGTCCGAAAACTCGATAGCTTTCTCAGGGAAAAACTGGAGGCAATGAGGTCTAGAGTTGATCTCTTGAAGGGTGCTCAAGCTTTTTCCACAGAAACGAGTGGAAATGTGATGATGACGACGATGGATCCATCGTGTGATTATTCTTCTCAATTACAGCAGCATCAGGATCATAATTCATCGTGTATGATTCAGAATTGGAGCTTTTCCAATGGAACTACAGACAACATGGGGTTTGAAGTTCTTCAACAGCAGCCGCAGGCTTCAAATGTGCAAGGTATTCGGTATTCGATGAGTTATCCCAATCAATTCCACGACAGGACCCCTGCGCCGTACGAGTTGGGAGCTTCAGGATATGGTGGTTATGGTGTTGACGGGAGCTATTATGTTCCGGCAGCAATGCAGCAGGCGGCGCCGCTCCACCTGCAACAGCTTTGGGGAGGCACGTTTTCAGTTTCTGAGCCCAAAATAGACAGAAATGAGTTTTGATGCTTGGGGAAAATGGCATTTTAGTCCCTTGTGTTTAGGCATGCGTCAGTTTTTGTCACTTTTATTTTTACTTTGACACTTTTACCCCCCTTATGTTTGTTTGTTTTGGCACAATTGGTTGTTTTATCTGTTATCAAAGATTTAGGAGGTAATTTTGGACATATTTGAATAATAATAAAAAATTGAGTCCTCAATAATTTCTTTTTTACATTATTTAGACTCATTTTGGATAAATAATTCAAAAATAATTTTACAAAAGTGTTCTTTTTAAATACTTTTATAAAAATAAAGTATTTTTTAAATATATTTTTATAAAAGTGTTTTCTAAAACCATTTTATAAAACATTTTAAAATAATATGCATTTGGACAAGTATTTTATAAAAACGTTTTTAAATTATGTTTAATGTAAATAATTATATAAAAATTATGTTTACTGTTTTTTGTTTTTTGGTGGGATGGGGTGGGGTGGGGTGGGGTCAGTATGGGGGGTGGTCTATGTTGGGGGTTGGGGTGAGAGGGTGAGCCAGGGTCATAACGATTTGAAAGTTGATATGGATGGATGATAACTACACTTTGTGACGAGTAAAATATATATATATATATATATATATATATATGAAGAGATGACATTACTTTCTTTCTTTTGATATTTTATTTCTCAAGAGAGAAACGTTGATATGGATCAATAATGAGATACAAATGATTGAAAATATACTAAACCAAGGGCGAAATACAAAAACAACTCCGAAGTTTGTATAAAGAACATAATAGACCCTCAGTTTTAAAAAAAAACAAAATAGACCCTTGACTGAAAAAATTACCTTTGATTGAAATACTTACAATGTTTAAGGCATAAATACCCTTCAAAGCAAAGCAAAGTTTTGCAGAACACCATTAACAGGCCCTGCGGTTATTTTTACGGAAAAAGAGCTCACATCTGTTGTCTTTGGATGGTTTAACAGGTGATTGTTTGGAAATGGAACAAAACGGTTCATTAAACTATTGATGAAGAGGTCAATTTTTAACTAAATGGATAATTTCCTTCATGATGTCTCTGTTAGAAAGTTGGTTACCACTCTAATGGTTGGGTCTCATATATGTCCCCATGCATTGGAGTACTTTAGATATTTTGCTGACATTTTAGTGTGACTTAAGCAGGAATAAGGGCACAAGATACCAACATGGCAACGGATTTTAGTTTTTTTGCTCATGATTGGAATCCCATTTGATAATCTGATGAAAACCAATAAACTTTCTTGTGATTGATAACTATACATATATTTTCTTACTCATTTGAAATAGATCTGTTGTTGTATAATCAGACTCAACTTCTGGAGAGTTTGTTGAGCAATGAATATGGTGACACAGAAGATTTACTGCTGGCAAAGCTGCAGGAGTTGTGAGATTGAAGAGTATTTATGGCTTAAAATTTGTAAGTATTTCAGTCAAAGTTAATTTTTCAGTCAAGGGTCTATTTTGTTCTTTTTAAAAATTGAGGGTCTATTTTGTTCTTTCAACAAACGTCAGGGTTGTTTTTGTATTTCGCCCCTAAATCAAATATATACATATCTAAATACATAATACTTCCTCCGTTCCATAACTCTGCTTTTAATTTATAACCCTAGTTTTACCTGACGATTGGTAACGATATTATTCGATCATGTTTACCGCAGATTTCCTTGATTTGTGTTCGGCTAGAGTTAATTTCATGAATCGCAAAGTTTTCTTGATACCAGTTAACATGACTCATGGCTTACCAAATGCCCAAGATTTTGTCAACCCGTTAGTATTCTTCTATTTGATATAGAAAACAATATAATCGTAACTATTGTTGTCACCTAAACGAGTCTACGTTGTTTTACGTTGCACAATGCAGGGTGAAACTTTCAATGGATAAAATACCGATCCCATACCCTTTTGCTCAGTCAACAGTCAGAATGAATAATTCAATAAACCACTTGAGCAACATTCAAACTCTGATCCTAGTGATACTAGTTTTTACTGGACAATAATGCAATAAACAGCAGTTAACACCCCAGAATGTCAAAAGCCAAAACTCACAAGAACTATATAGATATATACCTCATGCACTTGAAAACAGCAAGTTTGAGCTCAATGACAAAATCATAACTTCAAACGCTATTCAATTCGCTCAAGCCAAAGGAGCAGCCATGAATAAAATATAGAATCAAACTAACTTTTCTCTCATCAACTAATGGTTGCTCGATTATACCATTAACTGACAACGAAATACTAAGAAAAACAAGCAAAGAAAAAGGGGAATGAAGCTATGCTTAAATTCGGGAGATGCTTAACAAGTTAGTAAAAGGCAAGATGAAGATAGATAGCAACTTATCAACTTGTGATTCCATATTCAGTTCAGCTATTACAAACAGAGATACAATGAACATATAAAAAGCAATTAACATCAGTTAGAAACCTCAACTTGTTTACAAACAGCAAAGAAAACCAGCAAATGACGATCAGGATGCAATTGTTTAGGGATCCCTGCACTATTAGTCAGGGTAGATGAATTCGATTTCAGCATTAGACCGCAAATATACAACAAAACTGAAGAATTTATAACATCCACTAAGATCACATGTGTAGATTGACTACATTCTATTATCTAAATATGAATTAACACGATCAACAATCTTGAGAGGCAGAAACAGAAACTTAAATGGAACGGAGAAGGCTCAACTAAATCACACACATCACGAACCACAAACCTGATGAGCTATTCAAACGATAAAAGCCCACCACAAGTACAGGAAATACCAGCTGACACATACAGGAAGATGATAGTAATATAAAAGCTAACAAAAGTATAAGACAACCACCATCAGAAGCTGCAGTAGACAGAATGGTCCAAAGCAAGATGACCATGATACACAAAACATCACAACATAGACAAATGTGTCGTTTCTTACTATCAAATCCAAGAGCTAACTAAACCAAAACAACTTCAAAAACCATCATCACCAGTTAAGAACATTTACACACATTAGAATGGATTACACCCTTCTCCTAGAACAACAATTGTAGTTACATTAACCTATACATGCTTTTCATCATGCTAACTAAACCTAAAACAACTTCAAAAACCACCATCACCAGTTAAAAATATTTATACAACAGCATAATGGATTACACCCTTCTCCTAGAACAACAATTGCAATCATATTAACCTACCCATGCTTTTCATCATGTTACCAGATAAATCCATCCTCAGACTACATCAAACCTTCCAAGATTCCAGCAAATAAAGCATTCATAGTATTGGACAAGGCTGGACTAGTTTATCACCAAATCAAAACAAAATTCAATGAATCAAAACGGAAGAAGAAGCATTAAAAGAAACATGAGTAACACTTGCCACAAATTAATACCCGCATCCACCATAACATTACACCAACAACAATCACTATTCAAACAACAGATGATTCCGTATCCAGAAGGACCATAACCATCATCGAAATTATCATAACAACAATTAATATTATTATCGATAATCACGTCAACATAACCATAACCATAAGCAGTAGTATTACTACAGCACCACCAACACGAACAGAGACACAGACAGCGACAACAAGACGATAATCCCCCGGATCGCCGACGGACAAATTCACTTCTTCAGGCTTCCACGGATGCCAGGCTTAGGCTTAGAGGTTTCAACCGGCACGGTAGCGTGGAGATTGTTGAGCTTAGATTCATCGAAAGGGACCTTGGGATGACGAGCGTCATGATGAATCTGCATAGACTTGAGATCGGGAGCAGTGACCTTACAGAGGGGGCATTCGAGTTTCGCGTGGCCGCCCTTTTCGATGCCGGACCTATCGGCGAGACCCGCCTTCCCGCCGCCCCTGTTGGTGAGTGCAGCGTCGACCTTGGCGGCGATTTCCTTGGCCGTGTGCTTCTTCGGCTTGGCTTTCCCGGTCATGGTGATGATAGGTCGGCTAAGGAATCTCTGCGTGGAAAGAATAGGGTTTGATTTGGGGGTGGCGGAAGGAGGAAGAATTGGGAGAAAAGGGAAGAACCCTAGACCTAGAAGAGGCTAAAATAGATGATGATGATGATTCATTGAAAGTGGACGCAGGTTAATTTCCAAACTCTCCCATCCTATTTAACTTTTTATTATAACTACAGTACCTATTGTACTAAAATTCTACCATCCGTTGCTTTCTAATTCTTTTCCTCGAAGTTATTTATAGGAGTGTAAAATATGGGTAAATTATTTTACCTCACGTGAGATTGGGTGAAAGTTACAAATTTGTCTGGTAGAAAACGTCGACACAAATAATGAAACGCGTAAAATTAGAGTTATCATAGTATTTATAGTCATTAAAGATAATTTTGTAACTTTTGTCTTTTAATTCATGCCATATAAATACGTTTACCATTTCATTCTCCAAATCCTTGCTAGGTTTCAAGTCAGGTTTTCAAAAACATGTTTTCAAATACATACAAAGAAATCGGGTTTTCAAAAATATTGTTTAGCAAGTTTCTTTTTCGTATTTTCAAAACATATTTTCCACCACCATCAGCCTCCGCTGCCTCAATTCCCCCACCACCTCTGCTGCCGCAAGTCCACCACCCCATGAACGTTCTATGCCACTAAAACCAGTATTTAATAAATCGAATTGGATCAGTCGGTTCGACCGGTTCAACCGAAAACTGGTCCGATTTACCCTGAATTATCGTAAATGGAAAAAATAGGGTTTTTTGGTGGGTTAACCAGAAACCGGTCCGATTTACCCTAAATTATAGTAAATGGAAAAAATAGGGTTTTTTGGCCAAACCCCAAAAAAAACCAGAAATGGGGTTAACTTGCACCAACCTAATTTTTTCCTCTTTTACTTGTCTTTGTATGTTTTTTTTTTTTTTTTTTCCGAAGTGTTTTGCATCTCTTCTCCTTTTATATGAGAATTTATTCTTTTCCACAACCGATGTGGGATATAGAAAACCTAAAACAAATGTACAAATTAATTATAATCCGATCAGGATTCGAACTCATGTCCTCAAGAAAAGATAAACTCTTATAAAAAAATAGTTAGCCATTAGGCCAAACATGCTTATGAAATAAATTAGACATTAGATAATTTATATTACTATTGTTCATTTTAAAAATTATCTTTTTAATATTATAAAAATTAATTATATATTAATTATGAGATATATAATGATTTAAATATATTTATGACATCATAATGACGTCACCAGTTCGACTCCCAATTCGACCCCTAAACTCCTATTAAAACTTGACCCCTTGAGATCGGCCGGTTGAGCGTTCGATCCTATTTGTTAAACATGGACTAAAACCACCTTTTTCATTTCCTCCCCTCTTTCACTTAGTTTTGAAAAATAATTATATATATTTGAGTGTATTAAAAATATAAAAAAATGTGTGTAAATAGTAAAAAAATTATATTAAAAATGATGAAAATTAATTATAAAATTATTTATTTAAAACTAAATTTCAAACATTGTTTTAAATCAAAAGTGAAGAACATGCCCTTATAGACCATTACCAAAGTAGATGCAGCAAAATTCAACATAGAATTCAAATAATGGAGATAAAGGAAGTAACCAAGGAAGGCAACTGATACTCAACCACCCATCTCTCTTATCAGATCCTCATCCACGAACCAAAAATCTCTCATTTGCAGTAGCGACAAAGATGGCATCGGCAACGACAACAGATGCGGCCAGAACGAGCGAATGGGAAAAAATAATGAATCAAAGAAGGAATGAGAACAAGCCATTCAAAATCGCCGATGCATAATATTGCTAGAAGGGGAAAGAGAGATGAAACAGAGGATAGGGATGAAGACGAAGGGTTTGCGATTTTGGGTTGGCAGCTTTGCAAGATACCAGGAGAACAAAAAAAAAAAAAAAAGACAACGATATGGGACGCTTGAACTAGCTTCATCATCGGCGGAATTTCGCAGCCGTTTGCAAGATGGGAGCTGAAGCTGAGTTTCAAAAACAACCTTCAAAACCTAATTTTTAGGCCCAGTCGGAGACCGGCTTATGAGAGGAGAGCTTTGGAATTATAGCCGGAGATCCAAGCGGCATCTCCTGCGAGTGAGTTGGCGGAGCAAGGAAGGCAGAGGAAACGACAGATGACGACTGGAGGAGAGAGCGAAAAGAAAATTTTGGGGCCAAAAAACAGGCCCCTAGCAAATATGAGAGAAAGGGGCTTGGGTCAACAAAATTGGTTTCAAAAGTTGGGTTTGGAAGCTATTTTTGTGGGGTCTTTACCGAACATTGTTTTGGTTTCAAACCCAAAACAAGTTTTAAACCCATCAAAGAGACAGGCCCAACGCTTATTATAATGTGAGACCTTTTTAATGGCTAGTTATTTTGTTTTTATTACATCATTCACCCAACATGTTTCTTACTTTCTCAATTCCTAGATTTCAAGGTACAACACCTAAAATAACTAATTTATCATTATTTATTCCACTAATATTTTTGACTTTCAAGTGTGAGTTAATTATGGATCATACATTATTATATTAGTAAGAATACGAAAAGGAAAAAAAATTAAAAGTAGCCTCTTCTACGAGAACAAAAATAAAATTTGAAAATGAACTTTTTTACTGGAACAAAGGTAGTAAGAGCATGTTTCTTACCATGTTTTAGAAATAGGTTAGGCTTTGGTTTGGGTTTTGACACCCAAAACTATGCTTGGTAAAAAGGTTTTGAAACCTTGTTTTTGAAAATAATTTTGTGAAAACATGAAACTTATCTCTCCTCCAGAACCAACACCGGCAGCCACCGCTACCACCCGCGCTGACCGCAACTTGTCGGACCTCCGCCACCCGGGCCATTGGCAGCCGCTCTTCGGATCTCCACCACCTTCCATGGTCGAACCTCCGCCACCCGCGCCAATGTCTGACGCCACCCGCGCCACTGCCACCACAGGCCGTCGCTCACCAAACCTCCCCCACTCGTGCCACTAACACCACCAGCCGCCACCTCTGACTACCTCCACCACTCACCGTACCTTCGCCACGCCATCCTCCACTGACGGTGGCGGGTGGGGTCCTGAAAGTGGCTGCTGGACGGAGGTTCAACAACCACATCTAACGAAGTGCGGAGGCAGTATGCCGGTGGCGGCGGGTTGTGTCATGCTAGCGGCTAGGGAAGAGGGTAGAGGGGATAATTTTCTTAAGAAATTGGTTTTTAAATTTTTTTTTTTTTTTTTGCCAAAACATTAATTTGAAATTAGTTTTCAAAACCATTTTCTTTACCATGTTTCTAAAAATACGTTTTTGAAAACATGTTTTCAAAATCATAAACAAAACACAGTAAGAAACAGGCCAAAAATGCTTTTATTAAGAGTATAATTATTTTCCTAACAAATTATATTATTTTCAAACGTTAACTCTTTACTCTCTTTATTCTAGTAGAAGATTCTACTTTCAAAATATTTTTTCGTTCAATAGAAGAAGTTTTGAAAAGTAAGGACATGAATGAAAGTTGTACTCCAACATTCATAAGAAATTTTAAGTTAGTTATTTTATGTGTTGTACTTCAATATTCATAAAAATTTGTACATTTGTGAAAGTTGACTCTTCTAGTCAGACAGAGGGATAGTATTTACTCCCTTTATCCAAACTACCAAGTATCCCTGAGATTTGTGAAAACTAACCAAACACTAGTTGAATATAATGAAAATAAAAAAGTATACCCATCAAAATGGTTTGAAAAGGAAAAACGTTGACAATTTTGTCAAAATTGCAAATGGTTAGACTAGTATAACTTTAATACAAAAAAATAGAACTCCATATGGGGGTTCATGTATGTATAATTTTTTTCTAATATATATTAAGGCTCTGTCCTCTTAGTAACATAATCAGGAAAAGTATCATTTTTTTTCAAAAATATTACACAAAAAAACAACATTATTTTTACTAAATTTACAATTCAAATTTTAAAATTCCCTCTAAATACTCACTCACATAAATTCAAAAAAAACATAATCATTACACTTTTTCTTCTCTTTCTTATACAAATCCCCAAAAGAAATTCTCTCCAAAATAAATTTCTTCCCTAACTAAAAAATTTCCTAACCAAGTTGACAAGAGAACAGAGCCTTAGGGCATGTTATTTACAGGATACTTTTAAGTGGCGAAAAGACATAAATACCTTTACTTCTAACAAAATATTTCTTACTTTAATTTTTTTGTTTTTAGAAATCCACCATTGTTGCAGGCGAGAAGAAAAACTCCTCGCCGGCAACTTTCGCCGTCCTGCGGCGAAGGTGCCTCTTTTTCAATTTCCATTTGCAGAATGTCGGTTCTGCTATGAAATTGCAGAACTTCGTTTTTTTTTTTTTTTTTTTTTTTTGGTCTTCTCCGATAGTCGACTTCTGTCTCCCTTTTCCAGCCGATTTGCGTCGAGTTCCTCTTCCTCACTTCCGATTTCTGGGCAGTATGAATGAAACAAACCTGAGGGAGGTAAGCGTAACTTAATTTTCTTCTTTTCGTTTTCAAAAAGGGGAAAAATATATATATATTTTTTTTCGCTGAAGAAATATCATAAACTATATTCCTTTTTTTGAAAGTTTTCTAGTACTAATTTTAGAAACATAAACATTTAAGACGCAACAATTATTAGAAACAAACTATAAATTATAAAGTAACTACAAAATCAACCCTCTTGTCTGCAAAATCCATATGGATCTTAAGGCCTAGTATACACTAAAACTTGGGGATAAAGCACAAAATCTCAATATAAGTACAATTATGTAAGATTTGAGAAAACACTAGTTTAAACCAATTCTGCCACACCTTTCAAACAATGAGAGAAAGAGAAATGTATTTTTATCTTGTGTAACTCGTTTCACATCAATGGTTCCAAAGCTAAGGAACTGTCTTTCAACAGAGTAACAAGTCTTCTGAAGCTTGAAAAAAAGCTCTTGTAATGGAAATGAACACCTAATTACAAGAGAATACCTGAAGGGAAACTTCAACTAATTTTTATTCAACCACAGTTTCTCTCATTCAGAAAGCCAAAAGGAGTAAGAACCAAGTTCGACACTAAAATGTATGTGCAAAAGAATCAGCATTTTCAGATAAAGAATCTCTAGGGTTGCTAATTCTTGGAGCTTTTGGAACAAGGCCATCCCATCCTATCCAACAAAAACCAGGATGGGAAGATCGATCACCGCCAGACCCGCTAAGCAGAAGAAATGCGCGGCTTCTGTACAAACTCTTCTTTGTACAACAAGCGCCTCTTCCTGGAACCATACCCTTGATACTGGTATAGAAGGTTTTGCAGGCAATGCCTTAGACATGAGGCATCATACTTCTCCAAAAAGTCCAAGTCAGTCGGCCTTGATTTTGTGCCAGCATAATGCTTGTACTCTTCCAACACAGCCGACAAACGCCAGTTCTGCAATATCCTCAGGCAACCAACAAGACAGCCAGTTCGATGCTGCATCAAAATATTAAAAAGAGTGAGAGCTGCAAAATTATTGGTTTTCATCAATGAAGTACCAATGCAAATATCTTATTGTTTCCAGATTGAGTGAAGAGTAACTCGCAATTAAAGAATCTGAATCAGGCTAAAGCACTTATAGATACTAATTTCCAAGGGATAGAGCAAGAGAGATCAAATCAAGGGCACCGACTCACAAAATACTCATACTCCAATTCACTACCATCATTTAATTCAAACTATGTGTCCAAGAACAACCAAAGGAAACTACTTGTTTCCATGACAAATAATGCTTGATGCTTGCATCCTCCTATGGCTCAAACTAATGACATAATCTAGGTATAATAACAGAGATTCTAACTCAAACAAGGCAGTTCATTGAAAACAAAGGCAACTTGTATGCTTCAAGTATAAAAGTGGTTAGTTTCATCCAAATCATATTGTAGAAACTCTTTAGAATACTTGGCATTTATAATTCAGCATTTTCAGGAAAAGTAACTAGCATACACGATAAACCATAAACCTATGAAACAACTGTTTGAAAATTAAGTCAACAAAGAAATCCCACACAGCTAATCCTGCTTTCATAAAATTAAGAATGCATTATTTCTAGCATACCTTTCCACTTCTGCAATGAATCAAGATTGGATGATTCCTCACATCTGAAACTCAACAGTTTAAAAATCAGACCAATGAACAAAAACCCAAAATTAAACTAGAATATCAACAAGAATTTCACAAGTTCATACCAATCAATTCTTTCAACGCCTCTGTTATAGTACTCCTAGGAATAGCTGTTGGTTCCTGCAATCACAGGGAAGTGTCAAGAAACAAGACATCAGAATTCATCAATAAGGTTCAAAGAAACTCTGAAATCAGGCATAAGGAGACTTCAATAGCTAGAGAATAAAAGAACGATATCAACTTTGACACAAAAAGGACCACTAGACATGTTAGGACTGCACATGACATTGTAACATGCGAGTCAATGGAGATCCCTTGACGTGATAATGCAATATACAATTGACCTATTCCCCATACCAGACATGCTTACCAGTCCAAAACATTAATATAAACTGAAGCACTCCTTTATTATACAAGAAAAAGATGGAGAATCTGTTAATCGAAAAACAAAACTTTTTCCCTATATGAGAAACTGAATCTTCCCTTTTGGTCCCCGAGCATATTATTACTTTCCAGTCAAATATTCCTCACTATAAAGAAAAGCAAGGTTCTTCTTCCATGCTGAATTGGCAGGTTCAGGATGGAGACAAAGAATCAGCCAATTCAAAAGGCTATTTATGAAGGAGAAAGCATGATATAAAAACACAATCCAAAAACACAATCCAAAGAACAAAAATAAATAATTAAAAAAAAAATTCAGAGATAGACTGGAGGATAATTCAAGATTACCTTAGTGCCATCAATTCCGAACTGAAAAAGCTTTATGTTGTTAGATTTTAGAAACTCAAGATTCTCCTCAGGGTACGGCTCTGTACACAAGCATCTGCAGTCAAAATTCAATGATTAATTCAACCCATCAATTCAAGAAAATTCAAGAAAACCACCCCCAATTACCTAATAAATCCGATAACCCAAAAAATTAATGTATTGAACAGTATAAATAATATCAAGAAAAGAAAAATTACACGATGGACTTAAGATTGAGTGATTGAAGGAAAGAAAAATTGGAGGGGTGAGGAAACCCAGATCGGTAAACGCTGTTATCTTCAACCGCAGCAAAGTTTGGTGGCGGCACCGGCACGCCGGCGGCGGCGGCGGCGGCGGCAAAATCGCATTCCTCTTCTCCCAAAATCACACACATATTTTCAGCGTCCTGTTCTTGATTATAGTAATTCTCTCCGAATGAAATGTATCAATGGCGGTTGCAGAATTGATGAACGAGCCCTTCTCCTCTCCCTAAATTGTGACGAAATCTATATGAGGGTTTGAGCAATTTATTGATAGAATCTTCATTGCTCACAGATTTCCCACAAGATTTCGTGTTCGTATGGACTCTCAGGACTCGTCCACGTTCTTTATATTATTATTTTATTTACAGTGACGGCTTCCTTTCTCTTCCTAAACTATAAACTGTTATAAAAAAAGTAAAAACGGTAAATTTTATTTTTTTTCATCATTATCGTTATTCATTTACAATTTCTGTTTTGGAAGAAATCTCCGTTGAGGTGGAAATTTTAGTTTGTACAACTACGGTTTTTCTTTAACAACTAATATTCCTGAAATATTGCTTCTGTTTAATATGGAAATTAATTTCTTTTTATTTGTTATTGATCATTTTAGTTTAAATTCAGAATAAAAGTCGTTTGAGAGGATTAAGAATTTTTATTTTAAAAAAATGACTATAAATTACAAAAGTCAATAGTTTTGTTAGTTATTTAAAAGAATTTTTTAATTTATTTAAAAAACTCTTAAATTACTTTTATTCTGAATTTATTTAATATTTTTATGTAAATAATAGAGGATTTTTGAAAAGTCCATTCGAATAATGTCAGATTAGAATTCCACAGGGCGTGGGCGTGAAGAAATGAAAGTCAAAATAAACCAACAACAGCAGTTTCATGAATAAAATAATTACAGTTGAAAGTGATAATGCATTTTTTCTTTTTTCTCTCTAGAAACATATAGGATTGCTATAAATAGCATCTAAGGCTCTGTTCTCTTGTGGTTTTGGTAGAGAAAATTTTATTAGAGGGAAGTTTTTTGTTAGAAATTTTTTGGAGGGAAGTTTTTTTTGGGAAATTGTGTAGGTGAGAGATAAAAAAGTGTAATGATTGTGTTATTTTTTGAATTTATGTGAGTAGGTATTTAGAGGGAATTTTAAAATTTTAATTTTAAATTATTAAAAAAGTGAAGTTGTTTCTTTGTGTAAAGTTTTGGGGAAAAAAAAATGATGATTCTCTACCAAAGCCACAAGAGAACAGATAGTTTAATTTTATTTTAAAACGAAACAGA
Source organism: Leptodermis oblonga (assembly GCA_016801395.1). NCBI lineage: Eukaryota > Viridiplantae > Streptophyta > Magnoliopsida > Gentianales > Rubiaceae > Leptodermis > Leptodermis oblonga. The sequence continues at coordinate 4,729,691 of CM028756.1, read as the reverse complement.
AAGGGAAAATATTAAATATAAAAAGATAATTATATAGAATTAGGGTGTTTTTATGATGCTTTAAAAAAGGTTTCGAAAACATGGATTTGAAAAAATAGTTTTATAATGTAAAAAATGTATTGAAAATGCAAAAATGTATAGCTAAATAGTAAAAAGTTGTATTATAAATGATGAAAAATGATTATAATATATTAAAGTTACTGTTGAACCAAAATCAAAATCAAAACGAAAAGAGCCGGCCTAAAAATGAGTTGCGGGTCATACAACAGCACAAAATTTTTGTACTATTGACTTGAATACTAGCATTCGATGCACTATTAATGCTATCAATAAAAATGTTACGTAACAGGACTATAATCTTACGCACATTTGTATACAGTTACATCATTGAAAAGGATTTATTCTAAATGTATTATTTAAAATTTAAAAAGTATTAGATAACCCTAATAATAATACTATAAGATGTCCCTTAAATAGAAAAAATAAAGGTAATAGGAATATTCTCCGAATTTTGCTTTTTAAAAGTTAATAATTCACCAATTTTGAACTTCTATTACTAGTTGAAGCTGAGCTCTTCCATGCCAGCAATCGATAAGATCGGTGCCGTATGGTTAAAATAATGAGTTAGTTCAATGCGTTTCAGAGCTTTGTCTTTCGGCTTGCTAATTTTAAATAGGGAGTAGTTATTGTCCAATTTTTGGATGGTACGACGCATGATACTTTAGTAGAGGTGAGCAAAATAAATAAAAACCGTCCGAACCGTTGATCTGATCTGAAATTTCGGATCAGATTTTTTTCGGGATAATGTTTGGTTTCGGATTTATTTTCGGATAATCCGAAACCGATCCGAAACAAAAATTCACAAAAAAAAAAAAAAAAATTTATTAAAAAAAAAAGAGAGAGAGAACCACTGATTTCGGATCGAAAACCGCGAATTTCGGATAAAAACCCGATCCGAAAACGCGCCATCGGATTAAAATCCGAAACCGATCCGAAACTTCGGATTCGGATCGGTTTTCCTTTTGCTCACCCCTATCTTTAGCCATAAAATTAACACACGCAATTCTTTTATTACATGCAATATTGTTTTTCCTATATATAATATCTTTTTTCTTTTTGTACCGGCGATACTCCGACCCTTAAAAGTTATACTGCTTCTTTGCTAGTCGATAATTTTTCCTTTTTGTTTAAAAATATGCGATACATCACCAATTAAACTCAATATATCAAAGACTATAACTGATAAGTGATACTTCTTCTGACCCACTCAAATAGTCCATTTTGTATAATAAAAATATTAATACAAAATATACTATTTGAACGGAACGGAGAGAGTATATCAAATGCTAGATAAGCCATACTTGAACTCTTGAAATCAATATTTTTGTCACTACAATTATTATTTTTTTTCTTCTTTCCGGAAGATGTTATCTATCAATAGTTATAAGCGATACATGAGGAGTTATAGGTGATACATGATATGCAATACATTAAATGCTATATGCGATTCATTAGAGATTATACACAATACGCGATATTTCATACATATACGCAATATTTTTTAGACTAAAATTGATATCATACATATACGCAGGAAAGAAAAACAAAAAGCGCACACACACACACACACAAAAGATTTAGGGAAAATTTATAGTGTATGGACAATATTTTGACCCTTTGTTTTAACTACATCTCAAGTCTTAAGTTGGTCAATAAAAATTTGCTACCTCAAGTGCAATTATAAGGGAATAATTTGCATTATTTTTTCAAAAGTTGACTTTATTTTTTAAGGTAATTTTTATTTGTAGATATTATTTTACTAAATACAAGTACACTTAAAAGTGAAAATAGAATGATAGCCCTGCACCCACACCAAGAGAGGAGATGGTTGGCGGCGATTGGGAGGTGCCGCTGATAATTGCAAGAACCGGGAAAGATGAAAAAGAGAAAAACCTACGCCGAAAATTGCAGGAAGAAGAAGAAAAAATTGGGTACATTTTACTTAAAAAAGGAAAATTCCAAAAAATATACTGGGTCAATGTTGAGCGGCTGTTGAGGGATCTGGATTGATTGTGAGTAGAGGAGAGAAGGGCGTGATGAGTCATGAGTGATGAAAGTAATAGCGTGAGTAGTTAGTACTTGTGGGCGACGGAAAAAAGTGGTCGATAATTGATGATATGATAATAAGCTTACGTGGAGTCTGAGGTGATAATTGGAGTCTTTTTGGATTTAGGCATTGGGATTTGGTCCACCTCCACCTCTATCGATTCCGATTCCTTCGCCCTTTGCCCTTTACCTTTCTTTTTCCATAACAAACTTTCTGTTTTCCCTTTTTCTGACCTCTCCATCCACTACTTGCCTCTTCCTTCCTGTACATTTCTCAACCTATTCACTCCAATTTCACCTCTCTTTTTTTCATTTTTCTTTTATATATATATATATAGAATATTGGAGAGTTATGTATCTTTGTTTCTTTTGTGTTTTTATTAGAGTTAATTGTAAAAAACTCTCCAAACTTTACACCGATCGCAACTTACCCCTAAAGTTTTAATTTTGGTAATTAACCCCCTAAAGTTCAAAACTTGTGTAATCAACCCCCTAAAGTTTTAGTTTTTGTAATTAGCCTCCTAAAATTTAAAACTTTTACAACTAACCCCCTAAATTTTTGGTTTTTGCAATTAACCCCTAAAGTTTTAGTTTTAACAACTAACCCCTAAAGTTTTAATTTTTACAATTAACCCCCTAAAGTTTAAAACTTTAGCAATTAGCCCCCTAAACTTTTACTTTTTGCAATTAACTCCCTGAAGTTTAAATTTTTTTATTAACCCTCTAAATTTTAAAATTTTTGCAATTAAACCCCTAAAATTTTAATTTTTGCAATTAACCCCCTGAAGTTTAAATATGACTATAGTAAAACATAAAAATGGTTAGGGGTTAGTTGCAAAAGTTTTAAACTTTAAGGGGTTGGTTGCAAAAGATTTAAACTTTAGGAGATTAATTGTAAAACAATCAAACTTTAAGGAGTTAATTGCGAAAAGTAAAACTTCAGGGGGCTAATTACTAAAGTTTTAAACTTTAGGGGATTAATTACAAAAATTAAAACTTTAGGGGGTTACTTGCAAAATTTTTAAACTTCATAGGGCTAATTACAAAAACTAAAACTTTAGGGGATTAATTACAAAAATTTTAAACTTTAAGGGGCTAATTGCTAAAATTAAAACTTCAGAGAATAAGTTGAGATCGGTGTAAAGTTTGGATTTCTTTTTTGCAATTAACTCAAGAGAAAATAAAGCTAAACTAGGTTCCTCCCCCTTGACATTTCGGACTACGTGCGGAAAGAGACTCTGTGTACTATTCTATGTACTCTCAATAGCAGAGTTTGGATGATTTTTATAGGGGCATGATATTTGCAGCGACGGAATCGATATTTGCAGCGACATTTTTGCGTGAAAAGACCGAAATGCCCTTGGGGTAAAAAATTTTTTTTTAAAATTTAAAATTTTCAATCTGTTGGAATAAATTTTAAAAAAAAAAAAATTCCGGAACCATCGCCGGAAACCGGCGATGGTTTTGGCGTAAACCATCGCGGGAGACCGGCGATGGTTAATATTTGGCATAAACCATCGCCGGCGACCGGCGATGGTTTATGTCAAAACCATCGCCGGTTTCCGGCGATGGTACACCCTCCCCCCCTTACCTTTAGATTTTTGATATTTGCAGCGACCACCGGGCGGATCTTCCCCATTTCGGTAAAAAATTGTACAATTTTGACAAAACTACTAATAAATTCGGACATAATACAAGTAAAATAATTAATAAAACTACATAAAAAAGAAAAAAAACCCAATAATTAATAAAACTACAAAAAAAAATTTATTCCAACAGATTAAAAATTTTAAATTTTTTAGAATTTTTTTTTACCCCAAGGGCATTTCGGTCTTTTCACGCAAAAATGTCGCTACAAATATCAATTCCGTCGCTGCAAATATCAATTCCGTTTTTATATTAGGGGCACACGTTAGTTCATGATTTTCTTTTCAATTAACTAATAAACATTACTATACGTTAGATAAACAAAAGTAATTTCGTATCGTAAAATAAAGTCTTGGTGTGATAAATCATACTTCCTCCATTATATTAAAAGAGTTCGATTTAAAAAATGTACAACTTTTTATGAGTTGCAAGGTACAATATCTAAAATAAGTAATTTGTCACTATTTTTTCATTGATGTCCTTACTTTCCAAATGTGAATTAATTATAAATCATTTTATTAGTGAATGTATGAGAAGTAAATAAATCAAAACTTAAGTCTTTTACTGGAACAAAAAAATATTTTTAAACTTGACCTTTTAATGAAACAGAATGAATAACTTATTACAAATTAGTGGCATATAAATTATATTTACCTGTTAATATGAGGGATCAAAATGAACTTTTTTTAAGATAAAGGATCAAACGAAATTGACTCTCTATGTTAAGGAATCAAAATGAACTTTTTTAAAAAAAGAGACAAAATGAAACTTACCTCCCACTCAAGTTAAGGGGCAACGTGACACTCTCGCGTTATTTCCTTATTTTTTTCATAAATAAGTATATTATGTTAATAATAAATTGGATATATCAAATATCTTACAAACTTACAAATTGGTTAAATGACCATTTAATGCTTACACTGCATGAACGAAAGGGCTTATCTTTAACTCAGTAAATAATGGCATGTAAGTGCACACAAATTTGAAAAACACATAAAGACGAGCGAAATATAAAAACAACCCTGAGGTTTGTTAAAAGAACAAAACGAACCCCTAATTTTTTAAAAAGTACAAATTAAACATTTAACTGAGATATGTACAATTTTTTAGGCAAAAATATCCATAAAGTTGCAATAAAATATATGATTCACCCATATTCTTTTCTCGTTTTCCTGAACCATTACCCTTCAGTCTCATCCTGTTTTACTAACATCCATCAAACAATGTTATTCTGGTCCCAAAATAATTTTATTGGACAAAATCGCATATTTGGAAGGATTTTGATGAAGCAGAGAATAGCAGTGGCGAAGTAACACCGCCCTGTGAACCTCATCCTTAAATTGTGATCATCAAATAATTTAATCCAATCGTGTTGTAGTTCAGTGGAAAACATAGAATAAATTGATGGAGAGGGCGAAGGGATGTTCCATCGATTTGAGTGGGAATGCAACAATGGGTGGGGGTGGGGGTTGTTCCATTCAAGATTCAATATTGATTGCGATGGTTGGTACGCCCTTGGCTGACCATATCATGAAGATCGATGAAAGAAATAAATTAGACATTACCACCATCACAAAGGAATATAATGATTGAAAAACAAGGGAGAGAGATAGGCGAAATGTATCATTGTCTATAAAAAATATATATATTTGTATTAAAGGTTTAATTTGTACGTTTTCAAAATTGGGGGTTTATTTTGTTCTTTCGACAAATCTTATGGTTATTTTTGTACTTCGCCCTACAAATTATTAGTATATGTTAAAATGACCACAACTGATAAAAGTTTAAACGAAACAAAATTTCTTTAAAAATTTCCTTCTAACAGCAACATCAACATTGTTGAGTACTAGACTTCATAATGTATTTCTCTCACTTCTTTCACCTCCGTCTTCATCAGTTTCTTACTTGGATCGATCTAAAACTAATGACAACAAAAGTGAAGAAAACAAACACTTCAACAATAAAGACCAATCACTCTATTAAAGAAAGACAAAACACCCTCACGAAGAGAAAAATAGCTGTACAAAAGAAGAATGCATCCTACTTAATATGATAAGTTACTGGAACCAACAAAAGAAATTAAGCTTAGTTCTCTTGCATTCTTTTACAGAAAAATCACCATTTTTTGGAACAAAAGCTCTACCTAAAGAAACAACTTTATATTTTTTAATTTTAAATTTTAAATTTCTCTCTCCATCTTCATTCGCATCTTTTCAAAAAATAACACAATCATTACACTTTTTCTCCTCTCTCCTATATAATTTCCTATAAAATATTTCCCTCCAATTTTTTTCTCTCCCAAACTAACCAATTTCCTAGTTTGGTCACTATGAAGCAAGATAGGGGAGACGATGAAGAATGGAGGAGAAAATTTATACGGTTAGATTTTAGTCAAGGGGAATACTTGGTCTTTAACTTCAATATTTTAGCATTAGTTCACTAATTTTCGGTTATTAGATGATAGGATTTAGTGACCATATTTAGCAGGAATAGTGGTTAGTTTAGTGGCTGAATTCTAGGCTTATTGTTAGCCAAGATTATCATAAATAGTGTCCCTAGGATTTCCAGCAGGGTAGGAAAATAAGAAATATTATCTTTCCCCTCTAATTTTGTATCTATCTCTTCCTCCTTAATTAATTATTATTTGTACGAACTAGTTCGTAACAGTGGTATCAGAGCCGATTTTATCCTGAATCTTTCAATCTCTAGATACATTCTTTTCATCCTTCTTAAACCTCCTTTCACAGTCCATAAATTGGACATATGATGGATACTTACGATAGTGAGTTCCGGAACTATGTTTACGAAGTTTTAGCCAGACGTGAATCCAAGTTTGAAAAAATCCGCACTACTCTCCATATGGTGCAAACAACATTGCGTGCTTTGAGTGCCAACCGCACCTTAAACATGCCCTTCTCCTTGATTACGGTTCCCACCATCGTGACTAGTCACAATGCATCAGTAGACTCTCATCCCCTGTTGCCAATCCCAACCGCACCTAAAGGAAGGTTTCATCCGACTCCTGCGATTCTTGGCCATCCATTGGTTCAACATGGCAGCTCTTCCATTTCAGCTGCAGGAATACTTGGTCCGCCACCAACACCTCGCTGCAAACCCATGTTGACCGCCCTCCTTTCCGGCGAATCACCACCCAAGGGACCCGCAAACACCTTGAACATGCTCTGGGCTACGGCTGCAACAAGCAGTTCGTTTCAAGACATTAGTGCCAACGACCGCAGTTCCTCGTGATCGAAAATTGCTGTCCCTCGTGCAACAATGGGGATGAACACACAAAATTTCCCCCTGATTGCCGTGAACCGGACTGAGCGCTGCCACCGAAGCCTAGCCCACACGAGTCTTGCAGACAAGACTCTCTTAAGGGGGGTAGAATGATACGGTTAGATTTTAGTCAAGGGGAAAACTTGGTCTTTAACTTCAATATTTTAGCATTAGTTCACTAATTTTCGGCTATTAGATGATAGGATTTAGTGACCATATTTAGCAAGAATAGTGGTTAGTTTAGTGGCTGAATTCTAGGCTTATTGTTAGCCAAGATTATCATAAATAGTCTCCCTAGGATTTCCAGCAGGGTAGGAAAATAAGAAATATTATCTTTCTGCTCTAATTTTGTATCTATCTCTTCCTCCTTAATTAATTCTTGTTTGTATGAACTAGTTCAGTAGGGGGGTTGATACGGTTATTATTTATTCAATTGAATTAGTTTTTAGCCATTAGTTAGTGGTTAATTAGTGGATAGAATTTAGTGATAATGGTTAGAGTTAGTGGCTTAATTATAGGAATTATTATAGTTAGTAGAATATTATAAGAAATAAACTTCCTCCCTTCAGAATCCTTAATATCTCCTTCTTCTTATTCTATTCTTATTCCAATTCCATTTATTCAAATTAAATCTCCTTCCTCCTCTCAAATACATTCATTCTTTCAGATCAATTCTAATTGATCATATCAATGGTATCAGAGCCGGTTACGATGGATAATCGGGAGATTGAATTTCTCAACTATGTTTACGAAGTTTTAGCCCGACATGAGTCCAAGTTCAAGAAAATTCACGCTACTCTACTGATGGTGCAAACAACGTTGCAGGCTTTGCGCATCAAACACACTCTAGAGTCTAGAGATGGTCACGGTTCCGCTTCGAACCAGAACTGACCCAGACCGGACCGTCAATTTTGGAACCGGAATCAAAACCGTGGCCCCAGGTTCCAGAACCGGAACCGGACCCGCCTCTAGCGGTTAAGGTTCCGGTTCCTCTTGTCTGAGAACCGGAAACCGGCGGGTCGAAACCACTGGTTCCAACCCTCCGGTTCCAAAGGGTCCAACCATTCGGTTCTAATGTGAGAACCATAAAAATAATAATTTTTTATGTTGATTAACACTTCAACTATTTGCTTTTTTTGAACTTCTTTCTTATAATTATAATTATATTATATGTTTAACATATAATATATATATATATTATTTTTAAATATATATTATAATAATATATAAACTAATAGTATACTTTTTATATATATTATTAATAAAATATAAATAAGCATTAAACTAAATTAAAATTAATTAATTATTAAATTAAATTAGATCCAACCGCAACTTCCGCAAATGATGAAGATGAACTATATTGAATATTCAAGATGTATTTATTTTGTAAAAGTTTCAATGCTTCAAAAGTTATACTCTGATTTCTCACGATTTATAACAAGGCATCACTCTCTTGATTATTTTTAAAATAATATTTTGAGGTATTATGCATCTTTATATATAGTTTTTCACAATTTATTTTTGTATCTTTTATTATATAAATCATTTAATTGTTTAAATGTATGTACCTTCGCTACAGATTTTATTTTATTTTTATAATTTTAATTATTTATAAAATAATTAAGTTATTAATTGAGTCAAAATAAAATAACATTTATAAGTTAAAATTGTTAAATAAACGAAAAAAATTGTTAAATAAACGGAAATGATTGGAATCGGAACGGGAACCGTGACAGAACCGGAATTAAAACTGGAACCGGCGGTTCTGGAACCGGCATGGAACCGTCCCCCCAAGGTTCCGGTTCTGGTTCCACTGATTCATGAACCGTAATCGGCGATTTTGGAACCATAACCGGCGATTCCAGAACCGTGACCATCCCTATTCTAAACATCAATCCCTTCTCCTTGATTGATGTTTCCACCACCGTCACTACTCACCATCCATCACAGGTCCCATTGTCAGTACCAACCGTACCTAAAGAAAAGTCACATTCGACTTCTAGAATTCTTGAACCGTTGCCACTAGTTCAACGTAGCAAACCGTCCAACCCAATGGCGTCAGGAATTCTCAGACCGCCACCAGCACTTTGTGGCAACCCCATGCCAGTCGTTCCCTCCTTTCGTCGATTCACCACCCGAGGGACCTGCAAACATCGTAAGAATGGCCTTTGTTACTATGGCGACGAGCAGTTCATCGTCCCTGGACATCGATGCCAACGACCTCAACTTTTCATGATCAAAGATTTTTGTCCTTCAAACAACGACATAGATGAACGCACGAGCTTTCCCCCTGATTGTCGTGCACCAGACTGAGCGATCGATAAGGCCTAGGAGACATGAGTCTTATGGACAAAACTCGTTTAAGGGGGGTGGAATGATACGGTTATTATTTATTCAATTGAATTAATTTTTAGCCATTAGTTAGTGGTTAATTAGTGGATAGAATTTAGTGATAATGGTTAGAGTTAGTGGCTTAATTATAGGAATTATTATAGTTAGTAGAATATTATAAATAGTGTGTATGTACTACAAATGGGGATATGAAAAGAAATAAACTTCCTCCCTTTAGAATCCTTAATATATCCTTCTTCTTATTCTATTCTTATTCTAATTCCATTTATTCATATTAAATCTCCTTCCTCCTCTCAAATACATTCATTCTTTCATATCAATTCTAATTGATCATATCAAAAAATTTCATATAGAGAGAGAACGAAGAAATGAGAGACCCCGACTTTTGGTCCATATCTTATGTTTCTTGCACTTCTAATCCCTCTTATTTTATGTTTTGGCACTTTTGATCCCTATAACCTGTTGTACCAGGCTTTGTAGGTCATTCTAGGGGTGACTGTGTAACAATTAAAATTGTATTTTGCCATAAAAAGACCTACAAATCGACTATAGTAGGTCATATAGAGTAAAAGTGTCAAAACATAAAAGAAGATAGACAAAAAATGCAATGAGACATAAAAAAGGGAAAAAAGAAAAGTGATTTTCCCAATAAAATATTATCACTCTATCTTTAGAGGTTCACCCTATGTGAGACGGCCAAGGACTTATCCCACAAATAATGGGACATATGATCTCCCCTAAGTTAAGGAACTTATGAAATAATTAACCCTATTTCTTAATAAATAGTTGGGCTGACAAAATACTCTCATGTGATATAAATTTGATGCGTTAAAATAATTGGTTAACCTATATATGATTCAAAATTGGCAAATTGTTATACAAGAAAGATAGTTTCCAATACTTTTTGATATTAGAAGAGAATACAATACGACACTAAAAAATTAAGTTGCAATCCATATATAATTGACACCACTCAAAACAACATTATATATTGGACTGAAAAAACAACTCTATTGTATAAATTAAAGGGGCATACTATTTGTAGGGACGGTTTTACTATTTGCAGTAACAATTTTATGTAAAATATCTTTTTTGCCCTTTAGGCTAAAAAAAAAAATGAAAAACTTTATAAATATCAGTGGAAGGAATTGGGCTGAAGCACAAAATCAGCCATTCCTCCCATTTCTCGCATTTCTCTTCTATGCTGTGTGCAGACTAGTGGAAGCACAAATTCAGCCAAATCGGATAAAGGTGCAGACAAACCGGATCGGCAAAGGTGAGTTACTAAAATTAATAATTGTTTCTTTCATATTTTGTTCGTTGTTTTGATAAATTAGTGTATAATTTGGATGACTTTGTTATGTTTTTGCCCGAATCTGCGATTAACCAGTCATTTTATGGCCGGATCTGTGAAATGCCGTCCGAGGAGACACCGGACTGGAAAAAGGGGGTGGAAAACTGCCGGTGTCCGGCGATTTTTTCCGGCAAAAAACCTGCGGACGGCGGCGGTATTCCAGCTGACTACCGCCGAAAATTGGCGGTAGTCAGCGGAACAAATACCGCAGACGCGGTATTTGTTCCGGTAAGACCGCCGAACGCCAGTGGCCTTTTTGGAAAAAAGACAGCCAGAGGTTGGAAAATACTACCGCCGAAGGGTGGCAGTAATATTTGTGGGACTACCGCCAGCGGTAGTTATTTGGGAGTCCTTTTTCCAAATAATTCTGCTGCTGCGGAATTTTTTGGAAAAAGGACTGCCGGCAGCTGGCGGTAGTCTCTCCGGGCCTACCGCCGGCAGTCCTTTTTCTGGAAAAGAAAACCGCCGCCACCACACTCCGGCGGTTATTTTCCGGCGGCGGCGGTTTTTTCTGCCGATTTTTTGCCAACAATATTATTAATTTTTTAATCTTCAATTGTGTTATTGTTCCTCATATATTATCAGTTATTTGCGTATTTATAATTGCGTGTGCAATTGTGTATTATCATTTTTTTTTTTTTGCCGAATTTTCCCCGACAATATTTTTAGTTTTTTAATTATCAATTGTGTTATTGTTCCTTAAGTATTAGCAATTATTTTTGTAGTTATAATTATTTATGTTCCTTATGTATTTTTAATTTTTTAATCTTCAATTGTGTTTTGTAGATGGCAGAAACGTTCAAGAAATTAAAATTAATTAGAAGTAAAAAGGATGACAGTTTGCAAATTAATGAAGCCAATGAGGCAACAAACTCCGCCTCAGAGGAAATAGTTGGCCGAATACCTCCCACTGCATCTGAACGCCAGAGAAGGGTCCTAGGAAGAGCGCATGGTTCTTCTCGATTGTCAAATGCGGGGGTGGTGGCAAGTAGCAGTGATTACGGTGAAGTGGAATTTGCACTGCGATACACTGGAGATGCGGAGGAGGAGGTAGCTCGGGAAAATGCTGAACGACATGAGAGGGAGATGTCTATGTCGCAGGGGTACATAGAATTTAATTCAGGGTGAATAGAGAATGAAAACGAATAGGCAAATGACCCGAACCAACGAAGGCGGAGTGGAAAAAGTTTAATCCTCTCCTCACGTAGGTCGATTTCAGGGACCGGGACCGGGTCCGGATCCGGGTCCGGGAGGAATGCTAGGTGGAAGGAATATCGTCCTCTGGATGGTCAAATTGACGGTGGACCTTCAAATCCAGAGTTGTTAAAGGGCTTTAAGAGTCATATTGCCTACTACATATGGCATCGACAGGTATGTTATTATTCTTTATTATTTATTGTGAAATACTTATTATCTATTGTTTAGATTTATGTTTAATAAGGTGCATAAAATGTGTTAATTTATTTATTAAATTACGTAGGAACGTGAGATATTGACATGCCATAATGGTCACGAGTGGCTGCAAAGGTGGGATTTAGTCGACGACGAAATGAAGAGTATAGTGGAACGTTCCAGGTTGGGACATTTGGTCTGGTGCATCTAGGGGTGATATCGAGCCGAGCCGAGCCCGAACACACCTATGTTCGAGCTCGGCTCGGCTTCATTATCTCGGGCTCGAGCTCGAGCTCGAGTCGAGCCTGGAATACGAGCTCGAGCTCGAGCTCGTATAGGATTTATGAGCTCGAGCTCGGCTCGAGCTCGAGCTCGAGCCCTTAGCCTTGTGGATCTCCACTTTGCTAAAACAAAATTAACCTTGTGGAGGATTCGAACCCAGGTTCTCTGGGTTCCTTACTTGGTGTCTTACCACTACACCAAATGTAATTTCATATTAATATGTATGAATGATAAATTATATATCTATTTTATCTTTTGTAAAAAATATTTTTTCTTATCGAGCTGTTCACGAACGTAATCGAGCCGAGCTTCCTTTTGTTCATTTATTGTTCGTTTATTAATCGAGCTTAAAATTTTGTTCATGTTCGTTTATTAATAAATAAACGATCTCGAACCGAGCTTTTAACGAGCCGATCCCGAGCTTGTTCGTGAACGTTCGTGTTCGTTCTCAGCCCTAGGTGCATCCATCTAGAGTTAGACTCCACACTCTTTAGTGCATTTGTTGAGAGATGGCATCCGGAGACCAATTCATTCCACATGGCGTTCGGAGAGATCAGTATCACTCTCCACGATGTGGCCTACATATTGGGAATTTCGATTGACGGATTTTCACTTTATTGGAAAATTAAGTCATCGGACATGAATGAACTGCTTCTAAAAATGTTGGGGATAGAGGAAGAGGAGTTCGGGGAGCGAGATTTTGCAAGTGTGAAAATGCCCCTCCTTCGTGCCCATTGTGTCAGTGGACATGTGGACCCCGCCAATTCGGCCGCAGGGTATTTGTTATGGTTGGTTAGAAATACCCTGTTCGTTGATAAGAAGAAAACCCACGTGCTTGGGCATTATCTGCCTTTCCTCCGCGACGCAGATAAAATAAGCGGACTATCTTGGGGAGTAGCTTGTCTGGCCAACCTTTATCGCAATCTTGGAAGGGCCTCTAGGGCGGACAGTGCCCAATTAGGCGGGTGTCTGACATTATTGCAGGTTTGTTCGAATCAATTATAAATTATTTTCATACTTTATACTGGTTCATTAACATTAATAAATTTTTTATTTCCTTGAAACAAAAGAGTTGGATATACGAGTATTTTCCAATATTTAGTCCTCCAAAGATGAGAGAATGGGATGTTTCATTGCCTGCTGCAGTGAAGTGGCACATCAGCACCGGGCGGAAGCGTGAGATTCGGCGGGATTTGTTGTCCTACCGCCGCGCCCTAAATACATTGAAATCTAATGAGGTAATAATCCGTATTTTTATATCTTTCTAAATGTCGTATAGTTAATTAGTGTCATATCCTAAATTTTTGAATAATCACTAACGTTCTTGCAAATAAACTAGGTAAATTGGCTTTCTTTCGGGCCAAATCCTGCACGCGTGCACCCGATCACATTGTTCATGGGGCTTATTTATTCCCTTTCGCTTATAGAGCCCTATATGCCTGATCGGTTCATGCGCCAATTTGGATACACGCAGTTGATTCCAGACAGAGTTTATGAGCCAAAGAACTGTAATAGAGGCCCTGAAATTCGTAAGTATTCTTGCGTGTACGAGACAGATTTCATTGCTTGGCAAATGCACAAGAGCAGGATGTTAAAGGGGCTGTAGAAGGCTCAATGGACCGATCAGGCGTGCCCTGAGTACCTCGACTACTTCCATGAGCGATCACACGTTCGTGTTAGTCAAGACAACATGGAAGTGGAAGAACCATCAGACCCTAGACAGCTACCAGCGGTTGCGTAAGTACATGTGATTCATGTGTAGTTATGTGTGTTTATGTCCATTTATTATTTTTATGTCACTGTTTGTTTAAAAACCTCGGATTTTTCTTTCTACTGCAGCGTCTCCAGTACATTGCTTGTAGAATGTATCTAGCTTATCCCCGGACAAGGCATTCCGTACCCAACGAACTGCGGGAGAGGGCCATAGAGGAGGTGGCTAGACATTTGGAGGATTTGATGCCCGTACTAGAATAAGTTGCGGGAACATCATGTGTGCTATGTTATTGACTCTTCATATTTAGTAATATTAAGCAAATTTTATATCTTCTCCATTTCTACATTATTGTCATGTAGTATATATACTGTTTGATGCAGTGTATAATCGTTCGATAATGTTACAGTTACGTACAAATGAAACTTGCATATAAGTTACTTATATTGAAAAACTATTGGATACGAAATACATGTAATCCTAACACTCATCAGTGGATTTAGTTATAAATTAACCCAATCGTTGATTCAAGTGAGTTTTTCAACTATGCATTTGTCCAGAGGCCCTGTTTCTCCACGTCGGATAGATTGGGGGTAGCAAGACCTCCCATGTCGTTAACAAAGCAATGAAATGATTTTGCCTTATAAGACCTATGTTGATGAAACTAATCGGATAATTAGATATACCGCCCCCCTACCACTCAATCGAAAGGAAAGTAGTACTCTGCGGGCTATATAACGTAACAACCCTCTGATACTTCGTGGCGACGAGTAATTCACACAGATGAGAATCAAACCAAAATTCATCTAACGCCGGAACTACATAAAATTCTATCACCATGCATGCTAACTCGTAGTCAACTGGCCCAAGAACGTGGCGCCAAATGGTAGATTGATCCCGCAGTTCTTCGTGCAGGTCTCTACGGACTTGCTGCCAATATTCCTCATCTGCATCGTGTATGAAATAAAAAATTACTTTAAAACCACAATGTCCATCGGCCTTTTAGAAGCGTGGGGCCTCACAACCTTTTTTCTCCTCTGTCCGCCTGTGGATCTCCGATCTGAGATTGCAACTCATATTAAATTTAGTATATCGAAAGCTAATTACTGATTATGATATGTAAAGGAGAATTAATGTATGCACCTCATTGTAATGCATTCCTATTAGCATGCTCGTACCCTGATAGATCCAGCTGGGTCGGATTGTGTCTCGGCGTCCCCTGTGTGGCCTACTTACTGGCTCAGCTAAATCAACAGTTTTCGGATGAAGAGCTGCATGCACGGCACCCATCACCCTGTATATGTCAGCGCTTGGACGAAGAATGGTCTCAACAAACATTTCACGCAGTCGGCCTTCGGCGCTTTGCCTTGCCTCCACAGTTTTCGGAATATCAGTATCTCCCAAGTGCAGCGTCTTCCAGAAGGGGTCCACATCGACATGATCAATTGGACTATATGCTCGCACCAACTGTTGCATCTCACATGCACATGGCAAGCAGCAACTTGTTCGGAGTTCGCAACCACACAACGAACCATCTTCCCTAATGAGGTCAACTCTTTTAGTATATTATTCTTCGACCATTGTAATAGCAGCAAAAGACAGTCTACCATTTAGCCTACTATACAGTAAGTAGTCGCTCTTTCTGTATGTTTTACTGCGAGAAGATTCCATTGCAGTCCGAATTTTGTTAAAGTGCGCATCTATCATAATATTAATCCCTTGAAACAAACCTGTAATGCCTTCCTATCCGTCCCAATTGCCTTTTTTAATTGTGCATGTGCACTCTCGATCCTGAAAGCCAATTAATATTGAAAATCAAATTCTCACACAAAGTATTGTATAAAGTATCATAAAATCATACAACATAAACAAATATAAATTAAAACTATAATGAACTTACATGTTCGTTGTGCGCTCTCCGTAGATACAAACTTGTCTGCGTGGGATCCAACCATGTGTTTTTCAAGTATGGAATCACATTTCTAAATTTATATTTATTTCCACATCTAGTATCAATATATTTCACAGCTTTCGTGAACTGTTCATATGTCAAGGCTTTCACCACTTGTCCCCAACGATATAGAAACACATCCGTTGTAGTTTTGTCGTTGCCTGCCGCTACTACATGTTTCTTTACATTCATTTCAATGTGTCGCCTGCATAGTAGTTGGGCAGCATTTGGGAATACTTTTTTCACAGCCTTCATTATGGTAATCTCCCGATCAGTGATGAGCACACGTGGGTATTTGTTGCCTTCGAATAAATTCCTCAATTGAGTCATGGCCCGTAAATAGCTCGGGGTAATCTCGTCCTTATGAAAACGAAAACAATATGAACATATTGAGATGTGAAGACATGAGCTACTATTTGCAGAAGAGGCATGTCATACATGTTTGTCTTGTACTCGTATCCATAAACAAAACGTACGGAAACAAACCAAGTAGAGAAGGGGCCTTCTTGTGTGCGAAGAAAATGTGCCCGACTGCATTACTATCATCGTCAGATGTGTGCGCATAGAAGTATTCGTGATCGTGCACAAGTTTGAAGAAATACTGCATGTTAGTCATATCTCTCCTCGCCTCCCTTCTACCTTTTGCTGCTTCATTGTACACCTGTCTTATATTGCTGACATTTTGCGGATCATCCGCTTGCAACTGGGCCAATATATGCTTCGGGCTGATATTAATACTTGACATTTCTGCAACCTTCTTCTTCTCCACTTCTGTTAGCCGTGAATGCGATGAATGCCAATTTCAAACTTGCTGTAATTTATGATTGTGATTACCATTTTTTATCTCTAACTTTTAATTTTTTCCAGTAATTTCGGGTCCCACAAGGTAAAATGGACATTTTGTCAATTTGCTACTGGTATTGTTTTGCCTGCTTTTCCCTTCTGGTAGGAGTGGTTTATCTCTAATTGTTCATGATCTATCGCACCCTATCTCAACTCGCCATTTTCTCCCTCTTACAAGGAAAAGGCTCAACGCTTTTCGAATAAGATATAATTTTTGCCGTCATATTATTTTCAGATGCTGTAACTTTGACCCACGCAACCAAATCTTCCTTACTTCTAAACTCTTCGTCGGTTTGAAATACCTTCGTGTGGTCAGAAAATATGTCATCCCTCTCCAAACGGATATTCTGTTAATACAAAACGATGGGTAAGCATACTAAAACCCAAAATTTAGCGGGAACCAGTAAATTTTTGAATAATCTCATCTACGAGAGGTGAGAATGTGATAAAATTCTACATAAAACAAGGGGGATATTTCGTAAATCTCGCCCCCTGCGGGATATCGGGCCCTTTTGGCCGAGAAATCGAAAAAATTACCGCCCGCCGCCGTAAAAATACCACGCAACCGTAGGTGTTTCAGGCAGAAGACCGGACCGAAAATACCGCCGGAATCCGGCGGTCTGTCGCCAAAAAAACCACCAGGAATCCGGTTGGTTTTTTTCGGTAGTTGAGGGAAAAAGGACTACCGGAGGCCGGTGGTCCTTTTTCCAGCAACTACTGCTGGAAACCGGCGGTCTTCGCCCCACACTACCGCCTTGGAGGCTTTTCCAGTACAAGACTGCTGGCTTCCAGCGGAACTTCTAGTCGGAACAGCGCCGGCCACAGGCGGTGGTAGGCTAAAAAATACCACGTCCCTAACCAGCGGTATTCCTGGCGAGAGGACTTGCCGGTAATGTGTTTTTATACCGCGGCCCCCCGGGCGGTGTTTAGCTGCTGACTAACGCCGGTCACCGGCGAGAGTACCGCCGGTAACCGGTGGTCCTCCTTGGTAAAAATACCGCCCTTCGCCGGGCGGTATTTTCCCTCTCACTACCGCCGGTCTCCGACGGTACTTCCGCCAGAAATACCGCCGGTCACCGGCAGTTTTTCGGTTGAAATCCGGGCGAGGAGACTGTCTCCTCGCCCGAATTTTACATTTACGGCCAAAATCGGCCGGATAATTACAGATCTGGGTCTAAATCAAAGATCAGACAGATATTTTTTATTAAGGAAAAATAAATTTCACGTAAAAAATTGTATACAGTTATTACATACCGTGTAATATGGATCGTCCTCTTTTCTGTCGGTCATATTTCAATACACGTGTAAATAAAAAATGACGGTAAATAGTGAAAATAGGCAAACAATAGCATACATCTTATGGTATGCAAGTCGGATTTTTATAGAGTTATTTAATATGAATTTTTTTTTTTAAGTATTAAGGGCATTTTAGGAATTTTACATAAAAATGTTACTGCGAATAGTAAAATCGTCACTGCGAATAACAAATCCGAAATTATGTACCAAAATAACAACTGTTTTGAGTCTTTTGATACCATCACTAGGGGCCTGTTCTCTTTACTTGGTTTCAAACTAAGTTTGAAATATTATTTTGAAAAAATAATTTTATAATCAGTTTTCATCATTTTTAATACAATTTTTTACTATTTATCCATACATTTTTATATTTTCTATACACTTTTACATTTTTATATTCACTTGGTTTCAAACTTCTTTGGATAGAAAATTTTTTTGTTAGGGAAGAATTTTATTTTGGAGGGAATTTCTTTTGGGAATTTGTGTAGGAAAGAGAAGAAAAAGTGTAATGATTATGTTTTTTTTTTATTTAATATTTTTGAGAAAAAAGTGATACTTTTCGTAATTATGTTCGGAAAATAACAGGTCCTCCTGCAATTGGTTCTCAATCTCCTGGAATACCGGATCCCTTTCTGCGCAATACGGCTATGGATTCCATTGATGGAAAAACCTCCCCGGAGAATAAGACCTGGCTTATCTTCACCTACGGCACTCTCAAGCGTGAGTTCTACAACCACAAGTTGATGCTGGAATTAATGGCGACGCGGGACGCTTCCTTCGTCGGAGAATGCACCACCGCCGAATCCTTCCCACTTGTAGTCGGGCCCTTCGGGATCCCTTTCCTGATTAATTTACAGGGTTTGGGTCATCGCGTGCCCGGCGAGCTTTACGCGGTGTCGCGCCGTGGGTTGGCCCGATTGGATGAGTTGGAAGGCATTGAGACCGGTCACTATGAGAGGCTGCCGATGAAGGTCGTACTTGGCGGCGGAGAAGTGGTGGCGACGGAGGGTTACTTTGCTCACCGGAGCTTCGGGGAGGCGCTGTGGAAGAAGTGTGGGGAGGTGGCGTTGGGTGAGTTCAGTAAGGAAATGAGGTCCAATTATGTGAAGAGGGCTGACCGGTCTTTGGGTCGTAAATTTATTGATGAAGTTTGGAATTTCATTTCTAACACTGATTCATGATTATTTTTTCTTCGCTTGTAATTCTTTGAATTTGCATTGTTAGAGCAGGATTGAAGAAGAATGACTAAGGGACTGAAACCAGAGCTCATAGATATTTTTCTCTTTTTGGTTTGCAAACTACTTACTGTTATTGCACTTCTCTTCCTTGGCTGTTTATTATTTGTGCACGAATTTCATGAACATCTCTCTGTTCTCTTGTTTAGCTGTTACCTTTCCACTGGTTTATAGCATTTCAATCACCTCCATCGGAGGATCCCAGATTGTCAGAAGGTCATTGTTCCGCCACAGCTAGGTATTTTACTCTTGTTTCTGGCATTGTAAGCTATGGTTTTGTTTGCCAGAAGTTCATGTTATGAGTAGTTATGGACCTATGGTGTGAATTATAACCTCTAATTAGGTATTTGATTTGAGTGGTGATAACTCGTAGACTGATGTTGCAACCACTTGGAGGAAGGTCATCGGATAATTACAATTGAAACTGCCTAGTAGTGGTTGCCACGTAGGTGTCATATAGTTCCCTGTGAAAATTCCTTGAATTTTTTCACTGTGTGTATCATTATCTATTTGATTTATGGCATTTGAAGACTGAAATGATAGTTCAAAAGGGGTAGGGGTACTTGAATCATGTTAATGATTATTTACTCTTGCATCAGATAATTGAGTGCAGTTATTGCTGACAATTTTCTCTATACTGTTTTCTGTTACTGGTAGGGTTTGATGGGCGGGAATGGGAACTAGGAGCATCTCATAACTGGGAATGGAGGAATCTCATTAAAGGAATATCAGATTGCATTCTAGAGCTATAATAGTTTAAATGATCAGATTCTTCTATAGGAATTTTAATCTTATGAATCACGTGCCCATTCCCCCATTACCATTTTTGTGCGCCAAACACACGTGTTAAGTTATGATTTATCTGAGCACTTAATGAGCATCGAATTTTTGATCTCGTGAAGAATCTAGATTAGGTGAATACATCTGTAATGACAAAAGAGCATTTGAATACTGTAGACACATTGTCTAATCATATGAACATATCATCACAATCATTTTGCTAATGAAAATATAGCATGCAAGAAATATGGAATCTGCACTTTCTTTTCCAGTAGTTCATCTACGAGTCCTTTTGGAAAATGCTTTCAGCACCATTGCTCTATGATAGACATTCACACAACCTAGATTTAAAGTATCAGTTTAAGCACCCTTGACATTGAGTTGATGAACTTCTGCTGGCATGGCAAGTGAAGATGGTGTCAGATGAACAGGATAAGGAACTTGCGCTCACTTGGGAAATGGGGGTCTTGCCGGCTGAACTGGAGAGTAAACTTGTGATGACATGGCAAGCGGGGATGGTGTCGAATGAATGGGAGGAGCAGGCCAGTCAGGTGGCACTTCTGCTGGCATGCCAGGCGAAGATGGCGTTGAATAAGCTGCAGCGCGATTTTGCAAGTCAGAAGGAACCTTCGTTGGCA
This sequence comes from Leptodermis oblonga, assembly GCA_016801395.1. Classification (NCBI taxonomy): domain Eukaryota; kingdom Viridiplantae; phylum Streptophyta; class Magnoliopsida; order Gentianales; family Rubiaceae; genus Leptodermis; species Leptodermis oblonga. The sequence goes on along the minus strand of CM028756.1, from coordinate 4,708,825 downwards.
TGGCTAGCAAATCTAGAGATCTCCTGAAATGAACAGCAGAAGGAGCACTGAAATCTGGGGATTTGAGGCCATCCCAACCTCTGGACAGAATAGATGTGGCAGAACCATCTATCCCTATGTGAGTGACATGCTTCACATCTGTTGGTAATCCAATTTCCATGCTGAAATCTTCTTCCTCCATCTCATCATCCTTGTATGCTATCATAGTCAATAGAGAGATTTGGATATTAGATTTAGCTGAAATTAAGACTTCTAGTTTCAAATAAAGAAGCATCAATCCTACTTTTAGCGATGACATAAACTCATTTACCTAAACTTACCAAATAGCTGAGATAGGGTCTTGAAATTTTTGAACAGCCTTGGGAATTTTGGAACTGAGTTCTTCATGTTTTCATCTGACAATATTTCTTCCTCATCTGCATAGTCCTCTGCTTCCTCGTGATCGCCATCTTTAGTTCCTTTACAATTGCGAAAGACACAAATAAACATGATTTGCGCGTGAATTGTCTCAATCAAGAAAGGGGAGAAAGAGGGAGAGACACATACTTCTGGGGATCGGTTTTTCGTTATGTTTTGCTTCATTAGGAAACTGCCCTCCAACCGCGATGCTAGATTCAGAGATACATCCCACAGAGAAGGGAAGAAGCACAAGCCTTTCGATGCGATCTCTCATTTCTTTCTTCCGGCATGCAGAACCACAGAAACTGATAATCAGTACAATGTTATACGAACAAAGAGAGAGTTTGATAGAGGAGAGAAACAGAGGAGTTGGGTTGGTGCAAAAATGTTATAAACTTATAAAGTAGCAGCCTTTGTGACTAAGTTAAAATGATAGTATTAGATGTAGAGCGTCAATATCTATTTGAGTTGTCTGAGGAAGAAGGGTCATCATATGTAGGTTCACCTAAACAGAACAGAGCAAGTTTCAAGAAAATCATGTTTTACTTAATATTTATTGATCCTTTCAATGCTAAAAGGAATTTCCTACTAATGGTGGTGTGTGTGTAGGAGTGGCTGGTGGGACTGGGATCTCTCAACACCTGCCTCTCTTAGAGGAGAAGCCACCGTTTGAATGGTAAGATCAAGTACACACATGCAAGTACGCACGCGTGTATTTTCATTTATTGTAGTTGGGAGCTATAATACGTGCGCTAGTAAGATAAGATTAAGATCGAACGGGCATATCTTCACGAGGTTCCTATCAACTCTGTTTTATTCAATTGTTCTCTCATAACACAGGAATAAACTTTTGTTTAACTCCAACTCAAACGAGAGTGACATACAAGCAAACTTTAGCACCACTTATAAAAAAAAACTAAGTGGGGATTTCTTTATTTTGAAGGAGCGTAAAATGGCCATGAAATATCATTCATACTTCTCCTACAAATGGAATAAAATAGGGGTAGGTGTGTTTGCTTTAGAAAAACACCAACAGGCATCATTTCTTCTTCGTTTGGGTGTGAATTTATGTGTTTGTTTAAAACCACTGGAGGACCAACTTCTTCTTACCATACAGGAGTAATAAACAAACAAGTGTTGGTTTTCTGTGTCAGAGTGTATGATCTTACGTTAACGTTTCGGGCTCAAGAAGCGCCATGTAGTTCGTACTTCATTTTGCCCGCCTCCCGGACCCCAAAAAGATGGCCAAGAACCATGTTTCTATATTCGAGTGAGTCAAGTTGAGCAAGGAGCCACCTCCTGGAAGTATCAGCTTTCTCTCAGTGTGTGTCCTAATTTTCCTGTTCTTTAACATTATGATTCCTAGGGGGAATTAAGCCTAAACAGATCAAGAAACATCTCCGGATCCAACACACTGAAAAGTAGTGAGATTTCATGGGTGACCTGATCATCGACTTCCACAAAATCCAACTCCGGTGGGACGCCATTGTAACCGGAAAGCCTCCATCTTCTCACGGCCGATAAGTCCTGAATTAAACCTACAGTCTTTGAATCCAAATCCCCTGCAACAATTATTTCCTCAAATCTCTCCAACACAGAATCAAGCCCTCTTGGGGAATATCCATAAATTGCAGAACCGCATTGTTGAATCAACAGAATTGCAACTTCTACGCTGTCTTTGGTGGGATGATCCTGTAAGAGAAGAAACAGAATTTCAATGGCGATCGATTCACGAACCACTCCCTGATTCAATAGCTGGGCCAAGAGCTTCAATAATGGCGGTAACCGTGGCTTATCCTTCTTCTCGAGGGCAATCTTGAACCGATTCAAAATCCTTTTCAACAAGAGGTAACCGACGTCGGGGAATTCCGAGTTGATCGCCGCAACCAAGGCGGCTAAAACCGGCGGCGATGCTTCGGAGGAATTGAGAATGGCGGAGCAAAATAACCCTCTTCCCCAAATTAAGTCCTCGGATAGAAGCTCTTCCGCGACATCCCTAACGTTGGATGCGGTCACTCCTTTGACGGCGCCATTGATCGTTTTCTTCAGAACCTCCCAATCCCACATCGAACGCTGTCTTGCCGCCGCGAAATTTCTCCCGATCGCGGCGTGGGATTCGCCGGAAACATCCATCTTCATGGCTGTTTCTCAAATCTTATTATCGGAAAAGAAAAGAAAATATCAAAACTGGAATTAATATCAACGGAAGAGTTCGATGAATCACAAAACTGTCAGTGATGGATTTTGGGAAGTGGGGAAAACCCGTCGGCAATTCGGAATGGGAATAGGAGATTCGTTCCGAAGGTCAATGCATGTTTCCTTGGTCCCCAATCAATATGGAAATTTTTATTTTTTTGATAAAAATTCGGAATTGTTATTTGGAGGACACCGTTTACTAAACGTAGGACACTTTTTAAAAATTTTAGACTTGAATTTACATTTTTGCCTCTCTATTCTCTTCTACCTTTATGCAGTAAAATTGAATTATTAGTGTTTATGACGCGTTTTTATTAGTATTTATGACGCGTTTTCCACCTGCGTAGTGATAATTTTAGGGTAAATTCAGTGATCGTTCGCAGGAAAAATGATTTTCCGATGAATGACCCGGAAAACCTGAAAAAAAGGCCGTCCTGTGGCGATTTTCCCTGAGTTAAAAAGTTGGGTAAATTTTTGGCAGAAAATCAATTTTCCGATGAATGACCGGGAAAACCTGAAAAAAACGCCGTCCTGTGGCGATTTTTTCTGGGAAAATCGCCCAGGCCAGGCGATTTTCCCTGAGTTAAAAAGTTGGGGAAATTATTTTTTATAAAGTTAGAAACTATCAAAGGTATATTTGTCTTTTCACCACTTAAAATTTTAAAAAATATCATGTGTTTAGTAAAATAGGTCCTGCAATTAACATACCCCTAAAAATTTGGAAGAAATCAAACTAAACTAAGAAATGGAATAGAAAAAATTGTAGCTTTGGTCATTTTGTTTTAACGTGTTACACTTTTGGTCTCTTACGTTCCATTGGTGCAAAAAATAGTCTCTTCCGTTTGTTGTAGTTTTGGTCCATGTAACTGGTTATAGTCCATTTTAAGCCATCAAAATAGAGGTCAATGGTTCCTAGGGACTATTTGAAATGGAGAAAAAAAAAAAAAGTTACGACATTCTCGTAGTTTTCATATTCTTCAGTGACCTGAACAATAATTTTTATCTACCTTATTCCTTGAGTCCTTGAACATGTTAGGTTTCTTTTTCTTATGAAATTTCGTTTCTGCTTTCTACCCTTTAAATTGGAGATGGGTAAAAATTATTTTTCAAGCAACTAAAGAATATGGAAATTATGAAAATGCCTTAACTTCTTTTTTTTTTTTTTTTTCCATTTCAAAAAGTCCCTAAAAACCGTTGACCTCTACTTTGGCTGCTTAAAATGCCAGGGACTACTTTTGCTGATACAAAACGTAAGGGACAAAAAATGTAGTAAGTCCAAACAGAAGGGATCAAAATTGCAATTTTTTCTAATTGGACTATGGAAACTTTCCAATTATAGTTGCGTTGCATCAGTCAGCTGCCGCGGTTTATTTTTACTTTTGTTTTAGGAAATCCATTGGAGAATATAATGTGTTTATTCACATTGTTGGAGTATTATTTTTTTAGTCAGATAACGTTGTTTTAAAATAAAATTACATCGTTTCACCAATTTGAACATAATTAGACAAAATATTTTGGGCACATGATTTCATCGCCCTTGACCAGAAAAGAAATACAAACTCGTATTATAGACCGTTCATTTTCCATGGAGAAAGAGCAGAAAATCTGTCTACATTTTCCGGGAACTCAAGTGGGCAGTTCAGTCAATCACACAAGCATTTCTCGATTTGAAAAAACAAAAATCAGCTACAAACTTCAATTTTTTTAAGCTAATAAGCTTCAATAATGGATCGGGAGAAGCAGTAAGACAAAAATCTACACATGCTGATACGTACAGAAAAATCAGTAGCAGTTACTTGTCTGTGAAACAAAAACATACATAGTTTCCTGGTAATGTATGGAAAAAAGTAATCAAATCTATATGGGAGTTGCCAGTTGCTAAAGAATCAACTTAATCTACAAAACTGTGAATCATAGAGGAGGATAAAAGTACGAAGACACCGAGAAACCAAGGAAAAGCAAGCCACCAACGGTTGCAACTGAGCGCTGCGAAATCTTTGATGCCAGCATGCTTCCTCCGATCACTGCCACCGACGTACAAATCAGGTGTCCGATTGTGGCACCTATAGCGACTCCGACCGCATTTTTGTGCGTAGCCAACTACACAAATGTCAAAGACTTCTGTCAAACAATACTGAACATAGGAAGCTCTCGGGCATGGTTGGTTCCATTTTCCAGTAAAACAGTATCACAATTTAGTTCTGCCAGACGGGAAAACTTTGGACACCAAGAAATTTTCGCATGCCAAATATTGTCGCAAATATAGCTAGACTTGGGTGTAAAGGCAGATCGAGAGATCCACACCACAAAAAAATCCACACCACAAAAAATCAAATCAAGAAAGGATTTTGATGCAACAAGCACGAAAGCTGTGCCGAAAGATGACCCTCTAAAGCATATGATTTCAGGAGTGGAGATCCTCCGTATCTTGGATACAGTGTATCCTCTCACATAACACACTACCAATGGATACAGAGGATCTCCTCGGATGATTTCAGAGGCATCCTGCCGGTGAAGTTACCATATTAAATACTTGTCCCATAACATATTAACCCAAATTAAGAAGTCTTTCGTCCTCCAAAGATCAATAATAGGTAGAATTCAGCACAACATCAAGTCCAATGCTTTGCACTGAAAAACTTACAGCAATTGTCGCTATCTGGCTACGATCTCCCCATTCAGCCAAAAAGGTCAAGATGAATGACTGCAAAAAAAGCAGCAGAAAAACTGTAAACTACACTTGTTAAGGCCAGATAACCTACACTTGTTAAGGTTTTTTACAAACTAGCAATTTTTTTAAGGGGTAAAAAGATGTTGTAGACAAGGAATGCTCATAATGAAGGGGGCTTTTTTTTTTCTTTCTCCAGATAATAGTCATTTGATCAATTTCTATTAATAACAATAATGATAATACAGGGTTGTGACAAACCTCCAAAAAAATTGGCGTACAGAATCTAGAGAGGAATCGTCGAACCATTGTCTTCCCCTGTCCAGCCTCAAGTTTCTCCTCCACCTGTCATATCTCAGTTCATCAAATTAAATCTGATATTGACAGAATTAAAGGAAATGACTGAAAATCAAAGAATTGGCTGAGTAATACATCAATAAAATTTATTTTCCCCTTTTATCATCAAGTTCGAAATGCAACTTCATTAATAATTCATCTGAGAAACCAGTTTTTGTGAATCAAAGACAACATTACAGCTGTGCAGCATAAAAATGGAATAAGACCTAATCCAACTATTTCATCAACCTATAAAAACTTAGCCAAAGAAATGCCACATTTTAGGTCTATGTATCATCATAAAAGAAAAATCGAAGAAATTGTCAACTTGAATCAGCCTATATGGAGTTGCTTGCTTAGATCTAAAAAGAAGAAATGCACGTCAGAAAAACAAAGCCTTTGAAACTAAAAAGTACATATTTCAGGTAACTCACTCCGTACATCCAATGACAAAAGATATTAAAAATCTACTGGATTGATAATCCAATAACCAATTTAAGCATAAAGCACTAGCAGTTCATCAATTATATACATTATTACAAGAAAGATCAAAAGAGTTCAAATCTAAAGATTAGATATCATGTAAATGTAATTTGATTCTCTGCAAATGGTAGCAAGATATTCCCCTCACAGCCTAGCATGAATTCCCCGTATGGTTCTGAGATAGAGATAGTTCTAAGAGAACACTGGGAAGTAAATAGAAAAGAGCTTATATGCATCAACACAGAAAGCAACATACCTCCTCTATTTCCTTCTTCTGTGAAGACTTAGGATCAGACCTCCAAGCAATGTAGAGCAATCGTAGCCCAAAAAAGCAATATAGAACTGCAATCACATACTGAATATCAAATCCAGAAATGAAGTTCATATTAAAAATCACATATGTACACAAATATGAAGCAGTAAAGGAGAAGACTCTGATAGTATGGGTATGTCATCATACACTTCACACAATGAGATCAAAGTATAAACCGCGAAGAAGCTGACAAAAGGCACTATGCTATAAGAACATTAAAAAAAAAAAAAAAAAACCATTAACCATGCCAACCTCCAGCAGCAGCATCAATTACATGAAGCAAAAAACATATGAAACAACATAATATGGTCCTGGAATGATTATATTTTGGTGAGACTAAATATATCTAGCATTTCCATTCTGTATGTCACAATCATCTTCCACAAACATATCCAATCAATCCAGAAAGCCATATTTAGTTTACAATGCACACAAGAAGAAAAGAATAAAAAATCACATACCAATGATATCAAAGGACATCACAAACCTGTTGCTGCACTGTTTGTATGCTTTCTTGATATCAAGTTTGGCACAATCCTACCCAGTCCAGTGGAAAGAATCTAGAAGCATAAGAAGCCCAAATCACTATCAGTCCGAAACATAGAAAAATTGAGTAGTCAACAAAGAACTGAGCACTTCACAAACAACAATTTGCAGGTGAATGTGACAGTTGTAAAACTGAGGGCATCATGAATGAGCACTCTGAGTATCAGTTGAAAAGAACATGATAAGCCGGATACCACCCAGATCATGTGATTTCAAACTTACAGTCATCACAAACAAGGCACTGAGTGCACCAGATAAAACAATGGACTTGGGATGGCGCATTGCCATAAGAGCTGCTATGATGAAAGTCTCATCTCCAATCTAGGAAGGACATAGAAAACAATTACGTATGAGCAATATCCTACATGTTGGGCCAAGCAAAGCTAGAATAATGCCAATGATCAACAAAAATCACCCACCTCACTAACAAGGATCATTGAAAAACTGGCAAAAAATGCATCAAATAGTCCAAGTCCCGTTTCAACTTTGACATCAAGATCAACAGAACCACTCTTTTCACTTGCGATCCGAGTCTTTATTTTGTCCATTAAAACCTGCCACAAGTGTTTTTTTTGCACAATCACTAAGTTTATCACATAAATGATACAACTGTTAAGAAATAAACCAAGGAAGACAAATATAATAGGCCATGGATGGGAAAATGAGCGACGACTAAGAACAACCTGGGCCCCAAACCCCCTCATTTCTAAGAAGAATCCTTACATTTCCCTCCATTGATTTCAGTTTATTGTTTTACTACTCGCATTTTCCATCCTTCCTACTATACTCCGTATTTGTTTTTTAGGCACGTTTATTTTGTGGATGCCAAAAGAAAACGAGAAAGAATCACAGAACCAAAACTAGAACACAACACTTACTTTACTTTTCCGGCCCAGATCTTGAATTGCCCCAGCTGTTTCATCTCCTTCAGATTCCTAATCCAAAGCAACAATAACACTATTATTTCAAAAATATGAAGTGCAAAACGAAACCCACCTGCTCTGCACACACATAAATATAAAGGAACATAAAAATGCACTCACCTGAGCAAAAATCGAGGGCGACGAAAGGAATAGCAGAAGGAGCAGTAGGGAAAAGCATACAAATTCATTTCTTTTTCCGGTTCTAGATAACAAACCCATGATTGTCCTAATTTTTTTGCTTGATTGAGTTCGATTCAGAAGCTATGAATCGGGGATCCACCGAATACCGCTAAAACTAGCAAAAACTGCAACTATAGCTACAAGGAAGACAAAAGTTGTCTTCCTTTTCTTGGTTTTGTGGGGTAAGATCCTTTCTTGAGGCAATAAAACTAACACGGTCGAATCAAAAAATTGAAAACAAAAAACAAAAAATATAGGGATCTACGAGGAAACTATATTAAAGATCTAAGCTACAAATTAGTGAGGAAGAGGGGATCATGGGAGCTCTGCATTATTGTTTGCAGCAAGATCTCCCAAATCTGGGCTTCCGTAGGAGGCTTCCTATTTATCAAGACTCCGGAAATCGCGTTTTTTTAAAAATAATTTTATATACGGAATATAATAATCGGTCAATAAAAGAAATTAGATCTTCAAAAGGCCGGCTCGTTTAAGGAAAGTTCCGCACTACTTTTCTGAATCGATGAATGATATATACTCCAACTCGTACCCAATGAATGTGTATTTCATGATTGGTAACGAAAAAATTGTCATAATTAATTAAGATGTTCATTATTAGTTGACTTAGAAAAGTATTACGGAACAAAAAGGATACTTGTAATCAATGCAGAACAGACAGATGTGGAATTAAACTCCAGACCTTTGAGCGACTCATTACGCATCACAATGGCTGGTTCCAAATTACTGTCATTTCAGATTTAATAAATGCATTTGAGTAGATTTATTGATAGACTATTTGTTGCTATTCACTCATAATTCAAGCCGTAAACTTGGTGCTCAAATTATAGGTCATTGATTTGATTCTAACTGTACTATTAGCAAGTTTTGCTAATTTTCAAATAAACTCTTATCATAACATTAAAGGCATGTTCTTTAAGTTTTGATTTTGATCTCTATAATAAATTTAATACTCTTTTTGTCTCACTTAAAGAGTCCATTGTTAAAAAAAAATTTGTCCTATTTAAAGAGTCCACTTTGAATTTATTTATATTACACACCCTTACTAATATAACAATGTGTGGTTCATAATTAACCTTTACTTTAGAAATAAGGATATAAGTGAAAAATAAGGTGGTAAATTACTTATTTTAGGTATTGTACCTCACAACCCATAATAAGTTATACACATTTCAAAGTAGACTCTTTGAGTGGGACGGAAGGAGTATATTCTAATCAATTTTTATTAACTTTTTACTATTAAGCTATACTTTTTTACAATTTTAATACACTCTTTATATTATAAAATTATTTTTTAAAAATCAAAACTCAACCTTTTCATAAAGAACAGGCCAAGGTTATTTATGATAGTGAACTATATCCCTGAGCCATTCCCCGTGATTAAATGCAACCAATATTCGCATTTGGTTCTCAGCCGAATAGTAGAGACAAGAGAGCCATCGTTCGGGTAAAAATTTTGAACTAACTTTTTTACTTTTTTCGTACGAATATTTGTTTATTTTCATTTCCTATTAGAGTTTTATCGTATTTTATTTATTTTTTCAACTTTCTCCCTCTCCCTCTCACTCTTTCTTTTTCTTCTTTTCTACCTCTTCCCCTTATTTTCCTTGCCTTTCTTTATAGCAAAAGTTTTGCGGTTATTTTCTACTTTTCTTACCAACTCTTTCTCTTTCATTTTTCAGTAAGTTTTTTAAAGGAAAAAAAAAAGGAAAAACTTGAGACGTATATAATGTAGGATTCCATAATATTATTTTCTTCTTACTTTCATGACTTTGTTTTAAAAATATTATAATCTTATTCAAATATGAAAATAATGGAATAATGCTACTATTTCTATCTCAATAAAAAAAGTATTATTTGTATACAAATTTAAATTTTTATTGATTTTAAAATAGAATACTTACAAAAGCAAACAATTATCAATTTTGTTCGTTTATGCTTTTACTTTTTAAGTGTTAATTAACGTAATTATATTAATAATGGTATTAAAAGTAATATAAAAAAACAAAACAAAACTTTACATTGAGAAAAAAAAAAGAAGAAAAGAAACATATTATTCTATTGAACAGAGGAGTATAAAATAAGAATTGGAAGGGGAAAAAAAATATTGTAAGTAACAACTGATTAAGTGGTTGGGGGCATGATGATCCTTTATTCAAATTTAATAAGCAAACAGCCAAAAAATTTCCAATATGAGCTTAATGAACTTTATCTCAGAAGTACAGAATGCAAGATTGCAAATTAAACCTATACAATAAGGACACTTATTAGAAGTATATTGATAACTTTTTGTTATTTCGATAGTTGTCGAACGGTTTACCGTTTCGACTAAGTTTTGAGGGATAAATTGTTATACTTTCATCACATTTAGGAGTATTTCGTAGTTTTCACAAACATTAGATTTGCTTAATAATTTGGACAAACTTTAAGGGTGACAAAGGTAATTTACTCTAAAATTAACCTGAAAGATAAAGCAAGACAAGGTAACTTTGATGGCCCATATGAACTGGACAACACTTTGGACGTCAGTGCAGTTACATAGGACCTAGCTTACGTGTACTTGACCCACTGCATCTGTACATTCGGTTCGTTTTTATACCCTTCAATTCGATCGTTATTAAAATTTAAACGGAATTGATATTTGCAGTGACGGTTTCGATATTTGCAGACATTTTTTGTGAAAAGACTTAAATGCCCTTGGGTAAAAAAAAAAATTTAAAACATTTTTATTAATTATTTTAGTTGAATTATGTCCGAATTTATTAGTAATTTTGTCAAAATTGTGAAATTTTTTACCGGAATAGGGAAGATCTGCCCGGTGGTTACTGCAAAAGTGTCGCGGCGACCGGCGACACTTTTGGCCAAAAGTGTGACCAGCAACACTTTTGGCAAAAAGTGTCGCCAGAGTCCTGCGACACTAACCCAGAAGTGTCGCCGGGCGACGGCGACATCGGCGACACTTCTGGGTTAGTGTCGCCGGACTCTGGCGACACTTTTTGCCAAAAGTGTCGCTGGTCGCCGGCGACACTTTGGTTTTTTTTATTTTTTTAAATGTAATTTTATTAATCATTTTACTTGTATTATGTCCGAATTTATTAGTAATTTTGTCAAAATTGCGAAATTTTTTACCGGAATGGGGAAGATCCGCCCGGTGGTTACTGCAAATATCAAAAATCTCAACTTAAGGGGGGGGGGGGGGGGGGGGGGGACCATCGCCGGTCGCCGGCGATGGTTTTAAGTTTTTTTTATTTTTTAATAGTAGTAGTAGGAATGAAAATTTAAATTTTTTTCTCCAAGGGCATTTTAGTCTTTTTACAAAAAAATGTCGCTGCAAATATCGATTCCGTCGCTGCAAATATCATGCCATTTAAAATATGATTTGGAAAATATAATTTTAAAATATACTATAAATAGTGTATTAAAAGTATGAAAATATGTAATTGAATAGTTAAAAGTTATGTCGAGAATAATAAAAAATTATTATATACGTATTACTCAATGATCTTTCTTGTTTAGTTTTTCTTCAAAAAAATTTAAAAATAATGTTTTTAGTATCTGAGTCCTTAATATTTCGTATTCCTGACCTAATAACTAAAATAATTAGTTCGCGGAGAGAAATGCAAAAAATTAGGGAAGAAATTAGACAGAGAGTTGGGGAGATAAAATATAGTTATATTCTTAGACGATTTATGACGCCATTAATAGATTTTTTTTTAATTTTAAGAGAAAACGAAAATAAAAGAGAAGGGACAAATAGAAATTGTATTACTCCCAAATGTGCCTTTCTAATGAGCTGTTTATTTAAAGCATAAAAGTAATCTAGAGATCTCTTGAGATTATATGTAAAAGTTACATAAAACTTTGTGACATTTTGGAAAATTATTTTGATCGTGTATTACTCATTAGTATAACAATCACTATTTAATTTGATCAAATTACAAAATGATTTAAGCCAATTCAGGAAAAATAACATAAATTTCAATAAATTTTTTGTTATTGGAGACTTTTTTTCTTTTGAAGTTCAGAAGGGCATAAGTAGTTTTGTAAAGCCTCAAAACTTGTAGGAAGCTGAGATAGGGCCATTTTTTTTTCTGGTAGTTTGGCAAAAATTAATGAGGGTAAATGTGTAATTTAACTAAAAATAAAGAATAAGCTGCTTTTTTCTTTTAAAAAATTAGTTTATCCATGCGATACTATTTACGTAAACAGTTGTACTGCTCACGAGTATCAGTAATAATTTTTTTTGAAGTATTACTTTGTTAACAAAAATAAACACTTCTTTCCTAGGATTAGGAGGAGCCAATTCTGGGAGAGACTCGCATGACTGGTGGAAGAGATACGATGGACACTGTTCCCTTCCCTGTCTATAAATACGCTTCTGGCGTCCATGATGAAAGGTAATTGAGTTTTGGCTAGATTACTTGTTTACTATAATAATAATTACTTGTTGAAGACTAACTTTAACAATAGAGTTATCTTGGCGAACTAGGTCCCAATTTTAGGGGCTTGTTCTTTAGGGAGTTCTGAGAACAGGTCTCAGAACCTGTTCTCATCTCAATTGGGTCTTAGCCCATTTTTAAGAATATTCTCAGCCCAAGCTAAAGAGCATGGGGTTTAACCCAATATTTTTTCCAATATTGTTTTTCAAAATTTTTACTTTTATTAGCAGATAAAACTTTAATATTTCATTTTTTACATATTCAACCAAAAACTAATTTTTACATTATAATAATATTTCAGTCCATAGTAATTATTTTTAATGTTAATGATATATTTAAGTTTACACAATATTTTTAGTTTAAGATAGTTTAATATTTAATTTTTCCTATTTAATTTTTTTTAAAAAAATAAGTTGGGGCTGTCATTTAAGAAACAGAAAATAGCAGGGGTCTATTTATAAAAACTTTGATGAACAGTGTCGGTGAACTGTTCATCTTCTTCCGCAACTTTTTTTTTTTTTTTCCTTTCATTTTTTTTTTCTTCCATTTTTTCCGGTTCTCACCCTTGCTCACAAGAGGGAGTACAACGGCAGCAGTAAACTCTTCGTAGAAGAAGAAGAAGAGGTTCATCACATCTCATCTTTTTTTTCTTCCTCCATTTTTTCCGGTTCATCGCATCTTCCTCAATATATATATTTTTTTTCTCTTCTTCTTCTTCTTCTTCTTCCTCCCTTCTTCCCCGATTCCGGCGGATCTGCAAATTGCAGAACCAAAGTTCAGCAATTTGCAGAACTTTAGTTTTGCAATTGTTGCAGAACCAAAAAAAAAAAAAAAAAAACTGCGATGGAAAAAAAATGGCAACTGTTCGGCACGAATTGAAGGGAGGAGGTCGAAGGACTTCGCGAAGGAAGAAGATGACGGACGCGGGGGAGATGACAACCGGGAAGGAAGAGGACGACGGGCTCGAAGAAGGAAGAAGAAAGAAGAGGGGAAAGAAACGAGTTCATTTTTTTTTTGTCTCAACCCAAAAACTGAGACCCGGGTTGAGTCTTCTTCTGCGAAACATGGGGTTTAGCATATTTTGGGAAAATTTTGGGTCTCAACCCCAAAAATTGGCCAGAAACTGTTCTTAGCCCAGTGTAAAGAACAGGCCCTAAGTGTTACTATCTTGACGAGGTTGGGCCTCGGAGGGAAGAAGACACCCAATGATTTTAATTTTTTTTCAATAAGTTTAATAGTAACAGTATCACTTTAGAATAGTAGCATTAAGGAAAAAAACGACGGCTACTCTTCAAAAGTATCACGTTAGACGAAATAGCATGCTATTCTTCAAAAAAATGATAAATATTTGGAATTTTCTTGAATAAGTACGAGTTAGTTTTTGAAGAGGTAGTGGATACTCCATCAAAAGCTAATTGATATTCAAAATTATTTTGAAAGAGTATGAATTAATTATTAAAGAGCTAATTGATACTCTTTCAAGAGCAAATTGATACTATGAATTAATTATTAAAGAGCTAACTGATACTCTTTTAAGAGCAAACTGATACCCGAAAAAAAAGAAACATATTGTTATATAATCACGCGCTTGAATAACGTAACGTCCCGGGTGTAAACCCATTTTATACCAGTTTTTGCATCTCTGTAATCCTGTACACTAAAAAAAATCGAGTGATAGAAGTCAAATCTTATTCTGTATACGTGGGGTGCCTACTGCCTATCTCACAGCACGATCTCATTCGTTTTGTTTGTTATGATGACTAAGGTATGTCGTGTGCGCTATCTATATTTTCTGTTATTTGCTTTACAAATTGCAAGTTCACATTGGAATCTTCCTTTTAATAAGCTTATTAATTAAAAACAATATCCTAACTAAAACCAAAACTAATAATATTTAAAATAATTAATAATATCCATATCCTAAGTGCCATAATTTAAGTACATGTACGAATTAAGGATGTTGCCACAATTTAAAAGGCAATGCGGAAGTACAATAATTAAAATTAATAATCTGATTCAATTTTCGCGCTTATATTTTTACTTTTTAAATATAAATATGAGTTATAACTATATTAGCATGTATATAGAGTGTGAAAGAAATTAAGCATGTATATTTTAATAAAATGAGGAGAATAATAATAATAATAATAATTATTTTTTTTTTTTATCTCACCTCAAAAGCGTGAAATTATACATTCAAACTCATAAATAATTACGTGAATATTTAAAAACATAATTAATAAAGTAAGCGAGAATTGATGATTCAGTTAAGAAAACCTAACACGAACTAATCGGGTGAATTACAAGATGAGTCATTGTTCTTTCTTTATTATTTGCTTTATTGGTGCATGAAAATGTGGTAACTTTGTGCCTCCGTAAATAGGGACAATTTTACATGATAAGCTCAAAAATATTGTAACTTATCTGGATATTATAAATAAATATTTAGATAAAAGTACCTTCAAACACAATTAGTTTTTTAGGATTAGAAATCTCTTATATAATATAGAGTGAGTATTGTGTAAAGCAAGTTCACACCGTTCACATGAATAATATATACTATTTTTTAAACTTTAAAACGGGTAACGAAAAAAAATAAAATAAAAAATTGATATATATTATTCACGAGTATTAATAATACTCTCTTCAAGTATTACATTTTTAAAAAAAAAAACTTGCAAGTAACAAAAAAATGATACTCGTGAAAAGTACCATTTGTACTGTTCACGACTATTATCAATCCTACAACACGAGCATGGATGAACAAAACAAAGCAAAAAAAAAAAAAAAAAAAAAAAAAACAAATTAGAAACGAAACTGCCTCAAGATGAGTAGTAGGGCTATTCTTGAAAATTACAAATGGTTAGAGTAGCACTGGAAATATTAATAACGATTTTTAAAAAAAATTGAAATTGCTACCCAACAAGAATAGCCGTGATATTCTTAAAGAGTACTCGTGATACTTTGAAGGAGTATCATTAAGAATGAAAGAAAACACAAAATAAAATTTACCATTTATTTTCAAGAGTAACATGCCACTTTTAAGGAGCATCATTTAGTTATTGAATAGTAAAATGATACCTAAATTTCTTTTGAAGCTAGAACTGCTACTCATTCAACAACAAAGTGATACTCGAATTTATCATCGACGACACTCTCGAAGGAGTAATATTTAGTTGCTATCCCTTCAATAGCAAAGTGATACCCTAATTTATTTTGAAGCTAAGAGTATCAGTTAGCTCTTATTGTTACTTATTTAACAGTAAACCAATATCCAAACTTTTCTTGAAGGTTTTCAACAGTAAAGTGATATCCGCTTTTTGGAAACAAATAAAGTTATTGCATAGACGTGTGCGTGGATAATACAACATATATAAACCTGGTTGCTTCTATAATTTCGCTTCATCCAAATTTTTGCGTATAATATATATATATATATATATATATGAGTGTGTGTGTGAATATGTTATCATGCTTTTAACATAAATTTAAAAAATCTAGAAATTAACATACGCCTTGGGATTAAAAATGTAGGAGGCGTTGGTGAGTTTCACCCGGTTGAATGATCAAATATAAAGGGTGGGTGAACGCGGGTAAGATCACTAGTAAAATAAAGGAAAATTATATTTTTACCGCACTGAATTTGTGTGAGTGACACATAGTAATGTTACATACATGATTTCTTCATGAATAAACTATGTAATAATAATAAAAAAGGATTGCAAAAATAGTATACATCCTATCTATTAGTACTACAAAAGGGGAGTGAAACTCTTTGGAAGCAATGAGGTTGTTAATTCAAACCTTGTAAAGAGGATAAATTAAGGCCATGTTTGTTTTTAATATGATTTTGAAAATATGTTTTGAGAAAATATTTTTTTTAATGTAAAAAATGTATTAAAAGTATAAAAATAAGTAATTAAATAATAAAAGATTGTATTAAAATGATGAAAAAATATATTAAATTTATCGTACAAACAAAAAGCAAACAACCAAATAATTTACAAATAAAAAAAAGCAAAAGCAAAACGGACATGTCCCTAAGAGAAAAAAACCTAGAAGACGTTGGCCAATAAACTATTAACCGGTGAAATTTATGCTTTTCATACGATACGAATAAAAAAGGAATTACAAGAAGAATTATCTATCTTTTTGAGCCAAAATGAAAAAATAAAAAATAAAATTATTACTAGTAAGAAATACTACATCACACTCACAACATGACAGGCGAATGAGTGGTGGATTATAATTGGGAGAATTACATTTACCTCCCCTAAAGTTTGGTTAAATTACAAATCAATCTCTATAATTTTAAAAAATTACAAATACATGATTTAGTTATAATTATAAAAGTGATTTATGTTAGTTATGATTGAGAATGGACACGATTTTTTATGAACAAGTTCGGGATCACCTCGGCAAAAGTTGAATTCAAACTCATTTATGTAATAAATAAATGAACATTAACAAAATTTTAGACTTTATTATTTAATAAACAATTAGAATTTGAATCCTCCAAATATCGGCTAAGCTCGACCCGATGTAACCCTTACTAGGGTCGCAATCATGTCGTGCTTGTCTAATCGGGCTGGTGTCGACACCCCTCTATTCTAACCTTACCTGTTTAATTATTCATATTATTTGTGTTGACCCATTTATCGGTAAACATTTTGGGTTCATGTCGTGTTTTCATGTTGTAGTATAAATTACTCATATCAAATTCAGGTTAGCTGGTTCACTTGTCGACATTCTCTACTCTAACTTTTCCCGTTTAATTATTCGTGTTATTCGGGTCGATTCATATAACTCACAAACCCACTAAGGCTTAACTCAACTCGTTTATATCGTATTTTTGTATCGTGATAGAAATTGCTACCAGCCCTAACCCTGACTGTTTATCAAAACGATAAACACAAACGAAATAGTTTTTGAATAACTCAGGGGTATATTTATAATTTTCAAAACTATGGAGATTGATTCATAATTCAACCAAACCTCAGGGGAGGTGAATGTAATTCGCCCTTTATAATTACGCGCGGGAGGGAATGAAAAGAAAGAAAGCGTCGGTTAGATAAGAAAAGGAAAAACGCGGGGTTGTAAAAAAAAAAATAATAAAAAAAATAAATTAAAACGCTGCCCCCTGTCTGAGTGCGTGAGATGGTTGGTTGGTTCTTATTCTCCTTCTCCTCCTTGCCCCATTACTTCCTCTCTCACACACTCACACACTATCTCACAGCTTCACTCTCTCTCTCTCTCTCTCTCTCTCTCCTTTCCCTTTCTTTCTGTGGAGAGGAAAAAAACGCCATTTTTGCCTTTCCTCCATTCCATCCGAGCCTTCCTTCATTACCTCCTCCTTTTTCCCTTTCTCTCTCTCTACATTTTCATTTCTACATTTTCTTTTTTTTCTTTTTTTTAAAAATCTAATGGTGGAATAATAATTTATTTGTAATATTATATAAATAATAGAGTGCGGAAGGAGGGAGGGAGAGAAGGAGGGGAGGGGGCGGGTCGTTATTTATTTATATATTTATAATTTATTATTATTATTATTATTATATTTATTTATTTTTAAAAAAATAATATTTTGAAGTTTGAAGAGAGGGGATCAATGGGGAGTCCGGCAAGTTATATCATGGGAGGAGTCCATGTTAGCGTTAACTCTTGGTGATGGAAATCATCCTCACAGTTGAATTTTCGCCATGGATTTTGATGCCGGAATTCCGATATCCCGAGCGTCTGTCACCGAAGGCTCGTCCTCGCTCGACCAAGGTCTCTACCCTTTCCCTTCCTATTCCCGTTTCTACTCGGATTGTTGAAGAAAGAATGCGATTTGGGGAATTGCAGCTTTAGGGTCTTTTGGGGTGTGATCATGGGCGAAATCGTAAATTGGATTTGAATTTTCTTTTCTGCACGAATTTTTTTTTTTTTCAAGTTTAATCTGCCATTTTTTTTGTGGTCCACGTGGTTCTGTGGCCATTTTAAATTAATTTTTGTGTTTTATTTTTAATTTATTTGTTGTTAAATATGCTTGTTGTATTGCAGAATGGATCAGAGTTTGCATGCACGTGAGTTTTGTGATCATGATCAATAATTCTCTCATATCCCCTCCTCACTTTCTTTTGTTCTTTTTTCTAATGTTTAAAACTTTACCGCTGAATATTTGCATCCAGTAATTATGGCTGTAATATTATTGTACCCAATCCAACAAACAACATAGAAAAATGAAATGAAATCATAGTCTTTGTCAAACATTATAGGAAAGGCAATGGATGCTTAGGTTGTGTCAGATAAAAGCTGGTTTTTGGGAAGGAAGAAAAACATTGAGAAAGTGGAAGTTATAGGAGTTGTTGAAGCATTGGTTGGTATTTTTAATAGTTTATATGAATTTTGGGTGGGTTCTTTCATTTTGTGGCAAATGTACAACCTTTTTAGTTTCTTAGTTTAAGGAGCTACAAACAAGACTCTGCCTTTTATCATTTCTGATGCTGGGTTCACCTATGCAGCTGTAGTTGAAGCTATCATAGTAATTCGCGGTTTAACTTTGAAGTGATTGCATTTTTTTGGTGTTCAGATACTCTGTGGCAAATGAATTTGAGATCAAGGGAACATATGGAAGCAGGTACTTATCCTGTGCGTGAAGGGGAACCGGATTGTTCTTATTATATCAGAACAGGTCTCTGCAGATATGGAGCAACATGCCGCTTTAATCACCCCCCCAACAGAAAATTGGTAATGAGTGAATCTATCCCATCATTTTAAGATTTTGGAAGATGACTTCTTTATAACTGAAGTATTTCACGCTACTCACTGTGCAGTTAGGTGACAGCATTTTGGCATCCACTGAGCACTTCATTTATCCTTTTATTACACATTAATGGCAATATGCAATAGGAAAACTGACATTGTTTGTACATTTATTTTTAATTGTATTCCATCTGTTTTTAGTACATGCTAATTGACAAAGTCAACCATAAGTTCATAAATTACAACTTTTGATACTTGTAAACATGTCTTTTACATTTATAAGAATAATATTCTACATCTAAGGTTAAAAGTTAACAGAAGCTTTGCGAAAATTTGTAAATTTTTGTATATTTTAGCTATTCTCACTATATGGAGTTGACTACCTGGATCATATCTTGCAATTGTGTTCAGTTGAGACACATTGTTTCATTTATAAACTACAACATGTTTTGCTTTATAGTTTCTTTCCTTTTTTTTTTTTTTTAGGTCTTCCCATTCCCCTTTTAATATGAGTTAATGTTTCTCTATTCTCTGTTTGTCGTATTGGGGAATTAAAAGGTCTTCTATGTACGTGTGCAGACCATCATAGTAGTATATCTCCAAACCAACTTACTCTATTGGTGCTTCCGCTACTTTCTTTCAGATGCATTCATTACTTACTCTATCTAACTTAGTGTGAACACATCCATCTCAAAATTTTCATTTCTGCTATCTTTTTATTTATTTATTTGGATGTGTTCATATTTAGTTCCCCAACACTCTTCACCATAAAGTATCATCAGTCTTATACTCATTCTTTCCCATATAAATGGAAAATATAGTGCCGAATTACTTATTTTAGGTATTATATCTTATCAACCATAATAAGTTGTACACTTTTCAAAGTGGACTCTTTTAGTGGGACAGAGTGAGTGGTTGTTTTGTAAAATTTCCTTTCAATCTTTGCTGTACTTTACGATTACAGAGTATAGAGGATGGACTTATGCATTTGTTCCATTTTGCTTGAATCCTATGTGTATCATCTTTATCAATTACTCAATTTTCTTCAATGAAAGATCCTAAATATTTAAAATAGATTTATTTAATTCATATTCACCAAGTTTCCTCTTTATACTGTTGTTGTTTCGATGATAGTGCTGGAACCTTGACTATGAAACACTAACATATTTTTGTATTATTCACAAGAAGCCAATTCTGAATTTTATAGAATTAGATGATAGTGTAACATCTATTGTGATTCTTCATGTAGCATTAGAACCAAAGTATGGATTGCACTGTCATTATCTTAATAATTTAGAAAAGAATTCACATCATGATCTATTTTCCAATTTGTTCAATAATATTCTGAAAAGAATTAATCATTTATTGAAAGTTTGCATTGAGGGCAAATTAACTGGCATCCATTTGATGAGGATGACGTAAATTTATAGATATTTAAATCCCGAACCTGGCTCTTTAAGAAACGGAAGTTGAAAACCACTAATGTAAATAGTTAAACCATTGTTCAAACTATTGAAATGTGGAGTGCCTGTTGAATATTTGGCATTACAGGAAGTTTTGTTAAACAATGGGCTGTGAATTCACATTGAGATTTCTGTAATACAATTGTTTTTTCCATAACATCCAGCTTTTGGTAGGATTGTGGTAATTTCTGTTTATCTATAAATTGTCACTGGAACTCATATCAAGAATTTAACTCTAGGCTATTGCCACAGCAAGGATGAGAGGAGAATATCCTGAAAGATTAGGGCAACCAGAATGTCAGGTATGCTCCCATATTCTTGTGTTTTCAGTATTTTCTTCTGGTTGATTCTTTTCATTTAGCTTTGAATTTTGATTGTGCTATCATGACCATAGTTACTAAATTCGTGATCCGGATCCTACAGTCCGGAACCACAAAACCGCTCTTGAATTGTACAAGATTTTTTTTTTTTTGGAGTCGGAGCAGAATCATTGGGATTGGTTGGAATCTGTGGGATGAGACCGATCGCACAATTCTAACCATCCCATGTTTGATTTTTGCGTAAACACACTCTTTGTATTGCTCCAGCCTCCATGATGCATTTCCAGTTCCCACTCGGAAAACCCCCCAAAAAAAGGCTCAAATTTGTTGGTTTAACTTTCACCTAATTGGGTTGTCTCTGTTCCATTATGTATTGGGATTAAATTTTGGGAGATGAATGGGGATGGAGGAGGTGGGGAAATTTTGAGGGTGAAAATGCAGGGAGTGAGAGTGGTTGGTGTACATGTGGGGATATTTGCCTGGAAGGTTGCCACTTTTGTTGCTAGTGTTGGTGAGGCATCCGCCATCAGTTGGGGGTTCTCGGAAAGATGTCTTTGGTAGTGGCTGTGGTTTTGTTACGACTATTTCAGATTACCTCAATTTTCTTTTTCTTCATTATTGCCCTACTTTATGGTATTTGCTGGACTTCTTGAAAATGTTGTGCCCTTTTGAGTGGACTTATTTTGTTATTGGTAAATTATTAGTTTCTTTGTATATAAATGTCATTTATGGTCATTTTTTCAATTCATTTATCATGTGTAGTTTTTAAAATATCTAACAGTTCAAATTTAAACCAATTTTGGTAGGATTTTATGATCTTACGATCTGATCCTACCTCAAATCGACCCTGCATAGGGGATCATGATCCTATGAATTTTGATAATGACCGTGTGTTATATGACCCATGTCTCATGTTATAATGTCCTGCATTGTCTGGTTTTAGCATACTTCATGTTATAATGTGAGCTTTTCTCCTTTTAGTTTCAGTTCTCTCTTTTAGTTTCACTTCTGTCTTTTCTTCTTACTCATCTATTTTGTTGGAAGCTTTTATAGTTCTATTTTTGTCAGGTCTCCTATGGGGAAAGGGGAACCTCAGTACCTTTTAGAATACTGAAGTCCATGATAAATTTGCCTTAAGGGATATAGCAATATTTCTGTGAGCAATTTAATCTTCCATTTTACAATGATTTTTCACTAGATTCAGTTTTTTTTATATCTCACAAGCTTGTGATGCTTGGCCTAAGTTTGAATCTGAAGCTATTGAAATGCTGTGTCTTGAACTACACTCGGAAGAGGTTTTTTTCATTTTTATTATAATAAGAGGGGTACCAGTTGCTTTTACAGTAGACAC
The DNA here is from genome assembly GCA_016801395.1 of Leptodermis oblonga. NCBI lineage: Eukaryota > Viridiplantae > Streptophyta > Magnoliopsida > Gentianales > Rubiaceae > Leptodermis > Leptodermis oblonga. Next base: position 4,686,449 of record CM028756.1, on the reverse strand, counting down.
ATATAGATGTTGAACACATTTTCATGCAAGTAATTGAGCTTGCAATTCAAGGAAATTTCCCAAGTTGATGCTGAAAAGATAATGGTAATGTAGTCTTAAGGTGGTTCACCCATGTTAACATGTAATGGGATCCTGTTTATCAATTAGTATGTTGTCCACCTGTTGATCTTTGAATTTATAATCCTGTTCATACAATTGATACACTTTTTGAGAGTTTCTTCTGTAAAGCCTTCATTTTATTTCCTCATTACACCCAGAGCTGCAATGATTTATTTTAAGTTTCCTTCACCACAGGAATTACCAATAATTCAACTGCCCTAGTCTTTATTGCATGCTGTTTAGACATTTATTGAAGTATGCCTTGTATGAATGCAATCGGTTGCATTTGCAGCATTCTGTAATAAGACCTTTATCACAGTTCATTGTTTCAGTATTTACTAATAGTAGATCTGGATGAAGGGTTACCAATTTTTTGTCTTGAATGGAGTTTCATCAGCTTACAGCTTTGCTAATCGTACATCTGGTTATGCTCTTATCCTACTTATATGTATGGTTGAATGATAGATTTTGTATGCTGATGTCTGACATTTTTTTCCTCTACTAACTGGTTGCACCAAAATACAGTTTTATAAAGAATACAATCTAAATTTTGCCAACATGTGGTGATTTATCATGAGATGTTTGCTTAGTTCCCATGTTTTGTATAAGCTTTATTTGGAGAACTTGAATTTTATTGATTCTTAGTTGTGGTTCCTTATTTTTCCATTCTAATTTGAATTTTTGACCTATTTTCCAGTATTACTTGAAGACGGGAACTTGCAAATTTGGAGCCACTTGCAAGTTTCATCATCCCAGAGAAAAGGCTGGGGTTGCTGGAAGAGTTACCTTAAACATCTTAGGCTACCCACTTCGCCCGGTTTGAACTTAACTTAGTTTACTACTTGTCGTTGATAATATGATTTCAAGGAAACCAGACATGCATACTTCCATGTGTTTGAGCATAATTGTGTTCATTTCAGATTTGTTTGACCAGACATGCATATCTTGCTCTAGTGTCTAATGATCGTATCATATTGTAATTCAGAGGCAGCTTGGTACTTTTATACTTTTAATCATCAGTGCTGATTATGTTGTATGCAACAATATTCATGTTATGATGTACTAGGAGATCATTGACAAAGGAATGGCAAAAATGTTTAATTGGTCTTCTAATATTGGAGGTAAAGGAAAAAAAAAAGAAAAAGATTAAAAAGATATTGAGATGAGCAGCAACAGGTAGAGTTGTGACCCATTCTATCTTTATAGTTATATTTAGTCAAGAGTGCTAAGACGAATATCCTGATTTTCTTGAAATGTTAGGAACCATTATTATTTGGCCAATTATGCTGCTTGGCCACAGTTTGTTTCTTGTTGAAATCGAAACAACTTTTTGGGTTTTAGAGATGCGTGTAGTGTATTTTAGATTTGTTATTCTCTGTTTCTTCTGGAAAGGTTAAGCTTCTTTTTCTTTTTCTATCATAACTTCATATCATATTCATAGATTTGTTTGCACAATGTGATTCATGTTACTTTTGCATTGTCCAATTTCCAGAATGAAATTGAATGTGCTTATTATCTGAGAACTGGACATTGCAAGTTTGGAAACACTTGCAAATTTCACCACCCTCAGCCAGCTAACATGATGGTTTCTTTACGTGGTTCTCCTGTCTACCCTCCTGTACATTCGCCGACAACTCCTGGTCAACTATCATATCCCTTATCTAGGGCTTCTTTTGTTCCCAGCCCTCGCTGGCAGAATCCTTCAAGTTATGCTCCAGTACTTCTGCCTCAGGGTGTGGTTTCGGTCCCTGGGTGGAATGCATTTGGTGTAAGTTTTCTTTATTAAATAAAACATTTTAACCTCTATGCTGTTCATTGGCAAATTTGTTATCCTCCTTTCAGGGTTTCTTTCATCACAAGGTCATTGTTATTCACGCGTTAAGATCTCCAAGTTCTTTGCACATTAAACCCTTGATTGTGAGACATAATGGCATGTCTACCAGAGACAATATTCTTTTTGGCTGATCATGTGGGCATAGTTTTATCTGGCTGAACCCAGTTTCAACCTCGAGATAATGGTTAACTAATATGGGTAATGAAGAAATAGACAAAAGAATAACAATTGGCCCCAGAAAACATGAAGCCAAACAATAAAAGACAGAATGCACTAAAATTAAGCTCAGACTTTTTCAAGCAGATATTTGATCATTTAGAAACTAAGAGTAAGCTAGGATATACTCAAATTGCTGTCATTTCATATCTCTTCGGTCATTGCATTAGCCTTTTTCTTATGTATGTGACTAAATTATCAGTACCTTAGAGAACACATTGAAGGAATAATTGTTGTTAAGAATAAATTTGTTTATAGTATAAAACTATACCTACATGAGAGATACAATATGGTGCGCCACTTATGGTAATCAGTGAAATGTCCTGGCTAGGAAGTAGAGTTCCATACATAGGTTCTTTTACTTGAAGAACAGGTTTCTGCATTAGTTTATAATTTGTACTAAGTTTTCCTTTATTGTGTCATGGGCCTTTTCCTTTTTGGTTTGAGCATTAATCCTGATGGAATTGGGTTATTTCCATCTTCAGTAATGTTATTTACTAAGATGCTGGATTTTTGAAACTTTGTTATGACTCTTCTTTGGAAAGACGTCTGAGCATTTTTTATTTGCTACTAAATTTGACATTCAGTTATTTCTTATGATGCACATGCTTAAGCTTATTTTGTTAGACATGCGATTGCATGATGTCTATAAATTTCATTCAAATAGTCTTTTTGTATTTCAAATCTGGAGTGATTCACGAGGCTCACTGGTTTTTTTCCAGGGTCAGCTTGGTTCTGCTTCAAATTCTGAGAGCCAGCTGCAAATAGCTGGAAACGACCAAACTCATGGAAATGCTCGTCAGTCTGATTCAACAAATATGGGATCACAAGGGATGTATTCTTCATATAGGTCCTCTTCTTTACCTGTTGGCTATTATGCATTACAGAGGGAGACTGTGTTCCCTGAGAGGCCTGGACAGCCTGAGTGCCAGTTTTACATGAAAACTGGTGACTGTAAGTTTGGCGCTGTGTGCAAATTCCATCACCCGAGAGAGAGAATCATTCCTGCTCCAGACTGTGTCCTGAGTCCGATGGGACTTCCCTTGCGTCCTGTGAGTTGTCTTTCAACTTTTAGGAGTGATTCTTTAATTTTAGTGCATGGTCACAAAACAAGAAAAAGTAGTACAACAGAACAATAATAGAATGCATTATTCTGCAAAAGTTTTTGAACTAACATTGAGAAAATCGTAATCTTGGGCGTCTTCTGACAACATTTCACTTTGAAGGTAGAGACACATAATGGAATTTGTACATATTCTTTGTCAACCAGATAATAATGAAAATATTCATGTCTACTTTTTTCCATGTCTGGGTGCACTATGGGTAATCTATATGAAGTGGGAAGGATGAGCAGAAAAAACAACCCTTATACTAGTCCGTAATATACTTTGTTTTATTTTTCCTATGAAATAAGTTAGTATTGGCTGCCCATGGCATAACTGTCAACTCACTTATCTTAGCACACACCATTAATATTCCATAGGTAGATAACTTTAGTACTCCATTACTTTTCTGAAAAATATAGTGAAAGCCTAAATTTTCTTCAACATGTTTCCATCTTTCCTTTTCACCTTCAACATGTCTTTTCTTGTTGAACTAAAGTGCCTGAAAGCAGCTCTGGATTTCTTCTAATTATCTGGTCAGCCTCTTATAGAAATATAAGGTGGCGTACAACTGGAGTTTCTATGCACCGGATGCCATTTTCTTTATCTAGTACATTTTCTTGTTTCTTAGTTGAATTCTGAAGTCGTATATATCTGGGATATATAGACCCTCTGCAGTGCAGGTCTAGTTTTCTAGTGGGCCAGAGGATTCTGTACAGACCACCATGAAAAAATGATATCTGCAGGATAGGGTCACTTGTAGAATTTTGAAATAGAAATGAGCCATCAGCTTCATCATGTGAATCTGTTCATATTCAACCCTTTCATGTTAACAGAGACTTTTACTTATATGATCTTTATTTGCCTTTTTTTTGTCTGTTTGTTGCAGGGAGAACCTTTGTGCATTTTCTACTCTCGTTATGGAATCTGCAAATTTGGTCCAAGTTGCAAGTTTGACCATCCAATGGGTGTCGTTGCATACAACCTGTCATCTTCTTCAACGGATGCTCCTGCTGTGCGACGCCTACTAGGTTCATCATCAGGAAGTGGTAACTTGACCTTAGCTTCAGAAGGTCTTGTTGAATCTAGCTCCACAAAGACAAGGCGGCTGCCATTATCAGAGTCAAGACAAATGGCATCTGGTGATTCGACCATTGACCCAGAGGAATGACTTTAGTATTCAGTTAATATCATTTCTATCTTTTAGAGGATAAGAGTGTTTGCTTGTAAATTCGTCTCCATTGCTGGAGATGTACAGAGTTAAGATGAAGTCAATCTAATCGGCTGAAATGCAAATCAGTTGAGGGATTGACTTCTTTGTGACATCTCTTTGCTGCATTGTATAAATCAGCTGATATTTATCACTCTTGGTGAAACCAATTGTGAAGATTTTTCTCTTCTCCTACAACCTTTTATCTGGTTTATCTGAATGTCATCAGCTTATTTTTCGTGCAGACTTTCCTTTGCGTTTCTATTTTGCATTGCTTATTGTGGTTGACTGATGCTTTCAGCTAATCTACTTCTATTTATGATACAACAGTGCTAATTTTCGTGATGCTACTGAGTATCTATGTTGCTGTTTAGTTTCATTGTTACTCTTGGTCCTGCATGGGAGTATGCATTAGTCTGATGTTTTGATCAGTTGGATATGGGTTCTCTGTTGCTGTCATGTGCTCATCATTTTGGCAGACCGCAGGATTTTGTTTTCCCATTGTTTCTTGATCAGAGAGTAAGTCTATGAACTACCGAACTCTGTTATATGATATGACTTCACCTCTACTGAACTCTATTCTATTGGCTTTGCATCTCTATTTCTGGTACATTATGTTGACTTCCTTACTTCCTGTGGAAAAGTCTGTCAGTTGATTGCGCCGACGCTGTGTTATCTCAGCAATTGTTTGATTATGTCTAGATATAGTTCAGTTAGGCTGGGAAAACCGGAGGATATGCGCTTTCTGAAGCATTCTGGGAACTGGTAAGGTGAAAGTAAGCAACTATGGTTAATTACCCTTTCACTTGAAAAGTTGTCTTGATTGCCTTTTCAATCTACAGCATTATGAACTGTTGCATTGTTATCACAGTGTGTTAATATAAGTTTTCATGTAGTGCTACTGATCAAACCTATGTTTATGCATCCATCCTGTTCAGCTATTTGATTGAATTCCGTCTAATTGGAAAAACCTTGCAGCTGCCGCGGGGACCTATCCACCGGCGGCTCCCTGTTGAACCAGAAGTTCTGGCTGCTGCTGCTGATGGATGGCTAATCATGCGGTGAAGTCCGAGGTAAAGATTTGTTACTCCGGCCTTCCAGGTACGGTGAAAAGAATGATAGTGAATATCAGCAAGGATGGTATTGTCGGAGCTGCTGTGGATCACAAGAATATTACCACCAATGTTCAAAAATGGGGATTCCAGCTCCAATCTTGTCGCAATTGTTGTAATTGCCGAGCCCGGTGATCTCTACGTAGTAAGATAAAGACTTCGTAGTCGGTCCAAATCTGAACTGCAGAAAATGTTACAATGTGAAGATTCACCAACTTGTCCTTATGGCGTGCATTGGCTTGGCTCTGATTCCAGAGTTGCAGCAACCTCTCCCCGACTCCCAAAAAAGAAAAAAAGAAAGAGAAAAGCTCCCGGGCTTTCTAGGCTTCTGTGGTTTGCTTGTTACAAGTTAGGCTCATGAGGGAAATGCAGAGCAGTCAAGATCATTTGTCCCATAAGTGGCTTACCACTCACAAAATAACGTCGTTTTGTCTTAAACTGATACAGGATAACGTAATTTTAATAGGGGAACACAAATAACCATAGAGTGCAGTCAATATTTGGTTCCCCAACCTACTAGCTACTCCCTTCATCCCAAAATTAAATGTTATTTAAGCCTTAAAAATTTGTTCAAAATAAGTATTGTTCTCACAACTTAAGATTAAATTTTAATAATTTTTTTAGATTTACCTTTCTACTACTACAATTTCAATGTATTTTTTTTTTGGAAATAATGCATTATCTTAGAAATATGAGAAGACAAATTTTTTTTTTCTTTTCTTCTCATTAATTTTAATTAGTAATAAATACTACTGCTATAACTACTACTACTGCTAACCAATGTCCATACCAATAAAAGGTTTTGGAATAGTAAAATATTCTTATACTAAAATCTATAACATTAACTTAAACAAGACTAGTATAGTCACTTTAGCAATTTTTTTAATTCATATTAAAAAAAAATACTTAAGTGACACTTATTTAGGAGAAATTATTCCCTACGCCGAAACCAGACACGTCACCAATGCACGATGAATAGTAAATGCCCTTTATACCCTGTGGTTATGAGCTTATCGCATACTTGATTTTGGAAATGAAGAGGTACCAATGTGTTCAAAACAAGGACAGTGATTCAGAAATTGTCCACTCCATCCGACATTCAAATTTCAACATGAGCTGAAATATATCGAATACTGGCATTTCATTTCATGAGAGCCCAAACATCATGGAGCGGCCTGTTCTATAATCTTTTCTACACATAACCATATCCGATGCTGAGATATAACCCCTATAACGGATCTGACATAGTGCGACAAACACGCATGCTCTAGCAACTAAAACAGATTATCCCAATAAATTTTCATCCAAATCCAGCTCTTCAAGTTGCTAAAGAATATCAACAAAAAATCAGGCCTAGGGTTGACTTACACAGTCCGCCATGGCTGGTAATATAGATGGAAAATACACATGTAGATGAGGTTTAAAATTCAACGAAGGTCGCCATCATCAGAACTGGACACATAAGAGTTTGATAGTAACCAATTATACAAGAAGTGGGCACTGTGATATTTTCAGCCAAAAGAAACAGATAAGACAAGCTCTACAACACTTAGTTGCGTGCTAGTACGGCCACCAATCAGGTCCACCAGCCTTCTTTACAAGGATTTGATTATATTCAGGTCTTGAGGTCTACAAAATGGAAGTAAAATGCACATCAAACAAAATGAAAACATTTTAGTGTCTGCATGTGTAAAAGATTCATATCAAGTAAACTCGCGAGTATTCATAAGGTGAACACTTCTACCATTTGGCAAAGACATCTTTGATGCAAATACGAACAACAGTTTGTGCATCACAAAACACAAGATAATCAGTAAACTCAACTTCCAGGAACCTAATCGTATTTGGTAATAGTAGCAACCACCCTCAATCCTTTCAAGACTACTAAAACTCGTTTCTTTTTGCTATTTTCGCAATTATGGCAGCTCATAAATATGTTAAGTAGACATTTTACGGGTCACGTTGTCAAAGACAGGTGGAGATGACATGACTATTGATAGCATTCATTTGTTACAAACAGAGAGCACAGTGATCAGGAGGAGGATGGACAACCACCAAATACTGGAGAGATCTCGACATCTTGTATCAAGTTTTTGTCTCTTTTATTTCCAATACATTCAGAGAAAATTCTCATTTAATAAAAAAGAATTCCATGAAAAGTACAGTTTTATTGATTCATAACAAGAATTGGCGACAGTGAAAATTAATAATTGAGCAACAGACTCGAACAGAACGAGAAATGTGTAAGTACTGGTAAATCTCAAAAGCACCTGTAATTGTCTAAGAGATCATGCTTTGGTAAAACAAATGCATGACAAGTGTAAAGTTTTGGGCTGCCAAAAATTTGTCACTATAACAAAAAGTAATCAGGTCAAAACATGTTCTTCAAAGGAAGTTCAGCAATCAAGATAAAAAATTGTGCACAAATTGCCTCTCTTAACATAGTTTACACATAACATTAAACCTAACATACTTCCTAGTCCTGCACTCCTTAAGACCAATTCATATAGATTCTTCACAATGAAGCAAGAATCAAGAACGATACACTGTCTTCACTTCAACCAAACCAGTAAGAAAGAACTATAAATGAACAGAAACTTCAATTTATTGATCTATCAAATGATAATGATCAAAAAGGACAATAGAGCTCCTTCAGGAAAAATATAGTTTCATGTGTTTCCCTTCTAACTTCTTATAATTTCCAACGTATACCCGATACAATCTTTCTTGTTCATTCGTCATACTGGAACAATAAGAATGAGAACTTAAAGAATGACAAAGCAGATTGATTTAAACTTAGTAATTAGGTAATACACAAAGGTTCAACAACTAGAAGCAAGTCTCAGCATAAGGTTGGACAACATAGAAAGGATGAAAATTACAGTTCCAAATTTCCAATACTGGCGAAGGTTGTTACGAGAAATCCCAGAATCATCATTTTTTTCTTCCAAAACTTTACATAAAGAAACAACTTCATTTTCCCAAGAATTCAAAATTAAAAATTTAAAAATTCCCTCTAAATATCTACTCACATAAATTCAAAAAATAACATAATCAGTATACTTTTTTCTCTCACTTACACAAATTCCCAAAAGAAACTTCTCTCCAAAAAATTTCCAAAAAAAAAAAAAAAAAAAAACCAAAGTTTCCCCAATACAAGCCAGAAAAATACAGAGCCTAATACCGAAAATCCCAGTAAAGTTATATAATCTCATACTACATCCCATATTACTAGTATATTCAATAGAGAGGTCCATAACAACCTTCTTTATTACAAAAGAGCATGCTCAAGTTCCACTCCATATCATATTTTATGAACAAGGAATTCTTCAACGCTTCTTTCTATTTGCTATACGTATTCCCTTTGTGGCATCATCTCAAAAGATAAACACAGGCCTCATTACTAGTACTAAAATTAGAGCTCAGTGTTCAAATAGAACATCTAAATCACAACAATCTAAATTGGGGTATTATCATTCACACGATTCAGTAAATTAACAAAAATTAGAAAAACTTCAACTACATGTGCAATATGATACGAACGTAGACAAATTCTTGAAAAACTATTGAGAAATGTAATATAATTCTTGATCCGAAGCTGATTGAAAATAGACAGAGAGAGGGGAAGCTTACGAGATCTTTAAAGATGATAAAAGCGATGAGGAAGAACATGACGAAGAGGATTTCGAACTCGGCGAACCTAACGAATGAGATGACGGAGTCGACGGCCCGAGTCAGGAGGGAAGGGGAGTCGAAATCCCTTCTTCCGCCACCGCGCCTACTACCAACACCGCCGCCTCTCTGTTTCGCCATCATCAATTTTTCGCCTCTCTATCCCGAATGGTCAATTGATTTGAGCGCGTAGCCTAGCCACCGCCCACCTTTGACATGTATTAATACTAATTGTGTCGCTGAAGGTTTAAAAATTCTGTCACTATTGTTGTTTTTGCGACAGATTATGAGTTATTGGGAACTATTTTTATTTATTTAATGCGTTGGGCATATTTCTTTATTTATTTATTTTTATTACTATTAGTATATGTAAAGTACTTTATCGTCTCGTGTTATTGTCTTACTAAAAGAATCATACTCATCTTATTTCACATATAAAGTATATTTTTTTTATAAAAAAAAAGGCACTCAGGCAACTATTGTACTAAGGGCCTGTTATTTAGGGAGTTCTGAGAACAAGTCTCCGAACCTATTCTCAGCCCAACTGGGTCTCAGCCCATTTCTAAGAAACAAGGTTCTGAGAATTGGGTTGTAACCTAGTTCTCAGCCCAAGCTAAAGAACACGGGTCTCAACCCAATTTTTTTCCCAATACTTTTTTTGCAAAATTTTTACTTTTATTAGCAAAAAAACTTCAATCTTTCATTTTTTACATATTCAACCAAAAATAAATTTATAGTATAATAATATTTCTAAAATAGTAATTGTAGTTAATGTTAATGATATATTTAAGTTTACATAATATTTTTAGTTTAAGATAATTTACTATTTAATTTTTCCTATTTAAATTTTTTTAAAAAAATAAGTTGGGGCCGTAATTTAAGAAAAAGAAAATAACGGGGGCCTATGGGTAAAAAAATTGATGAACAGTGTCTGCGACACTTTTCATCTTCTTCCCCAACCTGATTTTTTTTTTCCTTTTCCCCAACCCGATTTTTTCATTTCCCCAACATGATTTTTTTTTGCCTTTTCCCCAAGTCTAGGCAAAAACTCTGATGAAACACGAACAAATGGGGAGGAGATGCAGCGGATGAAGAGCCGGAGCTGAAAACGGATCGAGTTCAGCGGCCGTCACAGCAGTTGCGCCGGTTCGTGGTCGGCGAAAATATTGGGTTGGATCGGAGAGGAAACGGAAGAAATCAGACACGGCATGGGTGCGGTTTTTTGGGGGAGGAAAGAAATCGTAAGGATGATGAATGCGAAAGTGGGAGGGGAGTTCTGATCTCAAACCCTGGACTAAGAACCAGGATTGAATTGGGCCAAGCGAAACATGGGTCTGAGTCCAAATTGGATTTTTTTTTGGACTCAGACCCAAAAACACACTAAACCCGGGTCTAAGTCTCATGTGAAGAACATGCCCCAAATGTTTTGGGCGAAATATATGCAACAGGGGAGAGGGTTGCAGTCCTCTCGATTACGACCCTTGTTAAAGAAGGAACAAGCCAAATTTATGGTATTATGGTGAATTTGAGTGTTAATAATTTTGAGAGGGTGGTTTGGCCTGTAGAATCAACTAACCTATTTTCAACAAAGTCAGTTTACTAGTTAATGAGACAATGATAGCCGCGATGTGTTGAGTTAGGTGCCTTACAGATTAAACGAATTCCAAAAAAAAGTGTCCATACTTTGATGAAGATTATTGAACTGTTTGTTAACTTTTCCAAACGTTCTACAAGAATGTGGTTTTTAGTTACCGTCAGATGTAATTATGTAGATACTTTGGACCATTGGTTTATAGAATGCAGCATTGCCAAGGAAGTTGGACATATTTTGAGCATATGCTGGGAATTTATGTGTTTGGGGCTCGAAACATATGTGAATATGCTACTGTTTGGTGGACTCGGGTTACTATTTCAGGGGCAAAGCGGCCTGTGGCAAATTTGGTCCTGCCTTTTGTTATGTGGGAATTGTGGAAGGGTTGGACAATTGGTACATAAGGACAAAATGTTGATTCTCAAAGGATCATTTATCCACTGTGGTGTGATATTCAACAGTCTCTTCGAGTTTAGCCACTATATTTTAAGGCTCCAGGGGACGAATTGCTTAAGGATAGGGGTTTTGACATTCGGCCAATGAGAAGGAAAATGCCCAAATTGGTTCTTCGGCATCTCTCAAAAGAAATTCAGTCAAGTTAAATGTGGATGACTCATTGAGGGGGAATCCAGGAATGCCTGGAGGGGTATAGTGGTTCGAATCACTAGGGTGTTTTGCTCCTTGCAAAATCTTGATTCTTTGGACATTAGTCAAACACGTTCGCAGATAATGAGGCGTTGCTGCGAGACTTAGAATCATGTCGGGAATTGGGGCATGCACAAGTGGAGGTAGAGAATGATGCAAAGGTGTTAGTAGAGGTTGTCCAGGAGTAGCTAATGTGTCATGGAGAATTTTACTAACAGTGCAGAGGAGTAGGGACATTTTAGCGCACAGGGGTTGGACGCTTACACATAAATATATCGTGAAGCAAATGGAGCAACAAACTTTATGGCCAGATATGGTAGCAGTGGAAGGACATTAGACTTTTGAGGATGAGCAGATGCTCATTTGGATTTAAGGAGAATTTTGCGATTAGATGCTTCACAAATCTCTTACTTAAAGCGTTAGTCATTGATATTTATTTTTCTTAGTGATTGTAATAGAGGTACGTAATTATGCCAGTTAAGAACTTGCCTCAATTATCATGGGATGCAATTGGCCGTGTGTAACAACTTTATTTTCTTAAATATTTATTATTTTTAATATTAAAAAACAAAAATAAATAAATGACATAGTTTTAATATTTTAAAAATAAATTTAGAATACATTTTCAGAATATTTATAAAAAATATATATTGCACAAGGCGAACATTTCCACCTTCATGAATGAACAAATTCAAACTACCACGTGACACATGTAGGCTTAAAATGCAAATAGCCGTATTTGTCCTATAAAATTATAAATTGGTTTCTCATTTCATTTTGATGATTTCTAATTTTCAAAAAACAAGGTAAATTACATTTACTTCCCTTAAGGTTTGTCCAAATTCCTTGGTGAATCCCAAGGTTTGAAAAATTACAAAATACTTTCTGAATGTGATAAAAATACAAACTCTCGATACAGGGTTGAAGTGGAAAAACGTTAAATACTATCGTAATAACAAATTGTTAAACCAATATTTCTTTAATAAGAAAGATGAAAATACGTAGAAATACCCTTATCAACCAGTCTCGCATTTACAATAACTCTATATTTATAAGTGATTTGATATTGTAAATGTAGTTCAATTATGGATATAGGGTTAAAGACATGTTCGTTAGCATGCTTTCAAATATATTTTTGAAAATTTACATTTTGAATTAATATTTCATCATTCACAACACACAGTTTTACTATTTAATTACATATTTTTATATTTCTAATACATATCTTTACTTTATCAATGCACTTTTTACATTAATTTTTTTTTCTTCCAAAAACATGTTCGGCCCTAAGTTATTCACCCAGTAATTTATTGTAAATGATGATATTTTTGTCTATATATTTTTATGTTTCATGTTAGGGGTACATTTTGACAATTGTCAATATGTTTATGTTTCAATCTTGTTTCGAGAGGTGAATTAGTAAATATTCTCATCACATCCAGAAATCGCTTAGTAGATCTTACAAATCCGAATTTTTTAAACAAACCTCTAGGGAGGTGAATGTAATTTACTCAAAAATGAAAAAAAAAAAAGAAAAAGAAAAAGGAGGAGGAGTAAATAATAGGAATAATGAAGTTCACAGTTCACACTCGCTTCCCTTTGAGTGAGGGAAGGGAGTAGGGAGTTTGTCACTTTGTTCAGCTTCCTTCCATCTTTGCAGTTCTTCTGCACTCTCATCCCATCCTTATTTCTTTCATATTTCACCAAACTCCGATTCTGGTTCTTCATTTTCTCCAAAACAAAAAATGGATTCCATAGCTTTTTCTTCCTTGCCATTTTAATACCATCTTGAGAGTCATCATCATTAAAAACCCCACATTCCTATCCACTCAAACCACTTTCTTTATGAGCTAATAATACCAAATCCAGGACCTCAACAAACAAACAAACAAACAATCAATTCCTGCAGCCATAAACCTCATCCTCCCTCCCACCATCTCATATAAGTTCTATAGTTGTAGTACTGGCAGTATTATTCTTCTTCACCTCTGTCCAACTGTTTGTTTCTGGGCAGGATAATTCTTGGTACAAGAAAACAAAAGATGTCTTCTTTTCTCAAAAGGGTTCTGCTTCCCATCTTCATTGTGGTGCTATTCAGCTTCCCCAGATATTCATATGTGAGTTGAGCTCCCACTTCGTAGATCCCATAAATTTTCTTGTGCAAATTGGTTTTTACATCTTTTTGTTGGAACCCCTTTTCTTCCATTCATGAAAGATTGATGCTTGTTGCTTATTACTTATCATTCTCCTTGTTTTTTCATAATTTGTGCAGGCAAATGGGATACTGCAAGAAATGAAAAATGGTACAGATTTGGCTGCGGTGGAGGAGGAAATGGTACCACTAAGTGAGCCAGGAAAGGAAATTATACTCATGCTGAACGAGAGCAGGAGGAAACTTAACAGCTTCCAGATTTGTGCATTGTGCACTTGCTGTGGTGCTAGAGGAAGCTATTGCGTACCAACCCCTTGTTGCTATGCACTCAGCTGCAACATCCCAAACCGGCCATTTGGGTTCTGTTCCTTCGTTCCCAGAGCCTGTCATTGCTTAGGATGCCACATCTAATAAGGCTAGATTATCTCATGCTCAAGGTCAAAACTCTTCCAAAAATTCAATTTTTTAAAAATCCCTTTTAGGGTTTTGGATAGTAACACTAGTTGATAGTATTGGGAGTGTCAAAAAAGGAAGAATATCTGTTCTAAGTTGGTAATTGTTTATAGGTAATTGTTTTTGGGGACAGCTAAGTTTTTGCTAGTTGATGATGGCATACTTGTCTTTTTGCCCTGCAATTGCAATTACTCATAGCTCATGAGTAGAGTGAGAATTCTTCTTCTGTATAATTATTACTCTTTCTTTTTAACTAGCAGAAACTTGGTTGGAAATCAGCTCTCTTTTACTAGTCCTAGAGTGTTGTGAGAGATAACATTGAGTGTGGGGAGAGGAAAGTTTTGTCTCTCAAGATGAAGGAAGCTTAGTGGGCCAAAATGTTTAAATGTATATTAATTTGAATTCTTGATTTGTTGCTTAGAATGATAATGCTACTTTAATCCTTCGCCAAAGTTCTTGTAATTGTTAAGTGGGATTCTTGATTCTTGATTGTTTATTTGTTAGATGCAATAGTGTGACTTTATTAAATATTTCAGCTACTATCATGGAATGTGTTCTGTTTGCCATTTGCTTTATTTTATTCTACTTGGTTGGCCTCATCCCCCCTTTGTTTTCTCCTTTCTTTCCCCTTATCTATCAAGCTGTGGTCAACTGGTCAACGCAACTTGGAAAATGCCAAGTACTCCCTCCCCTCCGTTCCATTATAAGAGTTTGGTTTCTAATATTGTTTTCAGTATTAGAAACCAGGCTCTTCTAGTGAAACGGAGGACATTATAGATAAATAATGCATGAGTGATGATGATCAAGAAGAGATAGTTGTATTCATATTTTGGCAGATGAGTGAGTGAGTGAGGGAATGAATAGGGTAGCTGTCACAGCTGTCTTTATTAAATACTTAGTTTGATATCTTTTGGGGGTTTATCAGAAATCCAGATTTGCTACTAGTATAACACTAACACTGCCTGCAATGCATAACTGAGGTTGGTGGCAGTTGGGTTGTGGCAATTAAAGTCAGCTACCATTTGCAACATTAACTGTTTGTGTTCTTCACCCATTTTTACTTTTATTCATACATTTCTCTATTTCTGTTTCTGTTATCTACTAGCTGGATGAAACGGTTGGAACCCTGTTGGTCAGAGCTTGTTTCTCTCACGATATGAGGTCAGATCGCATGTACGGCTAATTCTGTACCGACCCCTGTATCACAATGGCAAAGTTGGGGATATATGTACCGCTAACTTAGTAGCCACCGCATATCCCAACAACAAAGTTGGGGTACATGGTTGGTACAAAGTAAGCTGTAATCTGGATGATAGACTCGCACAGCTCCACACAAGATGTTTGAATTGAACCCATTGAGTACCATGGTGCGTTCAATCACAGAATCTAAGTGCATAGTTTTAACCGTTTCAGATTCAAGTTTTGGTACAATTTGCTCTATAAAGTAGCCTAACTTGAGGAACCTATAATTTGCCTTTTCTCTCGTGTCTTTCATTATTATTAGTTTTAGGAACGAGTTTGTGCCCCATTGGTTGTAATGCATAGAAACTCCTGTCTCTTATGTAATAGATTGTCAATAGTGCTGAATTCAGAAAAATATATTATTAGCCTTAAACAACAAACAGAACGTGCCTGTACGGCAGCACCAAGCGAAGCTATGCGTTAGGGTGTTGTGTGTGTGAATGCGAATATTCTATTGATAGCAGAGAATGGATGACTGTCTTTGCAGCAACTGATCTAAAAAAACCCAAATCTGAAAGTTAATTATAGAGAAGAATCTCAGTGACCTCATGCAGGGATGGTCTTGACTCTTGCCCTTGGCTATACATATATAATCTCCCAACAACCCATGTGCTTCTTGGGTACTAGACAATGGACACCTTTCAATACTCTCTTTTATGCTTTCACACTCTGTGACACGCACGTGACGTTACACGATGACTATATAGATTCATATAGTCAACTCTACATAGTGACTGGAGGATCTCAGCCGATCTGTCTAACTCTCTAAGCTTATCCAGATCTGTTTAATATATACCAAGTTGGTTAAGAGGTTTGCTTAGGAAATGTGCTGAAATTATGTGGTTCCCTTTGTATGCAAATCTTGAATCTTGTAATTGTGGAAACATGATCTGACTCTTTGGATTGGGGGGTCCCTTTGGCAATCTTTGCATTCACTTATAGACGTCTGGTTCTTAGTCCTTCATATCTTCACTTTTCTTTCCAGTCAAACATAGACACTATGAGAATTTTGACTAGTGAAACTCTTCTCTAATAAGGTAACAACAAAGATAAAAAAAATAGCGAAAACGTGTTTTGAAAATATAAAAAGATGTGGTATAATGATGAAACATTATTATAAAATGTAAAATGAACCATTAAAAACAAAGAACGAGAAGCGAATTGGGTCGCCATATTGGCCTAAATAGGTATTTCTATTCCAAGTTAGACCATTGTTCAATAGTGCTTGTATTAATCTATGAAAAAAGTAGTAAGTACTACTACTTCCTCTTCTCTTGGGACTCCAAATAAAACACAACCATCTTTTGATTTTCACTTTTTCTCCCTAATTGTTAAAGAAAAGGCAATGAAACCCCAAGAAAAGGAGGCTTTGATGAAGAACAATTTACCTCAGAGAGTAATAACAAGTTCCTTTTGAATTCTCTTTTTGACCAAGAAGACAAAGGTACAAACAAGAAGTACTAGCCCAGAAAGGTGCCAAATTGACCTGCCCATTCCTGGTCTGAGTATTGCAAGGTATATGACATAAATAAATGATAAAACTTCAACATTGTCTCAATACCAACCAGTGGACAGCAAAAGCTCTTCCCTCTCTGTAAATATCCACTACAGAGTTCAAGAAATCCTGACTGTTCAGCTATTCATAACTCAATAATTGGATGTCAAAATCATCTACAAGGAAAGTTTTTTCATTACGGGTTTCAGAAGAATCTTTAGAGTGCAATTTTACTTTAATACAATCTCCAAGATATAAAAGAGAAACAACTATATATAACTTCCAATGTCAAATCAAGTTCTATTTGTTTCCTGTTTTGGAGTTTACATAGGTGTTAGTTTCCAATCTGCAGAGGCTACCCTCTAATATTTCTCTAATGTCAAAATTTCTTGAAGGTCTGCATCCTTCTATGTACAAGCTTGACTTCAAAAGGCAAACTAAAGGGAAAAATTGAAAGACTCTTATTAAAGATCTATGCTCACATGGTGATCTCTTTTATTGGTTCAGTGTATGGATCACTCCAACAATCGTCCTCCTGCACCGCTTTACTCCATCTCCTTCTGAATACTTTGTATTCTCTGAAGGACTGTCTTCTTACCTGAGAAGTGACAAAATGCGAATTATGTGCTAAAGTGGACTTATATTCCTTCCTCATGATGGTGATGCTATCTAAATACAATATGCTAGTGGAGCAAGCTATACTAACATGTTTTAATCAAATTTGCTAATCAGTACTTGATGCGAACCATATTTTACAGTCACACAAGTTGATTTTAAACATGTACATTACATGCCATGATGCTTATGGATCAGTGTGTGGAATGCAAAATCTAGAATGAACATATGGTAATTGGTGAGTCCATTTGTATTCATCAAGCCAACTGCAAATATTTCTTAATTTAGTAATGGAAAATGAAACGACCCTTTAATCTTTATCCTTATAATTCAAATGGTAGGCATTTTTCGAACTTACTTCAGCTCTGAAGCTGATTGGTTTAGAATGGGACGATTCCTGCAATTCACATAGGACAGAACTTTATCAAAACTTGGTCATAAATATGCGTGACCAAAAAACTTCTAGGTAAAGAAGATTACATTTGTTTTCATCTCATCCAAGTCTACAAGTTCAGAAGCGTTTGGCTGCACACAAAAGTAATGGTTAATCAGTACCTAACATATGCACCATTAGTGAAAGGATAATTTTTAACTGAAATGCATCATCTGTAGAATACATGTAACAATCCAGAAAAAATAACAAACATTGTCCCTAGAAAAGTTCTGTCTGCAGCAATATGTCGGAAAGCCTTTTATAAATCCTGTAAGCTAAGCATAAGAATATGAAGTTATCAGCATCTTTTTTAACTAAATCATTGCACTAGATGCCACTACAGGAAATTAGCTTCTCTATGTTTCAAAATTAAGTTTGTCTCCCACTCTTGCTATGATATTGCTGCACTGACTTTGCACTTATGCTTTCCCCTAAATTTTTCTTTAAGGACGTATAGTAATTTCCCTAACTGAAATCAAGATGACGGAATATATGCTGGGAATCAGATATTTATTCAGAGGATCTGAAAAGAAAGGCATATGTCTTACCTGCTTCTTGGGTTCTCCAAGTGTAGGAAGGCCATAATGAATGATATACTCTGCATCAACCACACCAATTTTCTGCGTTCGGCCCCCCTTTCAAAAGGAATGGAAACAGGCGTCAGAGGGAGAAAAGGATTGAAGGAGGTAAGAGGAGAGAAAAAGAAAATAAATATCTATTGCCAAGTCTAGGTAATTGCCTGTGCACAATAACCAAGTTGCATGTCTAAACCCCAAGCATGGATCAAATCATTCTGTGATATCAGAGGAAAACTGTCATATATCAGTTACAGCTGTAAATCAATAACAGTGATCCAAACTAGTAAACTAGTCGTATTAGTTTTGTTGGGGGGTTAAAACAATAATTCTGCTAGTGTTTTCAACCCCTATCATGCATCGTTAAGAGTAGAATGCAGTGCTGCATACAGATAATTAATCCAACACAGCTTTGTCATATCTGATATGAACATATATGGTTCTAACCTTATGTGATTTTTTATTTTTATTAATTCAGAATCATATGCGACAAAAGAATCCTGCTAGTGTGCTGATTAAAAACATTTCTGCAACCACTTTGCATGGGAATAGTAAAACCTGGATCATATACCATACACAGCGCCATGCAGCTCTTGAAAAAACAGGAGCCATCAATTCTATCCACCTGCAAAATGGATAATATGTTCTCAAATTTCTCAGAAGTATTAAAATAAGAGCAAGACATGAGTATAAATATCTGAAGAACTTATATGTAGCATGGTCAAATCAATTTAGCAAAGCATTTAAACTGTTTCAAAATGTGCAAATATACTCCAGCTGAATAATTGTTTGAATTCCAGTAGGTAGTAAATATCTACCCTGAGCATGGAGGAGCAGTACTTTCATCATCACATCCAGTTCCCTTAACCCCAGGCTTGTACATCCTCCTGTCAAGTAGAGGATAAAGAAAATAAAACACAAGGATATATATATGTAGCTAAATGCAGAAGTCTAGCCATAGCTGAGATATCTGTTATTTTGCAGAATGAGGAAAAAATATAACTAGAATCTCGTTTACAGGAGCAGCTCTCAAGTTCTCTCAACATGGTATGGAACTGGACATATAAGGAGGAACCATCCATCTATTAACCATCTGGAATTGCTCTATATCTTGCGAGAGAGAGATATGATTAAAAACATTAAGGCTGAGGCAATTTTTGAATGTTCATCAAGATCTTAACATTGTTTGATCCAATTAAATTTTCATTGGAACCAACTGGTGCATGCAAAGTTGGTCAAGCACCATATCTCATCTTAGTTACAGACTAGTGTTATATATCACATCTGAATACAAGATCTAGGTCCTAGATATAGTGCGTATCTGATCTTGCCTCTGTTTCTCTTTGGCACGGTTAACTTCAAACGTAAGGAATTTCAAAGAAACTATCTAGAATAAGAGAAACCTGTGCACTTTTGATCTTCCACGAGCGGTTATTTGATGATGCACCTCTGAGTTATCAACATCTAGTCCTGGTTGTGATATCTCAAGCCCTTCATCCTTCACAATTGATAGATATCTACATGCATCAAGTAACTTGTTACAAATTTACTCTTTGTTTGAAATGGTCCATAACACATTGCCTCGCCCATTTAACCCTTTAAACCGAAAAACTCATGACAGTGATGTTGAAGTTCATAAAGAATTTACTGACAATTCCTGGTCAACTATAAAATTAATATTTATGTAACTGAGAGAAATCTTCTCTGGAAAATATTGAGTCATGCAGCATAGAGAAAAACAAGTAATGCAAAGGAAAAGTGACTTGGCTAGTGCCAGCACATTTTGAATTTTTTAGTAATCAAGTTGTAATATAGAATGAGAAAGTTGGGGAAGCATTTAAAATGACTAAGACCCTGGTGAAACCAAAGGTGGAAGCCATCAGAACATTCTTAAACAAGTTCCTGGGAGCTGAAGAATGAAATTCGAACATTCTAGAACAACTGTTCCCTCATCGCCCAAAAATTCATAAATAAGTTCAACTTCCTTAGTCATGGGAGGCTTGGTCAAGTGTGTGTTCAATAGATAGCATGCAAAATGTTATATCCCCTTTCATTCTAATTGAAAAAGTAAGCATCAACTTTTTAACATAATATCATCTAAATGATCTTTTGGATAGTTGCATGTGGGACCACTTTATTGGATGTGTTAAGTTCAGCTTGTATTTTCTTCTTTTCTGGAAGAAAGTAAGTCACATACCGCTGAGGACTGAAGTGTTCGACTCCAATGTCTTCATCCCAGACAAAAACGTAGTCATAATCAGCAATAATGTCTGGATGTAGGAAACGTTTGGCAAACCACCTGTTTTCACCATTTATTGAAATATCAAGAAGATAGGAAAAGATTTTAGAATTGATTCAACATCAAGTTGAAACATACATCAATAGAAAAGAAATGCCTCATTTGTGTCCAATATTTTATGTTTAAACAATTTTAGTACCCAACTGCTAATGGTTGTTGCCGACAGGAACATAAGGAAAAGAAGTAAGGGAACAAGAGTGATCATTAGGATTAAACACAAAAAATGCGTGAAACTTGTCAGTTGGTAATATTCAGGTACAGCTTACCACTTTGTTTGATTCAAAGCAGATATGTGTATAACTCTATCACTCCATTCTAAATCTTTCCATCCATCAACAATACCATCATAATGGAAAAGCATCACAGCAAAATTGCTTTCCAGGAACTGCAGTTTTGATTCGAAACACAAATGGTCACTGCTAAAAGTTAGAAGATAGAAGAATGTTTAGAGGAAAAACAGAAAATTTTGCTCTTACCTTCTGCACCATCTTGTCTACTGTTTTATTTTGTTTTATTCCAACAGCAAGAGCGAACAAGCTTCTTGAAGAGTTCAATTTCTGTAAAGAGAAATGGAGTTCAATGATTTCAATGCATTCATTTTGAAGAATTAACTCTGTATTAATGCATATCATTAGCTCCATAAACAGACTCTTAATGAACATCAATTTCTGTTAAGAGGTATGGAGTTCAATGATTTCAAGGCATTCTTTCTGAAGAATTGACTCTGTATTCCTGCATGTCAGTATATCCGTAAACAGACTCTTAACAAACAAGATTTAGATATCGGCTTCAATATTAAATAAATTAACACGAATCTTATTTCTAGTTTAAAAGATCATTGATTGACATTTCGTCAGGAAAAATAATAATCATAATAATAACATAATACTGTTGAAAAAGTTAACATTACTGGACTCGTAACTACACACTACTTCTAGCACAAGACACATCCTACTAAATGGGATTGCCAATCAATTTCTAATCATGCATTATGTGCTTGAGTTAATCTGTCCTTTCATCTTCACATGTAATGAAGCATCAGAAAGCACATGCAAGAAAACTGGTAATTTCTGTGAGACATTTCAACCTTTTCTTTACTGATAATTAACATAGTTTAACATTTAAAGGACACTTCTTAGCTGATCCATAGTGATCAAAGAAGCATGTGATATGGGTATACTGGATTGCAGGAGTCAAAGAACTCTGATTAACAGAAGTCCAGGAGTCTTCTCTTCATTGGTTCAGTTAATGTTTCAAAGGAGATACCTCTGGTCTACCCCATAATGGTCTTCTTTCCAGGTTTGAAGTCTTTTCAACAATACCTTTAGGCAATGGCTCACTTCCAGGAGGCCTGCATTGGTTCTAAAACAGATGAAGCAAATTATAATCTGAAAATATTGACTAGAACTACCGAAAAGAAGAAGAAGAAGAAGCAATAATTCTTAATGTTTCTGATTACTAGCCTTCAACCTAAGCCTATTTCACCCTTGGCTATGGAATATAAGTGGCATCCATAATAAGTTACAGGAAAAGCATCTGTTACAGAGTCAGAATCTGCACAAGTTCTTCCGGTTGAATTATGTAACTTTTAGCCTCCTTACACCTCAAAGGATCAGACAATGTAAATAACAAGCACCAACAGCTGCAATTAATACCACGCAACTAAATGTGCCACCCATAGAAAGTAAAACAAACCTCACATGCAGATTCTTGAAATTTTCCCTCGAAATTCCATCTCAACATTTTCTGCACAGAACATTTCAAAATTATCATCAGAACTAGTTTTCAAGAATGCAACACATGTATCGAAGCACAAGTGCATTTAATGTTTCTAAGCAGAAGTTAAGCTCGCTACAGTGTTAGGAAAAATTCTGCATTTGAGCTATATCTTTGAATTTTGCTCTTTTTCTGATATCGGTAGGAGGACATAGAGTAAATCATAGTTTCGCAAAACTTGCTTGTAGTTTAATATCTAATGTGGAGTGGAAATCTCAGTATTCATCGTAACTAAATTTCTTTAGCCTTAAAAGATATATGGACAGTTGTCCCACCGGATGTTTTTGTGTAAAAATAAAAAGTATAGAAAAAAAAAGTTTCTAAGCAAAAAATATGAATATTGCAGGATTCTGACTTCATGTACTACAGAATTTCAGAGTTAAATCTAGAAAACAGAAGCACATAGAAAGCTGAAAATAATAACAATTCATTCAGTAAATGAAATCTTTAAAAAAAATAAATAAATAAAACCTCTTTGCTTTCTAGTGCTAAGTATGAGCTCACGAGCAAGAGCATAAGAAAGAAAATAGAACCGGCTGTGAAGGGGCTGCACGGACATGATCTCCTATGCTTCAGTTCTCTTGGAAACAACCCCTGATAAAGGTAAAAGGCAACACTACTGTAGTGAAATTGCAGAAAACTAAAACAACTGGACTTCTTTTTCATAATTCAAAACAAATAAGTTAGCAGAAACCAATCCACACAGATACAGGCAAACAAGAGCCAACGGGATCACAGCAAGAAAAAGCCAGCCAACCAACCATACGCTGAAAGTTACTCCATCATCATTTCATTTCACTCATCTAATTCTTTTGCGTTGTATAACAAGAATAAGAAAACATCCCAATTCATACTTAAACCAGAACTCAAAAACTTACAGAAAGGAATTTACATTCGGAAACCTAAGCCCAATTCAACCAAATTTCATTCATTCCCTGTATTTAGAAAAAAAATTAATGCACACGAATAATCCCAATAGAAACAAAAAAAAATTTTTTTTAAAAAATCAGAAATTAGAAGATCATAAACAACTCTTGAGCATGTACCATTGAACAAATTCATCACGTCGTCAAAGAAAAATTGAAGGAAAACAAACTAAACGCATAAACCACATATATAAGAAAGGGTAACAGAATTAGGTGAAATGTATACCCCACGAAACAGAACAATTAATACAGCAACACAAATGCATTAAAATCTCCAGCAGTGATCACTTTCAAGTTAACATCACTACACCATTAAAGAAAAGCTCTGTACGAAAAATTAAACACCGGAAAAGCAGACTTACAGAGCTTGACGGCTTCATCCTTTAATGGAAAAATCAACAAGTACGTACGTACGTGTGTAATGCAGGCAAACCAAACCCTCGTTACGTATATACATAAAAAAACACAAAATCCTATGAAATCCTACGATGTTTCCATGGTTGAACACAGTTGAATAACATGTGAAAAAAAAGGGGAAATCGATCACCAAAATGGAAACATCAGAGCAAAGTAGAGAAGGAGAAATTCAAAAAAATGGTGATCTGATGGAGAGAGTGGGGTGAGGATTGACTCATTCGTCAAAGGGGAGAAGAACGGATTGGGAGGGAAACCGAAGAATGTGGGGAATCATGGAGGATTTGGCGGGCGATTGCAGTTCCAATCAATCCTTTGAAAACTCCCTTCTTCTCAATTTAAACGTTTTAAGTTTTTTATTATTTAATAAATATGCTTATTATTAATAAACTAATTATGTTAATTTGTAGTAATAAATATGTTATAGTCAATCTTACAGTTTCAAAATTATTATTATTATTATTATTATTTGGTGCACATTATTAGTATATTTTTTGAAACGCGGAAGTTTACGTGAAACTGCGTCATAAATGAGACCGAATAAATCACATCCGTACCTTAATCCTCCATTTTAAAATATTTTTTTTACCTTTATTTTTATTTTTCTTCATATTTATTTTATTTTAATTTAGTTTTTATAAGGAAAATTGAAGTAAATTGTTTATTGTATAAAATAACACCTGTAATTTTGAAATGAGAGTGATACTTGACAATGTATAACACTTGCACTCTTGAACAAAAAAGTGGTACTTATGGAGAATCTAGATGATATTTTTGAAATGATAATTTTATTGCACAAAGTGATGTTTGTATTTTTTAGCCGAAAAATGAGAATTGACACCTGTACTTTTAATCTGATAAATAATATTTGATGAGAATTAAACTTATTATTTTGAAATGAAGTGTTTATTGTACAAATAAAACTTAGGGTATGCTCATCGTCATTGTTTTTGTTTGTAGTTTGATATATATATATATATATATATATAGTTTTTACTGGAAGAGTAATGATACACTCATCATTAAATAATTTTCTCAATTTTATTATAGAAAGTGAAGTGTCATGCATTCATTGGCTACACTTTTATAAAATAATTATTAATATTACATTATTGACCAATAAATAAATGACACTTCACTTGAGTTAAGAAATTTAATTTATTATTATATAATTTTTTACCATTCAACTATATCTTTTTATATTTTAGATGCAATTTTTACATTAAAAGAGCCTTTCAAAAATATGACTTGACGAATAGGCCCTTGACTTATATTTTTCAATGTAAAAGTGATACATTCGAAATAAAAATGATGTAGAAAAGAAAATAAGCATACACTTGTATGTACTGCCGCCGGGGGGGGGGGGGGTGCGGGCGGCGGGGGAACATTTGGTACAGATCAAGGGTGATATGTTTTCCAAAAATTAAAAAAATAATTAAAAAATCAAGGGGTGATAAAAACCTCATTTATTATTGAAATATTCAACAAGTTGTTGGCGGAATTTGATCTGTTCTGTTCATAAAGATATTTCAAAACTAACACTTGCACAATCACTATGGTCTTTGCCTTACTTTTTTTGACTCCTATAACTACAGATTCTCTAGCATGCAAATGCAATGCCCCTATCAAGTGAACATCACATGTGTATATAAATATGTGGCGTACCCAATTATTGGGCGAATAATTTAAATTAGTTAGTGTTTTTTTTTCTTTTTGTCGTCAGGGTCCTTAAACCCCTCTTGACCCTATAGTTTCGCATAATGTATTGAAAATATGAAAATATGTATTGAAAATCGATGAGAAACTATTACTATATATATATATATATAAAATTATACTATACAAAACAAAAACGAAACCAAAACACAATGTAAACCAATGCTACCGAACAGGCCAGCTCGGTTGAGCGCCTGCGAAAAATAATCTCCAGATTCAATATCAAAACTTCCAAAAACTGTGCAACACAAAAGACTAAAGTCACTAATTTCAGCAGGGCAACACCGATCAGTAAGAATACTGGGGTGGCTCATAAAGACCTACCATATGGCCATCAAAACACCTCAGGGCAGCAACCTACCAATTAAACAAAAAATAAAAAATTAGCAAGCTGGCGAAATGTTACTCCCTCTGTTCCATTAGAAGAGTTTAGCGGTACAACTTTAAAATAGACTCTTCTAATGAAACGAAGAGAGTACATGAAACCCTTAAAGCAAAAATGATCAAGAGATACTACCAGCAGCTGCAACACATATTGCCATTGGAATACACAATACATCACAACAAAGCAGATCAGAAGAGAAGAGATTTACCTTTCCACTATACTCATGTTTAATCGGACCATCCAACTCGGCACCAAGAGCCGTTAGTTTTGTGACTGTACTATTGATGTCAGTCACACTGAACGATAAGAGTGACGAGCAACCCTTCTGCTCAACATTCTCACTGCAAAAGTAGTCAGTAGTTATGTAGCAGAAGAAAGGGATGTGAAGTGACATAGAAAATGATGTTGCATATCTATAGCAACAACCAGACTTCAATACAAACTTGAAAGTTGAAACCAAGAATAGAAACTTCTGTTTGGGTTTCTCTGTTGATTTACATAATGAAAGTTGATAAAAAACAGAACGAATTTCGGCTCTACTGAAGTAGACAGCAATACAGATTACAGACAAAAGCGTTGGATATGCAAACTCTTGGATTCTTTCCAAGTTTCTAAAATGACACTGTTGCAGTTTGTAGTATACATTTTGTTGCTAATTCTTTTCAAGTTGCGAGTTACCAACTAGTACTTCCAAAATTTGCTAACCGTTTCTAGTTCACAGTTCTAAATGACAGTGCTCTACTAGTACTAGAAGATAAGTAAACCAATCTCGCTTCGCCTATTGGTAAAGGAACATCCCCGAAAATACTAACTTTGAAGAATTGCCTAATACTAACTTTAAAGAATTGCCTACTATCTCAATCTAAAGATATATTTTTATTGTTGATACAAGAACTTACAATATAAAATTCAAAACAATCCAAACAAGTGTTGCATTGCCAAAAATAACCACATTTCGGATTGATATTCTCATGGATGCAAACTGTAAACTAAATCTTTTGATCATGAACACAATTTATCTCAGAGTCTCAGATGGAATACTTTAACCAAAAAATCTCACTTTAATCTGTTGCTTTAAGTGTCAAAGTTTTGATTCCAATAAAGTAAACCATTTGCGCTAAATCTAAAGGTTCATACATATGGTTCACTCTGGTTCGAATAAACATGGATTATTTCAGAAGCATACATCAAAGAGATTCAACAAAGGTTGTTTCAGTGTATTCCCAAACCATGGAAATCCCCAAAATGATAAAAATCATACGCAGATTCAAAAAAGAAATTAAAGAAATTCATACTCATAGAATCCTCACCACAAGAGCAGCATTCACTAAATTCTTACGACTGGCATCAACACATGATAGGAAAAACCCATCAACGGAAAAAACTTCAAAAGTTAAAAATGAAATTAGGTATGGCCGTCAATGAGACTCTGCTTGTTGCTTTCTACCACCGGCAAAATTGAGAGAGAAAGAGGGAAGTCTGATAGAGGAATACCCGGGGGTCGGGTTGGCGATGGAAGATTGGAGAAGTCCAAGCTTGAGAGGGCCTGGCTCGATTTCAAGTTCAGCCCAGCGAAGAGTACAAATATTGATTTTGAAACCCAATCCCTCTGAGTAGAGCTTGGCTGCTTTTGGGATATCTCTGTGTAGCAGCATCACCCATCTCAACGAAGCTGCCATTATCAACCTCTGTGCTTTTGTCGTGGATGAATAGGCAAAATTTTCGTCGGGGAAATTCGTCGCTACGATTGTGACAGTGGTAGCGAGGGCGACAACAGATTTAGTTATGGTGGTTCGGTTGAACATGAGATTAATGTTAGATGAGGGTCAACATTGTAATTAACAAATTCTTTAAAATGTTAAAATTACTTTGATGCCTTTACTAGAAATTTAGAAAGTTTTTCCGGCTTTGAAGTCTTTACAAGTGTAGTGAAATATTTTGGCGAACGTTAACAAGAAGTAATGTTAAAACTTTAAAGTCATGAAATTTGACTTTCAAGGGAAGTTACTTGATCGAAAGACGATAAGACCAAAGGTAATTGAATATGGTTAATATGTATGGTAACGAGATAGACATATTACTTCATTGTCTTTATATTTAGAATACAAGTCCGACTTAAGTATTTGGCATCTCCAAAAATGACTCTATTATATGAGCACATTTTATATGACATAAATTACAAAAGTCCTTTAGATGGACATTTCAAAATTGATCATATGAAAATTTTATGTTATTTGCATCTTTTCATATTGTACATGCACTTTTAGAACTTGTTAGTATTGCTATTGTAGAATGAGGAGTTTTTTTTTTCTTCCACATTAATAATCTATTTTAACGGAAAATTAAAAGAATTTGGCAATTTCAAGACTTCTTCCCAAAATAAAGAAAGCGTTTATTTATTTATTTTTAGTTTGTGATGTCATATATGCCCAGGAGATCAGTTAACGGTTGAACCACAAAGAACATGACAAATCTTTATATCATGGGGGCGAATGGATTCATTGCTACTTTTTACCAGTATAGTAATTTGCATGATAATTTAAATTGGGCATAGTCACATGACATATTTAAATATAAGTGTCATTTTTATTGTACAGTAGGAAAATATCCAAATATTTGGTCAATCCCGTATTAATATAATATTGGGATGGTTCAATTGAGAATGATATTGAGATTTTTGAGTATAATTTGTCCACAGAAGTGAACAATAAATTTGGGAAGAAATATGACATTGAGGGGTTGCGAGTATAATTAATCACGTTCACAAACTAATTAATTAATTATTTTTGTGAAGAATGATGCCATTTATGAAAATCGTTTTCTGTATTTTGGGAAGAAGTTCTTTTTTTTCCTTTCTTTTTTGAAAGAGGAAAGAAGTTCTGTTCTGACATGCCACAAAACGCGGTATGTTCTCAGGGACAACCTCAGAGAAAAACCACAGGGGACAAAGTAGTATTATAACATTAATTTGGGGAGTATGGTGTAATTAATTAATTGTTCCCTCCCTCATCTACTCAAAATATCGTCGGTTTCCCGCTGCCGTGGCCAGGTATTTACCATTACTTAAACCACCGTTGAATTCCGGACACCGTTCATATTGCCTCCGGAGAAAGAACCGGCGGGGAAAGAGTCACCATAGACCGATTAGGTGCCAAAATGATGATGTATTTCTTGATTTCCCGGTTGATATTCAGTTGAATTTCCTCCAACTTCCTTCTCCTGCAGATCTTTTGTCAACTATTAAGCGTTTTTCCTTGAAGGGATTGCAGTGCAGGCCACCTGTTCGACAAAATGCGCAGCTGAGTTTCAAGTTCTCCGGTGCCATTATTGTTCAGGTTTGGATTTTTGAACATGATTTTTACTCTACCTCACAACGCTTGTTTTTCGTTTCACTCAGAGTTCCTCCCTCCACTGCAAATTAGTGCAAATACTAATCATACTTGGTGCCGCCATGGAAGCTCCCTTAGATTTGAACCCAGAAAAAGTACCACCTCAATAGCTTGCACTTCAAATCCTCTGAAAATAAGACGTGATCCCTCGTTGGATAAGCATGTGATGAAGCACAACAAAATCCGGTTTGTTCAGAACCTGAAAACTCTGCTGCTCTCCAAACCAAGGCATTTCATGCCGCTTCACGTTCTGAACAAGTGCAGATCCTACTTGTCTTTACATAAACCTCGCTCTATTCTTTCCATGGTCCATCGTTATCCCACTGTTTTTGAGGTTTTCACTATTCCAACGCCTCCTTTACCGTTAAACGCCACTAAACCGCTTAGCCAGCTCTGCATTCGGCTCACCCCTGCCGCGGCAGAGCTTGCGCGCGAAGAAATGGAGCTTAAGAAGGCGATGTCTGATGCATTGGCTGTTAAGTTACAGAAGCTTTTGATGCTCGCTACGCACCGCAGGCTTCTTTTGTACAAACTTGTTCATCTTGCCCCCGACCTTGGTTTGCCGATAAATTTCCATTCCTGGCTTTGCAGAAAGTATCCCGAGAGGTTTAAGGTTGTACAAACTTCTTATGGTCATGCGCTTGAGCTCGTCGAATGGGACATCGATTTGGCTGAAAAGTTACCAAAACGCGAGACTCCCTTGGATTTGATAGTGGACAGGCCCTTGAAATTCAAGCATCTGAAACTAAGAAAGGGGCTAAATATCAAGAGGCGACACCAGGATTTCTTGATGAAATTCGAGGAGTTACCGGACATGTGCCCTTACAGAACCGAGGCTGATGATTTGCCAAAAGAATCCTTGGAGGCCGAAAAGAGAGCATGTGCAGTGGTGAGAGAGGTGTTGGGAATGACGATCGAGAAGAGGACATTGGTTGATCACTTGACACATTTTAGGAAGGATTTCGGGTTGCCAAACAAGCTGAGGGGAATGCTGGTGAGGCATCCTGAGTTTTTTTATGTGAGTTTGAAGGGGCAGAGAGACTCTGTCTTTCTGGTTGAGGGATATGATGATAGGGGTGTCCTTCTGGAGAAAGATGGGATGTTGGGGATCAGAGAACAATTGATGCAGTTAGTTAAGAAAGGGCACAGAATGAGGAAAGACAAGAGAACTAGTTACACTAAGAAGAATGGCAACTTTGCTGAGCAGCAAAATCATAAGAACTTGGATGAAAAAGGCGGCAGTGACGACGAGGATGATGATGATTATATTGACAGTTTGGATGAGTTGTTTGAATCAGATGATTTTCAGTTGGTGGATGATACAAATGATGACGAGAGAACTCAGAATATAGGGGAGTTTTGGACAAGTAATGCTATGTCTGCAGTGGAAAATGATAGTGAAGCTCTTGGACCTTGGTAATGAACAAGAGTGGAAGAATCTTTAGTCCAAGGTTTGTGCTTTAATGCATGTATATATCATTATACAAATGAAACAAAACAGCTCTGTTTGATAATCCGTTTCAGTGAACATCTCTTTTCATTGTGTCCGATAGCATCTAATTTAAAATTTTATTGATCAAAATAAGTAGATTTGAGGGCATACAAAAACAAACCTGAGGTTGTCGTAAGAACAAAACAAACACCCAATTTTTAAACAGTACAAAGTAAATCTTTGATTGAGACATATACAATTTATTATACAATGATATCCCTCGCCTATCTCTCTCGTCTTGTTTCTCATTATTTATTCTTGAATTCGTGATCATTACCAATGGTAACCGAAATGGAAGACGGAATACTCGAAAACTCATATGCCTAACTTGGATACGGATTCGGATCCACCTATGACAACCGGTGGAGATTTCTTCGCCAAAATTCTTACTGAAGTTAACCAGCATCAGCCAACTTAAGTTTTGAGTTCGAGTTCGAATTCGAGTTTGGGTCCGGGGGGTCCTTTCACCTCTAACTGGCGGGCTCGCCCCATCCCAACAGGGCAGGATCCTCATTAGAAGAAAATGTATAACATTCGTATGGAATAAAAATAGATCATGGAGATTAATCCAGACATTTCCCCCAAGAAATACAATACAACTTCTATGAAAGGCCTAATGATCAAGGTACAATTTTTATACTAATCGTCAACTCAATAAGCCTACAACCAGACATCAATAGCGATGTGGAAATCTTGACAGAAAGCCTTAGGAATATCGAATCTGGTAATATTCTCACCACGTCTACCATGGCTGCTGCTGGGAAAGGCAATTTGGGAGTCCGCTGGTGGAATGATGTTAAAGCGGCAAACTCTGATCGGATGGACAGCCCCAGAAAATATTATCAAGAGGCGGCCGAGAATCTGATGAATTACAACGACATAGAGTATCATGAAAATGAAGCAAACTTCCATGTAATTTCTCAGCAGCCACGTTTTACTGTGCCACCACCGCCAAAAGAGGTGAACTCTTACTCTCATTCTCCTCAGACATCGACAATTGATGGTAGCGAGGCTAGAAAACGATCCAGCGAACTGAAACATGTGCCAGCCACGACAGTGCCTGAAAATGCACTGACAGGAGCCATTAATAGTGATGATTTTCTCAAGAAGTACAATGGGGAACGTCCAAAACAATTATGACATTCTTGTTGGGTTTGGTGTGTTGTTTTGGTTTCCTTTTAACTCAGTTATCTTCTGTTACGGTTTAATTTATTTGGTTTCTTTGATCTTCATGATATGGGCAGCCAAGGGTGAACCAACCATCACCAATTCAGTCTTGAATGAACACCCCCACCCCCCTAATTTCTACATTCTCACTCCACCGTCACACAATTGGATTAAGGCATTCCAACTCAAATATCGATGATATTGCTTTGTTCCAGATTCTGAATGCTCGCAATTCAGGGTCGAGGTTCACAAGGCACCTAGTTCGCCACCACTTTTGTTTGCTTTGTCGAAGATCAAACCTTCAAAGTCTTTGATTCTCTCCACTAAACCATCCAAGATCGAAATAACATTGTTTTTTTGGATCCTTGGGAAAGAGGATGAAAGATTATTCATGATTCGGGAAACGATGGAAGAAGATATATAGGTGAATGATATATTTTATTGCATTTTAACACGTATGAATTTTTTAATGTAAAAAAAAAAATATTGACAATATAAAAATATGTAGTTGAATGGTAAAAAATTAAATTAAAATGATGAAAATGTTTACTCTAAAACCCAAAAAAAAAACAATGAAAAAAATCGCTTATTTCAAAACTTTTTTAACATGTATCTCTTTGGCCCCTTTATTCTCGTTTCTGTATTTCAAAAATTATTCCAAAATGGTCCAAAGTTCAATTTTTTTTTTTTTTTGCTAACACTTAGGGCCTGTTCTTTTCCAATATTTCAAACTTAGTTTGAAATTTGGTTTTGTGAATAAACCCACAACATTTTGAAAACCTTGTTCTTCTCAAAAAGTTGCAAACTAGTTTTCAAGATTTTTTCTTTCTTCTCCTTCCTTCTTCTTTTTCTTCCTCTTCTTCTTCTTCAGGCCCACCGCCGCCCCAGCCGCCGTCACCAAGCCGTCATCTTCTTCTCCTCGTCCTTCTTCTTCTTATTCCTTCTTCTTCTCCTTCCTTCTCTTCTTCCTTCTTCTTCTTCTTCCTCTTCCTCTTCCTTCTTCTTCTCATTCTTCTTCTTCTTCTTCTTCTTCTTCTTCTTCTTCCTTCTTCTTCTTCTTCCTTCTTCTCTCCCACTGCCGACCACCGCCGCCCACCACCAAACTCTCATCTTCTTCTTCTTCTCATTCTTCTTCTTCTTCATCACTCTCATCTTCTTCCTTCTTCTTCTTCTTCTTTCTCTTCTTCTTCTTCGCCGGAGGTGGTTCATTAGCGGTGGCGTCGGGGCGGATGGTGGTGGAATTTGTGAAATTGGAGAAAGAGTGAAAGGGGGGAGGAGATGAGGGGAAAAAAAAAAATTGCCCAATACTTTTTTTTTAAAAAAAACTTGTTTTGAAACCCATGTTTCTTTCAATTGGTTTGAAACCAAAATGTTTTGAAAATTTTTCCAAACTTGTTTTCAAAATGTGGAAAAGAACAGGCCCTTAGATTCACACACATTAATAAGAGTAACAAATATAAAAATAATTTAGCTTGAAGCAGTTCACGTGTTACTCGAAAATAACTCAAATATTTTCAAAATTTAAGTTTCGGGACAATTTTGCAACAAATTTTGAAGTTAAAGAACGAAAATAAAACTTGCACTACTACAAAATAGAGCTTTAACGGTTGCAGTTTAACGACGAAAAAAGAAAAACCGCCGTTGTAAAAGAAAATATGGGCTTTCTACGGCAGTTAATTAAAAACAGCCGTAGAAAGGGACTTTCTTCGGCGGTTATAATCAAACCGCCGTAGAAAATCACTACTTTCTACGGCGGTTTGCTTACAACTGCGTAGAAAGAGACTTTAAAATACCCGCTGTAGGAAGTCCCTTTCTACGGCGGTTTATTTGAAAACCGCGGTAGTATTGACGTACCCTAAATAACAACGTGTATCTCCATATCGCGGCGAAAGTGTTATTCTCCAAATTTCTACTACGGTTTTACACATTTGATGTAAAGAATGGTCATTTGAAGCTAAAATTTACCACTTTAAGGTTAAAAATTTCTAAAATTTCTCACTAATTGCTTATTCTTGTACATTAGATATGTGTATATTGAATTTATTTTCATTTATGGTAGATTGAAAATTAAAGTTACAATCCATATATATGGTGAACCTTAGTATTGTGGAACCCTATTTAGGTATACTATGTAGTTTGTTGGTGATGTGATATGATTTATAGTGTTTGGTTTTTATTGGATGATGTTCATATAATTAGCACTACTTAGTGTGTGGATTATTTTTTTATGCATTGCATGTGTTTGATAAAATGCATAAATGAAAAACTTATGGGTTCTTCTTCATTTGATTATGTCTATTGTGCATGTGTTGGTCATGTATTATTTTTTTCATTGAGGTATTATATTAGTTTTGATTGTATGAGTAACATTAGTATGACATGTGCTAACACAAGCATGCAACTTGATACTTTCTACATTGTTTGATGAATTATTTATTTGGTTTTTAAAATTATTTCAAGGTGTTAGTTACGCATGGATCGAAATATATTGTTATATGGTGATCGGACCTCCGATTTGTATGCGAATGAAGTTGAGAATTTCATTGAATTGGCTTATAAGAATACAAAGTACGTCCATTGTCCGTGTAAAGCTTGTAAAAATGGTGCGCGGTTTAGGAAGCCACTTTCTACGGCGCTTTAAATTTAAACCGCCGTAGAAAGTGGCTTTCTACGGCGGTTTATGTTAAACCGCTGTAGAAAAATGAGGCGGTTATGGAATTCCCGCGCGCGCCCCGATCTATTCATATTAATCCCTAATTTTTTCTGTTTTGTAAATTAAACCCAAAATTTTTGGAACTCTAATATTGAATATGCAATTTAATAATGATCAATCGTTGCAAGTAATTAAAATACATTATATTGAGCAACTTAATAAATTTAATGTATTTTACTATAAATATTTGATTAATATTAAAGTGCATATTTACTATTAAAACTTAAAATTTTTTTGGGGTTAGTATACGAAAAAGAAAACCTTGAAATTAAGAGGAATAGAGGCGCCGGCGGGAATTTTTTGTGAAACTTACTGTCGCGGAGAAATGATTTCACGTCCTTGCATATATATAGCAAATGAAATCCAGTAAGTATTGCTTTATTTGTTTATTGGGCCCTTAAGAATTCATTTTTCTTATACTACTGAATGCATTTAGCGATTTGATTACTTTATCCCGTTCGCCCAAGTCGAAAACGCAGAAAATTTTTAAATATAATGAAGCTTATTACTTTATCGAAGCTTACATGTACTTCAGCGAAATTTATTAATTTTGAGGTTTTCCTATAATTATTATGTAACAGTACATGAAAATTTTGCGGTGGAATGGTTCACGGAAAAATTTGAAATTTAATTATTAAATGTTTCATAAAATGCGAGATTTTGTACATAATTAATAAATATAATGTAAATTGGATATTGAATATTATATTTACAATTGGGGTTAATTTAAAAAAAGGGAAAAAAATAGAAATTAATAGGAACATAGGCGCGCGCGGGAATTGGCTCCCTTTTTCCACTTTTCTACGGCGGGTAAAAAAAAACCGCCGTAGAAAAACCCATTCTACGGCGGTTCAAAAAAAACCACCGTAGAAAATACCATTCTACAGCGATTTTTTTTGAACCGCCGTAGAAAGTGGGTCGGGTCTAAATTCAAATTAGGCATTGCTATTCTCTAATTTTTCCCATCTTTCCCCTTCATTCCCTTGTTTCCCTCTCCCCTCTCCCGATCCATTGGCTTCATTTTCTTCGCCCGGGAGCCATCGCTGGCGCCACCTGCAGACGTTAGACCATCGTCCTCGCTTCCCCGCGGCTGTTCGGCTTTGCTGCTCGGACCTAGCTCACCAAGGTCCGAACTGTGGTGTCGCGGAACCCGGCACCCATTTCTTCCGTTTTCCCCCAACAATATTTTCGGCTATAGGGTCCCTTGGTTGTAGGATTGAAATCCTAAATAAGGTTTAGCCGAATTCTTGGATTTCATTTTAAAGCTTTTGAAAATTTACCTTTCTTTTTTTACTTGTGATTGGACTAGGTTTTTTTTACAATGTTGCTTTCGGGTTTGTTGATAGTGATGAATGCTTGGATTGTTTTGGGTTTGATCGATTGTGGTTTAATTGGTTTGGTTGTTGAATTTCGTGTTTGGTTTTGATTAAGTTGAGAACCTTGGTGTTTGATTCGGATTTCATTTTAGGGGTGTTGAATTCGGTTTTGCTTGATTAAGTTGAGAACCTTGGTGTTTGATTTCGGTTTTGCTTGATTAATTTGAGAACCTTGGCATTTGATTTCGGTTTTGCTCGATTTAGTGTTCCTCCTTTAGTGATAAGGAGGAAAATGTCAAGTGCTTGAGTTGAAGTTGTGATATTTAAGCTTTATTAGGTTCCTTTTTTGGGGCTCCATTGGTTTAATTTCTTGAATGCCACTTATCTTTTGAAATTAAAGCTATCTTTGCATCAATTTAAAGCTTCTTTATTGCAAAAGCACAAAGTACCTCTTGAGTGTAGCTTGTCTTGTTTTAGGGAAGGAGAGTTTAACACTTCTCCTTAAAGCTTTTACCTTTCTTACTCTATTTAGTTTTTATCCTTTAGTGAAATGATTGTTCTCATTACTTGAAGCTGTGAAATGTCAAGTGCTTTATCAATTTTACCCTTTCTAAGTCCACTTTTTTGGGGCTCCTTTGGTTTAAAGTGGATAATGGCACTTGTTTATTGAAAATAACACTTTCTCCTCCTCGCTTTCTCTTATCTTTGTTTGAAATGAGTGAAATATGCTTTGCGAGTCGTTCTCCGTGAGGAGGGTCATTTTTTTTTATAAATGTAGAGTGTGAAATATCAGTTCTCCTTAAATATTTTACCTTTCTTAGGCGATTTAGTGTTCCTCCTTTAGTGATAATGAGGAAAATGTCAAGTGCTTGAGTTGAAGTTGTGAAATTTAAGCTTTATTAGGTTCCTTTTTTGGGGCTCCATTGGTTTAATTTCTTGAATGCCACTTATCTTTTGAAATTAAAGCTATCTTTGCATCAATTTAAAGTTCTTTATTGCAAAAGCACAAAGTACCTCTTGAGTGTAGCTTGTCTTGTTTTAGGGGAGGAGAGTTTAAAATGAGTGAACTTCTCCTTAAAGCTTTTACCTTTCTTACTCTATTTAGTTTTTATCCTTTAGTGAAATGATTGTTCTCATTACTTGAAGTTGTGAAATGTCAAGTGCTTTATCAATTTTACCCTTTCTCATAACTTATTTGATTGTATTTCATTTTGCTACTCAATTACATTTGAATTTATACTCTGTTGCAGTACTTCGAGGTCGACCACACTCTATTAAGCACTGTGGATATAGATGCTATGAGAAAAATATGCGCTAGTTATATTGTGGAGCATTAGCCATATTTGATGGTTGTTTTGACAGTAATGAAACTTGTTGATAGTATAGTTGTATAAATTTTTTTGGATATGCCCCTGTAGTATAATAGCGATATCAACTTCTATTTTGGTGATATTTTGTATTAATTTTAAACTTTTAGAAGCAGGTTTTGCTTTAAACCAGAGAAATTCCTCACTTTCTATCGCGGTTTGGGTGCGAATGTCTTGGACTTTCTACGGCGGTTGGGAAGAACCGCCATAGAAAGTCCATCTTTCTACGGCGGTTCTTCCCAACCGCCGTAGAAAGTCCGCACTTTTTACGGCGGTGTAGAAAGTCGGTAAACTTTCTACTGCAGCTGGATAGATGGCGGTTCAAAAAGGCCGAAAACCGCCGTTAAAAGTCCTAAAAAACCGCCATTAAAAGTCATTTTTGTAGTAGTGTTGTTCAAGTTAAGAGACCGAAGAAAGATAATAATTTACTTGATTTTGATTAATAGACAAAACATTACTACTTTACCGTAATTCTAGTGAATAGACGTCGCAATACGTGGATCTCACGTTCTATTTTGAGAGAGTAAATAAATGTATATATTAATTATTAAAGAAAAGACAAATTACAATACATACCCTTAAAATTCTGTGAGCACATTCATAAACATACTTAAAAGCTCCTGCTGTCTAGGCTTGATATATGTACCTAACATCAGCTATATTAAACATTTCTAAATCTAGACCTATCGGAATCTTCTCGTTAAGGGTTTTCGACGACCACTGATAAACATTTCTAAATCTAGACCTATCGGAATCTTCTCGTTAAGGGTTTTCGATGACCACAGAAAGGCCATCGGACGGTTTGAACCAAAACATCATTAATTTCTAAGGCCTTGGCTTGCACTGCGTTCCTCATCAATATTCCAATCCTTTCCGACGTCATGGCGCCATTGCAAAAGTAACCGTAATTAAGGATTATTTGTAAGATTTCCCGGAGCTCTGGCAGGCCAGCATTGCTAAATTCTCTTCATGATTCTTTGTCCACGATAAGTAGGTAGTATTAATCTGATATTATACTCCACGCAAAAGGTCTAGAGCAGCATAGTAACCAATCAACAAAGGAAGCGATATGACTGTACCGATAATGACCCTGCAATCAATATTAATTGATGCCATTAATAAGTTATAAGTAATTAATTAACCAATCTAATTAGAATGATTATGAGAATCAATCAAAGATCACTCACGCTGTGCTGAGTACTTGAGCATGCAATCCATATTCTTGGGCATATACGAATGCTGTTAGTGCTTGTGGTAGTGCTGCCTACAACAATAGCAACTTTCCAATCAAAAGGCATCTTGCAAAAGCAAAAAATAATAGTAACACCCCACCCCCTTGAATCCACCCATATATAGTACTATTACAAAAGTATAGGATGGGATTCTATTTTTATTGTTGAATAATGCTCTCCCCCTTGTTTTTATATTTTCAAAAACATGTTTTCAAAATTTGGAAGTTTATGCTATACACATTTTTACTTTTCACCTATAATTTTTTAAATTTTATTTATATTTCTAATATATAATTTTTAATTTTAATAAATGAAATGCTATAGTAGAAACCACAATGAACTGCATTAAATGCATGAAATGAACTGCATTAATCAGACTCTAATATATTTAAAAAATAATTTATGTACCTGAACTATTACGATGCGCAGCACATCGCCACGCAATCCAGTGATAAAAGCTCCAGCAGCTGTAGTCACCGGTCCGATCACAAATCTCAGAACCATAGCATACAAAGTTATGCGCATTCCACAAGAAATAACTTTTTCTTGCAATGCCATGAAAAGCCCTGTTTAAATCATGTAAATTCATGGTTAGACATAACACCACTAATTAAGTGGGCAAGACTATACTGAAAATACATGGTTAGATATAACACCACTAATTAAGTGGGTAGACTATCCTGGTATGAAATATCATTCTGTTGGTATGAAATAGTTCTCACCCATGCTAAACATGGCCAAACCAGCTCCTCCTTTTGACATTATTAGAATACACCCTTCAATAACTATGGGCATTTCAAAATTCCACCTGATTAAACAAAGGGGAAAGAAAACACAGGGGGTGAATTAATTATTCTGAAATTACCAAATATGTCATTTATATGTAACGACTTG
The DNA here is from genome assembly GCA_016801395.1 of Leptodermis oblonga. Lineage (NCBI taxonomy): Eukaryota > Viridiplantae > Streptophyta > Magnoliopsida > Gentianales > Rubiaceae > Leptodermis > Leptodermis oblonga. The sequence continues at coordinate 4,646,916 of CM028756.1, read as the reverse complement.
TACCTTTTAGCAATAAGAGCCCAAATTAGACCAACCATGCAAGCATAAGAATTAGGGTTCTTAGCAAGTTTTACCCCAACTATGTGCATTATCACCCAAAACGTCGGAGGCTTGCAACCAGCCGCGGCAGCAGCCTGGGGAGAATCATTGTCTGCAGAGTTGGCCGTGACGGTAGCTACGACAGCGGGAGTGGCGGTGCTTATCCCTCCTCCGCTTCCAATTCCATTACCATTCTCTCCCATTTCAATATCTTCTGCAACCGTACGACGCGCACGCCTCAATTCCAACATAAACAGCAAACAAATAAACCACAACAGAGATTGAATAACCGACGACTGAACCACCAAATCCGCCCCTTGGTCGCCGTACATGGCCTGCAACAGCGGAACGCCGATGAGGAGCGTGTTGTTCAAGCTCGACAAGGAGAAAGTCGTAATTGACCAGGAAAAATTCCCTTTCTTGCTGAAATTTGCCCACAAAACGAGGACAACGCCGATCATCAATTTGGCAATGACGTCGGCGCCGATGAAACGGAAATTCATTTGGTAAGGATTCACCTTGGAGATAAATTGGAAGGTGAAGAAAGGCATGATGAAATAGCAATTGAACCGGTTTATAACATCGCACTGATCCGGTTTGAACATTTGCCACCATCTAATCGAGCCGTACCCGAGGACGATGGCGGTGTAGAGCGGCAACATGGAGGTCACCACCTTGTATATCTCGGCTGACCCGATCATGGTGACACGGCAGCTGGTTCAACGGCAGTGGCAGGAGTGAAAAATCGATCAAGATTAATGGAGAGAAGGAAGAGAGCTTGGGGAAGATTTAGAGTTTTATTGGTGGAGAGAGATGAGGATCTAAATTAATTAGCAGAAACAAACCACTGATATGTAGCAAAGATTTGTTATGAGGATCTAAATTAATTAGCAGAAACAAACCACTGATATGTAGCAAAGATTTGTTGAGCATTTCGGTCGGAATATGAGCTGTTATATATATAAGCATTCTCTCTGCCAGTTTAAAAGCCGAATGTTACTCCTTTTTAAATTTATTTATTTATTTATTTGGAGGGACATAATTAAAACTAATTAATTTCAGCTGTCACTTGGGCCAAAAGTAAGTAAATTAAAGGTAAAGTGCGAGAGATGAGCTGTTTGCACCAAGGATGTATTGGATGTATTTAACCATTTTTCTTATGTCTAGTGCGAGAGATAGATTGTTGGGTGCACCAAGGATGTGTTGGATGTATCTAATAAATTTTTTTTTTTGGATAAGATGCTAATTCGATATTGGAAATTTGGATTGATTATAGAGTAAACTTCTCAGAAGCACGGTGCGCCAGGGATGTACTGGATGTATCTAATCATTTTTTCGATAAGATGGCTAATTCGATATTGAATAAATTTGGACGTATTATATATAGAGTAAACTTTCCCTCTCTATTTTGGGTTTAACACGTGTAAACTCTTTTTTTATTATATATAAAAAATGAAGTGAAATTATACAGAGCCAGAGGGCAATGGAGCGTACCATACATCTCAACTTTGTGACACTTCAAGAGGTCATGTTAGGATATTATTTGATAATACGTTATTCTAACAAGTGTAAGTGTAACGACGTATTTTTATCTTTGAACGTAATGAATGATGTTGAGTGAGACACAAATGCTCAGTAAAAATCGAGCCTTAATCGGTGATGCTGCTGACCCACTGAGACTGTGAGAAACAAATTCGTCTCGTTGATTCCATGCATATGCTACATTTATATTTGTGCTACAATAAACAAATAGTAATAGAATATCAATAAATTTGATTCCCTGTTTGCTCAACAATTGCCATTAATTTATAGAGTTCGTGTCAGCTTACATTTGCGCAACGGATGCGTGGAATACTTTCTAATATAAAACATATTTGACGAGTGAAATTCGTAAAAGTAAATAAATAAAAGAAAAAAAAAACTGTAATCATATCAGTGTGTGAGAGAAAATATATTTGGTTTTCCGTGTTTCATTGTCTTCCCATTAATTAAAATGATGAGAAAGAAGTAAAGTAGGTGCAGTTCAATGCATGAATGAATGAGGTATTATTCCAAAGTAAACCCATTAATTACAGCTAATTAATTAAATTGAAATTTCGCTTATCTAAGTGTTTAACCCAATGATACATCCCATGGCATTTAAAATCGACGAATTCCAGTACATTTCATTAATTCGGGAAAAAAATTAAATTGAAATTTCGTGTACTGATCTTGTGATTCATATGCACGCATGACTGTTAATTACATGTACATAACTTACAAAACAACTTTACAAAGCATTAATTACTCGTTAATTTCCTTCCATCCATAGTGGCCAACCCAACTCAAAAGGTCTTACGTAATTGTTCTCTAAAAAGTTAAAAGTGTATTTGAAATTTAAAATTTGTGTTATTTAAAAAGTGTCAGCTTAACATTTTAGGGGTAATTAATTGGTACTTAACATTTTATATATGTATATTTATTTCAAATCTTCGCGAGTCAATATTTAGGAATGAATTAATTTGTTTCCAGGTTAATTGGTCATGCTTTATATAGAAATATTACACGATTTCAACCATAAATGAGTAGAAAAACAACACAACAAAGTGGAAGCAGACGGGTACGTAGCTGAGCTTGACACCGAAAGAAATCTGGAGAAAAGGTTGTGTGTGAAGATAATTATATCTATCGATTTTTTTTTATTTATATAAAATATCTCAAGTACATTATATACGGTGGCCGAACCAGAAAGAAATCTTTGAGGGTCAAATATATGAATATATATATTCTTTTACAAGTAAAAATACACTGATAATAAGGTGGAGGGGGAGGGGGAGGGGGAGGGCGAGGGGGAGGGGGGGGGGGTGTGTTAGAACCACCCACCCCTTAGATCCGCCCCTGATTACATATATATATATATATATATATGTATATATATGTATGTTAGTAAATTTTCAAATGAAGTCAAATTAAAAATGAGGATGAAATATTATACTTCCTCCGTCCCACTTAAAGAGTCCATTTTGAAATGTATACAACTTATTATGGGTTGTGAGGTATAATACCTAAAATAAGTGATTTATCCTTATATTTTCCAATTATATCCTTATTTTAGAAGTAAGGGTTAATTGTAAACCACACATTGTTATATTAATAAGCGTATGTAATGTAAAAAAATTCAAAATGGACTCTTTAAATGGGATAAGATTTTTTTTGAAAGTGGACTCTTTGAATGAGACGGAGGGAGTATGAAATTTGGATGAATCAAATTTTTTAAAAATGCGAAAAGTAAAATATAATTTTTGAAATATTGGTAATTAATGTGATTTACTCCCTCCGTTCTATTAGAAGGGTCCAGTTTGAGAAATATTTTTTATTCATTAGAAGAGTCCACTTTCAATTTTTTTACACCTCCTACCCTTACTAATATAATTATGTGTGGTCTACAATTAGTCATTACTTTTTAAGTAAGGATATAAATGGAACAAATGGTGATAAATAAAGTATTTTAGGTATTGTACCTTGACATTCATAATAAGTTGTACCTAAGTAAAGATGAACCCTTCTAATAGAACGGAGGGAGTAATAAGGTTTGAAGTAGTCAAATTTGATTTTACTTAATCAAATAGATTGAAATTAATAACATTGCTTTTAAAATAAAGTTACATTATTTCATAGTTCACCCCTTGAAATGATACTCCCTCTATCATAGGATCAAATCTATATATTTTAAAGCAAATATTTACATTTCATATCTCTAGTAATATGATTATTATATATAACTTATAATTAATTCCCATTTAAAAATTAAATATATAAATATAAAATAATAATCTCTTCGTTTCAATAGAAGAGTCAAGTTTCAATTTTTTTTTTCACTAAAAGAGTTAAATTTGGATTTATTTACTTCTCATACTTTTACTAATATAATTATGTGCAGTTACAATTCATTGACTTTTGAAAAGTAAGATATTAGTGGGAAAAATGGGGACAAATTACCTATTATAGGTGTTATACTTTGTAACCCATAAAAAGTTATATATCTTTCAAACTTGACTCTTTTAATGAAACGAAAGGAGTAATAAAAATGATTTATTTTAAATACTACTATATTTTATAATTTGTAAAATGTTATACTTCCTCCCACTAGCGGAGCCAAAATTTTTTTTTTTCCAGATGGGGCACATTCACAATGGCGTATTAATACAAACAAAGTAAAACATATTCAAATAAATATGAAAAACAAGCCACACAACGTTCAAGTGCAGAATACAAATTCTTAAAATTGTATTATTGTTAGTTTAAGAATTTATATTGTTAGTATAAGTATCTAGGGTGGGGTCAATAAGGGCCCGGTCTCCTAGGACCCCCACTCTAGCTCCGCCGGTGCTTCCTCCGTCCCACTATAAAAGTTCAATAATACAATTATTTCTGAATCACAAATACAACTCAAAATATTACTCTTTTTTTATTTATATGGAATGAGGAAAATATATTTTGTTAATGGAACTTTTTATTGGACGATAATAAAATTTTCAATCACCTAATGATTTATTTTAGCTGTATCTCTTTGAAGTTCCAAAAGTAATACAAAAAGTTACGAGCCCGCCAACATCGACAAATTGAACTTCTCCACAAGGATCAATACGAGCTTAATATGTTTGTTCATTTTAAGAGATGTTTTTTAAAAATATATATTTAGAAAATTCAATTTAAAAGTAAAAAATTAAAAATGTGTATTATGAATAATGAAAAATTATAATATATCTACCCTATATAATATAATCTACCCTATATAATATAAATTAATATAGATTTGATATTAAAGTGCCATGTGGCTGCCACATTGGATTTTAATTTAATAAGCATCTTTCTAATTTATATCTAATAGAGTTTTAATTTAACTATTTATGTGGATGTCACATAAGCTTAATATCTAATAGTTAAATATTGAGTGAACTTATTTTATTTTCTACCATTCAATTAAATAATTTCTTTATTTATTTATTTTTACATGTGGCTCTTTCACTCTTTTATAGGAGCATTGCACTTTTATTCTTCCACTTTTTTTTATATATTTATTAAAAGCACATCTCACAAAAATTACATATATACACCAACAGGTCAACAAAAATTTAAAGTTTAATTATATAATTTAAGGATTTTATTTATATACATAAAAAAAAAGGCATGAGACCAACTCTTAGGTTCCGTACAATTTTTTTTTATAAAAATAAAACTTTATTTATTTTTCTTTTTTAGACTTATAATCTTAAATTCACAACTTTACATTTTCTAAACATTTTCACCATGAAGTTAATTATTCAATTGATAATTGAGAGTATTAGTTTTTAACTCCTAAAGAATAGGAAAAGTCTACTGTCTCTTTGTTTCACCATTTATTTATTACAAATAGAAATAATATATTGTATGCCTCTTGCTTCACCTTCTATCATTATAAATATGAACAAACTATTGCTTTTCTTTCACCTTCTGTTAGTTACAATCAATAAGTTGTATATTTTCCTTCCTTGATCCATTCTATGAGTGGCCTTTTGAAATATTCTCAACCATCTTCGTTCTCTCAGTCTTAAACAACACTGAAATTCTCTTTTAAATTATTGTGAAGTGCATCAAGATTAGTGAGTTATTCTGTTCTAGATATGTTAACTAATTTCTTGAAATGAGAAATTTTATTCTTATATTTTACTCTTAAAAATTATGACATTTTACACATCTAATAATATGTGATTTACATAGATCCTTTCTTGAATTTTCTTTTCCCATTAAGTTTTTTGTTGATTACTTTAATTTGTTATTTTGTTTAAATTGTTTTGTTGTTGGTGCAATTTTTTTATGTGAAAACTTTTAGTTATCAAGAGTTGAAGGATTATTGTGTTAAAATTCTCTTTCCTATTAGTTCACAATGTATCATGTATGTAAAATTATAAATCTTTATGTATTCTCTAGACTGTTCCTTTCTTTTACAGGCTTTTGTTATATTAATTTCTTGTTTTTAAAAAATGTAGAGAAATAAGTTTAAATATGCAAAAAAAAAATCAAAAATTTTTTTCCAACAACCTCAAAATTTTTCACAATTCTAAAGTAGATCCTTAATGGAAGGATGTTAAGTTACATACAAAAACAAGAAGAATATGTCGGATGAAGGTAGTGTACCGGTAACCATATACTATTAAGGATGGAAAATTTCTTCCTTGATTTTGATATTTTTTTGTAGACTCCAATTGTTCTAAAAATGTATTGAATTAAGTTAATAGATGATAAATTTAAACTAGCTCTTATATTCGTTGTTCTATTTGTATGCTAGCCTGTGCACAATTAAACTTTTTATTATTATGATACAAATTAATATTTTATTGGGCATAAGCCGTGCATTGCACGGATGTATCGTCTAGTATCTTACTATATTAGAAAAACAACATTTAAGAGGCACATTATCCTTCTGCCATGTGGCATAGGACACCTCAACTGCCACATGGACTTATTTTGCCACGTCATCCATCCCTCACATTCAAAGATTTAGTTGTGAACAACAACTCTTCATGCGTATCTTTTTTTTTTTTTTTTTTTTTTCCTCTTTTGTGTAAGTTTCATCTTCCTACAAAATTAATTATCCAAATATCTTAGGATGAATTATCATTTTGTTTATTATTATTATTATTATTATTTTGAAATTTTATCTTTGGTGAATATCATCACTTAGGATGAATTATCAATTTTTTTTTAATCATCCGTTCTTTTAGTTTTAAAGCTTCATCAAATTAATTATATCCATCTCTCTTTTAATAATTATCATCCGTATATTCTTCATTCGGATTTTTATTTAAAAACTTCATCTTCCCGCAAAATTAATTAGCCATATCTCTCACGATGAATTATCTTTCTTTCTTCCAGATTTTTTTTTTTTTAAAGTCTAAATTTACTACACTTTTAATATACGTTTAATCAACCCTTCAAATTAAGAGTTAGAATTAAAACTAACATTATCAACAAGTCAAATTCCATCATCTATCCAATATTTGGTTTTCGAACGGTTATTTATTTCTCATCTATTGGATAAGCACATTTGTTTAATGTACTTGTTTGAATTGCAATGTAATACATATCTCTATCTTTATTTTGAGTTTTAATTTTTTCCTTTTAAATTGTACGTATTAGTTTAGATATGAGAAAATAGTTATATCTTGATTAGTATTTAAGAGTTCATCATCTATTAAAATTTTAATTAATTATAGTCTGTTCCCTTATCTCCAAAAAATATATATATATTATTGTTTCGATTCATTGGTTTATTTAAAGTTTTAGTTTCATTGTTTCTTTCTAACTGATCGGAGAGCCTTTTTTCTTTCGATTCATTGGCTTATTATTGATCTCTTTCCTTTTTTTTCAAAATTTCACAATTTTACTATAAGAAACTAAAACATTGATTACATTTGCCGCATCACGACCCAGATTACTATGGTATTGTATACTTTACATTAATTCATCAATTCCCAGATTACATATTCAGGTTTAGTACGTGTGAGAAATTTATGAGTTGTGAATAGATTAAAGGTTTAATATTTTTCCTACCTTTTATTTTATTATTGTTTTTAATTATATGCTTGAAGATGACAAGAATTTTAATGATTTATGGTATATGCACATTTAAATCGAGGGTTTAAATCTAATTAGGTATCGTTTATTGGATTATGGTTTTGAGATACGGATTTTTTCTTATTAGGTTTCTATTGTCTCTTCCAAGTAATTTAAATATTTTTTTCCCTTCTACATATATTTCTTTATCTCATTTTTAATTAAGTGATAATATATTTAAATAAATATTTATTTTCCATATTTCTTTTTACCTGATTTATCACAAACCACTTTTTTTTTTTTTTTTACAAAACTTTCTCATAAAAGAATAATATATTTTCTTCACACTAACTTTCATAGCTAATTACTTATTTGAATCATAAATCTTCACTCACGATTATTATACATATTTTCTACTTTATTTTTATTCTTATTATTTAATAAAAATATTCCTTTAATAGTTCAATAGTTATCTATTATAAAAATTTAATCATTGGACAAACATATTTTTATAGAACCATCAAATTTTAAATTCAAACTATTGTATTTAATTTGGTAAACTTAACTGAATTTTTAAATAGTCAATTTATATATTTTTAAGTAAATTTCTCTTTTATATAATTAATGGGTAGACCCCACGTCTTGCGTGGCCAAAACATAATTAGAAAAAAAAGGGTAAAGTACTATTAAGTTAGGAAAATCCTATAAATTTCTGCGCATAGAAACGGGGTGTAAATTATCTAATTTTCACCTGTCTTATAGAAAGAGTTTAGGTTATAAAATGTACAACTTTTTATAAGTGGTAAGGTACAACACTTAAAAATAAGTAATTTGATTTTAAAAAATCACTTATGTCTTTTACTTTATAAGTAATGGTTAATTGTAGAGCATACATTAACACATTATAGTAAATGTATGCAATGTAAAAAAAAAAAAAAAAACAAATAGAACATGAACTCTATTAGTTTACAACAATTTAAAAAACGAAACTTTTTTAATAGGATGGAGGAAGTATGAGATTTAAAAAAATAACATTAATAGTAAAGTTAAAACTTTAAAGATTTTTTTTGTATTGAAATTTACTAAGTAATTAACCTTTACTTTTGAGAAAGCAAATAAAATGTGGCTCTTGGGATATTTAAGAAAGACCGGGGAAAGAATATAGTATATACATAATTAGATTCATGAATATATGCATTCATTGTCGACAAAAGTTAATTTTACAATGGCCGGCCACTAAGAAATACTGGTGGAAGAAGAATATATAATAAAGTTTGGCAATATTGAATTGAATGAAATTAGATATACTTATGGTTCATAATAAAAGACGTTTTAGAGCGATTAACAATTTTCAAAATAAATGACATTTTAACCAAAAAAAACATAAATTTTCCCTCAAATTTCCATTGTCTTAACTTATAATTTACCAAACAGATAGTGATTATTTCAAATTACAATAGTTAAGGGCTTTTTTTTTTTTTCTTTTTGTCATTTAAATGAATTCTTATTCTGTTTGAAAAAGTATGAAACGTCTTTTATTCTAGACAAGAGAAATATACTAGTCTTCAATTCCAACTTTAATTTGTCGATGCATCATACTTTTCTTTATCATTAATTGTTGTCGTCAACATATAAGGAATAACTTCTTGGAGAAATTATACTCCCAGCACTAATTAGGAGCATTAGTATGATAATCAAACTTGTATTCTTAGACGTGAACCACTCCGAACTTGAGTGCTAAAACATTTGGTGCACGTATTAAAGGTCAATGTTCAAATTACACTTTGATAAAATTTACGAAAAATTAAGTAAAGGATGACATGTTGTACATATTGACGTGTGATATGTATGTTTCACTTTCAGACATAAGATACAAGTTTTCAATGTGATATCCCAATTATACTGGTGTTTTGATGTGTGACGTGCAAGTTTCAAATATAGTGAACGAATCTCCAATGTAATGTCCCTAATATATTATGAGATGTTTTCTAATTTATATAATGACCCAATGTATATTTTATTAATTAAGTTTCATTGTGGATTTTTTTTTCTCCTTACAAAAAGAATTATATTCATAGTCTGTTGTGTCATACGAGTGTGCATTAATTAATAGAGCTTTTAACACTTTGACTAAGCATTTTTGTTTCATTAGAAAAGTTCAGTTTCATAAATATATAATTTTTTATGGATATGAAGTCTAATACCTAAAATAGTTAGTTTGACACTATTAATTCCACTCATATCCTTACATTTTAAGTGTTAATTAATTGTGAATCACACATAATATAATATTAGTAAGTGTAAGAAGAGTAAAAAATTTAAAACCTGACCCTTCTATGAGAACAAAAAGTATTTTTGAAAGCGGTCTTTTTTTTAATGGAACATATGGAGTAATAGTTAGGCGTTGATCATAAGATTAAATTCCACACAATTAAAAATGAAAAAAAAAACCCAAAAACGATAATAAATATTAAATTTTTTTTTTAATTTGGTTGTTAAATTCATAAACCCATCATTTGGGTTTGGTAGATTCTCTCTTCATAAAAATTAATTCTTATATCTGAATGCTTAATGCCGAATTCATTAAGCATTTAACACCTTAATGTTGAAATATATTTTTGAACCTCTGAATCAGAATAGTTAACCGCTCAATATTGTTTGATAAATATGGTGATTTTAATGCTGAAATCTTAAAAATGTACTATTTTACCCTTACGTTAAATTTTTTGTATTTATATACGCGAAATATCAGATTTTATAATAAAACATAAATTATGATTAATGAAAAACATAGGGAAACAAAATAAGATAAAACACAAAATTGAATGATTAAAATACAAATAATAATAATAATAGTAATAATAATAATTTCTTACAAATTATTAAAATTCCTAAAAATGAAAAACAAATGCACTATTGTAATCTAAAATAAATTAAAAATTTTACAATAAAACTCATATAAAATTAATAAAATTATATAAGTGATATAAAACATATCGTAGGAATGAGATTTATAAAATATGTAAATGATATAACTTATTAAATAAATTTCTAATACCAAAATACATTAATAAAAAATAATCAAATTTTATCTGACAATATTATGATGAAAAAGTTTAAAATACGTGGTATGCTAATGAAGCAAAAAATAAAATAATAATTTGTTCAAAAATTAATATTTATAGTTAAATCAATATAAATAAAATAAAATGGGTAGTTTTGAAAATCAAATATGAATTACTTAAAGAATATTTACGCGGAGCATTAAGAGATAAGCAATAAACTGACTTTTTAGGCTTGAAATTTTCTAAAGAAAATAAGCAGTCCTTAATTAATTAAGATATTTGAATTTCGTTATCAAACAGGGCGAAAGTCATTATTACTTAATCAAATAATTTTAAGCATTAAGCACTCTTATCAAACATGCCTTTAGTAACAAAAACGGGAAAACGAAAAAACAAAAAAAACTCCACCATTAGTCTGGTTCAACTCTCCCTCTCCCTTGCAACATGGAGAATTAAGGGAAAAGAAAGTGTCAAATCCAAAAAGTGTGTTTAACGCATGAGAATGAGAATAAGAGAAATGAGCAAGCGATCGATTTACGTTTGGTTCATATAGGAATCTAATTATTTTTCTGGGCAAGTGATTGACGGGATTAATATTCTTATATTTTAATGAATGATTCTTCTATTTCCATATCAAAAATGCCTCTCATTTTCATTTTCATTCTCATTCTCGCACGCTAAACTTATGTCTAAATACTTTAGTCTGAAGTCTAAAATCTGAATTCATTAGAGATGACTCCGTTTGATCTTAAAGTTAAGATATAAAATTATGATTGAAGTCTGAAATCTAAAAACTGAAGTTTGAATATGAAACTGAAGTCTGAATCTTATTAAATTATTAAAAATAAAAAAATTTATTTTATTTTTAACATTAAATTTATATTTGTTTAATAAAGTTATAAAAATATTGGATAATTTATTTTTTCATTTTTTTATAGTTATAAAATTAATTTATTTTGATTGTTTTTTTGAATTGGTCAAATTTAAAAAGTATTAAAAACATAAAAAAAAAAGAAATAATGATACAGAAAAGGAGAAAATTTAAAAAGAAAAAAAAAATTTTCGATTCAGATTCAGTCATAAGTGATTCGCTCATCACTTATTTGTTAGGCCGGAATTATACTTGTTTTTCAGACACACTTATTTAATAAGTTACTCGAGTTTTCGTTATCAAACGCACTTAATCGATTAAGCACTTAACTTCAGAACCACTTAATTCATTAAAACTTATGACTAACAACTATCAAATACACCATTTTAAGTGCTAAATCATGGTTATCAAACGAAAAAAGAGTATAATTTTAAAAAAGCAATATGCACCATTTGATCTCAAAATTAAGGTCAAAATTGAAGGTCATAGTAACTTTGTAATCGCCGACTTGTATGTATTCCCATTGTCTGCCGATATTCCACGTTGTGGTTGCAGTTGTAGTTGACATTTTAATTTTAATTTTAATTTGTACAATTAGAGTAAATTATGTTTACCTCTCTCGATGAGTGTCCAAATTATTGAACATGATCCTTCAAAAAAAAAAAAAAAAATTTATTGAACACTTTTCATGATTAGTGAAAATTACGAAATGCTTCCTGAATATGATGATAATACAAAATTACACTGTAAACTTATACACAATATATACCTAAACAGAGTAGAAATATAAAACATGCAATTGCGCATGAACAAATTTCGTACCGAATCTACTATTAATTACTAATTAAGTTTCGAGACTGAATTTTTAATCGAATCTTCATATACCATGGTTATAAATAGATTCACTATAATCAGTGAGAAAATCAATCATGAAGAAAAACACTATAAAAATGAAAAGAAAAAAAAAAGATCAAAAAAAAAAAAAAACAATCATTTGAAGGAGATCGAAGACTCCCTTCGATTAGGAAGTCTAAAATTTTAGACTAAAGAAAATTAAATAGAATATAGCAAGAAGGAAATTGTAGAACTGAAGAAAGATGAACTTTAGGATTTAAAATAAAAGGATCATAATATTGGTTGGTGCAAGAATCAATCAATTATCAAATTAGCATTTTAGTAAAGTAAATTTACAAGTATATGCCAATTCGCTGTGCCTAAGGATTAGATGCTAATTATTCAGAGACACCAAGAATATATACAATACTCTCCCCCACCTATATTAATATGTAAAACTTTTACATTTACATTCCTGTTGGCGGGCGAGAATGGAAGTGAGAATGTAAGATATTTCATATTTGAAAATAAAAGAATTATTCATTGAAAGAATTTTAAATTACCTTTTTACAGGATACAACTTAACAACTAGAAATCTACATGAACCAAACATAAAAATTTTAATCTCGAAAATCATTTGCTCATTCGTCTCAATTTTATTACCAAATGCACACATGCTTCATAACTATCAATACCAAAAAGAAAAAAAAGAGAGAAAAAAAGAAAGAAAACCTATTAATACTTTCTTTGTACTTCTTCTGTAACATTTAAAGAGTTCAATTTATACCCTTAATTTTCAAATGCAGTTTTTCTTTTCTTCTTCTTCTTCTTCGTCTTCCTTTTATTTTTTTTATTTATTTATTTTTTCTGTGGAAATCATCACAATTACAATATTCTGATATGTTACATTGAAAACATCCTGTCAGCCTGCATTAACTAGCAAAAGTAGGAATCGAACCCCGATTATGGGTGGCCCTCTCTCTATGCATCACAATCGTTGGACCACGGACTCGTTCCTTAAATGCAGGTTAATGATTAACCACACATTATCATATTAGATAATTTGAATATGATTAGTAATGTATGAAAAAAGAAAAGAAAAAAGGAAAACATGACTCTTGTACTAACAAAAATTTAAATACATTCCATTAGAGCAGAACAAATATTTGGACTTGGGATGTCTAGTCTCCAAGTGAAAATATCAATTTTTTTAGCTTTCACTTGTGCTACTACTTATTCTCAAATTGTGAATAGAAATTTTAAATATATTGCTCGAGCCGTACTACTTTACTACTTGCTGAATACACTAAAATTATTTGTCTCCATATTTACGTAAATCACCCAAAAATTATTGGGTAAATGACATTAATGGCCATTCCATTTTTAATCATGTGAAATTTTGCCCATTAAAGCTCTTTTGGGGTGTAAATATCAAAAACATGTCATGTCAGACATTTTGTTAAATTCGACGGTTAATTTTAATGGAAACTGACATTTTTCGTTTGTTATTTTACCCACCAAACTCTCTAAAATGAACTTCATTTCACTGGAAGAGTCAATTTCACAATTGTAAAAGTTTTTATGGGTGTTAAGATACAACACCTAAAATAGTTAATATGACGCCATTTGTTCCCTTCACGTCTTTACTTTTTGGGGCATGTTACTTGCAGGACACATTTTACTAAGGGCCACTAAATTATTACTTGTGCTCATTTTTAACCACTAAACTATTTTTGGCCCAGTTTTGACCACTAAACTATTAGAAGTGGCCAGTACTGACCATTCTGTTAAAAAACTTGGTTATCTTGGACGGAAGCCTCACACACGAGGATTTCTCTTGATTTCTCATGGGCAAAAACGTAAGCACATACAATCAATACTTGTACTCCATTCGATCGGTACTTGTTGGGATTTTACAGAAGTAGTTTTGCCCTAGCTTTACTGACTGATAGAACGAAGCAAGGGGACGAAAACGATTGCAGGGCTCGACAAAGCGACTGCGTCGAACTTGAGCAAATGGACTGGAGCATCAGACCGAAAGGCTTTGAACTTGATACTGAGAAGGAATACGGTAAGTGCTTTCTTCTTAGATGTTTTGGTTGCTCTAAAATCCCACTGCAACATTACATGTAAAGCTTGCTTTTCGCAGTAGTTTAGGATTTGAATGTTTGGATTTTAATTCTCTGTTATGTGAATTCCCTGGGATTTGGAGAATCTAATGTATGAGTAAAGTTGACAGTGTGCTCTTGGCATATTCCCTGGGATTCAGGATTTTAAAATTTTTATTATTTATTATTTTTATGTTGTTTGTTTCAATGAAAAAAATGCTTACTTACAGATCATGGATCTGACAAATTTAGCATTAAGCTAATGTACGGGGGACATATAAAAGACTTTATTAATGTATCTTATGTTGGGGGTGAGGTTGATTATATTGATCAATGCGATATAGATAGAATATCTGTAGAAGAGCTTAAGGAGATGTGTAAGGAGTTGGGACATGATTACAGTTTGATGATTTGGTATGTTAAGCCGGGATGTAATCTCAATACTGGTTTGAGAAGTCTTAGCAATGATAATGACATCCGGAATATGTGTACCTTCGTGATTGCCAACAAACTAATTGAGGTTTACACTGTGAAAGAACCTAAACTCCCAAGCTCTTTATTCCACAATAATTCGGAGCTAGAACAAAAATGTGTAGACCGTTATAGTCTAAAAGGAAAAGAACTTATGATCGAAGAAGATTCTAATTCTAGTTCTGATTCTGATGATTCTGAATTTGGAGGAGGCTCGGGTGATGAGAATGACACATTTTCTAATAAAGAAGAATATTGCAGAGATGATGAGATGTTAGGTAGTGAACCACAACGTATTGCTTTAGATTTGGGGTTAGTATCCTCGGAAAATTTTGATGGGCATGAGGATAATGAGAATCGTAATGGTACTGGGGTTGAAGAAAGCAATGAAAATAATAGAGTAACCCAACAATTGGTTGCATATGTAGATACACAGGAAAATGAGACTTTAACAGAGTCTGAATATGCAACATATAATGCTACAACTAATGTTGAAGGTGGGAAGCAATGCCAAAACAAGAAGACAGGAGATGATAGTTGTAAGGCAAAGAAGAATGCTAGTTACAAAAGGAAAGATGTGAGTAAGAAGAAAATAGTCGCTGGAAGGATATCAACCATCAGGTTAAGGGTCCATGGGGGTTTCAACTTAGAGAGAAAGCTCTGACATACATATACCACCTTCTTCTTTTATAGGTAAGAAAGAATTCTAAAGATTCTTCATCAACACAGTATGGGACGAATACTACTGCGAGGATGCAACAATCACAACCAGTTAGGAAGTCTCCAAAAAAGAGTGGAAAACCTCCAGTGAATGATGCCGAGAAAGAGAGAATCAATTCTAATAGCGCATACCTTGGTAATCCGGTTCCATACACAGTTGGGAGGTGGAAAAGAGGATCGATGTTCCCTGCATCTTCGAGCAACAGAGGGCGGAAAAGGGGAAGGGGAAAGGGAAACTGAAGATCTATCTGAAACCGCAATCTGCATCTGGACAATGTTTTTGATGTAGATATGTGTTCAAGTATAGGAAAACCATATTTTGTTGGCTGGAATCTTTTGAAGACCTCCTAACTTGTGATTTTTTTTAGGTGGTCCATCTGATGATGTTTTGTCTTTTTAGAATTGATATGAATTGTACACTCTCTTTGTTGGTGGCATTATTTAATGATATTGAATGAAATCAAATCTGTCAAGTATCATTTGGGTTGATTTCTTACGTGATGAGTTTGGTTGGCTATTTTTGAAAACGTGTTCGTTTCTTAGTTTTGAACAATATTAGTTGTTATTTCTCATTAATATCTAATGAAGATTCACGTATGTATGACTCAACAAAGCATTGTTTCATACTCTTTATAGGCTTTCATCTTTGAGTGCAAGTAACCTCTTTGATGAAGAAATGAAATTGTTTATACTGAAGACCAGCTTTTTCTTTTGGGTGAAATACAATTTCCCCCCTGTGGTTTCGTGTTTTGGACAGTTTCCCCCTTATGCTTTCAAAATTGACAGTTCCCCTCTCATGGTTTTGGACTGAAGTGTCCACTTAACGGAAAATGCCTTCTCTAACGGTGTTAAAAAAAATGACTAAATTACCCCTCTTAAAAAAAACTTTAAAAAAAAAAATTGAAAGAAGGAAGAAGACGATGGCACTGTTCATCGTCTTCTTCCTTCTTCCTTTACTCTTTTTTTTTTTTTTTTTTTTTCCTAAACCTAAAGCATCCCGCAACTGATATGAAACCCATTTTGTTGGGTTTCATATCAGTTGCGGGATTCTGCAACTGAAATGAAACCCATTTGATAGTTTGTGCCAACATTGGCGAAAATTTGCCCTAAAATCGGACGAGTTTTTTTCTTCACAACCGTCCACAACCCACCGGAATTTATGGTTTCCGATGGCACAAAATCAGCCCCCAAATTAAACACGAACAACTACTTCAATCCATAAACTAAACCAAATACAATTATTTTTCAAATTTCTACCTCCACAAAAAACGTAAATTATACGGGAGCACCAACCTTTTCTTTCGGTTGAACGAACTTCTTCTCGGAGCGGTCGCGCCCTGCTAAGCTTCACCGTCTACAGTGAAGCTTCGATTTGGCCTGCTCCGGTTGGTCTTCAATTTGATTCCGCCTTCTTCGATTTGGCCTGCTCCGGTTTTCCCCAATTTCCTTTGTTTCTCTTCCTTATCCGTCGGCCGAGGTGGAGATTTTCTTTAAAAATTAAAAGGGTGAAATACACATTTTCTTTTTTTTTTTTTTTAAAGTTGAGGTTATTTTGGGAACAAAATTAATGACATCATCAATTTGTTTACCCCCACTCTCGTCTTGAGCGCGTTCGCTTCACGCGCCGTTAGAGAAGGCATTTTCCGTTAAGTGGACACTTCAGTCCAAAACCATGAGGGGGAAACTGTCAATTTTGAAAGCATAGGGGGGAAACTGTCCAAAACACGAAACCACAGGGGGGAAACTGTATTTCACCCTTTTCTTTTTATAGGATCAAAGTTCTGTTCTTTGTACCTCCCAGTTCTTTATTCAGTCTGGCATAGCCATTTCAACTTAGTCTTGTCATATTGTATAGTCTTCTCATTCAACAAAAATTCTAGTACTAATCTAAACCCAAGAGTATCCACTTATAAAACTTAACTCCATTAAGAGATTTTGAACATAAAGAACAAAGGGAAAATAAAACAATAATTCCCTTCAACAGCTAACCTTCAATGAAGATCTTTCTAAAAAACCAAAAAAATACCTTCATTTCTTTTTTCCAAAGCTCTATCCATCCATTACAGTTAAATACCTTCATTTCAAAAAAATACCTTCGAAGCTCGATCCATCCATTAGAGTTAAAAAAGTACATTACATTTTTATTTTTTTTAGTTTTTAATTCTGCATAAGAGAAGAAAGCTCAATTGAGCCATGTTGAAGCAATTCCTGTATCATCTGCTCTATGTGATCATCATCTTCAAGGGAACTTCTTCTCCGCCGTCCTGACTGAAGTGGCCAAAAGGGTTATTCAAAAAAAAAAAAAAAAAACATTCAAATCCCAGGGAATTCACATAACAGAGATTTAAAATCCAAACATTCAAATCCTAAACTACTGCGAAAAGCAAGCTTTACATGTAACATTGCAGTGGGATTTTAGAGCAACCAAAACATCTAAGAAGAAAGCACTTACCGTATTCCTTCTCAGTATCAAGTTCGACGCCTTTCGGCCTGATGCTCCAGTCCATTTGCTCAAGTTCGACGCAGTCGCTTTGTCGAGCCATCAATCGTTTTCGTCTCCTTGCTTCGTTCTATCAGTCAGTAAAGCTTGGGCAAAACTACTTCTGTAAAATCCCAATAAGTACCGATCGAATGGAGTAGAAGTATTCATTTTATGTCTTTACATTTTTGCCCTCTAGAAAGCCTCGTGCGTGAGGCTTCCATCCAAGATAACCAAGTTTTATAACATAATGGTCACTACTGGCCACTTTTAATAGTTTAGTTGCCAAAACTAGGCCAAAAATAGTTTAGTGACTAAAACTAGGTATGGGCAATAGTTTAGTGGCAGTTTGTATAATTTGCCCTTTTACTAATCATAGGACACATTTTTAATTTTTAAGTGGCGAAAAGACATTAATGCCCTTTAATCTAACAATAAAATTTAATACTTAATTTATTATTATTATTATTATTATTAAAGCCATGGTTGCCGGCATGGAGAAACTCCTCGCCGACAACCATAGCCGGCAACCTTCCCGGCCACTGGCGACCTTTGCCGGCAACCATGGCCGGCAACCTTCCCGGCCACTGGCGACCTTTGCCAATGGCCGGCGAAGGTTTCCCGAACCTTCGCTGTAGGACGGCTAAACCTTCGCCGGCCTGCAGCGAAGGTAGGAAACCTTCGCCACAGGACGGCGAAGGTGCTATTATTTTTTTAAAATTTTTTTTTTAAAGTTCTTCTGCAAATGTAAATTGCAGAACTTCTGCAATTTACATTTGCAGAACCGAAGTTCTGCAATCCAAGTGATTGCAGAATTGCAGAACTTGGTTCTACAATCCAAGTTCTGCAATCTGAATGCAGAAACCATCCATTTTTTTTTTCTTTGTTTGCAATTATTGGAAGAAGAAGAAGAAGAAGAAGAAGAAGAAGAAGAAGAAGAAGAAGAAAGACGAAGAAGATGAAGAAGAACGAAGAAGGACGAAGATGAAGATCGCAGATGACGAAGAAGGAAGAAGAAAAAATTCAAAGGCCAATTCAGTAATTTCACAACTAAAATTTTTTGAAAGTGTCATACGTTTAGTAAACGGTGTCCTTCAAGTAACAATTCCGTACTTTTTAAGTGTGAGTTAATCATGAGCCACACATAATTATATTAGTAATTGTAGAAAAAATACACATGTAATTTTGAAAGTGAATTCTTCTGTTGTAACAAAAAATATTTTTGAAAGTTGACTATTCTAAAAGAATAAAGGGAGTAATATTTATTTTTACCCATTGTATAAATTTGATGGTTAACTTGAACAAAAAAAGTTATACAAATTGTACATTAAAATTGTGATCAATTATTTATTTATGTCTTGTAAAATTATATATTTAATAAACTAAACTCTTTTAATAAAATATACTACACAACCAACTAAAAAACTGCAAAACAAAAAAAAGTTATATGAATTGTTGGAGTTATTTTATTAACACTATATTATTGATCAATAAATGAATAACAGTTCATTTGCTATGAGAAAGTTATGAAGATTAGATGAGTAATGTATTATTGCTCTATTGTTATTAAGAATAATTATACACAACTCAACTAATCTTCACAACTTTCACATTGCAAGTGAGGTGTTATGCATTCATTATCTACTCTTTTGTAAAATAATTATTAATACTACATTATTGACCAATGAATGTATGACACCTCACTTGCTATGAGAAAGTTGTGAAGATTAATTGAGTTGTGTATCATTACTCTGTGACAGAAATGGTTTTGTTTGGTATTTTTTATTTTTTTTGTTTTTTGTTTTTAAAAAAAAGGGTGAAATACAATTTCCCCCCTGTGGTTTCATGTTTTGGACAGTTTTCCCCTTATGCTTTCAAAACTGACAGTTCCCCCCTCATGGTTTTGGACTGAAGTGTCCACTTAACGGAAAATGCATTCTCTAACGGTGTTAAAAAAAATGACTAAATTACCCCTGGTAAAAAAAACTTTAAAAAAAAAATGAAAGAAGGAAGAAGACGATGGCACTGTTCATCGTCTTCTTCCTTCTTCCTTTACTTTTTTTTTTTTTTTTTTTTCCCTAAACCTAAAGCACTCCCGCAACTGATATGAAACCCATTTTGTTGGGTTTCATATCAGTTGCGGGATTCTGCAACTGAAATGAAACCCATTTGATGGGTTTCATTTCAGCTGCGGGAGGCTCCCGCAACTGAAATGGAACCCATCAAATGGGTTTCATTTCAGTCAAATGGGTTTCATTTCAGTTGCGGGAGGCTCCCGCAACAGAAATGGAACCCATTTGAGGGTTCCATTTCTGTTGCGGGAGCCTCCCGCAACCAGTCCAGTTTTTTTTTTTTTTTTTTTTTAGTTAGGGGTATTTTGGGAACAAAACTAATGACATCATCAATTTGTTTACCCCCACTCTCGTCTTGAGCACGTTCGCTTCACGCGCCGTTAGAGAAGGCATTTTCCGTTAAGTGGACACTTCAGTCCAAAACCATGAGGGGGGAACTGTCAGTTTTGAAAATATAGGGGGGAAACTGTCCAAAACATGAAACCACATGGGGGAAATTGTATTTCACCCTAAAAAAAATCCCCACCAAGCTCTAAGGAATTGTTATGGAAGAATTACTATTCCAGCCCCAAAGGTCAGATTTGGCTCTCACAGTACTAACTCTAAGGCAAACCTTTTGTTGTTAATGGATTCTAAATAATGTGAAGAATAATTGCAAAGTTTGGCTATAGTTTTCTTGAATTACAGAGTTCTCAAGATTAAGATTTATGTTAAATAAATTTTATTACTGCAATTAATTAACCATTTAAATTATTTTACACTAATAAAAATTTTTAAAAAAATTCTCAAAGATGAAATATATACATTTCACTGATAGTAAAAGGTAATTTTATTTTACTATTTAAAGGGGAACGGAGAGAGTATAAATTAAACCTCATAGAAAATTATTTTTGATTCCGCCACTGACAGAAAACGGGAAATATCGGCAGACTATGGGTACATTTATAGCAATATGATGTTTGTTTGTTTTTTCTTTTTTCTTTTTTTTGTTTTTGTTTTTTTTTTTTTTTTTTTGCTGCACAGTATATATAGCTACTTGCCCACTAAAGGAAAAGAAGGGCGTTCAGCAACAAGGCATCAATGTTTGTCCTGCGACTGTCCTTATTTTAATTTTTAGGGAAAACAATAACAAATTTGACCTTATTTTTGATATCTACTGGCGAAGGTTGTTTTTTTTTTTTCCCTTAAATTATACTCTTAAGGGCACATTTGAATAAGTCTTAAAATAGTTGGTTGGGCGAGTTTAGCGAGCAAGAATGAAAATAAAAATGAGAGGTATTTCATATATAAAAATCAGAGAATCATTCATTAAAACTTATGAATATTAATCCCGTAAATCACTTTTTTAGAAAAACAATCGGATTCCCACATGAACCAAACGTAGGAATATTAATATTGTAAATCACTTGCATATTCCTCCCATTCTTATTCTTAGGTATTGCACATTAATATTTATAAAAAAAAATTTATACACGTGTAAAAACAAACTATTCTAATGAAACAGAGGTAAAATGTAGTGAAATTGTTAAAAGGTCTATTAATGCAAACTAGTATGAAACAACGGACTATGAATGTAATTTCTTTTGTATGAAAAAAAAAAAAAACAATGAAACTTGATAAAAATGCATTGGGTCATTATAGAAATCAGAAAACATCTCAGGATATATTTGGAATACTACATTGGAAATTCGTACAATATGTCTAGAACTTGCACGTCACACATCAAAACTCTAATATAATTAGAACGTCAGATTAGGAGCCCGTACACTATATCCAAAACATGCATATCACACATCAACACATGTACACCAATATGTCACCCTTTACTTAAAATTTTTGTAAAGTTTATCATAGGTGTAGTTAAATTATTTGACCTACAATACGTGCACCAAATGTTTTAACACTCAAGTTAGAAATAGTTCACGTCTAAGAATACAATTTGATTATCATACTTATGCTCCTAATTAATGCTGGGCGATTAATTTCTCCAAGAAGATTAGAGATATATTCATTATACGTTGATAATGAAAAGTAGCTAGCTAAGCAAGCATGCATCAACAAATTAAAGTTGGAATCGAAGACTACTATAACTCTCTGGTCCAGATTAAAAGACGTTTTAAAGTTTTTTAAACAGAATAAGAATCTGTTTAAATGATCTCAAAAAAAAAAAAAAAAAACTTAACTATTATAATTTAAAATAACGACTAATTCTTTGATAAATAAGTGAAGATAAGGATAAATTAAGAAAAATTTATATATTTTTTGTTAAAATATTATTTATTTTGAAATTTGTTAATTCTCTTAAAACGTCTTTTATTTGGGACCATCTAATTTCATTCAATTTAATATTGCGCAGCTTTATTGTATATTCTTCTTCCACCAATATTCATAGTGGCCGGCCATTGTAAACTAACTTTTGTGGACAATGAATGCATATATTTATGAATCTAATATATATACTATATTCTTTCCCCAAGTCTTTCTTAAATATCCCAAGAGCCACATTTTATTTGTTTTCTCAAAAGTAAAGGTTAATTACTTAGTAAATTTCAATACAAAATTTTTTTTTAAAGTTTTGATTTTACTATTAAGATATATATTTTTTAAATCTCATACTTCTTCCATCCTATTAAAAGAGTTCCGTTTTTTAAATTTTTGTGTACTAATAGAGTTCAGGTTCTTTTTAATTTTTTTTAGTTTTTACATTACATACATTAACTATAATGTGTTACTTATGGTCTACAATTAACCATTACTTATAAAGTAAAGACATAAGTAATTTTTTAAAAATCAATTACTTATTTTTAAGTGTTGTACCTTATCACCTATAAAAAGTTGTACATTTTATTACCTAAACTCTTTATATGAGGCGGATGAAAATTATATATTAACTATAATTTTTTATTATAAATATATAATTTTTTATAAATATTATTCAAAATAGCTTTTTATAAATATTATAATTTTTTTATTATTCAAAATACACATTTTTAATTTTTTACATTTAAATTGATTTATGTAAAAAATTTTAAAAACATCTCTTAAAATTAACCATCGTATTGCCACAGATTGATCCTAGTGGAGAAGTTTAATTTGTCGATGTTGGCGGGCTAGCTCGTAACTTTTTTGTAATACTTTTGGTTCAAACAGATACAGCTCAAATAAATCATTAGGTGATTGAAAATTTTATTATCATCCAATAAAATATATTTTCCTCATTCCATATATTAAAAAAAGTACTCCATCTTTTAATAGGATTGAGGAAGTGTAGCATTTAATTTATAAATTATAAAATATAGTACTCCTAGTATTTAAAATAAATCATCTTTATTACTCTTACGTTTCATTAGAAAATCAAGTTTTTTTATGGGTGGCAAAGTAGAACATATAAAATAAGTAATTTATCAGTAATTTTTCTACTAATATCCTTTCTTTCTAAAGATTAATTAATTGTATACTACACATAATTATATTAATAAATGTATGAGAAATAAAGAAATTAAAACTTGACTCTTCTAGTGAAACAAAAGAATATTTTGAGACTTGACTCTTCTGATGAAACAGAGAGATTACTACTTTTTATTTATATATTTAATTTATAAATACAGAGTAATTATAAATTATATATAATAATCATATTACTAGAGATATGAAATCATCATATAGTAAAGGCTAGTTTATCCCACCGCGCAAGGCTCGGTTGACCCATCATTTTCATATCGTTAAACGAAACTGATTATAGTAAGTTGAAATAACAAAGTAAATTTACATAATATTTAAATATTTAATTGAAGACATAAAAGGTACCAGAAAAATCTCATATGCCTATATATATATATATATATATATATATGAAATTTAAACTTAATTTATGAATATAAAATAATAGTCAAAAGAAAGATTAAGATTAAGATTAAAAAAAGAGAGAGAATAAAATGTAAAAAAATTATTGAATAGGTCAAATTATCATGAGATGTGAAATGAAAGCAAATGGACAATTATTCATGATATAATAAACGAAACATGAAAAAAGATAATTTTAGTTGATAATTTATCTCGATTAGACTTTTTTTTTTTGTTGCCGGATATTTCGATTAGACTTTTAATCGAGATATCGTAAATATATTATAGTATTAAAAATATAAAATTGTAATAAATAGAAAAAATAAAAGTGAATTAGGTAATAATTCTTATATATAAATTTTAGAGTTTTGCTAAAATAAAATATTTTAAAAACTATAAGATGGGATTCAAATGAGCATAGGGAAAGTCGATATAGAGTATATTTACGGTTAATGATATGCTAATTTCATTGTGGTTAATTGTTAAGTTGAGTTAATAAAATTAGGGTTATTTTCACCATATGATTTCCCACTTAAAAAATCCCAACCAACAACTCCATATTGAAAAGTTAGTCATGTAGAAGAAAAATAAAACATATATTCTTCTCTTTAATGAAAAATCAGCAGATTTGTCTTTACGCAGAAGACATGAACTCATCTCTTCCCTCCCAATCTTAAATTACTTAGTCGCACAAGCAGAAGGTTTTGGCACAATTCCCACCTCAGTCCATGGCAACACAGAATTCTAACAATTGTTGACGAAAGCAAAATACAGAGCCCTGCACCAGAAGCATGGTCACCTGATTTTTCAGTTGAATTGGAGTATGGATTAATTTCAATTCATTGACTATTCACTTATTTGGAAAAGGGGCCATTTTTGTTGGAAATGTAATAATTAATGAATTTTTTGTAGTCTGTTGAATATGAAAGCCTTCCTAAGTACATTAATTTCCGAAAGATATGGACGTTAAAAACTGGTAAAAAGCAGAATGACAACTTGTGTGAGGGACTCTTTTCAAGGAAGGAAAAGGAGGAAGTCTCATAGTCCGACCGAAATGCTTATATATATATATATATATATATAATATATATATATCAGTGGTTCGTTCTCCGCTATTACAACTACTCTAAATCTTCCCCTAACTCTTGATCGATTTTACTCTCCCCAATCACCATGATTGGGTCAGCCGAGGTATACAAGGTGGTCACCGCCATGTTGCCGCTCTACACCGCCATCGTCTTCGGGTACGGTTCCATAAGATGGTGGAAAATGTTCAAACCGGATCACTGCGACGTTATAAACCGCTTCAATTGCTATTTCATCATGCCTTTCTTCACCTTCCAGTTTATCTCCAAGGTGAACCCTTACAAGATGAATTTCGGATTCATCGGCGCCGACGTCATTGCCAAATTGATGATCGGGATCGTCCTCGTTTTGTGGGCGAATTTCAGCAAGAAGGGAAATTTTTCCTGGTCGATTACGACTTTCTCCTTGTCGAGCTTGAACAACACCCTCCTCCTTGGCGTTCCGCTGTTGCAGGCCATGTACGGCGACAAAGGGGCAGACCTCGTCGTTCAATCGTCGGTTATTCAATCCCTACTTTGGTTTATTTGTTTGTTGTTTATGTTGGAATTCAGGCGTGCGAAAATAATTCCCCCTCCCCCGGCTCCAGAAGATATTGAAGCTAACGTCACGGCCAACTCTGCACCCGCGGTTTGCAAACCTACGACGTCGACTGCACCCGCCGTTTACAAACCTACGACGTCGACGTTTTGGGAGATAATGTACATTGTCGGGATAAAACTTGCAAAGAATCCAAATTCTTATGCTTGCATTGTTGGTTTAATTTGGGCTCTTATTGCTAAAAGGTACAAGTATATAAATGACATATTTGAACATTTCAGAATAATTACCCCTGCATTTTTTTGGTTTTTGGTTTAATCAGGTGGAAGTTTGAAATGCCAAAAGTTATTGAAGAGTGTATTCTAATAATGTCCAGAGGAGGAGCTGGTTTGGCTATGTTTAGCATGGGTAAGAAATATTTCTTACCAATAGAGTGTGTCGGGTTTGAGTTTATGAGTTTTTTAATTTGTACTTGCCAGTTTAGCGTTACTCCTTTAATTAGTCGTCTCTAACCATTAGATTATATGAAAACAGGACTTTTCATGGCATTGCAAGAAAAAGTTATTTCTTGTGGGATGCGCATAACTTTGTATGCTATGGTTCTGAGATTTGTGATCGGACATGTGACTACAGCTGCAGGAGCTTTTATCACCGGATTACGTGGTGATGTCCTACGCATCGTAATAATTCAGGTAAATAATTTAGTTTAAATAATTTAGTTTAAATGTTAGAGTCTAGTTCATGCCATTCATTTAATGCAATAAATCTAAAAAAAATATTAGAAATAAATAAATAAAAATATAGTTGAAAAGTAAAAATGTGTATCGGTGAGATATTCTGTTATTCTATTATTCAGTCTTAATCATTTCAAGATAATATGTTTTATAATATGATATACAAGTCCCACCTACACTGTGAAAGAGTATACGGAACGACATATGTGGCATAGACATCTCTAATTTCAGTATGTATTGGTATAAAATATAAAAACATGCTTTTTGAAAATATAAAAACGAATGGATGGAGCAGTATTCAACGATAAAAATAGAATCTCATCCGCTACTTTTGTAATTGTGCAAAATGTCATTTCACAATGTCTTTTGATGAAAAAGTTGGTATTTGTTGCAGGCAGCATTACCAGAGGCACTAACAGCATTCGTATATGCCCAAGAATATGGGTTGCATGCTCAAGTTCTCAGCACAGCGTGAGTGATCGATCTTTCATATTGATTCTCATATCATTAACAATATCCAATTCGTTAAATAAATACTCTAATGGGACAGCCAGAGAGTATTCATTTACGTAATTCTAATTGCTTATTAATGACTTGCGATTGCAGGGTGATCTTTGGTACAGTAATATCGCTTCCTTTGCTGATTGGTTACTATGCTGCTTTAGACCTTTTGCGTTGAGTATAATTAATACTGCTTGACAAAGAATCATCAAGAGAATCTGTCTTTCTTGTTTTTTTTTCTTTTGTCTTTTTTATTTTTGGGTCTAGTTACTATCAAGTATCTTTATTAATCTCTCAAAATAGAATGTAGTCCAAATAAAAAAATTTGCTATCGTCGATGAACGAGTGACACCTCCTTCAAATATTCCGTAGAAAGAAAAATAGTGGATTCATTTTGCAATTTAAACAAATCACGAGATAGAAAAAAAACAAATTAGTTTGTCGAATTTCATACCTCTAAATTAGTTTGTCCAATTTTTACTTGTGCATCATAGAAGGCTAAAAATTACTCCATCCGTCCCACTCAAAGAGTCCACTTTAAAAAATTATTTTTGTCCCATTTGAAGAGTCAATTTTGAATTTATTTACATTACATACCCTTACTAATATTATAATGTGTAGTTTACATAAAATAAGGATATAAGTGAAAAATATGGTGGTAAATTACTTATTTTAGGTGTTGTACCTCACTACCCATAATAAGTTGTACACATTTCAAAGTGGACTCTTTAAGTGGGACGGAGGGAGTACATTAATATGCACATTTCATTATATGATCGACTATCAGCTAAAAGCTAAATACATCTTTGTTCCAATGGCCCCAAACCCATTCATTTGAAGTGTGTTTCAGAGACACAAAGAATATATACACTATTCTCCACCCATATTGGTATGTAAAAGTAAAACCTATATTTACTTCCTTACGAGAATAGAATCATTCATTAAAAAAAAAAAAAACTTGAATTACTTTTTATAAGGTACAACAGATTAAATAATCAGTTTTCTATATGAGAAAATTTAACCCTGAACATCACTTGCTCATTCCTGCATATACATGTTTTTATCAAATTATTAATTAAATGATTTTGAAGTTTTTAATAACTATCAATACCAACAAAAAAACAAACATAATATTACAAGAGTCCAATTTATACCCTTAATTTTTAAATGTAGTTTTTTTTTTTGGCTGTGAAAATCATCACTATTATAATATTTTGATCTATTACATTGAAAACATTCTACCAATCTGCACTCTAAATATGTATAAACGAGCAAAATTAGAAATCGAACCCTCCACTCTAGGTGTCCCTCTCTCTAATCGTTGGGCTACTGACTCGTTCTTTAAATGCAGGTTAATGATGAACCACACATTATCATATTAGATAATTATAATACTGTTATAGTGTATGAAAAACAAAAAGTTAAATCACTTCGTTGGGCTCTTAAGTTGAACTCTTGTATTTATTTAGTCTCTTAACTTGAAATTGTTTCATTTGGTCCCTTAACTTAAAAAATTGTTTCAAAATAGCCCCAAACCCAAATTCTTACCATATTTGAGCTATTTTCAACTAGCACATGAGTTATTTCTAAATTAAGGGTAGTCTACAATGTGATTTAACTTTTATATTTTCATTTGTTGCCCAAATTAGTGAGTGTGAATCTCTCACATTAACTGGAAAAAAAAAAAAAACTCAAATATTGTAAGGATTTAGGTTAGGGACAATTTTGAAATAATTTTTGAAGTTAATGGACCAAAATGAAATAATTTCAAGTTCATAAATCAAATAGATATAACATCTCAATTTAAGGGACCAACATAGTAATTTAACCAAAAGAAATTTCAGTTATACTGCTAGAGCCTTACTGCCTTAATACTTGTTGAATACACTCTACAGTTATTTATCTCCATCTTTGCGTAAATCACTCGTGAATTATTGGGTGTTATTTTAGCTACTAAAATATTAAAAATGGGAATTTTTTGGCCTTTAAACCTTTTTATTGGACGTTATTTTAGCTACTAAAATATTTAAAATGTGTCATTTCACACATTTTGTTAAATTTTTGACTTCTAAATTTAATAGAAATTGATATTTTTTTTGTCATTTTACCCACTAAACTCTCTAAAATGTATTATTTTGTTCCAATAGAAGAGTTAAATTTCACAAATGTACACGACACTGAAAACAACTAAATTGAAAGTGAGCAAAATGAGTAAAATTTTTGAAAGTGAACTCTTCTATTGGAACAAAAAATATTTTTGAAATTTGAGTATTCTAAAGGAACAAAGGGAGTAATATCTTACCCATTATGTTAAATTTGATGGCTAACCTGAACGAAAAACGGTGCACAAATTGTTCATTAAAATAATGATAAATTATTTATTTTATGTGTTGTACATTAAAAATCATAAAAAAATTATATATTTCATAAACTAAACTCTTTTAATGAAATGAAATGAGAAATAATTATCATAAGTAAACAATATTGTTAAAGAAAATTGATTAGAAAACAACTAAGCAACCAACTAAAGAATTGTAAAACAAATAAGTGCACAAATTAAGAAACAAATTTCTTGAATTGTTGGGGCTATTTTATAAAAGATATAACAGTAAGTGTGTTAATTAGTTACATACAAAGACCAATAGGAAAAATTATGAAATTTGACTTACATAAATTTTATTTCATTTTTTACAAACTTATTGATCAAAATGAAACCCAATAAATAATAAAATGGGTAAAGTATTACGTTTTAGAGTGTTTAGCAGCCAAAGTGGCGAAAAAAAATCAATTTTCATTAAAGTTAACCATCAATTTTTATAGAATGAGTGAAATAATACGTAATTGTAAGCAGAATGGGTGAAATAACACGTTTTTATATAGGCCAGTGACCAAAGTGACAAAAAAAAGAGTTTAGTGGTGAAAAACTCTAGGTGGCCGAAAGTTGGGTGGCCAGTGGTGTGATTTTGCCGAAACAATCACTACTACAGAATGGACTTTTAACGGCTATGCTTTAACGGCAGAAAGACCAAAACCACCATTAAAAAGAAAGTACGGACTTTCTATGGCAGTTCTATATAGAACCGCCGTAAAAAGACATTATCTACGGCGTTTATTTGATAACCGTCGTAGTAAGTAACTTTCTACCGCGATTTTATTTCTAACCGCCGTAGAAAGTATGTTTCTATGGAGGCTTTAAAAAAACCGCCGTAGAAAGTGTGTTTCAAAAATCTTACTAGTAATTCAACGAAAATTGCTATTTTTGAAGTTTTCTTATAATTATTATGTAACAATACTTCAAAAATTTTTGAGGGCCTAAAATAATGGATTGGTCAACTAAAAATTTGAAATTTATTTATTGTTTATCATAACATAAAGGCATGAGTTTGTATATAATTAATAAATATGATGAATTTTACTATAAAAATTGATAAATAGTAAATTACATATTTATTATTAAATTTAAAAAAATTTGGGGGTTAATTTACCAAAAAAGAAAAACTGCAAATTAATAGAAATAGAGGAACGGGCGGGAATTCACAATTACGGACTTTCTACGGCGGTTTCTAAGAAAAGTTACTTTCTACGGCGGTTTCTTCATAACGGCCATAGAAATCAAG
Source organism: Leptodermis oblonga (assembly GCA_016801395.1). Lineage (NCBI taxonomy): Eukaryota > Viridiplantae > Streptophyta > Magnoliopsida > Gentianales > Rubiaceae > Leptodermis > Leptodermis oblonga. The sequence goes on along the minus strand of CM028756.1, from coordinate 4,616,364 downwards.
TTTCTATGGCGGTTTTAATTACAACCGCCGTAGAAAGTCCATAGAAACTTAATTTTGTTTGAATTTTAAGGGTTTCCCTTTGTTTTCATCTCCAGCCAACCGCGGCTTCTCCCTGTTTCCATCTCCAGCAAACCGAAGCCGTTCTCTCGTCGCCGGCGCCCATCCTCTCGCCGCTGGTTTTTTCTCTTGTCTCCCCCCGAAGCCGTTCTTCTGGCGGCGTTGATAACAAGATCCGCCGTCACCCAACTCCGGATATGGTTTCTTAATCGGCCATCACCCACCACCATCATAATTTCACCACAATCGGTCCTTGTTGTGGGCTTCAAATCATAAAAAAGGTTATATCGAATAATTTCAACTTTATTTAAGCTTTACAAATTTTATTGTTACTTGATTATTGTGATTGGCCTAGGGTTTATTATTAGTGTTAAATTCGGGTTTGGTGAGATGATGAATGATTAAATTCGGGTTTGATTAGTGTTAAATCGGTGGTTTATTGTATGTTCCATTTTATAATTTTCCTACTGATTTTGGTTTGATTTATTCTCAAAATTGATTAGGTTGAGATTGGATTTTTGTATATATATATATTGGCTGTTTACTTCAGGATTATGTTGTTATTGTATTGTTGTTGTTGCTAATGATTAATTAGAATTTGATGGATGCACGCAAAAATTTTGTGTAGTTTGGTGGTTATTCGGTTATTAGCATGGAAGTTTTTGATATATATATATATTTTTTTTTTGAATAAAGTTGAAATATATATATTAAAAACTTTCTACGGCTGTTCTTTGATATATATATTTTGAATGCAGAGATAAAAAAATGAAATATTACAATTTTTTTTACAAAGCGAACCGCTGTAGAAAGTTAGGTTTTGAAAAAAAACGCCACAGAAAGTTAGAACTTTCTACGGCGGTTCGCTTAGGAACCGCCGTAGAAATTCCATAACCTTTCTACGGCTGCCGGATAGATGGCGGTTCAAAATGGACGAAAACCGCCGTTAAATGTGCGAAATAACCGCCATTAAAACCTCTTTTTGTAGTAGTGAATATGAAGATTCCATGCAGAAGCTAAGTACTGTTTTTAAAATTCATAGTTTGATTGATATCCAATCAGAACTAGATTTGTAATTTGTGAAGCGCCCCCGCCTCGGCCACCGGCCATCTTCGCACTACTCGCAGAGCTCCGACTCATCGGTGATCTTCTTTTAATGATTAGATAGCCAAATTTATTTCTTTTTGTTCTTTGAATTCAATTTCTTACTTCATTTATGCTTCAGCTCGGAGGAGTCCCTGATTCAGTTCCAATTCGAAATCAGAAGTTTCCTTTTTTCTAGTGCCTACCGTCGGAGAACAACGTCGCCGGTCAAGTTTAAACCAGGTATACAGTAATTTACCTACACTTTCGAATTCCAATATTATGGAGATTCGTCCTCCCTTCTTCAGTTCAATTTGTGAATTCCCTTTGGGTATAATCCATACATTCTACTTATGTTAATTGACTAGTGCATGGGGTTATTAGCTGCTTTACTTTGATCTTTTGGCCATTGGAACAATTACTTTGTGCGAATAAGTTATATTTAATTAGCTGATAGTCAAATAATGGAATGTGCATATTAATGTATTGTCCATGATGCATAAGTTGGCCTGTACTTTGCAGGGGGGGTAAAATTGAAATGGATTTGAAAGTAAAAAAGTACCTGAGAGGTGATAGTGCCAATTTAGAGGTATGATATTCACTTTAAAGCATGGTTCCTTTTGTTAATTATTGTGAATTCCTAAGTGTGTAATCTGTGCAGACTTTGCGAGATAAAAAATTAAAGAGCCAGCTTGCTGTGCGAGAAGATTTATATGGAAAGTCAGCAAAAGCTGCTGCAAAAATTGAGAAGGTAATTGCCATTCAATTTCTCTTTGATTTATTGTTCCAAGTTATTATGTGCTGGATTATATATACCACCTATCAATTGGGTTCAGTTAAATAAGGAAAATGGACAATGAATCATCATTTTGACTGTAATTCTACGTTTGTTCACCAACCTCAATGGAAGGAAAAGAAGAGGGTCCTTCAAAGACAAAATATTTCCTGTTCATCGGACGTTAGTATATTTATGTGTTTCAGAAAGCAGAATATATGATGTATCTCTCTAATGCATGCATCATTCTACCAGTGGCTCATGCCAAGTGAGGGCGGCTATTTGGAGGCTGAAGGTATAGAGAAGACATGGAGGATCAAGCAGGAGTCTATTGCCAAAGAAGTAGGCATCCTAAGCTCGCGGAATCAATACGATATTGTCTTACCAGGTTGACAGTTAGTCTGGAATTTCTTCATTGCTTTGCAAAAACACACTCTTGACTCCGGTCTACCATTCCATTTAACGTTGAAAAGAAGTTAGTTAATGGAAATTGATTCAGTAGTTTAATTTGTCTAATATACGAATTCATTGTTTGTTCCTTTTATCTTACTTAGCTTCAACTGTTTAATGCTTCCTTTGAATTGCACTTTTTACTTTCAGATTTTGGTCCTTACTCGCTGGATTTCACATCAAGTGGTCAGTACATGGCAATAGCAGGTCGCAAGGGCCACCTGGCAATTTTAGACATGAAAAGCCTGGCTGTTATCAAAGAGCTTCAGGTTTTTTTTGGGTGGAAATTAAAATCTTATTATTTCATCTGTTTTGTGTGTTTATGTGTTAAATACTGTCAGATTCCTAGCCTTTTATAATTTCTGATGAGGTTTAGCAGGCTATATGCATTCAGGTTCAGAGAGAGGAATTTCTTGCTAATATTTGCTATTTCAGGTCAGGGAAACTGTTTGCGATGTGGTATTCCTGCAGAATGAATTATTTTTCGCTGCTTCCCAGAATAAGTAAGGCGAGTTATCGTTTCACTTCTGAACCAGCTTAAGGCAATTGCCATTATTTAGTTGCTAATTCTTTACGAAAACTTTATAGACTCAACGTAGAACTTTTTCAGAATTCTAATTTGTGATGTGTCTCATGTATTAGTCTTTGTGGGGTTTGTGTTGTTTGATTTGGTTACAACAACAACTGAGCATTTGTCTCACTAAGTGGGCTCGGCTATACGAATCATATATCGCCATCACGCATACATATATGACCGTGATGGTACAGAACTTCACTGCCTGAAGGTCTGCAACTATGCTTTTATTTTTTTTATTGTAATCTATCTGTTCTGATGCATAGCATGGTTGTCAGACCTAAGAGTCGGATCATTCTTTATATCAGGAACACGGTGCGGTGTTGAAGCACCAATTTCTGAAAAATCATTTCCTTCTTGCTGCCATTAACGAATCTGGGGAGCTCCGCTATCAGGATGTTACAACAGGGGAAATAGTATGCGACTTAAAAACTGGTAGTGGTGGTTCAGGTGTTATGAAGGTGAATCCCTTCAATAGTGTGGTTGCAGTTGGCCAGTCTCGTTGCAACAAAGCATGGGTAAGCATGTGGAAGCCTACCAGTTCTGCTCCTCTGGTCGAAATGCCATGTCATGATGGAGCTGTGACAGCATTGGCATTTCACAATAATGGCCATTTAATGGCAACTGCCAGGGAGGACCGAAAGATAAAAGCTTTGGGACTTGAGGAAGTTTGACGTCCTACAAACATTGCGTGATCATGCTCGGACATTGGATTTTAGTCAGAAAGGGTTGTCGCCGGAGGAACTGGATCGTCTGTACAAATTTGGCGGGATGCATCTGGAACCGGGAGTTTTGAACGCTATATGAGTCATTCCATTGCAAAAGGCTACCAGATAAACCAGGTTACATTCCGGCCTTATGAAGATGTGTTGTGCATGGGGCACTCCAATGGCTATTCTTCAGTCTTGATTCCTGGTTCTGGAGACCCAAACTTTGATACTTGGGTGGCAAACCCGTTTGAAACATCGAAACAGCGGAGGGAGAAGGAAGTACGTTCTCTTCTTGATAAGCTACCTCCCGAGACAATTATGTTGGATCCCACAAAGATTGGTACAGTGATGCCTGCATTTGCTGGAAAGATAGAGAAGCCAACCAAACAGGAGAGGGATGAAGCGGCAGTTGAAGCTGCTAAACATACTACTAACCTGAAGAAGAAAGCAAAAGGTAGAAATAAGGCAGTAAAAGAGCAAAGAAGAAACTTGAAGCTGTGGAAAAAGCAAAGAGGCCATTCTGGGTGAAGTTGTATAAGAAGAAGAAAAGAATTAGCCAGGTAGTTGAACTGCCAAAATCTTGGCAGCGGCTTACTAAGAGGAAAGCAGCATAATAACCTTTTGGAATTCTGTTACATTCTTTCTTCTCCCGTTGAATCTATCATTCTAGTTAAGAGTGTCTCTTTCCGTTCCACTAGAAGATTCCAGTCATACAATTGTTTATGAGTCACGAGCTACAATTTTAAAAAAGTGGATTCTTATAATAGAACGGAACAAGTATTAATTACAGGTAAAGAAATTGCAAAATGGTGATGGCAAGATTGAAGATGTATGGCTTGTCCATTTTCTTGATGGACATTCTGAGCACATTCACGTGTAAAAATAGCTTGTTTGGTCTTCAAAACTTTTAACTCAGCAAAATAGTTGGCTTTCAAATATTGATACTTCCAAGTCTTCTCTACATAATAGGTGTTTTAACTGTTGAGCAATAAATAAAACTCTAGCAAACTTCGTGATCATATAACAAATCATTGAAAAATGCTCTATGCATCTATTAAAATTGTGGTCATTTTTTTCATTGTACTGTGAGTCATTGTTTTCACCTTCTTAATTGTGTGTCGACGCTTGGACATGGATGTTTCACCATTGTAGATGCTTGACCATAGCAATAGAATATTTGGGATTATAGAGCTAATGTTTGGAAAACATAACCATAGTTCGAACAAAATTTTTATGGCATAAAATACTTTTCATAAAGTTTTTCAATTTCGCAAAACTGCAAGTCCCCAAAAAGTGTTTCTATTTTTATAATTCTAAAATAAAAAATTATTTTTAATGGTGAATACTTTTGGGTACTTATATTTTTTGATCATTCACTTATTTGGGTTTGCCTTGCTTTCCCTGTGTCTGCTATATTCAAAGTTGATACTGATAATGCTTAACAACACTTTTTCCTCAATTATAATCACTTTTGTAATTTACTTCCATACATTTAAAACAAAAAAACTCTTTTTTCTAGTCAATTTTACCCTTACTTTTACTTATGTCAACAAATATAATGCAGGTACAATTATTCAAAAGGTAGGCAAACATATATATATATTATATATATATATCCGTCCCGTCTAAAGATACATACTTTTAATAATGAAAAAATAGTATTAGAAACAAGAATTTTAGATAAAACAGAAGGAGTATTTTAAAATACAAGAGACAAACCGCAAAATTGATCATAATTTAAGGAGCAAAGTGTTGTTTAGTCTACTGTAAATATATACAAAAATAAGTGTTCATGAAATCAGTTTTTTTGCTCTGAAAGAGGGGGTAAAAAGATGTCATTTTCCTAGTGTATTGCTGAAAGTAGAACTATCAGGAGGAGGAAAACTATGAAGAAATCCAACACTTTCTATATCACTTGTAAAGACCAAAAAATGATCAAAAACATGATAGCCTAGCCAATTAAGCACAGCCCAACTTTTGGTTCAAAGGCCAATTCATATGCATCCATCCATCCATCCACCATAAGTTCCTAAATTATTTATCTCCAACAGGGGTAACAATGAATGAATGCATCAGCCTAAACTATTGTCCTCTAAGTGAAGAAGACCAGCACAAACAGGATAATAAACAGAACTAGAAGGAAACAAATCATCATGAATTGACCCTTTGCCCCTGCCTTCTTCAGTACCATTCCAACCTTTTTCTGAAAAGACAGAACATGTCATATGATTTAATAGGGATCCATAGAGGAGAAAAGCGAAAGAGCAGGAACTAATAGGTCTTTCCAGACATTTTTCTTCGGGTGAAAATGATGCAAAGTTCACAAAATTACAAATGCAATGATATACCTGAACAAAATCAAGGCGATCGGATGTACTTCCCATTTCATTACCCAATTCATCCATTATCCTCTCCTGCACAGTAGAGCATCTCTATTAGTCTTCAAATTGAATCAGGCGAATTTTATGAGAAGATGTAGACATCTAAACATTAAACTTGCTACAGCTGTTTCAAATGGGCATATCCATCGAAATGGTCTTTGGGGAGAAGATATGCAACTGCAAGTTTAAGGGTAGCAACTGCAAGTAATGCAATAATCTAGAGAATATAAAATGCAGTCTACTATGATTTAAATGGTAGTACCTGTGCAAGAAGTTCTTCATGTATAGTAAGGCCAACACCTCCAATTCTTTCCACACTAGCACTCAGTTCATCCAGCTCATCATCTTGTTGCCTGTACGGTCCAATTAACACATTATGGAATAAATAAAAGTCCAAAGCTACAAAAGACAGACTATTCTGTAACCTCTGCCCAATCTCTCATGACAAGTTCAAGTTTTGAGTGCTGCAAAGGTAAATCTTTCCCCTTTTATAATTAGCAAGTGTCTTGCAGCAATTTCAGGTCAATCATTATCGAAGTCTACTTTCAATTAATCCTCTATGATAAGTACCATTGAATATAAAATCAAATGAACAAAAGAGGAAAAAATAAAAATCATCTGTACTCAAGTACAACATAATGCATAACCACCAAAGCCATAGGTGTAAGACTAAATTGCCAACTAACCAGACAATTTCAATAGAAAACAACAGGTTACTCTTTTTATTTTTATAAGGCAGAAGACAATTATCTGCTCACAAGATTATCTACACAGTGAACTAAGACTCACTGCAGCATTAGGGAAATGATGAAAACCACACAACTTCTATTATGGATAACGAAAATGAGATCATCAAAACTTTAAACATCAAAGAACCAATCCTAGCAGGAGAAGGAAAGGAACGTAACCCTAAAACACTCTAGATAAAATATAAAAGAATACCAGAAAACAACACTAGAGAGAGATGGAACTAATCATACTTCATAAGAAGTTGCTGTCGGTCTGATTCTGATGATATGAGATCATCAGTAACTTGCACATTATATTGGCCAGATCTGTCTGTCTGATGATTATTTGGAAGCCTCATAAGCTCTTGCCTCATTCCATTCACATTTGAAGTGCTTAAGCCACTTGATTCTTTCCCAGAAACTACTTGCTTCTTTACATTCCCCACCTATCAGCAACAAAAAAATCAGCATTCTTTAAACAAATCTACAGCAGATTTAAAACAGCAATTATCTGAATTATGAAATACCTCAAGAAAAGATACCTGTATAAGGGCATTGCTGGTCCACCTTCTTCTTTTGTCAAGCTCTACTTCACTGATACCATACAAAGAAGGATTTCTTGCAGCTACAGAAATTGTCTTATCCAGTTCATCCACCTTCCTATCACAAAAAGAAATGCTCAGTACTGAATGATTCACCCATCTAATAAAATTTATAAAGATGTAATCACAATTTTATGGAATACATTGACATATAAAGAAAATAAAAGCCATAACATACACCTGAAAGCAATGCCTTCATTCACAAGAGCAACCTAAAACCTAGGGGTTGCACTTGAATGACAGTTACCTCACTATATGCTTGTATAGTTGACTTATTAGGCATTTGTTCATGTTCCTTCAGTATTGATGAAATATGCAGTTAAAAGGTGATGAAGGATGATTTCCTATCTACATGAGTAGTTTTTGTACATCTTTCTTTTAATAAAGTTATTACCACATGAAATTATCTAATTGAATTTCAAGGTAAAATCATAATATGATGATTCTCATAGGCAACTAAAACAAAAGATTATTGTTGTCAACAAGGGTTCATCTCAAGAACAACAAAATTTAAAGTTACTGAAAGAACATGAGATATACCTGCCACTCAATGCTCTCACAATTAGTAACAAGCTCTTTCGTAAGATTTAGTTGCTCTCCACTGTCTGGAGGAACACGTTCCCATCGAAGAAAGCTAGATAATAATTTATCAATCTGTGAAAGAAGTAATTCATAACTTAAATTATTGATAGAAAATTGAGCATGAACAAAAGAAAATAAAGTTTAGCTAAACAACGTTTGCTGGAAGCAGGAACCAGCTGGAATGAAAAGTATGCAAAGGTAAATCATTAGTAAGATGATTTCAATAGCAAGTACAACAATCAAGTATATGGATCGAATTTGAAAACAGGATCTTCATGCACCAAGAGAATCCAGACTGGATGATAACAATTGATGAACAGAAAAACCTTAACAAAATCAACACATGTAGAATCAGCAGTTCTCATTTAAGATACTCCCAGAAGAGAGTTCAGCAATGCCTACTCAAATAAAATTCTGCAAAACATACAAGTATAGTAATATTTAAAGTAAAGCATCTGAAATGAGCAAAAGCACATAAATATGGCAGCACTGATCATCTAAGCAGGAATTCCTGCCTTAGTGCTGACAATCACTCAGAGAGCAGTTTAATACTGGTCCTGAATCTGTCAAGCTCCACTCCTTTTGAATGAGGAAACTGGATTCGGTGGAGTATTAACTCACCAATGGCAACAGATGTTTATAGGCAATCCTTTCACTCATCCTTGGGGTGAGGATATGCCAGGACAGGGGAAAAGCAATATGTGCCATCAAAATCGACAACAAGAAAGCTTATGAATCACTTAGAGGGGACTTCCTATTTCAGGGTATGAGAGCTATGAATTTTCCAGAAAATGTCATTACATGGATTAGAAATGCTGTTACAACTGATAATTCTTCCATAAATTTGGATGGTACAGTAGAAGGATGCTTTCCTATTCAAGAGGAGACTGCCTTAGGCAAAGAGATCATATTTCTTTCTCACTAAAATACTTTCTGTGTGAAGAAAGGGAAGTTTGGTGGAGTATGATCCAAAAGTAGAGCTATGTGTGTCTCATTTGATCTGTGCAAATGATATTTTCTTGTTGGAAAACCCTTCTTAATCACGTCTCTTTGAAAGTCAAATATGCAAGAATTTCGTGCAGTTTCAGAATTGGTGCCTAATTATGCTGTGTGAAATTTAGTAGATCTGAAGAGTAATTATTCAAATTATACAAAAGAAACAAACTTACAGAATCTTGGATCTCTTCTTTCACAATGTAAAAGGGGTCTTGAGCCGATGACATCTTTATATGTTGTACCCAGAATGTAATCCTTTTGCTAATTAAGAATGCTAACCTAAACACATCAAAAGATGCATCAGCAACAAATGAAAACCCAAAACACACACACACAAATACAGAATGAATAGCAAAGACAGTTTAGCTTAATTCTTCAAAATTAGTAACCACTCCATCCGCCCCAGCCACAATCAAGAATAACTGAACGGAAAACCTTAAAAATGCGGAATTAAATCTTGACAGAGTAGATTTGCTCATCTCCAGATATACAGCTAAATAGAACCCATCTAACTGGTTTTCGAAAAATGGGCATATTTCGAACAGCTTATGAACTTAGAAAGCTTCAACACCTTATATTCATAATTGAAATAAGAATTTTATAGGATCAAGGAAAACACCAATGCTAAATAATCATAACCCAAAAATCAAATAGTGCCACAGATGAGTATTTAACGCCAAAACAAAAACAAATAAAACCCATTAAGAAAATTTCAGTTCTTCAATGCCCATCTACTAGCATACTTTAAATCTTCAACAACAGGGAAAAAAAAAACAAACAAACAAAACAAAACAAAACAAAAACTTGAACGATCCGTAACACAAAATTCAGTTGTTCTATCAATTTTTAGATTAACAATAACAAAAATGTTACAGAAAAACAAGGAGAAGAAGAAGAGTTTGGGAGTGACCTGCTGGATCCTAAGAAGCAAAGAAATTTTTCGTGGATCGATCCGGAGATTGGTAGAACAGTTTGATTTGAGGAATGAATCAGCGACTATTTTCGTTATTTGCTTGACAAAGGATTGGGATTCTGGGAATTTGTTGTTGCCCTTTTACTTTTTTTCCAGAAAGTTTTAATTGCCAAAAAAGGATATTAATGAAAATACCTTAAATTTTGAATTGTTGAAACCAACCCCTAATTGTTCATTTTGTCGCGATTGAGTCCAATGATGTCTTATCTTCTTTGAGATTAAAATACAAAATGACAAAAATACTCCTCCTTCTGCCCAAAGTTATTGAAGAGCTAATTACTTCTTAATTCTTGATGAGTTTGGTTTTTAATTTTTTTTTTTTTTTTTTGGTTTCGTTAGAAGAATTCAATTTTATTATTTTTACTTTTCATACCCTTAATTACTAATATATTATGTGTAGTTTATAATTAATTTACTTATAGAAAGTAAATACATTAATAGAAGGCAAAAAAAGGAAAAAAAAAAAAGAAATTACTTTAAAAGTTGTACATTTTTTACTCTTCTAATGGAACAACGGAAGTAGTATTAAATTTGGTTTGTTTATCATTGTTTATTGTGTTTTCTTCCTAGGATATGGAGATTTTCTCTCTAGTTATAATCTTTTTCCCTTGCTATGGTGATGATATTCATCATGACTATAGTGTATGAAGATTCGGTTAAAATTTCAGTTTCAAAACTTTCATCAGTAATTAGCTGTAGATCCATAATCATCGGGGCAAGATTTGTTTAGTTTTATATTTCTACTATTTTAGATCTATAATAGGTATAGATTTACAGTTTAGTTTAGTAGATTAAACACACTGGTGTGGTGGTTCAAATATGATAAAAATTAGGTCAAATCTTTTGTACTTAATTGTATTGACTATGTCTTGATTTAACAACTCCAAACAAAAGTGGTCAAAAATGTGATTTTTCTCTTTTTCCATTAGAAGAATTCAGTTTTAATTTTTTTTTTTTACTTTTCATACCCTTTTAAATAAATTATATGTAGTTCACAATTAACCCACATGTAAAAAGTTATTAAGGACATCAATAAGAAAAATAACAGTAAATTACATATTTTAATTATTATACCTTACAATTTGGAAGAAATTGTACATTTTCGACTTTTTTTAATAGAACAACGGAGTAGTATTAAATTTGGTTTGTTTAGTGTGCGAATGGGTATAACCTCTTCACAAAAATAAGAAAAGGAACTTGTGAGATTTCCTTCATTATCTTTTGATTTGTGAGATGACTAAATGTGATGGATCAAATTTAATGTTTTTAAGTGTAATTTGACTTTGAAATTGAAGACTTTAAATCTTTCCGTTAATTAATTGTTTAGTGATAAATTAAACCTCATCTAATTGAGCGAATGATTAATTTTTGTGATAATGATATAACTACAAAAATAGATGACGATGAAGTCGGGTTACAACGCGTCGTATTATGAAAAAAATACAAAACAGAAACAATTTAAAAAATTGCTCTCAAAATAGGATTAAAATATTCAAAAAAACAATTACTATAAAAAAAATATCTTAACACCACAAAAATGTAAATACAGAAATGTGGTGATATGAAAAATGATCTATTATATATATAATTGAATTAAAAATTGGAACTTTAAATTGTCCAAATATCTTACTTTTCACTAAAATTATAGGTAGTTCCATCTAAATGAACAATAAATTATGTATTTCCCTATTAGAATGCCTAATCCCATTGACTTACCCATCATTTATATTGAGATTAATTATAACTTCTTAATTTCGTTTAGTCTCAAGGGCTTGTTTGACAAATTTTTGTCGGTCGCCCGAAGTTCGTGAATCCGAATATGAACCCGTATACATGTTATTTCCAATACAAATTGAAAGAACATGCGGCGCGATATAAACAAGTTAAAGTTGAGTTTGACAAACTCTCCCTTGAAATTGGTTTACACAAATAAGACATGATGAAATTAGTAAGATTATTGTTGTAGAAAGTGTAAAAGGAACGATGTTACATGAGTTATATTTCTACTGTATAATTATTAAGGTAATTTTGTATTTTAATCTATGTCATGCATCATTCCCTCCGCATTCTATTATAGGTTGATTTGAACAAAAATAACATACATGACTAACTTTTACAAGTACTTTCAAATTACAAACACCATTCTCCATTCATAATCTCGTATTAAAGAGGTTAATGCAATAACTCCAAAATTGCATAAAATGCAACCAATACTGGAAGAGACACCATCATACCAAAGATAACCCTGCAAAATTAAAATTTTCGAATAAATTAAACAAGAGTCAACAATACTTAATCTATGGGTGGTATAAATAATTAAATGATTAATAATTAAAAAAAAATTAGACTTACGCAGTGCTAAGGACGTCTGCATGAAGGCCATATTCCTTGGCGAAAATGAAGGAGGTGATGGATTGTGGTATTGCAGCCTGCAATTGCATGCACCATCAATTAATTAATTAACTGTTTTAAAGTCATCGAACCAGTAATAAGTGAGTTTGAGGCTCGACTATTAAACGAGCAGGCTTGAGTTCGATCCAATTTTGGTACCGAGCATCTCGGCTCATTTACATCTTACTTAAGACTACCAAGGTCAAGGCTAGGGGTGATAACGAGCCAAATCGAGCCGAGCTTTAACGTTTTCATTTATTGTTCATTTATTTATCAAGCCTAAAATCTTGTTCGTGTTCATTTATTTATTAATCGAGCCGAGCCGAGCTTGTTTGCAACATTCGTGTGCGTTCTATTTCGCATTAACTAATAGAAAATTGTAATGTTTAGTTAATTTAATATACTATGTCAACTTACATAAAAATCAAAATTCAATTTAAACTCATATATTGATATCTATGTACATATAAATATATATATATATAAAGATTCAATTATTTGTATTATTTAAAATTTTAATATTGTATATACTTATTTTATTTATATTATATAGTTAATATTTTAATCGAGCATGTTCACGAATATTAATGAGCTTTCAACACCTTGTTCGTATTCATGTTCGTTTATAATTATCGAGCCTCAAAATCATGTTCGTGAACGTTTTTATCAAGCCGAGCTCGAGCCTGTTCGAGTTAGTTCTCAGCCTAGGCCCCTGTAACTTTTGTTTATTTATATACGTAAGTTTTTTGTTATAGAATTTGTAATCTATTGTTATTGATCCCTCCAATAGTATTAGTCTCACTCCGACACTGCGAGTGAATTACGTTTTATGTTTACGTACCTGAATTATGGCAACTCGCAAAACGTCCCCATGCAAACCTACGGCTATGGAACCAATTGCCATGGCTGCTGGTCCAACAATGAACTTCAACACCATCCCATAAATTGTTAGACTTGCACCACACGCAACAATTTTGTCTTGCAAAGCCATGAACAAACCTACAAAAATAACAATATATATATACATATATTCCAATTTAACAAAAAAGATGGATTGCATAATTATCTTTCACTAACCCATGCTAAACATTGCCATTCCGGTTCCAGCATTTGACATTATTGATATTGATCCTTCCATTACAGCAGGCATTTCAAAATGCCACCTAAATGAAAAATATTTGTGTTAGTTAATTTGTTATTACTTCTAATATATGTACGTCTGAGATATTTCCCGTCAACGTACGTTAAAAGAGTTCAATGGTAAAACTATTTATGAGTCGTAACCTACAACTCAAAACATAACTCTCTTTATATGAGACGGATATATATATATATAATACCTGTTGGCTATAAATGCCCAGATGACGCCAACAACGCAAGCAATAATATTGGGGTTCACAGAAAGTTTTAGCCAAACCGCCTTCATCAAACACCAGATTGATGCTGATGGTGGTTTAGTACTAGCACTACTGCCTCCTGAATTATTATTCTCTTCCAAATCCTCGACCGATTCTCCGACCGGCGCCACCTTATTATTGTTCGAATCGTCGCCAGAATAATTTAAATCGGTTCGAGCCTGCCGTATTTCCAACACCAACAAAAGCAAGGTTAGCCATATGATGGCCTGTACAACCGAAGCCTGAACAACCAGGTCAACTCCCGTTTGACCATACATGGCTTTAGCAAGCGGCACGCCGACGACCAGAGAATTAGTTAACGTGGACAGAGAAAAGCTGGTTATGGACCAGGCATAGCTTCCCTTCCCACTGCACTTAGCCCAGGCCGCCAAAACGACGATGATGATCGCCTTCGAGACGGCGTCGGCGGCGATGAAGGGATAGTTCATCTTGAAAGGGTCGGCGTGGGCCGTGAATTCGAAGGTGAAAAGGGGCATGGTGAAAAAGGCGACGAGGCGGTTAATGGCGTCGCATTGTTCTCGGGTGAAAATTCGCCACCATTTTACTGAACCGTACCCGAGAATGAGTGCTACGTAGAGCGGAACGGTGGCTTCAACCACCTTGTAAACATCATTCCATCCTATCATTTTTTTTTTTTTTCTCGATCGTACGAGGTTTAATATGGGGAAACTAAAAAAGAATTCTAAGTATCGAGTTTGATAATTAAGTGCAAGACTAGATAGCTATTTATATACTTCCTCAGTTCCAGTAGTCCCCCCAATCCATCATCATCATTTGAATACTAACTTTTTTTATTCCAATATTGGACTCTTTCTTTTCTTTTTTTTTTTAAAGTTCAATATTGGGCTCTTTCATGCCTTCAGTTCAATCAATAGCCTATCCCCATGCGAGGAGAATTTGCATAATAATTCTGTATTAATTGGGGTAATCTCGTGTGAATGTCAGACCGTTTGATAATTCAATGAGCAATATCGAATTCCTAAACTCATTACGTTTATTTTCTTCGTTATATGCAATTATTTTCTTTTACATTTCTTTAACCGACTATACTATTTTAAACATGTCATACATTAAGTTATAAGCAATATGATATGCTAAAATCAATAATTTTTTTCACTGAGCAGCCCTGCAACTTTTATTTTTTTTAGAAACAAGGTATACATTAACACTTAAACTCGATACATCATAAGCTACAAGTGATACACGATACCATCATAAGCTATACGCGATACGTGTGCTTTAATAACATACATGCGATACATCAGAAACTATGCACATACGCATGCTTTCACAACAAACATGTGATATTTTTAATGTGAAACTCGATACACGCATCTTCAGAAAAGAAAAAGACACTTTGGCATACCGTCGGATACAAGTTTTTTGGTTTAGCGTGTGGGGCGGTGAATAAATGGGTGGAATTAAGATGGAAAACATCAGTTTTTCTTCAAATTGGAGTAGTAACTCAAGATATCATTGACTGCAAAACTTGGCTGATTCTTTAAGGGATTAGATCGATCCACTGAGATTTGTCTGCAACTAATTGGTTGATTCTTGATGGGAAAGTAGTATTGGATCCACTGAGATTTATTTTTTATTTTTTTCCAAAAATAAGTAACTGAGATTTATTTCTCACTTATTACAAATTAGCCGACTCCATCTTCACTTTTTACCCTTGAAAAAATCAGTTGTAACGCTCATGGATCTATTTTTTCCATTGAGACAATTTCTTGGCCTGTTCTTTTTTATTTTTTTGAAAACATGGTTTTGAAAAATAGTTTTATAATTGAAAAAGTGTATTGAAAATGTAAAAAATATAATTGAATAGTAAAAAGTTGTGTTAAAAATGATGATAATATATTAAATTTACTGTTAAAACCAAAACAAAAACAACATGGCCTTAATTCAAATCAGACTCTTTAAATGGGTCAAATGAGTAATATTTATGTACCTCTCCATGGGATTGTCAACTCGTTTTTAAAAATTAAAAAAGGTATTTTTTTTAATACATCATTATATTTTAAAATCTTGTTATCTATTATATCAAAGGCAAGCAGGAACAGTTGGGAGAGAAAGAAGTTATGTCAGTTTGCACTATGAATAGGTAGAACTGACAAACGTAGAATCGAACCCCCGATATTTAGGTGGTCCAGTATACGTCACAATCGTTGGGCACTAACTCGTTACTGTAAGTCTGTAAAAACAATCAATACATAGTTTTTGCATATGTGACAAAAGCAAACATACTCTTTGCTTATTACGTAAGAAATAATTCTGTGATTCTCTTGAAGTGCAACAAATGAGATGAATGCATGCATATTGCTTATCGATCCATGTTGTTTTGTGGGCTTTGTGTGTCAGCAATATATAGAAATGAGTCGGCTGGTTTATTTCGTAGCCACCTATCACCTTATGCCAACAGGTACCGTTTTTTTCATTTTTGCTTTTTTTTTCTTTTTTTTTCATTTTTGCTTTTCTTTTTTTTTGGGGGGGTTTTTTGGGGCATATTATTTGCAGTAACCAAATTACAATTTGCAGTAACATTTTACTGTGAATAGTCTATTTTGCCCTTTAGCTAAAAAAACAAAAAATTGAATTACTATTTGCAGTAACATTTTACTATGAATAGTCTATTTTGCCCCTTTAGCTTAAAAAAAATAGTAATTTGGTTACTGTGAATAGTAATTGTTGAAAATATAGCCCACTTTGGGCGGTATTTTCTTCCAAAATACCGCCGGGGTTGGGCGATATTTTGATGCAAAATAGGTCACAATACTGCCGGGCGCCGGCGGTATTTTGACTCAAAATACCTCCCAACCCCGGCGGTATTTTCTTCTCAAAAAAGCTGTACTTGGATTAAGTTGTCTTTGATACCACGTTAGAAATGTTAGAATTTGAGAAGAGAAGAAAATAACATGAATAATGTATAGATTTTTTTTTTTCGTTAAAAAATCAATTTTATGTAAAATATATATATATATATATATATATATAGATTGTTTACTTACCGTGTAATATGGATTGTCCTCGTTACTATCGGCCATAATTATAGTGAAAATGATTTCTTTTATTTTTTTAAAACCTAAGGGGCAATTCAGACTTTTCACAAGAAAATGTTACTGCGAATAGTAAAACGGTTACTGCGAATAACAATTCCGTTTTTTTTTTTTTTAAAGGTTGAAATATACTATACGATTATTTATTCTCATCCTTCAGAGCATCTTCAACGTAATAGAATAGGGGGCCAGGTGTCATCTCCCTTGAATATAAACGTAAACACTTTTATTTGACGTGTCTGACTGTCTAATAGCTTACGTATTCAATTTAGTCTTAAAAGTATTACGTATATGTTATGAAGATACGCATATCAATTTTAACTTCTGGTGTATTATGTATTGAATTTAATTGTTGATGTATTGAGTTTAGTTGCTCATATATCGCGGTTATGAATTTAGTTGTTAAAATATTGTGTATCGAATTTAACATCTAATATATTGTATATTGAGTTTAACCTATAATATATTGTATTTGACTTAATGTGTCGTGTATTGAGGAAAACACGCCTATCAAATTTATTTGTTGAAATATCGACCGGATCCTGAAACGGTAGGATATGTGTCTCCCTCAATTAAATTGCCAAATTAATGTTAAAGTTGTGGCAAAATGGGCTTAGAGTCCTCTGTTACACATCTTAATAACTCATCGTAAATATTATTTTTATATTAATTTCTTACAAATGATATTCATTGACATTCAACCTAATTTTAATATAAATTGTTTAATTTTTTACATTAATCTTGTATTTTAATATAATTTTATAACATATTTTTAATCACAATAAATTTTAAAAAATATACCCTAAAACAAAATAGGTGAACCTTTTGTCAAAAAATTATTATAGCGCCAATGAATATCATTGATAAAAAAGAAATTAATATAAAAAATAATATTTATGATGAGTTATATATAAAAATAAATAAATAATAAAATAAAAGAGTTATTAAAAAGTGTAACTGTAACAGAGGATTTTGAACAGGCAAGTTGGTGAGATTTTTGCTGTTTTGAACAGTTTCAATCAAAGATGGCATGGAATTGTTCATCCACGTCATTTTTTTCTTTCTAAAATTCAGATATTTTTTATTCCGCGAGCTTGGGATCTGTCCATTAATTTTTAAATCAGCTTATTTTTTATACATATGTTTTTTATTTTTCGAATAATTTTTTAATATGACTATTTACATTTTTTAAATGAAGTTCATAATTAAAAAACAAGCTACAATAGATTATCAATTTTAATATGCATTTCCTAAGACTTCGATCATTAGTTGTCCACCTCATAATTCAATTTTGATGTGATGTGGGGAGGTTAATATTCTTTCAATGTATGATTTTCTAGAACACGTTTGTAATTATAGAGTGTTTTTGAAAACATATTTTTGAAAAATAAGTTTTGAATGCAAAAATATATAGTCAAATAATAAAACGTTACTATTTAAAAAAAAAAGAAAAAAGAAAAAAAGATAAAGTGAAAACAAACATTCCCTACTATAAAATGGTGAAAAAAACCTGTTTTTTCATAGAAGCAATACATGTTTTGAAACAGGTTATGTGATAGTCAAGAGCGTTAAAAATATGAAGAAGCAATACTTGTTTTGGAACAGGTGCTAAAAGCATAAACAAAATACGTTTAGCCTAAAACAGATTTTTAAAAAGTGCGCAACCTTTCAAATTTTGGTTTCGGAAAAAAGATTTGGATAACACAAACTTTTTTTTTAATTTTTAATTTTTTTTTTCAAAAATAAATAGATTATATTCATAATAAATTTGATGGATCAAATAATCCTACAAAGTAGCCAACAGAGACCATTGATTTCCTTCAACTTTGAAAGTTGAAAGAAAAACACGAGTTCCTAACTCGATAAACCCTTGCATTATACATTGTTAGTAAAGTATAAACAACTACTTGTACTCAAATGAAATATTACAGTTGAAGTTAAAACGGAACAAAATTGCCCATAAAAATTTCATCTTTGCAGCAACATCATACTTTGGGTACTAAATGTATCTTTTTTCTTTCAAAATGGAGGTAACCCCAAATTCACCGGGTATGAACAACACCACACACTCCTGTCGGATCCTTGAGCCTAACACAAACGAAACGAACAATATCGTTGATCCTTTAACTTGACCCCTTAGTTCAATTTGGTCCTTAATCTTCCTACCAAATTTCATTTGGTTGCCCATTTACGTGTACAATTTTATGTGGTCCTTTACTTAATTTATCACCAAAAAAAAGTTTAGTAGCCGATGACTATGTATGTACAACGCATTTGATGAATATGCAAAGACATAGTATTATAGTTAGAGAACAATAATATAATAATATCAATGAAAACCCCACAATCAAATTTCTAAGCTCTTCAACAATTAAACGCATGTTCGTTTAGAGATTCTGTTGGCAAGTTTTACAAGATTATGAATTTTAAAAACTGTTTTGAAACTCAAACCTCGTGTGGCATGGGTTCAAAATTATGTTATGCACAATCTTATTTCAAAAATAAATTCTTTTTTTGAATACGCAAACTTTTTTCTCTTTTTTTTTTTTTTCTAAACTCAAACCTTAAAGAGGAAATATTGTTTGCCCTCTACTACCTTATCAAATAATTTTTTATTAAAAAACTAATTCTCAAAGTCTTTACTAAACACATAGTTTTTCAAAACATTTTTTAAAAAGTTGTTCGGTTACTGATTTTTGAGAACATGTTTTGAAAATTTATTTTTCAAAATCTCCCTTAAAACCTTCTAACGAACATGCCTTAAATAGCTATATATCGACTATGAGGATCCAGTTGAGTTGAGTCAGGCCCGGTCAGGTCAATGCAAAAACTCCAAAATTGCATAATATGCCACCAATACTGGAAGTGACACGATCATACCAAAGATAACCCTGAAAAATCAAAATAATTAAATTAAACAAGAGTCAACTTTATGGTTGGTATAAATTAATTGATATACAATTGAATATAGGTAGTTAATTAATTGGACTTACGCAGTACTTAAGACGTCTGCGTGAAGACCATATTCTTTGGCAAAAATGAAGGAAGTGATGGATTGTGGTAGTGCGGCCTGCATCATGCATCAATAAATCATCATTAACAAAGTCTAAGCGCTAAGTGAGCGTCATGAGTATCAATGGGGTATAACCGTTGTTAAGGAAAAGTTAGAGCTGAGTGAGCGTCATGAGTATCAATGTGGTATGACCCCTGTTAGGGTGCTAAGTAAGCGATTTTTGTATCTCAAATTTTGCTAGACGATTTTCCAGCGCCATTAGTATTGTATCACATTTTCGTTTTTTTTTTTTTTAAAAGGTCTTTTAAAACTTTTCCATGAAAAAAAACCTTTCTTACCTTTCTTACGTTGATCTACTTCATTCGTTCAATTTTTAAAATGTACAATCTTTCAAGATTTTTTAAATTTTTATTTTTACACTTGCAACCCACAAAGTTTGAATTCATGACTTTAAAACTTTTTACGGGTTCAATTATATAATACATAGAATAAGTAATTTTTCATCATTTTTTGTACTTATATTCTTACTCTTCTTTCGTGTAGTTAATTGTAAACGACATATAGATAATCAGAATAGTAAGAGTATAGAAAGCAAAATAAATAGAAATTAGACTCCATTTCTTTTTTCACCTTGCAACCTACAAAGTCTGAACTTACGACCTCAAGGTTGTAAACCCTCCCTCTTTCTCACTCCCCCAAAATTGGACTCCTTTGTCAGGACAAAAGGACTTACAAAAATATAACGAGTATAATAGAACGGGAAATTAAATTTTTAATCCAAGAGCATATTCGTATTGTTTGTGTTTTCAATTTTTATTTGGGTAAAATACAAAAACCCTCCTTAAGTTTTCTTAAATTATCAATCTTGAAGTTTCAAAAATACATTATAGGTAGACTATATATATATATATATATTACCAAATACAAAGAGTATGCATGATATATAACCACCCCTTTGAATCGGATCCTCCCTTTTTCATTAATGCAAGGTGGTAAGGAATACCATATCTTCGAGCATTTTTTTTTTGTGAAAGATGACTCTACATATGACAAAACAAAATATCCTTATCCCAAACAAAACCTCGTGCATAACAACAACTGTTGAATTCTCGTGGACAAAGTATATTTAGGAAAATTTTATAATTTCGTTACGTAACCATTCTGTCATTTGATAATGACGTTTGATACATTACTATGTATGCAAAGGTCATTGCACTATCTACAGTGTTGAAGGATCGAGTGATTTTGTAACGAATCTGTAACCTTATCCATATAAATATATCGTACCTGAATTATGGCAACACGCAAAACATCTCCATGCAAACCTACGGCTATGGAACCGATAGCCATGGCTGCTGGTCCAGCGATGAACTTCAACACCATTCCAAATATAGTAAGACTTGGACCGCACGCAACTATTTTCTCTTGCAAAGCCATGAACAAACCTACGAAACATCATCAACAACAGCAACAATATTAGTACTTTATCAATCCATTAATCCATCCATTTTCGTGTCCGTCACATTAAAAAAGTCCAAAAAGTTATACAATTACTAATGAATTATACTTAATAGAACTCAAGAAATATATATATATATATATATATATATAATGCATGCATGCATTAATTTACTAACCCATGCTAAACATTGCAGTTCCAGTTCCAGCTTTTGACATTATTAATATTGATCCTTCCACAACCGCTGGCATTTCAAAATGCCACCTGAGAAGGGAAAAAAACAATATATTTTTTAAAAGTTTGTCACAATTCACAATGGCTTAAATAAAAAAACAACAATTATATATAGATATAGATACCTGTTGGCTATAAATGCCCAAGTGATGCCAATAACACAAGCATAAGAATTAGGGTTCATCGCCAATTTCAGCCAAACCGCTTTCACCAAAGACCAAATCGATGGTTTAGTACTCCTAACTCCTGCGTTATTCTCTTCCAAATCCTTCACAGATTTTTCGGCCGCTCTGGCGACACCATCATCACCGGAATAAATCAAGTCGGTTCGAGTCCGCCGGATTTCCATCACCAGCAAAAGAACAGTTAGCCATACGATGGCTTGTACGACTGAACCCTGAACGACAAGGTCAACTCCCATTTGACCGTACATGGCTTTAGCAAGCGGCACGCCGACAACCAGAGAATTGGTCAAGGTCGACAAAGAAAAGCTGGTTATGGACCAGCAATAGCTACCCTTGCTGCTGCACTTGGCCCATACCGCCAAAACGGCGACGATGATCACCTTCGAGATGGCGTCGGCGGCGATGAAGGGATAGTTCATCTTGAAAGGGTCTACGTGGGCTGTGAATTCGAATGTGAAAAGGGGCAGGGTGAAGAAGGCTACCAGGCGGTTAATGGCGTCGCATTGTTCTCGGGTGAAAATTCGCCACCATTTCACGGAGCCGTAGCCGAGGACGAGTGCTACGTAGAGCGGAACGGTGGCGACCACCACCTTGTAAACATCTTCCAATCTTATCATTTTTTTTTAAAGTAAATTAATTGAAAGCTCTTTGAAGAAGAAAAAAGGCCTAAGCTTATGATCAGCTTAGTTCTGTGGACTTTGGCACTGTTGATAAGTGTACAAAGAGTAGCAGCTATTTATATAGTTTTCAGAATATAATACATTTCCTATTTTATGATGACAAGTTTGCATGCTTCATTTCCTGATTTTCTAATCTTTCAATGAGAGAATCATACATATAATTTAATATCTAATATTCTTTTACTTTTATTATGAGTATAATTTCAAAACGTAACAGATCCTCTTTTCTCATTTCATTAGAAAAGTACATTTTTAAGTTGTACTTTATTATTTATAATTAGTTGTACATTAAACTCTTACAGTGGAACGGAGCTAGATATTTATGGTCAAAATAAATATGGGTCAAGTCCAAATTGACCGTTTTGACCACTACCGTATTTCGCTAAGATCAGGGTCAGGTCGGGTCAAACCAAGTCAATTGTCTTCTTGCTATGCCTTTGTACGTGCTTATTAAGCAATATCTAGATGCCCATTTAATTTCTACCGTACGGTTGGAGTTGGAATTCAGTCTCTCAACCTTATCATTGTTAATTTATGGAATATTAATTAATGTTGTTTCCAACAATTAATACTGGAATCCAATGCGTATTAATTTGAGAGATGAGATGTAAAAAATTCAAGCTAAAGGAGTT
The DNA here is from genome assembly GCA_016801395.1 of Leptodermis oblonga. NCBI lineage: Eukaryota > Viridiplantae > Streptophyta > Magnoliopsida > Gentianales > Rubiaceae > Leptodermis > Leptodermis oblonga. The sequence continues at coordinate 4,593,385 of CM028756.1, read as the reverse complement.
TTACCAATATATCTTTAATCCTATTACACCACGAGGCGCTGTTCAAAGGAGGTCAAGAGAAATTACTCGCCGAGTTTAAATAACTCGGCTATTACCTAGTTGTTGCACGCGGTACAAAAGCATACATACTGTTGTAACGTTTTATTAATAGAGCATTTACATATGCGACAAAACCTATGTACACTAATATTCTATTTGTTCGTTTTCTTTAGGTTGCATTTTTAAGTTGTATTTTGCAAGCTAAGCTATTTGCAGGGTGGATGAGTGCGTAAGAATTTATTCTGAGATTCTTTCGTTCATCAAATCAAAAGAAAATGGATCAATGCATTATTTTGTGCGTGCATGGTCTTTTTGTGGTCGGCAATTAATGAATATTGTTCAGAATATTTAGAAATGAGGTTTATTCCCTTCCCGCTTTCATTTGCCAATATATAGATAGATACGCGCGCTTTCTTCACTATATTATTTTTTTGGCGACATGGACATGCATGAGTACGTTATTTATTCTCGTCCATGCATTATTGGGTTCAGTTTTCAGCGTCCATTAAGCGTGAAAAAAGTGATCTATGTATTGTCTCCGAGTTGCAAAAATTCTCATTTTGCAATCGAAAGAACAAGGTTCTCTTTTCTTTTTCCATATAATACCAGTTTGATGTCGAGTTAATGTTATTTATCATCTTGAAAATCATGACATTGATTTATTTCATTTTAACATGAATTATTTGAAATAGTAAAACATTAAAGTATCACTCATTTTACTAACAAGTAAATGAACGAGAGGATCGTAATTTCATGTACCATCCATGTTATATATACACGCGTATTGATTTGTGTCGTAAATATTTGGCTATTCTATGCAATTAAAGTACGGAATTTTTTTCACTCACTAGCTAATTTTTTTTTACATTGATTCTCCCATGATAAGTAATTTTGGAGTCTGTTAATAATCACATTTACCAATTTCGTAAAGCAACGTGCATGGTCAAGCGTAACAGAACACAACCAATCTCTACTAAACGTGCATAGACCATTGTTCAATGATTGAACGATTCCGTGAAGGATTATAGCCTTACTGTAAAATAACTATTAGAATTCATTCGTAAAATTATCAATAATTTTCAGTTGGAAAATTCGGTTGAAATAAGAGTAATTTTGAATGAAAAAAAAAACGTTAATTTTTTTATTAAAACATAATTTAATTATTTTGTAAATAATAACTCCCAAACCTCACTTATTCTTAATCCGAGGAAAAACATCTTTTTATATCACTGCATACCATTTTTGCAGCTATTTTTATTATATTAAATTTGAAAGGCTCTAATTGGTTCAATTTTAAGATGCGATATGTGTGGGTGCTAATTCTTTTTTTTTTTTTTTTTTGTTTATTCGATACTTGAAAAAGAAATTTTATTTCAAGAGTTTATGTCACGTAAGAGTCATATCAATCACCAAAATATAACTATTTGTGTCTTTACAATTTCTTTTTTAATGCTAAACTCTTTATTGCTTGTGTAAATATATATATATATATATATATTCAATACAACAGATGTTTTCTTAAAAATAGTACAACATATTAATAAGGATAAAGATACAGTTATTACTCCCTTTTTTTATTTATAGACTCACAATGTAATACACTTTTACCCCCACTATTTAATCATCTCAAATTGTATAGTTACTTTACCATCCTGCATAGTGCACTTGTTGCACTGAATAATCTCTCGTGTAGAACTGGGCTGGTCGAAATTAACAGAAGGGATGAATTACATTTACGCCATGAAATGGGGATATAATTACAAAACCTACTTTGTACTTTTAGTAATTATATTTACAATTTTTTATGAATTATTCATACTACGAAACAAATTAAAGTGTAGAATATGAAAATTGGAAAAATCAAATTGTGTGGTATAACAACTACGAAACAGACCTCGTGAGGCATATACAATTTGTGATTGAAGTTTAAAAAGGCGTTGTATTATTTTGCAAAATAATAAATATATGAAAGGACAAAATATCCAATGAGTTGGGGCTTTCATTAGAAGATTAGTGGCAGATTCGAGATCGGATTTATTCGTCGGTACGTGATTTGTCCAGTTCGATGGTGATTTTTTGTTCTACTAGTTAAATATGTACGAATTACTACTTGCTTAGATTTGTAAATGTTTGATTTAGTTTATTTTTAATTATAATCATATGCAAATAATTAAAAATAAACTTGTATTTTAAATGTCCTCCACAACGACATTTATTTTGAATCAGAAGGGTATACTCTTTGTATTTTAAAATTGATAACTTTATTTTTATCAAATGAAATCTTGTAATTGTTTTCTCAATAAAAATTATATATATAAAGAGTGGTGATACAGACATTAAAAAATTCAGAAAAATCTCTAGAGAATGATGTCATAACAACTTAGAGGAAGGTTACTTAATAATCACGATTAAAATTGCCCTGTAGTTATTGTCACGTCATTTTCCGAGAGAATTTCTTGAGTTTTTTCGCTTCCAAATATAAAATTATTTGTGGAAAAAAAAAAAAAAAAAAAGGTTTCTGTTAGGGAGCTTACTTTTGAAGCGCCAAGTTTTATAAACCTTTTTAAGACGAGAGACGGAACCAGACGCCCAACTTGCAGAATAAATGGTGTTATTTAGGGTTTTTTTCCCCAATATTTATATTGGGGTCAAAATTTTCAAAATAGATAATTTTTTTTTTTCTCATTCCCAAAGTATAAAAAACGAAGTTGGGAGATTCGTTTTCTCGTTTTCTTCAAGAATAACAAAAAAAAAAACTTCAAGAAAACGAATTCATGGAATTCGTTTTCTTTGAAAACGAATTCCATGAATTCATTTCTTCCTTTTTTTTTTATTAATTTCAAATTAATTTTTTCCTTTTTTGTTTTTTAATTAATTTTATTAATTCAAAAGAATCCCCGTAATTCGTTTTTGAGTTGTTATGAAAAAAAGACAAAATATAATTATATAACTGAAATTTTAATTTGTAATTTAATAAAATTTTAGAGGAAGTAATTTACGGCATTTTTTGAAATGGTGGTCAATTACTTTTGTCTTCTTTATTCTCTCCATTTTCTATATTATCGCGCCTACCTAATCCCACTAGTATTCCCTATGCAAGCTCATTTAAACTAAAAACAATTAAAAATGGAAACATCAATATCGGTCTAATGTTATTTCTTTTTTAGAGAAACGAATTTATGAGTTTTGTTTTTAACGGAATTAATTATTTTTAAAACATAAATGAGGTCTAAATTTTCAAAGATAAATAAATTCCCCAAATTCATTTATACGGAGATTTTATGTATTTCAAAAAATGTCGTAAATTACTTCCTCTAAAATTTTATTGAATTACAAATTAAAATTTCAGTTATATAATTATGTTTTGCCTTTTTTTTTTTTTTTTATAACAACTCAAAAACGATTTACGGGGGTTCGTTTCGAAAACTCTAAAATTCATTTTTCATTAAATAATATTTATTTTTTTTAAATGAATAAAAACTTAGAAACATGTTGGTGAACCGTTTTCAATGAAAATAATTATTTAATTTTTTTAAATTCGTTTAAATATAATTATTTTTATTTATTTTAAAAATCATTTTAGTGGAATTCGTTTCTTAATGAAATTAATAAAAAGCAAAAAAAAAATTTTATTATGGAATTCCTTTATTAATGAAATTACTAAAAAACAAAAAAGATTGAAAACGAATTCCATATGCATTCGTTTTCCTTCAAGATTTTTTTTTTTGGTTAGTTTGGAAGAAAGCGAAGTTGGGGTATTCGTTTTCAGATGAAAACAAATTTCCCAAATTCGTTTTTTATATTTTGGGAATTTAATTTTATTTTTGATTATTTTCGTATTTATATGTGTCCAAAATAAATATTTGGGGAAAAAAATCATGTTATTTACGTATCTTTTCCAATTAACTCCTCTAAGTTAATTAGTAAATTAATTAAAAACACCTCATATCCATTCGATTCTTTTCTTTCTTTTTATATTTTTTTTCCCTCACAATTAATTATGATCGTGAAAAAGGCATATATACTCCCCCCCCCCCCCCCCCCCCCCCCCCCCCACCAATTGGATAAGAATGAACTCCCTCCATCTCCATGCATGCACTGTGCAAGCATATATTTCTTGCAACTGAAACTATGGATATATGTCTATGTTAATTAAGGTATTTAGTTCACTTTTGAGTGTGTGGTAATCGAATCGTGTCTCAAAATAATGAATAGTTTATAACGTGTTAGATTTATTTTAAATTATGTGTAGTTATTCAAGTCGTATCTGTATTGGTAAATATAAATTCACTTATTGTTTTAGAAATCATCAGTCTCCAGCGATTCGCAATAAATGTGCGACTATCGCAGCTTTGATCATTCATCCATGGATCCAAGTCGTGGTTGATTGTCATCCAAAGGAATGTGTGTGTAGAATTGATGATAATAACTCCTCAGTATTCAATTAATGGCTTCCGCTGGAAGAACAAGATCCTCTTATTATTTTTTTTTTATTTTATTTTTTTAATTATTATTATTATTATTATTACAGAGCAAAGTTGGAAGAAACTTGTCGCTGCAGCGCTTTTTACTCCCACTTTCTTGGTTAGAAATTATTAAACAAAACAAAAGAGTCCAAAGTATATGTGATGGGAATATTAATTTCGATCGTTACATATTTAATTGTTTTTTTTTATAAATTAAAAAAAAAACATCGAAGTGAAAATATTTTTCAGAAATAAAAAAAGTATGTTAAACAAAAATGTAGATAAATATTTCTATGTTGAATGAGAAATCAAATATTGGCTATTTACTTTCCTCGATCTCATGCCTTTTTTCTTTTTGTTTTTTTAATGAATAATTGTGTTAAATAGGTTCGATTTTCTATTTCACTTTCGAAAGATGAGCACATGTAAAAGGAATAAGACTACATACAACCAATTACGAAATTATTCAACCATTTATTTGGTATAACTATTGCAATGTCTTTAGCCTCAGGCTATAGCAATGTCAATGGCTAACCAAAAATAAATTGCTCGGAAGGCCAATCAATCTATAACTAATTTTCTGTGCATATTTAAATGAACTCTAATAAATATAAGAAAATAAAAGGCACTATATAATATATGGGATAGGGAAGTTGGAGGTGGGGGTGTCCATCCCACCCCATCTCTTTGATGCTGAAGCTCTGTACTTTTTCATTTCCATTTCAAAAAAATCATTATTTTTTTTTTCTTCTAAAATTTAACCCAAAGAAACAACCTCAATATCTACTCAATATAAAATTCAAATTTTAAAATTCTCTTAAAATATTTACTCACATAAATTTAAAAAATAACACAATCATTGCATTCTTCTATCTCTCTTTTACACAATTTCCCAAAAGTAATGTATTCAAGGCCATATCAATTGATTGAATATTTCGTAACTTAACTATAATTTTTTTGAGATAATAATTCCAATGGTCTTTAATTTTGTCTCATGTCACACTTATGTTCTCAAACTTAATTGGATCTCTTCAGTCCCTGAACTTGAGTTTTCTATCCACACGAAGTTTACCGCCCAAATTTCAACCAAAACCAGCCCAATCCCGACATCAACATGATAAACAGAGCCCCCAAAATATCGAAATCTGAGAGAATAATGCAGGTGGTGACGAAACTGCATAAAACAATTTACAAATCCGATATTGAAAGTTTGCCAACAATTAGGCATGGTCGAAATTCGGACGATGGACTACATGAGGATGAAAAACTCAAGTTTTGGAGCTGAAAAGAAACCATTCGAGGACAAAAAAGTGCAACACAAGCCCATATTTAGAAACCAATGGACTTATTATCTCTAATCTTTTCCTATAAAAGGACAGTATAATTTAATCCTGTCAATTCTAAATACAAGAAATTAAGATCGATGGAGAGGTGAAATCCTAAGTCTACCTTCTTATTAATCAAATCTTATGTTCCAACCAAAACTGTCAAATCTTAATATCTATTTATTGACCTTAATTATATTTCGAAATGAATGGTTGTCAGTTTCATCAATTCTTCAGATATTTTTGCTTTCTTTTCATATATCTTAATCAATAAGAATAATGACATATTTAAAAGGTTTTTCTGCTTTATTACAAAGAAAAAATAATAATAAAAGAAAAGAATCAGAGTCAGAATATATAATTAATTATATAGCTACAACCTACAGGACAGGTGCTCCATAAGCTTTAATAATTGAGCTGGATTGAAATTATATGGACTAAAAGTTCTCATAAATGTTTGGATTTCTTTTTATTTTCTTTCCACAAAAGGGTCAATGATATTGAATTACTGATACTCCACTATTTATGATTGAAAATATCATCTTTCAAAAAATAAAATTAGAACGATACAAAAAAGATATTAGAGTAACTTTGCCCAAGAACTGCAAATAAGTATAGTCAAATACTACTGTGTGAATTAAGTGTATCTGCAGTGGTGGAACTTGAGTTCTAAAATTGAAGGGGTCAATAACAAAAAAAAAAAATTGTAGGAGCTAAATATTTATCTAACTTTTGTATACCAAAATATAAATACCTATTAAAGAAAAAAAAATTTATTTTGGGGGCCAGACCTATCTTGGTCCTCGTGAAGTTCCATCTTTGTATCTAGCTCAATAACGCACACCCCTTTCTCTTTCTTTCTTTCTTTGATTTTTTTTTTTTTTAACTGAAAGAATAAAAATGAAAAATAAAAAAATGTTTATAACTTAATTCTATGAGTGATTACCAATTGAACTTAATTTTGGATTCTTCTAAAAGAGTTGCAAACTTGCAAATCAATACCCTTAGGTACGTTTGGTGCACAGAAATAGGAAGGAGAGTTATCTCATGCTCGGTAAGTGATGAATCCCTTAGGACCCGCCTCCACTGCTTATTTTTGCAGTAGTGAATTGTCTTCTTCTTCTCTTTTTTTTTGAAAGATAAGAATTTCATTAATGGTGTTAAAAATCGTCCAACAGCGATTGACAGAAGACAAAGACGCAGGCAATACAACTGATTACAATATATTTGATTTGATAATTAACAGATCTGAACCACAACAGTGTATCTAATCTACTAAACTGCAAATATATACCTAGTATAAATCTAACCATAGTAGAACTATATCGCTGAACAAATCTCGTACCGATAGTCACGGATCTACTATTAATTGCTGATGAAAGCTTTAAGAATGCATCTTCAACTGAGTTTTAAATTTCATAGACCATGACTAGGACTATGAATGAAATCACCATACCAGGGAGAAAATCACCATAGAAGAAGTGCGAAACACCATAGACGGGTAGAGAAACTCCGGAAATAGAGAGAAAATAAAATAAACATGGATAAAACTAAAATTAAACTAAACTCAACTAAACAAAAGATAGCAAGAACAAAGGTAAAGCTGCTTCCCTCATCCTCCAAAAGAGGATGGAATTTAGGGTTTAGAAAGAGATAAGAGAAAGGGGACGCAGCCGCTCAATTTCAAATTGTCTTTTAAAATATCTAACACTTTAAATGATCATATTTATCTACATACCAAAATAAGAATTTTAATTTTAGGAATCACTTGTCTATTCCTCTATTTCAATTCTCGAGCGCCAAACACACATGTTGTTGATTTGTTGTTGAGCATTTTCAACCATATATTGTATAGCTACATTTGCCCTAAAGATAATTTGCTCAAAATAACAAAACTCCCTCCTACTCCTCACCAAAATAACTTGTGTTTATATATAACATAGGAGTTTATCACTACGTATCATCATTCAGTCCCCTAAGGTTAAGCAGAGCAAAAATTACTTCATGAGATAGAAAATTAAAACTATTAGCCCGCACGAAATTTGTGAACAAGTGATTCTTCTAAAGATTAAAAAATAATTTTTTTTATCACAAATCGTTTGATTCAAAAATTTCCAAAGAATAACAACCATGAAATCATCTCTTTGAAAAAGAAAAGAAAAAAAAAAAAAAAGAAGAAGAAGAATGATCATAGCCTTTGTAATAGATAGGTAATATTGTCGAGTTCAAAAATAAAAATAAAAATCAATCACGAATGTTAAGAGGACCCTGCTCTTATTATTCAATCAAGTTTGTATAAAAGAACCTCACATCACATGCATCCATACAATTCCAACGTTTTATTTGTGTATATATAGAGACATAGTCTTCACTCATTTCCGGCATTTTTGTTTCCAGTGCTTCTACACATAGCCATTACAACAACTTCAACCTCAGATCGATAAACATTCTGCTTTGCAATTGCATCATAGGAACTTCAAGATGTCTGCTGATGGGATTCAACAACAGTTGCAGGAGGAGAATGCTTAGTCACTGCAGCCAATATGTCTGCATAACCCATCACCCCAACTAGATTGTCCTCGTTTTCGGACTCGGTAACCCACACGTGCGTGGCTCGGTGCGATAGCATCTGCGCCATGACTGCTGCTAACGACGATGTACTTCTGCACGTCAGAGGAGCGCTTCTGCTTCGGTACATGCTCCTTGATACTCCCAGGCTTGGGCTGTTTGTCCCATTGCTGAAGAATCCAATGCTTCTACTACTGAATTTTCTCGGTTTACTTGAGCCGTCGCCTTTTTTAGCTACCTTTACATCTTCGGCCAGTGAACTTGGCGACAGATCTGGTATTGACCTGGAGGTTACGTTTTCCTCAACCCCCATAACAAACTGGCCAGCAGAGAGATTAGCCAATGCCCATGCAGCAGCTAAATAGTCACATTTCCATAGTTTGCACGAAGAGATTTCACCAATAATCATATTTCGACCATCTGATGTTGTCTCCACAACAGCTACTGCACTGGGATCGCGAGGGACCTTACGGATGGCATCAATGGCTGGTGTGGATGTTTCAATCCAATTGTAGTTTGGGTTGATCACTCCCAGCGAGGAAATGGATGTCAGGGGAAGAGGAGCTAAGGCACCAAGGCAACCTATAAGGAAACGAATCACATCTTCTCTAGACAAACAACAGAACTTGTCTCGAACGAGGGCAGTTGAACATGACGGGCGATTAATGCTAGCAGTAGAGTTGGCAGGATTACCACCTGAGGTATCGATATTCTTGAGCCACTTTCCATTATAAATAACAGAAAACCGTTTACTTACGACTCTCCATCCAACACTTTTGGGAACAAGAAGTCGCTTCACACCCTGCTTCATCATCTCTAGTGCATCTATCAATCTAACATGCCAATACAAATCAGAATTTAGAAATTTCAGAGAGGGCATTGCCTATCGTAGTCTACAGATTCATACCATTTCAATATACTCTCTCCTCTCCAAATAAACCTTTTTCTTTAACTTTTTCTCTTTTTCATCTTAATATTTTCTCATTCGGTTTCAAAGATGCATGAAATGAACTGTGGCATGCATCAAATAGGTAGTCATATGTTGTAAACTAAAGTGGTAGAAAGACTAAACAAAAACATAGGAGGAAAACATATTCAAAAAATCTCATTGAAGTGTTCATGTATGCAATACATAAGGAGTTTCTGAAGTTGCAAAACAATCTTACATTGCAAAAGACAATTATAGGGCTTGAGCCAACTTTGTCAAGGGTCTTTTTAATTAAAGAAAGCAATCAAAGTTTGAATATATACCATACATATGTAGTACCTAAACTGAGTTCAATAATTTTAAAAGTTCATGTTTATAAGATTATTTAACGATAGCAAGCTTTACCCAAGATTTATACAAAGGGAAGCACAGTAAGTGGAGCAAAGATCATATTTGAAAGGAAGATCTTAACCGAATGGATTTTTGCAAGATCTACCATCTAAAGGTCCTGAACCTCTGGCAATCTGGTGGTTGATGACACTCCCTGGCCACTGAGCTAAAACAGTCTTACAAATGTTATCATGTGTCTATAAGGACTTAATACAAATAATGTGAGTATTGCTTTCAGAATATGTGTATAACTGAGTCTATGACTGCCTCTAAGATACTCCCAATATTTCATTATTCCCATGCTTTGATCAGCTGCAGGTTGTTTGATTCAATACATATTTGGCTCTAATTGAGTGAGAATATGAAGCTCAGCCAGGGTAAACACCATTTCTTGCCTTCATATCATAACATTTCAAGATTTGTCCAAAATACTCTACTCTGCAATATTCTTTGCCACTTTAAAATGATTTCAGTAGATGACAGTGTATGCAGATAGAAGTCTTTTACAGAAGAAAACTAGATGCTGATGCAAGACTTACATTGGCTAGTATAAGGCATAAGCTAAATAATTGAAATGTCTCAATTAATTAGAATACATCTTCGGTTAGGATTCCTTAAATTGTCTTGCTTCCTAGTTCTTAGTTGACTTAATTCAAAAGCAGGAAAGGAAGTTTAAGGAGTCAAGTAATTCTAGGCTTTTCCATAGACTGATGTCAGATCCTGCAGTTAGTTGTTGTGTGTCCTATAGCTATCACTTAAATAAAGAGCTATTTTTCACTTCTACCTTAGATTAGGGTTTATAACACTTTTCTTCGAATACCAATTTCAGTACCCTAGTCATCAAATGTTTTTGCTTCAGTAACAACTCAAATGAATTTCATAAGCTTTCAAAGCCACCCTTTCTACTGAACACCACATCATCAATCCAGTTACTGTAGTATCAAATAAAATTAAGAGTAAGCCTTATTTTTATGTCAAGAAGTTTTACAATGCGGAAACTTCTAAATAATTAATTAAATCTTCATTTTAAGCACAATAATTTCTATAGCTTTTCAAAATTCACCAGAAGTGCTTTTTGTCTATTTTAACCAAAGCATCATTTTCATAAAGTTCTTTCTACAACCAGGCTTGTGTTCATTTTCTGACTACTGGGGTCAGTGACCCCCATTCTCCCAACCTACCTCTATATCAATGCGTTCAAGAATTCATGAAAGCATCAGACAGCTTGCTATAAATACCATCCAAATATCACATACAACTGCAATCTGTCCAAGATTCCAAATTTAAACCTTCGAGAAAACTTCTTCGTGACTCTAATCTCTAGTGTGTTGTCTGTCTCAATGCAGCAGTTCCAGCAACTTAAGTAGGTTAACTCTTAAACCAGTCTGAACCTTGGTTTATATCACTTGATATGAAAAAAGGCTATGGCCATGCAAAGTGCAGTTGTCCTAAATTTTATAATTGGTAAAAGGATATTAAAAAATGAAAATTCGTGGAGTCATTTTTACATCAGTTTCATTAACATCTTAATTACTCGCAAATGAATCCCTACAGGCTATTCTGAACTCCGAAGGTTAGGGAGGTTACAAGATTCTACGGAGCTAACAGAGGAAGAAATAATATAATATAAAGGAAAAAGCATTGAAGAAAAGACCGGCATTGTGCCTCAAAAACCTTTCTTTGTCAGCTAGTCTTCATAACTGAGTCCCCCCTCCCCAACCCCTTCCAACCACCACAAGAAAAAAAGGAATGGATGGGGGAAAATGGCCGACTGAAACAAGCAAACGTTGAACATAGAACTCAAACACCATTTTGGGGCGTACAAATCTAGGTCCGCTATCTCGTATAGCTAAATAAGAGACACTGACGAAAATGCGAGACTGGGAAGGGGGGAAACAAAGCAGGCTCAACCAGCAATGAAATTCAACAGAAACACCAAGATTTGTATACGATGTCCCGGCATTTGGTTAATTGAATCCTACGCAAAAGCCACTCGATTACCTTTACATTTCATCACTTGTCGAAAGCAATAGTCAAACATGGTAAACTGAATGTTGATATCCTCATTGAACTAGGGATCAGTTAAAGAAACATTATAATTTTACACCATAATAAATCAAAAACTTCAAAATTTTCAAAATTAAATTCTATAGTTCTTCTCCATGACAAGGATAACAATTGAGACAAAGAACACACAGTTCAACTAGCAACACTCGATCATGATTTCCAAAGCGATCAAACTAGGTTACCCCGAAACAGCACTGAATTATCAAAACTATGAAAATAACACAAACCTCCAAAATATAACAATTAATATAATAGGATCTAACCTTGTAGCGGGATCAACCTCCTTCAACAGGGAAGCGTCGGGAACAACCATCTCTGAAACAGGGGTCTTAAGGGCCTTATCCTGATCAGCCAAGCACTCATCTTTGGCCAAGAATGCAACAATGTCAAGGGAATTAAGAATGCCAACAAATCTCTGTTGCCTCATATCTGCATTCTCAATCACACTCTTCTGCGATCTCTTCTTCCACACGGTTATTCCACCTTCTGTGGTCTCTCCAATGGCCCGAATGGCAGCTTCTAAGCTATCCGTCTCTGAAAACTCCACCAGTTCTGGTTTTCCCACCGTCAGATCCCCGACCACATGGTACAAGAACACTGATGCCATGCCCTTCGCACGTTCGAGATAGCTACTTAATTCTCGATATCAAATCAAAATTACACAATTTCAATTTAGATTCCTCCCTAAATTCAAGGGAATCGGAATTCGAAGAAAACTTTGTATATGGGATCCGACTCAAGGTTATGAAAAAATCAAACTCTTCTGCACAGCTCTTATCTGGTTCTCGACTTATTACAGCTACTAATTAAGCAAAGATGGGCCAAACACAACGGCAAGAGCTTGATGATTTCCTCTGACAAACTAAATGACTAAATCCAAAAAGAAATTGGGCCTTTATTTTCCCGTCTCAAGCTTCCCGGAAAAAAACACAAAACCCGAATTCGAATTCAATTGAAGAGGAAGTCCTCCGATCTTCAATCGTTCAACAGAATGAATGCGACCCAGAAGGGGATTTCTACAAGGGCTATAAGAGGGTATGCAGGAAGATGAGGAGGAGGTGGAGGCCAGTTAAGGGCAATCTGGCAATGGTAACACTCACAGTATCCACAAGCACGATGATGGAAGGAATGCGAGAATTGGCCATTGCGATTTGGAAAGGTTAAGGTAATGAAGGCCCATCAAAAACAAAGATTCAATTATAATAATTCCCCAATAATTTCAGGGACGAAGCAATCCTTCTCTCTTCCCTCTTCCTCTTTGGGATCTCGAATTGTTCGGAGCCCGTTTCCTATGCAGATGGACGCGGAAGATGAGAAATTGAGAACCGAGGAGCTTTGTTTTACAGTTGGGAACTCGGGAGTTTTTGTGAAAGAGGCAATCAATGGATAAACGGGGGAAAGACTAACGAGAGGTTCCCTTGGGTCCGGAGTGGACTGCAATGATTAGGGCCGGTGGTGGGCACGGCGGCGGTTTAGTTTCATTTTTGTAGGGGATAAACACACCATCTATGAATAATTATGTCAAAAAAACAAAAGCACCATTAATCATTAATTTCCTCAAAAACAAACAAGGAACACCATTGATTTGTAATGTAAGAGCCATTCACGGATGAAGAAAGGAAAAAAAAAAAAAAAAAAAAAAAAAAAAGGGGGGGCGAATAGCGAATTACATTTACCTCCTCTGAGGTTTGGTTAAATTACAAACAAGTTTTTGTGGTTTTAAAAATTATACCTCCACGTGGTTTTGGTCATAATTACAAGATTAAGCTTTGTTAGTTCAGTTCGAGTTTTTTATTCAACAAATAAATGAATACGAACAGAATTTTAGAATTAATTATTTAATAAATGATCACAGTTTGAGTGCTCTAAATCTAACATGATTCAGTTCGACATCACCCTTACTGTTAGTGAAAAAATAAATTTTTTTTAGAGTAGTTGAGGAATGTATTTGTAATTTTTAAAATTAAAGAGACTTATTTGTAATTTAATCAAACCTCAGAGGAGATAAATGTAATTTGCCCAACAAAAAAAGGGTCCCTCTGAAATTGCAGAACGATTCTCATTTGTATCCTCTAATTTTAATTTTGGGCAAATTATGTTTACTCTTCGGAGTTTTGTTAAACTACAAATAACTTTATAAACAGAAATTTAAAACTTCTTTAATGAATGACATATATTCTCAAATATGAAATATTTCTCATTCTTCTTAGGGTGAATTACATTTACCTCTCCCGAAATTTACCTAAATAACAAATGAGTCCTTTAAATTTCAGAAAATAACACCCTAGTCTCTTAACCACTCAAATTTAGAGTTCAGGACAAAAAAATTAAAAAATGGCACTGTTCACCTTCTTCTTTTTTTTTTTTCTCTCTCTCTTTTCTTTGTCGTCTCCCCTGCTGCCGGTTCCCCCGCGTTCGGGTGTCTACTCATGAAGGATTTCTTGGCTGTGTTGGCGAAGAAGTTGAACCCCAACACAACTGCTTATCAGAATTACCATAGGATTTATGTTCCTGAGGGACATCCTCTGAAATGGGGGGGGGGGGGGGGGGGGGGGGGGGGGGGGGAAAGAGAGGAAAAAAAACAAAAAAAAGACGAAGGAAGAAGATGATAAGCAGTGCTATTCTTTTTTATTTTTTAATCCTGGACTCCAAGTTTAAGTAATTAAGAGACTGTGATGTTATTTTCTAAAACTTAAAAGACTCATTTGTTATTTAGGCAAATCTCAGAAGAGGTAAATATAATTCACCCTTCTTATATTATTTCTATGAGCCAAATGCATCAAATGGTCAAAATGTCACACCCCAAAAGCATAAGTTGGGCCCGTTGATTACCATTTGTTTTCAGAAAAAATAAAATAAAATTGTTTTCCCTTAAAAAAAAAAAGAAAAAAATGCATTCCACCATTTTTTGCGAAATTCACATTTTTCGTCAAATAGAAGGGCCCTAAATAGATGAACGTGATAATATGCAATTGACAGCTAGCTGCAAATAGCTATCATTTCCTGTTCTTTCACTATTTGTCCGACAATGTAATTCCAATTAGAGTAAATTACATTTACTGCCCTAAAGGTTTCTGGAAACTATCAATAATCCCGAGAATTTTGTTAAACTACCAACGCCCCAATGAACTAAGTAATAATATAACAATTATCCCTTTCTGACTTCGTAAATTACATTTTCCCCTTTGTGAGACAACAAATTGAACTCAAAACTCAATTTTTTTTTGTAATTAGGTAAAACAGTATCTTGTCAGACCGTATAATAATTCGACAAGTGATACTTTTGCTATTCAAATATTGGATATGCAATATTTTCTAAAAGGGAAAGTGATGGGGTCATCCTTGGCTTCATTAATACAGATAAGGGATCCCCGAGCCAGGAGTATTCTCATTTTCACAGAGTTCTAAAGAAGGAGAGCAGCAAGGTCATTATCACCAAAACCACAGAAAATGATAATCAAACAAAAAACCCTCAATGAAGAAGCAAAAGTTTATTGAAGTATGTGGACTTCTCGAAACCACCTTATCCATAAAATTCATGCATCTATTAGCAATTAGGGAGAATCCATTTAGCACTCAGACATCACAAAATTCGGCCCTCCATTCAAGAAGCCCATGATCGAATCCAACTCATAACTAGGTTTACGGGTTTGGAAAGTAATAGGATTTGTGCATGTTTTCTATTTATTTTCTTAGATAATTAGAATTAGTTAAGTTTCCATAAAATTGTTGCAACTTAGCTTTTTCTAGGAATTTTGTTTTTGTTTTAAGTTATTTCCTCTTTTCTTCTTGCTTAGTTTTTCGGCTCTAGGAAAGCTTGAGCTAGCCGGAAATTAGTTATTTCCTTTTCCATTTTCTTGCTTGACTTATCGGCCAAGTCACTCCTTGCCATTTCTGAAATTTCAAGTTGCCAATTCCATTCTTCTTTTGGAATTTGATAATTGTAAGGAATTTTCAACTCTAGTTGGTTTTCACTTTTATTTCTTTTCCTTCTTCATTTTCTCTCCATAATTTCGACAACCCCTTACCTATAAATAGAGGGATAGTCGAATTCTCATTCAGAAATCATATTATCGACATTGATAATACTGTGAGGTTGTTTTACCTTTACTTTGAATTCTCGTATTGAACTTTTGTATTTTCATGCTGTGTTAAATTATACTTGTTCCGAAACTTAAAGAATTTAGGTTTTTTGCTCCACTTAAATTTCCGTTGTTTCATACTTGTGCTAATCCTGTTAGGTTAAGCTAAAGTAGCTAGTCTCATTTAATTTATCCGAGTGATTTTCCAGTCTTTCAAGGGGTAAGTTTGTGACCAACGCTGTTCGACTTTCCTTGACAACTATTCACAACTCTGAGGATCTTCTTCATCGAATTGCTGATAAATTATGATAAATTACTTAATAGTTTTTATGATTTTATTTAATATTTGAGGAAAATAATGATAAATTATTTAATAGTTTAGTTTTTATGCTTTTACTTAATATTTGGAGAAAATAATGTGACGGATATTTGTTCACCATTTTAAATTTAAAGAACAAAAAAGAGCATTGAACAATTTATGAAAGGCTAAAATGGTGGTTTGCTATTCAAAATACATCTTTGACTTTAAGATTTTTGCTATTTTTTTTCTCTTTCTAAAATTGACATTTTTGTCCATGCTGTTTGTTTCACTTTCATAAAAATTGACATTATTACTGTAATTACTAATTACCCTCAAAAGATACTACTGACATACATATAAAAGAAATGACAATACAAAACTCAAATAATTTTTCGAAAAACTTCACCAGCTCTCCCATTTTATCGACCCGACTCCGCATCATAGGGAAACCCGATCCGATGGTCAAATCAAACTTTGACTTTTCACTGGAACAAACTGAACCCGGAAACAAAAAAAAAAGGGGCATGATATTTGCAGTAATCGTTTCGATATTTGCAGTAATATTTTCTTGTAAAAAGTTTAAAATACCCCTAACACTTTAAAAAAAAAAAAAAAAAACCCAAAATATCGCCGGTGATATTTTTGGCCAAAATATCGCCGGAGATATTTTTGGCCAAAATATCGCAGGCGCCGGGCAATATTTTGGCCAAAAATATCGCCGGAGATAAGTGATATTTCGGGCCCCCCTCCCCCCCCCTTCAGTTTGATATTTGCAGTAACCACCGGGCGGATCTTCGCAAATCCGGTAAAAAATTCACATTTTCGACAAAAATACTAACAAATTCGGACATAATACAACTAAAATAATCAAACCAACTATCTAAAACAATATCGCAAAACATTTTAACTTTAGCCACTAACCTTTTTTCGATCCGAGTCGTCTCGATTTTTATCCGATTTTGTGATTCCACCCGGCTCTGCTTTGCAGGAATTATTAAACGGAACAGAGCCCATGAGTTGCTTTTTCAATTTTTTTTTTGCAGCCCGTGGTTTGTAATTTTTTTTTTGCCCAGGGGCATTTTTGTCTTTTTACAGGAGAATGTTACTGCAAATATCGAAACGGTTACTGCGAATATCAATTCCAAAAAAAAAAAACACGAATAGCGATCAAATCATGGCAACTTCGAACATTAGAGACACCATTTTATGCAGGTCCCAATTCAATTTTCTCCTTTTCCAGTAGTCCTCAATTATTGTACTGTACGAGTTTTATCTTGTAGTGTGAGGCATATTAATCGTAACGGGACGAATTTCAGTAACTAAACTGGAGACGAGCGTGGAGCGCACGGAAGAAGGAGAGTTGTTGAGAAATTCTGAAAGCCACGACTAGGGGTGATAACGAGCCGAGCCGAACCAAGCTTTGACGTGTTCATTTATTGTTAATTTATTTATCGAGCTTAAAATCTTGTTCATGTTCGTTTATTTATTAATCGAGCCGAGCCGAGCTTTGACGTGTTCATTTATTATTCATTTATTTATCGAGTTTAAAAATCTTGTTCGTGTTCGTTTATTTATTAATCGAGCCAAGCCGAGCTTGTTCATGTTCGTTCTCAGCCCTAAATGTCATGCTCATCTATTTATAAGGAATTTTCCTCCCAAATCTTCTCTCATTTCCGATGTGGGATTGGGTGAAATTCACCTCAAAATTGTGAAATAAAATAAATTTGGCCTTGTGAAAATTCGAACCCTAGTTCCCTTGCTTCTTCTTTTGATGACTTACCACTACACCAAATTTATTTTTATATTATATGTATGAATGATAAATTATATATGTATTTTATCCTTCTTAAAAATTATTTTTTCTTATCGAGCTGTTCACGAACGTAATCGAGCCGAGCTCCTTTTTGTTCATTTATTATTCGTTTATTAATCGACCCTAAAATTTTGTTCGTGTTCGTTTATTAATAAATAAACGATCTCAAACCGAACTTTTAACTAGTCGATCCCGAACTTGTTCGTGAACGTTCGTGTTCGTTCTCAACCCTAGCCACGACAATATTAGGCGACAGAAAGATGAACCATGAACCCCGCATGAGTACACACGCTTCCTTACAAACAACCCGCTTCAGATTATTACTCTTGAGAAAGAAAAAGAAGAAAAAAAGAAAAGCACAAAGAACACAGAGAGAGAGAAGTGAGAATTTCGAAAAGAAACAAAAGTTGTTGTTTACTTTATTTCATTTCACAGTTTACAAGACTAAAAATTGACACTTTGGGAGCAGCTAAAGCTAAAAAGAATCCCCTTTTACACCAAATTCAAGAAGCTTGCTTGCTACCAAGACAGAAGGAAAAGAATGTCTGTTGCTTTCCTCCTCATCCGCACTCTCACTCCACATTTTCACGTTGAGTAGAGAGCTCATATTTCCAATTTATGGAAGAAAGATGGGATTTTTACGTTTCTATGCCTTCTCTGTTCTTCTTGTTGCTGTTCTTGCTGAGCCCATTTGCTGCCTTTGCTGTTTCTTTGAGCCGTGATGATTTTGGAAACGGGAATGTGAGTAGCAGTGAAGTTGGTATTGACCCGGAAGACAGAGCTTCCCTTTTGGCGTTCAAGTCACAGCTGCAAGATTCTTCAAGGACCTTGTCGAGCTGGGATAATGGCGTTTTCGGGTGCAACAACTTCACAGGGGTCGTTTGTTCGAACCAGACTGGAAGGGTTATTGCGCTTAACCTTACTGGGATGAATTTGTTAGGCCAAGTGAGTCCCTCTTTGTGTAACCTTACGTCTCTTTCATCTCTCATTTTGTCACATAATAGCTTTAATGATTCTCTTCCGTTTTGCTTTGGGGGTATTTTGAGCCTTGAAATTCTGGATCTAAGTTTTAATATGTTTAGTGGGGTTGTTCCCAATTCGTTCTCTGAGCTTCGTAATTTAGTAAAGATGGACCTTAGTCATAACATGTTGAATGGTGGAATCCCATTTTGGATAGGGGATTTCTCTGTGAAACTTGAGAAGATCAGTTTGTGTTTCAACAATTTTGGAGGTGAAATTCCCAGGAGCTTGTTTGGTTTAAAGGCATTGAAGTATTTGGATTTGTCACACAATTTTTTGGTGGGATACGTTGGTGATTTCCAACAAGCTTTGGTAGTTGTCAACCTCGAGTCGAACCGACTTTCGGGCACATTGCCCTGTTTCTCTCCTTCCTCTGGATCGCTCTCAGTCCTTAATTTAGCTAATAATTCAATCTTGGGAGGATTGCCAACGTGCATTTCTGATCTTCGAGGATTGACAGAGCTCAATTTGTCATTCAATGGATTAACGTATGGGATTTCTCCAGGACTTGTGTTTTCTGAGAGATTAGTTGCCTTGGACTTGAGTTTCAATGAATTATCTGGGAGACTTCCTAGCAAAATTGTTGAGTCATCTGAGAAATCCGGGCTTTTACTTCTTGATTTCTCCCACAACCATTTTTCTGGGGATATTCCAGTGACAGTTACCGAGCTGAAAAGCTTGCAGGCGTTGTTTCTTTCGAATAATCTTCTTACTGGTGAAATACCTTCAAGAATTGGGAATTTAACTTACCTCCAAGTGATTGATCTGTCACATAATTTACTGTCGGGCTCGATCCCTTTGAACATTGTTGGCTGCTTTCAGTTACTTGCCTTGATAGTGAACAACAACAATCTTTCGGGGGACATCCAACCCGAGCTAGATGCATTGGACAGTTTAAAGATACTTGACATTAGCAGCAATCGGATTTCGGGGGAGATACCTTTAACCTTGGCAGGATGTAGGTCACTGGAAGTTGTGGATTTCAGTTCTAACAATCTCTCTGGATACCTGAATGATGCCATTACAAAATGGTCTAACCTCAGGTTTCTTTCCCTCGCTCGGAACAAGTTCAGCGGATCTCTACCTAGTTGGCTTTTCTCATTTTCAGCAATCCGGACGATAAATCTTTCTGGGAATAAGTTCTCAGGCAACATTGTGGATGGTAACTTTAACATCAGTTCATATTTCAACAGTTTTGCTGCTGGTGGAACAACCCTTTCATTTGTTTCTTCGCCCGAGTTGGAGATGACAGTCTCAGCCATTGTGGCTGGTAGAACTGAATTAGCCTTCAGCTACAATCTCTCAACTCCAGTCGGGCTCGATCTTTCTGATAATCAACTGCGTGGAGAAATCCCAGCTGGTCTGTTTGACTCGAAAGGTCTTGAATATCTGAATCTGTCTCACAATCTTCTTGCTGGCCAAATATCTGAAAGTGTGGGGAGGATGTGCAGCCTGAAGGCTCTAGATTTGTCGCATAACTCGATGTCAGGCCAGATTCCAGATAACATTTCTAGCCTGGGAAATTTAACTCTCTTGAATCTGTCATACAATTGTTTCTCTGGGATTGTGCCTAAGAAGGACGAGTTTGGGAGATTTCCAGGAGCTTTTGCTGGCAATCCTTACTTATGTGTAGAGGTTTCTGATGATGGCTGTCACAGAGAAAGCCTTCCAGACACACCAGGAAAGAAATATGATGGAGATGTGGACAAGGGACCAATCTCTGTGTGGATATTTTGTATAAGTGCTTTTGTTAGTTTCTATTCTGGGATTGTAGCGTTGTTTTGTACTACTCGAACTCGACACTATTTTCTGCAAACAAAACTGTAATGCTTTTGTACATGACTGGAAAACTAGGATTTTGTAAATTGCCATTGTGCAGAAGGAAATGTGTTTTCTTGACTGATTCTGAATCATCCTATTACATTTGGAACCAAAATTCTCATGCAAGTGTGTTTTCTTGTTATTACTGACCACTTCAACGCTGTAATGGAAGAACTTGATTTGGTGGAAAACAGAATCTGAATTCTGCTATGATGCCACTAAGTAATATTTCCTCCGTCCATTTGAAAGTTCACTTTCTAATACTGTTTATCGAGGAACAATTCACTTACTAATGTTCCTTCCATTTCACTTAAAGAGTCCATTTTGTATTACTGTTTTTAATAATACAAAGTGAAAATTTTGAATTAGAAGGAGGGACTGCTGTTTATCGTGGAAAAGTTTACTTTCTATTACGGTTAATCTTGGAACAATTCTGTGTAGACAGTCCTAACAATTTGAGTGAATTGAAATAGAAAAAGAAGACATTTCAATGGAAGATGCCATGTTCTTTGGGGAACGGTCAAATCTATTGCAGCCTTTGAGAGGTATTGGGTGATTAGTCAATTGTGTTTGGCATTGATTCTCATTACTTACTACAACACAAGTTGAAGAATCAATTCTTACAAGTTACAAATTGGTTGTTTCTAATATTATGTTGTTATTTACAAATTTCATTCCATGTGGGGTTTGATTTAGATATTTGGGAAAATTAATTTTAATCTATATTCTTTTTATAAGTAGCAGATGTAGTTAACATTCTTTTAAAACCGGTTAATGAAGTCCACATTTTCTCAAACGGTGACAAGTTCAACATTTTCTTTAAAAAAAAACCGTTAATAGAGAAGAGTTCACATTCTTTCAGTTTTTAAAAGACCAAATTAATGGTAAATGAGACAAAAGGTAACATACTAACACATTAGGAACGCATGACAAGCCAATCCAAAGATCGGGAGTTAGATTCCTAGGTATATCATTTTTTGCCATATTTTGGCGCAGGTGGGTGCCCTAACCAGACTCTTTTCCCCAAATAATCTAATAGAAAAGATGTTGCAATAATTTGTGGTATATTGGACAAGTTAATTTCCAACAATTGAAAAAAAAAAAATTGTTGACTCAATCAACCAATTTTGAAAGGATAAAAGGTTTCATTTCTCAACTTGCTCAAATAATGTAGATTAAAAGGTTTCATTTCAACATAGTAGGTAAAGGCTTCCTAAACTTCTTCATTGATTGAAATAGCCGTTGAAAAAGGAATATAATCTCAGACTCATCATCAACAATCAAATTTGTCAGGAATCCGATGTTTCTTTTTTCTTGCTAATCATTGGACGAAGCTGTCTTTGTTCTGATATTGCTGAATCACCAAAACTGACGCTGTTGTAGAGAACTCCGGCGAGGCCTACAAATTTCCGACCGGGCCGAGTTCAGGGTACTCTGTCCTTCCAGCGAATGACAAGGTTAGTTCACCACCAGGATTCCGACCAACCAAAAACAAATTGCACCGGTTCTGGACAGCCATTGCTGCAATGGCTTCGCTGTGGTTCATAACAGCTAGCTCCAAGTATTCCACACTGCTATCTCCTTTAGTTTCTTCAAGAAAATCAGCAATGGCCTCTTCGTCTTCTGAAGAAACGCCATTGCCTTTGCTTCTGTCAGCATCTATTTGAACTACCTGATCTTCTGTAGTTCTTGAATCTAGTACTGTGAAGCGGATTACTGTCAAATTAATTCCGGGATGCTCAGCCATGCGCGATCCATACGCAAGCGCCTCGTGATCATCGCATCCTCCAAAGAAGAGAGTTACAATTTGGTACTATACATTCCTTGCAGAAACGTGACTAGTCTCACCTAGCCCGCGATCAACCAAGATTGCCACGGTGCATGAAGCTTGCTCAAGAACCTTGTTGTTAACAGCCCGGTATTCGGCCCGGGTAGTCTCCAGAGAGCCATCTAGCCTCTGGTGCTTGTGGAATGGCAAGATTATGATTGCTGCACTCTTTCTTTCAGCCGTTTCGCTAATGTCTTCGTGCATGTCAGCGAACGAAGAGATAGATGTCATGGACTTTACTGTAACCTTGCTCAGCTGTTGATAGGCCTCAAATGCAACAACAAGATTAGTTACCTCAGACTTGGCTTTGTTCCAAAATGGCAGGCCATTCCTTCTGGCTTTTTGGACCATTTGTATGGCGGATGACCTTTCGGAGACCTCCATCAGATGCAACGTGTACACGCAGAGATTATCGCGCTTTCCAGTTCCTCGCGAGGCTTCGAAGAGATTAATGATTGATGGGATGTTCCTGGAACTGTGGAAGCAAGCCAGGATTCGAAGCTCGCTGTTTGGATTCTTCCTTGCTATTGTTCTGTAATTGTAATCATCTCTTTTTGTTCTCTTTGCTGGTTTATACACAGCCATTACTAGAGGAGTGGTGATGAAGGTTGTAAAGAGAGCCATCAAGACCATGATTGCAAATGTTTGATCATTTAGAACCTGTACACGATACAACACAACGCATTAGTCAACAATAAAACAGTCATGTTTCTAATACAGTTTTCAGAAAAACAGAATTAAAAACACAACTCGTTTAAGAAGTTTACCTTTCTATCTCTACCAATGTTAAGGACAATGAGTTCCACCAAACCTTTGCTATTCATAAGGAAACCAAGAGCAAGTGCCTCAGTAACAGGCATTTTGCAGATCATAGACACAACGAAAGTGCCGAAAATCTTCCCAAAACAGGATGTACCTATGACAAGAACCAATAGTCCCCAAGATTGAACCCCTTGTATGGTTGCAACATTTGTTTTCAATCCACTCAAAACAAAATACAGCGGGATGAAAATACCGGACACCAAATCCTCCACTTTTTCTACTAGAGCACTAGCAAGTGCACCTTCTTTCGGAACCAGAATTCCAAATACAAAAGCCCCAAACATAGCATGAATCCCAATTGCATCAGTAACGAACCCTGCGGCAAGTACAGCAGCCAGTGTGCCACAGATAAATGCCTCCGGAACAGGTTCCCCTTCGTGACAGCGCTTAGCCATCCATTTGAAAATTGGCGAGACAAGAAGAATCGAGCAAACCACAAAACCGCAACCACAGAGGAAGATCCATAATGGAACAACAGGAGAAAGGTTATGACCACTCAAGGCAACAGCCAGGGCAAGCAGTATCCATGCAGCAACATCATTCACTGCAGCTGCAGACATGGCCAACTTCCCAACATCAGTTGTTAGAAGCTTCAGCTCAGCCAAAATTCGGGCTAAAACAGGGAAGGCGGTTATAGAGAGCGCGACGCCCATGAAAACAAGAAATGAGGCAGCATTTACGCCTTTCGATATGGTTGCGTGGAGAATAAACGATGAACCAACTCCTAATGCAAAAGGGAGAGTTATTCCTGCCACAGCAATACAAAGGGCTTCTTTCCCAGTCTTGAGGAGAGATTTAAAGTTCAACTCCAACCCAACCAGAAACAGAAAGAAGAGCAGACCAATGTTTGCCAGAACTTCTAACACAGTAATACTCTTGGGTGGGAAAACAGCCTTCACAAAGTGTGTGCTTCTACCAAGAGCTGATGGCCCAAGCAAAATTCCTCCCTGTTAAATATCCATCAAGAACACATCAACTAATCTAACTTGAGCAACAAAAATCTACCTTCAATTTGACAATTTGATAAAATTATAAACTCCTGTATGGTGCAAGAATCAGATGGGATGATATGAAAACCAAATACGAAAATGATCACGAAATACTATACGAAATAATTGACAAGAAAGAGAAGAGGGGCTTACAACAATCTCTGCAATGACTCGTGGCTGTCGTAATGGTTTGAGCAGATAAGCAAGAGATCTGGTGACAAGAAGAACTAAGCAAATTTGCAAAATGGCAAGAGGGAGAGCAAAATCCAACGGATTATCTCCCTGCAAAACACCATTAGATGTTGCCTTCATTGGAGCTGGGCATGTGTGGCCATTGGATGCCACTATTTTGAGATAAAGAAACTCTTCGCTTGAGATTCTAGTCCTGGAGACAGGAATATTCAAAATCCAACACAACTGACAAACATAGATCAAACACCCCCTTTTATAATCCCTCCCAAGTGCCCAATCAATCATTAGTTCTTTCGAAATAAATAAGACTGAATGAACGCAAATGCAAATGCACTGATTTTTATACTCTAAGCAGAACGATTCAACATGTAAGCCATCTTTTAGCATGATAAAATTAGGGAAAACAAACACTGGAATCAAGAAAATAACAAAAACCCTTCATCGTTAGTTCCATACAACAAAAGAGTTTATTTCACCTTCACATACACCTCACACAGTACTCAAGAATTCCATGATACAGGCAAAGATTGAATCTTGAAATTCATTCTTAATCATCTCAGGGGATAGAACAAGAGCAATAACGAAAAGAAACAAAATGAACCCATAATGTTCCATCTGCATTAATTAAAAGAAAAGAAGCCAAGAAATGCATCAAGAACACCACCTGCTGATGATGACGCCACTGATGAAGAACGCAGAATTATGGTAAAGAACCTGAACAGGGTTTGTTGCGGGTTGGTAGGATATGCAGTATTTAAACGTAGAAACAGACTAGTACTATGACTACCATCAACTCAATCTTTACCCGCGCGTATGGTTTGACTTTTATAGGCTTGTCAGATGTGCCTCTAATAAATACAAGGAATGCAGAATCTGATTCCAATATTTATTTTTATGGTAAAATATTTAAAATAAATTAATTTAACATTATTTATTTTAGTAACAGTAAAAAAGTATAAAATTTAAAATTGAACTCTTCTATCGAAACAAATAAATAAATAAAAATTGAAAGTTAAATTTTCTCCATGAGGTGAGATGACACCGTTATTTTTGGGATTGCGGCACAAAAATATGTAATTAAGCCATTGGAGTGCTTATTGTAATTAAGCCAAACTAAAATTTAAATTTAAATTACATTTACACCATTTGGAAGGTTTACGCTGTGTTTGGATTGTAAGTCAAAAAAATTTATAAAGGTTCTTTTTTTTTTTTAAAGGTGAAAATTTTCTTTAAAAATAATCAAAACAAACTGCGCCTTAGTGAATTTGTATTGCATAGAAGATACTATATGCCTTTGCCCTCGAACCTCAACGTAAACATCTCAACTAATTCATTACGAATTTTAAAAATGTTCACGCCATTGTTTCATACATTGCCAACACCACACACAAAGGTAACAATATATATATAAAAGACATTAATTTCCCTTGAGATCGAGATCATCTTGAAGCAAAGAAATGAATAGCCCATATAATTAATTAACGTTCACGGCATAGTATTACTACTCTTGATTTGCATACATCAAGAGGGAAAAATCTATTCTTAATCATCTCAAGGGATAACAACACCAATAATGAAAATAAACAAAATCAACTTTCTTTAAGAAAAGAATGCAACAACATTTATTACTTTCTTCGTTTCATTAGAAAGTCCACCTAAAAAAAAAATTCCCAGTAAAAGAGTTCAATTTTAAATTTTCTACTTATACCCTTACTAATATAATTATGTGTGGTAGACAATTAACTCACACTTAAAAAACGAGGACATTAATGGAACAGATTATGTCAAATTAACTAGTTTATGTGTTATATCTTAATATTTATAAACAAAAATTGTACATTTGTAAAAGAAAACTCTTCTAATGGAACATAAGAACACTTATTAGTACGTACCTGCTTATGATGGGCCCGACACTGATGAATAACAAAAGAACAACTAAGAATTAAGCAGATAACAATTTAGGTGTCGGTGACTGGTTCTTTACTATGTTTTTATAATTTTGAATATTATACTAATTTTTTATTATTCTCAATACATATTTTTACCTTTCAATTACACATTATTTTTTATACATTTTTCATATTTAAAAATCATTTCCAAAACGAAAATTTAAAAACATGTTTTCAAAACCCATAAAAAAAAAACCCAAAAAACACGTTTTCGTAGTTTTAAATATTATACTAATTTCTTATAATTCCCAATACATATTTTTACCTTTCAATTACACATTATTTTCGATACATTTTTCATATTTAAAAATCATTTCCAAAACAAAAATTTTAAAATACGCTTTCAAAACCCATAAAAAAAAAAACCCAAAAAACACGCGTCTTGGAAAGGAAGTCGCCCTCAATTCCCAGCAAATGCCAATCCTTTCCCGCGCATGGTTTGACATTCCTTTTGACTTTTTTAAAAATAAATTTTCTTTTCTATTAAATATTTTAAAATGAGTTGTAGTCATTTTAAAGTAAAATTACATCATTTTACTAATTTAGATAAAATTAGATAATATTTTGAACAAGCTTTCAACTTGAAGAGAGTATCTCGAATCGTGTATTACTAATACTTTTTTCAAGTATTTTCTTGAAGAGAATATTAAATATTTAAAAATAGTATTGGTAATACTCTCATCAATTATAATAATAATTAAAAAAACTTTGTAAATTGTACCCATTACAAAAAATAAAAATTAAAGTATTAAAGAGACACGCGTCCAAATCCCGTTGCATAGGTAAACTGTCATCAATGAAGTTTTTGTGAATATTTGTATAAGAAAACAAACCAAAAATTCTTTTTAAAAAATTTTATGCGAATTTGAAGTATAGTAAAGTATTGCTGATAATTTACACAAAACAATAAAAATAAAAAAATTTATTTTCCTTAAAAAGAAAAATGACATTTTTTGTACAAAAAGTTTGGATTATTTGCAACTTTGATACTAAGAGTTTATTCAGTTCTAAACTTGTGCTTTATTTTTATACTTTGTTGTATTTTTAGTAACAATACCTGTAGCAGATTTTACATAGTCAAACCAAAGTCAAAGGTAATTTGGAGATTATTTTACAAATTCTACAAATTTGTAAAGGGCTGAAAATATAATTTTATATATATATATATATATTATTTCCAAAAAAATTCGCGGTCTCAGTCGAGGTACAAGTTTTCTTCCGACTATGGAGCAAGAAAACCACGAAAATATTTTGGAAATTATATTAGAAAAATTATATTTTCAACCCCCACAAAATTGTAGAATTATAAAATACCCCCAAATTACTGTTGATTTCGGTTTGACTACGTAACAGGTATTGATACTAAAATACAACAAAGTATAAATATAAAGCACAAGTTTAAAACTACGTAAACTTTTAGTAATAAAATTGCAAACAACCAAAACTTTTAGTAATAAAAATGTCATTCTTCCTTACTTAAAATTTCTATTCCCGAAAAATCACCACATTTTTTATTCAATATTTTACATAAGGAAACAAGCTCATTTTCTAGTACATTCAAAATTTAAAATTCTCTCAAAATCTGCACTTGCATAAATTCAAAAAATAATATGATTATTACATTTTTTTCTTCCCTTTCCTACACAAATTCTGAAAAAAATTCTCTCAAAAAATGTTCGTAAAACAAAAATTTTCCAATCTGGTCACAAAAAGAACGGAGGCTTCCAAGAATGAAATACTTTCCAGCTTGACTTTCCTGCCAACCAAAGTAGCCCGAAATGGCCAATATTTTGTCGCCTGCCTTAAAGTTGTAAAGGTAAAGAAGGTAATCCAAAGAATTTGATTACTTTATAAATAATAAATAAATTGATTGTGCAAGAAATGAAACTTTTTTAATTAATATTAATAAACTTTATATTGCACATGAGACAATTTGGCCGAGTGGTCTAAGGCGCCAGATTTAGGCTCTGGTCCGAAAGGGCGTGGGTTCAAATCCCACAGTTGTCAAAAATTTTAATTCTTTTTTTTTTCTTCACATTCAGTTATCCCACTATTGCTGGATTTCATTTTTTCGCTATTATTTGTTCATTTAAATACTTTCATACTCTTCAAAATATGTACAGAATCTCAACGCCAGGTGATTCCTTGAACACAAATCTACAACCTAAAAGCCTATACTGGATAAATTTCCAGCAGCTGTGGGAGGGAAATATAGCAGCAATGTTGTACCCAACACTCATGTTCTGGTTCAGATTAACCTCAAAAGAACAAATAGAAACAAGTTGTGTATAGCTCCCCTTAACTCATTCCATACATGTTATATAGATCGAGCCAAGTTATTGTTACAGAAGGTGCTCACTACACAGATTCCCCGAATCCAAATCGCTTACATGTACAACAACTTAAGAGCACCGCGGGGGGCGATCTTTGTGAAAGAATAAGAAGAAAAAAAGAGTACATTCTGATCCACCTTGCTAACGTATGGATGCATATGCCTGCAAAATACGCCACGCTTGGCATGTTTGTCTGGGAAAAACGACCCACTCCACCCTCCAAATTCTCCTCTCTGCTGAAGTCTCTATTCATCTCCTAGTCTTGTGCTGCTGTCTCATAGTCAACAACTCTTTTTTAATACTTTATCGGTCCATCCAAGCTCCCAGATGCAAACTGGAGAAAATGTGAAACAGGTAGAAATGTTGAGAGCTAACTTCATATTTACATGAGCAATGAGGAATTCAAGGCCAGAGCAATCACACGTGTAGGTTAACAGTGTCGTGCTCATGCATATGTAAGTCAGTGGACTAGCATATATTCATAGTGATCCAACAGCCTTCCAAACAAAAGAAAGAGTACTCTTTAAAAGCATAAATCATGAAAACGAAAGAACACCTTCCAGTGGATAGAAGTGACTATTACCTGACGCACGATAGGGTTTGTCGATGAGGAGAATTCATCGGTCATTCCTTGCCAAACAACCTTTCCGTCATAGAGAAATAACAGCCTACAGTCCACACTACTTTTAGGTCAAGGACAAAGCAGAGACAATTGATCCAAAATGTACAAGACTCCATAGCAAAAGAGTATCAAGCACCTGTCAACAGCTCTTCTGATTGTACTATGTTGATGGGTGACAACAACATAAGAAGCAATCTTTCCAGGCTCGTGAATTTCATCATCAGTTTTCATATGAACAGAGCGGATGAGATCTTCAACCACAGTTGATGCAATCGGATCAAGTCCAGCAGTAGGCTCATCATATAAGAGCACCTGCAAATGAGAAAGAACATTCGAACCTGTAAATAAATCCCAAATGTGCAACAACCAAGGCAAGAAATAATCGTTTCAAGATGAACCCCAGTACATGACCATCAAATTCAGTCTCAACCTCACAAAAGGAAAGCCAAGAAAGGGACCAAGTTTGTTTAGCCTCATTATATGAATGAGATCTGTCTACATCAGTGAAAAGAACCAAACAGTAGTTTGATTACAACATGGAGCTGTAACTACAGAATGACACGGCCATAACTTGATCTCCCAGAATATATCGAGGTTAGTGAGAAACAATAAGGCATTTGAAGCACCACCACTCAAGTACTTGAAACTCAAATTGGACTTCATAGAAGGACTTGAGACATCAAGACCACGATGCACAGTCCTTCTAGACAAGGACCAAAATACCAAAATTGCAAAGGTTTAGCAAAATGCTGGACTTTTTTCAAGAACGATTTCTCAATACTAGATCTCTACAAGATCATAGAAAACCTTGATGTACCTCCGGTTCCACTACGGCCTTTGTTGTATCAAAGATGATAGAACGGGCTAAGGCCACCCTCTTCTTCATCCCACCAGACAATTCTGATGGTAGCCGGTCCTCAACTCCCTGCAAAAAACATCCAAAAACTTTATAAGTGAACAATATTAAATACGGAAAAGAATTGATAACATGGGAAATTAGCAAGGATTCAATTGACTGCATAGTCTTCTTTTTTCAGTTTCTTATGTTTCCCCATGTTAACATAATGTTCAAGCATCATGGTACATCCTAATTCCCACAAAACTTGTAACCTAAAACTATTTACGCCACAGTGCATAGGAAATATGCCCAATATATAAAAGAGCAACATACATAATGTGACAGAAAATGAATCCATAGATAGCTTTTTGCAGTCAACTGAAACTCTCATAATTGCATAAAATCACTTGACATAATCTAAGACAGCAACCCACAAAAACCAGTGAAACAGTTTAGAATTCTATGTGTACTCGGCAAATGTATGGCCAACTAACATATTTCCTTACTTCTTTGCATGGATAAAATAAGACAATGCATATTTTTACCACAATGAGCACAAAAACAAAGTAACAAACTTTGTTCTAAATGCAAATTTTGAAATACACAGCAGCGAACTATTAGCGTCCTGCGGTTGCTAACTGATGTTGGATTAATCCTATGAAACAGATATCATTTCCACATACCTTCAACCCCACTGCAGCCAAAGTCTCGGTAACAAGCTCTGAAATTTGATCCTCAGACATGGTCGAATTTTCATATCTGTTACATTGATATAGATCAAACATGCAACAGCAATAAACTTTTTCAGTAATGATAAAATGAGAAAATATTACTTTGAAGGAGAAACAATGCCATTTAATCAATTTAGAGCACGACTTACAAAAGGAAACCAACATTCTGACGAACAGTTAGAGAATCAAAAAGTGCAGCACTCTGGAATACCTATCATAGACAGGGAAAATGAAGGGCTTATTTGAGATCATAATTCATAGTAGATCAAAATATATCAAATCAGTCGATTCAAGTTACTTACTAAGCCAATCCGTACTCCAGATATTTCCTCATCACTGATTAAGCCATGTCGTATTTTTCCACGTATCAAAACCTCTCCCTACTCATAAACCGCCATCCGTTCAAGAATCAATAGGGAAATAAATTCAGATCATGCACAACTCATTGTACTCATATTACCAAAACTTATGAGACCAAGGAGCCGATAAGAAGTTACTTTCCAAAGAATACCTTGTCAGGAACAAGGAGTCCAGCCATAATCTTTAGTATAGTTGACTTCCCAGTACCAGAAGGCCCTATAATTCCAACAGCCTCTCCATGCCTAATCTATACATGTCAACAAAGTCTTCAGAAACCATTTAATCACAGAACAGGTTAAGTCCCAAAAAGAATCAGACTAAACACAATTACAAAGATTAGAGATGTAGTCCCCTCAATGCAACAAATATGTGCTAAAAAATGCTTAATAACTAGAAAAATTAATCTTGCGTACTATACTAAATGTCTCGTTATCAACTGTGAAGATCATCCAATCCTACCACATTAGATTCTTAAACAAAGGCCCACTTTAGCATTTCTAAAAGGATTATAGTCTGCAGAACATGACCAAGGTAAGAGCTAGAATTTATGAGTAATAATCTCTGAGTTGCATAACATACTCTGAACATATTTCTCTCATCACAGTGCAAGAAGTTTTCTGATTTCTTTGAATTAGTATTTGCACTTCGCATGTAATGAAAAATACTATGTCGAACCTTGCCAGTTGTTAATAACAACTATAACCAGGGAGCTTCATCTGAATGAATATACCAACTTCGAATGCATAAACTAGGTCAATAATTGAAAAACATATTATTCCAACTTGGAAGAACTTATTTATAGCAGTATCCAAGACCAAAGAACAACTACATGGGAAAATTTTCTTCCAGGGAAGCAATTAGTTAACAAGCATCAAAGGAAACCTAATTTGGTGGATAATCACAAAGAGAGAATTAACCTTGAAGCTAACACCTCTTAAGATGTGTTTCGTTCCAAAGGACTTGTAGACATCTCTACATTCAATAAGCACATCAGGATCATCTGGCTCCCTCGGCTCAGAAAAGTTTTCAGTTTTAGTTGAATCCTATATCATCAACAAATAATCATCACGTCAAGCTAAAAACAGTTTACATTAAATTAATACTATTAATCATTGTCATTAAGCTCAAACTAGCATTACATACTGCAAAAGATTCAATACTACACAAACAAGCAGCGAATTGTAAAAAATGTGAACTTGTGAAGAAATGATAGCAAGAAGATAATATGGTAAAAGAGGAAGAGAAAGAAAGGACTGCCCAAACCATATAGTTCAAATACATAAAACATGGGGAAGCCATGACAAAGGAACATTTACATCGAATTTGGCGGCCGCGAATTCACCAGCATCAGTTGGCCTCAAGTCTTTAATTGGATTTGGAGCCATGCAACCACAAACAATCCTCCTCTTTTCCCAGGAACTCAAATTCAATGGTTTTGCATCATAAAATACTAAAGATTTGGTAGACGTAGGAGAGCTCCTTTTACAGCTCAAAGTTAATGGCAACAAACCTGAACCCACCACGGAAGCCATCCTTCCCAGTCCAATTCCACTTCTGGGTTTTCAAGAAAGACGATTTTGAGGATGACCCAGATGGAATCCG
Source organism: Leptodermis oblonga (assembly GCA_016801395.1). Lineage (NCBI taxonomy): Eukaryota > Viridiplantae > Streptophyta > Magnoliopsida > Gentianales > Rubiaceae > Leptodermis > Leptodermis oblonga. Next base: position 4,560,299 of record CM028756.1, on the reverse strand, counting down.
GAACTCCAAATCATGAAGAAAGATTGAATTCTAATGCAATTTATCAAAACATTGGCGGGTTATCTTGGTTGACAGAGTTGTGCATTATGGAACGCAATTGGATTCGGTGGTCGGTGGCCGGTGGCCGGCGGTGGCTTAATGGAAGTAATCGCAAGTTGTGTGAACGGCTATGACTACTTTTCACCACCGCGCTCCTTTCTGAGTTTGTGGGCTCGCGCTTTTTCTTGGATCCTTTGCTGATGCTGGTGCGAGGCTTCGTGTTCCCTTCCAATGACGTTTGAATTTTGGAATTCAATTTGCTTTCCAATTGTTTTCTTTGACCGTAGGGAAACCAATATTCGCCTGTAGCATTTCCGCTCTTCTTGTCTTTGCAGAAGAGTCAAATAGGAGATGATGGGTTTGGTCAATTATAGTTTTCGGGCATTTTATTTTTGGGCGTTTTGAAAACGATTTTGAAAATAAGTTTTGAAAAATAGTTTTATAATATAAAAAGTGTATTAAAAATATAAAAAATATATGCTGAATAGTAAAAAATTGTATTGAAAATGATGAAATATGATTAAAATATATTAAATTTACTGTTAAAACCAAAACTGTTTTCAAAACGAAACGAAACAAAAAGAACAGGCCCTTCATTAGTTCTCAAATGTTTCCCACAAAATTGCTTTTCTTTTTTATTGACAAAAATTTGTATCGCAATTTGAGTTCAACCTTTTTGTACACTCCTCTCATCTCTCGAGCCATGACCATATTATATTTCATACCAATTTGGATCATATTATATTTCATGCTAATTTGGGTGCTTATCTTGTTCGAATCATCAAATTTGGGTTGACAAGTTTTCATGTCGATCCTTTTTAATTATAATTTTACCCGTTTAAATATTCAAATTAATTTATATAACCCGCAAACCCATCAAGAATCAACTCTAACACATCTATATTCTGTCGTGTCATAAATTATCAGCCTACTAACTATGTCCCACAAGAAAATAGCAGTGGAAAGTTCCTAAAAATATGGTGTCTTTGAGGTTGTTTGCACATTTTGATCAAAAGGCGAAATTAGTAACTGTCAAGATTTTAGAGTAGGCTTTTCATTTTCCTTCACAAAAAAGGTAGAAAAAAATTGTTTAAAAAGAAATCCATTTATGGAGAGACCTTTGGCCATTGTCTGAATCTCTCTTGTGCTTTTCCTATCTTCATAAACAAATGTACATCATCTTTGGCACTATAACAATGGAGGTAAGGGATAGCTAAAGATGAAATGGAAGAAAATGTGAGGGATTAGTCCAAACGTTCATCCACATCTCACGTTTCACCGCGTCTCACGTTTCACCGCGTTCTTCTGAAATGTCAACGCCATGGATTGACAGATCTTTGCGCAGTAAATCCGCATTCTTGAACAAGATACCTGTCAAACCAACTTCAATTGCAGCTTCAATGTTCCTCATTCTGGTGAAGAAAGTTATAATAGATCAATCACTAGTAACAGAGGAGCCAGTCCCAAACAGAAGAAAAAGATCGAAAGAAAACTGACAAAAACCAGAAATCCACATTGCAGGATAAAGAACCTATAATATACTGAAAAGATAATGATGCAATCTTTTCATTAAAAACTCATCAGGAATAATATTCCTGGAATTTGATGGATCAACAACTGCAATCACTACCAAGCAACCAAAAGCTGCTATAATGCTCGATGTAGAGAGATGCATATTTTTGCAGCAAGTGATATAGCAAAATGGTCAGGCTCATACACAGTGGTTCAGTTTTCACAAGTTGCCAGTCCTTACTAGTTTTGATATCAATCATGCCAATCCAATCAGGACCCTTTCACATATAGAAGTATACCTGTCATCAATGAATATGCAGCTCGCAGGATTGACCTGGAGGTGGTTGACAACTTCTAAGTAAAATTCAGCTTCAGGTTTCCTTATTCCTGCAGCAATAACTATCAAGTCCAAGCAGAAAAGACATATAATGGTGGAAAGCAAGTTAATGGGAAAAAAATGGATAATTTACTTATACAGCAAGTACTAACGCGCTCTAGCAGTATAATTTAAATGTCTATTGGCAATTTGAAGGGCGGAAGTTTTAGCATAATTAAAACTAAAGGAATCTAAAATTTCTCAAAAAGCTTTCAGCGAGAATCACATGTAATCATGACTCAAAAAACAGGCTGAAAAATAATGTTCTCATTTCCTTCATACTTGGTAGAGAATACAAAATGCACTAATGAGGAAGCAAAGACTAAAAATTTCTGAGTGAAGGTGTACCAAATATACATGAACAGAATGTCCAGGATAAGTAATTAGAGAGTTTCAACTTTTCTTCAATCATCAAGTACCTGCAATGACAAAAAATATCTAGTAATGACTATAGAGAAGGTCATGCATGCACAAAAATTCACAGCTAGAAACATACCAATCAGGATAATTTGTGAAAGCATGCATTTCATAGCCAGCTTTCTTCAAAGCACAAAGGACTTCCTCAACTCCTTCAATATAAGAATATCCTGTTTTCATACAGTTTTTGAGGCCTGCAAGGAAAGTCCAGGGGTTGTTCAGAGGAACAAAAAGATAACCAGGAAAAGCAAAAAATCAAAGCTTCATTGAAAGACCCAGACCTGGCTGAAGAAGAAGGAATTAATCACCAAGTTCAAGTTAAAACTGTAAGTCATTTCTTCTGCTAAGAATGGTTAATTGGAAAACTATGTTAAGTGTTAACGGTAACATTTTACTAAAATTCAGATCAATGGAGTTATAGCGCCCTTCAATTGCTGTACATCTCAATCAAAAAAGCAACTTCATAAATGGTAAAAAAATAATAAGTGTCCCAACCCACATGTGTTATCATGTAAGGTATGCAAATAATTACCCATCCACTTATAATTGAGAAAATTAGGGGAAAAAAACCTGAATGAATAAATACTCATAGGAAAGAAAATACAGAAGCAATTTTGCCTAATTATTTTGTATTTGAAAAAAGAGGAACATACAACCAGACTGACATGGAGGAGGAAGAAAACTTACCCTAAATGTAACCTAGTAAAGTATGACTTAAAGTTTCACTTTTCAGAGAAAGTTTATGCGGGATCACAGAAGATTTAAGAGCTTTCCAAAGGCAGAATAAACAGCCTCACAATCTGATGGAAATGCAACTCAAATCAAATTATCCATAATAGGCATTCCAGTTGTGCCTTCACTTTTCAGAAAATTTTTAATTTGCAGGGCAGTTCTTACTCACCTTCCAAGTCAAAATACCTCTCATCTTTGAAAAATTTACGTGCCAGCTCTGACTGAGACAATAAGAGGAGGAAATAGTTAAAGACAAAAAATAAAGAAGTTCAAGAAACATAAGATGAGGCTCATTTGAAGTCAGTTGCATATTCACCTTCATTTATCATTGACGATACTAGAAATCAAACAATATATGTGCTTTCAGTAAATGACCCATAAATTTTAACAGTATCGGAAAACAGTATCGGAAAGGAGCTCCATACATCAAGGGGTTTCAGCATGTCTTAAGCAGCAGTATGCTACTTCAGTTCCAAAGGATGTAGGAGGACAAAAAGATAGAATTTGATTACAATATCAATTGGGATGTGTTGCTCGTAGTAATGGACAAAGCTTGGTTTGGAAATATGATAAACGGATTTTCTAAGCACCAACTACTGGAGACACGGATATGAGAATCCTCTGTACACCATAATAACTGAAATTTCTTTTCCAATAATCGATTGATAGTTCTAAGTATAGCCACAGAACGAATATTCCTGTAATCTCCTAGCTCCAAATAGAGGCCTTCTACGTGCAAGTTTCAAAATAACGTGAGTAGAATTCGAGGAGAATTTTAAATTTGGGTTTCAGAAATATAGAAGTTTGTACTATTTTTTTTAGCAAAAGGTTCAGGAGAAGTTTAGAAAAAAAAGAAGAAAAAATTAAAAAAAGAAGGAAGAAACATAGCCTAGTATTTATATTTACAAAACTCAATAGTACAGAAGATAAAATTTGATTTCATTTGTCTGCAATACTGAAGTGCCCTAAATTTCCCGAGCAAGCTCCTTAAAATGACACACTTCTCATAAGGGCAGCTAGAAAATTGCCTCAATAAACCTGCAGTATTCAAACTATTTTCATCTTAGAATTTGAACGTACAATCACTAACAAAATAACAATGTTCTTGGTTCCTTGATGCATCGAAATTGTTCGTATCCATTTCTTCCAAAGTTTCACAAAAATTTCAAGGAAAGATTCTCCACAAGGTGGGAAGAATTGTTCTGGAAGCCTAGCATATTGGCTGATAATGCTGCTCGTTTTTAATAGGTGTATTTTTTAAAAAAATGCCAACTTTATTTCTTTTTTGGTTTACCTTCCAACAAGAGAAAAGTGATTCTTTCTTCTTATTGGCTGCTCAAGGATATCCAATCTGCTAGCCCAAAGGTTATCAGTCAAGTAAACCGTACAATCTTTCCCGCTTAAAGAACTAAGATCCCAAATGATTCAGTGGTTCCAAAATCCACCCAGATAAGTTAAAGATTCCAATCAACCATATTCAATGAAGAAATCTACCAAGTTTTTCTGGACAGAATGCTGTAAAACAATGAAGAAATTCAACAGGAAAAGGTACGTTCTGGTGTCAATTCTTTTCAGTCCAAAGATCAAAACTGAACAAGAAACTTGCTTGCAATCAAACAAAGCCATAAGGGTAGAAAATGAATGAACGTTTGAAAACAGTATCCGGTTCATCCTGTACCTCATCAATAAGACCCCTTTCAAATTCACACCACGCCGTTGGGTGCTTGCTTTCAATTAGTTCGTTGAATGACATTCTGAACGAAAAAATCTCAAACAAATTCCGAAAGAGAAAAAAGGAAATTTCAGAATCCAGTAACTAAATAAGCATAAAAAAAAACATACAATTTCCATCACACAATCGAATAAAGGGTATCAAAAAGACAGAAAATACCGGAAGAATGCAGGGACATCGTGATAAAACGGGTCGCGGACGATTGTGTCCATCACATCAAACAATAAAATGGGCAGCTTTCTTCTGCTGTTACCATTCATATCAATGGCTGTTGCGCTGACGCTGTTCGTAGCCAAATTTACAGAAAATTTGTGGGTTAGTTTCCTGAAGGTAGAATTGAATGAGGAGGAAAAAGGGGTTCCCTTCAATAATGATAGAGCAGAAATTGCCATCAAAGTGTAGTAAGCTGCACGGTGGACACTGGCCAGTCCCTTGCATTTTCGTATTGTAAAATTGCTAAATTGTAACAACCCCAGGTTCCCAACTCTTCACGTAATTGTAAATTGGACCCTATTAAATATTCAATCTATCATTATCGGACTGAAGAAGTATATAATTGAGGGCCCGTTTTTTACTATATTTTCAAAAATATGTTTTTGTAATTTTGACTATTATACTAATTTCTCTTCATTCCCAATACATATTTTTATATTTCAATCACACATATTTATATTTTTAATACACTTTTCAATTTAAAAATCATATTAAAAATCAAATCATAAGAGTGACATTGTAAAAGTATCATAAGTAATACAATAGTAACATTGTCAAACTTGACAAATATTATGTTTATTATTAACGGAGCCAAACAACAGAGTGACAATTTCGGCCCGTTTTTAAAAGTATAGTGACATTTATGATGGAAAAAAAAAGGTTTAGTTTTCAAAGCATACTCTTTGGAAAAGTATGGTGACATTTATAGAAGTTCACTTAACATTTTTTTAACTATTCAACTACATATTTTTATATTTTCATTGCACATTTTTACATTAAGATACTAATTTACAGAAACATGTTTTCAAAACTATATTTTAAAACATGATAACAAACATGTTCGAAAACTTTCATATTTGTGTTTTTAGTAGAGAGTGCGAGAGAGACCACTAGTGATAAGGGGAGGGCTTGGGTTTGGATTTGGGAATAAAGGGCCTGTTATTTACAAACCAAAATAGTTTCAGACTAAAACAAAGAAACAAGGTTCTCAAAATGGTTTTCCAAACTGTTTTAAAAAATGAATTTTTTTTTTTATTTTTAAAATGTCAACCCACCACTCTCCCCCTCCCCCTCCCCCTCCCCCTCCCCCTCACCACCACCACCATCACTTCACCTCCCCCTCACCCTCGCCCTCACCATTGAGAATAACAAGGACTCCGATCGGGATTCTTATGCTTACTATTTGGCTCAGCCCATATTTTAGTTCGTTTCGGGCTGATTTCTTCTCTATTTTTCATTTTCGGTGAGGCATTTGCAGCCCCCGTCGTCCTTGCCACCGCTATCATTAACAACACTATTATTACAAATTCCACAACCGAAATCAACTCACTAAAATCTGGGTACCCATCGATATCAATAGTAGTTTAAGAAGGAATGGCGTTGTTGAGATTTGAAATTTGTCGGTCATATTTGATTCAGATATGTTTTGAGAATGGATTTAAGACCCATGGTACCGAACATGGCGGTTACTGAGGGATTTCGAAATCAAAATCATCGAACATGGAGGAGCACCGCCGTTCGAGGGTGGAGTTCCTCGGAGGAGCGGAGGAAGGTGTTGGGGACGGCGAGGACAGTGATGGAGTTACGGATGGCGAGATCGGCGGCAACGGAGGTGGAAGTGAGGAGAGAGGAGAAGTCGGAGAGATCAGGGTGGAGAAGTTGGCGACAGAGGTGGAAACTTTTTTGGTTTGAGAATTGGGGAAGAAATGGTTTTTGTTTGAGAATGGGTCTAAAACCCTTATTACCAAACAAGGTTTTTGGTTTGAAACCCAAAACCAAGTCTGAAACCCAGCTGCAAACAGGGCCAAGTATATTAATTTCAACATTTTTCCTTCCCTTCTTACACTTGTCCTGTTAAATATTTGGGGGCCGACACCCAAGCAAGGCCTTGCATGATGACACTAGATTTTCTTCTTCTTCTCTGAGATTAAACTAATTGTTAGTTTAGTCCTACTAACTTATGTGACTTATTCAATTAGACCCATAATATATGTTTCTAATTTATACATGTCCATAAAATTAAGTAGGCACTACCCTTGAAATTAAAAATGAAGAATTTATAAGATGAGATTTTTCATTGACTAACATTATTTCTCTCTTAAATTTCCTTTAGTTATAAGTTGGTCTCAATTATTTGATTTTCCTCTTTTTAAGTCCTAGTAATTGTTTAATTAAAACTTTTATCTAATACTGATGTGATGCAAAATGTCCGGTATTGGATGTTCTGACTGGCCCAATGGAAGTCTCGAGTATTAAGGCCCAAAGTAGAGATCTTTGGCAGAAACAAGCAGCAACAGGGTCGGATCTGGGCCTTTCCAGCTCGGATATGCGCTGATGAGAAGGTGTAGCTCGGATCGATCTAAAGGGTACTCCGTTGGCGGAAATAAATATCAAAACGAGCGGGGCTATCCCCCTTGTGTGACTCCGACGATCAAGTTAGTAAGGATGAAGATGATAAACAATATTCACTGAGAGCTTTAAACGTAGAAATAGATTGCGTACCTCAGTTGGTCTTATGACTTAGTATATATAGCCATACTTTGACATGTCCGTTGCACTATGATGATTTGTACTTCCAACTGCTCTCCCCTTTTTGCGATGACTTTTATGCTTCTGTCTATCATGGCCTGACTTCGGGCTTCTTTTCCATCATTGCTCTGTGTACTTCCTGCATGAATTCAAAAAGGGTTCCTGGTCTTCTAATGATTTCTATCTATTGTGTCAATGTTGTCATTAAACCGACCTAACTTTCTCGAGGTCGGTTTTTATGGTGTTACTAAGAAAATCCCGTGGGACAGACCTAGGCTGGCAACTGACCTAAGCATGTTTTTTCGCTCGGTTTTTAGAGGGTTTTTCCGACCTGAACTTGGGCTTGAACTTTTTATGCATCTTTTCTTTTTTACTGTTTATGTATTTCTTCTTCGATTGGGCCAGACCCAATGAAGACTTAGTTTTATGCACACCAAATACTTAATCCAAGACTCCAACTCATATTAGCCACTATTATTTTTGCTTTGAAACCTTCTCATTTCTTCTTATGTGTCATAAATACTATGACAATTGCTATCATTTTAATTTGAAATTTGAATTTTTAAAAGTTTGGTTAGCAAAATTTTAAATTATATATAATTATTAAATTTATAAAATTCCTGTTTAAAGTTTTAATTCTTAATTTACTTTGTAACAATTTAATATTCAAATTTTATAATGTATTAATTAAAATTTTAAACCATCTAACTCATTTAATTCGGGCGATCTATCTTTCTTACCTATTTTGACATGTTTAAAAAAGGTTAAGGGCGTTACACTATCATTACTCTAATATAATTAAGTTAAATACAAAGATTGTAAGACTAATACACATGTTTAGTGATTATGACATTTTTTTTATTTTACTACAAATAATTAATTGCAATTAATACGTTGTATGTTGAAACGATTTATATTTTTCTTTCCATTATTCTTCCTTGAGAATTGCAAAATTTTCTAAAGAGTAATTTCTCCAAAAACCAAAAAAAAAAAAAGAAAAAGACCAAAAAAGAGAAAACAAAAAAGAAGAAATGATCGCGTAAAGAGTAATTTCTCAATTCTTATACGCTTGTTGTACAAAAAAAGAAAAATGAATGGGTAAATTGCAAATAGGCAATCTCAGTGACGTAGTGGGAGGTAAAATCTCAAGTTTGCTTCTCTCTCAAAGTTAAGCGGTCGGTGGAAATTGAAAACTTGAAAAAAAAAAAAAAAAAAAAAAAAAACACCCTCCAACGCCATTTGCTTCATCAAACCCAACAACAGTCATCAATCCCATTTGCAGAAGCTACCACCTCAAGAATTCTCCTTTTCCACAATGGGTCTCAACGACTTCGCTATGGTAAGCAGTTTTTGCTGAAAAAGTTTGTTTCTTTGTTGTTTTCTTTCCCGGAATTCAACCTCAGTCAGAGTTCAGTTTTTTTTTTTTTTTTTTGGTTGTGACTTTTTGATTTTTTTTTTTTACTACTACTCTTTGCATGAAGAAGGTGAAGTAAGTTTTTTTTGTGAAAGCCCATCCAGTGATTTTGTGCTTTAAGCTTGTAAAAGGTTGAAAATTTTCTATTATTATTAACTACTGTTATACCTTTTGCCTTTGCTTTGCCCTACCCTTCAGTGACCTGCAGTGTTACTTATAGAATTATTGCTCCTTTATAGGCATTTTCTGGTACTTCTACATGCAATTATTTGTAGACAAACCAATCTGAAATATAGTATTTATTGCAAGTCCTCAGCATGGAGTAAGACTTGATTTCCACATGCTGGTGAAATAGCTCTTGTATCAGGACATGTGCTGGTTGAAATTTTGTCTGAAACACTCTATTCAGTACTCAATCGTGTGTGTTGATATTAGGTTGACAATTATAATGTCACTTTCTTGTAGGTTGAGGAGTTGGCTTCTCTAATAAGAGATAATCTTACTTGCAAGCATCTTGTTCTCTCTGTGGAAGAAGCACTAGTGAATTTCCTTCAGAACAATACCAGGTAGCTTTAATCTGTATAATCAGTGATCTTTTATGGAAAAGCTTGTTTGATATGTGGAAAATGTAAAATGAGCATTTGTTTGCTTGAGGCAGACTCCGGAAGTCACATTTGGTTGGGCTTTTCCTCTTTTTATTTTTTAAATTTTACTTTTATAAATAAAATATCTTCTCCAGGTTGAGTATGAATATATCTTATGTGATTGTCTTCTACATTTCGGAAATTTCTCTCTGTTGAAAATTTTGGTAAAGTAGGGATCTTTCTGTAAATAATCTCTACATTTCAGATGTGCCTTTCTGTTAAAATGTATAGTTGTTTGATAAGCATGCACATCCTTAGTTCTTTTTCTTGTAATGATCAAGGACCAAAGAAAAAGGAAGGCAAAGAGGTTGGCTATCTGTTGCCAACTATTGCTTCTTAGTCCATTTTCCATTTTTTTTACATCCAATGAGTATCAGTTTCCTCTTTCAGAATGCTGTTTCAAGTGCTGCTATATCTGTTTAATAGCACAAAACAAACAATGCCATAGACATGATGTTTTATCTTCCTGTGGAGGAAATTGTGATGAATTTGATTATGCAATATGCAGTGTGGATGGAGTGCTGAAGCTTCGACCCATGAATTCTTACAACCGGCTTCTCTTACATCGCCTAGCTGATATTTTTGGGTATGCTTAAATCTTACTTTTTTGGCCTTCTGATCATGTCATTGTGAAATCCTAAGAAAGATAATTACCCTTGTGCCAGGTTTGCGCATGAATCAGTTGGTGAAGGAGAAGAAAGACATTTAGTTCTGGTGCGGTGTCCGGAGACGTCAATGTATGCAAAAGAATAACATATTTTTCTGGGTTGAATTGCTGTGCTTCCCTTTATATTTGTACTTTGACTTTAGGTTGTAGGAAGCTTATATCTACTATTAGTATTAGGTCCGCTTTGCAGATGTGGTTGAATATTTTGAAACAGAAGGATCTGTCCATTTTCACAGTTACCACTTTTCTTTCTATGAAACTTATCAAAAAGTCTAACATAGTAATAATCTATTTGGATACTTGAGCACATCATTATCCTGCTATAGGGCTACATCAATTTGTATATACTTTATTTTAGTTTTATAACATGCTTTATCTGTTGCAGAATTTATACACAAATAATAGCATTTTTTTTGTGTGATTGTATTCTAAAGCCTGGATTCCTTATTAGTGGAAATTCAAAAACTTTTCGGGAAGTTATAGAGAACCAAAATTTGGCTGAGAATCTCTGTGTTTTTCCTTTTTAACATCTGGCAACAATATTTTCTTTTTTGAAGTTTTAAATACTAGATATAAGCTTGAAATCTAATATATGCTGGCATTGGAATTACAGGCCTTCCATCCTTGTCAGTGATTTACTAGAACAGTATGATGATATTGGAGCCCAAGCGAAATATCTGAATGAAAATGATGAGGTAGGGGCCTTCAATTCTGGCATGCATGAGAAACATCTGGGGGTAATAAGAAAGGAAGCAGTCACAGTGACAGTGGATCATCTTCCTCTGTAGTTAATAGAATAATATTTCTTTGTCTGCTTCTCTTTTCCTTTTAGTTTGCTGTAGTTAATTTCTTTTTATTTCTTGTTTTGTTAAGGGAAAAATAGAAGGAAAAAAAAAAACTTAATTCTAATTAGTCATTTGTGCACTTAAATTTTTTGTAATCCCTTGGTTTTTTAGAGTATTATTTCCTGTATTTCTTTCCCTTTAATTTTTTATTGATAGAGATGAGATGTTCCAATGGGGAAACAATAAATTCCATTTAAATATGAAATCTCGAGATGTTCCTGTACTTGAGGTATGGCTTTACATACAATAACATTACATGTATGCAGGTAAGAAGGAGTGCTGAGAGCTTTAAACGTTTACCTGTTTTGTTTGTGTAGTCAGTGTTGTAGCTTGTCTTGCCATAGCAATTCCTGAAGTTTATTTAGTCAAAATATATACCTCAAATCTTTTGTTCATTACCTGGTGGTTTTTTTGGTGATGGAAGCTGAAGTTAGATGCAAAATTGTCACCTTTTAACATTATCGTAACTGATCTATTTCTGGGGAGGCAGGTATGGAGTTGTAACTAAGTAAAAATTCTTAGGTTAACTTCCCCTTGTGCTTTATATGTTAATAGTTACACACATACCGAATGGTTCACTTGAATGGGTAATTGCATGGAAAATATGTTTACGAGCCAAAGTGAACTTGTCAGCTATGGAGTGGTTTATGTCTTTTCCTTTTCCTTTCCCTGTTACCTTTTGTGGTTAGGATATTTTGTGATCAAGGAAGTGGCTTTTGTGTCTGGTCACTTAGTTTATATGTGGTTAATTGGGAAGTTCTCCACTGTATGGAATAGCACTAATATCCAGTGTAGCTTCAGTTACTAGCAGTGTTACTTATAGAATTATTGCTCATTTATAGGCATTTTTTGGTACTTCTACATGCAACTATTTGTAGACAAACCAATCTGAAATATAGTCTTTATTACAAGTCCTTAGCATTAAGTAAGACTTGATTTCCACATTCAGGTGATATAGCTCTTGTATTTTTGATATCTGCTTGATAAGCTAGTGCTGGTTGAAATTTTGTCTCAAACACCCAATTCAGTACTCAATCGTGTGTGTTGATGTTAGGTTAACACGTATAATGCCACTTTCTTGTAGGTTGAGGAGTTGGCTTCTCTTATAAGAAACAATCTTCCTTGCAAGCATCTTGTTCTCTCTGTGGAAGAAACCCTAGTGAATTTCCTTCAGAACGATACCAGGTAGCTTTATTCTTGTACAATCAGTGAACTCTATCCGTACAATGTTACAATGGAATGGAGAAGCTTGTTTTATCTGAGGAAAATGTAAAATGGGCACTTTTTTGTTATTATTATTTTGAGGCAGACTCTGAAATTTACATTTGGGTTTGGGTTTTTCTTTTTCCTTTTTTATGTTATTTATTTATTTATTTATTTATTTTTAAGTTTTCTTCTCCAGGTTGAGTTGTAATATTTCTGTAAGTGATGGTCGTCTACATTTTGGATATGTCTCTGTTGAAAAGTTTGGTAGTGTATGGATCTTTCTGTCAATGATCTCAGATTTCAGAAATGCCTTTTTGTTGAAATATTTAGTTGTTTGATAAGCCTGAACATCTTTAGTTCTTTTTCTTATAATGTCAAGGACCAAAGAAAGGAGAAGGGAAAGAAGTTTGCTATCTGTTGCCAACTATTGCCTCTTAGTCCATTTTTCATTTTCTTTATTTGCAATGAGTACCAGTTTCCTCTTTCAGAATTCTGTTTCAAGGACCGCTGTATTTGTTTAGTAGTCACAAAACAAATAATGCCATAGGCGTGAGCATTTGTCTTCTTGTGGAGGAAATTGTAAATGAATTTGATTATGCAATATGCAGTGTGGATGGAGTACTGGAGCTTCAACCCACAAGCTCCTACAATCGTCATCTCTTACATCGTCTAGCTGATATATTTGGGTATTCTTAGATCTTACATTTTTGGCCTTCTGATCATTTCAATTTGAAATCCTAAGAAAGATAATGTTACCGTTGTGCCAGGTTTGAGCATGAATCAGTTGGTGAAGGAGAAGAAAGACATTTAGTTCTGGAGCGTTGTCCGGAGACATCAATGTATGCAAAAGAATAACATATTTTGCTAGGGTGAATTGATGTGTTTCCTTTTATGTTTGTACTTCTTTCACTTTAGGTTGTAGGAAGCACATATCAACTATTAGGACTAGGTTAGTTTTGCACATGTGGTTGAATATTTTGAAAGATCTGGCCATTTTCATTTATAAAATCTTTGCTAGTGTTTCACAGTTATCACTTTTCTTTCTATGATACTTATCGACAAGTCTAACATAGTAATCATCTATTTGGACACTTGAGCACATCCTTATCCTGCTATAGGCCTACAACAATTTGTATATAATTTATTTTATTTTTATAACATGCTTTATCCGTTGCAGAATTTGTACACAGTTGATAACCATTTTTTGATGGGATTGTATTTTAATGCATGGATTCCTTATTAATGGAAATCTAATAGCTTTTCGGGGAGTTGTAGAGAGCCAAAATTTGACTGAGAATCTCCTTTTTTTCTTTCTCTGGCAATAATATTTTCAATTTTTAATTCTGGATATGAGCTTGACATCTGATATTTGCTGGCATTGGAATTACAGACCTTCCGTACTTGTCAGTGATTTACTCAGACAGTATGATGTTTCGCCAACTCCAAAAATTTTGGAAGTACTAGAAAAGAGGAAAGATGATTTACCAGGTATTGTTTCATTTCCAGCAAATGTAAATTGGCCAAAGCTTTAGTTAGTGGTTTACCTTTATAGTAACATGGTATATTCGATTTTACGTTGCATTATACTTTTGCTATTTGAAATCTTAGGATGATATACTTACCTGAACATGTCATTTCTTTAATTTTGTTGGAGTTTCTACTAAGGAAAACTACTTACTGCCGCCCGATTTTTATCAGTATTTTCCTTGCAAGCTTACTTTATATTTTTAATGGCAAAAGTCATAAACTGTAATATCCAAAAGGTTAAGCTCCACTTACATTGTGCTTCATTTTGGAAACCAAATGGATGCTTTAAAGGGACTTTGCAGCGGCATTGGCTTAATTGACCAAAAGCCGTTTGTAACTTATCATTCCTTAAGCATATTTAGTTGCAAGAAAATTTTATCTCCTTTGGCACATGCTTTTAAACTTCTTTTGAAATTGGTGAGAATTTAATTCTGTTTAATCTCCAAAACTGGCTTCTTCATCTCCTGCTTCCCTTTCATTGTCAGAAACATTCAGTGTCTTCATACCTTTTTCTTGTTATTATCCCATTCAGGCTTTTGCTTTCAAGTTAACATGAATTTGGCTGAGAACAGAAAATATATGCTTGTCTGAAAATGAAATTTGTTAGAAGATTATTTCCCTGCTTAAACTTCATGTAGAAGTGTGGAGTTTATGAAATCAACGCTTTTGTTTGTCTCTCTCTCTCTTGATAAGCAGAGCAAATTCCAGAAATACCAAAATCTGAACTTTCTTTGGAGGAGAGGGAGGCAGCTTACTTGGCAGCTCGTGAACGAATTTTCTCTGTTGGTGAACGTACAACTGCAGAACTAGTGAAGCAGAGGCCACAACATGATCCTATGGTTGCCCGCCGTATGATAGCACATGCACTTGGGCAAAAAATGAAGCCTGCTGACCATGAAGATGGCCTTACAAATTCTAAAGAGAAAGGTGCTGAAGCGAAAAATCCAATTCAAAAGGATGAGGAAGGGGCCTTCAGTTCTGGCGCACATGAGAAACATCTTGACTCGTTGGGTAATAGGAAAGGAACCAGTCACAGTGACAGTGGATCACCTTCCTCCGCAGTGAAGATACCTCCTGAAAATATCGATAAGTCCAACAAGACGGGTACCTCTTGTACAGAAAGAAATGAGAGTAAGGTCTCGAAAAACAATTTCAGCGAGGAGCATGCTGGTGCAGCAAAGAGACTGTTTGTTAATGCCCTTGGATTGCATCCGAGAAATATCAAGTCGAACAAAGTGACCAAGGATTTAGCTAAAGCTAGCCCCTGAGGTCAGTAGAGAAAGTTATGCTTCCTTCTACCTGCATGATTAGAAAAGCACAAGGACATCCATGAACTGGATGATTAAGAGGATACTTCTATCCTCTCTGGATATCCCTATGAAGATCATTGTTGGCCTGTGGAATCTTTTGACACATGCACATATCGGTTTCCAGCTCGGTGACGGGTGTCTCACCAGGCTAGGCCATAACCTAGCCAAATTTTAGCACAAAGTTGTGCAGTAACTATACATGTAGTATATTTTGCTGATCTTCTGTATCATCCATTATATACTCCTGTAGTATTTCTCACAGTACACTGGTAGATTTTGTGTTGAAGTCAGCTATGTAGTTGGGAATGTTGTTGCAAAGTTTACCCGTCAGGTGTTTTAAGGTTAGAGTACTAGCTAGGGTTTGGAGCTATCTTTGTAGGGTTTAGTTAGAACTGTTTCATATCTGAGTCAGTACTATTGAATGTGAAATTCTTAGAGAATCCCAACAAAATATGCTGAAGTAAAGCTCTAAACAATTTTGTTGAGTTTTAAGACATGAGAAAATAAAAAGATTGGACCACCAACAAATATAAAATATGGAACAGAATTTACATTTTCTTCTCTTCCAATGTTGTTTAGTCAAATTACAAATCAATTCTGTGTTCTAAAATAATTACAAATACATTTATCTAGTTTCAGTTTGGTCATAATGAAGGAGAACAATCATTAACCTTCCAAGTTTAAAATCAGCCCAAACCTATTTATTTCATAAATAAACTAAACATGAACAAAATTTTAGATTTGATTATTTAATAAATAGTCAAAGTTATAAACCTCAAAATATTGACTCATCTTGAAATCACTCTTATTTTTTGTCAAAAAAATAAACATAACATAACACCCTTTTTTTTTCTTTTTCTTTTTTTTGGGAATAGTTTAGGGAAGTATTTCTAATTTTCAAAATCACAAGGACTGATTCATAACTTAATCAAACTCTGGGGAGGTAAATGTAATTCCCCCCAGAATTTATATAACCATATTTTGTTGTATTGATGTGCAAGTTCATGAGAAGCTGTTCTCAAGAATTGCTGTCCTTGCTACAAAGAATGACTATGCTACAGCAACAATATCATGAATTTGACAACATAACCACCCAAAAAGAAGAAAAAAATGGCTCATATTGTACAAAATATATGGAGATTATGCAGCAAACTTGACTCCATAACAATGCTCTTGCTCCTTCATCTCTTCCTTTACCCTCACGAGAACATTGGCACCGAAGTCAGCGTTTCAAGTACAGCAGAGAGGAGGTATACATGGCCTGTGATTCCAGATATCCTCACAGCATATAGCCACACTATGCAAAACTTTCATCAACTTCTGGAGACCGCAACGGCTTTTTATGGCTCAAAGCATGAAGCATAGACTGAGTGGCAACCAATTTTTCTCGCAGGATAGCATTGTAATCATAAAGATCTTGAAGAATTTTTTGGATGTCGGTGATGTTGATCTCACCAGAATCCCGACACTCTGCCAGAACAGCAAGAAAAGGCAAAAGACAGATGAGTTTCTGAACAACAAATTCTTCAAATGCAGCAGACAACTAGGTGCATGTACATTAGTTGCTATAGTTGAACTTGAGCCTTAGAATATGCATGACATGTAGATGCGACAGATGTGAACCCAATGTTATGCAACCGCACGGGCAGACCAAGTGAGAAAGGGCTTACGTGGAAACTGGAAACTTTGAAGCATATAAATTCAAAACTATCATATGAAAGTTTTCCACTCTGAAAGTGAATTTCTAACGACTCACTCCAAATTCAGCTGTTAACATTAAATTTTACAGCCAACAAGTGAAAAGGATTCCTTATTTGCAGCAAAACATCCAAAAGATGTAGGCGTAGCCCGATGTGGGACAAAGTGTTATTGAAGTAGAAGAAATTATTTACCTGAGCACCAATGGCCCAACTAAATTATGAAGAACAAAAAGTTTATCAATGTTCTAACGTTCACAACTCCAGTTCATCAATACATTTTCTTTTAAAAATCTGCAGCATTCTAATCATGGTCAGACTACTGATTGACACATAGGGCATCCAGCAAACTCCAGCAATAAGCTGCCTTGGCTAACAGTTGGAATTGATTTAAGCAGAGGTCTCATTCGGAGATCATAGAATAATTAAATTTTCACAAACATGATCAAACGAATATCGAACTCAAAGGACAACTTCATATGCCATACAAATCAAAAGAAAAAAAAAAACAAGTGCAGAGCCTTTCATTCCTTTTCTTTTTAGAGTTTCTGGAAGCAGAGAGACATTGAAAAAGGAGGGAAATGAATCTGAAGGTTCAAATCACAGGTACTTACGTAACAATGGAGGAGGTGGAAGAGTCAAATCATCCAGACTGCCAAGCACTTCAGTTCGACTGATTTCTCCAAGTGAATCCCTTGTTGTATCAGTTTTTCCATTTTTGACACCTTTCAACTCCCCATCTTCCTGAACTCGGAAAGAACATAACTCACTAAAGATTCTAATAGAAAATTAGGAAACAAAGTTAACATTGCAAATGAAAGTAAACAATGAACCATGAAGTAGTAAGTGAAACTTAAAATAAAAGGTTTGGAAAGAGAATATAGAGTTACAAAGATCAAAGAATTTTGGAACCAAAACCATAATGTGATAGTCAGAAGAAAACTAGTGAACCACAGCATTTAAATCCTCATTTATAACCATAAATTAAGAAACTAAGACCAGATAAGATAAGCATAACTTATGAAAAGTTTGGGTAATTATTTTGCTATTCTAAATAGGTATTTATTCAAATATCTTGTTATGACTTAAGGAGAATGTGTCAAAAGGCTTCACTATGTTGATGCTATAATTGTTTCAATTGTTATCTCAATTTTTGCAGTTTTGATTAGCATTTACAAATTACGAGTGACTATTCTAGATTTTCAAGTGATTATTTTGAGATTCATTTGGTTCACATACTTGAAAAAAATGTATTTAACAGGATTGATAAGCATTGTAGAAACTGATACCTCATTCTGGAGGATAAAGGCTCAGTTGTATTAGCTGTATTTGGTGAAAGAAATGCAGTTGGACCAATTAGTGTTGCAAAATGTAGGTCATTTTGGTCAGGAAAAAAAAATCTAATTGCAACTCCAATTACAGAAATTCAATGAATCGAACTAAAATGCTTGTTACAGAAAAAGGAATCCAACTCATCGTGAATGACAAGAATTCAATGATTATAATTAACAGCAAACAGGTAACGCATAAAAACCAGTATCATTATCAACAATCACAGGGACAGCAGGAGCTCAAACAGAAACTAGTGCAGTAAATGGCTTGCAAATAGGGTTTGAAAATAAGTAAATGTGCAGATTTGGATAATTGGAATTCGGTGAAACCATATGGGGGTTAATGGGAAATAGCCAGTGTATTGGCACATAGTTTGGGGTGACAACTAATGAACGAAGCAAAGAGTTAACTCACGAGTTCATCAAATGTATATGAGGCTTTCTCTTCTGGGTTGGATGAAAGCTTCTTCAGACCTTTTGATACCTGAGCTTGGTTGATCTCAGGAACAGCATGCTGTTAAGCAGAAAATCAGCTCACACAAATCAGAGTTGCCTACTACAAAAAGGAAAGAACAGAAATATACAGAAGAATCTCCAAATATATACCGAGTCAAAAACAATAAACAACCTTCTCACAAGACTGATTGACGTTTCTGCT
Organism: Leptodermis oblonga; assembly: GCA_016801395.1. Classification (NCBI taxonomy): domain Eukaryota; kingdom Viridiplantae; phylum Streptophyta; class Magnoliopsida; order Gentianales; family Rubiaceae; genus Leptodermis; species Leptodermis oblonga. The sequence goes on along the minus strand of CM028756.1, from coordinate 4,541,450 downwards.
GAAACTAAGCATCTCCAAAGTTTTATGCTGCCTTAGTCTATGTGATGACCTGCTTTTGTGCAGCGAGTCTACTGCAAGGCCAGTACAACCTGTCTCTTTTCTCCCGTTGGTTTTATTGTCATCCAATGAGCTACATCCCCATGTATACATCACATATTTCCTTAGCTATTTGAGAGTAAAAAAATAACTCAATAAACTGAACAACTGGGATTAGAACTGCAAATTTACTGTAAGTTCATTTTTCGGAGAAAAGAATTTGAATTTTTCTTTTCCTTTTTGGGGTGGGGTACAGGGGGAGACAGCTGTAAGGCAATATGGAAGAAAGAAAAAATGTTCATTCCAATATTAAAGAACTTGTTCTTCTCAGCATGCAAATACACAACTTACTTTGTCCCAACGGTCTTGAGCTTTTCGACGATTTCTGACACTTCTCATCACAATATCTTCCTGTCGGAGCTTCTTAATTCTGTATTCACACTATAAAATACAATGGTTAGGAAATCTATGGCACCCTTTCATATTGCAGAATACTGAACCGTGGAAGCATTAAATGCAAGATACAGATTTAACTACAGGTAACTTCCACATATGTCCTACTACTTGTTCTAAGTCCTTTTTACTTACTTTAATTCTGATACCCTAGCTTGATGGTCAACCAACATGGAAATTATGCCAGCCTTGGTTGAATTCAAAATTACTAGTTAATAAATGTGCCAAAATTTGACTATAAGCCTAGAAGGTTGTAAACATATATTGGCATCTATTTGTGCTTCTCACGATATAAAAAATTTGAGTGTAATTAATACAATACTACTGCCAGATTACACTCTCTCTTTTATGGCACTTGGAGGGATAAAATAAATAATACTTTGAAGATCTATACTAAAATACTCTAAAATAAAGCTCAGATAGCTACAAAGTCGAGAGAACAGCATCCCCAGGCAATGCATAAACATATTTTCAATGTCACTGAAGGTTAAGGAATCAAAGCAGAGTAAAAATAACGTATTGAGAAAGAAACATACTTGTACCAATAAGTAGAAAAAAATACAGATACTGAAGCAATAAAGGCCACCCAAATCTGCCAGGAAGCTCACTGCATTCTTCATAAAATAATACAGGAATCAGATTATTTACAGGAAGAAACTTTTTTGAAACTTTGATTAAAATAATTTCATAATGAATCGAGTACGAAAATAGAAAGGCAATCTCCAAAAATAGAAAGGCAATCTCCAAACATTAATATTAAAGAGACAAGTTAGGAGCCACAATGAGAATAAGGAGCCTACAACAGTAATATGCCAAGTTCGATATTCAAAAGTATGACCAGTGAAAAAAGGTGGCACTCATAGAAAAAAAAAAACCCAAACAGTCTCTACAGGAGAAATAAAGACAATAGTTTCTTGAGGGGCAGAATATATGCAGAACAAGAGAACTAAATGGCTGAGAAACTTCACTAACTGCAAAGCGCACGCTACAACATCTTAGCAAAAACAGACAAAAGCTGCCACAGAAATTGGATATTCAGAAAAGGAACGCTTGGAAAAGAACACAATCATACTGCAAAAGTAAAACAAATGTGCACACAAATACAAGAAATTTTCTCACCAGGACCCGACACATTTTGATTGTCAACCTCAACAATATAGTCGGAGAGAAAATTGACATACAAAGTTGTGTTTATCAGCCCATCATTGGAGCTCTCAAGAGAGGCTCGAAGTTGATCTACTTCACTAAAATATGAACCCGGAATAAAATCATGAAACAAAGGTTGGATGAGCTTCAAATTGTGCACATTTCGGTAGTTTCTAGGAAACAGATTGAATTTAAAGATATTTGGATCTGCTCCTCTAAATGTGATTAGTTTGCTCTGGACAATGCTGCCATTCTTTACTGTTCCACTGACTGAACTTAAATGCTTATTATCATCATGACTTTTGGCAGTTAGCTTGAACTCAAAACCAACAGCTGTTGCTGGATTATTAGGAAGGTCAACAAACTGCCACGAAATATACGCAATGTCTGGAATAAGTTGGCAGTTGATGCATTTAAGGTTTATAGTGGGTCCTCTGCTGGTATTCAAGCAAGAAAAGTTGGCAAAGGTGGACAGAGGAGCAACTTTGAAATCAATTGCTCCAGGATTCCCAGCAACTAATGTCCCAAGACCACGTAAATTTGAGCAGCTCATGCCAGAAATAGCTGTTATATTGAACTCCAAGTCATTCAAGAAAGAGGCTAAATCAGGTCCGTTGATTGCTCTAATGTTATGCACCTCAACACTTCTCTTTGATATAATTTGGTACAGCAGCCTGTAGAAGTTAAGATAAATACTGGTCAGAATCAAAATACAAGAACCATCAGAAAGTAACCAATAAATTTTAACACTAACAGAAACTATCCAGTCTGTGGACACAATATATCGCAAAACAACTAACAGAGATATGAATGAACGAAAACTTTACTTACGCAGAAAACAGACCAATGAAAAGTATCCAACTTGCTACTGAGAGGACTCCACCGAGCTCAGTTTTCCGCTTCATAACTACCTTCTGGTCATCCTATACCCAATTTTGCACCAAGAAATTCATGTAATCTCAGTCATGAATTATATACTAAGTAATTCAAAATAAAAAATAAAAACATGTAATTCCAATAGGCAGCCAAGATTGTCTAATGTAATTATTCATATTTGCTATTCAATTTCTCTAAGTATGAGGATTGTCAGTTCTTCATCTACCAACAAGCAAGAGATGGTAACTTCCAAATAACTTGATCCTCAACAAATTGCAGAGAGATCAATTAGCAAGCACAGTCTAAACATTTCCAAGCTGCCCAAGAGACCAAAGATAGGGAAAGCAACTGCCTGATTCAATTTTTATCTATTGTTTGAATCGATATTACCTTCCGTGCTAGAAGCTAACGGAGATTTACATAACTATGGGATATAGATAAGGTAATAAATCCAAGTGCTTGTCAATTTTGCTTCCAATAACTAGTAAGATACCATAATGAATAAGATGAAAGACAGAAATATCATAAATGTCCCATTGATTCAGTACTTAAAAGAGGATGCAATCCTAGCCTACATCAACTCTAACCAAATAACATAATTGTACACTAAATTTCCTGGTTTTGAATCAACTACTGTTTCAAAATCCTTTACAAGCTCAGACCAGTCCCACATAGAGTGGATTCTTTTTTTAATATATATATATATATTTAAAGTAACAATTCCTAGGAAGTATAACTGCAACTTAACCCTAATTTCTTCACAAATTACTCGGAGAAGCAATCAAAAGAATCACCAATATAATGGCTCACCAGCCAATGGCGGGTGGCGAAGCAAACGTCAAGGCGGCTAATCCACCACCGAATCTTGAACAAGGGTGACCGGCCGTCACCTAATGGGCCCACAATGCGCAGAACAAGGCAGAAAAACAGCCAACTCACGAGCATCGCAACGGTGGCCTCAAGAAACACAGCTTGCGACTGCGTAAACTTCTTAATGGAATCAAAATCAAAGATGGTCGCCGGGAAAGGTATGGAGTAGTCCACACCGGAGCGCAGCTCCACCGGTTCAAACTCCGAGAAAAGCCGGCAGCTCCTGCTACTGCCATTGAACAAGTAGCCCGGCTTGCAAGCACACAAAGTGGTATTATACCTGAAAGAATCACTCGGGCATTGCATCTTTTTTTCCAATATCTAGCTCTTAAAGATCAAACTTGGAACGTGGGTTCTGCTGCTGGTTCTCAATTCTTCGCAAAGATTTGTTCATCAGGGATTTGATGGGGTTGGGAAATTCCTTGAGCTGATGAACTTTGGGGGAAATTGTGAAAGTATGAAAAGGGAAACGAATACTATATTGGTTAAGAATTGTGAGGCTAATGAACTGGAGAAGTAAAGAATGTTTGAGAACTGGAAAATGGAGGAAAAAGGAAAGCTCACTTTTCAGGAGTGGAGGGATGATGCAGTGATGGTGATAGATTGAAATACGTGGGAATTGTCAACAAGGAAGAGAAAGGCATTTGACAGGTAATCAACACGAAGACAAAAGACCCAAGCAAACTGTAATGTGTTGTGCAGCCACAACTAAAATACTGGTTTTAAACCAGCTGCCAAAAAAGGTGTCGTTTGCCTCTACCAGTTTAAGTTCGGGCCATAGTTTAAATATTGATTTTAAATTAGGTGTTAAAAATGTGTTATTTACACCCATGAGTTCAATTTTGGGTCATAGTTAAAATACTGGGTTTAAATTTGGTGCCAAAATATGTGCTTTTGCGCTTACGTATTCTAGTCCGAGTCATAATTGTACTGTTGCATTATGTCAGGTATAATTTACTTGATTCAAAAGTAAATAAACTACTGTGAGGGCAATAAAAACTGTGTTTTATTGGTCCCCCCCCCCCCCCTCCCCCGGGCAGATTACATTTACCTCACTGGAACTGGAGTTTTGATGAAATTATAAATAGCTAATAATAAATAGGTTTTTTGATAATTACATTTAACTCCCACGGTTTGGTTATAATTACATATACTTCCATTCGAGGCAAAACAATGAAGTTGACTTTGGTGGACTTATTTGTTTGAGTATATTATAAATTTATGAAAAAATCATGGAGTATTTGTAATTGTTTGAAAATTCATAAAGGTATCTATAGTTTCATCAAAACTTAAATGGACACTGATTCATAATTGGACTAATATCTGAGTAACAAAATAAGAGCCAATAATAATGTAGAATCCGCCATAGAGTACTCCTCCACGAACTGCCAGATCACTCTCGATTAATGTCAGAACTCTTACTAGATTTTTGACAAAACAAAACCAGAACATAATCAGATTGAGGTGAGAAAAAAGAGTTATCCAATTTGAGATGAAAGAGAAAAAAGAAAAGAAATGGAACTGGAGAAGTAAAGGATGTTTTAGAACTGAAATGGAGGAAAAAGAAGCCATATTTTGCTCACTTTTCAGGAGTGGATGATGATGCAGTGAATTACCTGGTAATTGTCAAGAACGAAGACAAAGGCATTTTCACAGGTAATCAACACAAGGAAAAGGAAGACAAATAACCCAAGCAAACTTCATCGAGGTTTGAACAAATTACGAATCAGTCATTGTAATCTTTGAATATTATTACAAATACATCTTCTTCATTTGTTCATTATCACAAACCCGATCCCTATTAATCATGTTTGGCTTACAAACAACAAATTTATAATCGACTCCATGAAAGTTCAATTCATTCAATCCCGATCGCAAGATAACCTTTCCATGGCTCTCCATCATCAGTCTGCACCACAAAATTAGAAGTAAAAAATGTTAGTGATTTCTCCCTAATGAATTAACGATGAAACAAGAAGTTGATGAAGTGGTGAATTGGTATATCTAACCATTGTCAATAAAAGAAAAAAAGAAGCATCCTGAGGAGTCTGATAGCCCAAAGTATACCCAGAAACTGGCCGTACTGCATCATTACTTCTTGATGATGATATATAAGAAAAACAACTATAACTTCCGCCAGCCACCAAAACATAGTTAAATCCCAGATATAGATTGATTGATTTTGATTACCACCAAAAGAAAAAAAAAAAAAAAAACACGAACCAATTTGTAAGTAAAAGAGTTTCAGATGGTAATGAGCAAAACTGGCTGGATGTTAATGAATAACCGAGTCATAAATACGCACCTACTTCGTCCGTTACAAAATATAAATAATTTTAAATTTTTATACACGTATTAAAAAGGGTTTTAAAATGACCAACTAAACCTTCTTTTGATTGATATATAGCTCGTCATGTGAGATATCAATAATTAATATAGTGAGACCTATATTTTGAAAAAAGGTCGTAAAGATAGAATGATTTATACTTTTAAACAGAGTAAGGAGCCTTGTTTCTCATTTCTTTCAATCCCAAAAACGTTTTTGGTCACATAGGCTTGACATTTGGCAGAAATCCTTCAAAATCAGCACTAACACTTGTAGTCATGCATGCCAGGAAGTACGTTGATGAGATTATGGGCTTGAAGATGACAACTTTTAAGTCATCAGCAAAACATGTACTTTTGACATCACCCTAAACTTAGGGTGCGCTTAGTTCGTTAATAAGAACGAAAATATGAATGAGATTGATAACAGTGAAGAATTGTAATGAGTATCATTAGTTGAAACATCTTGTTTGGTTCGGTCAAATGAATGGATATGATTATAAAAAATATATAATTTGTTATATTAATAACTTAAAATAAGAATGACTTATAATTTTTTTCCTCTCAAATTAATTTTTAAAAATATTACAGTAAGTAGGAGAATAAACAGTAAAAAAATTGATGAGAGAGAAAGTGAAATTTTTAAAAAGAGGAGAGAAAAAAATAAGAGGAGAATGCGAGAGGAAAATACTTTAAAAAATACAAACAGGATTTAAAAAGAGAAATAAGTTATATGAAAAAAAAAAAAGACAAACAAATTATATTTGAACAGAAAAATAAATTAAACATGATTTCTACTCATAATCAAACTCGTACCCCCTCCGCATATCACCAAAAAAAAAAAAAAAAAAGGAAAAAAAACTAGGATATAGAGGATTGTCTCAATCAAACTAATTTAATCAACAACATCGATCCTAAAAGTTACGAGATCCTTTAAAAAAAAAGATAAAAGAGGACCCAAAGAAAAATATAAAGTGAAGTAAATATTTAGTCATTTTATAGAATTTCTTTTATAATACTTAAAAAAAATAATGTTTATTGAGGTGGAAGAGAAAAATAATTTTAAAAAAAACACCATGCTATCATCAATCCCTTAAAAGAAAAATAAATTTGGACATTGTGCTGAGAAAAAAAAAGAGGAAGAAGAAAGCCCCATTGCCTCAAGTAAATATAGATCTTAATGTCGGCCTTGAACTAAAAGTGAAGAAAAAAAAAAAAACTTACTATTCAATCAAAAATAACTATGAGCTTTAATATAAAATTTTACAAGTAAAAAACACTTCCGCTTGTTCTTTTCGTTTCGGTTTTTGTTTTGATTTTGGTTTCAACAGTAAATTTAATATATTATAATCAATTTTCATCATTTCTAGTATAACTTTTTACTATTTAATTATATTTTTTTAATTTTTAATATATATTTTTTATGTTATAAAATTATTTTTCAAAAACATGTCTTCAAAACCATCAGAAAGAATAGGCCCATATTATAGATATTAATACAAAATTTAGGCCCTTGTAATTGTTGGACCTTGGGCTATCCTTGACTTTTGGGCCAACCCTGCTAACCAAACAATAACTTCCACTTTATACGCATTCCCCAACCTTCTAAAGCCTCTAACCAAGCACTCCCTTATATATATATATATATATATATACACACACACACACACACTAGAAGAGGAATGTCGTGTTATGCCCGACATTTGCCCTATTATATAATTAGTGTATATTTGTAGTTTGGAGTATATGATTTATATATGGTTGTGTATGACATACAGTGTAGTTTTTATTAGGTTTGATATGTGTAGATGGATATGAATTTCATAAGGGATTAATCTTTGCAAGAAACAGAAGGAGAGATATGATTCCATATTACACGAAGTGTTTTAAAGGAAGAAAACATAACCAGAAAAAAGGGATCATAAGTTTTGGAAGGACCCAACTATAATAGTATAGAATACTACTTAAGGTAACCACATAAGGGTTCAAGTTACCGAAGACACTACATTATTTAATAGTATAGTTTGTAGTGATTGTCTAACACATTCTAAATTAAAAAGGGAATACTGCAGAGAGGAGTATTATTGCATATTCTTGTAGGTGTAATATAGGCTAGGTCCTCTTGGTAGGTTCCTTGGGGTTTCTTTAGGGCAGCTTCATTGACAGTGGGATTGTTTGGGTCAAGACCGGTGGCAGAAAGGTCCTCCTCTTGGGGGTTTCCTTAAGACTTTTTCAGTGCAAATTCATTGATAGCGTCAATGCAATGGCCAGAACTGGATGGAGTATCATCATGAACTGGCCTTTTGTTGAGGGAAGTGGTGTTGTTTTCTCCAAGCTGTGTAATGGGTTTGGTTATTGTTGGTTGGATGTTTTGTAGCTCATCCTTCGTGTAGACAGCTCCGATCGTATGCTTTCTTTCGTCCCTTCCTTGAAATGGTTGGTTATAACTGCGTAGAAAGCAAATGAATTTCTGTCCCAAAATGTGGGCAGCCACTTTCTGGTGGATTGGGTTTCCCTGGATCAATTTTGAGTATTAGCAAGTGTTAACAATTGTTTAAGATTGGCGTGTTAAAGTTTTTTGGGATGGGGGATACCTTTTCAGAAGCTAGCATGAGTTGTTCCATATGCATTGGCATCAGCTTCTCTGCTTCATTTCCAAAGGCATAAGCTGGTAGTGTTCCAGTCTTATCATCAAGTAGGAGTCCAAGTTTGCATATGGATTTGATTATTCCAAAAGTTAGTTAGTGACAATGATAAGAGTTTGATTTTGTATTGATGAATGAGTGTATTTGTAGTATGGATGTGTACCTGTATTCAGCTGTTGTTTTTGTATTACATGCTCCACATTTAAACTCCCAGCCAGGTTTTACTGCCTGTGATTTTTGGCAATTAACACATGCAGTGTACCAGTACTTGAGTTGGCGAGGAAGCAATGTTGCTGTTACTCTGAGCCAAATTGCTTTGATCTTCAAGATAGGGTATAGAGTTAGGAAAAGTTTGGAAGAATATATGTTTGGAAGTGGGTATAGTAACGTACCGGTTTATCCGCAAGGTGGATTCCTTCTCCTATGGTGGCGATGTCTTCTTCTTGTGGTGGTGGTAAGAGAATGTTTGTGTTTTGGTAATCTCGTCTAGCTACCATTTCCAAGATTGTGCGTCTTTTGCTGAAATACCTGCATGATTAGTTATGGTATTAGTTAATTTGATGTAATTAAAAAATACTTATGCTTGAAAGGCCAGATGTGATCCACGTGCTGAGGGAAAGGGCTGTTTAGGTGGAAATGATTATTAACTATTAAAATGATTTGAAAGTGAACGTGGGAGAATATTTGCGAAAACCTTCATCGTTAGGGAGTAACAATGGGTGGAATTGAAATTGTATTTTCTTACCATGGAATGTTGTTACTTTCATTCTTAACCCCATAATAACTGGTGTAGTTTCCATGGTACGTTGTAGTTGTGGCCCTTCAGTGTCTTCAAACTCATTCCAGAGAGTGAGGATCATGAGTTTTTCCCTTGAACAAATCATTTGATAAGTTTTTAAAATATTACAAATGTGGGAGTAGAAAGAATGCAAAATATGTACATGGGATTAGTAAGAAAGTATTGGGCTTACTCTTCATTCACAATGATATAGTCCCTCGAGTTAGTGGAACCCTTTCCCTGTCTTTTTGTTGGGAGTACACCAATGACAAGAGCGAGTATGTCTGTAAATTTATGGTACAACGGAATCAATTGTGAATGAGATTGATAAGGGTCTATTAGTTTTGATGTGTATTAAATTTCTGGCAGAGGCTTACTCTGAGATATGGCAGAATCTGCAAAGCGATGTAGGTCGGTCCATTTTGCAAAATCAAGCTTGCAAGGGATTGTTGGGGGCAAAGTCTCACGATATTCCTCGACCACAGAATTTCCTCTAATGAGCCATGTGAAGAGGTAGTTCTGGTCTCCCTCTTTGTCAACTGCTGCTCTCACATTGGCGTTGGAGATGTAATATCTCCTAGGGGGAATGAATTGTTCGTTGAATGTGTTAACATCTGACCCATACAGGAGGGCGATAACTTTGGTTCCCTGGAGTAAATAATTTTAGAAGATTGTTAGTGTTTAAACAATTTGTTTAAAAAATAAAGGTGAATATGGTGAGAAGTATCTACTACATAAAGCATAATAAAGGATATTTAATAATAGGGAGGGTATGTAATAAATATGCTCATCATCTATATAGAAATGGCACCTGAAAAAACTAATACTGCATTTGAAAATCAAATTAGGGACAAAGCAAGTAGTCACAGTACAGTTTGTGATTTTGTTTTAGCGATTAGAATCATTAAACTCACAGGGTGCCGTGCATCGAAAAATGATTTAATGATTTTTCACAGTAATTCATAATGGGAGGGGTCTGAAATGATCCAGAAGCATAAAATAATTTGGGTGGAAAAAATATTTGTACAGAAGCAATTCATCTTCACCACAGTATAAGCTACAAATTTTAATGAGAATTTGATATCAAAGGTGATTAAAGGTTGTAAGCAGGAAAAATAATATGAATGGTTCAAATATTTGTAGCTATATTTTTACAGAAAGTTATAGGCAAAATAATTTCAGGTGCTTCATGGAACAAAACTTCATACATTGATAAGCAATAGTTGGGCATAAAAACAATAAAACAGAAGGAACAACATAGCCCTAAGGGGTTTCCCATGAAATGACAGTGACGTAGGCCTTTCAAGTATGCCCAATCACCACCATATATTAACAGTAAAGACTTTTAGTGAATAATAGAAAATTTTCCCAATGAAGTGGTTTAAGGGATGGAATTGGACATGTGGCTCCTTGCAGTGATGCTTGAAGGAGGAAGATGTAAAAATTGTATGCACTGAATTATATATATGTTGATAAAGTATGTAGGCCAAAATCCTTCATAATAGGGAAATCATATTTGGTGCTTATGTAATTAGCGCGTGTTAATTTTGATGTAGAAGAAAACAATTATCAAAAAAAGTGTGGATGGGTCTAAACTGAGAAGGTATTTTTCATAACATAAATTTAAGAGTAGATGTACAAAAATCAAAAGTGGGGGGGACAGGTAAGTTTGTAGTCCATACCTGAGCATCCGTGAGAATAAGGCGACGATACTTTGCTTGGTGGTTTGAACTCCTGCTTGTGAGCACATTGGTCCTGTCTACAACTTGCATTAGGGTGGTCCATTCCATGTTGTTTTCATCGAAGATCTGGAGGTCAGACAGATTGCGTTCCATTTTCAATGATCTGCAGGTAAGAATAGAATCATGTCAATGGAGCAATATTAATAGGTTGTTGGGTCTGGAAGCAATGCAAAGTAAGAGAGTCCCATTCGTCAGAACCGCCATGAATGATGGGTGTTGTGCTCAACTATGGTGAGAATTGATTGAGGATACGGAAGATGAAGAATCAACCATTGATGAGCAATGTGTGGACTTAAACTACAAACTGTCATGTTGCGGAAGAGTATCACTTGTTTGGTAAGCATGAATGAGTATTCAAGATTTTTTTCAGGGGAGAAAACCACAAACAAAAATCCAAACAGGGAGAATAATACAGATCAACATTAAATCTTGAATCATTTGAGAACTTACAAATTACATGTGCAACATGAATCAGTTTCTACTATATTGGTGGAGATGTTCAATATTGCAGGGATTGGAGGTCATGAGGAAGAGTTTTATATCTAGGAATCCTAATAATGTTGTTTAGTAGTGATATCTTTTTAAAGCTAAAGAAATGTTTTAGTGAGTAAAGGAAAAATGGGGGGGGGAGGGGGGGAACTTATGTGGATGTAAAGTAGCTTTCAAGTTTGAATCATTAAATACAAGGCATGTATGCAGAGATAAGTTGGAAGTTTTAGGAAAATGAATAATTAATGTGTGAATAGACCTGAAAGGTGGTTATTTTATTCAATTATAGTAATTTTTTGTTTCATTCACCAGATTATGCAGTTAATGTGAAGTCTGTTGCAGCTATACACAATTTCAAAATCATTTTTGTAACACAAAATTTCTTTAAGGGGCATAAGCAAGTTCAAGAGACGGACAAAAAGAGGGGTTTCCCTTAAAAAATGTTCCACAGAGTGAAGCAGAAAATATGAGGAAAAAGTACAAGAACTAAACTCTGTATATATCTAATACGAAAGAGCATGGCCAACATCTCATTTAGTAACATCAATGTAATTTCAAGTTTTGTTAAAAACAATTAAAAATGTTAAGTATCCACATATTTAATTTATTCTATCTAACCCACTCAATAGAAGACATTGATGAAGAAATGATGAAGTTTGAGATATTGGGTTCTATCCATTTTGGCCATCTGTTATATGGGGGGGAAAAAAAACCAGTTACAGAGTACATCATAATATATATTACGTGTTTTATAAGAAAAAGACTACAGATTACCTATTTTTATGGTTTGATTGTTCAGATTGATTTCTGGAATTCATATATCTACGTACCATGGGGAAATAATTCTCACAGGGAAAATTCAATTCACCACGTTATTATGCAGCTCTGTCAAGAAGCAACTCTTATCAGCATCCAGATCTTCCAAGTTATTTAGTCCACAACGCATCTTTCTTATGTAACATCTTTAATGTGTAACAAAGACGGACCACTTGGAAGTGAGGGAAACAAACAATACTTGCATTATTAGATACTTTAGTTCTACCAGATGATACACCCCAATGACACTACAGAGTCCACATATATAGATGGATAGAAAATTATTGAGGACTCACCAAAACAGAAGAATGAGTGCAACTGAATTCAATGACTAACCAACTCTGCTTTCCCGTGGAAAACGCCCATATAACAAACCCAAGCAAAACTTAGAACTGGAACATTCTTTACGATCCCAAGAAAAATACAGCAACAAACAGAAAACATAAGCATCAGCAATATCTCTTGAAAGACAAACAAACAAGATTAACAAACTGATTCACAAAAGACAAAAACGGCAAAACAGATATCTACCGAGAAGCATTTTTCTTCGTAAAACTATAAGTTCCTAGTGCATATCTGAATTTCCGCATGACCTTTGTCCCTAATGCGCTCTTAGAATCACCTTATCATTTTTTTTTTCTTTTGCGCCAATGCTATGCTAACATGTCTTTTTTTTTCTTTTTCATTCTAATATACTGATATTTTTGTTGTTTTAGACGTAACAAAGCAAACGTATAAGGGAGTAAAGAATTGGGAGTGGAAGTGTCTCATGAGGCATTAATCAATAAATTAAAGATGATGAATAAATTAAGTGTGAGTTTGGTATCTGTGTGAAAAAGATTTCGTGAGATTAGATACAAATGAAGGCCAAGGTGTCCGACAGTTGTCATGCCATAAAACAACAGGGAAAGCAAACGCCAGAAAGATTTGAGACATCCAAATAAATCAAACTCAAAGAGTCTCGGGCGGTTGAAACTTTTATTAAATGCTTTAAAAACAACCAACATTGTAAGCCTTGCAAATAACTAAAACATTGTGCTAACTGAATCTGAAAGTTTTGAACACAACCTGTAAAGATTAATAGTTCGGCAATGATTTGGACGTTGAAATGTTATGTTTGAAAATTTAGCGGAAATGTTTACCTCAACATTTAATTTGATGTCAGTGACCTAAGAATCACATTGAAAATAAAAATAAAAATCAAAGGATATTATACTAAGACAATTGATCAATGGAAGGATTACTTACGAAAGTTCTAGAGACGGAAAATATGGACACGAGGATGAACATAAGAGTCATAGACGGTTGACTCCGACAATGGGCATATGAGAAGTTTTGTTTTGAAATTTTCATTGGAGTCAAAGAATTGGAAGCATTGGATTCATATTTAAATATGGAGCTTTGTGTATGATGGAATACAAAAGGGTAGTTGGAGTAGAGAAGATGATAAGATTTGAGAGCTATGAAATTATTAGAAAAAGATGATAGGACGTTATATGAAATTAAATGTGAGGTTTATTAAATTTTTTTGCTGAAATGACAGCCACGTGGCCTATATATATATTGTTGAAGTAGCAGCAACATGGCATATACATATATTAAATGTTAAACTTATTTGGCAGCTAAATGGCACTCATAAGTAAACCATATGTTAATTTATATTATAATCTATATCACCTGGTTTGTATGAAGGACAATGGACTATGGCCTCGGTGGAGAACCAGGTCAACAAGTCTTTCAAAGATTATTATGATTTCGAAAGAAATATGCAACCTAATGGAATTCTTAAGCCAGCACCACAGGACTTCATAAATCATACTTGTTGAGCTTCACTCAGTGATTGCTCTATTGAAGACGGTTGGAGTCATGTTGAACATACTGCAGGTGTTCAAAATCTGAAGTTAAAAGACATTAATGGAAATGAGAATCTGCTTGGGGATGTTGAAGAGGCATCCACTTTATGTGATGCCCACCTTTCTATAAAGAACAATTTTAGACTTGATCAGGTTGGGGAATTTCAAAGTCCTGAATTCTTTCAAATTCAGGTAATTGAGGAAGGTTATCATCTAAGGAAAATGGTGACAATGAACCTAAGGATGGTATAATGCCTTGGGAAACCCATGACCCTGATCCTGCAGCAGATGATGAAGCTGGTGCTCCTTCTGATGACCTTTTCGCTTATGAGACTAAGGAAGAGGATTATGAGGTATTCAACCTAAGAATCATACACCGTAAAAACAGGTTTGTCAATTTATTGCATTTCGACATTATTACTTGTACTATCTCTCGTATGTTCCCTTTCAAGTGTGAATATCATCTCTTTTTCAGTTTGGCAGATAAATTTTAGCCAAATATTTTTTAAACTTCTAATACCAATTTCCCATTTGCTTGATTTTTTTTTCTAGTATCTCATTAAGAAACATCAATGTAATTTCAATTTTTGTTGGAAACAATTTAAAAGGGTAAGCTATCCACATATTTAATCTATTCTATCTAACCCACTCGATAGAAGACATTAAAGAACAAATCATGAACTTTGAGATATTGGCGTCTGTCCATTTTGGCCATCTGGTATATGCAAAAAAAAAAACAAAAAAAAAAACCACTTACATAGTCATCATAATCTATATCACCTGTTTGTACAAAATGGACTGCAGATGACCTATTTTTATGGTTTGATTCTTTAGTTTCATTTCAAGAATTCATATGTCTATGTACCATGGGAAAATAATTCTCACAGGGAAAAAATCAAACACCTAGCATACTATAAAAAAAAGGTGGGAAGAATATCCCAGACCAAATACGATTTCAAAGTGTAAGACGGATATAGTTTCCAATGAGGGGGTTTTAATCAACTAGAATACCACAACCTAAATTTTCTAGTAAATGCCAAGAATCCATCAAAGTAAAGAAACCATTATGCAAGAAGAAAATAAAGGTAAAAGTTTACCTATTCCTATTTATAATGAATCTGACGACAATTGGACTGAAGCTACGACCTGAGGTTTCCTTCGTGCTTGCTTCCAGATGCTTGTTCAATTAAGGAAGATGGGTAAAACAGTATGGGAAATACACAAAATTCGAAAACATATAAAACCAAAGCTTACCCTCTTTCAAGAACCTTGCAACTGGCCTCAGATTATAGACATTTCCCCCTCTATAAATAGGAATTCCAAGATGCCTTTTCATCTTTTCCAGTTCATAAACCCCTTCGTTCTTTATAACAATTCAATAATAATTCGCAGGATATGAATGGATTGGCTGTTTAGAAATGAATAAATGGGGGAGGGGAAAAGAGAAGAACCGTACCAAAATGAAGATTAGGAGATGAATGGATCAGAAAGACGTTGTTGAAGAAGTTCTTAAATGAGAGAAGTAAATTCATTAAACGTTTGGAGCTGGGAACACAGGAAATTGCCAACGTGGAGTACACACTTGGCATTTGCAGACATAAATATAATGTATATGTGGCAGCCATGTGGCAACCTCACAACAAATCTATATTGCATTCTATTATATAGGGTAGATATATATATATATATATAATATGTACCGTATCCAACTCAATCTATAATAACAAGTTCATTCGATTATAGGCCGAGAACGAATATGAATGTTCATGAACAAACTCGAGATCAGCTTGATATTAAACAAACACGAATATGATTTACAACCTCGATTAATAAATGACAAGGAGTTGATCGAAAGCCCGTTAACGTTAGTAGGCTTGATTAAAATACTAACTACATGAATAGAGTAATTGTATACAATAATAAACTGTTAAATAATATAAATGATTGAATCTTTGTATAAATTTAGATATGTATGTAAGTTGACATGATATACTCCTTCCGTTCTATTATAATAGGCCACTTTGACTAATATACAATTTATTATGAAAGTCAAGGTACAAAACCTAAAATTGCTAATCTGACACCCTTTATTCCGTTTATATTCTTCCTTATTAAGTGTAGGTTAATTTTTTTTATAAAAAATAAAGAAATTCCTTCACAAAAAAAAAAGAAAAGAAAAGTATGGGTTAATTATGGATCACACATGATTATATTAGTAAGGATAATAGTAGTAAAAATTTGATAGCAGACTTTTCTATTGGAAAAAAATATTTTGCAAAATTGACTCTTATAAGAGAACGGAGGGAGTATTAAGTTATTTAAACATTATAATTTTATATTAGTTGATGACGAGAGTGAACAAACACAAAATGTTCACGAACAAGCTTAGGTTCGGATCTATTAATAAATAAACGAAAAAGAAAAAAATGTTAAACTCGATAAATAAATGAATAATTTAATACTCAGCTCGTTTCGGCTCAATATCCCCCCCCCCCCCCCCCCCCCCCAGCCCCCAAAAAAAAATAGGAGTAATACCTTAATTGATTACCACCCGTATAATAACAAAGGCAAGGACACTTTTAGAAGAAAAAGAAAAAAAGAATTCCAGGCCCACTTTTATCACAAACGGAAAAAGTTATATACAACTGATTCATACATACGAGCAGATTCTTTACAACAAATTATTTAAATAGTATAAATAGCCATTTCAATTAATTTATCGTAATTTTTTCTAACAAGTTATGTGATATGTAGGGCATGTTCTTTTATTATTTTGAAAATAATTTTGATTTTTATTTTAATAGTAAATTTAATATATTATAATTTTTATTATTTAATTATAAATATTCCATGTTTAATATATTTTTTATATTATAAAACTGTTTCCAAAAATATATTTTCAAAACTGTTTTCAAAACAATGCTCGTACTTTGTTAACAATATAATATCAATAAATAATTATCGTAAGAATTAAAGTGATATTAATAAATAACATATCTGTTATTTTATCTTTCATTTTGACCCTCCCTTCAAAATTCCTTTCATTTGCTCTAATAGTTTCCTCTCCGTTCTTCTTCAACAGTCCAAAATCAGAGGTCCAAAGCAGACCCAATTCAATCTCCGATAGCTCGCTCTGCTCGCAATTGCCTAGTTGTGGACCATTGGCCTCTTTCAACGTCGAAAAGTTTGCGGTTGCCGCTCAATATTGGGTGGAATTTGAGGTAACGCCTACTGAGTCGATTACTAAATTTTGGCTGAAACTTGTGATGAAACTCTTGCTGTGATTGTCCTCCAATTACTGATAGAAATATGAATAACTGCATTTTTTGTACCAAATCTTTGAGATTTTGAGTGATGTTTACTGTCTATTATTGTTTATGTAATTACTGCGTTTTGGGCGCCAAAACCTGGCGCGAGAGGTCTGCAATCAAATATGGAATTTTACTTGAAGTTCTAGGTTGCTGAAGATTGTGAATTTACTGTGTTCTGGAAACTTAGGTTCATTTTTGCCTTTTTTTTAGTATTAATCATATATTTCTTGGCATTTGGTGTTACAGTGAATCAACTAAATTTGTACGAGAAGTGGCAGTTGAGAATGTTTGGAAGTGGTTTCTTGAAGGTACTTCCCATATTGGCTACATCAGCTGCTGTTATCCTCGGTGGGACTTTTGCTATCTCTGCAGTCACTAAATCAGCTATTCAGTATAGTAACAAGAAGAAAAGGGTACTTTTATATTATATGCTCGCATCTTTAAAAGTGTGGCTATTGTGTGCTTTTCCTTTTAAAGTGATTTTGCAATATGAGTTGTAAAATAGATTCTTGATATTTATTCAATTAGGCTCTATGTATGTGACTGTATGGCATTTGTATTTTGTTGTTATTACATCCTACTTAATTTGTACAATGTACTTTTGCTTTTCGATTGGAAAACCTTATGTGGTTCTTACAATGTGACTTTTGTTTCGATAGGAGAAGTATGGAAGACCTTGTAGGACTTGTAAAGGAAGGGGGTTTTATCCTTGTAAACTATGCAAATCAAGTGGTACCATAAAATGGTCACCTTTGTTTGACCCTGTGTATATTAATCCTTGCCTTTGCCCCACTTGTGACGGAATGAAGTGAGTGAGGAAACTGTGACTTTGCTGTCTCTTTTGTGATAATAGAACTCTTAGAAAATGATTTGGCTTTCCTAATTTGGTTGCAGGGTGCAGCACTGTCTAAACTGCTTGGGATGCGGCTCTGTATAGAACATACTGTGCTGAAGGATTGCTATCTTTAGTAGGTAATTTCATCAAGTTCTTACGTTGCTCATGCAAGTTTGTAGAACATGTAATCATTTCGGATGAACCACTTTCAACCTTATCTTTTATATACTTATTCAGTCCTATTAAAAGAGTCTTGTTTCTAATACTTCAAGACCTTTTTTAATGGGATGGAGGGAGAAGTTATGAATTTGTCTCTTACAGCATCTGGGATGAACAAAAGAGTGTTGCTGTTCCATTTTTTTTGGAATTTACGATTCAGACTACAGCTCAAGGTCACTCCTTTTCAACATATAATAGTATCAAACTACACTTGACTTAACAGATAGGTAGTGAAATGACGGTGGAATAATATTTCTTCAGAATAGTTGTGTTGGTTAGATTCTACATTTGACTGTTGCGTGAAGTTGAAGGTATCAAATTAGTGCAAATTCTGATATTTTCTGTTAAAGAGAAATAGAGTTTTAACACCATTTAATCCTTGGCTTTAAGCTTTCAGCATCAGGGGATGCTTTCTTTGTCTGCAACTTTTTGGTTGGTTTTTTCAATCATCCATTTAACTGTGGGAGATCGTATAATCTTACTTCTCAATCCAAATACAGAAAGAACAGAAGCAGACATGGGTGGTCAAAACAAAAGAAGTTCATTACAGAGCAGAACAGCGAGTAAAGACTCATTTGCGGGTCTCTTTTTTTTTCTTTTTGTTTTTTCCCTTTTGGTTTTCTTTTGGAAAGACTCTTTTGCGGTTGAAGAGACCAGTTCTTCACTTGTTATGGCTTATCAAGAACTGCCATTGGCAATCCATGCACCATCACCGATTGTGTTGTCTTATAATAACAATATAAGGCCCCTGCTGGATTGTGTGGACAGTTTGAGGAATCTGAAAATCATGCAAGAAGGGATACAGCTTCCGACTATTGTTGTCGTCAGTGACCGGTCTTCTGGGAAATCCAGTGTGCTGGAATCTCTTGCTGGCATAAGTCTTCCCAGAGGTCAGGGTATCTGCACTAGAGTCCATTTGATAATGAGGCTGCAAAGTCATCCTAATCCTCAACCAGAGCTGCTTTTGGAGTATAATGGAAAAATTGTTTCCACTGATGAAGAAAGGGTTGCGGAAGCCATTAGTCGTGCAACTGATGAAATTTCTGGAAGGAGTAAGGGGATATCCAGTAGCCCTTTGACATTGATTGTGAAAAGTATGGTGTCCCAGATTTGACAATGTTTGATTCACCAGGAATCACAAGGGTTCCAGTTCATGGACAGCCAGAAGATATTATGAGCAGATAGCTGAAATCATCATGGAGTACATAAAGCCTGAAGAAGTATAATCCTGAATGTTTTGTCAGCAACTGTAGACTTCACTACGTGTGAATCCATTCGCATGTCCCAGAAAGTGGATAAAACTGGTGAAAGGACACTTGCTGTTGTAACAAAGACAGACGAGGCTCCTAAAGGCCTGCTCGAAAAGGTAACTGCAGACGATGTGTATTGGCCTTGGGTATGTCTGTGTGAGAAATCGCATCAGGAATGAATCCTATGAGGAAGCTCAAGCAGAAGAGGCTATCCTCTTTGAATCTCATCCGTTGCTATCAAAGATTAGCAAGACTATGGTGGGAATCCCCATCTTAGCCCAGAAGTTGGTGCAAATTCAGGCGAGCATTATTTCAAAATGTTTGCCTAATATTGTGAAGAAGATCAATGACAAGCTTGCCTCAAATGTAGCAGAGCTGAATAAACTCCCAGCAAAGTTGATTTCCGCTTCCCAGGCAATGGCTGCATTCATGAGAGTTATGTCTTCATCAAAAGAATCTTTAAGGAAGCTTTTCTTGAGAGGTGAGTTTGATGAGTATCCTGATTTATGCACTCAACAGCAAGATTAGCTGAGATGTTCAGCCGAAATGCCGAAGAACCTCAGGGTAAATCTATGGAGAATGAATTGAATCTTAACTTCTTGAAAGAAGAAATCATCATACTGGAGGAAGCTAAAGGTATTGGTTTGCCAAATTTCATGCCTCGAACTGCTTTTCTTGCTTCTCTTCAAATAAAAATGAAGAGAATATCTGCTTCACCAGTGCAATTTGTCAATGAGATTTGGAGTTATGTTGAATCAATATTAGTCCCTGTGCTAATGAAGCATAGTGATAATTATCCTCAACTTCAATCTTCATTTAGAAGGGCTGCTCCACATCTCATTGCAAAAAAGAAGCAACAGTCATTGAATTGGGTGTTGGAGATGATTGAAATGGAAAAAATGACAGATTACACATGTAATCCTGAGTATGTGGCAACTTGGAACAATCTGATGGCAAAGCAGAAATCTTTCATGGAGATTTTGACTCATCCTTCAAAGCCTAATCTTATCACCATTGATGGATTTGGGAAGGTAGAAGTTGGGCACCTACGCAATCATCTTTTCGTTGTACAACAAGCGTTTGATTTTAAAATGAGGATGACAGCCTATTGGAAACTTGTATTAAGAAGGCTGGTAGACTCCATGGCATTGCATGTACTGTATGGCATTCAGAATGTAGTGAATACAGAAATGGAAGCTGAAATCATCAATGAGTTAATGGGAGCTGATGGTGGTGGGATAGAACTGATGTTAGAGGAATCTCCCATGATTGCGGAGAAGAGAGACAGATTGAGCAGAAGCATCAAGCTGCTGAATGAGTCTAAGGAGGTTGTATCCAAGGTAATGGACAAGGTTGCAAGTTTTGCTGGATGATTTTGAATAATGCTAGTTTTGTTCTCTTTTGTTATGGTGAATTTTCTATGAAGTTTGTTGCATCCTTTCAATGTTGGTTTGCATTTTCTTGTTTAGCCACTGTAAAGCATTATTTGAATATAATATAACTCTCTTTGGCAAGCACACTATCATGGGTAAGAAAAAGAGAAAATCACACTTTTGATTCCTACGACAAGCAGTAGTCAGTTTTGTAGAAGGTCATTTTAAAAATTTTAAAATGGAAACCGCAAGACAAGGAGATCGTAGAAATTATCAAATGCAGACTACAATATTTCCTTCTCTTTTTTCTTTTCTTTTTTCAATTTTATTCTAAAAGGCAAAAATTTTATGCCAGCTAACATACACCTATCATGACATTTGTCAAAAGTGTGTTTGATCGAGACAAAACCATCTTCCTCCCATCCTTTAAACTTTCATTATAGGTTCTCTGAAAAACCATTCAAGAACCTATGATGGTTTATATGGATGACTGAAATGATTGGAAAAAAAAAAAAAAACAATATAGACTAATTTTTGATAATTTTTAGTTCGCTCTGTGCTCACTACGCAGCTGCTTGAATAGACCTGCGGCACTCGGTTGAGTATTTAAAGGCAGCATTTCTCTGTTTATGTTTCTCAGCATCCGATGTGGGAATTTCCATGGAATCTGCAAAACGTACAGCATAAACATACCAAATAAATAAATATATATATATATATATATATGAAGTAATCTTTTTAATTATACTTTTTCAGATTCAGAACTTGAGGAATGGCCTATTAATTCATCGTAAGCAGGCTTTAGACTTTTAGTTTAAGTTTGTTTTTCGATTTCTCAATTCAATTCTAATGCTTTTCGTTGAAATTTTTTATTAAAGAATCGGCTTAAGAGTTAAAGAGCGTTGTAGACCTATTTTTATTTCATATAAAAAATCATGTTGTTATCTCAAATAGTCTAATAATGTTGTTATATTTATACATTTAGTGAGTATTAATAAGATTAGAACTTCAAAACTCTAGTATTAGTAAACTAAGGATTTTCTCGTTATTTAAATCAATTCCTTAATTTGTCTTAAAAAAAACTCATTGGAACTTGGTTAGGACTTCCTAAAAAAAAAAACACAAACTAGCTCACACGATTAATCTTCATGTATATATTTTGTGTTTGTTTTGTTTTTTTTTTTTTTTTTTTTGGTTTTGTGTGCATGCATGTTGTTTGTTCCTGATGTTCTTGCGTGAGATTTTGTTATTTAGAAAAGCATTATTAGAAACACGACTCTGTTTAATGCAATGGGAGAGTATCAACTATCTATAAGTTTGGGAAACAAATTAGTCTCAAAGAGAAAAGAGCTTGAGTTCCACCAAGCCTTTGCCATTCATAAGGAAACCAAGAGCAAAAATCTGCAGATTTTAGACACAATGAAAGTGCCAAAAATCTTCCCTAAACAGGCTGTATACAAATGACAAGAACCAATATTCCCCAAGATTGAAGCCCTTGTATAGTTGCAACATTTGCTTTTAGCCACATACCAAATCCTCCACTTTTTCTACTAGACCAGTTGCAAGTGCTGCGCCTTCTTTTGCCACCAGATCGAACTCCGAAAACAAAAGCCCCAAACATTCATGAATTCCAATTGCATCAGTAACAAAACCAGCAGCAAGTACAGCAGCTAGTGTGCCACAGATAGCCTTCCCTGTTTTAGCCCAAATTTTGGCTGAGCTGAAGCTGCTAACAACTGATGTTGGGAAGTTAGCCATGTCTTCAGCTGCAGTAAATGAGTTGCTGCATGGATACTGCTTGCCCTGGCTGCTGCCTTGAGTGGTCATAACCTTTCTCCTGTTGTTCCACTGTGGATCTTCCTCTGTGGTTGCGGGTCGCGCCAATTTTCAAATGGATGGCGAAGCGCTGTCACGAAGGGGAACCTGTCCCGGAGGCATTCATCTGTGGCACACTAGCTGCTGTACTTGCTGCAGGGTTCGTTACTGATGCAATTGGGATTCATGCTATGTTTGGTGCTTCTGTTTTCGGAATTCTGGTTCTGAAAGAAGGTGCACTTGCAAGTGCTCTAGAAGAAAAAAGTGGAGGATTTGGTATCTGATCTTTTCATCCCGCTGTTTTCTGTTTCGAGTGGACTAAAAACAAATATTGCAACTAGACAAGGGGTTCAATCTTGGGGACTATTGGTTCTTGTCATATGTACAGCCTGTTTAGGCTGGGAAGATTTTTGGCACTTTCATTGTGTCTATAATCTGCAGATTTTTGCTCTTGGTTTCCTTATGAATAGCAAAGGCTTGGTGGAACTCAAGCTATTAGCTTATAGATGGTTGATACTCCCTCCACCCATTACGCGAGTATGTTTTTCTAAAAACACTATTAAAAACATGACTGTTTTAGTGGGACGGAAGAGTAATTGATTGTTGACTAATGCGTTGTATCGTGTACAGGTTCTAAATGATCAAACATTTGCATTCATGGTTTTGATGGCTCTCTTCACAACCTTCATCACCACTCCTCTAGTAATGGCTGTGTATAAACCAGCAAAGAGAACAAAAAGAGATGATTACAAGTACAGAACAATAGAAAGGAAAAATCCAAACAGTGACAATTCATGCTTCCACAGTTTCCAGAACTATCCCATCTATAATGTGACAATTCATGCCATGTTCGGGTTAATAATTTATATAGATACTTTCAGAATGGACAAGATTGATATAAGAAATTTTCAACTAGGATTACAGAGGCTTTTCAGAAGAAGAAAAGTCTCTCCAAAAATGGGAGTATGCTGCTTAATGTGGAGAGCCCACGGTATTCTTTAGTAAAAGGCGAAAGAATAGTTCGCTCTGCGCTCACCACGCAGCTGCTTGAAGGAAACTGATGCACTCAGCTAAGCATTTAAAGGCAGCAGTTCTCAATTTTATGTTTGTCAGCTTCCCATGTGGGAATGGAATGGGTGGGTGAACCATTTGCAGATGCACTTGTTAGTTCTCTTCACATTTTGAGCTTAATTACAAGTTATTGTACATTTATTAATTAAGTAATATCAATGAAACTATTTTGAAGAAGAAGATCAACGAATTCGACAACATGCAGCAGATCAAGCGATGGCAGCGTTCATGAGAATTATGCCTTCATCAAAAGAATCTTTAAGGAAGCCCTTTTTGAGAGGTGAGTATGATGAGTTCCCAACGCTTTGTGCCATATTTTTCGATGAACTCCAACATTCAGGGTGCTATTTGTTGGTTTCCAGACTCAAATGGAGGAAATTTTAAGTTTATGTTGGAAAAACCAGTTTTGAAACATTGAATGTAGTCTTTCTTTTTCAGAGAATTGGGTGCTGGAGAAGATTGAAATGGAAAAAAATGACAGACTACACATGTAAACCTGAGTACATGGAAACCTGATGGCTAAACAGGAAGCTTTCGTGAAGATTATCAATGATCCTTGAAAGCCTAATGCTGAATGATATAATGCTTGTTTTCCTTGCTAACATCCTAATGTTTTTTATGACAATTCATATCGTGTTCAGATGACCATTTATATACCTTTCGGGATGGACAAATTGATACTTTTTTCAACTGAAATTGTAGAGGTCTTTCATAAGAAGAAAAGCCTCTCCAAAAATAGGAGTATGCTGCTTTAATATGGCGTGCGCACGGTATTCTTTAGTAAAAGGCGAAAGAATAGTTCGCTCTGAGCTCACCACGCAGCTGCTTGAAGATAACTGGGGCACTAGACTGAGTATTTAAAGGCAGGCGTTTCTCTGTTTTTGTTTGTCAGAATCCGATGTGGGAACTCCATGCCAGAAAGCCATGGCATCTGCAGCCATAGCTTCTTAATTACCATGCGTACCTGAACTGAACTAATTCAACCTTTCAGAATTCAGATTCTTATGTAAAGTTTAGGTTTGAACAGAAACTTTGAAGGGACTATTAATGATATTCTCGAAGAATATTACTTTTTGTTACCGTTTTTTTTTCTACTTACTTATATATTCATAATCTTCAACAGTATCATTGGTACTTCATCATTATCACAGGTTTCGTTTTCAAAATTTTTTTTTAGCCGATAGGAGAGTGACTGAGAAAGAGAGTCGAGAGTCAAGTGTGAGATTGACATGGATTTTCACTTAACGACTTTAAATGAAAAATGGGCTGAAGTTTTGGTTTTTGTTTTCCAATTAAATTTCAAAATACATTCCAAGAGGTGCAAATTGAAAAATGTGATACCAAACACATACCATTTTCAAATGGGCTTTACTCTACCATTTTTAGTCCAAAATGTATTTTAAAAGGTGATATCATACCGACCCTAAGTAACTTAAATTTGGGTATTATGAAAATTTGCCTTCTTATAAAGTTATTATTGTTAAGAAATACTATCTCTTCTGGGTTTAAGTATTACTTTTATGTCTCAAAGGTTTTTGAGTTTTAATTGGTCAGTAATTCAAAATTAGATCAACTCAAACCATATTAGGAGCAAGCTAGTGCCTTAATGGTTAATGCGCAAGGCAAGCTACTTAGATGTCGGGGGGTTTCGATTCCTACCTCTGTCAGTTAACTGACAGGACTTGCAGGAGATTCCCCACTTCGTTCTTCCCCTCCCCACACGAAAATTTCACCTAAAACACATTCAATTTAATCACAAAGATTTTTCATATTTTATCAAATTTGATATGATTTCATATCAATAACCAATAAAAACTAAACAATTACTCTATTCGTTTCATTAGAAGAGTATACTTTAAAAAAATATATTTTGTTCCAATAGAAAAGTTTACTTTCAATTTGTTTACCACTTCTACCATTATTAATATAATTATGTATGATCCACAACTAGTCCATATACTTAATAACTAAAGGTATAAATAGAATAAATAATGTCAAATTAGCTATTTTATGTGTTGTATTTTGACACTCATAATAAGTTGTACATTGATCAAAGTTGATCCTTCTAATGAAACGGAGGGAATACAGTTCCCTTCCTTTAGAAAATAAAATTAAAACTAGAAAATCGAAGTTAATATGTTAAATTAAACCCTTTTCATAAGCAGAAAAGTCAGACTGTGTTTCATATGTCCATTAGTTACTAGAGCGGATCCAATGTCACAAATGCGACATGTACCTTCTAATAGAGAAGTGAGGTTCACACTAGACCCTACTGGCCCCATTAGAGAGTCCACTATTATATTTTGGATATATATTTTTTACATTTAAAAACAATTTTTGAAACGAAAATTTAAAAACATAATCTCAAAATTGTCCAAAACAAACCTGGACTTAAAAGGGCAAATCAGATCACAACTTCCAGGCATGCGAAATCTGAAGGGACTAGGTCGAAATCGAAAGACTCAAAAACTTAATTTCATGTCGACTCTTTATTTTCTGTAGAGATGATCAAATTCAATTCAAGTTCTTGAACAACGAACCGTTTCCTAATCCTAAAGCAGACTGCCACTAACTCCTTTTTCAATGAATCAGCAAGATAATTTATGCCTCAACGATTCAAATATCCAGTTTCCATCTATAAATATTTCCCTGGATTCATTTGCTTCTTCACCTCCTTCATCCATCTTCAAATCTTGTTTTTTTTTTCCTTCTCAATCCGAACACTCTGAAGCGGCAGAAATGGCTGGTCACAACAAAAGAGTTTCATTCCATGGAAACAGCAGAACAATGAGCAAGCAGGACTCATTGGCAGTTGAAGTACAGACTAGCTCTTCTGCAGCAGCCATTGTTCCTTTCAATAATGAACAACCCTTGCCTGCAATCGATGCCCCGATCGTGTCGTCTTATAACAGTCGTATAAGGCCTCTCCTCGATTGTGTTGATAGATTGAGGAACTTGAAGATCATGCAAGAAGGGATTCAGCTCCCAACTATTGTTGTCGTCGGCGATCAGTCCTCCGGAAAGTCCAGTGTTCTGGAATCATTGGCCGGTATTAGTCTTCCCCGAGGTCAGGGGATATGCACCAGGGTGCCCCTGATTATGAGGCTGCAGAGTCATTCTGATCCTGAACCAGAGCTCTCCTTGGAATTCAATGGAATTTCCAGGCCAACTAGTGAAGAAAAAGTTGCAGAAGACATTACTCTCGCCACTGACGAAATCGCTGGAAGAAGTAAAGGGATTTCAAATACCCCTTTGACGTTGATTGTTAAAAAGAATGGCGTACCTGATTTAACAATGGTGGATTTACCTGGAATCACGAGGGTTCCTGTTCATGGCCAGCCTGAAGATATCTACGAGCAGATTTCTGAAATCATCATGGAGTACATCAAGCCTGACGAAAGCATAATATTGAATGTTCTTTCATCGACTGTGGACTTCACTACCTGCGAATCGATTCGGATGTCGCAGAAGGTGGATAAAACAGGTGAAAGGACACTTGCTGTTGTGACAAAAACAGACAAATCCCCTGAAGGCCTGCTCGAGAAGGTAACAGCTGATGATGTTAACATCGGACTTGGATATGTTTGTGTTAGAAATCGGATTGGGAATGAATCGTACGATGAAGCTAGAGCTGAAGAAGCAATGTTGTTTGAAACTCATCCTCTGCTTTCAAAGATTAGCAAAACAATGGTTGGAATCCCAGTCTTAGCCCAGAAATTGGTGCATATTCAGGCGCACATTATCTCAAAATGTTTGCCTAATATTGTGAAGAAGATCAATGACAGGTTGGGCTCCAATGTTACTGATCTGAACAAACTCCCAGCAAATCTGACCTCACCAGCCCAGGCAATGGCTGCTTTCATGAAGATCATGTCTTCCTCGAAAGAATCTTTGAGGAAGCTGTTCCTGAGAGGTGAGTTTGAGGAATACCCCGATGAGAAACAAATGCATTCGACAGCAAGATTGGCGGAGATGTTCACCCAGTACGCAGATGAACTTCAGGGCAACTCAATAGAAAATGAATCAAAGCATAACTTCTTGATTGAAGAAATCGGCATTCTGGAGGAAACAAAAGGTATTGGATTGCCTAATTTCTTACCTCGAACAGCTTTTCTCACTTCTCTTCAGGTAAAGGTGAAGGGAATCTCTTCTGCTCCATTGCTTTTTGTAACTCAGATTTGGAACTATGTCGAATCAATCTTAGTCCCTGTGCTAATGAAGCACAGTGAAAACTATCCTCAACTTCAATCCTCCATAAGAAGAGCAGCTGAATCGCTCATTGAAAAAAAGAAGGAAATTTCTGTAAATTGGGTGTCAGAAATGAATGAAATGGAGAAGATGACAGATTACACATGTAATCCCGACTATGTTTCCACCTGGAACACTCTGATGTCCAAACAAGAGGCTTTCATGGAAATTATCAATGATCATTCGAAGCCGACTATCATTACCATCGATGGCTTCGGGGAGCTTGAAGTTGGACACCTGAGGAGGCATGCTTCCGTTGTTCAACAAGCTTTTGATCTGAAAATGAGAATGGCGGCTTACTGGAAACTTGTTCTGCGAAGGTTGGTGGACTCCATGGCTCTGCATGTTCTTTATGGGATTCAGAATCTGGTGAATTCGGACATGGAAGCTGAGATTATCAACGAGTTGATGGGGCCTCATGGTGGTGGGATTGAGAGGATGTTGGAGGAAAGTCCGATGATTGCTGAGAAAAGGTACAGATTGAGCAGAAGCACCAAGCTTTTGAACGAGTCCAAGGAAGCTGTTTCGAAGATCATGGACAGAGTTTCTGGATATGATGAATGATTTTCTGAGCTGAAGGTTGTTTTGTTGAAGAATCCCTTTCTTGTTTTTGGATTTTCTAAGGTTTCTAAATTGTCTCTTCTGCATTTTTTAATGAAATTTCAGTTTGTTTCTATTGCTTCATTTAAATTGTTATTTGATATTCCAATTCTATATAAACGTTTTTGAAGTATTTGTTCAAACGTAACAGCTTCACGTGTTGATAAATTATCAAAATTCTCTAATAGAGTTTGCTCATTTGATAAATTTGAACAAATTACTCACTAAAGGAATTTTGAATTGTCATTTAGATAATATAATAGTTTAAATTCATATACATACAAAACATAGGAATTTGAATTGATGCAAACAGATGTCCATTCCCCAATTTCCACTTGCGAGAATGAATCTAAAAATGGGATAATAATAATAATAATAATATGAAATATGAGTATTAATTTAAAAAGGCTTCTTACTGCAATTATCTTTAAAGTTCTTGAAGAATTGGAAACGGGGAATAAGATTCAAACTGAAAATCCTTAGAAAATTTAAAAAACAAAAGCGATTCTTCAAGAACAAACAAGCTTAGAAAATCAAATCAATCTTCATAACCAGAGACTCTGTCCATGATCTTGGACACAGCTTCCTTGGATTCATTCAAAAGCTTGATGCTTCTGCTCAATCTGTACCTTTTCTCAGCAATCATCGGACTTTCCTCCAACATTCTTTCAATCCCTCCACCCTGAGGCCCCAACAACTCGTTGATAATCTCAGCTTCCATGTCCGAATTCACCAGATTTTGAATCCCATAAAGAACATGCAAAGCCATGGAGTCCACCAACCTTCGCAGAACAAGTTTCCAGTAAGCTGCCATTCTCATTTTCAGGTCAAATGCTTGATGAACAACGGAAGCATGCCTGCGCAGGTGTCCAACTTCAAGCTCCCCGAAGCCATCAATGGCGATGATAGTCCGCTTCTTCGAAGGATTGTTCATGAGTTCCATGAAAGCTTCCTGTTTGGACATCAGAGTGGTCCAGGTGGAAACGTAGTCAGGATTACATGTGTAATCTGTCATTTTTTCCATTTCTATCATCTCCGAGACCCAATTACTGACACTTGGTTCTTCTTTTCTATGAGATATTGAGCAGCCCTTCTTATAGAGGATTGAAGTTGAGGGTAATGTTCACTGTGCTTCATTAGTACACGGACTAAAATCGATTCGAAGTAGTTACAAACAGCAATGGAGCAGCAGAGATTCCCTTCACCTTCATCTGAAGAGAAGTTAGAAAAGCATTTCGAGGTAAGAAATTAGGCAATCCAATACCTTTGGTTTCCTCCAAAATGCCGATTTCTTCATTCAAGAAGTTTTGCTTTAATTCGTTTTCTATTGAACTCCCCTGAAGTTCTTGGGCGTATTGGCTGAACATCTCTGCTAATCTAGCTGTGGAGTGCATGTGCTTCTCATCAGGATACTCATCGAACTCGCCTCTCAGTAACAGCTTCCTCAAAGATTCTTTCGAGGAAGACATGATCTTCATGAAAGCAGCCATTGCCTGGGCTGGTGAGGTCAGATTCGCTGGAAGTTTGTTCAGATCAGTGACATTTGAGGCCAGCCTGTCGTTGATCTTCTTCACAATATTAGGCAAACATTTTGAAATAATGTGCGCCTGAATATGCACCAATTTCTGAGATAAAACAGGGATTCCAACCATTGTCTTGCTGATCTTTGAAAGCAAGGATGAGTTTCAAACTGCGTTGCTTCTTTGGCTCGAGCTTCATCGTACGATTCGAACCCAATCCAATTTCTAACACAAACATATCCAAGTCCAATGTTAACATCATCAGCTGTTACCTTTTCAAGCAGGCCTTCAGGGGATTTGTCTGTCTTTGTGACGACAGCAAGCGTCCTTTCCCCTGTTTTATCCACTTTCTGCGACATCCGAATCGATTCGCAAGTTGTGAAATCCACAGTCGCTGACAAAACATTCAAGATTATGCTTTCTTCAGGCTTAATGTACTCCATGATGATCTCAGAAATCTGCTCGTAGATATCTTCAGGCTGTCCATGAACAGGAACCCTTGTGATTCCAGGTAAATCCACCAATTGTTTTTCACGATCAAGGTCAAAGGGGTGTTTGAAATCCCTTTGCTTCTTCCAGCGATTTCATCAGTGGCGAGAGTAATGTCTTCTGCAACTTTTTCTTCACTAGTTGGCTGGGAAATTCCATTGAATTCCAAGGAGAGCTCTGGTTCAGGATCGGAATGACTCTGCAGCCTCATAATCAGGGGGACCCTGGTGCATATTCCCTGCCCCGGGGAAGGCTAATGCCGGCCAGGGATTCCAGGACACTGGACTTCCCGGAGGACTGACAATGGTTGGGAGCTGGATCTTCAGATTCCTCAATCTATCAACGCAATCAAGGAGAGGCCTTATAGGACTGTTACGATCGGGGAATCGATTGCAGGCAATGGTTGTTCATTATTGAAAGGCACAATGGCTGCTGAAGAAGAACAAGTCTCTACTTCAACTGCCAATGAGTCCTGCTTGCCCATTGCTTTGCTGCTGTTGTGGACTGAAACTCTTTTGTTGTGACCACCCATGTCTATGTCTGATGCTTCTGTTCTCTTTCTGTGTTTGGATTGAGAAGATAAAAAAAAAAAAAAAAAAAAAAAAAAAAAACAAGATTTGAAGATGGATGAATGAAGTGAAGAAGCACAAATTCTAAAATCATAAAACTCATATGTATACAACATTTCTATCATGTTTACAGCAGTACCAAAAACAACAGTAATGATTCATAACTAAAGATTGCTTCAAACTTTTTCTTTTATTTTGACCGTTCGGAAAACTACCATGTCTTTACATGTTATGCTTTCTCTGACTAACAAGCTTTTCTAAGCTTAAACATGTTTCATAAACCGAAAATACAACATTTATGGCATATATATGTTTTTCGACGGCATACTTCGGACACGAATCTAGTAGATACATACGGTGTTAAAGGGTTGTTGTTCTTCCTCCTTTCTCCTTCTTCCCTGTCTTCCTCCTCTTTCAGCCCTGTTTCTTCTTTCTTTCTGCCTGCGCCAACGGCTCCTCCATGTCTTCTATTTTATAGAGGGATAATTCTAACTGCACCGATTTGGTAGGCCACACTCCCGCAAATACCCCTCCGAGTGGAGAGTCCAGTAGGCATGCCACATAATACCAAAATATATATATATATATATATATATGAGAATAATATATATCAGACTCATCTTAACTAAACCTTTATCAGGCACCCAATAGCCTCTTGCCATGTAAGATTTTTTTATTCCATACTAATTAATTAGTAATTACCCAATTAATTATCACAAAAGCCAATTACAATTTTTATGGCTTCTTACATTCAGTAAAGCATGAAATGGTCCAATTATCTTCACCCGTATATAATTTGATGATTACACAGTAACCATTTCTATAGAAGGATATAAATAATAAAAAATTGAGACAATTTGGGGTATATTAGCACTTTTAAATCAAAATTAAGATACAGTGGCCATTGTTTCTCACCAATTACGTATAGTACAACATAAAAATCGTTCAATTAAATAAATGTTGATATTATTCTGTGTCAATTTGTAATTTTTAAGTAAAATAGGGGATGCATGTGTCATTATTTTTCACTAATTATGATAAGTTCAACACATATATCATCATTTTATAAGAAATTGTAGTTAATTTGATGACAACATCATAACTATTACTATATAATAACTTGAATTGAAGAAAATTTTACCTGATTAAGGAAAATTCTTAATTTGTAAGTGAAATTGGGGACGTAAGTGTCATTTTCTCACCAATTTGATGATAGTCTTTGATGATAACGCCATAAAATTTAGGGCATACTATTTACAAGAACAAAATTATTATTCACAGGAACATTTTCCTGTGAATAGTCTATTTTTCCCCTTAGGTATAAAAAAGAAATTATTTTCACTCAATAATAAAAGAGCTTTCCAAGCAAAAATCATTCAACAAACTCGTAACTCTATGTCCATTTACACTCTTTTCATTTACACTCCACCTATTTTTCAGTAATAAGTGTATCTAATTATGGCCGATAGTCACGAGGACGATCCATATTACACAATAAGTAAACAATCTATACATTTGTTTATGTAAAGTTGGTTTTTTAACAAAAAAAAAACCCCGTCTGGAGAAAAATCTCGTTCGGCCCGGGCGAGATTGCAAAAATCTCGTCCGGCGGTATTTTTCGGCAGGATTTACACTCTTTCCATTTTTTATTTTTTTTTTTAGACCTAAGGGGTATTATAGACTATTCACAGGAAAATGTTCCTATGAATAGTAAATATGTTCATGCATATAACAATTCCAAAAATTTATTATAAAATTACTCAATTTAAGAAAATTTGAGAGTATTTGGTGTTAATTAGCATTTTTTTAAAGTAAAATTGGAGACACGATTGTCATTTGTGTCCACTAATTACATTCAATAGTATATAAATCGTCTCATTATCTTCATTTGTGGACAATTTTTTTGACTACACCAAAACTATTAGTGTAGAAGGATTCAACTGAATCAAAGTTGAGACTATTTGAGTTCACTTTTTAATTTAAGTACAGGTCAGGACGCAATTATAATTTCTTTCTCTGATTACGTGCATTACAGTGTAGAAATCTACATATTATATGTGTTTGTAGATAATTTGATAAATGCACTAAAACTATGATTATATAAGGAATCAATTGAAATAAATATGACACTATTTGGGGTTAATTTACAAATTTTAAGTAAAATTAGGGATTCAATTATCATTTTCTACACTGTAAAACTATAAATATCACTAATTAGGTTCATTACAACATATAAATTGGTATATTATCATAATTGTAGACAAATTGATAATTATGTCATATCTAATAGTATTAAATGACTCGATGAAAACTTTAGCTATTTAGGGTCAATTCGAAAATTTAAAGTAAAATTGGGGATGCAATTCTTAAATTTATTTTAATTGGTAAAAAATTGACAAACGCTTCACTAATTTTACTTAAAAATTACAATTTGACCCCAAATAGTCTCAAATTTTAGGTTGGGTCAATTAACAAATAACTCCCTGTGATTTTAAAAATTACAAATATTTCCTTGTGGTTTGGTCATAATTACAAAATCGATATGTGTTAGTTATGGTTGAGTATGAATACTAACTTTATCCACTAAAGTTCATAATCGACTCGGTAAAAGTTTAATTAAGCTTATTTATTTAATAAACGATCACAGTTTAACAGTTTTAAATATTGACGCAACTCAGCTCGAAATCACACATACAATTAGTGAAAAAATAAAACATTCAGGAAGGTATTTGTAATTTTCAAAATCACAGGAACTTATTTGTTATATGACCAAACCTCATGGGAGGTAAATGTAATTCGCCCCAAATTTTATTCCACTAAGTCATTTTATACTACTTATTGTGCAATTATAAAATCATGTACAAATTATGATAAGAGGACAATTTATATGATACACAACTGTGTACTGGACGTAATTATTAGTGAGAAAATGCAACAATTGCGTCCACTGTTTTACTTAAAATTTATAGATTCACCCCCAAAAATAGTCTCGTTTTTCTTCAATTAAGTCATTATATACTAAGAGCATCTCCAACCATGGATGCCATTTTTAGCATAAATGCTAAAAAATTGGCATTTAAAATGGCATCAACCATGGTGAGAGATCAATGGTTGATGCCATTTTTAATGCCATTTATGAATATTATTATTTTAATACTTTTGTTAACCTTTATGCATTTAAATAAATGTTCTTAAATATTTATTGTTGATACTATTGTTTTTGGAGAAAATTTCTTTATAATTTTATTCTTCGCTTGTCATAAAATGTAAAAAAAATTTCTAAAAAACAATAAAATTACGGAATAAAATAATAATTCAATTCAATAACTATTTAATAAAACATAGGGAAATTTGTAAAAAACACAATAATATTGGGAATACATCACACAACATTAAAAACAACAATTACAATTCGAACAATGCATAAATAAAAATAAAAACTTCAATAATAGGCATTAGAATACTTTTCGCACAAGTGTTCAATCAGTGCGTTACGAAGGGCAATGTGGGCATTTTTATCTCTTATTTCCCTAAACCGGTTCCAATAGTTTTGAAACCGTTCGTTGTCATCCTCCACCATATCAAGTTCAATCTCGGGTTGGGAAATCGGTCCAGTAATAACTGCCGTAGATAGGTCACGCCCATCTTCAATTATCATATTGTGCATGATAATGCAAGCTAACATTACATCTCGTAACACTTCTTTATCCCAATATCGTACTGAATTTCCAACGATATGAAAACGTGCTTGTAAAACGCCAAAAGCACGCTCCACATCTTTTCTACATGCCTCTTGCATTTTGGTAAAATGTTGCATCTTTGGTGTATACGGGTTGTGAATAGACTGGACAATGGTTGACCATTTTGGATATATGCCATCAGCTAGATAATAACCCATATTATATTCTTTTCCTTGAATTGTGTAATGAGCGGGAGGAGAAATAACTTGTTCAAGATTGGAAAACAAATTGGATGAATCGAGGACATTAACGTCATTGTTAGCGCTCGGCATACCAAAATTAGCATGCCAAAACCACAATTTCGTAATCCGCTACAGCTTCAAGAATAATTGTTGGTGCTCCGCTACGACCCGAATACTACTCGGCCCATCCCGTTGGACAATTTTTCCATTTCCAATGCATACAATCCAAACTGCCCAACATCCCGGGAAAGCCGCGTTGCTCACCAATATACAAAAGTCTAGCAATGTCATTTGCATTAGGTGATCTTAGATAGGTACCTGAAAAAGTTTCAACAATAGCCCTGCAGAACCTCTTAGCACATTCAAGTATAGTCGACTCCCCGATTTTAAGATATTCATCGAAGGCATCCGCTCCTTTCGAATAAGCCAAAACTCGAATAGCCGCTGTGCATTTTTGCAAAGTTGAAAGTCCAAGCTTACCCGTTGCATCCCTTCGTTGTTGGAAGTAGATGTCATGATTCTGTACCGCATCAACAATACGTAAGAATAGCGGCCGGGACATACGAAATCGCCGGCGGAATATATGCAAAGGGTACAACGGATTTTCTTCAAAATAATCACGGATTAGAATATTTTCGGCATTAACACGATCACGATTGATCACTCTATGTCCTAGAGTTTAGCCACCATGGGTACGTCGGTTGGATCATTGATTACGACGACGCTCCCTGAGAATGTTCTGGTTTTCGATCATCTCTTCAATCATTGCCTCTTCATCACCGAAATCGATTGGAGTATCAAACTCATCATCGGAAGATGATTTGTCAATACTAACATTTGATAGCCCCTCAACGTTGAAATTCATATTTTTTGAATATTGTGGAGAAACGAAAAATGATGAATGATGGATGATATTTTGCATAAAACGTGTTGAGTAGGGGATGATTGGAATGCATAACTAATGTTGGTATTTATAAAAAAAAATAATGATAAGGTTGTTGATTTGGTGAAATATATCAAACGGTCACGGAAATGATGAAATCCGCCAGATGAAAGAGATGAAGACACGTGGATGATGAGGTGAATCAAAATGGGGATGTGAAGTGAACGGTTGAGATTAGCGGAAAATCAATCCGACGGCTGTGATAAGGATGAAATCTTAAGACAAATAACATCATGACACGTGGACGATAGGATTGTTGATAAGGAAATAATGAATCCAATGGTTGTTGCGAGTCCGAAATTGATCTAACCGTTGTAATAAAGCTGAAATCCATCAACCAATAGGAATGTGACACGTCGATGGAAAATGATAGATAAGGCAATCTAAATCTAATGGCTGTTTTTTGCAGGCAATCCATCCTACGGATAATAATCTCCAAATAGATTTCATAATCCACCTCCAATTGGCCTATATATACAATGGCAAAACCCACCACATTTTCCATCCTCAATTGCTGAACTTGTAGTTTATTCTCGATCTCTTGTTCTTTCCTTTCTCCTTCCACACTTCTAGTTACAAAAAATGACTTCTCAAGGCGGCAGATTTACTGTTCCTGAAGATGTTCTCTTGTGTAGGTGTCATATGAAATTGCACAAGACCCAATAACGGGTAGGTATCAAAGTTCCCAAGAGTTTTGGGGTCGTATAACCGACCAATATAATGCCGCTAAGAATGGAAATTGGTCGGAACACAACCAGTGCTCCGTTCAAAATCGAATCCAAACTATCATGCGAGCGGTGAAGAAGTTACAAGGATACGTCAACAGCGTCGAGAATTTGCACTGTAGTGGTTCATCGGAACAAAATATTGTGAGTATTTTTACAATTCAAGTTTCGTATCTTAAATTATTATGAATACATTTTATTAGGATTATTAGTAAAAGTGAAAATTTCTTTGTAGATGGATGAAGCGAAACAATTATACGCAGAACATACCAAAAAAGGGTCATTCAAATTTGATCATGTGTGGGATGCAATGAGGCGATTCCTACAGTTAGAAGCTAGCAAAACTGCTTCCCAACCGAAGACTAAGAAGAAAACTACGAATATCCTCTCCTCGGACTCCGAAGCTCCCCCCCCGACTATCCAACCCCTCATTTCTCTCCCAATTTATCTCAATTTTCTATTAATTTGGATTCTGACAGTGGTGGGTCGTCTTCTAAACGTTCTATTGGAGTAAAACAAGCCAAAATGAAAAAGAAAGCGGATAAACATTCAGATTTGTCAGACGAACAAATCATGGAAAAGAATGACCAAATGGCGAGAATAGTGGAGGCCTTTACCCAAAAGAAAATTGATGTAGAGAACAGAAGACTAGCTCTTATGGAGGAGAAAGAAGACAACAAAACCATGAAAATAGACTTGAATTCATTTGCAGATCCAAACGTGCGTGAATACTGGAGAGCCAAGCAAAATACAATAATAGCCAAACAGCGTGAACGAAGATTAGCACAGGCTCAACAAGATGAGTATGGCGGTTTTTTCCAAAACTACGACGGATATGAGAGCGATTTACCGAAGTATTAAAATATTTTCGTCTCATTGTTGTATGTTGTATGGTATTAACTATTGTTATGTTTGTTGTATGTTTTTATTTTCCGTTTTAATTATTGTTTTAGCATGAATGTATTTTGTTCTTGTAATAATTTTCTCCTCCATTAATGAATGTGTGAAGTTTTTGTATTTTTATTACAACATTCTTCAATTTAAATTATTGTATTTTTACTAAAAATTAATTTTTAATATTTTTTAATCTATTAATAATTGTAGTGTATTAACATTTATAATTTTAAATATAAAAGTCATTTAATTTGAAAAATAAAATTATAAAAAAAAATTGAACTATTCAAAGTATTTAATTATCATAATATTAATATATTTAAGTAATTATATAAACTAATAAAGAAAAAAACTCATCTTTTAAAGTTAAAAAAAAACAAAAAGAAAAAGAAAATAAATAAAATATTAATATTTCAGAAGCTGGAGCCATTTCTGGCGTCCAATTCACCTTCGCTGCTATTATAGCAGCGGAGGATAGCAACGGTTGGGGAATGGCTAAATGCCATTCCCAACCCGTTAGACACAACCGTTGCCATTTTGGCAACGGTTGGAGATGGTCTAATAGTGACTGTGGTGCAGTCGTCAAATTATATATAAATTAAGATAATAGGACAATTTCATGTCGTACTAAACGTAATTAGTAAGGATATATTACAATTGCCCCCAAAATTTGCAAAACGACCCCCAAATAGTCTATAATGTTATTCAATGTAGTCCTTATGTACTAATAGTTACAGTCTAATTTTCAATTATCAAATTATGCACAAACTAATATGCAATGACGATTTATACCTTGTATTTAATGCTATTGGTAGGAAAAATGACAATTGTGTCCAAAATTTAACTTAGAAATCGTAATTTGACCTCAAATAGTCTCAACTTTTCATCAGTTTGGTAATTCTATACTAACAATTATGGTGCTTTAATCAAATTATATAAAAATTAAGATAAAAAAATTTGATGTTGTACTTCACATAATTAGTGATAAGAAATAAAAGTGAAGATAGAAGGAAGATTTCTATGTATTTTATGCAATTAGTGATAAGAGATGACACTTGCATTCCCTAATTTATTTTAAAACTGCAAATTGGTCTATAATAATATCAAGTTCTCTTCAATTGAGTACTTGTGTACTAATAGTGTTGGTTCTATAATCAAATTATCTATAAGTGAAGATAATTGGATAATTTGTATCTTGCACTGAACATAATTAGTGAGAAAAAATATGACAATTTTGTCTCCAATTTGACTTGAAAATTGCTAATGGACTTTAAATAGTATCGAGTTTTTTTCAATTGTGTCCTTCTACACTGGAAATTCTTGACTTTAAGAAAATGTTTGAAAATTTATTGAATGCATTCGAGATATCCTTAAAAATAGTGCAATCAGCCAATAGTAAAATAGAAAGTAAAATTTATTTTTATTTTTGGCCCCTACATGTTCATCAACCACCCAAGAAAATAGCATTTATCCACTTATTATGTTTAAATGTATCATCCCACGTGTTGCACGACGATGCACTGAATAAATTTTCAAAAATTTGAGTTGAATGCCACCCAAACCAAATAAGCCAAATTAAAATGATTTGGTGTTTGGGTTGAAAAAGAAAATAAAATCCAAACTCAAATAAACCAAACTCACAACCCGCCCCAATGAACATTCCTAAATGAGTCTCATATCAAATAGATGTACGATTTGATAAGATGTGATCGACTATGCGCACACAACACTTACTCTTTTATTTTATTTTTTAATTTTTTTAGAAACTTACAATACATTTTATTTTATATGCAATATTTATACCCTTTAATCAATATTTTTTGAAGGAACTACTACTATCCTGAAAACTAATATATTTTCTTTTATTTTTACAAATAGGCAATACCTTTTATATTATAGATGTCACTCTTTTAAAAAGTGGATACAAGTTTTTGCCTCTTTTAAATAGGGAAAACTTTCAAATTAATCATCTAAAATATTTCATTTATTTCGTTATTTATTAAATATAAGTTAATTATAAACAACACATTATCATATTAGTAAGGGTAGGACGAGTAAAAGATTTAAAATTTTCTAATGGAAGAAAGGAGTATAGAAATTGC
This sequence comes from Leptodermis oblonga, assembly GCA_016801395.1. Classification (NCBI taxonomy): domain Eukaryota; kingdom Viridiplantae; phylum Streptophyta; class Magnoliopsida; order Gentianales; family Rubiaceae; genus Leptodermis; species Leptodermis oblonga. Next base: position 4,501,535 of record CM028756.1, on the reverse strand, counting down.
TTAATTTTAAAAGGGGCAAACACTTCATAACTCCCCCTTGTGGTTTCAAAAGTATACCGAAAACCCCCTTGTGCTTTAAAAACTACAAAGAATCCCCCTGTAGTTTTAAAATGATACATGAAACCCCCTTGTAGTTTCTAAAATTTTAAAGAACAAGCATAAAGAATATTCAGAACCCCCTTGTACTTTCAAATGTGTGAGGAGGTTCTTGCTAATTTTTAAAAACCACAGGGGGTTATTTGTAGTTTTTAAAACACAAGGGAGTTTTTGGTATATTTTTAAAATCATAGGGGGGGGGGGGTCATTTGTAGCTTTTTAAACCATAGAGGTTCATCTGAAAGTTTCTCAAACCATGGGGGGTTATGAGGTGTTTGCCCTTTTAAAAGTCTAACTAAGGGCTTGTTCTTTAGCTCAAACCAGTTCTCAGCCCAAATGGGTTTTAGCCAATTTGTAAGAAACAAGATTCTGAGTTCTAGGTTCAAACTAGAACTCAGCCCAGCCCAAGGTAAAGAACATGGGTCTCAGTTCAAATTTATTTCGAAAATTTTTGTTCCTATTTTTTAACCTTCAATTCAATTTCCACTAAAGTTTGATTTTATTTATTTTAAACAAATAAAAAAATTTATTAACTGTAATTTTTAAAAAATTCCAAAAAAATAATAAAAATAACATAATTCAAATAAATAACCGACGTGCTTCACCCCTATTAATTTTAGGGTTAAATGTAAAGAACCCCCCGTGGTTTTCTGAAACTAGTAAGGAACACCCCCCCCCCCCCCCTGGTGGTTTAAAAACTTTTGAAGAACCCCCCGTGGTTTGGCCAAAAGCAAAAAGTGGATGGAAAACTAACATTAGGGACTAAAAACAAATAAAACTAACGATAGGGACTAAAATACAATTAAAACAAAAAAATAAAAAAGAAAAAGACGACTGTTCATCGTCTTCCTCGCTTCTTCCTTCCTTTTTTTTTTTTCTCTTCTTTCTTCTTCCTTCTTCCTCCCCAGCGTCCGTCGGTTCTGCAATTTGCATAATCAAAGTTCGGCAATTTGATTGCAGAACAAAAAAAAGAAGGCAAAGCTTCGGTTCTGCAACAATTGCAGAACTTCGTCACAGAACCAAAAAAAAAAAAAAAGGCAAAGCTTCGGTTCTACAATTGAGTTCTGCAAAATGCAGAACAATTGCAAAACCAAAAAAAAAAAAGGTAAAGCTTCGATTCTGCAATCAGGAAGGAAGAAGACGACGGCGCGAAGGGAGAGAGGAGGTAGAAGGACGACGTGAAGGAAGAAGATGACGGACGAGGGGGAGATGACAACCGGTGAAGGAAGAAGACGACGGAAGCAGGGAAGGAAGAACAAAGAAGAGAAAACAAAACTAAGACCTAGGAGGGGAGGGGGGGGGGGGGGGGGGGGGGGAGGGGTGTATGTTTCTTAGTCTCAAACCAAAAATTGAGACCTAGGTTTGAATCCGATTCTACGAAATATGGGTTTTAGCCCATTTTGAACTATTTTTTGGTCTCAACCCCAAAAACAGTCCCACCCAAGTCTCAGTTCTTGCTAAAGAATATGCCCTAACAATAGGAAGAAGTAAACCAATTAACTCCTACCCAAAATAAACTACTTGATTCAAGGTTCCTATGATCTCTAAAAATTAGGACAGAATGTGCTTCTCTTTTTCTTTTTTCTTTTTTTTTTTTGTTTGAAACTTTCCAATCTTTTAAGCCTTATGGCTATGGTTAATAGGCCCCAGAAAATTCGAACCCGAATTAGTATGTAATTAGTGCTTAATTGGTGATTTATTTAAATAATTACTATGAATTAATTTTAGTTTAATAAAAGCTTGGGGGTTAAATTTCAATTTCAGAAAACTTAAAGGACCTAAACACAAATAAAGAAAAAGCTGGACGGCAATTGCCGATTGTCCCACATCCATCACCGGTCAAAAAAAGAATAAAGCTGCGAGCGATTCTGAACCTGAACCGTAGCAGACCATCATTTCTACCGTGAAGCTTAACACACGGTGTTAGGAAATAAGCTCCTAAGAATTAGAAGCAGCCCCGGAAGAAAATATCGAAGAGAATTAAAAGTAAAAAAATAAAAATAACGACAGAATAATTTACGTAGTTCAGTTAAATATTGACTTATATTCACATATGGAGGCTGAACAAATTCACTATAATAATCAAGTATAATGATGAGAGCACCAAATCACCACAAATAAAAAAGAGAATGCAAACTCTAAATGAATATACAAATTCACAACTAAATAAAGAAGAGAATATAATTTAGACAAAATTCTCTTCATAAATCTCTAAACTAATGACACAAATGTGTATTCTGTAGTGAACAAAAGAAACAAGAGAACGAAAAAATTGTCAAACAAATTTGGCTTTCGTACTGAAATAAGGGCATTCTGCCTTCTATTTATAATGTGAAGATGAGTAAATGGCCAAATGAAGTAAATCTCGCGCATATCTTTTTCTTCCTGCTTTCTTAAGATTGCAGATTTCCACTATTCAACACTATTATGACCAAATAATCCCTAGCTTCTTGTTTTTTGTTTTGTTTCTTTCTCTTTCTTTTCTCCTCCTACTGAAGCCTGGGTTGCGCACCGGCTTGAGGTTTCCTGTTCTTTTTTCCTTTTTAAAAAAATTTATAAATATATTTTAAATTAGTATTTTTTTTAATTAAGACACTTATGAATTTTTTAATTTAGGATTTATGGATTTTTAATCAGAGATTAGGGTTGATGTAATAAAAATTGTGTATTTTATGATAAGTGAGTATTTTTAAATACTAGTTATATTTTAACACTAATAATATTTAATTATTCATGTTCTAAATAAAAAATATTCATAACTTTCTAAATAAAAAAACACTAATCTAAAGTGTATTTATAATTTTAAAAAATAATAAAAGAGAAAAAGGAGAAAAACAACCCCAGGCTGAATCAGGGCCTGGGGCTGCTGCAGCGGCAGGCCAATTCAGCCTGGGGTTTTTTTTTTTCTTCCTTTTTTCTAATTTTTTAATCATAAATATATGTTAAATTACTATTTTTTAATTTAAATATCTATGAATATTTTTTATTTAAAATATGGATAATTAATTGTTATTAGTGTTAAAATACAACTGGTATGTAAAAATACTCACATATCGTAAAATACTCATTTTCGATCAATCAAAATAACAACACATTTTATTTATTTATTTATTTGCTTTTACCTATTTCTTACTGCATTTTACAACAAAATTAGTATTAAATACAACATGAATAATTAATTATTTGCAGTGTTAAAATACAACTAGTATGTAAAAATATTCAATTATCATAAAATACTCATTTCTATTACATAAACTCTAAAAATTCATAAATCCTAAATAAAAAATATTCATAAATGTATAGATTAAAAAACCACTAATTTAAAAAGTATTAATGATTAAAAACTGAAAAAAGAAATAAAATTAAAAAAAAAGAAAAAAAAAAAACACCCAAGGCCGCCGTGGATTGGGTGTGGCTTACCCCAGGTTGAGGCGTCCTGGGGTATGGTACCTCACACTGCGGCGGCCTAGGGATGTTTTTTTTTTTCTCTCTGTTTTTTAAAATTTTTTTATTTGTTTTATTTTTAAGTTTTTAGTTTTTTAGTTATAAATATATTTTAAATTATTATTTTGTTAAACATTTATTAATATTTTTTGTTTAAAACATGAATAATTAATTATTATTCATGTGATGGAAAGGGAAAAATTGGAAAGGAAAAAAAAAAGGTAAAAATTGTCGTTGAAGCTTTTCTGCTGCTTATCTCCAAAAAGTGGGAGATGAAAAGAAAAGAAAAAAAAAGTAAAACTACTACTTGTTACTTAAGGGCTTTATGGTTATTTTATTTTTTTATTATTATATTGGTACTGTATTTAAGGCTCAGTTCTTTTTCATTCCTGATGTGACGTAAAAAGTCCGGCGTATGGATGTTTCGGCTGGCCCAATGAAGATCTCGAACGTTCAGGCCCAATATAGAGATTGAATGACAAAATGGATGAAGGCAGAGATGGAAACCGAGCTATGGAGGTCGGATTAGTGAGGACCTGGGTCTGTACGAAGAATATTCTGACAAAGACAAACAATCAGAAAGAAGCGGGGCTATCCCCCCTGTGTAACTCCGACGATCAAGTTAGCAACATGTAAGCAGAAAAGGGCATTGATCAAGAGCTTAAGAGAAATTACATCAAGAATGGCTTACCTCAAATGAGTCTGGTGACTGAGTATTTATAGGCTCACTTTGATATATCCGTTGTGCTGAGCTGTATGATATGTCCGTTGTGCCATGATGACCTGCACTTTCACCTACTCTCCTTTTTATGATGACTTTAACGTTCTTGAAATAACGGCTCTAATTTGGCTCCTTTGTCATTATTGCTCCTGCATATATTAGATTCATGGCCCTACTGTCAAGTCAATGTTACCATTATATCGACCTGACATAAGCTTTACTGACCTAAGCTCTGCTGACCTAAGCTCTGCCGACCTAAGCTCTGCCTGATCTAAGCTCTGCCGACCTAAGCTCTGCCTGATCTAAGCTCTGCCGACCTAAGCTCTGCCTGATCTAAGCTCTGCCGACCTAAGCTCTGCCGACCTAAGCTCTGCCTGATCTAAGCTTTACTGACTTAAGCTCTGCCTGATCTAAGCTCTGCCGACCTAAGATCTGCCTGATCTAAACTCTGCCGACCTAAGCTCTGCCTGATCTAAGCTTTTACTGACTTAAGCTCTGCTGACCTAAGATTTTCCGACCTAAGCTTCCCGGGTTTGGTTATCTTGTTTACCGACCTAAGCTTCCCGGGTTTGGTTATCTTGTTTACCGACCTAAGCCTGACCTTGACTATCTCCTTAGATCTGTTTAATGCAAACCTAAGCCTGACCTAGGGCTTTTTGTACCTAAACTTTCCTTGTCTTGATTGGGCCAAGCCCAAATGACTTTAGCTATTTTTATGCACATCAATTCCCATTTCAAGAAAATTATTATTTTTTCTTCTAAAATCTAACTCAAAAAAATAATTTTAATTTCCACTCAATTTAAAATTTAAAATACTCTCAAAATCTGTATTTACATAAATTTAAAAAATAATATAATCATTACATTTTTTTATCTCTCTTCTACACAATGTACCCAAAAAAAATTTCCTCTAAAACAATTCATTCCATAAAATAAAAAATTATCAAGTTGGGTTATCAAGAGAGAACAAAACCTTACTAAATGCAGTACTGCATTTAGCTCCTCTGATTCCAGGAACATGCATGTCAGCCACTTTAATTCATAGCCAAAGGACAAAACACACATGTCCAAACTCTAGCATGAAGAAATTCATGCTTGCATTTAATTGGGAGGGACCCAAGTCACCTCAACTCACGGCAATGTCTTCTCACAGCCACAGTAGAACCCTAGAGCTTCTCTATACAATGGAAGAGGTGGAGGAGGTTGGTGCAGGCAGAAAGAAAGAAGTGAGAAACAGGGTTGAAAGAGGAGGAAGACGCTCGATCACCGCCACTTAGGTAACACTTTGAAAACAATTTTGAAAACAAGTTTTGAAAAATAATTTTATAATGTAAAAAGTGTATTGAAAATATAAAAAGTAGATGCTAAATAGTAAAAAGTTGTATTGAAAATGATGAAATATAATTAAAATATATTAAATTTACTGTTGAAACCAAAACTGTTTTCAAAACGAAACAAAAAGAACAGGCCCTTTGACACCCTCCGGAGCTTTTAGATTCGTGTCCGAAGTATGTTGTAGGACAACGTAAACATGCAGTGAATGTCGTCTTTTTCGATTTATGAAACATGTTCGGAATTGTTATACGCAGTAACCGTTTTACTATTCGCAGTAACATTCCCTTATGAAAAGTCTATTTTACCCTTTATATAAAAAAAAATTACCGCACAACATTTGATTTTATAGTTACGAGTACGATTTATATTACACGATATGTAAATAACCTACGCACGGTTACTGCGTATAACAATTTCGTTAAAAGGAGAGATAAAATTTTGCTTATAACAATTGCGTTAAAAGGAGGGATAAAATTTTGCGTATAACAACATTTGATTTTATAGTTACGAGTACGATTTATATTACACGATATGTAAATAAACTACACATTTTTTCAAAACGGGATAAAATTTTGCGAAAATACCGCTCACAAAGAGCGGTATTTCAGAAAATACCACCCTTAGTGGGTGGTATTTTCAGGAATACCGCTTACTTTGGGCGGTATTTTCAGTGAAAACGCCCAAAGTTGGAATACCGCCAACAGTTGGCGGTATTTTCTGGGAAAATACCGCCTTTTGTGGGCGGTATTTTCCTAATGTTCCTGTGAAATTTTATGATTTTTTTTTTTTTAATACTTAAGGGTAAAATAGACTTTTTATAGGAGAATGTTACTGCGTTTAGTAAAATGGTTACTGCATATAACATGCCTCAACATGTTTTAGCTTCCAGAAAATGTGATAATGCCATGTTTCGTTGTAGTAAGTAAGAAATGCATGTCAGCGATCTGGGACGGCCGAAAATAAAAGAAAATTTTGGAAACTTTAGTTTTGTATCATTACTGTTGTTTTTGGTACTGCTGTTTAAGCCCGTAAACATGTATCTTTAGTTTTGTATCATTTAATTGTGATGGTGTTCGACTGTTCGGAAACTGGAAACCGACGACGAAGAAAAGCGGTCGTAACCGAAAATAGTTTGGTTCCTGCTGAAGTTTCTTACGAGTCTATTCCGACAGAATCGTCGCCGGAGAAACTATTTTTTACTGCAGAAACCAGCGGTCTTTTTCTTGAAAAAAAATGAGACTTTTCTTATAATAATAATAAATAAAAAAAAAACTAAATCAAACATAAATAACTACTTATGGTTATGGCTTCAGTGCCATTTTTAAAGAATTGTTGTAAATATAGCAAGCAATTACTCATGAATTAGATTAGGATGACATCAAGCAAATCTACACCAACAATTTGTGTACGTTTCAACTTTGGAGCACAAGAAGGTGAATGAATATTCACATTCCATCTTTAAAGATTTACCTGTATTTCCTTTTCTATCTTTCATTCATTCATGTCCATCCTTCTATAACTACATAGCTTTGCTTCTGAATTCAATTACTCAGAAAGAACAGCAGCAGCCCTGGGTGGCCAAACTAAGATGGACTCATCTTCTACCGCCATTGTGTCTTTCCATCATGAAGAAGAAGAAGAAGAACATATGCCCCACCAATTGTCTCTTCTTACAACAGTCACATAAGGCCCCTTCTGGACTGTGTGGACAAACTGAGGAATCTTAAGATCATGCAAGAAGGGATACAGCTTCCAACCATTGTCGTCGTAGGTGATCAGTCCTCCGGGAAGTCCAGTGTCCTGGAATCCCTTGCCGGCATTAGCCTTCCCAGAGGGCAGGGCATCTGCACCAGGGTTCCCCTGATTATGAGGCTGCAGAGTCATCCAGATCCTCAACCAGAGCTTCTCTTGGAGTTTAATGGAAAGACTATCCCCACTGAGGAAGACAATGTTGCCAAAGCAATTACTTTGGCCACAGATGAAATTGCTGGAAGAAGTAAAGGGATTTCCAATACCCCTTTGACGTTGATTGTGAAAAAGAATGGCGTCCCTGATCTGACAATGGTGGATTTACCTGGAATCACGAGGGTTCCTGTTCATGGACAGCCTGAAGATATATACGAGCAGATATCTGCAATTATCATGGAGTACATTACGCCTGAAGAGAGCATAATCTTGAATGTTTTGTCAGCAACTGTGGACTTCACTACCTGCGAATCGATCCGGATGTCGCAGAGAGTGGATAAAACAGGTGAAAGGACACTTGCTGTCGTCACAAAGACAGACAAATCCCCTGAAGGCCTGCTTGAAAAGGTAACAGCCGATGATGTTAACATCGGTCTTGGATATGTTTGTGTTAGAAATCGGATTGGGAATGAATCTTATGATGAAGCTAGAACTCAGGAAACAATCCTCTTTGAAGCTCATCCCCTGCTTTCAAAGATTAGAAAGACAATGGTTGGAATCCCTGTTTTAGCCCAGAAATTGGTGCAGATTCAGGCGACCATCATTTCCAAATGTCTGCCCAATATTGTAAAGAAGATCAATGACAGGCTTGCCTCAAATGTGGCAGATTTCAATAAGCTTCCAACAAATTTGACATCACCATCCCAGGCAATGGCAGCATTCATGAGAATTATGTTTTCATCAAAAGAATCTTTAAGGAAGCTCTTCCTGAGGGGTGAGTTTGATGAGTATCCTGATGAAAAGCATATGCACTCAACAGCAAGGTTGGCAGAGATGTTCATCCAATACGCTAATGAACTTCAGGGCAAATCCATTGAAAAAGAATCAAAGAACAACTTCTTGAATGAAGAAATCAGCATTTTGGAGGAAACCAAAGGTATCGGATTGCCTAATTTCTTACCTCGAACTGCTTTTCTTTCTTCTCTTCAGATAAAGGTCAAGGGAATATCCACTGCACCTGTGGAATTCGTCACTAAGATTTGGAACTATGTTCAATCAATATTAGTCCCTGTGCTAATGAAGAACAATGATAACTATCCACAACTGCAATCCTCGATAAGGAGGGCTGCTCAAAATCTCATTGAAAAGAAGAAGGAGCAGTGAGTGAATTGGGTCTCGGAGATGATTGAGATGGAGAAAATGACTGATTACACATGTAATCCTGATATGTTTCCACCTGGAACAATCTGATGTCCCAACAGGAAGCTTTCATGCAGATCATGAATGACAACTCGAAGCTTCCTTGGATCACCATTGATGACTTCGGGGAGATTGAAGTTGGGCATCTCCGCCATCATCTTTCAGTTGTGCAGCAAGCGTTTGATCTGAAAATGAGGATGGCGGCGTATTGGAAACTTATGCTGAGAAGGTTGGTTGATTCAACGGCATTGCATCTGCTCTACAGCATTCAGAATCTAGTGAATTCGGACATGGAAGCGGAGATTATTAACGAGTTGATGGGGCCTCACGCGGAGGGATAGAACGGATGTTGGATGAAAGTCCGATGATTACTGAGAAGAGACAGATTGAACAGAAGCATCAAGCTACTCAATGAGTCTAAGGAAGCTGTCTCCAAGGTCATGGACAGAGTTGCTGGTTATGCTGACTGATTTACTTAATGTGTTTTTGAGTTTGCTAAGGTTTCCAGATTGTCTTCTATGCAGTTCTTGACAGCTTTTTAGTCTGAATCTTATTTTCAGTTATTTCAGTTTGTATCTGGTGCTTCATTTGAATTCATAACAAGAATGACCTTTTGCTTATGATTAGCAATCCAAGACTGGAACATACGTTAACTGGATTATTTGTTTATTATTTCTATGAATTCAAAAAATTAGTGCTGCGGGTTTACTTTGTTGGACTTTAGGTCGGGTTAATGGTTAAAATTTGTTAAATATTTTGAAATTGGTTTTAAGATAATACTGTATAATATACACTACATTCAAAGTTTTTGATTCATATTGGAGAAAATAGTAAGCAAAGACAAGAAAGATTTTATCGGAGATGTTTTGCCAGTAGGCAGATGAACTTCAGGTAAACTCAATAGAAACCGAATCAAAGCTTAATGAAGCACAGTGAACATTACCCTCAACTTCAATCCTCAATAAGAAGGGCTGCTCAATATCTCATAGAAAAGAAGAACCAAGTGTCAGTGAATTGGGTCTCGGAGATAATAGAAATGGAGAAATCGACAGATTACACATGTAATCCTGACTACGTTTCCACGTGGAACACTCGGATGTCCAAACAGGAAGCTTTCATGGAAGTCATGAACAATCCTTCGAAGAAGCGGACTATCATCGCCATTGATGGCTTCGGGGAGCTTGAAGTTGGACACCTGCGCAGGCATGCTTCCGTTGTTCCTCAAGCATTTGACCTGAAAATGAGAATGGCAGTTTACTGAAAACTTGTTCTTCGAAGGTTGGTGGACTCCATGGCTTTGCATGTTCTTTATGGGATTCAAAATCTGGTGAACTGAGATTATTAACGAGTTGATGGGGTCTCATGGTGGTGGGATTGAAAGAATGTTGGAGGAAAGTCCGTAGGAGTCCAAGGAAGATGTGTCCAAGATCATGGACAGAGTCTCTGGTTATGAATATTGACTTGATTTTCCAAGCTTGTTTGTTCTTGAAGAATCGCTTTTGTTTTTTGAATTTTCTAAGGATTTTCAGTTTGAGTCTTATTCCCCGTTTCCAATTCTTCCAGAACTTTAAAGATAATTGCAGTAAGATGCCTTTTTAAATTGTTATTATTATTGTCCCATTTTTAGATTCATTCTCACAAGTGGAAATTGAGGAATGGACATCTGTTTGCATCAATTCAAATTCATATGTTTTGTATGTATATGAATTTAAACTATTATATTATCTAAATGACAATTCAAAATTCTTTTAGTGAGTAATTTGTTCAAATTTATCAAATGAGCAAACTCTATTAGAGAATTTTGATAATTTATCAACACGTGAAGCTGTGAGCTTGTTACGTTTGAACAAATACTTCAAAAACGTTTATATAGAATTGGAATATCAAATAACAATTTAAATGAAGCAATAGAAACAAACTGAAATTTCATTAAGAAATGCAGAACAGACAATTTAGAAACCTTAGAAAATCCAAAAACAAAAAAGGGATTCTTCAACAAAACAACCTTCAGCTCAGAAAATCATTCATCATATCCAGAAACTCCGTCCATGATCTTCGAAACAGCTTCCTTGGACTCGTTCAAAAGCTTGATGCTTCTGCTCAATCTGTACCTTTTCTCAGCAATCATCGGACTTTCCTCCAACATCCTTTCAATCCCACCACCATGAGGCCCCATCAACTCGTTGATAATCTCAGCTTCCATGTCCGAATTCACCAGATTCTGAATCCCATAAAGAACATGCAGAGCCATGGAGTCCACCAACCTTCGCAGAACAATTTTCCAGTAAGCCGCCATTCTCATTTTCAGGTCAAAAGCTTGATGAACAACGGAAGCATGCCTCCTCAGGTGTCCAACTTCAAGCTCACCGAAGCCATCGATGGTAATGATAGTCGTCTTCTTCGAAGGATTGTTCATGATTTCCATGAAAGCTTCCTGTTTGGACATCAGAGCGTTCCAGGTGGAAACGTAGTCAGGATTACATGTGTAATCTGTCATTTTTTCCATTTCTATCATCTCTGAGACCCAATTGACAGCAATTTCCTTCTTTTTTTCAATGAGGGATTGAGCAGCCCTTCTTATGGAGGATTGAAGTTGAGGATAGTTTTCACTGTGCTTCATTAGTACACGGACTAATATCAATTCCACGTAGTCCCAAATCTGAGTTACAAACAGCAATGGAGCAGCAGAGATTCCCTTCACCTTCATCTGAAGAGAAGTTAGAAAAGCATTTCGAGGTAAGAAATTAGGCAATCCAATACCTTTGGTTTCCTCCAGAATGCCGATTTCTTCATTCAAGAAGTTTTGCTTTGATTCGTTTTCTATTGAGTTGCCCTGAAGTTCATCTGCGTACTGGGTGAACATCTCCGCCAATCTTGCTGTCGAATGCATTTGTTTCTCATCGGGGTATTCCTCGAACTCACCTCTCAGGAACAGCTTCCTCAAAGATTCTTTCGAGGAAGACATGATCTTCATGAAAGCAGCCATTGCCTGGGCTGGTGAGGTCAGATTTGCTGGGAGTTTGTTCAGATCAGTAACATTGGAGGCCAACCTGTCGTTGATCTTCTTCACAATATTAGGCAAACATTTTGAAATGATGTGCGCCTGAATATGCACTAATTTCTGGGCTAAAACTGGGATTCCAACCATTGTTTTGCTAATCTTTGAAAGCAGAGGATGGGTTTCAAACAACGTTGCTTCTTCAGCTCGAGCTTCATCGTACGATTCGTTCCCAATCCGATTTCTAACACAAACATATCCAAGTCCGATGTTAACATCATCAGCTGTTACCTTTTCAAGCAGACCCTCAGGGGATTTGTCTGTTTTTGTCACAACAGCAAGCGTCCTCTCCCCTGTTTTATCCACCTTCTGCGACATCCGAATCGATTCGCAGGTAGTGAAGTCCACAGTTGATGACAGAACATTCAAGATTATGCTTTCTTCAGGCTTAATGTACTCCATGATGATCTCAGAAATCTGCTCGTAGATATCTTCAGGCTGTCCATGAACAGGAACCCTCGTGATTCCAGGTAAATCCACCATTGTTAAATCAGGGACACCATTCTTTTTAACTATCAACGTCAAAGGGTAATTTGAAATCCCTTTACTTCTTCCCGCAATTTCATCAGTGGCGAGAGTAATGTCTTCCGCAACTTTTTCTTCACTAGTTGGTCTGGAAATTCCATTGAACTCCAAGGAGAGCTCTGGTTCAGGATCGGAATGACTCTGCAGCCTCATAATGAGGGGCACCCTGGTGCATATCCCCTGCCCCCGGGGCAGGCTAATGCCGGCCAGGGATTCCAGGACACTGGACTTCCCGGAAGACTGATCGCCAACAACAACAATGGTTGGAAGCTGAATCCCTTCTTGCATGATCTTCACATTCCTCAATCTATCAACACAATCAAGGAGAGGCCTTATACGACTGTTATAAGACGACACGATCGGGGCATCGATCGCAGGCAAGGGCTGTCCATTATTGAAAGGAACAATGGCTGCTGCAGAAGAGCTAGTCTGTACTTCAACTGCCAATGAGTCCTGCTTGCTCATTGTTCTGCTGTTTCCATGGAATGAAACTCTTTTGTTGTGACCACCCATGTCTGCTGCTTCAGAGTGTTTGGATTGAGAAGAAATGAAAATCAAGATTTGGAAATGGATGAAGGAAGTGAAGAAGCAAAAGAATCCAAGGAAATATTTATAGATGGGAACGGGATACACTTCCGAATGTTAGTTCTTTAAGGAAACAACATTCTTTTTTTCTTTTCTTTTTTTTTGGTTCATTACACTTCCGAATGTAGGATTAATTTTTTAGCCTCTTAAATTTAATAATGTCAGCTTCTGAGTTATCTGCAGTCGTGAAGAACGTCTCAAATTACACAATTTGATGCCCAAATTAGTTGAGTTGGAGTAGTTTAGTGCATGATAAATTTAAACAATAATTACGTACTTTCAATAAGTATCGAAACTTCGAGAAAGTTAAAGAGTAATCCCTCAACTTTAATGCCAAGATGTCCTCTATCTGCGTACTATTTACACTTTTAATCTCTAGATTTTTATTTTTTTTGGAACCCTACTTTTGGTATTTTCTTTCTAATTTAGCCTTTTTTTAGAAGCATTGTAGACTTGCATCCTTTCCACGTCAACCCCAAATATTATGCCTTTTTATTTTCTTTCACTAATTTATTTATTTATTCAAAAAATTACACTCTTAGTTATTTATGTTTAATTTTGTACAGTAAATTTTTTTGTCTTCTTTTAAATTTCATATTTTTTACTCTTACGTTCAAAAATGTCACTTTAGGTGGTTTTGTAGTTGATTAAAAAAAATTCCAAAATTAAACTTAGTTGAGTGTACGTAATTGTAATATATATATATATATATATATATATATCGTGAAGTTATGATTTATGTATCTCATTTTCAAATATTTTGGTGGATTACATGTTTTGTTAATTAAACTTGGAGCTTAATATTTTTAAAATTTTATAAATTGTCTAAATGACCTAGAAATCACTTGTAACCGGTAAAACAACCAAAACTGTCAAATTTTTGCAAATCTATAAAGGAAAAAAAAAGGCTAAATTAGAAAGAAAAGACCAAAACTAGTGTTCCAAAAAAATAAAATAAAAATTCTAGAGATTAAAAGTGTAAACAGTTAGTAGATAGAGGACATCTTTGCATTAAAGTTGAGGGATTACTCTTTAACTTTCTCTCTATAAATAGGAGATTTCGATACTTATTGGAAGTACGTAATTATTGCTCAAATTTATCATACACTAAACTACTCCAACTTAACTAATTTGGGCATCAAATTGTGTAATTTGAGATGTTCTTCACGACTACAGGTAGTTTGGAAGCTGATATTACCTTTACCTGGCACCAAAGTTCATCTATCATAGTGAATTTTACGAAGAAAAGTTATTGTTAAATTTAAGAGGCTAAAAAATTAATCCTACAACTGTAATGAACCCAAAAAAAAAAAAAAAAGGTACTTTTTGACCCCGAACCCCGACTGATCGGCAACGACTTGTTAGCCTTTTTTGGGGGTCTCTCTGCTACATCCTACCGTTAACAGTAACTTTTTTGCCTTTTCTTTTTACTCACTTTCCAGTTAAATTAGAAACAAGAATAATAAGTATTCTTTATTCCTTAAGGGTGAAGGTTTGAAACTTGAAGAATTGGGTGGGATAAATTTTCAATTATATGCACCAATATAGAATTTACATAAACGATTAATATTACTTTATATTTTACTTCTTAATTTTACCGTGCGTATTGAGTGAAGTTTTGCTCAAAGTGAAACGCGATTATACACAATCATGCAAGTTATGAATAAGATATAATATCTCTGTCCCTTTGAAAGAGTCGTTTTATCTAGTGGTGGCCCTAGATATCATTTGGTTCTAAAAGAATAAACATGGAGAGCCCTCTCAGGTCCTGTTACTCGGCAGAGGAACCGGAGGCCACAACAGCACTGGTAGGGTTGGAGATCATTTCACAACAGTAATGGCGCGCGAACGGAAATTGATCACAGACGTGCGGACCTTGGGAATTCAAGGGATCTTTTGAGTAGACGGGGGAACAAATCTTATTGCTCATACATTCGCCCAGGCATGGACTACAAGCCCTGATATGGAAACTTGGTGGCATACTACCCCATTTGGATCTCAATCGCGGCTAGGAGACTTTTAACGCCTTTAATATAAACCTTTGCGCTTTGCCTACCAAAAAAAAAGTTTGGGAGAATTGTTAATCTTGAATCAAAAATTGATGTCAGTAAGTAACATTTGTGATATTTTTCAAGTTTGTGAGTGTTATCCTTGAACTAAAAAATGATACTAGTAAATAACATTTGTGATACTTGTTAAGTTTCAGACTGTTTGCTTGAACCAAGAAATGATACATGTGAAATGAAGTATTTATAATACAAAGTAACACTTGTGATACTAATTAAATTCAAAAATATTATCGAAAGTGATAAATTTTATCCTATATAAAAAAATACAATAAATCTGTAATGTCATATAAATCACATGTATGCGTAATATTATATATAAACCCGTCTTACACGAGATTATCCATATATGATAAATGATAATTTTGTTTCATATATAAAAAATATTATTCTATATATTTATTACACCTAATAGAAATTTTAGTACAATCAATCAAATTAAGAATAACTAAAATTTACTAAAATATTTTGCCTCTATATATTTATAACTTGTTCAATAAAATATATTTTGCCACACCATTTTATTCAAGGGACATTTGAGTCAATGTTCAATTTATTTTTTTATTAAGGTCCTTCTCATATATTTAATATGTAAGTAGAGAGGGTGTTCCACTCAAGACACTGGATCCAATTTCTTTAGAGGAGAGGGTATTTCTCGTGAGAGCAAATGATCTATCTAATTTAATGTGTTCAATCATGTTTAAGTGTCAAAATTACCTTGTTCATTTTTAACTTTTATAAGCAAAAGTAGTGAGGGAAATGTAAAGAGTAAAAATTACAAGTAAGATGATGTAACTGCGACAAACAGATAAGGTTAAACACATTAATTTAGATAGAAGATCGAATATAATTTATCGTGGGAAATGGAAAGTTGGTGGAGGAACGAGCCAGTGTTGTAACGGTTGTGAAACATAGTAAGTCACCCAGAGGTCGGGAATTCGATTCCTACTTCTGTCAGTTATGCTTATTTAGAGCACAGGCAGCCTTCCATGTAATAGATGATAGGACAATGAAATAGTATTGAATTCAAAAATAAAAAATAAAAATTGGTGGGAATTAAATATAGTTTGACAAAAAAAAAAAGAAAAAAATTGTCAATTGAGAAGTGAGAATTGAAAGCGGTCGAAAGTTGAAACTCAAGAAAAGAGCTTTGCCTTAGCGGCTAAGAAAAAGCGTTACGAGTTATGGTGATGAATTTTCCTGATTTCTTTTCTCCATCACTTGGGTATTTTGGTCGTTTCACACTCAAAATATTAATTAATCACACCATGGCCATTAAAATGAAGGCTGATGTTTCTCTACTATCATTTTTACTCTTCTACTCGTGAGGAAGAACGTACACAAGCTAAATGATTTGAGTCCTGACTTTTTTTCATCCATCGTTTGTGAATATAATGATTTAGGTTCCCATCTCCTTCATATTGTTTTTTCTTTGTCGGATTCGTTTTACGAATAATTGAATTCAATCAATACAGAAATTCAGAAGTTTAAACGGACTACTACTTCCTCTTGTCTTCTACAACTAAACAGTTGACGGCACAGTTCAGTTTGCAGCCGAGACAGAGTTACTCTGGACTTCACAATGAATCTGAAATGGACTTTACAATGAAGAACCTTTGAATTCAAGTGAACAATCTGAAATCCCAATTATCAATAGTAACCTAAGAGGGGGAGGGGGTGAATTAGATTCTTCACCCTTTAAAAATATTTCTTCTACAAAGAAGAACTTTGAAAAACTATTTTCAAAAGCAAGTGTAAAAACAATTTTTACCAAGTGAGGTATGTGTTTAGTGATTTGCAAAACATGAAAGCAAATAAACAAACAAGGCAAGAATACACCAAATTTATAGTGGTTCGGATTTTCCTTGAATCCTAATCCACTCCCCAAGTTCTACAACTTGATTTCTAATCTACTAGAAACACTTAAATGAGTGTTCTAATCCCTTACACTTGGTCAAGATTAATTCTTAACCTTCAGACTTTCCTCTTGCCTAATCTAACTCTAGACTAGGACTCCCTTGCTTAATCTAGCTCTAAATTAAGACTCTCTTGCCTAAGGCTAGCTATGGATCTTTTGCCTTATCCCTCCTCAAGGATTTTAAGTCTTACTCAAGACTCCAAAGGGCTTTTACAATTGCCCAAACTCAACCTCTTGAGTTGGGTCTCTCCTTATCTTCTTGCTCCCCCTTACTTCATGCCTAACTTTCAAACAAGAGTTGAACTTTGCCTCACTTACAAAATGCCTACAACAAAAATAAAGCTGCGGGCGAGGCTGAACCACAGCAGACCATCATGGTCATTTCTACCGTGAAGCTTAGCACACTGCAATGTCTTCTCACAACCGTAGGGATCGGTAGGATTTTTCCTTATCATTGCATCCTTCAATTAACACAACGCCTTGTTTACGATGCTATTTGTTTAGGGTAAGATTCATTACGCCCCTTCTTCGGGGATATTTTCAGCATTCTGCAATAACTAATAACAGGCTAACCAATCCGCCAGCTGTTGGATATGGAAAGAACGCCGAAGTCAGGACCGTCCGAAGTCAGTCAAGGCCGACGTCCCCAAAGGTGTCTTGGGCCACTAGTTGGTGACTATGACGGCCCAGTATTAACATAAAACCTATGAGGAAAATGCACGTGTCGCGCCACGATAGGTTTATCACACAGATTAGAGATTATATACGGATAAGAGCGATCAAAAGTGAAGGGTGCCACGTCACTAGCTGACGTGGCACTCTCCTTCACCGTGCGCCTATAAATACTCGATCCCAAGATCATTTGAGATCGATGTATTGAATTTCAGATTAGTCTTACTTAATACTTCTTTATTCTATTCTGACTTAAACTTGGGAGTAGAATCGGCGAGTCAGTCCCAAAAGTAGGAAAAATGCGTGGGGATGACGCCACCCCAGCTCAGAGCTAATCAGGGATTCAACACCAGCCACTTCATCGGTTATTCTAAAAAAAAAAAAAAAAAAATGTTTACCACTTTTAATCACGGAAAGTTGACCATAATTAACTTACAAAGCTCTCCAAAGTCCAAAGTCCTCACTATCAAATTGATTTTTCATTCTGTTTATGTATCATTTTTTATTTTTATTTTGTTCACATATTAGTTTTTTTTTATATATAAAAAATATTTCGTCCGTTCTATTAAAAAAATCTACTTTTACTAATGTACATATTATGAAAATTAATGTATAATATTTAAAATATCTAATTAAATACATTTTGTTCCACTAATATCCTTACCTTTTAAGTATAAATTAGTTATACACCACACATAATTATATTAGTAAAGTTAAGATAAATAAAAAAGTTTTAAAATTAACTCTTCTATTAGAATAAAAAATGTGCACCTCTTATTTTTATTTGTATTAGTATAGAGTAATTATAGAGTAAAAAACTAGTGAGTAGAGCTAATTAATGGTTTTATTTGTATTAGTATAGAGTAATTATAGAGTAAAAAACTAGCGAATAGAGCTAATTAATGGTGCTAATCAGTATTTGAATTCCGAAAATGAAAGAATATATTTATAGGCGTACGGTAAAGGTAAAGGAGAGTGACACGTAAATTGAATTGCTTTTATATATAGTTGTATGTAAAAGAGAGTGCCACCTAAATTGGATTGCTTTTAGACGATGAATGTTTAAAGTACTTTTTGGTTAGTGCGTTACAACTTACAAGTACTTTTTGTAAAAAAAATTTCCACAAAAGAGAAGTGTTTTGGGGCCCACAATTTTTCACAATTACTTTCCATAAAAGAAGGAATGCTGTTTACCCTAAACCCTAAGGCCCCGTATGGTATGCATTTTGAAATGTGTTTTGAAAGGTTTTTTGGATTTTAAAATTATTAAAGTTATATTGGAAATATAAAAGGGTGTTTGGAAAATGTAAAAAGGTGTTTGGGAAATATAAAAAGGTGTATTGAAATTAATGAAAAAATATTATAAAATGAAAGTGAGAGTGAAATGAGATGAAAATAATTGTTGTCATACGGGCCTTAATTTCCCCCCTTCCTCTTCCCTCTTTCTTTTCTCGGTTCTCCTCTTTCTTTCTTTCTGCATCTTACCCTGCCCCACTCCCTAGTCCCTAGTCCCTAGTCCTACTCCTGTTTCTTCGTCGGAAAGAAACAATCACTAATTTATAACGTACAAATCAGTAGTATGCTTAGTGTTGATTCTTTTTTAGTGGGCGACTAGAAAGTCAACTAAAAGTTTCAACTAATCGAACCGAAATCGGACCGCCAGTTTTGGAATCGGAACCAGAATCGTGGCCCCAGTTTCAGAACTAAAATCGGACTCGTCTCTGACGGATAAAGTTTCGATTCCTCTTGTTTGAGAATCGGGAACTGGCGAGTCGGAATCGACGGTTCCATGGAAATAATAATTTTTTCATTCCTCTTGAACAAATTCAAACACGCGACCCTTTGTTATAATTGAAAGGTTTTAAGTAAAGTTGATTAACCACTTCAACTATTTACTTTTTTTAAACTTCTTTCTTATAATTATAATTATATTATATGTTTCATATATAACATATATATAAAAACTATTTTTAAATATATATATATATATTATAATAATATATAAACTAATAGTATACTTTATATATATTATTAATATAATATAAATAAGCATTAAATTAAATTAAAATTAATTAATTATTAAATTAAATTAAATTCAACCGCAACTTCCGCAAATGATGAAGATGAATTATTTGAATATTCAAAATGTATTTATTTTGTAAAAGTTTCAATGCTTTAAAATTTAAATTTTGACTTCTCACGATTTATAACAAGGAATCACTCTTTTATTTTTTTTATAAATAATATATTGAGGTATTATTCATCTTTATATATATTTTTTCACAATTTATTTTTGTATCTTTTATTATATAAATTATTTAATTGTTTAAATGTATGTACCGTCACTACAGATTTTTATTTTATTTTTGTAATTTTAATTGTTAATAAATAATTGAGTCAAAATAAAATAACATTTATAAGTAAAAATTGTTAAATAAAAGAAAAAAATTTATTACATAAACGGTAAAGATTGGAATCGAAACGGGAACCGTGACAGACTGGAACCGGAACCGTGACAGAACCAGAATTGGAACCGAAAACGGGGGTTCTAGAACCGACACAGAACCGTTCCCTCAAGGTTCCGGTTTCACTGATTCATGAACCGTAACCGGCGGTTTCAGAACCGTGTCCATCCCTAAATTGAACCCATGACGGCGGCAGATATGAACTTGAGATTTGCGTTCAGTTAATGGAAAATTTTGATTTTCTTAGCCCCTGTGGACTCGAACTTTGTTTGTTGGGTTTACAATCCACGAAAGTTTATTTAGAAACCTTTAATTTGGATTTGCCTAGCTTATGGGTTTTGTGTTGGATGGTCCCAGTGGTGGTGACGGTGTTGGCGGGAGTTGAGGTGCAGTTACGGAGGCAAGATGATAGAAATTTTCATAAACCGGAGAATTCGAGGAAGAAGAAAGAAGTTTCATGTAAACTAGACTTCAACTCAAGGGGTAAATATGAAAGATAAATTTGTGGGTCCCCTAATTGTTACTTTCGGTGCACAAATAAAATTCTCGCACCGATTCGGGGCGATGAACATTTTCTTTATTAAAAATTATTATGTGCATCATATGCATTACCTAGAATACTTGCCCTTAGATTTTTAAATTTACAGACACATTCAAAAAGCAAATGTTATTTTTTAAAAAAAAGTAATGTACACTACATCATATAGGGAACTCGAAAATGTAAATAGTGATCCATCTATAAATTATTAGTATCATTTGGAAATTGCATCTACACTTTGCTACTTTGAATCACCGACCAAACCGAACCTCTCTTGTCTCTCTCTGTCTCTCACTCCCTTCCTTCCAGTTTCTTTCAACTTCAATACAAGTAATTTCTTCTTATTTATTTTCAGAACCCCAGAAAAGGGACAAAACCTTCTTAAATTAAGAATTTGCTCTCCTTGTGAAGTTCCCTAAATTGCAACAAGGTTGATAAGAGAAAGGCCTTCATCTCATCAATAAGGTACGTATGTATTGCAAAATCACGATTTGGATCATAGGATCTTGCATGTTATTCTACATCATCTTACTAAAAATAGTTCAATTAAAAATAATTTTACACATATACTTATCAATTTTGTACCGATCCTATAACTCGATCCCTTATTGTTTGTTTGTCTCTATAAAATGGAAAAGGTGGAGGAGCCATTGGGGCAGGCAGAAAGAAAGAGAAAGGAAGGAAAGAAAAAGTGGAAAAACAGGGCTGAAAGAGGAGGAAGACGAACCCAATCCAGACTCTCGATAACCCTAGTCCCGACTTCAATTTGCGCCATTTAGGTAACACTTTAACACCCTTCGTATCCGAAGTATGCCGTAGGAAAAATGTAAACATGCTGTAAATGTGGTTTTTTCAATTTATGAAACATGTTTTAGCTTCCACAAATTGTAATATGCCATGTTGGTCGTAGTAAGTGAGAAAATAAAAGAAGAAGTTGGAAACTTGTCGAATCTTTAGTTTAGTATCATTATTGTTATTTTTGGTACTGTAAGTTCATAAACATGCTAGAAATGCTAAAGGTTGAATTTTAATGATTTTATTTGGAAACCTGTTTTCGGAACTAAATGAAAGTCGGCTTAAAATCCGTAGAAATTTCCGATTAATTTTAACTTGTTCCTTTTATATTTTAGTTAACCTAAATGTTCTACACATTTTAGAAATGAGTTTGATAATACTTTTATGATTTTAGAAAATGTATTTTGTTTGAGAAATCTTAAAACCCGAAGCTTCAAAACACAACCATGGCGGAACTGCACCACATCCTTCGTAACCGATCAGACATCGGTAATAACCGAAATGTAAAAGCAAAACAATAAAAAGATTTTGTTTTTGAAAAGAATGAGACTTTTCTCTTTTTTTTTTTTATTTAAAAAACTAGGGTTTGTTTTTGTTTTGTTGTTAGTTTCAACAGTAAATTTATTATAACAAATTTAATAATTATAATCATTTTTCATTATTTTCAATGCAACATTTTATTATTCACATATACTTTTTTACATTTTTTACATTAAAAAACTATTTTTCAAAAACATGTTTTCAAAACTTTTTTTAAAACATCATAAATAACACCACCTGAATCAAAAGTAAATAACTATTTATGGTTATGGCTGGCTTCAGTGCCCAAACGTCAAAAAGACTTGAACTTTACAATTCATTTTTAAAAAAACTGTTGTAAATACAGCAAGCAATTACTCAGGAATAGTGGCATTCCATCTTTAAAGATTTCCCTGGATTCTCACTTTTTTCTATCATGCCTCTCTCTATAACTGTATAATTTTTACTTCAGAATCCAAGTACTCAGAAAGAACAGCAGCAGCCATGGGTAGCCAAAGTAAGATGGACTCATCTTCTGCGGCCATTGTGCCTTTCCATCATGAAGAAGAAGAAGAACCATATGCCCCACCAATTGTCTCTTCTTACAACAGTCACATAAGGCCCCTCCTGGACTGTGTGGACAAATTGAGGAACCTGAAGATCATGCAAGAAGGGATACAGCTTCCTACCATTGTCGTCGTCGGTGATCAGTCCTCCGGGAAGTCCAGTGTCCTGGAATCCCTTGCAGGCATTAGCCTTCCCAGAGGGCAGGGGATCTGTACCAGGGTTCCCCTGATTATGAGGCTGCAGAGTCATCCAGACCCTCAACCAGAGCTTCTCTTGGAGTTTAATGGAAAGACTATCCCCACTGATGAAGACAATGTTGCAGAAGCCATTACTTTGGCCACGGATGAAATTGCCGGAAGAAGTAAAGGGATTTCCAATACCCCTTTGACATTGATTGTGAAAAAGAATGGCGTCCCTGATTTGACAATGGTGGATTTACCAGGAATCACGAGGGTTCCTGTTCATGGACAGCCTGAAGATATATACGAGCAGATATCTGCAATCATCATGGAGTACATAACGCCTGAAGAGAGCATAATCTTGAATGTTTTGTCAGCGACTGTGGACTTCACGACCTGCGAATCGATTCGAATGTCGCAGAAAGTGGATAAAACAGGGGAAAGGACACTTGCTGTCGTCACAAAGACAGACAAATCCCCCGAAGGCCTGCTTGAAAAGGTAACAGCCGATGATGTTAACATCGGTCTTGGATATGTTTGTGTTAGAAATCGGATTGGGAATGAATCTTATGATGAAGCTAGAACTCAGGAAACAATGCTCTTTGAAGCTCATCCCCTGCTTTCAAAGATTAGCAAGACAATGGTTGGAATCCCTGTTTTAGCCCAGAAATTGGTGCAGATTCAGGCGACCATCATTTCCAAATGTCTGCCCAATATTGTAAAGACGATCAATGACAGGCTTGCCTCAAATGTAGCAGATTTCAATAAGCTTCCAGCAAATTTGACATCACCAGCCCAGGCAATGGCTGCGTTCATGAGAATTATGTCTTCATCAAAAGAATCTTTGAGGAAACTCTTTGTGAGGGGTGAGTTTGATGAGTATCCTGATGAAAAGTATATGCACTCGACAGCAAGATTGGCGGAGATGTTCATCCTATACGCTAATGAACTTCAGGGAAAATCCATTGAAAAAGAACCCAAGCAGGACTTCTTGAACGAAGAAATTGGCATTTTGGAGGAAACCAAAGGTATCGGATTGCCTAATTTCTTACCTCGAACTGCTTTTCTCACTTCTCTTCAGATAAAGGTCAAGGGAATATCCATGGCACCTGTGGAATTCGTCACCAAGATTTGGAACTACGTTCAATCAATATTAGTCCCTGTGCTAATGAAGAACAGTGATAACTATCCACAACTGCAATCCTCGATAAGAAGGGCTGCTCAAAATCTCATTGAAAAGAAGAAGGAGCAGTCGGTGAACTGGGTCTCGGAGATGATTGAAATGGAGAAAATGACAGATTACACGTGTAATCCTGACTACGTTTCCACCTGGAACACTCTGATGTCCAAACAGGAAGCTTTCATGCAGATCATGAACGACTATTCGAGGCCTCCTCGGATCACCATTGATGGCTTCGGGGAGATTGAAGTTGGGCACCTCCGCCATCATCTTTCAGTTGTGCAGCAAGCGTTTGATCTGAAAATGAGGATGGCGGCGTATTGGAAACTTGTGCTGCGAAGGTTGGTTGATTCAATGGCATTGCATCTACTCTACAGCATTCAGAATCTAGTGAATACGGACATGGAAGCTGAGATCATTAACGAGTTGATGGGGCCTCATGGTGGCGGGATAGAACGGATGCTGGTGGAATCACCGATGATTACTGAGAAGAGACACAGATTGAACAGAAGCATCAAGCTCCTCAATGAGTGTAAGGAAGCTGTCTCCATGATCATGGACAGAGTTGCTGGATATGATGAATGATTTCTCTGTGTTTTTGTTTTGTAGAAGAATCAATCCCTTTTTAGTTTTTTGGGTTTGCTAAGGTTTTTAATTTGTTTTTTTTTTAATGCATTTCTTCATGGGATATCAGTTTGTTTCTATTGCATTATTTCAATGACCAAAATATATAGGAATGAACCAATGCCTCAGCCGTTATTACGTAGGGCGCGCCACTCAAATGTCGGAGGTTCGATTCTTACCTGGGTCAAGATTCGAATGAAGAATTTCTTTAAAAAATAATAAATAAATGGGGAAATATATGAACTAGCGTTGATCCCATGCAAATTGCAATGCATCAAACTATTCTGCCGAAAATTATTTGTTTATTATTTCTATGAATTCAAAAAATTAGTGCTGCGGATTTACTTTGTTGGACTTTAGGTCGGGTTAATGGTTAAAATTTGTTAAATATTTTGAAATTGGTTTTAAGATAATACTATATAATATACACTACATGCAAAGTTTTTAATTCATATTGGAGAAAATAGTAAGCAAAGACAAGAAAGTAGTAAAAGAGAGAGATCCTTGGTAAATGAGATGAAGTTACCAATTTATAGGGATTCAAGTGGGTGGTTGGGACCACTGATTCTTTCGTGTCTACCGGCCCTTTCGTGTTATCTAATAGTACAAGAAATGTGATTGTCTAGTGATCTTTTACGTCAGTCTCTTCCTTTTGTCCGGATAGAAATAGTCTTCCGTCGGTGAGCCAACTTGAGCCGGATCATAAGTTTAGTAATTGAGCCTTAGGTTGGGCCGAATGATAAACCAGGCACACCAATATTTAAATCAAAATCGTTTCTAGAATTGAGACACAATAATAATAGTCCATGAACAATTTCTTTCAAATATTAATATCCATATAATTAACGGAATTGTTATTTGCAAGAACATTTTTACTATTTACAGGAACATTTTTCTGTGAATAGTCTATAATACCTTTGGGTCTTTAAAAAAAAAAAAATTATTGTACACACAATAAAACATTCATTCTTCTCAGTGCAATCCTCTCCCACCCACTTGTTACAGTTTTTCCATTTACACTCTACCTATTTACACTCATTCATTTTTCACTCACATGTGTATCTAAATATGACCGATAGTCACGAGGACGATCCATATTACACGGTAAGTAAACAATTTATACATTTTTTTACGTAAAGTTTGTTTGTTAACAAAAAAAAAAAAAAAAACTATCTAGCCCGAGATTTTGCCAAAAAAACCCCAAAATGGGCGAGATTTTGACAGAAATCTCGCCATTGCCAAAAAAAATAAAAAATCCCGCCCATAGGGGGTTGTATTTTCTTCCAAAATCACGCCCACTATAGGCATGATTTTCTTTGAAAATCTCCCCCCCCCCCCCCCCCCCCGGGGGCGAGATTTTGGAAGACATATCTCCTCTTTATCCTCTCTTTTGCTCCTCCTCCACCCACTGCTCCGCCGCCGCCGCCCCCTAAACCCTAGAATTTTAAATCCCACCTCCGCCTTAGAAATTGCAGAAGAATAAGAAGAAGAAGTTTGGCGAAGAAGAAGAAGAAGAAGAAGGAAGGAAGGAAGGAGAAGAAAAAGGAAGAAGAAGAAGGTGGCGGTAAATTGTCGGGGCGGGAAGCGGCAGGAGTGAAGAAGAAGAAGAGGGAGAAGAAGAAGAAGAAGAAGAAGAAGGAAGGAGAAGGAGAGGAAGAAGAAGAAGAAGAAGAAAGAAGGAGAAGGAGAGGAAGAGGAAGAAGAAGAAGAAGAAGAAAGAAGGAGAAGGAGAGGAAGAAGAAGAAGAAGGTGGCGGCGGTGGGCGGCAGCAAGAGGCGGCGGGAGTGAAGAAGAAGAAGAAGAAGAAGAAGGAAGGAGAAGAATTAGGAAGGAGAGGAGGAAACTTTTCCTTGAAATTGGGTTTGAATTTTTAGTTGCAAACCAAAACTTTTTTTGCCCAAAAAAACAAGGTTTTGTGACTTTTTGGTTATGAAAGCCAAAACAAGTCTCAAACCAAGTTTCAAAATGGGCAAAAGAATAGGCCCTAAATTTTGGAAAAATCTCATCTCTGAGGGGCGAGATTGTGACAAAATTTTGCTATACATAGGGGGAGGGAGATTTCGGAAATCTCGCCCCAAAAAGAAAATCACGCCCATAGGGGTATTGGCGGAATTTTGGAAGATTTTTTTTGGCAATGGCGAGATTTTTGTCAAAATCTCGCCCATTTTGGGGTTTTTTTGGCAAAATCTCGGGCCAGACAGGGTTTTTTTTGTTAACTAACAAACTTTACGTTAAAAAAATGTATAGATTGTTTACTTACTGTGTAATATGGATCGTCCTCGTGACTATCGGCCATATTTAGATACATGTGTGAGTGAAAATTGAATGAGTGTAAATAGATAGAGTGTAAATGGAAAAACTGAGAATGAATGCTAAATGTAAAGATGGGTGGAAGAGGATTGCACTGAGAATGAATGCTTTATAGTGTGAAAAACAGTTTTTTTTTTTTTAGCTAAAGGACAAAATAAACTATTCACAAGAAAATATTAATGTGAATAGTAAATTTGTTCCTGCAAATAGTATGCCCCATAATTAATATGCACTAAAGACAAATTATGACACAAATAATCTAGAAAATAAAATCTTTGTTTTTCTCATCAACATAAGAAATCTACCTAACATATGCTAAAAAATTCTCTTAAAACAAAAAAAACATTACGCAGCCGAATTTTTTCCATTAAAAATGAATTTTTAATTAGAAATTCCCAAAATAGGGATAATCTTGCTGGAATTCCCGAATTAGAGAAATCGAAGTTGTGAACTTCGCTTTCTGTGTAAAGGCAGAAAGCGAAGTTCACAACTTCGCTTTCTGTAGGCAGGCAATATTTTGCCTGAAGTCGAAGTTACCAACTTCGACTTCAGGCAAATTTTGCCTTCCTACAGAAAGCGAAGTTCGGAACTTCGCTTTCTTTGGTAGACTGAAAGCGAAGTTCCGAACTTCGCTTTTTATAGAGAGGAAAATTTTGACTGAAAGCGAAGTTCGGAACTTCGCTTTCAATAAAGCAGAAAACCAAGATTTATAGACATAAGCCCATCTTTTTTCTTTCGGTTTATTTGAAGTTGCCCACATTTTGAAGAACATCTTTGCGGTGAAACAGAGGGAGACCATCTTGCAGCGAGAACGCCGGACAACGAACTAGGCGACGGCAACTTCCGACCGGCAACCGAACTAGGCTCCGTCAACTCCCGACGTCAACAGACACAGCCATTGCCCACATTTTACAGCACCCATTGCGGTGAGCCCTCAAGTACCGAACTTCGGAATCAGAAATAGTTGCCTTCTAAACCATCCGTCAGGGGAAATAATAGGGTTGTTGACGCCTCTCATTGCCAAGGATGTTCTTCGCAGTTCACTTTCATCAATCGCAAGGTAGTTTTCCTCGTCATAGTCGATTTCTCTGATTTCTCATGATCTTTTCAGTGATTATTGGTTTTCATCCCGTTTTTATCAGAGCCCATCTCTCAAAATTGGTTCTTTTATGTGTTTAGTAGATTTTTGTTGCTATTACTGTTCAATTCTTGATTGTGAATTGGTCAAACCATCAAGAAGTTATTCATTTCACTTGTTTTTATCTGGTTTATGCAATACCCGGGTTCGAGATTGGTTCTTCTGTTTTTCAAATGGAAGTTTAAAAGCATGATGAGTTGAAGTTGTGGGTAAATTTAGAGGTTGGTTCGTGATAATTTTGTGATTTAGCTTAGTAATCTTTATTTCCCATGCTTTGCAGTTGATTCTTTTCCTATGCACACATTGCTATTAGTGTACCATTGAAGTTAGAATTAGTGTTTGCTAATTGATTTGTTGTAATAATCTACTTTATGAATCTGTTCGGGTGGATCTTAGACTTTCTGTACTATCATGATGCGTTGGTATTGATTTATCATGCTTCACTCAGTTTTATTCTCTGTAAATTAATTGTCATCTGCACTTAGTATATTAGTAGATTTGTTGTTGACAATTCCACCCCTGATAGTAAGCCATCTTTGCTTTACTATTGACAATTATAGCTGGTTTTTGTTCTTATATGTCATTTTAACTATTTGATATGCGTTGTTTTTGTTCTTTTACCTTGGTTTTGTGACTCTTTTGGTGTTAGTACTTAGCTCTTTGCATCTTGTGGAATTGGGATTTCAGTACATGTCTGGAATTAGGGATGCGAATTCTTTGCCCTTTCCTGCATTATTGCTCTGAAGAGTGTTTCTTGAAATCATCTTAGTGTCACATTGAAGTGCTGTAACCATAAATTACAATTTCTGTCGACTTGGGATTTCAGTCCATGTCTGGAATTAGGGATGCAAAGTCTTTGAACTTTCCTGCATTATTGCTCTGAAGTTATTTTCTTGAAATCCTCTTAGTGTCTCATTGAAGTACTGTAACCACGAATTACAATTTCTGGATTGTGCAGTAGAAGTATTGCTGACAAGGAAATGTGTGAAACAATGTGTGCAGAATGTGCTCAGAAATATACTTTTTATTATACAATCTGTATTGGTTTATATATATTCAACTCCTTTTTCCCATTTCTTGCTAGTAAAAATTGGTTTTGTTGCTGTCTGACAAGTGTTTTGCTACATATTCAGTGACTGTTGTGGCCTTTAAATTTCAATTATGCAGATTGTGTAATATTGTGTATCAGCAGAATTGCATGTGCACTGTCTGATTGTTAATTCGAAAGATGAGAAAAGTTCGCGTCCAATGCTTTTAGTAGTACATCAATGGCCACCCTTAACTTACACCTGATCATTTTCTGAAAACCATATAACAGGGCTCAAGTATTTTTATTCCCTTCCCAAGCCAGCAAATTTAATCTCCATGTCAACTTTACCTATCAATCTCTGGCTTAAAAACTCTATGCTTCGCAGATGCCTCCTTCAACAAGGACAATTTAAATAATTCCAACTACTGATAAAACGTGTCCATTGAAACAATTATTCGCATAAGCATTAGATTCAGTTTGCTCCCTTCTTTAACCATTCTGTATGGATCACCAAACTCAGTCTAATCAACTCATTACCCTGCTGCACCATTATTTGGTTAAAATTTTTTTCTAGAGCTTACATATCCATGCATGCAACACTATACAAATTTGTATTCATTTATAATTCTCGGTTTCCATAATGTAATCCTAGAAATGCAGATATACTTTGTTCTCAATGCTTTTGCAATATCATATTTAAAACAAAATTAATCTATATTTTTCCAAAATAGCTAGCAGATAATGTTGGTAAAATCCACTTGAGCCTTTTGAAAAACTTACAAGGATCTTTTCTTCCAGCTGCCCAAGAAATCCATGCTGATTCATTGCCCGGAAAACTAGAAAATATGCCTTGCCAACTTATTGCTTGTCAGCAAGAAACAAGAGTTCACTTAGTACTTCCTTAAAAGGATCATCAAACACAATGGACTCTTTCAAAATATATAGATCAAATGGAGAAGAAGTCTGTGTGCTAATCTTAGTAAAGGTTACTTATTATTCATGTGGGCCTGGGATATGAGACGCACAATCTGCATGGGTGGGGGCCAATTAGCAGCTAGCCTGAATAGGAGGATTGTCAAACAAGGCAAAATCAGTAGTACTAAACAAACAGGTATTCAGATCATAAAGGAAACCAAAGAGTGTAGGGTCCTTTGAATAACTAATGAAAAGTAGGCAATATAGGGCTAGAAGCTGAATTCAAACATAGGGCTGCCAACCTGATTTTGTTTCTGTTACTGCATAAATTTTCGGGTAGTGTTGTATTGTGTACGTGTTGTTTCACCTGCAGCTTTTGGTTTGACCGAAATGTAGAAAATTTAGTTACTTTTGGTAATGTAATTTGAAAACTGAATATGGGAGCTTGGTAACTTGTAATTATTCAGGGATACTTAATTAAATTGATTGCCCAGAAGCTGCTCGAGAAAAAGAAAATACATAAATAATATACCTCAATGTTTTGGAGTTAAAGATTTCAGGCAAACTGGTTTCAATGTGCACACAATTAGAAATTTTTAATGTGAGTTCTGTATTAGCTTAACCATGAGATTGAACTATGTTTTGCAGCTGAATTTAAAAGTTAAATGTCTTCTTTGTTTTAACATGAAATTAGGAGCTAAATTTAGGTTATGTTTGGTTTAAACTTGAGCTTCAGTTGTGTTTCGCATCTGATTTCATTTGATATAGGTCTTGCTTGTTTGAAAGTATAATTAGGAGCTAAATCTGTGTTCTATTTTAGTTTAAACATAAGTTGGGTTGTATTATGCGACTGGTTTTATGAGTAAAAGGCTTCTATTGTGTGCATAATATAATTAGGAGCTAGAGTAAATGCTTTGTCTTGGTTTATGCATGAGCCTGAGATTTCATATTCAAATTATAGTCTTCTCGGCCTCAGAAAATAGAATATAGCTGAATGAGTGTTCAATTTTGAAATGAAGGTGAGCCTGAGATAAATTTCTTGTTGGTTTCAAAAGTAAATAGTGTCTTCTTTGTTTTGTAACGTAAGTAAGTATTATTCTGTTTCACATGTTGAGGGAGAATGCTAGGGCTGCTGATTTGCATATTAACTTGTGTCAAATATTTGTGGTAGGCAAGGAGAACTCTAAAAGTTGGAAGCTTATCAATTGTAAAACTTGCTTAGTTAGATTGAATTCATTGCCGATACTTTTAGTTAGTACTAATTGCTTATACTTTCTAAATATTGTGGGTTGTAGTTAATTAGGAGGAAGAACGAAATCTTTTCCTATCTTTGTCCTAATCAAACACACAATAGGGATTTAAAAAGACTACCTTAATAATGGAATTAGAGCTTTAGATTTTAGAATGTGGCACTTTGGGGAAAAGGGGAAATTTGGTGTTTTCAGCTGAATGCAGTAACAAATCTAATGTTATACTTTGAATGCTATTATGATTGAAGTTATGTTGTTGAAAGGGTATGGAGGTTTTCCCTACCTAAAAATACTTTGAATGCTATTATGATTGAAGATTTCCCTTTGCACAAACTGCATTCAAACATTGGGCTGCCAACCTGATTTTGTTTCTGTTTCTTGCATAAATTTGCGGGTAGTGTTCTATTGTGTACTTCTTGTTTCAACTGCAGCTTTTGGTTTGACTGAAATCTAGAAAATTTTGATACTGTTGGTACTGTAATTTGAACACTGAATCTGGGACCTTGGTAACTTGTAATTCTTCTTGAATACTTAATCAAATTGAGTGCCTAGAAGCTGCTTGAGAAAAAGAAAATACAAAAATAATATAGCTTACTAAATTGGAGTTAAAGATTTCAGGCAAACTGGTGCTTTTCCTTGGGGGATCATGTATTATTAAGAACAGAGTTTGTCGTGGTAGAAGCTAGAGAATTGGAAAAGAAACACTAAGGCTGGAAACTGAAAAAAGCGGCTGTGAAACTCTTTTCTGCCATCACTTAATTTCAAAATGCTTGCTCTTTCTCAGTGTTGCTCTGTAGTTGTATACATCTATTTGTATTTCAGATCTATGAATTGATATTCATATCTAACTACAGACATTATTGTGTTCTCACTGAATTTATTTTTCTTCCATTTCTGGGCGTATCATTGATTTTGTTAGTGGAGTAGAAGAGTTCAGCCTGAAAATAGTGATATGGCTTCCCGCGACATTCTAGGTAATCTCAGAAAACTTCTCTGTTATGTAAACTGTCATATGCAGTTCCTGTAACTTGTTCTTTGTGGCCCGATTGAGATGATCTTCTTAGTCGCTGGTTCATTTTTTTGGCAGTATAGGCAAATAAATTTCCGATATAGATTATTGCATTTTGTGTGTGTATCTTTCAACAAATTTAGTTAGGTAGGTAACCTAGATATCCTTTGCATGCGGATTTTTGAAAATCTAAACCCCCCCCCCCTTTCATAAACTTTGAATGCATCCTCAAAGTACTTGTGACTACTTTGAATGCATCCTCAAATTACTTGTGTCTGTCAGATTTCAAAGTGAGTTTCTTAGCAGCAAGAAAATCAATTTGCAACGCATTCACAAAATTTCAGCTTCACTCTCATATATTCAAAATCAAAGTTGCTTCAAATAATTTAGCAGTACATTTCAGTAAACTAGTCAGTATAAATATGCAGAATATCACTCAAAAGCACATCAAGATTTTGGGAGTATAGGCAAATAATATTCTGTTATAGATTATTGCATTTTGTGTGTGTATCTTTCAACAAATTTAGTTAGGTAGGTAACCTAGATATGCTTTGCATGCGGATATTTGAAAATTTAACGTGGCTACATGATTTATGCTATGAATGTTGTGTTTCTTAATTGACAGGGTGTAAACATTGTTAACACGTGATCTGTGTAATTAATCATGATTACTGAATTTGAAATGGTGATTTTTACTTCAGGGGTTCAAACGGAGGACGGTCGTTTATGCCCTGGACCTCAGGATACATCCGTGCTGTATCTACAGCATAATCATCGATCTGAGCTGGTTTGGAAGGATGCGGATGTCCCCGTTTTAGACATAAAACGATGTGATCATTATTTATGGGAGGGTTACCCATTTGACATACGTGTTGAAGCATTGCTACGGGAAGTAGGCTTCTATGGTGTTTATGTTGGCAGTAAAATAAAATTGGATTGGCATTTGGTAACTTCACT
Organism: Leptodermis oblonga; assembly: GCA_016801395.1. Classification (NCBI taxonomy): domain Eukaryota; kingdom Viridiplantae; phylum Streptophyta; class Magnoliopsida; order Gentianales; family Rubiaceae; genus Leptodermis; species Leptodermis oblonga. The sequence goes on along the minus strand of CM028756.1, from coordinate 4,468,534 downwards.
TATAGAGCGGTGGAGACAGGAGACACATACTTTCCACCTTCCAGTTGGCGAGGCAACCGTTACATTGCAAGATATCGCCGTTATTTGGGGCTTGCCAATACATGGGTGGCCAGTTATTGCCGATGAACAGGTCCGCTCAATTTTGGAATGGCAGAATTTGGCAATTGAGTTGTTGGGGTATGCGCCTGACCCCGACGATTTCGATGGTGATCGTTTGGTGCTGAAGAGCATAGCACGACATTTAGCTCTTCACCCACTGACACCAACTTCTACAGTTACTGAGGTGCATCAGCATACTAGGTGCCGTTTAATGGAGTTTATCAGTTTCATTTGTCCTGACAAGTCTGGGACAAAGTGCAAATTAATGTACTTGCACCTGTTGGCAGATGTACAAGAGATAGGGAATTATAGTTGGGGCAGTGCGGTGCTTGCCTCCTTATATCGAGGAATGTGTAGAGCAGTGAAGAAGGGCACAGCAAGTGTTTGTGGGCCACTAGTACTGCTGCAGATTTGGGCTTGGGAAAGAATTCCAAAACTTCGCCCAACGATTCTTAATGAACATATTGCTCAAAATGATCAAAATATCTCAGCTAGTCCACGTGGCTGCAAGTAAGCCATCTACTACTTCAATTTTTTAATTTCCGAGTTTACAATTTAGTTTTGGATATGGATGATACAATTACGCTTTTCGATTTGAGAGATGATGCCCTTTTCTCTTATTTTACAGATGGATGATGCCTTTAAGCTTCCCAAATGTCAGCACACACGTTTTGCGTATTTATCGGAGCCAGTTAGACTATCTTTTGGAGGGAGATGTAAGTATTACTTTTGCAAAATCATTCCACTTATATGAAATTTGTTTTAATGAAAGCACCTTGTTCGCAGTTCATTTGGCAACCTTATCATGAAGATGAGTTGACTGAACTCCCAGCATACTGTTTGAGTGGGCGGGAAATTTGGAACGTGACTGTTCCGTTGATCAACTTTGATGTGGTCGAGTTGCATGCTCCAGACCGAGTTATGCGGCAGTTTGGGTTCTACCAAGGCGTGCCACAAGATATTGACACACTCTCTACACTCCACCGTATTGACCGTAGAGGGCGTGTCGGAGAAAAATGGGAGCAAAAATATTCCAATTACATAGATTGGTGGCAAGAGGCAGAAGAGTGCAGTGTAGTTGGTTTTACTGATAGTACACCATTACCCTATCACTCGCCGTACATGCAATGGTATATTAGCATAACTCGATTATTAATAGGCAACCCATCCCACCGCCTAAACCAAGGTATGCAACCGTTTGGAGCGCTCGTTGAGTATTGGGTAAGTTCACTTGGATACTCGTTGTGCATTTTCAGTTTTGTTTATTTTAATATGTCATATAATGTCTTCTTTTTCTCATACATATAGGGTCAATGTTTAACTCAACTTCATGGGTCTTTGGATGAGGCTTTGCAAAATCTCCACATGGATGACTATCCGATTGAGTCCAAGCTGCTTGATATGCGCAATATGTGTGGTCGCGCACTCGATTTAGCTGGAGAGACTCGGCGGCTACAACATAATTATGGTCGAGTTACAACCTCACGACCTACGGAGGGGGCAACATCCTCCTCGCAGTCTCCGTACTGTGGAGCCTACACGTCCACGCATGGCCATGGTGTGCCTTCCACATCAGCGCACAATCAAGAAGATCAAAACGCAGGTTCGGACAATGATGATGCGTATTTTTCTGGATACACAATCCAACAAGGTGCAGATCTCTCACATTGTCGAGCATCCACTACACACTCAATGCATGCTGAGGGCTACACGCGTACCGAATCTGCGTCGTTGGGACAGTCACTAGTTCGTGGGGAACAAACCCCAGAAGAACACACCTATCAGGCTTTTGACAGACCCAACAGCTCAACGAGGGACCATTTGCCAAGAATTGTGTATAAGCGTCGTACGGCTGCCTCTTACAAGGAGGATGACCCACGGCGCCTCTCTTTCCATGTTGAACCTCAACCCAATGCTCAACAACCAAAGAGGAAACAGCCGAGTAGGAAGAGAAATCCTCCCCCTTGTGGTACAGGAGGTTGCCTATGAAAGTAATATTAGGAGGATAAATGTGCCGTGTCATTTTGTAGATGGATACTTCAATGTTTTTCCTTATTGGTTTGAAGTTGAATATGGTTTTTAGATCATTGTCAGTGATTTGGTATGGTTTATTGTTGGGCTGTTTTACTGTGAATGATTATGTTACTGGTTCTGGGTTGCTGTGAATTTTTAACAGGTTGTTTGGTCCAGTTACAGGGGAAACTCTGTCCGTTTTTTTATAACATTTGTAATCTGGCACACTTTGGTGCGACATTTAAAAATCATAGTAACTCTGTCTCCATTATAAAGCGAAATTGAATTCCTGAACCAAGAATTTTTATAGTTCAACTATTGGAATAAATTCCATACAGTGCTTACACATCAGTGGCCTAGCAATGCTTGTGTAATCTACTTTCACAAATGATATTGTGACCATTGGAGAACTTCACTTACATTTGAAAAAACTGTTACTTTTGCATCAAGTTCAGCATGCAACGCTATGCACAATGGAGATGGAAATATCCATTTTTCATTAGATAGACATACAAAACAAGGAAATAAACAACATACATAGATACTACAGGAATGTTTACCCAGGACAAAGGTGCCGAGACAAAGAATTCAACAGGGCTACATTAGATTTCTTCGTGAAGAGTAAATTCATATGAATAAATAAGCAATCAACATTAACATACGTATTCCATCATCAGAACTCATAATCTACATATTGACTCAGCTCAACTTACAATAAGGGCTACATTACTGTTCTTTGTCAGGAGTAAAACATATGAGCTCCAAGTTGTTAGCTCCTCTCGCAAGTTCTTTGCATGGATTAGGTACCTAAGATGCTGGCCGTAAGTCACTCAAAACTCATCTTTGCAGTTCATAATACAATGAAGAACCTTCAACTGCTCTTCAACATATGTTTCATACAAAAGCCTGGAAACCTCCCTAACAGAAACAACACATTCGTTACTAATCAACTAGAGCCCGAAAATACTATGGTATGAAATTTTTAAAAACAAAATAGACACAAATGAACTTGTAATTAGTGTAATATCAGATTATTGAAAAGACTTCAGGGCCAGAAATGTATCTTTCAAAAGAAACAACAAAGCTGAAAAAGTATCAACTTCGCATTATTTGGTGAGTTATGAATAATAGCGTTTAAGTTTTATTCAAACAATCCGGTGCACATAAATATGGGAAAATGAGAGAAGAGGCTGAAAGACAATACTCCCTCCGAAAGTACTGCACAAGAAAAAAGAAGATAGGCAACTTCCAGGTTTTTGTGTGGTCGAAATGCCCAAACAAATCATCTGACCATTCCCTATGTAAGATGTTGCTGATGTTTCCACCGTTATATAGTTTTGTTCACATTCAGAAATTAAATTTAGTCAGCAGTCCTTAATTACAAGTTTATAAACTGATTTTTTTTCCCTTTTTTCGTTGCATCACTTTCAGATCATAAGCAAGTGGAGTTCAGAAAAGTCATGGCTTCCGGGAGAAAGAAAATTGAATTTCATATACTTCATAGTACTTCATATAAAAGTTTCATATTTTCTCTTACTATTATCTTACTCTATATGACCATTCATATAAATTACAAAAAGTGGCTGACCTGCAGTTTTCCAGATGCAGTACTGCTCATTTTCAAACTCAAACATCATTTTACTCTCATCCAAGAAAGTATCAGAAGCATACAACATGTTCTATACATCAAGAATTGAAACTTTTGAACTTCCTGTGATACTCCCCAACAACTGGATCGATGACAATACAACAGCAAAACACAAAGATATGACTCGAAAATGATTCAATACAATCAATAGCTGCATGCAAATTTATGACCATAACAGGATTCCAAACACAAGTAATAGAAGAGGCTTATAAGCTGAGCCAATGGCGTATATAGTGTCATGATCCTTCTGAAATACAAATATAGTTATACAGCTACAGAGCAAACGTATACCAAGGTGCAGCTGTGCAATATTTGGAAACAGTATAGAGTTAAAACATGAAAGAAACAGTTGCTTTTATAGAACTACAAATTTTCAGCACATACCTCAAGTGTGTGCTTTAGCCCTAGCGCGTAGTTGTGCAATATTGGGACACGACTTTTTATTGTGTCCATGTCTGCCACATGCCTTGCATTGTCTCATCCTTGGAGCATCCATCTCATTTGTAATTCTCAACGAACAACGTCTCCCCCGCTGAGTACGTCGACGATACCCATTCGGGAACAACTGAAACGGCGCGGATGGCCAATAATCTTTGTGCAGAAGAGGCGTGAACTGATATGCATAAGTCGCCTCCATCATTGCAGATCCATACAATCCATCAACCAAAGATATGGGATCGCGGCCCATTTTTGCGCAAACCTTTATTACATGTGAACATGGAATTTTATAAATCTGGTATTTCCCACATGTACATGTTTGTTCCTGAAGATTAACAGTGTGCACATTGTTACCCTTGCTCCCATGTACCCCAGTCACTACCTGGTACAACCCATTATCCCCATGAAAAGCAGTTACGTTATGGTAGTTTGATTTGGCCTGATTCCGTAGAAACCGGTTCACCACTTTGGTAGGCCACGGATCGTTATCCGTCATATATTTTTTTGCCTCCTTACGGTATTTATCAAAATATTTCACTAACCGGAAGAAAGTGAAGCGGACACAAGATGTAACTGGTAATTCTCTAGCTCCCTTCAAAACACCGTTTAATGACTCGCTATGATTTGTTGTCATAATACCATATCGAAAACCGCCATCGTAACAAAGAGACCACTTCTGAACCGGTATGCCAACTAACCAGGTGTATGCTCTCTCATTTAGCTGTCGAATCTGATCCATAGTTGTATTAAATTTGCGAACCTGATGCGATCGAGCAGCCTTGTACATAAGATCATTCAAAACAGTATTCTTGAATTCCTTACTGAAGTTAGCCTCAACGTGGCGGGAACAGAAGCGATGATATACGTAAGGAGGTTGTAACTGGGGATTGTTATTCACCGCATGTAATATACCCTTGTGTCGATCAGATATTAAACTAATGCCTCGTCGACCAGCGATGACGTGTCTGATCAAATTGTCCAAAAACCATGACCAATTAGCCAAACTTTCCTCATCTGTAAGTGAGAATGCCAATGGGAATATATGTTCTGCAGCATCAATTCCAACAGCAATCAGAAGTTTCTCCTTATATTTTCCTAGCATATGCGTCCCATCGATAGTGATCACCGGGCGACAGTGGGCGAAACCATCTATGCTAGATTTGAAAGCCCAGAAGACTGAGTGGAAAATCTTATACCCTGAATTGCCACCTTCGGCGTGTCTCCAATCCACAACAGTCCCTGGGTTACTTTGTTGCAGAGCCAATAAAAAGTTGGGAAGTTCCTTGTACGATTCATCCCAATCTCCATACACCATCTTCACCGCTTTTTGTTTACCCAGCCATGATTTCTTATATGATATATCAACACCTAATCTGTGCACATCAGTCCTGACATCACATGGTTTGTAAGAGACATTTGCCTGCACATGGTCCCTTACCAAACGACCCACCATATTGCAATCAACATTAGGATGATTATCTCCTAAATTATCAGGGGTACATGTGTGCCCAACTATCAGTGTGGTAATCTCCCAATAACCATGATTTTTCATATGCGACCCCCTCAGACACCAGTTGCAATGGTTGTCCTTATAATAGATACAACGAACAAACCACGTTGACGCATTTGACTCATGTACTCTGAAGTACCTATGTGACCGAACAGACCACATTTTCACGGCATGCTGTAACTGTTGTTTGCTGGCAAATACCATTCCCTTGGTAAGTTCTGACGTAAGATCATCATCCCAAACAGGTCGGCCCCTAGCCTCGAACATATCAGCCATATGATATTCTTCGTCACCTATGTCATGAAAGAATGCAATGCTAGTTCCTTCATCCTCATGCGGAATAATTTCCGTCGAAGAATGAGTTTCAACTGCGAGGCTGGCATCTGAGTCGTGGCTAGATTCAATCTGATCTGAACGATTATAATCATCTTCGCCCTCATTATTTTCAGTGCATATATTATCTGGGCCGTTTCCACCATCAAACTCTTCTACACTATCATTATCAACTACGAGGGCATTTTTACCTGCGTGCACTATAGCTCCACCACCCTTATACCCCGTATTTGTTACATTGATATCCATCAAACTTGTGTTTACTAGATCGATATTACCATGTACAGGCTTAGGAAAAATCAAAGTAGGAGTCCTAACATCATCCCCAAATGGTGAAATCCTTGATGGCATGTGGTCTACCAAGCGATTCAAAGGATTTGATGAAGTCCCTACTTGCGTACTTCGATTTTCAGGCCAAATAAACTCATTTGCCAACACGGCTCCATACTGGCTCCAAGTACCAGAGATATCTGGAGTTCCAGATCCACAATTAAGTAGTTCTGTAAACGACAAGCCCGAGGATGCTTGGACATTAAAGGGATGACCAGCTAAAGGTTGGATTGGTTCCGCAACCTCCTCTTTAACTAGAAAGAGTTGTACAGCTCCAGCGAATGGGAAATGCTTCGGGATCAGTACCATATCCTTCAAAGTTTCATCATCATCTACCGGGAGATGTTCCCAAATTGTCCCATGGTGGAAGTTACTCATAGGATATCTACAAAACACCCGTAACTTATATTGGGAAGGGACTGTTCCGGTAATTTTGTAGAACATGTGAAGTAACTCAAGGAAGCTAATATTCTCAGCAACAGACATATATCGTTTCGCTGGGCAGCTATATTTTGAACCCGCTGGCCCCTCCTCTATGCATCCATCCCAATATAGGGCGAGCTTCACAGACCTCGCAGACATATTGATACCCTACAACTGTACGATCATGTAACCTTATGTTATCTTAACCAAGAATAATGATTTATAATACCTGCTTTTGTGGATTAAGGGAAACTACCCATTGAAATTATGATATGCCATCAAATGCTTAACACATCGAAGGACTGAAACAACTAAAGTTTAAGACGACTAATTGCCATAAAATCACATATTTTCAACCGACGAATAAGATTGACCGCTAAAGTAGACCAGTTTTTTCAATGAAAAGAACAAACAATTGGTATTCATGTCCGCACATTATAACGAAAACGGTTAATTTAGAGAAGAATATCGTTCACCTGAATAGTAGTGCGTACGAAGAAGCAAGCACCAAACGCATTAAAAATACATAAACCTGAGTGCTCTGCCACAAAAAATGAATCAAAATTATGATAAATTCACAGAGAGATCATGCTTACCTTAGTTCCTTACTCCATATACACAGAGAACACTGAGGGGAAAAAATTAGAAAAAATAAGCAACAAACAATTGATTGAGTGCATTTAAAATGATGTTTGAGGTTGAAAATATTGAACTACTTCATCTGGAAAACTGCAGGGCAGCCACTGTTTGTCATTTTAAAATGGTCTTAAAGACTAATAGAAAATTATGTCTCCTTGTGATCCGTGGCAGAAAGGCTACATTTTACTAGCAGCCGATGATTTGGATATTACACCCACGGTTTATTTTTCCTACGTGTGTCAATGCAGAACAAGAGTTACAAGACAAAAATGACTCCAAGCCCTCTGACCAAATATGTTAGTTTAAACTCAAGAGTCGCTATATGTGCAAGTATACAGTTGATTCTATCCAACATTGCAAATCTGAAAAGAACCCGAGGATAACAAATGAAGCAAATCATTTAAAGAAAACCTACAATCTCTATATGTGAGGTAAAGCTAAGAAATGAATAGTTAAGTCACCTTCATGAAGGCTGCAGCATCCTTTTCTGCTGTACCACTATATCCTCCAATAAGCACAATACCTAATCCATAAACTGCAATCATTACCATAGTCCCAATTCCACTAGAGTTTTACAGCCCAATTTCAAGTATAGCAAAATTCTACAGTTACTCCACAACGATTCTATTAAACCAATGACTAGCAAAACAGCATTTTAAGCCCTAACATTGTACTGAAATCAGATTAAAAAACTGCAGTATTTTTCCTTCAAACAGTAGAATTTCTACTTCTCAACCCAGCTGTAAACTGACCCCATACAGCAGCGAACACCTACAACTTCAATAAGAGCTTGAACTTTTAATGACCTTGAAGAAAGAAACCAACTTGAAGATTCTCATTAATGTTTTTCAGAACTATGAATGTATTGACCTGCTATCATGATATAAAATGCTTAACATTTTTGGAAACCCCTCTTCTGTGTTTTTTACTACTGAAAATGCCTTTTCAGCTAAAGACTGCAAAGCAAATAATGAAGCCTACCTATACACTTCAATATCACTAAAACCTTGCAACTAAGGAGATACCTAAATTTCACCTGGTTGCTTTTTAGATAGATTATGAAGTGTGGCAGAAGAAACAATTACCAAAGGATGGCCTTATATTTTCCATTGTACCTTATGCATTTACAAATGCTCCTTTGAAGTTCATGACTACCTAAGTTTGCATGATTTCAGGCTCACCAACAAGGCATTTACGAGGTGCAATGTATTAGATAGCTTTAGTTTTTATTTAGTCTTAGATAAAGCAGCTCTTTATGTTGGTGCAATCTGTTTCACATGAAGGCTTCATCTATTGTGTTATTTACATTCTGAAGTTATACGCAAACAACTAGACGAAGGTACTTAGAGTTGTCTTTTGTAATTGCAGAGAGGAGCATTTCCTTTATGTCCAAATGAGAAGGAGTTCATATTCTTTCCTCTTAATTATGAGCTTCCCATACCATCTCAGTTACAAGAAGTTGATATTTTGCTCCATAAAGCAACAGATGAGATAGTTGATGTCGAAATGAGCAGTGCCTTAAAGTTGGTTAGCAAAATCACATTTACAAATGGCATGTAGGAATTACTAAGGTACCTTCAACCGGAGCAATATTGATTAGTTCTTTATGTGTGATGCCTAGAGTTGAACAAAATTTCTCATACAAACTGCTATAGCTTCTGATTCATTTCCATAAGAAGCATTTTTTTGTGTTATTTAAATAGCATAGAAATGGCAATACTAATTATTCTGCCATTTTTAAATTGAATATTCCTTAACCAAGGTTCAAATGTATTTGTGCAGAAAACTGACCCAATACAGCAGCAGCAAACACCTACAACTTCAATAAGAGCTTGAACTTTTACTGAGGCTTTCTTTCAAACATGTTATAGACATCAGAGTCCACTCAATGACTCAATTTTGTTCCATTCCCTTGACTTCGCAATTTGCACCCATGTAAAGAATGATTTACACAAACAAACATAAGAAGCACTACCATGCTAATATCAATGTTAACCGTTAAACAACCAACCTTTTTAAAGCTGAACAATCCAAGTGCAGCAGAACGGTCGGGCGCGACCTTGTACGTGGTCGGGAGTTCACGTCGCCTAATTCGGTTGCCGTCGTTCTCGCTTGCGTAGATGGTGTCGCGTCCCGGTTTTTGGCTAGCTTCACCGCAATGGCTGCTGTGAAATGTGGGCAAAGTGAAAGAAAACTAAAAGCTACGAGATGGGCTTATGTCTATTAAGTTGGAATCCTAATTTACTGAAATTTAGTCCCGTTCCAAAGAAGTCGAAGCTGGCAACTTCGACTTCAGGCAAAATATTGTCATCCCAAAGAAGTCGAAGTTGCCAACTTCGACTTCAGGCAAAATATTGCCTTTTGCCTGAAGTCGAAGTTGCCAGCTTCGACTTTAGGCAAAATATTGCCTTTGGCCTGAAGTCGAAGTTACCAACTTCGACTTCAGGCAAAATACAGAAAGCGAAGTTATGAACTTCGCTTTCTGCCTTTACACAGAAAGCGAAGTTCACAACTTCGATTTCTCTAGTTCGGGAATTCCAGCAAGATTATCCCTATTTTGGGAATTTCTAATTAAAAATTCATTTTTAATGGAAAAAATTCTTACGCAGCCAAAGGCAAACAAAGTTACTGCACTGCAAGAAGGTTCATAGCACCATCATTATAAAGACAACATTGTATCATTTGCTGAGCATAGAAATATAGGGTGAAATGCATGGATCATCACTTAACTATTGAGTTTTACAAAAAAATTATACTTTTCTAAAAAATGCTCTTTTTTTTTGACACTCAGCTCCATTTTCGCTCAAAATGTACCACTTCGTCAGTCAATTTCGTTAAGTGGTTAACAATCAAAAACTTTGAGGGGTAAAATCTTCAATCCTCCTCTCTATTCTTCGTCTTCTTCTTCTTCTTCTCATCTTTTGAGGGGTAAACTCCATTTTCACTCATCACCATCGCACCATCATCCTCACCAACAACAGTCGGCAACCAACATCACCACCGCCTTCATTACGCAACCTTCGCCATCGCTACTACTGACTCCACCATAATCGATTTCACCGGGAAGAACAAGCCAGCGGTCTGAATTTACCTTGAAGATTATTTCAGAAATTGTCGATTAGATTGAATTCGATTGTGAATTCTTAATTCGAGATTCTGAGTAGAGAACACACCGCCAGCAATCTCGAATTGTTGATTTCAGGAAAGTTTCAAGAAAAGGGGATTTGGATCTCGATTCAAATTGGATTGAATTCGATTGTGAATTCTTCCTAGGTTGTCCCTCACGAAGCTGCTTGAGATGGTAACGAAGAACGGGGTAGAAATATGCGACTTTTGCACTGAGAATTCAAATTATGGGTATTTCGATTGAGACTCTGTTGCACAAACTTTACGCTGTCGTTTCTATGAAAGCTTAGAGTTTGTGATGGGCATGGAAGATTGAGGAGATGCCCTCGATGTTCCTTCGCCTCTGTCACCGTTGTTCCTCTTTCTTAATCGGCAACCATTCACAGTAGTGTACGACAATTCGAGATTCTGAAGAATTCCTCTCCTCTGAATCTTGTCGGCGTGTTCTCTTTTCTTGCTTCCCTTAACTTCCAGGATTTCTATCGAATCATCAGCACTGTCTTCTTCGGAATTAACCTGCACCTTGAGTTCATCCTGTCGACGTTGGTCGAAAAATTTGAAATATAGTCAATTTAGGAATTTAGGGGTCGGAGTGACACTGTTCATCAATTTATAAATTTGCTCATGTTATTTTATTTTTCTTACATGGGGGCCCAACTTATTTTTTAACTAAGATAAAATAATTTAAATTATTTTTAAAAACTATTTTAAATTACAAATATTGTAATTCTACAAATAGTTATATTAAAACTTAAAATTTATTATTATAGAATAAAATTTATTATGGACAAATATGTAAAAAAATTAAAAGATTGGCTTTTTTTTGCTAATTAAAATAGAAATAAATTTATTAGATTGGCCAACTATGTACTAATAATGAAAATTTGTTGTAAATATGTAAAAATAATGAAAGATTAGGGGTTTGTTTTGTAAATATAATAAAATTTTAGAAAAGTAAGGCAAAAAAAGGTAAATGGACTATTTTACCCTTGCAAAAAAACCTCCGTTAGTAATTTAACGGAATTGACTGATGGAGTGGTACATTATGAGCGAAAATGGAGTTCAGTGTCGAAAAAAGAGCATTTTTTATTTTTATTTTATAAAAGTGTCATTTTTTCAAAAATAAATAGTTAAGTGACGATCCATGCATTTCACCCAATTTTTTTTTCCTATTAACGAAATAATTAAATTAACTACCATATGTATTTGGTAAGTAAAGAAAAAGCTACACAAGCAACCAAGAAACAGTAAGTACTATAGCATAAACCTCAATCGAAACTAAAACCAACCACATAAGAAATTAGAAATGAACATCAGTTACTACTTAAAAATAGACATTATTCATTGAAGTGACGGGCATTATCCAAACACTTCAAAACCCCATGTGATTTGCTAAAGCTACACAGAACCCCCTTGTACAAAAAAAAAAAAAGCTACTCATCACCCCCCTGTGCTTTTTCGAAGTCCGTAAAGTGGCGAAAATGACTAAAACTAACGGCGGGATGGTGAATTGACCAATTTACCCTCACATTAACCCTCAAATTACCCAAATTACCACACAAAAAAAATTCAAAAATCATGCACTTCTTTACCTCTTCTTCTTCTTCAATTCCTCTTCTTCTTCTTCAATTCCTCTTCTTCTTCTTCTTCTTCTTCTTCTTCTTCTTCTTCTGCAACAACAGAGAAGATGACGAGGTAGAGTTAGGTTCGGCAATGGAGTCGCTGGAAATTGCAGAACTCGTCGTTTCTAAAATCGTAAATTGCAGAACCTCATTCGCGTTATCGTCTTCGTCTTCAGTCATTCTTCGCATTGTCGTCGCATTTAAAGCCTTCATTTGCGGGTTTGTCATCTTCGGTTCCTCATCTTCGTTCGATGGTGAAGACGAAGTGATTAAAGATGAAGAAAATGATTTCTGGGAAATCGTTTTCTTCAGAAACCGACATGGGGGAAAAAAAAAAGTCTAAAGAAAAAAAATTTCAAAAAATCGTTTTCTTCATAAACCAAAATGAAAAAAAAAATTTTAAAGAAAACAATTTCCAGGAACTCGTTTTCTTCAGAAACCGAAGATGATGGTGATAGGGGTATTTTGGTCACAAACCCAATTACTTTGGCATCAACCTGTCAAGAGACGCGCACGATGCACACGCGTCATTAAATTGAGTCATTTCCGTCACTTTATGGACTTCGGAAAAGCACCGGGGGGTGATGAGTAGTTTTTTTTGTACATGGGGGTTCTGTGTAGCTTTTACAAACCACATGGGGGTTTTGAGGTGTTTGCCCTATAGATGTTGATATTTGAGTGAAATTGTTAATGTACTATTATTATTGTGACTCAGTTCCATAAATGACTTTGATTGAAATATATTATATTGAAAATTATTTAGTTTATTAGTTTATTTTATTTTGAGTTTTGACGGGAAAGACAGATAGCCAGAACAATGGAGAATAGAGGATTTTTGTTTGTGATGAAACTCCTTCCTGATCACTGCAATCTTTGTTATTAATCATTTTAGATTTTCACTATTGGCTCCATCAATTTTAGAAAATTCTTACAAGCCCCGAATTACCTGTTTACCTCCAACTCCAGGTAAAAAAGACTATAACTACCAAATGAGCAAACATGAAAGGTTAAATTGTTGAGAGAAAAAGAAAAAAAGACTAAAATTACCAACAGGCCACATATAAGGAGCTAAAACTGTCATTTTTCCCATCTTTTATTTCTGTAAGATTAGCTTCCCTCACGGGGGATGAGGATGAGGGAAGTAGTTTTACTCTCGTTTCTTGTTATCTGTTAGTTAGTTTTCTGCCGATTGAGAGTATTTTCTTCAATTTATCGTTGTTTATTGTGTTTTCTCCATGTTTATGGTGTATTATTTCTTGGCTATAGAGATTTTCTCTCTGGCTATGGTGATTATATTCATCATGGCTATTGAAAATCCAATTATCAATAGCAACCTAAGAGGGGGAGGGGGGTGAATTAGGTTCTTTGACATTTTTAAAAATTTCTTCTACAAAGAAGAACAACTTTGAAAAACCATTTTCAAAGACAAGTGTAAAACCAATTTTACCAAGTGAGGTGTGTGATTAGTGATTTGCAAAACATGAAAGCAAAGTAAAAGGAGAACAACACACAACCAATTTTGAGTGGTTCGGATTCCCCTTGAATCCTAGTTCACTTTCCAAGTTCTACAACTTGGTCCTAATCACTAAGAAACACTTAAAGGAGTATTCCAATCCCTTACACTTGCTCAAGACTAATCTCTTAATCTTAAGACTTTTCTCTTGCCTAATCTAGCTCTAGACTATGACTCCCTTGCTTAATCTACCTCTAGACTAAGACTCCTTTGCCTAAGTCTAGCAATGGATCTTTTGCCCTTTCTCAAAGACTTTAGGTCTTACTCAAGACTCCCCTTGCCTAAATCAAAGGACTTTTACAAATGCCTAACTTAACTCTAAGCTAGGACTTCTCCTTCTCTTCTTGCTCCCCCTTTCTTCTTGCCTAACTCTTAAATAAGAGTTGGACTTTTCCTAATACAAATTGCTTATACTCAAACTATTGAGTTAGGACTTTTCTAGATGTGCATTACAAAGATGAAAGGCTCCACAATGGAGTTTACAAATGACACAACAATTGGGCACAACGGCCTCTTTCTAATCCTACCTTTGAAATAATTAGCTAGGACTTTGAATGATCTTTTGAGAGTTTTTTAACACTTTAGATTGAGCATAAAATGGATGGAGAGAGGGCTCTTCAGTCATCTTGAAGTGAGGGTATTTATAGGAGAAGAGAGCCCTTGAATTGGATGAAAATCGGGTGGAGAAAATTCAAACCCGAAGCTCCCGCGATGGGACCTGCGAAATCTCAGGAAACATGGCTCCTCTGTTGCGCGATTCGCTGCCTTGGTCGCGCGGCTGCTTTTGGTCGTGCAGCGCACGGCTGCTTTTGTCGGGCGGCGCCGTTGCTTGTCGGGCACATTTTTCGTTTGCTTCTCATTTCTTCGTTTTAGCTCCGTTTTCTTCGCCGTTTTTTGCGTTAGTTCACCCGTGAACTCTTCTATTCATTTTCTGACTTAGAACACTATAGGACCCACTTAGGGACGTGTTTGTGACTCGTTTTTCTTCTGCCTTCATTTGCTTGTCATTTCTTCGTTTTAGCTCATTTTTCGTTGCCTTTTTTGCGTTGGTTCTTTCGTAAACATTTCTCTACATTTTCTCACTTAGAAGAACCGTTAAATTAATTCTTATATTGTTAACTCATCAATCAAAATAAGAATTAAGACCAACCGGGTCTAGCAGCTATGGTGTATGAAAATTTGGTTAAAGATTCAGTTCCGAAGCTTTCATCAGTAATTAGTGACAGATCCGTCACTATCCATACAAAATTTGTTCAGAAAAACTACTATGTTTAGATCTGTATTAGGTATACATTTACAGTTTAGTATATCAGATACACTGTTGTGGTGATTCACATCTGATAAAAATCAGATCAAATCTTTTGTAATCAGCTGTATTGACTGCTCTTGATCTTCTATTATCAATCGTTGTTGAACGATTTCCAACGCCATTAATCAAATTTTTATTTTTATTTTCAAAAATAAATTCGGGTTAGAAAATTCTGGGGCCTCACAAACACAGCCATAAGGCTTCAAAGATCGGAAAGCTTCTTATTTCTTACGCTTAAATGCAATTCCTATATTTTAGAAGATTAATTTGAAAGTTTTCCCTATTGAAAAGAGGCAAAAACTTGTATCCACTGGTTAAAATATGTAAAATCCATAATATAAAAAGTATAGCATGTTTCTAGAAAGATTTTCAGGGTATGAGTAGTGCCTTCAAAAAATATTAATTTAAGAGTAGAAATAGTGTATGTAAAATAAATAAATATATTTTTTTGGGTATGTTCCCAAAAAAATTTTAAAAATAAAATAATTTTAATTTGGCTTATTTGATTTGGGTTGCATTCACCCAAATTTTTTATTAAAAAAAAATCCAATAACAGCCAACAAAACTTCATGACTTTTTTCCATTCCATTATAGGAAAATAATCATTTTTTTCCTCCAAAATTTACACAACGAAGCAACCTCATTTTTTACTCAATTTAAAGTTCAAATTTTAAAATTTCATCTAAATTTTCACTCACATAAATTTAAAATATCAAATATTCATTATATTTTTAATTTCTTTCCTACACAAATTCCCAAAGAAATCATCAAAGGAACAAAGCCTTACACCTTATTCACTATTCTATTTCTTGAGGGTAAGGCTCATTACACCCCTACTTTGGGTATATTTTTTGTGTTCTGCAACAACTAATAATAGGGTAACCAATTCGCCAGCTACTTAATCGTTTATTCCAAAAAAAAAAAAACAAAAAAACAAAAAAATTGTTTACCACTTTTAATCACGGAAAGTTGACCATAATTAACTTACTGAAGCGTTCCAAAGTCCAAAGTCCTCACTATGAAATTGATTTTTTTATTTTGTTTATGTATCATTTTAATTTTTATTTTGTTCACATATTAGTTTTTTTTATATATATAAATTTTTTTTTCATTCCATTAAAAAAATCTACTTTCACTAATGTACATATTATAGAAATTAAGGTACAACACTTCTTCTTTCTTTCTCTTTTTTTTGATCTTTTGGTACAACACTTGAAATATTTAATTTGATACACTTTGTTCCACTAATGTCTTTACTTTTTAAGTGTGGAGAGAAAAGAAATAAAGAGAGAAAAGAAAGAAAAAGAAAAGGAGGTAAAGGAGGAAGGGAAGAAGAAGTAGTGCAGGGATAAAGGAAAGAAAGAGAAAAAATAAAAGGAGGATGGGTGTGCTCGGCCATGGAAATGAGGAAGGAAAGAAAAAGTTGAATTTGGGGCTCTTTTGGAAACAACTTTCAAACCACATGCCAAACAAGCTTTTCAAAAGCATTTTAAGGTACAAAAATTTAAAATTGATTCCAAACACACTTTTGTTACCACATGCCAAACAAACTTTTCAAAAGCATTTTAAGGTACGAAAATTTAAAATTGATTCTAAACACACTTTTGTTATGGGACCTACCCAAATTCTTCTCTCTCTCTCTCCCTCCCTCCCTTCCAGTTACTTTCTTCTCTCCTCTCTTCTCAACTTCAATACAAGTAATTTCTTCTTATTTATTTTCAGACCCCCAGAAAAGGCCAAAAAAAACCTCATTAAGTCAAGGATTTGCTCTCCCTGTGAAGTTCCCTTAATTGCAACGAGGCATCAATAAGGTATATGTCTATGCGTAATATTGCAAAAACTCGATTTGGATAATAGAATCTTATTATTTTACTATTTTACGATCTTACAAGTCGATCCTTTTGCCTCTATAAAATGGAAGAGGTGGAGGAGCCACTGGGGCAGGCAGAATGAAAGAGAGAAAAGAAGGAAAGAAAAAGTGAAAAAACAAGGCTGAAAGAGGAGGAAGACGGACCGAATCCACACTCTCGATAACCGTAATTTGCGCCACTTAGGTAACACTTCTCACACCTCCGTAGTTATTAGCTTCGTGTCCGAAGTATGCAGTAGGAAACATGCTGGTCTTTTCAATTTATGAAACATGTTTTAGCTTCCAGAAAATGTAATATGCCATGTTGGTTGTTGGCGAAAATAAAGGAAGAAGTTGTAAACTTAGCCGAATCTTTAGTTTTGTATCATTACTGATATTTTTAGTAGTGTAAGCTCATAAACATGCTAGAAATGCTAAAGGTTGAATTTTAATGATTTTATTTAGAAACTTGTTTTCGGAACTAACGGAAAATCGCCTTAAAATTTGTAAAAATGTCCGATTAATCGTAACTTGTTCGTTTTATATTTTAGTTAACCTAAATGTTCTACACATTTTAGAAATGAGTTTTATAATATTTTTATGCTTTTAGAAAATGTATTTTGTTTGAGAAATCTTAAAATCCGAAGCTTCAAAACACAACAATGGCGGAACTGCAACACATCGGGAAATATAAAAGCAAAACAGTAAAAACATTTTTGTGAAAAGAATGAGACTTTTCATTTTAGAAAAAAGAAAAACGTAAATCAAACGTAAAGAATGAACTTTACAATTCATTTTCAAAAAAACTGTTGTAAATACAGCAAGCAATTACTCAGGAATATTGACATTCCATCTTTAAATATTTCCCTGGATTCTCACTTTTTTCTTTCATGCCTCTCTCTATAACTATATAATTTTTACTTCAGAATCCAATTACTCAGAAAGAACAGCAGCAGCCATGGGTAGCCAAAGTAAGATGGACTCATCTTCTGCGGCCATTGTGCCTTTCCATCATGAAGAAGAAGAAGAACCATATGCCCCACCAATTGTCTCTTCTTACAACAGTCACATAAGGCCCCTCCTGGACTGTGTGGACAAATTGAGGAACCTGAAGATCATGCAAGAAGGGATACAGCTTCCTACCATTGTCGTCGTCGGTGATCAGTCCTCCGGGAAGTCCAGTGTACTGGAATCCCTTGCAGGCATTAGCCTTCCCAGAGGGCAGGGGATCTGCACCAGGGTTCCCCTGATTATGAGGCTGCAGAGTCATCCAGATCCTCAACCAGAGCTTCTCTTGGAGTTTAATGGACAGACTATCCCCATTGAGGAAGACAATGTTGCAGAAGCCATTACTTTGGCCACGGATGAAATTGCTGGAAGAAGTAAAGGGATTTCCAATACCCCTTTGACGTTGATTGTGAAAAAGAATGGCGTCCCTGATCTGACAATGGTGGATTTACCTGGAATCACGAGGGTTCCTGTTCACGGACAGCCTGAAGATATCTACGAGCAGATATCTGCAATCATCACGGAGTACATAACGCCTGAAGAGAGCATAATCTTGAATGTTTTGTCAGCGACTGTGGACTTCACAACCTGCGAATCCATTCGGATGTCGCAGAAAGTGGATAAAACAGGGGAAAGGACGCTGGCTGTCGTTACAAAGACAGACAAATCCCCCGAAGGCCTGCTTGAAAAGGTAACAGCCGATGATGTTAACATCGGTCTTGGATATGTTTGTGTTAGAAATCGGATTGGGAATGAATCCTATGAAGAAGCCAGAACAGCGGAAACTGTCCTTTTTGAAGTTCATCCCTTGCTTTCTAAGATTAGCAAGACAATGGTTGGAATCCCTGTTTTAGCCCAGAAATTGGTGGAAATTCAGGCGACCATCATTTCAAAATGTCTGCCCAATATTGTAAAGGCGATCAATGACAGGCTTGCCTCGAATGTAGCAGATTTCAATAAGCTTCCAGCAAATTTGACATCACCAACCCAGGCAATGGCTGCGTTCATGAGAACTATGTCTTCATCAAAAGAATCTTTGAGGAAACTCTTTGTGAGGGGTGAGTTTGATGAGTATCCTGATGAAAAGCATATGCACTCGACAGCAAGATTGGCGGAGATGTTCATACTATACGCTAATGAACTTCAGGGCAAATCCATTGAAAAAGAATCCAAGCAGGACTTCTTGAACGAAGAAATTGGCATTTTGGAGGAAACCAAAGGTATCGGATTGCCTAATTTCTTACCTCGAACTGCTTTTCTCACTTCTCTTCAGATAAAGGTCAAGGGAATATCCACTGCACCTGTGGAATTCGTCACCAAGATTTGGAACTACGTTCAATCAATATTAGTCCCTGTGCTAATGAAGAACAGTGATAACTATCCACAACTGCAATCCTCCATAAGGAGGGCTGCTCAAAATCTCATTGAAAAGAAGGAGGAGCAGTCGGTGAACTGGGTCTCGGAGATGATTGAAATGGAGAAAATGACAGATTACACGTGTAATCCTGACTACGTTTCCACCTGGAACACTCTGATGTCCAAACAGGAAGCTTTCATGCAGATCATGAACGACTATTCGAAGCCTCCTCGGATCACCATTGATGGCTTCGGGGAGATTGAAGTTGGGCACCTCCGCCATCATCTTTCAGTTGTGCAGCAAGCGTTTGATCTGAAAATGAGGATGGCGGCGTATTGGAAACTTGTGCTGCGAAGGTTGGTTGATTCAATGGCATTGCATCTACTCTACAGCATTCAGAATCTAGTGAATACGGACATGGAAGCTGAGATCATTAACGAGTTGATGGGGCCTCATGGCGGCGGGATAGAACGGATGCTGGAGGAATCACCGATGATTACTGAGAAGAGACGCAGATTGAACAGAAGCATCAAGCTCCTCAACGAGTCTAAGGAAGCTGTGTCCAAGATCATGGACAGAGTTTCTGGTTATGCTGACTGATTTACTTGCTATTGTGTTTTTGAGTTTGCTAAGGTTTCCATGTTGTCTTCTATGCAGTTCTTGACTGCTTTTAGTTTGAATATTTTTTTCAGTTATTTCAAAATTTGTATCTGGTGCTTCATTTGAATTCATAAGAAGAATGACCTTTTGCTTATGATTATCAATCCAGGACTGGAACGTACGTTGACTGGGCAATTTCCAGATTCTGCATATATGGTTCTGGACGATGAGGGATGCAAAAGATTTGATTTTTATCTTTTATTGGGCTTTTGCATCTCTCTAATTTGCTCACTGGTTTTCTGGGCTTTCCTCGAAATGCGTAATTGAATCCTGTTTTTATCTCTAATAAGCATCTTGGGTACCGCGTTTATGGTGTCATGGCAGGGCTGGGATTGGATGTTGTATGTGTTGGCTACTTGTCAGAATATGCATGCTGCGGCTTACGCATGGCTGCCCCATCTATCTTACGCGTGTCATAGTTTCACCACCCAGCTTCACACCCTTCATTCACCTTAATATAATAAAAGCTTATCCACCGAACCTTCGTAACCTTCTTCAGTCTCTCTACTACGCTGCTGAGCAGTCTTTCTTTCTACCGTTCAGAAACTCGATGATTTAGCTGCCGTTGTTTTATAAAGCCATCGTCAGGTAAGGGAAAATATGGGGTTTTTTTTTTTTTTTTTTTTTTCTTTTCTTCTGATTTTTTATTGGTCAAGAAAGTCTTGCTTGAATGATTCTTGATTTCTTTAATGTTAAATTAGGGGTTTGTGTGTTGTGGAATGAATTGGGATTTCTTTAGGAAGCAATTGAATGCTATTTTGCTGTTTTTTCCTCCTTTTACTTGATTGTCCGAAACCCATTTGAAATTGGGGGAGATTCTTCTTGTTTAAGCTGATTTAACTGTGTGAAATGTGTAGGATGGAAGATCCAGAAGAGGATTGGGGTATGGAAGAAGAGTATTACTGTCCGTATCCATGTTCTTCTGGGGAAGATGAATACGAAAGTAAGGGGAGTTGGTTATGGAACAGAGGGCTCAACCTGGGAAAAAAAGTTGTTTTCACAGGCGTTGTGATTTCGTCTGCGCCGATCGTTCTTCCACCGCTTGTTGTTGTGTCCGCTCTAGGGTTTGCCGTTTCAGTCCCATTTGGGGTTATGTACGCTAGCTATACTTGTACTTTGAAGCTGATGAGTAAGCTACTACCGATTCCAGTTTCACCACCGCCATGGGAGCACGGAGGTTTTCTCGCGGATGAAGAACCTGAATTTGGAGGAGAAATTGTGATGGAAACAGAGGTTAAGAAGGAAGATAATGAAGTGATGATCGAATTTGCGGAGGATGAGAACGAGGGTGAAAGCTTTAAAGACAAAGGCTATGAAGAAGATGTTGGGGAATACTGGGAAGTGGAGGATAAGGGGTCAAAGCTTGGAGGATTGGATACCAAAACTGAAGGTTCCGAGGAAGAAGTTGACAAAAACACATTGGTTGAGGAAAGCAAGAACAAGGAGTCATTACCCGAGGTAAAACGGGTCGTGGTTGTATTCCCTGAAGAGAAGAAAAGTGGCATTGCCGTTTCAAAGCCGGATTCCGGAGTGGTAAAAGGTGACAAAGGTGTGGAACTGTCGACTAGCAACGAGGAACACAATGTACAACAGGAGGGAACCACAGGTTTGCTGGAAAAAATCAGGGATGAGGGCAATGCTGGTGAGTCTGGGAAGAAGAATAAGAAAAAGAACAAGCATCATCATTCTAAGAAGTCTCATGGAAATGTGGGTAAGAAGGAAGATAAACATGGCGAAAATGTAAGCGAAAAAATGAACGAAGAATCAGGCAGAAAAGGGGGCAAAACAGGTCCAGATGTAGTTGCTGTTGATATAAGCAGTGTCACGGTATCTGTAAAGCCTGCTGGGAATCAAGGCACAGCAACCAATGGCAACCATGCTTCAGAAAAGAGCAATGCTACAATAGCAGAACCAAGATTTGGTGAAAGAATTCAGGAAAGCAGAGCGATCGACTCTAATGTTCGTGATGAAAAGGAAGGAAAATCAATCAGTTCTAGTGCACAAAGGAGGGAAACTGATGGTGAGTGATCTTTTCTGCTTGTTTTGCAGATGATTTAGTTGGTTCTTCGTTGCGATTTCTGCGATTTATTTTATGCTCACTCACACAATGCCTGTTGCCATTTCAGAGACTAGGATCAGCGATGATTCCAAGCAAGCGGGCTTTCCCAAACCCAAAGGCGGAGTTGTTTCCAAGGCTGATGCTGCCAAATCTTCTAATAAGGTCAGCTCTCAGTAGACATTTTCATTTACTTTCACATGTTGTGAGATTTCAGCGTGAGTTAATGGTCTATATTATGCATTTGTCTCTGATATTGTTTGAAACATTTAAGAATAGGATCGTTTGTCGAAGTTATGATCTTGTGTAAGGAATGCTGCTTTTTCCATTTTATGGTAGGCGATTTAATATGCATTTGAGACCAGAAGGATTCATTTGAACCAGCTCTTTCCCAGCTTGTTGGCATATTGGATTCTCCAATTTGCTAAAATTGTTTTGGGACTTGGTATGGATAAACAAGATTGGCATCTTAATAATTCTTCGGAAATGAGTTTGGAAAGAAATCGAAATCTCCATTTGCATAAAGAGAAACCTAAAGAAGATAATCATATCATACTTGATGAATTCTTTCAGGGGCATATAAAATTTACCTATCTTATGTTTTCGACCATAATGAACAGTCGAAATCTTTCTAATCTGAAGCGGCTTTGCGAGTTTAATTTGGCCATTGTTGGACATCCCGGCATTCTTCGCATTGTTCTTTCCGGTGTGATGTTGTTGAAATATGTGTCTCGGCTATGTACAATGACGACGAGATATGATCCGTATCACTTAATAATTGGATATGTTGTGTTATTGTGGTGTGCAATGCAATTTACCTAATCTGCTGTAGGTAACCCCCAGTGAGGAGAAGATATGGGATCAAATAAATGCACTGCGAGTGATAGTTGGATACAAAGCAGCCTGTCACAAGTCATGCATGGAGGAACTGAAAGCTTTGTACATCTTCACCGGAGTGGAACCGCCATCGTCGTTTGACAAGCCCGCCGACCTCAGAGACGCTGAGGATAAACTCCACTTCCTCATGTCCATTGTAGGAGTCAAGTAGGAAGTAGAATCTAAGCCAGTTTGATGTTCTTGGGATGTTTTTCTTCTGTTGGTGTGTGTTATTGTCTGATTCGAACCCTTTTTTTTTGGGTACAGAACAGTAATGATCGATGTCTGTTTTAGTGACAGTTACCCCTTGTATTACTATAATACATAATTACCCCATTATATTATTATTGGATTAAATTGTCAATGGATGGGAAAGTGATAAATTAACAACAACAAAAAAAAAATGGTAATGGGAAGAAAAAGTTAATGACGTCACACATTTTCTTCCAAAAATAACCTCACAACAGAATAACATTTCCAGTATTGAGAAAGACGGACGTCTGCAATAGTTATCCCTGATGGAAGGAAGATGAACTGATCCATATAAGCCATGAGCTTCTTTAAGCAAACGACAAAGGTGGATTAATTGGATTATAGAAGAATCTGCAAAGTCATTATTTTCCAAAGGGATTGAAGAAACGAATTTGAGCGTCGTTTGCGATGGATTCCCACTTAGCAAAACAGGTTGAGAATGATGATATAATGGCGCACTCGTATGAACAAAGGCAAACAGATAAAAGGACGATTTACCAACAAAGCCACATCTTTAGAAAAAAAATGAACTCAACAATACTGTGTAAATTGAACTGATATAGGAAATAGTAAGAAGCTTCACAATTAGAGAAAGACAATCAATGTTATTTTCACGTGAAAATTGAGAGCACTAGTCAATATCACAGCCAGGCAGCAAATATATCCAAAACAGGGGGATATGACCGATCGATCAACCCATTATGTCTAACTTGGAAGTAAGAACTAGACAAAAATCCAGTGACTCAAGGGCCACCGTCCTGAAGAATTCTACGTTTTACACCCAACTTCAGGGGAGTCTGAAATCCGCTGCGTTTCTGTTGGGCGAAAGATAGAACAACAATCTATCAAAACCTCGTCAACAGCGGATAAGGAGGATTTCAGTTCATCGGAAAAATAAAGATGAGGGAGGGAGGGAGGGAGGTTTTTGTTTCTCTTTGCTGCCTGCTGGAGGGTTTCTCGATTTCTTAGGCCGGTAGGAAGAAGGTTTTTCAATTTTTAGGATTTATTTCTTTTTTTGGGTTCTGAAAACCCCTTTTCTTTTTTTACCCGGGGGTTAATTTTGGTATTTTCTCCAACTTCTGCATAACAGCGTAGTCCAATAACGTGGGGGGAGGGAATCATGTATTTTAATAATATGAGAAGGTAATTGTCACTGGAATTATAATATAATGGGATAACTATCATTTGTCCTTTTAAAAATTTAAAACGTGGTTAGGCATATTATTTGAACATATATTTTTCAAACTCATTTTCAAACATAAATTTTTCCAGAATATATTGTTTAGAATTTTTTTTTTTTTTTTTTTTTTTTTTTTGCTGAAAAAATGTTTACTCAATCTCCATCGCAATCTCTGGTAGATTTTGAATCTCAAGCTTCCCTTACCAAACATATTTTTCTGAAAAAACAACATTTTTATTTTTAAAGACGAAAACAAAATCTCCAAAACCCCTATCCTAAAATGTGATAACAAATCGAACAAAATTAGAAACACGACTCTTTCAATAGAAAGGAAAGTAACGAGTAAAAATTTATTATATTCCAAGTCCTGTCTAATACTAGATTTAGGATACATATATAGTCAAGTTATAGAAATCAGTAAATCACTTAAAACCATGTGAAATATAGTTTTTTTTGGACCAAAGAAAAAGAAAATCAGGCCAAGCCTTCACAATTGAATGAGTGAAGCAGTCCACTAAACTCAACAACATGAACAAGCTTGGCAAACCTCCTTTAAACTTGAATCTGATGAAGAAGAAACGTTATATGAGTTCGTTCTCACAGATTTATAACCAACATGTAAATATTATTCCAACCAACCCTCCAAACAGGTCAGAAGGTTTCACAGAAATCAGTAAAAACTGTAGAAGAAAGCTCCAGCTATTACCACCTCTCAAGCTGCAACAATGTCAAGCTATATGGCCGCTCTCCAAATCTTGATCCACTCCACCATGGCTTCAGCAGCGCGAGCAAACACTGGGTCTCCGCCTCCCAATTTCTGCTGCACCGCTGCAGCCAGTTCAACCACACAATCCTCTGCTTTAATTGCTGCTGGGGAGAATCTCACTGTCTGAAAGAAAGGAACCACTTCTTCCATCAGCTTTACTCCCTCCCACTCTTTCTTCAAGCACTCAACTGCATCGCCGCGTTCATTTCTCCAAACATAGGGAAGCCCACTTTTCACCCCAAATCCCAGATGATCACTGATAACCTTAACACACAACCCGCTCCATACATCTTCAATAGTTTCCCATC
Source organism: Leptodermis oblonga (assembly GCA_016801395.1). Lineage (NCBI taxonomy): Eukaryota > Viridiplantae > Streptophyta > Magnoliopsida > Gentianales > Rubiaceae > Leptodermis > Leptodermis oblonga. Next base: position 4,443,219 of record CM028756.1, on the reverse strand, counting down.
TTAACTTCCCTTCATTCGCTAATCTAAATGCTGGCAACAAAGCAGGTCCCAATAATTCACGATTAAAAGCGATGTTAATCCCACTTACCGATAACAAGGCCCCAGCTGGTACTGTGAGAACAGCATCAACATATCTAACGTTCCTTTGCTTGGGTTTGAGAGCCTGTGTGGGCGCATCATAATCTGCTAAATTAAGCCACAATCCACATGACAGTGCACATTCAACCCCATTGCGCAAGCTAAAGGGGTATCCACGAACAAAATCCGTACCCTTGCAGAAAGGATCATAAAGAGTGTTGAAGAAAAAAGGTGTAGCAGGAGTTGTAAGGTTTGTGATGTGCTGAGCAACTGCATTTGTTAAATTGCCCTTAGCATCCTTAGCAGGGACACAGTCATCATCCACTGAAATAATGTACTTCTTGCGCGACATAAGATAGCCGAAGTACCGGCATGCATACCCAGAGAAAGAAACAGCTTTTACAGAAGTCCCAACTACACGATCTATGTCAGATTTTGTATAGATATCAACATTAAAACCTCCAGGAACTTTAAGACCCTCTTTGAGATCAGGATCCTCAACAATTATCAGGTGGAAACGAGAAAAAAAAGGTCTCCATTGTTCCATAAATGATGTAAGGTCAGAGCGGAGGGCAGCTATCACAATATCTACCTCATCATCTTTAATGCTAACTTGAGCCATCTTATCAAGGTTCGAAGACACAAACAATCAATGGCAAAAGCTTTGTTATCCTGAGAGCAGCAACCTACTTCAATCTCACTTCACCCTTGTGCTTTCACAATGCAAGATAGCATCAAAATTTCTCAGAGCATCCTGATAAACTTAAGAACATCAGAGGACAACTTATCAAATTTCGAATAGAGATCAATTTATGAACTGACTTACTGGTGGGAAGGACAGGAGTTAGAACAAGCTGAATATTAAGGTCATTTATCAAAGAAAGTATCTCATCTTTGCCAGTGGCCACAAACAGTTTCAGAATCTTTTCAGTCAGCTTCCCAGCTCTCAAAGTTCTCTGACAACCAAGATAACAAGAAATACTTGTAGAAAAATAATTGCAAAGAGACATATAATGAACTTAGCTACTTCAATCCAGTATTGACTACTACAGAGGCTAAATTTTTCCAGTTTTCTCATCGTGACATATAGGATTGCTAAATTATAGGTAAACTATCACCAGAGAAAAGCATGGCATACTTTCAAATGACATGGGACATAATTTTCATAATCATATTTAGCAGCATTACCATCATCCACCACCACCTAAGTGACCCGTGCACATTGGTGAGGACACAAAGAATGACAGGAACAAATTTCTTGGTAGTTGAGTAAATTTGTGGATGTACATGACAAAACTAAGTTTCACGACACAGATATCAATGGTACATTGGCTACTATTAAAAACAATCAGTATAGATATGCAGCAATAACAAGGCAAGGCGCAGACCAAATCTCATCCAATGGAGAGAACATTTCAGGAAAAGCTCTCCCTTTGGCACCTAGCATCAGTACCACAGAGTACATTATGGCGTTGGTTTTGTACAGAAGGGGCTCAGTTCTTACATAAAGCGCAAGCCTTTGTATCCGAGAGAGGTATGATTATTTCTAATCATAAGTATTATTTGAAACACATGAAGCCAACTTGTTCAGAGTGAACTGTTTAACCATGGAACTTTTTTAAGAGAGAGAAAGGATGGTGGTTTGCAGTGTGGAGAGTGTCATATGCAGAGTGTGTTATTTCCGAAAACAGTTGGATTTAAGGGTGTTTAAGAATCAAGCTTGTTAGCTACTTAACAAGATAAGCCATGGAATGACCAATAACAATCTAATTCAAACTCCTTACAAGGTCTGTTACTCCTGCATTAGTACAGCAATGATTAACATGTAATAAGTAAAACTAAAGGAGTACTAAGGTTGGGAAAAAGTGAACTACTGTTAGCATTAATACATTTTCATAATTAAGTCATTTGCAAATGTTTTCTGTCATGGTAAAGCTCCAGAACAATATTCATCAGGTGACGTACCAATCCATTCATTCACTCCGATGATACAGGAATATGCATAAAATTCTTGAAAATACCAATGACTAAAAATTCAAAACTAAATTCAAATTCCCAAACCAATAACACAAATTTAAATAGATTCTGCTACCTAATTCTTCCTGTTGTACAAAACTAACCCATAAGAAGAGAATTTAGAGTACTGGAAAACAAATTCAGCATCCATATTCATCCTTAAAGAGCAGAAATTTTCAGTTCTTGCTCTAAGGTGTCACTATCCCTTCTAACATTTGGACATTATTTATAGGGTTTCAGCAGCAAGATCCCTTTTTTATGGATCACTTCATAACAGAACTTCAGTTTTGGATCATCTCCCGTATTCTTATAATGAAGCTTAACAAACAGGAACTACAACTCATGAACCAAAACTAATCCTAGACATGTCTGCTGCAAAAAAATGGGCTTCTTTATTCCACATTTTCCGAACACAAAGTATGCTTCTGTTTCTTTCACGGGTTTCTTCTTCCCCTTTTCAGATTTGTTTTGTGCGAGCTTTTGACACCCACAAGAAACAAGACAAACTTCGATCCTTTTGATCCGAAGCGGTTGTAAAAACAAAACAGATTCAAAGATTTTTCTGACTACAAATGCCCCAAATATTGAAAATGAAAACCCCAATAGGGGGAATGATCAAATTAACAGAATCCCACGCAATCCCATCAATATAAACACCGCAAACAATCAAATAAAATAAAATAACCAAAATCCCACTTCAGAAAACGGACCAAATTAAACAAAATCAACAATCCCATATCAGAAACCCACATCAAAAACACAAATTCAAGAAAAAAAGAGGCAAGAAACTCGAAGAAAAGAGGGTTCAATACATACCACAAAAAGTTCGAGGAGGATGTGTTCGGGCAAAAAGGAGAGATCGGAGATGTTAGAAAAGTTCAACAGAGCAGTATCTATAGCTAGGGAAAGCAAGGTAGGCGGGTTTCTCATTCAATACGGATTATAAAGTCATTCACTCCTTCATTTTCTTGCGCCGAATCTCACTCAATCGCTCTTTTGGCTAAAATTAGCCTTTAATTTATCTTGGAGGGGGGCTCTTTACTCAAGAAACACTCCAACGAACTTCGGCTCTCTCTTTCTCTTGGAGGAGAAATATAGAAATTCTGCCTGGACGGTTATGGAGTCGGTCAACGCTGGAGGAATGAGTTGCATTTTGCCCCCTCGTGTTTGGGTATAACTATGAAACGAACCCTGTTATTTTTAAAATTATAAAATATTACTTTAAGCTTTAAAAATGACACACAAAAGCACTAAAATCGACCACTATCTTTGTTCCACCATAACAGTCTTTTTCTAAAATTTATTTTTATTTTAATAAAAGAGTTACGTCACGTTCAAATTTTTTTACCCTTATTATCCTTCATAATATAATAATGCGTTGTCCATAATAAACCTACACGTATAAAGAAAAGACGTTAATGAAATAAATTATGACAAATTAATTATTTTAAATATTATACATTAAAATTCTTTATAAATTATACACTTTTAAAATCGAACTTTTCTAATGAAACATATGTAGTTGAAACTCTACAATATCTGTTTTGTAATATGTATGCTCTACAACGTTCATTTTGTAGTACGTGCGTGTGAATATAATTATTAAAATAATAGGGTTTGTTTGTAATTTATGTCCAAATTTCATACGGTAAATATTGTAAAAATAGGACCGAACCATACTCTACATAAGTTAGGTGTAGAGACTGCCTAACTCATAAATAAGTTAATAATATAATTTTTTCCATTAGTACACAACTTTGAAATACATAATTATACTCTCTCCGACCCACACAAAAGAGTCCACTTTCAAAAAAAAAATCTTGTCTCATTTAAAGAGTCCACTTTGAATTTATTTATATTACATACTCTTACTAATATTATAATTTGTGATTCACAATTAACCCTTAGAGTGTATTTATTTCTTATGGAATTGGGATATGAAATTGGAATTGAGGTTCCAATTCCAATTCCGTTGTTTGTTTGTAAAATAATTACTCCGTATAAGAATTGAACCTCCAATTCTACAATTTCAATTTTTTTGTTGAACCTAAAAATTATAATTATATTGACACATATTGTGTCTTCTGTACTGTGTGTAGCGAGTGTTGTGTGTTTTGTGTGTGTGTAGTGTGTGTAGCGTGTGTGCGCGCGTGACATATATATATATATATATATATATATATATCCCAAAGTGGTCTTTTTATTCCTGTTTCTTTTTTTTCTTTTTTTTGGTGTGTTTCTTTGTTCAGTTTTTTAATTAATTTCTTCTTTTATTTGATTTTTTTCAGTCCATAAATTCTTATGTTAGTATTTTTTTAATTTTTTTTAACCATTGCGTTTGGACAAACAATTCAAACAGAAAAAAATAAATAAATAAAACGAGAAATAGTTTAAAAGATGTTTAGGCTAGTACATCGTAAATGCATTTTTTATATTTTTTTATAATACCTGTAATTATCTAAAATTATATTTTAATATATACAAAATATAATGATGATGAATATTTTCTTAAATAAAATTAAAAAACATATTTTCTTTTATAATTTTAAAAGTAAAAAAAATTAAAATTAAAATTTTTATGGAGGTTGAGGATTCTATTTATTTTATTTGTTTTTTTTTTTTCTTGGGGTTTTGGGCTGTGGGGGATTTTTTTGCTTTGGGCGTGATGGGTGGGGGGTTTGCGGGCTTGCGGTTTTTTTTTTTGGTTGCGCTGGTTTGAGGGGTTTTTTTTTTTTTTTTTTTTTGTGGAGACCATTTTCAAGTTTTTTTTTCCTCAAAAAAAAAAAAAAAAAAAAAAAGGTCGGTTGAGGTCACGCTCCGAACTCGACAAACCGAACTGTCATTTTCGGGAGTATGAACTGAATCTAACCCTAACCGCTCGGTACGTGTCGTGTCGACCGGTTTAAACACCCCTATATTAATAACACAAAAATAGATAGTAAATATGACTATTTTACAGTTATAAATGAATTCTAATTTTACATACAATTTTAAGCATTCAAACAAAAGAATTAGAATTGCAATTCAATTTCTTCACAATTCTATCATTTTACCAAACAATGGTATTCAAATGAAACTGCAATTCTAATTCTAAACTTCAATTCTATAGAATTTGAACTCCAATTCGATTCCAATTCTATTCAACCAAACGGACCCTTACTTCTAAAGTAATGATGTAAGTGAAAAATATAATAGTAAATTACTTATTTTAGGTGTTGTACCTCACAACCCATAATATGTTGTACACATTTCAAAGTTACTCTTTGAGTGGGACAGAGGGAGTAATAAATTTTACAATGTAATTAAATTAAAATTTATGATATATGTTAATAAAATTTTATTTCTATGATAAACAAATGTGTGAAATGGGATATAAAAGTAATTAGTTTATAAAATATTTGGGTCTGAGAAATGATTTTAAAAAGTCAAAAAAAGTATTAAATCGTTGAATTTGACTATGCAATTCTGTATGCAATTGCATTAGTAATGCATTAAATTCCAAATTTAATAGCTAAATGATTCTGTAACAAGCTTGCAATTTTTCCCTCAATAGCTAATGATTTTTAGAATTCCATAACAACTAACATTATCCTACATTGCAACAAATTGAAAGTTCAAGGGGCAATTTACAATCAGAGTAAAATTTGAGATGGTTTATTGTAATTAACAATAATGTTTAGAAAACGTATCAAAATATGCTACTTACAAGAGTCGTAACTCTTATACTCTATTCGTTTCAATAGAAGAGTTCATTTTAAAAAATATTTTTTGTTCTAATAGAAGAGTCCAATTTCAAATTTTTTACTTCTCCTGCCCTTACTAATATAATCATGTGCGGTTCGCAATTAGTCTATACTTAATAAATAAGGATATAAATAGAATAAATGATATCAAATTAGCTATTTTAAGTATTGTACTTTGACACTCATAATAAATTATACATTGGTCAAATGGACTTTTCTAATGAACGAAGGGAAGGGAGTAGCATTATAAATCCCGTTAAACTATTTTTGTGGAGATTTGGCGACAATTGTGATATTTGGTATTGATTTCTTGACAGTTGTGACTTGTCGTATGATTAATCCAACAAAGATGTTTCTTTGGAATTTTCTTTAAAAATAATAACGAAAAGAAGTATATACTAAAATACCAAATCTAATTAAATATTTAACTTTATTTTGATAATACAACTATAAACTTTCCTTTTAATTTGGTATATATATATATATATATATATATTCTGGAAATAAGTTATTGATGTGGACAATATGGTTTTTAGTGTTTTTTTCTGCGTGCCATAAGGCACATAAGACATTTCTTTTTGAAGAAAGAAAATTCCGAAACGGCAATCGTAATCTCCTATGGATAATGATTAATGACAATGTAAAAGATGATGTATTTACAAATCCGCCATGTAAGCACGTATTCGTTTACTCCCTTTGTTCCATTAGAAGAGTCTATTTTGTTTTAGTACAATAAAGTGGACTCTTCTAATAGAACGGAGGGATTACGTTTTTACTTATCTGATTGTTATGTTCACTTAAATAATACCGTGAATAGTACATACTTTTTCTTTTTTCTCTTTTTCATAACTTCAACTGAATCAGTGACACTCAAGGAAATTTTTTCTGGGGACTGATGATACTCGTGAATAATCTGGGTGACGCTCTTGTAAAGAAAATTTTATAAATAAATAAAAAAGTCAAGGGATTGACTCAAACTATAAGATAATCATTCTTGTAGTTAATCAGAGAGTGACTCAAATTACAATAGTATCACTTTTGCCCTTAAAAAAGGCTTACGTCACGCATCTAACAGGGATTGTTGACGGAATGTCAAGATTTACAATAGTTTTAAAATTTGGTGATAAAAATTAAAATAAAAATTAATGTTAGTATTATGTCAAAATTGCAACTTTAGTAAAGTATGATGATCAATTATGCATTTCACCATTTTTTTTTTATTGAGAAAGTGCGACGATAATTTAACCAAACCAAATACTTATTATCATGTTAATGCTCATCTTGGGGCGGTAATTTAACAAAATATTAGTAGAAATAAGATAATATAAGAAATTAAAATCAAGAATGACAATGCAAATAAGTAAGTGTAACGAGACTAAGCCACATATAATTCGCTCTCTTTCAATGATTCAAACCATTTTAGAAGAATTTGGCGCAACAGATCATTCACACGACATATCAGCCTCAAAATACAACAACCCAGCCATACTGTAACTCTCATTAGCATGCATGGGTAGGAGATGCTTGCTCGTAGTACACTGTTATTTTGCCATAAGCCATAATAGGAAAATATATATGATGAAGTGTGGTTTACTGGTGAGAGTTTTCGGGTTTGATTCGTCATTTTTAGGTAACTGTACTTGTAGGGGAAATCCCTGGATTAAACTCCGATATCAAATTTAGTAGTTAGACAAGGAGATAATTTAGTATGGCTAGAGGAAAGTTCAGTAAAAAAGATTCCACTTCTTGTCGATAAGTTTACCACTTTATAAAGGTATGAGTCCATTGCTTGAATTGGTAGTTCTTCCATGTCACCCAAGAAGGTAAAACATAAGATTGTCCATTAGTCTTTCGCACAGTATCTACCTTTTGAACCAAATCATAAAAAGTAACCATCTGAATGTGGGCCAATTTTGAACCGGATCATAAGTCTAATCATTGGTTTTGGACCAAAAGAAAAATCGAACACACCATATATTTTATGAATTCATGTATACATGTGTTCGACTAGTGAAAATAACACATGTATATCTGCATGGTACTCTAACATCTCATGCATCTATATATATATAGCATATGTCTTTTCATAGATAACATAGTCACTCAACAATTTGCAACGGCAAATGATATTATAGGATACTCAACTATTATATGGCCAATTTTTCTTTTTTTTTTTGTTGGTCGCTTCACCTACTAAACTCTTTAGAGTGATAACTTTTACCACTTGTTAATTTTGAATGGTAAACCAACCGAACTTAAATTTTTCAAGGGCAAGATTATCCATTTATTATCTTTTATCTTTTACCTTTATTCCACATCCATACTTCTATAACACCACCTCTTCCTCCACCTCCACCTCCAACTCCACCTCCACCTCCACCTCCACCTCCACCACATCAACTCACCCATACTTGAAAATTGGGAACAAAAAATAACTGTTAGTGTATAGTACAAATCTTAACAACTCTTCATCTCAAACCCTAGCATCCATTTTCTATAATTTTCTTCCCCTATCTCCTACATAAGGGAGATGGGGAAAATAGATTTATTTTCTATTATTTTTTATTTACTTTATTTTTGTCTTCTTCCATGATGGAAATTTTTCATTGTCTCATAGTCAGAGATCTCATCTCCCAAATAAACGGTAGTTCTCCATCATATTAATAAATGAGTATTTTATTATTATCAAATGAAAATTCAGTTGGTTAGGGGTTTTCATCAGAAGATTAGTGGCAGATTCGAGATCGAATTTATACTTCGGTACGTGATTTGTTCAGCGCGACGGTGATTTTTTGTTCTACTAGATAGATCTATATGTATTGCTACTTGTTTAGATCTGTATATGTTTGATGAGTAATGATACACAACTCAACTAATCTCCTCAACTTTCTCATAGCAAGTGAGGTGTCATGCATTCATTGGCTACACTTTTATAAAATAATTATTAACACTACATTATTGACCAATGAATGCATGACACCTCACTTGTTATGAAAAAATTGAGGAGCTTAGTTGAGTTGTGTATCATTACTCATGTTAGTTTATTTTTAACTATTTATATTTGATTATTATCAGATCAGGTTGTATCACCGATTCTCTATTGAGTAATGAAATATGAAATTTATTATAAAAAAAAAATTGGGAACAAAAAATTTGGGCAATATTTCCTGGGCGTGGAGGCATAGAACATAAGTGAAAAAAAAAGAAAAGAAAAACAAAAGGTACGAGTAGACTATTTTATCCTTAAAAGATGCACATGATAGGTATGAGAGCTTTATATCGTTTGATTTTAATGCCCAAACTAACGGAATGAGCAAAAGTCATCAACTTACCTAACATTCACCTATAATGTGGCTTGGCATGGGAGGTGTTGTCAACCGAATGAGGGTAGAATCGTTCGAGGGAAAAAATCTCGCGCCACTCACCCTTGCAGCTGCTACGTGGCGTCCGGTGATTGGATCAGCAATTTGATGGTGTGACCCGGCTTTGTCTCAAACGACGTCGTTTGGGTTCCTTTAGAGGCCAAACGACGTCACTTTTGGTGGGAAGACGACTTTTACTTTTCCTCTAACTTTGAAATTTGCGCGTTCTCTCTCCTCTTCATCGACTCCGCATCACTCCAAGGCCATTCTCTGCGGTGGGGTACGAGCCGTCCATGGAGAAAATCAAAATCCTCTCTTTCCTTCTCTATTCCCTGTCCAGTGCCCTTCTCGAGGCCTCGAATGCCTCAATCTTCTGCCATGGACGACTTTTGCTCACCTCTTCTTTCTTCTTCTCCATCTTCTGCTCTAATGGTAGGAGTTACAGCCGGCGGAACTCGGAAGAAGGTAGTAATTTCCTATTTTTCTCATTTCGATTTGTCTTTTATCCATCCTTTTTTTATTCTCATTTTTCTCATATTCCTTTTGGGTTTTGTATCGCCGACGTTAGGGTTAATTTGTTTTGTTTTATGTTGTTGCGAAAGGATGAGAGTCGAAGAAGAGTCACGTATCAGTGACTTTGTTGACGTCGTCCTTGAGCCTCCGGCTTTGTGGTTGCAATGGCAGGTTCATGCCATTCAGTGAATGGGTGCAAACAAAAGGAAGGTAAATGTTCATGTTTTATTTTAATCATTTTATAGTTCTGTTTAGCTCTTATCTTGGACTAATTGTTTTTCTTTTATGTTCTTTAATAGTTTTTTTTTTTTTTTTTGCCTAATCATGTTTGGTGTTTATACATGCAGATTCGGATGATGAAAAGCATTAGGATTTATTAAGGTAGCCTCTTTTATTTTTATTTTTCTTAAAAAGTGTTCTTTTTTTTTCTGGTATTTCTGACTTTGTTTGTGGGTACATGCTGTTTATGGTAAATTAAAAATATCCGGTTCTAATTTTGTTTGTGCGAGTAATTTTGATCTTTGGCTTTTCCTTTACAAACTTAGTGTCTAACTTATGTGGAAATTCAAATGGGTGATTTCACTAATTTGCCTTGTTGAAGTTGTGAGGAGCTTGTAAGATGCAATTTGCATGTATAGTAACTTTATCAGATGCTTTATGTTTTGCAACATCTTGAAATAATTATGGCAATGTTCTTCTACCAGTTCGAAGGTGTAGATGCCCAACGTGTACATATTGGGTATGTTCTTTACCAGGACTGAGACCTGGGTTTTGGGTATTTTTTGGGTCTGAGTCCAAAAAATGGGCCAAATTAGGTTCAGCCTCATGTTCTCTTCACCAAACTCAAAGCCAAGTCTTCACCTTGGGTCTGAGTCCCGTGAAAAAAGAGAAGCCCTCTTCTCTTTAGCTGTTGCCCGATAGTTCATCTTCCTCCCCTCATTCCATCCTCACAACCGGCGGCCAATTTTTCACCTTTTCCCCTCCGATCGAACCCACCATTTTCGGCGGCCAAGAACAGGCTGAAGGAGAGTTACGTCCGCTGAACTTCCCCCCTTACTGCTTCCTCAAACCATCAAAAAGACCCAGTTCCATTGCAAAGGAAAGAGGCCTCGCGGTTTTGGAAAAACAGCACCATCCGCTCCAACTTTTGCCTCATAAGGTACGGTTTAAATCTAATCCTACAACCTGCTCGTAGGTATTGGTTCTATTATTTTCTGGGGTTTATTTTGCAAGTTAAATTTGGGTCCTTCAATGGAGTTTGAGCCCTTGAAATTGGTAAATGTCGGCAAAGTTTAAAAAAGGAAAATTGGTCAAAATGGACCTGTTGCATTTGAGCTTACTATGTGAGGAACTCTGAATGCATTTGATCAATTTTCTTGACCTATTGAATGGAGTTGCAGGTGGGAAATACTTCTCTGGCTTTTAACCAATTCTTTTAATGATGCTTAAATAGAAGCCTGAAGAACTTGCTAACTGTGGAAGGAATAAAGAGTGAAATTCTGTAAAGGTTCAGTTTATTGGACAAAAATATTGGAGCCCACATTTTCAGCACATGCAATTTATCTATTTTTTTAGCTATTGATTTTATTTCTTTCTCCCGCAAGTATTTTTTTGATTGTCATGATTTTTGCTGATATTATTTGAGTGGTGGAAGTGTGTGTACTCTCTCTTAGCTTGAAGTTACAATATATGTGTTATGCAGTTGCATTTGTAAAACGCCATGGACATCGTGTGAAATGGGATTCAAGCTTTGGTTCATCGTGTTTATCCTGTATTTCCTTTTATTTAGAAATTGCAGTTACGGCTGAGAACAGAGCAGAATTGTAGCGCGGTTTACTTGCTTAATTTTTTCATTTTCGGTTTAAGAATACCCTGTTTTTCTGCCCTTATCCTTATGCTGAGTTCCACTAGTTAAGCCTTGTTTCAATCGCAAATAATTTGGATTTCCTCTGCTGCTTAACTGTCAATATGGCCTGCGTTTTTTGTTAATTTGTTCTATGTCAACCATTCAACAACTATGCTGGACGTCGGTGGAAGTGAAGAGGCCAAGATTGCAATCTTCCTATCCCTATTAGTTGGTAACTTGGTTTAGGGTTCCTCGCTCGTTTTGTGATTGAAACTGCTGATGATGCAATATGGTATGCTGTTGTTGAATTTTGTCATCCCTCCTGCAGGCTATAGGTTCTGGTATGTGCGTATGCTGTGTGTGGCTCACCCCTCTGCCTCAATTTATAGTATTTGTCATGTTTAGAAAGCCATATGTCTGTGTAGCTTTTCAGTTTGTTCTTGTCTTTGGTGTGGAGCTCTGTGGTTAGGTTTTCTGCTGTTCTTGTAATGGTACATTGTAAATTCGTAAGGGTATGCTGCTTTGGTTAGCTAATTTGTGTCAACACAGGTGAAAACCATGTATTTATTTGTCAAAATTCTGAATCAGTGGAATGGGACAAATGTTTCCTTAAGGAGACTTCGCATTGTGTCCTTGCTGTACTGTTTCTTTGTAATCCTATCTTCATTGTCATTTACATGCGGATTGGAATCATTTCACTTCATTAATCAAGCTTTTTGTATTGCTGAGCTCTTCATGAAAAATCTTGTTTTAATAAGATATGCGTTGCTTCCCTCAAGTGTCTTGGTTTGTTTTGTGTGATTCTTTGCTTCAATGATTTGTTATGCACAATCATGAATAGATATGGGCTGGTTTTTCAGGTTATCCATTACATTAATGCAGTTTACCTTCCTGGTTTAGGTTCGTATAGACCAGTAGGTCAACTTTGTTTTCTGCCACTTCTTCTCAAGTGCATACCATGCAAACGACAAGGACCACAACCCGGAATGAGAAGACCCAAACGTCATGAACACAAGGGTAGTACCGCAACTGCGAATGAACATTGTGAACCAATTGTTAGAAAGCCTTCAAATGTAATTTAGTTAAAATAAAATTTTCGGACTGTATGATTGGAAGAACTTGTATTTTAGGGCTGCATATGTGGAGCGATTATTAATGCGTTTGTATTAATGGTAACTGTCGGATAAAATTAGTTGTTATTCTAATAGTGTATAATTATTTTGTTTCGATAAAACGTTCACAATTATGTGATACAGAAGTAGTTTCCATTCTTGCTACAAACAGATGAAATAACATTTTGGTTCATATTAACAATAAAATTAAAAGGGTGTCAAGCACGTTGGTTATTTATTTGGGATTAAGTTATTTTTATTTTTCTCAAAATTTTTTTAAAAAATCAAAAAATAATTTTTTCAATGTTGTACAATACATTACAATCAAACTTTAGTGGAAATTGAATAGAAAATTTAAAAATAGGAAATGTGGGATTTTTGGACTAAATTTGAGCTAAGACCTGTGTTCTTTAGCTTGGGCTGAGAACTGGGTTACAATCCAGTTCTCAGAACCTTGTTTCTTAGAAATAGGCTGAGACCCAGTTTAGCTGAGAACAGGTTCTGAGACCTGTTATCAGAACTAGCTAAAGAACAGGCCCATTATATTCTCTCTAAATGCTAAAAATCTCTCAAAAAGTAACGGCTACTACAGTCAGGCAACTATTGCTAGCATTTGGTTGCAGTAATTTCTATGCCACTTTTATTATAAAGTTTTTAGTTGCCTTGTTGTTTTATATTCTTTTGACAGAACCGACTTTCTGGGAACTAATTTACTGCATACCCATCGGGTTCTGGAGCCAGGGTTGCTAAATTCAGCAATGCTAAACTATCAGGTATTGTGATACAGAAATCAAATCGTTGTAGTAAATTTAAACTGAGATAAGTACTATTAATTTTTTTTAGATTTTAGTAGTGAATTATTGGAGAATCCTTTGATTTTAACTCATGAGAAGATTGGGACTATGAATGCTGGGAGTGTGAGTGCATGCTTGAGTTAGCTTTGAAGGTAATTGGTGTTTTGCTGACTTCTAAGGGCTTTCTTCCTTTTTTTCAATCCATGAATTAACAATTTTCATTTTACTCATAATAGTTAAATACCTTTGCTGATTGTTTTTGAAGATTTGGAGAGTCCTGCTATGGGCACATTGATTTTAAATAAGTTTCGTGCCATAATTAAGGTGTGGAAATGGTTAAGGTAGGTTTGCAACAATTTTTGTTTATTACTTTTTTAATATGTTGTAGGTTTTGTGTTCTAGGGCTTGTTCTTTAACTTAAGTTTCAAACCAAGTGATAGGACTTGTCGTGGGTCTACCAAATACAGTAAAAGTACTGCTTAAAACCTGCAATTAAGATGCTAAGAAAATATAGCACAGTAGTAGACATGGTCGATCCACAGAGACGGCAATTTAATTCTAATTCTAATTTAACATGCAAATAAAACCAAACTATGACTAGTAGTCACCTTTGTGTCTCTTAAGAGACCTTAGAGTTGTCACTTAAATATAGCAAAATAATAATTAAACTAATATTAAATAAAAAAGACTTAAACAATTATCAATTAATGAGAGAAAATTCCGGTATTATGTAAATCCACCTTGGCTCTGTTCTTTTGTGGCTTGTGTAGGGGAAGTTTTGTTGGAGGGAAGTTTTTTGTTGGAAATTTTTTAGAGGGAAGTTTTTTTTGGAAAATTGTGTAGGTGAGAGATTAAAAAAGTGTAATGATTGTGTTGTTTTTTGAATTTATGTGAGTAGGTATTTAGAGGGAATTTTAAAATTTTAATTTTGAATTGTTGAAAAAGTAAAGTTGTTTCTTTGTGTAAAATTTTGATAAAAAAAAGTGATGATTCTTGAAAAATTACCACAAGAGAACAGAGCCTTAATCTCATGCATGCAATCATAAACCTCTTAACTTGTCTAATTACTTATGCCGTTTCAGTTATAGTATTACCGCGAGTCCCCGCAAATAATCCCAATTCTCCCATAGATTCTCGATAATCCCCCGTGAGTCCCCGCAAAGGAATTATTCTCTAACTACGTTAACTAACAGACCGCGAGTCCCCGCAAACCTTATTAATTAACAAATAGAAGCATTAAAAACTAGAAGAACCTGAAACTAATAATTCCTACTGACGATGCATTAGAAATTATTACCCAATTAATCCTGTACTACTCGGCCGGTAGTTGTGCCACTCACTGACTCTACCAGATTAAACTAAGTTGATCAGGCGTAATAGAATCTTAGTAATTAGACATATAAACACAGGCAATTTAGAAACATAATTCATTAGACCTTAGATTAATTCCTGGGTTTCATACATGCATGGATTATGGCTTCTTACATAATACCAGAACTAATAAATTAGCTACTCATGATAAAACACGAAAAACACATAATTATAAAAGAAGACATTAAAAGAGAAAAGAGAATACTGTACTGAAATTTAAGAAGCCGCGATCTGACAACCGCCGGTTTGGCCAAACGGTAGACTGCCCATCGGGAAAATCCAAAGTTGCGATCGAAACAGAGCAAAACAGAACAGAACAGAGAAAAACAGAGGAAAACTATACTAACGCGAAACTGTATCTTGCGCGAGAATTATTTGTAAACTAAGAAACTATTCTATAAAAAACTTATCTAGAAAACTTCTATATAAAAACTTGTCTTTAAAAGCTTGTATATAAACTTGTCTCTAAAAAAGCTCTAAAAAAAACTGTCTCTCAAAAGTGCAGGAATAATCCCATATATATAGGGGTACAAAACAACAATTAACCAATCTCCTAATTGAATAAAGAAACCTTCTTCTACTTGGAAAGAGAATTAATTAAGCACATTGAATCTTTTCACTTTTTGGTAACTCCCAACTTCTCTCTTTAATTCCTTCTTGGATTAGTAATTTGCCCAAAACTTCATTGCTTCCCTTTTAAGATTCTCCGCATCAACTCCGCGCCTGCCCACGTTCATCCTGCCGATTGGATTCAATTCCAATTGGATTGGATTAAATTCCAATTGGAATCGGCCCCATGCATTGGATTTCGGATTGGATTAAATTCCAATATTAAATTCCAATTGGAATTGGGCCACTTGCAATTGATTGCGGGTGCAGCAACATGGAGTCCAATTTGCATTGGATAATTAATTTGAGACTCCAATTGTGGGGGATCCAACATACAGGCCGATAATGTGGCTTCCTTCATGGTGTAGCCCACAAATCATGTGGGCTTTTTAGGCCTTGACTTGTCTGCTTCAATTCTTTCATTTTTTTGTACATTTTTTTCTGCTTAGGCCTGTTTTCTAAAACTGTAAATAAACATTAAAATCTTGGGTAAAAGCCCGTGAGAACTGACATAACAAGTCCTAAAATAATACACCTAAAACGTGCAGATCATCAAGTTTGAAACTTAGTTTTGAAAAAATAATTTTATAATCAGTTTTCATCATTTTCAATACAACTTTTTACTATTTACCTGCACATTTTTATATTTTTAATACACTTTTATATTATAAAATTATTTTTTCAAAACTAAGTTTCAAACTTAGTTTGAAATCTAAGTTAAAGAACAGCCCCTAATTGCAAAAGTGAAATTCTTGGTAGAAAAGTTTGAATGGGTCCACTTTCTATTATTCATCATTGAAAAGCTTCAGTTTTTCCCTCATTCCTCACGCGCATTCCTTCTTGCATTGGTATGCCTTTTAATTTCTGTCGCTCTTCTTTTCTTTGTGTTTCTTCATAGCTTCATGCATATTTACTGGTTGCCTGTTTTGTTTACATGCTGCTTGTTTCTACTACTTCCAGAAAAAAATAGTTATAGCTTGTCCTTTTGATTTCTTTCATTTACCTTTTGTGAAATAAATGCTCTCCTCTTTTTGTTTTTGCTGTGTGTTGATATAGCTTTGAAAATGTGAAATAAATGCTCTGTTGTACTATCTTTTGCTCTTATATTGCTCTTTTGAGTTGTTTGTTATGGTTCTTTCTTATATGCCTTCTTCATGTATATTTTTTTTCCCAGCAGTTGTTTTTTTAGACTTCTTTCCTTTTGGTTCATGACGTGTGCTGTGATTGTAGACTCTTGCTTTGTTTACTTTATTCTCCAAATAACCCATGCATTTTTTAATGGCCTTTGAATCTTCAGTGAGTGCATGGTTTTTTGTCCGCTTTGTCAATATTCACCTTTACCCTCTATGCATCCATTTTAGATTAGAGTTAATGATATTATCTTTGACGACTCTTTAACTTCTTTCCTGATACTTGTGTGACTGTTTGCCTTAGCTATATGGAACTTTGGTAGCAACCCTCTTATTATATATGTTTATGGGCATTCTTTAGTCCATTGCTAATTCTGATTAGCCTGATTAGATATGCTGCATGTTGATGTCCATTGCTTTGTAACTGGTTCTGTTTAATATGTTTCTCTATTTGTACTCTATTTTTCTTGCTTAGTGTGGATATTATAGGATACTATTACAACATAATGTTTCCTCAGTTAACTACTTTTAATGTGCAGGTGCATATTATTCTGAAAATCTCTGTTTTGGCTGACTGTTATTTACTCTCACTCTTTGCTGCCTTCAGGCCTGCTGTGCTTTTTGGTAATGTGAACTCAACAATGATTTAGCTATATTAGAAATATATATTCATTGCTTTTGAGTGGTAATTGATCTGCATGTTTAATTGTTGCACTCAGTCTACATTAATCGGTTGCATGATGCCTTGTGTATTTTTTGTTTTATCGTGTTGTTGTCATGCAACAACTCTGTATGTTGCACCCTATGAACTGAATTGGGTGCTGCTCACTAGCTGTGCTGTTTAATGGTCATTTGGTTGTTGCTATTTTGAGAAATAGATTCTTATTCTTAGGGAACAAATATAGTGTTATGTCATTTTGTTGTTGAGTATTTTCTCATTTTACACTACGCTTTCCAGTCATGGACAATCATTCTTTCAGTATACTTTTCTTTCTTTTCTTAGCCTCAATTGTTATGTTTAAATAGCAACCAAGACCATGGGATGCTCAATTCAACTTTTAACATCTAGGTAAATTTAAACCAGAAGTAAATTACTCCATTAAAGATCAGAAACATCACTCTTAACTTTTCACCATTTTGTCAGACAATTGCAGTCATGGCTGTAAGAGAAGGCATAATTCAAGTGGGCTTTTTTATAAGGTATGTCTTTACTCTTTCCTTCCGTCATTCTCTTACTGTGTGATTCAATTTTCTCTAAGAGTTTCAATATGTTAGAGATACTAAGATTTGTGTCAAGAGTATTAAAATAAATGTATATATATGTACTCAGCCATTTTTCCTTTCAACAAAATATATATAGGTTCAGATAATCATCAATATCTATACAAGTGTTGCTGGAAAAAAAAAGAAAAGCTAAACATGAAGTAAATCTTAAATGAGAAACATCTGTTTTGGAAATGATAGGAAATATGGCTTGGTTGGTTTCTTTGAGTGGTTGGGTTGGATACATTTTTTGCTCATCTTTGGGCACCTTTGCTATTTGGATGTTTCTTTTTGTTGGGGATTTTTTACCCTCCATTTCTGTTATCTTATTTTAGCTGCCTAATGATATTGGGTCTATGTTGTAGATTGCTTTACCATCCTGGAGCTTGTATTGCTGGAGTGCTGGGGTTTATGGTTGATATGGATGTTATCTCCTACACTGATCTTTTCAAAAGCCCTTACATGCTATTTAAGGGTTGGCATCCTTTATTTCATAATAGTATTGGTCATGAAGGTCCCGGAGACAATGTGGGTGCCATTTGAAGGTCTTGCAATCTTGCTCTGCCCGTCAGCTTTTGTTGGTGTGGTGTTCACTAGCATATTCCCAGGCTCTTATGCAGCAGTTGTTGTATATCAGGTTAATCTATATCTCCATTAATGGGCTGGAAAATGAATAAGAACATCTGAATTAAGTGGAAAGATAGGAAACAGAAAAGTATGAAAAAGTTAGAAAACCTTATGAGTGAAAAAATAAAATATTGATCTCAATAAGATTCCTATTTCCGTAGTTGCATTCAATTGCTTTGGTTATGCATTTTTATGGTGTTAAGATTTATCAATCTTTCTACGCAGAAATCATCTGCCTGGCTCAGGCTTTGTAATATTGCTGCTTCTTTGTCCATTTATGATGAATACAGCAATGACATTCTTGACATGCCAAAAGGTTCCTGCTTTAAAAGGTGAGCTAAACCTGGTGTTCATTGTGTTTGTAATTTTAGATATTGCTTTGGATTGTAATAAAATTACTACTAAGAGTAGTAGTATAATATTGATATAAAGCTAAAAGTACAAGCTGATATTTTCTCCGTGTATCCTTATGGCTTGTCTGTTTTAATTTTAGCAGGAATGTGTGATATTTTCCCATTCTTTTCTGTCTGATTCCCAAACTTACTCTGCAGTATTTTTTTAAAAATTTTCTTTTTAACTACAGCATGACTCTAAGGAGAGCTTGAAATCTGCAAGAGTTGAACACCCTTATGCTTGTTCTGGAACCATAAAGGTGGTATATTGTAACCATGAATTGATTGCTAAAAGCGACACTTTTTGGAGAGGAAGTGATTTTCTTGATGAGTTAGTGGTGGAATTCCAAAAGAGGTCTTTATGAAGAAGCTATTTACACATTCATTAGTAGTTGAGGGCAAATATGAAGTAATTTTCACTGTAGCTTTACATAGGAGTGATGTTTCTATTGTCTGATGGTTGTGCTCTCAGGTTTTGAACATATTGTCTATAAGTGGACTGATAATTTTTGTATAAGTTCAATATTTATTATCATTATTATTAATTTTCCAATTGAAAATAAAAACTGCTCTATATTTATGATACAATAACATATTAGGATTTTTTTTCTGAATCTTGAGCGGGATTTGCAAGACAATTGAGCCTTCTGCAATTGGCAAATGGATTTCACTCTACGATTAGGCTCATTGTTATATTCACAACAAAATGGCTAGATGAGGATGGAGGCGCGATAGTGCCGCTGTCCCCCCTACTAAAGTTCATTGGGTGAAATAAAACTAAAAAAAATTAACCACAGTAATAGTTGGACGGCAGATGGTGATGTCTGCCAATTTTAAAAGACAACCGTAACGTCAAAATGAATGAATGCAAACGGATGTTATATATTTAAACAGTCAAACCGTTATTTTGATTTAAAACCATTTTTTATTTATCACAAGAAATTACATATTTAATGCAAATAAATATGAAATGTTTAATTCGAAAAGCTTGTAACTCATACAATAAATATTACTCTCTTTGCTCCAATTAAAAAAATAGACATTATAATACTATTTTTATTTGTTATAAAATGAACGGAAAATAAATTTTATAATATTATTTTTAATATTACAAAATAGATTTATTCTAATGAAGTCGAATGAATATTTGAATTATATTATATTAAAATATTATCGCAGTCAAAAAATTATAGTTGATGCAAACGAATAGAATAATAATCAATAACGATGTAACAACGGATTTTTTTACCTTAATATTAACTTTTGGGGCATAAAATTACCAAAACAAACAAAAAAAATTGAAATTCCCAAACTATAGAAAACGAAGTTGGGGGATTCGTTTTCATTTGAAAACGAATCTCCCAACTTCGTTTTCTTCAAAACTAACCAAAAAAAAAAAAAAAAAAAATCTTGAAAAAACGAATGCAGTGCATTCGTTTTCCTTCTTTTTTGTTTTTTAGTAATTGCATTAATAAACGAATTCCATAATTAATTTTTTCTTTTTTTGTTTTTTATTAATTTCATTAAGAAAAGAATTCCACTAAAATGATTTTTAAAATAAATAAAAATAATTATATTTAAACGAATTTTAAAAAAATTAAATAATTATTTTTATTGAAAACGGTTCACCAACATGTTTCTAAGCTTTTATTCATTTTTAAAAAATAAATATTATTTAATGAAAAACAAATTTTAGAGTTTTCGAAACGAACCCCCGTAAATCGTTTTTGAGTTGTTATAAAAAAATAAAAAAAAGGCAAAACATAATTATATAGTTGAAATTTTAATTTGTAATTCAATAAAATTTTAGAAGAAGTAATTTACGACATTTTTTGAAATACATAAAATCTCCGTATAAATGAATTTGGGGAATTTATTTATCTTTAAAAATTTAGTCACACATTTATGTTTTAAAAATAATTAATTCCATTAAAAACAAAACTCATAAATTCGTTTCTCTCAAAGAGAAATAACATTAGACCGATATTGATGTTTCCATTTTTAATTGTTTTTAGTTTAAATGAGCTTGCATAAAGAATACTAGTTGGATTAGGCAGGCGCGATAATATAGAAAATGGAGAGAATAAAGAAGACAAAGGTAATTGACCACCATTTCAAAAAATGCCGTAAATTACTTTCTCTAAAATTTTATTAAATTACAATTTAAAATTTCAGTTATAGAATTATATTTTGCTTTTTTTATAACAACTCAAAAATGAATTATGGGAGTTCTTTTGAATTAATGAAATTAATAAAAAAACAAAAAAGGAAAAAATTAATTTGAAATTAATAAAATAAAAAAAAAGAAGGAAGGAATTCGTTTCCAAAGAAAACGAATTCATGGAATTCTTTTCCAATGAATTCGTTTTCTTCAAGATTTTTTTATATTTTTTTATTTTTATTTTTGTTATTCTTGAAGGAAACGAAGTTGGAATGAAAACGAATCTCCCAAACTTCATTTTTTATATTTTGGGAATGAAAAAAAAAAATAGTCTATTTTAGTAATTTTTGGCCTCAATATAAATATTGGGGAAAAAACCCATGTAACAACGTAAATCTGAATCAAGATGAACACAGTTAAAATCATCATCTTTTTCTTTTTTCTTTTAAAAGCGGAATCACAACGGGGTCAATTTGGAACGCTTAGGAAAGATTCTATTCCGTTTTTTAGTAGTTGGTGGCGACTGATAAGTCTGATGCCGCCAACTCGTTCTTGTCCCAATCTCCCCACCGCTGTAACGTTGGCTGTTGCCTTTTCACTCACCTTCTTTCTTTTCAGATAACCATCTCTCTCTGTGTCTCTCCATCCAACCATGGCTGCAGCTGTTCCTCTTCAGTTCTCAGTCCTTTCCCCCCGGACTAAACTCCATTGCAGCCACAGATTCGGAGCTACTTTCGTAGACCCGTCATCCCTTTCTGCGGCATTTCGCAAACCAGGAGGTATTTAGTTCGATTTATCACTCTAGCATTCATTCCGTTTTTGTGGGGTTTTTTGTTTTTCAAAGGAAAACTGAGGGAAAAATTGTTTGCAGGGAATTTTAGAAGCTCTTGGTTGATTAGGTGTTCTTACGGTGGAAATGGGAAACGGCCCGCTAGTGGTGGTGGTGGAGGAGGAGGTGCCGGCGGTCCTGTGGACGATGGTGTGAAGAGTGTGGAAAAGCTTCTAGAAGAGAAAAGGCGGGCTGAATTGTCTGCTCGTATTGCTTCTGGGGAGTTCACTGTTGAGAAAGCTGGGTATGAGTACGCTATTCTTGTTATCTGAAACAGTCTTTTACCCAATTTTTGTTCTTTTTGTCAAAGGGATGGGAAGGGAAAACAAGTTATGTGATCCATTTGGCATGTGGGTTTGTGCTCTTTTTTTTTTTTTTTTTTTTTTTTTCTTTCTTGTTTCCTCTGGTATGTATCTTTATTCATTCCTTGTGAAGCCATAGTTTAGGATATGATGTTTTGCTGATGTGAATTTTGCTTACTTGATTGGAATTACATGTTCTAGAACTAGGTTTCAGTCAGTGCTCAAGAATTCACTATTGAAATTGGGGGTGCCTAAAGATCTTCTTGAGTTTGTGCTTGAGAAGATGGGTGCTGGTGAAGATTATCCAAAAATTCCTGAGGCAAAAGGTTCTATTAGGGCCGTCAGTAGTGAGGCTTTCTTCATTCCTCTCTATGAGCTTTTTCTCACGTACGGTGGAATATTTAGGTTGACATTTGGTCCCAAGGTTGGTCACAATTGTTAAGTATTCTGGTTTCTTTTTATAACTTTGATGATGAAAAGAAAGTGTTTTTTTATTTATGAACTGCATATTAGCTCTGTGGTATACCTGTCTCATGTATTCAATTTTGTCTATTGCAGTCATTTTTAATCGTTTCAGATCCATTGATTGCCAAGCATATATTAAAGGAAAATTCGAAGGCTTATTCTAAGGTGTCAGCAATGAGTCAAACTTTGCTCTTATTTTTTCAGTCCTTTTCTGTTTTATATTCATTGTATTTCCTCGAACTTTCTTCATAAACAGGGTATCCTGGCAGAGATTTTGGATTTTGTGATGGGCAAGGGACTCATCCCTGCTGATGGGGAGATCTGGCGCGTAAGACGACGCGCTATAGTCCCAGCATTGCACCAAAAGGTATCCTTATGGCTACCACTCTTCTTTGGTTTCCACCAGCTTTTTTCTATTGTGGTTGCCATTTTTCTGTCTACACAATTTCAAGGGGGCACTGTACAATCTTTAAACAATGTTATTTTGGCTGATGTGATTCTTTCCATGGTTTGTAGTATGTATCTGCAATGATTGGTTTGTTTGGACAAGCAACAGACAGGCTCTGCATGAAAATTGATGAGGCAGCTTCAAATGGAGAGGATGTAGAAATGGAGACCCTTTTCTCCCGGCTAACATTGGATATCATTGGGAAAGCAGTGTTTAATTACGATTTTGATTCCTTAGAAGTTGATACTGGAATAGTAGAGGTATTCACATTTATCCTTTGTGGAATTATTTGTAGTTCCCTGAAATTGCTATGAAAAAGCTTTTGAATTTGAAAAATTCAATGCCAACTTCAAATAAGAAAAAAAATATTATGTTGTGGCTGTCCTGTATTGAGCCATCTAGTTATATCACTTTAAGGAGCTGAATTTTGCCAGTGTTATAGGCTGTATATACTTTACTCCGAGAAGCTGAGGATAGAAGTGTTGCACCAATTCCTGTCTGGGAGATTCCTATTTGGAAGGATATTTCACCAAGGCAAAAGAAGGTCAACGCTGCTCTGAAGCTTGTAAATGATACACTGAATGATCTGATTGCTATCTGTAAGGTAAATCAAATTAGGTAACTTTCCAAATTGTGTCTTTCATTTGGTTTTGGATTGAAAGAAGAATCAGAGTTATTACTAAAAGTTATTTGCTTAAGGTCTTGAGAAATATCTCATTTTGTACTGCATGCAAGTAACTCCTTTTTCTCCCTTAAGTTTTAGTGACTTGCTGATTTTAATAGAAACCACACTTTCTCTCAAGCTGGCATGATAAATTGTTGAGTTGCTTAATCTATTGTTTGTTTTGCTTAGCACGTACCTGTGGCTATGGTGATGTGTTAAAAGCTGCTTTCACTTGTCTATATGATTCATGTTAATTACACTTGCGCAACTTATTAGTTTGGGTTTTCCTTTGTATATTTCCTAGATTTCAACTAGTATATCTCTTCTTGACTTTATAACTTGGGTCAATGTACCTGCAGAGGATGGTAGATGAAGAAGAGTTACAGTTTCACGAGGAATACATGAATGAACAAGACCCTAGTATTCTTCATTTTCTGCTGGCATCTGGAGATGATGTATGGCATCATTTGCTCTTTATGATGAATAATGTCTAGTTCTGCTATTAGAAGGTTCTCATGGGATAATTACAGGTCTCAAGCAAACAACTTCGAGATGACTTGATGACAATGCTTATAGCTGGGCACGAGACATCTGCTGCTGTACTGACATGGACCTTTTATCTTCTTTCAAAGGTTTGTTTTATCCTGTTCTTGTATTGCTTAGATCATTGCTATTTTTTTTCTATCGTTTGTTTTGGTTTTTTTCTAATTTTTTCTCCTACCTAGAAATTTTGAGCTATTTCATGTCAGTTGAGACTATTTAGATTTCTGTGAGGATATATTAAATTCATGACTATGATTAGTGGGAGATAAGAGAACCTGAAAATTTGGATCCTTTGTAGATAATCTCAGATATAAAGCCAATTAGTTTTCTCTTAAGAAAGAATGCACTGAATTACTGTTAGTCACGACAACTACTATACCCTTCCCACCTTTGTTTACCTTGTTGTAACAACTATGTCTAATTTAGGATTAATGCATGTATGCTTTGATGGTCAGGTTTCTTTGTGATTTTTACTCTTATTTCAAGAACTTTATCTCCACTTCAACATCATCACTTGAATTGTTCTTTCTCAGTTTAATTTCTTTGTCATACATTGAGAATATATTACTATCAATCTGTTCCTTAAGTTCTAAACTGTCTTCTACCACAACTCAGCTTAATTCATACGTGTTTTTGGTTTTTCTTGGACTTATGACTGCAGGAACCTAGTGTTATGGCCAAGCTTCAAGATGAGGTAAAATAAGACATGAGAGTAAAGCAGCAAGATAAATACCTTCTTTTTCAATTTGAGTATTATAAATACATTACTTTCAAATCTTCCTTTTAAATTGTTTTTAGGTAGATGGAGTTGTTGGCGATCGATTCCCAACTTTAGAAGATATGAAGAAACTAAAATACACTACCAGAGTGATTAATGAAGTGAGAAGCATTTCCATATCATTCAATTAAATCTATTTGCTATCCATCAGTTTTTGTGTTTCTCATTGTCTACACATTCTTACTTTGCAGTCAATGAGACTATATCCACAGCCACCTGTTTTAATCCGTCGGTCCCTTGAAAATGACACTCTTGGGAAGTATCCAATCAAGAGGTCAATATTTAAACCCAGTGTTCATGTTTGTAAATGAAGGGCTGTCTCTTTTTATGACATTTTTTAAACTTTTACTAGCCCAATGTGAAATTAAATGCTATAGATTCTTGAAATAGAATTGTATAGAGATTATTGCGGTGTCCTTTCCCAGACCCCATTTGCATCACGTTGGTACAGGTGGTTTTATAGTGGACCTTAGTTAGATATTATGGTGCACATAGATCAACCTTCACTGAATATTCTGGCATTCAAACTTCCATTTGTCATCAACCTTCACTGAAATGGTCTCCAATCTAGCCACTCATCCTCCTATTTTATCTTTTTGTAAGCACCATATAATCCTGGGTTCAAACTCCTGTTGCATCACTCTGTTGCATGTGGCTTGTTGCAATTAGTTATTAAGTTAGTCATATCTTTGTGCAATTTCTCAAGACAAAGACTAAAAGAATGTGGTTGACTTTCATGTAGCTTGCTGTGATTACTTTATTAATCTTTGAGTTACAATTCCAATAGGCCTAAAAGAATTATATGGATCCTTGGTTTTATAAACTTACTATCAACTGAACTTCTTCTTATGCATTAGACTTAACATTTTTGCTTATTTACTTAATTCCTCAATGAATATCTCTGAAGCTTTCTCAGTGGTTTCACTTTTTGAGTTTCATCACCTTGCTTTCTCAATTATTTTGATGTCAGCTTCTATGAAATACATATTTTCTCTGTTAATACCACAACTAAGCATTTATTCCACTATGTGTCAACTATATGGATCTTGTCCGGTCAGGACACATTGTTTCATTTATACGATTACATGTCAGATTTTGTAGTTGTTTTCCAATTCTTCTTAGTCTATGTGGCTCATATTTTCTCTGTTAATAGGGGGGAGGATATTTTTATTTCTGTTTGGAACCTCCACCGCTGTCCTAAACGTTGGGAAGATGCAGATAAGTTCAAACCAGAAAGATGGCCGTTGGATGGACCTAATCCAAACGAGACCAACCAGAACTTCAGGTCTCATTTCCATTCTCTGTGCTTTTGAGTCTTTCAGCTTTCCTCTTTTTTTCTGTCATTGGGTGTTAAATGGTGGGTGGGTGGAACAGGAGAGTGCAAATTACTGTCACCTTTTGTTGGGGAATTTGAGTTAGATGTAAAGAAATGTGGAGTCTTTAGAGTTTATGTCAACTTCTTTAGCTTCTTACAAGCTAGAATCATCCCATCATTCTATCACTATTTCAGTTACTTGCCATTTGGGGGTGGACCAAGGAAATGCGTTGGTGACATGTTTGCTACCTTTGAGGTAATCTTTCCGACAACTGCTTTACTCAGGCAGTTTTGAGATGATTGTGATTTAGGACAGGGGATCTTATACTTTTCTTTTTTCTCTTTTCCACGATGATCGATTATTCCTGTTAAAACATTCTCTACTTAGTTGTGAAAAGTGGCTTTGTACCTGCAGAACATAGTGGCAATTGCAATGCTTGTTAGACGCTTCAATTTTCAGTTGGCGCTTGGAGCACCACCTGTAAGTTATACATGCCTACAAGCTTAGAGTTTGTGTGACTACTTCAAAACTTGGACCTTTCATAGCTCTTTCCATGAAAAAATGTTGTTTGAAAATGGATGCGCCTTAGAATCTCCTCTCATTGTTCTGAGAAACTTGGAGATGATTTCTATACTAACACAGAATAGCACGAATCGCTTGGTCTGCAGGTTGGAATGACTACAGGTGCGACCATTCATACAACGCAAGGTTTGAAGATGACGGTTACAAGGAGGACAAGGCCTCCTATAGTTCCCATACTGGAGCCAAAACTACAAGTTGATTCTAACTTTTCGCAGCTGATACCAGTAGAAGAAGATCAGAGAAATGAAGTCTCCCCATCTTGTTCCTAGTCATTCAGACTCTTTTTGAGCATTATAAACCGAAAATTTCAGCTGCACTCCCAGACTGGATGCCTGCTCATCGAGCGAATCGCTAAACATTTAGGGTATTAATAGATGCAAAGTATCAGTCAGGTCACCAAAGAGGAGAAGGACGGCAAACAGTATGATGAAGCGACGACATCCATCGCGGAATGGGACAGTTTACTACACTTCTTCATAGGCTCTATGATATTTTCACTTGTGGGAAACTTTCTACAAGTAAATGTAATTTATCAGCGAATGATATTGTCAATTACAGAGTGAAATAGTGGTGTTCTTTGCTCCAATAGGCTAATAGAATCAATCAAGTGTTTCTGGTTTGCTTGTGAATCTGTGATTGCTAGTCATCTTCTTTTTCTTTTTCTTTTCTTTTTGAATATAGGTCCCGCCTTACAACTTTGAAAACCCCATGGTATTCGAATCCGCATGCAATTTTCTTTTTCTTTTCTTTTTGAATATAAGTCCCGCCCTTACAACTTTGAAAACCCCATGGTATTTGAACTTCGCATGCATGCGGAAGCTCTTCCGCATAGTCTCAGCCCTAATTAATATGAAGTCTCAACGTTTGGGAGAAACCAAATATGATGGCGTTTCTCACGCAGGGAAGTTATTGTAAATCCACAAATGAGTTGCCTTCCACTCTCATTCTCATTCTCATTCCTTTTCCCGAGCCAAACATAGCAAAGAATGCACTGACACAGAAAGGAAAGGACACTATGAGAATAATCATTCTAATTTTATCGGATGTCCCCTCATTAAACTACTAATATTAGGCAGAATTAGCTCATTCTGTAAATACGCTAGATATATGGTTCCCTCTGTACAACAACACAGCATGTAACAAAAAAACTAAAGAATGTTTCCTTTTTTGGTTAAAATCTAGTCAAGACTATCGACTTCCCGGAATTTTCCCTGCTTTCTGCTGTGCTGCTATGCTGTCATTTGGATTGGTCAAGGCACTTTACGCGAAACAGGTACACAATACGAACTTTTCCACGAACGATCACAAAATGCCCTGTAGAACATTTGGAAGGCAATTCAGTCAGATGAGCAAACAAAACATTGTCTCACAGAAAACCGATGGGAATGCCGTGGTTCCTCTGTTCCATCCTCCAATTTCTTTCGAGGAAACTGCTTGTAGAAAGCTTGCACAGCTCCTGTAACTCCATCCTCGTTTTCCATTGCCTTTGACAGTTCCATTGCACGTTCTTTTACCTGCGAGGAAACAATGATTTATTCTTCTTCTTTAGCATCACAACTCGAGCACAAAAATCATACTCATATTGGCCATATACAACAAATTGAAAAAATTGTAGACAGCATATGATTCATTATTGTTGATTACCGTTGGATCTAGCATGAATTTTATTGCAGCAACTAACTTATCCAGTGAGAATTCATCCACAGGAATGGGAGCAGGACCTACTCCTCTGGCATGAACACGCTCTCCCCAAAATGGTTGGTCTCCGAAGATTGGTACAACAGTTGTGGGACACTAAAACCAGGAAATGAGTAAGTTTCTCTTTTTAGACGCTAACAAGTTGAAGTAAAGAAAAAATAAGAAAAATCTGCAAGTGGCCATATAAGAACAGTAACTACCGCGGCTTTAAGACCAGCAGCAGTTGTTCCAGCCCCTCCATGATGCACCTGAAGAAATTGAAAGAGCAAACTTAGTCCATCTACGTAAATAAAGAGATGCTTATCAAGCTAAACTGAGAGATGAACGTATTTGAAGTCATGAGCTGGAAGCATGCACAGCAGACCAAGGACAGGATAATTTTTGCTGAAAAGGTTAAAAGTAGAACCCCGACTGCCCTCTTATCTAAATATCTTCCAAACATCCCAAGTTGTATGACCATAAAAATGAGTATCATCCATCTACCAGAGAGACTACAATATGGCATTTATCACAAATCCACAGACACAACAATTTCAGAAGTTATCTTGAACAAGTCATAAATGGATAATGAACAGAAAGTCTAGTAAGTTATTCCAAATTTCAACTTAACATCATGCCAGAAAAGGATCAATCAACAAGCCGTTATCCCGCTGTGGGGTTAATAATGCGGATCTTTTATCGCCATCGTAATCGGTTGAGACACAGGTTTCACACATAAGGATCAATAACTAACCAGAAAAAGAGATGGACAAATCATTGTAGATTAATGCAATACCAACTCAAATAGATCAAGTGGGTCAATAAAAAGAAGATTTACCACTGCGGCACATCTTAAGAACAACCAATCGTGGGGGCAATTATCCAACAAGTACACGAAGTCTTTTGGCTCTGCCACTGAGAGTAAATAAATGACGAGCTTTATGTTACGGAAGGAGAAAAATGTAAAACCTAGGCAGTGCCAAAGAAGAATTATTTCGATACAACAAAGTTAAAGTGTATAAATCAAGCAGTGTCATACAGTTCCCCAGACCACCCCAGCCTTTGTTGATGATTCCTCTTTGTCCTGTCATTTCCAAAGCTTCAACAATTATCTGTGTCATTTTTTCTGGTTCTTGTACAGGCTGCAGTAAATAGAAAGAAAGGATTCCAAAAATTAATAAGTTAAGTTCCAACAAATTGTCTAGCTTTAATCGACATAATCAATGATCTCTAAATATTTTCATAATTCCAATCCCACTAAAAGTAATAGTGCTTTGAGTGACTATAAAGGGAATGGAAGTTACCTCAAAAACCTAAAAGCAATGATACATGAAGAAACTTAAGAAATAGATTTAAAAAATCCAAACTACTACAAAAACTGCACTTGTCTATGAGAAATTCCAGAAAACTAAAGTACTTACATAAATAAACTATTGTCCTTTCTTCAACTCAACCAGCTCCAGATGTAAGTATTATCCAATCTTAGAGTAAGTCAACAATGTGATCTTTTATAAGGATTAATGTATAACACCGCAAGTTCGAAGTAAAGCCCCAGTTATGGGATCCTACGCTCCTTTGTTAGAACCAAGGCAATTAAACTCCTTTCAAGGAAGCTTGCAAAACCTAACAAATAGTCAAATAGAGATATAAATAAAGCAATATTTGGGGGAGACTAAATTAGATATTGTTTGAATAGTCTCTAATATCTTAGGTTTTTTATACTATCGCCTCATATGTTAGACAAGACAAGCCAGATGAGACTTAAACTAATTGGTAATGAGATACTAGACTATTGTAGATAATTCCATAAGGCTAACATGAGGCAATTCAGGGTCCACATGTTATCTAGAGAATGTTGGTTGAAACGGCTGAAGTTCAAGCAGGAAAGGTTCAAAACCAAACCCATAAGTTTGACTGCTTACAGAATCAACTATTTGCATTGCACTTTTAATAAAACAAGGTTTAACAAATAAACACAAGGGTAACAGCTTTAGAACTCACAAGGCTGCCGAAGCCAATATAAATAGGTTTTTCACCGTCTTCAAGCCATTTAACCAGGGAATCAGGCGGTACATAATTCGAAGCAAGGTCTAGGAAACAAAACCCAACTACATCAATCTTGGGCCCCCAATCTGTAACAGACAAAACAATGACATCAGTTCAGAAACAACTATAAATCACCTGGAGCACATTATAGAGGAATCTTTCAACTCGCCACAGAATTTCAGCAATTGGGGACAAGAAAGAAAGTCAAAGCATAAAATGTCACATCAAAGACATAGGATTCAAAATTTGGGGCAAAACTACCAAGACGACTGACAACAACAACAGCAATAATTAAGCTTTTATCTCACTATGTGCGGTCACCTACATGGATCATATTTTACCATCGTGTTCATGGAGACACATTATTTTGTTTGTATTTAAGAGATAATATATCATATTTTATAGTTGTCTTTTAATTCGTTTTAGGTCTTCCTACCTCCTTTCAATATTAGTTAATGTTTCTCTATTATGTACCCATCATATTGAGACATCTATGGGTTTGTAGCTACTCTTACTTTCTCTCTAATGCAGTCATTACTTATTACATCTTGCCTAGTCTGTTCACACATCCATGTCAACATTCTCACTATTGCTACCTTCCTTTTTCATTCATGTTTGTATTTGGTCACACAACACTAAGAATCATAAAGCATCGCTAGTCTTATAGTTGCTTTATAAAATATTCTTATCAACTTTTGCGGTACTTTACGATCACAGAGTATAAAGGACGCACTTCTCCATTTGTTCCACCTATTTATACGTAACATAATTATCAATTCTTTCATTTTCTTCAATGGTAGACCTTCAGTATTTAAAACTTTAAATTCATTCAGTTCTTGCTCACCAATTTTAACCTTCATCCTATCAATACTTTTATGACTATATTGTATATATTCAATTTTAACTTCACTTATAGTAATATGTTTTTGGTTCTACCTATCTCCAAGCCTTTAACTAAACTGAAAAGGAAAATCAGAAACTAAAGTCAAGCATTCCTTTTCTAGAGTTTTACCTATAGACTTACTGCAGAATTTGCAAAAGGGCAGAATACCAAACTAGCCTATAATCATAAATACTAACAATAGAAAATCCATTTTTCCCCAGGAGCCAAACATACAAGACCACTTTCACATCAGGAAAGAACGAGAAGTCCAACAATTTATCATTGACCTAAATCAAATATAGTAAAAATGTAAAAGAATCATGAGTGACATAATTACTTGCCAAGCCTTCTAAGACAATGTCACAGGCTGTGAAAATGAATTTTAAAATATAGATCCAGAGAAACACCTTTTGGCTTAGGGACAAGATGTGGACTCCAAATATAACCATAAGGAACATCACTGGGAGAAGTTGAAGAACCACTTAAGTATGTGACTCGCCTTAGCTTCAGTTTTTTCCTTCGGAACTCATTAATCACATCCCGAATTCCAAGCCAAATTAATGAATCAACAATCTGGTATGATAGCTGCAGAAAAAGAATACAATTTTCCAGATATATAGCAAAAAGGAAGGATGATACAAAAAAGCATTAACTATGGTATCGCACTCTGTATGCAATGGGTTGCTTCACACGAGACAAAGGATGTGGAAATTCACTAGTAGGCCTGAAAAAGACAAACAGAAAAACTAATATAGAACTGCTCCTGAAACCCCCTTTGAGCATAAACAATTTCATAGGAGGGCCAAACAAGATATCAAAATTTTTTTACATGTTAGTTTATCATGTAGAAGAAAGTAGAGCTCAGACTAGACAAAAGAAACTCACGTCCATGGCATTGTGAAAAATACATGCAGGGGTACTTTTAGTGCCTCCGCAACATGTGTATGACCTGAAATAAAAAGTTCCAAGTAAATAATCACCGGAGATCAATTAACACGCTTACAACTTGATGCAGCTTGCTACAGTCCAAGAAAGACTCCTTAGTACACGTCAGTCACTTATCAGAGAAGTATCAAGTGGAAAAATATTTAAGGGGCACTTGGTTTTTAAGGGGAGAATGGGAAAGATACTGATAGCGTAGAGGAGTCATTCACAATTTCCCACAATATATGAAGGAATGAGGATACCAACAAGATCACATTTGATGTCCCTATTTATGGAATCATTCCATGTTACCGAGCATCCACTTTGCATTCCTTTCCCATTCCCCCATTCCCAATCACATTTAGACCAAGAAATTATAAGTAGGTCCAAAGCAGTTCCTTTCTCATCACTATCACCAAAAATGGAAAGATTATTATTACCAGTAACATAGAATAAGAAGGTAAATTACCATATGCAGGTGGGTTAGCAATTATTGCATCCACTTTGAAAGGAACTTTGGTTTCTGGATCAGGATCAACACATGCAGGATGTAAAGAAAATATAATTTCTCTAATTTGATTACGCTGAGTATATACTTCAGAAGGCCCAGATGGCAAGAACCCTTTATTTTTAACCATGTCTGCAACACACATCAACGATGATCAATCAACAAAATAAGACTTAACTGATAATCAATACCAGTATCAACTGAAATGATACCTAGAATTAAATGTAAAGCTGATTGCGTTGAAAATTTGAAACTACAGTATTCATTATTCAACAGCACTACTTTCTTGTTTGTTTGATAATCACTTCCCTTGGAAGTTATATAAATGAGTCAGGATGTCCTTTCAAAAGGCAACCAAAGAAAATCCAATGAAAAGCAACCGAGCTAACATTTGAAACCAATTCAGTACTTACAGCCAGCAAGGACCTTGGGATCTCCACCAAGAGGGTAAAACTCCAATCCAGCAGTCAAGACAAACTCTTTAAAATTCGAATGGGTAGCTAGTCTGACCCTATGGCCATACTCCTGCACAAAATAAACTACCAAAGTATGCACATAGATTCCAATATAACTAAATGCATTGCTTAGAAATGTCACTACTGCTACTCATCCTCACTTTGTAGAGGATTGAAACACATCAACTATTGTCCCAATCAATATACGGAAAAAAGAGAACAGCGAGAATGACGATAAGTAAATTGAGTATATAAAGTGGCCTTTTTGGACCATATATCAAAGAAAAACTGGAGTTTTTTACCTGCAAACGTTTCCCAATGGCCACAAATGGTTGTACATCTCCCCGAGTTCCAACTATAAGCATAACAATTTGCATGGGTAGTAAGTCTTGGACCTCTCTTGTGCTGATGGACTCTTCTTCTTGGGCTCCACCATATACAACTCCAGTGCCAAAATCAAGAGCAGGGGGTTTAACATCTGCTGGAACTTCAAATTGCACAGTTCCATCATCTTTAACTGCGGCAAGTCCCTTCAGCAACTTGAGCTGCAAAAGAAATGGCCCTTCCAATATGTTACCCCTCGAGTCAAATGAATGAAGACTAAGACAAGTTAATCTCAAGTAAATGCTGGGAAAGAACAACTATATTATGGGTCACTTCCAAATTTCTTGAATCCTACATTAGTTATAAAAGTTAAAGAAAGGAAAAATATCCAACTCAAAATTTTTTTTTTTTTGCAAAGTAACATGATCCAATGCTTCAACTCCAGTCAAGCTCACTCAGGCTACAGTGCCATTTCCTGTTCACTTTTGGGCCTTTTTCTGTTTCTATGGGCAAATAATTATTTATTCATATACCTCCATCCATAGTACCCCAGAGGAACACAAATTTAGCAAAATAAAGGGGCAACAACTGCCTAACCAGAATATGTCTATAGTTTCTGTCCATAGAATATGTGAAAGCTGTTAGATTACGCCAAACCTTTTTCTTCAAAGGAATCTTCTCATCAAAAAGCTTCATATTCAGCAAACCTAGAGCATTATTCTGTCTGTGCCTTGCAGATTTGGTAAGTTCATTAGAACTAGGCTTCAACTCATCAGCAGGTAAATTCTGGTCAGTGGATCCTGGAAACACCATAACAAATTACAATGCTAAACAGCCACTATCTCTGATAAGGGAGCACAAAACATACAAATCAAAATAAAAGGAAAAATATGAGAAGTAGACGCAGTAAATTTCAATATAAGGCAGACGGTCAAACGGAAACATTCATGAAAACCATGACAGTTCCACTCACAAAAACACCAGCCTGGAAAGCTTGCTTAGTAACTGAGAAGCAGTTCATGAGCTTAACATACATTCACAAACATCATATAATGAAGAGCTAAAAACAGTTCAAAAATAGGATTTTCAGGATTAATTTATGCTTGGAAAAAAGTCCCTTTCTTTATGTTGTTTTGCCTGCTTCAAATGGTGTATCTTTTAGTCCACATTCATTCATTCAACTAACCTGTAAGGAAATAGAATCATAGAAGGCAATTCCAATGTAAGTGCTAGTTCATTTCCACAAAATACTTCAATTGTAGTGTTATTATGCACTTGCTAGATTTCCATATCTAGGCAGAACATTCAAAATGCCAAGCCATCACTCATGACCATCAATTGATACCAAACTCATTGAATCATGCAACCTTTTGCCACGATATAATTTGATAACTTTTCGCTTGTAAAACATTAGATGTGCATTCCATTTTTCGTTGCTAATCAATCCATACGTGTCCTGACAACCAAAACTTCAAACTGTACATAACTAAATAATCCCATCAACACACTGTAAAACACCTTGTAAAGGCACAGCTATCAATAAAGCTCAATACAATATACTCATGTAACATACCAAAGTTCCAATCTTGATGATCAAAACAACAATGCCATAAAGATAAAAATGTCTTGTACAGGCAACATTGAATTAAAAAAATGGGGGAAAATTTTTCTCTCAAGAAAAAAGGAAAGAAAGAAAGAAAACCCGTTTCATTCAAGGCGTGAATGTCAATGCCCCCATTGTTATGAGATGCAACAGAATCCTCTTTCCCGTTTTCGTCCACAATTTCCACTTCGCGCTCCACGGAAACCTCACCAGAACTGCTGTCTGACGCGTTTTCCAGATGATTCTCCAATAGTTTCATCACGGGATTCTCGATACAAACAAGAAGGATGCAATGAACAGTTCCTAAAAGTGATACAAACCCAAAAACAAAAAAACAGAGGAAAAAAGAAAGAAAGAAGAATAAAGTTGGAAACTTTACTCCAAAAAAAAAAAAAACGATTCTTGTGCAAATGCAAAAACGCTAATGTGGGTTTAGGATTGGAATAATTGGGGGGTTTAATTTTATTTATTTTTTTTTTTCAAAGAAACGGAAAGTGAGATAGCTGAAGAAGGAAGGTTGGGGGAGTAGTTTGCCAATACGGTTCGTCTGATTTGGTCGGTGGTTTCTGTCAGGGAACCCAAGAAAAAAAATAATGAGGAAAAAGAAAAGTGGGAAACAGGGACGGTGCTGTGTTGTTCTGGGTTCGGAGCTACGCATGATGATTGATGACGATGACGAGGTAATTGTGGCTTTGTTGGAGTTGAGAAGAAGAGTAAAGAAAAACCGTCTGAAAGCCACGTTCCCCGTTGCGAACTTCCACGTGCTACTTCTTTCTCGGTGCAGCGCGAATATTTTCTCTTCTTTTCTTTTCTTTTCTTTTCTTTTCTTTTGTATTTTGGATTTAATTCTAATTCTACCCTCTAAATTTTGTAAATATATTTTTTCTCACTTAAAATTTTTATTGTTTATATTTGTAAATTATAATATCATATTATCATCTCTACCTTTTTAAAATGTTAGTAATACTTTTTAAAATTAAATATGACCGTTAAGAGGGTGAAATAGGTATTTTACAAAAATAACAAGTAAAATTGAGATTACTTATATAAAAATGGAGAAGTAAAAAATAATTGAAAATTTTCTTTTCTTTTTTTTGTTTGTTTGTGTGTTGGGAAGAGCTCAAATCTTGTATGGTGCATGATGGAAATGTCGAAAATAGTTAAATGATTTTAAATAATAAATTTTTTGTATTTAGATCATGTAAATATGAAAATAAATTGATAACTGACGTAACTGAAAATAAAATTCTCGACAATAATGACAAATTAAATGTGATACTCTCCCTGGCAGCAGAATGACTGGCACTTAGGGAAGCATTACTGTTGGTAAATGCACATAGACAGGTAAACTTCCACGTTATCGGGGATGCGCTATAAATGGTACATGTAGCGAATGGTGAAACCCAATGCCAAGCAGCATCGTGCCCGCTCCTTCAAGACATCAACCACCTCCGGCGCGAGTTTCAGTCATCCCCCATTTTTTGGATCAATAGGTCGGATAATCACATTGCTAATGAATTGGCTCAGTTTGCCAAGCATTGTATATGCTGATAACACTTGGGAGAAGTATCACTTCCCTATTTTCAAGTGCTGGATTTCCCAACTAGTTAATAAACTATCTCTTTTCTCTTGAAGAAAAAAAAAAAAGAAAGGTGATACTCTCTCGATCCCAATAAAAAGTTCTATATTAATAAATATTTTTTCCTTTGTAAGAGTCGTGTTTTAATTTTTGTTATTCCTCATCCTCCTTACTAATATAATTACTATAATTATATGTGATCTATAATTAAACTACATTTAAAAAGAAATCACATGAGCGAAAAAATTTGTGACTGATGAGTTATTTTATGTGTCTCATGACTTAATTTGACATTTATCACTTATTTGAGTTCATATATGCGACCAACATGCACATATATAGTTTTTAATAACTGCATTGTCTTTTATGTTAATTTCTGGTTTAATATTAACATTGTAAAATTTGAAAGTATCACTCATTACTTACGTGATTGCTTTTGATTCAAAAGTAATATTTGACAAGTATCACAATAATAATTCTGGCAAATTTAAAGAATATCACCTGTTTTACTTATGGTATGGGAGAATTCAGGGGTAGGTTGGGAAATGTTTCAACTCACTACAATCCCTCCACCCCCTCCCTAAATAAAAAATTAAAAAAAAACATTAGAAGTAGTAATATTGGAGGCTAACTCTTCTCGTTTGACAAGTAATGATCGCTACTGAAAATTGCAATATCAGCCACGGTCAATTGTTTTAAATTGTAAGTGTACATAGAAAGAAATTAGGAAAAAAAACCTAACCTTAACGAAACAAAACCATTGTCCACCCACTTGCAATTTTTGTTCCCCATTGGCCGATTATCTGATCGATTGGTAGTAAGTGTCCCTTTACATACTTCCATCAGTTCCATGCGACTGTTTCTTTTGAAACACTCCCTCTGTTCTCAAAAGAGTCCCCTTAAGAAAATTTTTTTTTCTTAAGTGTCCCTTTACATACTTTCATAGAAAAAGTTAAAAAATCTCTATTTTACCCTTAATTTAATTGATATCATATAATATTATTATTTACATTCTCTTTCCAAATGAACATACAATACATACTCCCATTATGTTTGTAGTGAAACATGGGAATATAAATGGTGGTAGAAGAATAATTTCTCCCATTTCCTTAATTTGTGTATTCATTTTTTAGGGGACCCTCTTTTGAGAATAAAGGGGATAATATTTTTTGCGATGAGGATTGTTAAGACTGGTTTGCATGATAGAATAAGAGATGAGCGAATAAACGACAGTCTAACTGCATACATCAAAAATGATATTTTTTTCAATAATAAAAAATGAGCAAATTTTGCAGCATTTCAATGGGTGTGGACACGTAGATTATAGTTTTCACCTTTTAGTCATATGAGCACAATCAAAATCAATAGTGTAATTATGTTATTTTTATACATTTTTTAACTGTGAATTCATAATTTTAATTTTTAAGTATATTTATTTATTTATTTACACAATTTATTTTCATTGTTATAAAGTAGTCCCCCAACAAGAAGGATGTTCTAGACCCGCCCGCCACTCATTTATCGACATCTTTTCTTATTCAAAAGTACATTTTCAAACTTCCGGACCTGTTCTTTTTGAGTGGTTTGAAAACGATTTTAAAAACATGTTTTGAAAAATAGTTTTATAATGTAAAAAGTGTATTGAAAATATAAAAAATAGATGTTGAATAGTAAAAAATTATATTAAAAATAATAAAAAATAATTAAAATATATTAAATTTACTAATTTTTTCCCAAAATAATGTAAAAAATGGCGGAAATTCCAAAAATAGGGATGTTTTTTTGGAGTTTCCGGAAATCAAGAAATCGAGGTTGCTAACCTCGCTTTCTTTGGAAAATTTTTTTTTGTTCATTTCCTGAAGAAAGCGAGGTTGCCAACCTCGCTTTCTGAGGAAAATTTTTTTTTCATCATTTCCTGAAGAAAGCGAGGTTGCGAACCTCGCTTTCTGAGGAAAATTTTTTTCCTCCTTTCCTGCGAACCTCGCTTTCTTCAGGAAATGATGCAAGTTTAGCTGAGATGAATTTGATTGTGAATGCTGAACGACTAGGAGTGTTAAGAGTCTTTCAGAACTTGTGCCTGGTTTGAGCATACTACTGAATTTGGAATTCTTGTGTCCTTCCTCAAATCAGCATAATGGAAGCTCTTAAATCTTGGCCTGCAGGGATGTTAAATCTTAGAGGAGATACTAATCTGGAAGGGTTTGAAATATTTCAGTTCCAATACTTGCAAATTAAAGATTGTAGAATTCTTGAGCTGAACATTTTAGGCAAACTTGATGCAAAACCAAGTGCTGAAATGGTGGGGAATATTTTGGGATCTTAAGATCATTCAATGGTGATGTGGAGTTGAAGTACATTGAGGATGGAGGTGAGATCACTTTTGATACTCAAGTTTTTGCTTATCTGAGAACAAGGGGCAGCCTCACAAGATTGCAGAGATGGAAGCTCTTAAATCTTGGCCTGCAGGGATGAATTCTGTTATCATTAGCTGAGTATTGGATGAATTGCAGCAGAAAACGAGGTTGCGAACCTCGCTTTCTTCAGGAAAGACGGAAAAAAAATTTCCTCAGAAAGCGAGCAACCTCGCTTTCTTCAGGAAATGATGAAAAAAAAAAATTTCCTCAGAAAGCGAGGTTGCCAACCTCGCTTTCTTCAGGAAATGGGCAAAAAATTTTTTTCCAAAGAAAGCGAGGTTGTCAACCTCGCTTTCTTCAAGAAATGATGAAAAAAAAAATTTCCTCAGAAAGCGAGGTTGGCAACCTCGCTTTCTTCAGGAAATGAGCAAAAAATTTTTTTCCAAAGAAAGCGAGGTTAGCAACCTCGATTTCTTGATTTCCGGAAACTCCAAAAAAACATCCATATTTTTGGAATTTCCGCCATTTTTTACATTATTTTGGAAAAAAATTCTTAAATTTACTGTCTAAAACTATTTTCAAAATCAAAACCAAAAGAACAGGCCTAAAAGGGTCATGTCTGTTAGTCACGAGAGTTCACTTGTACACTTTCAAAACTTATTATGGTATTAATTTTTTATTATTATTTTTTAGAAATTCCACTTTCAACCTACTTTCCCTCCAACCCCAAAAGAAAAAGTATCAGTCTCCACAGGACATCACTTCAATGAAAATAGTAATCCAAACTGCAAATGTCAATTTTTTATGAGGGGTGGCAGAGTCGTGTACTGTGAACACGACTTTAGTCACATCTTCCCCGATACATTCAATCATCGTTGCGTAACCATCACCGAAAATTCTAATGCCACGTCACGCTTCTCGCTCCACGCTCCTCAACCCGCGCGTGTCACACGCTCCCTCACGCCAAAGCCCTCCGTGGACCCACTCGTTTTCTTTTTGTTTTGTAACTGCCAATTTCGTTTCGTAACCGATCGTTCAAACATAAATACTTACAACAATTTGTAGCAAACCTCATTATTACGAAAAGTATTATATATTTGCACTTAGATCCTCAAATTTTCTCCTAATTTCGTGAGTGGACTTTAAATTTTTATAAAAGTACCATTTTTAATTACCGAAAACATTATTTTAGGAGTGTATGTTTCCCCTATAAAAGTTGTTAATTAAAATAAATTTTAAGAATTTTAATTTATTAAAGAAATTCGTAGGATATGAAATTATTATTATATGTTTATTAAATGTACGTGGATGCACTGATAAAAAAATATGTAACAGTTCATAGAGGAAAAAATTAAAAGTATCTTCCTATCTTTTTTAAATATTAAAAATTAGATAGGAGTTACATATAATTGTGGTAAATAATTAAAGGGTAAATTACCAATATTATCACAAAATTTGTCCAAATTATTTAATAATTATCTAACCAACCATATATTATAGTCAGTCTCTGCATATTCAAAAGGGATCTAATAAATTCATTAGAAATTACATGGTCTATTAGGTAATTTTCAAACTTCAAAACTCTGTGCGAAAATTTCGATAACTGTAAGGAGTTTTCGTAAATTTACTGAAAGCTAAAAATCTATCATTATCAACGAAATTTACTAACCAATTTATTACTTCAACATCCGTTTAATAATTTTGACAGCTGTCGACAGTTTCAACGATGTACCCAAAATAAAAGCTCACCTATATCATTGAACTTTTTGTCAACAAACTATTACTAGGAGTGACCTCAAAATTTATTTTTAGCAATACATTTTAGATTATACTAATAATATTTTCATTAAATTTTTCTCTTTTCAAATACACATTTTATAATTCAAATATCTAAAAAAATCATTTTCAAAGTACAAAAACATTTAAAACAATATATAATTCAAATAAATTTTCAATTATATTTTGAAAGAGATAAATGAAATCTGCTTCATAGTTATCTTTTATAGTCCAAAGTTGTAAATGTAATTTATTGCTTGCTGTATCTCTCTGTCCGTTTTCACTTTTTTTTTTTTTTGTCTTTCTCAGCGAAAAAGCAACACACTCCACTCCTCAGCACACACACTCTCACATACTTCTTCTGCTTCTAGTGTATGTTTACTGAGGAGGACTCCGCTGCCACTCTGGTCGCGCTATTCCTTCAGCTTTTCTCTCTCGAAACAAACCCGGCGCCGTGTCTTCTTGTTTCTCTCTTTGAGTGGTAACTTCATTTTCTTTTTCTGTTTTTTTTCATTCCTAAGTTTTTTGCTTTTTTGTTGTTTGTGGTTGTGTTGTTTCCAGTTCTTGATTGAACCCGTTTGGTTTTTAGTCTTTTGTTGTTTTTTATGGGGATTAATTCGTTGAATTCCTTGTAATGGGTTAATTCTTCTGCCAAGTTGCATTTTTTTTTCCTATTTGATAGAGGTGGTTTGATGGTTGTTATGTTATCTGATCAATTGACGAGCATTGCTGTTGAATTTACCAAATTTTGCGAGGATGGATGAATTGATGATCCTTGGTTCTGTTTCGAAGTCTTTTTGTTCTTCTGATTGTTTTGTGTAATTCCCTGTTGAATAATTGTGTTTGTTTCGTGTAGTGGTGCATGATGAGTGGTGAGAAAGGTGATAAAGAGATTATCACCTACAAGCGTAGGAAGCC
This sequence comes from Leptodermis oblonga, assembly GCA_016801395.1. NCBI lineage: Eukaryota > Viridiplantae > Streptophyta > Magnoliopsida > Gentianales > Rubiaceae > Leptodermis > Leptodermis oblonga. The sequence continues at coordinate 4,401,228 of CM028756.1, read as the reverse complement.
CCCGTTGTTGAGAGCATATAAGCGTAGGAAGTTGTCCTCAGGGGATGATTCTGATCAGAAAAATGAATCTCCCGGTACCTTGACTACATCAGAACAGAAAGAGACATCAACTCATGGCAACGAATCAGAGTGCCCCAAAAAGGATTTTGAGGTAAAATGTTCTTTGCTTGTTCTGGTGGTTGTTTGGTTGGCTGAAGTGTTAAGAGTATGTTATGTAATTAGCATTTTGGTTTTTCCTGTTATCATTAGTGGCGCTTTTCTGAATTCACGGTTTCTTATTATGTCTACTGTTACCTCTTGAACCCTCTGATATATCTTACTCTACTTATTTTTCCTATTTGTTTGTACTTCTTTGCTTTTCCATCAAATTACAGAACTAACATTTCATTATATTGCATGTGTTTCTGTATCTTGAAGCATGCTCCTGAAGAGAAAGGGCTGACTATCAAACAGCAAGATGATTTGACATCTGCTGAAAAAGCAAAGAATGAGCTACAGGAGGCAATCAGCATCCAAGGAAGCTCGTCTTCAATTATTGATTCTCATTCTGCATCTGATGAAAAATCTACAGTAGCTTGCTCCATTCCTTTGCCTACTTGTTGCAGCAGTTCGGGTGATAAACATAATTTGAGTTTGAAAACAAGTTATACCAATGAAGGGAAACCCAATAGATTGTCTATGAATACTGCTACTGGAAGCAAATTTAGCTCCCCAGTAATTACTTTTCGTCGACGGTTCAAGCGTAAGAAGGATTTAGATGGGTTGCAGATGCAACACAAGATAGATCTCAACCGTGATGGTTCTTTAGAATCCGCAAATGTTTCTGCCCAGGAAGGATCACAATCTCACAGAGGCTCTGAACATGCCTTGGTGAGTATCAACCTTTCTGTAAAGATGATTAAATGGTGATTTTTCTTGCTAACCAAGTTGTTACACTTAATGTGGCAACCATTATTTCCTTTTGAGGTGGCAATAGATGCGCTTTGTGATTTGATTTGCAGTGTTTATGCTGATAATCTTGTTGCGAGTTAAGTTTGGAAGTAAAAGAGCGACTATCAAAAGTAGATGGCTTTCTAGTTCTACTACATAATGCTTACAGCTTAATTGGTCGATAGATGAACTTATCTGTCACTGTTGTTTAACCTGATTACTGAATGTGTGACACTTGGGATAGTTTTGCTATTAGTTTATTATGCTGAAGGCTTTGGCTTGAGCTTTTTCTACTTAAACTTAGTTTGAATTGGTATTGTTAACAGATAGCCAGCGGAAATGTTGAATCTTCATGTGCTGGCTCTAGATCATCCCCTGAAAGCGGAAGGTAAAGTGTGAAAGACTATTAGTAAGCCTTTATACATTCTGCTATTCAGTAAACTCATCGCCTTTGTATGTTACATAGCAGTTTCAAGCAAGCAGATCTCAATATGGGAAGTACATTAATTGAGGGCACATCTACTGTCAAAGTACATCCACAGATTACTGAAGTAAATGATGGTCCTTCGGATAAAAATGTTGGTCTTGATTTACAAGGTCCTTCAGGAAACTCATCAAATGATTCTACTGTTGAACCTGTTCTTGAGCCTGGACCGTTCAATCATCATTCTTCAACTGGTGAAGAATCCCAAATTTTGTCGGACAGTGGTCTGAACACAGAAAGAGGTACTCATGAGATTAATTGCGAAAGAGGTTCCACAGAGCCCATGGCTTTATCTGTTCCTGCATCTGGTAAGGATTCTATTTAATGTTTGAAACAGATCAGTTTATCCTGTAATTATGCTTTTGGAAATTTGATTGTTGCGGTTTGCAATTGGAATTTGATAAATCATTCACTCACCTTGTTTCATGTTATTATGATCCACTTCAAGTAGGGCACTGTGATATTGCATCAGTTCATGATGAAATGCCCCTTGGCACTTCTCCGTATGCACCACCTGGAAGTCACACTACACAGTCAAATGATGAGTCTGTAGGAATCAAGGGCTTGGAATTGCTCCATAAGAACATTGGGGAGACTCGTTCATCTCACCAATTAGAGGTATTAAAAATTGGTTGCCGTCCTGAGGAAACAGTTTGTAGCAATCATAATGGGTTAACAAACTCTTCTCCAGCAGTCACTTTGAGGGACAGCTGTTTACAGGTCAGTGGGATCATAGCATTCATGTAAACTTGTTGCGTGAAACATATTTCATTTGCTTATATTCTAGTCTGTGAATTTCCATTTTTGGTACACTAGATTATAGTTTGGAGTTTCTGAGAGCAATATGGTACCTTTTTTTCAGCTGTTTCCAGAGAAAAGTATGGACAACATGTCCCACTCGGCAAAGATGCACCAAAAGGATTCTTCTGGTTCTAAAGAAAGGGCACTTGATCCTATAGCAAGCACTAGCCATGACAGAACTGCAGAGGCAAAGTCTTCACTTTTTCTTGGTTTAGTTTTGCCAATGGAACTATTAAATCATGGCCATAATCGCAGTTCTGCCTCTTCTCAGTGGCCGATTGGTGTCCCATCACGAGAGTTTCTTCCACATGCAGTTCCTAAGGGTTTTCCAGAGCAGCCATCAACTTCTCGGAGACACAAGGTGATGCTTGATAGCATTGTCAACCGAGCAAGAACACTCAAGCGAACCAGAAACAGCTGTTTGAACGTGTACGGTGTTCCAACAATGTGGTCTCAAGAAGAGCTGGATTCTCTGTGGGTCGGTGTCCGTAGATATGGAAGAGGTAACTGGGAACTCATGATCAGGGATCCACGCTTTAACTTTTCTCCGTGGAGAACTCCGTGGGATCTTGCTCAGAAGTGGGAAGAGGAGCAGTCTAAGCTTCTCAACACTCTGCCTGTTTTCCAAGGTAGACACCTCAGACAACCCAGTGCTTCCCAAGTCAGTATGGATGGGTTTTGGCAGCCCAAGATTGGAAAACAAGAACTGGCAGAAGATGTTCAACTCTCACTTGGTGATGTATATTCCAAATCCAAGGACAGTGTCCGCAAGAGAGCGCATATTCTGAATATACAGAATAATGCACCTAGGCAACATCAGGAAGCTGTTACCAGCATCAGTACAGCATATTCGGACCACAGAAGCCACAGGAGGTCAGTGTTCCTAGACACTGCCACCAGGGATGTTGGTTCTTCAGTTGCCAACAACTCCGCTGACATGGCTATGGGGAGAAGTTGCCCACATTGGCTCAAAGGGTTGGTAGTAGCCATCCCTCACATGCCTCATCAGGCAGCTCTGCCGTCAGATACCTCAGCCTCAACCTCAACCTCAGCCGTTGGTCCTGTTGACATGCATCAGCCCAGGGATACTGAACCCTGGAATCAAGTGAGCAACAAGAATGCGATCCCAGGAGGTGGCAAGCTACAGATAGGAGTAGCAGCTCAAGCTGTCATCACTCCACCAACAAAAGGCCATGGTCAAACTAAACTAGAGCAGCACCCGGCCAAGGATCAACAGGTGATAGAAATTGAGAGCGATGCCTCGTCAGAGGGTACCATTTCTGATGATCGTAGCAGCGCCAAGGTGAAGATCCAGCCGTAGTTTTTTACCGTTAGCTATATGGAAAGCAGTATAGATCAGTGAATGCAGGTCTGTACTGTTTTGGTACTGTGGATTTAGTTTACTTAGTTAAAAAACAATATATTTGAACTTAATTAACCATTGTAGTCTCAGGTGGTTAAGGTTTTCAGTAGTTGAGGTAATTAGATGAACCAATGCTGCTTGGAACCTCTTAGGTTTATGATGTTCCAACCAGTACAGTTTACTCTTCCATTTTGGTGGTAGTGATTGGGAAGAGTTTTATGTTGATTCTAGCCTCAAAAGCTAAGGATGGTTGGTTATTATATGCAATGGTTCAGTTCTCCAGTACAGTTTACTCTTCCATTTTGGTGGTAATGATTGGGAAGAGTTTTATGTTGATTCTAGCCTCAAAAGCTAAGGATGATTGGTTATTATATGCAATGGTTCAGTTCTCTGATTTAGACTAAAAATTTGCTTAAGGCCTTAAGAGGTCTTGAATCTTTGATTCTCTTGAAGACATTAGAACATGATTCCCAAAAAAATTTCATTTCTCTTTTTGACTCTTCAATTCTATATTCATCCAACTTTAGCACTGTAGCACATTAAACTTAAATGTAAGTTTTGGAATATATATTCTCAAGAACATGCAAATGAACATATTTTAAAAAGTTGTTTTTGATAAGTATGTTTCGTAAGGAAATTTTGAGATTCTTAACTTGGAGATTGGAGGTTAGGTAAGCTTGTTTTTGGCACTAGAAACATGTTTTCTAAACTATTACTGTTCTCGTGACAAATATTTTTTATGTTTGGAAACAAGTTCTGAAATCAAAACAAAATGAACAAAGCTTAAACAAATGTGATATGGATTTGAAGAGTGAATTTCATTTGCCACACAAATCTTTAATCTCCCTTTCCTCATTAGAAAAGGAATTTAAAAAAATTCCTAGAATCTGAAGAAGAAAAGAGTTGCAACTTGATATTTATACTTTTCCAAAAGAAAGAAGAAAAAACAAAGGAAAAAAGAAAAGACCACGTCCAATAGTAATACGCTGTCGTATTGAGCCCTAAAGCTCAACCGCAAAAAATCCATGATGCTCGAGGGTCGTTAGCTTAGCTCTATCAGAAGTTTCAAACTTCAACGTTTGGCTCAACTGCACTCCCCTAGACTGGAGAATTATGAACAGCCTAATATCAACTTCCTTGTGCCACAATTTCCAACTTTTAAAGCCTCCCTTAATTTCCACATTGCGTGTTCCTCAATATTCAACTAAGTCCAGATTTTCATGCAAAAGATTCACAGTGTGGGCAAGTAATTCGAATGGGTCGGATGGAAAGACAGCGATAAGGGATTCTTCCCAAGATGAATTGTATGGAGGGGAAATTTCCCAAGTGAAAGATGAGCGAAAAATTGAAGAGGAAGGAGAGACAAAGAGCTCAAGTAGTACTACTCCACTACTCGAGAAAGACCTTAAAAAGGTGAACTTTACTTGTTTTCTCTGTAATGCTGTATTGTTGAATTTTTGTTGATTTTCTGTTGGTTGTTCCCAGTGCGTGGAGGCTAAGTTCTTGGTTTTGCTGAAAGTATTGATTTTGATTGGTTTTATGAGCTGAAAGGATGAATTACTAGTTTTGGGTGTTCCATGGGAATAGAGTTTTTGCATACAGAGAAAACTATGATTCATCCATCTTGAGGCCTTTTTCGAGAGTCGTAGTCTATAATAAGAATTTAATTATGATTGTAGTTGCAGTAGACTTGAAGTGACAGTAAATGAGCTGAGCAGCTTGGTCAAAGCTTGCTTAAGATCGGTTTTGACGGAGTTCAGCTCAGCTCATTGACAGCCCTAAGTGGCACTAACAAATTTAAGTACAAATGTCTGGAATTCATTTGACTGTCCCCAAGGTGTTACTTTGAGGATGAATATGGTAAAGCTACATGCCTGATCTCTTAGCTCTAAATATCAGAATGAAATCAGAAAGATCAGTTTGTTTATGACGCTTTTCGTGAATGTCATGAATATTGTGGCAGAAATATTCCACCTGATGTGAATTTTTTGTTGTTCCTAGAACCTGTCATAACTGCAGATTAATGTAGCTAATGGCTGCTGTGTTTAGGCATGCTAAGAATAATTTTGTGTAGATTATTCATTGACATATTGTGCATATTATTCTTCATTACAATGACTTGCTGAAGTGTTCATCCATTGAATTGAACTGTGAGGCTGAACAAGTATACACACCTTTGTAATGTTCTTGCCAAAACATTAACTGCACATTTTTTTAGTATATGCCATGAAGTAACTTTTATGGATTTTCTGACTATTGGCCTTTTCTTTTTAGAGCATATTATAAAATAAAGGGTATGGCACGAGTAGACGCTTTTGTTTGTTTATTTATTGATGTTTTTTTTGGAGCAGGTTGTTCAAAAGACTGCTGCAACCTTCGCACCTAGGGCTTCTGTTGCGTCCAAAAATCCTGCTGTACCTGGAACAATTCTATACACTGTTTTTGAGGTGCAAGGCTATGTCTCAATGTTGTTGGGTGGAGTTCTCTCCTTCAATCTATTATTCCCTTCTAATGAACCGGATATATGGAGACTAATGGGGATGTGGTCCATCTGGATGTTCAGTAAGTGATATTCATTTCAACCAAAAGAAAAATAAAATCTAGTATATGATTGATTTTCATTTTTCCCTTAATGATAATCTGAAGTGCATTGCTGGTTAGGAGAGACTTTAGGACACAATTCAATGATATCCTCTGAGTGTCTGGAAAAGAGTTGTATTCTCTAATTATTGTTTGGGACTTGAAATTCTATACAAGTACCTGGTAGGTGGAATTCTATCTTCCAATGCTTTATGGATCGAGTGTTAGGTGGAATTTTATCTTGCAATGCTTTATGGATCGAGTGTTAGGAATATGATTCTATGAACATGAAAAAATATTGAGAGTATCAGGAATGATTATATTGATATGAATATTAACACACAAGATTAGATAGAATGAGTAATGAGTTCATTAGAAAAAAAGTGGGGGTAGCCCCATATATAAGAAAATAAGAGAAACACGCTTAAGATGGCAATACATGAGTGTAGGAGACCCTTAAATGCGCCAATATGACGGGTAGAAAATAGAGAAGCATTAATTCATACAAGGGGAAGGGGAAAGCCTAAAATGAATTGGAAGGAAACTATATAAAATTGTCTCATATATTTAAATATAAAGGAAACCATGTGTCTGAACCGATTATGATGGCAATACATGATTCATATGGCTGACCCCATTTAGTGGGATAAAGGCTTTATTGTTGTTGTTTGACCTAATAGGTGGATGCATAGAATTGTCTTTCTATTTCTTACATGAAAACTGTGTGATGGTCTTCTTTAAGATCTGTGTGCTCCAATTTCCTTTACTATGTTACTATGTTATCCTACTATTGTCTGAGGACAAAAAGGAAAAGCAAAATGAACTTGCTGCTATTGCTGTATTTAAATATCATTTCCTTTTTATGATGAAAAATAGCAATTACCAGATATGACAGCTTCCACTTGGACATAAAACATAGTTATAGAGTTGAAAATGAGGATCTAATTTGTCTACTTGTATTTAAAGGTCAGTTTTGTGTTTTTGCAGCTATCCCTTCCCTTCGGGCTCGAGACTGCTCAAAAAATGAGAAAGAAGCCCTAAATTATCTTTTTCTCCTCATCCCATTGCTCAATGTTACAATTCCATTTTTCTGGAAATCTTTTGCAATTGTCTGGTCAGCAGATACCATAGCCTTTTTTGGGATGTATGCTTGGAAGGTAATTTGTTTCTCAAATTATATCTTTTATTTTTGGGTATTTTCAGTTCCTTCATCTAAAATACTTTTACACAGATGGGGTGGATTCAAAGACAGGAAACAAAATGACATGAAAAGCACTGGAGTGGCTTTATGTCTAAATTGACCAAAATGCATCTTAAGTTTTGGAGATAGTGTTGCAGACCAGGTCAGGTATCTTAACCTTCCTTATAGCAAATGAAGCAAATATTTGAAGTGTGGAAACTTATTGAATGGTGTTGCCTTTCTTGGGAAAGAAGGAATTTAATAACAACACTGCAGATCGAAACAGCCAGTCATGTGAAGTCTTTGCATTGGTGTACACTTTGCTGAATAGCCTTCAGGCTTCTGAATATAATTTCTTGTCTGTTGGCTCTTCCTTTACTTTCTGGTCATGCAATATAGTTTATAGAAATCCCTCATAAATGTAGAAGACGTGATATCTGAAACTATCTTCATATGCTACTAATATATTTACTCTGGCAAATATTTGCTTGCAGTATCCTCAATGAGTTCCCACTGTAGATTGTACATTTTCTCTGCTCAAAAGTTGTAATTTGCTCCTATTCAGATATTAATGGAAGACATCCCTGAAGAGATAAATTAGCTTGAATTTATGAACTTCCAGAATTTCTATTGAATAGTTACCATACTACAAGTCTACACTGAGGATTGGATTGCAGTCATATTTCATTCTATAGTTTCTTATTCTTTTAAAATATTTTTTGTCATTAAATGTGGACTTAAATGTTCTCATGCAGAAATAATTTATCAATTAGCTTGAATAGAAGAACTTCGAAAATTCTCATTTACTCCCTCCCTCCCTTACATATAAATAGTCTTGTTTTTGTTACTGAAACAACATTAGGAACGTGACTCTTTATAGGACAGAGAGAGTAATATTTGCACACTGACACCACAAGTGAGGACGGGGTTTCATTCATTTTCCGTTCTTGGTTGTGTGTTTTTATATTTTATATTTTTAAATGTCGACTCAAAGGTTCTCATGCACGAATATATGCTCAAAGTATTAAACTCAAAATTGCCTCTCACCCTTGGTTGGACTTTAGACACATTTCAGGGAACTTAGTGCTTGTTTGGAAGGCCCTCGTTTTAGATTTTGATTCTAAATTTATATTGGAAATATAAAAAAGGAGAGATTGAGAATATGAGAATGTGTATTGGCAATGTAAGAATGATATCATAAAATGTGGGAAATGGCGGTTTTGGCCCTGTACTCTCATTTATTCACTGGAAGACATAATAGAGCTCTGAGAAAGAGTATCATGAAGGCTGGAGTCATCTAAAAGTTTCAGTAATTTACTGAAAATTTTGATAGCAGGTTCCTCAAACTATTGCCACAAATAAAAGGTTAAAAAAAAAAAAAAAAAAAAAAACCTACAACTCCTGCTTCCTGTAGTAGTATAACTTTAAGTTGATGAAAAGGGATGATTGCAGATTGCATATATCCCTGACAGAGTGGTCCAAAGTGACAAAAGAGAAAAATGTTGTGTACTGATGATGATGAAGGTAAAAATCAAAGAAGAGTAATATCATATCATCATGATGGTGGCACTAACTAGGATTTGCTTTTATGTTCAATCTCATCACCACTAGAGTCACTTGAACTATAATTTTCACCTTCAGATTCGTCGCCATGCGATTCCTTGTTTTTGTTAGGTCTTGAATTTACACGACCACTCCCTTTTCCGGATTTGTATTTTGCACTCGAACCCATACTCCATGCGAAAGACTCCTCGTATTTGCCATTTCCTAAGCTTGAGCTGAAGCTGCCATGTTGGGATCCTTCATTAATGCTGTCCTGCCTTGAATTGACAGAAAAATCTCTTGCCATTGAGTGGTTACTTCTTGAGCTGCTACTTGATGTGAAGCTGATATCACTTTCCAGCTTCTTTACCTTGCGTGAGCTCGAAGGTTTCTTGCTTTTATTTTTCTTGTACTTTGCGCTTGAACTCTTTTTCTCAAGTTTCTTACTCTCCTGGTGGAGGTGTTGCTGGTGGTGTTGGCCGTCTTCATCATCTGAACTTTCTGAACCACCATTGGATTCATTATCTGAGTCGTGCTCATATTGGCTTTCTCCACTCTCATCATCCGAGCTGTCACTGTGTTCTTCAAGTTTTTTCTGCTCAGCTGCTAGTGCCTCTGCGTGAGCCATGGTCTCTTCTGGCTTTGGAGCCACTGCAAGGAAACTGAGGAGAGCTACGAGATCTCCGATCAATGGACGGACAGATGGCTCATCTTGCAGACACATTGCTGCTATCCCAACTGCTTGGTTTAAATTTCTCTCAGAAAATTGCTTTTTAAGAAGTGGATCTGCCATCTCTGGGAATCTCTTAGGATCCTTAAAGAATGATTGTGCCTGTCCAAGTGCATAAATGTCAGAGTTTACTTCACTAGAAATAAGGAGTAATATTTTAAGTGTAACACGAGGTCTCTGCCACGGCTTCAGATCTTCTGCCTCCCCAAACTTTGTTTGCTCTCTCACAATAGGGAAGTGGGCCTCATGATGTGACATGTGGGTCCCACCTTCCATTGTGACAGGGAAGACATAATTTGGGCAGATAGAAGATCTGAGATCTCTTACTTACCCAGACAACTAAATTTTGCTCCTCTATTGGTCGTGAAGTATCCATTGCTTTACGTCCTGTAATAAGTTCTAGTAGAACAACTCCAAAACTGTATATATCTGACTTCGTTGTAAGTTCACCGTGTCTTTCATACTCAGGAGCACAGTATCCCGATCCCATAACCCTTGCTGTTAAGTGCGACTTACTGTCTCCCTGAGCTAGCTTGGCAAGCCCGTAGTCAGAGAGTTTCGGATTCAAGTCTTCATCCACCAAAATATGTGACAACTTCAAATCACGGTATACAATGGCAGGGTTGGCCTTCTCATGTAAGTATTCAAGTCCTTCAGCAGCCCCACTAGCTATTTTCATTCTTGTTTTCCAATCCAAGGGCTTCCTATCAGCTGGCAAGTCTGCAAAAAGGTAATCAAGTTTCCTGCTTTAATATTTGCCTATAATTTTTTAGAGTGCAAAATGCGGATAGACAGTTGAAGTAAGGCATATAACGGAGTCTTCTAATGGAACTGAGGGAGTATTTCATTTCACTGTTCTTGTGATGTATGCATATGTTTCATCTAGATAGTCATACCTTACTCTAGTCTGCCTAGGTAGATTATAGATTGAAGTATCAAACAAGGAAAACAATAGTTAATGTGTCTGAAAAATACCATGTACATAGGATTTTAATGAACCAAGTGGCAGATATTCATATACCAAAAGCCTCTGTTCCCCATCAGCACAGTACCCCATGAGAGTAACAAGATTTGGGTGTTTAAGGAGAGTCAGCATCAAAACTTCCACACTAAACTCCTTGTTCCCCTGTGTTCCAATCCTGTCCAGTCTCTTCACAGCTACCACCTGCGAAAAGAATCGACCGGGGGTCATAAATCTTCTTCTCATTCCACAAGTTTATATATTATTAACCGGGGCATGTCTGTCTAGTAGTATTAAGAGTTTTGGCTCGCGATACCTCCCCAGTTTGAAGGGTCCCCTTGTACAGTTTTCCAAATCCACCTTCACCCAGTAAATGTTCCTGTCGGAAGTTCTTTGTTGCCATAGCAAGCTCGCGAAATGTGAATGTCCTCGCCCCGTTGTCTCCTTGTTCGGGAGTGTTAGCTTCATTACTGGCGCGGTGATTGTTAGCTTCATGACTGCTATTATGGTTGTTAGCTTCATGATTGCTATTATGATTGTTAGGTCTTGCTGGTGAATTTGCTACATTGTTATTAACTGAAATGCAAGAGGAAGAAGACAAATTAGTATGGAAAAAATGACTCTTTTAGTAGGACGGACAGAGAGAATAACATACTTTTCTTTATATGTTATGAAATGCCCCTTCCATAACCAGATAGAGACCCCCCCACCCTAATGTCATCCTTTCAACCCCAAAAAAAATCATGAAATAAAGTCGGGATGGAAACCATAGACTTACCATGTAACCACATTTTCCATTTTCGAACCAAGGTTTGAAATGACTTACCATACAGGGCCTTAACGTTACAATAAGCACGACGAAGTTGGTAAATACATTAAGGTCCATGCAACGAAAAGAAATAATCCTATTGTAGATGGAAGAGAGGGTAGCTCACCGGGTGGCTGGGGTGAAGGCGAAGGCGGAACCGGATCTCTGGGCGGAGCAACTGGGACCTCCCCATGGCGATGGTTGTTATCTTCATTGTTCTTGCTCGAAAAACATGGGAAGCAATTCATCCTCGAAGGCTCTCCCACGATCAAAATCTAGCAAAAATGGCGAGAAGAAAAAAAAAAACAAAAGAAAAAGGAAGCCTCCGAAGTAATCAAATATCAAAGGCAAGCCAATGTGAACGAAGCAAGAACAACAAAACGATCAAATTCTTCCGGGGATCTCAAAGAAAGGAATGACGACAATGTCGTCGTAATTGTCATGAATGCAACCCAAAAAGAAAGAAAGAAAGAAGATGATCACGGGGGAGAGGGTGGAGGAGGAGGATTAGGGTCCTCCAGGACGATGAAGGACCCTACACAGAGGAGGTGAAGTAAGAAAAGAGGCCTGGATTAGGAAAGATGGTCATATGGAGATGGAGAGACACAGCGCCATGTTCTTGGAGGAAGATTTTCGTTGGAGTTTCTGAGCATTGTAACCCGTAGAAAAAGGGGGAGATTTGAATGGCCATTTTTTCCTCTTTTCTAATTAACTATATATCTTCTTTTTCTACCTACTTGTGTTCTACTCATTAATTGGTGTTTTGTGTTTGTGTTTCCAATTCATCAATCGTTGACGTTCTTCTTTGCCTTCTTTTTTTTGTTTGGCAAAGTATTAAAAAGCGCGAATTACATTTACCTCTCCTGATGTTTGGTCAAATTACGAATTATAAATTTTTATAGTTTTAGAAGTTATTATTACTTCCTCTTTACATTGGTTCTAATTACAAATCAATCCTTATTAATTAGGGATGAAAACGTACACGAATGTTCACACACAACACGGTAAAATCTCGGTTCGACATCGTTTGTTTAATAAATAAATGAATACAAACAGAATTTTAGATTTGATTAATAAATGAACAATGAGATGAAACTCATTTATTCTATGAATATTTACTCAACATAAATATATAGAAGAAGTAGTTTCATTTAAATTATTAATTGTTTTTTGTGAAGGAAAGATATTAGAATTCTTCCAGTCACAATTGGTATTGTCACACACAAAGTAATGTGAAACTCCTGAAAGAATAATTGGGGGGTCATTGGGTAGAAGAAATATTGAATTGAGGACGACCGCCTACTTACTGTTTCTATTTGTACCTACATAAAAATAGTACCATTACACCTGAGAGTTATCAAAATTCGATCCATGGTCTCTCAAAACACCAGGACTTAAATGTCTTAGGATGTTCATTAAACCAAGTCATTGGCACCTCACATTTAAAAATATTAAAGTTACACAAAAAATATATTTTTTTAATAGAAAAATAAATAATTACAGTTTTGAAATTGAATTCAAATTTATGACAGAAACTCTCCAGAAAACCAAATGATCCAAAACAAGTTCCAGCATCTTTCCTTCGAAAAAAATATGGAAAGAGAAAAAGAAAAGGACGCTAATTGTTAATTTGCATGGGCGCCAGACCAGACTCATCAAAAGCGGATTGAATAGTATCTGTCTTTGACGTGGAATCGCATGCAACTATAAAATGAAACTGTTCGATTAATTTCCTCCAAAAATTGCAACAAATTAATTGAAAATTGGTTTTCTAATTCTGATAACCTTTTTTGCTTTTGGGTTGCTTCTTTAATTGCCACCATGAAACGGCAACTTTCTGAGTCATTGTATCTCTCACAGATACTAAAACGCAATTATTTGTATCTATAGACATTTTTTACGATTCAACGGTGCACATATCAAATTTAACTTTTAAAATATTACACGTATATATATTATGTATTAAATTTATGTGCTGAAATATTACGCATCAATTTTAAATATATCATGAATATGTTAAAACAAATGTATCTATGTATAGTAAAATAAAACATGCATATCAAGTTTAGTTTTCGAAATATATTATGGCGGATGATCCGAGAGAAGACTTCCTCGTATTAAAAAGCCTATTTAATTGGAAGATTGGTTCTTGCATTTTCAAGTCTCAGATATACTTATTGAAAGAAAAAAAAAAAGAGAGATCTACTTTTCTTCATCTTAAAAATAAGTCTTATTTTTAGTTACTTAATAGTGGCATATGCAACTATGTACTTATTTAATTGTATTAGTAATGCATCATAGGCATCATAGGTATCATAGGCTATTATTTAGTGATATATATGATGAAACTATAGTTCCTTCAAAGGAACTATTCAGCCCTTTGAATCTGGCCTTATATAAATTAACTATGCAGGAACGAACTAGTACTGCAGCAGTTGTGACGCATGGTGAGCCACCCAGAGGTCGGGAGTTCGATTCCTACCTCTGTCAATTCTGCCTATTTAGAGCGCAGGCTGATAGGACTCTCTGCAGGCGGCTCCCCAACTTCGTTCTTCCCTCCGCATAGCCCCTGCATTCGATGTAATAGTTGATAAGATAAATGAATGTGTATGTATTATCTATTCCTTCGGTTTGAATGGAGGAGTTAGGTTTTACAACAACCAAATATTTTATTTGTCGCAATTTATTATACTCATGTAATTTTCTTTCCACAGGTTGATAAGTTATGAATCACATATAATTATATTATTAATTGTAAGCATATAATATAAAAATGTAATTCTTTCATCGCCACAAAATTTAATAATTTGAATAACACTTCACAGTTGGAATGGAAAGAGTAAATATTAATACTATAAAAATATATATTTAAATAAGACTTTTCCATTAAGATGAACAGAAATATATATATTATTACAAGTACAATAAAATAAAATAAAACAAGAGGAAAATGTGAAGGGGTGTGGGGTGGCATGATTTGGTGGTGCAATGGGAAATGTTAATTTGGGACAGACTCGTATTTTCAACAGATCTGGAAGACTGGAACCTTTCCCAAAACCAACACACAAAAAAAGAAAAGGAGAGATCTGGAGGACTGGAACTACACATATGCTTAAACGTTCAATAGTTATAAGATTGTCATTTTCAAATTAGAAATTACGATAATAGTTTGCAGTATCGCGATACGTATCGTAGATCGTACGGTATTACAATCTCGAAACACCAACCCGATCATACTTTTGATTTATCCAATATTATAAAAATTTGCTGAAATAACTTAAATTAAGTGTAGTTTTTATAATTTATTAGTAATTTTACACATGTACATTTTGTGTACAATCTTACGATACTACGATTTGATACTCATTCTGCACTCAAATCGATCCCACATAGGATCACAATTTTACAAACAATGATTACGTGTGCTCTTATAGTTACAGTCTAACATTTTCTTTTTTTTGAATGCTAATGATACTCTTATAGTTTGAAAGTCTAATAGTAATTATTAGATTACTTCTTAAAAGTAATACTTTTCAAGAGTATAATTGGTACTCATAAAAAGTATCACCGATACTTTTTATGAGTATTAATATTTTCAACTTTCCAAATGATAGAAGGAAAATTTGTACAGTAAAGGTGATTGTATCGGTAAACAGACTTCACACGATATCAGTCCTATCTTTTATAAGATTCAGGTACTCCTCTATAAGATTCTCTTAGTCCATTAGTTAATTCTATTTTTGGAAAGTATATAAGTATTTCATTAGTACCACAATGAATTGAAGGAAAAAAGATTTAATCTAGGAAATTAAATCTTTTAAGGACACCCGTAATTTTCCTATACTCTTTTTATTACGTGGGAATCAAAAATGCACATCTATATGTTAGTTCTTTAAATTGGAAAATACTTTTTTTTTTTTTTTTGGTTCATTAATACACTTGTAGGATTAATTTTTTAGTATATTACATTTAACAATAACTTTTCTTATGATGACACTCACTGTGACAGATGAACGTGGAGTGTCGGTTAAAGGTTGAATGTCAGCTTCTGCGCTACTTGAAACGTCTCAAATTATACACTAAATGCCCAAGTTAGTTGAGTTGGAGTAGTTTAGTGTATGCTAGATCTGAGCAATAATTACGTACTTTCAATAAGTATCGAAACGTTCTATTTATAGAGAGAAAGTTAGAGAGTATCCCTCTGTCGTAATGGAATCCCGTTGAGACTTCAATGCGAAGATGTCTTCTATCTGCTAACTGCTAGAATAATTCACCTAATAAATTATGCATGTCCTCCAAATCAAATAAGGAAAATTTACACTCTTAGTTCTCTAGATTTATTATTATTATTATTATTTTTGGGAACACTACTTTTGGTCTTTTCTTTCTAATTTAGCCTTTTTTCCTTTATAGATTTGCAAAAATTTGACAGTTTAGGTTGTTTTACCGGTTACAAGTGATTTCTAGGTCATTTAGACAATTTATAAAATTTAAAAATATTTAGCTCCAAGTTTAATTAACAAAATTTGTAATCCACCAAAATATTTTAAAATGAGACACATAAATAATAACTTCACGATAAAAAATACTTACAATTACACTCAACTAATTTTAATTTTGGAATTTTTTAATCAACTACAAAACCACCTAAAGTGACATTTCTAAACGTAAGAGTAAAAATTATGAAATTTAAAAGAAGAGTTACAAAATTAAACATAAATAACTAAAAGTGTAATTTTTTAAATAAATAAATAAATTAGTGAAAGAAAATAAAAAGGCATAATATATGGGTTTGACGTGGAAAGGATGAAAGTCTTCAATTGTTTTTAAAACTTGGAATTAAAGAATGATTGGGTAAGGCTCTTTAGCCTTTTTTGGGGGTCTCTCTGCTACATCCTACCATTAACAGTAACTTTCTGAGTCATAGGATTCAATATTATTTATAAAGTTTGACCCTTTTTTTTTTCTGCCCTTTCTTTTTACTCACTTTCCAGTTAAATTAGAAACAAAAATAATTAGTCCGTATTCCTTAAGGGTGAAGGTTTGAACTTGAAGAATTGGGTGGGATAATTTTTTAATTATATGCATCAATATAGAATTGACATAAACGATTAATATTACTTTATATTTTACCTCTTAATTTTACTAGGCATTTCGAGTGAAGTTTTGTTCAAAGTAAAATGCGATTAGGTTAAAGAAGATACACGACCATGCAAGTTATGAATAGAATATATAGATACATGACCATGCAAGTTATGAATAGAATATACATACTATCTCCTTCCCTCTGAAAGAGTCGTTTTATCTTCCGGTGGTCTTAGATCTCATCTGGTTTCAAAGGAATAAACATGTAGCTACAAGGAGAACCCTCTCAGATCCCGTTTCGGTGTTAAGCAGGCGGTAGCGTCCTCGATGCGTGCATTCCGAGCGACAACACCTCACTCGCCGACGCCACTTTGCTGCTGCGTCCACCTCGGGGGACGTGGATCTTCTTCGGTGCAACCTACCACCAGGCAACGCCGCAGGCACCGTATTTGCATGTGGCGATAATGGATAGTGGTGGTGTGGAATGGTTCGGCGAATTTCGCATGTTTACTCAGCAGCACAACGGCGTTGCTAGGGTTGGAGACCATTTCACAATGGCAATGGCGCTCTATTTCACTGATTAGGGATGCAACCTGAGTGGTTATGGTGGTAATGGGGGACCTACCCCAGTGGGGTGACGAAAGCGCTCAGCGCTCGTACATAAATTGATCACAAACGCGCGGACCTTGGGAATTCAAGGGATCTTTTGAGTAGACAAGGGAAAAAATCTTAGTGCTCATACCTTCACCCAAGCATGGACTACGAGCCCTGATATGGAATCTTGGTGATATATTGCCCCTTATTTATATCTCAATCGCGGCTGGATGAGTTTTAACGCTGTTAATAAACCTTTGCGCTTTGCCTACAAAAAAAAAGCTTGAGAGAATTGTTAATCTTCAACCAAAAAGCAATGTCGGTAAGTAACATTTGTGATAGTTTTCAAGTTTGTGGGTATTAATCTTGAACTAAAAAGTGATGTCGATAAGTGGCATTTGTGATAGTTTTTAAGTTTGTGAGTATTATTCTTGAACTAAAAAGTGATACCCATAAATAATATTTGTGATACTTGTTAAATTTGAGTGTTAGTCTTGAACCAAGAAATGATCCTGTGAAATGAAGTCTTTATAATACAAAATGACACTTGTGATACTAATTAAATTTAAAAATATTATCAAAAGAGAAAATTTTTATCCTATAAACAAAAAGTACAATAAATCTGTAATGTCATATATAAATCACACATATGCATAATATCATATATAAACCCGTTTTACATGAGATTATCCAAATATAATAAATGATGATTTTGTTTCCTATATATAATATTATTGTACATATTTATTACACCTAATAGCAATTTTAGTACAATAAATCAATAAAATTAAGAATAACTAAAATTGATGTGACGCAAAATGTCTGGTATAGGATGCTCCGGTTGGCCCAGTTGATGTCTTGAACATTCAGGCCCAATGTAGAAATTAACGGTTGAAACGAGTGATGGCAAAGCTTGGATCTGGGCTTCTTTAGCTCGGATCAACGTGAATGAGAGTGTATGGCTGGGATATGGCTGAAGAGTGTTCAGTCACCGGAGACTAACAGTAAAACAAGCGGGGCTATCCCTCCTGTTCAACTCCGACGATCAAGTCAGTAAAAACAAAATAGATAAACAGTATTGACCGAGAGCTTAAACGTAAAGAAGATTGTGTACCTCAGTTAGCCTGATGACTTAGTATTTATAGCCATACTTTGACATGTCTGTTGCACTATGATGATTTGTACTTCCAACTACTCTCCCCCTTTTTACGATGACTTTTACGCTCCTGTCTATCATGGCCTGACTTTGGGCTCCTTTTCCATCATTGCTATACGTAATTCTTGCATGTATTCAAAATAGGTTCCTGGTCCTATAATGATTTCTAGTTATTATGTCTATGTTATCGTTATTTCGACCTAACTTTCCCAAGCTCGGTTTTGGTGACTGTTATGATATCAATAGGAAAATCCTATAGGACCGACCTAAGATAATAACCGACCTAAGCATGTTTCTTTGGCTCGGTTTTAGAGAGCTTTCTGACCTAAGTTTGGATTTGGACCTTTTATGCATCTTTTCTTTCTTATTTGTTTATATATTCTTTTGCCGATTGGGCCAGGCCCAATGAAGACTTATTTTTATGCACACCAACAAGCTCCCCAGTATTGTGTTTTACTGAGCTAAAACATAATACTTTTTTTTTTACTCACCCTTTCTGCCCCCCAGAGAATAACTAAGGTCGTGACTTAGGTATTCACTATGTATTCAACCGACCCATGCCTATTCCGACCTTAAGAGTTTCTTTTCCGACCCAAGCAAGCATAAAATGCAAACAATTTTGACTCCAGTTTATTAAAGGTGTTCAAGCTATTCCGATCTAAGTAAACTTAATTTCACCAAAGTAAACCGACCTATCGACTATCATAACTACAAAAGGTAAAGCATGATTTATAGTTAATAATAACTTGACCAAACTAAACTAAAAAAATAAATAGCTGATCGACTTAAAGGGAATATCTTATGAAATGTGTACCTTTGCAATCCGACCCAACGAATTTGAATTTGAGATACCTTGAGATGGGATGTGAAAAGACACATTCAGCGATTTTCGATGCATCCCATACAACTTCCCATGCTTATCCGATTCTCGAGACGGCTTTAATTGCCAACTGTTGCATTTTTTGCCTCTACTTCCAAAATTTTCTGTCGGTTGAAAAAAAAGTAATAAAACACCAAGACCCTTTCACTTTTGTTTTTACGCCTTCATATAACTTTGACCCGTCTCTTTCTCTCCTTCTACTTGCCGCTGCTGTTCGCTTTGTTGTTGATTCCGCCGCTGCTTTACGTGACCTTATCAGCTCCGCCGCTCCTTCATCACTGATCTAAAGCAATCCATGGCTGACGAAAGAAACTCTGGCACTTCAGTGCCCTCTCAAAACCCAGCTTCAGGTTAGTCAGTTCCTCTTTCTTTGTCTAGTTATTTAAATTCCATAAATACTGTAATTGAATTGCCGGTTAGGATTAATTTTCTGGCAAACATCATGCATGACTCCTTTTTTTTGGTGCTATTTTTGTAGAATATTTGTGCAATGTACTGTTAAGTAGTAGTTTAGATCTAAATGTGAAATCCTCTAATTTTCCAAAATTGTGAAATTATACCAGATTCTGCAGCTATTGTAAATCCTCAAGTAAATACGGCCATCACTTCTAATAGATTTTACCCAGATGAAATAGCTTCGGAACTAACCCTAGGAGAATTAGAAACCCTAAAATTGGGCCATTATTTTGACCCAGCTATCCCCATCCAATTACCCACACCCGAAGAAAGGATAAATAGTACTGCTAACGGTTGGGTCGGTGTATATGAACATCATATTAGATTTGGGTTTAGATTCCCGATCCCATCTTTTATTGCCGAGCTATGTAATTACTTGGAGATCGGCGTTAGTCAGTTTGTTCCTAATTCCCTTAGATTTTTAATCAGTTTTTTGTGTGTATGTTCCAAGGCTAAAATTCGACCCTCTATAGACTTATTATTTCAATATTGTACTATTCGCCAATATCCCTATGGGCCGGGTTGGTTTCATTTGCAAAGTCGAAAGAAGGGACCTACTCTTATAACCGATACCCCAGATACGATAAAAAACTGGAAAGCATGATTTTTTATGGTAAAGGCTGAAAAAGCTAACCTTCCTTACCGATGGATGGGATTCACCACGCCATCAGATCAAGTCCGAGCTGCATCTGACCCCGTAGTGCAGTTTCAGTATAAGAAATTAAATTCTTATACTGATACACAGAAATACTTAGCAAAAGATCCTTCCGAGAGTCTTCTGGTCTGGGCTGGTCTTAGCAAAGCCCCCAATGTTGAAAAAGAAAGTAATAATTTGCCTTTGAACTCTACCTTTGGGCTTGATGCTTTTTAGATCAGTTTTCCTTATGTCTTTATTTCTGACCTTGCAGGCGCCTTCAGTGGTTATGGTGGGAAGAGAAAATCATGCCGGCAGATGGTGACGACCTCAGAACCGATCCAAAGGCAGCCTGCCGACATTGATCTGACCCAAGAAAGGGAAGGAACCGACCTTTCTACTGATGCCTTAATTCCTCGTGCTCCAAAGAAAAACAGGCCGACTCCTTCAGAAATTCAAGCTGCCAAAAATGCCAAGGCTCCTCAAGTAAATTCAGACCTTCAGCTGTTGACAGGTCAGACCTTTGGGGCTGAAATACCCAGTCCGGATGAATTGCTAGGGCCTTTGGACTCTTCAACTAAAGAGAGAATGATTATTCGGAAGGACATAAAGAAAAGACCGATCTCCCTAGCTCGGCCCATCTATCAGCCTTACTCATCTAGGCCTCAACTTGAAGATGTCAGGCCTTACACCGAGATAGTAAATGACTCCCATAGCCCCTTCACGGAGATCATTGAGGTGAGCAACCAGATGAGGCAAAGCATCGAACAACTGACGAACCAAGAAGCCTTTTTGGCTTCGCAGCTTAACTGGGTAAATTCTTGAATTATTAACTTATCTCCTGAAATGTGTGAACACTGGTGTGATATCCTACAAGGCTCATAATTTCATTTTGCAGGTCTGTATAAATTATGGAGCCATGGCCAAGAGGACTGCCGCTTTGGACATCTTATCCCAAAGCTATGAACAAGAAAGGATGAAAAGGCCGACCGAGGAGATAGAGGAATTGAAGATGAAGGTTGGGGTTGAATCCAGCAAGGTGACCAACCTCCAAGCGAAAAATACCGAGCTACATAAAGAAAACCAAGAGTTCGGTACCAAGGCCAGCCAGTTGGATACCAAAGCACAGGGCTTAGAAGTGGAGGTAGGGGAATTAAAGAAGGAAAAAATCGACCTAAAAAAGGAGATTGCCGACCTGAAAAAGGAGAAGGCCGACCTGCAGAGAGCCTTAGAGAAAGAAAAGAAAAAGTCCGCAGAGTTGCTGAGCCCGACAGAGGTGGAAGTGGCGCGTCAAACTGCTATGCGAGCTTTCAAAGAGGGGCCTTTGCTGGAGCTGATGAACCGTCGATTCATGAAACTGATCCAGTGCGGCTATACCATATGCTAGGATGAATTTAAAGGCCCTAGGTCGGTGGATGTCCTTCCTGAGGATTCCTCAGCCCATACTTCCTTGCTAGCTCAAGATCGGGATCCCTTTGACCTAATAGATGAGGTCAAACAGGAGTGCCGTGACACAGGCATTCCTTTGGCAGAGAATGTAGAAGAAGAAGAACCTGTGGCCGACCTAATTGGGACAGCTGATGAAGAAGTGACCTCCCAAGCTCCTCCGTCCTAACTTCGCGTTGTATTTCCTTTAAACAATTTTGTCTTTTCTAAATATTTTGTTTGAGCAATTTTGTATTAGGCCGGCAAATGGATTTTTCGGCATAACTTCTTTGAATGAATGATTTAACCTTTCCCGTCATGATTTGACTTCAACTTACTTAGAGATAGTATTTTCTTAAGTGTGTTGCGTTCCAAGCTCGCGGAACCAACTGTCCTTGTGAATCTTCTAATACATAGCTGCTAGTAGGTCGTGCTTCTATTACCCGGTAGGGTCCCTCCCAATTAGATACTAATTTTCCTTGATCTTGCGGTTTACTGATAGCCCGATTTCGTAAAACCAAGTCTCCTGGTGCAAAGGCTCGATGTTTGACCCAGGCATCATAGTGTTGCCGAACCAAATTCTTGTAATTTAGTTAGTGTACGTAGGCTGTGTCTCGAGCTTCCTCCACTAAGTCCAAGCTAAGCTCGAAGTCTTTTTGATTCTAGTCCCTTTTGAAGTGCATGACTCGGGGCGCACTATTTTATACTTCTGGAGGTATGGCGGCATTGACCCCAAAGGCTAACTCGAAAGGAGTCTTTCCCGTAGCAGACTTAGGTGTGGTTCGATGACACCACAATACATAAGGTAGCTGCTCCACCCAATTCTTGCCCTTATCTTCTAGCCTGGTTTTTAATCCATGCAACAAAGTCTGATTAGTGAGTTCCACTTGCCCATTTGCTGGAGGATGAGCCACAGACGCAAAACGTTGAGTGATACCTAGCTTTGTACACAAGGTTGTAAATTCCTTGGATTCAAACTGAGTCCCATGATCCGAGATAACCGAATTAGGTTCGCCAAATCGACAAATGATTTGCCTCCATAAAAACCGAGCTACAGTTCACCGGTAATATTCGTCAATGCCTAGGCCTCCACCCACTTTGTGAAGTAATCTATGGCCACAACCAGATAATGACAAGAGCTGATCTTAGGAAATGGATCCATAAGATTTATTCCCCATTATGCGAAAGGCCAAGGTGCAATTATCCTGGTAAAACTGGACGCCGGCAACCTATGAATTGGTGCGTTATGTTGACAACTAGAACAATGCTGAACATACTCGACCGCTTCCTGAAATAACCGAGGCCAATAAAACCCAGCCCCAATTACTTTTTTTACCAAATTCTGAGCCCCGATATAGGACCCACAATCCCCCTGGTTTATCTCCTTAAGCATGGCAACCGTCTCTCCTGGACCCAAACATTTTAGTAAGGGCATTAAAAACCCCTTTTTGTATAGATTATCCCCAACTATCTGATAATGTTGGGCTTCCTTTGTATTCGCTGTGCCTCCTTTTATGAGTCTGGCAATGCACCGTTTTGTAAATACTGCCACAGAGGAAATCGCCAATCCTAACCTTCACATATGGACACGATTGTTGGCTCGGCTGCACTCCTAGTCTGCACTTCTTCTACTAGAACAGTTTTAGTTAGATGAGAGAAAATCGAAAAAGCCAATTTGGACAAAGCATCCACATTTGTGTTTTTGCTCCGTGGGACTCGCTCTATAGCCCATTTTGGAAAAATTTACAGTTGTTGTTGTACCAATGCTAAATATTCCTCCATCTGTCGATCCTTAGCCTTATACTCCCCCAAAATTTATTTAACGACCAACTGGGAGTCTGAACAAATTTTCAAATTTCGGACCCTAAGTTTTCGGGCTAATTTTAGACCGGCTAACATGGCTTCGTATTCCGCCTCATTATTGGTGGCTGTGAAACAGAACCGTAAAGCATAGGTGTGAACCTCCCCGGTAGGGTTGGTGAGGATGATCTCGGCACCCGACCCAGACTGACTGGAACACCATTTACGTGGAGTGTCCATGAATCATCGCCTTTTGCCACGGTTAAAAAGAAAGTCGATTTCTTGTGATGGACTAGGTGTGTCCTCCTGGATGTCTGATACTCCCTCTGCTATGAAATCTGCTAACACCTGACTTTTGACTGCGGTACGAGGCATGAAGGTGATATCATACACCCCCAGCTCAATGGCCCATTTGGTGAGACGACCTGAAACTCCTGTTTTTTGTAAGACGGTCTTCAGGGGTGCATCAGTATAAACGGTGACTCCATGGGCATCAAAGTAAGGTCGGAGACACCGTTTAGAATGAAATATAGCGAGGACTAACTTTTCCAAGCTGAAATAATTTTTTTCTGCAGCCTGTAAAACTTTGCTAACAAAATAGATGGGTCTTTGAACCCAGTTATCTTCTCGAAGCAAAACTGAGCTAATTACAGATTCAGTGGTGGCTATATACATGTATAATTGTTCCCCAGAAATTGGCATGGTTAAAGATGGTAAAGAAGCTAAATACATTTTTAATTGTTCGAAAGCTACTTGGCATTCTGAAGTCCACACAAATTTATCTGATTTTTTTCAAAATGCTAAAAAAATGGTAAAGCTCGTTCTGCTGACCGAGCTAAAAACTGATTTAAGGCTGCTAATCTACCCGTTAATTGTTGTACCTCATGAATTGACCTAGGAGGGTGCATTTGCAGAACAGCCTCTACTTTCTTGGATTAACAGAAATACCACCCTCAGAAACCAGGTAACCTAAGAATTTACCCAAAGTAGCCCCAAAAATGCACTTTTTAGGATTTAATCTTAATTTGTACTGAACCAAAGTTTCAAGCATCTCACATAAATCAAGCAAATATGCAGATTCCTCCCTACTTTTAACAAGCAAATCATCAACATATGCTTCCATGTTCCGACCTAGTTGTTTTTTAAAGATTTTATTTACTAAGCGTTGAAAAGTAGCTCCAGCATTTTTCAAACCAAATAGTAATAAAGCAATAAGTACCTTTGTCCGTGATAAATGATGTTTTTTCTTCGTATTCTTTAGCCATGAATAATTGGTGATAGCCCTTGTACGCATCCAAGAAATTGAGAAAGTGAAACCCAGCTATGGCATCGACCAGTATGTCGATTAAAGGTAAGGGGAACCAATCTTTGGGACAGGCCTTGTTTAGGTCGGTAAAGTCGATGCACATGCGTCAGGTGCCGTCTGGCTTGGCAACTAATACAACATTAGCTAACCACTCAGGATAATCTACTTCTCGAATGATACGTACCTCTAGCAAAGCGTTGACTTCAATCTCTACGTATTTACTGCGTTCTTCTCCAAGATTACGCTTCCGTTGACGAACCGGCCTATGACTGGCATCAATGGATAACCTGTGTTCAATGATATTTCAAAAAATACCAGGCATGTCTTCCGGCCCCGAAGCAAAGACTTCCGCAAACTCACGCAATAGGTTAAGTAAATCATGTTGTAATTGAGGAGATAAATAAGCCCTTACCTTGATTACCTTGTTTGGGTCGGCAGCTAGAGGAATCGCTTTAACTTTAGCCCTAGCCTCATTGAATCGCTCTGAGCAACCTGCTAGGTCGGTGATGTCAACAATGTGGGAAGTACTGCACTCAAAAGCAGCTAGTGGAGCCCAGGACGCGGGGGTTGGTGTGACCACTGAAGCAACTTGCACTTTGGAATTTAATGGCACATGTTCTCTTAGAGAAGCTATGTAACATTGCTTGGCCTATATGACATCACAATGAAGAGAAGCTACACCATCCATGGTAGGAAATTTTAAAAGCATATGCATAGTAGAAGCAATGGCCTGAAATTGATTTAGTCCAGGTCAACCTAGATACACATTGTAAGGTGATGGCTCATCAATGACTACGAAATCTATGCTTTCTGTTCGTTTTAGCTGGCCAGCTATCAAGGTAACCGGTATACTTAATTGCCTCGTAGGAATAACATAGTGGTTACCGAAGTCAATCAACGATGTACGTACTGAATTTAAACGAGCCTTATGCAATTGACATCCTGCTAAGGCCTTTGTAGTAATTATATTACTAGAACTACCAGTGTCTAATAATGTCCTTCGTACTTGATAATTGAAAATATAACAATCGATAACCAGTGGATCATCACAATTATAAGACAAGAAATGGTCACTGTCATCAAAGGTAATGACCGAGGCCATAGGGTCTGCTTTGTGCTTACCTAGGACGTTTTCCCTTTGACGATATACATGTTTTCTCTGGCGATTAGAGTCACCCTGGGTCGGTCCTCTAGCTATGGTATTTACAACTCCAGCTATGGTTATGTCAGCACCAACCCCCGAGTTTGAGGTTCGTGGGTCGGGCTGAGAACACTCCCGAGCGAAATGGCCGGGCTCCCCACACCGGTAACATCCTGTATGTCGTTTCTGACCCGTTGGAACAGAAGGTTTGGGCAAAGGAGCCACTTGTGTATATTAAGGTAACTTTCTAGTTTGGATAAGTTTTGCTATTTCTGCAGCTAATCTCTACAATCATTAGTATTATGGCCAATATGGTTATGATAATTACAATACCTGCTGGGATTGAGTTTGTCTGTGGGGCCCGTTAGGGGACGAGCTGGAAGCAGTAACCTTTGATGTTGAACGGCTGCATATATGTCTGCCCACGGCACTGAAAAGGGCTCGACCGCTTGCAAATCATTAACACCGATCCCAGCCTTTGGACCAGTGTTATTAGCACCTGCAAAGTTCTGCTTCTTCCCTCCTCTGAGGGTAGGGATCGGGGAAGAAGCTTTTCTCTTACCGTAAACATCAGAGAGACCTCTCTCCCGTTCTTGTTTAATTACTGTGACATCCTCAATTACAGCAAAATTAACAACAGTAACCATAATTTCAAAGTAAGAAGGTGGGGGTCTAATAGCTAACTCAGTAGTTAGGGGTCCTGCCCATAACCCATTAATAAATAATCCCATCATAATCCTATCATCTTTCTCATGACATTGTCTAGACTCTACATTAAATCGATCTATATAGACTTGTAACCCTTCCCCCATCCTCTGAGTTATGTTCATTAAATGAGAAATAAGGTTAGATAATATTTTGTTCCACATAAAATTGGCTAAAAACAAATCACCAAATTGATCCAATGAATGAATAGAATTACATGGTAGAGTACAATACCAATTAATATACTGACCTTTGAGGGTAAGATGAAATGTCATGCAGCGGTTGATATCAGATAAATTAGCAGCATCCATGACACTCATGCATTGTATCCAATGTGCCGTTGGGTCAGTAGTACTATCGTATTTATCAACCTTACCTAAACCTTTGTAGCCCGGTGGAAATTAGAATTTCCCAACCAAATGGATGAGAAATACGAGAGGTGGGCCCGACCCTTCCCAGTTGAGCATATCCAGATCCGGGCTGGGCATATCCCATTTGACCTAACTGATACCCCCCAATTTTCAGGATAAGTAGGTAATGACCCCCGTGCTAGCCCCGGTGTAATAGATCGAGATTGAGTAAGGGAGAATACCCGGTAAGGGGCTGTATAACCCGATTTATGCCTACACCATAATGCTGAAACTAGGCCAGACTCGACGAGGCTATAAATCCGGGATATCCTAATTGATTGACTTCGGGACCAAGGTGACCAAATTGACCCAACTGCTGATCTAGACCAAGCTGACCTAAGTGACCCAACTGTGGACCTAAACAGGCTAACCTAACTGACCCAACTGCTGTCCTAACAGAGGGAAAGGCAAACTTGACAAGAAAGGGTAATTATTGGGCTGAGCTACAAGAACCGTGAAAGGAGCCCGGAAGGTGGGAGTAACCTAAGTATGGGCTAAGGTAGTGTAAACAGGAGGAGCGGTAGAAAGAGTAAGAAGACCAGCAGCATAATTAGACCTTGAAAAAGGATGAGCCGTCCCCCCCTCCCCCCCCCCCCCACCCCCTCCAAGGTAAGGAGGGCATCCAGAAATAACACCAAATTGGGGGGGGGGGGGGGGGGGGGCAAACTGGAGACCAAAACAACAGATGGATCGCTCATTTGATTGAAAAAAGTTCCTGGCAAAGGAACTGTAGGAGTAGCCTGTGAAACAAGAGGATTCTCAATATTAACAACATCTGGAATAGTGGTTGTAATGCTAGAAATAGGAAGCTCCAAACTAGAAGTTCAGGTAATCGGAGTACCATGGTTAATCAAGTGAAACAATTGCAGAAATAAACGATAAATTTTTCTCTCTCAGCTTGCTCTTGTTGAGGGGTGAGGGACACAGCAGTGGAAGATGCAACAACGATTGTGGTGACTGGTGGAGTATTGGTGGTAGAAACTACAGTGGCGGCTGGAACAATCATAGTTGCAACGGTAGCAGCAATGGTGGTGCTAGAAGAAGAAGCATCCACTCCCGAACAATCTTATGTTATGATTTCAACAAATTTCTTTAAATATGGAGAAAATTTGATGAAAGAACTTGATCAAACGTTCCCCACGGACGGTGCCAGTTGATGTGATGCAAAATATCCGGTGTAGGATGCTCCGGTTGGTCCAATGGAGTTCTTGAACGTTCAGGCCCAATGTAGAAATTAACGGCTGAAACGAGTGATGGCAAAGCTTGGATCTGGGCTTCTTTAGCTCGGATCAACGTGAATGAGAGTGTATGGCTTGGATCTGGCTGAAGAGTGTTCCGTCACCGGAGACAAACAGTAAAACAAGCGGGGCTATCCCATTGTTCAACTCCGACGATCAAGTCAGTAAAAACGAAAGAGATAAACAGTATTGACTGAGAGCTTAAGCGTAAAGAAGATTGTGTACCTCAGTTAGCCTGATGACTTAGTATTTATAGCCATACTTTGACATGTCTGTTGCACTATGATGATTTGTACTTCCAACTACTCTCCCCCTTTTTACGATGACTTTTACACTCCTGTTTATCATGGCTTGACTTTGGGCTCATTTTCTATTATTGCTATGCGTAATTCCTGCATGTATTCAAAAGATATTCCTGGTCCTATAATGATTTTTTAGCTATTATGTCTATGTTATCGTTATTTTGACTTAACTTTCCCTGGCTCGGTTATGGTGACTGTTACGATATCAATAGAAAAATCCTGTAGGACCGACCTAAGCTAATAATCGACCTAAACTCTTTACCGACGTAAGCATGTTTCTTTGGCTCGGTTTTAGAGAGCTTTCCGACTTAAATTTAGATTTAGACCTTTTATGCATCTTTTCTTTCTTACTTGTTCATATATTCTTTTGCCGATTGGGCTAAACCCATTGAAAACTTATTTTTATGCACACCAAAAATATTTTGCCTCTAGTCTCTATATATTTATAACTTCTTCAACAAAATATATTGGGGCATACTATTCACAGTAACCGTTTTACTATTCACAGTAACATTTTTTATGAAAAGTCTGATTTGCCCTTTTTGGTTAATTTTTTTTTTTCATTTTGCACCTATAAAACTGCATTGGTGACTTACATTTACATCTAGAGTTTTTTTGTTTTCCATTTACATTAAACTGCAGAAGGGACTTGTTTTTCATTTCATCACTGACACTTTTATTTAAATATGGTATGTATACCCGAGGTCGATCCATATTACACTGTAAGTAAACACTGTATATATTTTTTTGCTTGAAAATAGTTTGCCTAAAAAAATCTCTGCATACCCCTTCATTTTCGGAAAAAACCCCTTCTGAACTGGATTTTTTTTTCGAATCTGGGATTATTCGGCCGTTTTTTACTGTTTTTGTAACATTTCGGCCTGGGAGACTATATACCCAGCCGAAATTTCCCAGAAATACCACTGGACCCCACCGGTATCTCTCTGTTTCCAATAGAAATATCGCCATCTGCCTGGCGGTATTTCCCCAAAAATACCGCCGGGGGTATTTCCCTGCATTCGGCTGTAGTGACCGAAGAAATACCGCTAGTCACCGGGCGGTATTTCTCGGGTTAATACCGCTGGTGTCTTTTGGTATTTCCCCTAGAGCCAGCGGTATTTTCCCTAGAAATACTGCCCGGCGGTGTTTCTGACTCAAATACCGCCGGCAGTATTTGCTTCAGAAATACCTCCAGCAGTATTTCTCCAGAAAAAAAACAGGCAGCTGCCGTTGATTTTTCTAGCAGAAAGGCTGTTTTCCCCCTATTTTCCCGCCCGAAAATGCCGTGACATTCGCAATATCCCTCCAACCTAAGCTAATCGTAATTCTGTCAGAATTTCAGCTCTCGGCGACAAGATTATTGCGCAATTAATTGGTTGCATCTAAATTTTTAGGTTTAAGTATGCTGAACCAACTTTTTTGTATTAACAGGATTTTTGTATTGAGAGGGATTGCATTTATGCTGACCACACCAAAGTATTTCAGACGAACGAAGAGTTCAGAAGTAGGGAAGATATGATTGCATGGGTTAAAGCACGAGCAGCTGAAAATAATATGACGGCAAAAATTACTTCCTCTTCGAAAATATTGGGGTTATTCCTTAGAAGAGGGAGAAAAGGTAGAGTTGAGATAGGGTGCGATAGATCAGGAAAAGTTAGAGAGAAGGCACCCCTACAGGAAGGGAAAAGCAGGCCGAGCAATACAAGCAGCAAGATGACAAACTGTCCATTTCACCTGAAGGGATGAGAAATTGTTGGGAAAAATTAGAAGTTAGATGCCATAAACGGTACGCACAATCATGAATTAGAAGAAGCTCAAAATTAGCATTCAGCGCAGTCACGGTTAACAAAATTGGAGAAGAAGAAGATTGAAGACATGTCCAGTATTAACATCAGGCCGAAGCATATAGTGGCCCAATTGCGAGCGGACAATCCGAAAAATGTCAGCCACATAAGACAGGTGTACAATGAATTAGCAAAAAGTAAAAGGGATGCGAGGGGAGGTATGACTAACATACAGTATTTTTTCAAACTTCTGCATTATCACGAATACTTCTATGCGTACGCAGGTGATGACGACAGTAATGCAGTCGGGCACATCTTTTTTGCACACAAGAAGGTGCCTCGTCTACTTGTTCTGTTTCTTTACGTGTTGTTTATGGATACGACGTATACGACAAACAGGTGCGGCATGCCTCTGCTGTAAATAGTTGCTTATGTACCAACAACTCATTATGTTCATATCGCGTTCGTTTTCATGAGGGATGAGACTACCCCGAGCTATTACTGGGGATTAGCGCAATTGAGCAATTTATTCGAGCGAAACAAATACCCACACGTGGTCATCACTGATCGAGGGATTGCCTTAATGAATGCTGTTGAACTAGTATTCCCACATGCTACCCAACTACTGTGTAGGAGACACATTGAAATGGATGTCAAGAAACATGTAATATCATCTTGCAACGACAAAACTACAACGGATGTGTTCTATATCGTTGGGGGCGAGTGGTTAAAGCCCTGACATATGAACAGTTCATGAAACTGTAGATTATATTGATACTAAATATGAAAATAAATCTAGATTCAGAAATGTTATTTCGTACTTAAAAAAGACATGGTTGGATCCTCACAAGGACAAGTTTGTGTCTTGTTGGACGAAAAGTATAAAACATTACGGAGGGCACACAATGAACATGTAAGTTATTTATTGATTTCATTTATGATGTGTTTATTGTATAATTGCATGATCTTTAATATAATGCTTTATGTTATATGAAGAATTTTAATGTCAATTGTCTTTTAGGGTTGAGAGTGCACATGCACAGTTGAAAAAGGCTATTGATACAGATAGAAAGCATTTTCAAGTATTTTGCACGACATTAATATTATGATAGGGTTGCACTTCGATGAAATTCAGACTAAAATAGAATTTCGGGCAGCAAAACATACCGGAAAAGTGACTAGCCGACTACCTACTGTATAATAGACTTAACGGTAGAATGTCTTTCGCTGGTATTACAATAGTGGAGGAAGAATATACAAAAAGAGTTGGCCTTATCGGGGACGATGGTGCGCTTTGTGGTTGCGAACTCCGAACAAGTTGTGGTCTGTCGTGTGCATGTGAGATGCAACAGTTAGTATGCTCATACCGTCCAATTGATCCTATCGATGTTGACGCGTTCTGGAAGACGCTGCATTTGGGAGATAATGATATTCCAGAAACTCAGGAGGAGAGGCAAATCGCTGAAGGGCGACTGCATGAAATGTTTGTGGATGTAATGACGCGTCCGAGCGCTGAGATATACAGGGTCATGGGTGTGGTGCATTTGACGCTTTATCCGGAAACTGTTGATCTAGCTGAGCTGATTAGTAGGCCACATAGGGGATAGCCCAGACACAATTTAACCCAACGACATCTATCAGGGTACGAGCATGCCGAAAGGAATGTACTACAACGAGGTACGAATATATGTATTTAATTTTAACATGTCATTATTATTAAATACATATACACATACTCAATTTAATATGCTTTACACTCGCAGGTCGGCGATCTACAGGGGGCAGAGAAGACGAAGGGTTGTGAGGCCCCAGGCTTCTGATTGGCCTTACGACCTTCTCATATTTCTGAAGCAGTTCGTGTTCGAATACATTACCTGGCACTTTAATGTAGTGCTCGATGAACATTGTGATTTTAGGGTAATTGCCTATTTCGCACACGATGCAGATGAGGCACAGTGGTACCAAGTGCGCAAAGACTTGCACCAAAAACTCCGGGATGAAGCTACTTTTTGGCGCTTCGTTCTTAGGGCAGTCGATTATGATTTAGCAATCAGGTTGCTAGATTGTTATGTAGTTCCGGCAGATGAGGAATTCTGGTTTGATTCTCATCTTCTGGGAATACTTGTCGGAACGAAGTACCAGAGGATTGTTACATTATATGCCCAGCAGAGTAATACTTTCCTTCCGCTTCTGTGGCAAGGAGCCGGCGTCTCTACTAATCCGAGCAGTTTCATCAATATGGGTTTAATAAGATAAAATCATTTCATTGCTTTGTTAACAACAGGGGAGGTCTTGCAACTCCTAATCTATCTGACGTGGAGAAACAGGGCCTTAGAACAAATGCAGCTTTGAAAATCCCATTTGAAGAAAAATTTGTTGAATTTCGGAATAAATCGACTGCTGAGTATCAGTATTAGATGTTTTTCATATCACCTTTTTCACGTTAACTGCAATTTAGGTTTGATTGTACGTTTATAAGATAAGATTCTCATATTTTAACTTTCTTATGTAATTAATTTTAACATTACTGAAGTCAAATAAAAAAAATATATATCATCCCGAATGAAATATTATTTTATACAATGCATAAAAAAGGCGAACAAAAACAGTGAATAAAGCACATGGGACCTTGCTGCAATTTATTCCAGTGCCGGCATCAAATCCTCTAAATGGCGAGCCACCTCCTCTATGGCACTCTCCCTCACGTCACTGGGGACGGTATGCTGGTTTCGGGGATGAGCGTAATACATTTTACTTGCTATATATTGCAAGCGCTGCATTTGGAAGAAATATCAAAATATAGTAAAAAATATTGACGAAAATATATAATTAATTGACATAAATAAGCATAAATTTGTAGTGCTTACCGCAACCGCAGATAGTTTTTTGGGGTTCAGTGGCACGTTCACTTCCATGTCGTCGGGATTAAGACAAACGTGCGTTCGCGGATGAAAGTAGTCGAGGTACTCAAGGCAGGACTGATCGGACCAATGAGCCCTCTCCATCCCCCTTATCACCTTACTCTTGTACATTTGCGGGGGCTTAAGATTCGTATCATACAGACAGGAGTACATTTTTATTTCAGGGCCTCTGTAATAGCTCTTTGGCTCTAAAACTATGTGAGGGATCAACTGAATGAATCCAAATTGCCGCAGGAACCGATCAGGCATGTATGGCTCTACGACTCCAAGGCAGTGAATAAGACCCCTGCACAACGTTATTGGGTGAACTTCTACAGGATTTGGCCCAAAAGAAAGTCAATTGACCTAGTTCATGTGCAACATAGTAAGTGGATAATCAACAAAGTCGGCTATTACACTAATAAACAGTAGAAAATTTATATGACGTAGAATTATTACCTCTTCGGATTTCATTCCGTCCAGTGCACGTCTGTATGACACCAAATCCCAGTTAGGCTCGCGCTTCCTGCCGGTCCCGATGTGCCACTTGGTTGCAGCTGGCCGCTCGACATCCCAAGATCTCAGCTTCGGCGGACTAAACGCGGGAAAGTACTAGTATATCCAACTCTATTAAAAAAATAAAAAACAAATTAGTCATTTTAATGTAGCGGTATAAAGTATAGAAATAATGTATAAACGATTCTTACAAACCTGCAATAAGGTCAGACACCCGCCTAACTGGGTACCGTCCGCCCTAGAGGCCCTACCAAGATTGCGATAAAGGTTCGCCAAACAAGCTGCATCCCACGCAAGTTCGTTTACGCTTTCTACATCGCGAAGGTAGGGCAGGAAATGCCCAAGTACGTGGGTTTTTTTCTTATCCACGAACAGGGTGTTTCCAACTAACCACAACAAATACCATGCGGGATAATTGGCGGCCTCCACCTGTCCACTGACACAGTGCTCACGAAGGAGGGACATTTTAACACTTGCAAAATCTCGATCCCCCGAGCTGGTCTTCCTCAATCCCCAACAATTCTAACAGCAGTTCCTTCATCTCTGCTGGCTTAATTTTCCAACCAATTGGCATTTCACCAATCGAAATCCGCAATATGTATGCAACGTCGTGGAGAGTGATACTCATATCTCCGAATGGCATGCGGAATGAATTAGTTTCCGGATGCCATCTCTCAACAAAGGCACTTAGGAGTGCAGAGTCTAACTCTGGATGCATAGACCAACCCAAATGTGTCAACCCGGACTGCTCAACTATACTTTTTATTTTCCCATTGGCTAACTCCCACATTTGCAGATTGTTGTAGCCATTATGGCACAACAATGCACCACGTTCCTACGTAATTGAATAAATAAAATAACACATTTTAAAAGCCAAGTTATTAATCATAAATCAGAAATAAATAAAAATTATATCAAGAAATATGTAATAAAGTATAAAACGATACATGTCGATGCCATACGTAGTAGGCAACATGACCTTTAAAACTCCATGACAACTCTAGATCTGAAGGTCCACCGTCGATCGGACCATCTAGAGGCCGGTAAGCCTTCCACCCGGCATTCCCCCCTGAACCAGAACAGGACCCAGACCCTGATACTGACCTATGCAAGGAGCCCATTAATTCTTTGCTTTTTTGCTCCTTCGTTGGTTCGGTGCATTTTTCCCTTCATTTTAATCCTCCAACCGCCCCGAATTTCCTCCCATGTATCCCTGTGACTGATACATGTCTATCTCAAATCTTTTCGCATTTTCCTAGAGCTTCCTCCTCCTCCGCATTTTCAATGTATGCGCGGGGCAAATTCTCTTTCGACGTAATCAATGTAACTCTCCCTCGTCGTATTTGATAAGCGAGAAGAGCCATGCGCTCTTCCTGCCACCCTTCTCTGCCGCTCGGATGCAGTGGGAGGTATTCGGCCACCTACTTCCTCAGAGGAGGACTGTGTCGCCTCAGTGCATCTCTCAACCAATTGCAAATTGTCATCCTTTTTGCTTTTGGTTAATTTCAATTTCAATTTTCTAAATGCTTCTGCCATCTGCAATAATATAAACACGCATTTATCAATATGAAATTAATTGATAACATATAAGGAACAAGAACACAATTAGAGTTAAAGAACATTTAAAATATTGGCTGAAACCTCGTCCCTTTCAGGTAGAAAATCGTCAACAATCCAGCCGACCGTCGGAAAATATCCCCTAGCGGCCGGCGGTATTTATGGAAAAAACACCGCCGGCGACAACACCACCGGTATTTTTTCCTGGCGGTATTTCTGAAGGCGACGGCGGTACTTTTCCAGAAAATACAGCAGTCGCCCAGCGGTATTTCTAGGCGATAATACCGCCGGCACGGTATTTTCACAGAATATGGCCCCTTTCCAGGCAGTATTCTGGGGTAAAACACCCCCGGTGACCGGCGGTATTCTTGAAAGGAAATATCGGCGGTATTTCATCCCCATCTGGGCCGAGAAAACCTTCTCCTCGGCCTAAATTTTACAGATCCCGCGACACCCGGCCTGATCTGCGCAGATCGGGGAAAAAATTAACAATTTTGGACAAAATATTAATAAATTTGGACATATTACAACGAAATTAATCAAAACAACAAATAAAACAATACCGAAACAAATATTAATTTTAGGCACTCACCTTTTGCAGATCCGATTCGTCTCGACTTTTATCCAATTTAGCCAATTTTGCCATTCCTTCTTCTCCACACAGTTCCGCATGCTCACTTTTGCTTCTTCTTCCTTTTCCTTTGCAGTCTATAAATAGACTTTTGCAGAACCTTTTCACACTTTTGCATTTTTCTTTTTTTTTTTTTTTTTTTTGTCAGGGGCATGTTAGATTTTTTACAGAGGAATGTTACTGTAAATGGTAAAATGGTTACTGCAAATAATAATTCCGAATATATTTTGCCACACCATTTTATATGATGTGATTATATTGCTATGGAAAAGAACGGCTCAAGGGACCTTTGAGTTAGTGTCCACGGATGGGACAGGGTTTTTCTTTTTATTTATAATTTTATTCTTTAAAATTTATTTTCTATATTCAAGTCCTCATATATTTAAAAATGTAAATAAGGACATTGTTCACGTTCTCTAGAAGAGATGGTATTTCAATTATGTTTAAACGTCAAAATTACGTTGTTTCAATTTTAATTTTTATAAGCAAAAGTAGTGAGGACAAATGTAAAGAGTAAAAATTACAAGTGGAACAGTTTAACTATGACAAATAGATAGACATATTAATTTGGATAATGATCGGATCAGATATAATAATTTATCGTGCGAAAGGGAAAGTTGGTGGGAATTAAATATAGTTTGACAAAAAACAATAAAAATAAAACAGTTGTCAATTGAGAAGTGAGAGTTGACAGCGGTTGAAAAGTTTAAACTTAAAAAAAAAAAAAAAAAAAAAAGAGCTTTGCCTTAGCGGCTAAGAAAAAGCGTCAGTTATGGTCAAAAACCCCTGGATCCGGATGCCACTTGTTTAGTTGTTGCCTTCGAATCTCTACAGTAAATATTATATTCAATATTCTTATTCTTATCCCTCAAGGATCATGACATGTGATGAATTTTCTGGATTTTCTTTTCTCCATAACTTGGGCATTTTAGTCATTTTACACTCAAAATATTAATTAATCACACCATTGCCATTAAAATACAATAATTTTACGTGGATTTTGAAAAAAGGAATAATGAAGAACTTTTCATTTAATGAGAAATGTACATGGGCTAGGATAAAGGAAAGAGGGCAAAGAGACGGATAGAGATAATAACTTCGTTAACCTCAAATTAGTGTTATATTGCATTTTTACTCTCGAATTTGAAATGGTTTGTTTCTAATCCTTGATTTTGAGTTTTGAATTTCCCTGTTGATTATAACGTTTGTTTAGATTTAGTGCTGATAAATTTGATATTTTTTATTTGTAAATTTCTTCTTATAACTTTATCTTCACATGTATATTTCTCTGAAATTTCAATATTTTGAAACTTTTTTCGTCACATTTCGGTCAGCGTTGTGCCGATTTTGATAAGTGTGATAACGAAGTGAATAATAACGTAAATTTCCACCAAAACTAGCCTAAGGCTAGCAAATTCGAGTTTTTTATATGTAAATATATTTATTTAACTTCCTTATATATATGTATTGCTCCCTCAAATTTCAATATTTTGAAATCTGTCAGCGTCGAGCTGATTTTGATAAGCTCGAGGATGAAAGTGCAATACGAAGTTATCAAGTATAATCTAATTACAATAAACAAATCATTAAATATAATGCTTAAAAGTAATAATTTAATCGCGATATTTTGACCCGACAAGTTAGAAAGCTGCCGACTCTACGTCCCTACCGTTTTGTAATCTGGTTATGGCGGTTTCTTCTGTCTATATATACATTTGTACGCTCCCTAGTTCCTTCTCCGTAGAACGTCGTGCTTCCATTTCTATCCGGTTTCTCTCAATTCCCGATCCTTCTTTCTATTTCTTAAGCTCGAGATTACGGGAAAACGCAGACGAGCGATGGCGGTGGATATAGATGATTCATCATCGGAATGTGCCGTTGCTCTCTGCGAATTGCCGGAAGGGTGCATTGCTACCGCATTATCCCTGACCAGCCCTAGGGATGTATGCAGGCTGTCTATGGTGGGCTCCACCTTCCGCTCCGCCGCTCAATCCGACGACATCTGGGAGAGGTTCCTGCCTCCGGATTACCGCGACATCCTTAGCCAATCGCCGGAGGGGTTGAAATTGCTGAGCTCGTCCATGTCGAAGAAGCAGTTGTATCTCCATCTGTGCGATAATCCAATTTTAATTGACGGTGGAACCAAGGTATCTTTTAAATTTATTTATGAGAAAACCTTTTTTTCTTAATGCTTAAGAAAAAAGGAATTGTTATTGATTTCTGGATTTTTTTTATGAGGGTAATTGAGAATGTGGGATTCGATTACTTTTGTCCACTCCGTCGTCGTTTTAGTGTCTGCGTTTCGGATTTGCTGCGATAAATGATGGATCTTTATGTGAATTTGAAAGGTTTTCATACTCTGCTATCGGATGTGTGCTGGTGTCAGTAGGGCTAAAAGGTCACTATTATCTTCCCTTGATATTCCGATCAAGAGAAAAATTTGTGTGGGAGAATTAGGATTTTGTGTAAAGCTTTATTAGGATTTTGTGTAAAACTTTATTAGGATTTTGTGTGCATAGTGATCAAGCTTTCTGTCTAAATCATTGACATTGCTTTGCAGAGCTTCTCTTTGGATAAATCTAGTGGTAAGAAATGCTATATGTTGGCTGCAAAGGACATCACCATTGTGTGGAGTGATACACCTGCTTATTGGAAGTGGGTTCCCCTATCTGAATCCAGGTATACTTAAAACAGGAAAAAGTATCTATATTTTTTCATATGAAACTCTTGTCCAGAACTGAAATCTGACATGAATCAATGTGCAAAACTCAAATCCAGGTTCAATTCGGTGGCGGAGCTGTTAATGGTCTGTTGGCTTGAGATTCAAGGCGTGATCAAGACTAGCATGCTCTCTCCAGACACCACATATGCCGCCTACCTTGTTTTCACAATTAAATCAGGATTCTATGGATTTGATGATACACCTGCAGAGGGTTCAGTGGGATTCAGTGGAATGGAATGTGAAAAGCAGGTTGTTCAGTTGGACCCTGATAGAGCCGGAGCAGTAAGACGTAGGAGGCTGATGTCAAGGTGGGGGAGAAGACAGTTTAACTTCAGGCACCCGGGGATTGTGGAGCAGCAAGAGGTTCAGGATGAAACCCGTGTTCGATACCCCAAGCAGAGAGGGGATGGATGGATGGAAGTTGAGTTGGGGGAAATTTCCATAAAGGGAGGGGAGGATCTCGATGTTGAGATGAGGATGACAGAAGTGAGGGGCGGGCACTGGAAAGGCGGTTTAGCTGTCGAAGGAATTGAGATTAGGCCTAAGAAGGGGAACTGAAAAAAAAAGTGATGCACATCCCAATTTCCAGTCCTCAGTATGACAATAATGCCTTTCTTTCCTGCATTTTATTTGCCTGTTTCAGACTTTCAGTTTCTTTGTTTACCTTTTCCTTCTCTGCTTAATGGATCGGCCCCTTGAAAATTTTGGCTGATAGAGAGAATTGGTGCTTTTGTTCATCATCAAGGTTATGTAGCGGAAGAGAGTAGATGTAGCTGTGATGCTTATTCACAGACTGCCATTCTGCCTTTGTAGAAGAGCAGCTGTTTTTTCAAAGCAATTTTAGAACTCTGTTCTTGAAGTTTGATCTTCATGTATCTTCAAACTTAAGTTTGTACTTCTGTTTAGGTCTTGGATTGTGGACAGCAAGGGTAAAACCGTAAAAGAGCATCAGTTTGGGTTGGGGTATAGGGCTATATGGATGCTATATTAATAATAAATGTCTTAGTTAATTGCATTGCATAGCATCTTATAAGCTATAACCATTTAATTTAAGCAAAATTTATCTTGATTTTCTAACTTTACATACTTCAAGAGTTCCGTTAATTCCTATTTTGAGTTGTATATTGTTACTAAGAAATAATTATAAACTGATGAAATATTGTTATAAAAAGAAGTTATGAATATATAGAATATTATATTAATATGGTCCTGTTACTTTGACCAGAAAGGTCAGATGAAGAACTGAGACTAAATATGGGATATACATAGAGTAGACTAGGATATATATATATATAATCACTTTCTTATTAATTAATGAAAAGAAAAAGATAAAAAAAATGAAACATCCCCATTATTACTTATTTCACAACCCAATAACTTCAAAATGATTCTTTATTGGAGATGGAAATTACTAATAGAGAGTTTTTTTTTTTTTATGTATTTATTTAATGGCGCGACAAATAACAAATGGTCTCGCAATGATTGACATAGAAGAAATAATACAATTGATTTGGCTCGATAATTATCACACCTTAAATATAGAAATGAACTTAATTTATTAAATTGTGAATCTACACTTACTAAATTTAAATAGGTCTAAATTTAATTGAACTATAAAAGGTCATTATTGCGAAGGATTAATTTCATATCAATTGTTTTGAATCTGTCACTAATTTGTGATGAAAATTCGAAGACAAAATTTTTTTTCCATCATAAATAGAATTATCTCTTGAATGAGGAACTCCTAATTATTGTTGTGATGGAGAAGATTAAATATCAAAGTGAAACCAAATAAAAGCAAATAGAAAAGAAAAGCTGGAAAAAGTATTTCCCTATCCATGTGATGGGAGAGCGATAGAAGATGATGAAAAGATGTGTATCTTGAAATGCATTTTTCGATGTGTTTTAAGATATGTATTTTAAATCATGAATTAAAATGTTTTATGGTATTGTGTTTTAGTTAAGAAACAAGGTTAGAAATAAGTTTTAAACTTGAGTTTTAGATGTAGTATGGTATCAAAGTTTATGATGAATCGAGAATTGTATGGTACATGATTTCTTTTATATCATATTTAATTTTATGAATTTTTCTCTTAAAACTTGAAATGCAAAATGGGTTGAAGTTGGAAATGTGATTTGGACTGAACTTTTGGGTGTTTGTTTCTCATTTTTCACTTCCAAAACACATTATTTTAAGAGTTGGAAATCCAATGTGATATGCTAGATAACAATTTTTTTTTTTGGGGGTATAAAACCCACCAATTTTCATATTAAAGCGCATTTCAGGAGGAGTTTCCATACACGTCATTTGTCTTATCTGCATAAGTAGTGTTTCTTTTCTTTTCAGCCTCTAAGTGTATCATTGCTCACATTTGCCTCTCGAGCCAAACCATCTGAACTGAATTACCTTCTCAAAAGACACGCATAATGCCTTGGTGTCTAGCCATGAAGTGTCAAATCTGTCGTATGAGCTGGAGATATAGCCAAGGGATTTGAAACACATGCCTAACCATATTCACTAGAGCCAATGAATCAGTTTCCACTTCCCCTCCGTGCAAGCTTAACTGATTGCATTCCTTCAAATCTAGCAGAAGGGCCATGGCCACCGACTCAAAATTGGTTCCATACCCAAGATAAATTGAGCCTGTTGCGGCAACCGTGCCGTTACCGCGTCAATGTGTCCCATCAGAAAAATTTTCTTTCTAGTATTTTATTTTATTTTTACCTTTTATTATTAGGGCAAATTATATTTACCTTTCTCCAAAGTTTGGTTAAATTATATACCGTGGTATTATGTTGAAGTGTAAAATGGAAAAAACAAGGTGAAAATTTCGTTTTGCAATCGTGTTTGGAAGATTAATTTTAAAGGTAAAGAATGTAGTATTAAAATTGTAAAATACCACACTAAAAACAATGCAAAATTTTTATTAAAAAAAAGTGTTTTAAAAGCATGTTTTGAAAACAAAACGTGATTTATCATGCATGGCCCACAAGTTTGTAAATGAAATGTATTGAAGCATGAGTAGCAAAGCAAACAAGTAGATATATCACCATTCTCATCAATGATTAAAATTCTTTCACCCTTATTATATAAGCGAATATTGAAAAGAGTTTAAAGTGTGGGAGGGCCAGGCAACAATTAATCTTTTTTCATAAGGTAAAAGAATTCATAAACCACATTTGAAATCATCTAATAATAATTGACACTAAACTAGAAAAAATAGTCAGTACAACTCGTTAATTACAGAAGATTTGACTTGATAATACCAAATTTAAAGGACAATCATATACCTAATCTATCAAACTATAAATTTATACATATTAAAGTTACATATATCTAAATCTAGTAGAATGGTAAGAATCGCTATTACACGACAAAAATCTTATACCAGTAGTCTCAAATTTGTCACTAATTGATCACATGAATAAAGCCCCCAAACTGAATATTCATCCTCCGTATATAGAAATATCACTTGAAGGAGAATTCCTACTTCTTGCTCAGTGGTAGAAGATTGAAAAACAAAACTAAGTGAAAGTAAATAAAAACAAACAAAAGAGAGGAAACAAAAATATTTACCCTATTCTTTCATAGTGGGAGGATGAGAAAAGAAGATGAAAATATGCGAAAATTTCTTTAGGGTTTGAGAGAAAACTAAGAAACAATAAATGACAAACTATAAGCTTGAAATTGGTATCTCATAAAACATACTATAAGCTTTTTACCCGATGCGTGGCAAAAATCATCAAACCCAAAGGAATTCTTCCAACTACCAACCTGATCAACACGAGACAACCCCTACACACAGAAAATACCAAGAACCTAAAGGTGCGGTCCCGAAAGGGTCACTAATGAAATACCCCATTTAGAAACTCATTCACTTCGCAATTTGGACAAAAACGGAATTGTGATGTTGTGATTTTGGGTAGAGACGGGTGATATTTTAGTAGGTAAAATAATGCCTCAAGTGATGAAAAAGTTGTCGTATGTTCCAAAACATAGATTGTTATGAACTATATTCTCGGCATTAAAATATCTACGTCAAAAGAAATGTCTTTAAAACTACCTATAGGCGGTAGGGTCGGGTTATTATGCATCCATAAAAGGTGTGAAAAGCCATTCAGTAGTCAACTTTCCTCAAGAGAAAAGAGATGTTCACAAAGCATATAGAACAAATTATCCAAAGGTAGCTAAAAGATCTCTATAAGAAGGCAAGCATCTCCTTCACACTACACTTTTTTGTCTTCACCGGACTTTAGCTTATACATAAACACCCTTTAAACTTCACTTGTGTCATATACAAATTTCTTTTTTATTTTCTTAAAAAAAAATATGTACTGCCTTTTTTCTAAAGAAAAAAGAAGAAGGGATAATGGGTGTTGGTAGGTTATCTTCAACCACTGTAACCTACAGAGGTTGAAGAAACCTCCACCACACTGCCAAAGTTAGGCGAAGGTTGAAGACGCTCTGCCAAAGCCAGGTAGATTTGCTTCTAGCAGAGAGGTTGAAGACAACCTCTGCTAGTAGGTTTGTATTTTAAAAAGTAAAATAAAATTTGTTAGAGGTTAAAAAAATTTGTAGGGATCGATATTCTTGTACTTTTAACTCTTAAAATTTTAAATGGTTACTACATTTAATAAATGGTTATTACAAATAACATAACCCAATTTTGATAGGTTGTAAGGAACAACAAATAAGTAATTTGACACATTATTATTTTTACGTATACCCTTATCTTTTAAGTATGAATTTATTATAGGCTTAAATTCTTTATATCACCTTGTGTTTGTTAGTTTGTTTGGTATTTGTCCCCCTGTGTTTCTTAAATACATCTCTTACCCCCTTTAACCGCTAGTCAACCTTTAAAATCGTATAAAGACATTCATGACCTTCCATTTTACTTTACATTTAATTTTCACATGTATTTCAACATTTTATATTTTTTCAGCAACAAAGTTTATATTTTCAGTTTAAAATATAATAGTGCAATTTCAAAAAGTGAAAATTATTATTTTAATTTTATTTCATTAAACATCTTTCTTTCTTATTTATTTTAATTTTATATTTTACAAGAATCAAATTTTACATATATAGTTTGGTAGTTATTTAATTATTAACTTTTGTATTTAAAATGAAGAAAATATTTTTAAAATGTCAAATGATGAGAAAATTCAAAATTAAAATTTTATTATATTAATTTAGTTAAAATTGATAATGTATTTTCATAGTTCTTTCAAATTATAGATTTTTTTAATGTAATATTTACATTGTTGGTTGATACAAATTTTATTTTACTGTTTGTTTGAAACTGTAAAAACCTATAAAATGAAAAATTATTTTTTAAACTTTATAATAATATATTGTTGAATTAATTTATTCTTTTAATTATATATTCTCTTCGTTAAAAAGAAAAATCATACTTAAAATTATATTTTAAACTCATTAAACTTTTCTCACTATATTCTAAAATGAAATTTTCATAATTTATATAATATATTTTTGATACTTAAGTGAGTATATTAATATATATTAAAATTTTCCAATCTACTCAAAATTTTAAAATATTTTAATTCATTGGAATTTTTTTTTATAAATTGTAAAAGAAACTCAAATACAAAACAAACAAAAATAGTGAAAATTAAAATAAAATAAATTGTACCATTGTATATTTTAAGAAAATATAAACTTTACTGTTCAAAAATATAAAATATTTAAATAAATGTAATAATTATGGTAAAATAAAGTGTAAGGGCATAGCTGTCTTTATTTTCTTTTTAAATAGTTGACTAGTGATCAAATTGGGGGCAAAAGATATATTTAGAATAACACAGGGGCAAAAGATGTATTTAAGAAACACATGGGGCAAATGTCAAACACACCAGCAAACACAGGGTATTTTTAAGGATTTAAACCTTTATTATGTATCATACATAATTATATTAATAAGGTATCT
Organism: Leptodermis oblonga; assembly: GCA_016801395.1. Taxonomy (NCBI): domain Eukaryota; kingdom Viridiplantae; phylum Streptophyta; class Magnoliopsida; order Gentianales; family Rubiaceae; genus Leptodermis; species Leptodermis oblonga. Next base: position 4,356,656 of record CM028756.1, on the reverse strand, counting down.
AATGTAAAGAGAGAAAAAAAACACGAATCTTCTGTTGGGAAAAACTTTTTTTTTTTTTTTTGTTGAAAATATAACTCTAATATATGGATGGAAGAAGTATATATTGCACTAGTACTAGCCTATAGCGGTGACGATTCGTAATCTGACACAAATCTAACATAAATTTAGCAAGTCAGATACACCCTTTGTTGGTTCAGGTAAAAAATTAGGTCAATCATGAATAATACAAAAATAAAATAGGTCTAGCTACGTCCAATCGAAAAACCTATCTGACTTGTTTAACAAATTAGTAAACTTTTACTAATGCTATAGACATAAAATCTTTGGAACTATTATTGATTAGTTTTAAAAAGTTATTTAGTCAGTACAACTAGAATTTTTTATTTAAATTACGATGTCTGTGAATGTGTATTTGAGTTATATTTTGAATAGTATTGAATACAAAATGTTTGACTCTCAAAATAAATATGGTAATTTGGGTCACAACAAAGTTGACACAAAAATCACCGTGTCCGATATGACTCGGCACAAAAATAAACAGTTTAAAATATTTAAACACGTTACATTGTAAACCCACACACACCAACATGTGAACACCACCCTTATACACACGACAATTTAGGTCCACAACACTAATTACACCACTTGTCTGCATCTTTATAAACTCAAATGATTATACATGGCAACAATATAATACAGTAAATTTAAATTGACAGTTAACTTTTACTTAACCAAGTTGTTTTGTTCCTGGCTGTGTCGTTCTTAGTGTATTACTTGTACACTTGTTCCCTCTACTTCTACTTGCTCTCACTCATTTTCTCTCAATTCCTCTTATGTCCTATATAAAGATTTGTATTTATAAAACTTACAAATTTTAATGAGTTATAAGGTAAAACATCTAAAATAAATAATTTGACATATTTGCTTTTTTTTTACTTATGCCCTTATTTTTAAGTTCGAATTAATTATATAATATACATAATTATATTAGTAAGAGTATATAATGTAAAGAAAAAAAACATAACTCTTTTGTTTGGATAATATTTTTTAAAATATAGCAATGTGACTCTTTTAATCAGATAAAAGAAGTATATATAAATACCAGCATATAAGGGTGGCAATTTTTTACCCAACATAAAAACCGACACCAATATAACAAAAATTCACCAAGTGAGGTACATCCTCCGTAATTACAGTTATAAAATTAGGTTGAACACGAATGATATGAAAATAAGATAAGTCAGGCTAGGCCAACCAAATAACTAATTTGACATGCTTAACAAATTAGCAAATTCTTACCAACAGTCTCCATATATAAGTATAAAATATTTCAAAATATTATATATGGATCAGTTTTAAGAAGTTATTTAATTAGTATGTGTAAATATAATTTTTGATTTATATGATTCAATAAATAAGTTAAATATGTTATTTGAATTATATTTTGAGTAGCGTTTGAGTCAAAACGTTGGACTATCAAAATAAATAGGTTAGTTTGGGTCAAATTAACAAAAGTTGACACAAACACGATATAAATAAACCATGTTAAATATGAGAAAACATAAAAAATAAACTAATTAATACATTTTAACACGCCAATTCATAGTCCCCACACATCGACATGTGAACACGACCAATATGTACACACGAAAATTTAACGCCACAACACTTTCAGATAAACTCAAAGATTATACGTGGCAACAAAGTATAGCAGTAAATTAAGAACCAAGTAGTTTTCCTGAGCAGTGTCGCCTTTAGTTTTTTACTTGTACAGTTGTTGGTCTCTGCCCGTTCTTGCTCTGAACAAACACCTAGAAATTACAGAAGCCAAGCGAAGGGAAGGACAACTATAGCAGTGAGCATCTTTCCTCTCTCCGATTTGCCGGATGCATGCATTGCCAAAGCGTTGTCCCTCACCAGCCCTAAGGATGCATGCAGATTGGCGTTGGTAGGGGGACGTTTCGCTCCGTGGCGGACTCTGATCGACCTCGTCTGGGAGAGGTTCTTGCCGACCGATTACCGTGATATACTCAGCCGATTGGAGGAAAGGTTGGCGTTGCTGCGGTCTTCTATGTCCAAGAAGGAACTCTATCTTCATCTCAGCCAAAATCCCATTTTGATTGACGATGGGACCAAGGTATATATTATATATCATAGTTTTATTGCTACTGATTTCTTCCATTGGGAATGTGTGATTTGATTGTTTTAGTCAAATTCGGTCGTTTGATTTCTGAGTTGGAAAATTCGCTGATAATCAATTTACTTTCAGTTTCTACTTGAAATTGAAAGATTTAGGATCATCGATCTGTAGCTTAATTATATTATGATTTGGGTGAAAAGTGTTTACTGTTACTTTTGTCTAAATCCTGAATGGTGAATAACATTGGGTTTCAGAGCTTCTCATTAGAGAAATCCAGTGGCAAGAAATGCTACATGTGTCTTCCAAGGACATCACAATTGATGGTATTCCTAAATACTTGAACTGGATTTCCCTACCTCAGTCAAGGTATATACTTGAGATCGATCGATTCCCTTTCATGTGCGAAATGCTTTTGTACAGAACTGACATATTCAATCAACGTTTTCTAATTGAAATTCAGGTTCAATTCGGTGGCTCAGCTCGTAGATGTCTTTTACCTTAAGATTGATGCCAAGATAAAAGCTAGCATGTTGTCACCAGACACTAAATATGCAGCTGACCTTGTTTTCCCATTGACACCAGAATACTACGGATTTCGATATCCACACTTGCTCATGTAGGACTCACCGGACAGCCCCACTCGAATGACACACTCTTCTCTTGGATCCACCAGGAGAAGGAAAGTATGATAATGCCGATGTGAGGAGGAGATCCGATGGATATTGGATGGAAGGAGAGATGGGAGAAATTTTCATAGAGGACGGGGACGGTGATGATTTAGATGTTGAGATCATGTTTAACGGAATTGGCAAATGGAAAAGTGATATGCTTGTTGAAGGAATTGGCAAAAAATAACAGACTTTATGAGAGACAATTCCAAAGAGATTACCTGGTGCTACTTCTCATCCGAACATCATCATAAACTTTAAAAATACACTCTCTCTCATATCCTATATAAAGGATCGTATTTATAAAATATACAAATTTTAAAGAAATTATTAAATACAGTAACCATTTAAATATTTTAGTGACTGAAAATATATAAACATCCTTTAAACTTCACTTGTGTTATATACAATTTTTTAAAAAAAATCTGTGTTGGCTATTTTTTTTTTTAAATTTTTAAAATAAGAGGGAAAGCGGGTGCTGGTAGAAGTTGTCTTCAACCTCTCGAGCAAGCACACGCAGAGGTTGAAGAAACCTCCACCAAAGTCAGACGGAGGTTTCTTCAACCTCCGCCTATCATAGGGTGAGGCTGAAGCAACCTTTGCCAAAGGCCTGCAAAGATTTCTTTTTGGTCTGGAGAAACCGACTTTTGAAAAATCGTTTTCTTCATAATTTTTTTTTTTTACTTTTATGAAGAAAACAATTTTTAGGAAATTTTTTTCTTCAAAATTTATTTTATTTTTTTAATTTAATACATGAAGGAAACAATTTTCGAGAAATTATTTTCTCCCTAAAAGTAAAAGAATAAATAAATTCTGAAGGAAAAATTTTTTTAAAAAATTATAAAAGTAAAAAAACAAAAATGTGATGAAAGCGGTTTCTCAAAAAATTGTTTTCTGAAAAAAAAAAAAAATCTTCTGGAAAACACAAATTCTGAAAAATTGTTTTTTCAAAAAGAAAAAAATAATAACTGGGGAGAAATCGATTTCTTGGGGGAAGTGGCCTCTCCAAGCCTTAGATTTGGAAAAATAATCCAATAATTTAAGTCTTTGACATTGACACTGACACCACCTGTGGGCATCTAAGCGTATCTGCCCAGTATCACAATCCTAATGGGAAACTCAGAGGATCTGACACGTAATTTCCTAGATTTCTTCAATCAAACATCGAGCAGTTTAGTAATTCCCACTTAGACCTCACTTCCACGTGGCAACAAAATAGGTCAATTACTTTTGTTACTTAACAAAGCTGTTTTGGTTAATGAAGGATGAAAACCACCTCGCTAAGCTAAGGATAGCGGTGGCGTTCTTAGTTTCTTGCCTATATATTTTTTTCTTCCTTCTGCCCGTGCTTGCTCTCAATTCCTTTGATCAAAGACCCAATTCTTTGTTTCCGAAAAAAGATACCCAATTTTTACTTCTTACGCAGAAATTAAACAAGTGACGGACGCAGCAGCTGGCAGATATGGCGGTGGATTTGAAGGACCAATCATCATCAAGCGGCGTCTTTCCTCTCGCCGATTTGCCGGACCCTTGCATTGCCAGCGCGTTTTCTCGGACCAGCCCTAAAGAAGCCTGCCGGCTGGCGTTGGTGGGGGCGACTTTTCGCTCCGTGGCGGACTCCGACCTTGTTTGGGAGCGGTTCTTGCCGGCGGATTACCGCGATATCCTTAGCCGATCAGAGGAAGGGTTGGCGTTGCTGCGCTCTGCTATGTCCAAGAAGCAGCTGTATCTTCATCTTTGCCAAAATCCCATTTTGATTGACGATGGGACCAAGGTATTACCTGTCCCCTTTAGGCTTCAAAATTGCAACTAATTTCTTCAATTGAGAATGTGGGATTTGATTGGTCTTGTACAATTCGGTGGTTTTGATTTATGGGTTGGAAAATTGGCTGACAATCAATTTAATTTTAGCTGGTACTTGAAAGATTTGGTATTCCCCTTTTGTGTGGGCTTTAATTAGATAGGGACAGTTGATTTTCTTGAAATACTATTTCGATCCTGCGAGAAGTTTCTATAGGAAAAATGGAAAGGAGGTAGAAAGGTGAAAATTTGGTTGGAAACTGTTTATTGCTGGATGTTTTGTGTGTGTGTATATATATATATATATATTGGTCTCATATTTGCTGTCTAAATTATGTAATGATCTATGACATTGCCTTTCAGAGCTTCTCATTGGAGAAATCCAGTGGCAAGAAATGCTACATGTTGTCTGCTAAGAACATCACAATTGTTTGGAGTACTACTCCGGAGTATTGGAACTGGATTTCCCTACCTCAATCCAGGTACATACTTTGAGATGGTTGCCTTTTGCGTCCCTTTTTCATCTGTGAAATGTTGCTTGTACAGAACTGACATAATGATGATATTCAGGTTTGAATCAGCGGCTGAGCTCATAAAGGTCTGTTGGCTTGAGATTTGTGGCAACATAAAAGCTAGCATCCTGTCACCAAACACTAAATATGCAGCTTACCTTGTTTTCTCACTAGAATCAGAATGCCACGGCTTCAATCATCCACCTGCCTACATTTCTGTAGGACTCACTGGACAGGCACTCGAACGGCACGCTGTTCGTTTGGATCCTGATAGAGCGAGAGCAACAAGGTGGGAAGAGGGTGGTTTGGCAACAATGAGTATGATAATACTACTCTTGTCAGGAATGTCAGGAAGAGAGGTGATGGATATTGGATGGAAGCTGAGCTGGGAGAAATCTTCATAGAGGGAGGAGAAGATCTGGATGTCGAGATGAGGTGTGAGGAAATCAGAGGTGGCCATTGGAAAAGTGGTCTGATCGTTGAAGGAATTGAGATTAGGCCTAAAGAATAAGGAGAAAGGAAGACGTGAACTGATACATTCTCATTCTAGTCTTTTATCATTCAGCTCCCAGAATTTTGTTTTTGGGAAAACTGAATATGAATGATACTGCAAAATTGTGGCTTTCCGGTTTCTGCCCTGCAGAATAGGATTTTACATGTTGTGGTTTTTGTTCTCTTCCATTTCCGATTGTTGAGGTTAACATTATTTACTTTAAAACGTTTACTAGAGAGACCGGAAAAAAAAAAAAAAAGTGAAAAGATAATTCAATCTTTTAGACTTTTAATCCATTAAAAAATTTATGGCGAATTACATTTTGCCTCCTAGGTTTGGCTAAATTATAAAAGCACTTTCCTAGTTTGGTTAAATAACAAAAACACCCATTGATCGGCAGGCTAGTTACAATTTCTCCCCTGAGGTTTGGGTAAATCACAAAATCACTTTTATAATTTGGTTAAATAATAAAAATTCCTCTTAACCAACAGGAAAATTATATTTTCCCTCCCGAGGATCGGATAAATTACAAAATGATCTTCCTAATTTAATTATAAAATTAATCTATTTAAAAATGAAAATATGACATAAACATTATATACTTGGGAAGACTAAAGTGCCCATAACTTAATATATTTGAAATTTAAAGATCAAAATACCATTCACAAAGACACAAATGAATGCTTAAAATCAACCAAATGCCATTCACTTACGGTCTCTTCTAGAATTGAAAAAGCAACAATCAACGATGTATTTATTTGAGAAATAGGAAAAAAAAAAAAAGTTTTCTCTTGGCATAATAAATCATGGATTTTAAACACTTAATTGTCTTTGTGAATGAAATTTTGAACTTTAAATTTCAAATAAATTAAGTTAGGGGTACTTTAGTCTTCCCAAGTATATAATATTTCATGTCATATTTTAATTTTTAAATGGGTCAATTTTATAATTAAATAAGGAGGATCATTTTGTAATTTATTCAAACCTCAGGGGAGAAAATGTAATTTTCCTATTGGTCAAGGGAGATTTTTGTTAATTAACCAAGGGTAAATACACAATTATCCCCCTATGATTTCGAAAACTTATGCATCACCCCCTCATAGTTTAAAAAGCTACCATGCACCCCCTTTAACTTTCGTAAACTATGTAAAGTGGACAAAAATGACCAAAACCCATTTTGGTCATTTTTGTCCACTTTACATAGTTCACGAAAGTTAAGGGGGGTGCATGATAGTTTTTTAAACCATAAGTGGGCGATGCATGTTTTCGAAACTACAGGGAGGTAATTGTGTATTTACCCTTTAATCTGATTTTGTGATTTACCCAAACCTCATGGGGAAATTGTAACTAGCCCGCCAGTCAAGGGGTGTTTTTGTTATTTAACCAAATTAGGAGGATACTTTTGTAATTTAGCCAAACCTCAGGGGTAAAATTTAATTCGCCCAAAAATTTAAACATTAACTGCACTTTAAGTAATAGTTTACAATTAATTTATAGGGCAAATGTGCAAGTTTATCCTTAACCTTTTGCTAAAGGTCTAACTTTACCCCTAATCTATTTTTTGGAGCAAAATTGCCCTCAACATTATCAGGTTAGATGTAATATTACCCCTCTGATAAACTAACATGCCACAAAGTCAACTTCCGTTAAAAAAACTTCGGTTCATGGGCCTCACCGGGAATAACACAGAGTTCCACCGGTTACTTTGGATGAGATTTCTTGCAGTTTACCTAGAGAGAGCAGGCAGTGGCCAATAGAAGTGACGAATCAATACAAACTTTACCCGAATTGCTTCTCACCCTTGGGTGTTCACCAGTTTATCCAACCAAACGACCTCTCTCGTCTCCGCCGGCTGCCACCACAGTTTAATGTATTCTTTTCTCTTGGACCACAAATAACAGGAAGCGGAAATGCAAAAAAATGATCTGATTGAGCTCGGTGTTGTCCCGAAAAACCCCTGAACGGTGGTGGCGGCGTGATGGGTTGCAACGTTAAAGACTCGAAAACCGTGACGGCTAAAATTATAAACACTATTATTATTAGGGTTAAGTGTAGAGGACCATTCGTGGTTTCGGAAACTAGTAAGGAACCTCCGGTGGTTTAAAAATATGTAAAGAACCCCCCGTGGTTTGCCCAAAACCAAAAATTGGATGGAAAACTAACATTAGGGACTAAAAAGAAATAAAACTAACGGTAGGGACTAAAATGCAATTAAAACAAAAAATTTAAAAAAAAGGGCAGAAGTCTTCTTCACCGAAGCTTTGGCTTCTTTTTTTTTTCCCCACTTTCTTCTTCCTTCTTCCTCCCCACCTCCTCCTCCTCCCTTCCTTCGGTTCTGCAATTGTTGCAGAACCGAAGCTCTGCAAATTGTTGCAGAACCGAAATTCTGCAAATTATACCAAGAACTACATACAGTTTATATATAATTCGATCAACTGTAAACCCTTTCATTAAGTTAAACAGTACTCACTTGTCGGGCAACCCTCTGCCTTTTTGAAATCATCTTGAACATCCATGCATTGCTTTGCTTGGAGTTGGTGATCTTCTCATGGTCTGGAAGAAGCTCCTTCAGAGTCCAACTGCGTGCTATTGGTTTCTTGGGCAACAACAGAGCCATTCAATATGCATGACTCTGGGCTCTGCAAATTTGCAGAGCTTCGGTTCTGCAAATTGTTGCAGAACCGAAGGAAGGGAGGAGGAGGAGGTGGGGAGGAAGAAGGAAGAAGAAAGTGGGAGAAAAAAAAAAAAAAAAAAAAGAAGCCAAAGCTTCGGTGAAGAAGACGATGATTTTTTTAAAATTTTTTGTTTTAATTGCATTTTAGTCCCTACCGTTAGTTTTATTTCTTTTTAGTCCCTATGAACATGGCATTTAGGGTAGAAGCAGCAAAAGCAAAGAGTGAATGGATGGTGGGGAGCATGTGGTATTTCTGGTGGGACCCATGACATGACATCTCATTACCTATTAACCGGCATTAGATCTGTTGTCCCCAAATGCAGTGTCCCTAATGTGTCTCCCCTCACATATACGGGAGTCCACTAGTGGCACCCTCACTTATGTGAGGAGGACACAATAGAGACACCGTAATTGGGGATATAAGATTTGAACCCCTTTTAACGAAGTTATCTTTTGTGGCATTTTAGTTTAAGAGAAGGGTAATATTATACCCAACTTGATAACAATGAGGGCAATTTTGCCTCCAAAAAATGAGGGGCAAAGTTAGACTTTTGACAAAACGTTAGGGATAAACTTGCACCTTTGCTCTTAATTTATACCTAGAAAGTAAAGATGTAAATGAAGAAATAATATCAAATTATTTATTTTAGGTATTATACTCTGTCATCCATAAAAAGTAGTACCATTCGGAAATATGTCTATTTACATCATCCGTAGAAAGTAGTACCATTCGAAAACACGACCCTTTTGTTTGGACTTTTTTTTTTATTTTTTATTATATCGCAATATGACTATTTTAATCGGACAAAAGAAGTATATACAATTACCAACATATAACGGTGGCGATTGTGACCCAACATGAAAACTCGACACAAACCTAACACAAATTCAGCAGGTGAGGTACATCCTCCATAGGTCCAGTTAAAAAATTAAATTGAACACGAATGATATGAAAATAAAATATGTTAGGCTAAGGTCAATCCGAATAACCAATTTGACATGTTTAACAAATTAGCAAATTCTTACCAACGGGCTCCATAAGCATAAAATATTATCGATCAAGTTATTTAGTATGTGTAAATATAATTTTTATTTATATGATTCAATTTATTGGTTAAATATGTTATTTGAGTTATTTTTGAATAGCGCTCGAGTCAAAACGTTGGACTATCAAAATAAATAGGTTAGTTTGGGTCAAACTAGAGTTGACGTAAACACAACACAGAAATAAACATGTTAGATATGATCAAGGTAGTCAATATCGAGATACTACACATGATCGTTTTGGGGAGTAGGATCAGGATCCCATGCAAGATCGATAGATCGTATCGTAAGATCGTAAGACCCACAAAAACGAATAAAATTGATCATACAAGCTCATATTGTTGTATATATCATAATTGCAATATTAAAATACGTATAAATAGGATCTATATGCAAAAAAATAATAATAAATTATAACGTAGTACTTTCAGACTATAGTTGTACCAATAGTTGTATTGTAAATTTGTAATCAATTAATGTGTAACTTGTGTATGTAACATGAGCAAAAACACATTAAATCAATCTAAATACAACATCCATAAGATTGCTCTCTTTCAGTTGATGATGCAAAATATAAGCCAAAAGGCTTAAAAATAGAAGATTACATGTATCTTGACAAGATTCGAACTATAATCTAGTTGTTGGATAAAAGTGTAATTGATTAAAGATCCCATGAAGATCCGGCATATAAAAAGGATATTAAAGGATCATGTATCGTTTATTTCTTCGCGTATCGTAGGATCGTAAGATACTAGGATATGGATCGGGATACTGACTGACTACCATGGATATGACATGACATAAAAAAAAAAAAAAAAAGCTGATTAATACATTTCAAAACACGTCAATTCATTATCCCCAGCAAACCGACACGTGAACACCACCCAGATACACACACGAAAATTTAACTCCACAACACTTTCGGATAAACTCAAATGTTATACGTGGCAACAAAGTAGAGCAGTAAATTTAAGAAACGTTACCCAGTAGTTTTCCCGGGCTGTGTCGCCCTTAGTTTCTTACTTTGCCCGTTCTTGCTCCGATCAAACACCCAGAAATTACAGAAGCCAAGCGAAGCGAAGGACAACTATGGCGGTGAGCATCTTTCCTCTCTCCGATTTGCCGGACGCATGCATTGCCAAAGCGTTGTCCCTCACCAGCCCTAAGGATGCATGTAGACTGGCGTTGGTAGAGGCGACGTTTCGCTCCGCGACGGACTCTGGCCTCATCTGGGAGAGGTTCTTGCCGGCCGATTACTGCGATATACTCAGCCGATCGGAGGAAGGGTTGGCGTTGCTGCGGTCTTCTATGTCCAAGAAGGAACTCTGCCAAAATCCCATTTTGATTGACGATGGGGCCAAGGTATATATTATATATCATGGTTTTATTGCTACTGATTTCTTCGATTGGGAATGTGGGATTTGATTGTTTTTCAGTCAAATTCGGTCGTTTTGATTTCTGGGTTGGAAAATTCGCTGATAATCAATTTACTTTTAGTTTCTACTTGAAATTGAAAGATTTAGGATCATCGATCAGTAGCTTAATTATATTATGAATTGAGTGAAAAGTGTTTACTGTTTTTGGTGTCTAAATCTTGAATCAAGAAATCCAGTGGCAAGAAATGCTACATGTTGTCTTCGAAGGACATCTCAATTGTTGGTATTCCTAAATATTTGAACTGTATTTCCCTACCTCAGTCAAGGTATGTACTTGAGATTAATCAATTCCCCTTTGCATGTGCGAAATGCTTTTGTATAGAACTGACATATTCAATCAACCTTGTTTGCTCATTGACACCAGAACACTATGGATTTCGATATCCACACTCACGCACTCATGTAGGACTCACCGGGCGGCCGCCACTCAAATGGCACACTCTTCTCTTGGATCAATTGGGACAAGGAGAGTATGATAGTACCGATGTGAGGGGGAGAGCTGATGGATATTGGATGGAAGGAGAGCTGGGACAAATTTTCATAGAGGGCGGGTGAGGGGAAGATTTGGATGTTGAGATCATGTTTATTGATAACGGAATCAGCCAATGGAAAAGTGGTCTGGTTGTTGAAGGACTGGAAATTAAGCCTAAGGAGTAAAGGAGAAGGAGGACAACTTACAATAATGATCATTGACATTTACATACCGCAAAAATTGTGGCTCTCTGGCCTGCAGAATAGGAACTGAAATGTTCGTTGATAGGTGTCCTTTACTGCTGAATTTTAGAGTATATTTGTGGCAAATTTCACGGGTATGTACTAGTTTTTGTAAGATAAATGCAGGTTTTAGGAAGAAGAACAATTAGAGAAAGTAAGATGCAAAAGAGGATGAAAAGGCTCATATGCCCAAAGAAGCAATGAATGGAGGCATTATTCATGTTCATGCATGCAAGAGGAACAAGTAGGCCAAAGTTGAAGGAGCCCAAATGCAATGAGCAGTCCAGCCCAAAGAAGAGAAGAAACCCAATGAAGAAAATAGGCAATTGTCTAATTAATTGATCAACCGTAGAAAGCAATTGGAATGGAATTTGGATTCTTTAATTGCCAACATTGGTGGTGCGCCTGGAAGAAGGAATTGTTTCCTGATACATTAATCCTTCTTTGTTTTGGAGATTATTTTTAGTAGTGTCCTACATGGAAAATAGTTTTAGTAATGTCCTATTTTGAATTAATTTTTACTCTCCATTCTACACCTATTTATAGGGATGGAAGGGAGAGGAGAAAGACACGCTTTTTCAATAGAGTTTTATCTCATATTTTCGTAGCTAGTTCAGAGCAAGTAGCAGTAGTTTTCTATTTCTGCGATTTGAGGATTTCTATTCAGGAGAGTTCCATTAGCCCTAACGGGCGGTAGCTTACTCAGGGGATTATTTTCAGGTCGTAATTCAAGTATTTATTCCTTATTTATTTTATTCCTTTCGATTATTTTCAGTATGAATCGTAAAATAATTATTTGCGTAGTTAGTTTAAATATGACTAGCTAAATTATATATTCCAGCATAATGTAATAGTAATTAATCCGGGCATGTTATGGAACCGAATTGCTCTTAACTTAAATTGTATGTGTTCCTTTTTATTCTCTGCTATAACTTTGATTACTGATATTTAATTGAGATTGATCACCTTAGTCGAATTAGGTAGAGCCAATTAATTTCCAGTTAAATAGCATAATATTTATTGGGCAAGATTAATTAGTGGTAAAGTTACCTTCAGGTAATAGAGAATAAGGGGTTAGTAATTCTTAGATGTTAATTCAATAAGAATAACTAAAATCGGGTTTCCCTAAATCTTAAGGCTGTTAACTTGGTTAATAGGTGTCGATGCCTTACGTCATGTTCCTTGTTAATTAGAGTAGCAATTATGTCTGTGCGGATTCACGGTAATTGTCGATAAAGTAAGGGGAGATTGGGTTATGACTGTGCGGATTCACGATAATCTATAACTGATTGATGACATGCTATTTAATATATTATTGAGTTGATGATTAACATGCACGTGATTATTGTGATTTACATATTGCTGGAATACTTTATTACATTGATTAAACTCTCTTTCTTGATTTAAGTTTGTTATTTAGTTTTCACTAATCTTTTTCAAAGTCTCTCTGAGCAACAAAGGTGGTTGCAAACCAAAACTGTTTGGGATTTAATAGGTTTTGTGATTTTAAGCAGTCGTTCCCTGTGGGATCGATCCTGTTATCATTGTGCTACTTATAGCTATTTGTTGCAGGTTTATACAGTACTTTTACTGTATTTGATAGGGCTAACGACGGTCCTATCATTCGTATGTTTTGGTGATTTTGTGATTGTGTGGTTTTCGTTCTCTTTCATTTCCTACTTTAAGGTTCTTCATTTGTTCTTTCTGGGATTCGGGCTTTAACTAATCTGGATCTTTGTTGGAGTCTTACCCTAGTAAGCCCAAACTGAAGTGGATTAAAATGTGTAGGATGTGCCTTTTGACATATTGTTCTAGTAGTTTATATTATTGCTTATTACACATCAGGGGGTGTACTAACGGGAGGAGGCCGAGGCGATGGCGGCGCTGTTTGCGGTTGACATAATCACCCGCCATGACTGGCGTCAATGCCCTCTCATTGGAGACTTGATTAGCAACGTTCGTCCTTGCAACCCGATGGGGCCTTCAGCCTCCATTGGGTGCGCAAGTGATGCAAGGCTTGCTATCGAGTCGAATTTTACTGAGATTTTTTGGGTGGATAGCGGAAAGAATATCATTGCTCATGAGTTAGCAAAGTTTGGGGCTAACGTTAGTTGTAATTGGGGCTTAGCCCTACTCTTTATATTTCAATAGCGGTGGACGATTTATAATCAATTTAATACCATTTTTTCTTTTTGGAAAAAAGGGTTACATAGATTTAAATGTAGTAGAACTGCAAAAATTAATGGCTATTACACAACAAAGTCCCCAAACTGAATGTGCATTCACCATATATAGAATTATCATTTGAAGGAGAAACTCCTCATTCTTGTTCCGTGGGAGAAGACTAACAAAGAAAGAAGGGGAAACGGGTGCTGGTAGAGGTTGCCTTCAACCTCTGCAGCTAGCACCTTCGGAGGTTGAAGAAACTTCCGCTTGACTTCTGCAGGAAGTAAAGGAGTGGACGACTTGGCCTAAAAAACAATCTATTCCTTACTTTCCTTGTCACCCACAACACTATCGATGGCAAGCCATTTACCAACGGGAGAATGGGAATGGAGGAATGGACATATGATTCTTATGATTGAAATTTCTATGTTTGGTATGTATAGAAATTTGATAATTTCAACTATTGTATCCTTTAAAAGACAATCTAAGATTCTTTTAATGAGGAATTCATCGAATTCCATATATGATATGCCTCCATTACCATTCTCTTTTTCGCGCGCCGAGCGCACCCTAAACTTCCAATAGGAGTATTTGCACATTTTTATCAGGTTATGACCATTTTTTTTCTCTCTTTTCTTCTCTGTTCTTTTAGTGACCAACTTGGGAAATGTTTTGGTTTGAGGAAAAAAAAATTTGGAGGGAGTTTTTTTTATGGAAAATTGTGTAAGAGAGAGGGAAAAAAGTACAATGACTATGTTAGTTTTAAAAAAAATATGAATAGAAATATAAAGAGAAATTTAAAATTTAAAATTTGAATTTTATTAAAAATGGAGTTGTTTATTTGTGTAACTTTTTTTGTTACAAAAGTGATAATTTTCAGGAAAATAAACTGAAAAGAACGGAGCGTAAATCTTCCTGGTATAGAAAAAGGGGAGAAAAAAATTCCTCAGATTTGGGTTTATATGGTCAAAAATATATATATATATATATATATATATCTACCCTATATAATAAAAATTAACATAGGCTTGATGTCAAACTGTCACGTGGCAGTCACATATACTTAACATTTAATTATGTTAATGTTGACAAGGCTGCCACATCATCACATAATTACCTTCAAATGCCACATCACTGCCACATTAATAAAGAATTTAATTTAACTATTGATATGAATGTCACATAAGATTAACATTTAATAATTGTTTATTAAATACATAAATTTTATTTTATCTCATTTACGTAGATAATATTTTTCACTACTTCTTCAACTTCTTAAGTTATTTTTCAAATTTTCATATTAAATTAATCTCCAAATTTAAGAGCATTGGACTCTCTGTATTCTAATTTTCATATATATGTATATATATATATATATTATATTCCATATTTTATATAATTTATATAGAACTTAAATATATTTGTAAACTATCAAACGTTTAGAATGATAACAAAGTTTATTTGTTATTAGTAAATGTAGCATTATTAATAAATAATTTTTTAAGTAAGACATGCTTATATTTATGTAATAGTGAGCGAACTAAAATTATTATTATTGCCATTTACTAATTTATTTTTAATTTATGACTTTTCATATACTATAAGTTTCAAATATCATTAAAAGCTATTGATTATACTATAATTATTTACATTGTTCACATCAACTTCCTTATTAATATACTATTAATAAATGATTAATTATATGAAAACTCTTGGTAAACCTCACAAAGAAAATGAATAGACACTTTATTTATCACTTTGCAATCTATATATATGTCCAGTCCATTGAAAACATAATTCCACATATCTTTCTTATTGTTTAGACTCCTTATATGCATGCAGTCTAATTCACTTTAATGGTGAAACTTTTCGTAATGTATATACATTCTTTTAAAACATATTTTTTGTATAGAGTAATTTCAAAATGCAATTTTTTTCCTGAATTTTCCCAATTTTTTCAAATTTGCAGGTTTGCGCCACTCCAATGAAAAACAAGATTTCTCTATCCAACGTTATAAAATGTCTCCATGTTTATCTCTTTTAACAATGGAGCTTATCATGTCATCGACTTCTACATGCAACACGCCTCGAATTCATTTAACAACTTAGTTTTTTTAGAGAAGAATAAGAAGAAGCCTAAAAAAGTTAACAGGAGCATATATGAGGATGTGAGAAAAAATGAAGAGAATAGAGTAGGCATGCCAATTTTATATTTGAGAAAAATTTTTAAGTGTTTGTATGATATTTGACATATGTTTCTTGTTTTTAACTATGTATTTGTAATAAATCGATTACTATTTATAATTTATTTTATTTTTTTATATGTGATCATATAATAATATTATTGGGCATTCACCGTGAAAATGCAAGGTGCTCACTTCTAATATATATTAGAATCCTAATGGAATGTGACACGTGTAATTTCCTAGATTTCTTCATTCAGACACGAATAGTTTGGTAGACCCCACTTACACGTGGCAAACAAATAGCACAATTACTTTTCTTTTACTTAACAAAGTCGTTTTGCTGCAATTAATGAACGAAATTGTTATTCGCAGTAACATTCTCTTGTAAAAAGTTTGAATTGCCCCTGAGGTTTTAAAAAAATAAAAGAAATTCTTTTCACTCTAATTATGACCGATAGTAACGAGGACAATCCATATTACACGGTAAGTAAACAATCTATATATTTTTTTTTACATAAAATTGGTTTTTTAACGAAAAAAATAATCTATACATTATTCATGTTCTTTTCTTCTTTCTCAAATTCTAACGTGGTATCAAAGACAATTTAATCCAAGTACAGCTTTCGCAGTATAGCACAATTACTTTTCTTTACTTAACAAAGTCGTTTTGCTGCAATTAATGAACGAAATTGTTATTCGCAATAACATTCTCTTGTAAAAAGTCTGAACTGCCCCTGAGGTTTTAAAAAAATAAAAGAAATTCTTTTCACTCTAATTATGACCGATAGTAACGAGGACAATCCATATTACACGGTAAGTAAACAATCTATATATATTTTTTTTACATAAAATTGGTTTTTTAACGAAAAAAATAATCTATACATTATTCATGTTCTTTTCTTCTTTTCTCAAATTCTAACGTGGTATCAAAGATAATTTAATCAAGTACAGCTTTCGCGGTATTTTTGAGAAGAAAATACCACCCGCCCGCGCCCGGTGGTATTTTAGGCCAAAATACCGCCATCCCCGGCAGTATTTTGGAAGAAAATACCGCCCAAAGTGGGCGGTATTATCAATAATTACTATTTGCAGTAACCAAATTACTATATTTTTTTTTAGCTAATAGGCAAAATAGACTTTTCATAAAAAAATGTTACTGCGAATAGTAAAACGGTTACTGCGAATAGTATGCCTCTTAATGAAACGAAAACAGCCTTGCCAAGCTAATGAAGCGCCTTTTTGATAAAATTAATGTTTATATCTAAACGCTTTATGCAGAATTGATTAAACACTTAACATCTTAATATTGAATATATTTTTCGAACCTCTAAATTATAATGCTGAATCACTCGATATAATCTTACTGCTGAAATTCTTAAAAATACGATTTACCCTTATGCTGAAATTTTTATATTTATATATGCGAAAGATCAAATTTTATTATAAAACATCAATTATGATTAATGAAAAACATAAAGAAACAAAATAAGATAAAACATGTTAAACTGAATGATGAAAAAATACAAAAAATAATTAATGCAATTTATTAAAACCCCTAAAAATGAAAAATAAATCCATTATTGTAATTTAAAAGAAACTAAAATTTTTACAATAAAATTCATATATAATTAATAAAGTATATAAATAATATAAAATATATCGTATGAATGAAATTTATAAAAACATGTAAATGGTATTATTATAGTTAAATTAATATAAATAAAATAAAAGAATAGTTTTGAAAATCAAATATAAATTATTTAAAGATATTAAGTAATAAACAATAAATTAACTTTTTCTACTTAATTTTTTATAAAGAAAATAAACAGTATTTAAACGATTAAAATATTTAAATTTTCATTATTAAATACACTAAAAATTATTATCTCTTAATTAAATAATTTTAAGTATAATCGGTTACGAAACAAGCCCCAGATGGGGATGTTCTTGCTTGTGCACTTTCTTCCTTCTGCTCTAAATTCCTCCGATCAAACACAAACACCAAATTCTTTCTTCTTTCGCAGAAATCATATAAACAAGGGAAGGACGCAGCCGCTGGAAGATATGGCGGTGGATTTGAAGGACCGATCATCATCGTCAGACGGAGTCTTTCCTCTCTCCGATTTGCCGGACGCGTGCATTGCCAACGCGATTTCTCGGACCAGCCCTAAAGAAGCGTGCAGGCTGGCGTTGGTGGGGGCGACGTTTCGCTCCGTGGCGGACTCCGACCTCGTTTGGGAGCGGTTCTTGCCGCCGGATTACCGCGATATCCTCAGCCGGTCAGAGGAAGGCTTGGCGTTGCTGCGCTCTGCTATGCCCAAGAAGCAGCTGTATCTTCATCTTTGCGAAAATCCCATTTTGATTGACGATGGGACTAAGGTATTGTTAGCATCACTTTATTTTTCAAAAATTTTGGTACCTGTCCCCTCTTTAGGCTTCAAAATTGCTACTAATTTCTTTGATTGAGAATGTGGGATTTGATTGGTTTAGTGCAATTCGGTGGTTTTGATTTATGGGTTGGAAATTTGGAATGATCTTGACTTTTCAGAGCTTCTCACTAGAGAAATCCAGTGCAAAAATGCTACATGTTGTCTGCTATCACATCACAATTATTTGTGGGTTCTAGAGAAACTGGCAAGAATACTGGAAGTGGATTTCCCTACCTCAGTCCAGGTATATACTTGAGATCAATGCCTTCTGCGTCCCTTTTTCATCTGTGAAATGTTGCTGGTATAGAACTGACATAATGATGAAATTCAGGTTTGAATTGGTGGCTCAGCTCATAAAGGTCTGTTGGCTAGAGATTTGTGGCAACATAAAAGCTAGCATGCTGTCACCAAACACTAAATATACAGGTTACCTTGTTTTCTCACTGGAATCAGAATGCCACGGATTCGATCACCCACCTGTATACAATTCTGTAGGGCTCACTAGACAGGCACGCGAAAGGCGCGCTGTTCGTTTGGATCCTGATAGAGCGAGGTTAAGAAGGCGGGGAACAAGGTGGTTTGGCTTCCTCCCGCCGTGGGTGCAGCAACAGCAGCAAGATAATGAGTATGATAATACTCCTGTCAGGAATGTCAGGTGGAGAGGTGATGGCTATTGGATGGAAGCTGAGCTGGGAGAAATCTTTATAGAGGGAGGAGAAGATCTGGATGTCGAGATGAGGTGTGAGGAAACCAGAGGTGGCCATTGGAAAAGTGGCCTGATCGTTGAAGGAATTGAGATTAGGCCTAAGGAGTAAGGAGAATGAGGATGTGAACTGATACCAGAATTTTGTTTTTGGAAAAACTGAATATGAATGATACTGCAAAAATTGTGGCTTTTTTTCTGGTTTCTCTCCCTGCAGAGTAGGATCTGACGTTCATATGATTTTGTGTTTCTGGTTTTTGTTCTTCATTTCCTATTTTTGAGGTTAACATTATTTATTTTAAACGTTTACTAGAGAGACAGAAAAAAAAAAAAAGGTGAAAAGATAATTCAATCTTTTAGTCCATTAAAAAATTTAAACATTAACTGCGCTTAATACTTAATACTTATGAAAAAAATAATACTCTCTCCGTCTCACTTAAAGAGTCCACTTGAAATGTGTATAACTTATTATGGGTTGTGAGTTACAACACTTAAAATAAGTAATTTACCATTATATTTTTCACTTATATCCTTACTTTAAAAGTAAGGGTTGGTTAATTGTGAACCACACATTGTTATATTAGTAAGGGTATATAATATAAAAAAAATTCAAAGTGGACTCTTTAAATATGACAAAATTTTATTTTGAAAGTGGACTTTTTGAGTGGGACAGAAGGAGCATCAAATTATTTAGGGTGAATTACTTTTTTTCCTCTGAGGTTTGGCTAAATTACAAAAGCACCCTCCTAGTATGGTTAAATAACAACAATCCCTTTTGACGGTGGGCGAGTTACAATTTCCCCCACGATGTTTGGATAAATTATAAAATCACCCTCCTAATTTGATTAAATAGTAAAAATTTTCACTTATATCCTTACTTTAAAAGTAAGGGTTGGTTAATTGTGAACCACACATTGTTATATTAGTAAGGGTATATAATATAAAAAAAATTCAAAGTGGACTCTTTAAATAGGACAAAATTTTATTTTGAAAGTGGACTTTTTGAGTGGGACAGAGGGAGCATCAAATTATTTAGGGTGAATTACTTTTTTTCCTCTGAGGTTTGGCTAAATTACAAAAGCACCCTCCTAGTTTGGTTAAATAACAACAATCCCTTTTGACGGTGGGCGAGTTACAATTTCCCCCACGATGTTTGGATAAATTACAAAATCACCCTCCTAATTTGATTAAATAGTAAAAATTTTCCTTAACCAGCAGGGAAAATATTTTTTTCTCACTAAAGTTTGGATAAATTACAAAATGACCCTCCTAATTTAAATATAAAATTGACCCATTTAAAAATTAAATTATGTCATAAACATTATATATTTGGAAAGACTAAAGTGCCCCTAACTTAATATATCTGAATTGTGAAGATCAAAATTCCCTTCATAAAGACACAAAAAGAACACTTAAAATCCATAATTTATTATGTCAAGAGAAAATAAATTTTTGTTTCTCTTCTATTTTTCAAACAAGCTCAGTAATAAAGATCGTTTGCAACTCTTGCAAAGTCGGAAAGTGAAGATAATCTCAACAAATTTTTCTTTAAATATTGCATTACTACTGGCACTCATACCAGATTTGTGGTTACATAGAGATAAATTTGTCAAAAATATATTATGTTAGACCCGGTTGGTCTTAATCCTTATTTTGATTGATGAGTTAACAAATATGAGAATTAATTTAATGATTTTTCTAAATGAGAAAATGTAGAGAAATGTTCACTGAAGAACCGACAAAAAAAACGACAACGAAAAATAAGCTAAAACGAAGAAATGGCAAACAAATGAAGAAAGAAGACAAATGAGTCCCAAGCACGTCCCTAAGTGGGACCCATAGAGTTTCTCTGTCAGAAAATGAAGGGAAGAGTTCACGGGTGAACCAACGCAAAAAACAGAGAAGAAAACGGAGTTAGAACAAATAAACGGCAAACAAACAAAAAAATGTCAAATCAAGGGCCGACAAAGGCTGACGGCGAGTTGCTCGGGCAGACGCCGCGCGCAGGAGTAGCCCTGCGACGAGGGCTGCTATGGTCGCAGGCCTCAGCGCGGCGCGCGCAGGGCTAGGCTACGACAGTCGCGGCTATCACGAGCTGCGTCGCAGGAGTTTCGGGTTGGCCCATTTTTGCCCGTTTTTTCAACCATTTCAAGGGCTCTCTTCTACTATAAATACCTCCACTTCAAGAACACTTATGCCACCTCTCTCCCTCTATTTTATGCTCAATCTCAAGTGTTAAAAACTCTCAAAAAATCATTTCAAAGTTCTAGCAATTTATTTCAAAGTTAGGCTAGGATAGAAAATTTTCATAACATTAATTTCCTACTTTGTAAAAGGTTTAGACGGAAGTCTTGGATCCTTTCAAGAGGTTGATAAGGGTCTAAACAAAGGGATTAACTAAAGGATTACCAGTAGTTTGAGTAAACTAGAAGGTAATTCTTGGGTTAACTTGTAAGGTTTAAGATTCACATTTAAGAATCTTATTGGGAGATTAAGACCAAGTATTTAGTTTGCAAGTGGAGTAGACTTTCCTTGAGGAGGGAAAGTTGAACCACTATAATTGTTGTGTGTTCTTTAAACTATTTTCTTTATTGCTTTACATTTAAAATTACACATAAATCACAAAAAGATTTTTGTTTGCTTAAGTTTATTTTTAAACCTAATTCACCCTTCCCCTCTTAGGTTTACCTTAGTTGTATTTTCATCCTTACGGCCTCTTCTAGAATTGAAATAGCAACCATTAACGATGTTTTTGTTTGAGAAATAGAAAAAATATACTCCCTCCGTCTTACTCAAAGAGTCCACTTTGATATGTGTACAACTTATTATGGGTTGTGATGTACAATACCTAAAATAAGTAATTTACCTACAATATTTTTCATTTATTTCCTTACTTTAGAAGTAAAGGTTAATTGTGAACTACACATTATAATATTAGTAAGGGTATGTAATGTAAATAAATTAAAAATGGGCTCTTTAAATGGGACAAGATTTAAAAAAAAAAAAAAAGAACTCTTTAAGTGGAACGGAGGGAGTATCTTTTTCTCTTGGCATAATAAATCATGGATTTTGAACACTCATTTGAGATTTTATGAAGGGCGTTTTGATCTTCACAATTTAGATAGATCAAGTTGTGGAAACTTTAGTCTTCCCAAATATATAATGTTGATGTCATAATTTGATTTTTAAATGAGTCAATTTTATAAGTAAATTAAGAGGGTCATTTTGTAATTTATCCCAACTTTAGGGGCGATAAAGTAATATTTCTGCTGGTCAAGGGAGATTTTTGTTATTTAATCAAACTATGAGGGTGATTTTGTAATTTAATCCAAACCTCAGGGGAGGGGGAAATTGTAATTAGCCAGCCGATCAAGGGGGTTTTTGTTATTTAACCAAACTAGGAGGGTGCTTTTGTAAAATGTAATTCGCCCAATTATTTATTTTAGCGGTTATACTCCATCATCCATAAAAAAGCAGTACCACTTGGAAATATGTCTATTTACATCATCCTTAAAAAGTAGTACAGTTCGAAAACATGTCTATTCGAAAACATATATGAGACAGTACCATTAAGGCTTGAATATCAGCTGGTTGCTTCTTGCTTCTTGAATTCCCAATATTCTTCAGTTAATCGTTAGGGAAGTTTCTCCGTGCCTCTGTAATCCACATTTGTTTACTTTTCAGCAGATGGAAATGTTTACATCTTTCGGAACATTCAGTCTTTCTGCTGCTGTCAATGTCTGACAAACCAAATTTGACTCTATTTTCTAAGTGTAGAATTTTAGAGTTAATTCTCTATTATATTACTGATAAAACAGTTGCTTTACATCGCAGCTCTTTGGTCTCTTAAGTAGCCAAAGAGCTGTTCCTACACAAACTAGGAAAAGGAAAGAAACTAAAGATGGAAACCAAATCAGAACAAGACTGATTAGTTTCCTAATTCCTCTTGGTTTCCTATTCCTAGACTATTACCATATTCACATTAAGGTAATGTTTCTTTAACCTTCTAGAGTCTTAATCACACTAGGTCATTACCTACAAGTTAGGTTAACTCACAGTTTTCAACACTCCCCCTCAAGTTAGTGCAAAGATGTCTATCATGCCCAACTTGCCAATCTGAACCTCAAATGATTTCTTCATAAGCCCTTTAGTCAACACATCTGCAATTTCTTGTGTGGATGGTACAAAGGGCGTGCAAATTATCCCTGCCTCGATCTTCTCTTTGATGAAGTTCCGATCTATCTCAATGTGCTTCGTCCTATCATGCTGTACTGGATTGTGAGCAATACTTATTGTTGATTTATTATTACAATACAGCATTATAGGAAGTTGAGCCTTTAGGTGTAGATCCTTTAGAACCCGTCTTAGCAATAAGGCCTCTTTAATTCCAAGTGCCATTGCCCTGAATTCTGCTTCTGCACTGCTTCTAGCAACTACATCTTGTTTCTTGCTTCTCCAAGTGACGAGATTCCCCCACAGATATGAACAATACCCTGATGTAAACCTTCTATCAACAACATTTCCAGCCCAGTCAGCATCAGTGTATACCTCCATCTTTCTGTCTTCATTTTTCATAAAAAATATCCCTTTTCCCGGAGCTCCTTTGAGATACCTCAGGACCCTGTAGGCAGCCTCCATGTGTTCCCTTATAAATTGACTGATCAGGCTAACAGCAAAAGAAATATCTGGTCTAGTGTGAGACAAATAGATCAATCTACCGACCAGCCGTTGATACCTTCCAGTGTCTGCTTGGATTCCATCTTTAAACTCCCCCAATTTCACATTCACGTCAATTGGAGTATCACACGGCTTGCAGCCCATCATTCCAGTTTCAGTTAATAGGTCGAGAGTGTACTTCCTCTGTGACACCATGATTCCTCCTTTTGATCTAGCTATCTCCATCCCTAGAAAGTACTGCAGCTTTCCCAAGTCTTTAATCTCAAATTCCTTGGCAAGGCTATTTTTCAATTTCTGCATCCCTTCAACATCATCACCAGTGACAATAATGTCATCAACATACACAATTAATACTGATAATTTCCCTTTATTTCTTCGGACAAACAAGGTGTGATCAGATTGTCCTTGTGTATAACCCTGAGTCTTGACAAACTTGGTGAACCTGTCAAATCATGCTCTCGGAGATTGTTTAAGCCCTTATATGGATCTTTTTAGTTTGCACACCTTACCTCCAGTCTTTTCAGCAAATCCTGGAGGAGGATCCATGTACACCTCTTCCTTCAGATCTCCATGAAGAAATGCATTCTTCACATCTAATTGCATTAGTGGCCAATCGAGGTTGGCTGCAATTGATAAGAGGACTCTTATGGTGTTGGCTTTAGCTACCGGTGAGAAGGTCTTTGAGTAGTCAACTCCATATTTTTGAGTGAACCCCTTGGCTACCAGTCGGGCTTTATACCTTTCTAGAGATCCTTGGGGTATTTAACTGTGAAAACCCATTTGCAGCCCACAGTTCTCTTTCCTTGGGGTATTTCAACCATCTCCCATGTGAAATTCTTTTTCAATGCTCTCATTTCCTCCAAGACTGCCCTCCCTCCAATTAGGAACCTTTAATGCCTCATGAATATTGTTAGGAACAGTTATAGCCGAGAGTTGTGAGACAAAAGCTGAAAACTTAGGAGATAGGTTAGTATAAGACACAAACATAGCAATAGGGTGTTTGGTTGTACAAGTTCTTACTTCCTTTCGAAGAGCAACGGGTAGATTCAAGTTATCATTACTAGAAGCCTCATCACTAGAAGGATCTGAATTTCCTAGAGTTGGTTTAGACAAGCTAGAAGAGTCATATTTACCTGTAGGAGCAGATTGCTCAGAATTGTTGTGTTTATCTTCATGATCTACCCTCTGAGAAGATGATTGGTGATGCTGATCCGGCGGCACATGACTGTCTTTCCTTCTCGAGTACACAAGACCTTTGTAGCGTTTCTCATATATTTTAGGTTCTGATGATTCTGCAAGAACATGGCTGTCCATTTTTTCCCTTCTATCCGACTTTACTTCCACTACAGGTGGTGGAGTTGGATCGAATAGTATTAATTCAGAAACAACATCTTCACCTTCACCCTTCCTAGGTTCAGGTTGAGACTCCCCCCTGAAGAGAAGGATTGCTGTAATAAGATGTACCTTTCAAGAATGTTACATCCATAGATACAAAGCTTCGTTTTAAAACATGATCAAAACATTTATACCCTTTTTGGTTCATTGCATATCCAATAAAAATACATTTATGAGCTTTGGGATCATGTTTGGATTTTGTAGGACAAAAATTGTGAGCAAATACTACACTACCAAAAATTTTCAGAGAGAGATTTTGCAGTAGCCGTGAGTGGGGGAAATATTGGCTTAAAACCTGGATTGGAGATTTAAAAGCTAGGGTTCTGTTAAGCAGCCTATTGATTAAATAGGCTGCTGTTAACACAGCTTCTCCCCACAAAATTGTGGCACTTTGGTTGTAAACCTAAGTGCTCTTGCCATTTCTAAAAGATGTCTGTTTTTTCTCTCGACTACTCCATTTTGTTGGGGGGTATAACTACAAGAACTTTGATGAACAATGCCATTTTCAAAAAAGAACTCCCCCAATACTTTGTTAAAAACTCTTTCCCATTATCACTTTTGAAAATTTTGATTTGTGTTTGAAACTGGGTTTTAATCATTGCACAAAAGTTTTTAAACATTCTTGAAACTTCAGATTTATCTTTCAGTAAGAAAACCCAAGTTACACGTGTGTGATCATTAGTGAATGTGACAAACCATCTTTTTCCAGATAAACTAGCAATTTTAGAGGGTCCCCAAACATCACTATGAATTAGTGTGAAGGGTGCCGACTGTTTGTAAGGCTAAGGTGAGAACTTGGATCTCTGGTGTTTAGCCAATTCACACATTTCACATTTAAACTCAAAAACTGCTTTATTTGAATATATATCTAGAAATAGCAACTTTAAGTATTGAAAACTTGGATGTCCTAACCTATAGTGCCATAACAATGGTTTATCATCTAAAGCCTTGATAGAATTGAAACACTTTTTCTGGTCTTGTGTTCCCAGAGATGCAGTGTTTAGGAGATACAGTCCGCCATCCTCATTAGCATTCCTAATCATCTTCCCCGAGGTGAGATCCTGAAAAGTGCATTTAGAGGAACCAAAATTAGCAGAACAGTGATGGTCTTTAGTGAATTTGCTAATAGACAGTAGGTTATAGGACAAGGAAGGAACATGTAGGACATCTTTGAGAGCAAAAGAAGAAGATAAAGACACAGGTCCTGTTCCAGCCACTGTGGCATAGGAACCATCAGCAATTTTGACCTTAGTATTTCCTGCATAGGGTTTATATGATAGAAACAAATTGGAAGTGCCAGTCATGTGATCAGAGGCACCTGAATCTAATATCCAGAACCCATTAGATTTGGTACAAGCAATTGTACCAATTAGAATTATACCTGACTTGGCCAAAGCAATAGAAAGGTTAGAATGACTTCCTATGGATTGGGATCGGAACATCTTTTGCAGTTGTTCAAACTGTTCCTTGGAGAAAGTGAGGGGTGCTGTGTGGGTTCCGGAGTCAACATTTAGGACTTGGAGAGCATGGCTTTCACCTCTTGTTTTAGATGCCTGCCGTTTCTTCAAATTTGTAGGTTTTCCATGTATCTTCCAGCATGTTTCTTTGGTGTGCCATGCCTTTTTACAGTGGTCACACCAAGGTTTCTCCTTGCCTTGTTTCTCCTCCGGCTTGTCAATCACCAGGCAGAACCCTCTACTTTAGTTCTGTGCTCACTGGGAAGCATGACCCTCTTCCGAGCTTCTTCCCTCCTAACTTCAAAAAATACCTCTCGCAGTGATAATAGAGGTTTGCGGCCCAAAATCCTGCCTCTAACTTCATCCAATTCTAGATTAAGTCCATTCAAGAAACAATAAACCCTAAATCGATTGACTTTAGACTTGTACAAAAAACTATCTTGAGGGTCTTTTCAGGTTTCGACTTCAAACAGGTCTAATTCCTGGAAGATAGCCATCATTTCATTGTAGTATATTATAACCTCCTTGCTTCCTTGCTTCATATTCCGTAAGCGACTATTCAACTCGAACAATTGGGAATCATCCTCCAAGTCTGAATAAGTTTCTCTAATTGCTTCCCAAATTTCACGGGCTGTGGGAAGGAACATAAAGGATTTAGCAATTGATGCTTCCATGGAATTGATTAACCACCCTGATACCATGCAATTTTCCTGGCACCAAGACTCAAACTTGTGATCAGTTTCTGCCAGTGCTGGTATCTGTCGATTGAAATATCCTAACTTCCCTCTTCCACCAATCACCATCCGAACTGTCTGGGCCCATTATGGGTAATTTTTTCCAGTCAATCTATGATGGGTGATTTGGAAGCTGGTTTGGGATTCAGCAGCGGTAGTGGATGTAGCCGTGGTAGTGGATGAACTGGTACCAGTTTCTCCAGAATTTTTACTTGAAGATCCTGACGTTGACCCTGATTCCCCCATCATAATTTTCTTAGGTTAGAACCTAAGCTCTGATATCATGTAGAATTTTAGAGTTAATTCTCTATGATATTACTGATAAAACAGTTGCTTTACATCGCAGCTCTTTGGTCTCTTAAATAGCCAAAGAGCTGTTCCTACACAAATTAGGAAAATGAAAGAAAATAACTATGGAAACCAAATTAGAACAAGACTGATTGGTTTCCTAATTCCTCTTGGTTTCCTATTCGTAGACTATTACCATATTCACATTAAGGTAATGTTTCTTTAACCTTCTAGAGTCCTAACTCACGGTTTTCAACACTAAGATGCCCAGGAATTGTAAGATGCAGAAGTCCCCATCCCATCATTCATCATCATCTTTAAGCTGCAATTTGCCGAGTGGATGTGTACGCAATAGGATGAAATGAATTGGGAAGTCGGAAAATCCATGTTCTGTTGTTGCAGACAAACATGGCTGCTTTTGTTGTTTGTTTCAATCTGTTTGAAAGATTGCAGGGCTAAAGACACAACTTCAGTTACAGAGCCTGTTGAAGATCCCCAAACTATAGTTTCCTCTGGCCAAACCTTCAAATTGGGATTTTTCAGTCCAGAAAACACCGCCAATCGATATGTGGGAATTATGTTCAATGTTCCCAACACCTTTGTGGTGTGGGTGGCTAACCGGGACAAGCCTTTGAAGGATTCATCTGGGGTTCTGACCATTTCTGAAGATGGGAATCTTGTGGTTTTGAATAGGAGTGGGCATTGTTTGGTCCAATTCGAAAATCGAACCGAATTCGAATTTACCGAATTTGAATAACCCAATTTTAATTCAGTATTCGAATTAGGTTTGGTTTGAAACCGAATTCGAATTATGAATTCCGTTTTAGAATTGGTTTTCGAATTTGGTATCCAACTCGAAAACCGATTCGAAAATCGAATTGAGATATATGATTTATATTTTTTTAATTTTATACTTCTCATTTTACTCTTCCTATTTCCTTCTTCCATCTTTCTTTCATTTTCTTCTATTAGCCATCAAGTTTTTGGGAGAATGTTATGGTGGTGTTGATTGTTGTTGTTGGATGGTGGAGGTTGTGGATCTGGGAAGGGGCGGCAATGGTGGATTTGGAACTGAACGGTGCTTCTTCTCTTAATCTATTTTCTTTCTTCTCTTCATTATCTTTGTTTCTTTACTCTTTCTATTCCTTCTCCCATCTCTCTTTCATTTTCTTCAAAGCCTTACTGTGTTAAACTATTAATTCTGGAAACAAATTTATGAATTTGGTTTTCACGGTCTAAACCGAATTCGAACCGAATTCAAATTACGAATTCGATTTGGTTTCTTCAGTTTTAAAACGAATTAGGTTCGGTTTTTGAATTGGCCAAAAAAAATTTAAAATTCGAGGAAACCACAATTCGAGAAAACCAATTCGTGCCCACCCCTAGTTTTGAATGGGAAGAAGGAGATTCTTTGGTCATCGAATTCTTCAAATCCAGTGCCAAATTCCAGTGCTCAACTCTTGGATAATGGTAACTTGGTCTTGAGGGACAACTTAAACGGAAGAAATTTGTGGAAAAGTTTTCAGAATCCCACGGACACTTTTTTGCGGACGATGAAAATTGGGGGAAGTGGAAACGAAACCATAAAACTGACATCTTGGAGAAGCCCTTCTGATCCATCCATTGGAAGCTTCTCTTTAGGTACGAATTCTCTGGGCATCCCGAAATATTTATTTGGAACAGAGGTGTTCTTCATTGGCGGAGCGGTCCGTGGAATAGTAATGTGTTAATAGGGGTGCAAGGAATGATTGCTGCCCGTATGGCAACTTTTTTTTCCGTCTTATTTTACTCACACTTTTATTTTATAATAATTTCTCATTAATTTTAATACATTTTTTTTATACTTTTCAAACATCTTTTTATATTTTTCAAACACCTTTTTACATTTTTAATATAATTTTAATACTTTTAAAATTCAAAACACTTTTCAAAACATTTTTCAAAAGACATACATACGGGCCTAAATACCGAAATAGATACGATTTCGTGGCAGGAAATGGTCGAACAGCAGGGTATTTTACCTATGACTACACGAATGCTACTACTTTGTTGCACTACGAACTCGGTTTCTCTGGGAATTTTCAAGAGAAGGTGAAGTATGATGGAAATGGAGAGTGGAAAGTATCCTATTCATGCTTAAGAAGTGCATGTGATGTCTATGGCAAATGTGGACCTAATGGAAGATGTGATCCTCGCGGTTCGCCAATTTGTTCATGTTTGCATGCTTTTGAGCCCAGAATGAGGAAAATTGGAGTAAAGGAAACTGGAGTGGTGGCTGCTTAAGGAAGGCACTTCTGCAGTGTGGGTGAAACAATTCTTCTGGCCAACAAGTTGGAGAAGACGGCTATTTGAAGTTCACAAATACTAAAGTTCCACATTTTTCCAACTTCGTTGCAACTTCAGCACAAGAATGTGGCAATGAGTGCTTGAAGAATTGCTCCTGCTCAGCCTATGCATTTGTTGTGGATATTGGATGCCTGCACTGGGCTGATGACTTGATAGATATACAGCAGTTCTCTTCGGATGGAGCTGATCTATACATTCGCGTGGCTTATTCTGAACTCGGTAACAACTTACTCCATGCCTAGGTTTGTTTTCAGTAAAATCTCAAATTTCTTGAAGAACCCTTTGAATTGCAGATTATGCTAGGAGCAGAGAAAGAAAGCAATCATTGCTGCTACAGTCACTGTGGGATCTTTATTTCTTGCTGTATCATCATGCTTTTTGTGGAATTGGTTGATTGGGCATAAAGGTAATGAGCTATATTTGTCAGGAATGACTATCATTGTTAATTATGCCTTTACTTACTCAAATTTTTACTTCACAAATCAGGGAGGAAGAAAGAAGCTGAGTTGTCATTAATTGAAGGGGGAGAGGTAGTCTGCCAAAAAGAAATGACGGTCAGCGTCAATTTGGAAACATCTAAGCTTGAAGAGCTTCCATTGTATAGTTATGAGACCACAGCTAATGCAACTGATCACTTTCATGCTAAGTGTAAGATAGGACAAGGCGGTTTTGGTCCCGTGTACAAGGTACTTTTTTCGCATTACAAGAGAATTGCATTTGCTGATGTAGATAGAAACCAAATCTTTAACCATTCATAACATATTTTGCAGGGACTGCTCTTAAATGGTCAGGAAATTGCAGTGAAAAGGCTTTCAAAATCTTCTAGTCAAGGGCTTAAGGAGTTTATGAATGAAGTTACGCTCATTTCTAAACTACAACACCGCAATCTGGTTAGACTGCTTGGCTGCTGTGTTGAAAGAGAGGAAAAAATGCTTGTCTATGAGTACATGCCAAACAAAAGCCTGGATGCATATCTATTTGGTCAGTTGATGCCAAACAAAAGTCTGCTTCCACAATTTTCAGTTTCATCTGCATTATATCACCCTTTACATTTTGCCATAATATTGTACATAATATTATGTCAGTTGGTCATGAAATATTATTGTATTTTACATTTTGCCACATTTCAGATTCAGAAAAACAAGATTTGCTTGATTGGAATAGAAGGTCTGGAATCATTGAAGGGATTGGTAGAGGCCTACTTCACCTTCACAGAGATTCAAGACTGAGAATCATCCATAGAGATCTGAAAGCGAGTAACATCCTCCTCGATGAAGAGTTGAATCCCAAGATATCAGATTACGGTTTAGCAAGAATATTTGGAAGCAAACAGGATCAAGCCAATACCAACAGGGTTGTAGGAACCTAGTAAGCACATATATACTATTCTCATTCTGCTGCAGTTGTTTGTAGTTTCTAAGATATATAAT
Organism: Leptodermis oblonga; assembly: GCA_016801395.1. Classification (NCBI taxonomy): domain Eukaryota; kingdom Viridiplantae; phylum Streptophyta; class Magnoliopsida; order Gentianales; family Rubiaceae; genus Leptodermis; species Leptodermis oblonga. Next base: position 4,325,364 of record CM028756.1, on the reverse strand, counting down.
GCAAGACTTTAACTATTTTCTTCCCACCTAATTGTCATATCAACACTCCATTGACTTTAAGTTTCAATCTTTTTTTGTGTAAATGATGTGATGCAGCAGCTACATGGCTCCAGAATAAGCGATGGGAGGAAAATTTTCAGAAAAGTCAGATGTGTACAGCTTTGGAGTGCTGCTACTGGAGATTGTAACTGGAAAGGGGAACACTAGATTTTATCATGTTGAGGAGAATCTAAGCCTGGTTGGATATGTAAGCTTCCTTAAATCTTAAATTCCTTGCATTTACTAATTTAATTCAGTAACTTCATATCATGTCTCAAAATTCCAGGCATGGAAACTCTGGAATGAGAATAAAGCAGCACATTTGGCGTTTACCGAAAAACTTGATCCAAGTATTGAAATGGAAATCCTGAGATGCATCCACGTTGGACTATTGTGTGTTCAAGAATCTGCAAATGATAGACCAAACATGGCTAATGTTTTCGTGATGCTCAACTGCGACATCATGGAACTCCCTTGTCCAAAATTACCAGCTTATACTGCTACATTGTCTTTATCACAAAGTAGAGATTCAGTGAATGATGTTAGTTTAACAGGTGTTCAAGGCAGATAGCTCATTATTTCATTCGTTTCATTATTCTTTGGCGAACAGAAACTACAAGAACCTAAAGCTTGTAGCCAAATGCAATTATTTGATTCTTGTTACAGGTTTATATATGTAAAAACCTCCAAACTTCCATTCTTTGATGATGTAAAATGATTGTACTACTAGCCATGTGCCTTCAACAACTGTGCTTATATACCTTTAGTTATTATTATTATTATGATTGTTATTTTAAAGTCCGTTTAGTCTCTATTTTGAACTTTGTGCACGTTTCTGTTGAATGTTTAGCAAATCTTGTTTACTTTTCTTATTCTTTAGAATGATAAAAGAGAAAACTAGAAACACATAACTGTATTTCAATATTTATTTAGTCAATCATTATGCATGGGAAATTTCTTTGAGATTCAGCAATAGAGATCCGTATTCGTCCAGTTTCGTGTTTGAATGTTAAACACCTCCCCCCCCCCCCCCCCCCCCCCTTTTCTTTTGTTCTCTTATTTTCAGCTGAAATTTGACACTTCCGGAACGTTCAGACTTTGTTCAGTTCTCAAAGTCAAGAATGAGTCTCTATCATGGGTTCCAAAATGAGACCGCCACTAAAGACCTGCATTTTCTCAGTTCAAGAAGCCTCCATTATATTTTGTTCTCTTCCAACATAAGATATATGCGTAAAAGGATGAAATGGACTGGTAAGTGAGAAAAATCATGTACTGTTGTTGTTGCAGACATAGTATTCTCTCTATCGAATTCGGCTTGCCTATCAAGTATGAAGAAACAAACAAGTCTGAAATGCTTATTGCCTCTCCTTTTGTTGTTTGCTTCAATCCCTTTTCAAGATTGCAGTGCTAAAGACACAATTTCAATCGCAGAGCCGGTTCAAGATCCCAGAACAATAGTTTCCTCAGGTCAAACCTTCAAGCTGGGATTTTTTAGTCCAGGAAACACAAGAAACCGATATCTGGGAATCATGTTTAATGTTCCTGAAACCTCTGTTGTCTGGGTAGCTAACAGAGACAAGACTCTGAATGATTCATCTGGGATTCTGACAATTTCTGAAGATGGGAATCTTGTGGTTTTGAATGGGAAGAAGGAGATTCTTTGGTCATCGAATTCACCAAACTCCATGCCAAATTCCAGTGCTCAACTCTTGGATGATGGTAACTTAGTCTTGAGGGAAAACTCAAACGGAAGAAGTCTGTGGGAAAGTTTTCAGAATCCCACAGACACTTTTCTGGTCGGGATGAAGATTGGTGGGAGTGGAAATGGTACTATCCGAATAACATCATGGAGCAGTCCGAATGATCCATCCATTGGAAACTTCTCTTTAGGTCTTGACCCGCTGCGAATCCCAGAAGTATTTCTTTGGAACAGAGGGGCTCTGTATTGGCGGAGTGGTCCATGGAATGGTAATATATTCATTGGAGTACGGGAAATGAATCCTGTATATGGATATCGCGTTATTAATATGGTAAATGACAATGCCGGAACAGCCTATTTTACATATGACAATGATATGAACACTACAAGTTTGTTGCACCAAAGACTGAGTTACTTGGGGGATTTTGAAGCCATGGTTTACAATGAAAATGGAGGCAGATGGGAAGTATCATATCCACACGTAAGAACTGAATGCGATGTCTATGGCAAATGTGGACCTAACGGGAGATGTGATCCTCAGGGTTCGCCAATTTGTTCATATTTGCAAGGTTTTGAGCCCAGATATATGGAAGAGTGGAGTAAACGAAACTGGGATGGTGGCTGCTCAAGAAAGGTAGTTCTGCAGTGTGAAGGAGACGGCTATTTGAAGCTCACAAATGTGAAAATTCCAGATTTGTCTAAAGCTTATAGCAACTTCAGAAGATGAATGTGGTGATGACTGCTTGAAGAATTGCTCCTGCTCTGCCTATACATTTGTTGTAGGCATTGGATGCCTGCACTGGGAAGATAACTTTATAGATCTACAACAATTCTCTAAGCATGGATCAGATTTATACATACGCGCGGCTTATTCTGAACTCGGTAATAATTTATTTCTGATGTATTTTGATGTTGAATCACCTAACATTTCGTGAACCTGTTCTTTTAAAGACTTCTATATCTGTAAGATTTACTAACTTGCTTGAACCTTCTGAAATGCAGATTATGGCAGGAGCAAACGGAAAAAGAACGCAATTATTGCTGCTTCAGTAACTGTGGGGTGTTTGTTCCTTGCTGCATCATCATACCTTTAGTGGAATTGGCTGATTAAGCGTAGAGGTAATAACAGAAAGAGTAATGATGTGGCATGCATTCATTGGTCAATCATGTGATATTAATAATTATTTTATAAAAATGTAGCCAATGAATTATTTGTGCCGAGTGTCATTACTCTACCGAAATGACTTTTTTTTCATGATGCCTACCCATAATTCAATCTTTGGCTCACTAACCAGAGTTCATAATTGAAATAGGGGATGTGAGAAAACAGACATGATGTTCAGAGATAGTTCAGAAAAATCAAAGCTTGAAGAGCTGCCACTATACAGTTATGAGACGCTAGCTAATGCAACTGATCAATTTCACCCCAAGAATATGCTAGGCCAAGGTGGTTTTGGTCCAGTGTACAAGGTATTTTATTCACATTACTAGAGAATTACGTGTGTCGATGGAGATAGAAACCAATTCTTTAACCATGCATGACATATTTTGCAGGGACTGCTCTTAGATGGGCAGGAAATTGCAGTGAAAAGGCTTTCAAACTCTTCTAGTCAAGGGATTAAGGAGCTTATGAATGAAATTATGGTCATTTCTAAACTGCAACATAGGAATCTGGTTAGACTCCTCGGTTGCTGCATTGAAAGAGAAGAAAAAATGCTAGTCTATGAGTACATGCCAAACAAAAGCCTGGATGCATATCTGTTTGGTTAGTTGATATATATTGATGGTTCGCTTAGCATATTAACTATTCTGCTTCCAAGAATTTCAGTTTCAGCCTTATCCCACTTTCCGGACTTGTTATAACAAATGTTGACATTACATTTTGCCATTTTTCAGATTCAGAAAGACAAGATTTGCTTGATTGGAATAGAAGGTTTATCATCATTAAAGGGATTGGTAGAGGTCTAATTTACCTTCATAGAGATTCAAGACTGAGGATCATCCATAGAGATCTGAAAGCGAGTAACATCCTCCTCGATGAAGAGCTTAATCCCAAGATATCAGATTTCGGGTTAGCAAGAATTTTCGGAGGCAAACAGGATCAAGCCAAGACCAGCAGGGTTGTGGGCACCTAGTAAACACATACCATTCTCATTCTTCAGCAGTTCTTTGTAGTTCCTAAGCTATATCTTACATGACTTTTACTATTATCATCCTGGCTAGTTGTCTTATCAACTCTCCACTGACTTCAGCTGCTATATTTTTTGTCCAATGATGTGATGCAGTGGCTACATAGCGCCAGAATACGCCATGGGAGGAAAATTCTCAGAAAAGTCAGATGTCTACAGCTTCGGAGTGCTGCTACTGGAGATTGTAAGTGGAAAGAGGAACACTAGCTTTTATCATGTAGAGGAAAATCTAAGCCTCCTCGGATATGTAAGCTTCCTTAAATCATAACGATCCCTATATTCAAAACCTCCAGCCACCTCACTTCCACTTGCTAAATTAATGCAGTAATTTTTCATCACTTGTCTACAAAATTTCAGGCCTGGAAACTTTGGAATGAGAATGAAGCAGCAAAATTGGCGTTCACCGAAAAACTTGATCCAAGTATTGAAATGGAAATCCAGAGATGCGTCCATGTTGGACTGTTGTGTGTTCAAGAATCTGCAAATGATAGACCGAACATGTCAAATGTGCTTTTGATGCTCAACAGTGACATAGCCATTGGCGATCTCCCTCGTCCCAAATTACCAGCTTTTGCTGCTACATTATCACTCTCACACTCACAAGAAGACCAATGTTGTCAACAAAGTAGACATTATTCAGTTAATGATGTTAGTTTAACAGATATTCAAGGCAGATAGACAGCTCATTGATTCTGCTAGAATATACATGAAAGGCTGGAAGAATTGATAGCTTGAAGCCAAATGACTTTGACAAAAGTACTTTTGTAATCATGCTATGATACACTAAATAACAACCTCCACTTGAGTCATTTTTCGTGATGATCCAAGCCACCTGAATTTTTGTCCTTGTGCTTAAATGATGTGATGCAGTTGTGACATGGTCTTTGGAGAAGCCAGATGTTTACAGCTTTGGAGTTTTATAAATGGATATCATCAATGGGAAGAGAAACTTCATTTATGTAAGTTTCTTTGATGATTAAGGTCTCATAAGGATTTCCACTATTTGTCATGCTACATTTTCAGACCTGGACAGTGTGAAATGAAACCTGAACATCATTTTCATGGGTCTTTTTTTTAACTCAAGAATCAAAATTATGGGCATTTTTTTAACTCAAGAATCAAAACTTACCTACCGAAAATGTTGTAATCTCTCAGCATAAGAAACAGTATACAAATGATAGAGAGTTTTTTTTCCAAAATAACACCATTGTGGAAAGTATTTACCTAAATAACACTGTTATAATTTTTATTCTCTTTATAATATTTTTTGCCACGTGTCTACAAATCTTCCATTTTTCAAGAAAAAAAAATTTTCATCTTCTCTGGCGGAATTTTGAATTCTTTAAAGTCTCAGGGATAGCCACCGACCCATGCTCTTTCACCTTGCTTTTGTTTGTTTTTGTCCTTTTACATCATGGGTTTCTATCCATAAATATATTTTAGATCCATGGGGTCATCGATTTTAATCTCCAGTCAGAAAAGTTCTGTAGTTGGCTGAGTTAGAGAAGGAATAGAATTCTTGCTTCCGTGTGTTTCAAACGTAATCATGCGGCAACAATGTTCTCGAAAATCTCCATTCTCATCTCCGGTTCGCAGCCACAGCCACAGCCTTAACTTGTATTTTATGGCATCAAGTAACCTCTACTCTAAACAAAATGGCTTTCCCGTTGCAAAATGGTTATGCGGTGGATGATGAGAACAAATATTTATTCAGTTTATGTCAAAGGGCTCATAAGCCATGAGTATTTTGGTGAAGATGAGGGAGGAAGAGATGGAGTGGGTGTCGAATCGAATGGCGATGAAGGATCTGGATGGAGAAGAATTAAATCGGGAATAGGCCTAGAATTTTGCCAAGGAAAGGAGTGCAGAGCGGTGATCCTTTGTTTTGCATTTGCTCTGATATGTGAAAGTTTGATTATCCTTTGGGATGGTGAAAATATGGAACTTAATAGATTTCTTGCTGGAAGTAGGATAGAGAAGAGATTCAAGAGCGGTTATTCTTTTTCCGTCCTATGTGGAAAGAAAAACGTCATAAAGGGAATTAAAAGTAAAAGTGTGTTATTTGGATAAATAGTTTTTGTATTGATGTTATTTTGGAAAAAAACTCAATGATAGATGCAATAATTGACTTTGCACTCTGCATTTCCACACTTGTACTCCCTCATTTTATATGCTATCTCCTTTGCCAAGTTTCTCAAATATAATATTTTCACAACTAGTCAATCCATACAGGTAGTTTCTCAGCAACTCTGTAATAACATATTGGACTGGTCCACTTTTTCTTGAAGGAAAGGTACTGGAATTCCTACCAGCTGGTGCCACTTGTACCTGCATAAAAATGATGCCTGCAACTGGTCCAATTGTGAAAAGTTAGTTAAGCCATCATTTTCGACTTTCTACTCTTGGAAATGTCAAAGTCTAACCTCGAATTGTCAAATAGCCTCTTGTATTTTCTTTTTCTTAGAATAAGATATAAAGAGAAAAATTTGTGAAAGGATAATCAATGGGAAGTCAGAAAATCCATGCAGGATTTTTGCTGACATATGGAGGGATCACGGGCAAGTCTGATATTCTTATTGCATCTGTTTTTGTTGTTTGCTTCAATCTCTTTACAGAATTGCAGTGCTGTAGGTACAATTTCAGTTACAAATCCCATTCAAGATCCCCAAACAATAGTTTCCTCTGGAAAAATATTCAAGTTGGGATTTTTCAGTCCTGGAAACACCAGCAATCGATATGTGGGAATCATGTTCAATCTGCCTAACGACTCTGTTGTGTGGGTGGCTAACAGGGACAAGCCTTTGACTGATTCCTCTGGTGTTCTGACTATTTCGGAAGATGGAAATCTTGTGGTTCTGAGTGGGAAGAAGGAGATTCTTTGGTCATCAAATGCACCAAATCCAGCGCCAAATTCCAGTGCTCAACTCATGAATAATGGTAACTTAGTCTTGAGAGACAACACAACTGGAAGAAGTGTTTGGGAAAGTTTTGAGAATCCCACGGGCACTTTCTTGCGTGGGATGAAGATTGGTGGAAGTGAAAATAGTACCATCCAGCTGAAATCTTGGAGAAGTCCCTCTGATCCATCCACTGGAAGCTTCACTGCAGGCCTCAACCCTCTACGCATCCCCGAAATCTTTGTCTGGAACAGTGGCGTGCTTTATTGGCGCAGTGGTCCCTGGAATGGTAATGTATTCATCGGAGTACAAGGAATGGGGTCTGAATACCAAAATGGGTTTGATCTGGTGACACAAAATGCCGGTGCAAGATATTTTACCTTTGACTACCTGAATGGTACTATTTTGATGCACTTCGAATTGATTTTCTCAGGGGATGTTCAGCAGAGGTATTATGATCAGCACGGATTCTTGCAAGTTTTATTTTCAGTTTTACAAAGTGAGTGCGACTTGTATGGTAAATGTGGACCTAATGGAAGATGTGATCCTCGGGGTTCGCCAATTTGTTCATGTCTGCAAGGTTTTGAGCCCAGACATATGGAAGAATGGACTAAAGGAAACTGGAGTGGTGGCTGCTTAAGAAAGGAACTTTTGCAGTGTGAGAGAAACACTTCTGCTAGTCAACAAGATGGCTATTTGAAGCTCACAAGTGTGAAAGTTCCAGATTTGTCTAACTTCATTGTTACTTCAGAAGATGAATGTGGTAATGAGTGCTTGAAGAATTGCTTCTGCTCAGCCTATACATATCTCGTGGGCATTGGATGCCTGCACTGGGCAAAAGACTTGATAGATATCCAACAGTTCTCCAAGCAGGGGGCGGATTTGTTCATTCGGGTGTCTTACTCTGAGCTTGGGAGAAGCGTTCACTTATTGGTGATTTTGCTCCATTCTCATGTGATGCTGGTCTACTATAGTTGTCTTGTCTGATATAAATCACACAAACATTTCATGAACCTGTTTTGATCAAATTTTCTATAAGATTTTCATGTCCCCTTTTCTTTTCCGTAAAATCTCTCAACTTGCTTGAAGAACAGTCTGAAATGCAGATTATGCTGGGAGCAAACAGAGAAGGAAAGCAATCATTGCAACTACTGTAACTGTGGGATGTTTATTCCTTGCTGTGTGTTCATACTTTTTGCGGAAGCGGTTGATTACGCATAGAGGTAATAAGCTGAATTTGTAGCCAACAATGAGCATTATTCATTATTCCTCTGTTTACCTCAATTCTGAAGCTGATTTGTCATTAACTGAAGGAGGGGAAGTCTGCAAAACAGAAATGAAGCTGAGTGACAATTTGGAAAAATCTAAGCTTGAAGAGTTGCCACTATATAGTTATGAGAAACTAGCTAATGCAACTGGTCAATTTGCTTCCAAGAATAAGCTAGGCCAAGGAGGTTTTGGTCCAGTGTACAAGGTACTTTTTTCACATTACAAGAGAGCCGCATTTGCTGATTTAAATAGAAACCAATTCTTAAACAATTCATAACATATTTTGCAGGGACTGCTCTTAAATGGTCAGGAAATTGCAGTGAAAAGGCTTTCAAACTCTTCTAGTCAAGGAATTAAGGAGTTCATGAATGAAGTTACAGTCATTTCCAAACTGCAACACCGCAATCTTGTTAGACTCCTTGGTTGCTGTGTTGAAAGAGATGAAAAAATGCTAGTCTATGAGTACATGCCAAACAAAAGCCTGGATGCTTATCTATTTGGTTAGTTGTTGATAGTTCTCTTAGCATACTAGTGATTCTGCTTCCATGAATTTCAGTTTCAGCAGCATTGTTATGATCCCACTGAACTAGTAAATGGATTACGAAAGGAATGATATTGTACTTTATATTTTGCCACATTTCAGATTCAGAGAAACAAGATTTGCTCGATTGGAATAGAAGGTCTATCATCATTGAAGGGATTGGTAGAGGGCTACTTTACCTTCATAGAGATTCAAGACTGAGAATCATCCATAGAGATCTGAAAGCGAGTAACATCCTCCTCGATGAAGAGTTGAATCCCAAGATATCAGATTTCGGGTTAGCAAGGATATCTGGAGGCAAACAGGATCAAGCCAATACCAACAGGGTTGTAGGCACCTAGTAAGCACATATGTACTATTCTCATTCTGCAGCAGTTGTTTGTACTTCATAAGATATCGTATCATACATAATTGACTTTAATTTAAATATTTTTGGGGTAAATGACGCGATGCAGCGGCTACATGGCTCCAGAATACGCGATGGGAGGAAAATTTTCAGAAAAGTCAGATGTGTACAGCTTCGGGGTGCTGCTACTGGAGATTGTAACTGGAAAGGGGAACACTAGATTTTATCATGTTGAGGAGAATCTAAGCCTGGTCGGATATGTAAGTAAGCTTCCTTAAATCATCAAATTCCTTGCATTTGCTAATTTAATTCAGTAATTTCATATCATGTCTCAAAATTTCCAGGCCTGGAAACTCTGGAATGAGAATAAAGCAGTACATTTGGCGTTTACCGAAAATCTAGATCCAAGTGTTGAAATGGAGATCCTGAGATGCATCAACATTGGACTATTGTGTGTTCAAGAATCTGCAAATGATAGACCAAGCATGGCTGCTGTTTTCTTGATGCTCAACAGCGACATAGGGGACCTTCCTAGTCCCAAATTACCAGCTTTTTCTGCTACATTATCACTCTCACAAGACCAAGGTTCTCAACAAAGTAGACATTCAGTCAATGATGTTAGTTTAACAGATGTTCAAGGCAGATAGCTCATTATTCTTTTTCTCTTTTTTTTTTTTGGAAGATCAATATTATATATTCAACTTTTAAACTTACGAAGTATTTAGCATAGCATTTTTGGCCAAGCAATCAGCTTCAGCCATTACTACTCCTCTCTCTACTTTCGGTACTATGCATAACTCTAGCTTACAAATACATTGACGAATCTCCTTAAATAATTCCTCGGTTTCATAACCGGCCTGGTTGACCTCATCGTGGTAAGTGATGGCCTGAAGACTATCTGTTTTGGTTATGACTTTGTTTCTACCTCCCTCCTCTGACCACTTCACTGCCTCTCTTATCGCCATAGCTTCCTACATGAACTTGAACTTCCAACCTGTGCCCTTAAGTAGTCTAACAGAAACAAGAAGAAATGATAGCTTGTAGATATATATTAAGTTTTATAATTATATAGCTGCATCCTTAATAGCAGGAAGCATGCTGTTTCATACTTCGATAGGACTTGTCGTGCGTCTACCAAATACAGTAAAAATACTGTTTAAAACCTGCAATTAAGATGCTAAGAAAATATAGCACAGTAGTAGACGGCAATTTAATTCAAATTTCAATTAACGTGCAAATAAAACCAAACTATGACTAGTAGTCACCTTTGTGTCTCTTAAGAGACCTTAGAGTTGTCACTTAAATATAGCAAAATAATAATTAAACTAATAATTCAATAAAAGACTTAAACAGATATCAATTAATGAGAGGAAATTTCGGTATTATGTAAATCCACCTTAATCTCATGCATGCAATCATAAACCTCTTAACTTGTCTAATTTAATTACTTATGATGTTTCAATTATAATATTACCGCGAGTCCCCGCAAATAATTCCAATTCTCCCATAGATTCTCGATAATCCCCCACTAGTTCCCGCAAAGGAAATATTCTCTAACTACGTTAACTAACAGACCGCGAGTCACCGCAAACCTTATTAATTAACAAATAGAAGCATTAAGAACTAGAAGAACCCAAAACTAATAATTCCTACTGACGATGTATTAGAAATTATCACCCAATTAATCCTGTACTACTCGGTCGGTAGTTGTGCCACTCACTGACTCTACCAGATTAAACTAAACTGATCAGGCTTAATAGAATCTTAGTAATTAGACATATAAACACAAGCAATTTAGAAACATAATTCATTAGACCTTAGATTAATTTATGTGTTTCATACATGCATGGATTATGGCTTCTTACATAATATCAGAACTAATAAATTAGCTACTCATGATAAAACACGAAAAACACATAAATATAAAAGAAGACATTAAAAGTAAAAAGAGAATACTGTACTGGAATTTAAGAATTCGCTATCTGACAACAGCCAGTTTGGCCAAAGACTGCCCGTCGGGAAAATCCAAAGTTGTGATTGAAACAGAGCAAAACAGAACAGAACAGAGAAAAATAGAGGAAAGCTATACTAACGCAAAACTGTATCTTGCGTGAAAATGATTTGTAAACTAATAAACTATTCTCTATAAAACTTGCATATAAAACTTCTATCTAAAAACTTGTCACTCAAACTTGTGTCTAAAAGTGTAGGAATAATCCCATATATATAGGGATACAAATCAGCAATTAACCAATCTCTTAATGGAATAAAGAAACCTTCTTCTACTTAGAAAGAGAATTAATTAAGCACATGGAGTTTCTTCAAATTTGGTAACTCCCAACTTCTCTCTTTAATTTCTTCTTAAATTGGTAATTGCCCAAAATTTCATTGTTTTTCCTTTAAGTTTTTCCACATATTCCATCAATCCTGCGCATGGTTACCCACTAAATCAATTCAATTGCAATCCAATTAGATAATTGGAATCCAATTGGATTCGGCCCACTTAGACTCCAATTGGATTGGAATTAATTTTCCACGCATCCAATTTCTTCACTGCTTTGGATTCAGCCCACTTGGATTTAATTAGAATCCAATTTGATTTACTCCATATTCCAAGTTCAATATTTTAAATTGGATCCAACTTCATGCACCCGATTCCTTCTTGTGATTCGTCTAGAAATTAGCTACGGCTTCATGGGCTTTCTTCCTTCTTGGCCCACAAGTTGTGTGGGGTTTCTTTATGTTTCAAAATTCCTCTTTTTTTTCACTTCTTTTTACAATTGGGCTTGATCTCTACAACTGCAAATAAACATTAAAACCTTAGGCAAAAGCCCGTGAGAACTGCCATCACAAGTGCTAAAATAATACACCTAAAAGGTGCAGATCAATAAGTAATGTAGTTAACCAACCCTTTAAACGAGAAACCTATTGGTAAGGTTGAGAGATTGGGCATGATTTCTTATGCTAGTGCTACACATCCTACGACTTCCTTCCTTTAGGTATGCTCAGTCCTCGAGGGAGGATCTGAGCTTTTTACTTCGGAAAGAAAAAAAAAAAAAAAATAGTTAGTCTACTGGAGTAAACTAACTGTACTATCTTTACTTCTATCATTCATGTTAATACATGTTACAAGATAAATGCTATAGTAGGCTAGCTGCTAAGCTGCAAATTTAGATGGAGTTATGTTGGCTTGCATACACGATCTATATTGTTATTATTTCTGTAAGAGCAAATTGGCAGGAAATTGCAGTGAAACTGCTTTCAAACTCTTCTAGTCAAGGGATTAAGGAGCCTACGAATGAAATTATGGTCATTTCTAAACTGCAACACAGGAATCTGGTTAGAATCCTCGGTTGCTGCATTGAAAGAGAAGAAAAAAATGCTAATCTATGAGAACATGCCAAACAAAAGCCTGGATGCTTATTTGTTTGGTTAGTTGATTATGGTTCTCTCTCTTAGCATATTAACTATTCTTCTTCCAAGAATTTCATTTCAGCCTTTTTCCACTTTCCAGACCAATAGAAAACTTGTAATGTTAACATTACATTTTGCCATTTTTCAGATTCAGAAAGACAAGATTTGCTTGATTGGAATAGAAGGTCTATCATCATTAAAGGGTTTGGTAGAGGCCTAATTTGTTGGATATTTCTTGTACAATGAGATTGATTTTATTCTCTGAAAATTTGTCCTTAGGAGTCTTATTTATAGTCCTCCAGTGGGTTCAATAGACACAACTCTTAGGAAAATGTAGGAAAAAATAGGACTCAATTTCGGATACGAATTGATCTCGAAATCTCACCTTCCGTGAAGAAGTGCCACCGTTCAGGAAGGAAGCAAACTAGAGCCGGTGTCATGCCATGGCGATTCGCACCAGCCGTCGCCACAGCAAATTCGTTGCCTTTCCTTTTGCTACTGGACATCGTGCGACGCCTTGGCATTTGATGAAAAAGAGTTGTACTATTATTTCAAGATGCTTATGCTTGACTTATCTTTTCCCTGATTTTTATAATTGGAGATCATCAATGGGAAGAGAAACTGCATTTATGTAAGGATTTCCTCTCTTTTCCACTATTTGTGATGCTATATAAATATATCTACATTTTCAAAGCATTGAAATGAAGGCCTCGAGATAGGCTGAACATCTGGGAAATTTCCTAATTTTTACCAGCTTTTCTATGTTTTTTTTTTTTGTGTCAAAACTGGCAGCCTTAGTTTATGAGGATCACAAAGGGAATCAATCATTTTCATGGGTCTTTTTTAACTCAAGATTCAAAAAAATTAACTACAGAACCATCCTCCAACGTCGTAATCTCTCCACTTAAGAAATGAAACGCTGCATTTCCACGCTTGTACTCCAAGTCACCGACGGATACGGGGGCGAGGAGGTGCCGACGCCCCTCCTTGCTCCGAGAGCGAAGGGTAGTAGTATTACTACCCTTCATGGCCGCCCCACAGGAGGAGGCGCAGCTGAAACTTAGGGGCCGTTTGGTTCGAATTTGTCAATCGGAATGGGAATGGATTTGATTGAGTCAATGGGAATGGGAATCATAATGAATAGTTATTGTTTGGTTCAAATCTGTCAATGGATATCAGTGACATACATGATGTTTGGTTCAGTTGAATATCAGTAATGAAATCAATCAAAATTACAAATTTACCCTTATATTTCTTTAATAAAATAATTCAAATTTCTTCTCAAAAACAGAGAATTGCAATGATTAATGCAGATGGCAAACTAATTGTTGCTTATTTCTTCTCACAAATAAGCTACAATTAGTTAAGTCCAAAAACAGGGCAGCACTAAGAGCTCATTTTTTCAACAAGTAACACCCACCAATTCAAACATCCAATTAAAGTTAGCTTAAGATTGCTAAAAATTCCAGTCACAGATTCATCACCAAGTCCAGAAAATTGCTACAACGACCGAGTCGACTCAATGTTTCTCCAACAATCCTTTTCCCGTCCAGTTAATTCCAGAGGGCGGTACTTCACCGGCCACTGCAACGGGAAACACAAATTCACGGTATAAGCACTAATCGTTAAAACCCAGATTTTGATAAAATCCGGAGTTACCGATTGGAGATTCAACTCGTGGATTATGGGCAGCAAGGAATCATGTTTGGAAGACCAAAAGAAACCCAGTGGAGCAAAGCAATAGTTCCGGCCGAAATGAAGTTTCCGATTGGCGGAGTTCCGGAATGGAGGAGAAGGGGGCTGCGTCGGTGTTCATCAGTTGGAGCTTGGAGGCGGAGGAGGCGAGAGAGAAGAAGGAGAAGCGTTTTTTCGTAAGGAAGAATTTCTTTTCATTCCGGACTGGACTGGATTCCAAATACTGGGGGTGGGTTGGTATTAGCCCATATCTAAATAATAGGTAATGGGAATGAGATTTTCATTCCCATACCCATAAACCAAACATTAACAATGGAATAAAAACTTTTCATTCCCATTTTTCCCTTGAATAACCCCCAACCAAACAACCCCTTAGTTTCAGTAGCGTCCCTTTTCTTGCGAAGAAGAAGAAGGCCTTCTTCTGCAATTTTTTTTTTATCTTTTTGGCCCTTAGTAAAACGACATCGTTTTACTAAGGGCTTTTTATTAATTTTTTTGCGTCGTTTTACTAAAGGGCCAAAAAGAAAAAAAAAATCTAAGGCTGTATTCGAAATACAGGGAATTGCAATTAAATCCCTCTCCCAATTAAAAGCCCTAAATACCTCCATAGCTCCCTTTATTGACACCTAGCTAAAAGATTGCAAGTTATTTGTTTGTAAATTTTAATTTTTGTATATTCAACTCCCTTTATTTTATCTTGGGAAGCAAAAATAAAACTGTAAATGTATAATTGAATGTTGCAATTGCAAACGATGAAATTTAAATTTATATTTGAATGTTTATGTATATAATTGTGATTATCATTGTGATTTATTCTTGATTAATTAATTTTGAATATGTTTTAATTTATTTCATAAATTGTGTGATAGTGTAAGTGTGCTGACGATTTTTTTATGGTATTGTGTTGTTGGGTTTATGAACGAAAAAATTTTAATTTGGTAAGTTTGATCAATTTTGATACGTTATGGATACATTTTTGAAACATGGTGTAGAGATTTCTAAGAACTTTCATGAGGATAAAAGTAAGGAAAAACATTCTCGTGTGGAAGTGGAATTCAACCGGAATGATATTGTCATGGACCCAGGTCTACGGAAATCAATCACAGAATATGATAGTTCTATTAGAAACCAAGTTCGAAGAGAGTATTTGGTTAGAAGCCCTTGTCAACCAATTGGTCATATTTATCCTCGAAAACAATATGGTAAGAATTCTAGTGGCGAACGCAAACCAAAATGTCAGAACAAAATTGCTATTACGGTCGCCCCTCTTACATTTTGTTCTGCGTTTATCACTTCTCCAAGTTTTCCATAACTGGTTGCTGCAGGGAGGTTTCTCAAAGATGCTATTTCCACAATTAGTCAATCCATACAGGCAGTTTCTCAGCAACTCTGTAATAACATTTTGGACTGGTCCACTGCTGAATAGTTAAGCCACCATTTTTCACTTTAAGGCTCTTTTCTTTTGTGGCTTTGGTAGAGAATCATCACTTTTTTTTTTCCAAAACTTTACACAAAGAAACAACTTCACTTTTTCAACAATTTAAAATTAAAATTTTAAAATTCTCTCTAAATACCTACTCACATAAATTCAAAAAATAACACAATCATTACATTTTTTTATCTCTCACCTACACAATTTCCCAAAAAAAAACTTCCCTCCAAAAAATTTCTAACAAAAAACTTTCCTCTAATAAAATTTTCTCTAACAAAGCCAGAAGAGAACATAGCCTTATCACTCTTGGAATTTGGAAATGTCAAAGTCTATCCATACAGGTAGTTTCTCAGCAACTCTGTAATAACATTTTGGACTGGTCCACTGCTGAATAGTTAAGCCACCATTTTTCACTTTAAATTTATCACTCTTGGAAATGTCAAAGTCTAGCTCTAAGATTTCCCTGAATTGTAAAATTCCCTCTTGTTTTATCTTTTTCTTCGACATCAGTGGCGGAATAAGGTGGGGGCTGGAATTTTCTAGCAGCTTGGCTTGGGAGAGTAGCAGTTTGCCACAATAACCAATCCTCACCACCACCACACAGAACCCCCCAGCCTTCAACCACTCTAGCCCCCATACATAATTTTTTCTGGTTCCGCCATTGGAGAACGATGTATTAAAGGATAATCACTGTGTAACTCAGAAAATCCATGCAAGATTTTTGCTTGTTTTCTCCATCAGGTTGGTTACATATGAAGGGATCACTGACAACACTGGCATTCTTATTGCACCTGTTTTTGTTGTTTGCTTCAATCTCTTTACAGAATTGCAGTGCTATAGATACAATTTCAGTTACAGAGCCCATTCAAGATCCCCAAACAATAGTTTCCTCTGGTCAAACCTTCAAGTTGGGATTTTTCAGACCTGCGACCACCACCAACCGGTATGTGGGAATCATGTTCAATGTGCCTAACGCCTCTGTTGTGTGGGTGGCTAACAGAGACAAGCCTTTGACTGATTCATCCGGGGTTCTGACTATTTCAGATGATGGAAATCTTGTGGTTATGAATGGGAAGAAGGAGATTCTTTGGTCATCAAATGCACCAAATCCAGTGCCGAATTCCAGTGCTCAACTCATGGATAATGGTAACTTAGTCTTGAGAGACAACCCAAATGGAAGTGTGTGGGAAAGTTTTCAGATTCCCACAGACTCCTTTTTGCGTGAGATGAGGGTTGGTGGAAGTCAAAACAGTACCATCCAACTGAAATCTTGGAGAAGTCCCTCTGATCCATCCACTGGAAGCTTCACTTTAGGCCTCAACCCTCAACCCATCCCGGAAATCTTTGTCTGGAACAATGGTGTGATTTATTGGCGCAGCGGTCCCTGGAATCGTAATGTATTCATCGGAATACCAGGAATGGGCTCTAGATACCGAAATGGGTTTAATCTGGTGACACCGAATGCTGAAACCGCATATATTACCTTTGACTACATGAATGCGCCTCCTTTGGTGCACTACGAATTGATTTTCTCAGGGGATGTTCAGGAGAAGTTTTATAATGAACAAGGAGATTGGGAAGTTTCATTTTCAGTTTTAAGAAACGAGTGCGATTTCTATGGAAAATGTGGACCTAATGGAAGATGTGATCCTCAGGGTTCTCCAATTTGTTCATGTTTGCAAGGTTTTAAGCCCAGAGATATGGAAGAATGGAGTAAAGGAAACTGGACTGGTGGCTGCTTAAGAAAGGAACTTCTGCAGTGTGAGAGAAACAATTCTGCTAGTCAACAAGATGAAGGAGATGGCTATTTGAAGCTCACAAATGTGAAAGTTCCAGACCTTTCCAACTTCACAGAAACTTCAGAAGATGATTGTGGAAAAGAGTGCTTGAAGAATTGCTTCTGCTCAGCCTATACATTTCTCATGGGCATTGGATGCCTGCATTGGGCAAAAGACTTGATAGATGTCCAACAGTTCTCCGAGCAGGGGGCAGATTTATTCATTCGGGTGTCCTACTCTGAGCTTGGTAAGAACTTAATTCGTGCGTTCACTTATTCGTGATTTTGCTTTATTCTGATGTTACGTTTGTCCAGCATACTTGTCTGATATAAATCGCAAAACATTTCATGAACCTGTTTTGATCATATATTCTTTAAGACTTTCATGTCCCCTTTGCTTTTTCCTTAAAATCTCTCAACTTGCTTGAAGAACCCTCTGAATTGCAGATAATGGTGGGAGCAAACAAGGAAAGAAAGCAATCATTGCAACTACTGTAACTGTGGGATGTTTATTCCTTGCTGTGTTTTCATACTTTTTGTGGAAGTGGTTGATTACGCATAGAGGTAATAAGCTGAATTTGTAGCGATCAATTAGCGTATTCGTTATTCCTTTGTTTACCTCAATTTCTAGTTCACAAATCAGGGAGGAAGAAAGAAGCTGAGTTGTCATTAATTGAAGGGGGAGGGGAAGTCTGCACAACAGAAATGATCCTTGGTGACAATTTGGAAACATCTAAGCTTGAAGAGCTGCAACTGTATAGTTATGAGAACCTAGCTAATGCAACTGATCATTTTCATGCTAAGAATAAGCTAGGACAAGGCGGTTTCGGTCCAGTCTACAAGGTACTTTTTTCACATTACTTGAGAATTCCGTGTATCGATGGACATGGAAACCAATTCTTTAACCATGGATAACATATTTTGCAGGGACTGCTCTCAGATGGGCAGGAAATTGCTGTGAAAAGGCTTTCTAACTCTTCTAGTCAAGGAATTAAAGAGTTTATGAATGAAGTTACGGTCATTTCCAAACTGCAACACCGCAACCTGGTTAGACTCCTTGGTTGCTGTGTTGAAAGAGAAGAAAAAATGCTAGTCTATGAGTACATGCCAAACAAAAGCCTGGATGCATATCTGTTTGGTTAGTTGTTGATAATTCTCTTTAGCATAAGAGTTACTCCCTCTGTTCCATTAGAAGAGTCAACTTTGAAGTTGTACTTTGTGACTCATAAACAGTTGTACCACTGGACTCTTCTAGTTTACATTTTGCCACATTTCAAAAGGAATAATATTGTAGTTTACATTTTGCCACATTTCAGATTCAGAAAGACAAGATTTGCTTGATTGGAATAGAAGGTCTATCATCATTGAAGGGATTTGTAGAGGCCTACTTTACCTTCATAAAGATTCAAGACTGAGAATCATCCATAGAGATCTAAAAGCGAGTAACATCCTCCTTGATGAAGAGCTGAATCCCAAGATATCAGATTTCGGGTTAGCAAGAATATTTGGAGGCAAACAGGATCAAGCCAATACCAACAGAGTTGTAGGCACCTAGTAAGCACACATGTACTATTCTCATTCTGCAGTAGTTGTTTGTAGTTCCTAAGCTACATCATACTCTATCCGTCCCACTAAAAGAGTCCTGTTGAATATCAGAAATATGACTCTTTTAGTGAACGAAAAGAGTACATTACTTTGAACACTTTCTTCCGAGATGATTGGCATATCAACACTCCATTGACTTCCATTCCACTCTTTTTGCCTAAACGGTATGATGCAGTGGCTACATGGCTCCAGAATACGCTATGGGAGGAAAATTTTCGGAAAAATCAGATGTGTACAGCTTCGGAGTGCTGCTACTAGAGATTGTGAGTGGAAAGAGGAACACTAGCTTCTATCATGCCGTGGAGAATCTTGGCCTGCTCGGATATGTAAGCTTCTTGAAATCCAATCTACCATATTTGGTAATTTAACCCTGTAATTTCATCACACATCTCAACATACATTTTCAGGCCTGGAAACTGTGGAATGAGAATGAAGCAGAACATTTGGCGTTTACTGAAAAACTTGATCCTAGTGTTGAAATGGAAATCCTGCGATGTGTTCATGTTGGACTATTGTGTGTTCAAGAATCTGCGAATGATAGACCAAACATGGCTGCTGTTTTCTTGATGCTCAACAGCGACATCGGCGATCTCCCTCGTCCAAAATTACCAGGTTTTACTGCTACATTGTCACTCTCACAAGACCAATGCTCTCGACAAAGTAGATATTCAGTTAATGATGTTAGTTTAAGTGATGTTCAAGGCAGATAGATAGCTCATAATTCTTTGGGAAAACACTAAACAGAAAGGAAACTGGAAGAATTGATAGCTTGTAGCCAAATTACTAAGACAGGTACTTTTGTAACAATAATGCTATTATACTTCTGTATGATTCTTGTTGCCCTGTGTGTACAATTGTACATAACTACGCGGATTTCCAGCGCAGTGGATGTGGATTTTTCTTTTCATAGAATTAATGTGAATTATCATTAGTTATTATCATTTTCTGTAATTTTCTTTTAATAACGTATTGATTTTAATTGTTTATGGGTCTTTTTCTAACTACAATCTGTTTGAAACAAAGATACTAAAATTATTTATGGATTTGTATGTAACGAACCTCTGTAGAATATCTTCGATATTAACAACTTTTATCACAATGTTAGTTTTATTTTTATTATTGAAAAGAAATTTAGCCATGTTACTTTAAAGTGTAAAGGCATACCTATAAAGAGATCATATCTTCATAAAAATATCTCATACTGTAATTCAAAGTGATGTCGCTCCTACAAGAAAGAACGAAGTTTGAATTAGGGAAAGACAGAAAGTCGTAGCTCCTCAAGAGTCTCTTTTTAAATATTAGAACTAACGTGTCCATTAAAAATCCAGCATCACTCGAGCATTTCATGAACTCTAAGAATTCCAGCCAAACACTAGTAAATCCCAAATTATATATACATCTTAGAAGGATAAATAACATGTATTTACCAAATTAAACCCTCCACTCATATCAACCTTTTAAGACCTGCATTTTCTCAAGACATTTTATAAAGTTCTATAGATTATAGCCCACGCATGCATCCAACAAAACAAATTGGTGAAAAAGGAAAGAAACAGATATCTACAAACCTGCAAAAACATAACAGGTACAACAACAACAACAAGTAAGCCTTTGTCCCATTATGTGGGGTCGGCTATATGGATCATATCTCGCCATTGTGTACGGTCATGGCACATCGATCCATTTATATCCAAATATGACATATCATATTTTAAAGTTGTTTTCCAATTCTTTTTAGGTCTTCCTCTACCCCTTTTTATATTAATTGCTTCTCTGTTTTCTACTCGTCTTATTGGGGCGTCTAGAGGTCTCCTACGTACATGTCCAAACCATCTTAGGCGTGTTTCTCTCATTTTTCATCTATTGGGGCTACTCCTACTTTGTTTCTAATGCTTACATTACTTATTTTATCTAACCTGGTATGCCCACACATCCATCTCAACATTCTCATTTCTGCTACCCTCATTTTTTGTTCATGTTCATGTTTAGTCGTCCAACACTCCAAACCGTAAAGCATCGCCGATCTTATAGCCGTTCTATAAAATTTTCCTTTTAGCTTTTGCGACACTTTACGGTCACAAAGTATAGATGACGCACTTCTCCATTTAGTCCACCCTGCTTGAATCCTATGTGATACATTTTTATCAATTGATCCATTTTTTTTTTATTATAGATCTTAAGTATTTAAAGCTTTTCGATTCATTTAATTCATGTTCTCCAATTTTAACTTTTATAGTATTGTTATCTACACGATTACTAAAGTGACAGTGCATATATTCAGTTTTAACTCTACTTAGTGTAAAATATTTTGATTCTAAAACTTCTCTCCATGATTCTAATTTAGTATTTACCCATTCTTTCGTTTCATCTATTGAAACTATATCATCTGCAAATAACATGCATTCAGGGATCGCATTGTGCAAATGTTTAGTAATCTCATCAAAGCTGATCCTTGATGTAGGCCTATGTTATTTGAAAAATCACCAGAAATTCCTACAGATGTTCTTACACATGTTGTTATATCTTTATACATATCTTCTATAGTTTCTATATACGCTACCCTTACCCCTTTCTTTTCTAATACCCACCATATTATATCTCTATTTACTCTATCATATGCTTTTTCTAAATCTATAAATACCATATGTAAGTTTTGTTTTTTCTCATAACAGGTAAGACATAACAGGTACATTGAAGGATATTCAAAGAGATACAGAATTTCAAAACACAGTGAACTTGCAAATCCGCCATAATGAGTAGACTAGAAACAAGTGAAGTATGAAATACTAAAAGCCTCATTAATCAAATGAGCAAACAACCAATTATCGATTATGCATATCAAAGCAATTTCTATGATGCCAGATGAAGTTCATGGCACGAAAGGGCGGTGACTCAAATTCCACTTTCAACTACAATGACAACTAAGACTTTATCTCCTTTGTGCACGGTTAAGACACATTGATTCATTTTATGGAAGATTTTAGGAGTGAAATTGCAAAAGCAGCGAGTAATCAATTAACCATGCACCTCAAACATATTTTCAGTTCAGAATTCAATCCACCAATGCAATAGAATCATATTATATCTTAAGACAATCACAGTGCCAGTAAAAGAAAAGTTAATGCCACTTACAATGAAAGGAATGAATGCAATCCAAAAGTAAGCGTGCCAACCTGCAGAGCAATGACATATATAAGTAGTGTATGTAGAACAACAGATAAATAATAATAACAGAAGAATGGAGGTCTTCTTTTGTAATCACTTGGTAAAATATCAATAAGCTAGGATGGAAAATCGTTAGCTGGCCAAAATAATCCAGAGGTGTAAAGTGGCATACCATTAACATTCAGCAGCAGGAATATGATCACAAATACCAACTGCAACATTTAATCAGATATTAACACATCATCAACTGAAAACAATTACCATCAAAAGCAAAAATTAATACAGATTAACATGCCTAAAGTGTTGGAAAGATAACATAAGAAGCCTGCAGCTATAACTTACCTTATGCCAACAACTGTCCTGAAATCATTTTCCAGTGCACGTATCATGTACTTGTGAAAATTGAACTTTGGGTTTCCCTGTGTAGAGAAAAGGGATACACAGATCAATGTTCCAAAATAAAGAACCGATGCAATGCGCAAACAAACAGTGCAAACAAAATTTCAGTTTAAATTCCTCAAAATCAGTCACAGAAACAAAAATAAAATGGGTGGGGAAAAAAAATTCACCTTTCACCGTAGGTCGGCCATAACTCTTCTCATCGGCATCTTCAACTTCAACAAAGGTAAAGAAATTGTCCAGATGCTTCATATCGCTCCCAATTTCTCATTTTCGGCCAAAATATAAGAGAAACATGATTTCACTCTCTCGGCATCACAAAAGAAAGATCAAACAACTCACCTTTATTTTCTGTGCCAAATTGAAGGTAAAATATAACTTTTAGCAGCATCCGAAACCTAAGGAAATAATCTCCGCATCCTCTGAATCCCAGTGACCCATATGATGATTTTCAAACAGCTAACTAAGGACAAAAAAAAAATTACTTATTTACTTACAAGATTCTACCCCCAACAAAAAAAAAAAAAAATTTAAAAAAGAGTCAAGAAAACATGAACTGCAGCCATGCTCTTAATAGTTGACCAGGTACACATGCTATTGTTGTTTCTTCAAGAAAACATGGGCAACAGAAGCGAAAATTACTTGGCAGCAGGGGCAACAGAAGCTTGAGGCTTCTTCGCCTGAGCTTGCTTAGGAGTCTGAGGCAGTGTTTCTTTAGTAGACACAAAAGGCTGCTGGGAAGAGCCATTCTCAGCTCCATTAACACCTCTGGGAGAGAACAAGCAACCACCTTTGGCCAAATCTGTTGGATTTATAATCACCCCAGAAACAGCGACAATAACTAACAATACAAACTACAAGTATCTATTCAGAAATGTGCTAAACTATTACAAAAGGTAACAAAAGAAATTGCTTCTTCAAATCATTCTAAGCACTTTTCTTTAGACTTTATAAGTTTCCTTTGGTTTGCAAAGAGTTCCGGAACTTATATTATTGTGGGATAAGATGAAGATATATGTCGTAAGTCTACACTGACTCAAACAGAACTAAAACAAGAGTGAAAAGTGTAAGAAAGACTAAACAAAGAAAATGATTTCGTGTCCTGTAAATCCATCCTAAGGAGTCTATTTATAGACCTCCAAAGGATGTCATTTAATAGCCACAACTCTTATGAAGAGGTAGGAAGAAACGGAACTGAATTCGGATAAGAATTGAGTTTGGAATTACCATTTTAGTAAAGAGATGCAACTTTTCTGAAAAAGGAACTCTTATTGGACCTCATCAGATTTTCTGTCCGAATCGGACAGAAAATCGAACATGCATCAATCCCAGAACTTGAACTTTTCAGTTCCAGACGCTTAATGGAACTCGTCCGAAATGTTGTACGAATCGAACAGCATTTCGGACACACCCTGTTCATTCCTTTTCCTTTCTTTCTTTCAGTTTAATTATTGAAAAATCTCCAACAATCCCCCGCCATTTTCTAATGATTTGGAAAATTGCCTTCCTCTCAAAGTCTAGAATTTTTCTTAATAACTCATGCATCAGCTCTGGTGTCTTTCAATTGAACCAACGCCTTAGTGAAAACACCTTGCAAACATGTCGAACTAATTTGGTAAACAAGTTTTGAACCAACAGTCCATTGACAAGCTTTAATGTAATCATACACAAGTTCGCTTCTCAGCTACATGTTGTAAACAACACATAATCTTTATGTGTCTCAATCCCATTCATGAATGCGTCCAAGGTTTTATCCAAGAACCTTTATGACTTTTCACAAAACATTCATATAGGCAAGTTTCAAAATACCCCGCCATATGAGAATTTTCAGCAATTATTGCATTTCTCATATTTGGTATTATCTTGAACTTGCTAAGAACTCAACTTGTTCAACCTTAACTTTTTAACGAGTATAACACTAACTATAGTAATGTTCTAACCATTTAGACAATGTACTTTTCACTACATTGAATTCAGAACTAGTGGTAAATTAAAAATGAATTGAGGTTTTCATTGTAAATGGTCTAGAAAAATTCTATTTCGACAGAAGTATTTTATATCATGTTCCTTGTGAGTCCTGTTGTTAAAGGTAGGGGTGGCAATCAGGTCGGGTCCCGTGTTTACGGGTTCGGGTTTGCGGGTTAACGGGTCTGGAACCCCTAACCTGAACCCGACCTGTTTTGAGTTTCGGGTCAGGTTTTCAAACCTGAACCCGACCTGGGTTTGACACGGGTGACCCGAACCCGACCCGAACCCGACCCTAACTCGACCCGAACTCGAACCGAACTCGAACCGAACCCGATAGTAACATGCCCCTCTTTCTGTTTTCCAATTCCAACGTCCAAAATGGTTTTAATTTTTAAACCTTAACATCAACAGAATAATACTCTTAAGAACTCCCTTAACAGCAACATAATAATTAAGTTCTTAACACCACCAAAATAATAGAGCCATAACAATAGGCTTAAGTTCAAAAATAGCAAAATAATAAAATTTAATCAGATAGATTCAAAGAAGTATCGAAGATCTTTAACAAAAGGCAGTAAGCAGGGGTACATCCTTTGAAGAATGACATCTCTATTAGTTTCCTGAGAATGCAAAAGAGAGTGAATAAGCACCAATAAGCTTTTTAGAATATTTCTATAAGCATAAGCTATAATCTTTACTAAAATTTAAATGCTTAATAGATAAAATAAACCTTACAAGCATCAATCAATAATATCTGAATATGCATCTCCAGGTTCAAATTCACCATTGCTATTGATATTGAGAGACATGACATCATGAACCACATCATCCACGTCCACTTTTGGCACACCTACAATAAAACAATAAAAATATTAAATTTCATGTAACAAATTAGTGAGTATTTATAAATAAAGAACCATTACCTTTGTCTCCAAATAACCAATCTCTGCAGCAAACCACTGATTCAACAATATGAGGTGATAATGAAGAACGATATTGATCTAAAACACGACCTCCAATGCTGAAAGCAGATTCTGAGGCAACAGTTGAAACTGGAACACATAAAACATCCCTAGCAAGTCTTGCTAAATCAGGATACCTATATGATTGAGCTTTCCAAAAGTGTAGAATTTGAATCGGTGTTGTTCTTTTAGTCCTAGTTTCTGCCAAGTACATGTCAAGTTGGGTGTTGCTTGAACTAGATTCAGAATCTTCTAGCACGTCAAGTTCCTAACAATGCACAGAAATGCACATGTTAAAATAAACAAAATTATAAAAATACTACAACAATAATGTAATACTGAAAATGCAAGTTGCATACCTTAAAAACATCCATTGGATCAATAACAGTTTGTACATTTGCAGTGTTACTACTCTCATCATTACTTTTTTGAGAGCATGAAAGAGCTGCCTTTGATTGTCTCCAATAGTGTTTGTATAGATCTTTAAGAGCTGTGTCAACTTTTTCCAGTTCCTTAGATTCTTCACCATACAACTGTTTATAACTCAATTCTAGAACTTTGAACTTGTACCGAGGATCAAACACCACAGCCACAGCAAATAAAAGGTTGAACTCTTGCCAATACTTGTTGAACTTTTCAAACATCAAATTAGCCATGCTCTTCATAAACTCATCTGAACTACTGCATTCTTTTACCAACTTTAATTGAATTTGAAATACTAGGGGGAAAAATAAATTAGCGGTAGGATAATGAGATCCTGAAAAAATATTTGTTGCTATGTTAAAAACCTCCAGAAAACTACAAATCTTCTGTACTTTTTCCCATTCTTCACCAGTTGGACAACTTTCAAAATTGGAATCAGTCAATTGCAAACGACTGAAAGCAAGACGATAATAAAGAACACATGACAACATCCTATATGTTGAATTCCATCTAGTGGGCACATCTTGAACCAAAGCTTGCTTAGAATCAAGAGAAGTTTGTTCCACACATTTCAAGAATCTAACTTTTCTCACTTGAGACCCTTTAATATACTTAACACACTCCCTTATCTTTTTCACAGGATCTTCAATTGCTTTCAAACCATCTTGCACTATCAAATTTAGGATATGAGCACAACACCTCACATGAAATAAAATCCCATCACTTATCACAGAATTTGTCAATTTGAGCTGATCAACAAGAAGTTTAGCACAAGAATCATTGGCACTGGCATGTAAGGGAAAATAGTTTCTTTTCTATCCCCCAACTACAAGCCAAAGTATAAATTTTTTCAGCTAAAGACACTCCATTATGTGGGGGAGGCATATAAGAAAAGTTCAGAATTCTCTTCTGCAAGACCCAATCACTATCAATATAATGTGCTGTCAAACTCAAATAGCCATCAGTGACAACAGAACTCCAGCAATCAGAAGTTAAAGAAATACGACTTGGACAAGCAATCAACTCACTACGCAATCTAGCTGATTCAGCAATATGCAACTTTTTAATGTCCATCTTAGCAGTGTTCCTACAAATAGTTCCCGCCATTGGTTCTAAATAATTAACAAAGTCTCTAACACCACCATACTCCACAAACGAAAATGGCAAATCATGCCTAATAATTGATTGCACAAACAGTCCTCTAAAATATTCTTGAGAAAATTGAGAACTTCTAGTTGACATATTACCTTGGCTAGAAGCAAGAAGAAACTGGCCAATGTCCTTTGTGGTCATTTTCTCACATCTTTTTATGTGCCGACTCAAATTACCCGTACCATATGAGCTTTCAGCAGAATACTGCATCCCACATTTCTTGCATTTACACTTCAGCTCTTCTCCCTCCTTTGTTTCAAGAAGCTGAAAATACTCCCAAACACCTGACCTTAGCCTTCTTTTCTTCTTAGTTGAGTCCTGTTTTACTTCAGCATTTACAGCAGCTGGAGTTTCAGATTCAGCAACACCCAAATTTTGTCCAGCCTTATAAATAAGTTCTTCATCTTCGCTTTCAACCAGGGGACTTATATTAGTCACATCCATAACTACGACAAAAAAAAAACAATAAATTAGAAACAAAAATACATAAGGTAATTGATTACCATGCAAAATTAATACATATGCTAATTAGCTCAATGGATGACCATAACGTAATTTGCAAGTTTGAGTTTCAAGTTTTGAAGCCATTGCCGACTGCCCATTGATCAATGTTTTATCACTTTCACGTGGAAGTTATGTGAACGGTGAAACTTCCCAGAGTTCTTTCACACTGAAAACAAGTGACCAAATCAACAGCCTCAAATTCAACTCTGTTTTTTTCGTCCAGATTTAGTACAATGAAAGCTCACACCAAAATTCCCCCCTTTTTTTTCTCTCTTCTCCCTATGGACACTAATATCGGCCACATAGTTTAGAAAATCTATATATTGAAGCAGAATGCGCAAGATGATTTGCTGATGCTGATATGGAAATTCAATCGTCAGTTTTATTATTGAGGAAAAAATAAAAATTTTAAAAAAAATAGACAAAAGAAAAGAAAGAAGGTAAAGATACGTGGAAAAATAGGAACCATGCATGTGAGGAGTTCCTTATCGGAAGTCACAGCTAGTTAGGTTCACGTCCAGCTTCGTAAATGCTAAGGCATGCGAAAAAAAGAAGCTAAATGAGGAAAGCGAAGATTGAATTTGCCAAAAACAACTAAGCTGCTTGTAGTTCCTTTGCCAAAAAAAATTTCAAGCGAGCTTTATGCAGATTGAAACAAGAAACTCTATGCAATCAAAATTAGAAAAAGAGGCTGCAGCATTATAAAATCAAAACTCCCATAAAAAACAACAATATGGCTATGAATTTATACCTTTTTGAGGCTGAAATTGAAAAAAAGAAACAGAACAGAGGATTCCGGTGGCCGTCCATGAACCAGAGTCGGAGCAACATCAAACGAGGGAAGAAATAGTTAGCAAATGTCTTAAATTTTGACAATAAAAAAACAGAAAAAAAAACAACACACAAGAGTTTACCTGTGCAGAGGAGGCGAGAGCAAGACTGTTAGAAGGGAGAGCTCGGCCGGTGAGCTGCGATCTATTTCTAAGCTACCGTCGATTGAATGCGAAAATCAGATGAAATCATGAAAGTGGAGAAGCCTTGAAGGTTGCCAACTTGCCGTCACTGAACTGCAAAGAGAATGAATGAATTTTAGGGTATTTTGGCTTTTATAGGATGTATCATTATGATACAAAATGTCAATAATATCCCTATTCTTTCCTCATATTTACAAATAAATTAAATTGTTGCAAATTTAAACGGGTTCTGCGGGTTACCCGTGGGTTGACCCGAACCCGACCTGTTTATTTTCAGGTCCTTCGGGTTCGTGTTGAAATTGACCCGATATTTTTTCAGGTCGTGTTCGACATGCCAAATGCGTGTTAGGTTCGTGCCGGGTTTTCGTGTCGGGTTATAAATTGCCACCCCTAGTTAAAGGATCAGCCAAATTACACTTTGACTTTACATAATCTGAGGTTATAGAGCCATTTGTTATTAACTCTCTAACCATACTATGTCTTACACCAATGTGCATTGATTTTCCATTGTACACTTGACTATTTGCCTTTGCAATCATAGTAGTGCTGTCACAATGAATAGCTATTGGTGAAACTGGCTTTGACCAAATCGGAATCTCATACACAAGATTTCTCAGCCATTCCGCTTCTTTACTAACCGAGGCTAATGCAATGAACTCAGAAGCCATGGTGGAATCAGCTATGCAAGTTTGTTTCTTTGAAGCCCAAGAAACTGCACCACCACCCAAAATAAAGATCTAATCACTT
The DNA here is from genome assembly GCA_016801395.1 of Leptodermis oblonga. Classification (NCBI taxonomy): domain Eukaryota; kingdom Viridiplantae; phylum Streptophyta; class Magnoliopsida; order Gentianales; family Rubiaceae; genus Leptodermis; species Leptodermis oblonga. The sequence goes on along the minus strand of CM028756.1, from coordinate 4,296,167 downwards.
GTTGAAGAGTGATCATCTTTGTTTGTAATCTAACTAGCATCAAAATATCCTTCAAGAACAGAAGAATAACCTTTGTAAGTGATGTTATACTCCTTGGTGTTTTTGAGATACCTCAACACTCTAGTAATCCCTAGCCAATGTTGTTTGCTAGGATTACTAGTATACCTACTTAGTACACCTACTGCATATGCAATATCCGATCGTGTACAAGTCATGACATACATCAAAGATCCTATTACTGTAGCATATTCTTACTGAGAAATAAGGCCGCCTTTATATTTGACAAAGCTCAAATCAGAATCAATAGGAGTAGCCATAAGTTTACTATCAAAATGACTAAATCTCTTGAGAACCTTTTCAATATAATGAGCTTGTAAAAGCCTTATTGAATTTATCTCCCTCTTGATTTTTATACCAAGAATCACACCAGCTTCTCCCATGTCTTTCATGTCAAAATTCTTTGAAAGCATACTTTCGATTTCACTCACTTTCTCTAAGTCAAAACAAAAAATTAGCATGTCATCCACATAAAGGCATATGATGACACCTTTGCCATTTTCATACTTGCTATAGACACATTTGTCTGATTCATGAATTTTATATCCATTAGCAAGTATCACCTCATCAAACTTTTGATGCCACTGTTTTGGTGCTTGTTTAAGCCCATATAGTGACTTCACTAGTTTACATACTTTGTGCTCTTGGCCATGAGCAATAAAGCCTTTCGGTTGCTTCATGTATACTTCTTCATCAAGTTCCCCATTTAAGAAAGCAGTTTTCACATCCATTTGGTGTATCACCAATTTATGGATTGAAGCTATAGCAAGAAGCACCCTTATTGTGGCTATTCTTGCCACTGGTGAGTAGGTATCAAAGTAGTCAAGGCCTTGCTTCTATGTGAAGCCTTTGGCTATAAGCATTTCCTTGTACTTGTCAATGGTTCCATCCACCTTCATTTTCTAAGTATCATTCCCAAGAATTGAATCCATTTCATTATTTATTGCTTCCCTCCAAAATGCAGCATCATGAGATCTCATTGCTTCATTAAAAGTGTAGGGATCATCATCCGAATTAAAACAATAAGGTACCTCGTTACTTAGAAGATAAGTAACAAAATCTAGACCAAAATTTGTGTTCCTTCTTGCTCTTGTGCTTCTTCTCAATTCAGTGGTTGCATTACCACTAATTGTGTCATTTGCTGCAAGTTCTTCTTGATTAGAACCACTTGCTATTACTTTCAGAATAGTAAAAAATCTTTGTTCATTAAAGATAGCATCCCTTGATTCTATAATAGTATTAATATAAATAGAATCATTTGGTTCAATGACCAAAAATCTGTAAGCCTTGCTATTATGAGTATAGCCTATGAAGATGCATTCCACTCCTCTTTCTCCTAACTTCTTTTTCTTTGGTTCAGAAAGTTTCACAACAGTCCTGCAGTCCCAAACTCTCAAATGATTGAGATTTAGCTTCCTTTTATGCCACAGTTCATAGGGTAGTTGAACTCCTTTTGTTAGGAATTCTATTCAACAAATAGCACACTGTGAGTACAACTTCTTCCCAAAAACTTTAACTAAGGCCAGTAGTAGACATAATTGTGTTAACCATTTCTATTAACACATAATTTTTTCTTTTAGCAACACCATTTTGTTGCGGTGTATACGGAGCAGTGACCTCATGTTTAATACCTGTAGACTGAAAATAATCCAATTCATAGTACTCACCACTTCTATTAGTCCTTAGACATTTTATCATTCCATTGCATTCCAGTTTCACTTCAGATTTATACACTTTGAACATTTGCATGGCCTCATCTTTGAAATGTAACAAATAAACTTGACAATATCTAGAACTATCATCAATAAATGTGACAAAATATTTATTTCCTCCTATTGAACGTGTAGCATGCAAGTCACATAAATCACTATGAATTAAATCAAGAATATTTGTTTTCTTTTCAATTGCAGGGAATGGCTTTCTTGTGTTCTTATTAAGCATGCAATTATGGCATTTGTCAGTTTCAATCTTTATGTCCTTAGGCAAAAGATCTAACTTGACCATATGATTCATTCTCTTATAGTAAACATGTCCTAGCCTATTATGTCATAAAACAGAAAATGACTCAATCATATACACACAAGAAGTAGTCATTTTATTGATAGGCATGGCATTCACTTTGAACATGCCATTGCTCAAGTAGCCCTTTCTTACAAACATTCCACCCTTTGAAAGGACAAACTTATTGCCTCAAACACTAACTTGAAGCCAAACCTATTTAGAAGGCTTCCCGACACTAGATTCTTCCTAACTTCAGGAACAAACAATACATTTGTCAAAGTTACAATTTTTTCTGAAGTGAATTTGAGATCTATGTCTCCAATTCTTTTTACAGGGGCTGTAGCAAAGTTCCCCATGTAAACTATTGAATCTTCTTCATTTGCTTCCTTCAATGTCTTGAAAAAAGTCATGTCTTTGCATATGTGCCGGGTGGCTCCAGAATCTACCCACTAAGAGTGATCTTCATCAACAATAAACACTTCAGAAATCATTGCAACCATGGCATCCTCTCCTTTCTCATTGTTAGAGTTGTTGGTGCCTTTGTTCTTAAAGAGTCGACATTCATATTTGTAATGTCCCTCCTTCTTGCAATAAAAGCATTTGCCTTTCTTTTTCTTCTTGTTCTTGCCTTGATCATTGTTCTCTTTGTGAGTCCTCTTCTTGGATTTGATGCCCTGTCTTTGCTCAATGACATGTAATTTGGTGGCAGGTTCCTTGGCCTTATCATTGGCCTTTGCTTTCTCCACATCAAGGACATCCTCTCTTCTTACACACGAAGATCATGAGCCAACCCTTGAAAAGTGATCTTTTCCTTTTTGTGTTTGAAATCCTTTCTGAAATCCTTCCAAGAAGGAGGAAGTTTGTCAATTATTGCTGAAACAATAACTGCATCATCCATCATCAAGTTGTGCTGATTAAAGAGGTTTAGCATCCTTTCTAGTTCCGTGAAATGTTCCATCACAGGCCTATTATCCTGCATTTTAGAATTTAAGAAAGTAGAGATAAGAAATTTCTTACTTGCTTCATCTTCACTTATGTATCTTGCCTCTAGTTTATCCATCAATTCTCTTGTCGTAGGAACTGTGTGGTAAACGTCAAAGAGATTGTCTTCCATTGCGTTGAGAATATGTCCTCTGCAAATCTCAGCATCGGTCTCCTATTTGTGACTCTTTCTCATCTGCACCAATGTCTCATTCTCCTCTACTGGTGGCTTTGGTGTATTTAGGACATACACCACCTTCAATGAAACAAGTAGGAAATGCACCATCTTCTTCCACCTTGTGTAGTTGCCTCTCTCAAACCAATCTAGTTTAACGATAGATGATGTAAGATCCTTGACTTTGGTTGCCAAGTGTGCTTTTATAAAGCCTAAAGATTGTTGGATTTATAATCACCCGAAAACAACAACAATAACTAACAATACAAACTACAAGTGTCTATTCAGAAATGTACTAAATTATTACAAAAGGTAACAAAGGAAATTGCTTCTTCAAATCGTGCTAAGTACTTTCCTTTAAGCTTTATAAGTTCCCTTTGGTGTGCAAAGAGTTCCGAAACTTATATCCTTGTGGGATAAGATGAAGATATCTGTCGTAAGTCTGCACTGACTGAAACAGAACTAAAACAAGAGTGAAAAGTGCGAGCGAATTACAATCGTAGTAATATTAGCAAAACGACGTAGTGTCGATTGTCCAAAGACATCCCTTACTCAGCCAGTGAATTGCACGCTACGTGATGACGAAGGTAATTTATTCCTTTGGGACCAGGCCAATTTTTTTAGCCCGCTGATTCTACAAAGTTACCCCAACCAAGTGCTTAAAATTACTAAATCATCCTGCCTAAGTCATGAACAGTGATATTATTGTGTTTAGGAGAGGGACATTTTCGACAAAATGAAATCCCAAGCCATAAATAGTTGAGAGCACGAGGGTACCAATGTAAAAAAATGTGAGCCATAAACAGTTAAAAATCCTACCTCCCAAGCCCCTTTATATTCCCAAGCCCCTTTATATTGTATATCCTTGATTGATAAGGACGAACTACATTTACATTTTCAGTTTTTCATGAAATTACAAATACCCCTCAAATTTTCTAACAATTACATTTACCTTTCTTAAATTTTGGTAAAATTACAAATATCCCATCCTAGGGAGAAAGTGTATTTGTAAGTTTGAGCTCGGCTCGATAAAGACGTTCATGAATATGATTTTTAGGCTCAATAATAAACGAACACGAACAAAGTATTGAAAACTCGTTAATGTTCGTAAACAGGCTTGATTAAAATATTAACTATATAATATAAATAAAATAAGTATATACAATATTAAAATTTTAAATAATACAAATAAAAATAATTGAATCTTTATTTATATCTATATGTACATAGATATCAATATATGAGTTTAAGTTGAATTTTGTTTTTTTTATGTAAGTTAATATAATATATTAAATTAACTAAACATTACAATTTTCTATTAGTTAATGCGAGATAGAATACACACGAATGTTCACGAACAAGCTCGGTTCTGCTCAATTAATAAATAAACGAACACAAACAAAATTTTAAACGTGATAAATAAATAAATAATAAATAAATACGTCAAAACTCGATTCGGCTCGACTCGGTTCGGCTCAACTCGTTATCACCTCCGAATATAATCGCTATCAGAAGCTAAACTTGACATAGTACTATCAAGCCATAGGATACATGCTTTTGTCTTGTTGTGGACTTTAATTGTTGTATATCCTTGATTGATAAGGACGAATTACATTTACCTTTTCAGTTTTTCATGAAATTACAAACACCCCTCAAATTTTCTAACAATTACATTTACCTTCCTTAAATTTTGGTAAAATACAAATATCCCATCCTAGGTAGAAAGTGTATTTGTACAACGATCTGATGATGGTCTGACAGTGTAATTTAGTAACTAAAATCTATGTGTTTTCATCCATAAACAATACATTAAAGGCAAAATCAGTATGAGTATGAGTATATATTTTCAGAGTTGAGAACGAACACAAACATTTACGAATAAGTTTGATATATGAGTTTAAGTTAAATTTTTTTCTTTTATGTAAGTTGATATAGTATATTAAATTAACTAAACATTACAATTTTATGTTAGTTAACGTGAGATAGAATACACACGAATGTTCACGAACAAGTTTGATTCAACTCAATTAATAAATAAACAAAGACGAACAAAATTTTAGACTTGATAAATAAATAAATAATAAATAAATACGTCAAAACTCGGTTCGGCTAGGCTCGTTATTACCTCCGAAAATAATCGCTATTAGAAGCTAAACTTGACATTGTACTATCAAGCCATAGGATACATGCTTTTGTCTTGTTGTGGACTTACTGCAAAACGAGCAGATTCGACCGCACCAGCATGATGCACAGGATGAATGCTAAGGCCTGTTTGGTAAAGAGGAGAAGAAGGTACAAACATAGTCACGCAGCCGCCACTCAAGGGTTGCGCAATTCGCACCAAATCCCTATTTGATTCTGCCCTTTTCCAGAACTAGACAACATGAAATGAAATCCTCCTGGACAATTACTTGATTGGAGTCGACGACGCGTATTTTCAGATTTCTGCTTGGATTCAAACGGGAAAGGGCAACGCAAACAGAGTTGTTGGGACAGTAAGTGCACATTCTTATGCTTAATTCTGTCATGAAACATGCAAACTCTTCTTAAACTAGGCTAAATTAATTCTGGGTCTTTGGAGTTTTATAATTGGAGATAATCATTTATGAAAGGATAGGTAAGTTTCTTTGATGATGAAGGTCCCATAAGTATCTCCTCTCTTTTCTACTTTATTGTTCAAGTAAAAGATCCTATCCACTAAATTTTCAGACCTGGAAAGTCTGAAATGGAGGCTTCGAGATAGGCTGAACATCTGTGAAAGTGCCGGCTTTTCTAGGCTCGTGTCAAACTGGGGCGGTTTTATCCTATGCTCGCAGTCATGAAGTCTTTGTGGTCTGTATTTATTACGGAAACCTTAGTTTATGAGGATCACCCACTCTGACCATGACAGTATAGCAATGGTTGACTTTGCACTCTACATTTCCGCACATGTACTCCCTCATTTTATACGCTATTTTCATGGTCAACAAGCACTGGTACGTTGTTTCTCAGAAACTCTGTAATAGTGTTTTGGACTAGTCCACTTGTGAATAGTTCAGCCACTCTTATTCACTTTCTGGCTGAAATTTGTCACTCTTGGAAATGTCAAAGTCTAACTAAGATTTCCTAGAATTGTTTGAAAGATTGCATTGAACTATGTGTGAAAGGATAATCAATGGGAAGTCACACAATCCTTGCACGATTTTTGCAGACATTCTTGTTTTCTCCATCAGGTTGGTTACATATGAAGGGATCACTGACAAGTCTGACATTCTTATTGCATCTTTTTTTGTTGTTTGCTTCAATCTCCTTACAGAATTGCAGTGCTGTAGACACAATTTCAGTTACAGAGCCCATTCAAGATCCCCAAACAATAGTTTCCTCTGGTCAAACCTTCAAGTTGGGATTTTTCAGGCCAGAAAACACTAGCAATCGATATGTGGGAATCATGTTCAATGTACCTAACACCTCTGTTGTGTGGGTGGCTAACAGGGACAAGCCTGTGACTGATTCCTCTGGGGTTCTGACTATTTCGGAAGATGGAAATCTTGTGGTTCTGAATGGCAAGAAGGAGATTCTTTGGTCATCAAATGCACCAAATCCAGCGCCAAATTCCAGTGCTCAACTCTTGGATAACGGTAACTTAGTCTTGAGAGACAACACAAATGGAAGAAGTGCGTGGGAAAGTTTTGAGAATCCCACAGACACTTTCTTGCGTGGGATGAAGATTGGTGGAAGTGAAAATAGTAGCATCCAACTGAAATCTTGGAGAAGTGTCTCTGATCCATCCACTGGAAGCTTCACTGCAGGCATCAACCCTCTACGCATCCCGGAAATATTTGTTTGGAACAGAGGTGTCCTTTATTGGCGCACTGGTCCGTGGAATGGTAATACATTCATCGGACTACCAGGAATGGGCGCTACATACCGAAATGGGTTTGATCTGGTGACACCAAATGCCGAAACAGCATATTTTAGTTATGACTACACGAATACTACAGATTTGACGCACTACAAATTGAGTTTCTCTGGGGATGTTCAGGAGAAGTTTTATAATGGAAAAGGAGATTGGGAAGCATCATTTTCAGGTTTAAGAAGTGAGTGCGACTTGTATGGAAAATGTGGACCTAATGGAAGATGTGATCCTCGGGGTTCGCCAATTTGTTCATGTCTGCAAGGTTATGCGCCCAGAGATATGGAAGAATGGACTAAAGGAAACTGGACTGGTGGCTGCTTAAGAAAGGCATTTCTGCAGTGCGAGAAAAACAATTCTGCAAGCCAACAAGATGAAGCAGATGGCTATTTAAAGCTCACAGATGTGAAAGTTCCAGATTTGTCTAACTTTATAGCAGTTTCAGAAGATGAATGTGGTAATGATTGCTTGAAGAATTGCTCCTGCTCAGCCTATACTTATGTCATGAACATTGGATGCCTGCACTGGGCAGAAAACTTGATGGATATACAGCAGTTCTACGAGCAGGGGGGGACAGATGTATTCATACGTTTGTCTTATACTGAACTTGGTAAGAACTTAATTCTGTTGTTCCTAGTCGCAGGTTGATTAAGATTGCATTTACTTGTTCATGATTTTGCTCCATTCTGATGTAAATCTCTTAAGACTTTCATTTTTTCCCCTTAAAATCTCTCAACTTTCTTGAAGAACACTCTCAATTGCAGATTATGCTGGGAGCAAACAGAGAAAGAAAGCAATCATTGCAGCTACTGTAACTGTGGGATGCTTATTCCTTGCTGTATTTTCATGCTTTTTGTGGAACTGGTTGATTGGGCATAGAGGTAATAAGCTGAATTTGTAATGAACAGCCATCATTGTTCATTATGCCTTTGTTTACCTCAATTTTTAGTTCACAAATTAGGGAGGAAGCAAGAAGCTGAGTTGTCATTAATTGAAGGGAGGGAAGTCCAGAAAACAGAAATGATGCTTAGTGACAGTTTGGAAACATCTAAGCTTGAAGAGCTGCCACTGTATAGTTATGAGACCCTAGCTAATGCAACTGATCATTTTCATGCTAAGCATAAGCTAGGCCAAGGAGGTTTTGGTCCAGTGTACAAGGTATTTATTTCACATTACTAGAGAATTCCGTGTATTGATGGAGATAGAAACCAATTCTTTAACCACGCATAACATATTTTGCAGGGACTGCTCTTAAATGGTCTGGAAATTGCAGTGAAAAGGCTTTCAAACTCTTCTAGTCAAGGGTTTAAGGAGTTTATGAATGAAGTTAGGCTCATTTCTAAACTACAACACCGCAATCTGGTTAGACTCCTTGGTTGCTGTGTTGAAAGAGATGAAAAAATGCTAGTCTATGAGTACATGCCAAACAAAAGCCTGGATGCTTATCTATTTGGTTAGTTGATGATAATTCTCTTAACGTGATTCTGCTTCCATGAATGATATTATAGCTTACATTCTGCCACATTTCAGATTCAGAAAGACAAAATTTGCTTGATTGGAATAGAAGGTCTATAATCATTGAAGGGATTGGTAGAGGCCTACTTTACCTTCATAGAGATTCAAGACTGAGAATCATCCACAGAGATCTGAAAGCGAGTAACATCCTCCTGGATGAAGAGCTGAATCCCAAGATATCAGATTTCGGGTTAGCAAAAATATTTGGAGGCAAACAGGATCAAGCCAATACCAACAGGGTTGTAGGCACCTAGTAAGCACATACTATTCCCTTTCTGCAGCAGTTGTTTTTCCTAAGCTATCATACTCTTTTAGTAGGACGGACGGAGTACATGACTTTAGCTATTTTCTTCCCAGCTAATTTATATATCAACACTCCATTGACTTCAATTGCAATTTTCTTTTGTCTAAATGATGTGATGCAGTGGCTACATGGCGCCAGAATACGCGATGGGAGGAAAATTTTCAGAAAAGTCGGATGTGTACAGCTTTGGAGTGCTGCTACTAGAGATTGTAAGTGGAAAGAGGAACACTAGCTTCTATCATGCTGAGGAGAATCTAAGCCTGCTCGGATATGTAAGCTTCTTGAAATCCCATCTACCATTTGGTAACTTAACCCTGTAATTTCATCACGTCTCAACATTAATCTTCAGGCCTGGAAACTGTGGAACGAGAATGAAGCAGAACATTTGGCGTTTACCGAAAAACTTGATCCAAGTATTGAAATGGAAATCCAGAGATGTGTTCATGTTGGTCTATTGTGTGTTCAAGAATCTGCAAATGATAGACCAAACATGGCTACTGTTTTCTTGATGCTCAACAGCGACATCTGCGACCTCCCTCGTCCTAAATTACCAGCTTTGCTGCTACATTGTCACTCTCGCAGTCACAAGAAGACCAATGTACTCCCCATAGTAGACATTCAGTTAATGATGTTAGTTTAACAGATGTTCAAGGCAGATAGATATAGCTCATTCTGCTGAAGGTATTAAATGCATTTCATTTTCATTTCTCTTTACTATTCTTTCTCCAACAGAAACTGGAAAGTTTTGTAATGATCATCATGCTATTGTTTGATTCTTGTTGTGGGCACATATGTGAATACAAAAACCTTCCAAGTTTCTCTTAATTCTTTGATCATGATGGAAAATGATGCTATAACTTACTTGACAATTTAATTTTATTGGTGGTGTTCAATTGGACAGTTTAAGCATGTTGGGAAAATAGTAATACAGGTTTTTGGACATTAGGAAAGATATCTTTTAACAGAGTAAGTAACAAAATCACAAACATGAAACTCATGGTATGCCATCATTGACTAGTATAATGCATGTTTAATATTAATCAGATCACTTTCAATACCTGTTTTCATTATTAAATTGTAGTTCTATATACTATGTGCTGTTTAAAAAAAACTGTTTAGATCAGAGTTTCCATTCTAAATCGTAGTACCATATAACAATTTAAAACAAACAAACAAACAAAAATGACTATTTAAATCAGAGCTCTCATTCTAAATTGTAATTTCATATAACAATTTAAAACATGATTTGCACTATATTTTAAAACACATTCAAAGTAAAAAATCAAACAATAATACCATTAAGGGACGATAAATATATTTAATATATAAAAATATAGATATATAAGAAAGGGATGATGTGAGGATTGGAGAAGGTAGTCTTAAATTCGCAACTACCACTTACACACACATAACATACTGTATTTTATAATGAAAGAATCATTGCTCAAATGGTTCGGAAACATTCATCGAAGTGATATTGGCAATACTATTGCCACCAGTTGGCGTCTTCCTTCGTTACGGCTGTGGGGTAATAATTTCTTCTTCACTGAATTTTTCTGGGTTTCATCCATCTTTAATGAATTCCTTCTTCTTCTTCTTCTTTCTGCTCCTAATTAATTTCATAAGAAACGAATGAATATGGATTCATCGATCTGTGTGTGGGTGTATGTATATGCAGGTGGAGTTCTGGATTTGCTTGTTGCTGACATTTCTGGGATACCTTCCAGGAATCATATATGCAATCTACGTTCTTGTTGGATAGTGATGTGTATTTTAGGATTTGTACAATGTTTGTATCATCATCATCATCATCATCAATTTAATTATCTGAAATAAATTATAAGTTGTACGTAAGTACTTTAATTTTTTCCTCATGTCTTCTGTATATATATATATATATCTTTAGAAACGGGCCGGGTTAGATTTTATTAATGTCGCTTTGGAGATTGTTGATTGATCTGTTTGTTGAAATAGCTTCATATGACTTATCTTTTTTTTTTTTTGGGGGTAATTTCTGCCCTAAATTGCATGTTTTCTGTTTTGATTTTGTCCATTAGAGAAAATATTGAGAGAAAATGATGAAATGTTGGCAGAAAGAGTCCAATGTCCATTAAATTCTGCAGAAAATTATTGCGTAAATCCGCTTTTTGGGGCCATTCCGTCTATGTTTATATGCTCCTCCGCCGACTTAATAGGTCCGTTTGAACTATTCTGCGTCACTTGTAATTATTTTAATAGTTTGGATTAAAGTAAAATTACCGTTGTGTTAAATTAAAGAAACTATTCTGATTGGATAATAACCCATAATTTCCTCGTAATAGTTTGATTTTCTATCAAAGATGTTTCCTAAATTCTCTCTTCGGAAGACCATGTTTGATCCTACTTCCCCATCAGAAGTCATTAAAAACTTGTAATTTTTGGAAAAAACAATCTTGGAGTTATACGTATGTTAAAGATAAACGGACGGATCTTGAATATAACAATCCAGGAATTTCTATTTGAGTGGATGGAATGAGAATAGGCTGAGTGACTGGAAATGATAATAGATATAGATTGAAATCAAATGTGAATTAAACTAAAAACCCACAAACAACCCTTAATTAAGAAGGCGTGTGGTATGAGTGGCTAGAATCGGAATAGGTATAAATTGAAATGAAATGTGAATTAAACTAAAACTCGTCACTCTTAATAGGTTTGGTTCATTTTCAGTTACATGGGCATGATTATCTTAATAGATTTGGTTCATTCTAAGTTATACGAGTATGATTCTTGATTTTCTCATTCCAAATTCATAAATTTCATGTCACTTGCATAGAGATATCAAAATCTCATAATTACGATGATCAGATTCCTTTTCTTATTTATGTCTACCAAACATAAACATTTTAATCTTATCAATGCTCATTTCTTTTCCGCGCGTCAAGCGCACTCTAACTATTATATTCAGACATCAAATGCCTAATACTTCCTAAGAATCATCAGCAATAATAATAATCACACTTGAGGAAACCAACAATAGTTTACTTTGATGGAAAACGTTAAACGTCAAACAATCACACGAACAAAATCAGAGAAATCCAGCAGTCAAATAGCACAAGAATCTGTCTGGAAAGCTCAAAACCTCTCGATCTCAAGCTCCATAGGGAAAGCTGTTCTCTTTGTCTCTACCACTACTCTGCATCAATGGATTATAACCTGAACCAGCCATTTTCTCCTTTCCTGAAAGCTTCAGTGATCCACTTCTGTTGGACATGGATGTTCGATCAGAAAGAGGTGTTCTTGGACTTGCTGAAAATTCAGTTCCAGAATTTGAGAATATCCTAGGAGGGGCTTCTTCTTTCTCCATCACCATTTCCTCAGACAAATCAATCACCTCAAAAAACTTGCTTAAATCATTCACTTGTTCCTCAAAATCACCCAGCATTCTCACCTTCTCTTCATTGCCTGGTCCCAGATTGCTTCCTTTGTGTTTCTGCGAGTTTTTAACAAGTTTTGTAGCAGTGATCTCTTTGCTCAACCTACTCTTCAGTCTCCCTTTACCTGTCTTGTCTTCATCTTGCCTCAAAGCAGAGATTTTCCCAACTTTCTTTCGGTCGAGTATCCCGGCACCAGTTTTCCTGCATTTTGAGCAAATCCATTCTCCTACTTCTCCACATGCTGCAGACTGAGATTTCAAATCTACTTCTGGCCTTGTTTTCGCGCTACTCCACACTTTTGGGGAGTATCTCCTGAGCTGTCCATCTGTTCTCATGTTTCCAGGCTTAATGTCCTGAACAGGATGCAGTTGTTGAGTATTCTTTGAACCAAGCTTCAAGAACATAGTCTCTGGTTTAGTCATGTTTGTGTGGCTGTTTTCGCTAGGCGATGTGCCTTGTGTTTCAAACAGTAATTGTGAACCTTCCCCCATTGTTGGTGTCACTGATTTCTTCTGCACATTTGGAGAACTTCATTGAGACAATTGAAGATGTTTACCCCAACATATTAAGAGAAACTAAACAAACCTGATCAAAGAAACCAATCTTTGGTGATGGCCTGCGAAGATATGATGGTTTAAGTTTCTTCCTTGATTCTGAGGAGACATGAAACACATCAGGAGTATTATACTGATGGCTAAATTCAACTGGAGAACTTGCCACTGATCTTGATCCAGAGCATGACGCTACGGATGAAGTATCCATAGTTGGAGAGATGCACGAAAGGGACAACGATTGAGTTGAGAAACTGGGATGTCCCGGTCCTTCGCCTTTCTCCAGGTATCTCATAGCAGCATCTGAAATGGAAGTTGAGATTGAGAAATTATACCCTTTCTGAAAGGATGAAATTCAGTAGATGAGGGCACTTTTGTTCCTACCATGTGAGCTTTTGGTGGACCTAGCAAAGACTGGAGAAACAAATTCAGCAGGAGAAGCAGCAGATGAAAGCCTACATGGCTTCTTCTTCTCCAAAGCGGGTTTCTTACTGAGCTTCAAGCTGTCAACTGCATGAAATGTTACGTGAAATCCACATTGAAGCGAGCGATTGAGCGAAACATTCAGTCCCTTTTAAGATGTATAAAATGTCTTACCAGATCGCATAATCTCAGCTCTATCCTCCTTATCAATATGGTAAGCATCTAGTGATGCACTTCTGTTCTTTCCTGACAATAGATTTGTCATTAGACTTGATGACTTGGGAGCCTTGAGAGGCAACAAATGTGACTCTTCTCTTTTGGATAAACGCTTCATGTGTCCAAAAAGAAAACACACAGAGTTTAGTATTCCTTCCATCCTGCTACAAGAGTCATGTTTCTTATACTGAAAACAATTAACCAATCCGGGGCGGGGGGGTGGTTAGTAGGGAGAGGGGGAAAGAAACGACAAACCTGTGTCTTATTCTTCAGTGATCTTTGAATGTTCATGCTTCCTCTTGTAGAAGCTGATTTGGTTTTCTGAAAAAACCAAAACTGGAATTCAGTATACGCTCCATAACAACGAAACCAATTTCACAACAATCAAAAGTCAATTTGACATACCCAATTCTGAATGCTGGTGTTAACCTTCTTTGAAACTGAAAAGAACCACAAAAACCATTAACCACAAGATCTCAAAATGTGCTTACATTGAGTTCCTAGTAATGTTGGATGCTTAATATGAAAAAAGAAGACTGTTTTCATCGCAAAACATCTCATTAACCTGAGGAAACAGGATCATCCTTTGTGCTGTATCCAAGTTTGAATCTCTGAGTCTCAACATCCTTACATGAATCACATTGAAGCGAGCGATTGAGCGAAACATTCAGTCCCTTTTAAGATGTATAAAATGTCTTACCAGATCGCATAATCTCAGCTCTATCCTCCTTATCAATATGGTAAGCATCTAGTGATGCACTTCTGTTCTTTCCTGACATAGATTTGTCATTAGACTTGATGACTTGGAGCCTTGAGAGGCAACAAATGTGACTCTTCTCTTTTGGATAAACGCTTCATGTGTCCAAAAAGAAAACACACAGAGTTTAGTATTCCTTCCATCCTGCTACAAGAGTCATGTTTTCTTATACTGAAAACAATTAACCAATCCGGGGCGGGGGGGGGTGGTTAGTAGGGAGAGGGGGAAAGAAACGACAAACCTGTGTCTTATTCTTCAGTGATCTTTGAATGTTCATGCTTCCTCTTGTAGAAGCTGATTTGGTTTTCTGAAAAAACCAAAACTGGAATTCAGTATACGCTCCATAACAACGAAACCAATTTCACAACAATCAAAAGTCAATTTGACATACCCAATTCTGAATGCTGGTGTTAACCTTCTTTGAAACTGAAAAGAACCACAAAAACCATTAACCACAAGATCTCAAAATGTGCTTACATTGAGTTCCTAGTAATGTTGGATGCTTAATATGAAAAAAGAAGACTGTTTTCATCGCAAAACATCTCATTAACCTGAGGAAACAGGATCATCCTTTGTGCTGTATCCAAGTTTGAATCTCTGAGTCTCAACATCCTTACATGTGACAGTTTGCATTTGAGCTGTTTTAAATCCTTCATTCATCATAGTTAACTCATCGTCATCAAGAACACCTAGCGAAGACATTAAAGAAAACCAAAACATTTCTGAACATCAAACTTGTATGCAAAAGCACAAATAAACAAAGGTTTCCCATCACGGATAGAGAAGGGCACCTTCGTTAGTGAAGAAGGCACTGTCCCAAGCTAGACTCCTCCGCGGGTAGCTTGGGATTTCCGTCATCAAAGCCCGAGAGGGCGAGAGCACAAGTTCCTTCTGCAAAAACTTTTCCCCTGGGTTGTCGATTTTCGAGAAGAGTTGAGGCTTGAACAAATTGCAGCCCTGATTCACATCTGTATCATCATCATCAAATGTCAGAGGAACAATCCACATAATTTAGAACATTGATTTCTTGCTTACACATTCTATTCAATACTAGTTTGACAAAGAACAGAACAACCCACAAAAACCCAAATGCAGAAAAAGAATCAAGGTCATCAAGAACGAGATTTAACGAGAAAAAAAGAAAAAAAACAAACAAACAAACGAACGAAAGAGAATAAGAGAAAGAACCCAAACCTGAGAGCCGAAAGTCTGCAAGAGAACCAAAAGAAGGTGAATCACTGAGAAGATCATCGTCTTCTTGGGAAACGTCAATCAGCCCAAGCTTTTGATCCTCTTCAACATCTAAACAGGTAAAAAAACTAAGCTCCTGATTATCACTTTCGCGTTCCATTTGCAATTCCCACTTTCAGCAAACCATTGGGAATCTGCAGAAACAGAGCGTTACTAAATAGAAGTGAGTAGCCGATGATGAATATATTCGCACCGCCCGAATTTGAATTCCAATCAAATCATTCATTGTGTTTGATAATTAGTGCGGTATTAAATTGGTGGTTATTTTGGAATAGAGAGAGTTTCTTGATTTGAAATAGGGCGCAACAGTTACGGAAATTTCATAGAGTTGAAATCTTGAATTTGGCATAAAATATTTGGACTAAAAATGGAAAGTTCATTTGCTACTAAAAACTTGAGATTTTCTCAAAGAGAAAAATATTACATCTTCAAATCTTTCCAAAAATGTATAAGCAAGAAATCAATGTTCAATATCCCACATTCAAATTTGCATTCTTGCAAAAAAAATCTCAAGACGATCATCTTCTTCCAAGACAAGCTGTCTTTGGATTGCCTCATAAATGATCAAATGTGATAGTTCCTTGAGGTAGTGGGGGAAGAAGCTCATTTGCCCTCGCAATATTGATCAGATTTTTGTTTCCTGAAACCTTTTCTCTTAGTCAGTTTTGATCTTGTTGCGAAAGCAAATGGATCTTGGTGTCGAAATAACAATTACAGGTAAACTGTAAGGTTTTATTCAAATTCACTGTAAATATCTTTGTGTTTCTGCCCCCATTCATGCGCGCCTTTCAAACAAACATTGAACCAAATCAAGAGTATGTAGCTCCCTAGACAGTAATGATGTGAGTTGTTCCTCACGCATGCGTGGGGAAAGTGCCAAGGAAGGTTGAATGTTGCCGGTCACAAATTTACTCTCTTAATGGGCGGAACAAGTAACTTAAATTTTAGTCCAAGTTTTGCTTATGTAATTATACATACAAAATACACCCAATAAAGACTGATGAATTCTTTTATTAATGACTAAATTCTTGTATGTACTAAGTCAGCGACGTAATATTATTGAATTATTACCACGATTTTCATATGATAGGAAGATATATAATAATTCATATAACAAATCAAAACGAACCAAACGTACTAAACAATCAAATTCAACAAATTGAAGAAATAAGAAAAGAAATACCCTCTTGGGTGATTTCCCTCCGATATTTAAACCTCATTAGTTGGGGAACGGACGTTCCTAAACTCGGACCAGTCAAACCGGTTGCTATTCCGGGGCTCAAGATTCCCTGTTACACGTTCCTGTTACACTATGTGTTACAAATCTTAATAACTCAACGTTAATATTATTTTTTAAATTAATTTTTTCTCCAATGATATTAATTAGCATTATACATAATTTTAATATAATTATTTTATTTTTTTACATTAATCTTGTATTTTAATATAATTTTATAGTCTTTTTTTGATTTTTTAATCTCAATAAATTAAAATAAATATACCTTAAACCAAAATGGGTGAACCCTTAGTCCAAAAATTTATTATAATGCTAATTAATATCATTGGTGAAAAAATTAATTTAAAAAATAATATTGACTTTGAGTTATTAAAATGTGTAACACATAGTGTAACATGAAAGTGTAACAGGGGATCCTGACCCCTATTCCGGTCTGAGTTGATGCTAAAAGGCTGCTGTTATTGCTAGAGCAAAAATTAGCAGCCAGAGCAATTTTTAATCATTTTTCCTAAACTACCCTTTATTATTCTAACTATTAATCTTTCTCTCCCACAATACTTATCCCTTAACAATTTTACAGCGTTCCTGTTACCGCTGCTTCCCTCTCTCGGTCTAATCTTCTCCTCCGCCTCCGTCGGTGGTCTCTCCTCTTCAGTCTTGTTGTCGCCTCCCATCTCAGCTATTTCCAGGATGGCATTATCACTCGACTCTGCTACAGTTTTTAGATTTTATAATAGCAACTTCAGATCTTCACCACATGGCTCCGTTGTTATTGAAATCTTCCTTCTAATCGATGCATAACAGAACACTCAAAATTTTATACCTGTAGTGTTTTTGTTTTGCCTCTTTTTAGGAAAAAAGTGTGGAAGCGGCTACACTTCTTTGTTTTGTTAGTTTTTGTTACAAATAATCACTCCATCAATTCGACCGCCGTCGAGGGAAACAGTCTGCTTCAACCATTGCGGCCATCACCGTGACCAATCTGTTTTGTGCTCTGTTATTTTTGGGTATGTTACTATGTGTGATGTTGTACTTTGTCTTCCTTGCACCAGTTTTGTCAATTTCTCTCTTAACAACAAGAATCTCATATCGTCTTTCTCTCTTTTCTTCCAGTCTGGTGTTCTTAACATCACCAACCGTATTGATGAATCGCTTGCATTGTGTAAAGATTTCTATTCAATTTTATTCTTGTTGCAGTTCTTGTGTTTCATCATGTAAAGAACCCAGTCCAAAAAAATGACATTGTTAAAGGCTGGATGTCTCAAATACTCCCAACCATACAAGAACATGATAGAAGCAAGAAAGAAAAGTAACATTCATTAAAGAATTAAACATCAACTGTTTTGTGTTCTGTTTGATGCAACCTTAAAATCACCATATTTTTACCTTCATAAACCCACTTTAGAATTTGATGGATGGGGTTCTTAAAAAAATAATTAAAAAATTTACTACTTGTAGTAGACAATAGCCGCTAAATCGAGTTAAAATATGGTGAAGATAGTGCAGGATTTTTGGCTTGTGTTCAATGATGGGGAAGATCTTTCTGTTGTACAGAAAGAGATGAACGGTAGATTTGGAAGAAAAGTGTTAAGCGGTTTGATTGATTAAGGGCAATTAGGGAATAAAGGTAATTTATTGCTCTGTATCCTAATTTTTTGATCTGGCAATAACACCAGCCATGCTAAAAACTAGGCGTGTAAAAACCGGTCAAAGACCGGGTTTGATCAGGTTTTTTGAATCCAAACCCCAAAAGATTTACGGAATTGTTACTTGCAGAACACCGTTTACTAAACGTATGACACTTTTTAAAAATTTTAAACGTGAATTTATATTTTTGCCCCTCCATTCTTTTCTACCTTTATGCAGTAAAATTGAACTATTAGTGTTTATGACGCATTTTTATTAGTGTTTATGACGCATTTTCCGGCTGTGTTTAGGGATGTATTAGTGTTTATGACGCATTTTCCGGCTGCGTAGTGATAATTTTGGAGTAAATTCAGTGGTCGTTCGCCGGAAAAACTATTTTCCGACGAATGACCGGGAAAACCTGAAAAAAAACGCCGTCCTATTGCGATTTTTTTAGAGCGATTTTCTCACGGAAAATCGCCTGGCCTGGGCGATTTTCTCTGAGTGCAATTTTCCCAGAGAAAATCGCACAGACCAGACAATTTTCTCTGAGTTAAAAAAGTTGGGTAATTTTTTTTATAAAGTTAAAAACTATCAAGGTATATTTGTCTTTTCACTAATTAAAAATTTAAAAAGTGTCATGTGTTTAGTAAAATAAGTCCTGCAATTAATATGCCCCAAGATTTATTAAAAAAATGGGCAACGAATTTTCTCCTATTATTTCAGCCCAACATCTTATTTTAGTTGTGGTTTAAGTTTAACTTCAGGCACTGAAAAATAAAAGGAGAAAAGAAGGTTTGATTAGGATCTTTTGTTGAAAAGTAAAACATAGATTACCATTTAATACATTTCATTAGCAACATTATATATTTAGTTATTAGATGTGAGTGGGTAAAAGAACTTCAAAGATTTAGGGTTAAGCTGGAAGTTTAAGACTAAATGAGAATTTAGTTGAGTACTAAATAGAGTTATGGTGGAAATTTTATAATGATGAAATCTTGAATTGGCATAAAACATATGGAGTAAAAAAGGAAAGTTCATTTACTACTAAAAACTTGATGTTATTTTATCACACAGAAAATATATCATCTTCAAATTTTTCCATAAATGTATAAGCAAGAAATCAATGTTCAATATCCCACACTCAAAATTTGTGTTCTTGCAAATAAATCTCAAATGAATCTGCAAATTCCTTGGTGACTTATTATGTGAGCTACAATGGTAACTTATAGCTTCTGTCTCAGAATTCAACACCCCAATCTCCACAACCCACAAATGGTGAGTCCCTGTTCGGCGATGAACAACTGAATCAAGATTCGCAAGCTTTTCCAGCTACCTTCAAACTTCAACGGATTACTCGGGCCTACTTTACAGGTAGAATTCCAGACCTAGGTGAAACACATATAAGTAAAGCAAATGAGAAACAGTCAAAAAAGTCTGTTGTGGATAATTTCATCTAGAAAGCAAACTAGGGAAGTGCCAGACCAGAAAAAAGATCCTCAGTTTCGAGTTCTGAATCTTTCAAAAAACGAGCACGCCAAGAAAAGAGAAAGACAAATTTTTGCATGTAAACTCATGCTGATGTTTATTGTGCATGTAAATGAATAACCACCAAGTTATAGGACACAATGAACAGAAATGGAATGCACAGGACAGGCATACAGAAGTACGGATGTGGAAAGTACCCTGTGATTTTATATCCACAACAACCACAAATAATATAACAACTAGCAGTAGTAACGATAAACACAACAACTAAGCTTTTACAATCCCACTATGTGGGGTCGGATATATAGATTATGTTTCACCATCGTGTTTGATTGAGACACATCAATAAAGATTCCTTCCTCGAAAGATATCAATAAATCTGTAGGGACATTTGGAGTGAGGAGTTGGGAAAATGAGAGTATAAATAAAACAAAACACTATATTATCAATGGAAAAATGATCCATAAAACATCTGCAGCTGCTTCGAGTAAAATATGAAGTGACATATTTCAGAGTAGCCCACTTCACCCAGATTTGTCAATGTGCACAGCGAACAAAAGGTTGAGACACATACAGTTCGAGAGACATACATTCAACAGGAACAAATGAAAACAAATTCTCACTGCAAGTAAATGTACCCAAAAGAGTTGCTCAAGCAAGGTCAATATGCCATACTTAAGATATTATTATCTGATTTTCCTCCACATATCCTCCCAATATTTTCTTTGTAATCTATATGCTTCAGCACTGGCATCATAACTTATAAGAATCAGGGGCCGTTTGGTTGGGGGTATTTAGAGGGCTCAATGGGAATGGAAGGAAATGATATCCATTGTTTATGTTTGGTATGTGGATATGGGAATAAAAAAAAAGGAATGAATCCCTAAAATTTGGATATGGCCCAATACCACCTCCCCCCCTTCAATCGGATTCAATTCTCAGTCAAGAATCAAAAATTCCCCCTTCCCTAAAAAACCCTCGCAGCTGCCCATCTCTTCCTCTCCTGCCCATCTCTTCCTTTCCGACGCAGTGGACTCATCCTCGCCGCAGTGGACTTCTCCTTCCGTCTCCCACACACGCCGCGAACTCCTCCCCTTCGCAGTGGACTTCTTCAGATACGGATCCTTTGCTTGATTTCTTTTCTGTTGCTTTTTGCAGCTGAAAGTGAATTCAATTGAATACCTTTTTCCCGGTGAATTCATTTTTCCCTATCACTTTATGCTAATGGTCTGCTGAAATGCTTTGTGCTTGTCTTTTTCTTTACCTTTGGTTGTAGGATGCTATTGTTTCTTTCTGTAGGGATTTTTTCTGGCTAAAATCTTGAACAATAGTTGGTTGCTTATTATTGTAGATTCATATGGCACGACCTCCTTTCGATTTTAGAAGACGTGACTTTATGTGCACCTTCTGGAATTTTAATGCAATGCTTCTAGTTTGCATGGTTCTCATCTTATGTCAACGTTCGAATCAATTATACTTACGATGTAACCGGCGAATCATGTCTAAGGAAGAAAAAAGAGTTAGGCGAATGCAATGGATGTTTACCCTTACAAAAGAGAGTGATGAAATTTGTATTAGCGAGCTTCGAATGGATATGAGAACATTTGATAGATTATGTTACATGGTGAGAGATATTGGGGGTTTAAAAGATACTAGAAACGCATCTATTGAAGAAATGGTTTCCTTATTTATATACGTTTTAGCACATCACAATAAAAATAGATCAATTAGCCTTTATTGGAGAAGAAGTAAGGAAACAGTGAGTCGTCAGTTCAACCTTTGTTTACGAGCGATTTTACAGCTACACACTGTTCATGGATTTCCTGTTTCCTTAGCTTTAGGTGATGTGTCCAGAGCAGCACTACTTGTTGGAATGGAATGATGAATACATTGCTGTCAACAAAAAAAAAGTCTGTTTTTTGACATAATAAAGGAGAAATTTAAATTATTTTATTAAAGAAATATAGGGGTAAATTTGGAATTTTAATTGATTCTCATTACTGATATTCAACTGAACCAAACATCATATATGGCATTGATATCCATTGCAGGATTTGAACCAAACAGCAACTATTCATTGAACTGTTTATGTTCTGAATCATTGAACAGTGTGTAGCTGTAAAATCGCTCGTAAACAGTGAGTCGTCAGTTCAACCTTTGTTTACGAGCGATTTTACAGCTACACACTGTTCAATGATTCAGAACATAAACAGTTCAATGAAGAACATAAACAGTTCAATGAATAGTTGTTGTTTGGTTCAAATCCTGCAATGGATATCAATGCCATATATGATGTTTGGTTCAGTTGAATATCAGTAATGAGAATCAATTAAAATTCCAAATTTACCCCTATATTTCTTTAATAAAATAATTCAAATTTCTCCTTTATTATGTCAAAAAAACAGACTTTTCTTTTTGTTGACAGCAATGTATTCATCATTCCATTCCAACAAGTAGTGCTGCTCTGGACACATCACCTAAAGCTAAGGAAACAGGAAATCCATGAACAGTGTGTAGCTGTAAAATCGCTCGTAAACAAAGGTTGAACTGACGACTCACTGTTTCCTTACTTCTTCTCCAATAAAGGCTAATTGATCTATTTTTATTGTGATGTGCTAAAACGTATATAAATAAGGAAACCATTTCTTCAATAGATGTGTTTCTAGTATCTTTTAAACCCCCAATATCTCTCACCATGTAACATAATCTATCAAATGTTCTCATATCCATTCGAAGCTCGCTAATACAAATTTCATCACTCTCTTTTGTAAGGGTAAACATCCATTGCATTCGCCTAACTCTTTTTTCTTCCTTAGACATGATTCGCCGGTTACATCGTAAGTATAATTGATTCGAACGTTGACATAAGATGAGAACCATGCAAACTAGAAGCATTGCATTAAAATTCCAGAAGGTGCACATAAAGTCACGTCTTCTAAAATCAAAAGGAGGTCGTGCCATATGAATCTACAATAATAAGCAACCAACTATTGTTCAAGATTTTAGTCAGAAAAAATCCCTACAGAAAGAAACAATAGCATCCTACAAACACAATAAGGAATGAAAAAGACAAGCACAAAGCATTCAATTGAATTAAAAAGACAAGCACAACAAGCAAAAACCGAAAAAAAAAAAACTAAAAGCAAAAGTAAAGAAAAAGAGAAAGAAAAAGACAAGCACAAAGCATTCAATTGAATTAAAAAGACAAGCACAAACCATTCAATTGAATTAAAAAGACAAGCACAACAAGCAAAAACCGAAAAAAAAAAAAAAAACTAAAAGCAAAAGTAAAGAAAAAGAAAAAAAAAAAAAAACTAAAACCAAAGGTAAAGAAAAAGAGAAAGAAAAAGACAAGCACAAAGCATTTCAGCAGACCATTAGCATAAAGTGATAGGGAAAAATGAATTCACCGGGAAAAAGGTATTCAATTGAATTCACTTTCAGCTGCAAAAAGCAACAGAAAAGAAATCAAGCAAAGGATCCGTATCTGAAGAAGTCCACTGCGAAGGGGAGGAGTTCGCGGCGTGTGTGGGAGACGGAAGGAGAAGTCCACTGCGGCGAGGATGAGTCCACTGCGTCGGAGAGGAAGAGATGAGAGGAAGAGATGGGCAGCTGCGAGGGTTTTTTAGGGAAGGGGGAATTTTTGATTCTTGACTGAGAATTGAATCCGAATGAAGGGGGGGAGGTGGTATTCGGCCATATCCAAATTTTAGGGATTCATTCCTTTTTTTTTATTCCCATATCCACATACCAAACATAAACAATGGATATCATTTCCTTCCATTCCCATTGAGCCCTCTAAATACCCCCAACCAAACGGCCCCTCAGTATGATTTCCATTCCCATTGACTCCTCATTCAAATCCATTCCCATTCTGATTGACAGATTCGAACCAAACGGCCCCTCAATATGTGAAAGTAGTTTGGGGATTTCCAGGGAGCAGATCCAGTCCTTCATGATGTGAAATATTAATGGTCTCGTAGATAGAAGCTTAGCCTGTCTAGGTCCACTAAATACCCAGTTTTTAAGAAACAAATCATTTTCTTTGACATTTGAAGAAAGGGTTATTGGTGTCAAACTTGGCCATATATAATAGATACAACAAAAGAAACTCAAGCTCCAAACCTATGTCAGGAGGCACTGACATACAGAACAATTCCGAGACTGAGATAATCCAATATTGATGATGCTATACTAACTTAGGTACTAGCAAATAAAATATACACAAAATGAGAATACTCTTTCCTTTAGAAGATTGGTCCAAAATTGCTTCTAAACTTTGCCAATCTGATAACAATCAGCATAGCTGAAAAGGAATGTGAGGGAAGGGAAGTAGGAACACCAAAGCACAAGAATATGTGAAACAAAGAAGATACAGACACGGGAGAAAGAATTTCAAGCTGCACGCATCAATTGGTAATGGAAGTAGAAAATTTGCATGTCAATGCAATCATCCAAACTTGCACAGGAAAATGAAATGCAGATGACATCTTACAAATCATCAAGGCTTATAGACATCCGGCAGCTGAAGACCCACACTGGCAGCGGACTTTCCAAGTATTCTTTTCACTTCATCTGATCTATCCACAGCAATATTATAGGAGAATAACAAATCCTGTAGAAGAGACAGTTTTTGTGAGTCAAGGTGAATTAATGATTCTCTCAGGGGAAAACAAATGATCTGAAACCAAAGTAAAACTATGACAGTAGCAGTTTACAAAACAAAAACTCACTGGACAA
Organism: Leptodermis oblonga; assembly: GCA_016801395.1. NCBI lineage: Eukaryota > Viridiplantae > Streptophyta > Magnoliopsida > Gentianales > Rubiaceae > Leptodermis > Leptodermis oblonga. Next base: position 4,271,537 of record CM028756.1, on the reverse strand, counting down.
CAACATATTTCCAATCATGTTAAACCACATTACAACAACTATTTCATGTTCCTTTTTCTTTCACAAGTGCATCTTCTTGTCTATCAAAATCATGCAAAACTATCGTAATTTCTGGACTGACCAGACCATGAAAATCAAAAAGGACCACAAGGGATTCAAGTAAAAAGAGCCTGCACAAAACACAAACTTTCTCACGTCTACAATCCCTCTTTCTTATGAAATCCAAAAAAGGGCAGGAGTTTAGGTTACCATCTGATGGTGAACGCTCTGTAGAAGAAAAGTGTAATCCCCGGCAAGCTTCATCTGTTGCCGGATGAAAGAAGGGTCATTCGAACGCTGCCCGTTGATGCTATCTCTGAACTGCAGTTTAATGAATTCGGTGAAATGGATCCTATGGTCTTCCTTCCCTATATGCGACCGCACTGCTTTGAGAAGGCTTCGGTAAACTTGAGCTGTTGCTCGTATGGCTTCCGATGACCCCATTTCTCAATCTAATCAAAATCCAACAAAAGTTGCTTTCTTTCCGAGTAATTTTTCTGGGTTCCCACCGATCCGTGTAGCCCCTGTTCTTGGATTACTTGGCTGAATACTGATTAGGGTGAGCGCTGTTTGCTTTGAAACAGTCCAAGGAAAAATAATAATTTTTCTTAAAGATTTTCTTTTTATATATTTAAACACTTTCAATTTTTTCACTAAATTTATAATTTCTTTAAATTTTGCTTATATTATTTCGAAATCCAACCTTATCATTATTATTATTTTTTTTTCCTTTTCCTATACAAAATTCTAAAAAAATCCCTTGGAAAATTATTGTTTTCCCAAAAAAATATGTTTTATCATAAAACAAATATAACTAGTGTTATGTTTAGTTTGGGCGTAATAGTATTCTGATAATTCTCATTCTTAAATTTACTCGTTTAATTATTCACATGAATTAATATAACAATTATTTAACCTGTAATCCATTAGGGCTAAATCCTAACCCATTTAATAATATTCAAAAACTTCCCCAAATTTCAACAAAGATAAATATAATTTTATCCCCAAAATATATATATATATATCATTTAATCCTACATAAAATTCATTTGAACTTAGTTTAAGAAAGTAAATGGTAGTTTTCAAGTTAAAGAAAATGTTATATGATTAATAACTACCGTGTCATTGATGATAGCTTTATTAGAAAGAAAAAGAATAGGGAGAAAATGAAACCGTTATTATATACAGGAGTACAACACTGATCTTTGTTCCAGTTCCATGCAAGAAACAAAGGTTTCTAAACAAGAGAAATGGCAGAAATATTTACACAACAAACATGATCTTCTGTTTACAGTTCCATGATACGAAAACCACACTGGAGCCACTTTCTATTCATCATCCAACACGAAGATCACATTGTTCCTCTTAGCAAAGTTGTGCGTCGTGCGATCCACCACCTGCAAAAAGATTAGAGTAAATTGCACAATTAGTCACGTAACTTTGCAAAAATTACAAAAATGATCATACAACTTTTAAAAGCTGATTTTTAGTCACACAACTTTCAAAAACGTGCAAAAAGGTCATTCCGTTAGAGGCAGCCGCTAACTCCCTAATGGAAGCTAATTTTTGAGGGCAAAATCGTCCAATTTCTTTTTCCTTTGTCCTATCTTTCAATTATTTTACTTTTATTAGCAAATAAACTCCTAATGTTTCTTCTTCTTTTTTACATATTCAACCAAAAATAAATTTCACTGAATAATAAAAAATTTATTATAAAATTTAAATTATTTTTAAAAAATTAAAATTAAAAGATGAAATATTATAGGAGCCAAACTTATTTTTTAATTAGGACGGCAACAAATTTAAATTATTTTTGTAAAAATTAAATATAAAAATAAAATATTAAACTATTTTAAATTAAAAAAACTATAATTTAAAAAAAAATATTCACTTATAAAAGTAAAATAATTAAAAGATAAGACAAAGAAAAAGGAAATTGGACGATTTTGCCCTCAAAAATTAGCTTCCGTTACAGAGTTAACGGCTATCCCTAACGGAATGACCTATTTTGCACGTTTTTGAAAGTTACGTGATCATTTTTGTACATTGGCAAAATTCCGTGACCAGAAATGCACTTCACCCAAAAGATTATAACTCGAAAAGTTCTTGAATAAACTGCGATTTGAAGACTAAGAAGCATGCCCATTCAAGAAAGTAGAAACTGGCAGCAGTTCAACTTGATACAGAAATGGAAATAACCACTCACATTTGTGTTGGTCAGCTCAAGGTTGTAGAAGTCTATAGCATCATCCTTAAACAACGGACCAGCATGCCATGTACCACGATTCAACTTTAGAAACTTCGAACCTGAAATTCTGAAAGCATGCACATCATCAACCGAGGGAGGCAGATAAAGATGGCCAGAACGTGATTGTGTAATCTCAGTGCCCTTTCTGCCTTCATTTTCACCCGGTTCTACAATGGATGGCTTAGCAACTCCAAGGTACCAAACACGGCCACCAATTGAACCCAAGCACTGGGTGACATTAGCATGATGGGTTATGTTTGAGAACTTGAGATCTCTGTCTTGAAGACGCATAATATATAACCTGGTAATAAAAACACCATTAGAGAGTATGATGCTTATGTTACCCCGTGCTTGAAAATTTTGTATACTTCTAAACAATTGGAGGAGGAAGGAAGATAGTTTCTCTATTCTTCGCTCCTTTTAACAGAGTTACAAACAACTAAAGATAGTCGTAGTGGGGTAGGAGGGGCTGTTGAAGTAATAGTAACAGTATGATTGGATTGAGAGCAAATTGGAAATAACACTTTCTAAACAGCATCTAATTTAGTAAAAGGAAATTATGCTAGACATAGCTTTTCCAAATAGTGATAAGGCAATAACCAAATCTGTCCCAAAAATTCAATGAATCCCTTTGATTGTTGTGTACCAAAATACCACAACAATACGCATTATTAGTGGTTGCAAAAGTTATGCAATCATATTCTCTGTAGTTAGAAGATCACAGTTCAAATGATAAGCCCATTTGATGACCAGGTAGAAAAAAAAAAAAAAATCCAAACAAAAGACGTTAACTTGGGCACCAAATGCCTCAGAATGAAAGCACTGCAAAAGAAACCCAAATAACCCTGTGTGCTGTATTCATACGACTATATGGCTATGCAAAATCAAAACACAACTAAGCAAACAAGGTGACCAGAATGGAGATAAGAAAGAGGTGGAAGGAACCTAGGGGTGCCACGGCTAAGGTCAAGCTGAGCACCAGCAGGGCCAAATTCATCACCATCTGGGCTGGCCTCAATGACTTGTCCAAACTCCTGGAAGCTTTCTGGGGTGGCTTCAATCGGTTTGAGCTTCACCACAGATGGTGGTGTCTCTGTAGAAGACGTCGATTCCATGTTTCCCGTAATAACAGGTACTGTGAACTGCACCTTGGGCTGTCTTACGTATACATCAGTATGAGCTTATGAAGTAAGCAAAAAGAACCTGCTTAAACATTTAAAAAGAGCAACCAGCTTACACTTGTTTATACATCATATTGTGTTTTCACATCAAGTAATGGCGAATAATGACTTCTAAAGATGAGAACAACAAATCAAAAGAATGCCATGTAAATCATAAACCAAGAGTTCCACTAGAAGAGATCATGTTGTTTATTTGATAGCCAAAGAGATTTTCTTTAACGAAATTCAGGGTTCTTGAAGTCCATTGTTGTTAAAATACAACTGAAAAAGCTAATTTAGGTATTGTTGTTTTCTGCCACTAAAGCCAGCTTTAGATACGAGTTACTTCAGAGTTTCAAAGTGCCAGGCAAAAGAGAAAAACTGCAAATCGAGCTTAGAAACACCACTCAGGAACCAAATTAAGTTAAAGGAATTGCAACACTTCTAAAGCAAAGCCCCTTTTCCATTTTTTTAGGGACAGCCAAAACCCAAAACTCCAATCTCAACTTTCTGGAAAAACCATTGAATACTCTTGGATAACATTCAATGACCTCCTAAGAAACTAAAAATCCCACGAAAATCAGCAAAAACAGAACTCAATAAAATAGGAAAGAATTTGCTGGTTTTGACAATGGCAATTTAGGTGTGGATAATTTCTTCTTCACAATCAATAAAATTTCAAAAACCTCAATCAATTGAGCTAATCTAAGCTATGTCTTTCAATATTCACAGCTACCTCTGGCTATGGGACTCATGTATCTTTTCACATATCAATCCGATAAGAGCACATGCATTTGATTATTAGGTAAAATAAAAGCCATTCGGACATAAATCAAACAGTTGGTTTGCAACCCACAAGTCTATTCCACCCGAAAAAACAGATAAATAAACAGGGGGCGGAAAAAGATGAACCAAAATAAAGCTGATCAAAACGCCCAAACACACTAAAACCACAAACTCGAATCATTTTGGAAGAGGGAGAACGAACCAAGTGAAACTGCACGCTGTCACTTTCTTTGCCACTACACTATTCCTGCAATCACCGAACAAATGAATACTTTGAGTTTGAGATGAGATGAGATGGATCATGGGTGGATTATGCCAAACTGAAGCCATACTTACTTGTTGGAGCTTTGGTATCCAGACCATCGTCGTCTTCATGTCATGTGCTTTTTATCGCAAATTCCAGTTCCACCCCAAAATAAATAAATAAATAAAAATTCCTTCTTTCCTTTTTTTTTTTTTTTTTTTTTGATGTATAAATAAAACTTCCCTTTTAATTTATTTTGGGAATTATACCCCCATGTTATATAAATTTCAATTTTGGTCCCTTATATACACCTCTTCGATTTTGGCCATGTTCGTTTTCATTAGTTTTGATTCTGTTTTGTTTGTTTCGTACACTAACTTTATAAATCTATAAATTAATATAAATTATAGCTATTTTCCGGAAGAAGTTTTAGCAATAACTCTTAATTTTTTATTTTTTAATTATTAATAATAATTAAAATTACAGAAATAAACTAAAGATTTTGTTCTTTAATTGCATTTTTGAATTTGTATCTTCATGTATCAAAGATTAGACTAAATTTCTAAAGAATTATTAAATATATTCATAATGAAAATGAAAAAAGGGTTTCCTATCATTTATCATTATTTGAAGAAAATAATAAAATCATATTTGCTCTTCATAGAAAAAAGATAAGTATAAGCCCCTTTTTTTACTATTAATTAATTAGTAGGCAAAAGATTGTCTCTGTATAGGGCTTACGCAGCGATTGAAATAGGGCTTACGCAGCGATTGAAACAAAGACACATTTACTTGTGAATTCCAATGCGGCATGCATATAGCTACATAGACTAATCAAGAGTTCAAGTCACACAGACTCTCATAATCCATTTTATTTTCTATTCATAGAATTCCCTTCAGCTATTCCTATCAAATAATATTGGAGAGTTGAAGGGAAATGTCAAAATACGTGTCTTAATTATTTTCAATAATCCATGCTTAATAGCAATGAAATACTATTATTCCTCTTCCAAACGATAAATGATTTTTTGTTCGAATACTTATCTTTTATAGAGGGCCATAAATTCCCTGTTTACGTACATTAGAAAGTGAATTAACATAAATACGGCAGTAAGAAGCGGCAACACAAAAGTGTGTAAACTATAAAAAAGAGTATATTAGTTATAGGGTAAATTACATTTGTCCCCCTCAAAGTTTGTGGATATTGTCAAATGAATCTTGAAATTTTGTCAAACTACAATCACCATTTTTGACTGGGTAATAATATAACTATGCGCGATACTTTTGAAGTTATCCCCGATACTTGTGTCATAAAAAAATACCATATATTTCTTAAAAAGAAAGAGGTGTGCGTCGAGTCGTCCGACAGTTGAATACAAATATTTGCCAAAATGTGAACGTTCAAAAGAAATTGGTAGTTTCATAAAATCCTAGGGTTCATCTCCACAAATCTTGAGGGAAGTAAATGTAATTTATCTATTATTTTAATAATTTCTCATCATTCTCCAAATATATTTTTTTACATACACCTTTTTATATTTCTAATAGACATTTTTTTTCATTAAAATTTTTTTTTCAAAAATATGTTTTCAAATCTATCTTTTAAAACATGATAATGAATCGGTCATAAATTCTACAAACTAGACATTTTCGTCCCCTTTAGATGAATAGATCATAATCGATTACATACTGAAACGCGAATGTACAACCATTATAACTAACGGTAATTTTGTCCAAATATTCATTTATACTTCCAAATTTAATTGTAATGGTAATGTAAGCGTGGGTATTTATATTTAATATATTCTATTAAATTTAAATTGCGGAGACCAAAATATTCAGTTTGTAAGCATGGACGGAGCCACATGGCTGCTCAATATTTTCAAAATATCCCAATTGTTATATGAAATTACAAAAAATCGATACAATAATTGATTTTACCCCACCAAAAATTTTAAAAAATAAGGACAAACTATAAAAATAAAGTAATTTAGTATTTTTTGAATTAAAACTGTATTTGTTGTTAGAATGCATCCAATATTTTTGGTGAATTTTAAGTTTAGCAAAGTAAAATTTGAGCTTAAATTTTACCCAACAATATTCAAATACACCTATTTCAGCATTTTTTTTTTCCCTAAAAGTTTTGTGCCACTAGACCTTTGCAACTTATCTACGCCAGTGTTTGTTAAAGTTACGAATATATATATATATATATATAAAAAGTTACTTTCAATATTAGAACCAAAACGATTAAAAGAGCACATCTAGGGGAGTAAACTTGTTAAACTTCTTGTTTACTCTACTACGTACGTATTTCAATTTGTACTTAAAACAAAAAGAAGCGAAATCTTTCTTCCCAATTTGATAAGCCCATATGAATCAATCAAAAACGACTGAGAACAAGAAATGAACCCGCATCCTCCGCCGCCAAACCCCTCCCTAAACCCTTCTGAACTCATCGCCGCCGTCACTTCCATTCTCACCACCACCAAAAACGCCCCCAACACCGCCCTCCTCCGCCCTCTCCTCCCACACTTAACCCCGCCGGTTCTCCAATCGATCCTCTCTTCCCCCGTCCTACTCACCACCCACCCTAATTCACTCATCACTTTTTTCAAATGGGCTCACTCCCACGTCCCTTCTCTGACCCTCCCCCTCCCTTCCCTCGTCTCCCTCCTTAAACACCTCCTCCGCCGCAATAAATTCTCCGACGCCAAAGCCCTCCTCCTCTCCTTCATCCCTTCCGACCACCCTAATCACCTACTCCACCGTCATCTTCTCCATCCTTCCAGATCTCTCCCTCCCCCTTGTAAAGCTCTCCTTGACACCTCCATTGCCGCCTATTGCCAATGCGGTCGGGCCCACTTGGCCGCCGAGGTTTTCAAGAAGATGAAGCGCCTCCGCTTTCGCCCCAATTTGCTCACTTGCAACACACTGTTGAATGCGATGGTAAAGTACCCTTCAACTCATTCGTTGCGTTTTTGTAAAGAGTTGCTCAATGATGCTCTTAAGCTTGGCGTTAAGCCGAATTCAAATACGTTTAACATTCTGATTAATGGGTATTGTTTGGAATATAAATTTGAAGATGCCATTGAATTGTTGAAGAAAATGGGGGATTTTGACTGTAAGCCGGATAGTGTTAGTTATAATACGATACTGAATGCTCTGTGCAAGAAGGGTAGACTGATTCAAGTTCGTGATTTACTGTTGGATATGAAGAGCCAAGGTTTGGTTCCGGATAGGAATACCTTTAATATTTTGGTTAATGGGTACTGTAAAATGGGTTGGCTGAAGGATGCTGCCACAGTGATTGAATTGATGACACAAAATAATTTGTCGCCTGACACTTGGACGTATAATACGTTAATTAAAGGGTATTGCAACGAGGGAAAGATTGATGATGCGCTTCTTAAGGTTAGAAAGGATAAGGAGGAGTTGAAATTGTTTCCCGATGTGGTTACTTATAATACTCTGATTAATGGGTGTTTTGAGAAGGAAAGAAGTTCTGAGGCTTTTGAATTGCTTGAAGAGATGAAGGGGAAAGGACTAAAGCTAAATGAGGTTACTCATAACATTGTGATTAATTGGTATTGTAGTGCAGGGAAGATGGATGAAGCTACCAATGCTTTGCTGAAAATGGAAGAAGATGGATATTTGCCTGATTCTGTAACCTACAATACGTTGATAAATGGTTACTGTAAAGATGGGAATTTGGCAGAGGCCTTTGTGATGATGAATAAAATGGGCAGCAAAGATCTTAAGATGGATACCGTGACTCTGAATACTGCTCTTCATAATCTATGTCAACAAAGGATGCTTAATGAGGCCTATGACTTACTTAAGAGTGCAATGAAGAGAGGTTATATTGTTGATGAAGTAAGTTATGGCCCTCTCCTTGTTGGATACTTAAAGGATAAAAATGTGGACCGAGCTATCAAGCTCTGGGATGAGATGAAGGGAAAATCTATTTTCCCCAGCATTGTCACATATAATTCTATGATTGCAGGGCTTTGCAAGATGAGTAAAACTGAGCTAGCAATAGGGAAACTCAATGAGCTTTTGGAGAATGGTTTGGTTCCTGATGAGATTACATATAACACAATCATCCAGGGCTACTGTTTGGAGGGAAATATTCAGAAAGCATTTCGCTTTCACGACAAAATGGTGAACAATTCTTTTAAACCTGATATCTATACGTGCAATATACTTCTTCGTGGGCTTTGCAGAGAAAGGATGCTTGATAAAGCTATTAGACTTTTTAACTCTTGGAAATCCGATGGCAAAGCATTTGATGCTGTCACGTACAACACGTTGATATCAGCCCTATGTAAAGTAGGGAGACTTGATGATGCCTTGGACCTTGTTGATGAGATGCATGAGAAGAACCTAGCGCCTGATAGTTATACATATAATGCAGTTCTTGGTGCATTTGCTCATCCAGAGAGAATAAAAGAGGCTGTGGAGCACCTATCAAGAATGGCTAGGCCGGGAATATCATTGGAACGGCCTACAAAGCTAAGGGATGAAGGTGTCACAGGGGAACCGTCAGGTCATCTTGATCCCAGTTCTACTGCCCTTAGTGAACAGATAACTGAGCTTTGTAACAGAGGAAGATTCAAGGATGCCATGCTTATGTATAGAGAACTCACTGATAAGGGAATTGCTGTTAATAAACTTACGTGCATGGCCTTGATGAATGGGCTGATAAAGAGGAGGAAAAGTACATTTAGGGACGATTGACTAAATTATTAGGTTCAGTGGCTGATTTTCTTGGCAAACTGGAACTGGAACGGTATGAATGACTATAAGGTGCAAGTTTGTCTCTTGCTTTGTTCCTTTTGACAGTATAATATTCAATATTTGGGATACTTGTGATGTTGATAGTTTAGCCTAGAGATCTTTCCATGTACATATGCAAATGTGGAGAAATACTCATAGTTGGTATAATAATTTAGTGCTGGGATCAAAAGTTTTTTTCCTTCTGTAATGTGGGAAGTTTTTTGAGGCAAAAATTGCTGGAACTTTTGTTATCTTTTCCACTAAATGTTGATTTTGATGAATATTTGGTGATTATTGGCAGAAAAAATTCGTCTTTTCCACTAAGTTCATGTCTTTTTAAGTGATTACCAGTTAAAACTAAGGATTTGTACTGTAATTGTTTGTCTATGTAGTGGTTATTGGTGCATCTGTCCAACTATGGAGTTTATCCTTATTTGGTGTTCTTGATTTTATGAGCTACTTTTCAGTCTCCACCTACTTTTAGGCCTGTCCTTTGCAGGTTTTGAAGTCTTGTTTTGAAAATATGTTTTCGAAAAATAATTTTTTTGTGTAAAAAGTATATCGAAAATATATTTAATTTACTGTAGAACCCAAAAACTAAACCAAAATCAAAACAAACAGAACAAGCCTGCTTTAGCAGCTTTTCTGATCTTGATTACTAGGGTTTTTTTTTTTTGGGTACTAAATACAGGGAAGTTTTTACTATGTGCAGGAAATACTGAAAAATTTTAATATACTAGTAGGACTAAAAATATCTGTATTATACCTTCTATTCTACTCAAACTTTAATATGCTAAAAGATTAAATATTAAAACACTAATAGTATCAAACTTTTATTAAAAAAATAAAGTATAGGAAAAAAGAAATATGGCTACATGATAATAGACAGAAAGAAGAAACAAAAATGCTACAGGAGCCCCTTAGGCTCTGTTGGATCTATTCGTTTGGAGGTTTTGAAGGTTGTTTATGTTTGATTGTGAGTTTTAAATTGTTTTAAAGGGAAAATGACATTTTTGGTACTAAAAGCTTGGACTGTTTGCAACTTTGATACTAAATGTTTACTCAGTTGCAAACTTGTGCTTTATGTTTATACATTGTTGTATTTTTTCGGCGGAGGAGAAAGAAAACTGCGAAAATGTTTAGGAAATTATATTAGAAAAATTATATTTTCAAATCCCCACAAAATTATAGAATTGTAAAATACCCTCAAATTACGTAAAACCTGCTATAACATGTACTGGTACTGAAAATACAACAAAGTATAAACATAAAGCATAAGTTTGGAACTGAGTAAACATTTAATTCCAAAGTTGCAAACAGCCCTTAGTACTAAAAATACCATTCTTCCTTGTTTTAAAATTCAAATCTTGTTTGGTAAAAATTTGTTCTCCAATATTGGTTTCAAAAACCAAAAATTTCTTTTGAATATCAAAACTATTTTTCTCTAAATTCAAACTCTGCGGAGAAATCTTGTTTGTTTTGCATACTATCTTACCAAACAAAATCTTGAAAAAAAATTTTCATGTTGTTTTGCATTTTTTAGAAACATGTTTTTAAAAATCTGTTTTCCACATGTTAGTTAATACCTTTTATAGTCCCTTACATATAAAAACAATCTTTTTTATTCTTTATATTTGCTTAATGAACTTTTTGGTCATTAACATTAAGAAATAACATTTTTGGTCCCTTATATTTGTAAAATAAATCTTTTCAAACCTATTTTACTAAATCTAATTTTGAAATTTTAATCTAAACATGTTACTGTAAATTTTTTTTTAAAAAAAATAATATTTTTTTAATATTTTAACCGGTTTTACGAAAACAGGTTTGGAAATTACTAACCAAGTTTTACTCATTTATTTTCTGTACCTGTTTGGATAAAACAGGTTTTGTTAATTTCTTTCTAAACCTGTTTTCCTTAGCCGGTTAAGAAATCCCTTCAAATTCCTCTTCCTATTCTTCATCTCTCCCCAAATTTGCGCCACGCGCAAGTAGGAGGCATGACTGGAACAAAGCTCGATATCTGGAATCTATTTGAACTCTACAGTAAATTAATTTGGTGTATGTAATTTCTATCAACTTATCTTCTTAAATTAGTTTAGGTATTTAGTTATTTTTCAATGTTTGATTCATACAGTTTATGAAGTTAGAGATTACTCTTTATGAGACTTTTAGAAATAGATTTTATCTTTTTAACATTCTATGTCCATAGAAATATGCCAGATTTTACAGGTTGAACAAGGATCAAATACATATAATTGAGTAGTGAAAGAACTATTTATATGAATCTAACAATATTAACAAAAGAAAAACATTTTTTTTTTTTTTGGGTATTAATCTTCATTTAATTTGTTCTCAGTTTTGCCCTAAATTGGTTTGTGATGTTCTCTCACGTCTAATGTTTTAGACTAATGAGTGACATCTTTGTGTATTCATGTATTCTGGCATTGAATGGACTATGGCAACAATTTTGATTTATTTTATCTCATTGAGTTTGATTGAGACAAGTATTCTTCTTAATATGCCTTAGTCTAGCTGATTTGGAGATTACTTCTTAAGTTGAATGTTCAGTGGTCTAATAGGTTCTGTTTTTGGTGGGTGTTATTATCACTCTTATAATTTGTTGAATTTTTAGGGTCTGAATTTGATTCTAGTTTGTGTTTGTCTCGGTTTTAGCTTTTAATGGTCTTGAAATTCTGTTCTTGTTTTAGTTTCTGATTCTTTTCCAATTTTTTTTTTTGAGTTTCGAATCCTTTTTCCTGTACTTAGGAATTTCCTTATTGATATATATACATATTAACTTAAGAGTTTCATTCAAGTACTTCATTTAAGTTGTTTATCTACTATTCCCCCATAATATTTCTTAGGAAGAGCACTGCAGAGTGCAGAATTTTAACCTTCCAATAGAACTTCACTTATGAAAGCTTTGATGGACGTGGTTAGTTGATCAGGGTTTTTTCTGCATCTTCTATCTGCTATTTGAGGATTATGGTACCGATTGCAGGCTATCCTTGCAAATTGTGCTAATGTCAGTGTATATTTCACTAACTTGTCTTGAGGTACCTTAATTCTTGTAATTACAATGTTCTAATTTTAGCGCCACGGTTCAAAATACGGATCCAAAATTCCCCTGCTTTTGGCAATTTCAATTCGTTCTCATGATTTCATTTTGAAGGCATTATCATTTATTATTACTTCTTCATTTCATTTTAGCATTGGAGTTATATTTTTACATTTTGTAATCTCACTGCCTAGAATCTTTTGTGATACAGTTCACAATCTGCAGCATATCTATCAACTACAGAATTTCGGTTTTTTTTTTTTATTCCTTGTTTTTTCTTTTCTGCTAACTGGCTTGGACCCAAGATTCAAGTTCTTGAAGGTATCAACTTTGCCTTGCTCCTCTTAAAATTTGAACTTGCTAGAATATTGTGTTGATTAAGAAATTGTTGTCAAATGAATTTTAAGCATGCGACGCTAATGAATTTTTCTTTTTTCCCGCTATATTTTAGTGATTTTTAGTTGAATTTTTTGGGTTCGTTTCTTCAGTTCTGTTAGCTTTTCCTATTTAATTCTCTCTCGTTATGTCATCGAGTTTTGGGATCAATCGTATTTTCATCCATTTTTTTAGGGCGTCTTTTGGTTGATTTCTTGGCGAGTATGGATGTTTAGTGATTAGTTTTGGATTTTCAGATTAATTTTCGTTCTGGCGGGTGCTCAATAATATTGAGGGATGGACCTGGAAACAGAGAACAGAATAGCCTCAATTATACTGAGAGGCTGCAGAGATGCGCCGGCGGGCTGAGAAGGAGGGGCTGGAGGCTTACCTTTGCCAGCCAAATGTCAGAGGTTGGCCAAATTCTAGGTTTCTGACTGCAACTGTTCTTGGTGTACAACAAGGTTTGTCCATTTGTTGCTTTGTGGTTTAATCATGCTTCAGGAAAGGTTCTATATGTGATGTTCAAAGCTGCTTTTCGAAATCCGAATATCTTGTGAGGCATTGGTTTTAGGGACTGTAATGCTGCTAATTGTCATGTAATTATGAGCTTTTTCTCCATTTTCCTTATTTTATTTATTTATTTTTTTTCTTCTTTCACAAATAAGGAGTCAGATGGGCCTGATTGTGGTGATATATTCATGGTCGTTCCATATATTTTAACATGTGAACTCTAAAGTCCCTTTTATGTGTGCTCTATGTAGCAAACCGAGCTGTTGAGGAAAATGAGTTTTGGCGAGCTAGGCAGAAGGAGATAGACTTGGATGATCGGTTGAAAGGAAAATCAAGCAGTAAGAGTAGTAGCTATGATAAGAGTTATAGGAGCAATAGGGACTCTGAGAGAACAAGTAAAAAGCACTTTGATACTGAAGCAGATGTGAGTTTTGAGTCCTTCATGCTCATCAAGGAAAAGGGTGGGTGAAGGTTTGAGGGATGATGAGGTTGAACAATTTCTATATTCTAGGTAGTTGTTTATTTTTTGCATTTCTATACCACACATTCTATTCAACATGTAGATGGAATGACTGAAACTAAATTATTTTCATGCCAGGATCAAGCGAGGTAGAGGGGCTGTTGGCTCACGAATGGACGAAACCGGACCTTACCTTCCTTCTGACCCCGATACTAAGGGAAAACAATCAACATCCCTTGATTTTGACCGTTGGGAAGGGCCAGAGAAACGTGTAGTTCTTGGCCCTGAAAAGCCGCCTTCATTTTTGTACCGTGAATCTTCAGAGGATGAGTCTTCTATAGAGCAGAAGGCAATGAGATCGGGTTCAAGCAAGCATTGTTCTCGGAAGCACAGATCAAAAGACAAGTCAAAGGAGAAAGAGAAGAAAGAGAAGAAAAAGACCAAGGAGGAGTCGTAAACAGCGCAAGTAAATGTATAGCATCCACATATTGTGTCCATTCAACAACTGTTGCAGCCTGTTAATGGAGATGAGAATTCGGATTGTTCATGCAAAATATACATTTATTTCTTCTCCCCAGCAAGACAAAGAAGGATCATGTTCAAAGAAATATGATCCATATAGCCGACCCTCTAGAGTGGGATAAAGGCTTTGTTGTTGTCGTATACCGAACCCAGCAAATTCTTGTGGAAAGAAACTCAGAATGATAGGGACCAGAAGTCACCGAAGGACAGTAGTTTATGAAAAGGTTCTTGTGACATCCTATTTATTGCATTTGTATTTCCACTGTAAAGCCTGCTTAATATTGATGTGAAGGTGAAACAAGAAGATTTAAGTATAAAAAATGATTTGGATTGCAAAATATCATTCTTATTTTCTTGCTAACAGTTATTGGAAATGTCCTTTTACATGCCTTTGTTTCTGGCAAAATTTGTTCTGGGGAATATGCATTAGACGAAGCATCCATAGATCTCCCCAGAGGTTATGATTTGGAGTTTGAGTTTACTGATGTTAGTTTGTTGTTGTGTCCCTTGGTCACTTCACATTGCACAGTTCTTTACTTACTTATCCCCTTGGTTTCCATCAGAAAGAGCATGGATCTGATAGGAGAAGATGACTTGCATCTTTTGGCCAACTGAAGAGAGCATAAAGATATGTTTTCCTTGGTAAATATAATGAAGGAAAAGCCCGTTGTGTGCTTTACATGATTTATGTTAAGATGGCAAATTTCTGGTCAGTGCTAGCAGATTTATCCATATTCATTGATCAATGAAGTTTGGCCATTTTGGTGCCCATTTCCTATATTACCCTTGGGGACTGAAATCATCATGATTTTGTTCAGTAAAATTATGTGACTTGTATTTTCCTTTTTGGCTTGGTTTATACTACCTTTTCAATTCGTTAAGGATGTCATACTTTGCATAGTTCTTTGTGGATTGTTTCTTCCATTCATAGTTGTTTGCAAGTCTTAATCTGTCCTAACATGTCCATTATATCAGTAAAAATAGTGGAGATCCTTGTGTTGTTGATGACTGGTCATAATCTTTTCTTGAATTGTCATGCATTTTGCTTTCTAATTTTGATTCCTACAGTAGCCCCAAATATGCTGCTACTAAGCATGTATGGATCCTATTGAAATAGGCCTTGTACTTCTGCTTCAACTTTTGGCAGATCAATACAGTTTGGCAGATGATTTCACTTGTTTGCCATGCTTATCATCGCTGATTGTTGTGTTCTGGATTCTTTGCTTTATACAGTTTTATTGATTCTTCACCTTGAACTTAGAATTTTTGATCCAGCAGGCAATCACCACTTTGTGAATAAGGCCGCCTTTAAACCAGACTGGTTCCTGTTAGTTAACGTGCAAATGATAAGACATTCACACTGTTGTTGTTCAGGTATATGGTACCTTTGTTGATGAACTCTAGCACCATGCTTCCCCCACCTAGTTGCTTGCTCAAGGAAGATTCCAGATATCTGTCATGATTTAAGTTCCTAGCTAGATGCTAAATGCTAAATGTTGGTTTATTTTATAGTGTTTTGAATAATATAACTGGAATGTAAGATTGGTTTTTCTGTTGCAGGGAAACATATGACGTTTGTTGTGCCATTATGTCAGCATGGATCTTCACCAAGCTTGTCGCGATGCAAAACTCATTGTAAGACACTGCTTGTGTAGTTCTATTGATAATCATTACAACTCATTCTCATAAGGTTTGTCCCATCTTATCCAACTGTAAATGTTGACAATTGATGGTTAATTTTGTTTCGGTTCCCAATTTTCAATTTCAGTGATTTGCGGTGTTAGTTGTCCTGCCACTGATTTCTGTCTCTTGCTGGACACTGGACAGGCTGTTCCATCCAGACTCCGGACATTCTGCCAATGAACATCGTATTGGTCTTCTGTTCTTACTTGTTATATATTTATATATATATATATATATCCAACAAGGAATCATCATCATCATCACACATATATATATAACATTTCAAAATTTTCCTTAATTTTGGCAAAAATTTACTTTCTGAAATAATCAATCCGATATGGAATTTAGGCCATTCGGAGTCCAAATCCAATACCCTTGCGCGGCCTGCAAATCTCTCCGGCGAAGATGCTCGGAGAATTGTATATTGGCCCCTTATTTTCCTTCGTCGGAGCCATTAAGGTTTGCCATCATCCACAGTGTGTTCGGAGCTTGCAACGTCATCAGGAGGTTACAGGTAATTAAATTAGTTAATTATTAATCCAATCCACGCACATTACTATATATATTTACTAAGTTACTTATTTTATTGTTGTACTTTATAGACACAAAATAAATTACTCTCTCTGTCTCACTCAAAGAGTCTACTTTCAAGAAAAAATCTTGTCTCATTTAAAGAGTCCATTTTGAATTTATTTATATTACATACGTTTACTAATATAATAATGTGTTGTTCACAATTAATCCTTATTTCTAAAGTAAGGATATAAGTGAAAAATATGGTGATAAATTACTTAATTTAGGTATTGTACCTCACAACCCATATTAAGTTGTACACATTTCAAAGTGGATTATTTGAGTCGGACGGAGGGAGTATATCGTTTTTAAAGTGAACTCTTAAATAATGGAGTATTAATATCTTTTTTTTAATAAGAAATTTACCGATAAAATATTTATACAAGTTGAAGAAGAATTCAATCATATACAACGTCGTAAATGTATAGAATAATTTGTCCAGAACGTGAACCCAAGTCCCGTTATTCAACTTCAAAGTTAAAACATTGGAGTTAAATTAAATGGGCTAACTAGCTGACATGAATATGTTGTTGGGCTTCACTTGGGAGCAGTATAGTAAAATACAGAAAAATGTCATAACTTCAATTTTTGTATCTCACACATGAATATATTCCTACTCGTTTATATACAAGTTTCAAAATTAAGACGTAAAAGATTTCACAATATTAGATCATCTGTCCAAATTATCGCGTATTAGTTCACTAAAAAAGAAGTTTATAAACTAAAACGAGGTAATTTTAATATTTGGAAAAAAAAAAATCGATGATTGATGTAAATACTTGTCCGCAACATCCAATCTAATCTAACCTGGTTAATGAGATTATATATGAGCCATTTTATGATTAATTATTCAGTACACGAATCACATAATGAAGAAAATAGAATCTATACTCTCTTCCTTTATTTTGTAACACTTTCACAAAAGTTAGCATTTACTAATACATCCGATGCATAGAATAAGTTCTCCGGATGAATATTTGCGTATTGTGAGTCGTGACACTTCGTTTTTCCTCAATGAAAACACAGGAAATTTGTGAAGAACAAAGAGCGGATGCGGTGAGCAGCATGGTTTACGAAGCCAACGCAAGAATCAGAGATCCGATCTATGGCTGTGCTGGTGTGGTGAGCTACCTTCATGACAGAAATTTAATGCTGCAACAAGAATTAGCCAAGGCACAAGCCCAGATTGCCAACTTAGCATCCTTAATTTACACGCACATTTTGCCCACTCATGACAACTATAATCTCATCAACAACATCGTCTCAGAACTGCAGGGAAACTCAGTGGAACCATTTTGGACACCGGATCAACATGTTGTGGCCTCTAGAGCAGATTTTTTGTCTCACTTTTAGCGTCGATCTCACGACTATAACATAATATACTTTACTTTGTTTGCATTATAAAAGTGAGTATCACGAGTGATGCGATCCGGCTCAGACACCCAACCATTTACCCAAGTGGAACAACATGACGAGTTGGAGCTTTTGTGACGCGAGCCAAATAAATTTATTATGGCTTATTGGACTTATTTTGAGGCCTTATTCAGTCATCAATTGATTGCAGCCCGAGAAATAATGGAGGTTCAGTCCAACAAAATTCAAATGGGGGAGTTTCGGCCAATGCATGGATCCTAGGGGAAATCTAAAGCTTTGAAATGTTGTCTTCAATTTCAAGGAGTAAGTGCTAGGCTTGAAGAGTCTTTTGGAGTATAAATTGGGGAGTTTCGGCCAATGCATGGATCGAAGGGCAAATTTAAAGCTTTGAAATGTTGTCTTCAATTTCAAGGAGTAAGTGCTAGACCTGAAGAGTCTTTTGGAGTATTAAAATTATAGTAAAGACTTTCCAAGGTTCTTCACTAAATTCTGCCAGCACAAGGTAAATTGTTGAAGATGAAGGGTTGGCTGAATTGTGATAATTTGAAGCTAATTAATGATGAATATGGAAGGACTTTCAGCACTTCAAATGCAGCCAACTAATCTTTCAAATATCTGCATGGAAACTCGTTCAAAGGAAAGCAAAGTGAAGGACATTTCCTCGTGTATATTCAGTCAAAGGAAGCTAAGAAAAGTTGGATTAAAATGCATGAATTAAATGCTGAATGGGAAGACTACAAATGCATGCATATTTCGATCAAGTCTCCAAAGGTTCAAGACTTTTGAATTGTGGTTCAAGTAATTAAGTCTTATTTCTAGAAGAATAGTCTTTCTTTGCTTATAAAAGGTTACCTTTGTAAACATTTGAAAAACAACTTGAATGAAATATAATTTGTGAGTTTGTTAACTCTTAGTTCTTTTAGATTTTTCCAAACTTATCAAAATTTCGTCTTGTGGCGTTCAAAAACTTATCGAACAATCTTGGTCAGTATCTTCTTCTCCATCGTGCCTTCTGGATGATGATCAAGCCATGGCCCATTCGTGATTCTAGTCCAAAGGACATCAATCAAGGGCCAAAAAATAGAATTAGTTAAGTATCAACAAAGGGATCAAAATTATTACGATTTCTGAAGTCTCTATTCGTACAGTACTACTTTTCGATCAAACTATGTAACCCCCTTTTTAAAAATTTTTTTTTTAAAAATTGTATTTGACCACGTCATCTTATCTAACGTGATGAAGTAGATGTACACCGTACACATGGTAATCATCGATCACTCCAACAACACACGTGGATATTAAGCCCCATATTTTCTATCTTCTGTTAAGATAGATAATCCTGTGTAGCTAGCTAGACTTCCACTGCTATTTTATGTTCTTTAATCTTATAATAATATGAGGATCGATCTGTAGTTGCATGCATGCATAATGTGCATGGAAACACATATATTTTGGGGGCCCAGATATCTATTTGATCAGGGCATGAAAACGAGTAGGAGTTGTTCAGGAAAATTATATAGAGTTAATTTTAAAAAGAGTGGATTGCTTAAAGTAGCACGAATCTTTATGTGAGTACGATTTTTACCATAAATTTTTTGAAATAGCTTTTTTTTACCACAAATCTTTCGAAAACATGACACTACGCAGCATTCCGTCAAAGTGCTCCGTTAGAAGCTTAACGGAAGGATTTTTTTGAGGGCAAAATTGTTCAAATTCTTTTTCCTTTGTCTTATCTTTCCATTCTTTACTGTTTTTACAAAACAAACCCTAAATCTTTCATAATGCTCCGACTCGACTGTTTTGCTTGTGGGTGATTCTCAGTTCTTCTTCTATTCTCAAAATGACGAAATGTAGGGAGAGAGAAGGATATGAAGCCATAGCCCCCCGCCCCCGGTTTTGTTCACTCTTGCATTTATGTTCGACAAAGCAGCAACAAACGAAAAGGGAAATGAAAGAAACAAAAACGAAAAAAAAGAAAAGGGGAGAAGAAGACGTGGCCGTCGAAAAATCGGGACGCGGTGGCACGATTCAACATCTGGGTTGTTTCTTCTTCTTCTCTCCTTTCCCCCTTTTTTCGTTTTTTTTCTCGTGTCATCATCTCATCTCCATTGGCGTCATCATCTCATCTCCATTGGCGTCATCATCTCATCTCCATTGGCGTCATCATCTTCATTATATTTATGCTTCCAGCCGATGGTTCGACATGGCCATCCCGAATTATGTTGTGTCAACATTTGGTTCGACTTGAGGGTGGACTGAGATTGTCAACGGAAGAATCAAGTGGGGACCAAAATATGGCCCAATGGGAAGCCTTGGCGAGCTTCCAGCTGAAAGCGCCTAATGCCATTTTGCCTCCTGGCATACTGGGTGGGAAGTAGTGTCCCTAAAAAGAAGTTGCAATTTTCGGTTCTGGTTGATTGGGGCAGATAATGAGCAGTGTCACCGACAATGTTCATCGAATTTACAAATTGACCCCTGTTATATTATCTTTTTAAGTGGGAGCCTTACTTACTTTTTTAACTAAGATCAAATAAATTTAAATTAATTTTCAAAAATTTAAATACGAAAAATAAAATATTAAATTATCTTAAATTATTAATAGTATAATTATACAATATTCATATCAAAACTTATATTTTATTATTATAGAGTAAAATTTATTGTGGAAGAATATGTAAAAAAATAAAAGAATATAGGATTTATTTTGTAAAAACAGTAAAGTAATGGAAAGATAAGATAAAGGAAAAAGAATTTGGACAAATTTGCCCTCAAAAAAATCCTTCCGTTAAGCATCTAACGGAGCACTTTGACGGAATGCTACGTAGTTTCACGTTTTCTAAAGATTTGTGGTAAAAAAAATATATATTTCAAAAATATTGTGGTAAAAATCGCACTCAGGCAAAAGTTCGTGTTAGTTTAAAACTTTACATTGATTGCAACTTACCCCTGAAGTTTAAAACTTTTGTAATCAAACAAGAGAATTTCAGAACAAATAATCCAAAAAGTGCATCACAATGGCAGATGATTCTCAATCCTTGGAACAGAAACAAAATCACATATAGCAGGACAACAAAACTTGCAATGAGGGATGTTACATGAGGCAAATTGGGTTGAGCAGAGATGAGGTTAAAAGCATATCATCAAATACTTCTAAACTCAAATCCCACATACAGAAAACAAATGAAAATTATGAAATTCTCACAGAGCCTGTCATCAGTTCAAGCACTCCATCTCAATCCAAGGCTGACTGCGCTCCTACAAAATGATGGACATAGGCTTAGGAACCAAAAAAAAAAAAAAAAAACCAAGAATAGAACAGCAAAACCAAAATGCCCTCTCAATTCATCATTTCAAATCTCAAAACTCCCCACCGTGGCAATAGGTAAGGATCTGAAGAGCCAAAATGCTGACTCCATCGATTCATCCGATTAAAACTTCATCCACAGAAAGAAAGATCCATGGTGCAACCCAAATTACACCGCCCTTGTCCATGACAGATTTACATTTAGAAGGAGAGAGAAATAAAACATTAAAAAAATGGGTGATTTGTATCCTCTAATCAAAGTAATCAAAAACAAGTGAAATTGGGGGGGAAAAAAAATTACCTTTCACCGTATCTTTACTGAAGCCAACAAATTGTTCCCCCCAAAAACCACTCCAAAAGCTGCAGAGCAACAGTCTTGCCCAACCCACAAAGAGATGACGATGTATCTTTTTCCCAGTCCGATGTCGGAAGTGTTCGTATCCAATGGCCGTGTACGTAGATTTTGTTGTGTGTTGATCAATTCCGCAAAAGATACACATTTTAAAAATAAAAAATTTCAGACCAAAGCAAATGTCAAGAAAGAAAACTATAAAAAGAGAGGAAAAAAAATGCTTACCTTCGTTCTCTGACCCAACATCGAAACAACAAGCATAAACGCAAAATTCCAAAAACAGCCAAGATGAACACCATCTGAAAGCATATTACACCATTTTAAACAACAGAAGCCAAAAACAATTACAAACGGAAGAAAAAAAAAATCACCTTCTCGTCTGAAGGGAATCATCGCCATTATTGCTAAAACACAACAGAAAAATTTGAGCAATCCTCAAGTAAATTTTGCATCTATGTTGATAACAAAGATGCATATGATTTGCCTACTCACAGTTCACTGATTCAATGAAGCAAAGGCATCAATGGTTATCACATAAGAGAATGGGAATTATAACAAAGATAAACCAAAGGCATATGTATGATGCAGTTTATTAAGTAATGCTAGCGTTTACTTTACAATGGAAGATAGAAAATCCTATGACAAATCAAATACTAAGAATTAAACTTGCCTGGAATGTTGATGAAATAAGATAAAACATTGGGATAAATTTTGCAGAGATCATGTTGGCCAAGCTTTGTTCGTATATGTTGGACAATAAAATCAACAGGAACATGAATACACAGAACTTATAGCAACATGAGAAAGTACAATCTTTTCTACTTTCTCATCCCTCAGAAATCATAAGAGAAATCATCAACATAAAAAAAATACCACCAAAGCAGCATTAGGCAAGGGAAAAAAAAAAAAAAAGAATCTAAACGAAAAGGTGAAGACCATAATGGTGTAATGAAAAGACAAAAAACTCAATCAGAAACGGCAGTACAAAAGAAAAAAAAGAAAGAAAACCAACTCATAAAGAACAGAAAAGGGCATACGAGATGTATGTATAGCAGTGAAACAAAATACCTTTCTAGACAATTTAGGAAGGTGTTCTAATGATCACGCCAGCATTGCCCCCTTTGTAACACTAAATGTTACTCCATCCTTTTCTCGGGTTCCTCATCCAATCCTTCAAAAAGAGACCAAAAATATGAAAAACATAAACCCATGAAAATTAAAACAACATCAGCCCAAAAAACTGAAATGGAAGGAAAAAGATATCACCTCTCTAGGGTTTCGAATGCTTCAAGTGGAAGAAGAGAAGAAGCCAAAAACAAAAAGGGAAAGAGAGAGGAGAGTTCAGATAAGCGCCAAACGTGCAGAGATTATTCAGTCCCTGTGAATTTGCTGCTGACTCTCCTCTGTTCATTTTTGTGTTGTTAAAGTGTTGGAAAATATTATTTAAACCAAACTTGTATTAATTAGGTAATTATATTTGTAGTAGAATTTGTTATTTTATCTATTTCCTATTTAGTTTAGTGTTTGTTTTGAATAATCTAGTTGTTTTAGGAAATAATTCTGTATCAGATTTATGATATCGGACAACCAGGCAAACAAAGCACCAAATGACGTCGTTTTGCTTCCCACTTGTCCCGCGTGGTATCTACCTGGCAAAGTCAAGACTCCACGTGTCACCCTTGCTGCTGTTCGGCTTGTAAAAAAAAAATTTCAGAAAAAATGCTCCCAACTTGAGAGATTGCAAGCCACATTCATAGACCGTTTATATGTTAAAAAATATAGAAGACTAGACGGATATGCAGCGCCGTGTGGCTTCTTTTACATTTAATTATTATTTTAGTGATTAGTGCGGATTATTTTCTTATTTATGTTATATATTTTGGGGAAGCAAAATGAGCAGCTGAAACCTTTGCAGATCAGACTTCAAACCTTGCTACCAAGAATATTGCAACAACTCAACAAAAAGCCCACCACCACCCTGGCATAATAGGGAAAATCCAGGAAATTTCACTGGTAGTATAGGGCCTGTTCTTTTTGAACGTTTTGAAAACGATTTTGAAAACAAGTTTTGGAAAATAGTTTTATAATGTATAAAGTGTATTGAAAATGTAAAAAGTAGATGCTGAATAGTAAAAAGTTGTATTGAAAATGATGGAATATGATTAAAATATATTAAATTTACTGTTGAAACCAAAATCGTTTTCAAAACGAAATAAAAAGAACATGCCCATAGAAAGAAGAATAAAAGAGGAACAAGAGAGATTATCAGAGCCTTTAATAATTTATAGTATGAATAGCATTTTGACCCCATGTCCTGTGGAGGGAGGGAAAAAATCAAGAGCTGGATTTGTCAACTGAATCCAACACACAATTATCTTCCTTTTTTGGGTGGATCATCCACTATGTGTTCTTCTTTTAATGAAAAGCAATAAGCAACAACACACAACCAACTTGCAATGATTGAACACTAAAAGAACTGAAGAAAAATCAAGTTGGATAAAAAAAATTCCCAGAAACCACTTCTATTGAAAATAACGAAACAGAGACGTTTTATATCTTGAAAAGGGGAAAAAAGACCTTTGGAAACTCCTAATTTTCATCCTCTTCTCCAGTTTGTCATCCTTCAGAAAAGCATTAAAAAAAAACATAAATGCATGAACTAACGAAAACTAAAAACTGCCCAAAAAAAAAAAAATTTGAAATGGAACAAGTGATATTGGAAAAACCTCATTTTTAATCCTTTTTTCAGTTTCTCATCCTTCAGAGAGAAGGAAAAAATCATCAACAGCATAAACCCACTCAAACAACATCAGGCAAACAAAATCGAAATGGAAGAAAAAAGATATCACCTTTTTCATTTGAATGTTGAAGAATGCGGATGGAGCAAGATTGCAGAGAAGATGAAAATAGAACAGAAGAAAAAAGCATCCACCAACAAAGAGGAGCATCCTGTAGCAAATCCAAAAATTAGTTTTCAAACCAAGGAAAAAAAAAAAAAAAAAAAACATGAGAGAAAACTCACCTGAATCATGGTTCTATGGTTTGTCTTCTACTTTTTCTGATCTCTGCACGTTTGCCGCCGTAGGCAACCCGCCCCTCCTAACTTGCCGTCCCCATCTTCATCAAGTGTTGGATTTATGTCCTAAATCCAATTAAATTATGAAATTATAATTTATATTTATTGTCAAAGTGTTTTAGGAACTTAAAGGTCACACACATAAGAATAATTAATTGGGTTAAAATAATATATTATGGGTTAATTTATTGGATAAATTAACGATAAGGACTTATTGATAAATATCTAATAATGGTTTTCTATTTGTGTTAGGTTTCCTACTGGTAATAAGTTTATACCATTCTGATATCTATAAATATAGTTCTAGTCATTGGAATGAGATACAACACATCTTGTATACAGTTGATGTGCATAAAAATAGGCTTTCATTGGACCAGGCCCAATGAACAAAAGAAAGAATTAACAGTTAAAAGATAAAGATATCTGAAAAGATCTAAAACCTACTTTAGGTCGGAAAGTGCCATAAAGCCGAGTCAAAGACATAAGCTTAGATCGGTCTCACTCAGTTTTCCTTTATTCCTCCTAACGGTCATCGCTACCGAGATATAGAAGTTAAGTCGGACCAAGATGTTACTCTGACACAGTATGTAAAAATCATTAAATCAGAGATTTCCTAGATTTTCAACAGAAAAGAGGTCATGAAATCAGGTCATGATGGCATAAGGCGTGCATGTCACGGCAAATAGAGGGGAGCAGGTGAAAGTGCAAATCATGAATGTTCAACCGGCATGACCGAGTCTTGATATAAATACTAAGTCTTGAGACTTAGTGAGGTACGCAACTATTTACATTTTGAGCTCTTAGTGCATACTGTTCATCTTCTCCAACTATACTAACTTGATCGTCGGAGTTACACCGGGGGGAAAGCCCTGCATCCTTCTTGTGTTTTTACTCTGGTCATCAGAATCATCCATAGCCTCCGGTTTCCCCTTCATTCGATTGAATCCGAGCCATCTAACCCGGTTTCCAGCGCAGTTTCCCTTCTCTTGAACCAGTAAACGAACGAGTGGGCCTTGCTGTATCACAATTCTTATTGGGCCGTAAGAAGCATCCATCGAAGGACAATTTGCGTCGCATCAACTAGCGCCGTCTGTGGGGAACGTTTGATCAAATTATTTCATCAAATTTTCTCCATATTTAAAGAAATTTGTTGAAACCATGACGCAAATTCAAGATTGTTCGGGAGTGGGTGCTTCTTCTTCCAACACCACCGCTGTTTCCACCATTACGACTGCGATCGTTCCGACCGCCGCTGTAGTTCCTACCACCACCAATGTTCCGCCTAGTACCACCGCCGCTGTCATATCTCACACCACGGAGCCCCTCACCCCTTAGCAAGAACAAGTTGAAAGAGAAAAATTTTATCGTTTGTTCTCACAGTTGTTTCATCTCATCAATCCTGGCCCTCCCACCACCTCTACTCCCAATTTGGAACTCCCCGTCTCAAATATTACAACCACTATCTCAGATGTAGTTAACGTGGAGAATCCTCTTAGTTCACAAGCTATTCCTACTATTCCTCCACCAGGAGCTCTGTTCAACCCCATGGCCGATCCTTCCGTTGTTTTGATTTCTAGTCTCCACCCCCTAGTCTGTCGCTGTTTCGGGATGTCCTCCCCACTCTAGGGGTCTCATCCCTTTTCGGGGTCTAACTACATAGTTGGTTTCCCTACCCTTTCTACTGCTCCTCCTGTTTACACCACCTTAGCCCATACCCAGGTCACCCCTACCTTTCCAGCTCCTTTCATGGTTTCTACCGCTCGGCTCAATACTTACCCTTTCATGTCGAATTTTCCTTTTCCTATGTTAGGACAGCAAGTGAGTCAGTTAGGTCAGCCTGGTCTAGGTCCGCAGTCGAGTCAAATAGGTCAGCCCGGCCTAGGTCAACAATTGAGCCAGTTTAGCCACCTTGGTCCCGAGATTAACCAATTAGGATATCCCGGACACATAGTACCGTCAAGCTTAGCTCAGTTTCAACATTACGGCATAGGCACAAGCCGAGCCATGCAGCCTCTCACTGGGTACTCTCCCTTACTTAACTCGAGCTATTATACAGGGCCCAGCGCGGGAAACTTCGCAACTGGAGGATCACTACCTGCTTATCCCGGAATGGGAGGATACTCCTTAGGTCAAACAAGATACGCCCAGCCCGGTCAAGCAGCCCTCCCTGGATCTGGATATGCTTAGTTGGGACGAGCCAGGCCCACTTCTCGCGTATCTCATCCATTTGGTTGGAAAATTCAAACAGCTCCATTTCTACCGGGCTACAAAGGTTTAGGTAAGGTTGACAAATACGATGGAACTGCTGACCCGACGGCTCACTGGATGCAATGCATGAGTGTCATGGATGCTGCAAATTTATCAGATGCTAACCGCTGTATAATCTTTCATCTTACTCTAAAAGGTCAGGCTATCAATTGGTATTGTACCCTGCCTCGAAACTCTATTCATTCATTAGATCAATTTGGTGACTTGTTTCTAGCTAATTTCATGGGCAACAAGATATTATCTAAACCTATTTCACATCTAATGAACATAACTCAGAGGGTGGGAGAGGAGTTACAAGCTTATATAGATCGGTTTAATGTAGAATCTAGGCAATGTCATGAAAAAGATGACAGGATCATGATGGGGTCGTTTATTAATGGATTACGGTTGGGACCATTAGCTACTGAACTAGCCATCCGACCCCCACATTCTTACTTTGAAGTGATGGTTATTGCTGTTAATTTTGCTGTTATTGAGTATGCTGCAGTACTTAAACAGGAACGAGAGAGGGGTTTTTCTAACAATTACAGCAAGAGAAAAGCTTATTCTCCAACCCCTACCACGGGAGGAGGTAAGAAGCAGAACTTTGTAAATACTAACAACACTGGCCCGAAGGTTGGGGTCGGTGTTAATGCCTTGCAGGTAGTCGAGCCCTTTTCCGTGCCTTGGGCCGACATCTATGCGGCCATACAACATCAAGGGTTGCTTCCTCCAGCCCATCCCATAACAGGTCCCACAGATCGACTCAATCCTAGCAGGTATTGTAACTACCATAAGCATATCGGCCACAATACTAATGATTGTAGAGATTTAGCTACAGAAATAGCAAAGCTTATCCAAGCTGGAAGATTACCTCAATATACGCAAGTGGCTCATCTGCCCAAACCAGCAGTTCCATCAGGTCGGGAACGACCTAAAGGATGTTACCGATGCGGGGAGCTCGGTCATTTTGTCCGAGAGTGTTCCCAACCCGATCCCCGGGCCCCAAACGCTGGAGCAGGTGACGACATAACTATAGCTGGGGTCGTGAACACCATAGCTGGAGGACCGACCCAAGGTGACTCTAATCGTCAGAGAAAACAGGTATATCGACAAAGAAAAAACGTTCTAGGTAAGCGTAAAGCAGACACCATGACACCAGTTATTACTTTTGACGACAATGATCTTTTCTTACCTTATGATTGTGATGATCCACTAGTGATCGATTGTTACATTTCTAATTATCAAGTACGTAAAACATTATTAGACACTGGTAGCTCTAGTAATATAATTACTACCAAGGCATTAGCAGGATATCAGTTGCATAAGGCACATTTAAGTTCAGTACGTACACCTTTGGTTGGCTTCGGCAACCACCATGTTATTCATGTGGTGCAGTTAAGCATACCAGTCACCTTGATAGCTGGCCAGCTAAAACGAACAGAAATCATAAATTTCGTAGTCATTGATGAGCCCTCACCTTATAATGTATATCTGGGTCGGCCTGGACTAAATCAATTTCAGGCCATTGCTTCTACCATGCATATGCTTTTAAAATTCCCCACCATGGGTGGTGTGGCTTCTCTTCGTTGTGATGTCATACAGGCGAAGCAATGTTATACAACTTCTCTAAAAGAACAGGCGTCCCTGGATAGAAAATAGCAGGGTGCTTCAGCAGTCGCCCCGACCCTCGCGTCCCGGGTTTCCCCAGCTGCCCTTCAAAGTAATATGGTTCACCCCATTAACATCACCGACCTAACAGGTAGCTCAGACCGATCCATTGAGGCTGGGGCTGAAGTTAAGGCTGTCCCTCTGGCTGCCGACCCGAACAAGGTAATTAAGATAGGAGCCAATTTACCTCCTCAGTTACAACATGATTTACTTAATCTTTTGCGTGAGTTTGCGGAAGTCTTTGCTTGGGGGCTGGAAGACATGCCTGACATTTCTCAAAACATCATTGAACACAGGCTATCCATTGATGCCAGTCATAGGCCGGTTCGCCAACGAAAGCGTAACTTCGGAGGAGAACGCAGCAAATACATAGAAATTGAAGTCAACGCTTTGCTAGAGGTACGTATCATTCGAGATGTGGATTATCCTGAGTGGCTAGCCAATCCCGTATTAGTTTACAAGCCCGACGGCTCATAGCGTATGTGCATCGACTTCACCGACCTGAACAAGGCCTGCCCCAAAGATTGGTTCCCCTTGCCCTTAATTGATGTGCTGGTCGATGCCATAACTGGATTTCGTTTTCTCAACTTCTTGGATGTTTACAAGGGCTATCACTAAATCTTCATGGCTAAAGATGACGAGGAGAAAACATCCTTTATCACGGATAAAGGTACTTATTGCTTTATTACTATGCCTTTCGGTTTGAAAAATGCTGGAGCTACTTTTCAACGCCTAGTAAATAAGATCTTTAAAAATCAACTCGGAACATGGAAGCATATGTTGATGATTTACTTGTTAAAAGTATGGATGAATCTAATTATCTACTTGATTTGCGTGAAACACTCAAAACCTTAGTCCAA
Organism: Leptodermis oblonga; assembly: GCA_016801395.1. Classification (NCBI taxonomy): domain Eukaryota; kingdom Viridiplantae; phylum Streptophyta; class Magnoliopsida; order Gentianales; family Rubiaceae; genus Leptodermis; species Leptodermis oblonga. The sequence goes on along the minus strand of CM028756.1, from coordinate 4,242,210 downwards.
TACAAGTTAAGATTAAATCCTAAGAAATGTATTTTTGGGGCAACATCGGGTAAATTTTTAGGTTATATGGTTTCTGAAGATGGTATTTCTGTTAATCCTAAGAAAGTAGATACTATCCTGCAAATGCACCATCCTAGGTCAATTCATAAAGTACAACAATTAATGGGTAGGGTAGAGGCCTTAAATCGATTTTTAGCTCGGTCGGCGGAACGAGCTTTGCCTTTTTTTAGCATTTTAAAGAAATCAGATAAATTTGTATGGACTCTAGAATGTCAAATAGCTTTTGAACAATTAAAATTATATTTAGCATCTCTACCATCTTTGACTATGCCGATTCCTGGGGAACAATTGTACATGTATATAGCTACCACCGATCTGTGATTAGCTCAGTTTTCCTTAGAGAAGATAACCAGGTTCAAAGGCCCATCTATTTTGTTAGCAAAATTTTGCAGGCTGCAGAAAAAAACTATTCCAACCTGAAAAAGTTAGTCCTGGCCCTAGTTCACTCCACCCGACGTCTCCGACCTTATTTTGACTCTCACGGAGTCACTGTCTACACTGATTCACCCTTAAAGGCCTTTTTACAGAAAGCTGGAATTTCAGGTTGTCTCACCAAATGGGCCATTGAACTGGGGGAGTACGATATCACCTTTGTGCCTCGCACCGCTGTCAAAGGTCAGGTATTGGCAGATTTCATAGCCGAGGGGATACCGGACATTCAGGAAGACGAGTCTAGTTCATCACCAGAAATCGACCTCCTTCTAGCTATAGCAAAAGGCGAGGAATCATGGACACTCTATGTAGACGGTGCTTCTAGCCAGTCCGGATCGGGTGCCGGGATTATCCTCACCAGCCCTACTGGGGAAGTCCACACTTATGCTTTGCGATTCTGTTTTATGGCCACCAATAATGAAGCAGAATACGAAGCCATGGTTGCCAGCCTGAAATTAGCCCGGAAACTGGGGGTCCGAAATCTAAAAATTTGTTCAGACTCCCAGTTGGTCGTCAAACAAATTTTGGGGGAGTACAAGGCTAAGGATCGGCAAATGGAAGAATATTTGGCACTGGTACAACAACAGCTAAAATTTTTTTTAAAATGGACTATACAGCGAGTTCCACGGACCAAGAACACAAATGCAGACACCTTATCCAAATTGGCTTCTTCGGTTTTCTCTCATTTGACTAAAAGTGTTCTAATAGAAGAAGTAAAGACTAGGAGTACGGCCGAGCCAACAATCTTGTCCATAAGCGAGGGTCAGGATTGGCGATCTCCTATATGGCAATATTTACAAAATGGTACCTTGCCAGACTCGCAAAAAGAAGCACAGCGAATACAAAAGAAGGCTGAACACTATCAGATAGTGGGGGACGATCTATACAAAAGGGGGTTCCTAATTCCCTTACTAAAATGTTTGAATCCAGGAAAAGCGGAGGTCGTGCTCAAAGAAATACACCAGGGGGATTGCGGGTCCCATATCGGGGCTCGAAATTTGGCAAAAAAAGTAATTGGGGCTGGATTTTATTGACCTCGATTATTTCAAGAAGCAGTCAAGTATGTTCAGCATTGTTCCAGCTGCCAGCATAATGCTCCGATTCATAGATTACCGGCATCCAGTTTTACCGGGATAATTGCGCCTTGGCCTTTCGCAGAATGGGGGAAAGATCTTATGGAGCCATTTCCTAAAATCGGCTCTTGTCATTATCTAGTTGTGGCCATAGACTACTTCACTAAGTGGGTGGAAGCCGAGGCATTGACAAATATTACTGGGCGAACTATAGCTCGGTTTCTATGGAGGCAAGTCATCTGCCGTTTTGGCGTGCCCAATTCAGTTATCTCGGATAACGGGACTCAGTTTGAATCCAAGGAATTCACAGCCTTATGTTCAAGGCTAGGTATTAACCAACGTTTCGCATCTGTGGCTCATCCTCCAGCAAATGGGCAAGTGGAACTCACCAATCGAACTTTGTTGCACGGGTTGAAAACCAGACTAGAAGATAAGGGTAAGAATTGGGTGGAACAGCTACCTCATGTGTTTTGGTGTCACCGAACTACGCCAAAATTAGCTACGGGAAAGACTCCTTTCGAGCTAGCCTTTGGAGTCAATGCTGTCATACCCCCAGAAATACAAAGTGGTGCGCCCCGAGTCATGCACTTCGAAAGGGACCAGAATCAAAGAAACTTGGAGCTTAGTTTGGATTTGATGGAGGAAGTTCGGGACATTGCCTACGTACACCAATTAAATTACAAGAATTTAGTTCGGTAACACTATGACGCTCGGGTCAAACATCGAGCCTTTGTACCGGGAGATTTGATTTTGCGGAACTGAGCTATCGGTAAGCCACAAGATCAAGGCAAGTTGGAATCTAATTGGGAAGGGCCCTACCGGGTGATCGAAGCCCGACCCACTGGTAGTTATGTGTTAGAAGATTTGCAAGGACAGTTAGTTCCGAGGGCTTGGAACGCAGCACACTTAAGAAAATACTATCTTTGAGCAAGTTGAAGACAAGATCATGAAAAAGTCGAGTCATATATTCAAAGGAAAAAAGTGTGCCGGCCTGTTACAGAGATTGTTCTAATAAAAATATTCCAAAAATTATAAAAATAAATGCTAAGAATGAGGAGCTTGGGGGGTCGCTTCTTCATCAGCTGCCCCATTTGGGTCGGCCACAGGATCTTCCTCTTCCGTGTTTTCTGGCAAAGGAATACCATTGGCTCGGCACTCCTGCTTGACCTCCTTTATCAGGTCGAAAGGGTCCCGATCCTAAGCTAGCAGGGAAGTGTGAGCCAGGGAATCTTCAGAAAGGCCATCTACCGACCTCGGGCCCTTGAACTCGTCCCAGCAGATTGTGTAACCACACTGGATCAGCTCCATAAACCGGCAGTTCATAAGATCCAGCAGCGGCCCCCCTTTAAAATCTTCTAAGGCAGCTTGACGTGCTGCTTCTACCTCAGCCGGACTTAGCAGCTCGGAAGATTTCTTCTTCTCCTCCTCCAACGCCCTCTCCAGGTCAGCAATCCTCTTCCCTAGCTCAGACTTGTCTTGCTTTAACTCTTCCACTTCCGCCTCCAAGCCCTGGGATCTGGTACTCAACTGGCTGGCCTTAGTACCGAGCTCTTGGTTTTCTTTGTAGAGCTCGGTATTTTTGGCCTAGAGGTTGGTCACTCTGCTGGACTTGACCCCCAACTTCATCTTCAAATCCTCGATCTCCTCTGTCGGCCTCTTCGATCTCTCCTGTTCATAACTTTGGGCGAGGAGGTCCAAAGCCGCTGTCCTCTTGGCCATGGCCCCGTAATTTATACAGATCTGCAAAACTCAAAGTATGAGTCTTATAGAATATCACTCAGTTGATTATATATCTCAGGAAACAAGATGGGAGGTTGGAAGTTTACCTTTTTTATTTTAGAAGCTAAGAAGGCTTCTTGCCTCGCCAACTGTTCGAGGTTCTACTTCATCTGGCTGCTCGCCTCGACTATCTCCGTAAAGAAGCCGTGGGAGTCGGCCACTAGCGCCGAGTAAGGCCTGGCATCTTCAAGTGGGGCCCCACCAAATGAAGCTGATAAATGGGCCGAGCTAGAGGACCCGGTCTCTCCTTCTGGTCCTTTAGAATAATCCTCCTTTCTTTTGTTGGTGAATCCAAAGGTCCCAACAATTCATCCGGGCTTGGTATCTCGTCTCCAAAGGTTGGGTAGGTCGATAGTTGAGGAGCCTTAACACTTCTGGCCGCTTGAACCTCCGTGGAGGTCGGCCTGCTCTTCTTAGACGCCCGAGAAACTAAGGCGTCAACATGAGGATAAGCAACCTCTACCTCCTAGGTCAGATCAATCTCCGCAGAAGGTCTTTTTGAGGATCCTGAAGCCACCGCCTGCTTGCTGGATTTTCTCTTCAGACCATATCCACTAAAGCCACCTAAGAATAGATGAGATAGACATAAATACATCAGAAAAGCCGATCTAAGAAGCTGACATAAAGTAAAGAAGATCACAGTTAAAGATTAAAGGTAGATTATTACATTCTTGCTCAATATTGGGGGCCTGGCTCAGCCCTGCCCAGACAAGAAGGCCCTCGGAGGGATATTTAACAGAATATTTCTCCGAATTGGTGTAAGATTTTAAAGCCTTATAATCCGACAGCACTATGGGATTGGACTTGTCCCGGGTTTGATCTGTCGGCGCAACAAACTCCGACCATCGGCAGGAGAGATTAGCTTTATCGGCCTTCACCATAAAGAATCTTGTTCTCCAATGTTTATTCGTATATGGGGAATCAGTTATAAGGGTAGGTCCATTTCTACGCTTCTGCAAAGATACCCATCCCGGCCCGTAGGGATACTGGAGAATTGTGTAAAATTGAAGCAGCAGATCTATGGTGGGTCGGATTTTGGCCCCCAAGTAGACACACATAAAACCCACTAGGAACCTAAAGGCATTAGGTACTAGTTGACTCAGCCCGATTTCCAAATGGTTACATAGCTCGGTTAAAAAAGTTGGGACAGGAAATCTTAGTCTGAATTTTATGTGGTGCTCATATACACCGACCCAACCCCCGGAGGTGCTGGTTATTCGTTCTTCGGGTGTGGGCAGTCGGGTTGGGATAGTCGGGTCAAAATGATGGGTCGATTTTAGGGTTTCTAATTCTACCCTAGTTAGTTCGGAAGGTATTTTATTCGAGTGGAATTCATAGGCGGCCGTATCTACATGAACCATTACAGATATGTCGAAATCATGCGTAATTTCAAGAAAACAAAAGATCCCATATAAGCTTTAAACTAATAGTCAGATCTACATTCAATATCAGTGAAAAAGGGCTCATGCATCACAACTTGCCGGAAAACTATTCCTAAGCCGGCGAATCAGTCGCAAGTAGCAAAAGAAGGAAGAAGAACCGACTAACCTGCAGACGGGTTTGATGAAGGTAAGCCGGTGCAGGAACTTCGCTCCTCAGCCATGTAATTCTCCGGGATAGCAGTGAAGACGCGGCAATAATGCTAACTTGCACGGCAAAGAGAGGCAGCGACGTGAGCAATTCCGGCGAGACAATCGAAATCAGAAGGGTAGAAAGAAATTGTTTTGAAAGCGTGAAGGCAACTACGCAAGGCCCTTCGCTACTTAAAGGAAGATTCGGGAAGACGAAGTGCAGCAGACAAGCCAACCACTGGAGCTATTAATACCACCTCGAGAAACGGACAAACATGGGAAGTCGTACCGAGCACCTCGAAAGTCGCTGAGCGTGTCCTGTCATATCCCGACTCTTCAAAAGCCGAGGTATGCCTTTATTGATAAATTCAGTCTTTTTGGGTCAACATCACATTATTTACTTATGAATCGGTTAACATATTATTTTCTTTGGGTCGAATTTGTATTAGTTTTGGCTCATGCTTTTCTTTTGATAGCTATGATATTCGGTAGGTCGGCAACCATTTTTAATACTTCACTTGAAATAGTTCAACACTTCTAGTAAGCTTAAATCGGAACAATCCATATTTATGCTAGCTTAGGTCGGAAAGAAAATTTTAAAAGTAGTTTAGACAGATATCGGGTGGATGCATGATAGATACCTTAGTCTAGTTTTTGGCTCAGTAAAACACAAAAAGTATTAAATTTTAGCTCGGTAAAACCTAATACTGGGGGGACTTGTTGATGTGCATAAAAATAGGCTTTCATTGGGCTAGGCCCAATGAACAAAATAAAGGATTAACAGTTAAAAGATAAAGATATTTGAAAAGATCTAAAACCTACTTTAGGTCGGAAAGTGCCATAAAGCCGAGCCAAAGACATAAGCTTAAATCGGTTTAACCCTTAGGTCGGTCTCACTCAGTTTTCCTTTATTCCTCCTAACGGTCATCGCTACCGAGCTATAGAAGTTAAGTCGGACCAAGATGTTACTCTGACACAGTAGGTAGAAATCATTAAAGGATTAGGTATATATTTTGAATATATGCAGGGATTTCCTAGATTTTCGACAGAAAATAGGTCATGAAATCAGGTCATGATGGCATAAGGCGTGCACGTCACGACAAATAGAGGGGAGCAGGTGAAAGTGCAAATCATGAAGGTTCAACGGGCATGACCGAGTCTTGATATAAATACTAAGTCCTGAGACTTAGTGAGGTACGCAACTATTTACGTTTTGAGCTCTTAGTGCATACTGTTTATCTTCTCCAACTATACTAACTTGATCGTTGGAGTTACACCGGGGGGAAAGCCCCGCATCCTTCTTGTGTTTTTACTCTGGTCATTAGAATCATCCATAGCATCCGGTTTCCCCTTCATTCAAGTGAATCCGAGCCATCTAGCCCGGTTTCCAGCGCGGTTTCCCTTCTCTTGAACCAGTAAACGAACGAGTGGGCCTTGCTGTATCACAATTCTTATTGGGTTGCAAGAAGCATCCATCGAAGGACAATTTGCGTCGCATCAACAGTGATCTAACTGTCAATCCTCTGACTGATCAATCCTTTGGAAAGATCCCAATTACTGTTGTTTGTGTGGATACCGTTAGAGGCTGGACAATTGTACGACTCGTGATCAGTTTCATCTCTATGCATAGCGTTCGTGGATCTCCTAAATATTGTTGATGGATTTGCTTTCGAGATAACATCTGATCTGGTATATTATATTATTCATGTGATTGTAAAGTGATCTTTGCATGTTCAATTTATATTTATTCTGCTATGCATAGATTGATTAAATTAAATGAGGATTAATAGCCATGGAATTCTTTCGGACAGACCGAATTGAGGCCATCCAACCACCTGTGCCCTGTCATATACCAAAAGAATGTTAAAATCCTTTTATATTCGTCCAATTTAATGCGTCCAGAGCACTCTTTTGACTGGCTGAACTTTGAAAATCAATCAACGTTTGAAAAAAGTGTCAATTTTCCAAAGAAACTGAAAGTATAAACATCCAACAAGAACTCATCTCCTAGTCTTCGAAGATAAAAACCACATGCAGAACAAATAGATCTCTGAATCCCAGTGACCCATATGATGATTTTCAAACACCTAACTAAGGACGAAAAAAATACGGAATTGATATTTGCAGCGACGGTTTCGATATTTGCAGCGACATTTTTGCGTGAAAAGACCGAAATACCCTTGGGGGTAAAAAATTTGTGAAAACATTTTTAAAATGTGCTGGAGGGAAAAAAAAAAAATATCCCATTACCATCGCCGGGCGCCGGCAATGGTAATGGGCATCACCGTCGCCGGGCGACGGCGATGGTGTTGGAAAAAATCATCGCTCGGCGATGGTTTTCTCCAACACCATCACCGTCGCCCGGTGACGGTGATGCCCATTACCATCGCCAGCGACCGGCGATGGTGAACCCGGCCCCCGTCCCTGCAGAATTTTGATATTTGCAGCGACCACCGGGCGGATCTTTCCCATTTCAATAAAAAATTTCGCAATTTCGACAAAAAAAATTAACACATTCCGATATAATAGAACCAAAAAAAAAAAAAAACATTCGACGCACCCGGCTGCTGCAAAATTTGAGAAAAAAAAAATTGAAAGTTGTACATCTGCATGCCTAGGCTGTAGGCTGCAGAAAGGAGAAGAAAAAAAAATAATAAAAAAGGAAAAAGTAGAAAACTTGCTTTATAACTGAAGCGGAGCGAAGGAGTTTTTCACAGAAGGGAAATTGTAATCCATAATTGTTGCTGAGCTGATCCGAGTGGAATTACAGAATCAGATAGAAATCGAGACGATTGGGATCGAAAAAAGGTTAGTGGCTAAAGTTTAAATTTTTTTATGTATTGTTTTAGGTAGTTGTATTAATTATTTTAGATGTATTACGTCCGAATTTATTAGTAGTTATGTCAAAATTGTGTAATTTTTATTGTTTTACGTAGTTGTATTATTTATTTTAGTTGTTTTATATCCGAAGTTATTAGTAGTTTTGCCAAAATTGTATAATTTTTAACCGGAATGTGGAAGATATGCCCGGAAAGGGCGATAGTTGTCCAGAATATCGTCGGTCTCCGGCGGCATTTCGGGCCGGAAATGTCGCCGGAGACCGACGACATTTTTTTTGGGAAATACCGCATGCGGTATTTCCCGGAAACAGCACCGCTTGCGGTATTTCCCGGAAAGGGCGATAGTTGTCCAGAATATCGTCGGTCTCTGGCGACATTTTTCGGCCTGAAAAGCGCCGGAATCAGGCGCTGCTATCAACGTAAAATAGCGCCGGATTTTGGCGCAATTTTACGTTGAAAATGTCGCCGGATTCCGGCGACATTTTCACGCAAGAAAGTCGCCGGAAGCCGGCAAAGTTCCAGCCTGAAAATGTCGCCGGAATCCGGCGACATTTTCACGGAAGAAAGTCGCCGGAAGCCGGCGACGTTCCTGCCTGAAAATGTCGCCGGCGACATTCCGGATTCCGGCGCCGGATTCCAGCCATGGGGGGGGGGGGGTTGTTCCGGCGGAGGGCGGGGCATTTTCGGTCAAAAGTTGTTTTATATTTTGTATGTTATATGTTCTGAAATATATTTCGTATTAATAAATGCGGGTTCATACTGGTTCATAGTAGGCTGAACGAAATTATTGTGAGAAGGAGCGCCATAGAAGAGGCGGCTATTCATTTGGGAGAGTTGGTCTGATTCTGGAATATGGCTGATATACCCGAGGTCGATCCATATTAAACTGTAAGTAAAACCGTTTACAAATTTTTTTTTTCGTAATTATATTAGACGAAAATACATTGCCGGGAAAGAAACCCAGTTTGGGGAGGGGGGGGGGGTTGTTTCCCGGATCTGCGGTTATTTGCTCATAAATGTTTGCCTCAGCTGTAACGGCAATTGGGTCCCTATAAATTTTTCCGTTTAAGTGTGATTAAACATTTTTCCCGGAATTATGAACAGGATTTTCGTGTTGAAAGTGATGCCTCTTATGCTGACCACACTGAAGTATTTAAGACGGAAGAAGAGTTCATAAGTAGGGAACATATGATGGCATGGGTACATGCCAGAGCAGCCGAAAACAATATGACTGCAAAAATTACATCATCTGCGAAGATTTTGGGTCTGTTCGTTACAAGAGGCAGAAAAGCTAGAGTTGAGATAGGGTGCGAAAGATCGGGAAAATGTAGAGATAAGCCAACCCTACCAGAAGGGAAAAGCAAACGGCCTAATACAAGCAGCAAGAAGACGGGTTGTCCTTTTCACCTTACGAGCCGACTAAGTCCTGGGGATATCTGGAAGCTGCATGTCGTACAAGGCAAGCACAATCATGAATTACAAGAAGTCCGAAACTGGCATTCAGCCCATACAAGGTTAACAGAAATTGAGAAGAAAAAGATTGCCGACATGTCTAGTATTAACATCAGGCCGAAGCATATCTTAGCCAAGTTGCGTGCGGATGATCCGGAAAATGTCAGTCACATACAACAGGTGTACAATGAAGCCGCAAAAAGTAAAAGGGAGGCTAGGGGAGGTCTGACTAACATGCAGTATTTCTTTAAACTTCTGCATGATAACGAATACTTCTATGCGCACGAACATGATGTCGACAGTAATGCAGTCGGGCACATCTTCTTTGCGCACAAGAAGGCGACTCAGATGCTTGTTTTGTTTCCATACGTGTTGTTCATGGATACGACGTACAAGACGAACAGGTACGACATGCCCCTGCTACAAATAATGGCCCTCCTACCGACGGACCAGTATGTCCATATCGCATTCATTTTTATGAGGGATGAGACCACACAGAGTTATTATTGGGCCATATCGCACTTAAGAATTCTATTCGAGCGAGACAGATTCCCGCATGTGGTCATCACTGACCGGGAGCTTGCCTTAATGAAGGCAGTGGAAATGATATTCCCATGTGCTACCCAACTACTGTGCCGTCGCCACATTGAAATGGATGTGAAGAAACACGTCCTGTCTGCTGGCAACGACACAGAAACAACGGACGGGTTTCTATATCGCTGGCGCGGCGTTGTTAAAGCTCAGACCTATGAGCAGTTCACGGAAGCTGTGGATTTTATTGACCGAAAGTATGGAAATAAATCTAGATTTAGAAATGTTATTCCATACTTGAAGAACACGTGGTTGGACCCCCACAGGAACAAGTTCGTGTCGGTTTGGACTAAAAGTATAAAGCATTACGGCTCGCACACCACGAACATGTAAGTAATTTGTAACTTTGATTTATATTCTGTTTGTTGTATAAGTCCCTACTCTTCTATGTACTTATGATTGCGACATGTTGAAATGTAATGTTACTTTTCTTTTCAGGGTGGAGAGTGCACATGCACAGTTGAAAAGGGCAATTGATACGGATCGAAAGGCATTTTCAACTATCTTCAACGACATTAACAGGATGATTGTTATGCACTTTGCTGAAATCCGCACTGCAATGGAATCGTCTCGCAGTAGAACTTACCGGAAGAGCGACTACTTACTTTATAGTAGGCTCAACGGTAGATTATCTTTCGCTGCCATTACACTTCTGCAGGAAGAATATACAGGCAGAGTCGGACTCATCGGGGAAGATGGTGCGGGGTGTGGTTGCGAACTCCGAACTAGCTGCGGGCTCCCCTGTGCATGTGAGATGGCGCAGTTGGTGCGGTCGTACCAGCCGATTGATCCTCTCGACGTAGACGCCTTCTGGAAGACGCTGCATTTGGGAGATAATGATATTCCGGAAACCGTTGAGCAGAGACAAACCGCTGAAGGCCGACTGCAGGAAGTGTTTGACGATGTAGCGTCGCGGCCAAGCACAGAGATATACAGGGTTTTAGGTGTGGTGCATTCGGCGCTTTATCCATAAACCGTTGACCTAGCTGAGCCTGTAAGTAGGCCGCACAGGGGACGACCGAAAAACAATTCCACCAAACGCGATCCATCCGGTTATGAGCATGCCGAACGGAATGCGATACAAAGGGGTGCGAATATATGTCATTTGGTGCAAATGTTATTCTGGGTACCTACATATACTAATGCCTAATTCAATTTCATTTAAACTTGCAGGTCGGCGATCCACAGGCGGACAGAGAAGACGAAGGGTTATGCGTCACCATAATTCTGCCTGGCCCTACGACCTCCCCGTATTTCTTAAGCAATTTGTGTTCGAATACATCATAGGGCACTGTGATGTAGAGCCCGATGGACATTGTGGGTTCAGAGTAATTTCGTACTTCGTACACGAACGAGATGCGTCGCAGTGGTCACCAAGAACTCTTGTATCAATATGCTTTGTGGACCTACGTCCTTGGGCCGGAAGATTACGCCGCAGCACTCAAATTGGTCGATTTTTACGAGGATTCGGCACCCTATGCACACTGGTTTGAAACCCACCTGATGGGATTACTTGTTGCAACGACATACCAGAGGGTTCTTACGGTATATGCCCAGCAGAGCTGGACTTTCCTCCCGCTTCAATGGCGGGGTGCCAGCGTCTCGACTGATCCGGCCAGTTTCATAAATATGGGTTTAATACGACAAAACCATTTCATTGCGCTGTTAACGTCCGGGGAGGTATTGCTACCGCCAATATATTCGACGTGGAGACATAGGGCCTCACATGAAATGCAGCTTTGGCAAACCCATTTGCAAAGGAAATTAGACAAATACAGGACGAACTCAACTGCGGAGTGTTAGTTTCACATTGGACGCATACATTGCATTCATATGTAATTTATACAAGTCATAATGCCGTGAACATATTACATTTCATCCTTTTATAATTTATACCGCGAATGTATTACATGTCATTCTTTCATAATTTATACCGCAAATGTATTACATTTCATTCATTTATAAATCCAGTCCCGGCATCAAATCCTCCAAAAAGATAGCCGCCTCCTCTATTGCGCTCCTTCTGACAGAGCTGGGAAATTTGACCCGATTTTGGGGATGAGAATAATATAGCTTACTTGCTATATATTGCAACCGCTGCAACGGTTAGAAAAGGGGAAATAAAATCAGAAATATTGACGCTATCAATTTGTACATTACAAAAGTTTCAACAAATTGCATTACTTACCGCAGCATCGGACATAGACCTGGGGTCCAGATTGTCGTCAGCTTCCACTGGGGCTGGACTAACACGCGGGTGCGTTCGCGGTATGTAGTATTCGAGGTACTCAGAGCAAGTCTGGTCGGACCACTGAGCCCGCTGCTCCCCCCGCAACAAATTTCTCTTGTACGTGTGGGGGACATTCAGATTCGACTCGTGCACGCAAGAGTACTTTTTTTATTTCAGGCCCCCTGTAGCAACTCTTTGGCATTATAGCTGGTTGAGGGATCGACTGCACGAAACCAAATTGTCGCAGGAACCGATCAGGCATGTAAGGCTCGACGACACCCGGGCAATGAATGAGACCCCTGTACAAGGTTGTTGGGTGGAGTCTCGACGGATTTGTCCCAAAAGGAAGCCAATTGACCTAGGGGCCGGTGAACCAAGTAAGTGGATTTTCGCAGTTCCAGAAGTTTGTTTGATCTAATAAAAATTACAAAGTTCCCATGAGTTCCATAAGGGAATATTACCTGTCCAGATGTCATCGCGTCTATTATGTTCCGGTATGTCAGCATATCTGCCTCAGGATCCCGCTTTCTTCCGGTTCCGATCTTCCACTTCAGTGCAGCCGGGTACCTGTCATCCCATGAACTGAGTTGCGGCGGACTAAACGCGGGAAAGTACTCGTATATCCAGGTCTAGTAAAAAAAAAAAACCAAATAAAGTTTTAAATGGTTATGTAACTATATAAAGTATTGAAATTGTTTATGAACGCGTCTTTCGTACTTGCAATAATGTCAAACAACCGCCTAACTGGGCTGCATCCGCCCTAGAGGCCCTTCCAAGATTGCGGTACAGGTTGGCCAGACACACTGCACCCCACGGAAGGCCTGCTGCGCATTCTGCATCGCGAATGTAAGGCAGGAAGTGCCCAGCAACGTGGGTTTTTTTCTTGTCCACAAACAGGGTGTTTCCTACCAACCACAGCAAATACCCTGCGGCAACATTTGTGGCGTCTAACTTTCCGCTCCCACAGTGCTCCATAATGAGGGACATTTTTACGAGCGAAAAATCTTTATCCACGAGCTCGGCTTGCTCAATCCCCAACACTTCTAAGAGCATATCTTTCAAATCGGCCGGTTTGATCCTCCACCCGATTGCCTGCCCACCAATCGGGACACGCAGTATGTGGTATACGTCGTGGAGAGTGATACTCATCTCTCCGAATGGCAGGTGGAATGAATTTGTTTCCGGCTGCCATCTCTCAACGAAGGCGCTAAGTAGAGCAGAGTCTAACTCCGGATGCATGCTCCATGCCAAATGGGACAACCCGGACTGTTCAACTATGGCTCCTACTTCCTGAACGGGTAACTCCCACCTTTGCAGTCGCTCGTGACCATTATGGCACAGTAGTACACCACGTTCCTGCGCCGATTAGTGTATTAATTCATAATTCTTCGACACAAACGTAACAAGAATATATCCAAGGCTAAATAACAATTATGATACGAAATGTATAATACGGCCGAACACGATACCTGGCCGTGCCATACGTAGTATGCAGTATGGCCCTTAAAACTCCGTAACGGCTCGGGCTCTGCAGGTCCACCGTCAATCGGACCATCTAGGGGCCGGTATTCCATCCACCCGCCATCCGTCCGGCAACTTGAACCGGACCCGGCACCTGACGCTATGCTACGCGAGGACACCATTATTTCTTTCCCTTTGTCGGTCCTTCGCTGGGACCCGACATTTTCCTTATCGTTGTCATCCCCCTCCAGCCCGAATACCCTTGCTCGAACCCATGCGACTGAGACTGAGACATGTCCCGCTCCAATCGTTCCGCATTTTCCCTAGCTTCGTCCTCCTCCGGATTTCCAATGTACGGCGGGACAAAAGGTGTATCGCTGTGTTCCACGTTACGTTCCCCCGCCGCAAAAGAAAACCGCGCAGACTCGTGCGCTCTTCCGGCGACCCTTCTCATCCGCTCGGATGCGGTCGGCGGAATTCGACCACCGCCTTCCCCCACTGATGAATGTCTCGCCTCAGTGGCTCTCAGCACTGAAGGCACCTTATCATCTTTCTTGCTTTTGCCTTTGCTGAATTTCAGTGCGAATTTCTTAATTGTTTCTGCCATCTGCATTAAAATGACCACAAATTTATCAATACGAAATTAATTTGCTAACATGTAAAAAGTATTTGGATAGCCGACAAAAACGTTAAAAAGTGCACAATTTTGACAACAATACTAATAAATTCGGACATCATGCAACTAAAATAATTAATACAACGCCCTTAAACAATAAAAATTACACAATTTTGACAAAACTAATAACAAAGTCGGACATAATGCAACTACAATAATAAATACAACTACCTGAAGCAAAAACAATTACACAATTTTAACAAAACTAGTAATAAATTCGGACATAATACAACTACATAAAGCAAAAACAATTACACAGTTTTAACAAAACTACTAATATATTCGGACATAATACAACTAACATAATTAATACAACTACTAATAAAGTCGGACATAATACAACTAAAATAATTAGTACAACTACCTAAAAGAATAAAATTTCCCCGATGTTCACAAAACTAATAATAAATTCGCACTTAATACAACTACGATAATTAATACAACAAACTAAATAAAAAAAATTACACAATTTTAACAAAACTACTAATAAATTAGGCCATAATAAAACTTCAATAATTAATACAACTACCGAAAGCAAAAACAATTACACAATTTTCTAACAAAACTACTAATAAAGTCGGACATAATACAACTAAAATAATTAGTACAACAACATAAAACAATAAAATTTACCGGATGTTCACAAAACTACTATTAAAACGATTTTTGCCCGACATTCCCCCTCCCTTACGCACCCCCCCCCCCACCACCCCTGGCCGGATTGCGGCCAGTTTTGTTGAACATCGCCGGATTCCGGCGATGTTTTAGCCGGAAACTGTCGCCAGAACCCGGCGACAGTTTTCGGGGAAAACATCGCCGGAGTCCGGCGATGTTCAACACGTCAAACATCGCCGGATTCCGGCGATGTTTGACATGCTTGTCATCGCCGGAATCCGGCGATGTTAAACACGTTAAACAGCGCCGGATTCCGGCGACGGTTTCCGGCCAGAAGGTCACCGGAATCCGGCGCTATTTGCTCACGGATTCCGGCCACCTTATGGCCGGAAACGGTAGCCGGAATCCTTCGACATTCCCTTTAAATGTCGCCTGCGACTTGAGGCAGTTCGGACACCCCCCCCCTTTCTTATTTACGGTAAACACCGGGCATATTTTCCCAATTCCGGTACAAAATTTCACAATTTCGACGAAACTATAAATAAATTCGGCCATAATAGAACTAAAATAATTAATAAAACTACCTAAAACAATACGTCAAAACATTTAAATTTTTGCCACTAACCTTTTTTCCGACGCCAATCGCTGCGAGTTTTATCTGATTTTGTGCTTACACCCGACTCTAATTTGCACCTGTTATGCAAATGGTTTTTGTGAGAATTTCAAAACTTCGTTCCTCGGCTTTTATAGGCAAAAAATGGATTTTTTTTTTATTTTTAAAAATACTGGGGGCAGCCCGTGATGCACACCCATAATGAGAAGCTGCAGAAGGTGTCATAATGACAAGGCTGCAGCCTGTCATTATGACACCTTTTTATATATTTTTTTTCTTTTCTCCTGCAGGTGCAATTATGACACCCTTTTAATTTTTTTTTTTTTTTTACATTTTCAGCTGCCGGCTAAGTCTACTTTTTTTTTTTTTGTTCTATTATATCGAATTTGATAGTATTTTTGCCGAAATTGCGCAATTTTTTATCGGAATGGGAAAGATCCGCCCGGTGATCGCTGCAAATATCAAAAAATTTCAAGGTTCAAGGGGGGAGGGGGGGGGGGGGGGGGACCATCGCCGTTTTCCGTCAGTCCATCCGTGAGACCGGCGATGGTTTTCGGCAAAACCATCTCCGAGCGATGGTTTTGCCGAAAACCATCGCCGGAACCCGGCGATGGATTTCCGGAACCATCTCCGGAGGCCGGCGATGGTTCTCGATGGTTTTGCCGAAAACCATCGCCGGCGATGGATTTCCGGAACCATCGGAGGCCGGCGTTTTCCCCGGCGATGGTTTTCCAAACCATCGCCGTCGCTCCGGCGATGGTCCGGGCTGAAATTTTTTTTTTTTTTTCAAACACATTGTAAATTTTTTTTACAAATTTTTTTACACTAAGGGTATTTCGGTCTTTTCACAAAAAAATGTCGCTGCAAATATCGATTCCGTCGCTGCAAATATCATGCCCCAAAAAATATTACTTATTTACTGACAAGGTTCTACCCCCAACTAAAAAAAAAAGAGACAAGAAAACATGAACTGCAGCCATGCTCTTAATAGTTGGCCAGTTACACATGCTATTGTTGTTTCTTCAAGAAAACATGGGAAAAAGAGAGAAAATTGCTTGGCAGCAGGGGGAACATAAGCTTGAGGCTTCATCTCCTGAGCTTGCTGAGGAGTCTCAGGCAGTGTTTCTTTAGTAGACACAAAAGACTGCTGGGAAGAGCCATTCTCAGCTCCATTAAAACCTCTGGGAGAGAACAAGCCACCGCCACGGCCAAATCGGCCTCAGATCCGCCACTCCCGGAAAAAACCCACTTGCCTGAAGAAGAACCGCCGCCGTTAATGGTGTCAGAAAAGCCCCTCTTGGCGCCTGAGACTAAACCACCCTTGAGCATACCCAGTGAGAAGCCATTCTTGTCCTCTCCTCCGCCATGCCCAGCTTCTCTCTCCGGTGACTCTGAACTACAGTATCACCTCACCAAAAAAATAGCAAAATAGGGGATGGGCATGACATCCTTAGCAGCCACAACATCAATAACGCCGGAGTTTGATTTACAAGAAGATTGAGCGAGAGAGAAAAACCAAAAAAAAAAAAAAAACATTCAGAAAAGAGGAAGAAGGAGAAGGGAAAGAAGAAAAGGGGAAGAGGAGAGAGGGAAATACTGAGGAAATTGGAGAGAAGTTTTGTTTTTGGATTTTTTTCTCCCAAATATTCATTTTGACCACATATAAATACAAAAATAATCAAAAAAAATTCCTAAAATATAAAAAACGAAGTTGAGAGATTCGTTTCATCTGAAAATGAATCTCTCAACTTTGTTTCCTTCACAATTAGCATATTCTTTATGATAAAACAGTATAAAGTAGTTTTAAAAGATGAAAATGCCATTGATAAAGAAAATTGAGTTTTGTGACTATTTTGATTTCTTTTTAAATAGTATATTCTTTATGGTAAAACAGTACAAAGTAGTTTTAAATCAGCACAATCTTTATTGTAAAGTTGTACATAGTTTAAAAAAAAATACAGTCTTTTCTGTAAAACAAAAAATAATAAAAATAATATACTCTTTTATTTTGTAAAATAATACATAGTAGACATAGTTTTAAAACAGTACAGTGTAATAAAAAAATAGTACAAATTTTATTGTAAAACAGTACAGAATAATCATATTGTAAATTAATTGTCCCAAACATTTGAATGAAAAATAAAAAGAAAAAAATACAAATTAATTACCATAAATTTAAAACTCATATTTTTCAGTACGTTGTTTTCCAAAAATTTGGACTAAAAACAAAAAGGAAAAAAAAAACCCCTACTGAAATGATAATAAAAGAGGCTAATAGAAAAAAATTGAAGAAGAAAAAGAAAAGAAATTAAGCAACTGAGAAAAAATAGGAGAAAAGAGAAAAGAAAGAGAAGATTAAAAAACCATAAATTTAAAACTCATATTTTTTAATACATTGTTTTCCAAAAATTTGGACGAAAAATAAAAAGAAAAAAAAATAAAAACACCTACTGAAATGATAATAAAAGAGGAGAATAAAAAAAATTGAAGAGGAAAAGAAAAAAATTGAGCAACAGAAAAAAAAAAAAAAAAAGGAAAGAAGAGAGAAGAAAGAAAAGATAAAAAGAAAAGGGGCAAAAATGTAAAAATAAAAATCGAGACCCTCGGTTCTGGACCGGTCAAGAATCTATTTCCCTTTGACTAATAAGATTGGTTTTCTGTTGCAGGGAAGATTTGTTGTGCCGTTATGTCAGCATGGATCTTCATACGGCTTGTCGTGATCATCGTAAGACACTGCTTGCTGACGTTGAATGTCTTTGTGAAAGCATTGTAACTCCCTGTTCTACATTCAGAGAATCTGCAACTCTTCTCTTCTCTTAACCAGGGGGGAAGTATGGGCAGAAATCTTTTCCACTGGAATTGGAATGGCTCATTTTTACTTTCGGAATTGTTAAACGCAGTAACCATTTTACTAAACGCAGTAACATTCACCTGTAAAAAGACCAAAATACCCTTAGGGGCAAAAAAATTTTTAAAAAATATAAAAAGGTACTGTAGCACGTGGGTTACTGTTCATGAACAGTACCGCGTTGCTACAGTATCAGTTTCCGTCTATAAGTAAAGGTGAAAGTAGAAGTTTTCTAAAACGTTCAGAGTTAGCTGTTTTACATTTACATTAAACTGCAGTAACAATTATTTTCCATTTGATCACTAACACGTTCATTCAAATATGGCCGGTATACCCGAGTACGATCCATATTACACTGTAAGTAACACTGTATTTATTTTTTTAATTTATAGCAGTGTGCATAATTTATGTATCTATTTTTTAGCATTTTATGTATGTAATGTGTCACGTTAATTTTCGGGGAAAAAAATCCAGTAAGGGGGATTTTTTTTTCCCGGATCTGCGATAATTTGGACGTTTTTTCGCGGATTTTAAAACAGTTCGGACCGGGAGAAGGACTCCCAGTCCGAAATAGCCGGAATACCGCCGGTCGCCGGCGGTATTTCCGGCCAAAATACCGCCGGCGATCGGCGTTATTTTGGCCGGAAATACCGCCGGCGGTTACTACGGGGAAAATACCGCTTCCCGTCGGCGGTATTTCCCCCTGCGACTGGGACATGTCCATCTCAAATCTTTCCGCGTTCTCCCTAGCTTCCTCATCCTCCGCATTTCCAATGTATGGGGGAGCAAATGGAATGTCGCGATAATCGACGTTACTCTCCCTCGTCGTATTTGATAAGCGAGAAGATCCCTCCGCTCGACTTGCCACTTTCCTCTGCCGTTCGGATACAGTGGGATGTCTCCGAATGACTACTCCCTCCGACACGGAATGCCTCGCCGCAGTGCTGCTATCAACATTTAGCATACTGTCATCCGTGCTGCTGGTTTTGCTTCTGGTTAATTTAAATTTCAACTTTTTGAATGTTTCTGCCATCTGCAATTACATAAACGCACATGTATATATAAACGAAAATAATTGCTAACATCACAGGAACCAGAAAAAGGTTATAGTTACAGAATTTCTAAAGTATCGTCGCAAATGTTTGTACATGTATATAAACGAAAATAAACTTCGGACCGGGGAGAAAGTGCTCGCCGGCTGCCGGCGAGGTGGCCGGAAAAGTTCGGAATCCGGCGAAATACCGGCCGGCGGTATTTCCGGCGAAATACCGCCGCCGGCGGTATTTCCCGGAAATACGCCGGATTCCGGCGGTATTTTCCGGCAAAATACCGATACCGGACGGCGGTATTTCGCAGGGAAATTCCGCCGGCCGGTTTCGGTATTTTTACCGGAAAGTACCGCCGGATTCCGGCGGTACTATTCGAGAAGAATACCGCCGGATTCCGGCGGTATTCCGCCTGCTGCTCGCAGTAACGGTTTCCCTTCTATTCCGGGGACAATTTCACAGATATACGACGCTTCGGGGAAAAAACCAGCATTTCCGGGTTCATTACTAACAAATTCAGATATATTATAACTTCTAACATAACTTCGGAATGCCTCTAACTAAATTAATGAAACACACAAATAATCTCGCAAATAAAACAATACCGAAAGAAATATTAATATTAAACTATAAAACAAAATATTTCCGTGTTCTATACTAACAAATTCGGATATATTATACCTTATAACAGAATTTTGGTATGTCCCTAACTAAATTAATGAAACAAATAAATAATCTCGCAAATAAAATAATACCGAAAGAAATATTAAATTGAGGCACTAACCTTTAATCGATCGTACTCGCAATAAATAGAAAATCCAATTCCGGGTAATTTAGAGTTTTCTGTTGCAGAAAACTCTAAATGGTTGCGCCTATTTATAGGCGCAACCCGTATGAATTTGTTCATTTTTTTAATTTTTTTTAATTTTTTTATTCAAATTGGCAATGATTTCATGCTGGCTGCTGTACTGTGGCTACAGTACAGCAGCCAGCATGTAATCATTGCACCGTTGATGTTGCTACAGTGCCTTTTCTTTTTTTTAAAAATTTTTTTTTGTCTTCAAGAGCATTTTTGTCTTTTTACAAGGGAATGTTACTGCGTTTATCAAATTGGTTACTGCATATAACATGCCTCTTTACTTTTTAGGCTAGAAAATAAAGCTCAACTTTTTTACTTTTTGGGCCAGAAAATAAAGCTCAACTTCTCTAGCTTGGGGTTTGATAAAAAAAATTTTTTAAAAAAAAAATGTTTTCGATTTCGAGTAAATATTAAATATTAAGTGGTTGATAACACTATATTAAGTTATTGATAACACTACGCCATCATTAACCAATTTTCCTTAGGCAATATGACATTAATAAGGTTTGGGGATTTAAGAAAATTGTCAAGCAACAATAAAACCAGTTATGTTCATTTCCTAATTGAGCAGTAATTTGACAAAATCAAAGAGTTAATTTGTTTTTATGTCAATACAAGAGTTTTAGGGGGTAATGGCAAATTTACTAGAATTCCCACCTTTGGTGCAATTTTGAGCTTTTGCACACTTGCAAATTGCAATAGATAATTGCCACATGGCAGTATCTAATTATATGCATGTGTGCATATTTATTCGTTCTCCGTTCTATTAAAAAAATTTATTTTAAAAAATATTTATTGTTCTAATATAAGAATTTACTTTTAGTATTTTTACTTTTCAAACTTTTAATAATATGATCATATGTGATTAACAATTAGCTTATACTGAATAAGTAAAGATATAAATAAATAAAGAATGTTAAATCAATTATTTTAAGTGTTATATCTTAACACTCATAATAAATTATATATTGATCAAAATAAATCCTTATAATAAAATGAGAAATGGAGAAGTAATTTATTTATGTACTAGATGCCTACAACAACACTGTGAGAGTACGGAAAATAGACAGGTTTAATTTAGACATTTCTTCAACCGCATTATTCATATTTTAGACTACAACATGTAGATATAGCATATGAAAACACAAGCAAAGTACTTCAGGAAACCTAGCCAGGTAACAATTTAGACAACTCCTATATGTAATTGAAAAACAAAATTTCTTCAACCGCATTATTCATGTAGATATAGCATATGAAAACACAAGCAAAGTCAAAAGTACTTCAGGAAACCTAGCCAGGTAACAATTTAGACAACTCCTATATGTAATTGAAAAACAAAATACTCCTTTCATTTTACGGTACAATAAAATAGACTTTTTTAATAAAATATAAGGAAGATAACATTAAAGAAAAATGTATAATTCGAATCACAGTATAACAAAATAGATTCTTTTAATGGAACAGATGGAGTATAACATTAAATATATATATATATATAATTCGAAATATAATTCTTTATATAGGGGACGAGGAGTCATATATTAAAACAAAATTATTTTATAATATATTAATTAATAAAGAAAAGGCTAAAATATATGTTATTCTTAAACTAGTATGAAAAGGAGAAAGAAGGTTCGGAAGTATGAACTGACTTTTGAGTTAATTAATTCCCCCATGAAATATAAATAATTGTTCATCATGGATGACATCATCATTTTCAATTAATTACTGATGTTAATTAAACTAGTTAATCAAAGGTTTGAGAGTTAATTGATCTTAATCTAGAAACTAAACAACATCCATTTACTGTGATCAAGTCATGCAATTCTAATTTCTACCACTTTTTTTATTTATTTATTTTTATTTTTATTTTTCATCTCCAATAATCGAATTGATGACATCGCCTTTAACCATCGCCTCAACCCTCTCATCCAACTTTCCAGTATTACTTTAGTAGCTATACGTACATTTGACTATCAATATTTAAATAATTTAATGCCCGGTTCGTTAGGTGGTTTAATTTTAATAATGGTTTTGGAGAAACATTTTTGATATTAATTTTTTAATAAAAAAGAATGTGTTAGAAATGCAAAAGTGTAGAGTTGAATGATAAAAAATATATTATAATGATAATAAATTATTACAATATGTAAAAGTGGCAATCTAACAACTTGAAAATAAAATCAATACTCATAAAATCTCGCAGAATGTGAAACGATGAGATAATAAAATGTAACTAACGCCATTTACAAGAAGAAGAGGATGATGTTGAGGTAACATTTCTATCTTTCTTGAACCTGAACCAAACAGGCATAACTCTTTGGATAATTTTGACTTTATTTTTTTAATTCTTAAATTTTTTATCACCATTTTTTGTGAATTGTCTTTACTTTTATTGGTATCGAGATCAACAATTTCGAAGAATAATAATCTTTTCAATTGTCCACCAGTCACTGTTACTTGAAAAAGAAATAAATCAATACGCGAACACATACAATAGAGAAGGAAAATGAAGCCTAACAACGTGGTTGTAGTTTGAATTAGGGTGCCCAATTTTGACACAACTAAAAAAATTCAACACGAATCTATATTTAGCATGTTTAATTCAGACCAAATACAAATAAAACAAAAATAAACAAGTAAGGTACAATTCAACCCGTGAGGCAATCTGTCATTTAATTTGATTTTTATGATTTTAATTAATTGTAATTGAAGAGATATTTTAATTTTCTTATAAAATACATATATTTTTAAGGAGTGTGCCTTCTATTGTGATAGATAATTTTTGAGTTGAATAATATTCCAATTCCTTCTAATTTTCTTCCAAATTTTTTGGCAATATTTTGTGGATTCAACAACTATTTGATGTCTAATTTACTGACAATTTTATGAGATTCAACAGTCTTTCGGAAAAATTTTTCTGACCTTCCGTGAATCTATCTCATTGTTATCTTCCCTCCTTACGTCAACAAGCAATTAGAATAACCTAAATCGAATCATCTGTTCATTTTAGTTGTCGAATTGATATTCTTCCATGCAAAATAAATGTACGTACCAATCCATCGTAACGAATGACCCCCATACGCCAAACACACCAGATCTTCTATATCTATGTACCCTATGTATCCTCTTCATAAAAAAAAAAACTTGAACTAACTTTTTCTTTATCATTTTTATGTATGTGAACTACACGAGTACATTCCCGGACCAAGAGCTGTTGTTGATGTAAAATAAAGAAACATTAATTTTAATTTTCCATGGTTAATTACGTACGTTGAATTGTCTGCAAAATCGCACGCGGTTGTTCCTTCCGCCATTACTTGTATATATATATCCAACAAGGAATCATCATCATCATCATATATATATATATATAACATTTCAAATTTTTCCTTAATTTTGGCAAAAATTTACTTTCTGAAATAATCAATCCGATATGGAATTTAAGCCATTCGGAGTCCAAATCCAATATCCTTGCGCGGCCTGCAAATCTCTCCGGCGAAGATGCTCGGAGAATTGTATATTGGCCCCTTATTTTCCTTCGTCGGAGCCATTAAGGTTTGCCATCGTCCACAGAGTGTTCGGAGCTAGCAACGTCATCAGGAGGTTACAGGTAATTAAATTAGTTAATTACTTTATTTATTTACTAAGTTACTTATTTTGACACACAATAAATTATATCATTTTTAAAGTGAACTCTTGGACGAAGTATTAATAAGTGATATACTTTTGCGTTAACAAGTCAAGAACATATATTAACTATGTGGCGATCATCTTATATACGTAAACTTCCATATATAATTGTGGCTGCATTTGCAAAATCTTATGCCTAACTTTGACCCTATAGTTATACTATACCCCCACGCAAATTATTTCATAAATTTGCTTAGTAACATTTTTTTTATAAGAAATTTACACTTTTACCGATAAAATATTTATACAAGCTGAAGAATTATAGAATAATTCCCAAGTCCTGTTATTCAACTTCAAATTAAAAAAGTTGAAACATTGGAGTTAAATTAAATGGGCTGACTTGCTGATATATACTCAATGTAATAAGACATGCATATGTTGTTGGAAGCAGAACACACAAAAATGTCCACGTTTCATAACCTCAATATTTAGGGCGAAATACAAAAACAATCCTGAAGTTTGTCAAAAAAACAAAATAGAATCTATATATACTTCCTCCCCTTATTTTGTAACACTTCCACAAGATCGAGTTACTATTTACTGATACATAGAATAACTTTTAAGAGGATGGATATTAACCAGTATTGTGAGTCGTGACACTCAATGAATACACACAAATAATTTTCAGGAAATTCGTGAAGAACAAAGAGCAGATGCGGTGAACAGCATGGTTTACGAAGCCGACGCAAGAATCAGAGATCCGGTGTATGGATGTGCTGGTGTGGTGAGCTACCTTCATAACAGAAATTTAATGCTGCAACAAGAATTGGCCAACGCACAAGCCCAGATTGCCAACTTAGCATCCTTAATTGAGATGCACATATTGCCCTCACACCACAACTATAATCTCATCAACAACAACGTCTCAGAACTGCAGGGAAACTGGAGTCACCATGGCCTGTCAGTGGAACCATTTTGGACGCCGGATCAACATGCCGTGGCCCCAAGAGCAGATTTTCATCTCACTTTTAGTGTGTCGATCTCATGACTATAACATAAGATAGTTTACTTTGTTTGCAAAAGTGACCATCAAGTGGTGCACAAACCAACAATAGAT
This sequence comes from Leptodermis oblonga, assembly GCA_016801395.1. Taxonomy (NCBI): domain Eukaryota; kingdom Viridiplantae; phylum Streptophyta; class Magnoliopsida; order Gentianales; family Rubiaceae; genus Leptodermis; species Leptodermis oblonga. Next base: position 4,217,314 of record CM028756.1, on the reverse strand, counting down.
CGACCTGATGATCAGCTGTGTTATTATTTTAAAGCTTTAGTCAGCCAGTGACTCACTATTACCACAATATTATTTTTCTAAAAATAACATCACTTAACTTGTAATAAAATAATATCATTTTGATAGTAACATATATAATAAATCATATATAATTCAGTTGCTAAACAAGTAATGACATAAATAGTAGTTTCAAATGGAGAATAGATACGGTATTTGCTTATTTTTTTTGAATACGATGATAATAAACAAGATTATAAGCACATACCATATCGTATTGTCACCCAATAAAGGAAAACCATTGTGTTATTATTTAACAGGCCCAGGTACATATTCACTGCAGCATGTTGGGAGGTAATAATGTTAATGTTAATTGGGAGATAACAAGCAAAGTAACGTTACTTTGCTTGTTATCTCCTAGTTAATATTAACATTATTATCTCTCAGTTAACGGTAAGTCCTAATCTGTTTTTAGGGCTTATTATTATTGCTCCTTTTAATGGTAAAATCATTGATAATCACCAATGAATTATGGAAAAATGGTAAATATTATTGCTGCATTTATTGCTGCTTTTTTAAGGGCTTATTTTTATTATTGACTATTTTACCCCTGTCTAAAAGCCTCCGTTAGGGACTTCACGGTGGGGGTTAACAGAGTGACTATTTTTGCACATTTTTAGAAGTTACGTGACTAAAAATCAGTTTCTCAAAATTATGTGATCATTTCTGCAATTTTGCCAAAGTTCTGTGACCAAAAATGCACTTCACTCGTATGTTTAAATTCAAATATTACAAACATCAACATTGGAGTTTAAACAACTGTAAACAAAAAGAAATTCAATTTTACTGAAAATTCGACAGAGTCTCTACTATAAATGTAACAGAACTCCCTATCACATAAACATAAATGGTGAAGTTTTACACAACTTCAAATAATAGCAAATTTAGAAACACACTTTTTTGAGGGCCTAAAATTCAGAAACACACTTTCTACGGCAGTTTGAATTAAAACCGCCGTAGAAAGTGTGTTTCTACGGCGGTTTAACTTCAACCGCCTTAGAAAGTGTCGGAAAAAATTGAGATTCCCGCGCGCACCTTTATTCCTATTAATTTCTAGTTTTTATTTTTTGTAAATTAACCCCAATTTTTTTAAAATTTAATAATAAATATGCAATTTAATATTTATCAATTTTTATAGTAAAATTCATCATATTTATTAATTATATACAAACTCCAACCTTTATGTTATGATAAACAATAAATAAAATTCAAAATTTTAGTTAACCAATCCATTATTTTAGGCCCTCAAATTTTTTTGAAGTATTGTTACATAATAATTATAAGAAAACTTCAAACGTATCATTTTTTATTGAATTACTAATAAGATTTTTACTTCTGAATTTCTATCTACTTATAGCTATTTAAATAAAGTATATCAAGAAATTCAATTATGTGAAAATAAAAATTCATAGCGGCACTTAATACTCTTCACAATTGGTTACAAGGATAACTCAATGTCGTATTTGTAACGACCCAAAATTTTGACCCGAATATAGAATTTAAAATCATGTAAAATAACCCGAAAATTTTTTTAAAAAAAAACAACAACATGTACAATTCCATTCTTGATAATAAATTTATTAACTCTAAAGACATGATTACATATACATATGTTAAATCATAAGGATATAAATAAAACCTCACATTTTATCAATTAATATAGGTGCACAAATGGAGATGAAGTACTCCACACGTGAACACTTAAATGAAGCCAACAATCTGAAAATTTTAATTAAAAGATTTATCTTTACCCTTGAAATTATTATATTGCCCTTATATCAAATCCTCTAATTTTTTTAATGCTTGTGAATAAAGGATAAAATTGACCAAGGAAAATTAAGGAAATTCTCAGCTGATTCTAGGAGAATTCTACCACCTCCTAACCTCCCAATTGAACCAATAAAAATCCATGCATGCATCCTCCTCATCCCTACCCCCTAGCTAATTGCCTACCACCACTACCTCAAACTAAAACATCCTACTTCTCTAATTCCCAACATGAAAGCTCTCTCAATTCACTCAAACATTTCTTCTCATTCTCCTGAGAAATCCATCAGCAACCTCTCTTCTCTCTCACATTTCCCACCCCCACCCCCAAAAACAAGAAAAACTCCATCAGCCAAAAACAGAGCAGTCACAATGATTGCCATGAATCTCTTTACTCCACTCACCTCTGAATGTGATCAAGATGTCCATCAACTCCTATTTGAGTTTAGATTCATCTCCAACAAGTTTTACAATTTTTGGATTTTTCTAAAGGAAGCTATAGCCACAAAACTGAAGGCCTATCTGAGTTTTGAATCTTCATCTGCCAGAAACAGGGCAGTCCTGAAAATTTGATCATATCTCTCAACTCCGAAATCATATGACCAAGGTTAATATCTCTATGAACTCCTATTTAAGTTTAGATTCTTCTATAGCTGGTTTTATAATTTTTAGATTTTTCTGTAGGGAGATATTCCCAGAAAAGCGAAGGCATGTCAGTGCCTTAAACCTTCATCTTCCAGAAACCGGACAGTCCGAAAGAATAACTCATATCTCTCTACTCAGACTACATCTAATCAAGGTTAAGGTTTCTATCAACTCCTCTATGAGTCTAGTTTCATATACAACCAGTTTCATGATTTTTAGAATTTTCTGTAGGAAGTTATAGCCGAAAAATCAAAAAGGGGCAGATTCTGGATTTTATGGAGTTTCATCTTTAAGAACTCAAAATAGGTGTTCTTGGAAGCTTTTAATCTGAAACTCATAACCCTAAGATAGCTCTTTATGTATAGAACATGATATAATCTTTGGATAATTTCTTGGATGAGTTTAAAATGCTGTTTAAGGTTGAGAAGTAAAATGGCTGCATCTGAAAATATGCAGGGCAGCCACTGTTTTAATTTTAAAATAGTATTAAAGGGTTATAGAAAATTATGGAAAAATTATATGATGTAAAGAAAACTATGATGAATATTACTAAAGTGTTAGATTATTTTTTGGAGTGATTTTAATGGGATGAACAACCCTAGGACAGTCCACACGTATGAAGAACCAAAATCCTTGAAAATTGATTTCTTGCATAATTTTATATTTTTATGGATTGATATTGATATTGTAAATGTTATGGTTCATGATGTAATATGATATATTGATTGTGATATTTTGAAAATAATTTATTATGATTATGTGCATGGTAAATGAAAGCTAGAACAATAGTTTCATGGTACTGTTTTAATGCTATGATAATTATTGGGTAATTTTATAAATTTTAAAGAGTGAATGGATGATTCATGACACTGTAAATGATGTATTTTAAGTGCTGGAGTTGTGTTTAATAAAATTATAGTAAATGAAATCATATCAAAATCGAGAGACCAAAGAAATACAAGAAAGAGAGAAATGAGTAATTTATAACTTACAAAATTAACAAGAATGAAAAAGGATAGAAATGTAATAAAATGACAAAAATTATGTTACTGGACCCCATCCTCCATAAATTGTAAATTTGGAAATTTTGATAATTGTTTTGGAAAATTCAAAGCTAAAAGAAATTATTATTCTAAGAAAAATAAAAAGACACTTTAAATCTTTTTAACCATGATCATAGTGAAAATATACTAAACGTACAGTATTTAATATAATCCTTAGCAATATAAAATGTAATTTTGACTTACACATGATAAAAAAATAAAAAATAAAAATCAAAAGAAGAAATGAAAAATATTACTAATTGAACAAAATAGGAAAATTGTAAATAGCACGAAAAATAAGATGAAGTATGAAAGAGATATTTTAATCAAGCATATAACAATACATTTGGGATTTTTATATGAAATCCTTTAGATTACATTTTGAATTACGATTATGGAATTGAAGAAGCTAAAATGAAAATAATTAAAACTTGAGGGACTTATATACAATTTTCATAAACTTCAAGTTAATAACATAAATTTTAATGTTGAATACATGAAAGACATGAAAGACATGAAAGTGAGATCTCATAAACCTTAAGGACCAAAATATAAATATTGAAAAGTTTAGGGACTTGAATGCAAAATTTATAAAGTATATAAGTGAAACCTAAAATGCACTTTATCAACTGAATTTATAAAATAAATGTTAACCATGAAGTGAAACACCTCGAGGTTATCCAGTGGTGTTCAACTCAGGGTGTGTGTGTGTGTGTGTGTGAGTGAGTTTGCTTAAAAAAAAAAAAAGAAGAAGAAGTGAAACACCACAAAAAGTGATATTTTGGGTTTTAGGACTAAAATGCAAATTCTACAAAATTAAAGGATTTAATTGCATAAATTAAGGTAATCAAAATGAATGATATCATAATACTAAGTTTTATTGTTTGGATTCAAATAATAAATTTAAAGACAAATTTAATATTCACTAGGTCTAAATTGTCATTTTATAAAATACAAGAATTTGATATAAATTTCTTGGATATTGATTTCAGAACCATCGTTGACTTAATTGGACTTGTAATGTGAGTGTTCTCACTAAAACTACTTTCGCTATCAAACTATTTTCACAAAAATACGTGTTACGTGAAAATTGCCTGATTGTGTCTAAAGTTATATATATGTACACCTGTGCATCATGGTGAAGTTATTTCTAGAAATCTTGAAATGGAAATAAGAAGGAGCGAGTGACTACTTTTTATTCGGCTCGAGTAAATTTATACAATATTTGGCTATGACATGCGAAACATGACATTGATGGATGGTTTGTTGATATGCGAAATATATATGATACGAATTGATGATTATAATGATGCATGAAACATGAAGTACAAAGATACATGAACTATGAAATAAATGCTTGATGATAACGGATTTACTATCCTGACTTGAATTACATTGTTATGTTATACTTGACAATTGGCTTGCTTGATGCGTTGTTGCGCTTGATTATGATTGATATCTTGTTGCGTTGTTTCGCTTGATTATGATTGATATCTTGTTGCGGTGTTGCGCTTGAATTATATTGTTGGGATCCCACAAAACCAAGATATACGGTATCGAACATGCCAGCTGGGGCGTGGGCGTTCGATCAGTAATTTGGTTTGAGTATGGCAACTCATGAGACCCAGTAGTGGCTGGCCACCATCTTGATTACCTTGACATGTGGCGTTGTTGCCAAAGCACTGTGTGCGCGTGAAAGTCTCGGAGAATAAGTGATCTATGTATTAATAGAATCACTTCTATAGTCCCTATAAACTGCTGAGTATCCTTTATGACTTGCTTTACAGCTTTCTAACTCGTATTTTGTTATATAACTTGTATGCTACGTGTCCTATGTTGTGATATCTTGATTGTTTTACTGCTTTAATTGTTTTAAACGGAGAACATCACTGGGCGTCAGCTTATTTTGTGTATATATATTTTTCTTAGTAGTTATAGGATGTGCAAATAAGAAGACAAAGTAAAAGAGCCAATCTAAGAAACAAATCAGAGTGGTCACACTAGCGGTGTCAAGCTCGGACAAGATGATAAAATGCTACCCACCATCATACTACAATAATAGTGTTTGAGGCTACGGTCCTGGACCAGAAAACCTGCATTTATTGTAACATAAATATTTAATTTATATTTATTGTTTATATTTTCTGATATTGTACTTGAGTCGTAGCGAGAGCCAGGCAGGCGTTCAACCGGATCCCCCTATCGGATAGGGGGTCGGGTTGGGGCGTCACAGTATCCATGTAAAGTCTTAATTAATTTTCTTTATCTCTCATATATAGGCTAGTTAGATCTTCCTCTGCATCTATACCTTCTTTTATTAGAATTAAGAGTCGGAAAAATATAGAGAGATGGATGTGTGCATAATGCGCCTTACCCCTGTAAATAAAATTCAGATGATGCAGATAATATGTTTAAATTTGAATATTACAAACATCAACATTATTGGAGTTTTAAATAACTCAAACAGAAAGAAATTCAATTTTACTAACTGTTATAAATCCTAAACCCTATGCGTATATTCAATGGCGGTTATAAAAATCCCCTCATAGAAAACAATTTTCCATGGCGGTTATTTGAGAACCGCCATGGAAAGGATCTTTCTATGGCAATTATTAAGAAACTGCCATAGAAAGCTACACCATAGAAAGTAGAGACTTTCTATTGCAGTTTCAGCGATTCGCCTTACACAAACTTTCTATGGTGGGATTTGTACAGCCACCGTTGAAAATGCTTCTGTTCTCTTGTGGCTTTGGTAGAGGAAATTTTATTAGAGGGAAATTTTTTTTTTGAGGGAAGTTTTTTTTGGAAAATTGTGTAGGTGAGAGAGAAAAAAGTGTAATGATTATGTTTTTTTTTGAATTTATGTGAGTAGGTATTTAGAGGGAATTTTAAAATTTTAATTTTAAATTGTTGAAAAAGTAAAGTTGTTTCTTTGTGTAAAGTTTTGGAAAAAAAAGAGTGATGATTCTATACCAAAGCCACAAGAGAACAGAGCCTTACTATAGCGGTTTTTTTATAACCGCCGTAGATAATAACTTTCTATTGCGGTTCTATATAAATCGCTGTAAAAAGTCCGTACTTTCTTTTTAATGGCTGTTTTGATCTTTTACGCCATTGAATTTACTTTTTGTAGTAGTGAATATTGGAGAACAAAAAGTAATTTAAAAAAAAAAATCTTTTGTTTTTTTGAAGGGTAGTCTATTTGTAGTATTTGCGAGCAATCAAGCAAGTACAACGGTCCACACGCATAGCATTACAAACTAGTAGTTACTTGTCTTAAGTTCACTCAAGTCAAACCGGAAAGTTGTCATTTCCATCAGTTATCATTACAAATACCGTGGTTCATTTCTAATGGGTTTGTAACTTGGTATAGTGTAAGTGTGTTCTGTCGGTCAAAATGTTTGGTCCAAGTTTAAGTCAGAAAATCATACAGTCAAGTCAAGCCGGAAAGTTGTCATTTCCATCACTTATCATTACAAATACCACGTGGTTCATTTCTAATGGGTTTGTAACTTGGTATAGTGAAAGTGTGTTCTGTCAGTCAAAATGTTTGGTCCAAGTTTAAGTCAGAAAATCATACGATATCCCAAAGGATATATTAGTGAGTGTGTGTATGGGTGATAACGAGTCGAGCCGAGCTTTGACGTGTTCATTTATTTATCGAGTTTAAAATCTTGTTCTTGTTCGTTTATTTATTAATCGTGCAGAGCCGAGCTTGTTCATGTTCGTTCTTAGCCCTAAGTGTCATGCTCATCTATTTATAAGGAATTTTTCTCCCAAATCTTCTCTCATTTTCGATGTGAGATTGGGTGAAATTCACCTCAAAATTGTGAAATAAAATAAATTTAGCCTTGTGAAGATTCGAACCCTAGTTCCCTTGCTTCTCCTTTTGATGTCTTACCACTGCACCAAATTTATTTTCATATTATATGTATGAATGATAAATTATATATGTATTTTATCCTTCTTAAAAATTATTTTTTTCTTATCGAACGTAATCGAGCCGAACTCCCTTTTGTTCATTTATTGTTCGTTTATTAATTGAGCCTAAAATTTTGTTTATGTTCATTATTAATAAATAAACGATCTCGAACCGAGCTTTTAACGAGTCGATTCCGAGCTTATTCGTGAACGTTTGTGTTCGTTCTCAGCCCTAAGTGTGTGAAATGTGTGCATTAAAAAGATACGAGAACAAACCTAGAGCATACAGAGATTTTTTATTTCTTCCACCGTAAAGTTGTGGCCGAAACTTTTTTACTATTATTTTGCGAACGTGTATAATTATTATGTTAGTAAAGATATGATTTGCTCTTTTAGCGTACTAAATACACAAAGCAAGTGAACACACTATTTCATCAACACCAATTCCTATTCACTATTTTGTTTTTATTTTTTTTTTATTTTTTAGCTAATAGCTTTAATTTTTATTTATTTATTTAATCCTACGTAAATTAATAATATTTAATTTTTGACAAAATTGATTTTTTCTATGCATGCTAGATTTGGATGTAATGCTTATGGTTCAATGGTGTATGCGTCTTGATTTATTTAATGTTATATTTTTGTCATCTCCCGTCTTTAATTAGTTATAATTTTATAATATTCTTATACATTTATTTTTTTTTAATAAAATCAACTAGTGAATATAATGTTTATTTAGTTGTTATTAATTTTATGATAAAAATAAATAATAAGTATTTAAATATAATAATTATCGTATATAAAGGATGTAAATATAATAATATAAATGTGTATGTTGAAAATTAAATTATTTAAAAATAATAATAATAATATGAGAGGTTTGGGAGAATATTCATTTTTGGTGTGAATGGATTGAACTGTGAATAGTAGTTGCTGCAACATAGACGTAGACGTCAAAATAAAGAAAATAAAAAACTCCAACTACGTACTTTCACACCATATCTATATAATTAACCATTTTTCAAACGTTAAAGGAGGTAAACGTAATCAAACCAGAAATTAAGGAGTAGAGAGAAACAAAAATGGCAATTAATTAATTAAAGTCAGTTTTGATGGTCGCTATCTAAAAAATTGGAGGGGTGACTTTGGACGGAAAAATGAGTCTAATAAATCTCGTTGCACACGAGTCCCACCGGTTTCTTTATAAGTTTTTTTCTCACAATTAAAATTAATTCTTTTTTCTTCAACTCTTTCAGTCGCTTTCTTTTCTGGGAATCCCACATCATCAATTAAGTAGGTGTTTGAATTCGTGTCCCGACTTAATTGACACTTTTATTTATTGATAACGTTTTGTTCACTTTAAAGCACCACCATCATAAACTTATACCATCAAAAACTTGCACTTCCATATTACAATTCACTGCATTGATTGAGGATGAAAAGTTGCACACCACGATCGGACGTGTGTGTGTCAAACATCAATGATCAACTACTTACTTTAGTTAATTTACCAATTATAAGTGTATTGATTATTTTATATTTTAAGTAGTCATTTTAGAGGGTGAATAGTCGGTACCCGGCCAACTGGTTTAATTTTTCCATGCCCTTCTCAAATACGTGTCATTCATCTATTTATTGATCATATGTGTCTCTAAGAAAAGGAAAAAGAAAATAGCAGTTTCAAACATGATTCGATGTTGTTTGGCATCACTTTAAGGATATACTTTCGTTTGTGACTACGATAACTATGCTATTGTTTGGGCATTTAATTTGGAAAATAATGTGTGGTTTTCTAATAAAGTTTAATAGCATATTTACAATCGTATTCAATTATTGGGGTGACAATATTACTCTAATATTCGTTTATTTATATATATAATTACTTGGTTTGATGGAAAGGTCAATTTCAAATTAATAATTTCCTCTCTCTCATATAAAAAGTTATACTTTTGAAAAGTATAACTAATGTTTACGGGTGTCAAGATACCAATACATATAATTAATAATTTGATACAATTTTTGTCACATATATACTTACAGTTTATATTAGTAAGAATCTAAAGTATAAAAGAATAGAAAATTACTCTCTTTAACCGGACAGAAGGAATAATAATAATAATGGTAATATAAACAAATATACGAAGTGTCATTAATGATATTTTTAAATGTCGATTTAAAAAAATAAAATAAAATTACACTACTAATTAGTAATTACTCACTCAACAGCGTTCATAATTAATAATTAATGACGACATTATCTCGAGTCAATCAAATGGTTAATAGTATTAGTAGTATCTAATTATAATTGATTATTTGGGGATTAGTGAATTAATCTGTAGGACTTCGTATTTTTAACCTTATATTTAAATTTTAAGTAGCTATAAAACCATATAACTTTCTTAAGAGTTTAACGTAAGATTTTATTATTCAAATTATAATAATTTCTTTATTGAAATTATCATTAAATAGAATTACGATTTTTTGATAATCAAATAGAGTTGAGATATTTTATTAAAGCCAAGTTTTGAATTATTAAAATGATTTAAAAATATATTTTACGAATTCTAAAATTTACAAAACTAATTGAAGTGTATAGTAGAGAAAATAACACAAATTTTCTCATATAATATTCGGTACAATGAAACGTTAGAAATTTAAATAGATAGAATTATAATTAAATAAATATTAATAATGACGGTAAGCATAAAAAGTTCAACACAAACATGTAAAATAAAACTAGATAAAAATAAAATAAGAAAGAAGGGCTAAGCTTTAGGAAAATTTTGGGAGCCAGAAAGTTAAAAAAATATCTAGCCTGATAAAACAAAGAAAAATAAAAGAAAGAATACAAAAGAAGAAGTCATCAGAAGTAGGAGTAGCAAAGTCGGATTTGCCAACCAAAGAAGAAAAAAAACAAACAATAAAATAAAGTAATAAAATCCTATCTAAGTAGTAAAACAAAAGAAAGAAAAATTAAAATAAAGAGGCGGTGAGACGTGGCAAGTTTCACACGCACCCCTTTCCTTATATATATACTAAGCGTGAATACCGTTTGTTTACATGGTAAATGCCCAACAATATATTATGTGATAATATAAAAATTTGAATTATAAATAATTATTAATTTATTATAAATATATAGTTAAAAACAAGAAATATGGGTTAACTAGAACACAAATACTTGTGATTTTTTGTCAAATATAGAATTGGGGCTAATGTTATTGCAAGAGCTCTTTTTAGCATTCAGAACAAAATATTTGCTTTGTTACCAGATTGCCCTTTCTTTAATTTTTTTTATTCTCTTTCTCCGATTCTTATGAAATAAAAATAAAAATAAAAATGCACTATTGGCATCAAAATGGAAATTGCTATCTTCAAACTTACTGTAGTGAGGATGACCTCTAATTTTCGATGCCGAATGCCCTGAGCAGCGAAAAGAAGGGGGTTCGGAAGCCCTTCACAGGATCCACGGCGTAGGACATTGCGTCCATATTGCAAGTAAGCCATTTGATCAAAGTCCTCTGAAGAGAAGATTGAATTCTATCAGATTCACTCGAGGGATATTGGTCATTCTTCAATAACTTAACGTGAATTATGTTTTAAAAACTACCGAAAATGTGTTGTGGCGCTGGCTTAAACGAACAGTCGGAGGCAAGTGGAGGTGAGGGTTTGGGCGAGGTTTTTTGGCTCGCTGTCACCTGCGTTCCCTTTATCGAAGTGACGAAGACCGAAATGGAGGCCTCTCCGATTCTTATGATTATCTGTTGGAACATTTTAATAATATTCATTTTTATTAATTTAAATATTAAATATTTTATGGCTGGACTGATGCTAACATTTCTATTTCATGAGTTTTGTGAATAATCAATATGTGTGAGAATGGTTGGATAAACATTATTTTTAATGCATTCAAAATATGCATCAGTTTAGCAAACCTTTAACATCGGGTTTTGCTCTTTCTTAGTCAAATGTTTTTTGTTATCCGTTAAGCCATTTATGATTGGTTTAAAGATAAAAAAAAAACAGTTACTTGTAATAATGTTATTTTTATAACATATGAGTTATGGTTTTTATGAGAATAAAACAGCCAGCTTTCTTTTAGCATTGCATTTGTTAATGTGAATTAAATAAATACTAATTCAATGCTTTGCAGCTTATATGTATATAAAGATGTGCTGTGTGCAAGAAAGATTGAGTGGATTTTTCTTATATCTTATGTTCTCTACAAACCCCTAAAAATATAGCTTTGGCAAGATTGAAAATAGGTGTTAGTAAGATTGACAATTCCTAATAGTTGTGCAGATTGTTAGGAAACACAACTTGTATGTTGGGCTGTTGTATCCTGGGGTGACAAGTTGCGTTGCTCTACTGCACCTGCACCGAAGTTGATACTTTGTAGAGGGCTTGAATCATCTAAAGAGACCGAAAGATCCGCGCCTCAGCCTGTCTAATGTTTAACCGTTTGTTCGTTATGTTTGTTTATATTCTTTTGCAGGTCACTTGGACTGTTGGGAACAACAATTTTAGATGACTTCAATACTCCCTCTAGAGTCTATTCCAACAGTGGCGCAAGTGATTTGAAAAGTCATTCCGAGTCATGGCATATTGGCTTTCTAAGCAGAATCGAAAATCATATCTATATGATTTTCTGAGAACTTTGAGGTATGTGTTTATTTTAAAAACAAAATACATATCGTGAGAGCATGAGTAAGATGTTTATGCATGAAGAATGTTTTGTTGACATTGAAAATCTCTTATCCGTTTATGAGGTATGCATATAGAGAATATCATGAGTCATGAGACATTGCAATCATCTTTCTTAATCTAATGGATTTTATTGTTCTTACAATATTTTACAACTAGTGGAGTCAAAACTTATGATTTTCAATGAGGTTTAATTATAAAGCTTTTGATGATATTTTAAACTAGAGATTATGAAAAAAAATAAGAACTAATAGATCTTATTAGATTTATGAAATAAAATTTCTTCATGGAGATAATTTCACGCGGCACTAGAAGATGTGTGAAATTATATATGTTTTTTGCATTATGTTGCATACAAGTATGAACATGCAAATTTGAAATTTAAATTGTGATGAAGAATAAATGAGAAATAGTGGGGGTACATTTACTATTTATAAATGTTACTTATTTCTTCATGTGGATAATATTGTATTTTGCATAGAGTTGTAATGTATGAAATTATTTGAGATTTCATGAAATTATTATGATATTTAATTATGTCATAAGTTTGCTATATATTCATATTTTATATGATTTAAAGTTGTCGCTTTATTAGAAAGTGAAAATAAAAAATAATAATTTTTTATTTGGTCAATGTGAAAATTTTGAGATATTGATTAACTATATTTCAAGTATTATATGTGTATTTTACTTGAGAAAATTTATTATTTATTACTATATGGTAGTGGAGTATGAAAATAACGGGTGTTACTTTTTGCATTAAATTTTTGCAAATTATTTTATAACTACTATGATCAAATTTTTGAGAAAAACAATTTGTGAATACTGTGAATTTATAATTGCAACTATTATTTGAGAATTATTTTTGCAATTACTATATATTTGATTCACTTAATTTTTCAAGTGCTTAAATAATGAATATTTTGTGAGAAAATATTTTTTAAATGTATTTAGTTGTTTGTGTAACTTTTCTTGCAATAGTAAATTTTTTGAGATTGACTAAATGATTCCTAGTAGTAACAAGACTACAGGCCATTGAATAAAATTGAGAAATTGAGATACGCAAGAAAAATATAGTGTAGCTCCTAGTAGTAGAAACTACTGGTCATCTTTATGATGATTCCTAGTAGTGAGGCTACTGACTACTTATCTATATATACCAATTGGTGCTGGTATATGAATTAAATATGTAGAGATATATAAACTTTTATATATCTTGAGCTGATGATTAAAATATTATGAGATATTTTCACCAACTACGACTTAAGTGATCATTGGTGAAATATTATTGCTTATGCAAAAGGTTGAGCTTTTCATAATGCATGGCATTATCTTAAAAGTTAAATGTCAAATATTCATGTCTTTGCCAATATGAGAGTGCATAAATAAATCCAGTTGGTGCAATGACATGAATGTGTACCTTGAGGGGGATGGGACTAAAGTCCATTTTAAAAATACAAAAATCATGTGTAAGAATACCCAACCTAATAATTGGAGATCCCAAAAGTTAGGTTTAAAGGGAAAAACGAATTATATGGTGATTGTAACAGTATGCGTACAATTATATTTAATTGTTCATCCATGTGGTACGTGTGTATATATCCTGTAATGTTAACTTGAGGGTTGTGGCATGAAATGCCCTGAATGAAATCTATATCTCTATATGAGTGGGGTGTCAGAATTACTAGAGCACCCTTGATGGATTTCACCTACATGTGTGTGAGGGTGGGGCCGCCCTAAAGGAACTAGGGACTTAGTCGCTTATACACATATGAAAAACTGGGATAAACACAAGGCCGAAATGTGTCAGTTTAAACAACTCGTGGAGTACACATAAACTATAGTGTGTGTGGTACATTTTTTTATATTTTCATAGCAGCCATAGTTCAAGACCGAAGTTCACTGCTGGCTCTGGTATAAGAAATTATCCTAACACTAAATATAGGTCCAAGGCATTGCTACCTATATGATGCGCTATGGTTGTTTTCTTGCCATAAAGCAAAGTTATATTTTATTAAAATGAGTGGGGGATTGTTGGAACATTTTAATAATATTCATTTTTATTAATTTAAATATCAAATATTTTATGGCTGGACTGATGATACCATTTCTATTTCATGAGTTTTGTGAATAATCAATATGTGTGAGAATGGTTGGATAAACATTATTTTTAATGCATTCAAAATATGCATAAGTTTAGCAAACCTTTAACATCCGGTTTTGCTCTTAGTCAAATGTTTTGTGTTATCCATTAAGCCATTTATGATTGGTTTACAGATGAAAAAACAGTTACTTGTAATAATGTTATTTTTATAACATGAGTTATGGTTTTTATGAGAATAAAACCGCCAGCTTTCTTTTAGCATTGCATTTGTTAATATGAATTAAATAAATACTAATTCAATGCTTTGTTGCTTATATGTATATAAAGATGTGATGTGTGCAAGAAAGATTGAGTGGAGTTTTCTTATATCTTATGTTCTCTACAAACCCTTAAAAATATAGCTTTGGCAAGATTGAAAACATGTGTTAGTAAGAGTTGACAATTCCTAATAGTTGTGCGGATTGTTAGGAAACACAACTTGTGTGTTGGACTGTTGTATCCTGGGGTGACAAGTCGCGTTGCTCTACTGCACCGAAGTTGATACTTTGTAGAGGGCTTGAATCATCTAAAGAGAGCGAAAGATCCGCGCCTCAGCCTGTCTAACTTTTAACCGTTTGTTCATTGTGTTTGTTTCTATTCTTTTGCAGGTCACTTGGACTGTTAGGAACAACATTATCCTTTAATCCCATTCATAAGTTGTGTCTATCAAATCTATTCAATTATGCCTGTATCTCCATATTCCTCTCTAACTCCTGCATCCCATCGGCCATCACCGCCCCAAATTTTCTTCTCAAACCGAAAGTGTAAGTCTTTTTAGGTTGGCTAAAATCAACATTCTCATGTATTTCTATTCTGTCATCATACTAATTTCATCAAAAAAAAAAAAATCATAAAAATATCCCATATCAGTAGAAAAGTTTAGTCGCTTAATTTTGGAGTTGGTCAGTTTTCCTTCCATCTATTCAGTAACATATCTGATCTTTTCTTCTTTACAGAATAAAGCAGCTGAAGGGAAACATTAAAAAAGATTCATCTTCATCTACATACTGGACGATCCATCTTCTTCATCTTTTGTACTCTTCCCCCCCACCCCTCCCCCCTTGTACTTTAAATGGAGAGTTAAAAGAAAATAAAAGAAAGGAAAAATAGAGGATTAAGAAATGGCCTAATTTAATATTTATTGTTTGAGGGTGGAGAAAAATGGAGATACAAGAGAGTGGGAGGGAAGCATACGAAATTTATGGGAAAATCGGTTTATAGATTTGAGAGGGGTGAAGTGGGATTGAGGGAGAATAAACGGAAGGGGGGGAAAAAAAAAAAGAGAGAGTGAGAGAGAGAGAGAGAAGTGAGAAAAAAAAAAAGATAAAAGAGAATCCCAGAGGGAGAAAAAGACTAACACTAAATAAGGGCAATTCAGGAATAAGATAAATATTTTGCTCTAGATGCTAAAAAGAGCTCCGGCAATAACACTAACCTAGAATTGGCATGCCTAATCTATTCCCTTTCCTCACCTTTGCACCTCGTCTCTTATCAACTTCTTTAGTCTTCTTCCTCTAAAAATTAACAAAGTTGTTGAATGAATATGAGGCGCGTTGTAATTAGACGTCGACGGCATGAGAAAGTCTGTTGTCAGATGAGGTGAACCGAAAGACATATTTTCTAGCTTTGGATAAAGGAACCTTGTTTTTCATTGGAGTTGAACAAGCATAAACCTGCAAATTTGAAGAAGAGATTGAAAAATTCAATAATAAAAAAAAACAATTTGAAATTTCTCTAAACAAAAAATATGTTCCCAATGGACGTATATATTACGAAAAGTTGCACCAGCATAAACCTGCAAATTTGAAGAAGAGATTGAGAAAAATCAATAATAAAAAAAAATTTAATTTCTCTAAACAAAATAACATGTTCAAAATGGACGTACATATTACGAAAAGTTACACCATTAGCGTGAATTAGGCATGCACATAAGGATTATAAAGAATAAGAAATTATTTATTTATTTTTAATGGACTGAAGATATATATAGATTGTGAGTGTCTACTCATATTTTTTATGGATTACCAAGAGTCTTCTTATAATTAATAGAAAGTAATAATGGTATATTAAATAAAGGAAGTTTAAGTGAAAAAATAAAGGAATTTGATGTGAAAAATAAAGAAAAGAGTGAACTGTCTAAAATATCACCTTACTTTCTCACCTTGTCCGCTTTGGTAACTAAACTTTTTTATTTCCTAGAAATGTCACTATATTTCTTAAAACGTGCCAAAAATGTCATTTGTTGAGTTTTGATCCTAGAAATGTCACTATATTTCTTAAAACGTGCCAAAAATGTCATTTGTTGAGTTTTGACCGTTAGTCTTGACGGAAAACGTTTGGCCTTGGTTTTTTTTAGGGGTATTTTCGTCATTCACCCAATTTTCATTTGGTATATTTGTCATAAGTGTGGACACCCTTTTATCCCTATTCATCTTCTTCTCCAAAAGCTCCACCTCCCTCTTCCTTCCTCCTCCCTAGCTCCTCCCTCCACTCTCCACCCTCCATAGGAATAACAAGATAGATTGAACAATCAATCACAAAATACATCATACAATATAAAAACAAATAAAAAAATATAAACTAATATAGTACTGTAATAAAGAATTAAGTTTTAAAAAGCACCAATTGTCTCCGAGCAGCATCAACATGAAAAGTACATCAATGGAAGCCTTGCTTCCTTGGCTTACCAGCAGTGCAATAGAAAATTTGAAATAGAAAAGGAAAAAGATGCCGCCGGTGATTGTGTTGCGTGAAAAAGATGGTGGCCCGATTGTTATGCTATCTGAATCTTCCGCCGCGGTTCGACGAAGAAGATGGTCGCATCGGATCTAGGCGCCATCGGAGTTGCCGGACCCAGGAGAGAAGTGACGACGAGGCTAAAAAAAAAAAAAAAAAAAACTGGAAAACGGCGGAGTCGGCTACACGAAGAATAAACCTTCGGTGGCTGCGACTGAGTCGCCGGACTGAGACATGCAAAATGGAGAATAAGAAACAGAACGCCATAGCAGCTGGGAAAGATGGAGGAGGCGGTGGCACTGGTCTACAGCCCAGCCTCGCCGAAATTAATGGAGGAAGGTGGCGGCTTCTATGGAAGAAGCTGAAGGTGGTTGCGAAAAGAGGAGGAAATAATTATTTTTTTCTAAAAAAATAAAAAATAATAAATTTATCTTGTTTTTTAGTAAAAAAAAAGATTAACTATTCCCATTACTATTATTGTGCTGGTTAGATGACGAATTACCCCTCTAAAAACCAAGGCCAATCGATTTCCGTCAAGACTAACTGTCAAAACTCAAAAAATGATATTTTTGGCACGTTTTAAGAAGTATAGTGACATTTCTGGGAAATAAAAAAAATTTAGTTATCAAAGCGGAAAATGTGAGAAAGTAAGGTGATATTTTGGGCAGTTCACTCTAAAGAAAATTGATGTGAACAATGTAAATAATCATAATATAATTAATAGCCTTTAAAGATATTTAAAACTTATAGTATATGAAAAGTCAAAAAAGAAAAGAGTAAATGAAAATAATAAAAAGTATATAATATATTTATTTGTAACAAAATCAACTTATTTATCATGATAAATGGTTAATATTTTACAAATATGACTAACAAATATTCTATATTAAATTATATTGATAAAATAAGAAAGATATAATATATATATACACACACGAGATGGGTATATACATACATAAACTTATATAAAGTATAGATGTATACACACATATGTTTTAAATATATATATATTTATTTATGTGTATATTTATATTTATATAATTTGAATAAAGAGGGTCCAATACATTAAATATGAAGGTTAATTTAATATAGAAATTTGAAAATTAACTTAAGAAGCTAAAAGGACAAAGGAAAATGTTATCTGATTAAAATAGAGAAAATAAAATATTATATTTTTACTAAACAACCATTAAGGCTTTGTTCTTTTTTGGCTTGTCTTGGGAAAACTTTGTTTTTTTCTTGAAATTTTTTTGGAGGGAGTTTTCTTTTGGGAAATTGTGTAGGTGAGAGATAAAAAAAAAGTGTAATGATTGTGTTATTTTTAGAATTTATGTGAATAGATATTTAGAAGGAATTTAAAAATTTTAATTTTGAATTCTTGAGAAAATGAAGTTGTTTCTTTATGTAAACTTTTGAAAAAAAAAAAAAGTGATGATTTTTGGGAAATAGCGACAAGAGAACAGAGCCTTACTCTTATATGGCCTTTATATGGAAAGTCTATTATAGACACAGATGAGTGCAATGTTTATTAAATTATGTGTTCACTACTACAAAATAGAGCTTTAACGGCTGCGGATTAACGGCGGAAAATAGAAAACCGCCGTTATAAAAGAAATACGGACTTTCTACGGCGGTTTTAAAATAAACCGCCGTAGAAAGTCCCTTTCTACGGCGGTTGGAAGGTAACCGCCGTAGAAAGCCCATACTTTCTACGGCGGTTGCCTTCCAACCGCCGTAGACAGCTCACTTTCTACGGCGGTTGCCTTCCAACCGCCGTAGAAAGCCCACTTTCTACGGCGGTTCGTCCCTACCGCCGTAGAAAGTCCCTTTCTACGGCGGTTTAACAATTAACCGCCGTAGAAGGTCCTTTCTATGGCGGTTTAATTATAACCGCCGTTGTATTGATGTATTTAACCCTAAATAACAACGTGTATCTCCATATCGCGGTTGAAAGTGTTCTTCTCCAAATTTCAACTACGGTTTTGCACGTTTGATGTAAAGAATCGTCATTTGGAGCTAAAATTTACCACCTTAAGGTTAGAAACTTCTAAAATTTCTCAGTAATTGCTTATGCTTGTACTTTAGATATGTCATCCTATAGAATTTATTTTTATTTATGGTAGAGGGCTGAAAATTAAAGTTGCATTCCATGTATATGGTGAACCTTAGTATTGTGGAACCCTATTTAGTTATACTATGTAGTTTCTTGGTGATGTGATTTGATTTATAGTGTTTGATTTTTAATGGAAGATATTCATATAATTAGCACTACTTAGAGTGTGTATTATTTTTTTATGCATTTCATGTGTTTGACGAAATGCATAAATGAAAAACTTATGGGTTCTTCTTCATTTGATTATGTCTATTGCGCATGTGTTGGTTATGCATTATTTTTTTCATTGAGGTATTATATTAGTTTTGATTATATGAGTAACATTAGTATGACATGTGCTAAGACAAGCATGCAACTTGATACTTTGTACATTGTTTGTTGAATTATTATTTGGTTTTTTTAATTATTTCAAGGTGTTAGTTACACATGGATCGAAATATCTTGTTGTATGGTGATCGGACCTCCGATTCTTATGCGAAAGAAGTTGAGAATTTCATTGAATTCGCTTATAAGAATACAAAGTACGTCCATTGTCCGTGTAAAGCTTGTAAAAATGGTGCGCGGTTTGATAACTCAGATACAATAAGATTCCATTTATATCAGAACGGATTTGATCCTTCTTATAAACTGTGGATTTGGCATGGTGAAAGTATTGATGGTTTACCTGAGCAAAGAAAATCTCATGCAAAAGGAGATGATGGGATTACTAGAGATCGATTAGATGACATGATTGAGGATGTGGCCGAGGATTTTGCTGATAAACCGGAAGTTCTTACTTCCATTTTGGGTGACAATGAAAAGCCTCTATACAACGGTTGCACTAAATATACACGTTTGTCTAGTGTTTTGAAGTTGTTTAATTTGAAAGCGGCAAATGGGTGGTCAGATACTAGTTTTACAGCCTTATTGAGGGTATTGAAAGATATGCTCCTAGAAGATAATGAACTTCCAGATCGAATTTACGAGGCGAAAAAATATTGTGTCCAATGGGTATGGAGTATGAAAAGATCCACGCTTGCCCAAACGATTGCGTCCTCTACAGGAATGAGTATAAGGATTTATTGCTTTGTCCTAAGTGTAAAACTTCATGGTACAAAAACAAGCAGCTGTGTGATGAGGTTGAAGACAGTTCTGATGCGCAAAAGAAGGGGTCGCCGGCTAAGGTTCTGTGGTATCTTCCTATAATACCGAGATTTAAACGGTTGTTCGCTAATGCAAAAGATGCAAAACTAATGACATGGCATTCAGATCGGTGTATTCCCAGTGATGATGACAAGGTGATAATGCATACATCAGACTCAGATCAGTGGAAAAAAATTGATTCAATGTATCCTTCTTTTGGGGGAGAAGCCAGAAATTTGAGGCTTGGTTTGTGTACTGATGGAATGAACCCGTTTGGCAGTCTGAGTAGCACACATAGCTCATGGCCGGTGATGTTGGTTATTTACAATTTGCCGCCTTACTTGTGTATGAAGCGCAAGTACATACTTATGTCTCTAATGATTTCAGGCCCACGGCAACTAGGAAATGACATCGGTGTGTATCTTGCTCCTCTTATTGAAGACTTGAAAAAGTTATGGGATGAAGGCGCACCTGTGTTTGATGAATACCGTGAAGAAATGTTCATATTACGTGCCATGTTGTTCTGTACCATTAATGATTTTCCTGCTTATGGAAACTTGTCTGGGTACTCTGTTAAAGGGCATAAAGCATGTCCAATATGTGAGCAGAGTACAAATTTTTGTCAACTTGCACATGGGAGGAAGACAGTATACCTTGGGCATCGCAGATTTCTTCCCGAGACTCATCCGTATTGCCGTATGAAAAGAGCATTCAATGGATTTCAAGAGTTCAGAAAAGCTCCAGAACCCTTGAGCGGGCTAGAGGTGAAAGCTCGTGTGACGGACATTAATGTGGAGTTTGGTAAACCTTCGGAGTCCAGCAATAATGATACAGGTTGTTGGAAGAAAAAATCCATATTTTTTGAACTTTCATACTGGGAGAACTTGGATGTCAGACATTGTCTCGACGTTATGCATATTGAGAAAAATATTTGTGAAAGCCTGTTAGGTACGCTCTTGAACATCCCTGGTAAAACTAAGGATGGTTATAACGCGAGACTTAATATGGTTGATATGAACATAAGATCAAATTTAGCACCGGTAGCTCGAGGACAACGCACATATCTACCCCCTGCCTGTCACACTTTGTCCAGAAAAGAGAAAAAACAATTGTGTTCAAGTTTGCGTAGCATCAAAGTTCCATCCGGATATTCTTCAAATGTAAGCTGACTTGTTTCCTTGAAAGATATAAAACTGGTTGGTTTGAAGTCTCATGATTGCCATACCTTAATGCAACAATTGTTGCCTGTAGCTATTCGCTCGATATTGCCCAAGCATGTTAAGTCCAGTATAACAAGACTTTGTTTCTTCTTCAATGCTATATGTAGCAAGGTTATCGCGCGCGAAAGACTTGATCAGTTGCAAGATGAAATAACTGTTGTCCTTTGTCAATTAGAAATGTATTTTCCACCCGCCTTCTTTGATATTATGGTGCATTTGGTGATTCATTTGGTTAGAGAGATAAAAATCTGCGGGCCTGTTCATTTGCGATGGATGTACCCATTCAAGCGATATATGAAAGTATTTAAGGGGTATGTTAAGAATCGTTATCGTCCTGATGCTAGTATTGTTGAAGGTTATATAGCTGAGGAGGTAATTGAGTTTTGTACTGAGTACTTGGCCGATACCGCATCCATTGGAATATCTAAGAATCGGCACGATGGGAGGATTACAGGTATGGGCACAAGGGGAGGAAAAATGTTTTTGCCGTCTAATGTTGAATTGATGAAGGCGCATCTCTACATACTGCGCAATTCTGAAGAAGTTGCGCCCTATTTGACAGACCATATCCTTTCAATAAGAACGTCTTATCCTGCTTGAACGGATCAACATGTGCTTAATGAACATATTCGGACATTTGTCTATTGGTTTGGTAATGCTGTCATGGGCAAAGACGTTTCGGAGACATTGAAATGGTTGGCGTTTAGGCCCAGCCCTGCGGTACGAGCATTTTCATGCTATGACATAAATGGATATTCATTTGCTACTAAGAGACAAGATGAGAAGAGTACGGCACAAAACAGTGGTGTTACATTAATCTCAGAGGCTTTACGTGTTTCTAGCAGGAAGGATAAAAATCCATTGTATGCAACCATGGCTTATTACGGGGTGATCAAAGATATTTGGGAACTTGACTATGTTTGTTTCAAAGTAGCTGTATTTCGTTGCAAATGGGTTGATAACAATAGTGGGGTTCGAACTGATGATCCATTGGGTTTTACCTTGGTGAACCTTAATCGGGAGGGTTTCAAGAGGGAACCATTTATACTTGCATCGCAGGCGAAACAAGTTTTTTATATCACCGATCCTTGCAACGAACATTGGTCTGTTGTTCTTCATGGTAAACAACATCACGGAGTGGAAGGGATTGATACAGAAGAAGGGCTTTATGAGGCTGGCCCTTTCTCTAGTGGGTTACCTGAATCGAGAGCAGATGAGGAAGATAGGGAACTTGATAAATACATACTTCGTGATGACCACAGCGAAGGATTATGGTTCGAGGATCAAGTGTCCCATAAGAGAAAGAGAATAAGTTAAGAATCATTTTCAGGTATATTGTTTGTTTTTATTAATTTTTTTTTCTGTGGGTGTGTATGTTGTGTGTGTGTATTTGTATATGTTTCTTTGATTTTAATGAAACGAGGTGGACATAAATTTATAACAACATTTATTTTTATCCTTCGTACTGTCTGATTGAAACAGGTCACAACTTGGATGAAGCTGCGGCAATCAAGGGACAAAATTTCCAGGAACTTCATATAGCGAAATGTTTATAAATGAATATGTTATTATTGGAAATTGTGTGAAGCTTCTATGTTGATGTTACGATGCACTTGTGTTTTGGTCAAAAACAAGCATGGGAGATTTTGTCTGAATTGATTTGAAACTGAATTCTGTATGATTTGAGATTGGGTATCTTAATGAAGTATTTAAGTATCTGCATATCCTTGACAAGGAGTATGTTACATTTATAGGGGAGACTTTGTCGAATTTTCAGGCGAAATTGATTTCCTTGTTTTTCATTTATGAGTAAATGTCTCATGTATTATTTATTTATTTTTTTCCAAGGAGTAGTACTTTTGGTAAAATTTACATGGGGTTAATTTATGAACATGAAAAAAACTAGAAATATGTTTAGGGTCTATGCTTCATAACATGAAATAAAAATAGAAATTTATGCGCGTGCGGGAATTAATTGCCCGAATTTGTTCCCACTTTTCTACGGCGGTTCTAAAACAAACCGCCGTAGAAAAAACTTTCTACCGCGGTTCACTGAAGAACCGCGGTAGAAAGATGACTTTCTACGGCGGTTCAACAATGAACCGCCGTAGAAAGTCATCTTTCTACGGCGGTTTGTTTAGAACCGCCGTAGAAAAGTTGAAATTGCATCCAATTCCCGTCGCGCATAAATTTCTATTTTTATTTCATTTTATGAAGCATAGCCCCTAAACATTTCCCCTGCTTCTCCCCTGCATTCCCCTGTAATATTAGTGATGTGACGCAAAAGTTACACTGTTGAAGTGATGCTTCTTCGCGGCCCAATGAATTCTTGAAGACAGTAATAGCCCAATCCAAATGAAGCTTTGAGGGAAATGAGGAACAAAATGGCCCAACTCTGGATGAGCAAATTGGGGGATGAACTAAGCAGCCTGGATCGGAGAAAATGCTGCAAAGGAGATGAAGCTTGATGATTTTGCACTGCTCTGTTGACCAACTGATGATTAATTAAGAGAATAGGCGGGGCTTTCCCCCCTGTATAGGCTCCGACGATCAAGTCAGTAATATGTAAAAGAAGAATAATAATGCACAAGAGCTTTCAGAGAAATTGTAAATGAGAGAGAATAACTTAAGAAATGCTTAAGGGAATTGCCAGAGATTGCTTATTGGAACTTACTTGAATGAGGCTTGTGCCTGAGTATTTATAAGCTTACTCTTGGTGGTTCCGTTGGGTCATGAAGACATACGCTCCCACTTATTCTTCCTGTAATGATGGTTTTTGCCGTTCCCGGAATAATGGCTTTAACATGGCTCCTTTGTCATCATGTTTCCTGCATATACATTGAATTTGTGGTCCTACCATGATGTCTAACTATTTTGACAATATTATCTTTATCTCAGACCGGTTGACTCTTTACCGACCTGAGCTTTCCTGTGTTTTTAGTTACTTACCGACCTGAGCTTTTAATACTGTCGACCGATCTAACTTCTCTAAGCTTTTACCGACCTGGGCTTCTTGAGTAGAATTACTCATAAATCAATCTTGCCGATCTGGGATATAAGGTCTACCGATCTAAGATTTCCAAGTTGGTGTATAATGTTTTCCTACCTAAGCATTAATGAGTTTTCTTGTTCAGTCCTCAGGACCGAGCTAAGCCTTCATATCCGATTTAAAGCTATGACAGAGACTTGGTTTGTACGATTTTTCCGACCTGAACGTGGATCTGGACTTCTTTATCTTTTACTGTTTCTTTGTTTTAATTAATTGGGCTAGGCCCAATGGGGATTTCAATTTTATGCACATCAACAAGCCCCCCCAGTATTAGGTTTTACCGATCTAAAACTTAGTACTTTTTGGGTTTTCCGAGCTAAGACCCAGCATAAAGGACATGATTTTCTAGATTAATCCGAGCCAATTTTCCGAGCTAAGCAACATACCGTATTTTACTAAGCCGAATGTGACTAAGGCGTTTTTCCAGTATTTATCCGACCTATACTTCATATGAAAACATGAAATATGACATGAAATCCGACCTACAAAGAATAATCTCATCCAACTGTATAGTAATAATTGTAATTCCGATCTAAGGAATTTGAACAGTTTTCGGATAAATAAATGCAACCATAAAGACGTACCTTTGCGTTACCCTAGATCGGGATTTCGAAGAGGCGGACCTGTCTAGACACGTTTTCACGTTTATTATAGCAACCGATACGACTTCCAAGGCTGTTTATGTTCTCGAGGAATCATAAATGATCACAACTTCTGGTCTGCCAACGCCTTTTCAATCTCCTCGAGACTCCCTTATAAAAATCGTGAGAGCAAGCATTTGACTCCCTACATTATTTGCTTTCCTGAAAAAAATTTTTCTTACCTTCCTTCTCCTTCCCTTCGCCGGAGTTTTTCGAAATTTTGCCGGAGTTCTATCGTCGTGTCCTAGTTCCCGCAATCTTCGCTAGGGTTGTTGTCCCGCCGTTGTTATCTTCCCGTTGCCGTACCTTTTCTTCCTTTTATCAGTCTGCAATGGCCTCCGAGAGAAGCTCAGGTACCGGAGCATCGCGCTAGGCTCCGGCAGCAGGTTAGCATCCTTGTCCCTTTCTTTTCTGATGATTTATTTTCCTTTCAAATCTGTCTTGTTTGAGCATTTCTGTAGGAGTGATTTGTCCATGATTATTTGCATTGATTGCTGTAGATTCGGCTGCTACACACGAATTTAAACCCGAGGAAATAATTTCACAAATGACTATGGCAGATTTAGTAAGACTTAGGTCGACCCATTATATAGATCCTTCTGTTCCTATTCGTTTACCCGAGCCCGAGGAGAGGATAAATATTGCATCTGAGGGTTGGGTTGGGGTTTATGAGTATCATATTAATTTTGGGCTGAGGTTTCCGACCCTAGATCTGTTGAACGAAATGTGTGACTTTCTTAATATTGGGTTGAGCCAACTAATACCTAATGCCCTTAGGTTTCTGATAGGGTTCATATATGTGTGTTTTGGGGCTGGGGTTCGGCCTACGGTAGACTTGTTTTTTCAATTCTATACTGTTCGTAAATATTCTTATGGTAAATGGTGGGTGACCTTCCAGAAGCGTAGGAATAGCCCTGTACTTATTACCGATTCCCCTGATACCAACAAACAATGGAGGGATAGATTTTTTATGGTGAAGGCTGAGGAAGCGAACCTACCCTGTCGTTGGTCTCAATTTATTTTACCAGTCGAACAATCCCGAGACAAGTCCGACCCCAGAATTCAATCGGACTATAAGGTGCTAAAAAACTATAGTAGCTCGGCTAAATATTCGGTTAAATTTCCTTCAGAGGATCTTCTTGTTTCGGCCGGGCTGAGCTAATCCCCCAATGTAGAAAGTAAATACCTGTTCCTTGAACTCTTTATCTATGGTATCCTCATCCTTCATAGCTCGGTAATTTTGATTTATTCATGTTGCTTATTTTCAGGTAGTCTCGGCGGGTTCGGAAGGAAGAAAAAAGCCAACAAGCCTACTGCAACTTCGGGATCTTCCAAAAGATTGGCTGAGATCGATCTCACCGACCCTCCCAGCTCGGCATTGACGACCCGGGTTGCGAAAAAGAGCAGGCCAACGCCGGAAGAAATCCAGGCAGCTAAGGCTGCTAAAGCTCCACAATTGTTGACGGGCCCCATACGTGATCCCGAGCTGCCGAAGCCTGACGATCTTTGGGGACCCGTGGACCCGTCAACAAAAGAAAGGGTTCTTCTGCTGAAGGATAAGAAAGATAGGCCGATCTCCCTAGCTCGGCCCATACTTCAAGTGCATTTACCAGAACCCCTGCCTGAGGACGTAAGACCTTACCAAGAGTTGGAGGCTGAAACTGAAAGATCTTTTGAGGAGATGGTGCAGGTGGGCAACCAGCTCCGGCAAAATATGGAGCTGATGATGAAGCAGGAGGCCTTTCTTGTTTCGCACATAAAAAGGGTGAGCATCGAAACTTAATTAATGTCTGAAAAATAATGATTACCTCGTTTGACACTCCTGGTTCGGATTTTTTACAGGTGGCTTATAATTATGCTGCTACGTCAAAAAGGGCGACGGCTTTGGATATCTTAGCCCAAAGCTACGAACTGGAGAGGTCGAAGAAACCGACCGAGGCCGTGGAGGATTTGGAGTTTCAGCTGGGGCTCGAGAAAAGCAAGATTTCAAAGCTTGAAGTTGAAAAAACCGGGCTAATGAAGCAAAACCAAGATCTGAGCACGAAGTCCAGCCAACTGGTGACCAAGATCCAGGGCCTGGAAGCCGAGGTGGAGACCCTGAAAAAAGAAAAGTCCACCTGGGTGAAGGAGAGAACTGCCCTGGAGCAAGCTGCCGAAGAGGCTAAGAAATCTGCAGAAGAGGCTAAGAAAGCTGCAGAAGAGGCTACAAAGAAAGCTGCTGGGATGTTTAGCTCGGATGATGTTGAAACAGCTCGTCAGGCCGAGCTAAAAACTTTCAAGGAAGGGACCCTGCTGGAGTTGATGAACCGGCGTTTCTTCGAGCTAATCCAGTGCGGATATACTCTGTGCTGGGACGAGCTGAAAAGCTCCAGGTCGGCAGAAATCGCTCCAGAAGACTCCATAGCCCAGTCTTCTTTGCTTCCAGAGGGACGCAATCCTTATGACTTAGTGGAAGAAATCAAGCAAGAATGCTGAGACATAGGTGTTCCAATTCCAGAAAAGGTCGAAGAGGATCCTGTGGTCGACCCCCAGGAGATAGCGGATGAAGCCTCTTCTCAAGCTCCTCCTTCCTGAGCTCGGCCTTTCCTTAGATTGGGTTTATTCTTCCTGCCATCTGTGTGAGGAATGTAGGTAGCACGCCTAGATGTAGTTGCAGTGATGTATTTAGCTTTATACTTTGTAGAATTTTTTCTGATTCTGGTCCCTTTCAAAGAGTTTTTCAGATCGTCTTTGTAACCGAGCTGGATTATTGAATGAAAATGATCTTTTCTGTTTCCTTCAAATTTTACCTTTTTCATCTTTAACTCGGACTACTTTACTGATAATATTTTCTCAAGTGTGCTGCATTCCAAGTTCGCGGAATCACTCGTCCTTGCAAATCTTCCAAAATATAACTTCCTGTAGGTCGGGCCTCGATTACCCGATAAGGTCCTTCCCAATTAGAAAATAACTTGCCTTGTTCTTGTGGTTTGCTGATAGATCGGTTTCGCAAGACTAAATCTCCTGGTACAAAGGCTCGATGTTTGACCCGAGCATCATAGTGTTGCCGAACTAAATTTTTGTAATTTAGTTGGTGTACATAAGCTGAGTCCCGAACTTCTTCTATCAAATCCAAGCTGAGCTCCAAGTTTTTCTGGTTTTGATCCCTTTCGAAGTGCATAACTCGCGGGGCTCTACTTTGTATTTCTGGGGGGATGACAGCGTTGACCCCGAAGGCCAACTCGAAGGGGGTCTTCCCTGTGGCCGATTTGGGCGTAGTCCGGTGGCACCAAAGCACATGGGGCAGCTGTTCTACCCAATTTTTACCTTTATCTTCTAGTCTGGATTTCAGCCCGTGTAACAAAGTTCGGTTTGTGAGTTCTACTTGTCCATTTGCTGGAGGATGAGCTACCGATGCGAAACGCTGGGTGATACCAAGTTTTGAACACAAGGCTGTGAACTCCTTAGATTCGAACTGAGTCCCATTGTCCGAAATAACCGATCTGGGCACACCGAAACGACAGATGACTTGCCTCCAAAGAAACCGAGCTACGGTTCGCCCTGTAATATTTGTCAGTGCCTCGGCTTCCACCCACTTTGTGAAATAATCTATGGCCACAACAAGATAGTGGCATGAACCGATCTTAGGAAACGGACCCATGAGATCTATTCCCCATTCAGCGAAAGGCCATGGGGCAATTATCCCAGTAAAGCTGGAGGCCGGCAACTTGTAAATTGTCGCATTGTGTTGGCAACTGGAACACCGTTGAACATACTTCACTGCTTCTTGGAATAATCGGGGCCAATAAAACCCAGCCCAATTATTTTCTTGGCCAAATTCCGAGCCCCAATGTGAGACCCGCAATCTCCTTCGTGTACTTCCTTCAGCATGGCCTCCGCTTCTCCCGATCCCACACACTTTAGTAAAGGCATCAAGAAACCCTTTTTATACAAGTCCTCCCCGATTATCTGATAGTGTTCAGCCTTCCTTTGTATTCGTTGTGCTTCCTTCCGGGATTCTGGTAAAGTGCCATCTTGTAGGTATTGCCATATAGGAAATCTCCAATCCTGTCCTTCACTTATAGACAAGATTACTGGTTCGGCTGTACTCCTGGTATGTACTTCTTCTACTAGGACGGTTTTGGTCAGATGTGAAAAAACCGAAGAAGCCAATTTGGACAAGGCATCGGCATTTGTATTTTTGCTTCGTGGGACTTGCTCTATTGCCCATTTTTGAAAAAATTTTAGTTGCTGTTGCACCAATGTTAAATACTCCTCCATTTGTCGATCCTTAGCCTTATACTCCCCCAAAATTTGTTTAACCACGAGCTGGGAGTCTGAACAAATTTTTAGATTTTCGACCCCGAATTTCCGAGCTAACTTCAGGCCGGCTATCATGGCTTCGTATTCAGCTTTATTATTTGTGGCTGTGAAGCAGAATCGTAGAGCGTAAGTGTGAATTTCTCCTCCCGGGCTGGTGAGAACGATCCCTGCACCCGATCCGGACTGGCTTGAGGCACCATCCATGTAGAGGATCCACGCATCGTCACCTTCTTCTATAGCTAAAAGCAGATCGATTTTTTCTGACGGGCTAGATATGCTCTTTTGGTTGTCTGGTATTCCTTCAGCTATGAAATCTGCCAACACTTGTCCTTTGACTGCTGTACGTGGGGCGAAAGTGATGTCGTACTCCCCTAATTCAATGGCCCATTTCGTGAGTCGACCCGAAACTCCTGCCTTTTGTAAGATAGCTTTGAGGGGTGCGTCGGTATAAATGGTGACTCCGTGTGAGTTGAAGTAAGGCCGAAGACGCCGTGTGGAGTGGACTAGGGCCAGGACTAGCTTTTCTAGGCTAGAATAATTTTTTTCTGCTGCCTGCAAAACTTTACTAACAAAATAGATGGGTTTCTGGACCCGGTTATCTTCTCGGAGTAAAACCGAGCTAATCACATATTCGGTAGTAGCCATATACATGTACAATTGTTCTCCATGAATAGGCATGGTTAAAGATGGCAAAGAAGCTAAGTATGTTTTCAATTGTTCAAAAGCAGTTTGACATTCCGGGGTCCACAAAAATTTATCAGTTTTCTTTAAAATGTTAAAAAATGGTAATGCTCGTTCTGCTGACCGGGCTAAAAACCTATTCAAAGCTGCTAGTCTACCCGTTAATTGTTGTACCTCCCGAATTGTCCTAGGTGGGTGCATTTGCAGAACAGCTTCTACTTTCTTAGGATTAACCGAGATACCCCCCTCAGAAACCATGTATCCTAAGAACTTTCCTGAAGTGGCCCCAAAGACACATTTTTTTGGATTTAACCTTAATTTATATTGGGCTAGTGTTTCAAAGGTTTCACGTAAATCAGATAAATAAGCAGATTCATTTTTACTTTTTACAAGTAAATCATCAATATATGCTTCCATATTTCGACCTAACTGTTTTTTGAAAATTTTATTCACCAAACGTTGAAAAGTAGCTCCAGCATTCTTTAAACCGAAAGGCATGGTTATGAAGCAATATGTACCTTTGTCTGTAATAAAAGATGTTTTTTCTTCATCTTCTTTGGCCATGAAGATTTGATGATACCCCTTATATGCATCCAAGAAGTTAAGGAAACGGAATCCGGCTATGGCGTCAACCAACACATCGATCAAAGGCAAGGGGAACCAGTCTTTGGGGCATGCTTTATTTAAGTCGGTGAAGTCTATGCACATACGCCATGAACCATCCGGTTTGGAAACTAACACTGGGTTAGCCAACCATTCCGGATAATCCACTTCTCGGATGATACGTACTTCCAACAGGGCGTTGACTTCGATTTCCACGTATCTACTACGTTCTCCCCCAAGGTTACGCTTTCGTTGTCGGATCGGCCTATGATTGGGATGAATGGATAACCTATGTTCAATGATATTTCGAGAAATGGCAGGCATATCCTCCGGTCCCCAAGCAAAAACTTCCGTAAATTCACGCAAAAGGTTAAGCAAATCATATTGTAATTGAGGGGGCAAATCAGCCCCAATTTTTATTACCTTGTTTGGATCGGCCGCGAGGGGAATAATTCTTACCTCGGCCCCTGCTTCAATGGACAGGTCCGAGTCACCTGTTAGGTCGGTAATGTTAACGGAGGTCGGTCTGACTGTAGAAGTAATTTTTGATTTCAGGTCTACTGGGGTCGGTTCCTTTAAGGAAGCCATGTAACACTGCTTTGCCTGCAAGACATCACAACGAATAGAAGCTACCCCACCTATGGTGGGGAACTTTAAAAGCATGTGTATAGTAGATGCTATGGCCTGGAACTGATTTAATCCAGGCCGACCCAGGTATACATTGTATGGTGATGGCTCATCAATGACCACGAAGTCTATGGTTTCCGTACGTTTTAGCTGTCCAGCCAATAACGTGACGGGAATGCTCAAATGTCCCACAGGTATAACATGGTGATTGCCGAAGCCAATCAATGGTGTCCGAACTGAACTTAATTGTGCCTTGTGTAATTAACAACCAGCCAGTGCCTTGGTTATAATTATATTGCTAGAACTACCCGTGTCTAACAATGTCCTACGTACTTGGTAATTTGAAATGTAGCAATCGATCACTAGTGGATCGTCACAATTGAAAGGCAGAAATATATCTGTGTCATCGAAAGTAATTCCTGGTGTCATGGTATCTGATTTACGCTTTCCTAGAACAGTGTTCCTTTGTCGGTATACCTGTTTCCTTTGGCGGTTAGAGTCGCCTTGGGTCGGTCCTCCTGCTATGGTGTTTACAATCCCTGCTATATTCAGGTCGGTGCCACCCCCGGTGTTCGGGGCGCGGGGGTCGGGCTGGGGACATTCGCGGGCAAAGTGACCGGTCTCCCCACATCGGTAACATGCGTTAGGCCGTTCATGAGTTGCCGAAGCCACCGGTTTAGGCAGAGGTGCCACTTGTGTGTATTGAGGTAGTTTTCCAGCTTGAATTAATTTAGCTATTTCTGCAGCTAAATCACGACAGTCATTAGTATTGTGACCAATGTTTTTATGGTAATTACAATACCTGCCCGGATTGAGCCGATATGTGGGACCTGTCATGGGTCGAGCTGAGGGCAGCAACCCTTGATTCTGAATGGCAGCATATATGTCGGCTCGGGGGACTGAGAACGGTTCGGCTACCTGCACAGCGTTTACACTCACCCCCGTCTTCGGGATAGGATTAGTAGTATTTGCAAAGTTTAATTTCTTATTTCCTCCTGATGAAAGAATTGGGGAAGAAGCTTTCCTCTTACTGTATAAATCGGAAAAACTTCTTTCCCTTTCCTATTTTATAGCTGTAGCATCTTCAACAACAGCAAAATTAACGGCAGTAACCATCATTTCAAAATAAGAATGTGGGGGTCGGATGGCCAGTTCGGTAGCTAAAGGTCTGACCGTAACCCATTAATGAATGATCCCATCATTATCCTATCATCTTTTTCGTGGCATTGCCTAGACTCTACATTGAACCGATCTATGTAAGCCTGTAATCCCTCTCCCATTTTTTGCGTTATGTTCATTAAATGTGAAATTGGTTTAGACAATATCTTATTACCCATAAAATTAGCTAAAAACAGGTCACCAAACTGATCTAACGAATGAATGGAATTTCGGGGCAGAGTACAATACCTAATTTATGGCCTGACCTTTAAGAGTCAGATGGAATGTCATGCATCGGTTAGCGTCGGACAGGTTAGCAGCATCCATGACGCTCATGCACTGCATCCAGTGAGCTGTGGGGTCGGTAGTACCATCATATTTGTCAACCTTACCCAGGCCTCTGTATCCTGGGGGAAATTGTGCCATTTGAATCTCCCATCCAAAAGGATGAGACACGCGAGACGTGGGGACAGTTCGTCCGAGCTGAGCATATCCGGATCCAGGGAGGATGGTTTGGCCGAGCTGGGGATATCCAGACTGACCTAAGGGGTGTCCTCCCATGCCGGGGTAATAGTTACCTAAACCGGGCCCAGGGTAGTAATTTGGGTTAAGTAAGGGAGGGTTTTCTGAGGGCGGTTGCATGACTCGGTTATTGCCTAAACCATAATGTTGAAATAGTGCAGGGTTGGATGTAGTTGTGTATCCGGGGTAATAACGGGGTTGATTCATTTGGCTGATTTGTAGGCCATGGCCAGGCTGATTCAATTGACCCATTTGTTGCCCTAAGGTGGGAAACGGTAAACCCGACATAAAAGAACTATTATTGAACTGAGCATTAGGAACCATAAAGGGGCCCGGAAAAGTAGGATTAGCCTGAGTATGGGCTACAGTGGTATAAACAGGAGGCGCCACAGAAAGGTTAGGAGGACCAGCAATATGACCGATTTCTGAAGAAAAATTAACTCCCCCAGGTTGTGGAGGACATATAGTAGTGGATTGTGGGGGAAGACTAGACATTAAAGCAGCAGAGGGGTTGGACACAGGGTTGAGTACAGCCCTGGGTGGGGGAACGGTTGGGGACCACTGTAGACCATATGGGTGTTCTATGTTAACTACATCTGAGGTAGTGGTTGTAATGGGAGGTTCTGTATTAAGAGTTGAGATGATAGGAGCAATATGATTTATCAAGTGAAACAGTTCTGGAAACAAACGGAAAAACCTCTCTTTTTCTGCCTGTTTCTGTTCAGAAGTGAGAGTTTCAACAAGGGTGGTAGTAGTCGGTGGATCGGTTGGAGGATTAGAACTGGTGGTTGCAACGGTAGGAAGAACCAGGGCGGTGGTAACGATGAGTCCGTTGGGGTTGTCAGAGGAAGAAGCACCCTTTCCTGAGCGAGTTTGCGTCATGGTTTCAACAAATTTATTTAACTGAGGAAAATTTGATGAAATAATTTGATCAAACGCTCCCCACAGACGGCGCCAGTTGATGTGACGCAAAAGTTACACTATTGAAGTGATGCTTCTTCGCGGCCCAATGAATTCTTGAAGACAGTAATAGCCCAATCCAAATGAAGCTTTGAGGGAAATGAAGAACAAAATGGCCCAACTCTGGATGAGCAAATTGGGGGATGAACTAAGCAGCCTAGATCGGAGAAAATGCTGCAAAGGAGATGAAGCTTGATGATTTTGCACTGCTCTGTTGACTAACTGATGATTAATTAAGAGAATAGGCGGGGCTTTCCCCCCTGTATAGGCTCCGACGATCAAGTCAGTAATATGTAAAAGAAGAATAATAATGCACAAGAGCTTTCAGAGAAATTGTAAATGAGAGAGAATAACTTAAGAAATGCTTAAGGGAATTGCCAGAGATTGCTTATTGGAACTTACTTGAATGAGGCTTGTGCCTGAGTATTTATAAGCTTACTCTTGGTGGTTTCATTGGGTCATGAAGACATACGCTCCCACTTATTCTTCCTGTAATGATGGTTTTTGCCGTTCCCGGAATAATGGCTTTAACATGGCTCCTTTGTCATCATTTTTCCTGCATATACATTGAATTTGTGGTCCTACCATGATGTCTAACTGTTTTGACAATATTATCTTTATCTCAGACCGGTTGACTCTTTACCGACCTGAGCTTTCCTG
This sequence comes from Leptodermis oblonga, assembly GCA_016801395.1. Taxonomy (NCBI): domain Eukaryota; kingdom Viridiplantae; phylum Streptophyta; class Magnoliopsida; order Gentianales; family Rubiaceae; genus Leptodermis; species Leptodermis oblonga. Next base: position 4,182,640 of record CM028756.1, on the reverse strand, counting down.
TGTTTTTAGTTACTTACCGACCTGAGCTTTAATACTGTCGACCGATCTAACTTCTCTAAGCTTTTACCGACCTGGGCTTCTTTGAGTAGAATTACTCATAAATCAATCTTGCCGATCTGGGATATAAGGTCTACCGATCTAAGATTTCCAAGTTGGTGTATAATGTTTTCCGACCTAAGCATTAATGAGTTTTCTTGTTCAGTCCTCAGGACCGAGCTAAGCCTTCATATCCGATTTAAAGCTATGACAGAGACTTGGTTTGTACGATTTTTCCGACCTGAACGTGGATCTGGGCTTCTTTATCTTTTACTGTTTCTTTGTTTTAATTAATTGGGCTAGGCCCAATGGGGATTTCAATTTTATGCACATCAATTAGATATGCAATTTCATAACGATCAACAGGTGCAAGTAAATAAAATACATTATATTTTGATTCACACTCAATTTAATGTATTTCACTATACACAATTGATTACTGTTATCGTCCGTAATTCCAAATATATATATATATATATATAAGGTCATGAAATCCAGTAAGTATTTTTTTTTTTTAATTGGGCCATTAAGCATTATTTTTTCTTATACTACGTACGTAATGCATTTATCGATTTGAAACTGTTTTCTTCCGGTCGTTCGCCCAAGTCGAGAATGGGGAAAATTTAGGTCTGATAATGAAGCTTATTACTTTTTCATAGCTTACATGTAATTTTACGAAATTTACTAATTTTAACTTATACCTAAAATTATTGTGTAATAGTACATGAAATTTTTCGGTAGAATATTGGTGCACGGGAAAATTTGAAATGTACTTATTAAATGTATCATAAAAGGCGAGCTTCTGTAATTAATAAATACAATGTAAATTGGTTATGTAATATTATATTCACAAAGTTTTGGGGTTAATTTATCAAAATGGGAAAAAAACTTAATAGGGAGTAGGGTTTAGGGTTTAGGGTTCAGAAAATGATATAAAAAAAGAAAATTTATGCGTGCGCGGGAATTGGCTCCAAAAACTACTTTTCTACGGCGGTTCATTTTTGAACCGCCGTAGAATCAACTTTCTACGGCGGTTCAAAAATGAATCGCCGTAGAAAGGTGGCTTTCTACACCGGTTCATTTTTGAACTGCCGTAGAAAGTATTTTTGACGGCGGTTTATTTTTGAACCGCCGTAGAAAGTATTTTATACGGCGGGTAATTTTTGAACCGCTACAAAATAAAGCTACGGTCTAAATTCAAATTTGTTGGCCTAGGGTTTAGGGTTTAGGTTTTAGGGTTTAACACTAATGGTATAATATCTAATTTAATGTTTTTCACTAAACATATTTGATTAATATTATCGTAATTGCAAATATATATATATATATAGAAGACTTAGTTATAAAGTTGTCTTCTAGTCTTCAATTCTTCAAATGAAAACATTTAATATATGTAGTGGAAATTTATAAGAGAGAGCAGAGAGGAGAGAGTTGGATGATGTACAAGAGGGGAAATGAGAAAAGATGAAGATGTTTATATATATATATATATATATATGTATGTATATAAGGTAATGAAATCCAGTAAGTATTTAATTTTTTATTTCGGCCACGTAACCATTAATGTTTATATTACTACGTACGTACCTAATGCAATTATGGATTTGATTATTTTATCCCGTTCGCCCAAGTCGAAAAAGTAGAAATTTTAGGGAAGATAATGAAGCTTATTACTTTATCGACGCTTACATGTAAATCTACGAAATTTATTAATTTTTTTCTTTGACCTATAATTATTGTGTAATAGCACGGGCGATTTAAATGCAAATGGTTCAATGGAAAATTTTAAATTTAATTATGAAATGGTTCATAAAAGTTGAGATTGTGTACATAATTAATAAATATAATGTAAATTGGGTATGTAATATTATATTTACAAAATTGTGGGGTTAGTTTTTTGAAAATGAAAAAAAAAATTTTAATATTAAAATATGCCCGCGCGGGAATTGGCTCCAATTTTTTCCCCTATTCTAAACTGAGAAAACCGAGACCATTCAACGGCGGTTCAACCGCGAACCGCCGTTGAAAGTATACTTTCAATGGCGGTTCACGAGTGAACCGCAGTAGAAAGTTGGTTCAACGGCAATTTGCGGTTGAACCGCCGTTGAACCAACGAGCCGGTCTAAGTTCAAATCAAATTTGAACTTAGAATTTTTCCTTTCCTTTTCCCTCATTCTCTTCCCCTTCTTCTCCCCTTTTTTCCCCTGCTTCTCCCCTGTTTCCCTCTCCCTTCTCTCGCGGCTGTTGGGCCTCTTCTCTTCTTCTCCCGTCGCCGGCGCAACCGGGCGAGCTCGGCCACGTTTGCGCTCTCCCCGTCGGCTGCAGCAAGGGCCAATTGTACGGCTGAACCCGCCCAAGCTGATCAGTTTGTGTGGGTTACATTCAACCAGCCAACATTTCTCCATTTCCCCCCTCCAATAGTTCGGGCTTGGTTGTAGGAGTGCACACAAAAGGTTATCCACCTTCTATGCTTGCATTTTAAAACTTTTGCAATGTTACCTTCCATTTTGTAATTGCTTCCCATTGCACTAGGGTTTTTGTGGTTGATATAATATTCATTTCGGTTTTAATACTTGTGATGAATGATTGGAATGCTTTTGGATTTACTGATTGTTGGTTGCATTGGTTTGGTTGTTGAATTTTGTGTTTTGTCCTACATAAGTTGAGAACCTAGGGTTTTGATTGGGATTTCAATTAGGTACCCTTTCAATTCGGGTTTAGTGTATGAATATGAGAAACTCAAATGTTGATTTCGGTTTTGCTTGAGTAATTTTAGAACATTGGTGTTTGATTTCGGTTCTTATGCGATTTAGTGTTCCTCCTTTAGTGATAATGAAAAAAATGCTTTGCTATTGATTCCACTATGTGGAATTTAATCTTTATAGGGTTCTTTCTTTGGGGATCCCTTGTTTCAATGTCTTCAAAGCCCCTTATATGTTGAAAGTAAAGATATCTTTGCATGAATGTGAAGCATTTTTTATTGCACAAGCACTAAGTACCTTTAGGGAAGGAGAGTATTTTTTAGGAGTGAAGTACTCCTCCTTGAAGCTTTTACCTTCCTCACTAAAATTTGGTTTTTTCCTTTAGTAGAAATTAATGCTTGTTCTCATTAGTTGGTGGTTGTGAAATGTGAAGTACTTTATCAATGGTACCCTTTATAAGTCCACTTTTTTGGGCTTCCTTAGGTTTAATTTGGATAATGGGACTTGTGTATTGCAAATATCACTATGTCCTCTTCGCTTTCCCTTATCTTTGTTTCAAAAGCGTGAAATATGCTTTGTGAGGGTTCTCCTTGATGAAGGGGATTTTTTTTCATGAATGTAGAGTTTGAAATATCACTTCTCCTTAAATGTTTTACCTATTGCAATGTAGTGTTTCTTCTTTAGTGGAAAGGAGGGTAATGCTTTGTGGTTGAGTTGAAGGTGTGTTCCTCCCTTGGTTTAATGTCATGAATGCAACTAATATATTGAAAGTGAGGCTATCTTTGCATCAATGTAAAGCTTCTTTATTGCGAAATCACAAAGTATTTCTCTTGCTTTAGGGAAGGAGTATTTTTTAGGAGTGAAGTACTCCTCCTTGAAGCTTTTACCTTCCTCACTAAATTTTGGTTTTTTCCTTTAGTAGAAATTAAGGCTTGTTCTCATTAGTTGGTGGTTGTGAAATGTGAAGTACTTTATCAATGGTACCCTTTATAAGTCCACTTTTTTGGGCTTCCTTAGGTTTAATTTGGATAATGGGACTTATGTATTGCAAATATCACTATGTCCTCTTTGCTTTCCCTTATATTTGTTTGAAAAGCGTGAAATATTGCAAAAGCACAAAGTATTTCTCTTGTTTTAGGGAAGGAGAGTATTTTTAGGAGTGAATTTTGCGAATGTACATTGCCTTTTATATTTCAACATTACAAGCATTCTTGTATTTGACATTAAAGCTTTTCTTTAATTGTATATATGTTATATTGAATTCTCTTTGTATGTACATGAAGTTTAAGGTAAGCTAATGGCCCGAAAAAGAAAACGCAATGAGGAGCATAGTGATGAGGGAAATGGCAATAGAGATGGTTCTTCTACTAGATCTAGAAGAGGTAGAGGGCCTACAAATTGCAACGATCTATTGGAAATGCGTATGAAGGGGAAAACTCTTAACATTTCTTTTGATTCCGAGCTCGAGCCTAAAAAGTATTATACAAAGTGGATTACATTCGTAGCATTCACGGCCCGGAGCAAAGTGGACATTATGGAATATGCATCATGGCCCAAAGTTCCCAACGAGATCAAGAAGAGAGTGTGGATGGAAATACAGGTACTCCACAAAATTATAATGCATTGTTTGTTTCTTCTTTCATACAAATGAACCCAAATTTACCTAAATTTTTACTTCTAATTTTTACTGTAGGCATTATTTGTTTTTGAGTCAACTGAAGAACTCGAAACAAAGTGGATTTCTTATACCGGTAAACGGTGGAAAGATTGGAAATCCTTTTTAGGGAGATATGTACATGGTGACTTGAAGGGTGAGGACCCATGCTTGGAATATAAATATCTCCCTAGGGAGACATGGATTAAGTTCAAGGCTAGCCGCGAAACAAAAGAATGGCAGGTGGGTTTTTGAAATTGATTTCCTTCTTCTTTTTGGATATTTGAAATTGCTCAGTTTATAGATAATCATTTTTCATTATATTTTTCTCTAGTCAATTCGTGAAAAATCGCAAAAGAATGCCACTTTAAATTCTTTCTACCGTAATCTATCTCGCGGTGGCTACCGACTGCTGAAGAAGCAGTTGCATGAAGAGGCTTTGATTGCATTTGGGAAGAAGCCTTCAGAGGACGGTTAGTCCGAAGAAGAAGGGGAAGATTCTTATACAGGGCTAGGCCGGCATCTACTTTGGAGACAGGCTCACACAAACAAAAAAGGGGAATACTTCACGCCAGAGGCTGGTCGTGTTGGGATAGAAATTGTAAGTTTTGCACCATACATTTTCTTATGTTTCAGTTCTTTAAGCTACGCAAATATTTAAAACAATATATAATTGATCTATTTACATTTCATATTTTTGGCAAAACGTTTAGGAAGATCTATGTTCCCGCGAGTCCCAAGGGGAGAAAGTTGCAGAGGGTAGGAATGACATTCTTGTCATTGCAACGGGAAAGACCGATCACCCCGGTCGTTATCGCGGCCATTCTACCAGGGCACGTATCACAGAGATTTTCCCGAAAACAAGGCCGTCGCTTAAAGATGAACTAGATTTAACTAAGAGACAGCTTCAGAAAACCACTACCCAACTCGATGAATGTCAAACACATCTGAAGATGATGGTTGGGTTTATATGTGGTCAGATGGGGACTGACTATGATACATTAAGAGCCACTGTCATCAATAGTGTCAAAGCTCAGAGCTTGAAGCCAGAAACCTCCGGAATGGCCCCAGAGATGTTTGAGGTCCATGGTAGCAATGTTTCCCCTGTGAGTCCGACGCTACACCCTAAAGAAACTCGTAGGCAAGATTTTTCTCCTCTTATCCCTACAAGTTTGCCTGAGTTGGAGATGATACCTGTTTCATCTACGGACCCGATCAAAGCCTCTGAGGTTCAGACTAGCCCTATTGCAACAAACTTGGAAGATGGGGGTTCTTTAGGCGAATACAAGGTACTTAAAATACATTTATGTCTTTCATTTTTCTATAGAGTATCACTGCTATTCTTCTTGGGTAGACTTTTATTTTTCTATTTTTCTTTTAAATTCTTTTTATTATTTATTTTTTTGCATATGTATTCAAGTATTCAAACACTTTATATTTTTTTTAAAATAAAGTTTATATTTTCCTTTTAAAAATATAATACTGCAATTAAAAAAACTATCAATTTTTTTAATATATTAAACATCTTTCTTTTATTTTTATTTTACAATAATGAAATCTTACATTTATATTTTGGTTTTTATTTAATTATTAAATTTGAATGTATAATTTCTTTCATATTGTCACTTCTAATTAAAGACGCTTGACTTTGGTTTCATGATTACACTTGGTTTGTTAAGTTAGCGAAAATAGTTGATTAATGTTCATTCGCTTGCCTATTATCTCATGACGGGTGTGAATGTCATTTGTTCATCTCTGAGGATACGCAAAAGAGGCGTAAGCTTGTGGGCAAGGGAAATGTTTATAAGCAAAGAAAGCACCACGGCCGCGAGGTAAGGAAAGGTTGCGCGAGGGTTACAATTAAAATTTCATATGATGACTTTGCCCCGCTACCATTTCCTGAGGAAGAGGCTGCAACTGTGGGAATGGCCCGATCCTTTTTCGTGGAATGGCCTATACAGTTGATTGAAATTATTCGGTCGGATCCAGTAACACAGGTATATTCTTACATTTATTTGTGAATTACTTAATACCGTTTTGATTATTTAATGTTATTTCAAATGTTGTTAGGTGGATAAAAGTTTGAAAAAGAAAAAAGGCCGGGTGAATTCTATGAATGATATAAAATCTCCTTCGGTGACGATTCCGATTGAAATGTCATCCTCATTGACATCTGATCTACTACACGAGTTACAGCTCCGAATGGAGAAAGATTCGAATTTCAATGGCTTCTTGTTTCAAATGACAAGAGATGTCATAGGTGTGGAGCTTCCTATTTCGATGGATCGAGAGGATGTCGTAGAATTATTGTCAAGAGAAAGCATGGTCTCAAACTGTTTGATGCAATTGTTGACCAAGTGAGTTTTCACTTAATTTTATAACCTATTTCTGATTATTGTTATATATAGTATGCATTCCATGTGCCTAGACTAACCAATGATGCATGATAATGTAAATTCTTTAGAGCTTTACATGATTTAGTTGAAAGGAATGACCGGAAGGGGATAGAGTTTCTCTCAACTGATCATGTCACGGCCTTAGGAAACACATATGAAGATAGGGTACACTACATTGCACGAAACTTGAAGGATCGGAATAAAGAAATTTATCTGGTGCCGTATCTTCAGGGGTAAGTGACACTGTAAGCGCTTCTCTAATATTTAAGAAACACTGATTTAAAGATCTGAGGTCATTAAATTTTTCGTTTGCAGTGAACATTGGATGCTTATAGCCATTAGACCGATTGAAAAGGTTGTCTACTGGTTTGATTCTTCACAAAACCCACAAAAAGAGGAGGCAGTAATGCTTATAGACGAGTGAGTTATATATATTAACTACTGTTAGAATGCCTATATAATGCTTAATGCCAATCATATATATATACATATGTTGCTAATTATTTTCGTTCCGCTTTCATTTTTATAGGGTGATGTTTAATTATCAAGCCTTCTTAGGATTGCCTAGAAATGTGCATATGCAACCTGAGTGGATAGTAGTTAAGGTAAAATTGGTTCTTATTAAATTTTTTACTCAACGTTGTGTTGTATACAATTGTATGATCTTCTAACTCGTATATTAGTATTCATTAGCATAAAAAACAAACGTCTAACTGGGAGTGTGGGTACTATGTCATGCACTACATGTACCAAATCGCAATGAAATCCGACACATTGGCACTCGAAAAGGTATTTGATTTCTCATAACTTACTTAATTGACTGTATTTCATTTTGCTACTCAGTTACTTTTTAATTTCAAAAACTCTGTTGCAGCACTTCAAGCTCGACCGCACTACATTAAGCAATGTGGATATAGATGCAGTGAGAAAAATATGCGCTAGTTATATTGTGGAGCATTAGTCGTAGTTGAAAGATACTAATGAAACTTGTTCATATTATAGTTGTACAAATATTTTTGGATATGCCCCTGTAATATAATAGCGATTTCAATTTGTATATTGGTGATATTTGTATTAAATTTCAACAATTAGCAGCAGGTTTTGCTTTAAACCAGATTAATTTTCTCTTTTTATCGCGGTTTGGGTCTGAAAAAGTGGCAACTTTCTACGGCGGTTTAGAACTAAACAGCCGTAGAAAGTGGTCACTTTCTACGGCGGTTCAGAACCAAACAGCCGTAGAAAGTGGTCACTTTCTACGGCGGTTCAGAACCAAACAGCCGTAGAAAGTGGTCACTTTCTACGGCGGTTCTAACCGCCGTAGAAAGTCCGCTAACTTACTACGGCTGCCAGATAGGTGGCGGTTCAAAAAGGCCAAGAACCACCGTTAAAAGCCCTTAAAAACTGCCATTAAAAGCCGTTTTTGTAGTAGTGGTTAATGGGGCAGCCATGTGGCATTATTTAGAGGTAAGTTACATATAAGTGATAAGGTATATCACACTAAATGCTAGACTTATGTGGTGCTTATGTGGCAGATTGAGGTGAAACTATATTACTTTTTACTCCCTCCGTCCCACTCAAAAAGTTCACTTTGAAATGTATATAACTTATTATGGGTTGTGAGGTACAACACCTAAAATAAGTAATTAACCACCATATTTACACTTATATCCTTACTTTAGAAGTAAGGGTTAATTGTGAACCACACATTGTTATATTAGTAAGGGTATGTAATGTAAATAAATTCAAAGTGGATTCTTTAAATGGGACAAGATTTTTTTTGAAAGTGGACTATTTAAGTGGGATGGAGGGAGTATTATATAGGGTAGATATATGTATCATATACATATGTATACAGAGATGTATCAACATACTTGTGTGTGTGTGTGTGTGTGTGTGTGTATAGTAGGTGGAGTAGGAGTAGAAGTAGAAACCGCCGGGGTTTTCCCCCGATCTCTAAAAGCCAATTTGTTTTCCTGTGAGAAATTCACGAGTGAGAAAATCGGGTAAAGAATTAGTTGAGCCTTTAATAAATTCAATATTGAAATCAAAAACAGATAAAATTGTTTGCCATCTAGCAAAAATTTGCTTAGAGACAAGATTTTTCACATCTTTTTGCAAAATTTCTTTTGCTAATTTGCAATCTACACGGAGTAAAAATTCTTTATTGTATAAATCATCTTGAAATTTTGAAATACACAAAACAATTGCTAAAATTTCTTTTTTTAACGGTCGAGTAATTTTTCTGTGGTCCTAACCAGACACCAGAATGATACCTAACTAACTGTTCATTAGTAGACTCTTGTAACCGTTGTTTCAAAATTTCCCCATACCCTATATCAGATGCATCAGTCTCAACAATCATGAATGCATGTGGATGAGGAATGCCTAAACATGGAAGTGTTTTAATTTTCTCTTTTATTTCTTTTACAATATTAGTATGCACATGAGTCCATGCTGGTGGTTCTTGTTGTAGTCTCTGAAATAAAGGAGCACACAAAATTCGCAAATTTGGGAAGAAATCAGAAATATAATTTAAACAGCCAAGAAAACGCTGTAGTTGATTTTTATCTTTAATCTCATCAGGAAATTTATTTGTAAATTCTAGAGATCTTTGTATTGGTTTAATGAGTCCTAAATGAATATCATATCCTAAAAATCTAACTTTTGTTTGAAACAATTTCATTTTAGTTGCCGATAAGACTAAACCATTTTTCTTTATTACATGAAAAATAGTATTTAAATGCTTTTCCAATGAGTCAGAAAAAACCAGAATATCATCAATATAAACAATAACAAAAGATGAGTAATTATTGAAAATATCATTCATAATCCTCTGAAATTCAGAGGGTGCATTTTTTAAACCAAAAGGTAAAACATTCCATTCATAGTGACCAAATGGGACTGTAAATGCAGTTTTATACCTATCTTTCTCCGCAATTTGAATCTGCCAGTAACCAGATTTTAAATCGAATTTTGAGTAAATTTTTGCCGATACTAATCGATTGAGTAAATCTCTTTTATTTAGAATTGGATATTGAATCCACTGAAGTACTTTATTTAATGGTTTATAATTAATAACTAATCTTGGAATACCTCTTTCTTTTTCAATTTGATTATTAACATAAAAAGTTGGGCAGCTCCAAGGAGACTGTGACTTTCTAATAAGTGATTTTCCTAAAAGAGTTTGAATTTATTTTTTACAAAATTCTAATAATTCAGAATTCATTTGAATTGGTTGTGCCTTAGTTTTAATCATTTTTTCATCAAAATCTTTTTTATATGGTAAATTTACGACATGCTTTTTACGATCCCAAAAAGCACTGGGATGATTAAAGCACTGGGATGATTAGAACAAATATTAGTTTTAAACTTTTCTTCTAATTCTTTTATTTTTTCTTGAGTACTAATTTGTTGTAGTTGTTCTTCAATCCTTGAAAAACTTAATTCTTCTTTTAAAAATATTATTGATTTCTTTTTTGTCTGTAAAAGATGAATTTGTTTATAAATTGAATTGGACTGCAGTAAATCTATTTCTATTTGTTTGATGGGATGAATAAAAGGAAACCATATTTTCTTCCCTAGAATTTTTGTATAAATTCCATTAACGGTCTTTTTAAAAGGAGTAATTTGAAATAAAAATGGATTTCCTAAAACAACATCATATGAAATATTTTCTAAAATTAAAAATGAGTGTTTAATGCAATAATCATTTTGACAAACAAAAATCATTCGAAAGTTCTTTTTTAATTTTCATTGGAGTACCATTAGCTGCAAGTAATTGTTCATTAGATTTTGACAAATAAATATTTGGAATGATACCTGACCAAATGCATGATTGATCAGCTCCGCTGTCAATTAAGGCAATAACAATAGTAGAGAAGTCTTCAGCGCCTATAGTGACAAATGAGTACCATTTTTCCATGTTTACTTTACTTAAAACATTTAAAAATTGTTCATCTTGCGGAATTTCTTCCGAAATTTTTAATCCTTTGTCAGAGGATTCAGGAGTATCTTCATTATTACTTGACTGACTTTTAACAATTAATTTTGCTTCTAGTTCTAAATCTTTTAATTTTAAATTATTTAATTCAATTTTTATTTCTTCTACCTCCTTTTTTAATTTTATTATGTCACTATTAATATCATGAGTTTTTCTAATTTTTTTATATCTATTTGTTTTGTCATATTTATCTACTAATTTTGATAAACTAAATGGTTCTGTGATCTTTGGAGTAACTTCATTATCTAAAACTAATGATTTTAATTTTTTTACATATTCTAGTTTTACATCATTATCCTCAATTTTTTCAATTATATCAAATAAAAATTCTTTATTATTTAATTTCTTTGGAGTAGACATCATATTTAATGTTTTTTGTTTACATTCACAAAAATCATTTCTTTCATTTTCTGAAGAAGATGATTCAGTAGTATTTCGGATATCTTCATCATTCGAGATATTTATTAATAAAGACATAAGTTTATTTTTTTAACTCTTTTTCTTCAAAAAATAATTAATTAATTTTCTTTTCTACTTTACAATCTCGGCTAATATGACCTATTTTCCCACATTTAAAACATTTTAAAATTTTTTTATTCTTTTTATTCGAAAATCGTTTTTCCTTTTTATAAAATGATTTTCTGTCGGAAAATTAGTATTTTTATATTTTCTAGAATATCTTGGTCTTCTATAATTATTCTTATGACGTCTAAATTTCTTAATTTCTTTTGATGGAGCTTTTATACCTATAATGCCAAAAGCTTGACAGAAAGAGCCCATCTCCTTGCGTTCCGATCCATACCTGTTTTGAATCTTCAAATCTTGACATAGTAGTAAGGGCATGTTCTCCTCCATGTTCTCAGACCCGGTTCTGGCCTTTTTTTAGGTCTTAACCCAAAAATCTAACCCAACCCCATGTTCTTTACCCAATTCTCAAACCCAGTTCACAAACCCAAATCCCACTGTCGCCGCCGCGCTCCTCCTCCCCCAGCCGCCGAAATATGGCCTCCTCTTCTTCTTCTTGGTCTTCTCCTCCTCCTTCTTCTTCTTCTTCTTCTTCTTCTTCCAATTTTTTGGGTTTTGAAACCATTGTCGATGATACGGAGCTGCTGCAACTTCTTCAATCTTCGAAGTCGAAGTCGATGATCGAAGTCGAAGATCGAAGATCTAAGTCGAAGTCGATCGAAGTCCAGCAATTCTTCGTCCATTTCTTCTTCCTTTCACTGATTTCACTTCCTCCTCCTCCAATTAATCACAAACCCATTTGTGAGAGTCATGTTTAATTTGAATCCCCAAATCCCAAATTTGGGGAAAATTAAAACTTCAAGCTCAAATGGGTTTGATTGAAACAGAAAAAAGAAGAAGAAGAAGTTGATTTTGGGGATTTAGGTTTTGGGCCGGCGGCAGGGCGGACCGGGTGGTGGTGGAATTTGTGTGCTCGGACCCGGGTCTGAGAACGACGTTTCTTTGTTCTGGGTCTCAACCCATTCGGTCTCTACCTAAAAACTCAGAATCGGGTCTCAAACCCAGTAAAGAACAGGCCCTAAACCTTCTTTTTTAATAAAAGCAAATAATTGACCAAAAGTAATATTTGAAAAGTCAATATGATCTGTCCCTATTTCTTTTTGAAGACTTGTCATGATTCTTCGAGAAAATAAATGGGGTAAACCTGTAATAAATTTTTCTTTCCAAAAAATAGCAGAACAGTCTGGACGTCTCATTACTTGAGTTAAAAACATATCTTTATACCATTTAAAATCAGTCAATGTTGGAAACGTAAATTAGTAAGAAAAACTTTTGACCTAGTCAATTCTTCTTTTGGATTACCAATAAAATGAACTGAAATGACATAGATAAGAAATTCACTACCATCTGGGATTTGAACTAAATCATCATTGTCGTCTAATTGTTCAGAAGTATGATTAATAATTGACAATTTTTCAGGTGTAGTTAAAGCATTATCCCACCAACCTTTTAGTTGGCCCGTGAAACCTGAAATTAGACAAACAGCAATATGAGATTCTTCAGCATTAGTTTTTGCTTTATAGGCCATTCTTGCCATTCCCATTTCTTGAAGTGTAATGAGTATTTCATATTTGGATTTTGAGTCAATGTTCCATTCATATAATGAACTACCATCATAATTTTTTGCAATAAATTGAGATCTTTCTTCAAATAAAATATCTACAGGAGTTGGACGAGGATAATAATTCCTAGTTGGTCCGGATTGCCATTTTCTATCATCGGATCTAGTTGAGTATCTATTGGGCTTTCTGTAGATCTTGTTGAGTTCTAATGGAGTTTCACTATCAAACTGGTTTCTACAAGATTTATTTGATTTTCTACTTCATTTTCAAAGGAATATTGAGAATCCGAAGAACTTAAAGAGTCATTATCTGTATGTGGAGTAGTTTGAGTAAAGACAGCAATATGCTTTGAAGAGCTTGGATCTGGAGTCTTTGGAACCTTTGGAGATAAACATAATTTCTTTTCAAATTCTCTTGATAAAGTTGATACTTGAAAAAATGGTTTTGCAACTTCAACTGAAAAATTTTCTTTTGTTTTTATTGAATCCATTTTTGTAGAAATTAAATCAACTTGTTGAGCAATTGTATGAAGAATTTGATTTGTATAATTATTTTGTTGAAACACTTTTTTAAAATCATATGAAGTAATTTTTTCAGTAGCTACTTCTTTTCTCTATTTAGAAGGATGAGCAATTATATCACCATCCGTGGTCGGAATAGTAAAACTAACTAAAGGTAGATGAACTGAAGTAACAACCTGACCAGTAGTTAAATTCCATTTTTTATATAAATTAGTTTGAACTTCAATATTAGGAATTTCATTGAATTTTTTCAAATTTTCTTTTTGTAAAAAATAATCTAACCATTTAAAGAAAGGAAAATTAAATCTTAACTTTTCAGTTTCTTTAATCCATTCTGAAATAAGTTTATCTTGAGAGTCTGAATTTAAATTTTCAAATCATAGTCTATTTTGAATAAAATTTTCATCAAAATATGATTCTTTTAATAAATCAAAATTCACAGTAAATCCTTTATTCATGACTAAAATATCTGGAATTTTCATCTCGGATTGAGTTGGAGAATCTGGCGATTGAGATCTAATTGGAACTACATCTGGAATAGGAGCTTTAAACTTAAGTTTAGTATCCTGATAACTAGATGATGGATTCTGAGTACTAGAAGAAGGATCAGAAAAGGAGTACTTTGACCGTCCTGAAAATAAGTACCTGGGAGGAGCTCTAGATGAACTTGGAGTATCATCTTCGTTGGGAAACCTGGAAGATGCTGACCTGTATGAACTAAGAGAAGATGGATACACAGGAGTAGTGTTAGGAAAACAAACTAAAAGTTCATTATCTGAGTATTCTTCAATTATTACTGGTCCAGATTGTCTTGTTTGTTCAACGGGTTCTTGTTTTGGTTCTGGTCTGTCAATGAGAAATTTCTGAGGGATTGTTATTTGATCCCATGGTTAAAGCTGAGGAGTTTGAGTCCTTGTCAATGTCCTGTCTGAATTTGTGGTCACAAAAACCGATTGATCTCGGTCTGAGGTTGGTAACCTCAAGGCGGTTGGAATCATGGATTTCATTAGTTTAAAGTATATACGATACACAAGTGAAAAATTCATTAATGGTTGTTCGATTTTTCTTCGATCTAAATGAATATCCAAAATTAAAGATTTTAGTATGAGTTGATCAAGTAAGCAAATTGAGTAATCTGGTGTACAATCTACACGAATTGTACCATTACATGCATTAGTTTGAATCATTGCAAGTAGTGAGTCATTATAATTAATCATTCTATCATCTCTTAGTACAAGAAAAACTGAAACATCAATTCCTTTTCGTGAAAGTAGTGGAATTGTAGTCTTTCTTTCATGTAGTGGAAGCACTTCTTCATGAATTTTAATTGAGTATGCTTTTGAAAATTCTAATACACCAATATGATAAATAGATATAAATGAGTATGATGGAAGTATTTGATTAATTGGAATACCAAATGATTGAACTTCATGACTTTGTAAAATTCTATTAGTCCTGGATGATCTAGCATTTGAATCACCAAACAAAAATCTTCGAACACTATTCGCCATTTTTAAAACTTACTTGATTAATGCAGATGCATGATGCAGGATGAATGCAGGCTTCTATCGGGAACACGGGACCACTTACCGGGAATACCACTTAAGGCTTACCAACAGACTTACGGCTGACCAACGCTTACCAATGCTAGAGAGTATGCAATCGTGATGCAGTATGAACCTACCGTAATCAAAATAACTTTTAAAAAATTTTTGAATCGTGTTTGGAAAATCTTTGAGTAAATGGCTCTGATACCAAAATAGACCCAGGATAAAATAAGAACAAGGAAGGAGTGAATTCGAACCTTGTATTGATGAGTAAAGGGAATACAAATAATGGAGTGGAATACAAGTGAAGGTATGAAAGAAAGAAAATGTTTACAAATAGTTGAGAGTCTCTGAAAGCTAGAGTTTTCGATCGGTGTGCTTGAGTGATGGAGTCGTCCGTCTTTTATAGGCTGAATAAGTAAGCTAAATTCAATTAGTTGTTGAAGTCCGTCTTCATTTGGAGTCCACGAATTGGAATCCGCCGCCCTACGTCATTGAGTACGTCATGAGTTCCTGTAGTTGAGACATTGCATGCGTCACTTAGTACCTGTGAGTTTACAGAAATGCCCCTTTAATTATTTTTGCGGGTCTTTTTCCCCTTTATATATATATATAGCAAAACCAAATGGAAAGGAGGAAAACCGGCAAAGCCGTAAGGAACTAAAACAAAAATGGAGAAATAGAAAAGTGGGATTTCGACCTTGAAATCTTGATTCTAATCCGGTGGATAGGACCTTAGCAATCATAGGAATCCAACGGTAATCTTAAATAGCATACGATAACATTAGATTTCGAAATTTTAGTGCGTATAAATTTAAAACTATAAAATTCTAAGTTTTCTTGAATTTTAAATTGAATCTTTGATTTTTGAAGTTATATAAATATTATGGAATTTTAGGAATGTTATATATATATGTTATATGAATGATTTTCATCAAAAGAAATTAAAGAAAACATGTTTTTGAGTTAGTTTTAATTTAAAACCCGAAGTCAGAATTTTGGAAAAAACTGGAATTTTATAAAATTGGTTATAACCGAACTACGGATAGGTTATACCCGAGTTTTTGGCAAAAGCTCAAGAAACTCGGCTATTGCCGATGGAAGGAGCGGGAAAAACCGCTATATATAGAAATAATTTTCTATCAGTTATTACCGATGGAATAGCGGGAATATCGATTTTTGCCGATTATTCTTGTGGGTAAAACCGCTATTATCTATAAAATCGTTTTTCTTGAAAATTCAAAATCAAAACCTTAAATTTATATAATTATTCTAGTATTTTTAAAGGGTTTCTTTTAAAGAAATTAATTGCCCTAGATTAATTTAGGAATAGAATCTGAGCCATGAGACTTGAATTAAAAGCAAATTATTTAGATATTTGTAAGCTAGCATCTACAGAATTCGATGAGTGTTCTCACTAAAGGGGTTAAATGTTTTAATGAGTAAATAAATAAGTTAGCATGTTTTACTGATATTATTGAGATATTTACTGAAATGCATGCGCTATATATATGTAAGATATATGATTGCACTATTTGAGTGTACAAACAGAAATGTATATAAAAGTGTTATATGAATGTAAATGCTTTCAAATGTCGATAAGTGAAATATCTATTAAAGCTTATCGTATGACTGAAATGATTGTGTTATGATTAAAGTGTTAAATGTTCAATGTTAAAGTGTTAAGGGCCTGTTTGGTAACATAACTCAAGTCATGGTTTGAAACAACTTTTGATTTTACAATAGTTTTTCATCATTCCCAATAAGCTTTTTTACATTTTTAATAAAATTTTTTACATTTCCAACACACATTTTTACATTCTCAATATAATTTTAATATTATAAAATTAAAAGTGGTTTCAAATCATGGCTTGAGTCATGTTACCAAACAGAAGTGTACAATGTTCCATGTTCACTGTTAATGTTTCGTGTTACTGTTATATGATACTGTTCACTGTTACTGTTCAAATGTTCATTGTTATTTGGGGTCTCCAAAGCGCATCCAGTTGTTGAACTCGGGTATGTCGGTATTGGGCTGGAGTGCCCGACTAAATGACTGGGGCGTTTGTGTTCGGTATTATCTCGAGGTATACAATACTGTTCACTGTTTACTGTTTGGAGTGTCGGCATTGGAAGTGGTTCACATTGTGCAGTGTACCAGTTTTACATTGCACAGTGTCCAAATTCAGTTAAAGTATAGTCAATAATGCTTTTCTAAGAGTCACATAGATCCTCGTTATAAATTACTGGTATGCTCTTTCTATCTCTTACGTGTTCACCAATGTGTACTTAGAAAATACTTGCTATGTGCCGTTAAATGTTTATTCGGTAATATTTTAATAGTGCTACCTCACTGAGATTATGGAAGCTCACCCCTTAAACGTTTTGCATGTAACATGAATTAATGGCGATGTCATAAGGAAAAGCGTCAGGATTAGAGGATGAGGTTTCTCGCTAGATAATTAATGCGAGGATATTGTAATAGTAATAGAACTACACTTGTACATTTTATATTAGTGAAATAAAAGATATCTTATTTTAATTTAGCGTATATAATTATTTCGTGCTCTTACATCCTGAATGAGTCCTGTTGCGAACCAGGCAGGGATCTCGGCCGCAGCTTCCGCCCAAACAGGGAAGTCGGGACTGGGGGTGTCATATAATCAATTCACAGTGGACCCCATATCCCTTTTAGTTAAACCACATCAATGTTAAGCATAATGAAAAAAGTAAATATGGATTCTTCTTTCCTTTTTTAACTCCTAAAGAGTAAAGACGTAGGACTTGGTTCGCATTGTGGACGACAAGAGTCAACAAATTCGTCATTTTATTTATTTATTTATTTTGAGTGGGAATGTGAGTAGGAAGTCTCATCCAAGTATTCTCATGACACGTGATGACATCAAAATTCATTACAATAAATAAATTCAGTCTTTTTTTCTTTTCTTTTCTTTTTTATTTTAATAACCATTGCTTGTTTATTTTATTTATGAAAAAAAAAGTGAAATACAATTTACCTCTATGGTTTTGTGTCATGGATAATTTATTCATTGTGCTCTCAAAGCTGACGATTATTCCTGTGGTTTAGAACCGAAGTGTCCAACTGACTAGTAACTACATTTTGGCAAGACTAGGTTAAATAAACCCAAAAATACGGAAGAAGCCAAAGAAAATAAATGGGAAGTTGTATGTTGAAAATTGAATGCAGTTCTTAGTTAGGAAATTTTAGTCTTCATTTGTATTTGCGCCCTTCTTTTCCCTTAATATATATTTTTTCTTTCCTTTTTGTTAGTTTTATTTATTTATTTATTTTTACATTTATCCCACGAAAATATTCGTACAATTTATAATTATGTACTAACCATTTATCATAATTGTTGTATGGTACATGTGGTTTAGTAACAGAATACAAGTATGAACAGTAAGACGCATATCTTATCGTTATAATATAAGCAGCCGTAGAGGACAAGGGAGACTAGCAAGGACCATGGCCCTAAAAGAAATATTTTTCCTACTAGATTTGTGAATTGCCGTAAAAACATTTAGCTCCTCCAATTAAAATTTATTAGTACATATATTCTGAGTTATAAACTTGATTATTTAGTTCCTCGTCACTAAATATAATATAAGGTTGGTACATATCTAGTGGTACATAAATATTCGTCCATCCCCACGTAATAAACCTAATTGTAATAAATTGATGTATCTGTGTGAAAGGCATGTTGCTGGTTGGAGAGGATGTGATCAAATGCACCCATTGTACTCCCTGTTCTGAGAATTTGGAACTCTTCTCTTAACAGGGGGAAGTATGGGGAGAAATCTTTTCTGCTGGCTCATTTTTATTGCAGTAATTTGACAAAATCAAAGAGTTAATTTGTTTTTGTTTCAACACAAGAGTTTTAGGGTGTAATGGTAAATTTACAAGAATTCCTTCCTTGGGTGTAATTTCGAGCTTTTGAAGGGTCTAATTATAGGCATTTCAATGAATCATTCAGCCACTGAAAAATAACCTATGCAATTGCATTAGCAGTGCATCATAGGGCCATTTTTCAGTGGCTGGATGGTCCATTCTTTAATAGGTCTGTAGTATTTCACTATAATAATATGCACGTGTATATATTCATTTGCGGTTCAATTTTTTTACTAGATGTGTACAACATGTGAGAGTACTGAAAATAGACAGGTTTAAATTAGACCTTCCTTGAAGAAATCCCAACCGTATTATTCATAACATGTAAATATAGTATAGAAAAACACAAGCAAGTCATAGATGACATCATTTAGACAACTCCTATATGTAATTGAAAAATAAAATATAACATTAAAAAATAGTCCCTCTGTTCCATTAGAAGGGTCCAGTTTCACTAATGTACAACTTATTATGAATATCAAGGTACAAGAGCTATAATAGATAATTTGGCACATCTTATTCTATTTATATCCTTACTTATTAAATATGAACTAATTGTACACCACACATAATTATATTAGTAAGAGTATGGGAGTAAAAAAATTGAAAGTGGACTTTTCAATTTGAACAAAAAATATTTTTCAAACTGGACATTTTTAATGAAACGGATAGAGTATATAATTTGAAACATAGCCCTTTACATGGATGGAGGACGGGGAGTCATACATTTAAAAAAAATTATTTTATAATATATTAATTAATAGTATAACTTTAAAAAAAGAAAAAAGAAAAAAAGTAAAAATATATGTTATTCTTATACTAGTTTGAAAAGTAGAAAGAAGGTTCCGAGGTATGCAGTGACTTTTGAGTTTTGACTCAAATTAACTCCAGGTAGATTCCCGCGTGAAATATTTATTTATCTTGTTCATCATGGATGACATCATCATTTTCAATTAATTACTGATGTTAATTAAACAAGTTAATCAAAGGTTTGAGAGTTAATTGATCTTAAATCTTAATCTAGAAACTAAACAACATCCATTTACTGTGTACCACTTTCCAATGTATTACTTTTTATTTATTTATTTATATTTTTCATCTCCAATAACATCGAAGTTACAAGGCTCTTAACCATCACCTCAGCCCTCTCACCTAACTTTCTAGTATTACTTTAATTTCAATGATGGTTTTGTAGAAATATTTTTTGATATTATTTCTTTTTAATAAAAAAATTATGTTAGAAATGCAAAAGTGTAGAATTAAATAATAAAAAATATATATTAAAATAATAATAAATTATTACAATATGTAAAAGTGGCAGCACTAAAAACTCGAAAATAAAATCAAAACTTATCAAATTTCATAGAATATGATACGATGAGATAAAATGCAAAGACAGGATTGCCATTTGTCCGTAGGATTATGGCTTGAATTGAAAGGTGCCTTTCCAACGCCAGCTCTAAAATGATGCTTGGGAATTGCTTCTGCCCGTACTGTACTTCTTTTTGTCACCATTTTTTGTGAATCGTCTTTACTTTTACTAGTATCAATGATCAACACATTCGAAAATAATATATAATCTTTTCAATTGTCCACTAGTCATTTAATTGACCGTTACTTGAAAAAAGAAAAAAATATCAATACGTTAACATATACAATAGAGAAGGAAAATGAAACCTAACAATGTGGTTGTAGTTTGAATTAGGGTGACAATTGTGACACAACTAGAAAATTTAACACGAATCTAAAATGCATTTAGCATGTGTAAGAAAATCTTACAAATGTTTAATATCAAATACAAATAACACAAAAATAAACGAGTAAGATACAATTCAACCCTTATTCAATCTGTCTAACTTGTTTAACCTATTTAACAAAATTGTTGTTTTTCATTAATAGATTATATTGTATTGAAGTTTGGATTATATTGATTATGTGATATTTAATTTGATTTTTATAATTTTAATTAATTGTAATTGAAGAGATATTTTAAATTTTTTTATAAAATATATTTATCATTGCATATTTTTGTAAGGAGTATGCCTTCTACTGCGATAGATAATTTTTGAGTTGAATAATATTCCAATTCCTGATAAAAAAAATTTCCAAATTTTTGGCAATATTTTGTGGATTCAACAACTGTTTGATGTCTAATTTACTGACAATTTTCTGAAATTCAACAGTTTTTTGAAAAAGCTTTTCTGGTTTTCGGTGAATCTGTCTCATTGTTATATCTTCCTCTATTTCAACAAGTAATTAGAATAATCTAAATCGAATCATCTGTCTCACTTTTGGTTGTCGAATTGATATTCTTCAATGCAAAATAAATGTATTTTGTCACGTTGTAAGACATCAATGAAACGCCAATCCACCGTAATGAATGACCATCAACGCCAAGCACACCATTTCTTTTGTAAATCTAAACTAATTTTTTTTTAATTATTTTTATGTATGCGGGAAGATACATGAGTACATAGGAGAGCTGATGTTGATGTAAAATAAAGAAACATGAATTTTAATTTTCTCCATGCTTACGTACGTTGAAGTTGAACTGGTCTGCAACATCGCACGCAATTGATCCTTCCGCCATGTTGGTCTTCTGTTCTTTTATATATATATATATATATATATATATATATATATATTCTGCCACACTGCTTCCCAACAAGGAATCATTTCAAATTTTCCTTAATTTTGGCAAAAATTAACTTATAAGATTTTTCTGAAATATTCAAAATCCTATATGGAACCATTCGGAGTCCAAGTCCAATACCCTTGCGCCGCCTGCAAATCTCTGCGCGAAGATGCAGAATCTTAAGCCTAACTTTGACGCTATACTAAATAAACCCCCACAAAAATTATTTCATAAATTTGCTTCTTTTTTTTTTTTCACAAGAAATTTACACTTTTACCTATAAAATGTATGTATACAAGTTGAAGAATTCAAATAATTTTGAAGAAGCAGAACATGAGCCCAACTTCAAAGTTGAAACATTGGAGTTAAATTAAATGGGCTGTTATATACTCCATGTAATAAGACATGAATATGTTGTTGGGCTTCCCTTGGGAGCAGTATAGTAAAACACACAAAAATGTCATAACCTCAATTTTTGTACCTCACACATGAATTCCTACTCATTTATATACAAGTTTCAACATTCAGACATAAGATTTCACAATATTGGATCATCTGACCAAATTATATATGGTGTATTACCTCTCCAAACGGTGTAGTTTTATTATAAAATACAACCACGTAATTTTAATATTTGAACAGAAACAGATCAATGATTGATGTATATATATACTACTCGTAGTCTGCAACATCCAATCTAATCTAACCTGGTTAATGAGATTATATATGAGCCTTTTTTATGACTAATTATTCAGTACACAAGATATGTAGAATCTATACATACTCCCTCCCCTTATTTTGTAACACTTTCACATGAGTTACTATTTACTAGCTAATACATCCGATACATACAATAACTTCAATATACATCCGATACATACAATAACTTCAATCTCCCTTTTAAGAGGATGGATATTAATTGTATTGTGAGTTGTGACACTCAAATGAAAACACAAATAATTTTCAGGAAATTTGTGAAGAACAAAGAGCAGATGCGGTGAACAGCATGGTTTACGAA
The DNA here is from genome assembly GCA_016801395.1 of Leptodermis oblonga. NCBI lineage: Eukaryota > Viridiplantae > Streptophyta > Magnoliopsida > Gentianales > Rubiaceae > Leptodermis > Leptodermis oblonga. The sequence continues at coordinate 4,160,134 of CM028756.1, read as the reverse complement.
GCCGACGCAAGAATCAGAGATCCGGTGTATGGCTGTGCGGGTGTGGTGAGCTACCTTCATAACAGAAATTTAATGCTGCAACAAGAATTGGCCAACGCACAAGCCCAGATTGCCATGGCCTGTCAGTGGAACCATCTTGGCTACTGGATCAGCAAGCCGTGTACCCGAGAACGGATTTTCTGTTCCCACTTTTAGCGTGTTATCTCACGACTATAACGTAAGCTAGTTTGCAAAATAAAAGTGATATCAGGATGAACTTATTTTGCGGTTTTGGAACACAAGTGAGACAGATAATCCAATTTCCATGTGCACAAAACAACAATAGTTCGTCAGCCAGTGACTCAGAACAATTTTATTTTGTTTAAAAGTATCGTCACTTAACTTGATAAAAAAAATAATATCGTTTTTATAGTAACATATAAGAAGTGTTCATAGTAACAAAATTAAGTTGCTAATTAATTACATAAATATTAGTAGTTTCAAGTGGAGAATATATATATATATATATATATATATATCAAAATCATGTCACATTCCAGTTGCATAACTTTCCAAGTAAGGCACCAAATTCAAAAAATAAGTAAATTATCATAAATTAAAAGATAAATGAAGATCAATAGAATATTAATATTGGTGAGATGACTTGAGAATTCAACTCAGACATCAGAATCTTCTTCTCCATCGTGCCTTCTGGATGATGATCAAGCCATGGCCCATTCGTGATTCTAGTCCAAAGGACATCAATCAAGGGCCAAAAAATAAAATTAGTTAAGTCTCAACAAAGGGATCAAAATTATTACAATTTCTCAAGTCTCTATTCGTACAGTACTACTTTCCCATCAAACTATGCAACACTTTATTTTTTTAAATTGTGTTTGACTACGTCATCTTATGTTACGTGATGAAGTAGAGGTACACCCCACACACGGTAATCATCGATCTCGATCTCCAACAACACGCATGGATATTAAGCTCCATATTTTCTATCTTCTGTTAAGATAGATAATCCTGTACGTGTAGCTAGCTACACTTCCACTGCTATGTTCTTTAATGTTATAATAATATGAAGATCGATCTGGGGTTGCATGCATGCATATGCATGGAAACATACATATTTTGGGGCCCTAGATATCTATTTAATCAGGGCATGAAAACGAGTAGGAGTTGTTCAGGAAAATATTATCTATATATATGAACATCTTTCATGCTATTAATGAAGTTTTTTTTTTATTTATAAATTTTTATTATAAATAATTCGGCACAATTACCTATATATTACATAGGAGACAGGGGTTATCGGAGGAGATGAACGAAGTTGGGGAATCTCGTGTAGAATACTGTCAGTCCACACTCTGAATAAATAGAACTGATAGAGTTAGGAATCGAATCTTCTATCGTTGGATAATTCTTTATGCGTCACAACCGTTTGAGCATTCGGAGTGAAACTTAGCTTACGGGGAAGGGAAGAAGTGGCATCCAACTCTATGGAAAAGAAATGCGTTACAGTAATATAGAATCTTGAAAAACAATGACCTTTAATTTCCGCGTACTCCCGACTAGCTAGCTATAAATGAATTTAAAAAGAGAAGAAACCCACTAGTCCACTCAAAAATATTTCACACGCTTTTGCTGCAAATTTGGACGTAACATTTGATGTGCCCGTTTCCAATTTTCATACTTGCCATGCCTAGCTATTTGATTTTAAACATGCATAACTAACTGTTAATATATGTTTTAGTCACGGCCGGCCGGTTTAATTATTTTTCTGTTTTGAAAATAGGTATGGACACAACTCTAAATTATTATAAGATGTGGGTCTACCGCCCGGAGGAGAGTACAATTGAGGGAGAGACTGTCTATCCGTTTGCGGGAGAAAATTGAAGTCATTGGGTGTATGTTGCACCCTTGGTGAAATTCTGAAAACACTTTGATCCCCATGACCTTCGGATTCTTTCATATAAAGGTGTGTTGGGGAGGTGAACCGTTGGGCTATGCCCTTGGTTCGTATATATATAGGCAATGTTAAAAAACTAATTAATTTCTCATCCCAAGAAAAAGAACCACAAATTATTTCATTACATGTGTTATATAAACATAGCAGTTAAGGGTGTTATTTTTCTTGTGTGTACGCAGATAGGAGACCAAATTTATTGATTTTATTATTTGTATTTGTCTGTTGCACTGAAAATATAAGTGCGATAACTATATGGAATAATTTTGAAAAGAAAAAGAGTTTAGCTTATAATTTTATTTTATTTTATTTTAAAAGAAAGAGTATGTTTTTATTTTTTTTGTATCCAATATAGTCTTAATAATTATGATTATGTGCAATTTACCATTAATGTATATTTAAAAAATCATAGTATATAAATTAAAAAATAGTAATGACAAAATGCGAAATAAAATGTGTATATATCCATAGGGCATACATTATTCTACAACATTAAAGTATGTGTCACTACTACAAAACACGCTATTGGAGGCGGGTCTTGCGAATTCGCCCCTCCCCCTCCAATACGGGCAAAAACTGCCTCTAATAGCGTGTTTTGTAATAGTGTGTGTTATAACCATTCATTTATAATAATGTCATTAGAACACACCTACCTTATTATAGTATATGCATTGTTAATAGTGATACATATGAGCTAAAGTACTTAAAACGAGGAAGGAATGATCATAAAATTGACCTTCATAAATTCAAAATAACTCAGTTCAAATGTTTGAACAAAAGTCATTTGTGTGTTAAATGACACAATGCACATTCCTTAAAACATGTTAACCATTCTTAGATGGCACTGAGCCCCATTAATACTTCCCTTTTGCTATTTTACATGGTACCTGAATGTACCGAATAATCTCTCGTTATTTTACGTTTTTAGTTAATAACTTAATTAGAATTAGACCATTTTTTCCCTTAATTGGCAACAAAACTGTCAAAACAGCTACAGCACAAATATAGAACCAAATCCCAACTCAAAGGTCAATTAATTAATCAAAACCCATCTCAATCACGATTTTCTTGACAGCAAACGGTTTGCATGTTCCAAATTTCTAGAACGCAATCGACAGACAAACGATCGAATTACAATTAATTTGTTACAATGTAAGGTTTTATATCACAATTTCGCCCATTAATTGTTTAACTCAATACATTTTAAAATAGTTTTGAGGAGAGAACCATCTGTTCAATAAGACGGATGATATTTTAACAACTAAATTTAATAAGAATAGTTGTTTTTAATAATATAAAGGACTGTTATTGTTTGAACATAATTACGATATTTTAACAGCTAAACTTGATACGCCAGATGTTAGTAATAACATACATGCGATACACGCGTCAAATGTGCAAATTTTTGCCCTCCGAAAATAGATTTATTGGGACCAAAGGATTTAATAAAGAAATAGAAATGGGGGAAGAAAAAATGCAGCATTGTACGAAACCGTGTGGGCAGGTGGATTAGCGCGGCCAGCCGGTTTTTGGCCCCAAAGTTGTCTCACGTATTTGGTAATGGCGATGTGGGATGTCTCCCTCCATGCCTTCCCAAATTTTAAATTCATCAATCTCTCAACAAAAAAAAAAAAAAAAAAAAAATATTAGAATAGTCAACTTTTAATATTTTTTTCTCCTCTTACAGTTACTATTATAATCATGTGCGGTTCACAATTAGTCAATATTTAAAAATTAAGGATATAAAGGGAACAAATAATGTCAAATTAACTAGTTATACATTTGTCAAGATAGACTCTTCTAATAGAACGGAAACGGAGGAGTATATTAACTGAAAAAGTTTGCAACGAGTTGTTATATTTGATTGAGATTTGAGACTCTTATCAATTTGTTTTGAAAAATTATTAAATTGTTTTGAAAATTAATTTAACAAGAATACGTGTGGCTGGAAATTGAAAATAATTGAATATATATATATATATAGTTACTAATTAATTAGGGTAATCAAGATCTTAATTAGATTGTTTCACATGCACGCACGCATTGTTTCCGTTTACCTCTTTCTTGTCGTTCTTCATGTTATGCTGAAATCAAAATCAAACTTATATGGGAAACCAAAAATTGCACAAGAAGAAAATATGGAAAGCCGAAATATGAAAAGTAGTCAACTAATTGGAACTAGAATTTATGAATTTTTTGTTTGTTTGTTTGTTCTTGTACTGTTTTGCCTTCCATAACATTTTGGTCTCACTCCGCCATAATATATATATATATATATATATATATATATATAGTAAACACTAACTAATATCATAAGATGTTATCCAGAATTAATCCAGACTTCGTTATAAATAAATAAATAAAAAAAGATATGATGCAAAATTATTTATTTTAGGTGTTGTGCCTTACCATTTATAGTGAATTTTACAATTTTGAAATCAGACACTTTTAAAGGGATGGAAAAATAGTAAGGAAACGAAAAGTGAAAATAAAAATAAAAATCGATCTCTCTTTCATTGGACTTTTACATTATAATTGAAACACTAGAGAATATAATCTATTTGTAGAACTAAAATTTGAGAAAATCCATGTTAATTATTACCCCTCCACGAAAAACAAATATCTTTCGTACGGGAGCGTGGAGTTAAGGAGCTAGGATGATGCATAAGCTGTCTTTGTTAGAATGCTTTGGAATATTTGTTTTCCAGTCAATAGATTCTGAACCTAAATATAATGTTCGCTTTTCCTCTGGCCAAACATGTGTTTTAGGAATGTGTACCATTCAATAGTTTAGAAATGTGTTTTGGTCCTATTTTGAAATTTCATTTCAAAGCACGTTTCAAACAATACTCTAAAACACATTTTAATATATCGAATTTCAAAATACATTTCATACGCATTTTGAGTTTGGGACCCACTGTTTTTCTTCTAAAACACATTCTAAAAATGGGTTTCATTCAGGCCTTAAACTATTTGCCGATATCTTTTTTACTCAATTTTTGTCACTGAACTAATGAAGGTGACCACTAATGATTATTTCTTTCTATTCATGAGCTCTTTCACTCTACTCTTAGAACACATTTGCATATTCCAACTCCATTATCCTGTTTTCAACTATCATGACTCGAATTTTCGAATTTGCGCATTATGACCTCAATTCTCACTCAAGATTTTGTTTTCATTCTATGTGCACATAATTTGCACAGTAACTGCCCTAATCTATGTACAGCTCAAAAAATTTGAGTAAAAGGACATCAACAACAAATAGAGATTATTATATACGTTTTTTCCCCTCTAGAATAGCATCAAGATGTCACTTTTAATGATCTTTTATTAATAGAATGACCATTAGTAATCACTTTCATTAGTTCAGAGGCTAAAAGATACAAAATAATTTACGAAATTGTTATACGCAGTAACTGTTTTATTATTCGCAGGAACATTCTCCTATGAAAAGACTAAAATATCCCTAGCCATAAAAAAAAGAAAAATAAGAAAACTTGGGTACTGTTCACCGGTGCGTGAACAGTACTGTTCACGCACGGGTGAACAGTACCCGTTAAAAAAAGATAAGAAGATCCGTTAAAAACCCGAAATACCGCCGGTGGGTGAACAGTACCAGTTAAAAAAAAGATAAGAAGATCCGTTAAAAACCAGAAATATTGCCGGTCGGCGGCGGTATTTTTCCCGGAAAATACCGCTGGTCGCCGGCGGTATTTCAGGAGGTCGGGGGGATTTTTCCAGATGTTTTATGCCCGAACGAGGCGACTTTTGCTCCAATACTTTAAAGGGCAATTCGGACTTTTTACAGGAGAATGTTACTGCGTTTAGTAAAACGGTTACTGCGTTTAGTATGCCTCATAATTTATTAACAAAAGTTGGCGCACGTTATAGTTTAATAGTATACGGTACAATTTACCCTTAAAATCACGATTAAAATTGAAAACATCTAAAATATTGGAGAACAAAAAGTAATTTTTTGTTTAAAAAAAGAAGGGGCATGATATTTGCAGCGACGGTTTCGATATTTGCAGCGACATTTTCGCGTGAAAAGACCGAAATGCCCTTGGGGTAAAAAAAAATTTTAAAAATTTAAATTTTCCAATCTGCTGGAATAATTTTAAAAAAAAAAAATCCAGAACCGGCGATGGTACACCCTCCCCCCCTTACCTTTAGATTTTTGATATTTGCAGCGACCACCGGGCGGATCTTCCCCATTCCGGTAAAAAATTTCACAATTTTGACAAAACTACTAATAAATTCGGACATAATACAAGTAAAATACTTAATAAAACTACATAAAAAAAGAAAGAAAAAAAAAAACAAGCAACCGGCGACATTCCAATCTGCTGGAATAATTTAAAAAAAAAAAAAAATCCAGATTAGAAAATTTAAATTTTTTTTAATTTTTTTTTACCCCAAGGGCATTTCGGTATTTTCACACAAAAATGTCGCTGCAAATATCGAAACCGTCGCTGCAAATATCAATTCCGAAAAAGAAAATTTTCTTTTGGTTTTTTGAAGGGTACGGTCAGTCTATTTATAGTACTAAAATCTCTAATCAATCAAGCAAGCACAACGGTCCACACCACACGCATAGTACTATCTTAAGTTCACCGAAGTCAAACCGGAAAGTTGTCATTCCATCACTTATCATTATATTATGACACAAGTCAACTGTTCTGTTACACTTTCTTTTCTCAGATTGACGTGTTATTCCAAAGTTTACTATTCAATTAATTTTATCCAACTCAAATCAAGTGCATGGTTTATTTGTAATTTCCACCTAGGTACAGTGAAGGTGTTGTGTTCCGTCCGTTAAAATATTTCGTCGTATAACACAAGCTTAAGCAAAAAAACTACATAATATCGATTGTCTATGTCCCAAAATGATTGTATAATATTTAAATTAGTCGCCAAAGATATTAGGTGTTGTGTAAAATGTGTATAGTATAAAAATATGAGAGCAAACTTGGATTATAGAGTCGTTTTATACTTTTTCTTCGACCGAAAACTTGTAACCCGAATATTCTTTCTCTTGGTCCACGAACGTGTACCAAATATTTATAATTATTCTATTAGTGGAGATATGATTTGCTCTTTTACAGTATTAAAGACACACAATAATTTTTAAGAAACACAAGAATAACAAATGTAATTATGTTATTTTTGTGAATAAGATATTTCTTATTAGATGGTTATTACTCTTTATACATACCATAACACACACACACACATATATCTACAGTGAATTTGTATTTTTCCATAAAAATCCTATTTATTTTGGTAGTGATAATTTAAAGGTGAATTGGCACAAGTAATTTGGAACGCATTTTCTTGAAAAAAGATGCTCACCTTTACACTACTAATAATAATAATAAAACATTAATAGCTCGCCACCCTCTTTTTTTGTTTTTTTTTTTTTTTTAATTTTTTAAACTACATCATGTGTTCATTGTTGAGGAGAACGTACACGTCAAAATAAAGAAAATGAAATCGGAAAAGACAAATAAAACTCCAACTACTTTCACACCATATCTATATAACCATTTTTCAGAGCCACACAAATTAAAGTTAATTACACTTACTTACCTTAAAGCTAGCTCTAAAAAAGTACTAATGTTCCTATATTACTAATAATACTTCTTTAAATCGTTCAAATTACCAATGCCTCTGAAATTTTATGTTTATTTTGTCGACTTTTTAGAGAAATCTCTTTAAGAATAAAGTGACAACCACTTAAAAAATGGTTATTGGATAATTATAATTAAAATTTCCCAACAATTGTTGCCACATATATGTCATGTTATGTTTTGAGATAATTTTCTGAAATTTTTGACTACGTATATTATTTTCATATATAGTATGTATTCAAAACTCCCAAGACTATATATTCCATTTGTCCCATTCAAAGAGTCATGTTTGTGATACTGTTTTCAGTATTACAAACAGGGGACGGAGGGAGTACATTGATAATTTTTTCAAACGTTAAAGGAGGTAAACGTAATTAACTCACAAATTAAGGACTAGAGAGAAATAATAATGGCAATTAAAGTCAGTTTTGATTGTCGCTATCCAAAAAATGAAGGGGGACTTTGGACGGAAAAATTAGTCTAATCTCGTTGCACACGAGCCCCACCAGTTTCTCACCAAACTTATAAATTTTTTCTCACAATTAAAATTAATTCTTTTTTCTTCAACTCTTGAGTCTTTAATTTCTAGTCGCTTTCTGGGAATCCCACAGCACCACATCAATAGTCCATTATTTATACCTTAATTTGTATAGGGTAGTTGAATCCTTGAATTATCAAATACGTAATTATTTGTTAGGATTCGTCCAGTCATAATTGACACTTTTATTTATTGATAACGTTTCGTTCACTTTAGAGTATTTATATGCAATCGTTTTCAATAGCATTTCGTCACTAATATATTCATACTATCAGAGACTTACACTCATACACTACGATACATGATGTTGACTGAGGACGGAAATTTGCACGCCACATTAGGACCTACGTACTTTAATTAATTTACCAATTATAAGTATTGATTATTTTATATTTTAAGTAGTCATTTTAGAGGGTGAATAGTCGGTACCCAACTGGTTTAATTTTTCCATGCCATTCTCAAATACGTGTCATTCTTCTATTTATTGATCATATGTGTCTCTTTGCCTGCCCTCATTATCTGTTTTTTTAAGCATTTATTTTGGTCCTGCAGTTTTTTGTTGGGAATTTTCTAATTTGTCCCACAATCAAGGCTATAATAGAGTTTTCTTTAAAATTCTGTTATGCTTATTAAACGAGTCGTGTTTTGCGTTATACTTTAAGAAAATAAATTAGCAGTTTAAAACATGACTCTATGTTGTTTGGCATCACTTTAAGGATATACTTTCGTTTGTGACTACATAACTATGTTATTGTTTGGGCATTTAATTTAGAAAATAATGTGCGGTTTTCTAGTAAATTTTAATAGCATGTTTAAAATCGTATTTCAATTATTGAGGTGACAATATTACTCGAATATTCGTTCATTTATATATATATAATTATTTGGTTTGATGGGAAGGTCAATTGCAAGGCCAAGATACCAACACATAAAATTAATAATTTGATACAATTTTTGTCATTCATATATTTACAGTTTAAGTATAAAGTAATTTATAAACCATACAATGGTTATATTAGTATGAATCTCAAATGTAAAAGGATAGAAAATTACTCTCTTTAACGAGACAGAAGGAATAATAATAATGGTAATATAAAACAATATATGAAGAGTCACTAATGATAATTCTTCGGTTTCATATAATAATCCACTTTAAAGTTGTATATTGTGACTGATCATAAACAGTTGTACCACTAAACTTGTACCCATTAATAATCTTCCCTTGGTTTTGCATATGCTTTTAAAGAAAGTATTCCACTTAATTAATCTAGATCGAGCACAAATAAACAATATTAATTAAGGCTAGATTTTTATTCAAACACTTTTTGCCGCGGGTCCTTATTTTCGCCTGGGTCAATATCAAATTTGCCGCTACTTTGATTTGTTTTATTTATTTTTAAATGTTGATTTTTTTTTAAAATTACACTACAAATTAGTAGTAATTACTCACTCAACAGATCTCATAATTAATAATTAATGACGACATTATCTCAAGTCAATCAAATGGTTAATAGCATTAGTAGTATGTAATTATAATTAATGATTTGGATTAGTGAATTAATCAATTCAGAGTGGACCCCATATCCCTTTTAGTTAAACCACATCAATGTTAAGCATAATGAAAAAAGTAAATATGGATTCTTCTTTCTTTTTTTAACTACTAAAGAGTAAAGACGTAGGACTTGGTTCGCATTGTGGACAACAAGAGTCAACAAATTCGCCATTTTATTTATTTATTTATTTATTTTTGAATGGGAGGTTATGACCTCATCCAACTATTCTCATGACACGTGATGACATCAAAATTCATTACAATAATTTTTTTTTACCATTACTTATTTATTTTATTTCTGAAAAAAAAAACATTTACATAAACCAAAACATACGGAAGAAGCCAAAGAAAATAAATGGGAAGTCGTATGTTGAAAATTGAATGTAGTTCTTAGGTAGGAAATTTTATTCCTCCATTTATGTTTGTGCACTTCTTTTTTCCCTTAATTTTTTTTTATTCTTTTTCTTTTTGTTAGTTTTTATTTTTATTTTTACATTTTATCCCTTATACGAAAATATTTTGTATAGTAAAAAATATATATATATATATATAAATATTTAGTTCCTCGTTAAAATTTATATATATATATATTTTATATATATATATTTCCTCAATCGAATCCTGTCATTTGAATATAAGGTTGGTACAAATTTAATGGTACATCTCCAGCATTCGACCCTCCCCACTTCACGAACATAATTGTGAAAAATTAATGTTTTAATTAGTGTTTAAATAAAATCGATTTATTAGAAATATAACAATAAATTTGAAAAACAGAGGAAAAAAAAAAAAGGTGGGCCCACATTGTAGTTAGCCAAAGTATATATAAGTGGGGCCCTCATGGCGATATTTGATACTTCCTTGCCCCTATATATATTGGCTGCTTTTGTACCCACACAACTCACAAACTTACAACTTCAACACTCGAAGACATTTCCACACACACACACACACACACACTGAAGAAAAATGGGTTACAATATCAGTGATAAGATGACTGACACCACTCCTCCAAAAATGTCTACTTCACCTTCTTCCTCCCCAACTGGTCCCTTATCTCCCAAAACCAGCTCCACTCCTCCGTCTCCTCCCTCGCCGCCGCCGGCGGTTATCGTCAGCCCTTGTGCAGCATGCAAAATCCTCCGCCGCCGGTGCGTCGACAAATGTGTCTTGGCTCCTTACTTCCCTCCGACCGAGCCGCTCAAGTTCACCATTGCCCACAAAGTCTTCGGAGCCAGCAACATTATCAAGATGTTACAGGTGAGAGCATTAATTTCTCATGAATTCAATTAAGTCTTGTTTCTAATACTCGAAACACGGTTGGAACAGAGACAGCGGAAACGGTGTTAGGAAACAGAGGGATTAATTAGTTAATTTTGAGTGAATTTGCATTAATTGTTTGTAATTTGTTATTAGCTGTGCCATCATTTTCTCACAAAAGGGAAAATTGAAAATGGAATGATCATTGTTTGACTTCTACGAGGGGAGGGAAAATTAACAAGAAAAGAAAGATTAAGATGTGAAAAGAAAGGTCTTTTACTGTTAAATATAATGAGTGGAATCTTTATGAATAAAGGGGCTTTTAATTTTTAATTATTTGGTTTTCTGGTTAGTACTACCTTACATCTTACTTTAGTTTACACTATTCTTGACTAAGCTATTGACCTATTAATTGACTAACCTATACTTTTTAATCACTTTCTGGTGATTAATTTTCAAAAGCAGCTGACTTTTTAATCATTCTGACTCGACTCGATTTGGCTCCTGAACAGGAACTGCCGGAGGAACAGAGAGCGGATGCGGTGAACAGCATGGTTTACGAGGCGAATTCTCGGATCCGGGACCCGATTTACGGGTGCGCCGGGGCGATCTGTCAGCTGCAGAAGCAGATCAGCGAGCTCCAAGCTGAACTGGCCAAGGCGCAGGCGGAGATGCTCAATTTGCAATGCCAAAATGATAATCTCCGGTCGTTGATAATCTGCCGAGAAATGGGAATCGGAATGGAAACGGAGACGGAGGCAAGAGATGAACATATGATTAGCAGCAGCCAGATCAATAGTGACGATGACAATAATAATTCAAGCTTTTTTCTTGAAGATGCAAATTTATATGAAGCTTGGGAACCACTTTGGACATGATCAGATCGGAGATATTCAGATCATATATCTTTGATTTGATTGAGGAAATTAATTAAGCTAATATATATATTCAATTGTCTAGATGTATTATTTAACGTCGATCTGCAAGTGTGGACACAAAATATGTGTACCGCATGCAATGAGAGACTAATACAAAATACGAGTTTATTTCAAGATGCTATAATTAGTTTAGTTTATACAATTAATTTTCAATGTTATCCCCATATTAACGATAATTATATTTTCTCTAGTTCTGTCCAATGTTGTAAAATAACGTAATTTTAAAGTCAAATTACGTTGTTTCACTCACTTGAACATGATTGAACAGATCAACTATTTTGAACCGGTGATCTAAACTCATATTTCGAAAGTTCTATTTGTAAATGAGAACAATAAATCAATCGAATCCACATACATTCTTTCAATTCCTGTCATTTCAATTCAATAAGGAGAAAATTGTGTCAAACAAAAATTGCTAGTCAAACGTGATTTTGACTAATGATTTAAATCAGTTGGGTCTAATTTTTCGTGACTGTGCCACCAAATGCCTACATAATTAGGTACAAAGCTATAAAGCGATCAATCTTTGTAACATGATTTATTAATTAGTTGCAACTAAATGGATAATTAATTCACACCTAAAAGGTAAATATATGAGCTAAGCAAATGGTGATAAATTAGAGTGGCGAAAATTGAAGCAGCTAATTTTGAAATAACAGAAAGAAAAATAATGACCGGAGTGGGAGATCAAGAGACAAAGTTTAAAAAAAATTGATATTTAAATATTTCTTTTTAAAACGTATTGATTTGACTCATGACCATACAAGTTGCCGCCAGAAGAAGTGGGAAAAGGTAAAATTTTGTGCTAAATATTAAAAAATATTTTATGGAAAATTTGAATTTAGAATTTAGAATTTCGTTTTGTAATATAAATGTTCTATGAGTACTTAGGTCGTACCAAGTTAATTAGTAATTAATTGGATAATCATGAGCCTTAATTAATTTCTCAGCATGCAATCCTTGGCGCACGCTAATTAATTAAGTTCAGCCCACCTTTATTAATTAGAATGCTAATTATTATTTCAATATAGAAAATTTCTATAGTCCCTCTCTTTGTTTTAGGGGAATAGTTCTTTTTCACTTAAGCCAATAGGATTTTGACATATCATTTAACTAGCATGTATACTATAATCCATTAATTAGTGGTGACTTGCTAATCAGGTGAACATACCAAACTAAAGAAATTTGCAGGTAAACATAGAAAATGTAAATATGGTAGTTTTATTTATGAGTAATGATACACTCCTCAACAAATCTTCTCAACTTTGTTAACTCAAATGAGGTGTCATGCATTCATTGGCTACAAATTTATAAAATAATTATTAATTGACCAATAAATCCATGACACCTCACTTGAGTTGAGAAAATTGAAGAGACTATTTGAGGAGTGTATCATTAAGCTTTATTTATTTATTTAGTTGTAACGAATCAAAAGTAATTTTTTAGGTGTGAACATTGCACATTTACTTATACACAAGTGCACATTTATCTCCAATACGTTGCACGTTTGATGTTGGAGCATGGTACATCTCATATAAAAATTTATAATGATATGAACATGTATTTTTTACTCCTATACATTAGACATTTGCACATTTACTCATACACAGTTGCATATATATAGGTCGGTGTACGTTGCTCAATTAAGAGAAAACTATTGCACATCTAATTTCAAAACATTGCACGTTCATATAATAGATATTGCACATTTTATGACAATTACCTGAAAAAAAAATATATTTATAAATTGCACTTTTCTTTTATTCGGGACATGTGAAAAAAATTCTCAACCTTCCTCAAGAATAAATAAGTTTGGGATAGATTTAAAAGAACAGGAAAAATTATTGATGGAATTTCAAATTATTTTATTTTTTTACAATTCGGGACCTCTAAAAAAAATTCCAAACCATCCGGGAGAAAAATTAGGTTTGGGTAATTTTACCAGAACAAAAAAAAATTAATTTTCGACAAAATTGAGTGTTGCACATCCACTAAGTACTGGGTGTTCCTCAATTTTCAAAGGCTGCACTTTTTTTAATACTTATTGCCCTTCCATTCAAACTTTGCCTAAAAAAAACCTTCAAATTAATTAATTTTTACAATTCGGGACCTCTTAAAAAATTTCCAAACCATCCGGGAGAATAAATGAGGTTTGGGTAATTTTACCGGAACAAGAAAAATTAATTTTTCAACAAAATTGAGTGTTGCACCTACACTAAGTGCTGGTTGCTCCTCAATTTTCAAAGGCTGCACTTTTTTTAATACTTATTACCCTTCCACTCTAACTTTGCCTAAAAAAAACCTTCAAATTAATTAATTTTTACAATTCGGGACCTCTTAAAAAATTTCCAAACCATCCGGGAGAATGAATGAGGTTTGGGTAATTTTACCGGAACAAGAAAAATTAATTTTTTGACAAAATTGAGCGTTGCCCCTACACTAAGTTCTGGTTGCTCCTCAATTTTCAAAGGCTGCACTTTTTTTAATACTTATTGCCCTTCCACTCTAACTATGCCTAAAAAAATTCCTTCAAATCATTTAATTTTTACAATTCGTGACCTCTTAAAAAATTTCCAAACCATCCGGGAGAATAAGTTAGCTTTGGGTAATTTTAGCCGAACAAGAAAAATTAATTTCTGGCAAAATAGAGCATTGCACCTCCACAAATGTACTGGTTGCTCCTCTATTTTCAGAGGCTGCTATTTTTTTTAATACTTATTGCCCTTCCACTCTAACTTTGCCCAAAAAAAACCTTCAAATCATTTTATTTTTACAATTCGAGACCTCTAAAAAATTTCCAAACCATCCGGGAGAATAAATTAGGTTTGGGTAATTTTACTGGTACAAGAAAAATTAATTTTCGACAAAGTAGAGTATTGCACCTCCACTAAGTACTGGTTACTCCTCAATTTTCAAAGGCTGCTCTTTTTTTTAATACTTATTGCCCTTCCACTCTAACATTGCCTTAAAAAAACCTTCAAATCATTTTATTTTTACAATTTAGGTCCTCTTAACAAAATTCCAAACCATCCGGGAGAATAAGTTAGGTTTGGGTAATTTTACCGAGCAAGAAAAAATTAATTTTCGACAAAATAGAGCGTTGCACCTTCACTAAGTACTGGTTGCTCCTCAATTTTCAAAAGCTGCTCTTTTTTTAATACTTATTGCCCTTCCACTATATCTTTGCCTAAAAAAAAACTCAAATCATTTTATTTTTACAATTCGGGACCACTAAAAAAATTTCCAAACCATCTGGATAAATTAGGTTCGGTTAATTTTACTGGAACAAGAAAAATTAAATTTCGACAAAGTAGAGCGTTGCACCTCCACCAAGTACTGGTTGCTCCTCAAAGGCTACACTTTTTTTTCTAATACTTATTGCCCTTCCACTCAGTCTTTGCCTAAAAAAAACCTTCAAATCATTTTATTTTTACAATTCGGGACATCTTAAAAAATTTCCAAACCATCCGGAAGAATAAATGAGGTTTGGGTAATTTTACTGGAACAAGAAAAATTAATTTTTTACAAAATAGAGCGTTGCACCTCCACAAAGTACTGTTTGCTCCTCAATTTTCAAAGGCTGCACTTTTTTTAGTACTTATTGCCCTTCCCCTCTAACTTTGCCTAACAAAAACTTCAAATCATTTAATTTTTACAATTCGGGACCTCTTAAAAAAATTTCAAACCATCCGGGAGAATAAGTTAGCTTAGGGTAATTTTACAGGAGCAAGAAAATTAATTTTTGACAAAATAGAGTATTGCACCTCCACAAAGTACTGGTTGCTCCTCAATTTTCAAAGGCTGCTCTTTTTTTAATATTAATTGCACTTCAATTCTAACTTTGCCTAAAAAAAACTTCATATCATTTTATTTTTTACAATTTGGGATCTCTAAAAAAATTTCCAAACAATCCGAGAGAATAAATTAGGTTTGGGTAATTTTACCGAAACAAGAAAAATTAATTTTCGACAAAGTAGAGCGTTGCACCTCCACAAAGTACTAGTTGCTCCTCAATTTTCAAAGGCTACTCTTTTTTTAAATACTTATTGCCCTTCCACTCTAACTTTGCCTAAAAAAACTTCAAATCATTTTATTTTTTACAATTCGGGACCTCTAAAAAAATTTCCAAACCATTTGGGAGAATAAATTAGGTTTGGGTAATTTTACCGTACAAGAAAAATTAATTTTCGACAAAGTAAACCGTTGCACCTCTACTAAGTACTTGTTGCTCCTCAATTTTCAAATGCTGCACTTTTTTTTAATACTTATTACCCTTCCACTCTAACTTTGCCTAAAAAAAAACCATCAAATCATTTTATTTTTACATTTCGGGGCCTCTTAAAAATTTTCCAAACCATCCGGGAGATAAGTTAGGTTTGGGTCATTTTACATGAACAAGAAAAATTAATTTTCGACAAAATAGAGTGTTTCATCTCCACTAAGTACTGGTTGCTCCTCAATTTTCAAAGGCTGCTCTTTTTTTTTAATACTTATTGCCCTTCCACTCTATCTTTGCCGTAAAAAAAACCTTCAAATTAATTTATTTTTACAATTCGGGACCTCTTAAAAAATTTCCAAACCATCCTGGAGAATAAATGAGGTTTGGATAATTTTACCGGAACAAGAAAAATTAATTTTTGACAAAATATAGCGTTGCACATCCACTAAGTACTGGTTGCTCCTCAATTTTCAAAGACTGCTCTTTTTTTAATACTAATTGGTCTTCCACTCTAACTTTGCCAAAAAAAAAAAAAAACTTGAAATTATTTTATTTTTTACAATTCAACCTCTAAAAAAATTTCCAAACCATCCGGGAGAATAAATGAGGTTTTGGTAATTTTACCGGATAGAAAAATTAATTTTCAACAAAGTAGAACGTTACACTTCCACTAAGTAATGGTTGCTCCACAATTTTCAAAGGTTGCACTTTTTTTAATACTTATTGCCCTTCCACTCTAACTTTGGCTAAAAATAACCTTCAAATCATTTTTTTTACAATTCGGGACCTCTTAAAAAATTTTCCAAACCATCCGGGAGAATATGCTTCGTTTGGGTAATTCTACCTAAACAATAAAAAATTAATTTTTGGCAAATAAAGCATTGCATCTCCACTAAGTGCTGGTTGCTCCTCAATTTTTAAATGCTGCTCTTTTTTTAATACTAATTGCCCTTCCACTCTAACTTTGCCAAAAAAAAAAAACTTCATATCATTTTATTTTTTACAATTCGGGAACTTAAAAAAAATTTCCAAACCATCCGGGAGAATAAATTAGATTTGGGTAATTTTACCGGATCAAGAAAAATTAATTTTCAACAAAGTAGAGTGTTGCACCTCCACTAAGTACCGGTTGATCCTCAATTTTCAAAGGGTGCACTTTTTTTAACACTTATGTCCCTTTCACTCTAACTTTGCCTAAAAAAACCTTCAAATTAATTAATTTTTACAATTCGGGACCTCTTAAAAAATTTCATAACCATTAGGGAGAATAAATGAGGTTTGGGAAATTTTACCGGAACAAGAAAAATTAATTTTTCGACAAAATTGAGCGTTGCACCTACACTAAGTGCTGGTTGCTCCTCAATTTTCAAAGGCTACTCTTTTTTTTAATACTTAGTGCCCCTTTACTCTAACTTTGCCTAAAAAAAACCTTCAAATCATTTAATTTTGACAATTCGGGACCTCAGAAAAAATTTCCAAACCATCCGGGAGAATAAGTTAGGTTTCGGTAATTTTACCAGAACATTATGTGCTGGTTGCTCCTCAATTTTCAAAGGCTGCTCTTTTTTTAATACTTATTGCCCTTCCACTCTAACTTTGCCTTAAAAAAACCTTCAAATCATTTTATTTTTACAATTCGGGACCATCCGGAATAATAAGTTAGGTTTGGGTAATTTTACCGGAACAAGAAAAATTAATTTTTGACAAAATTGAGTGTTGCACCTCCACTAAGTGCTGGTTGCTCCTCAATTTTCAAAGGCTGCTCTATTTTTAATATTTACTGCCCCTTTACGCTTACTTTGCCTAAACAAAACCTCCAAATTATTTACCGGAACAAGAAAATTTAATTTTCGCCAAAATATAGCGTTGCACCTCCACTGAGTACTGGTTGCACCTCAATTTTCAAAGGATGCACTTTTTTTAATACTTATTGCCCTTCCACTCTAACTTTGCCTTAAAAAAAAACCTTCAAATCATTTTATTTATACAATTCGGGTCCTCTTAAAAAATTTCCAAACTATCTGGGAGAATAATTGAGGTTTGGGTAATTTTACCAGTACAAGAAAAATTAATTTTTCGACAAAATTGAGCGTTGCACCTACACTAAGTGTTGGTTGCTCCTCAATTTTCAAAGGTTGTTATCTTTTTAACACTTATTGCCCCTTTACTCTAACTTTGCCTAAAAAGAACCTTCATTTTCCTTTTCACATAATTATACTTATTTCCAAACCATCTGGGAGAATAATTTATGGTACTAATTATACATTTTCCTTTTCACATAATTATTTATTTTTAATCTTTTAGTCCCAGAATTTTCTACCTATACTACAAACTAATGTTTAAAAGAATATGGCCACAATATGGTTAAAACAATCCAATATGGTCACACTATATTGTAATACCACCTAATGTGACTAATTAATGTTGTTACATTGGTTAAAACAAACTAATTTGACTACTGAATGTTGTTATATTGGTTAAAACAAACTAATGTGACTACGTAATGTTGTTACATTGGTTAAAACAAACTAATGTGACTACTTAATGTTGTTACATTTGTTAAAAACAAACTAATGTCTCAACATAATGCGGCAACATTAGTAAAGAAAATTTAATATTACTCTAAAATATGGTTACCGGTTGCAAGTCACCAAAATCCATTCCATATTTATTATTTTTCTTCTTTATATATTGAAATATATTAATCTAATGGACCAAATTCAACTACTCCCATCGAAGGGCTGTCATTAATTTGAAGAACCATTCCCTCAAATTATAGAAAAGGACTCTAGACTCTCTCTATCATTATAAACAACAGTTGAGTATTATTAAACTCCTATTTATTTCTCTTTCTTGTTTAAGTTAAGTTTCTTATTTACCTATTTCATATTTAATTTAGTATTTGTTTTGGAAAACTCATTTGTTTTAGGAAATAATTCTGAATTAGATTAATCGTAGGATTCATGATATGTTAGCCTATAAAAACATACATTAAGTTACTATTGTAATCACATATAATTACAGAAAGAAAACCACATGTGTGATTTGAGAGGTTAACAGAGACCGTGTTAATTTTGGGACAGTTCAAGATGTCTTCTTTACTTAATCTTCCTAATTGTCCTGTTTTTGTCTTTGATGGCGGAAATAATTTTGAAACCTGGTGTCAACAAATGGAAGATTTCTTCAGAGTTATTGAAATCTGACACGTGATTGAGCCAGGCTTTGAAGAACTAAAAGAAGGTAAGGAAAGTAAAAAATCAACAAGCGAAGAAAGTAAAAAACTGGATAAAAACCGATGTCATGATGAACAGGCACGATTTTATTTGACTACGAAAGTTGAATTAAATGTATAAAAATTGATGGACACAAAGTCAGCTGAGTTTTGGAAAAGTTTGACAGATTTCAATCGAAGAGTCCTATGGCTGCAGGAGTTAATGAAAAAAGTAGAAATATTACTAATAAAAATGAAACGTGAGAGGGGCTGTTTTATCGTCATTGCGTCAGGAATACTTCGATTCTAGGTAAAGGTTGGGGCAACTGGCCTCCAATGAAATGTAATCGGAGCACCACTCCGAATTTCGTTTCTCAATCGATGGTTGCTGGACGATTTCCCGTCTTCTTTATTTAATATAAGTATTTAATTTTATATTTATACTATATTTAAATTTATATTATGCATAAATTTACAATTGAATAAATCAGATTTACGGCATGGTGGTTCAGATTTGACAAAAATCAGATCAAATCTTAAAAAAAAAAAAGGGATGGAGAGCGAGTCAAGTCGTAATAGAGTAACTTGCAAGTAGTCATGAATATTTTGACATAAATTGAAATTACCGTGGTGGCCCTGCCTCCATTTGATTCTAGTTTCTGTTTCTAGTCGGAAATTAGGGTTCACAAATTGTAATTAATCCATTTTTGTCTGAGAGAGAGACGTAGACTATTGTGGCAAGAATTTAACCTTAATTTCCACGGCGGAAATCTAAAGAGTTTTTTTGTCTGGGTCATCCACTATCAAACTTTAGAAAAAATGAAAGGTCTTCTTTAATTTATCTTTTTCTTTTCATGGAATTCACGAGTATTGACTCAAGTGCATTGATTATTTTGTACCTGTATTACTCTATTCGTTTCGTTACAAGAGTTTACGTTAAAATTGTATCTTGTGATTTATAGAAATTTTTATTACTAGATTCTTCTATAAAACGGAAATAATGGTAATTTTTTATTTTTTTTATAGTAATTGATTAATTCTTAATATATACTCCCTCCTTTCCATTAGAAGGGTCCATCTTGACTTAGGTACAACTTATTATGAACATTAATTTATGTATAATAGCTAAATTAGTTAATTTGACACCCTTTATTCCAATTATATCCTTATTTTTGCAGTAAGGACGGATTGTAGATCACACGTAATTATATAAGTAAGGGTATGAGGTGTAAAAAAAATTGAAATTGAACTCTTCTAATAGAACAGAAAATATTTGTCAAACTAGACCCTTCGAATGTAGCGAGAGTATATAGTATGGAACAGAAAACAAAGGTCATGATCACTTTATTTACTCTACTCAACTTGCATGACTTCATGCCCCTCCATCAAATCCCTCAAACCTTCATCCAATCACAAATACGGAGTAAATTCTACATAGTTTTAATTTTCCAGTGACGCGGGAGTACGTCATATATACATATTTTTATACTTGTAGGATTTATATATGGGGAATCAATTAATTAGCAAAAAATAAACCGAAAATAAATAAAGTTTCTAGAACTAGTAAAATGTGTTTTAAAGTAATTTTTTTTTTCTTTTAAGTTTCTTCGTTTATAAATAGTATCGTTTTATCATATTGATTCTTTATGCATGTGTGTTTAGGAGACCTGAACTTTTCTTTGTTAATTATTGTTGACGATTTCAAATGATACAATTTTATACTTTTTTCCTACTAAAATATTAAATAAATAAAAATAAAAATAAAAATAAGTCAAAAGGAAACTATAAGAATTAATTAACAAATCTTTGTTTCAAAAATAGGGGTAAAAATTAACCTCATGGAAAGGTAGTAAAAAAGTTACTCAACTGTCCCAACTGTGAGTGGTGGTGCTGTGGTAGGTAGGTATTACTTCTGTGACCCCGTTTCAGTACTATAGTTTTGTTTAGTGTCGTACCTTACTGTACCTCTGAACTCTTTCTATAAAATAAGTAGAATATGATTTTATGTTTGAATTTTCGATTTCAACCAGTTAAATGCTATACACTTTTTTATTTTATTTATTGATATGCGATATAATTTATATGCTAAATGCCATGGTAGGAAATTAAATACAATATGTAATACATTATAGTCTAAATAAAATAAACTTGATACTTCAACAACTAGCGTATAATTGCGATACATGAGCAAATAAACTTGATACCAATGGCGAAACCATTCTCCCAATGTCAGGAGGGACAAATTATTTAGAACTATCATTTTACTTTTAAGACATGTCAAATTAAAAGAACATTACAACTTTTAGTTGAATAAATCGACAAAGGTTTGAAAAATGCCTATTTATTATAACTTTTGGTTTAACAATTACTCAAACACTCCTAAAATTCCTATAATTCATACTAATTAAGTGTATTTTAAGAAAAACTAGGTGGGGCAATTGTCCCACCAGGTCTCATTGTGGCTTTTGCCACTGCTCGATACATTACAGGGTTAGAGGCTAACTCAATACTTGATACATTAGAGGGTAAAATTAATACACGTATTTCATAATATTAATGCAACACTTCTAAGGGTAAACTCGCTCCTCTAACCATCAAATTGCCAAAAAGTTTTTGCGTGATTTGTTATAATATGCTACTACTAAATTGTTAGGCAAGATAAATTAAGGGGCATGTTATTAATGCAACGTGTCGAAAAAAGTTTTTTGCGTGATTTGTTATAATATGTTACTACTAAAATTGTTAGGCACGATAAATTAAGGAGCATGTTATTTACAGGACCAATTTTATTAGATGTATGACACTTTTTAAAATTTTAAATAGTGAAAATACAAAAATATCTCTACTTTAATTAATTAACTTTTTATAAAAAAAAAAAAAACACCATTGTTTTGAAGGTCCTCTTTTTCTTTTCTTTTTAAATTTTTTTTTCTCTTTTGGCCGGAAATTGCATAACATTGGTTCTGCTCTTGCAATTTCCATTGTCGTCTCTGATTTTTCGTCATCTTCTTCAGTTCGTTCGGTCGATGAGGAGAAGTTTTCACAAGTTTTCTTTTATTTTTACTGAAGGGCAATTTTGTATTTTCAATAGAAAAGTTTTTTAAAATTTGTCATGCATTAGTAAAATGTGTCATATAAAAAACAATTTCATAAATTAATTGATTCATTCATTCAATGGGTGGCTGCTATGTAAACAGCCATGTGAAAGAGAATATCTATAACAGCCCACTATATATATATACACCATCTAGAAATAGAAATAAATGAAAACAAGGGTACCCCCCATTATCCCAACTTGTACGTACGATTAATTAAATTCCTAGCTACCCATTACATACTTAGTATTAATCAAGAAAAAATGGAATTATTATACAGTTGGAGTTGGAATTTATTGAATTGGAATGTTTGTTGAGTTGAAGCAGAAAATCATCCTAAATTGGAGAGTAGTCAATGGTTTCTCTAGCTAGCAATATTTTAGTCAGTATTGTGTGAAACTCTGAATTTTGATGAATCCGATAATAAATAGTACGTACACTACTTGTAATCACACGTACGTACACATTAAATATTTTTCTGTGTGTGGAAAAAAGTTGCCATGCAATGTAAATGTAGTAGTAGTAGTAGTATACATTAATTAATTAGTGGTACTAATTTTCTAGATTGCTGAAGACAAAATTTTAATGTAATCATTCATTGTTACGCGTTTCTAGGTTAGACATCGCTTCATTCTTTAAGAATCGAATCGCCCGATTAAATAGGTCTCAGATCTCCTCCGCCTACTCCATCGTCATCCGGTGCACACTTGACGCAGGCTAGGGGTAGGGAGTTCCACTCGCACTTGTGATAATTATGAACATAGTATATAATTAAGACGAATAATTCACGTCAGAAATGGCGTGGCACGAGTTGGCTAGCTAACTCTTCTAACGACGCTATGCTATTTGTTGCGTCATTTTTCTTTCTGAGACACTGAGAAATTGTGACTGGCTAAATCTAGCGAAATTCAAGTGATATGATTAATTATTTACTTGGCATAAAATTTATTCGATCTTAATCTACCACAATGGAGAATTTTATTTAAAATTTATACGTTTGACATTTATAAATAGTTGTATTGTGAAACTATTCTAATGAGACAATTACTGCATTTACATACTAGGGTACAATATCGTACCCATTGACAAATGTAACCAAACAAAATTGTCAACTAGGCACACTACTCCACTGGCTGCAACATTTAATTAATAGGGGAATTTAATTGTTGTGAATTAATTAATTAGAGAGATTATATTTATCTAAATAGAAAAGAAAAGAAAAGAAAAGAAAAGAATGTGAGGTGAGAACAGGAAGAAGAATAAGCTAAAATGAAAGTCTGCCGTGAAAGCTGTTTGACGCGTGAACTTTACGAAAACGTACTGACGTTGAAACGGCGTCTCTTTAATAATTTATTGCGTTTTGTTTTGCGAATTGCGACCCAACTAAGTCCAGTCTCCACTCCAGGGGCTTTGCATGCACTGCAGTCTTTTTAATTCAGACTACTTTTTATTCTTAATTTCATTTTCTTATATATTAGTATAAAATAAAAGTAGTGGAATTTGGTGTTGAAACTTGAAACGTGTATGACCAAATTGAGGTTCGTTTCTACCTGGATTGGAAGACAAATGAGAGATTACCCAGGTTACGACCATCTTTTAATAGATCAATCTGATATGCGTAGATAATACTTGTTATTTTAACACTATCACAAATTATAATCAATGGTTGATTAAATTCGATATGCGATACTTTAACATGCAGTTACACTCAATTAATATACCAAAGGTTAAATTCGATACATTATACTTTATGAGTTAAACTTGATAATCGCGATACGTTAGTGGTTACACTCAATACGTGCATGGTCAAATTGTTGAACTGTTTGATATAATTGATGGTCCTATTTTTACAAATAATTTTTTTATTTTCTTGCACTCCAAAGGTTTTCGAACCCATAAATTCAGAGTTATGAGGCCCTCCCCAATTGATAGTCCTATAATTTTGTTGTCTTCTAACTAATTAATGCCCTATATATATATATATATATATAATTTGAAATATTCCATCCTCTCTATACATATCTACTAGTTACTCTGTAAATTAGGTAGCTTTGTCGTAGCCTCCATTCTAGTTAGTTTTGGGCGAACACTGTAGTGCCAGCTAGAGGCTGAGGTAAGGGCCGGGCGGGCTTTTGACCACTCCAAACCTTTCCTCCACCTTGTTTGTATATATATATGAATACTGGGAGGTCGTTTGAGCTTCCACTGAACCCGGCCAAACGAGGGCATGTCCACTGAAGCATATACTTAAAAGAAAATTTTACTTTTCCTTCACAGACATGATGACAAAAGCATGTAACAATGCAAGTATCCAAATTAACTTGACTAGATGATCCGAACCCCTTATTACGCTAATTCTAAACAATTACTGTACGTCTACTACAATATCATAGTCATAATTAATTAATTATAACCAACGTTGCATCACAAATTAAATCATTTTCGTCAATTTAATTTCCATTGAAGTTGATCACTGGTGACAAGTGGAAATTATGAAATTGCATATATTCAAGTCTATTCTTGCTTCCACTATCAAAACCTATGAATCTGATGACTTCAAAACTAGATTGACTAGGTTACCAAAGTGGTTTCTGATCTAATTTCTTGCAAGTCTATGAGGTTTTTTTTTTTTCCCTAACTTGTCTAACCATTCAGGAGGGTGTTTCTACGAAATGTTCTCAACGTAGATTTAGCTCAAAATGACAAAATGCGACTAATTTATTCTGACCATTTATTTATGATGACTGGATCAAGAGTCTACAACTACAAAGTGACAAAAATTCATGAAAATAAAGCTTCGTATAAACAAAAGAAAGTTTCTCTGGCGACATCCGGTAAAATGGAACAATCGATACAGAAAATACAAGGAAAAATATCTTCTCGCAATCTACTATGCTTCAGCCCAAATTAAATTAAGCCATTGTGTAAGCATGGGCGTATCTACAATGGGGGCACGTGCCTCCAGTGGCCTCACCGCCCCTTGTATATTTAGTAGATTTTTTTTTCTAAATTATTAAATTAATATAATGTGCTCCCACTATTTTTTTGAATTATAAATTTTAGTAACAGTTACATAAACATTAAAATTCGACGGTGGTTACACAGGAATTAAAGCTTAATGGCAGTTATATAGAAATCCAACGGACAAAAAATCCAAATGTACTTAATAAATGCAAATGGAAATCTCTAAGTTAGAGATACATAATATCTACTATGATTACCCTAAAGTTTATAAACTCTTGCATACTTACTAATTTGAGCTTCGTAGTGACACAGGCACACAGGGGGATAGCCCCGAATCTTTAAGGTTATTCCGGTATCCATAAAGGATTCTTCATATCCAATTACAGGTTAGTGGTGCTCCATTTCCTTTTTGCGGATTGTGCTTCGTCAGATAGTTATGGTTATTCTTTTTTCTATTTCTATTTATATAGTGGTTGGATGAAGAATCTGTCGAAAATTCAATTTTGGAACTTTCATTGGTAATTAGTGACAAGTTCGTGGCCATCGATACGAGATTTGTCAAGCACAATAGCAAATTTGGTAGATTAAATAATATGTTGTGGTTCAAATCTAATATATAACTGCCCGACCAAATCTTTTGTAATCAACATGTATGAGCTATATTTTGGACTTCTGTCTATTAGAGATTCCAACCCTATTAATAAAATCCTTTACTTTTCCAATAAATAATCAGAATCTATATCCATGGCAGCCCTCTGTTTTTGCCATGAATCTATATCCTTTTCTTTAAATTTTTTTGCCACGCTCACAAATTGAATTTTCTATTAAATTTATATGCGCCACTTTTTCTTTTTTTTTTTAATTCATTATTATATTTCATAGTCTTGATATCTATTACATTGAAGGCGGGGGTTGTAGGGAGGAGAAGAATAAAATAGGAGAGCCTAATGCAGAGTCTTGACAACTTGCACTCTAAATAGGCAGAACTAACAGATGTAGAATATGTCGTTTGTGCTATGTGATACTTGTGCCCAAAAAAAAACACTTAATTTCTATTACATTTATAATATGTTGCTTGTGTGTGGTGAGTGTGCAATATGTTTTTGATGTTTGTGTAATTTGTGTGCAAGTTACCCCTTTAAAATTGATTGCATTTATAATGTGCTATTTGTGTGAAATACGTAGGCCGCTTGTGTGCAGTAAGTGTGCTGGCTGTGTGCCGTAAGTGTGTCACTTGTGCGCAATTCGTGTGCAACTTATGTGCAATAAATGTGCTACTTATATGCAATACATGTGCTATTTGTGAAGTGTTTTGCGAATGCCACCTTAAGATGCACACGTCTAGCACAAAACAAAGATTCAAAAAAAAAAAAAAAAAAAAGGGTAAATTACAAAAACTTCAAGTAAGTATGCCTCTGATGGCTTCAAGAAAAGTAAAATCTTTACAACAAAATGAAAAACAAGTAAATAGAATGATCTGAACCATGTATCACTAAATCTAATCTGGAACTTTCCCAAAAAACATCTAATCTGGAACAGAAAAAACTTTCCAGCATTTTAAACCAAAAAAGAGAAAGAAAAGTCAGAAAACAAAAGTTTGATACATGGAACTTTCAGTGTTAGTTTCATTTGGTCACTTGGCCAGAACTAACTATCTTCTTCTGGGCACTCTGATCGCTAGGTTCTTCACTTCGATCCATTGCTTTCCTAGCCAGCTCATACCCGGCAAAGTTCATCGCGCCGAGGGGGGCAATCCAGAAGAACCTGGGCACAGCTCCCTTAAACAAGCCCAGAGGTCCTTCATGGCGGAGGATAGACAGGGTCACCAATTTCAACGACAAAGCCCTGCCCTGTGCAGTCATCATTCTAGTCTTTATAACATCGAATGGTGTAGTCAAGACCGCAGTAAGCCCACCGGATAACGCCCCAACTGCAACTATTTCCCAGGGTTCCAGCTCGCGGCATAGAAGCTTCTGTGCAACCTGAATTGGCAACCCATATCAATGTGTTCTTACAAATGCCAAATGAAGGTGCCAAATGACAAGGCAAAAATAAAACCAATATATCCATTTAGTTAAATTTTACACAACCAAATGTATATACAAAAAGTTTGGAACAAAGAAAATGTTGGCAACCCCCCAAAGACTAACACGCATATTACTATGTGGTTGACATGCAGGACGTTGAGCTTACCTTTTTAGATTCGGCATAAAGACCCATGCCTGCAACATAAAAGGGAACCTCCCTACAGAGAGTGGCACCAGTCCCTCGGAAAAAACCCCTCAGTCCGTCTTGATGCCAAGTACCCCTGATTGCTTCCCCGACATTTTCATATAGCCCAGCCTGCAACCTTTGCTTCAACACCTCGCATGGTATCCGCACTGCTGTGCCCAGGAAAGTGCTACAAAATGATGCAACAGATTGGACCTAAAGGACAAAAATAAGGAAAAGAAATGTAAGTAAACAAAATAGTTTCATGACAGTTTAATTTGGCAACTAATGAAAACATTTCTACATGTTCCTTACTGACTCTGCAAAAGCAAGCATTACAAGAAAATCTTTATCTAAGTACAAAAAAAGCCAAAAAAGCTTAACAAAATCTTGAATAATGCGTAGATGTCATGAAAAACTTGCAATGAATCAGAAATATAACCAGAAGAAAAGCAAATGTAATAGAACTGGCACAGGTATTGCACACATCGGGCGGCACAGGTATTGCACACATCGGGCACAGGTATTACACACAACTGACACAGTTATTACAGACAACTGGCACAGGTATTGCACACATCTGCCACAGGTATTGCACACAACTGGCACAGGAGTTGCACACACATGGCACACGTATAGCACACAAATAGCACACAAGTGGTACACATATTGCACACAAGTGGGATGGTCATATTTCTAAAAGACAAATAAATGATATCACAATACATATATAACAGCAAGAGACAGTGAACTAGGAGATGGTCAATCAAGAACTAGGATAAACCAAATAGCTTCACCTGTAAGTCTGGAAGCGTCGGAGCAACATTTATCAGTACAAGCTTGCTAACTTCAAAGATTCCTGTCCGCAGGCCATGGCTGCAACAGATATGAACTTGTCACCCATAGTAATAACATGATATACCAGAATAATATCATAAAATGATGTAAAGTAGAGAGCACGGAACCTTGAAAACTGTCCTAGAATTGCTGGAATTGAACCCCGGTACAACCCACGAGCTCCAAGTTCAGGCAGCTTTGACAAGATTTCAGGGAAGGTAAGTGTTGAAGCTTGAACCCGTGTCTGGAACAGTAAGCATAAGATAAGATGCCTCATAAAAGCACCAAAAATAAAAGCAATAATCTTAGGTTAAGTTCATAACAAAAGTAACAAGAATACCAAGGTTTCATAACTAACACGGTAAAGAAAGACACCATTGTCTATATCAATACACATAGTGATAGCATTAATTATCAAGGCATTACTAGCCACCTAGCATATCTTTACACAACTACAAGAAAACATCTCATTCCAAAACCAGTGCTTAATCAAAGGCTCACAAAATATCTCACAATTCCACACATACTGTAACCACAAATAATGATATTTTGAAAACCCAAGCATCTAGAGCCAGTTAGCAAGAAAGAATTCTACATGCAGGTGGCACATCCTACACTAAAGAAAAATCCAAATCAACCAGTACATAACTAAAGTAGTTGACGAAAATCTCAAGACTGAACATTTTCCATCATCACAAATGATGCTATTTATGAAACAATAAGATCATGATCCAAAAATGTGTGCTTCTATCAATCATATGTGCTAGAATTCAGTTGTAGATATAGTTGCATATAAGCCAACATGTTAAATACATTTTGCTACAACTACAAGACATGCAAAATGAAATTCACTAAAAGACAAACCTTAATTGTGTCAACAGGATGCATCAATGATGTTGACAATGCACAAGAAAGCCCCCCTGCTAAAGCAGACTTTAAAACACTTCCAGCAGATATCTCCACAGGCAGAGGAACAGCCACAACAGTTGCAGCTTCAAACCAGATACTCCTACACATTAAATTAACCAAGTTATCCTCTAGTGCAAATATGAAGCAGGACACTTAAAATTTACAAAATCCATGTTTTCTTCATCAAGTACAAACTCATAAGGTAACAGGAAAGTAACAAAAGTATGGGAATGTGACCAAAAAAAGGAGTGAACCTCAAACCAACATCTGCAAACAATAAAATAAGGTGAAAGTCTTCTTTTCCTAATCAGACTATGATTCCAAGGAAATTCCAGTGCCCAGAGAGGCAAGTGCATGATTGATAAACAGTTGGCAGCATGTTCAAGTAAAAGAGCAACATGCAGGGCTCCACTCATGCAAAACATTCTAACTACAGTAGTTGCAAAACATTGCCATTTAGGTACAGAGAATTTTCTAAGGGCTCCGCTCATGAAGAGAGATCCAATATAGGAAAAAAGCAAATGAGGAATCAAAAAATCATTAGTAAGATTGCACCAATCATGGGTTCTGCCAAAGAATCTTATAAGTGCTCCACTCATGAAGAGATACCAAATATAGGAAAGAAGCAAACAAATAATGGAAATATCATAAGTAGCAAGATTGCAGCAAATATGTTCTGCCCTAGCAAATAAAAAAAATCATCTGCGTAGAAAATGAGAAATCATGCAAGGGTGACTCAGAATATATAGAGAAAATGATCATAAGGAAAACCCTAACCCCATCTTTGAATCCCAAGGGCAACCCTCATTTCCTCACTAGAAGGCTTCATGTTGGCAGCTAACATTAAATGCATAATGCAGACAATTTCAGAAACAGAATCTGAAAATACTTTCAAAATCCAAAAACAAATGGTTACCAAAAAGTACAAGATATTTCACCTTGGATCCTCTTGTAGCCGATCAGATGGTAGCAAAAGCATAAAGTTACGAAAATGCCCATACGAAATAGATTCTTCTGTGTCAGCATTCAGAAAACGCATCATAGCAATCGCATTGTCCTCATTTGCTGGAAGGCCTGCATTATTCAATGATGACAAAATTTGGCTTTTCTGTAGCGTCCCAGACTTGCTCAAACAGAGACTAGTATATGCTCGCAGGATAGTAGGTTCTTTCTGTTCCATTAACGACAAAAATTGCTTCCAACCAAATGATTTAGAGAACAAGTGACTTTTAGCACGACCCATGAACTCCCGAGCGTATCTTCTAGGTAACTTTCTCCTTCTGACTGCAACTTCAAGATCTTCCAAAGTGACTTGGCCATCACCATCTCTATCCAACTCCTCAAAGAACCTCCTTCCTGCAAATCAAACATTGAGAACAAAAATTCAAACACAGTAACAAGAATAAATATTTTAAGTATCATAATCCCAGCACAGGGTTTCCACTTCCCACTTTCCACTTCCAACAGTGTCACAACTGAGCCAGACCTTCTCCCTTCCTCAAGTCAACTGAAAGATATACCCTTTACATTTCCTTTTCTATTCCCGTTCTTGTTTCCTAGAAGTAACTCTAGCTTCTTTCACATATTCAAAGCAACTCAGAAACAGAACCGAAGCAGGCTTAAATCATGATTGCATAACCGAACATAATGCAAAAATCAGGTTTGAAATTATTAAACCAGTTAGTAGTACTCAACCAACCTCCAATGACTACTATAGTATATACTGACTGAACAAGACAGAATTACAAAACACAGGACAAAAATATTTAAGTAAAACAATAATGACTAAAAGTATACCTTCTGCCTCTGTGTATCTGAAGAAGTCCTGAACTGAGAACAACTTCTTCTTGTCAGGGTGGTCTTTAGATGGTCTCCCTAATTGAGGTAAAAGCTCAATCAGTTCTGTCAATGATACAGTTGACAGGGTAGATCTGAGACGCTCAACATTTGATAAGGGAATACTGAATAACCCATTTGCCACCTTCTGCGGAGAAATGCCTCCGCTATCTTCCTGATTTCCTGCATTACTAACTCCAACATCAGTCTCCTCTTTGTCTGAAGAAGTAACTCCTGCCATACTTGAAGGTAGACCCCCAACACGCGCAAATTTCAAGTTTCCAAAAAACCCATTTATGTCAGCCCTTTTACCCTCAAGAATACTAATGAGCTCCCGAAAATGATCAAACTGAATGGCAGGATGCGGACTGGACTCCCCATTTACAGTCTTGCATTCAACTTCTTTAATACGTGAATCAAACTTCTGTATATTCTGAATGAACTGATCAACTATAAAACCAAGGAAGCACTCCAATGGCAACATTCTATCTTCCTCTTGCTTTAACCCCTTATCACAAAAACCTAAAGTGAACACCCGCTTAGACTTTTTATCCTTAGCTTGACATGAAACCTGTAACTCCCCAATTGCATCACCACTAATAACATTCTCATCACAAACCTTCTGACCCTTTTTCTTCCCAAACCTAAGTTGACTAGGTAAAGCTTGAACAACCCCATTAATCAATGAAGACCATGCCACGGCAAATTGCAAGCAATTGGCACAACCCTTATCCTCTCTCTCACCATTTCCACTAACCCTACCGCTACCCTTCTCTTTTAACCCTTTATTACCACCATTCTCAACCCTCATACAGCTCCCATTCCCCTATTCTTCTCAGAAAACATCCCCACAAACATCTTGGTCGGTGGCTTGATAGAAAAAATCTTCCTTTTCTCACCCCTAACCACAACACAATTCCCCCCACCATCAGAACCACCGTGATCACCTTTTTCTTTCGCATTCAACATGCCCAAGGAGGGCACATTAGTCTGACTAGTATTTTTCAAATTAATATGAGGCCAGCACAGCTCAAATTCCTTGGCGGCCTTTCTCACACTAGATTCCAGTGGTGAAAACGCACCCTTTACAACTTCAATTGTATTCAAGAACGTCTCCACCACCGGATCATTGTCATTCATCACCATCCCTCTATACCCTATCTATATCTACGTCTATCTATAACAAAGCCTATACAGTAAAATCCCAAAATTCTGAACGAAACACTCAAGACCCACAAATCACAAAGCTAAATGGATATAAACAAGGGATAAAACGAGTAACCCAGATGAAAAAACTGAAAGAAAATGAAAGCCCCAAATGCAAAGACACCTAAAAATGCAGTCTTGGGTGAGCACTTCAGCAAACAGACGGTGAGGGATGGGCACTGTACAAAAATACACAGGATTTGCGCATACAAAGTAGGTCTTCCCTTGTCTTTTATCAACGTTTAACATATACGAAGTGACGTAGTAATACTACAATGGAAGTGAAAACTGAAAGGATAGATTTGAAGATAAATTTGTCCCTTTTTTTTTTTCCCTACTTTTTAAATACGCTTTCCTCCTTTTTACCTGATAAATTTAAAGAAGCACGAACGATTTAGTGGCTGCCATGTTTCGGATTGGAAGTTCTGAGGTGGTTCTGGGGATGCCAATTGCCCATTATTCTTCTCTTTTAATTTCTCTTCTTAAAAAAAAAACTAGAAATGGAGAGTGAAGACAACAAATCTGAGGTCTGTGGAAGGAGGAGGGAAAGATATGATGAGTGACTGTAAAGCGAACCGCCACCGGAAACCAGAAGCAGTTTCTCTTCTTGTCTTTCTTTTTCTATTTCTTTTTTTCAACCGGCAAATTCACTATTTTATAAATAATAAAAAAAATGTTCTTTTTTTTTTTTTTTTTGGGTATTTCATCAAAAAAAAAAAAAATTCTCTGGTTATTTCATCATTTTTTTATTATGTAAGAAAATCTATTCGGTTGGGGATAAGATAAACATTAAGAAGACATCAGGGCTCCACAAAATTATTTATTTGTTTATTTTTAATATGTGAAAATTATATTTTTTAAAATATTTGTTTTCTTGAGGGGGGAGCATAAACATTAATGTAGAATTTCTTTTTTTTTAAGTAGCATTGGATTAAATAGTTGAGGGATTTGGAAACCCTTTATTGATGAGTCAACACAAAATAGAGGGGGGGAAAAAAATGCATATGCAGATGATGAATTAAATGAAACTAGATACAGTGAGAGAAAAATTATAGTCTAAGATAAGGAATATTATGCGCATCCAACATAACTCGACCCCGAAGTCGAGGAGGCAGAGATGCATGGTCATACATGGTAGAATCACGAGAATTACTTGCCAATCCAGCCAATCCATCAGCAACCGCATTAGCTTCCCGATAGATATGTGTGAAAGAAAACCTTGTGAAAAAATCATGTATCCAGACTATCTAATTTAAGGTTGCTGAAACTCGCTAGGACCATACCTTTTGGAAAGAGCATCTAATAAAATACTCCCTTCGTTCCCAAATAAGTGGTCATTATAAAAAAAAAACACATAAATCAAGGAAATGAGTGAATTTCTTTTTTACCAATATTTATGTTTTTTTGTTTTACTACATTTTAAATGGGAATGTGTGCAATGTATAGCCATTTAAAATAATATTATTAAATAAAAATAATTAATTAAAAGGTAATATTAGAACTATTAAATTACAAAATAATTTTCTATAGTGGCTATTTATTTGGGAACGGATGGAGTATGAGAATCAATCTCTATCATGAGAGAATGAAAATTCCCCCGGTGACATGCCAGAAAACCTAATAATAAAATAGTATCCTCGACCTGAAAGCTGGTAAGATACCAAGAAAATAATCGCCCACAAAAATTTCATACCTCGTAAAATTCCTTAGAACAAAACCCCCACCCGAAGGTCCCAGGTTACTCCGTGATGAGCCATCATGTAGAAATGTTATGATTGCTTGCGTGAACTTGAATTTTGATTAATTTATTTATTGATCAACAATACATTCTAACTCAAGTATTAAAAAAAATATCATATTTAAAGCAAGATAAGTTCTTGTTCTTCATCAAAAACCAAATATATATAAATTGGCAACGCTATAATTTTCTAAATAAAATATTTATAGAATTCAGTGTAGACAGTTCAAAACATGAAGTCATTTGTGTCGGAGTCGCACAACTTATTTAGTGGGTTTGTTGTTCAAAATGGTAAAATATATTTAGTTGTCATTCAATGCTATTCATTTTTGTTGTAAAGAATTAACTGCATAGAAAAATAAGTGTTTTTCTGACCTATATATGGTGAGAATCTCGTAGTTTAGATATGCATTATGTAAATTTTTAAATAATTAAAATAAAAAATGTTTAATTGCAATTAAATAATGAAAAAGAGTAATGAGATTTTAAAATTTCGTAATATCCATAAAAGAGAACTTGATGGATAAGGATTAAGGACTAAGGGGCTTGAAAAAAAAAAGAAAAAGAAAAGGATAAAATATGCTGACGTAGAGTCCAGTAGGCACGAAGAATAATAGAAAGAGGCCATTCCGACGGATCCGACATATTTCGCCTCTTCCTATTTACTAAATCAAAGCATTTAAACCCACAAAATTATGCAGTAACCTTTGATGCTCTTGAAATACTACAATAAAATGTTAACGTTAGCCATAGTTTAATTATGCTTAGGAGGCGTTTGGTTTGATTTGATTTGATTGCCCGAAATGAAAACGAAAATGAAAATATGTATGGATTTGATAATACGTTGAAATGAAATGATAATCAAACTGAAATTCACAATCACTGTTGATATATTTGGTTCATTTTTAATTACGTGGATATAATTCTATGTCTCATTTTGGATTCATAAACTAATTAGTAACTTTTTCTATGATTTCGTTCCTTTATTTCTAAATCTTCAATTGGATAAAATAAATTTCTCTTACAATAATCTAATCCTTTGAAAAATAATTGAGAAATTCCAATCGTTGATGATGAGTGTGGTATAGTACTTTATTTGAAATTAGAAAATATTTCTTTTATTTAGTACATATTTAATTTGGTAATCACTGAATGAATTGAACAAATATGATACAATAAATGACCTGATATTTGCATATTTTTAAAGCTAATTGCATGTGCTCTATGGTATGTACTTGTATTTAATAACTTTAATTAATTTATCATAATTTGCCACGACCTCTTAACTAGCTGACTAACATTAAAATAGATATCAAAACTTTTGGGACTACTATGAAATAATTTGCAACATCGCGATCTTACGTGGGATCAATTTAATTGCAAGATTGGTATTGGATCCTACACAAAATTTACAGGTGTAAAATTATTGATAAATTATAAAAACTACTTCATTTAAGTCATTTCAGCAAATTTTTTATAAAATCGAATAGAATCGGATGTAGGATCGATTTTGTGTTTTGGGATCGTAGGATCATATGTATCGCGATATTGCAAACGATGCTATGAAAATTCTCTAATCTACGGACTTGCCCCGAATATACTTTTTCAATTTTTTGGTCTCATTAGAAAGTTCACTTAAAAATATTATTTCAATAGCATAGTTTTCTTTTGTTTATCATTAATAATATAATTATGTGTAGTTAACAATTCATTTATACTTTAAAAGAATAAAGATAGAGATGAAACAAATAATGACAAGTAAATTATTTTAAATATTATATCTTAAGTTCTACAAAACAAATTGTACATTTTTAAGTTAAATCTTCTAATAATTGAAGGACTGAAATAGTTATTATAACCATGCTAGCAATGCTTTGAAGAGGTTTCAAATACCCTCGATTTTTCATACGTATTTGTAGTTCTTTTTGGGCTTCTTGGGTATGCATAGGCAATATGGTAATTTGACAATAAGTCGCATTTTCCTGAAATTTAATAGTAGTTTATTATATTTATCAAATATTACTAATACCTAATTGAGATTAAAAAATTTACTTCCTCCGTTCTATTAGATCAGCTCACTAAGCATTCAAATTACAAATGCCTCTATGGTGTTTATATATATTGACCAAATTGAGAAGAAGTTATAGTACAGTAGTATTCCCAAACCTTATAAGTTGTTATAATTTTTCAAAACTTTATGAGAGGTACACTTATTAATCTTTAGGGTGTGCTTGGCGTGCATGAATAAATACGGAGGAATGAGCATATGATTCCTATGAACAAAATTTCAATGTTTACTACGAATAAGTTTAATAATTTAAAGTATTATATTCTCTAAAAAATAATCAAATATTCATTTAATGAGAGATTTATATAGAGATGCTCCCCATTTTCAATCTTATTCCCGCACGTCAAGCGCAACGTTAATAATATCTACAATCACACCCTATATTGGCCGGGGATAAAGAGTCATACTTTCACTTTGCACAAGGCAAAATTTTATTTTGATGATAAATTGTGTGGCAAGAAAAGGAAGAGAAAAAATAAACTCAAAAGAAAAATTCATAGGTCCTTTAGTATAAATTCTGAAACTTTAAATGAAGTACAATTAGTGCTTCATATGAATCATGTGCTATATAATCATGATTGGCAATATGTATATAGTATCAATATAGGTATAGGTGGACAGCAATGCAAATGAATTGCTTAATTAAGCGTGTGATAATCCAGAAGGTGCATCCCATGTGCATTAGTACAACAATGAGTATGTACATTACACACCGACCATTATTAAACATACTCGTACCAAGTTTAGCTTAAAAATTATTATGTGTATGTTAGAAAATACGTTTCTTTCATAGGAACGGTCCCTCAAGTCAACTTACCTAACTTCTTCTTTCTTCACCACATCACCTCTCCTCCACCATGTCAAAACTTTTCTTCCCACGACAATGGTGTGAGAAATTTTGTTTTATGTTTTTCTTTTTTTTTTTTTTTTTTGAGGAAAGGTAAATGATTTTATTCCTCGAAATATCTCAGCTAAAAGCCGGTCAGTGTCAAATTACACTCGTGGAGTGTAACAGAGCAATAATACAACAAAAATGGGGCATTCCCCATATTACAAATCGTGGTCTAAGTTGCCACTACTTAGACTACGTGATTGGCATTCAGCATGCAACCTAGCTTGCCACTAGCTAAATTACAAACTGTGTCACAATAAAATCAATCCAGCGAGGTTCCGCAATTGATACACCAACGGTGCACAAAAATGCAGTGATGCTGGACCAGATGGCTCAGAACGGCACACAGAATGCATCAATGCTCAGAATGCAGCATCGAGGTTCCGCAAGTGTTGCACCAAAGATGCGCCAATGGTGCTCCCAAGTTGCACCAAAGTTGCGCCAATGTTGCATCAGAAAGCTACAATGCTGGATCGGAAGATGGCTCAGAACGCCGCTCAGTATGCAGCAACCGGATGGTGGCTCAGAATGCAGCAATGAGGATGGTGGCTCAGAATGCAGCAGAGGTTCCGCCAATGTTGCGCCTTTGTTGCACCATCGCCAACCACTCAAAATGCTCCAAAGATGAATCAAAGGCTTTTACAAGAAAAAATGGGGCATACCCCATATGAATAATGTAATGTATGTTCACCCAATCATGATGTCTGTAAGCAATATTTTCCACATGAAATGCTTGCAAACAGTTGTGGAAATGCTACCAAGGTTAGGCAGCTGCCGGACAAATAGGACGCACCAGTGATCATAAAACCTCCAGTGGTCTGTACCACCTTTCCCCTTATTAGCCAAGGGGCAGCTGTAACCGGAATTGAGATGCCTTTACCGACACCGGTGGATCGGGCTAGGAAACCATTTAACCGTAGGCCCCAACGTAGTGGTCTGTACCACCTTTCCCCTTATTGGCCAAGGGGCAGCCAAAGACGGAATTGAGTAGCCTTTACCGATCACCGGAATAATCGGGCTAGGTCACTGCTTAACCGCCAGCGACTGCGTTGTTGGATCCACTTCCCGGAGGGTAGAGATCGAACATCAGCCTACAAGTGTTTGTTTTGATGATGGATACCAATGAGTCAACAGAAGTATGCACCGAATCAAAGATAAGTGCATTCCTGCAAATCCACAAGTGATAAACCGTTAGTGCAAAAGCAATTGATAAACCTCTATACCTCTTGGTGTCTCTTTTCAGCTCCCTAATCCATTTGATAGTGCTCCGAATTGTGGACATAGATCTGGGAATACTAAGCCACTGCCGAATCCTATACCAAACAGAGTTAGTGTGCACGCAGGCAAAAAACAAATGATCCACATTCTCAACCTCCATATTACAAAAGGGGCAAGTATGATCAATATCAAGAAAGGTCAAGGTAGACCTTGTTGACAAGCGGTTCCTGAAACATAGCCAAAGAATTATTGAACACTTTGGTGGGATGAAATGCTTCCAGATATGCCCAGCCCAAAATGGAGTGTTGTTCTTTGGCCTTAACAGATCATAAATCATTTTTGTCAATGGTTTCCCTGATGCATGCCACTGAGAAAGGAGGTTAATGCAAGCATGTTTGCCCCCCATTTTGCCAACGATTAAGTCCCTAATGCATGCCAAATTTTTGAACATCGGGGAATCCCTAACATGTGGTGTCCAATCCCAAATAGAGGCTCCCTTAAGATAGAAGTGGTTAACCCACTTAATCCAAAGGCAGTCCCTTTTTAGGTGAATGTCCCAAAGATGGCCAAATAGCAAGGCTTTGTTCCAAGTAGCCAAATGGCGCAAACCCAGCCCGCCCTCTTCAAATGGAAAACACATTGAAAGCCATGCAACAAGCGATCTACCCTCCCAAAAGAATTTACAGCAAAGGCCGTTTATCCTATCCAAAACCGTGGAGGGGAAGGGCAAATTCTGTAGCCAAAAGCACTCAACTCCTTGTATGACAGATTTGATCAATTCTAGCCTACCCGCATATGACAAAGTCTTTGCGCGCCAGGCAGCGAAATGATTCGAAATCTTGCCAATAAGAGAATCATAGTGCACAATGTTAAGCTTATTGGCTGCAAGGGGAAGACCCAAATATCTAACAGGCAAACTGGCTAGAGGAAAATTTACGACACTCATGCACTTGTCAAGTTCATAGCCAACCATACCTGCCGTGAAGAATTCTGATTTTTCTGGATTGATGGACAAACCTGAGACCCCTTTGAATATATCAAGGCAATGCTTGAGAATACTTAGAGATCCCTCGTCGCCCCTTGAAAAGAGTAGTAAATCATCCGCAAAAGATAAATGGCTGATTCTTTGCATCTCGCATTTCGGGTGGAAATTAAACCCTTCTCTTGTGTGCTTTTTCAATAGTCTCGACAGATAGTCCATAGCAATTGTGAACAAATATGGAGAAATAGGGTCACCCTGTCGAATGCCTCTTCTTCCCTTAAAGAAGCCACACATATTTCCATTGACTGACACTGAAAAAGATGGAGTCGTAATGCATTCAGCAATCCAGCCAACAAACAGTTCAGGAAAACCAAGAGCCGAGAGAAGCCTTAGAAGAAAAGGCCATTCTACAGTATCAAATGCTTTCCGTATATCCACTTTCATCATGCATCTTGGCGAGATACGTTTTCTTGCATAGCCCCTCATGATTTCTTCAGCCAAGAAAAAATTATCCGACATTCGTCTATCTCCAATAAAGGCTGATTGCGCACTGTCAATTAGATTCGGCAAGACCACCTTGAGACGGTTCGCAATCACCTTTGTGATGATTTTATACACAATATTGCAACATGATATGGGTCTGAAATCACAAGGTCTTGGGGCATTGGACTTCTTTGGTATCAAAGCAATAATTGTGTGATTAATCTGCTTCAAGAGCCTGCCACTCCGAAAGAATTCCAACACAGCTTCCTGAACGTCTCCACCCACTGTATCCCAGTTTTTCTTAAAGAAACCAGCTGGGAAGCCATCGGGGCCAGGGGCTTTATCATCAGGAATTGAGAAGAGGGCGGACTTAATTTCCTCAAACTGAATTGGCGCACACATTGACTCAATATCCTCAGATCCTAAGGTTGAGCCCTCCTCAATAATAGAATTGTCAATTTCAGCAACTGGCAAGGAGTGCCCCAACAAGGATTCAAAGTGTTTCACAAACTCCACACCAAGTTCGGAACGAGAAGTTGTGTGTGTGCCATCCTCTTTCTCGATGGACACAATGAGGTTCTGTGCATTTCTTTTCTTCACCAAGCCATGAAAATATTTATTGTTTCTATCAGAAAGCTTGAAATGGGTTGCCTTTGCTTTCTGGGCAAAGAATAACCTTTCAGCTTCCATAAGAAACGTTGCCTTTTTCCGCAAATCAGCCACCCTCTGAATCTGAATGGACACATCATTCCCCTGCGCCCGAACAAGGGATTCCTGGGCATTATCAAGCTCAGCCACAGCTTCTTTGGCCCTTTCAGAAAAAAGGGAGACTTTCTTATTTTTTATTAGATCCGACAGCTCCTTCTTCTTGAGGGCTTGGTTAAGCCCCCTTATATTCCAGCAACCGATCGTCATTGTGAGGAAGATGAGGCAGACGAGGCCGCCTCACATCCATGGTTACTTTTCAGTTTCCTTCCTCTACTCTTGCTACGGCTACGGAGTTTTTTCTTTGTGGTCCTCTGTTCCTCACTAACATCTTCCGAAGAATCCGAGTGAGCATCTTCCTGGGGATTTTCTAGCAACTCCCGATGAGGCAAAGAATCAAGCGTTTGCTTGATTGGACCAGTAACTGCCTCTTTCTGACCCTTACCTCCTCCATTAATAGTTTGGCTAGAAGAGGTAGAGGTTGTCCGGGACGAAGCCACAGGGTGCACAGGTGGCTTAGTTGCCGTCAAAAATTTCTTGCTCCCACCAACAGCTGGTCCCAATTTTAGCAAAGATGTCCTGGGCTTAGATTTGCCAGGTTTTTGCTGTTCAACCGACTTTGCGGACCTTTGTGGTAGTTTAGGAAATATTTCATCCATTACCACCGCTGCTTGCTCAAGTTCCATTTCTGACATCAGAAGATCCTTCTCCTGTGGCAAAGCTGAAATGATATGATTCAGATCCTCAACAACAGAAGCACCATTCTGGTCTTCTTGATTTTCTATCTTGTCCTTCCCTTTGTCTTCTTTCAGACTGGCTGGCTCAGGCATGACCAGCTGCTGCT
Source organism: Leptodermis oblonga (assembly GCA_016801395.1). Lineage (NCBI taxonomy): Eukaryota > Viridiplantae > Streptophyta > Magnoliopsida > Gentianales > Rubiaceae > Leptodermis > Leptodermis oblonga. Next base: position 4,118,844 of record CM028756.1, on the reverse strand, counting down.
GCTGGGGAGAAACCAATACCTCAGTAGCACACTTCTCTGAGGCCTGCGCAACATGTTGGGACTTCGCTGTCCATTTACTTTTCTCAATCAGTACTGGTTTTACCACCTCCTGTTTTTTAGGCTGAACAGCCTTGGGGTTGCAATGTTCCACATAGTGCCCAAATCTGCGACACTTAACACAAAATTTAGGCAACTCCTCATAGCGGATTACTTGTTCAAAGGATTCCCCTTCTCCATCAGGCATGTTTACATGGATAGAATTAGGGGGTTTAGTGGCCACATCCAACTCCACCATAATCCTTGCGAATGATGTTCTTTCACCCTCAAGGGTCAGTTTATCCGCACAAATTGGCTTACCAATTAATGAGCCAATTTTTCCCAATGTTCTTGAGGTCCAGCACTCAATGGGCAAGTTCGGCATCTGGACCCAAATTGGGAGCTTCGAAAATGTGTGGGCTTCAAACCGGAAGCCCTTTGGCACATCTTGCAAATGAAGCCTTCTACCGTAGATGGTATAAGGCCCGCCTGCTAGCACCTTGTGTTTCTCATTTTCTGAGTTGAACTTAAACATAGTCCAACCATTGTGGCAAGGCTTAACCTTGCATTCCACCTTCCAAGACTTGGTCAAATCACTGAGAGCTTTCAATCCTGGAAATCTGCCAGAAAAACAGCCCAGAAGGGAGGAATTCCACACTTTGTTGACGTCTTTGATATCTTCTTTCTCCAGTTGGACTGAGTCCAGGGAACTCGGGGGAAAGAAGTCCAGTTTTAAATCCTCCGTGAACTTTTTGTTGTCTTTAAAAAGATTAACCCAAGGCTTTGCACCATTTGGCAATCCTTTATCAGGAGGATCAGTGGGCCGAGGGCCCACAGCTTCGGCCATACCGTGACAGCCCAACAAAACGTAACCCGAGTTTTCTCAAATCCAATACTGAAACGGCCCAACAAAGTATCTCAAAGCCCAATCTCCGAACACAGAATCAAACCACACAAACAGTGGGCCAACTTCCAAAACCAAAGTCCCCAAAGAATCACCAAAACGGAGCTCTCCTCGAAGAAAACCAGCCCAAACAAGCAGGAATCAGCAGAAACCGATCAACCCGAAAATTCAAAGGCTAGAAATCCCAGTACCGGCTCCAAATAGAAATTCAATAAAGGATCCTCATATTGTACAATTTGCCCTGAATCTGCAGTCCAACTCAGCCACAAATTCACCACAAACTGAAAGCAAAATTCCAAAACCAAAGTCCCCAAAGAATCACCAAAACAGAGCTCTCCACGGTGAAAACCAGCCCAAACAAGCAGGATTCAGCAGAAACCGATCAACCCGAATATTCAATGGCTAGAAATCCCAGTACCGGCTCCAAATAGAAATTCAATAAGAAAATTTAGTTTGAACAATTTGCGAACCTCTCCTAATATTATCTTTTTGACATAGTCTCATAAATGTTGTTTTTATATTTTTCATCAATACAAAACACGTTAACATCTACTAAAACTACTTCTTTTAGAAATGCTCTTGCAGAATCCTGTCAGCTTGCACTCTAAATAGCAGAATTGACAGATGTAGGAATCGAATCCCTGAAGTCTCGGTGGCCGGCTATGCATAACAATCAATGGGGTACTAGCTCGTTTGCTCATCTTCATATTCACACTTACATCGCCAACCGATTCTAGACAGTGGCATAAAATCTTACTATTTTATTGTAATATCTAAGAAAAGGAGGGAGAGATAGAACTCAACACAACTAACTCCTAATTAACAAAAGAAGGAGTTAATTAAATGGTGTCTTTATTACTAGGATTTATTATGAAAAAACCAAATAAATTAATAAGCCCTTAAAGAAGGGATCGATGCTTAGATATTAACATACTCCTAATTAACACCTTTAATTCAAAACTTCAAAAAAAAAAAATTCTAAAAAGTATTAATTCATAAAAGGAAAATAGCTAGTCAAACCGCACTTTTTTTTTTTCTTTTTTCTTTTTTGATTCGAGTCCCCGGTGATAAGTCCCGTACTTAAATCTCCCTCCCTTTCTCGTGACGTGAATTCGAGTTCGCGAGCACTACGATGATTCTTTTGTAAATAAATTCATTGCATTGCTCGATTTCCCTTCAAAACTTTTATCTACAAATTAATGACGAACAAAAGTTGATCATTTTTTGTTAGAGCGAGTGAAGGGATCAGGGCGGGTAGAAGGCTCGCCGGAGAGGCTCGGCTTAGGTTCCTGAATGTGACCGACCTTTCTCAAGAAAGATTTGTTGATGAATTTCTCGCCGGACTCCCAAGTCGTATCCCGGTCGTACACCTCCGGCAGGGTTTCCCTCTTCTTCTTCCGCACTTGAACCCCCGGGGCATAGGCCAGCTGCTGCCAAACGCTGTGGGTGGCGATGGCGATCACCACTGCCACGAAACCCCCCATTATCATGATCGGAGCCAGATCGCCCATCGGCATCTTGTGCTTAGTCGCCGTCGGGTTCTGAGCTTCGTGGTGATGACCCGCCGCCGTCGTACTACTACTGCTGGTCGCGTACCTTCTGTTGGCGCCTGATGAGATGGAGCGGTTTCGCGATGCGGCGGAATTGGCCAGGATCGATCTCCATTGCTTGATTGCAACTGCTCTGAAACTGGAACTGAAATTGAAAGCCATTGATGTTAATTTCCTTTCTTTCGAAATGGCTATGGGATTTTGGTTTTATTGCAATTGCAGAGTGGATTGTAAATATAAACATATAGAAGAAGAAGATGATTTCTTCGTTAAGAGTGATTTGTGGAAATTTGTTTAGAATCTATGGGCTTTGGAGCTTCCGATAGATCGAGTAACTGATTCACTGTGTTTACGCAACATTTTTTCCTTAACTCAATGTGATGCCCCACCTACAACTAGAAACATTCCTGATTACTATATTCCTCTAACTAATTTAACAGTATTAGAAATAACACGTCTTTGTTACGGAATATTTTTTATAACTTTTTGGTATTTCTTATGGCTTTTTAGTAAAGGTGTATTTTTTTTTAATAATTATCTCAAATATAGAAAACAATGGCGAGAATAAAATTTATGACAAAAATATTAGTGACTCTCAACCATTGAGTTTTATCATATAATTGCCTTAAGAGGTAGTCTCACGTGAAATCGATCCACGCATGAGACTACCTTTGTGCTCAATTTTGTACGCGTGTTTTCTTTTTTTTTTTTTTTCCTTTTGTTCGTAAATATTAATTTGGAAGTTTAAAAAAGAAAATTTGATATTGATAAACAGTAACCTGATACTCCTTAGATTATGATTTGATTCTTGAGAAAAGCATAAAATAACCCTATTGTATCAAAATTGTGGTTAAAATTTTGATTCGTATTAGTTGTAAACATAAAGATGTATTGATAATAATAAAACTTATTATCAATTTATCAAATACAAATTGAATTCCAAACTAGGGTACATGGATAACCAGAGATGCTTCCCATGTGACTTTGGAGCATAGTACTACGAAACCAAGAACCAGGGTAAGGTGATCCTCGGATCCCTCCAACCCCCTTCTTCACCCTTATTAAGGGTATATAATTAATTGTAAAAAGAAAACACTTTATGTAAAGAAATATATATTCATATTTGGTTCTCCCCAAAACAAAAAAAAACAAAAAAAATCTGATTTCGCCACTAACCACGTTAGTTGCTGTCTGAGGAATATGGTATTGAGTCTCAAACCTAAGAATGTCGGAATATTTAAAGACATAATGGCACAAATCTATGGTCTGATTCTTTGCTAAATCTAGTACTGTTGCAAGGAAACCTAATCCAACCCAAAGATAGAAGCAAAGCAAACTTCTTGCTATAAGCAGAAGTTAAATGAATATGTACACAGATCACAGCTACATTGTATCTATCTGCAGTCAAATCAAAATGGACAAAAGGGATATATCAATCTGTTGCAGATTTTGGAGGATGACACATTAGTGGTCTTCACTCTTGTTGATGCATGCACCACAACTTCTACTATCTGCAACGGGCATCGAGTTAGATATGGCAGAGCCATGAAGCATCCCATATGTTAGTTACGATCATCGACTGCATCAAAAAGCCGATCCAGTGTCTTTTCTTTTCCCAAGCATTACATCTTTCGCTTCGTTGATTTTAGATGCTAGATAGTGACTACCACAAATGTCAGGATGGTTAGCCATCATAACCTTTCTGTGTGCTTCCTTAACCTTGTCTGCAGTTGCATTTTCTCTGTCAAAAGAATGGTAATAGAAGATAAGAAGCAAAGTTCTAAATAAGGATATTGACTTCAAAATGGAAAAAATTAGAAACCCAAAACCACTAACCTTTCATAACTAGAAATTCATAGTTTATCTACTCAAGATGGTGCTCCATTTATGACCTTAACACCACTCAAGCTCACATTAACTTTGGCGAACAGGATTGAAGTTTTGAACCAGACTAGCTCCTTTTATATTGCAGTGCATTGATACAATGCAACCCTAAACTACCCTTAAGTAAAACATGTACCTCTAAAATCTAACAAACAGTACTATTTTCCTTTAGTGTTTTGCTCCTCAATTCCTTCTACGATCCCTTTAACCGTCACAAACTGCCAACTTCTATCAAGAAGTTTGATCTCCTCATGCAGAAATCTCAGCTAGCCATGAGATCATTGACTCACAAGACAAATTCTGAGATACACTGTTAGTAGATTTGCTGCAGGGCGGCGTGGAGGAACAATTTACTTCGCCCATGTTTGATTTCAAAATTCTTCTAAACAAAAAAAAACAGTCCGTAATGTTCAGCATGGAACTTTAACTTCCACAACAAATACTGCAGCGAAACAAACCAAATCGCCTTTGAAAAAACTACTCCAACCTAACATCTTATGTACCAGATGAATTCTTTCATGCATTTGGAGTAGAGAATCTGTTGTTTCAACAGCTAAAATTGTAGTATTCCCGATCACTAACTTTTTATGACCTAAGTATCACTTACATTCTGAACTATGATCCACTCTACTAGAATAAAAACTTCAACATACAATCATGATTCACAAGAAGCGCCCTCTGACTGTACACATTCTAGTTCCGAATAACTGTGAATAAAAGAGTATAATTTTGGCTTCCTACTATATGCTAAAAAAGGCAGTGACTTGATTACCTAATACCAAGGATAAGAGCAGCTTCTCTTCTGGTCATCTTAGGTTGAAAACCACCTTCATAGAATCTGCGGACCCTAACCTTCGGCGGACGTGACTTAAATGCTTGCCATGCCTGAATTCCATATCTACCAGCTAGAGCTGTTGCAGCAACTGCAAGCCCAGCCAGAAATGGGGTAGCCTGACGAACACATAGTTCATTACTTAATGCATCAATGAACTTAACACTATCCTAACTAGACAGGTACTCAATCAATGAAATTGTATATCTATAGACTATAGTCCCTGAAAAAAAACAAAATGGAATCGTGTTTCAACTACATAGCTTTCATCAGATCTTAAGATAAACAATCAAAGGAACATCACCCTTCCTCCTCACTCCACAACAAAGCCTTGAAAGACACCCAATAACACATTTAGGTCCGAAGAGTCACCTGAAACACTCATTAATAGAAATATAATGATCTCTACAAGTTTAAATACTCCATTGCGTAATATTCGAAAGGAAACTTCACCATTAATTGTATTTAGTGATCCGTTAAACAATCTTTTCACACAAAGTAATGAGAAGCCCATATGATATGGTTGGATTCGCCTGCTAAAGTTTCAATCTTGCACCTAACATGAAAAACACATACAAGAGTATGGGTAATTGGGGAAAAAAACACCAAAAAAAAAAAAAAAAAAAATTCCCACCTTAACACAAAACCCGGCTAATCAATTCAACCCAACAGAATTAGAAATTAGAATCATACAAAATCAATGCACAAATTAACCAAGCCCAAGTAATTGCAGTCACCGAATGGAACATAAACATTATAAAACAGGGCATTTCGAATCTAATAATGGGTATATAAAAATAAAAAAATAAAAAATTCTTTTACCATTTTGGGAATGAAACCAAGATTGGATTCGGCTTTGAATCAACAGAAAGGGGATGAGGGAGGTGGCGCTTTGGAAGTTTCCACCGTCTGTACTTCAGTCTTTTTACTCCTTTTACGCTGGTTCTAGACCTTCCTTCTGGAGCATGAACAATAAAGGCGCTTCTTTTTTTTATTTTCCCTTTTTTTTATTTTCCTCTTGTTTCTAATTTTTATTATCAAGATTAGGAAAACATTAATGACGGATTTATGGCCCTCGGATTTTGTATGAATTCCGTCAACAAAAAAAAAAAAAGAAATTTTGTATGAAAGGTCAAAATTGACCTCAAATTCAGAACAAAAATGCCTTTCAAGAAGGGTTATATGTGACATTTTATGAAAATTCAAGGGATGTTTTTGAGAATTTCATAAAGATTCTTTTAGAGATGACAATTCGGTCACAAGTGAGTTGACAGATCACTGTCAACGTGTCAGGTTCATGTCGTATTAAAAATGATCACAAGTTGTTTTTAAAGGTGACAATTTCGAGTTGTAATTGGTTAATATATCACTTTAACGTATCAGTTCGTGTCGCATAAAATACCTCAAGTTTTTTAAAAAATATTTTTTAAACTTTGGAAAATTGGAGTGGAAACTTTGGAAACTTGAGAAATCTGGAAATGATCCCTCGTTTCAATTGTGAAATCTTTGGAAAATTGGAGTGGATGGCTTTGCTCATGGCTGAAGCACTTTTCATCCTTCTTACTTTCCATCAATTTTATACTTAAATGAGTGTTATTTTATCCTTCTAAATTTATCTCAAAATAAGTGGCTATCCTCACAGATCAAGAATACATTTTTTTTTTCCTTATAAATTTACCATTATTTAGTACCATCTAATTAATTGGAAATACCATATTATTTTGGTAACTTGGAAAGACTAACATTCTTTTTCATATCCTTAATTTCAACTAGTACTATAAGGATCACTTACCGATCTTGAAATAAAATATATATTTTCCTATTATAAATAATTTTGAGAAGTACTCAGTAAAAGTAAATAATGTTATACAGCCATCTGAATATTTTTCTTAAATTGTGTGAAAAATGTTAAAACGACACTTATTTTAAAACAGAGATAAGTAGTATCACTCATCGTGCATCAATATTCAAGACTCATATATTTTAATATTAGCCTACCATTTTGCCTTCAAAATACCGGCGCTTTAAAATTGTGATAAAATCTTACAAATTTAGTGATACAAGTGACACGGAATATTATTTGTATTCCAGCTTTTAGTTAGCATATGATATGATAAAAAGACAATGGAATTAATGGTCAGAAGGGAAGTTACAAATCTGTGCAAACAAATGAAACAATATGCAAGCAAGGGATTCCTTCCATTTTGAGAACTCTCCATGAAGCAATCAAGCAAACAACAATAGATAGAAACAACACACCTAATAGTAGGTTTCACTATATGAGAGAAACTATCATAAGAAGTTCCTCAGTCCAATAATCCAACTCCATCATCTGCATCTGTAGCTTCGATCAAATAGTACGAGGAGTCGAATTCGACATTACGTTTATCTACCTTATTTTCCTCATCAACTTGCAGCAGAATGCCTCCTTGCACCACCAGCAGCAGGGGTTGATGCAGAGAAAGATAGCCTTTTCTTTGTGGAACAAACTGATCCCTTCTCTGTTGTTGTGCCACTCTTTCCCAAAGCCTGAGGGCTCTGCAGCCTGGACCGGGGCCGGGGTTTAGCCGAACGAGTAGCATTCGTGTAGCTGGGAACAGCAGGAGAGCTTGCTAAGCTCTCATCATCCCTTGCTGAAGAACTTGCTGTGCTGTGCCTCCTTTGGAACTCTGACTGAGTACTGTGCACACTTCTTGAGTCCTCATCGGCACTTCTTGGTGATCTCGGTTTCCCTGCAGGCTGTGAGGGTGTTGCAGCAGCCCTGGAGTGGGGTGTGGAAGGTGATCTGCGATAACTTGGAGGGCGAATTCTTCCTTTAGCTGATGGAGAAGGCTTTGTATCCTCATGGTTTGCGCGAAGATCCCCCGCGGAAGCAGCCTCATTGGCTGTGCATTTTGCTGAAGGATGATCACCATTGAGTTCTTTTTCAACTGCAGTGTTTGATTCCCAAGGCCGTGCAGCCATCCATCGTTCTAACCAACTCCAGCCCCAATGAGGATTATTTGGATCCATGAATGTCTGCTGGCTTTCAGATTTCGAAGAGTTCCTCCACGTTTGCTGCAAAAAAGAATACTTGAGCTATGCCGGTTCCAATTGTCATTTTATTATAAAAAGTAGTGGAAGAAATGACTTACTCTTTTCGTTCCATTAGAAAAATCCACTTTGGAGTTGTACCTTATTACTCATAAACAGTTGCACTACTGAATTCTTCTAATGGAACGGATGGAGTATAAACTAGGGAGCAAATGCTTTCTTATCATCTTTGCTAATCTTCAAGAAAATTTCAGAATTCAAGTCTCATACATGCACACTTATACCAACTTATCAAGAGGAAGGACGAACAAAACAAAATAACTCGACTCTTTGTGATATCTCGTAGTAAGAAATAGAAATAAAAGGAAAGTAAAAGGCTGTTCAAAGCAGAAAAACATCAGATAATGGTTATGAATCTATTATGCTCCTTAACAATCATAAAGACTACGAGGTTCAAGTGATCATGCTCTTCCATTAGAATTAATCATTAAGAATCGATGATTAATTTGTTGGATGTCTCTCAATGCAAGGAACAATAAGCAGCTCGTTATGAATGTATGCAAGAAAACACAAGAGTAGGATACCTGATGGGAATATGAATAAGCCAATGCCCTTTCTCTTCTAATAGCAGCTTCTTGCCTGATTTGCAAGCGTACTTGCTGCTGCTCTTTTGATCGCGTGCTATCATTCCAGTTGTCTCCTGCCTGTGAAAGATTTTCAAATGCATATCAGACCTCTTGTATTGGAAAACCATAAACTGCAGACAGAATAATGCTTTAAATAATCCAGATCAAACATCTATGTATTGCACTATTTGCTATGTTTCAGACTCAGAAGTCCATTTGCTTCAAGGATATTAGAACCCACACAAGAAAATGTACTCAAAAATTCAAACTTGAAATTGCGAAGGGAGTAGTTTTATATCTCAAGTACTACTACACAAGTTTGCTTCCCTTTAGCTGCAGTGCTTAAATGATCAATAATGACACACACATCCTTCATGCGAACATGGATTAAGATTTTTACATTCTTCGCAAAATGCAGAAGCTTTACAGACTAAACCGATTCATGTTTTAAAGAGAAAAGGTTCTTAATTTAGTGCAAACAATCACGAGGACGACAGATACATGCAAACCATGCAACAAAATAACAGTAAACGCATCAAAATGGCCTCAGTGTGAAACCACCTAAGGTCCTAGACTCCTGAATGTAAATATAAGATAAAAAAGCGAAAAGCTTACAGCTGCGCCCGATTTCTCTAGCTCTTTCTCACGCTTCTTCTGTAGCTGTCGCTGGAGAGCCTCATTCTCCTCAGTCATTCTGATTCGCCTTGCACGAACCTGAGATTGCACGCGAGTCAGTGTCTGCATGCATCTTAAGGTGGTTGCTGCTTGACGTTTCACAGATTGCCCCTGAACCATGGTCTTCAACCTCACTAATCCTCTTATAGCGCGCAACGCCCTTCTTGCCTTATTAACATAGCAACAAACCAAATAGTTGTAAATACAGCTAATTCATTTTCAAAACAAGTTCTGAAATAAAGTTTCAACAACCTAAGAAAGTTAATAGCTGATTTTACCCTGTGTCCTCGGTAAGCATTTTGAATCTTGATAGCTGCAATCTCTTCCTTTGATTTTCCAGCATAACGAGCTGCAGCTGTGAGACGAGCAACCTCGGCCGCAGCCTTTGCAGCTGCAACAGCTGCTTCTGCAGCCATAGCTGTGGCAACAGCAACAGAGTAAGCATGTTTATTCTGCTCATCCTCAGCTTCACTGAGTTTCATTTCCTGCAGAGTTGGAACTGTCGCATTTTCTGCAGGTGTAGCATCCAAATCCTGGCTCCTCTGCCCCCCAAACCATCTTTTTGATTTACTTTTCTTCTATTTAAAATAAGATTAAAAATGTGAAACATTAAATCTTCAAAGTATTTAAAAAGAAACAAAGAAACCGGAAATTTAAGGAGTCAATGACTACCTTATCTTTCTTCTCACTTTGTTCAGGACTGATGAGAACCTTTTTCACCGCAGAAAACCAGCTCCCTTTCTTCCCCATCCCTTATCAATTTATCTTCAAGAAAGAAAAACAAGAAATCCATAGCATTACAAAACCAATTGGAATTTTCTAACCCCTCATCAACAAAAATTGACAAGACCAAACGCAAGTGTTAATGACAATTCTCACAATGAACCCATTCATTTGCACTGCGTAACGCATAAAATCGTTTCTTGGGCAGAAATTCACATATTAATGAAGAGATCTGAAAAAAAAGCCTTGAAGAACCATTTCTTCTCAACATTCTGGGCACAAGAAAAGCTCGGAATTGGACGAAACAAAATACAAAGAATATAGACAAGGGTATAAACGCATTTCCAGAAATGGAAAGCGGAGGAACCAAATATTTTTACGTACGCAAGCCACACCATGAAAAAAAAAAACAAAACTTGAAACGGAAAACAGAGAAATCCCACAAAAAATGTGGCCCCTTTATCAAACTTCCATCAGCAAAAGCCAAAACCTATTACTCAAAACACAATTTTTACAGCATCCCAGAAACCAGAAATGCAAAAATCACAACAATGAACCATAAAGCATCATCATAAGCAAGCCAATTCATGTCCACACAGGAGAAAAAAAAAAACAAAAACAAAAACAGAAACAGCAACACAATGGGGCTTTGAATGATAATGATGGGTTTTTGGCTAAATTCAGCAAAATGCACAGAGAATTTAAATGAATGACAATCGTACCTTAAAGAACACGAATTGTCTCCCGCAGATCTCCCACACCCCTCTGCTGCAACTCTCCCCCTCCCTTTTAAACTCTTCTTTCTGCACTGTTTCTGAGCGACCAAAAAAGCCAACGAAGATGTCACTTTCACCACAAACGTGACAGCATGAACGCTTTCATGAGGAAACGAAAAGAGAGATCCCCAGGGAGGGAAAGAGAGCGAGAGAGAGATGGGATTTCTTTTGACGATGTTTTCACGGAATTTAAGAATTGGTAAAAAGTGAAAAAAGAAAAAGTTAACCGTAATGGCGGGCGTTAATGGGAAGACAGCGGGATAAGGATAACTGAAATAGGGGTAATTTCGGAAACTCACTTGCGAAATTTTTTTAAGAAACGTATTTTTAATGGGCATGGGCTGCACTTCAGGGTAATTTTACAGGAATAATTACAGATTACTCCTCAAATTTGATATGTATTCACCTAATTCCCCTAAAATATGAAAATTTAGAATACATCCTTTGAAATTTTAGTTTTAAATTACTCGACTAAGAATTAGCATTGAGTGAAAATATTTTCGTTTTTTAAATTTTCCCTTTGATCACATGTAGAATAGTTAGAAGATTGATGTTTCAAATTAATTTAAAATTATTCATTTTATTCTAGTGGCCGTTTAATTATATTTGATGAATTGCATTAATTCTCTAATATTCATTGTGATTATATTCGAATCACATTAAAGTTTTAACTATTGTAGTGAATAATGTGATGAAAATACATCACGTAACATATCTTATATTCGGTCGAATTAATATATAACGTAAATTATAAAAGTGATTAACAAATTTCATAAGTTCAGATTTTGCAATCGAATTCAGTTGTATCAATAGCTAAACTTGATATTTCTGTGTTAAAGAAATATTACGTGAAATTAATTTTTCCAATCAAGTCCATGAATTTGGTATCTGAAAGTAGGGGTGATAACGAGCCGAGCCGAGTTTTGACGTGTTCATTTATTTTTCATTTATTTATCGAATTTAAAATCTTATTCGTGTTCGTTTATTTATTAATCGAGCCGAGCCGAGCTTGTTCGTGAACATTCATGTGCGTTTTATCTCGCATTAACTAATAGAAAATCGTAATGTTTAGTTACTTTAATATACTATATCAACTTACAAAAAAATTAAAATTCAATTTAAACTCATATATTGATATTTATGTACATATAAACATGTATAAAGATTCAATTATTTGTATTATTTAAAATTTTAATATTGTATATACTTATCTTATTTATAATATATAGTTAATATTTTAATCGAACCTGTTCACGAACATTAACGAGATTTCAACACCTTGTTTGTGTTCATGTTTGTTTATTATCAAGCCTAAAAATCATGTTCGTAAACTTTTTTATTGAGTCGAGCTCGACATTATTCGTGAATGTTCGTGTTCGTTCTCACCCTATTTGAAAACAATTTTTTTAAAAAAAAGAAAAGAAAAGATGGGTTCTCCCTTCTACTTTTAATATGTGAAGGAGTGATATGAAATTATATCAAATGTTTGGGAAGAATATGAAATTATCCTATTTTATTTCTTTAATTTTTAAGAAAAATGAGGGGTGGGGCCCAATCATATTCTCTGACTTATCTGTCCTCACCTTCTCTAACTGCAGACAACTATAACAAACTAATTTAGATGTCTTTTACCATTTTGCCCATTTGGTGAAAAATAGCAATAATAACAGCAACCTCTGTAATTAATTTATTACTGTAGTAATAAACGTAAAATTAGATTGTATTAACTGTCATGGAGTTCCCATGTCCCTTCATTTATTACAACAAATTTATTCTGATTTTTTGTAAAAATAATAATAATAAGCTAAGGGACCACGACATATATTTTCCACCACGTTGTGTGTATTTTTTTATTTGTAATATATTCTTGTACAATTTTCAAAATTACTGTTTATTTGTATTTTTTTTTTTTTAACCTTTATAATTCATAGGAATTAATTTGAAATTTTGGAAGCTGTTTCTGAGATTATTTCGGTGATCTAGACTATGTCGTCAAAATATCTATCTAGAAACCGAAAACAAGGGAGGCAGCGGAATGGGTGTCTCTCTTTTACGATATGCAGAGTGAAAGAATTCAGAGAAATTGTTCAGTGACCAATCAATTGCACGAGATAGTTTTTTTTTTTTTTTTTTTGCCAATCATTTATTATATGTATTGTGTCTTTCATAATACGAGATGAAATTTTCGATGAGTACAACAATTATTGATTATGATGTAAACTTGAACTGGTAAATGCAAACTGCTTTGAATGTAAGTAAAAGTACGACCCTAACATCACCAAGTATAGGTAAAAAAGGAATTTATGTTTGGTTATTACTTTTCGATGTAGTTTTCTTGTAGTGTGTTATTTTATTTTCTAGATTCTATGGAGAAGAAGATGTCATCTCTCTGGTTTGTGAGGTGAAAGCACACAATATAAACTATGATTCGAAGATTGTAATGAAACAGATTTAACGGAAACTAGAAAGCCTTCCAAAAGATTGTTGAATTGACTCACAATTGCTAATCGATCAGGCATCTACATTCGTTGAATCCACAATAGGATTGCGAAAGTTAAGTAAAGTATAGATGGAATCTCAATGAATCAAAAGTTATAAACTCCGATTACAATAGATAGCATGCTTTTATTTAGGAAAAGAGCCTAAACTCAAAAAATAAAAGAAAATTCCAAAATATAAACATAAGGAAAATTCTTCAATAATGAAAATAAATCTTGAAACCTAATGCAAATAAAGTAATGAAGGAAATAAAAATAATGGAAAAAATAGCACCTAAAAAGGATATTCTTATCAAAAGTTATATCTAAATTAAAAATTACTAAAAACGAAAAAACCTTAACAAATTTAAGTAATTAATCAAATTAAGAAAATTGCGTAATTCGATCAATTTGCAAGTACCATATTCTCGGGCATGCATTGCATCAGATCCAACTTCAATCTTTCGTCATAAAGTTTTGGAGACCTGGGCATAATTAAGGGCCGCAAAATAATATAATGTAATAATTTACTCATTTTTGTTAAAAAAATAAAATTTTAAGGCGGACTTTAAACTTGGAAAAATGAAACCCTCACTCTTGCTTAAACCCTTTTAAAATTAAAATAAATTTTGGCTTTGAGTTGAAAAAAGAAGAAAATAAATTCACTTGAATTTTTTTAATGCAAAAGTATATGTGTTTAGGAAGAAGGAAAAATAAAAAATATTGTTGCATGCGGTCATACAGAGCTCTCTGTCTATAATTGATTTCGTTTGAAATGTTAAATGAAAATAAAATGAAGTCAGTCGTGAAAATTGGCATAGTAATAATTAGGGTTTACTGTCTAATAATTTTAAGTTTGGATTTTTAATATATAAGAATTATATTTGTGGGCCTAAACACTTAAAAGTACTTTTTATTATTAGTTTATTCAGAATATAAAACAAGTGAGTTTTAAAATTGATTTGAATTATTTATAAACCTACTACTAAATTATAAGACATGTATATAAATTTGGACCCTTAATTTTTGGCCCCACAACAATCGCCCAGGTTGCCTCCTCTATGGGCCCGCCTTACATGGGCTTTGTCATTCTACCTTTTCACCAAAAAATTCGTCCTCAAATTTTGGTCATTTGTATGTAATAATCATAAACCGCAATGCACGGCCAAGACACCAATGTGGACTTCTTGCAAAAAAATTGACCGCAATGCACGGCCAAGACACCAATGTGGACTTCTTGCAAAAAAATTGAAAATTTTTTTTCTAACTCTCCTAATCTAATATCAATATCATGAAGCATAATTTGATATCCAAACATAAAGTCTGAAATGTCAACTTGTAATGTCCAAGATTTAGAAAGACACGCTTTCATCTATGCTTTCATCGGGTACACCTTTTACTTCAACCAAGGCATCTTGAACAACTGGCCTTCACTTTCAACCTTCTCTTTGAACTCCTGTGAAGGAACTTCATCGCTAGGGCTATCGAACTCAACTTTTAAATTTTCATTAGCTTGAATTTTCTCACGAGCTTCATCTTCAAGTAATTCATAAAGTTGAATTTTAATCCTGCTTTTGCTAGGAACTATACCCGTAAGGTTAACTCGAGACAAGAACCTAGAGGAGTAGTACATGTTTGTACCCCTAACGTCCTTCCTGTTCAATGTATTTTTTGTGATTGAACGGGACATGAGGAAAAGAGTTGTTGGAGGAAAGGAAACCATTGTTTTGCATGCGGTAGTTTTGATCATTAAGTCTGTCAATGTCCGAAGAGGAACCCAGACACCGGTGTTGGAGCTGGACTATCTCGACCCGTTGGTCGACCTCAACAGAGGAATGGTGTTGGAAATGAAAATAAGCCTCAAGTTCCTGCTCGATTCTTTGCTTTAGATGACACTGAAGTTCCTCCAAACACTAATGTGATCGAAGGTATTTTTCCTCTACTTGGCCGATTAGCTAAAGTTTTAATTGATCCTAGTTCTACTCATTCCCTTATTAGTGTAAATTTTCTTAGCACTTTGGATCATAAAACCAAAAACTTACCTTATACCTTAGAAGTAAGTACGCCTACTAATAATAATAAGATTATTACGGATAGGGTAAGAAAGGACTGTAAACTAGAGATAAATGAAAAATCATTGTTAGCGATTTGATTTTATTACCTTTGCAAGGTTATGAAGTCATTTTAGGAATGGATTGGCTATCAAAATATAATGCACAGTTGGATTATCGAACCAAGACTTTGAGGCTATGACCACAGGAGAACCTGAAATTCAGGTTAACATACCTAGGAGAGATAAAGAAATCATAGCTATCTCTGGTATTAAAGCTAGGAAACTTTTACGTAAAGGAGCTACAGGATACCTAGCTTATTTGATTGATCACCCGGCTGAGCAAGTCAAAGCGTAGACTATTCTGGTAATTAGGGATTACCCGAAAGTTTTTCTTGAGAAATTAACTACCCTACCCCCTGAACGAGAGATTGAGTTTACTATCGACCTAACTATAGGAGTGACTCCAATTTCTAAGTCACCCTATATGATGGCTTCGATAGAATTGCAGGAATTGAAAACTCAACTCTAGGAATTGTTGTCTCAAGGATTCATTCAACCAAGTACATTGCTTTGGGGAGCCCTAGTCTTGTTTGTAAAGAAAAAGGATGGAACCCTAAGACTTTGTGTAGATTACAGGGGTTTGAATGATGTTACGGTAAAGAATAAATATCCCTTGCCAATGATAGATGAACTTTTTGATCAACTACAAGGAAATGTAGTCTTCTCTAAGTTTGACCTAAGGCAAGATATTACCAGCTGAAAATTCGGGAAGAAGATATAGCAAAGGCTTCTTTTAACTCCCAATATGGGCATTTCGAATTCTTAGTAATGCCTTTTGGATTAACCAATGCCCCAATTGCATTCATGGACTTAATGCATCGTGTTTTTGACCATACCTAGCTTAGTTTGTAGTAATCTTCATAGACATATCTTGGTTTACTCCAAAGCAGTCGAGGAACATGAGAGACATCTGAGGATTGTACTCCAGTCTCTGAGGGAACATAAGTTATATGCTAAACTTAGCAAATGTGAGTTTTGGCTGGATCGAGTAATTTTCCTAGGTCATGTTATTTCCAAGAACGGAATAGTCATGGACCCGACCAAAGTAGAGGTCATGACCAAATGGAAACAACCTAGCACTGTAACAGAAATTCGTAGTTTCTTAGGACTAGCTGGAGATTACAGACGTTTTATCCAAGACTTTTCTAAGCTAGCGGGACCGTTGACTAGGTTGACCCAGAAAGATGTCAAATTTGAATGGAACTCGAAAGCTGAGTCATGTTTCCAGGAACTGAAACGAAACTGACCATAGCCCTGATCCTTACCTTACCTCAAGGAAAGAATAATTTCATAGTTTACACCGATGTATCCTTAGAAGGACTAGGCTGTGTGTTAAGTTTATTGAAAGAAAACTAAATCCATATACAGATAAGTTTATAAAGAAATTGTTCAGCATCACAAGTGGAATGAATCGCCTGCTTGGAGGCAGTAAAATTTCCAATTAGTCGAAAATGGAAGAATGTTAGAATACTCACAGACAGTGAGAATCTGGTGCATCAACTGAAGGATGCAAGTAAAAGTTCAATGTCAGTTCATACTATTTTAAATGATATTGAGGTGTTAAGCAACCAATGTAATAGTGTAAAAATAATTAAGGTTCCCAGGTATATAACTAGTATAGCAGATAAACTAGCAAAGGATGTAATTAAGTATGGATGATATAATTTTAGAGTATTAATATAAGGTAACAACATCTCGAAAGCGTCAGGAGGGCCGGGGTTCAAGGACCTATAACTTTTCAACCTAGCAATGCTAGGGAAACAAGCCTGGAGGCTTCTCACATCCCCAGAATCCACCCTGGCCCGAGTGCTCCGAGCTCGTTACCACCCAAACCTATCTTTCAGGGAGGCAGTCGTTCTACGCCTATCAGTCTATCATCCAAGGCAAAAAAGTTTTGGAACTAGGCCTCCAACGCCAAATCAGGAGTGGCCGAGACACGAGAATATTTTCGGGAACCATGGACAAACCATCCACTGCAACTCAGACCCTCAGCAACCCAACAATACCTAACATCAGGAAGCAGGGTCGAAAATCTAATCAGACAAACCATCATGGGGTGGAATGAAACTCTCATCCTCCAGTCCTTCACGGAAAATGGCGCAACTTCTATCCTCGGGGTACCGCTACCCCATAGAGGACTTTTGAGCATGGAAAGGCATGTTGCATGGTAAGTACACAGTGAAAAAATTAGGGTATATAATGGCTCAAAACTCGACCATATCGCCCATTGTAGGTCACATCGCGTTAGGAAGCGTAGGACCATCACCGATTTGGAAGGCCATCTGGAAACTCAACATCCCTCCGAAAGTACAAAACTTCCTATGGCGCGCTTGCACCAACACTCTGCCAACCACAGAGAACCTGAGGAAAAGGCACCTACCTGTTGAGGAGCACTGCCCCCTACGCCAAAAACTGGACAACAGCCTAGTCCACACCTTCTTTACATGCGACTACGCAAAGCAAGTATTGTAGATGGTAGCTGTGAGGTCTTATAAATTTTGCTATAGGATTAGCCGTTGGATTGTATTTTTGTAAATTATTTTAATCTTTCAAAGTATATATAGCTATGAACTTGTACGATTTTCTTTAAGAGATTTTATTTAATAAGATGGATTATTTAAATTACGGAATCTTAATGTTTATTAGGATTATATGAATTATAAATAAGGTTAGAATTATGGTTAAGTAATAAAGCGATTAAGTAATAAGAATAAAGAAATTAGAAATAATAGAAAAATAATCGAAAAAGAGACCAATCGGTTTTAATAGATTTAGAATCGGGTAAAACTGATTAATCAAGGGCTATGACCGGTTTTATCTGCTTATAAACGGGTAAAACAGATTCTTAGGGATTAGGAAATCGGTAATACCAATTGGAAATCGGGAAAAACGGATTCCACCGCTTCCCGAAATGGTTCTACTGACTTTTAAACGGGTAAAACCGATTTGGAAAAGTAGAAAATATATCTCACTGTCCTCCAACCAGTTGTAATCGATTTGCAAAAGGTCACAACCAATTGGAAAAAGGGAGCAATCGGATCAAACCGATTGAGGAGTGGGAAAAACCGATTACAATCGGTTTTGACCCGTTCTTGATTAGGTAAAACCGATTTGGGACTGGAATTGAAAAAAAAAATGTTGAGATAAGATCGGGTTGTTTGGCTCATTAGGCGCTTATGTCCTATAAATACTCCCTCCCTACTTTCATTCTTCACCAAACTCATGCCAAATTGCTGCCAAAATCAAAACCAAACCAAAGAAACTTAGAACAAGGAAGAAGAAGAAGGAAGAAGGAAAGCTTGGAAACCAAAGCTTGGAAGTTAGGAATCGACTCCGTAGCCGTGGATTCGGTGTTAGAAGGAGTTCAAAACGTATCGGTAAGGATTCAACAAATTCTTTAGTTGAATTTCCAGGAAGTATTGCATGTTTGTAGTTTTAGGAAATTTTAAAAAAATTTAGGTTTTGATATTGTTATTAGCATGAAATATTGATTAGGAGATGTTAGAAATAATGCCTATATGTTGTTAGGTTGGATTTGGCACAAAGGAAGCAAGAAAAATGAATTTTGGAGGATTCTAGCAAGAAACTTGAAAGAAAACTTGGAAACCAAGTTTTCTGGGCACAAATCGGTTTTAGCCGATTTGAAATCGGGTAAAACCGATTCATGCCAAGGGTAAAATCCGGAAACCATTTTCAAGCGGTTTTAACCGATTAAAAATTGGTTAAAACCGATTCCAAAAGGTTTTTGTCAATTTTTAATCGGGAAAAACCGATTGGAGTATAATATGTTAATTTTCAAAATTTTCTTAAAAATTATGTAAAGCTTATTTTGGTTAGTTTTTGTAAATAAGTTGAATTAATGTCTTTTTGAAATTATAGAATTATGAAATTAGTTCTGGGGAAAAAAAATTAGGTTTATCGGAAACTTAGATTTAAAAGAAAAATTGGAGTTTATAAGAAATTCGATTATTTAGAATAGAATAGAAATTGAACCTTTTGATATTTATAAACTGCAGATAATTGAAAAATTAGTGAGCAAGAATCTCAGGATCGAGGTGAGTTTATCAATGAAAATGGATATCGTTTTAATGCAATTAATAATTGAACTGCACTAAATCTTATTTGCAGTATGTTTTGAAATATTTGCGAAAAATGCTTGAAATGCTTTTTGTTTTAAACTATCAATTGTGTTTACTTACCAGCTGGAATACATATATACATGTTATGTTTCAGTTGTACTTTCGTTTCTGCACTGAACCAGTTATTTGAGCATAAGTCATGTCGGATCCATTATTTGTTTTGCTATATGATCACGCGAGCCAGCATTAGGCTTGGTCGTCTGGATCATTTGCGTTCTTGATTTCGAAATCAGCCCAAATCATTGGAGCCCATATCAGTATAAGTTGTTGGGAGTTGGCTAACAATATATTTAAGTTGGGATGAGAGCAAATGCTGGCGAACGCCACTCATTCTCTGAGGTGAGTTGGTTTGTCGTTATCGTTCACATCGAACGTTGCCGAACGCCCTCTTTATTATATTTCAATTGAGATGAGTTGGTCTGTCGTTTAACATTCCTGTACACGCTAGCGAACGCCTCTCATTCTCCGAGGTGAGCTGGTCTGTCGTTCATCATTCACACAGAACATTGGTGAACGCCTTCTTCTTATATATTCTCTGAATCTTGCATAAGTCATGAATGCTAATTGTAAGGATATGCCTGAATTATTTGTATAGGTAAACTTTACACCTTTGTAAATGTTTGCGAAAACGGTGAACTCTCACAATGTAAGGGCTCATTCCATTTTCTATTTTTCCTACTTTCTGTTTTCAAAATTTTGTAACAGATCCTTGGTATGAGGAGGAGTTCGCTCACTATCAGTACTGGGATGGGACTACATGAGGGCCGGACCTATTATATTAGTTGGATAGGAATGTATATAGAGGGGTTATGTTTAACCCTGCTTCCGCTTTTATGTTAAGTAATGATCTATGTACATTAAGGTTTGGTAGTTTTAATAATAATCTGGGAAGTTATTATTATTTTCTCTACATGTTCTGAGTCTTGGTGGGAACCTGGCGGTCATTTGATGAAGCCAACCCCTTATATGTGAGGTGGTGGATCTGGGGTGTCACAGGCATGGTATCAGAGCATAAATTTGGGATAAAAATGACAAGACTTAGGATAGATAGTAAGAATTAGAGCAGGTGACGTAACCATTTTTTCCTTCAGGTATCTCGGCTTAAGGACCTGGCCTTCCTGGGCTTAAGTAGGGCCGATGCGGGCTAGGGCCTGTAAGGCCTCGCTGACTATCTTCTGACGCAGTCTGGTCAAGGTGCAATAATGTTAACTAAGGGATTCCTTTGATAAGGACTTGACCATTTGATTAACGTGAGGGCGGGATGTAAAACTTGAAGCCCCTTCTCTGCTGCGTTCGGGATGTTCTCATCAGTTAGGGTTGAGGGGTGTCGGTACAGGAACTCGCCAACCCAAACCCGATAACCCAAACACGACACGAACTGCTACCCCTTATAAAGATATACAAACTTTTACCTCAAAATACTTTCGTCTCAAGAAAAAAAAAAGTTAATAAAAAAATAAAATATAGTGATTAGTTCACACTAAAAGTTACAACTATTTTTTCTGGAAAAAATGCATTTAAATAATGAACTAGTGTGCTCCCACAAAAAATTAACTAAGATTAATTCAAATTTTAGTGGGTCAAAATTTTAAATTCTTATTATGCCCCCACTAAAATTTATTTCTGGTTCCACCAATGCAACATGATAAATCAATAGCTAAACACGATTTAGTAGAGACTAAATTCAAAACACGATACATCAGAGGCCAAACCCGATACGTGATACTTCAATAGCTAAATCATAACCGCTATACATCTGCAGTTAAATTCGATACATCATATACTAAACTCAATAACTGAGACTAAAATCCATACGCTTGTTTCCGTAATGTCCGCGCTATACTTTTGAGGTAAATTTGATGCATGTACTGTCAAACTGTAAAACTCATCAAATAAAAGTTTTTGCATACTCCTTCCATTCTATTATAAGGGTCCATTTTAAAAAATATTTTTTGTTTCATAGAATAATCCACTTTCAAATCTTTTACTTCTTTTACCCTTACTAATATAATCATGTGTGATCCACAATTAGTCCATACTTAATAAGTAAGGATATAGATGGAATAAAGAGTGTCATGTTAGCTAATTAAGGTGTTGTAACTTAACATTTATAATAAGTTGCACATTGGTCAAAGTAGCCCCTTCTAATAGAACGGAGAGAGTATACATTAATATTGTAATTTAATTGCAAATGTTTCTACTTCGTAATCTAATTATATTTTTAATCACAATTATACTTACTATTGTGTTGAAATACGAGTTTTTTTATTATTAAAACTAAATAAAATTGATTTTGTGCTACTGTATTAAGCAATAGTTTGTAATTCCTGCATAACTGTATGAAATTTTAGTGAGTGCTACCCAAAAAAAAAAAAACATTAGCCCTTGATCTGCTGACGTATCAACACAATATTTTGCATTATGTTATGAAAAGGGACTAAAGTAAACGTGTTTTAGAACGATTAAGGATTAATGGTACATTTATACCCAATTAAAGTAACAAAAAATATTTTAAAAAAAACATTCGGCACCATTTTATTCATAACTACTAGCAGTGGCGGAGCTAGGCCAGGAATGTCTGGTGTGGCAAAATTATTTATTATAAATATTTATCTATATTATTTTAATTTTTGGTCGGGCAAAATACAAATTTTTTAAAATTTTATACAGTAAAAAAAATAAAATAATTGAGTGCTGGTGGGGCAATCACTAGCCTATGTTGTGGCTCCACCCTTGACTACTAGAGTCAACAGTCCAAAATAAACTCCTACTTTTCGATTGTATTTGGTCTTGTCATTATAATTTTTTTGTAGTCACGAATGTACGTATACTAATTTAAAGGGGTAAAAAAAATATACTGGAGCCGTTAACTACTGTTAGAACTAACGAAATTCTCCTCATGTGCCGCTCATGTGCAGCTCATGTGACTTTTTAAGGGGCACTTTTGACCAAACAATAAATTAAAAATACTGTTCAATCTTTTCCACTTTTCCTAATTCCTTTCTATGATCTTCCCCTACCACTAAAATCACACCCACGGCCACCATCCCGAGGACACAAAATTGGAGAGGAAGAAATTGGAAGAAAGGGAATAAGAAAGGAAGTGACATTGGCCTCCCTGAACCCCTTCATCCCTCGGTGGTCCTCAACCTCCACCTCCAAAACGACCTCCACTTCTTGCTTGTCGGTACTAGCCAGACCCCAAAAACACATAATGGAGGCGAGTTTTCACTTAGATTGGAGGCGGGTTTTGCAACCCGGCACTCGCCTCCAATGCGGGCACCTCCAAAGTAGAGACCCGCCTCCAAAAGGGTTATTGGAGTTACACCTGCCTCCAATAACCCATTCAGTAAGGTTATTGGAGGCGGGTGCACCTCCAATAACCTTTACTGATAGGGATATTGGAGGCGGGTGCATGGTATCAGTAAGGGTTATTGGAGTGCACCCGCCTCCAATAACCTTTGAATGGGTTATTGGAGGTGCACCCGCCTCCAATAACCCAATGTTATTAATTACGGCCAAATTTTTTTAGAGTTTACGAGTTCAAATTTTTATTAATTACGTATTGGCCATTGAATTTGTATCATCGCCCCGCTAGAAGATGTGCTTAGTTTGCTGCTCTTGTTGCTGGTTTTTATACTGGAGTTTCATGCCCTCAACTTTGTTGGTTGACGATGTGTGATTCAGCAAATGAAGGTTAAAAATTTCACACCATTGGATAATGGAGGCGGGTTTTTTTGCACCTGCCTCCAAAATGGCATGAATTCTAGTTGATATAAACAAAGATTTATTCTTAAGAGTTTCAGATTATTATGCTCAATCATAAGGATTAAAATTTAGATGGAAATATAGTTTTAAAAAAATTAAAGTTATAACACAAAAGTGTTATTCCGCACCCGCCTCCAATAACTACTTAATCAATGGTTATTGGAGGCGTGTGCATCCAATAATATCATCCTCCAATACGAGGTGGGTTTTTTGGGAACCCGCCACCAAAAAAGGACCAATATCGGAGGCGGGTTCCCGAAAAAACCCGCCTCCATTCTGAAGTAACGTATTGGAGGCAGGTCTCGCCGGAACCCGCCTCCAATACATGACCTTTTTGGAGGCAGGTGCAGAAAAAACCCGCCTCCATTGTGTTATGTGAAATTAATCGCATCCTTTGGAGGCGGGTGTACTGGAACCCGCCCCGGATGCGTCCACAGAACCCGCCTCCATTAACGTTTTCTGTGGTAGTGTGGCCTCAAAAAACAGAGCAAAGGTTGAAGATGAACAGTGTGCCTAGAAAATCAGAGAACAATAGATCATTGCCAGTCGATTTCGGCTGAGTACAACAACTTTGCTGTGGAAGGCCGCGTGCGGTGGGAATTCCTTGGCGGTGGCCGTGAGGGTTTGTTTTCCGTCATTTCGACAGATGACGACTCAGAAAATCCAGAATACGGAGCGCAATGATTAATTTAAAAACCAAAAAATACCAAAAAACCACCACAACCATGGCAGTCACTGAATTAATTTGTGCTGCAAGAACCACTCAATCTGTGTTGCAAGAACCATTTGAGCCACTGATTTGTTTCGTTTTCTTTCTGAGTTTTGAAAGGGAATTTGAGACGGATAGATTGGTTTTGATAATGGGGTGAATTGAATCTTGCAGGGAAATCTACAAATTCAGAAGTTACGGAGTTAGTTCGACGAACAACAAAAATGGTAGTAAATAGTTAGATCATATCATCACATGAGTGAAGTGAAGTGAAGTTAAAAAGACTTGAAGAAAAGTTGAAAAGATTTGAAGAAGTTCCAAATGCAACGACGGAGGAATTTTTCCAAGCAGGCGACTGCAATCATGGCGTTTCGGTGGAATGCATGGGATAACGGCGAATGAGGGATGAGGGAGGAGGGAGGGGGGAGGTGGTTAAAGGGATAAAAATATTTTAATAATTAATTGACAAAATACCCTTTAAAAAGTCACATGAGAGACAAATGAGGAGAATTCAATTAGTTTAATGGTACCTAAAGACCCCAGTACATTTTTGGACTCTTAGGATATGTATATTCGTGACTAAAAAAAAGTATAGTAACAAAATCGAAAACAATCGAAAAGTATAAATATATTTTGAGTTGTTCATTTTAACTATTACCAAGCTTTTATACTCCCTCTGTTTCATTAAAAATATCATTATTGATGTTAATGTATAATACTCAAAATAGATAAACATCATTTATTTCATTTATATTTTTATTTTTTAAGTATGAGTTAATCATATACTTGACATAATTATATTAATAATAGTAAGATAAATAAAAAATTTGATAATAAATTTTGTATTAAACAAAAAATATTATTGAAATGAACTCTTATAATAATTGAACGAAATAATTCAATAATTGGTGATGACCCATAAATATAATATGCATTGATAAATGTCCCTCGATAAAAGAGGGTCAAAAAGCTGATAGCAACAGCACTGCTATCGCAAACCCATTCTCTTCTTCGAGATGGAGGTCGATTAATTCACTGAGAATTCAAATTTTTTGCATCCCAATGAAAAGCCTGCAAAACTATCAGTTACAATAAATGTAATTTGCCTAAGGATCCTCAACTCCACATTCTCCAAAGTTCAAGAGTAGGCCTCCTCGCTAGGGCGAACTACATCCACCTTATACGATGATATTTGATTAAATTTCTAATAGTCATTATTTTTACAAATTATAATACTTCTCTAAATTGCTCTATTTTATTTTTTTTAGTTTATGTTGTTAATAGTAAGAGTGATATCACTCGAGTTGAGCCGAGTATTTATAAAATGATCGATTCTAAAGTTTTGTATATTTATTAAAATGATTGACTCTAAAATTTCGTTCATACTTATTTATTTATTAAACAAATAAGGTCAAAATAATTTATCGAGTCTATCCTAAAATTATTCATAAATGTATATATTCATTTTCATTTATAATTGACAGAAATCAATTTTGTAAATATAAGCAAATCAAGAAATAATATTTATCATTTTCATAAACCACAAATATTAATTCGTAATTTAATAAAATAAAAATCTCGAATCACCTCAGTGAGGTAACTGTAATTCGCCCCTCTATTTAATCTCACATGTCCTTCACCAGAAACACACCCACCACCAGTCCTTGAAATCAAAACGCAAAATATCTTCACTTGCTTGCTTTCACTCACCACCATGAAGAACCTTTGCGTTTCAATGATCTTGATCCTTTCCCTCCTCTTCGCTTTCGCTCATCTGAGCAATGCGGCCATAAGCTGCGGCACCGTTGACTCCAGCGCCGCGCCCTGTATCCTTTTCGCTCAAGGCAAGGGCGGCGCCGTCCCACCTAAGGCATGCTGCCAGGGCCTCCAGAGGCTGGTTCAGAGCATCAAGACTGTGGATGACAAGAAGGCCATTTGCAGGTGCCTCAAGGCGGGTGCCAAGAACTTCTCCGGCGTCCAGGACAAATTCCTGAGCCAACTCCCAAGTGGTTGCCACATCAATGTTGGCTTCCCGGTCTCCTCCAAGACTAATTGTGAGACGTAAGTCATGCATTGTTTGTGTAATATTCCTCCTTTCTTTCACCACTTCATTTTGGCAAATTATTATCTGAACCACCACCGAGGTTTTGCCTTCATGTACATCCCTCCTTGCGGGTTATGCATAAAATGACTTATATTTTGAAAGGGATTGAATACTTGAGTTTGCTGCAGGTAGTATATATGCATGCATGTAATATTAATTGCATTACTATATAGATCTGCATTAATTGATGATTTATGAAATGGTTTAATTCTGTGTTTTGGATATATGCAGCATCCACTGAAATGCTCTGCGGAGAGGACGCCTGGCCGGAATAATGGGAATATGTCAAAATCGATCTTAGAGAGAAAGTAGGATTTCATGAATAAAACTACCGTACGCGTGCTCTCATGCACGAAGGGCTTCCGGCCTTGTTAATTATGTACCCTTTTGATTCTACTATGAATCGCCTTTCTTTTGCTTTATGTTCCATCATCCCAATTAGAACTGGTTGATCTTTGTCGAATTAGTTGGTAACTTTCATAATTAATTCATTAGCTCGAAGGGATTCAATAATAGGATTCCATGCGTTAATTTTCTCACTCATGAATTAATCCTTCTAGTAATATTATATTAATAAAGGGATCAAAATTTCATAATTGTTTCCAAACAGGAAGTTAGAGAATCAAGAGATGCATACCATCTTAATCAACTACGGAACCAAAAAAAAAAAAAAACTGATCTTTCAATGTTCTAGTTTTTACTGTATCAAAAAATTTCTCTTTCTATGCTGTTTTTAATATTAAAAAAAACTGTAATTTCCATTTGCCATTTCAAAAGTTAAAATGTCAACTGAATGAATACAAGGACAACGGTTTGATTTTAGTCTAGCAGTCAGTTTTCTTGGTTTGAAAATAAAACAAACACAATTTCAGCGGAATAAACAAACACACACACACAAATTGTGGTTGGATTTAAAAAAACCAACCTCCACAATTTCACTATATCATCAATCAAAATTACATTACCTACACACCTATTACACCAACAACACAACATTGGAAGTATAAATAGGAATATACATATCTTATGACTTCTTATCAACACACCCTATTCACATCGGACCCATAAGTAGGAACACTCATCTCTTATAATTTCATGACAACTCATCAACCAAACAAAATAATCCTTCACACAACACGAAGGCAGATAGCCGAAAGACTTCTACATCTCTGACATTTCAAATTCTCAATTCAACTGAAAATTATACCCGTGAGTTCTTTGTATAGACTCATAGTTACCCAAATATTTCTTAAAACTAGTTTCCCAAAACCACCCAAATACAAATGAAAATAATCTAAACAAGTATTATTAAATCCTACAATAAATAGAATTTTTTAATTAACTTTAGTTTAATATTTCAACAGAATTAAAATTTATTTTTCATTTCCGTTAGGTTTCAAACCGATTGCAAAAACTAAATTCAGTAATCGAATTCAAATTGAAGACAGAATTGAATTCAAACAAAATTCATCCAAATATTTATAAATTCTTGTATATATATATATATATATTTTTTAAAATACTTAGTTGCAAGACAGAAATTTGCTCCACAATTTTCGCAACAAACTAGTTTTCTTCTGTTCAAAGTCTTGATTTGTTAAAATTGTATACATTATTACATTTCAAATCTATTGTATTAATGTGCTTGTTCATTAATTTTTGATGGTTAAAAGTGACTAATTTGTGGTTATTTACGTTGTAGGTACTAAAATAGAAAAAACACTACTACAAAAATGACTTTTAATGGCGGTTTTTTAGGACTTTTAACGGCGGTTTTTGGCATTTTTGAACCGCCATCTATCCGGCAGCCGTAGAAAGTTCACAAACTTTCTACGGCGGTTCGCTTAGGAACCGCCGTAGAAAGTTAACTTTCTATGGCGGTTTTGAAGATAACCGCCGTAGAAAGTACCAAATTTGTAAAAAAAAAATTAATATTTCATTTTTTTCTCTACATTCAAAAAATATATATCAAAAACAGTAGGAACGGCCTTAGAAAGGTTTTGATATATATATATATATATATTACAACTTTATTCAAAATATATATATCAAAAACTTCCATGCTAATAAACCGAACAACCACTAAACTTCACAAAATTTTTGCGTGCATCCATCAAATTCTAATTAATTTAATCATTAACAGTAAGAACAATACAATAATCACCGATAGAACACTAATCAAACCCGAATTTAATCATTCATCATCTCACCAAACCCGAATTTAACACTAATAATAAACCCTAGGCCAATCACAATAATCAAGTAACAATAAAATTTGTAAAGCTTAAATAAAGTTGAAACTATTCTATATTACCTTTTTTATGATTTGAAACCCACAATAAGGACCGATTGTGGTGAAATTATGATGGGGGATTAACTCCAAGTGGTGGGTGATGGCCGATTAAGAAACCATATCCGGAGTTGGGTGACAGCGGATCTTGTTATCAACGCTACCGGAAGAACGACTTCGGGGGAAGACAAGAGAAAAATCCAACGGAAAGAGGATGGGCATCGGCAACGAGAGAATGCTTCGGTTTGCTGGAGATGGAAACAGGGGGAAGCCGCGGCCGGTTGGAGATGGAAACAAAGGAAAACCCTTAAAATTCAAACAAAATCAAATTTCTATGGCGGTTTTTATTAAAACCGCCATAGAAATTCTATGGCGGTTTCAATTACAACAGCCGTAGAAAATCCGTAATTGTAAATTCCCGCCCGTTCCTCTATTCCTATTAATTTCTAGTTTTTCTATTTTTGTAAATTAACCCCCAATTTTTTTTAAATTTAATACTAAATATGTATTTTACTATTTATCAATTTTTATAAAAAAATTCATCATATTTATTAATTATATGGCGGTTAGAAATACAACCGTCTAGAAAGGGACTTTCTAACCGCCGTAGAAAGTACCTCTTTCAAAAACCGCCGTAGAAAGTCCCCCTTTTTACGGTGGTTTTTGAAAACCGCCGTAAAAAGGGGGACTTTCTACGGCGGTTAGAAATAAAACCGCCGTAGAAAGTACCCTTTTTTACGGTGGTTTTCTAAAACCGCCGTAAAAAGAGGACTTTCTACGGCGGTTTTATATAGAACCGCCGTAGAAAGTCCGTACTTTCTTTTTAATGGCGGTTTTGGTCTTTCCGCCGTTAAAGCACCGCCGTAGAAAGTCCATTTTGTAGTAGTGAAAGAGAAAAGATAAACAATTATGGTAGTTTCGTCTACAAAATTTTCTAGTTGTACAGAGCCAACTTTTGGAAGCCATATATGGGGCTACACAACTCCAAATTGGATGATGTTTGATGCTATGAAAAGTTTGGACAAAGGGGTACAACTTTCATAATAATAGTTTTGCCCAGTTCTAGCTTCTTCATGCTCAAAATTAGGCCTAAAGTTAATGTTGTCATGCCTCTTACGAGATTTTCTAATGTTTAAAATAAATTTTGCATCGAATCCCTTAATGAGATATTTATTATTTTTTTAGTCTCTCTTCCTTTCTCCCCTATATGTAGAGATTTTTAACTTTGTAAAACCTAATTTCTACTATTCCATTTCAAATTTTCAATTGATGCTTACAATTTTTCTCTTTGTGAGGTTTTGGGGAGAAAGAGGGGCTAGATTAGGCCTCTGGGAGGTAAAGATTCAAGTTTTGGGTGATTTGGGGAAGAATCTAGGAGAGCAGATGATTCCCATGGAACTGTGACACCCAATGAAGCTCATCATTCTTCAATGCTTGAAACTCAACAACCTATTTGTTTAGTTAAATCTCCCCCCCCCCCCCCCCCCCCCCCCCAACTTTTTGATTTTGTAATCTTAAAACCCCAAGAAATTATTTATATTAAAATATTTGTATTGATTTGTGTGTGTTGTAATGAGTTTATTGTTATATTAATGTTTCTATCACTTGCTTCAATTAAATGTTAAAAGAGGGGTGGCCAGCCTTGGTGGACATTAGGTGTTTATAAAAATGACTTGATTGTAATTCTTGAAATTGATCGCTAGTGATAGGATTTGAATATTAATTTGATTCAAAAGGCTTCTAAGGCAATTAATCTTAATGACTTAAAACCCAAAAATCACCGTGAGAACATACGTGATTGAGGTAATTGAAACTTTCTAAAGGACTTGATTGGGCTTAGATTCACAATCGTTTGCTATCAACATTAATTACAAAATCATTACTCACACACAAATGACGATTCACGGTGGGGATTGGATTTTCAATTTCTTGGGAATCTCAAGTATCTCACTTGGACCCCTACTCTTGTTTCGTTTATATGTTTTAGTTATTTATTTTTCTCTTCATTGTTCGCTCCCATTTGTGTGTATGTGTCATTGGATCTTTTCAATAGTTCATTACCTACTATCCCTGTGGATTTGGCCCATTAACACTATTTCGATAGGTGTATACTTGCACCGTTCTTATTGATAAGGGTTTCAAAACTTGTGTTGTGTTATGCTTATATTTGCATATGCACTTTCAACGCATCAAGTCTCAAGGGTCGGCATGGATAATACAAAGTAGGATTTTTTTTTTTTTTTTTGAGAATATTTGTAATGTTATGGGTGAAGTTCCCAGTGCCGGTACTGCTGCTGACATTGTCGGGAAAAACGTATTTAAGAACGGAATTATTATTCGCATCAACCATTTCGATATTTGTAGTAACATTTCCCTGTGAAAAGTCTGAATTGCCCCTTAGGTTTTTTAAAAAATAAAAGAAATCCTTTTCACTCTAATTATGACCAATAGTAACGAGGACAATCCATATTACATGGTAAGTAAACAATCTATACATTTTTTTTAACGTAAAATTGGTTTTTTAACAAAAAAAATAATCTATAAATTATTCATGTTCTTTTCTTCTTTTCTCAAATAACATTTATAACGTTGTATCAAAGACAACTTAATCCAAGTACAACTTTCGCGGTATTTTTGAGAAGGCACCGGTGGTATTTTCGGTCAAAATACCACCGGAAAATGCCACCGGCGGTATTTTGCCCAAAATGCCGCTCACTTTGGATGGTATTTTCAAAATGTTACTATAAATAGTAATGATGTGCATAAAAATAGCTAAAGTCATTGGGCTTGGCCCAATCAAGACAAGGAAGGCTTAGGTCGGGAAAGCTTAGGTCATGAAGGTTTAGGTCGGGAAAGCTTGAGTCATGAAGGTTTAGGTCATGAAGGCTTAGGTCATGAAGGCTTAGGTCATGATAGCTTAGGTCATGAAGGCTTAGGTCGGGAAAGTTTGGGTCATGAAGGCTTAGGTCATGAAACCTTAGGTCGGGAAAGTTTAGGTCAGTAGTAATGAAATGGCTTAAGTCAGCAATAAACCAAGCTAAGAAAATAGCTTAGGTAGGTAACCATCAAGACCGAGCTTGGGACATTTAGGTTGGATAACGGTAACATTGACATGATAGCTAGGCATCATTGTAGGGCCAGGATCTAGTTTAAATATATGCAGGAGCAATAATGACAAAAGAGCCAAAATAGAGCCGTTATTACATGGGCATTCAAGTCAACATAAAAAGGGGAATGGTTAAGCATATAGCTCATCATGGCACAACGGACATATCTTACAGCTCATCATGGCACAACGGATTTATCAAGGTGAGCCTATAAATACTCAGTCACCAGACTCATTTCAAGTAAGCCATTCTCGATGCAATTTCTCTTAAACTCTTGGTCAATACCATTTTCTGCTTACATGTTGCTAACTTGACCGTCGGAATTACACAGGGGGGATAGCCCCGCTTGTTTCTTGTTTATTTCTCCCGTTACCGAAATTTTTTCAGACCGGATTCCTCCAGAAGGTTATAGAACCAAGCTGTCGCTGCCCGGATCCCAGCTCCGTTTTCATCCCTTCAAGCTGTCAATTAGCAGATTGGGCCTGAGTATACAAGATATGCATTGGGCCAAACAGGAGCATCCAACACCGGACTTTTTACGTCACATCAAGTAATTTGGTTATTTTGAAAAAATTTCGTTTATTTTGTGGTTTTTTGGGCAAAATTTCTGGCCAGACAGGGTTTTTTTTTTTTAACAAAGAAATTTTATGTAAAAAAATGTATACATACACGTGTGAGTGAAAAATGAATAACTGTAAATAAGTAGAGTGTAAATGGATTTTTTTTTTTTTGGCTAAAAGGCAAAATAAACTTTTCACAAAAAAATGTTACTGCAAATATCGAAATGGTTACTGCGAATAACATGCCCCTTTAAGAATGAGAAAGAGAATGGCACATGTCTTTCTGATGAAATAAATGTCATTTTCATCTTCATATATCACCATCCCCTCCCAGTTTTACTTTTACCCAAAATATTCTGTTATTTACAGTTTACTGTGCCTTGCAACTTCCCTCGTTAGTTTTGAAAACATGAATCCCGAGAGTGCTTGCCCATGTTTTTACTGACTAATTTTTCACTACATTAGGCAATTAGGGTTTGTGTGGCAATACTAAGATAAGATCACGTGCGCGCATGCATGCGTGTGTGTTTGTTTTCCTGATCCGGAGGGCCTTTTTAACCCATCACCAAAATCAACTAACGCGAAAACTTGTATTCGCCGCATTTGATCGTTCTATGATACATATATAGAGTTTACCTCTTGAAATATCACGCGCGGTATATATATCACGAAAACATAATTATCAAATTTAGTTTTGAAATATCGTCTATGAAGTCTAGTCCACTATGATGTTACGCGGATATAGATTTAGCCTCTATTAAATCATAGATATGAGTTTAATTGTTAAAATATTGTGTATAAAGTTTAACTTTTGATTTTCGTTCATTGAGTTCAATATCCATGTATTGTGGTTATATTAAAACTAAAGTATTAAAAAAATACTCGAATTTAACGATTGAAATATCTCAGATTGGTCTGTTAAACTGTCGGACAGAAAACTCCCTAGTTAATTAATATCCACTCAGTTTTTATTGTGCTAATAAGATCAGAGTAGGTATACTACGTGATTGTTAGGTTAGAAGAAACAAATATTGTACTTCCCACGTTAAAAATATTAGGGGTGGTAGCGCGTAAGGTTTTTGGTGAAGAATATTCTGTTATATTATATTAACTACTTAGGCCCACTTCGCTTTTATTATTTTTGTTTTTTTTAATTTATTTTGTATTTAATTTTTATGGCAAATATAATACTTTTTTCATTTATATAATATAACAATTTATTATTCAACCACAATTTTTTTTTACATTTTTAATACATTTTATGTTTTTTTTTTTCCTTCAAAAATATTTTTTCAAAACTTATAACAAATAGCCCTTAAAGAGGAGAGAGCTGCCTATTTAGTACGTATCAGACCATAATTCTTCTTTAACAAGTTTGTGTACGTAAGTAGTATCTATTTAGAAATGAGTTACTCCCAACGATTGTGGCGTATAGTGAGCCGCCCAAACGTTGGGGGTTCAATTCCTACCTCTGTTAGTTCTGTCTGTTTAGAGTGCAAGCTGATAGGACTCTACACGAACTGTCCTACTTCGTTCTTCCCCTCCCCACAGTCTCTTGTCTTCAATATAATAGATAACAGGACTTGAAATTGTTGGGTTTATGTCCTAAAGCCAATTAAGTTATGGAATTATAATTTATATTTATTGCCAACGTGTTTTAGGAACCTAAAGGGTCACATACATGAGAATAACTGATTGGGTTAAAATGATATATTATGGGTTAATTTATTGGATAAATTAACGATAAGGACTTATTGATAAATATCTAATAATGGTTTCCTATTTATGTTAGGTTTCCTACTGGTAATAGGTTTATACCATTCTGATATCTATAAATATAGCCCTAGTTATTTAGAGTGCAAGCCGGAAGACATGCCTGGCATTTCTCGAAATATCATTGAACACAGGCTATCCATTGATGCCAATCATAGGCCGGTTCGTCAACGAAAGCGTAACCTCGGGGGAGAACGCAGTAAATACGTGGAGATCGAAGTCAACGCCCTGTTGGAGGTACGTATCATCTGAGAAGTAGATTATCCTGAATGGCTAGCTAACCCTGTGTTAGTCCCCAAGCCCGATGGGTCGTGGCGTATGTGCATAGATTTCACGGATCTAAACAAAGCCTGCCCCAAACATTGGTTCCCCCTACCGTTGATCGATGTTTTGGTCGATGCCATAGCTAGATTCCGTTTCTTTAACTTCTTGGATGCTTACAAGGGCTACCATCAGATCTTCATGGCTAAAGAAGACGAGGAAAAAACATCTTTCATCACGGATACTATGCCTTTCGGTTTGAAGAATGCCGGAGTTGCTTTTCAGCGTTTGATAAACAAAATTTTCAAAAATCAGTTAGGTCGGAACATGGAAGCATATATTGATGATTTGCTTGTTAAAAGTAAGGATGAGTCTGCTTATTTGCTTGATTTGCGTGAAACTCTTGAAACCCTTGTCCAATATCAATTAAGATTAAATCCGAAAAAATGTGTTTTTGGAGCTACTTCAAGAAAATTCTTAGGTTATATGGTTTCTGAGGGGGATCTCGGTTAATCCAAAGAAAGTAGAAGCTGTACTGCAAATGCACTCACCTAGATCAATTCGCGAAGTACAACAATTAACGGGTAGATTAGCGGCCTTAAATCGTTTCCTAACTCGGTCGGCAGAACGAGCCTTACCATTTTTTAGCATTTTAAAGAAAACAGATAAATTTGTATGGACCTCGGAATGCCAAACTGCTTTTGAACAATTAAAAACGTATTTAGCTTCTTTGCCGTCTTTAACTATGCCTATTCCTGGAGAGCAATTATATATGTATATAGCCACCACTAAATCGGTGATTAGCTCGGTTTTGCTTCGAGAGATAACCGGGTTCAAAGACTTATATATTTTGTTAGCAAAGTTTTGCAGGCAGCAGAGAAAAACTATTCTAGCCTGGAAAAGCTAGTCTTGGCTCTAGTCCACTCCACACGGCGTCTCCGACCTTATTTCAACTCCCATGGAGTCACCGTCTATACCGACGCACCTCTCAAAGCTGCCCTACAAAAGGCAGGAGTTTTTGGTCGTTTCACCAAGTGGGCTATCGAATTGGGGGAGTATGACATCACCTTTACCCCTCGCACCGCAGTCAAAGGGCAAGTGTTAACAGATTTCATAGCTGAGGGAGTATCAGACACCCAGGAAGACATCCTTGGCCTGGCACAAGAAACCGATCTTCTTTTAACCTTGGCAAAGGGTGACGACTCATGGACACTCTATGTAGATAGTGCTTCTAGCCAGTCCGGATCGGGTGCGGGGATCATCCTCACCAGTCCTGTTGCAGAGGTCCACACTTATGCTCTACGATTCTGCTTCACGGCCACAAATAATGAAGCAGAGTACGAAACCATGATAGTCGGTCTAAAGTTAGCTCGAAAACTTGGGGTCGGAAATCTAAAAATTTGTTCGGACTCCCAGCTCGTAGTCAAACAAATTTGGGGGAGTATAAGGCTAAGGATCGGCAAATGGAGGAATATTTGGCACTGGCACAGCAGCAACTAAAAGTTTTTCCAAAATGGACCATAGAGCGGGTCCCACAAAGTAAAAATACAAATGCAGATGCCTTGTCCAAATTAGCTTCCTCGATTTGCTCTCATCTTACCAAAAGCGTCCTAGTGGAAGAAGTACAGAACAGAAGAACAGCCAAGCCAGCAATCTTATCAATAAATGAGGGTCGGGATTGGAGATTTCCTTTATGGCAATACTTACAAAATGGTACTTTACCGGATTCACGAAAGGAAGCACAACGAATAAGAAGGAAGGCTGAACACTATCAAATAATTGGAGAGGACCTATATAAAAAGGGTTTCATAATGCCCTTACTAAAGTGTTTGAGTTCGGGAGAAGCAGAAGCCATGCTGAAGGAAGTACACCAAGGAGATTGCGGATCTCACATTGGGGCTCGGAATTTGGCCAAGAAAATAATTGGGGCTGGGTTTTATTGGCCCCGGTTATTCCAGGAAGCAGTAGAATATGTTCAAAGGTGCCCCGGTTGCCAACACAACACAACAATTCATCGGTTGCCGGCCTCCAGCTTTACGGGGATAATCGCCCCTTGGCCCTTCGCAGAATGGGGAATAGATCTCATGGGGCCGTTTCCTAAGATCGGTTCTTGTCATTATCTTGTTGTGGCCATAGACTATTTCACAAAATGGGTGGAAGCCGAGGCATTGACAAACATTGCCGGGCGAACGGTAGCTCGATTTCTTTGGAGACAAGTCATCTGTCGGTTCGGCGTGCCAAACTCGGTCATCTCGGACAATGGGACCCAGTTCGAATCCAAGGAGTTCATAGCTTTGTGTTCAAAGCTCGGTATCACCCAACGTTTCTCATCTGTAGCTCATCCTCCAGCAAATGGGCAAGTGGAACTCACGAACCAAACTTTATTACACGGGTTGAAAACCAGGTTAGAAGATAAAGGCAAGAATTGGGTAGAGCAGCTGCCTCATGTACTTTGGTGCCACCAGACTATGCCCAAATCGGCTACGGGGAAGACCCCTTTCGAGCTGGCCTTTGGGGTCAATGCTATTATTCCCCCAGAAATACAAAATGGTGCCCCCCGTGTTATGCACTTCGAAAGGGATCCGAACCAGAAAAACTTGGAGCTTAGCTTGGATTTGATGGAAGAAGTTCGGAACGCTGCCTATATACATAAACTAAATTATAAAAATTTGGTTCGGCAACACTATGATGCTCAGATCAAACATCGAGCCTTTGTACCGGGAGACTTAGTCTTACGAAACCGAGCTATCAGCAAACCACAAGAACAAGGCAAGTTATTATCTAATTGGGAGGGGCCTTATCGGGTAATCGAAGCCCGACCTACTGGGAGTTATATTTTGGAAGACTTGCAAGGACGTTTGGTTCCCCGGGCTTGGAATGCAGTACACTTGAGAAAATATTATCAATAAAGCAGTTAAAGTTGGGAAAGACATCAAATTTGAGACAACAAAAGAAGGAAAAAAGAGGTCTTCATTCAATAAACGAGCTTAGGTACAAATCCGATCTAAAGTTACAAAGAATTCTTCAAAAAGAAAGAAGAACTAGGAAGAAAGGTCGGCGACATAGTCATGGCCACCGTTAAGGGTAAGCCCGATCTCAGGAAGGAGGAGCTTGGGAGGTCGCTTCATCTGCTGCCCCCTGGGGGTCGGCCTCCGGTTCTTCGTCATCTTTCGGAATAGGAATACCGTTGGCTCGGCATTCCTGCTTGACCTTCTCTATAAGATCAAATGGATCGCGTCCCTCCGGAAGCAAAGATTTTTGAGCCATGGAGTCCGCATGAGCGTCTTCTGCCGACCTGAAGCTTTTTAGCTCGTCCCAGCAAATGGTATACCCACACTGGATCAGTTCCAAGAAGCGCCGATTCATCAGCTCCAGCAGGGTCCCCTCCTTAAAAGTTTTCAGTTCGGCATGGCGTGCTGCCTCGACGTCCTCCGGGTTGAGCAGCCCAGCAGCCTTCTTTGCCGCCTCCTCCGCAGCCTTCACCAGGTCGGCTTTTTCCTTTTCTAGGGCAGCCTCCCTCTCCTTCAGGGCTGCCTCACTTTTTTTCAGGGTGTCCACATCAGCTTCCAAACCCTAGATTTTAGTCTCCAGCCGGCTGGCCTTTATACCCAGCTCCTGGTTCTCCAAAAGTTGCGCAGTTTTTTTGGCCTCAAGCTCTGATACTCTGCTGCGTTCGAGCCCCAGATATAGCTGCAGAGCTTCAATTGCATCGGTCGGCTTCTTCGACCTTTCCAACTCGTAGCTTTGGGCCAAGATATCCAAAGCTGTCGTCCTTCTGTTCGTAGCTGCATAATTAAATACGACCTGCAAAAATCCGATACAAGGATCTTGTGAAAATATCACACCAGGTAACCATTTATTTTCAAAAAATTAACTAAGTTTGGAAACTCACCTTTTTAATGTGCGAGGCTAGAAGGGCCTCCCGCTTCACCATTTGGCTCATATCCTCCCGGAGCTGCTCGCTCACTCGAAGAATCTCCTCGAAAGATTGAGAAGACTCGGCCGCCACTTCCTGATAGGGCATAACGTCCTCGGGTGGCGGCTCCGTCAAATGGGCCTGATGAATAGGCCGAGCTAGGGAGCTCGGTCTCTCCCTTTGATCTCTCAACAAAATGACCCTTTCTTTGGTTGATGGGTCCACGGGTCCCAGCAAATCATCGGGACTCGGCAGCTCGGCTCCAGTAGTGGGGCCCATCAGCACTTGCGGAGCTTTGGCAGCCTTAGCTGCCTGGATTTCTGCAGGGGTCGGCCTGCTCTTTTTCGTGACCCGAGTCACTAATACCGAGCTGG
Organism: Leptodermis oblonga; assembly: GCA_016801395.1. Classification (NCBI taxonomy): domain Eukaryota; kingdom Viridiplantae; phylum Streptophyta; class Magnoliopsida; order Gentianales; family Rubiaceae; genus Leptodermis; species Leptodermis oblonga. The sequence continues at coordinate 4,080,214 of CM028756.1, read as the reverse complement.
GAGGATCAGCGACCTCAACTTCCTCTGTAAGATCGATCTCGGCCGGTCTCTTAGAGGACCCCGAAGCTGCGGCTGGCCTACCGGCCTTTTTCTTCCTGCCATATCCACCGAGGCCACCTAAAATCAAGCAACATGCAAAGGTCAAAATTACCGATCTACGAAAGATGAGGAGACGATAAATAAAAGGTTAAGAGGCAGGTATTTACTTTCTCCTTCTACACCGGGGGCTTGGCTCAGCCCGGCCCAAACCAGAAGGCTCTCTGAAGGGAACTTAGCCGAATATTTGACCGAGCAGGTAAAATTTCTTAGCACCTTATAGTTTGACTGCACTATGGGGTCAGACTGTTCTCGGGTTTGGTCGGCCGGGATTATAACTGGTGACCAACGGCAAGGTAAAGTTGCTTCATCGGCCTTCACCATAAAATATCTAGCCCTCCAGTGTTTATTAGTGTCGGGGGAGTCGGTAATAATTATGGGGCTGTTTCTACGCTTTTGGAATGTTACCCACCCCTGACCAAAAGGATATTGGCGGACGGTGTAGAACTGGAAGAACAAATCTACCGTAGATCGGACCCCAGCCCCAAAACAAACAAACATAAATCCTACCAAAAACCGAAGGGCATTAGGTACCAACTGACTCAGCCCGATATTTAAAAAATCACACATCTCATTTAAAAAATCCGGGGTCGGGAACCTTAGCCCGAAATTTATATGATATTCGTAAATCCCGACCCAATCCCCAGAGGTGTTTGTTATTCTTTCTTCGGGTGTGGGTAAACGGATCGGGACATATGGGTCTAAATAGCGGTTTGATCTTAGGGTTTCTAAATCTACTCTAGTGAGCTCGGAAGCTATTTCCTCAGGATTAAATTGAGAACTGGCAGCCGTATCTACAGGAAGCAGTACAAAAGAAAAAGCACCATAATCATGCACATATTCAAGAAACAAATCCTACAAGGGGTTCATGCTTCAAACATGCCATAAATCTAAAAAGCAAAATCAGCAGTTTACGCGTGGAAAGAAAGGGGAAGAAGAACACTAACCTGAGGCCGGATTCTGGCGTGATGCTCTGGTACTGGAACTTTTCTCTGAGGCCATTGCAATCGGATGAACGAAAACAAGAGTCGCGGCGGCGGTAAAACAGCGACACGAACAAAACCAGAAGAACAGAAAAACAAAGCGCAGCAACTCCGGCAAGACGCAACAACCCCGGCAAAAGAAGGAAAGCAAAAAGAAAATTTTTTTTTCTCTCTTTTTTAGGAAAGCAAATGGTGGCAAGTATTTGCTCTCACAGTTCCTATAGATGAACCTTGGGGAGTCCGAAAAGACGTGGGCAAGACAAACGGGTGCGGTCTTTAATGCCACCTCGAAGATGATAAACATGGAAAGTCGTACCGGTCGCCTTGAAAGTCGAGAGGACTTGTCCAATCACATCCCGACTCTTTAAAATCCAGACTTCGGATAACGCAAAGGCATGCCTTTACTACTGCATTCATTAATTTGTCCAATAGTCTGTTCAAATTCTTTAGATCGGTACTGCAATTATTACTTATGCATCGGTTGACACTATTCTCTATAGGTCGGATTTCGTAGTCATATCTCATGTTTTTATCATGTTCGGTAAAATATAAGTCGGATAAACAATAGGTCCCTTGACAAATGCCCTAGTCTCACTTTCGGCTTAGTAAAATATAGTATCATGCTTAGCTCAGAAGAATGGCTCGGACTGATATCGGGGAATCCGCGATAAGTGCTTTATGCTAAATCTTAGCTCGGAAAAACGCAAAGAGTATTAAGTTTTAGGTCGGTAAAACCTAATACTGGGGGGACTTGTTGGTGTGCGTAAAATTGAATCTCCATTGGGCCTAGCCCAATTGACAAAAACAAAGATAAACAGTGAAAGATAACAAGACGCATGTAGAGCCCAAGATCATGTTTAGGTCGAAAAAGTCGTCCAACCCAAGCCACTGAGTATTCTCTGTTACAAGCTTAGGTCGGTCAGAACCATAAAACCGAGCCAAACGTTATATCTCGAAAAGAGTTAGGTCGGACTTTAGATTTTAGATTGCCTTGGTCATTTCCTTACGTTTCTATCGTAACATTTGGTTCGACCGATCTAAGATAGACAGACCGACCTATCCTGCTTCACTGACACAGTAGGTGAAAGCTGTCATAGATTAGGTATATCTTTTCAATTGCATGCAGGGATTTTTAGATCTTCTAAGAGAGGAAGACATCCATGAAACCAGGTCAAAATGATAGCGTCCACGCCACGCTAAACAGAAGGAGCAGGTGAACAAGTCACTCATGAGGGTTCAACGGACACATTTCAAACTTGAGGTATATATACTAAGTCTTCAGTCTGAGTGAGGTACGCAATCTTTATCATTTTCAAGCATTCATCTTTACTGTTTATCTTCTCCAATTGTTCTAACTGATCGTCGGAGCCTATACAGGGGGGAAAGCCCTGCTCCTTTCTTTGTCATCTGAAAGTGTCATCGGAACAGTGCAAATCACAATTCTTCATCGACCCCGCTGATCCGAGCTACCCAGATCGGTCCCCAGCTTGTTCATTCTTCTTCACCGTCAAGTCTCCTTCAAATTGGGCCATTGCTTTTCAAGAAGTTCATACTGGGCCTTAAGAAGCACTTCCTGTATTGTAATTTTTGCGTCACATTAATATATATATATATATATATCATCTTATAGTAGATTATATACTTTGAGATTTTGAATCATATTTAAAATATTTTTCGCATAACTGTGTATAGTTTCAATTAGCTAAGGATTATTTATGTTGAGTCATTTAATTCGTAAAAATCAATCCATTATCAAGTGTTAAAATTAAGTATCAACCAAAGTGTTACTCTTATTTTTACATTTTTTTGGCTATTATAGTTGTTAATTTGAATATTTAGTTGTCAAATATTTTTATTTAATTAAGTGTAAACAATATGTACACTCCTCTTTTACATTTTTTTTTTTTTTTCCTGTTACACCACTGATTTTATACCTATGATATTTTATACTTCAATTCAAATATAAGTTTAAGCCACACTTCTGAGTACTATTTCGGGCTTTTTCTTAATCTGAATGTAATACATTACAAAATCTCAAACTATATCTCAAAACACGTTCCAAATAACGATTCAAAATATGATATCAATATATCTTAAAACAAGTTCCAAATAACGTCTCAAAATATGATACCATAGGAGAACGTTAGATTACAGATTAGATTTCAAAACTCCACCCAAGGCATGCAGAGCTTTCCGAACACGGCATTACATTTAAAGAAGGAATATACATGGCACTGCCAACAATAGCATTTACAACCGTTGGAATATTTTGCAATCCCAACCCATCCATTCTACAAGAGGATACTACAACAACATTACTCATAGAAAATGTGAAAGCAAAACAGATCCATGGAAAAGGAGGTTAAACAAACATGATCAACAGTGACTTACTAGAAGCATCTGCACAATAATTGACAACAAATTTGTTGATTATCCACCATTTTCAATGTCACATTAAACCATGAAACGAAACCTACAACAGTACTAGTTATTGTGAGTTTGAACTTTCATCCGCTTTTGCTCGTTTCGCTTTGGGAACGCTAGCGTCTTGCTCATCGTCATCATTATCATCGGATGTTTGTCTTTCGGGTGCCTTTTGCTTCTTATTTGAAGTCTCAGTTGGTGAGGAAGAAGCACCAGCCTCGCTTGACACTGCTATTTTACTGTCCAAGGATTCTAGTTTGTCATCACTGGGGGGAGGTTGCGATGGTTTAGGTGGGGAAGCTGAAGGTTCATCAGCACTTGCTGATTTGGTCTTTAACCTGTCTTCTTCCATCTTCTTCTGCTGCTCGAGCATCACCTGAATGCACCGGCCCTGTTCCTCAATCCGCAACTGCAAACTTCTCTGGATCTGCAGGAAAGAGGGATCTTTCAGCCTAATGCCAAATTTAAAGGAAGCTATAACTTCTAATATTTCTACCACACTTCTTCTAGTTTGGGAAGAAGAGAAGATTATCATAAGTCAATCCACTCATCATTTGCATACCTCAAGTTGTTCATGTAGTTGTTTCTGAACTTCCATTTGCAGTCTCAAGGCTTCAGTTATTCCCACAGACCTGTAGTCAAAATCCAGAAGATAAATTGAGATCCACACCTCTAATTCATTAGGGACAGTGTGTTTCAAAGAAATGCAATTTGTTCCTCAAAGTCAAAAGGAACATTACATGAATCAAGTGAAAGGATAGCAACTTGTTTCTTCAGGTAAACAAGCAGTTTTCATTTAATTATGTTCCCCATTTTTTTTCCGGTTTAACTATGATACCAATTCTGGTACTCACATGAACGAAAGCAATCCAACTCCTCCACAGAAAATTTTATTCTCATGCAATAACAAATATGGAAAGGTGACAAACCATCCAGGCATTCATGAGGCAGCGACATGATTAGTGCCAATGATTGTTTTCAGAATCAAGGTTGCAATTAGCTAAGAACTCATTGAACATTTACTGTTCTTCTCCTTTTAATTTTAAATTGATCTAATCCTGATAAGGAACCCCTAAAACATTTTAGTTAGGATACACTAGAATATAGCAAACATAATCTTTCCTCTATAAATCTAACTAGAAGGAGATGGATAATCTGACATCATTAACTAAGCATAAAAAGGATAAACATCGATATCTAATTACAAATGTAGTGTAACAGGAAGGAGTTAGCTTACAAAAATCATCAAAATTATAATATTGATTAAATTGCCAAGATTTCATATCAAGCCTTTAAAACACACTTCTTACAGAGCCAATGACTGAATATAGACATTAAAAGAACAATGAGAATAAGAGTAACTTACGTTTTCAAATCCAGAGAGGTCATATCTGTAGCAGCAGTGGACTTCTTTTCTGAAGTTTCTGCAATGAGAAAGGAACCATTCAACTCTTTTTTACCATGATTATAACATTCTAGAGTTCCCCCATATTAAATTGATGTATCTTACACAACAATAAAAAATATTCGCGAGAAGCATGTCACTTTTAGAATTTAACAGGTTATTTTCACCATATTATTTCAGTTTAAACAGTTTACAGGCAAAATCTAGAATAGTGTGATCTTACTTAACAGATCAGCTAAAAAGCAACTGTATAGACAAACATCAATGCAAAAGCAAAGAACGATCAGCAAATCTACTTCTAGACCTTTATATGGCTACATTTAATACAAAACTTCAGGAAGTTTCTACCTTCTGATGACTCTGGTTTGTATCTGGCAGTTCGGTATTTCTGAGATGAATAAGAAACACATTTAATTTAGTGAGTAAATAACCAGAAATCTGAAGGTAAAATGCCAACTAAGAAGGTTTCTTATACCTGTAAGTGGCTTTTCACATGATAAATGGTTAATCCTTCTTTGTTCATAAGCTTCAAGACACCTTTTGGAGTAGCTCCTACCAAATTAAGAAATGATTTTCAGCAGGCAGTCCCACATGGGATGAAGGAAAGGACAGAAAATGGAAAACTACTCACTTTCACTACCACCAAGTTTATTGACAGCTTCCACAAATACTTCATGAAGCTCTGGTGTCCAACGCATACGAGGCTTTGTCAGTGGAGCAGAAGATGATGGACTAGACAAAGGGCAGCTTTGTCCAGGTGATTTGAGATTATGATTAGGAAGCTGGGGATCCAGCACAGGTACATCAGATGATGAATCCAACAGCTGATACACCATTTACAGAGTAAAATACATTAAAAGAAGTATCCAGTAATCTGAGTAACATCCTCATCCTAGTATCTTGAAGAAACATACACACCACAAGATTACAATGCATTTATAAGGTTTTCCATAGGAAAGATAAACAAATATAGTAAAACTGGATTTAGGGATAGGCATTTAATGAAGTTCTCAAGAACAAAGTTCAAATTTTCTTGAAACATACGAGGAACGAGGAACAATAAAGATAATTAGAAAGGATGAAACAACAAATAGCAGTTCTATTTATATTCTAAAGAGTAACCTTTCTGTGTGTCTTTTAAGGGGTCTTAACAGATGAAAATGAAAACATTCTTTAGTCTTAATCGCTGAAATCAGCAGATAATGGATGAGGACAAAATCATTCCTTATGGCCCACAGATTTAACTAGGATCAAACTAGCAAGACATTATGTAAGCAAAGCGTAAAAATTTGAATCAAAACAGCAGGTAAGAGGAGTGGAATAAATAGTTACACTAATAGTATAATACTGAGTTGCTCTGATCATTTATCACGAAGTCAGTGAGTAATGACTCAGAGAACACCAAGACAGACCTCCAGCCATGAAAATGAAAATACTTTTTGAAATATTTAATGCAAATGCCAGCTCAAGAACAAACCTTAGCTTCTTGGTCAGGAACATCAACATCAACAAGTAAATCACCCCAATGAGCATCCAGAGAGCCATCCACAGTTATTAAGTCGTCAGCCCATTCAATCCAATCAGTTTTCTTAACGTGATCTTCAGAAGCCATTACACCAGATAGACTCTCTACTTGACCATTTTGAACAGGGATATTCCCAGAAAAATCAGGGAAGTCTTGCATGGCATCTTTCCCCCAGGATGTATTGTTGTCTCCTAAGTGGTAGCTGTCCATTGGAGGAGATTGAATTCCTGAATAGGAAGAGTGACTGGTTCCTAAATATGTTTTACCACTTGCAGACTTGGATAAGAAGGGATAGTTTGGTGACCGAATGCCTTCAGGTGAAATTGGAGAAAATTTAGTATCCTTCGGGGATGAAAAATGATGCCCAACTGCCCCACTTCTAGTAGCCAAAGGAGCAGGACGAGAAGAATGCATATTTTCTTTCAGTTCTAGCTCTGAGGTAATGTGAAGGGAATCTGGCAGTTTAGGGTACTTCTCAACGAAAGGAGTGGGCAAATTGGGTAAAGATGCTGAAGTAGCTCCAGAGGCAGCCATGTTGCTCAACTTTTCACTAGTCCTACCAATGAATATTGAAGATCTAGCTTCCATATCCGTCCATAAAAATGTTTCTAAAATGCTTAACTTCCTTGGACAAAAACAACACCACCACTTCGTTCCTAGCTCAGTGGGAAAGAAACTATTGTCCTGCTGAAGCCAGCTTTTGATGCCTTCAACAATGTCAGCACTCAAAAATGGACAACTGCTTAAAATAAATGGAGAACCATTACGTTAATCAAATTGGAGACACATACATGCAGATTAAAGATGACAAACAATTAATTCACATCTACAATGGCAGGGGGATTATACTAAAGGCACCAAATGTGATTTTGAGAAGTAAAAGACAGGCAACCATATGGTATCATCAGCTTATACACTGTTCAATAGGTTTCATGATCAAAACAACTCAAGGTTTTAGGCCCTGTTCTTTTAAGAAGGTTTGAGTTTTAGTTTGAGTTTTGGTTTTGGAAAAATAGTTTTATAATACAAAAAGTGTATTAGGTTTGTGAAAAAATATAGCTGAATAGTAAAAAGTTGTATTGGAAATGATAAAAAATGATTATAAATTATAATATATTAAATTTACTGTTGAAATCAAAATTGAAACCAAAACCAAAACTTAAAGAACAGGCCCTTAATAGCACCAAAAGATGATAATTGACACAGACACCCATAATCATCAATCACAACATCATGTACGAAAGCCACAATCTTTTATTGTAAACTTCATAGTTACAATATATATATGCACATAGAACTTTAAGGTGACAACACCCGTGCAAGTTTTAGGTTTACTTACTAGCCAAAATAAACATACATATCAAAAATTTTAGATTCATGCTAGCTTAAAAGCTGAGACAAAGACATATTCATGAGAATGGCAAGGATACTTGAGGGAAAAAGGTAAAACGGGAAGTATACAGAACTCATTGTCCTCAACAAAGAATGAATTACGTGGTGTGAAAAGTTTTACAATTTCTTGTGGACTCAAAATCAGAAATTACTAAATCAAGCAATAAACAAAGCAACTTTGTCCAGTTACGTTCTCTCCTCAAACTTGTGAAGAATTATATGTCATTGAATCTTAATCTGAACTTCAAGAAGCAAATTTAGAGTAGCCAAGCAAAAATTCTGAACTTCTAGGTAGCTATAAATTAAAGATTTGCAGATTTCAGCAAGGCTAGCTCTGCCTCTACAGAATCTAAAAGGAGAAATTTTGATGAAGAATCACTCAATTTCATCTTCTAGCCAATACAGCAAAAATCACACCAATTTTCTTGCATTCTTATAGGTAACTTCATAATTTTAAAGCAAACCCAATCAAGAAAGACTTAACCGGATTCGCCACTAGATCAGCAACGGAATCTCAGAAACAACAGCATCAAACAATGGCAACTAACTCAACTGAACCATAGAAACTTGGCCGAGAACAAGTAAATAACACAACATCGACATCATCAAAACCCAAAAAAAAAAAATCAAAATCCAGGTCTAATCAAAACAACATTCCAAGTGGGGCCCCAGCCTAATCATCCTTTCCTTCAACCTCAACCACATCCACAAAAATAATGATAATAATTGAACTCCCACTTCTCAAACCCGTCGACATCGCGAAAAAGTTACTCAAAACAGAAAAAAAGCCCCCGAAATCTGGCAACAACCCACCTCAAATATTGCAAATTAACCACAGGAACCCAGAAAATCACAACCCAGAATGGACGAGACGAAGGACATAAACGAAACGAATACTAAATGAACTTATATACCGGTCAAACAAGTAGAAAACAACCCACAAAGCAAGCATCTTAACACGGCCAGCTACAAACACAACACATCCATAGCAAAACATAATCGATTGAGCGAGCTCCTGGAAATTGGTAAAAAAAATATGAAGTAAAGGGAGAAGAAGTAGACCTCTTAGGGAGCAGCTTGAAACAGGAATCTGATTGGGGGAATGGTTGGTTCGTTGGCGGCTGAGAGAATTTTGCTGGGTTGTAATGGATTCTCCGAACAATTATCGAAGAACCAAATCGAGAAAACGAAAGGGAAATTTTTCTGAATTTGTAAATAAAATAACGATAATAATGAGGATGAAATTAATGAAACTAAGAAGAAGAAAAAACCTATAAAGAAACGATGCTGACTTTTTTAATTTATATATTGAGCCCAATTGAAATGATTGATGACGTTGCAGTACAAATGTTATAAAGTCCTCCACATTCTTCTAAAATTGCATATGAGCCCTTAGAGATTCTCCATATTGCATAAATACACACAAGTATTCCCATGCAAAAACAAAATTTTAGGGATTAATTCTTACGGTTTCACTTTAAAAAAATAGTTCTATGAGTTTGTAAAACACTTTTTTTTTATTGCCATAAATAAAACAATAAAATAACAATTCTATCAAATCAAGCTAAATTAACTAATCGTTTACAAGTTCGATTATATATACATGCGTCTCTTCAGAGACATTCATACAGGAAAAAAATAGCATGATACATATGTAAGGGTGACACGCATTCAATTTTTTTTGATAAAAAGGAAAATAGTTTACAAAAATATATTTGAAAAGAAAGAGGGGGATATCATATTTAATTTCAAACATATAAAAGAAATTTGTTTGTTAATTGATGTGGCGTACTTGATTTGTTTAACTTGTTTTTAATGTAAAAGGCCAGGTCATCAAAAAAAAAAAAAAAACCAGACGCATGCACAAAAGTGAATACATTTATGGTTTATTTATTGTCTTTTTGTGTTGAAGTGTACAATTGAATAACAAAGTACTCAAACATTTCTTAATAATTATTATGAAAGAAGAAAATTATATGGTTTTCAAATTATGAGAATAACGAAAACTACCAAGAATTTTGTAGTAAACACGTCGGATTCAGGCCAACTCACGGACCAATCCGCATTAGGCAGAAGCAAAGGATGTTGACCCCACTACCTAATTTTGATGGTGGGACAAATGAGCAATCTCATTGTAATTGTAGACAATTACAAGTAAGCATTGTTGTTTGGCCCGGCCCGGCTCGGCGGGTCGACTCGGTTGGCCCACGACCCGCAGGTCTTGCCGGGCCAAATTATAAGGGTAATCCGGATGTGGGGTGACCCGGTCAAGACTCGGGGCGGACCGGGAACCGGGTCGACCCGCAGAGGTTTTTCTTCTTTTTTTTTTTCCAATTAAGGAACTTTTTAAAAATTTTGGCTTTAATAGGGATTGAACATTGGTCTCCAATATAAACAACAAGGGTACTTACCACTAAACCACAATGACTTGTTTGATTATTTTTGTTCTAAATAGTTTTTTAACTCATATTTTAATATGAATCATGGGCTTTCTAATAATAACTTATTAATTGAACCATCTAAACTACTGTTAATCTCATTGTAATTCCTTACTATTTATTAATTTTAAGACTATATTTTTTTATTAGTTGTTTTCTTTTCATTTAAAGGTTGTTTAATTTTGTCATGTATTAATCTAAAATACGTTTTCATTTCTTTTACATCAAATTTTATCTTTTTTTCCTAATAAAATGTAGTAATATAATTTTTAGAATATAACTAATATTTTATAATTTATTTACTTATTGAGTTTTGTAGTAATGAATTTTAATGTTTAAGATAGTTGTAAAATTCGGAAATATATATAATTGTTGTGAAGAAAAAATATTTTAACTAATATTATTTATATTATATTTATTTATTTATTTATGACGTCATCCGGGTTGACCCGGGTCGTGCGACCCTTAAGCCTCGCCGGGTCGGTGGCCGAGCCGGGGCGAACAACATTGCAAGTAAGAGGGCCAATCCCACCGAGCCGGGCCGAACAACATTGCAAGTAAGAGGGCCAATCAATATTATTAATACTAGAATTAGAATCTTACTGGATTGCCCTAAACATACCCTTATATTTTCAAACCATTTCTACTGTACCCATCACTGTTTTTCTAACTTTTAAACAATTAGAATAATACTTTTTTTTTTTTTTTTTTTGATGAAATACAATTTGCTCGCTACAATGGCGGAGCCAGGCTCTAAAGATATGGAGGGACATTATTATTTGTCATAAATATTTACCCTTATTATTTTAATTTTTGGTGGGATAAAATATAATTTTTTTCAAATTTTATATTAGGTAGTGGGGTCAACATCCTTTGCTTCTGCCTAATGCGGTAATGATCCTGTTTCTTTTTATGTTAATATTTTATTTTAGGCGCTAATTATTATGATTTGGAATCAAAATCTACCTGTAAGCGTGGCTCAAACAATGCGGAATGATACATCGACCGTATCTATTACAGAGAAAAAAATGAGTTATGATCACCAACGGTTGCAGAGAATAGCATAGTGAAAATGCAGACACGAGATTTTGAACCCCCATGACCTGAATCTCTAGTATATTACTCTCTCTTCGTATCACTAAAAGAGTTAACTTTGAAAAATATACAATTTATTATGAACGGTAAGCTACAATAGTTAAAATAAGTAATTTGATTTTCACTTATATTATTATTTTCTAAGTAAGTGTAATTGTGAATAACACATTATTATATTAGTGAGAGTGAATGATGTATTGCAAACAAATAGAAATTGGACTCTTTTATTGAGACACAATTTTTTTTGAAGGATGCTCTTTATATAAAGCGAAAGGAATAGTTGTTGCCATGGATTACCAAATAGTGCAATGCAATGTGCAACCAAGGTCAGGCAGGATATCAAAAGTTATAGATTAAACTTTGATTTAAATTGATTTTTAGAAAATATATTTACTCTGTCTTATTCAAAGAGTTTATTTGTAAAAAAAAAATTATTGTCTCATTAAACGAGTCCACTTTGAATTTGTTTACATTATATACCCTTACTAATGTAATAATGTGTGGTGCACAATTAACCCTTACCTATATCTTAGAAAAGAAGATAAAGTGTCAAATATAGGGTCAAATCACTTATTTAGGTGTTATACATCAAAATTCATAATAAATTATATATTTTTCAAAGTTGAGTTTTTGAATGAGACAGATCTAGTATTAAAATATGAAAAAATTCATATCGAAAATATAAAAAAAACGTACATAAAAAATGATTATAAAATGCAAAATGTAAAATAATATGACTAAAAATAAAAAGGGCCCAAGTCTTTAGTCTTGATTAGTTTGTGATGGAATGAATGATGTTGCAAATTGCAACCAACGGCTGAGGAATTAGGAATGATTTTGGCATGTAATTATTGGTTTCATTTTGTTTTTCCAGTTTTCTTTTTTGTAGTTTTTGTTTTTGCCTGGGTTGATTGATGACTATTGCACAAGTGGACGGACGTTTGGAGCTGGGACCCATTGGCCCTTGACATTTGCGAGCAGCCATTCCTGTCCTCCTCGAGTCTCACTCTCCACTGCCAGTGCCGAGTCCAAGTAGCCAAAGCCTTTTTGTTTTTCTGTCTATCCATCAATGACAATGCTGTCCTTTTCCCTCCCCCTTGTTGAAGGGAACTCTACTATTGTACTTCGTGAATTTTTTAATTTTTCTTTTTAACTCGACACTTTTACCTATTTATTAGATAGGAGACAGCGTAATTGGGAGAAGAATTCATTTGCATGGATTGGTAATTTGGTAGGTAGGATTAGGGCTGAGAACGAACACGAACGTTCACGAACAAGCTCGGGATCGGCTCGTTAAAAGCTCGGTTCGAGATCGTTTATTTATTAATAAACGAACATGAACAAAATTTTAAACTCGATTAATAAACGAACAATAAATGAACAAAAGGGAGCTCGGCTCGATTACGTTCGTGAACAGCTCGATAAGAAAAAATAATTTTTACAAAAGATAAAATAGATATATAATTTATCATTTATACATATTAACATGAAACTACATTTGGTGTAGTGATAAGACACCAAGAGGGGAACTCAGAGAACCTGGGTTCGAATTCCTCCACAAGGCTGATTTTGTTTTAGCCAAGTGGAGATCCACAAGGCTCAAGCTCGAGCTCGAGCTCGAGCTCTATTTCCAGGCTCGACTCGAGCTCGAGCCCAAGATAATGAAGCCGAGCCGAGCTCGAACATAGGTGTGTTCGGCTCGGCTCGGCTCGATATCACCCCTAGGTAAGATCACCAAAACTTTTGCTTATGATTTGCTACTCTTCAAGAAAAACACTAAGAGGAAAAGAGAAAAAAAAAAATTATAATGCTACTTTTCAAGTAATAGTGCTATTCAAAAAGAATAAAGAGTAGCATGCTATTTTTGAATGAGCTAACTGATATTATTTTAAGAGTTAATTGATACCCAAAATTCCTTTAGAGTATAAGTTAACTTTTGAAGATCTAATTGACACTCTTTCAAGAGCTATCTGATGTCCAAAAAAAATATATTTTGCTTCATAGACGTGCGCATGGATGAAGAAGTCATTAAGGGCCTGTTCTTCAGCACTGGGCTGAGAACCGGGTTGAGGGTTTTTTTGGATCTGAGACCAAAAAGTAGTCAAAAATGGGTCAGACCCATGTTCTTTAGTAATGGGCTCAAACCCAGGTTTGAGTTCTAGGTTTGAGACCCAAAAAAACCCCCTCTCCCAGATACATCCCCATCCTAGCGAAAATCTTTTCTCTCCCAAATTCCCACCCACGTCAGCAACGGATTTTTTCACCTCCTCTCCAATCCAAACCAAAATTGGCGCCGATAACGAACGGGCTGACCCAATGTGACGGCCGCTGTACTCCCTCCGGCCTCCGCTCTTGGTTCGTTATCTGCATCAACGCCTCCTCATTTCATTCGTGATTCCTCCGATTTTCCACTTAGGGATTTTGGGAAAATTGGGGCCTCAACCGATTCGGTTAAATTGACGAGGCCGGCAAGCGATTCTGGGAAATGAAGTACGACATAGAGAAGCACTTCGGGAAGGGGTGAGCATGGGCATATCGAACCCGATTTTACCACCAATCCCAGTTTGCTTGGAACTGGTTGGTTTTATTGTTTGTTGAGCTGCTAGAATCTCCTTTGAAGCTTGGAGCTGTGTGGAATTTTCCATTTCGGTTTTTGGTGCTTCATTCGGATTTTGGTGTTCTATTTTTGCTGTTTTAAATTTGAAGATTGGAGCTGTTTGGAATTCGGTTTTGGTGCATCAATTGGATTTTGGTGTCCTATTTTGGTTCGGTTTTTGCTGCTTTAAACTGAATTGGTGTTTGGTTTTGCTGTTCAGTTGCGGGTGCTTCAATCTGATTGGAATTTTCAATTACTAGCATTCTTGTTCTGTTTTTGAAAAATAAAATAAAATAAAATTGTTTGAAGTGTTGAGCTGTTTGGAATTTTTTTCTGTCAATTAGTACCAATCCTTTTCGTTTTTGGAAGGCTGTTTGGATTTTATATCTTTGAATTGCTAATTTTCCTTTTCACAAGCATTTCCTTCCCATATATTTTGCTGCCTTTTTAAAATAAATAAAATAAATTTTAGTGGAAAATGAATAGAAGGTTAAAAAATAGAAAAAAGAATTTTCGGACTAAATTTGAACTGAGACCCGTGTTCTTTAGCTTGGGCTGAGAACTGGGTTGACCCAGTTTGGCTGAGAACAGGTTCTGAGACATATTCTCAGAACTAGCTAAAGAACAGGCCCTAAATGTATACACTCTATTGTATATATAAACCCGTTTTATATAAGATTCTGTGTAAGAGATGAATCTTGTCATTCCTTTATACGGGACCTCTGGACATTTTTCTTATACTCCTTATTCTGGAAAGAGTTAAGTAAAGAACAGGTAAATGATTGAAAGTGGTTGGTATATAGTAAATATCTATGTGGATAAAATCTATTATTTTTGTTGTAACTTGTTTAAATCTGAAAACAACACAAGTTCTTTAGCAAATGATGATATAGAGATTGGAAACACCTTAATGAATAGTCTAAGGAACGTGAAAATTTTAGGAGCATACAACTAATATGAGCTCTTGAAAATAATTAGTTGAGACAGTCTCTTATAAAAGAGGTTTTTATATGCGACGCATTGTTCACGTGAACATAACAGTATGAGTACTATTTTTTTCTTAAAAAATTGATACTTGAACAAAAACAACACGAGTATCAGTAACATTATCTTCAAATATTACCTTAAAAATAAACAAAAAAAGAAAAAGATACTTGAGTACTACTAGTTGTATTGTTCACGAATATTAGTATTAGTATATTCAAGTATCACTTTAAGAATGAAAAAAATAAAGCAAAAAAAAAAAAAAAGAAAAGAAAAAAGCTATTCAAGAAAAGTAACAGTGATACTCTTGAAAAAACAAAGTTTAGTAGCACGGGTAACACTAATAAAATTAATAAGTTGTTATTTATAAAAAAAAAAAATAAACATTGAAAATGCTACTTCAGAAGACTAGCTAGCACTAAGAAAAAAAGAAAATAAAAAAAATTACTGCTACTCATTCAAGAGTAGCATGCTATTAATTTCGTCAACAATAAAATGATACGCGAAGTTTGTATAAAAGAAAGAAAAAGGGGCGTGCGTGGATAACGTGGCATCACATTCATAAACTTCGTTGCATGTATAAAGCTGTTTTATATGAGTTTTTTCAAAAATGAAATTAGATACAAATCAAATAATTGATGAAGTTTTACGATGAGAAATATTTAAAGAAAAAAAACGTTGGAGGCGAATTCTAACTAGAAAATTATTCAAATATTGCACTTGTTTATAAAATCATGCTAACTTTGCATGTTACTGAAACACATGTTGATAGAAACTTTTCAAAATTAAAATTGTTAAACAAATATTTGACATCATTGTTAATGTTGCAAGAAAGATTAAATAAATTGACAATTTCATGCATTAAAAAATAATATCTTAGAAAATATTAGTACAAACACTATTATAAATGATTTTGCATCCAACAAAGAATTTTATCGTCCATATTTAAAGCCATTTTTATTATTTTGTCCCGAGACCTCCTAAATTTGAGGACCAGTACGCTATCCTTCCCCTACCTTTGTGTTGCATGGAGGAAACACTATTTACATTTTATACAATACACGCTATTTTCTCCTTCTTTGTTTGATTTCTCCCACTCTTAATTCTTGCCCTTGTTATACGAGGCAAGACTTTATAATTTTATACTTTTTCTATTTTGCTAGAAAGTCAATTTTTATCCATATATAACTTTTTATGGATGTCAAATACAATACTTAAAAAAGTTAATTTGATAAAATTTGCTCTGTTTATATCCTTACTTTTAAGTATGAATTAATTGTGAAACACATATAATAATATCAATGAGGTTAAGAGTAATAAAAAAAAATTTGAAAGTGAATTTTGTATTAGAACAGAAAGATATTCTTAAAAGTTGACTATTCTAATGAAACGAAATAAGAAGTATATAATTACATCATTTTTAGAATGTTATGAAAGATTTAGGACACGTTCTTCACTGAAAGTTTGAGTTTTGATTTAAAAAAATAGTTTTATAATGTAAAAAGTATATTAAAAATGTAAAAATGCAAGCTCAATAGTAAAAAAAAATTATTAACAATGATAAAAACTAATTATATTATATTAAATTTACTGTTAAAATCAAAATTGAAACCAAAACCAAAACTTAAAAGAACAAACCTTAAAGAATGAATTCTTTGCACGGCGTGATTGACCGAAATTGCTAAATCCATAGGTGGCGGATAAAAGATGTGTACTACAAACAATGGATCATAAAAGTCTTTATCCATTTTGAACTTGTGTCGATCTTCAAAGTACGGCAGCTCAAACTGAAGTTGCGTTGACGTGAGTTTCTGAAAGATCGATCGTTTCGTACACATTTTGTGTATTTCACTATTTCGTGTGAGATATATAGGCACATGTTTGGAAACGTTCAAATCATAATTTGTATCTTATTTTTATTTTAAAATATTAAAATTATATTTTGAAATTCAAAAAAAATGTATTAAAAATATAAAATAAAAATGTTGAGAATAATAAAAAATTATTATAAAATAAAAATGTGATCTAAAACTAATCATTATGTTTATAATAATTAATTTTGTACTCTCTTTTAAATTGTTCATACTACATAACAAAATATGTGGAGCAAAATAACCGCAAAATGAGCTTGCGTAAAAGATGCTCACTCCGTCTCTTGAAAGAATTCACTTTGAAAATTGTATAACTTATTATGGGTTGTGAAGTACAATACCAAAAATAACTAATTTAACACTATATTTGTAAATAAGAATAATTGTTGACCACACATTATTCTATCAATAAGATATGTAATGTAAAAAAAATAAATTTAAAGTAAACTCTTTTAACAAAACGATAACTTTTTTTGAAAGTGGACTCTTTGAGTAGGACGAAAACGGAGGGAGCACAAGATAGTTTTTGGGTAATATATATTGCACTCCCTCTGCGTGCAAGAACTGGCTTCACTTTAGTACATCCTTAAGGATAAAATTAAGGTTATGAGAAATTATTCAGTGAATCTGCTGCACCACATATGATGGTGCAGTTAGATACAATAAAGGAGAGACTACTATTTTGGGGAAAAATAATGTACATGTAGAAGGCTCATTAATCGATATATATCAAAATTGTTAATTTATTCTACACTACTTTTAAGGATGCAGCGAATGACTTGCTGTAATAGATATTAGGCAGTTAATAGAAAGATTTGCTATCTGTACTACCCATTTTTTCAAAATATATAATACAAATTATCATCCTATGGAATTAATAAATAAATGTATTATGTAATTATTTCATTAAATAATATATCATTTCTAAATAATTATTTCATTAATTTTTTTTATAAAATATTAATCCAAATACCCTTTAAACCAGTTTAACTATAAAAGTGTTTTGAGTAAAACACTTATCCAAACACACTTTGTGCTTTAAAAAACTTAAAATATTTTTTTTCTTTCTAAAAACGTTTTTGAAGTATATGTCCAAACAGAACCTTAACATTCATTCTTTTAACAAGAAAAAGAATTAAAAACCCAAATAATAAATTTAAAAAAGCCACTGTTTAATAATGGAAAATATCAAGTATATGTCACAACAACAACACCAACCAGCCAAAAGAGCATTGTATCACTGCCATCTTCGCAAGGTTCCCTTCCATTTGTTTTCACTTCGGTCTATTCTGTTTGGTAACTACAGCAAGATGTCAAAGAATTATCAACAATGGAAGATTATATAGCAGCAAATTGTACACGTTAGGTACAGAGTAACGGATACAACGAATCTAATTTACCAGACTCATTCTATTCCTAAATTGTACACAGCAAATTATACACGTTAAGTGATCATTATTCAAAAAATCACACAAATTAAGGAGATGAACGAATTTTTCTTTTGCCCCTATTCATGTTTTCTTATTTAACTACATGTTGAATAGGAATGTATAAGGGTAGGAGAGAAGTAACTTTAGGGCCTACTTCTTTTCATTGTTTTCGTTTGTGTTTTGGTTTTGTTTTATTTTTTTAAATAAATTTAATATATTATAATTTTTTAAAATTATTTTTAATATAATTTTTTATCATTCAACTATACATTTTTATTTTTAATATACTTTTTATATTAAAAAATTATTTTTCAAAAACATGTATTCAAAACTACAAACAAAAACATAAAGAAATACTCCATCTGTTCCCAAATAAGTGATCATTATAGGAAAATATTTTGTTATATGCACATACATTACGCACATTCCCATTTAAAATATAGTTAAACAAGAAAACATAAATGGGGGGGGGGGGGGGGGGGGGGGGGGTGAAAGAAGAAATTCACCAATCTCCTTAATTTGTGTTATTTTTCGATCACTTATTTGGGAACGGAGGAAGAACATAGTACAAGTAATACGAACCTTTCACTTTGGCATCCCGACAGTAATCACTCCCGCAACAGCACTTGAATGCTTCAATGGGATGGTTTATATCATCAAAATCAATACCGTAATCCTTAAATACCCAGAGAAAAAAGAAGAAGAAGTCAAATACAATAAAAAGTCATCCTCAAACCAAAAAAACAAATAGCTTATGAAAACAGAACAAATTTATTGGATTTGGATAGCCACTAAACTTTTACCATTGGCCACTTTAGATTATGAAAACTGATCAGGTATACATGCAACACTAGCACAATTGAATCTCTTTAACCCAAAAGTACAGACAACATAATGCAACAGAGATATCACATACCCATGTTAGTTCTTCCATAGCATACACTTTTCTTTTGGTGAAAAACGCAAGCTGCAAGTGAGACAAACTATCAAGATCAAAATCTCTTCGCAAGAAGCAATACTTAATAGTCCTTCTGTCCCAATGGAAGAGTCGTGAGATACGATTGTTTATGAGACTCACAAGGTACAACTCTAAACGGGACTCTTTCATTGGGACAGAGGGAGTAGATAACAATGTGTAAATGGAAACATCAAGCCATACATGATAGTAGTGATGATCTGGGGTCTCCACTTCTACTGGAATGGCAATCAAGTTCGAGTCATAACATCTGCACCATACCAAAATCCAAGGAAAATCATATTTCTTGAATGGACTTGAAATAATGGACTCGTATGTTATCCCATCTCAAACCATGATTTGAAATGTTTTTAAGTCCAAACCATGGTTTGAGATGGGATAACATGCATGACAAAAAGAAGGAAAATATGCGACTAATTCATATCAGAAACTGAGAATAGACATGATATAAGACACATTGGAAATGAACTTTAAGAAGGATCACCTATGATTTACAAATCTTGCAACATTCCCATAATAAGTTGCATCCAAACAAAGTGCATCTTCATCCTTTAAAACTCCTTCTGATCCCCAATCTGCATCTAGAAGCACTGGATAGGTATGTCTGTCCTTGCTGCTTTTAGTGTTCCGTTCGTACAGTTCCATATTGGTCAAAATTTCGCCAATATATTCACAAACAAAAGCACCTTTAGGTAGCTCTTCAAGAGGTCGCACACCCCAACCTTTACCCTGATCTGCCAAGAACACCTAGAGAGAATATTCAACAAGACCAATTAATCGAAGGTGAAGGGTTAAAAACAGGATGACTTTATGACTGAGTTAGTTTCTTTCAAAAATAATCTGCAGCATAACCAAAACACAAGAAAGTTAATCTCTGGAAAGTATTATGAAAAGCAAGAAGGAAAAAGGTTTGGCAATGCTAACCTGTAATTTGCGGGTTATGCCTCGCTGTACAACTCTATTTCCACACTCCATGCTGCATCGACATTTTCTCCAGCATTCTTTGACAAATTTTCTGACCAGATGACCTTTGCATTTTTGTGGCCTGGAAGCATTCTTCGCCCTTTCTAATGGACAATCTTCGCAGTAAAAATGGTAGTGCTTTTGAGGTTCTTCATTCATTGAATTACAGTCAGCTAAGAATTTTTCTTTAAGAAGCCCTTCTGGCGTATAAGCATATTCTCCTCCAGTATCACGCGCACATTCACAAGGAACCGAGGATGATAGACAATTCCCTCTACACCTTGCACAGCAGTCTTCATCCGAAATGCGAGCCAATGAAACTTGTACATATGCACTTTGATAAATTGTGTTCTGAGGAATGTACACAAAATCTGGAAGATGCTCATTTCCAATTTCATCTAGCAATGGAATGCTCACTTTTTCAGTACCATTTGATATGTCCTTGATCTTACGGATAGCACTTCTCTTTGTATGGCTGATAGCCTTCTGCTGAGCAAGTGCCAAAACAATTGAATTTGATGATGCAGAACTCTTCATCCTTTTGTTCATCTGTGTTTCTCTATTATCTCTTCCAACAGACTCTTGGTTGGGTCCCATGATTTCGTTGAGCATATCATCTGAAGATTCTTTACTCAGAAGTTTAACATCAGAATTAGAGCCCAACTCCAGAAAACTGTTGCACAATTCCTTCAATGACTGAATTAGAGAGAACTTAGGAGGACCGATAATTTTGTATGATCTCAAACACTTATCCTCAGCATGTTTCACAATTGCTTCTAAATTTGGACTCTGAGAACTGGGCTGTCCTATGCCATTATTTTCACATGCCAACAAAACTTTCACCTTTCCACAGGAAGATGACACTATGTCAAAAGAAGATTGGCAGGATGAACCATCCAGTACTCTTTTGCCCTTGTCTGAGAAGATGGAGAAAAAGAAATGGTGAGAATTCTTTTCTGCAAAATTTAGTCCTCTAAACTAGAACTTAGTAAAGTACATAACTGACCAAAGAAGAACAAAATTTTCACAAGTAAAAAGTTGATTCATTCACATACTACAATTCTTGTTTACTCTTATTTCCACTAGTACAACATGAATAAGGGGGCTCTGAGTATTAACCATTGGAAGTCAAGAACTTGAGACAAATGTTCATTCTGAACAGTCAAAAGCCTTTTGCATTCCTGTAAAAGAGTGATTCAGAGTCATAAAACAGTTGAGATTTGTGGGATCATTCTCAGTTTGGTATTCATGTGATGTCATACTCAGCAAAAATCTCTATCCTTCCCTTGTGACAAAAAGAGTACCTGCCCCTAACTAGCTATCCCTGGATCACCAATATCTCAATGAAATTAAGTAATACAATTGCAGTTGCAAAAGAGATAGGAAGAAAAGCAACTGACATTCTCTAGGATCCTGAAGAAAGTCAGGAAGTGTTTATGACATTACTTCTAAGTAATAAAAATATTTTGGTTGACAATTGCTTTAAATATTTTCTTTCTTGATAATAGGATGGGAATGATGGAAGAAATGGAGAAGTGCATCCTCTATATATTGTGAGCATGATGTCTAGCTAAAACTGAAATGAAAATTTTACAAAATAAGATCAGTGATGCGTAATGGATTGGAATGCGTGGACAACTAAATACGAACATAGAGGTAGCATAAATGTGAATGCTGAGTTGGATGTATGGATATACTAATTTAGATAGAATAAATAATGAATGCATTTGAAAGAACGTATGAGCAACCGATTAGCGAGGCAAAGAACTCATGTTTGTAAGATAATTTAAATATCAGCATACCTAGATGGACATTGGAAGGACAGGGAATAAGAGGTTGAATGAAGCTACCAAGGTTCTTCCTTTTATGCAGAGCAAGTTGATGATTTTCTTGCATTTTTTCTTTTCTTTTGTGAAGAGAACTAGGTCCAGTTATGCATTCTCTTTCAGCAAGTGATGCCTGAGATGTTGAACTAGGCTGTCTTCCTCTGCCTCTAACTGAAGCTTGATGTAACAGAGTAGGATCTTCTCTAGGATTTCTTGAAAGTGATAATCCCTCCCCTTCTAGCCTTCCGATAAATTCAGCATCCGGCCTTTCACCGCCACTTCCCATTGTAGAAGAAGCCTGATCTTCAAGATGAGCACCCTGTGGTTTCTTAAATTGGGTTTTCAAATTATGATTCAAAGTTAAGCCATTCTGATCATCACTTTTCTGCAAGTCACAAACATAGGAATATGCGGTAACCATATCAAACACTTGCATCGGGGAAGACATTTTTATGAATCAAGAAACAACAAACCTTCTCATTCTCATTCTCATTCTCATACTCAAATATAGCATCAGCAAGTGTACTATAATTATTTTCCTCGATGAGTTCCCACTTTCGATCATATAGTTTCAGCAGTCTCTTAAGCACTGGTTTCGTCTTTTCTGCAGGAATCCCTATGCTCTTCATTGCAATGAAAGCCTTTGTAATTCTAGGATCCTTCTCTTGTGCCATTGATATACTCCAAATTATGTTCTGTACAGCTTCAATCTCAGAAATTGCTATTATTCAGATTTAACCTTTTCATGGCATTAAAGGGTTTTGAGGCCCTCAAACCCAATGAATCCAAGAGAAACTTAACTTATTCAGAAAATTATTGAAAGTGGGCTAGATTCAGATGCTATTAAGTTCGAAACTCTTTTACATTAGCATTTCTTATGATCAACAAAATGCTCAGACTTCTTTGAAATATTTTGCTCAGTCATCTTACTTTCTAAGAACAATGACAACAATTAAACATTTATCCCAATACAGTGGGCTCAGCTGTATGCATCACATATTACCATTATGTCAAATTGAAACACGTTGGTTCAGAATGTAATTTTTAAAAAATTTTGTTTAATATTTATATTACTTTCAATTATTTTCTGGTTCTCTTGTTCATTTCCATATGAATAAATATTTCTCTATTTTCTACTTTTATACCAAAGTATTTAAGAGTTTTCCACACATGCCCAAATCTTTTCAAGTTCTATATTGGGGGTTGGGATCCTTTGGGACTGGAGTGTTCCAACATTTTTATAGGGCAAATTCGGGGGTTAGTGGTGGGATGGGTAAACGTGGATTTCCCACCACCATCTTCCCCTCAATTTGCGAGAGTTCGGATCTTCTGTTTATTTTTTTTCTGTTTTGTCTTATTTACTGAAGACAAAATAACGTTATTTTGCTACTCATTCATGACAGAATATGTGGTTCCTCTATTGGACCACCCCCACTATCCCTTATGTATTCATAACTTATTTTAGTATTTCCACACACCCATCTCAATCATGTTCACAGTTAAGCTACCCGATCATCTTTGTTCATGTTTATATCCTCAGTCACCCAACACTCCATATATAAAGCATCATTGATCTTATAGCTGTTCTCTAAAATCTTCTTTTCAATTTTATAAGCACTTTCCAATGGGAATGGGGTGACCAGGGGCTCTTTGTTCCTGCTTGAACCCCAATGAACACATCTTTATCAATTCTCCTGGGTATAAAAAAATCCTACATGTTTTAGAGTTCTTAATTCATGTACCCCCAATCTCACTTTTCCCAGCAACAGAAAAAAAAAAAAAAAAAAAACCCGAGTAATGAAAAATATTTACTGTTAACATGTTTTGTATCGATTCTCCTGTTTTTTTTTTTTCCTTCGAAAAATCCTAAATATTTTAGAATTTTTAATTCATTTACTCCATCTCACTTTTCACAGCAACGACAAAAAACAAAAAGACAAAAAAAAAAAAACAACAAAAAGCAAAAAACCCCACCTCCTCCCCGAGTAATGCAGAAATTTACTGTTAACATGTTTTGTATCGCCCACCAACAGCACCCAATGCACATTGAACGACTAAACGAAAACAAAAACTTCCATCGAATTTCAGCACCCAAAAATGGAAACACCAAACGAGATAGCTGATCGGAGAAGGGCTAAACAGCAGTAAGAGAGACGTACCGGAGAAAACTTGGGGCGGCCGGGACAGCGTAAAATACACGTAACCAACGACGAGAGGATGAACGAACGAACGAACGATCAATCCCCAGCCACCACCGCCATTATTAGAGAACGGAGAAAAAAATGCTCCGGGAATTGTAGTTTTTCAGTGAAGAGAGGAGTGAGTGTGTGTATAAAAAATCGGAGCCGCAACGAGAAAGGTGTATATATATATATATATATATATATGGATCGGTAACGGGGGAGGATTTTATGGTTTCAGTCAGAATCGAGTAAATCAGTAGTGCACTGAGCATGAGAACGAGGGTAGTATCCGCTGCGGTTGAGGCCACACGAGAAGTATATGATCGCGCACCTAATTGGTCAGCTTTGGTTTTGATACACACCTCAACTAACCGTCACAAATTTTTAATAACAAGTGATGTTATATATATATTAGTTGTCGCTTTTTAATAATAAGTGATGTGACATACTTATTAGTTGAGATGTGGGTAACGTTGGATATATAAAATCGTGCCGAGGAAAGGACGGCCGAGGCCAGCTAAGACGACGTCCAGATAAGCAGCTGCAGCTGGGCCGCAAGAAGAGAAGCTCAACACACGGCCCAGGGATTTAGGATGGGCCTTTCGGGATTGGACGCGTGTCTCGACCACGTGTATCTTCTCGATTGGTACTGCACGACAATTGAGGAGGTGGTTATATTTGTATAAGGGAAGATCTCCTCTGTATTTTTCCGGCGACATTACTAGTTGACGTGGCACGTTGTTTCTCCTACAAGCTGCCCGGAACATTGCCGCCTATAAATACTCGATTGCTTCACCAAATTTAGGTAACGTATTACACTCCGATATTTGTTAAGGTACTAATTTAAGCATCGGAGTGGAATTGAGGAGTTAGTCTCGACTGCAGGTATCGCTGCGGCGGACAAGCTCAGGAGCCCCGGAGCTGATCCAGACTTCAACAGGTGACACATTTAATAACTAATTAAAAATTAAATTTTGTTACTATAGGTTATTTTTTTTCACATAGGGTATATTTAGTTTGATATTTGCATATTAAAAAACATCAAAAAAATATTATGAAATTATATTAAATACAAGATTTTAAAATATTAATATTAAAATGAGTGCACAGCTAAATACATTATTATATTTTACCATATAAGTAGTGATAGACACATCAACTAATTCATTACAATTATATCATATTTTTGTGTCTATTATTACTCTTTATGATATTTCACACTTACATCATACTTTTTCTCCCCAAAATATCACATCGCCACATTGATGTCATTGGAGCTATCAAAATTGTTATATTTGACCAAATAAGTTACATGTGCATTGCGCATGACTTTTTGCAAGGGTATGTTTGTGTAACTGATCAAAACACAAAATTATCATATTCCTCACTTTTCAAAACTCACCATAGCTAGGGCGGTTCAAAACAGGAAATTCGATTCGATCCAGTCCGACCTGATCTGGACGGATCGGTTCGATTTTCGGATCAGTGATCCGAAGTTTGGATAGGGTCGGGTCTGATCCGAACTTAGTTTTTCATTTCCCCTTTTCTCCTTAGTTTTGGGCGTTCAGCTTTTTATTCTGATTTCCAACTTCAGGTCACCGCCCACGAGCGAACAAAGCCTGAAGACTTCACCGTCCTGCGTCGGTGGATCCCGTTGCCGATTCCGCCGCCGAGATGGAGCGGATGATGGAAGGAGCTCAGGAGAAAGCCTCCGGCGTGTCCGACTGGGAACGGTTCTCCAAGGCGATGATCGGTTGCAATGCGATTCTAGTTCGGAGCTGTAGCGAACTCGAAAGTGAGTGGCTGGATCTTGTACGGAAGCGCCCAAGATGGCGTCGGAACTGATTCCGTCGACGAAGCGTGGGTGACTATTAGTAATTGGTTAGACGAGAATCAAGCAAATGGGTCTGTAATTTTACGTTTCCAGACCACGACGCTGCGCCGTCTTAGGACAATTGAAGAAGAAAAAAGCCATTGCAGCCGTCGGTTTTTTCTTCCACCCCTCCAATGGCTTTTTCTCTTATTCTTTCTTCTTCAATTGTCCTAAGATGGGCGCTGCAAACAGTAACTCACGAACAGTAATTTCCCGCAAAGATTAATCTCGTCCAGCAAGCAATCTGAAGGCTTATCTAATTGGAATCCTACACAATCTATATTGTTTAGGAAGTGATATATATTTGTTAGGAATTAATTAGTTTGTTTCCTTTTTCGACTAGTTTTAGTCTTTTAGAGATTTAGTAAGAATATTTCCCTATATGAAAAATGACATTTTTAGTCGATTTTGTTGCTCTCTAGCCATTTCAGTCCAGCCTTTAATGACAAGTAACTGTGACTAAAACTGTTACAGTGGACTAAAAATATCATTTTTCCTTTCCCTATGAAAAGGGACCTTGTACGGCTTCTCTTCACCAATATTCAATTACTCCCTCCGTTTATTTAGAAGGCTTCTTTTTTTGTGTTCAACATATACTCTCTCCATTCCAATTTAAGTGTCATTTAAGGAGAAATTTTAACTCAAAATAAGTGTCACTTACATATTCTAAGACTATATTATACTGATTGTACCATGTTTACCCTTCAACTGTTACTTTCAATGTGTTTTAAAAATTATGCATTATCTTAGAAATATGAGTATTATTATTCTTTTTTTTTTCATTAATTATAACTACTACAACTAAACAATGGACATCACAAAAAAATTTTGGGATAGTAAAACACGCTTTTACTAAAATTTATAACATAATAGTAAGTTAACTTAAATAAGGCTAATATAATCAATTTTACATTTTTCTTAATCTGTGTGAAATAACTTTAAGTGACACTTAAATTGGGATGTAGGAAGGAATAGTTTGGATTTGTTGGGTACGTAGCTGCATATATTCAACGAAATTGTTATACGCACTAACCGTTTTACTATTCGCAGTAACATTCCCCTGTGAAAATACAAAAATGCCCCTGCCCTAAAATAAAAAAGAAAAATAATAAAATCGGGTACTGTTCAACGTGCGTGAACAGTACCGTTCACGCATGTTGAACAGTACCCGGTTAAAAAAAACTGAAGAAATATCGCCGGTGTCCCCGTAACCGTTTTACTAAACGCAGTAACATTCCCCTGTAAAAAGTCCAAATTACCCGACTACGATCCATATTACACTATAAGTAAATACTATATTTATTTTTTTACTTTAAATTAGTTTGCATAAATTCTTTATATACCCCTTCATTATAATTTTCGAGAAAAAAAAACCCATTTGAGGGGGATTTTTTTCCCGGATTGGCGATTATTCGGACGTTTTTTTCTGTTTCTGCAACATTTCGGCCGGGGAGACTATCTCCCCGGTTAAAAAAATTTCGGAAAATACCGCCGATCGCCGGCGATATTTTCCGGCCAAAATATCGCCGTTTCCGGCAATATTTTGGCCGGAAATACCGCCGGAGGTATTTTCCCCGAAAATACCGCCGGGGGAAAATACCTCCGGCGGTATTTCCGGCCAAAATATCGCCGGAAAATATCGCCGGCGATCGGCGGTATTTTCCGAAATTTTTTAACCGGGTACTGTTCACGCACGTGTGAACAGTACCCAATTTTCTTATTTTTGGCCAGGGGCATTTTTGTCTTTTCACAGAGGAATGTTACTGCGAATAGTAAAACGGTTACTGCGTTTAGTATGCCTCATATTCAATTAAATCCAGTTCAATTTAGCAGCAATCATATAATTCGAGGGGTGCTCAACAGAAATTTGAGATGACTTTTTGCAACAGAAATTGGTTGAAATGGTAAAAATTGGTTGTTGGGAAAATGGTTCAAAGGCTCCAATTTTCGAAATGGCAGTATTTATATTTGAAGAAGTTCATTGCTCTCTGAATCTTGATTTAACAATCTGAAAACTTTTCAACCAGAGGAAGAATGTACACATATCTCTATTTTCTAATAAATGTCCAATTTTGAGATTTTTTTTTCTTTTTCTGTCTTTTCCATTACATTTCAAAAAAATCATTATTTTCTTCTTCTAAAATTTTACACAAAAATAACCTCATTTTTTTACTAAATTCAAATTTTAAAATTCTCTTACATCTTCACTCGCATAAATTCAAAAAATAACATAATCATTACACATTGTCTTCTCTTTTCTACATAGATCCAAAAAAAATTTCATTCCCCAAAATAAAAATTTCTCAATTCAGTCACGAAGAGAACAGAGCCTAAGTGGCTTCTTACCCATTGGCCATTTTAATAACAAAAAAAGTTTAAATCTACTAACTTTAATGCAAATTCTCCACTTCTCAAAAAAATTGTTAGTGGTACTTAGAGATG
This sequence comes from Leptodermis oblonga, assembly GCA_016801395.1. NCBI lineage: Eukaryota > Viridiplantae > Streptophyta > Magnoliopsida > Gentianales > Rubiaceae > Leptodermis > Leptodermis oblonga. Next base: position 4,051,712 of record CM028756.1, on the reverse strand, counting down.
GCAATATTTCCCATTCTCATTAGGCACCCAATGGGACCCTATTTATTGGGAGGAAATTCCCAATAAAAATTCACATTGACTTCAAATGAGAAGGAAAATAGCGAGGTAAGGAATTTGATGGGAGGGAATGGGTTCCCATTGGAACCCAATGGGAACATATTTTTTGGGTATTAAATGGGTACCGATTGGGAACCCATTTTATTTCCCACAATTTCCTTTTTTTCACTTTTTCCTATAAAACAAATTCTTTTAATTTATCTTTTTTAATATTATTGTTTTTTTTTCTTTCTCTATGTCATTGTTTTAATTTTCTTTATCTACTCATTTAATTCTCTTTCTCTATCTACATATTTTTTTTCATCTTTATATATCTAGTAAGTTCTCTCATCTTAATTTTTCTCTCTACTCTTGTTTTTTCTTTTATTTATACATTAACTCTCTTATTTTAATATATATATATATATATATATATGCGTGTAATGTATGTTACGCACATACATCACACGCATATATGAATATAGGCTACATATGTATGTATGTACAGTAAGTGTATATATACACTTACTCTATACACACACATACATATATATATATGTGCACAGTACGTACAAATATATTTATGTTCGTACTGTGTGCATAATGTTTGAATGAAAAATATATAGTTTAAATGAATTGTTAAATATAATTCATAATTAAAAGTGCAAATAATAATATAACATTAAATATGGTAAAAGAAAATTAAAAAAAAATTGATTCGGGTAATTAGTGAGAATTAAAATGGGACTCTAATGGGATCCCATTAGGGTCTTAATTATTTAATTCCCAATGGTAATGGAAAATCTCAATTCCCTCTCTTTCCCTCCCAATTACCACCTCCAGTGGTATTGGTAATGTAAATGAAGAAAGTTTAAATAAATATTCGTAAGTATAACTAAGAAATTGGTGTTTCATTTGATATATTTTTTTAAATTTATAAATAAATGTCAGTTTACACTATTCAATGCGACAAGTTTTGATTTTACCTCTTATTTAATTAATCTTGTTTAATAGTATCAAATATTAATTATAATATCATTTCAAATGTACATACATTGCACAAAATTCTATTTAATATATAGTTAAATAAAAAAAAGTAATTATGTGTAAAATAAAAAATTCACTCACCTCATTTATTTATTTATGTGTTCATATCAAATGTAACACTTAGCGAGGGAGTATCATGCATGAAATGAGGATTGTTGGACTTCACAACTTCTTTGACAAAATTAATTACAAGATTAGTACGCAGTCAACGAACATTTTGAGAAATAAAAAGTCTTAATTAATATGTTAGTTTTGATTAAAAAATGATATAAGACCATAATTGAGATACGTATATATATATATATATATATTACATTGAAAATTGTAAAATGATATTTTCTAAACAGCAAAAATTTAAAGTTTTAATGATTCTTTCTAATTAACAGAAAGCATACATTTTCAGTTCAAAAGTAGTTAGATGCACTGAAAATGTATAAATTACAAAGTTAATAAATTAAGTTAAATTTGAAAAAATAAGTACAATTTCTTTTTGAAATATTAAAATATCACTTGTACAAACAAATTTATTTTCGAAACTAAAAACGGCACTTTTTTTTTTTCTTGGGTGAACATTCAAGGGCAATTCCGTAATTGCAGCTTAGTCAAACCTCATTAGTTAGCGGTAATTCGGCTTAAATTTTGACAGGATAATGAAGTGTCCTACTTTAAGGTATGACTCTTAACTTAAAAACAAATCAGAACACATGCAAATCTGATCGCATATAGATTAAACTCCAAATTATACAAAAGTCTTACCTGAATTTTCAAAACAAATCTCGAGTCAAACCTAACAACCACAGTATCGAGCCATATTTTTGTAGTTAGTTAAAAACGAACCCATTACAGAGGTCGTGAGTTCAAACTCTACCCAGAGCAAAGGGAGGGAAATTTAAGGGTGAAATTCACTCGAGACCTATACTGATAATGATAATAATACTCTTTCTGCCCCACGCAAAAAGTCTCATCTTAAAAAAGATTTTTGTCTCATTAAAAAAGTCCACTTTTAATTTGTTTACATTGCATACCATTACTAATTGTCAAACTACTCATTTTAGGTGTTGTACCTCACAATCCATAATAAGTTGTACATTTTTCAAAGTGGACTCAAAAGCACGAAAGAAGTAATAAAAAATATTATAAGAATGACGAGATGAGATGAGATCAATGCAAAGGCGTTAGATGAAGGTTAGGAAGGAAAATTGTGTACATTCCTTGAGCAGCATAAAAGAAGAAATGGACGAGAAACAATATAGGCATACCCAATCAAGAAACAAAGGATCAAAAAAACAAATGGATTCATTTACAGCCTTCAAAAATCTTCTTCAATATTTCCAACCAATTTTAATACTTTGGTATGTTTTGATGCTACAAACTGTTTACACTTCCAACTTAGGAGACCATAACAATTTGCTAATATACAATCAATGTGATCAAAACCGCACACAAACCGATTCTTCTGTATCATCAGTTCTCTCACAGCTTTTCCAGGAACTTCAGGAAAAATCCTCCACCTCCAAGTTCTTTCAAACCAACGTTGGCGACGAAATGATGGCCGTATCGGGCCTGTTTCAATGCCGGGGTGACCTGACAAACGATGACTGTTACAGCTGCGTGAGCAGACTCCCGGGAGTATCGGGCAGGCTATGCGGTGAGAGCTTGCCTGCTCGAGTTCAGCTCGCCGGTTGCAGGATGCATTATCAGGCTGAGGGAGCTGCTGTGACTAACAGGCTGCAGTTGCTTCACAAGAGCTGCAGTGGCGAGGAAGGTTTGCTCGGGTTCGAGTCACAGAGGGATGCTGCATTTGCGGCTGTCCAGGAATGTATCGTGGGCGGTCAAGGATACTGCGATCAGATCTGCGAGTCCGTGCATGTTTTGGCACAGTGTGATGGGAATTTAGGGGAGTGTGATTGTGGTGAATGTGTGAGTAAAGCTATTCAGATAGCCCAGGAAGAATGTGGCTACTCTGTAGCTGGAGAAGTCTACCTGGAAGGCTGCTTCCTTAGCTATGGCTATCAAAACTGTGGGATATATGGCGACTACGATGAAGGTAATGAAATTGTCGTTTCATTTCTGCCCCATGAGATCTTCTGTTTGTCCTACCCAATCTTTCCTGTCTACCCTCTCACAATAGGAAGTGGGTCCCATGTCATATTTGGATCCCGTCTTCCATTGTGGAAGGGTAAACAGGGAAGACAAGGGTAGAGTAGACAGAATATCTGATCTTTGTTAGACAGAATATCTGATCTGTCCACTTTTATTCGGTCTTATTTGTCTAGTTAGAGCAATGTACCTTATTTGTGGCTCAATTCATGACGATATACAAGTGAGTCGCAAAGATTACTTTGCTCTAACAGGATGGAATAAAACGTGAGAGAAATAGACAGAGGATCTCATCTAGTGTTTTCCATGTGAGTATTGTTTTGAATGAATCAACTACATTACAGGGGGATTGTAGTCACATTACAGCTTGTTCTTGTTGCTCTAGATTTCTGTGTGGAATGTAATTTATAACTTCTTGTTGAATGCCATAGCAATAACTGATACAAAAAGAGGCAGAATAGTGAGAAACAAAGATCCAAGAATGAAAGCAATAGGGATAAGGCTCTAAAGATATCATTAAACTGAAACTTACAGAAGAAAATTTTCTCAATCTGTAATCTTTAGCAGCAATTCAGCAAGTTTATTTCAGCCTTAACTTATATAATTGTGATGGTTACAATTTCAAACCAAGCTTCTTGACAAATTTTTCTTTCTCATTTGTTTTGTTTCTTCAAGAAACTGATTTTGAAATTGATTATGACACTATGGTTAGATCATGGACTACGGGGAGGCAGTTCGACTAAATTAATAGCAATTGTGATTGGTGGAATAGTCGCTGCGCTGTTACTTCTAGGCCTCTGTTACTTCTGCAGAACATTGGGAAGGAGCAAGGATGGTAAGTAGAAAGAAAACTTTTACACATAGATAATCCACAGAGTCTGAGTTTTCCTCTCAATGTTTCTGATTATCTAATGAATGACATATTAATTGGCCTGTAATTTTGCAGAATACTGAAAGGTGTGGTGGTTCCAAAGGAAAAACCCTTTTCTCAATGGTGGTAGCTTTTCTAGTGCTTGGTCCCATTTAATGCACAGATTAAGCCCTGCAAAGTCACAATTGTGCAATGTGTAAAAAGAAATTCAATACAAGGACTTTCTTGTAATGTTATTGACATTGAAATATCCAAATGTACAATGATCCCATGTTAACCAGTGACTCATTACGTGAAATCTAGTATATAAATCATATTTCATCATCGTGTACGGTTGAGACACAGGAACTGAACTACGGCTGTAAATGAGCCGAGATGGGGTCTTATCGAGCTGAGATTGATAAAAACCAGTGAGGCTTGAGTTTGGCTCGAGCTCGATCGAGCCTAATATTTGGGCTCGAGCTCGGCTCGTCCAAATTATAATGGGCTTGAGCTTGAGCTCAGTATAGAGCAAGCTTTTGAGCTCAAACTCAAGCCTGAGCTCGAGCTCGAACTCGAGCTCGAATTAATTTTTTTAATTTATACTAAAAAATATATAAATATTATAAAATATATTATAAAATTATATAAAGAGCCGGGCTCAATAGGCTCAACGAGCCCTCGAGCCAGTAGTAATTGGGCTCGACCTCAGCTCGATTATTAAACAAGCCGGCTCGAGCTCGACTTTGAATAAGCTCGAACCAAGCTTTGACCGAGCTGCTCGCGACAGCTCGGCTTATTTACACCCCTAAACTGAATTAAAGAATGTTGTATAAAAGTACCCAAAAACATATGAGGCACAGGTAAGGTAAGGTAATCAAACAACCAAAAAGTATGTAAGAAAAGGCAAACACAACCTTCAAAACTGAAGAAGGCCATTTGAATACAATACAGACAGTTCTGATCAAAAAAAGAACCTATACATCATGATCAAGACACAGATTTCATATCTGAAACCTGTGCCATTGTCGATCATGATGGAAAACATGCATTTTATCGTGACTATGCGAATTCTTTCTTCTTTTCTTAGCAATCTTTGATCCATACGAAAAGGTGAACTCGAAACCTTTCCCGAAACACGAAAACAATCCACCTGATGGCTTCCTTCGTTTTGGTACTAAATATTTATCATGGTCCTCTTTCACCCTTATTTTCAAGACATCATCATCTATTCTCAGGGGAACTTGATCTTCCTCCAGCCATTTTCCGCTTTTTGATCTCAAAGATTCGGGGCGTTAATATGACTCGGGATGCTCCAATTCTCAAACACTGAACTCCCATACTCTGACCCCTCAGGGGCATAAAGTCCGTTCTTTAGATTAAATGCCACCTCTGATGGTAAAGGGTGCATGATGGTACCCATTGATAGATTTGTTGAGGCATAACTCTTGTTCTTCATAATAGTTTTCGGTTGCTTGATCGAAGGTTGCTTTTTAAGTATTGAAGGATTCCCCTTCTCATCATTTTCATCTTCTCCGTAATCACATTTACAGCAGTGTTGTCTCTGAAGAGCCTGACGATGATGATTATCCTGCCCTGAAATCGAAATGGCCCGATTTGGAAATGATAAATCGCTCAATTCGTCTCTAAAAGGACTTGCACCGCTCGAAACGTGGTTGTTTATGAGCCTAACTCCAACATGGAGGATTCCCTGGAGGTGCCCCGAAGGCTGACGAATGTAAAGCGCGACAGGGCGATAATCATGGCTATTCTCCTCCAGGGGAGGCCAAATGTGGTTGACAAAAAGATACGCTGTTCCAATGGGAAGATCCCTGAGCCAAGCAACGTTGTAGATTTCGAATGTTACCATCGCAGCTTCATCGCTGAGAAACTTTTGGTCCACCCGAAAAACCAATTTGTAATTCCAGGTGGGTTTGGTTTTGCCGTGATGATCGATTTTCGTGCTTAGTTTATGGTCCGGGTCGATCCAGCCGACGGCGAAAGTGCGCAACATTTTGGAAACAGGCGGCAGGTCCTGGGCTGCCGCGACGGTGATCTCTAGGGTCTTGAAAGGAACCTGATTTTGGGCCATTTTTTCAATTTCCAAGAGGAAATGAAGAGAGAAAATGGCTGATTTTTTTTTTTTTTTTTTTTTGTCAGCGCCAACGGAGATATGGAAACTTCAGTTCTGACCTCATTTGCTTTTCCAAAAATAGAATGGTTATAAGACGCAGGTTTTCGTGCAGGTCATTTTGGCCGAAACTGGAGAGTCGTACCACAACTTTAAGGCACGTACGCCTTAAAGTTATGGCACACGAAATCTCAACTGAAATACAACGGGTTTACATATATATATATATATGTATAATGTACCTAAGCAAATTTTAATGGAATAATATAGACTTAAAATTTCAGCAAATGATATCCAAGTTGAACTTTTTATTTTTCTTTTCCTTAATTAGACCAAAGATCAATGGCTTAGCTTAGATTTGGATTAAAAAAAATAGTGGTTCAGAAACATTTACAACAAACTTCATTAACATCTGCCTCCCAAACCATATGCATCTTCAACAAAACACCACCACAATCTCTCTGCCTCTACCTCGACCCCTACCTCTACCTCCTACGTTGATGCCAACACATGCACCGTCGTCCTCACGGTGGTGGATGGAAAAATGGACCCTACTGAGACACCTACGCCGGACGCCACATCCACGGTCACCACCTCCGACGTAACCAGCGTGGCTCCTCCAGCTCCAGCTTCAGCTTCTTCCTATGTCCTGGAAATCAGTCTCATATCCGCCCAGGAACTGGGCCCTGTTTACAAATCCATGCGCACATACGCAATCGTCTGGATTCACCCTTCCCGGAAGCTCAACTCCCGCGTCGACCAACAAAACCATAACAACCCATTATGGAACGACAGATTCGCCTTCCGGGTCGATTCGGAATTCCTGTCGTCGGAGGAAGCTGAATTAACCGTCGAAATCTACGCTGTTTCGTGGTTCAGGGACGTGCTAGTCGGCACCGTTAAGGTACTGATCGGCGACCTGATCACCTCTTCCGCCAGAAACAACACCCGGTACGTCGCCCTCCAGGTCCGCCGTCCGACGGGAGATCCCCAGGGGATACTAAACATGGGCGTCGCCCTGATGGATTCCGCCAACAGAAGCAGGGAAATCGAGTATGGTAAGGACATTTTAGCAAAGAATATGAATCATAATGGTCAAAAAGATGATGTGTACGACGAGAAACCTGAAGAAATAAACCAGAAGCTCCATCTATGGAGATCTCAGAGCATGGGAAGCAACGACTTTCTACTGCTCGACGAATTTCCCCTGAAAGAAGGGTCCGTTTGCAAAGGGTCAATGTTAAACGGCTCGGAGGTCTGTTCAGATGTCGGGCCATCCGCCTCAATCGTGGCCGCTGAAATAGCCCGGAAATCACAACCGCTTCCACCCACGGCGGAGAAACCCCTCATTACGCGGCAGCCCGTTGACGCAGAAGGAGATGATAACGGGGAGGAAGAACACGAAATCGGAAACTCCATCGTCGGAGAATTGACAGAAGAGGAGGCGACGGCAAAAGGGTTGAAGCCGAACACGATAAGATTGAGGAAAGAAGCTCCACTTCCGCCAAAACAGAGCGAGCAAGAAAAACCCAAATCGGAAATCGTCGGAGTTCATCATCCACGGAGGCATTCCGATGGAGGGATCTTTTCTTGCTTCGCTTATGGGATTGAGATTCGTATCGTGTGTGGAGCGAATAATAGTCCAGGTACTAATAAGCAACCTACGAATATGAGCAAGAGCAGATCTAATTCAAGAAAGAAGCTTCTTGGGAGTGCGACAAATTCAAGTTAATTAATTAGGCCTTGCGAAGCTTTTATTTCCATGGCGTACTTGTAAGATTTACTGTGTTTAATTAATGTTCATTTGTAAATTAGGAGAAATTAATGTTAGTCATCTCAAAGAAAGGCCATTGCAGGCCAGTTTTCCGGCTGTAAGTTTCAGTTCAGCCCAGATCAATATCATATATGCCTACCTCGATAGGCCAAATCATCTTTTGTTTCTCTACTTTTGCTAGGGAAAAAGATCTACTGATCAATTAATCCGGGTCTCTTATGCGACAAATTTAAACCACAATTTTCACTTTTTAATAGTTTCAAGACTCTTAATAGAGATTTTTTCATAATTCAAACGGTAACACTCATATTGTCAATATCCACGCATTTGAACTGTACCATCAACAAAATATGTTGATTTTCAATTTTTTTTTTTTCCCTTCTTCTTCAGTTACAATCTTTTCAACAAAAGGTGATGATTCTGACACATGTGAATTTGCAGATAGTATGATTCTTAATATCTCATTCTCTTTTTCTCTATTAATTGTACCTCGTTCTCATCTCTTTGTTCTTATATTATGATTATCAAAAAAAATGATACAAAACCTTTTCCTCATTACCTCTAAATTCCTCTTTTTCTTTTTTAAAATTCTAACCCTCATTGTATGAAAGGAATTACAAATGTCCTAGGACATCGCCTCCAACACCACAAATCTTTCAGATAGAAGATTGCCCTGAACACCACAAATTTTTGAGATAGAAGATTGCTCCCAACACGCCAACCTTCAAAATAGAAGATTGTCCATGACATTTTTGATATGAACAAACCAAACCCCTGATGGCCAGAGTTCAGATTGAAGTAACACTTTCCATGGCCTGTCTATTGATTACATCCTTGCGGACAAAGATGATCAAATGTGGGAGAAATGATACAGTTACTTTCCTAATTACATGTAGGAGTTAATGTAGAAAGCCAGAACGACTGGCCTAGATTTTAGTGGCTTTCGTAATTGCCAGAATCCACAGGCCATGGTTTTAATAAAAAATTGTTATAATATATAATTTACTATAGAAACTAAAAACAAAATCAAATTACAAACAAAAGCAACGATAATGAATATGCCCATGATTTTATATAGGTTATAAGTGCATAATTTGAAAGTTAAAAACACTATACTTTATAGTTTAAGAATATGTATTAGACATTTCCTTTGGAGAGTAAAATCCAACGCGTTATATGTTTGTGATTCCATCATTCAAAATTGAACATTATTCATACAATTAATTAAGAAGCTTTGAGTACTTTTTATAGTTTTCCCATATTTTGGGATTAATATATATATTAGACACACTGTTCATGATCTTGATCGATCCGATTAATTTTCAGATCACATCTTGTATTCTCATGTGTATTAAATTATTTTTTTCGTAATGAAATCCACAATTATTGGTCAATTAAGCACAAAATAAACAGATTTGAGAGTTGGGACAAAGAATCTATACAAAATTGTAGCTATATATGTGTGTGTATATATATATATATAGTTATTGATCGATTCTAAGGACAAAAGTTTCGAAACAAAAGAATCATTGATGATGTACATATACAACTTCCCCCTTTAGCAGACATCTTCAACAAACTAGCATCAATTCAATCGATTCTTTTCTCTCTTCTTACTTAGCTAAACAATAACATATAGAATCAAACCCAAAAAGAGGGGGGGCGGGGGAAAGCATAAAATATTTTCGATCAAATTGCTCCCATGCATGCAGAATCAGGAAACATCACATTTATATTTATAATAATTTAACGAACCATTTTCGATTCTAATTCCGAGTCGCTCAGGAACTTGCTGCTGCTGCGAGATTTAGGTCTCTTCTTCTTGCTCTCGCCGCCGCAAACAATGGTGATTTCGCACCCTAACGCATTCCCAAAGCACGTAAACGCCCCGCTACGTTCGTCGGCACTTTTATGCCTCCGATTCTGTTTTTTACTTTCCTTCGACTTTTTCGAAGCATAACTCACGGCGCTGTGCGATTCGTAGTCTCCGGGGAGCTCCATTTTCCACCTCTCGATTTTCGATTGCAGCCCTTCAACGTTCGACTCCTCCTGGACGGCGGTCCAGTCCGCCAGGATCGAGCTTCCCGGGTTATGCGGCCTCATCAGTCGGGTCGGGTAAAATCCCCTGGCCACAGCCGCTGCCACCACCGAAGCCGACGGACCCACATCCGATATACACACGGATCCGTTTTTCCCCATTCCGATTTCCGACCCGTTCACCATCGACCCTCCGTTTATGCACGACCCGTTCACAACGGACCCGTTCCCCATAGGCGCTTCCTGCCCCACGCAGCTTCCTAGTAAATGATCCTCGTCCGTTTTCGATTTCACGTCGGTGCAATCGCTTCTCGAACGCCGGAGGATTTTGAAGACGGCATTATTGTTGTTATTATCCTCCTTAGTGTCACTGATTTTGTCGTGTTGTTGTTGTTTTTCGTCGGATTTATCGTCGCCCATCAGGTACTGGAATCCGACGGCGGACGCGTTCAGCTGGGTGTACAACGGCATGCTCTTCATCGTATTGTCCAAAAGCGTTACACCCATGTTCAAAATCCCTTGCGGCCTGCCGGAGGGACGCCGGATCTGAAGCGCGACGAACCGGCGCTGGTTGGAATTCTTCCCGTAACGCACGTCCGGGGGGACGAGGTTGCTGACGAGGACCCGGACGGATCCAATCAGCGCATGACGGAACCAACCGACGGCGTATATCTCCACCATGACGGAAGAAGTGTCGGAGTCGAGAAACTTGTCGTCGACCCGGAAAAGAAATTTGTCGTTCCAGGTGGGGTTGATCTGGCCATCTTGATCGATCCGGGTGCGTAGTTTACGCTCCGGATCGATCCAGGTGATTGCGTAGGTACGCATGCTTTTGGACACCGACGAAAGATCCTGGGCTGAAATGACATTCAGCTCCAGGAGGTGGAAGGGAAGGGGAGACATTTTTGCTGAGGAACTTGAACAACGCCGACGTCGTCGACCGTCCGATGGGATGGATCAGTGGGGGGGATTTTGACAACGTCGTACCACCGGTCGTCGTCGATCAGAGGATGTCGGATTTATTCCTTCTCGCCATCCACAGCAAACTGGAACGACGAGAGGAAGAGATTGTTGGGAACAAAAATCTCGGGCAATGAAGAGATTCAAAACGTTGAAATAGGCTTTGGGGGCAGTCATGCATGCATGGAGAGAATTAATGAAAATTTGTTTTGGGTTTGACTTTTTTTTTATTTGCTTTCTTTTCCTTTGTTTTTGACTGAGACATAGGCAGGATTGAGGGTTTGTGGAGTTGACCAGATTGGAGATTTACCGATTTTAACTCTTCATCTCTAAATTTTTACGGAATGCTTAGCCAAAGTTTCAAAGTCTTTGGAAAAATTGTCCACTCAAATTTGACCTTTTTTTTTTTTTTAATCGGAAAATGTACGTATTAATCAATTAGTCCTCTCATAAAAAGGAAGGAGAAAAAAAAGCGGAATGCTATTTTGTAGCATGCATTCGTTGCATAAATTAACACAATGATACAATTATTATTTAAAGGTAAAAACATAAATTTCTTGTCAAAGTGATGAAAAAATTGGGGTCATAGTTATTCATTTTAATTTCGATTGATATGTTACACTAAGAAGATGGATGCAACAGTTGTATGGAATAATTTTTTCTATTTCTAATACTAAAATTTGTCTAAATTACTAAATATACACTGAAATTTAAAAATATTACCAAACAAACTCTATATTATGTAATACCATCACCAAATAGATATTGAGATTTTAAGAAATTACAAAATAAACACTATTTAGGGTGAACTGAAACAGTTGGGTTGTTTTATTGGACAAATGTTGTGGGGTTGGATCATTAGGTAATTTATGTAAATCTTAGGGGATTTTGTATTTTACCTGACAAAATTGGGAGGGAGATAATAGTTTTTTAAATTAAAATGAATTAAATCTCTTGATAATACTCTCTCTATTGAATTAAATAATACTCTCTGTTTAATTAGATGAGTCCAAGTTTAAAAAGTTTTTTTGAAAGATCTTTTAGTTTTACTTATATCGCATACCGTTATTAATATATTTGTATGTCTTAACAATTAGTCCATAAATAAAGAAATAAGTCAAAAAAAAGATAACAAAATATTTATTTCAAATGTTGCACCTTACCATTTTGCCCATAAAAATTTATACACTTTTTAACTGATTGTAAAACTTAAAACAACTACTTTGTATGAAGGCTTGATCATCCTAAGACAATCTTCCACGGCTAAACTTGAAAAGAGGATATATTATATTTGAGGCTATTTGTTACTGAAGGTTTGCAATGAAAAAGCCCAGAATTCTTATGTGAAATTAATAATCATTAAATGGTTTTAATTTTAATTAGTAATCACCCTCTTTCCAAAAATGGTTATCACATCAATCAATCATTGTGATAATTTTCTGAATTTATTCCCTACGTACATCACTGCTCCGTATATATATAATAACACTTTTTATAATATAATGATCGTATAATTTTATTTTATATTTTGAAATCAAGCTTCAATATGATTAGATTTGTTGGAAATCATCCAGTCAGTCACGATTGAGTAATTACAAAGGTGGGTAATGAATAACTAGGGTTCACTTGAGATTTAGGGCACATATATATGATGACCTAAATCATGTGCAACATTAATATTTGAAGAATGTTGAACCCAGAAACGCCCTTACAACAATCCTGCTCTAGTAAAGAATAAATGGAGGATAGGATCGGCTGACAGGATGCCGAGCAATCTATGAGGTCAGAAGCAGCCAGAATGACAATGAGGCAAGCTCCGTGAGTTGGAGATAATGAGGTTGTGCAAGCCACAAAGCGTCTTTTAATGCCGGAAATTCCGCCACAACGCCCGCCAGGGACTTTTCATGATTCCATTTTGCAGCTGGCTTAGACCAACATCAAATTAACCACAGCCGATATCGACCATTGGTGGCAGTTTCAAACGCCACAACTTGTATTAATGTTACATATGATATTGTGTAACAAAAATTTATATGTCAAACACTTGAAGATTAGATCAACACTATTTTTCCGTAATCCAAAAAAAAAAAAAAAAACACTTTTCCTCTCTTTTTCTTGAGTGTTAAAGTACTTAATGCATAGCACTTTAACTCTTTCATTTCTTCTTTTAGTTTAAAAACATACCTCTTTTTTTTCATATTATGTTGAATAATATTTGTTCCTATGGGATTTTGGATGATGTGGGGTAGGGCTGTTCACTTGACCAGCAGTTCGGGTCAGATCGTGCCTATCCGACGGATCGGATCGGATCAAAAAAATTTCATATTTCCGATCCGAACCTTAAAAAATAAAAATAAAAATAAAAATTAGGTGAAGTTTTAAAATACCTAAACTCTAATTCCATTATCTTCACTTTTCTCAATCTGCCGACGCCAACACCTTCCACTCCGCAATGCTTCATTGTTGCCTGTGGAAAGAAAAATCTGAAGCTTTTAAAAAATTCCCATCGATTTCCCATCTTCGTTCTGCTTATAATATTCCCATCGATGAGCTAAAAAATTCGCAGTGCCCATCGATTTCCTGATAGAAGAAATTGCATGCTTTGACCCAAAGAGGTATTGCAAATTTCCGCCCAGTTTGTGAACTTCATCTCGCGCCTCCGCAGGTTTGTACGTCCTCCTTTGGGGGATGAATTTTAGCTTCGTGTTTGTGATGTGAGCTTGTCAATTTTTTATAATTTGTAATTTGTGAGCAAAAGCATTACATGAATTGGATCCACTCCAAAATCCTGCAGAGGATAAATATGACCCGATCTAAAATAATAAGAAAAACGGAAGAAAAAAAAAAACACACACACACACACACACACAAAATTCGGATCGGGTCCGAACCAAACGATCCGGACCAATCTGAATAGAGCCTGATCCGAAATTTTGGGTCACCAATCCGAAACTGATCCGATCAGTTCGTATCGAGTCGGGTCCAATCAGATTTCTTCATTTGAACAGCCCTAAGCCCTAACAATACTGTCATAGACCAGGAGTTTGATAATTCACTTAAATGGATTAACTGATGAAGCCCAAGTCCAAAAACAAGGCTGGCAAATCCAGTCAATTGGGCTTAGCAATGAACCAAAATATCTTTTTAGTTTTCTTATATTTTTGGGTAGATTATTATTATTTTTAGGATAGGATTAGTTTAAAATTATCTCATCATCATTTGGATATATAAAAAGAATAATGTTTCTTGCACATAATATGTGCAAGAATTTGTGCACATAAAGTGCATAAAGTAGGCCAATTACCTTTTTTGCCCTTTAGTGGATTTTTGATGTGTACTGCACTAAAGGGCAATGAAGGTAATTTGGCCCACTCAATGCACTTTATGTGCAAAAAATCTTGCACATATTATGTGCAAAAAACAGTATTCATATAAAAATAAGTAAGATTACGATATCACTACTGTATTTGAGTTGAATTCTTGATGTTATTTAATCGGAGCTGTGCTACGCTGAAGTCAACGTTGACTGAGTAATAAATTAATAGGGAGAATTACATTTACCTTCCTAAACTTTGAGTATAATTACCAAGTTGACTTTGATGTTTCCAATAATTACATTGCTATCCCTCCTAAACTAGTTATATTAGGAAAAGCAAAAAAAAAAAAAAAAAACACCATGTAGAGCGTACGTAAAAACTACAAAACGATCATGTGGCCGGAGTGTAAAAACTGCAACACAAATCATGTAGGGTTATACTATATTCCAGAATTTTTCTTACAATATTTAAGCTTGCATGGAGTATTACAAGAGACAGGTAAATTGCGAATGTATTTAGAGAAAAATATCCTAAGAATGGCTTGGAGTCCGAAGTTGCGAGTTGGGTAAGGAGATTTGGTTCCGTTGAGGCAGGAGAAACGTGGGTGAAATTTAATGAGCATTTATGTCAATAATGGTCGACACAATCAATACCAGTTAATAATACACTTCTAAGAGAGGTTACGTGAGTAATAACAGTTATACGTGACACTAAAAAATAAAATTGTTGCAAACTGCTAAGAGAGTTAGTTTAAATGCATGCATAACTCTTTCATTTACAAAGATTTATAAAAATAAACCTAAGGTACTTTTCTAGGGTGCTTAACTATAAGCAAAACTCTAAATTAAACAACTCTACCTTATACTAATTTCGATGTTAAAATATTTTTTAAAAACATTTCTCCCTGTTATAAGTAACGAATTTGCCGAAATCCATGAGTTATATTATCATCTAGAGTCATTTGTCGTTGGTGTAATCAATAAGGTTGAAACCTCCAAGCAGTTGTACATAGTCACGAACAGTTGAAAATTCATAAAACATTTGTTCATCAGAATTAATTAATTACAAAACAGGAAAAAAAAAAAAAAACAAACAAACAAACATGAGGTACGTAAGTACAAATTGAAGGAGGTCAGGAGAAGAAACAAGTACGTGAGTTTCGCAGGTTGTCGCTATTATTGAGCGGAAATTGCCCTCAAAGGTTCGCCATATTATTAGGAAACGATGTCTTATTGTCTACAAACGCTGTCGTGTCGTAGATTAGGAAATATCTGAAATTCAGACAAGTAAAAGTACTGAGGAAGTAGGAAACTTCTACAAAAACAATTGATCATCCGTGCAAGTAAATACTATCGTCCTTCACATAATTATTCAGTTGCTTTTATAATAGCCTGTATTACATTAGTCGTTGCGTAGGTAATTCAGTGATCGAATAATTTTGTGAATGAATTGTAATTTTATCTCATTTATCCAATCGCCTTTAATATGAGACACTATTTAAACTCTTTTGTTAAAATAATTTATTTCTAATTTTTGTTACCTTTATTGGTCCACGTTTTTATTTTAGTTTGGTGTCATAATGTAAAATTGTGAATTGAAAATATTTTCAAAAATTATATTACGAGAATAAGATGAAATATTAGAAAACAAGCCAATATATCCTTACAACTCTAAATAAACAATCCAATGTTAATTATGAATGATTTTCACATTTAAGGATACAATGATTAGTATTAAGAATCAATGTTAAAATATATACATGAAAAGGACCATATCACAATTATCATTTATATCATTAATAATATATCACCATTGTAAAGTAAATTCATAATAAACTTACATTATCTTTTTTGGTACAAATTTAATGGCACAAATGATATGATATTACGGTAGCATCACTAACAAGTAGAAGAGAAAAGGAAAAAAAAAAAAAAGAAGGGAAAATTCCTTAAAACCTCGCTGTGATTTACGAAAGTTATTAAGAACCCCTATGTGGTTTAAAAAGCTCGAATAACCCCCCTATGGTTTTTCGATATTTGTAACCGTTAGGTTTTTGGTTAATTTTAACAGTCAACCTAAGAAGTCAACCATTTTTAGAAGGGATAAAATTAAAAAAAATGCCCCTATCACAATTAAAGTTAACCAAAAACCTAACTGTTACGGATCTCAGAAAATCACAAGGGGATTATTCGAGCTTTTTAAATCACATGAGAGTTCTTAATAACTTTCGTAAACCACAAGGGATTTTTTAGGAATTTGCCCAAAAAAAAATCTTTTTGTTCCACCAGAAAAGTTTACTACCAGTATTTATTTTTGTTTCAATATAAGCATTCACTTTCAAATTTTTTATTCTTTCCAACAATACTAATATAATAATGTATTATCCAAATCACTTCACACTTAATAAGTACTATATGTCCACTAAAAAAGTCCACTTTTACACATGTGAATTAATTATAGATTATATATACAATAATTATATTGGTAAAGTGCATCAAGAGTAAAAAAATTTGAAAGTTGACTATTCTGTTGAAACAAAAAAAATATTTTTGAAAGTTGACTTTTTTAATGAAACGAAGAAATAAGCATATTAGTAGAATAAATAATAGCAAATTAGTTATTTTATATATTATATTTTAAAATTCATAATAAATTATATGTTTTCGAAATTGAATTCTTCTAATCTAATGAAACGGGACCAAGAAGTACAAAATAAAAAGATGGATCAGTTGAGACGGAAACATACACGAAAGGGAATATGCCTTTCTCCTAAAAGAATATGGAGAGTCCAGTCGAATGACAATAACTAACATCAAGAATCCCAATGAAATCAAGATATTTTTAAAACTCCTTCCGTCATATTCAAAGAGTTCACTTTTAAAAAAAAATCTCGTTCCATTTAAAGAGTTCACTTTGAATTTATTTACATTACATACCCTAAATAATATAATAATGTGTGGTTCACAATTAACCTTCAAATTTAAAGTAAGGATATAAGTGAAAAATATGATGTTAAATTATTTATTTTAAATATTGTACCTTACAACCTATAATAAGTTATACACATTTTAAAGTGGACTCTTTGAGTAGGACAGTGGGAGTATGTTCTTTGATATTATCTCTATATATTTATCTTTATTTATGGAAGGAGAAGCAGCCTCGTGGTTTGCAAAATAGGCTATGTTCTTTTGTAGCTATTTCCCAAGAATCATCACTTTTTTTTTTTCAAAACTTTACATAAAGAAACAACTTCATTTTTTCAAGAATTCAAAATTAAAAATTAAAAATTTTCTCTAAATATCTACTCACATAAATTCAAAAAATAACACAATGATTATACTTTTTTTATTTCTCACCTACACAAATTTCCAAAAGAAACTTCCTTCTAAAAAATTTCCATGAAAAAAAACCAAAGTTTTCCCAATAAAAGCCAGAAAAGAACATAAGAACTTGGTCAATCAACATTAAATTTTATGTTATTTCAAAAAAAACATTACATTTTATGAATTTCAAAAATACCCTAAAATATTACAATTACTTCCCTTGTGATTCACACAAATTACAAAATGACCCCTCGAATAATAATAATATCAATATGGTCGGAATGCGCCGCCGTCGTTACCAAGCCGATCGGCTAGATTCTGACGGCAAGTCAATAGAATTTGACTGGAAGCTAGCGGCGGTTTTATTAACTGTCCGGGTAACTAGTGGAAGCTACAGTCTAATTGTTAAGCAGTCACAATTTAGTTATCTGACAATTCAACCGGCAATGGTAATAATTTGTGATATGTTTATATTAGAGTTTTTGTTAGAAGGAACTAACATGACTAAATTCGACTAGTAGTTTTGATATTAACTGATTGAGGTTATTTTAGTATAAAGAATGGTCAAGATACAAAGAGAATACACTTAAATTTAAATAACAGTTAACATTTTAATAGTGTTTATATGAAAGTATTAAAATGAAAAATATTTTTAAGAAGATAGAATAATTGTATGGCTAAAGTAGCGTTCTTCCTTAAAAACTTCAGAGTTCATTTTATATTTTTTAAAAACGTTGAGATTCATTTTGTATAAATTACAAACCTCAAGGGGGTAATTGTAATGTTTCCTAAAAAAAAAAAAAAATTTCATAAAAGTCCAAGGGCGTTGCCGTGGGGACAATCGCGCATTAATTAATTTCTCCTAATTTTTGCATACTTATTCCACGCATTAAAAAGGACAATGACTGGATAATTTGTGCATACTTATTCCACTAAATTTGTCATGAAAAGTTAATTAATGATTGGGGAAAATTCATCTAAAAGTCGTGTTATATTTTAGCTCATAAAACCAGTCTTTTAACTTATTTATAATGGTCACTGTTAGCTATTTTATTTATTTATGTCAACCATTGGAGGAAATGAATGACATTCAGTCGATTGATGAAACTTATTGAAGGGTCAAAAGTGACAATTTAAAAAGTTAAGCGACTGATTTATTGAACTAAATAATTTAGTAGCTAAAAGTAAGTAACAAGAATAGTTAAATTGCCACCCCAATAAGGCATTATAAAATGTGTTTTAAATTTATTTAATATTAAAAGTGTATGGGAATATAATAGTCTGTATTGAAAATGGGAGAAAGATACCAAAAAAATATATATTCTCAAGAGGAAAAATGAAGCTACCATTCATGGTAATTTTCTCCAAAATGAATTACTAATATTCAAGTGATTAATTATAAAATTTACTAAGTCCCTAATCGGACTTCAATGTTTTCTGATGTGACGCAAAATGTTCGGTGTTGGATGCTCCGGCTGGCCCAATGGAAGTCTCGAGTATTCAGGCCCAAAGTGGAGATCCTCGGAAGAAGCAAGCGGTGACAGGGATCGGTTTTGGGCTCCTTTAGCTCGGATCTGCGCGGACGTGAAGGTATGGCTCGGGTTGACCTAAAGGAATGCTAGCTCCGTTACCGGAAATGAGTAGCAAAATGAGCGGGGCTATCCCCTCGGTGTAACTCCGACGATCAAGTCAGTAAGGATGGAGAAGATAAACAGTATTCACTGAGAGCTTTAATGTAAAATAGATTGCGTACCTCAGTTGGTCTCATGACTTAGTATTTATACTCTTGCATGTCCGTTGCATCATGATGATTTGTACTTTCAACTGCTCTCCCCTTTTTGCGATGACTTTTCCGCTTCTGGCTATCATGGACTGACTTCGGACTTCTTTTCCATCATTGCTCTGTGTACTTCCTGCATGAATTCAAAATGGGCTCCTGGTCCTCTAATGATTTCTATCTATTGTGTCAATGTTATTGTTAAACCGACCTAACTTTCCAGAGTTCGGTTTTCCGGTGTTGGTAAGGAAATCTCGTGGGACCGACAGGAGCTGGCAACCGACCTAAGCCTATTTCTATGGCTCGGCTTTTAGAGAGTTTTCCCGACCCGAGATTGGGCTTGAATCTTTTATGCATCTTTTCTTTCTTACTGTCTATGTATTCCTTCTTC
Source organism: Leptodermis oblonga (assembly GCA_016801395.1). NCBI lineage: Eukaryota > Viridiplantae > Streptophyta > Magnoliopsida > Gentianales > Rubiaceae > Leptodermis > Leptodermis oblonga. Next base: position 4,031,969 of record CM028756.1, on the reverse strand, counting down.
ATTGGGCATGGCCCAATAAAGACTTAGTTTTATGTACACCATTTTCTTTTAAAGAAAGAAGAAGAAAGGAAATAAATATTCCATTAAATTTGTTGAAAAATCTTCAATTGTGATTGGTTTTATATGAATTTAGTGTTGATGTTGAAACTGTGATTTAGATTCATTTTTAAAATGTTAGAACTATGTTTAAAATGTAAAAAAATTTGTATTGAAAATAATGATAACTGTCAACACAAACTGCACTTTATTTTTCATCTATTATTTCAGAAATGACTTACATTTTATTTTGAGTAAAAGATAATAAATTCATAAAATGGTCTATTTAGAAGGGAGGGGGAGGGTTGAAGTGATAACTAATGAGAGAGTCTTATAACCTTTAGGTTATGGTTCGAATCAATGGTGAATCCAAAAGAAAAAAATTGAAAGTTTATAAGGGGTTCAACATATGAAGAATTTTTTTTCTTTTTATAGTAAATACATACATAAAGACAATTTGTCAATTAAATATATAGTGGTAATAACGGTGGAGAAGGAGGCTAGGAGGGGTCCGAGGACCACCCCTTTGGATCTGCCACTGGTTCGAACTTTGGGGATGCAAGAAAAATTATCTATTTAAAAGGGTGATTTCTATTGTAACAAAATAGCCCTAAATAATTAGTCAACTATGTTGGTAGTTAATTATTGGTCCAGTAACTTATTTTTAAAAAAATATTCTCATCATTTTACAAATAAAATTCTTAAGTATGGATAGTAATAATTTTAGTTATTTAACAAAACCTTTTGGTGATAGTAAATATTTTTGGATAAATTTCATTTTTTTTTAATTCAGCACTATTTCATTGACATATCATCTATTACATTGAAGGCAGGGTGTGTGGAGAGTATAATAACGAAGTTGGGGAGCCCCAGCAGAGTCCTGTCAGCCTGCGCTCTAAATAATACATTTGAAACCATGTAATTCATGCTCTAAATAAATTTGGGCGAATCAAATTTAGTCCCCCCTGGTGTTTATATATAATTATGAAATAAACCTTGCATCTACATATTATTCTGAACTATTCATACTATAAAAACAATTGATTTGGAGCATAAAAGCTACAAAACATATCACATAAACTTACAAAACAGACTCTATATGAAACACATAAGTTGTACCCTCTCCCTTCCACTAGAATAATCAAGTTTACTGAAAAGTTTGAATTTTGATTTGAGTTCTGGTTTTGAAAAAATAGTTTTATAATATAAAAAGTTATACTTGAATAGTAAAAAGTTGTACTGAAAATGATGAAAATTGACTATAATATATTAAATTTACTGTTAAAATCAAAACCAAAACTTAAAGAACAGGCCCAAAATAATCAAATTTTGATTTATTTACTTCTCATACCCTCATTGATAAAATTATGGTTGGACCATAATTATTCCACCTTTGGGAATGAAAGACATTAGTGGAAGAAATAATGACAAATTACTTACTTTATGTATTGTATCTTGCATCTCATAAAAAGTTGTACATCCTCCAAACTTGATCATTTTAATGAAACGGTCTCTGTTGTAGGGGTTTTTTTTTTCCCTAAAACAAAAGAGTTCATTTCATAATTGTGCCCAAACATCAGGGGGCAAAATGTAATTCGCCCTAGAAGAACTGAAGGAGTATAAAGTAATTTTACATTTTAATATTGTTAGGTAGGACCGTAGGAAAACAAACAACTCCGTTTCAATTAATCAAAAATATCCAAATTGCAAATGGAACCAGCAGCTGACGACCAAACTCCAAAAGTAGTCCCCCCCATATTTTTCCGTTTATTTATTGCCGGCCATTGAAGCAAAGTATTTCTCACTCCTCACACTTTTCTTTCCCTCTTCTCTTCTCTGCTCGCTCAACCAATCATCGCTACTGTAGTGGAAATTCCCTTGATTCTTGGAACTTGTGGAGCTTGATCTTTGCAGAGAAAAGATACAGAGGGAATTCTTAGTTTGTGTTCTTGAAGGTGTTGCAGGTAGCTGAAATCAAAAGAGAATTTGAGGATCTTTGGTGGGTTCTTTAGTTTTAGATGTTCTGAAGAAAGAAAGAAAGAAAGAAAGAATGGTTGGGCGTAGGTGTCACTGCTTTGATCATCATGATGAGTTCGAGGAGTTGTTGTTCCCCGTGGAACCAAAGCGATATTCTTTGCCAGCTCCCCTTCCACAATGGCCTCAAGGTATTGAAATTTCTTTGATAAAGTTTTGATCTTGATGTCTTTTCTGTTTCTGTAGTTGAGTTGAGCTTAATTTTAGCTTAAGTTCCATGATCAAAGAAATTTTCCATGTTGGTTTTTTGCTTCCCCTCTTTGAATTTTGTTAAGTCTGCGGAAGTGCGGATCATATTTGCCTTGAATTGGTGGGCGTAGAATTTGACCAAGTAGCGTTGAGTCAAAATAGATGGCTTTCTACTCTTGATTGGAGCAAATATTTTAGTTTTCCCAATTTTTTAGTGAAACAACAATATAGGCTCTGTGGAAATGATTTTCAAGAGCAGTAAATTTTTATTAGGTGTTGAAAAATACCTAAAAATTACCTCCTCTTTTTTTAATTTTTTTTTTTAAATTTTTAAGGTTTGTACCTTAACATTTATAAAGTGTTGTACATTTGTAGATTCTTATAGTGGAACGGATGTCTCTGGTTAACTTATGTCATCTTTGCAGGTCAAGGTTTTGCTACAGGAACTATGAGCTTAGGAGAAATTGAAGTCGTTCAAGTCACTAAGTTTGAGAGGGTTTGGAGTTGGAAGTCATCATGGAGAAAATCAAAGAGCATCTCATTTCATAGGCCAGTGGAAATTCCACAAGGGTTCTTCTGCTTAGGCCATTACTGCCAGCCTGATGATGAGCATCTGCAAGGTTATGTTCTTGTGGCCAGAGAAGTGGCTACTAGTCTGACAAATGATTGCAGAACTCTACCGGTACCCGAGTCCCCGGCTCTTGCAAAGCCTCTTGGCTATACTTTGGTTTGGAGCTCGCGTTCGGGTTATGATGGCCACGGTGGTTTCATTTGGCTGCCAAATGCATCACCGGGCTATAAATCAATGGGCTTTGTCATAACTAATGACTCACGCGAGCCCGAGCTGGATGAAGTTAGATGTGTTCGCGCTGATCTCACTGAACCGTGTGAGGTTGGTGATTCATTGTTCAGTGCTAATCAACTTAAAGTCTGGACTACGAGGCCATGTGACCGAGGAATGTTGGGAACAGGTGTTTCGGTTGGGACATTTTTCTGCAGTGCATTGAGTTGGGCATCCTTCTCAGGTTTCTTCTGTGGTTCTTCGGATAAGCTGAGCATTGCTTGTTTAAAAAACCTGGACACAAATTGGAAAGCAATGCCAAATGTTGATCAGATTCACGCACTGATTAAGCACTATGGACCGACGGTTTACTTCCATCCGGAAGAGGTCTATTTGCCTTCATCAGTTCCATGGTTCTTCCAAAATGGTGCTCTTCTTTATAAGGATGGAAAGAATGAGGGAATAGCCATTAATTCCAGTGGCTCAAACTTACCCTCTGGTGGAAAAAATGATGGCGAATTCTGGCTTGATTTGGGACTCAAAGACGAACAAAGAAACAGTCTAATGCGCGGTAACATGGAGAGTGCAGAGCTCTATGTTCATGTGAAGCCAGCGCTCGGAGGAAGCTTCACAGACATAGCAATGTGGATCTTTTGCCCCTTCAATGGACCGGCAACCCTCAAAGCTGGGGTTATGGATGTCCCCTTGAACCGAGTAGGCGAGCACGTGGGAGACTGGGAGCATTTCACTCTGAGGATCAGCAACTTCACAGGAGAACTCTGGAATGTGTACTTCTCAGAGCACAGCGGTGGCGAATGGCTGCACGCCAGTGAGCTGGAGTTCATCAAGGACAACAAGCCTGTAGTTTACTCATCCAGAAACGGGCACGCCAGCTTCCCCCACGCCGGGTGCTACATTCTGGGATCAACAAAGCTCAGAGTGGGAGTGAGGAATGACTGTGACGAAAGCAAATACTCTGTGGATTCCAGCACTAAGTATGAGCTCATTGCAGCAGAGTACCTGGGAGATGGAGTGGTTGCAGAACCTCCATGGTTGCAGTACATGAGAGAATGGGGTCCAAAAGTTGTGTATGATTCGCGATCCGAAATCGACAAGATCATCAGTAACCTTCCATTTTTTTTCAGATTCACAGTGGAAAGCCTGTTTGAGCTCTTCCCAACTGAGCTGTATGGGGAAGAAGGCCCTACAGGACCAAAGGAGAAGGATAATTGGCTTGGAGATGAAAGATGTTAGTGTTTTTGCCAAACATGCCACTCGTTTGGAAGTGATTCATATCAACTATAGTATAGTATTCTTGGTGCTGTAGTGTGAACCAGCACCTAATATTGTTGAAGCATGCCACAATTGTGGTGTGGGTTGGGGTGGGAGAGTTTGTTGTATTTTTTAAGCCTGTTTTGATTCCATGCTATGTAATGTGTGTCGATTCATTGTATTGAAATATAGTTGTATGCTTCAAATAAATAGATGAAAATATTAATATTGTATTGAATTATAGTTGTATGCATAGTTTGCAAAATTTCGATCTGGAACGTTGAATCGTAAGAGTAATTTACTAAATCGATCCGAATCCGGATTCCCATAGGTGCCAAATTACTAAATCGATCTTAATTTTGATTATATCTGATTCTCAATTTTTTAACTAAAATACCTCAAATAAAAATAATTTTTATCAACTTATTTGTGATTTTATACATGCACATTTTGTATAAGATCTTACGATCTTATCAATTTTGATCTTACACCCAAATTAATTCCACATGGGATCTTAATTTTGCAAACTGTGGTTGTATTATTTCAAAAAAGAAGTTGTCATTTGTAGTATTGAAAAATTAATTTTTTTGATTTTTACCTTTGTGTTTTCAGAATATATACTTTGTATCCATAGTTGTCATAATTATCATTGAAATTTTTTTGCTGACATTAATGAAATTAAAGTTAATAATGTCAATTTTTGTAAAATGAAAACAATTTTAAAAGTCAAAGATGTGTTCTGAGCATAGTTGTCGAATCGAGATACGTATCGTGTATCGGAAATGCGATTTTACGAAAACGTATCGTGTATCGTATCGTATCGTAAGATACGTTTGTATATAATAATATAATATAAAAATATAAAATTTATAGATACTATATAATTATATATTTTTATTATACATAAATAAGTGTAAAATAATATTCTTAACAAACTTTGTCTATATAAATAGCAACGTAGCCACTTTACATGTGCTTTACTTGTACTTTTCTAATTTTTGTTTGATCAAATTTGATCAATTTCCATTTTAAAGTGTTTCTCACCTGTAGTAAAATGTTAAAAATGTGCAAAAGCTAACAATCAACAGCCAACAGTGCAACAACATGCATGCCAACACTTCTACACAAAATGTAAAAAGAGTGTTATGGCAACATGCCAATGTAACAAAAAGAAAATCCTTTATCCTACAAGATGTTCAAGCAAATGCTCAAGTATAGCACTATCCAACAGCATGAATGAACAGCCAAAAACCATTTATCCTGCATATGTAAACCAAATTGCCATGTTTTTACACTATCCAACAGCAAGAACCACCAAAAAGCTATTGATCTCTCTTCTCATCCATAACTTCATCAATCTACCTTCACAGTTCCAAAATTAAAGGGAAAAATCTAAACAATCTGAAGATTTGAAACTAAAAAACATCCAGGTCAAAGTCAAAACCATCATCTTCATCTGGGACTATTTCCACTATCAATTCTTCCTCATCAAAATTTTCAAATGTTTCATTCTCAAGCACTTCAACCTCTTGTAATTCTTCATCTTCATCAATCACCGTTACCACAACACCAACTTTGAAAGCCAACCATAAACCCTCACTGAAGGAATATTGAAACTTAAAAGTGTTGTAAAGTTTAAACGAATGAAATAAGAGTCCTCAAACTACATTAATACGACACCACAATGAATTTGACAAACAAAAGATTTGAAATTTTACATAATAATAAAAAGTAAAAAAAAATTTGAAAAGAGAGAAAAGGAAAATACCTTGTTTGATGTTGTTTTGCTTTGCAATCAGCTAGAAAGGCTAAAGAGTTTTGAGTACGAAAAACTCACTGCAAAGTTCCAACCTTTAAGCTTTGATTATTCAAGATTTCATCTTCAAGCTTGCATCTTCATCTTTAAGCTCTGTTCTGTTCGGTCCCCAACGTGGGTGGGAGAGGGAGGGACTGAAACTGAAAGGGAAAGGAGTGGGGCTGTGAGAGAGTATAATAGGTTTTGGATTTTTCTTTGGGCTTTAATTACTAATTTTTGTGGGTTGATTGAACAGTTGAAAGTTAAAAAATCAAGTCAAAAGCAATGTTTTAAAAATACAACGCACTGAAGCAGCTTTAGAGTCAATTTGAAGAAGAAGAAAAAAACGTGCGATACGAGACGAAACAATAAATCGTATCGAATCGTACGATACGTTAAAAAATCAACGATTCATAACGATTTGCGATACGTACGTGCGATACGTATCGAAATTGTCAATTTATGATATGTATCGTACGATACGTATCGCGTATCGTACGAGTTTGACAACTATGGTTCTGAGTATAAAAGCCAAACTATTCTATCAACAAACCAGTGAACATTGGGTTTGATTAAATAACACTCGTGTCACTCCTGATTTGTTAGTGTTATTAACCCACTTAATATTGACATGTGTTACTATCTTTAGTGAATCAATAGCTATTAATCAACTTAAATAATTTTGAGTCACTAAAAACTTTCATCTAATAATTTTCCATCAAGAAGGCGACAAAAAGTATTTCTTAATACATTCAAATCAAAAACAATCATTGTTGTGAAATCTATGCTATGTTTACTTTGTGATCGTTGAAGGAATATATTACGTTTTTTTTCAAAAACAATCTTAACTTAAACACTCTTATTTTTCCCTAATTTTAAAATTTCTTCTAGAATCTCACTCGCTTTATCTCAAACCATAACTTCATCATTACACTTTTTCTTCTATTTTCTACACAAATTCAAAATATAAATTTCATTAAAAAATTATTTATCATTTTTTCTTTGTGTGGCAAACACTCGTAATGGTTGTATTAATAACAATAAAAATTTGGCAAAATATTACTCTAACAACAACATTTTTCAAAAGTAAATAAAATTGAACAAATGTCACATTTTGTATGCCTGTTCCACATGGTTGAAGTCGATTCTCGGTGCCCACTGCCCAAGAAAAGGTAAATCTATATATTTATATATATGTATATATATATATATATATTTAAAATGAAAAACAATTTGAGTTGAGCATTCACGGAAGATTTACAGCTATATCATATAGCCAAAACTTAAAACTGTAAAATAAATCGAATCGAACTAACAAAAAGACCCTCGCGGTTAAAAACCTAAAATATCGGTTAATAATGATATGAACAAAAGAAGTGAAGGCATTCATTCATAGCGCAATGCATCACCTGTTTGACGTCTTGTTAAGGTCCTCCCAACTGATTTCCTGCGCACACTCCCCACACACTGTGTTGCAACCCATCTTTACTCCCTGGCTTCTAAGAGTCAGCAAATGGGACAGGTTTGTGCATTTTCGTAAAGTTATTCGATCTTTCGCCCGTGCCGGCACATATATGTGCTTCTTCTCAGCTGTTTTGGAGGAGGGCAACGGCGGCTTTGCCCCGGCTGGGAATTTCTGCTGAAAACTGAGAACTGTACTTCTGTTTGTTACCGGTTTCGTCTGGTCCTGCTCAAATGTGGATTCGTCCGGTGGAACTCGAGCCACCTCTTCCCACTCGAAAGTTTTCCTATATACTTCCCAAGCCATCTCCTGCTCTTCTTTTGTCAGCTTTTCATCTTCATTCTCTTGCAACAGTGTTTCATGTTCATGATAATTTGCGATCCAACTGCATGGAGAACAAGTTCACCAGATCAAAAAGCCAAGTCATTTTACTTGTTATTTCATGCAGGAAAAGGAGCAATGGTATACTCGGGGTGAAAATTTATAGTGAATTCTCACAGTGACACTGATGTGGCAACTAACTACAGGCAGAAAAAATGATTGGATACTTAAAAATTAAAGCGGCTAAAATGTCACGTGATGCCACATTAGTCACTAATAAGATTTTTCACTCTCCCAATCGTTTATTTCCCTTATTTATCATGAACCCATACAATACACCCTTTTAACGTCTGGTATCCTTTAGGAGGGAAGGGAATAGTAGAAGGTGCTAGTTCAGAAATTAGGAGAGCAAAGATACAAAACAGGTACTAAAACTATATTTGACTCCCAAGCATGTGAAACAAACATACCTTGGTTGATGCCTGGTAGTCAAACTCTGCATCACTTTGTCTGAAGACATGCTTCCAGGAGAAGGAACTTTCTGCTTCGGAAAACCTCCAGCGTCAGTGCATATACTTAGATCAGCTGCATTTGATTTCTCTTGTCCCAAACTAAACAGTGGATCAGCATTTTCCTCGTCACCAAAATCAAAGAGATGCAGCATTTCCTCTTTTGATATAGTTCTATATACTTGCTGCCTATCAACCACCCTTGCTGCAAGTCCTTCCTTCGTCACCTGTTACAATCTCCTCCTTATTCAGGCATTCAAGGTGGTAATAAAAGGAAGATACAATAGCAACTTGAACCATCATTACCTGCCGCTTATAGATTTTTTCCTCCATCGTTCCATGGCCTAGCAAGCGATAAGCAAAGACAGGCTTTGTTTGTCCATACCTGCAAAGCATAGTGACATGTTACATTATATAATTATACTGTCAAATTTTGCTCCAGTCAACTTCCAAAACATACCTCCAAGCCCGGAATATAGCCTGAAGATCATATGTTGGGTTCCACGAGCCATCAACTATAATTACACGATTAGCAGCATGGAGATTGATACCCAATGATCCAGCTCTAGTAGATATCAAGGTGCATTTAACCCTTCTATTGGAGGGCTCGTTGAACCTTTCCACCATTTTTTGCCTTTCAGAGGCCACTGTCCTTCCATCCAACCTGATATCACATAGGGATCACAGAAGATGAGAAATTTTGAGTTTCCTATCAAAGTTAAGAATATCAACCGGCATTAAGATAATCATTTTTTTATAACTGTTAGAAATAATCTACATTAAATCAGTTAATAGATTATCATCACCAATCCATTAGTTCCTTCTATTTAACATAAAATGTCTCACTGCCCATGAGGGCCATTTCTTTCCCTAGTATACTTGATTGCGCATGCCAAGAAAAAAAATGACAGCCTACCAATGTTCCAGATAATATGATAAGCTAAATAAAAGCAGAAGAAGTCTTGAGAAACAGAAACAGTTACATAAACATAAAAAGAAAGATGGAAAGAAGCTGTTGACAGATCATGGAAACTTTCAAATTGGGAAGAGTAACAAGATGCTAGTTTAAGATAAAACCAAAGCCTCCAAAATTCTCAAAATAACATCAACAGTTTCGGTAGGGGATAAAAATGAACTTGTAGTGTAACCAATATTGCATGAGATATACTCCTCATTACATAAATGTTCACTGCTAATCTGATTAAAAGAATAGATACATACCTATACCAGTCTTTTCCTCGTTTCCAACATTTCCCAAATTTCCCTGGACGAGGTAATCTTGAAAGATAAATCTCAATTAGATCCAGGGTTGATATGCTCTGACTAAACACCAATGCCTTGTCCCCCATATCAGAGCACATTTTCAGAATATCAATTAATAGAACCATTTTACCACTATATTCAATCTCCTCATAGGTATTCTCCTGAAGTAGATCACTCCACCAATCCTGATTGAAAACATGAAGCCCCAAAAAAGTTTTACTAAGCTAATATGCAAATTTGAGAACTAGTTAACTAAAGTCAAATTTACAGTAACAAGATGGAAAGTACCTCCTGTAGATAGTTATTATCATTTTTTCTGTCTCCAAAAACAGAGCTGTTTCCCAGCTTTTCTGAGACCAATAGATCATTTGTATATCATTATTAAAAAGAAAGAATCAAAATAAGCTTATGCAATAAAAATGAAGAATATAAGTCCAAACCGGCATAAAATGGATGGGATGATAAAAGCGAAAATCAAAAGTTAGAATCTGTTTCTCATAAACTGCCCACAAGCAGCCATCGAATAAGTAAATAAATATGAAAGAAGAGTTCTTGCATTACTAACTTCAAATCCTTTCGCAAATTGAAAAAGAAGCTGTTTCCCAAGGGCAAGAAGGAAAAATACAAACAAATAAAATAGACAAAAAACACAACCAAGAAGAAATGCATAGTCAGGAGACTCAGGACAACAGAAACTTATTCAGCAAATTTACCTCCAGGAATAACATTGTAATCCATGTTTTCATCACTTGAGCTGTCATCACCTACAAAATGTTCAACATTATCCTCACGTCTAACAGACTCTTTGTTTTCTTTCCTTAATTGCAGGATGCCAGGATGGTTCCATATCTGTAATGATGAATAGGACAAGTCACAACAACTAAGTTAACCGATGCATACAAAAGGCTGTCAATGCCAATATGCAATTATAATCTTCTAGAAATATCCACAATACAGAATTTCATTCACTAACCAAAGGAACAATGTCATCCCAATGACACTTCAAATCATTCAATTAATCTAATAAACTAGCAGAAATGACAAATTTAGTTTTACTTGTATAATAAAGAAAAAGAACAAAAACAGAGAAAGAAACAGTTTGGTAAGAACTTCAACAAACTGTAAGTAGTGATAGGCTTCAGTATTATTTGAGAAGGCTGAGAAGATGCAAAAGCTGACTCATTCCTTGCAAAATTTTAGCATTTTCTGCAACACCAACATACTTCCTAGCATGTTAAAATGATCTTTTTTCCCTCCCCAACTCAGAACATGTAGACATATTATAGCGTGAAAGCAATTTCACGCTAGACCAGCAGCAACATATAGTCTACTCACATTGCTTTCACTCTATAATATGTTGCTGCTCTAATCAATCATATACTTATGTCCCTTAGAATCCCTTATTTTTTAAAATTTCTTATAGATCCACTAATCTCTAATTCGGAAGTTATAATTTGCAGTGCTACTATACTTTTTTGAATTCCATGCATTCAAAACTAAGTACCATAAAAATTGACTTCCCACAAAAATTGTCATAATATTTGGTCAGTGTAAGCAAGTTGCATGACAACAACAAAATAAGAAAACCAGAAATTAACCTGAGCCAAGGCCTGGTACCCAGCAAAAAAGCATCTTTTCTTCATCTTTTCACGAAAAGCCTTGTCCTTTGTGAAACCATGAACATCAAGAAATCTTTTATACAACTTCCTCTGTAAGGCAGAAAGCTTCACAGCTATAACAAAAACAGTTTTGGGGGGTAAATCATCTTTTACAACGTTCATATCCATTCTCTGAACAAATCCCTTCAATTGTTCATACAGAATGTGAGATCTATGGTTCATAATCTTGACATCGCTAGCGGTAGAATTGGTAAGTTGACCATTTTCTATGGGATTCTGAAAGCTGCAGTAAATAATGATAATGAGAAGAAAGCGGAAATAAAGGCACCAAAAATTTTAGTTCAACAAAACTGACTAGAAGTCTTACCGATTTCTAAATTCATGGCTGCTTCCAAGAAATCCTTCTCTTACGAAATCAACCATCTGTGAAAGGTAAAATCTAACATTATCAGAAATGCAGAGGGTAAGAGTCCAAAAATATTATGAAATTCGTGAATGTGTAATGCCCTTACACAGTAGTACTCCATTAGATTGTTCTGAAGAGGTGATCCTGTTAATGCAATCCTTCTTTGGCATTTGACTTGTTTCAAGGCTTGGGTTACATCAGCCCTAGTATTCTTGATTATGTGGGCCTCATCACAAACAAGTATATCTGGTCCATCCTGGCATATAGACTAATTCTTTCAAGACGAAGTAACAAGTTTTAAAAAAATTATAACCCCGAAAGATAAAAAATTGCTATAAGAACTCCAGAATGCATATATGTTCTACTCCCATTCCACCCGTGGTAAATGCAAGGTTTCGAACAATGTCAATCTCTGAGAAGGCTTTCCACGAAAGAATAGTAATACCTGAAGAGCAGTACAAATTTGCCTTGCTGTTTCCCGATCTTTAATATGCTTCCCAAGGGACAAATTTCTAAAAGCTGAATAACCGATTAAGAAAACGCCACCTTTTGATCTCCATTTCAAAAGCAACTCGGCTCTTCTTTCCCTTGACAATTGTTAACAGTATGAAATAGAAGAATTCAGAAGCTATAGCAAATGTAGATAATGATGAATTAAAGAAAGAATTAAAGAAAGTCATTTGCATAGAATTGCCTCATATACAAGCATATGGACAAAGTGGTCAACCATCTTAACAGACCTGGGAACATCCTCAAGCATAAAGACACGAAGAGGCTTTGCTTCTGATGGTTTCCATTTGATGAACTCATGTCGCCAATTATGCAGGACACTTACAGGTGTCACAATGAGCACAGTTCGCAACCCCAAATCAACACTTTGCATTGCAGCATACAAGAAAGCAATAACCTGCAGAACAAGTTGTCTTTACTGCACAGAATAAATATTGATAACACTCATGGGACCAAAGACAGAAAATGTTAGCCTGAAATCTTATGGACATAAGGATACTTTCCTGGGTACCAATTAGATCATTGTTAGATGGTTCAGGTGCTACCATTATTTCTATTATCCACGAATAGACTCTGAGAAGTTACTCGCAAAACGATTTTAACTTTTTGACCAAACCCTTGAGTCTCCTCAGGTAAGCTAAACATGGTATACATAGTATCAAATCAACCAATAAATAAACTTCCTTCTACTTTTTTTTCTTTTTTCTTTTTTGAAAGGAAAAATTTTCATTATTTATATGGCTAATGTCCCCATCCCTGTTAGATAAAGTTCAATGATATTGCTTTTTTCTGATTAAGATAAAAATTACAACTGTTATGAATCATTGCATAGAAGTTATGGTTGGTCTTCTTCTCGCCTCGAGTCTTGACATCAGTTAATATTACAGCAGTGACAAGTAACAATCTAAGCGTGACAAAGACTCAACACATCTCCAATTTAAGCCATGTCAAAAAGTATCAAAGAGAAAAAGAAAGAACTAATTTTTCACAAGAGATCTCTTCCTCCCAGGAACTCTTGGGAATTAGTCTCTAGAATTATATTGTAATCCACCCTACCAAGCAAGTAGTATTCCTCAATGGCCCAGAAATTTTTGTTTAGTTGATTTAGCGAGTTACAAACAACCAGCCCTCAAATCCATGAATACTATTTAACGCACAAGCATAGAACCAAACTTTAAATTAGAAAGTTGATTTTTGAAATCTTCCAAGATTTTGTACCTGAAGTGTTTTACCCAAACCCATGGTATGTGCTAGTATACAACCAAGGCCCTTATCTCCAGACTTTACTTTTTTAACTGATTCAATGACATTCTGCCACATGAAACGAATCCCAGCAATCTGCAGGAACAAATAAACAAAAAATTCTGAGGATATCAACATTAACGAGAAGTAAGGGAGAAAAACACACAGGAAAACTATCCTGATGAGAAAATTAAAAGAAGTGAATAAGGTGCCCTTCTATAAAAAAATAAACAAACCACTTAGGAAATCAAAGAAAATAATAAGGATACAAACAAGGAATACTTGCACAATATTTTTACACTCCAACCATAATTAAGAAGAAAACGATAAAAGAGTCGAATGTTTTCACTTGAGGCAAAATATTTTTCTTTTAACATACACGAAAAAAAAAAGTACATTTTAAAAGTAAGACATGAGATGGTAAAGCAACATCTGAAAAAGTTAAAACCTGGTGAGATTTCAGTTTTGCCGAGATGCTGGGAGGAATTCTGACAGGATCTTCACCTTCATCTCTGACAACATTAACTATGTAACCAGTTAAAGTATCGCCCAACATTTCATTACTGGCACCATCTAACGAGTGCCAATTACAGTTTGTAGAGCTTGTCATGTACGATTTCTTTGAGAATTGTGCCTCCAATGACTTGAGGCGTTCTTGGCGTTCCTGGGTATTTCAAAATCCATTAAAAGAGCACTTATTGCCACTATTTTTATTCCTTATATTTCCAAAAGGTTTAAGAAAATAAAACTAATTATCATCCGTTCTTGGAAACTACCTTTTCAATTGCAATTTTTCTTTTAGTCTCTTCCCCTAACTCTGCATCATCAAGAATTCTCCGGATCTTCTTTTTACGTCTTCTCTTAGTGCTGCTCAAAGAAAGCCACACAATTGGTAAACCAGGAGTAGATACCCAAAAGAAAAAGCATCAATCATGACGAAACACCGAAAGACACAAACAAAAATACCAACAAAAAAAAACAACTATAGTTTTAACCATCCAGAAAACAACAAAAACCCCAATTAATCAGATTCACCTGCTTCCCTGAAAATGACAGAACATTCAAAAGAATGTATCATCCTAGAGAACATGAAATCCTCAGTGAACATCCAATTAATGAGTTTTATCATCTATTTTTCGAAGCAACAGATGAATAGCCTCAGAAAAAATGGCCCTCTTTCACGATTACCATAAGTTATTGACTCTTAGATTCCAAAAGAATCAGTTTTCAGCCTGTACATGATTATGGATGTGGAGCACTGAAAACTATAAGGATAGCAAGTAAAAGGAGATGTAATACCTGACACCTATAGCAACATTTGAATCAGAATCATCTGAATCGGTGTCTGAACTGGAGTATGTCAGAAGACCAGATTCAATTTCTTTTTCTGATTGCGAAATTAAATCTTGGAGCATACTTGGACAGCAACAGCAACACTGCCAGCCAAATTTCTGTACTTGCAACAAAAGGTTTTCTCCAAGGTTCCTCTTTATACAGTGAGTACAGAAAAAGGTTCGGCACGATTTACAACTTCTCAAGTCACTGTTCAGGCCACACCATCCACAGTAGCACTCAGAGCAATCAATATCCTGTCAAAACAAACAGCTAATATATAATACCAACGTTTTCACCATACCATATAGAGGTGATGCTTATTAAAACAGCCAATATCTTTAATTTTCAGCTACAGTGTAAACCTGGATTTAAATCTATATTAAAAAAGGTAGCCAATAACAAATATCTGACCACTAGAAGGTTTTGTAATTTACCCAAGCTTTTTCCATAGAGCCACATGAAACTTGGGCTATAAACTTACATGATTTTCATCAAGAATATGGCAACTAACTCATGTCCAACAGAGACATCACAAATTCCCCGATACATGTACATAAAAAGTTTATACACATACAAGTATATTGGTATAAATGATTTGAAATGGTACCACCATCTATTTCTTATTCCTGCAACAGACATTTTCAAGTATTATAGTACATTGTAAAGTTTCTTAGTATTAGCATTTTAATTGAATTCCTATCAGCCTAACTTCTTTCGTTCACTAAACCAAAGAGATTGTTAAATTATATGATTGTCAACAATCTAGAGAGAAAAGTTCAAACTACATAGCTAAGAACTAATGGATGGAGTATCATTGTTTGAATTCCATCTAAGTCATATTTAGGCTCCTGTTTACTTGCATTTCTTCCTAGGAAAATCATCACTTTTTCCTCAAAAAATAATTTCATGTCCAAAGACCTTCATTTTCCACTAAAATCAAATTTTAAAATTCCCTCTAAATCTCCCCTCACATTATTTTAAAAAATAACATAATCATTACATTTTTTAATCTCTCTCCTACACAATTTCCCAGAAAGCAATTCCCTCAAAAAAAATTCCTTCCCTAAAACAAAAAATTTCAAATTTGGTCATAAAGAGAACAAAGCCTTAGCTACAATAAATAAAAAATAATAAATAAAAAAGGCCTTAACTACAAGTTGCAGGTTTCCATCATTACAAAATTGTTAAAGAAAAAACAGAAAAGTCAAGATATGGAAAGGACAACTAATGGAATGATACCAAGATACCACATACCGTAACCTGCATCTTTGATTCCAGAATTTTTTTGCAATCAAGGCATATAATTACTTTCAATTTGGGATGCAACTGTGGTTCCCAAAACAATTTATCGCAAGCAGTACAGTGAAACTCTTTTTCCTGGCTCTTCTGGAGAGGAAAATCTGAAGGCACAATATTTTCTTCAATTTTCATGTCTGACATTGCACTTCCATTGCTCAGAGGCCAGATATCCCGGTAGCAAGGGCCTCACTATTTAGTTCATTACAATCATCAACTAACTTTAAGTCGCAGGAGTCTATTAAACCCTGGGAAGCAGATTGACAAGCCGCCAAAGCATCCCCATTACATTTCAACTCATCTAGAACACCATCACTCCGTGGTTCGTGCACTTGGCAGATATTACTAACATTATCAGATGGAACACCATTTGAAGGAGCTGAACCACCTAAATTTTGCACTGCCAAGAAATTCTCTCCCTGAAGAGTCTCCTGATCAAAAATATAACTCACAGCATGTCAATGATAAGTCACATCCAGTTATCACAATATTCCATTTCAGGATGACCGTTAAAGGAAATCGGATAAGGTCACAGTAATATCGCAGACATATCAAGTTGAAACCAAATATGTTATGCATATCCTTGTGCCCCATACCAAGCAGAAATGGATTGACTGCAATCAAAAGAAAAATCAATACAGAGAAAAGTACACTAAATAAGAAAAGGGCCACAAAAATCCTTTTGCAAATCCTCTACATTCATATCAGGAAGAAAAAACTGATAACAAGTTCAGCCCAACACAATACAGCACCAACTCAGAGGTACAGGATGAAAAATATTGAGTGAACTGCAAAACACATCACTTAACTATGGGTGTTTTGCAAAAATTGACACTTTACTAAAAATGCTCTTTTTATGATACTCAACTTTCATTTTTGCTCGAAAAGTACCACTCTGTCAAACTAGTCCTTTAACTCACTAACAGTTAGATTTAGTCAGGGGTAAAATGGTCATTTTAAATTTTTTTTTTTCTGCCAATTTTTTTAAGTTGGCAGAAATTGACAATTTTTTTTTAAAATGGCCAATTTTGGTAAAATGGTCATTTTAAATTTTTTTTTTCTGCCAATTTTTTTAAATTGGCAGAAATTGACAATTTTTTTTTAAAATGGCCAATTTTTTAAAATTGGCAGGAAAAAAAAATTTTATTTTAAAAAAAAAAATTTTTACTTTTTTTTATTTTTAAAAGAAAAATGACCATTTTACCCCTGACTAAATCTAACTATTAGTGAGTTAACGGACTAGTTTGACAGAGTGGTACTTTTCGAGCAAAAATGAAAGTTGAGTGTCATAAAAGAGCATTTTTAGTAAAGTGTCATTTTTTGCAAAACACGCATAGTTAAGTGATGTGTTTTGCAGTTCACTCTTCAATATTTCATCTCTTTTATTAGTGGAGGAAAAAAAATATAAAGAACCAGTCAATTTTATCAAAAATAAATGAAGTACTAGTCAATTTCTTACAATCCACAGTAGGTTTTCATTGAGTCACAAAATAAGAGAAGCTAGTGAGTGTGCCCAAAATGGCTGTGTATATTAGCATAAATGAGAGGATAACTTCACTGAAGTCAAATCAAGACAAATTTAAAAAATTCCCCCTTTTTGGGTAATTTTAAGAACACCCCCTAAGGTTTGTAAAAAATCAAAATACCCCCTGAATTTTCACGAAATTCCCAAACTACCCTTCCTCATGGGGCATTTTTGTCCGAAAACCTCATTAATAAATGAAAAACACAGCGCCATAAGGTGCTTTTTCAAGCCAACTTATCTCAAGCATCTTACATTAACAATAATGAAAAAGACATGATATATCAGCCACTTTTGGCAAAAGTATGAGACTAAATATGAACATCCAATTCATTTCA
Source organism: Leptodermis oblonga (assembly GCA_016801395.1). Taxonomy (NCBI): domain Eukaryota; kingdom Viridiplantae; phylum Streptophyta; class Magnoliopsida; order Gentianales; family Rubiaceae; genus Leptodermis; species Leptodermis oblonga. The sequence goes on along the minus strand of CM028756.1, from coordinate 4,014,039 downwards.
CGTTTCATCTTATTTCCTATTGTACAAACCTTTTCATTTCCAATGCACCTTATTACATTTCCAATACAAAATTTTACATATTCAATGCAACATTTTAGATTTCCAAGACAAAACCAACAGAAACACTATCTATCCAGGACAAACAAGTATGTTCAGAACAACACCATCACTAAGTTAGTAACTTGCAAGTTATAAATTTCCTCTTTCCCTGTCTTTTCACAAGGAAAACAATTTGATAAGAATAAAAAAAGCTAACAAAGAAGATGTTAAGGCATGCTTTAGTGGATAAGAGTTATTCATTGCAATGAAAAATGTCATTAAACTGCATTACACTTAACTTCTTCCACAAATATCATCAAATTTTCTTTGCAGTCATAAACAGATTAGTACATCTAGAAGAGTAACATAAAAGGACCAACTATTTGAAATCTATACCTTTTTATGTTTCTTTATCTGTCTCCTTCGTTTCAAATGAATTTGAAGCTTCCTATCTACAATTACATCATCTTCCTCCTTAATCTGTCAATTTATCCAATAAAGAAAAGCAAGTTACAGTAAAATTGTTAGAATATATATAATTGTGGCCAAGTAGCACAATTGTGCAGCATAAAGATGATGTCAAACATCAATTCAAGCTGGAAATTTCAAGAGCATATAGTTATGGAAACATAGAACAGAAAACAGACAAACTATAGTACTCAGTTGCACATTATAATTAAGGAAACTCTCCAATACAGATCTTAGCCATTGTTTTCTCTGAAAATGTTTCTACCTTATCAGTTTTATGATGAAAATAGAGCCAAATTTGAATAAGTACCAGCAATTCATAATGTATTAAAGTTAGTCCAATAAGATAAGGATCTACAAAGCTTCTGAACATATCAACTGTCTGCCTGATCTAAGCACAAATATTTAATCAGCATGCACATAATCAAGAGAGATACAAATGTGAATAGCTTGGTTCCAGATAACCCCAATCAACACCAGTATATTATGCTTTGCAGTCCTCATGGAAAATTCCTTCTAATCACTTCACTTTAGGGACAGTATCATTCGTAGCACATTAACCTTCCTTATAACTTAATCTTCAGAATACATACTCTTTGACCACTATTCAATCCTCTGACATACACATTCATCTCACTCTGGACAAGAGCTAATCTCTTCTATAATGTTGTCAGACCAAGACAAATGATATTATTCTAGTTTCAATTCTAAAGGTACTCAATATATCTAGTTCAGAAGAGGCCCTGCTATTATTTAATTGACATGGTAAATTAAATAACCATGGGGCCAAGAGGCCCTGCTTTACATTCAAACATATTGAAATGCAAATTTCGGCAAGAATGACAAGCAAACTTAAGAAATTACTGTCACTGAGATAATAGAAGGAATGGAAATTTTTTATGCCACAGTTAAAGTGAAAGATTGAGGGAAACAGAAAGCTATATAGTCCCAGTGAATTAGCTCAAAGAAAAGGAGAACGAGCTAGAAAATACCCTTGACAAACCTTCCTGAATTTTCTCTTTTGTTCTTCAGAGAGGCTTAAATCTCCTTCATTGGCTATGGCATCAGCAACAAATGGATCAAATGAACTGTCCTCAATGTCATCAATCTCCTCAACCTGCATAATAGAAGGTCAAGCAACCTAACAAAAGATGGGTAACAAGCAGAATTACTATTCTTTCCGGTTCATAGATGAGCATTAGGAAGTGAAAAAAGATTAAACTTTATTTCCTGTCTCCCCTACCAACAATCTACCAAGCTTACCACTCCTAACCTCACCAAAAAAGATACTAGACTTAATATGACTGCCTGCATATAGATAACATGAACAATCAAATCTGGTTTTAAAATCTAAAGAAACAATTTAATTATCTCTCTATCCCCAAATTTGATTGCACATTGACAACACAAATTTTAATCAACATCGAAAAACTAGTTGTTTTGTGTGAGCTTTCTTCCAACTTTACTCTTTAGACATAACCACTAGATTCAAGGTGTAAGAGTTAATAAGACATGATTTCCATGGGTTTTATATCAGGTTTGAAAGTAATAATATCACATGCAATACAAGGCAATGAGCTACGCACAATTTTAAAATAAATAAAAATAAGACTTCAGCCAAGCGCGTTGTTCACGCATGCGCCTTGTCGGCCACTTGGGTTACTCAAACTATTTTTGTTTGGCTCACATGAAAAGTCCTTGCTCGGTAATCATTTCTAGGGTTTAAGTTTAAGGAAAGATACGAAAAGCAATGTGATGCTTATTTTCAGACTGAAAGAGTGGAAAGGTGTCGAGGACAATCAGAAGCAGGGAATAGTGTTGAACTCAAGAACAGCTAAAGCTCAGGCCTGACACAATACATGCATAAACATAGTAACAGCTGATCCATATTCTTCTCAATGACATCCAGCCTTAAAACCAAGGAAAAGGTTGCCACCAAAGTTTGACATTTTTAATAAACCAACTCTCACCTCATCAACTCCAGGGAATTTAAGGCCCAACTCAGCAGCTTGCTGTGGAGTACTGGCTAAATAAACAGAAGCCCATTCCTTGCTCCCGAATGACATTCTACCCAATGAAGATTTATCAGAGCAAAGCTTGTTGAAGGAGCACCAGTCTACCTGTATATTATCTGCAGCAGCTTCACCACCCACATTCACAGCAAGTTTTCTTTCCAGAAAACCACTGGCGCCCTCCTCCAGTACTTTACCATGGTGTCTGTAACATTAGGAACTTAATATTTCAAAAGTTCAACAACTCATAATATATCAAATATGACCAAATGCTACAACAACATGCCTTCTGACAGGTCTGTGGACCTGAAGATACTTTTCAGCTTCAGCAACGAAATCAGTAGCATCACTGGTAAGCTGAGATCCAACCCAGTGAGTTCTCGTTTTCCATGCTTCAGTGCAGCAACCATGAGGAACCTGACTTTCAATCCATTTATACAGACATGGCAGTTCGATACCAGCACCATCAAGTTGTTCCTGCAGTTTGAAAAGAAGAATTAAAGAGGCAGAATTAATGAACAGAATAATAAGGGCATGCAAATCCAATGCAAAGAGGACAATTTTCTATCATAATGAAATACTCCCAATTTGAGAACGTTATCACCATTTCCAAACAAATATGAACGATTAATGATGCATTTCTTATCTACGTATCAACTGCAAATGACTATCCTACAAAATAAAGTAAGAGTTCTTCACCCAAAAAAGACAAGAAGAACGCCTTTTCTTACTCAAACATAGAGCGTCCATGCATAAATGTGACAGAACAAAAGTAATACTAGCTCCCATTTCATCGTTAAAGGCAAACAGTTTGCCTCAACAGCTTACTCATGGACTTCATAGTTTATAAGAGAGGATTCATGATGGGGACAAGTGGCAAAAGGTGACTAAAGTATACAAAAGGCAAGGTAAAGAGTATTCCAAAGCCAAAGCCCTGATATGGCATGCTTTGAATGGCAAAGATCCAATTTGAGAACTTCACTAAGCAGGAAATAGAGGACATTTAGGCTCTGTTCTCTTGTGGCTTTGGTAGAGAATCATCACTTTTTTTTTTCCAAAACTTTACACAAAGAAACAACTTCACTTTTTCAACAATTTAAAATTAAAATTTTAAAATTCCCTCTAAATACCTACTCACATAAATTCAAAAAACAACACAATCATTACACTTTTTTATCTCTCACCTACACAATTTCCCAAAAAAAACTTCCCTCCAAAAAATTTCTAACAAAAAACTTCCCTCTAATAAAATTTCCTCTACCAAAGCCACAAGAGAACAGAGCCTTATAGTTTCCAAAATTTTCTTGTAGTAATTTACTTATTTAGCTGCCAATGGTAATTAAGTAAATTCCTGCTTTGCAGGAACTTCCAGATTTTTATTAGATTTGTATATTTCCTAATTTGAGTCCATTTTATTTAGGCAAGTATTACCTTTTTGTTGTTGGATTTAGATAGGAGTTATGGTTAGGAAAGTAAAAGAATAATATATTAAAGCCTATAAATAATGTCCCTCTTCAAGAAGAAAAATCAGACTGCATTCACTAAAAAATTCCTGCCACATTTTTGTCTTCTTCTAGGGTTGTGTGATGCAACTTGCCTTGTGTGTGATGCCTAAGGATTCTGGGAGAGATTATAGAGGAATTTCAATTTGTTTTATTGCTTAATTGACATTTTCAGTTTATTAGACTCAGCAATTCAGTTCTCTAGCTTTCTTGAAGCCATAAAGATTACTCCACTATCTATTCTATTTTAAACCTCGCTTGTGCTGCATCAGTTCATATCCTTCAGATCTTACTTGACATCCCAACAGAAATGACACACACCTATTGCGCTTAATGCAAGATTGCACATAGCAAAAGTCAAACCCTATCAACCCTAATCATTTTCCTAACATGTCAAACTTTAAGAATGCAAAATACTGACTAACAATCATCCGAAGAAACAAGGAAATGGAGGCAAATCATAGAATATTTGTTTTCTTCATTTTTGGCCGAAAGATATAATGCAGCAGTAAATTTCTACAGAAACACCCTTACTTAAATTATTACTTGAAAATAAAATCATACCAGTAAGTGAGAGCTTTCTGTCTCAAGCTCGTCAAGAACATTTTCCCAATCTTCCTTAAAAACCTGCATTTCTTCCGCCACTGCCGTCTCCAACTACACAATGGAAAATGGGCCAGAAAAAACATTAGCTCTGTCACATATAATATGAATTCAAAAAAAAAAAAAAAAACAGAGTGAGTAATTTACTTCATCTCCAGTAAGAGTCTGCCGTAACTCTTCTCTAACTTCAGCCTCCACTTTAGCTAAAGACTCCTCCTCTAATGACTCTTGCGCTTCAGCCGCCTAGACAACAAGTTTCGGAAAAAAAATAATTCATCCTTATTGCAAGTAAACCTAAAATTGGCCAAACAAATTTCAAACAAATTCGAAGTAAAATACCTTGTTCTCAACTTCAATAAGCTCATTGATTAGGTCTTCAATTTCCTGCTCGGTCAAGGGTTCCTGTACTCCAAAAACAGCAGTATCATTAAAACACCAGAAAACCAAAAAAAAAAATAATAATAATAATAATAATAATAATAATTAGTGTGTGGAAAAGCAGGTAGTACAGCGGTTACACGCAAACAACGAAAAGTCCATTGGAGAAGTAATAAGTTGAACTACATTTACTCGCCTCAGGTTGCGGAACTTCGCCGTCCACTTCGCCGGAATCATCAATAAACGAATCGGAAGAATCATCATCGTTCTCAAATTCCTCCCTCTCGTCATCGTGATTTTCCTTCTCGTCATCCATTTTCGGTTCAATTACGCGGAAGAATATACATCAATGAAAAAATTTTGGAGAATTTAAAGTGAAGTGAAGTTACGGATTTTGCGTTTCTTGGCGCTTTGGTGAGAAACTGAAGAAATAGTGGGGAGCGAGGGAGAAGGAAGTTGGGGGTCAGTGTGGGGAATTTGGGGGGGCCATGGGTTCAAGTGAAGTACGGAAGACTCAAGCCATCCGACGTCGTTTCGTAACGAAGGTTTTAATGGATTTAAAATTTGCTTTTTATGTTTCTTTTAACCTTTTTTTTTTTTTTTTCTCTCATTTTGAAATTTACTAAACCATGGATGAATGGCGGGAAAATAAGGGGCATTTTGAGCATTGAGCCCAATGCAAATGAATAAGTTGATTCTGTATCAAAAGATTCAAAACTGATTTTCTTTCCTTTTTTCTACGTGTATATTTGATATTGTGAATAAGCCAATTAAAGAAACACGTAGTTGACGTGAAGTGAAGGGATGAGTCATTGAAAATTAAGGTACGTACATCGTAGTTGCTATAAAATTTGTGATTTGGATTTATTTTAAAACTATTAAAAATGTATGGGCCTAAAATGATGTACTTTTTTCATTTCAAATTATATGATATTTTCACTTCTTTTATACAGATAATATATAAAATTGGTTCTCCCAGATTGGTATCAGAGCCATTATGGTAAATGAAGATAACTGGTTTCTTGGTTTAACACTGTTTTCTTGATGGAAAAACTGAAAATATTTCAAAAAAAATAATAATAATAATATTAAAAATAAAATGAAAATTGAAGAGGAATTACCCTCTGATTTAGATCTTTTGTCCAGATGGACTATTCCTTATGTTGAACCAAAATTAATATATCATCAAGGATTTTTTAATAAAGTAGGATTGAAACAGATTTGTAAAACAACTGAACAATATTTAGCCATTCAAGATGCTGATACAGCAATAACTCTTTTCTCTGAAGAAGATTTAGAACCTTATAGGTTTTCTCATAAATTTTTACATATTGGTTTAGTGCAAATTGCTTTTAAACCCCTTACACTTGATAATTTGCCAGAAAATTTTATAGCAACTTTAAGAGATGGTAGAAATAAAGAATGGAGAAAATCAATAATTGGAGTTATACAGTCTAGTCTGGCTCATGGTCCAGTATATTTTAATGTTCATCCAAATTTTAATCTAGCTTTAACAGATAGAAATATCTACAAAGCTTTAACTTTGAATATAAAGACTGAAGGTTATAATTATGAACCTGGTTCAGAAATAATGTGTATTTGCTATAGAATTTATTATAAGCCATTATACACTATGAATCCATGTTATAAAGTGGAGGAGAAACAAAAAGATTTGAATGAAACAATCTTGATTGAATCAAATTTCAGTAAGTCGAATATTACGACTAGAAGAACCATAAAATGGGATGAAATTCCGATTCCTCAGCATTGGAAGATGACCAGGGTTGCTCATATTGAACCCAGAAATGAACATCAGATTTCTAATATAATCCAAATTCCAGATGGAGATGTGTATATTCAAATGAGTAATACTCAGGGACTTTCCCGATCTTCCTCTGTAAGATCATTTATTTCCCCTTTCAAGGATGATATTCCTATGTCTCATAGACATTCTACATCTAACATTGGTGATGTGAATAAACATCATCCTAACTTGTCTTTACATTCTTTAAATTCAAGTTCAAGTGGTGAGAATAATCGCCATTCTTTAAATTCTTTTTATACTGCTTTGAATAATAGTCATTTAAATTCAAGTGATGGAATAACCCATCATAATGCTTTAATTTCTGAGCAATTATTACGTGATGGAATAAACCGTCATAATCCTTCTACTTCATATGTTAGAAATTATATTCCTGATTTTATTCCTCCTAGAAATTTTGCTGATGATCATATTCCTGCCAGTGAGGAGAAAAATCCTCATGTTGATTTATTATATAAGAAAAAGAATAATATTGTTCATGATATTTCTGATAGGAAAGAACCGGAAATAACTGAATCTGAAATGAATTTTTCAATATGAATAATACAACAAAAATAGATTTTAGTAAAGGTTCTAATGCTCGAATGAAAATTCGAGATGAATTCTTAAAACCCAGATGGGAAGTCTTTAGAAAATGGTTTTTTCAATCTTTTTCTATTGAAGAAAGAAATAATCTTTCAGAAGAATTTTATAAGTTCTTAGGAGAAAAGAATATTTTATTTCCTTTTGTTCCATGGTTTGTTCATAATTACATAGAACCAGGAATCTCTGTCATAGAAAGAGAATTTAGATTGAATAATGGTAATATTTTGAAAAGTCATTTCCCTCCTCAAGAATCTTTCAGTATATTAAAAGGGAAAATAGCTATGAATTTTAATGCTTTTTCAAAATTATTTGAAGAAGATACTTTGACAATAACAGTCAAAAATATTAATAAAATGATTGAACAACAAAATTTTGCAAATATGTATTTAATTATATTAGGAGAACAAATTGTTTCTTTACATGATCGTCTTGATAAGCTGATAGATAATAATACAATTATTAGTACTAATAATATTCCTAGTACTAGTAATTCTAAGGAAAATATAGGTGTGCTTGCAGCTCCTAGTCTTCAGCCTCCACCTAAATAAAAGACTTTAAGTTTAAAACTGGTACTCAAGAATTATTAAATTTACTCAATGAGAAATTTAAAGGGTTAAATATAACCACAATAGAAGAAGAATTTTCTAATGAAATAGAAAATAATTCAGAATATAAAAAAGTAATAAGGGATGAAATTAATAAAATTTCAGAAAAATACACTCCAATTCAAAGAATAAATTATTATAGTAGGCCATCGCCTGTAGATGTTCTTCATGAGGAACAAGAATACATAATTAATAATAGTTATAGTGGTAAATGTATTTATGAATGGAATCTAGATGGTTATACAAAAAAACAAATCTATAATTTAGTACATAGAATGTTAATGTATAGTACTATTTGTAAACAGAATAGTAATAATGATAGTAATATTGCAAAAATGATAATTGCAGGTTTTACTGGTCAACTTAAAGATTGGTGGAATAATTATTTACCTCAAACAGGTAAAGATGAAATTTATAAAACTGTTAAACAAGAAGGTGACCAAATGGTTGAAAATTCTGTTTATACTTTAATTGTTACAATTCTAGAACATTTTACGGGTAGAATTTCTGATAATAGTGAAAATATCCATACTTTATTGCAAAATCTTAGGTGTAAAACACTTTCTGAATTTAGATGGTATAAATATGCATTCTTTAATAGAGTCATGGAATTGCTTGAGTCTAATAGTAGTCATTGGAAGTCTAAGTTTATAGATGGTCTTCCCAATTTATTTGCTGAAAGAGTCAGAAAAGCACTTAAGAAGGATAAAATCACTATCCCATATAATGATTATACATATGGTAAACTGATAGCAACTTGTGTCCAGGAAGGTTTATCATTATGTAATGAAATTAAATTAAGCCAACAAATAAAACACCAAAGACTAACAGAAAGAAGTCAATTAGGACATTTCTGTAGTCAATTTGGAATGGATATTCCCTTTCCAAATAGAAAACCTCATAGGAAAGAAGAATCTGATAAGATTTTTAAAAAGAAAAGATATTCTAAAAAGAATTTTCAGAAAAAATTAGAAAAAAGAAAAGAAAGAAAAGAGACTAGATTAGCTAAAAAAAAAAAATCCAGTGGATGTTAAATGTTATAAATGTGGACAAATAGGTCATTTTGCAAATAAATGCAAAATAAAGAAAAAAGAAAAAATAAAATCCTTAGAATTAGATAAGGAATTAGAAGAAAAAATTTCTAAAATAATACTAGAAACAAGTTCTGAATCAGAATCTTATGAGTCTTCAGATGAAGAAAATAAAATTGATTTTTCAGATAATGATCTGTCATCATATGAGTCAGATTCCGATTGTGCTTGAAGTACAAAAGGATCTTGTTTGAAAAAATTAGATGATAATTCTGAAAATGAATTTTATAAAATTATGTCTCAATTTCAAGACATAAATGTTTTAACAGATAATACTTTGTTAGAATTTTTAAAACAAATAAAAAATTCTGATTTAAGATCAAAAATAATTGATGATATTCAGAATCTTCCTTCTACTAGTATGACCAGTGATTTCGAAAATAAAAATGATTTTCACACATATGATGAACCATATTCTATGAATGAGGTTCAAAGAATGATGAAAGAAAGAAGTAATACTTTAACTTCAAATGTTTCAATAAAGGATTTGAATAATGAAGTCAAAAATCTGCAAAAAGAAATTCAATTTCTTAAATTAAGAAATATTACCTTTGAAGAAAGAATTTCTAATTTGGAAAAAGGAAAGGAAATAATCACTTCTCCAAACTTTTTTGAAATCAAACCACCAAATGATGAAGAACAATTTTTATCATCATTAGACATAATTACTACTCAAAAATGGTACACTAAAGTCAATTTATTAATTGATAACAATTTTCAAATTGAATTAATTGCATTAATTGATAGTGGTGCAGATCTTAGTGTGATACAAGAAGGTTTAATACCTACAAAATATTTTCATAAAACTACTCATAGTTTAAGGCATGCTGGAGGAGAAAGATTAGATATTCAATTTAAACTCCCCAAAGCTTATATTTGTAAAAATAAAGTTTGTATTCCAGAAAGTTTTTTATTAGTTAAAAATATTACAAATCAAGTGATACTTGGTACTCCTTTTTTGAAAAAATTATATCTAATTTATCATATTGATTCAAAAGGGTTAAAAGGAACTTATGAAAATAATCAAATAAATTTCCAATTCATAATGGAACCTTTTTCCAAGGTTTTGAATACTATCAAAGAAAATATTCTTAGGAAAAAGAATCAAATGAATTTTTTAAAATATGAAATTAATATTTTAACAATTGAGGAAAAACTTCAAAATCCTAGATTACAGGATAAAATTAAAATGATTACTAATAATTTTTCAATAGAAATATGCAATGATCATCCAAATGCTTTTTGGGATAGAAAAAAGCATATTGTGAGTCTTCCATATGAAGATGATTTTGATGAAAAGAAAATTCCAACAAAAGCTAGGCCTTGTCAAATGAATTCTGAATATTTAGAATTATGCAAAAAAGAAATACAATCTCTTTTACAAAAAGAATTAATACAACCTTCACATTCTCCGTGGTCATGTACTGCATTTTATGTTAATAAGCATAGCGAAATTGAAAGAGGTATTCCCAGGATGGTAATAAATTATAAACCTCTTAATAAAGTTTTAAAATGGATTAGACATCCAATTCCTAACAAAAAGGATTTATTAGATAGATTATATGATTCAATAATATTTTCCCAATTTGATTTAAAATCAGGTTACTGGCAAATTCAAATCAATAAAAAAGATCAGTATAAAACTGCTTTTACTGTTCCAATAGGACATTATGAGTGGAAAGTTATGCCTTTTGGTCTGAAGAATGCTCCTTCAGAATTTCAAGAAATTATGAATGATATTTTTATTCTTTATAGTGAATTTATCATTGTTTATATTGATGATATCTTAGTATTTTCTAAAGATATTGAAACTCATTTTAAGCATTTGAATATTTTCAAGAATTTAATTATTCAAAATGGTTTAGTTATATCTAAGTCCAAAATGAGCTTGTTTCAAACAAAAATTAGATTTTTGGGTCATAATATTGAGAAAGGAAATATTATTCCTATCAATAGAAGTATTGATTTTGCTTCTAAATTTTCAGATGAAAATTTGGATAAAACCCAATTACAAAGATTTTTAGGAAGTTTAAATTATATTTCTTCATATTATAAAAATCTTAATGAAGATACTGCAATTTTATATGATAGATTGAGAAAGAATCCTAAGCCTTGGACAGATAAGCATACTGAGGCAGTTAGAAAAATTAAGTCAAAAGTGAAATCACTTCCTTGTTTAATGATAGCAAATCCTAATCTGGAGAAAATAATAGAGACAGATGCTTCAGATATAGGTTATGGTGGAATTTTAAAGCAAAAATCAAAGGATAGTAAACAAGAATTCCTTGTCAGGTATCATTCAGGTAAATGGTCTGATAGTCAGAAAAATTATGCTACGGTGGCAAAAGAAATCTTAGCCATTGTTAAATGTGTATTGAAATTTCAAGATGATTTATATAATCAAAAGTTTGTCATACGAACTGATTGCAAATCTGCAAAATTTATGTTTAATAAAGATTTTAAGCATGATGTATCTAAGCAAATGTTTGCTAGATGGCAGGCTCATTTAGCCCCATTTGATTTTGATATTCAGTATAAGAAAGGAGAAGACAATAGTCTCCCAGATTTGTTGACTCGTGAATTTTTGAATAATGGCTGATTATAATTTTTATGATTGCAGGTTGATGCACCCCAGAGGAAGGGCCTCTGGCCCTTACCGAGGTCGAGGAGGACGAGGAAATATCCTCGCCCAACATGGAGGAAGAAGGCTGGTAGCAGAAAATATTTCTGCTAGAAGGAGTATGTCTCCTGAAGACCCATTATATGAAGAATTTATGGAGTTTATAAACAAAAAGCAAGGTGATACTTCTGCTTCATCATCCTCATATTCAAAAATTGTTGGAGAAGAGGACAAGGAAGAATATCTTACTTCCTACCATCAGAATAATAATAAAGAGGTAATAATACTCATAGAAGGGAAAGACTTGCAGTGGATCAATGATCCATGGACATTAATGAACAGGTATCTGGATAATTCTGGTTATGCAGAGATGGCTTATAAGCCAAGACCATATTTTGAAAATCTTCTGAAAATTTCAGGAAATTGTGAAATTACACATTTTACAGGTGCTGGTAGTGCCCAAAATATTTATAATTTCAGCAAGATTATTATCAAGCAGGTGATATCTGCAGAAGAATGGGGTTTATCAACTCTAAAGGATAGAGAATATCTCCATCCTGATCAGAAAACTTTGATAAAGTATAAGTATTGGGACTATGTTGAGTCTCTTACCAGAGTTCTACTTTATGAAAATCCAAGGAGAAAACATTCTTGGTTTATAAAAATCTGTTCTAAGGTATATAATAAGCCTCTGCCAAATTGGTTTATTAAATGGTGGATTAATTTCGGTCCATCTATCAAGGTACTACTTGAACCATTCAAAGCATTATATGCAGATTGGGTGAAAATTTCTCCCAAGATCATGAATTTGGATAATAGTCATCCTTGGAATGATGATATCGCTCCAATGTATTTCTTTATAGAATTTTCAATTCCATGGATCTGGAAATGGGCGCCAGAAGTGGGTTATACTCCAGAAAAACTCCCATGCCTGAAAAGGGCTAGTTATACTAAATTTTGGGAAAAATTAATTAAGGCTGACGCCACTGGTCTAATTCAAGGCCAAGAACTGATTGATCAAATCAAAGCCAAGTTGCAGGAATACCAGCAGCAGCAGCAGAGGACCCCAAGGGAAGAAATCAGTCCTTTCCAGCAGATTCATAAGATGCTCCAGAGGCAGAAGGGAATTGTTACCCGAGAAGAGATTATAGCTTCCTATATGGATCTTTTGAAAAAAGATCTATCCCAAAATCTTGAGGAAACCCGATCTGATGCTTCAATGTCAAGCCAAGGATACTGCTTACCAGGAGAATCTCAGGAAGAAGATGAAGATGTCGACATCGACATTGATGAAATGATGCTAGCAATAAAGAGCTCAGTGACCGATTCTACCGGTAAAAGCCCCAACAATAACTAGCATAGGAGGTGGCGGACTTCATCGAAATTAATACTGTTGCGGACTTCAAAGCTGATAGTTTGGAATCCGGGAAAATACTGTAGCGGAATTGAAATTAAAAATTTCAGGCCCGTAATAGTGAAAGGCACTGCCTATAAATATGTTGTGTATTTTCATTTAGAGCCAGGACTTAGAATCCCAACTCCTTCCTCTTTTCCTATTCCCCCTCTTGTACATCATCCAACTCTCTCCTTCCTTTCTTTGTAAATTTCTTTTCTCATATATAAATTTTCATTTTCAAGAAGTTGAAGACTTGAAGAAAACTTCATAAGTAAGTCTTTTTAATTTTCTGTCTTTTAATTTTTATTTTCCAGTTTATATTTAGCCTAATGGCAGGCTAAATACTTAGTGTTAAACCAAGAAGCTTAGTTATCAGATTTTCCTGTAATGTTGATGATTCTGTTTGTGTGAATCGTCTTACTGTTTATGGATTAATTAAAGAATGCTTGGGTCTTTGAATTCAAACAGGCATCTTTGCACTGTTTAAAGGATGATGAGGGTTTAGCCCATTGTTAGCCAGGGATTGGCGTTGGTAGGGCGTTTGACACCCACTTTTATCTCCTTGAACCAGTGCCATAGATTGACAGTTTTGAGTTCAGCGTAATTTGTTTCCTTATGCTTCTTCGTTTAATCCATTGAACTGTTGGATTGGTTCTCCCATATGAGTCATTGAAAATTAAGGTACGTACATCGTAGTTGCTATAAAATTTGTGATTTGGATTTATTTTAAAACTATTAAAAATGTATGGGCCTAAAATGACATACTTTTTTCATTTCAAATTATATGATATTTTCACTTCTTTTATACAGATAATATATAAAATTACGTTTATGTGATTATTTCTATACATTATCAATTATGTGATTATTCTTACCTTATTTAATAATACACGTGGAATATTATATCTTGAACATAAAGTTTTACAACCGTATTAATGATAAAATTAAAATATTACTACACAAAATTTCAAATAATTTGTGATTTCAATGAGTTTAATTATACCATCCCATATCCAACATTAAATTAAAGAGTGGTTAACGTGTATATAAATCTAAGCGTTGTGAGCTACTAATAAAATGGTTTACGCATTTTAGATTAGCGATAACGAAAACTCAAAAAAGATATTGGCCTAGCCTGCATATGGGCTGCTACATTAATTGTCTTGGAAGCATAAATGAATGATGTCAAGGTTAATAAATTAGAATAAGTTTGAAACAAAATGTACTATCAACTCTGAAAATGTTATAAATTTGGACAAAAGTTTAGAGGTTAACACGGTTCATGATCATCTGTTACACTTTCTTGTTACACTCCTTATTACATATCTTAATAACTTATTGTAAATACTATTTGTTATTTTAATTTTTTTTACCAATGATGTTCATTAACATTCTGCCAAATTGTAATATAAATTTTTTTATTTTTTACATTAATATGGTATTTTAATATAATTTTATGGCATTTTTTTTATTTTTTTAATTCTAATAAATTAAAATAAATATACCCTACACCTAAATGAGTGAACCCTTAATCAAAAAATTTATTATAATGCCAATAAATATCACTGATGAAAAAATTAAAATAAAAAATAATATTTTCGATTAGTTATTAAAATGTGTACCAGAAAAGTGCAATAGAGGATCCTGAGCCCGTTAAAACATCATATAATTTGGACGGAAGAAGTATGTATGGTATCACCTTTTGAAAGGTGTTTTAAAAGGTGTTTTGAAATGTATTTTAAAAGATGTTTCAAGATATTGTATAGCATTGCGAAATTTTCATTTCTTCATCTTGAATTCGTTTTTCTATCAACTTATTACTGTTACTCGTGAATAGTTTCACATAATTATTGTTCACAAGTTTTTTATTTTATTTTATTTTATTTAATAAACACATCAAAGTTACTTTTAAATTACTAACATCATTGGTGATTATACGAACTTGAGATTTTTTACTTATAGGTTAATTATTTATTTCTAAATCTAAATTAATTGATTCCGATACTCGTGAATAGTACCATATAATTACTGTTCACTATTTTTGTTTTATTTTTTTATTAACACATCATAGATACTTTTAAATTCCTAACATTATGGGTGATGATATGAACTTGAGATTTTTTCCTGCTTTATTCATTATTTATTTATTAACTTGAATTTATTAATATCAATACTCATAAATTACTAACATCATTGGTGATTATACGAACTTGATATTTTTTCCTTCTAGGTTAATTGTTTATTTCTAAACCTGAATTAATTGATTCCGATACTCGTGAATAATACCACATAATTACTGTTTACGATTTTTATTTTTTTTAAACACATCTAAGATACTTTTAAATTCTTAAAATTATTGGTGATTATACATAATTGAGATTTTTAGGTTGAATATGTTTTTGGGCCATTTGAAAGGAAATTAATGCCAAACACCTTTCTAGAATTATTTTGAAATGAGATGAAATTGGATAAGTATCAAACAACTTTTTGTGTTTGAGCCCACCAAAATAAGTTCAAAAAGACCTTTCAAAAGGTCTTCCATACAGGCCCCTAAAACTCTAAAGATAATGCATTGGGAATGATGAAAGTTTATTTAAAAAATGAAAATATTATTTACAGGCCACAAAATACTAAATGTAGGCCATTTTTTAAAATGTCAAGCTGTGAAATGACCAAAATGCCCTTCTCCCTTATAAAATTAAAAAAAAAATTTACTGGGCCAAATATTCTCCTTGCCATTCGAACGAGCTTGAGCTCACTCCCAGTTCCTGCTTCTCCATTTCCGTCGACATCCCATCGGTGCCAAGCTCTCCATTGGCGCTACATCCCTCGCTGCCAAGCTTCATTTCCGGCGCTCCATCCCTCTCTGCCGCCGCTCCATTCCTCTCTCCCGCCGCTGCTGTTAATTAGGTTGGTGTTATTTTTTTTCCGTTTTAAAAATTTGTTCCAAATGTTGAAAGGTTGAAGTGAATTGGTTGTTGTTGAGTTTATGGGAAAGTTTTTGAATGCATGTTTGTTGCGTTTTCCGGCCCTTTCGTGCATAATTAATGTGCAATTTTCCAAGCATGTATGTTGGATGTGTAGTTCGGTCCATTTTTTAAGAGAATGGAAATTTTGTTTTGAATCTTGAAAGATTGCATTGTATTGGTTGTGTAGTAATGTTTTAGTGGCTAAGTTGCGTTACCGGCTGTGGAGTTAACAAATTAGAGAAAATTCCGTCGTTGTTCGTCTGAAAAATGGTTTTCCGGTGTAAAATCACCGGAAAGAGGCAAATTTTCCAAGAAAAAATGCCTCTTTCAGAAGATTTTTTTAAAAAAAGCGCCTGGAGGAGGCGTTTGTTCCTTATAAAATCGCCTGAATCAGGCAATTTCGCCTGAAAGAGGCGTTTTTTCCCGAGGAGGCGTTTTTTCCCAAGAAAAAACACATATTTCAGGCGATTTTCCCTAATCTGTATTGCTTTTTAAATTTTTTCCCTTTAATATGTTGTTTGTTTATGAATTTCTTTAAGTACGGATGGGGGACAGATTTAAAGGTAATATATTCCATCGAACGGGAAAAAGATCCAAATCCGAAAAAAGTAGTAATCCGGAAACATCCCGGGAGAGTGTTAATCCGGATAACTCCGAGGAGCCTATTATTCCAGAGGCAGAAAATGCCCCACGTGTTCATCAAACAGCGTCTGAGCGTTCGAGGAAGGTCGTTGCACGATCACGAGCATCTTCTGCGACTGAAAATGTCATTGCTCCCATTACTGAACACTCATTTCAACATTTCGTGTCTGGAAATGAGTACATTGGTGCGTCCTTTATCGAACAACCTTTCGCACTTCCTTTTTCAGATGTTGAAATGTCCCACGATGATGGTGACGGTGAGGGGACTTGTGGAAGAAGTGATGCTGAAGGGGCTAATACAAGCATCGAACCAAGTAAGAGAGCTGGGAAAAGACTCATGGGCAGTGAGGCTTCAACAGCGAGTGCAGGGTGGAAGGAATACAAGGAGCTAGACCATCCGCTCGAAGGTGGTCCTGTAATCCCTGAGTTGCTCTTGAGTTTCAAAGGCCACACTGCCTACCACGTCTGGCATGGAGAGGTAATTCTATTAAATTGCGCACGTTTATATGTGATGTATTCAATGAATTAGTATTTTTCTAATTATCTATGCTTCATTACTTGTGATCCAAACTATCATAATAAAATATGTTCGCACGGTTTACTTTTTTTTTACAGAATAAATGCTTTAGGAATTGTATCCCTCTGTTGTAATTTCATTTTTTACATTTTGTAGGAACTGGAGATACTGAAATGTCATAATGGGGCCGATCGATTGAAAAATTGGCCAACCGATGATGAGATAAAAAAGCTTGTTGAGGGGTCCGGTTTGGCCCATTTAGTGCAGTGCATGCATGATCAGTTAGACACCACTTTGCTCTGTGCCTTTGAGGAGAGGTGGCATCCGGAGACCAACTCTTTCCACTTGCCATTCGGGGAGATGACAATAACATTGCATGATGTTGCCTACATACTGCGCATTTCGCTTGGGGGTAGACCCATTTATGGAAAAACAAGGACTACACAAATAGCGACGGATGTTGCAGCTGTGTTGGGAATAGATGGAGTGAAAATGGATAAGCTTGGCTTTGTGAAGTTGACAAGCATTGAAGCGAATTGTGCCGGTAGATTTGATCAGGTTAATGCCGCCTCGGGTTATTTATTGTGGGTTTTAGGGCTTTCCTTGTTTGTGGACAAGTCGAAAACCCACGTCCCTGTGCAATATTTAACTTTCCTTCGCGATATTGAGACAGTAAGTAGAGTACTCATGGGGCGCTGCTTGTTTAGCGTACTTATACCGCCAACTTGGGAAGGCATCTAGGGCACACAGTGCACAGTTTTCTGCTTGTTTGACTTTGCTTCAGGTTTGTCACTGTACATGTTACTTTCCTTATCATACATTGGTGTATTTTGTTTGAAGATATGTACTGATTATTCTTTTATTCATTCTTATTAGAGCTCGATATATGAATACTTCCCAACATTCAGCCCACCGAAGAAGAGGTTGTGGAATACTAGATGGCCTGCGGCAATGAAATGGCAAGTTGGTACTGAGAAGAAGCGTGTTGCAAAATATGATTTGGAGGCTTACAGGAGGGCCCTAGATGCATTGCAGCCGAACGAGGTAATATGTCCGTTCTGTGTGTTTGTGAACAGTTTTTTTATGTTACTGTGCTATCTTTGGTGATTTTTTTTATTATTGGCCAGGTTAATTGGATACCATTTAAGCCCAATCCGGCATTGGTCCATAAAATTTCCTTGTATAGGGGCCTTATATATTGCGTTAACGTTGAAGAGCCCTACATGCCGGATCGGGTGTTAAGACAGTTCGGGTACGCTCAACAAATTCCATTTCGTGTCTTCAAACCGAAGGAGTGCTACAGAGGCCCAGTGACAAAAAAGTATGTCTGCAAGTTCGTTGCTGACATCAGTGGTTGGAAAATATCTCATACGAGACTTCTGCGAGATATGAAGAGGGCTGAGCATACTGACGAAGCAAGCGAGGATTACCTTGAGTACTTCCGGTCGCGTTCGCACATCCATGTCAGTAGGGGTCCTGTCGAGGAATACATTCCTAATCCTACTCAGTTGTCCCTCAATGCAGTGAGTTTAGGATGATTTTTAATTTTCTTCTTACCTATATCTGTCTTACTAGTTGCTGATTGGGATTATTATTTTACTTGTTACAGCGACTTAAGTACTTAGCATCTCGGACAGTCTTTTTTCATCTAAGGGTTGAATACGCTGTCAACCCTGAGACACGTAGGCAGGCTATTGCAGAAGTTGCTTATCATTTGGAGGCTCTGATGCTGGAACTCGAAGAGCTTGCGATACGACCTCCATTTCAGCCGTAGTGCATTGTATTCCTTATGTTTGGATTATGTATCTAGTGATTTTAGTATAATGCTGGACGAGTGATTTTTTTTAATTCCCCAATACAATTTAGATAATGAATTAGTGCCTTGAATTTGTTGTGCCGTTGATTGAATTATAGATGATAATTTAGTGATCCATTATGTGGTCTGAACAGGGATTCAGGTGCTCATGTACAGGGGAGACTCTACCCAAATTTCGAGAGATTAAACACAGTAGTACTGTTTTAGTGCATATTTTGCGTTCCGACTTTAGCTAACATTGTTGGGTAACATGCGGGGTGGTTCGTAATTCGGAAACGATTCTCCGACGAACCACTCCTAAGAAAATCGCCTCTCTTAGGCATGTTTTTGGTATTTAATCGCCTGAGTCAGGCGATTTTATTGGAGAAAATCGCCTAACTCAGGTGATTTTATTGAGGAAAAACACCTGTAGAAGGCGGTTTTCTTCTAGAAAATCGCCCGCGTCAGGCGATTTTATTGATAAAATCGCTTGAATTATAGATGATAATTTAGTGATCCATTATGTGGTCTGAACAGGGATTCAGGTGCTCATGTACAGGGGAGACTCTACCCAAGCGATTTTCTCCAATAAAATTGACTTTACATCTAATTTTCACTTGCACACCAAACCACAATCCTAAACATCTGAAGTCCTTATCATCCCTAATACAATACTACAATAGAATTTTTTTAAAGAAGTTAACAGATTTATTGTAATTCCCATCGGAATGTAATTGGCAATATAAACCTAATCACAATCAGAAACTTTTGAAATAATTAGCAACATGACAAATATATTATAATTATACTGTACATCTAAATTTCAATACAAACCTAACCGAGGACGCCATACATTTGAAATCATAAATCCCTACACCCTAATCGATAACTATCGTGTGTTCCCTGTTTACATTGCCTACGCTAGCAACGTAACAGCTCTGATATCTATCCAATCGAGATTTTAACCTGTCCTCCAAATCATCCATCATGTCGTCCTTATGGTGTCGCCACAACACACTGACTCGGGGCAACATGATTTCACCTCTCGTCTCCAAACAAATAAAATGGTTGCCCCGGATATGTCCCATAGTGATATACGTGTTCGGATCATCACATATGCCGGACTCCCGCAAGCGAAGTGGAAGGAAGGTGCAATATTCCGCTCCGTAAAATGCGAATACCCTCTGGTATCTCGTGGCGACAAGTAGGCCAAATAGATAAGTATCGAACCAAAACTCCTCTGTTGCTGGACTTATGTGGCAATCCAACACTTTAAGAGCTTTATCGTACATAGCTTCACCGAGGACGCCAAACCATAATGAGGCATACGCATGAAGTTCATGTAACAACTCCCGCAGTACTTGCGACCAAAGTGACTCGTCACGATGTACGAATCTAAAGATTACCCTAAAACCACAGTGTCCATCCCCCATTACATTTTTATAATCAACGACATAATCGAACATGAACTGTTTAACCAAAGACGGGAGGTTGAAAGGCCAGTTGGATTCGTTAGGAGTCATTCGAATACTCCTGGATGATGACCCACTTGACCTGCTGCGACTTGCACATGTTATTCGTATACATGAAACAATAGATGCATCATAATAAATAATTGAAACAAAAAACAATTGCAAAGGATATGACACTTATATATACCTCTGCCTCTTGATCTGCCTCTGCCTATGCCGGCTTCCCTCTCGGCATGCTCGTAGCCCGAAAGGTCTCGCTGCGTCGAGTTGTTCCTCGGCCTTTCCCTATGTGGCCTTTGAATGAGATTAGCGAGGTTAACAATCTCTAGATGCAAAGTGCTATGCATGACACCCGCTACTCTATAAATGTCCGCAGTCGGACACTGCGAGGCCTCCACGTACATCTTATGCAGTCGACCTTGTGCTGTCTGCCGTTCCTCATCGCTAGGCATGTTTCCCTCATCCAAAAATAGGATCCTCCAGAAGAGGTCCACATCTAAGGGATCAATAGGTATGTAATTCCTGGCCATTTCAACCATTTGATGCGCACACGGCAAGCCATAGCTGGTTCGCAGTTCATAACCACACATCTCACTATTCGCCCCATAGACTGCACCTCTCTTTTTGTATTCTTGTAACAGCAACAGTATGACATCTTGCGAAACTCTGCCATTGATCCTACTATACAACATGTAATTGGCTTCACGATTATTTTGCTCCGAGATGCCTCCATTTTACTACGTATCTCACCCAAATGCAACTTTATTATCTCATTTATGGCCAGAAATATTGTAGGAAATGAACATCTATCAGTTTTAATGGCGCGCTTCAACATTGCGTGCGCACTCTCGCTCTGCATATATAAAAGACGAACAAAAGTAATGCTTTACATAAGAGAATAATATGTAATGGTTTCATATATATAACTATAGACAACAAAATTTAATAGTCTCACATGTTTTTTGTGCGCCCTCCATAATGTTTTATCTCTTTAGTCCAGAATGAGATAAACTTGGTCCTGTGGGGATCCAACCAAGTATGGTGCAAATAATTAATTACAGATATCCACCGGCCTCTATATTTGGTCTCTATGATCTCCACAGCTTTCGTAAACTTTTCATACGTTAGAGCACTCATCACTCTTCTCCACTGTACTTCAAACTCATATAATATATCTTTGTCCGTACAAACAGTGAGTGCTTTCTTCTTCACATCCATGACAATATGCTGTTTGCACAGTAATTGCTTAGAATCGGGAAAAACAACGTGCACAACTTTCAGTAGAGCTGACTCTCTGTCCGTCATAACAACATGGGTATATGTCAATGGATCAAAAAGTTGCCTCAACCTAGTCACTCTTGTATGTCGTATCCATATACAAAACGTAAGGAAACGTACGAAGCAGACTAGGAACATCCGCATGGGCGAAGAACACGTTTTCAAGCGCGTTACGCTCATATTCCGCTGTGTACCAATAGTAGTACCTGTAATCCTGCATCAGTTTCAAGAAGTATTGTATAGGACTTAAATCTCCCCTCTCTTCTCTTATAACCTTAGCCATTTCGTTGTAAACATGCCTGATACGTGTGACATTAGTCGCATTGTCATATCGCAGTTTTGACAGCATCTGTTTTGGAGCCAAATTTATCTTCATCATTTCTGAAATTTTCTCATTTTCCTCTTTATTCAACTGGGACTTTATGATGCCAGTTTCTAACAAGGGATAATTCATAATTGTGGTGGCCTTTAATGACACTCAGCTTTCAGGTACCCCCACTAACTTCTTTCCCTGATATTTTAAAGGGACAACCAGTCAGCTTGCTACTAGTGTTGTTACGGGATATTTTCCCTCCAACTGAGGGTGCTTTGCTTCTAACTTCCCCCGATCTATCATAACATATGTCAACTCTCACTCTTCTCCCTTTGAGAGGCCCCTTCCACTTTTTAGAAGAAGTTATTTTTGTATAAAACTGATGCTCTGCAACTCTGATTTCAACCCAACCAATCAATTCAGCTCGAGTCGTGAACTCTTCCTCAGTTCGAAATACATCCGTGTAATCTAGAAAGATTCGATCATCCAAAACATGCGGAGCCTGTCAAGCAAATCAATATGACATTAGAAATTCCCGCAATCGGGGAAAAAAATGGAGTAGGGCCATATAATCGCCCCCCGTGGGCGATTTTGAGAATCTCCCATTGGGGGCGATTTTATCAGATAAAATCGCCACAGGCCACCGTTTTTCGTGAAAAAAATCGCCCCACTCTGGCGATTTTCTTAAAAAAAATCGCCAATGTGGGGCGATTTTTTTTAATAAAATCGGTGGTCTGTGGCGATTTTATCAGAAAAAATCGCCTTTTCCAGGCGATTTTTTCTGATAAAATCGTCCCCCGTGGGCGATTCCACCCAGTGAACCAAAATCATGAAAAAGGTGATACCTTTAATCCATAGAAATTGTAATGTCATACGTACCGTGTAATATGGATTTTCATTTACATTTTTAGCCATGAAACTCAAGCAAAATTCGATTATTATACTTGAATGAATGTAGTGAATGTTGGGTTTAGGGAAGAAAATTGACAAGAAATGGGAGGGAGGATGTATGAATGACTTGCTTGTGGGAAAGGAATCGATGAAGAAGGTGGGTAAAGTAGGGTAAAAATGTGGGTAAATTTTTTTTTTCTTAAGGTAAGAATCAAGGGTATTAAAGTCTTTTCACCACTTAAAATTTTAAAAAGTGTCATACATTTAGTAAAATGGTATCTGTAAATAACATGCCCCTTAAAAAATGTAATTTGTGGTTGAAACCTATTGTAAATCATATGTTTATTTTTATCTTATTTTATTATTTTACAAATGAATAGGCTATATAGTTCAAAACTTAATTTGAAATATGAACTAGGATACCACATGGGACATAATTAGTTATATAACAATAGCATTAAGCTTGGTTACTCAATGAATTTCAGGTATTGAATTAATTGGGAGACAAAATATATTTTTCACACCTACTCCTAATGTTTGGAATTCATTCACTTTCCAAAAGTGAATAGTTTAGTTGTCATTGAAGTTATTTGCGTTTATAATTTATATAGCATGAATTTCACAATAAGTAATAATACATATTTACAAAAAAAAAAATTCAGAGTGAATTCTCTCAATGACTTATGTAACATCCATATAGGAGAAAATGATTGAATATGTAAAAATAAGAATGCCAAATGGGTGTTCTCATATGATGTCAAATTAATCCTTCAAAATTTGTATCAAAATTGTTAACTCTCCCAATCATTTTCTTTTAACCATACAAAATCACATTCTTAGCTAACAAAACCCCTACTTTGATCGGTAAGCAAATTACAATTTCCCTCTTGAGGTTTGAAATTTAGATAAATTACAAAATAAACTTCGTAGTTTGGTTAAATACCAAAAATTCTCATTGACCGTTAGGAAAATTACATTTCACCCTTTGAGATTTAGGTAAATTACAAAACAACCCTCCTATTTTGGTTATAAATCGACACATTTCAAAAGTGAATAATTACATAAAACAATTATAGAGTTTTGACCCTGTCATCTCAGTTTAGCAACTTCACGCGTTAGTAACTCGGAGTTATCAACAATCCGTTTACTTTCATAAACTATACAACTGCATAGATCATGTTTTGGTTTTGGCCTGAAGGAACTTAACTGGAAATCTGAAATCTCTGAATTTGTGTTTAACTCCCGTGCTGGATGAACGTGTTTCCACCAAAAATCAGACAAAGCTACCTTCAGAACATCCCAGTATACTCGATCGCGATACAACCGAAAGAGACTACTGCCGTTCACAGTCCATACATACATGTCCAGCCAATCTCGGTCTAGTATTTCCATCAAACCTTGAGCCTGTGGAATGTAGTGAAGAGGTATTCGTTTCCATGGGGAAGCGCTTGTATATCGCCTTTAAAGAAAGGGCATTTGATCTCCAGAACCCCTCTATCAACCAATCCATCTGGGGAAGCAGATATCCAATCGTCTTCATGATTGATACTTTCATAAATCTGAAAACCTGGAGAGGATACACTAAATCCACTTAATTTCTTATATCTTTCAAGAGCTTTCGCTTCGTGGATATTGTTCCAACTTAGAATCAAAGCCAAGTGATCAGGAAGTGGATCAAGGACCCCAATCTTTTCCAACCATAGCTGGCGTCTTCTACCAGGCCAAAAACCAATGGCACTGCTGAAAGTACTAGCTGTCAACTTATGCTTCATCAATTGTTGCCAATCCTTGAACTGGTGCTGGAGCGCCTTTGATTGAAGAAAAGTATTCGCTGCACTAGAATCCTTATAGCATGTAAGATCTCTGCGAGCCGTACTGTAATTTCTTCCGCGTGATAAAAATCCATAAGTGATTTTATCAGTAAGTCCATTACTGCAATTGTGGTACAGCAGATTCTAAAAACAACAAGTAGCAGAATGCAAATTCTTCACTGCAATAGTAAATTTGAGATTGACCATATGTAGCTTGCTGCCTGCAATGACAGATAATAGTTTTCACATAAGTGAGATATAGACATCCAAAACCCATACCCAAAACAAGTCAAAAGGAAGAAATGCATATAATGCTGATGAGGCTAGAGATCTGCAGTAATATACCACAACCACCACCTCCATAAAGGCGGCATATCATCAAGTAATATAGCACTTCACCAAGTAATCCATTTGGCTCACCATGAAAGAGCAAGAGATATAGAGCAACATATAGAACGGTTTGGAGCCTAAGGGAAGGAAGTGACTGAACAAAACAAAGATCCACGGAGCAGTTGAAAGCAACTAAAATTTGGTCAAATTGTTCTTTTCAAGAGAATTCACTGTAGCAAAAGTTAAAACTATCATTCCAGCAATAAAAAATAAACCATTAACATTTCCTTAAGCACAAACAGCATGTGACGATAAAGTCAATAACATTCAGTCAGTATATGTGAAATGCAGCACAAAATTTGCCAACTCATTAGATAATGAGCTTAAAATTGTGTGATAAATGTATTTGAAAACTTCAGAAAAAAAACAGAAAACAGAAAATTTGGAGTATTTTATAAGGGAACGACTTAGTTCTGCTTATCTATTGAGTAACCTGCTTTCGTATTTGATTAACACATAACTGGGAAAGATAGAATCAAGAGAGTTGGAAAAGTGGGCATAAGAAAAAAATTAAATGTCACTCGCTATTCTAAGGTCGAGAACTACAACAACTAACCCTTCGTCCCGCAACGGACGGCTATATCTCGCTATCAGGCATTGATTCATTATTCCAAGGTCCAGAAGCACTGCTCAATCTTAAAATAGTGAGTCTTCTAAAACTAAAAGCCCCACTTTTTTGGGGACATGCTAAGCAGAAGCTGAGCAAGAAAATATAGATCTTGTTCATCCTTCTCTCATAGAAAACAAAATTCAGTTCGTTTATTCTTATGACTCTTGCTTTCCTAATCTTTTTTCCCAAATCAAAAGAGTCTTAGCTTTCTTAAATACAATTAAGCCCTAGAGTGATGGTTGATTACGAACCCCTATGAGTCCAACCCTGAAGTTGGATTATCAAAATTACAGCAGTTGCACAATGCAAAAAAAAAAAAAAAACACACACACATTTGCTCTTTCTCCCAATGCAATAAGCTGCCATTTAAGATATTCCCTTGACACGAATCAGAAAACCAGAAATATAATATCTACCAGAAAAGGAAGAACAAGAACACATTAACCGACGGAAAAAAAAAAAAAAAGGAAAAAGAAAAAAGACAGCGAATTCGAAGAGAGGACGATGAAGGCGAACGCTAATTTACTTGGATGGGAAGTTTTCGAAATTCTGCAGAGAAGAGCTCTCCCAGAAAGTGTGATTGAGCAGCTTGGAACTTGGAAGTGGTCTCCCCTCTCTATTTCATCAAGAGAAGCACGAAGCAAAATGAACCGTGACCACAGGGTTTTACTTCCCGGGATGAAGGGTTTTAGGGCATGTTCCTTTTATTTTGATTTTGATTTTATCTGTAAATTTAATATATTATAATTATTTTTTTATTTTTAATATAATTTTTACTATTTAATTATATTTTTTAATATTTTTAATATATTTTTTTCATTATAAAACCGTTTTCAAAACAATAAAAAAAGAACAGACCTTTAAATTTTGTTAAGAATTCATCCTAGAGCGAACAACATTTACCTCCCCGAATTTTGGCAAAACTACAAATAACCCTCCAGTTTTTAACCCCATTGACCCACCTGTATGACCAAAGCAAGAAAATATAATAAAATTCCACACCTTACTGGGGTCAGTGTGGAACTAAAGCATATGAAAAAGAGGCAGTGGCTCCCGCACCCGCACTGCCAATTCCACTGCAATCCCTTTCATTTTATTTTCTTCACAGTTGTTAGATAGATACAAGAAAAAGAGAGCCTTCATTGAGCTACTCATACACAATGTTTGTACAAGGAAATGTTATTTATGCACATGTATATATTGCTGAAGTTGGGAATGTAAGTAAATTCATCAGGCATTTGAAGAAGCAAACAACATAAGAGAAAGCTGCTTTCAGTTCAGCCTACAGCTCTCTAACCACTTTGTCAACTTCACAACTCTGGAAATATTTCTCTCTTCACTTTAACAGAGTATTGCCAAATCTGACTTTGATTCCCCATTAATCTTGCAATTGTCCAGCAATTTCACGCATTAGTAACTTGGATTTATCCACAATCAGTTTACTTTTATAAACTATATCACTACAAAGATCATGTCTTGGTGCTGGCCTGAAGGAACTTACTTCCAAAAGAGGATCTGAAATCTTTGAATTTCTGTATATCTCCCGTGCTGGATGGACGTTTTTCCACCAAAAATCAGATAAAGCTATCTTCAGAAGACCCCAGTATTCTGAATCGCGATACAACCGAAAGAGACTACTGCCGTTAATAGTCCATACATACATGTCCATCCAATCTCGGTCGAGTATTTCCATTAAACCTTGAGCTTGTGGAATGTAGTGAAGAGGTATTCGTCTCCATGGGAAAGCATTTGTCCCATCGCCATTAAAGAAAGGGCATTTGATCTCCAGAACCCCTCTAGAAGGCAAACTGTGTACAAGGCTATCAGCCAATCCATCTGGGGAAGCAGCTATCCAATCATCTTTATAATTGTTTCTTTCATAAACCGTAAATTCAGGAAAGGATAAACTAAATCCAGTTATTAGCTTATATCTTTCAAGAGCTTCCTCTTCCTTGATATTGTTCCAATTTGTAGCTAAGTTACCAGAAAATGGGTCAATGGCTCCAATCTTTTCCAACCATAGCTGGACTCTTCTATGACGCCAAAAACCGATGGCACTGCTGAAAGTACTAGCTGTCAACTTATGCTTCCTCGCTTGTTGCCAATTCTTGAACCGGTGCGGGATTGGTTGAAGAGAAGGATACGCTGCTATAGGATTCATATAGCGTGTAAGATCACTTCGAGCCGTACTGTAATTTCTTCCGCGTGATAAAAATCCATAAGTGATTATATCACTAATTCCATTACTGCAATTGTGGTACAACAGATTCTGAAAACAACAAGTAGCAGAATGCAAATTCTTCACTGCAATAGTAAATTTTAGATTGACCATATGTAGCTTGCTGCCTGCAATGACACATAATAGTTTTCACATAAGTTTGACATAGACATCCAAAACCTATACCCCAAAACAAGTCAAAAGGATGAAATGCATATAGGCAAGAGCTCTGCAGTCGCCAGTCAATTCAATGGAAGGCTTTTTGAGTGTTCAGAAATCAAGCTGTAACAGTATTCTCTTATTTAAATAGCAAAATGTACAGAAAAAGGAAAGCACATAATTTTCAGACAATCTGAAGCAAACGATTATGAGCATATGCAATATTTAGACAAATAACTGTCATTTTCTGCTTTCATCTTTGATTACCACATAACCGGAATATACAGAATCAAGAGAGTTGCAAAAGTGGGCATAAGAAAAAATTAAAATTGGGTAGACAAAGAAAGAAACAGAGAAATATTCAGACATTACAAAAACTAAGCTTTCGTCCCACTACGCGAGCTTGGCTACATAGATGGAGATATATCTCGCTATCACTCATTGATTCATCATTCCAAGGTCCAGAAGATCTGGCATGAGTTTACTTCAGAAGAACAGCTTAATCTTAAAATAGCGAGTCTTCAAAAATTAAAAGAGATTCAACTTCTAAACATTCAATCCCACTTTTATAATCCGAAAATATGAGCCGAGCAAGAAAATTTAAATGTTGTTCATCCTTCTCTCATAGAAAACACAAACCAGTTCGTTTTTTCTTATGACTCTTGCTTTTCTAATCTTTTTCCCAAATCGAAAGAGTCTTAGTTTTCTCAAATACAATTAAGCCCTAGACTGATAACTGTATCAAGGACCTAGTGAGGTGAACACATGTATGCAGGAAAAAAGAAAAATTCGTCCCGCGCTCTTCAGCTAATTATTGATGGAAATGGAAAGAAAGTGCGAGAAGAGACCCCCCCCCCATAAAAAAACACAAACACACATTCGCTCCTTCTCCCGATGCAATAAGCTGCCATTGAAGATATTTCATTGACACCGAAAAAAAAAAAAAAAAAAACCAGAAATCAAAAATACCTACTAGAAAACGAAGAACAAGAACAAATTTACCGACGGAAAAACAGAAATTTCGAAAAGAGGATGATGAAGGCGAAAAGTGGCTTACTTGATTAGGAAGTTCTAGAAATTCTGCAGAGAAGCGTTCCCCAGAAAGTGTGATTGAGCAGCTTGGAAGTGGTCTTTCTATTTCATTGGAGAGAAACACAAAGGAAAATGAACCGTGACCGCAGGGTTTTACATCCCAAGAAGAAGGGTATTAGGGCTATAGGGTATTAGGGTTATGATATGTTTTGAAAAGTGTTTTGGATTTTAAAATTATATTAAAAATATAAAAAAATATTTGAGAAATATAAAAAAATATTTTAAAAAAGTAAAAAAGTGTATTAAAATTGATAAAAAATTATTATAAAATAAAAATAATAGTGAAATGAGATAAAAAAAAAATTGTCATACAATGCCTAGATTTTGTTAAGAATTAATTAATTTTTTTAAAAATAAAATTAATAATTGAAATGGAAAAAAAATGCTGTTAATAGGCTTCCAATTCCAATGCGGTCCAGATATTGTAATTGTGTCATGGCCCATTTCCAGCGTGTGGGTTAAACCCATTAATTCATCCAAATTTTATGTAGCATTTTCTGTTTTACCAATAACGGGTCTTTGATGAGAGAATATTACGTTGAGGGACTTATGCGCGTTTGTGTGCTCTCTTGCTGTCATTGCATCCCCTAATATCAACTTTAGGCTTTTGAATTTTGATTCAACACTACTATATTTTAGAGATGAACTGTTGAGTTAAACTCGTGGGCTTTTATTAAAAGTTCTTTGTCAACTATGGGAACCAACCCCACATATAGATAAAAACTTTAGAGTTGATAAAGAAGAAAATGGATTGAGCTGCAACACTAATATCTACAAGAAGCAAGAACATACCTATGCCCTTCCAAAGGTGCTGTGTGATATGTCTCCTCCAATGATTTTGGAAAGTGTTGAAAATATGAAAAAACTTTACACTCGAAGAAAAAAAAGTACTAGGGAATAAGAAAAACCCAAAGAAAATTGGTAAAAAAAATTTAAAAAAAAAAGGCATTATTTTCATAATAGGCCTAAAACTGGTGAATGTGCAAAGATGATCTTGTCTTTGTTGGCTGTGTATCCCCAATTCTGAGAAATGCTTTTCCTTCTTGGCTTTGCCTCTCCAAGCATTGTTATAATGTCTCTCATGGATGGCCTCTCTTTAGGAAGCTTTGCAGTGCAAAGAAGTGCAATTCTAAGCACAAGAAGCATCTCTTCTTGCACATATTTGCACTGTCCAGTTACCTCAGGATCCAGAGCTGATTCTGTACTTCTGCTGTTCACCTTCTGTCTAACCCATTCAACAACATCAACAGATTCTCCAAAGGAAGGATCCAAAGGCCTTTTCCCTGTCAGAAGCTCGAGAAGCACCACGCCGTAACTGTATATGTCACTCTTCTCATCGACTTTCAAGGTGTATCCATATTCTGCAACAAGAATTGACATTGATTAAGCAGTGGCAGAATCAGAAAAAAAAAAAAAACAATGCTTGAGGGTCCAACATATGAAAACTTTTTTTTTTTAAGCGGTTAAATATATACTGCTAATAAGGGTGGAAGATGGGGTAAAGAGACTAACCTGGAGCAATATATCCATATGATCCAGCCACCATTGAAACTGTCTGATTGTTGTGAAGCATTGTCCTTGCCAATCCAAAATCCGCGATCCTGGCCTCAAAATCTGAGTCCAGGAGAATGTTGTTTGACTTGACATCGCGGTGGATCACCTGGGGATGGCAGTCATGGTGAAGGTAGGACAAGCCATGTGCAACTCCAAGAGCAATGTTATACCTGGAGACCCAATCTATCAGCATTTTCCCTGCCTGTTTCCCATGCAAAGCTTCTCCAAGGCTCCCATTTGGCATGTATTCATAAATCATCATGACATCATTAGCGTTGTGGAGGTATCCCAGTAATCTCACGATGTTCCTGTGGCGTAGTTTGCCTAAAAGATTCACTTCTACAAAGAGATCATCCCCGGCTTCAACATCCACCTCGGATCTCCACAGTTTCTTGACAGCTACAGCGCTGCGTGGCCTTTGAGTTTCGGCCTTGTAAACCACCCCTGTCCCTCCAACTCCAATCACATTGGATTCTTTTATGCAAGAAAGTATGTCATCACTGGTGAAATTTAGCCTCTGGAATGCAACAAGCCTCCAGGGCCATTCGGTGCCTTCTCTCTTGAACAAGTCCCTGAAGAAGCTTCTGTAGATGTACCACCTTTTGTACATCCTCCTTCCCAGCAATACCATGACTACAATGGCTAATAAAGCTGAGATTCCAACAACAAATCCAATAATGACATGATGAATGTGAACTTTCTCCCGCGTTGTGTTTCTGAAGGAGCGAGAACACGGGGGAAGAACACCACCACAGAGGCCAGCATTGCCAATGAGGTCGTTTGGATTTATGGTGGCTAATATGCCACTGTTTGGAACAGGGCCCTCAAGCCTGTTGTAGGACACGTTAAGCATTTCCAGGGCCGGGGAGCTGCCAAAGCTCGCCGGTATTTGTCCCACAAGAGAATTGTTTGACAAATCAAGAATGGATAGAGTTGGAATGGATGCAATAGGACTTGGAATCTCTCCAGCCAACCAGTTATTCCCAAGTTTCAAACTCACTAGCTTTTCACATGAAGCAATGCTCTGAGGAATCTTACCCGAAAAATGGTTGCCCGAAAGATCAAGGACCGAAAGAGATGGGCAGTCCTGGAATTGATCCGGGATGCTTCCTCCAAGCTTGTTATCAGAAGCCATGAAAGCTTGGAGGCGAGAAATGGATAAAATGTTTGATGGAAGAGATGATTCAAGGTGATTCCCAGAAACATCAATGAAGGAAAGTGAAGTGGACAAACTGAAATCTTCAGGGATTTCACCACTGAGATTATTATCTGCTAATTCCAGCCTTTGGAGGTTTGGAAGATTTCCAAATCCAAGGGGAATTGTTCCAGACAAATGATTATTTTGGATTCTAACTCTAACCAAAGAAGAGCAATTTGAAAGGCCAATTGGGATTCCACCAGAGAAGGTATTATTGAACAGAATGAGTTTAGTGAGGTTACCAGAATCACACAGCCCTGGAGGAATCTCACCTGAAAATGAATTTGATGACACATCCAACTGCTGCAATGGAGAATTCCTTCCAAGATTCATTGGCAATTTACCACTGAAAGAGTTCTGCCAGAGCTCGAGGACCTCGAGTTTCGCCAACTCTCCAATCTTCTCAGGGACAGTGCCATTGAGCTGATTGCACATGAGATTCAGCAGCTTCAAGTTCTCCAACTCTGCAATTTCAGCTGGAATCTCCCCCGAAATTTCATTGTCAGAGAGATCCAAATAGGCAAGAGATGACAAGTTTCCGATTTCACGAGGTATTTTCCCTCCAAAGTTGTTCTGGTACAGGAAAGCTGTGGTGAGATTTTTCAACTTCCCAAGCTCAGCTGGAATCTCACCACTCAAAGTGCCAAAAGCCAAATCCAAATACTTCAGGCTGCTGAGATTGCCAAACTCTGCAGGAATCGAACCCTCGAACTGATTGTATCCAATGATGATTGTCTCCAGGGAGGACAATTCTCCGAGCTCTGGCGGAATCCTCCCTGTGAGATTATTCCCTGAAAGTCCAAGAAACTTCAAATTCTGCAAATTCTTGAAGGACACTGGAATGGAACCTTCAAAGAAGCTGCCCCGAAAGTCCATGATCTCGAGTGAAGTCGCATTGCCAAGGTCCTCCGGAAGAGATCCCACAAAGTTGTTGCTCGATGCATTCACAACTCCCAACATTGGAGCACTTCCAAAACCAAAGGGAAATTTGCCATTGAAATTGTTCTGACTCACATCAAGAACCTTCAATGAGGTGAGGCTGCCTAACTCTTTAGGCAGTGAAGAGGTGAAATCATTGCAGCTTATATTGAGGAAAGCAAGACTTCTTAATCCTTGAATTTGGTCTGAAATTTGGCCACTCAGGTTCTTGTTGGATATATCAAGCTTCTCAACGAAACCATTCAAGTTGCATGAAATGCCGGTCCAATTACAGTGAATCGAACTCCCTTGAGCCTCATCACCTGGAAATTTCCAATCTTTAAGCAAATCCCGAGGATCAGCGATGTTGGACTTTAGAGACAGTAAAGAAAATGCATCAAGATTTGATGCATTTTGAGCTCCCTCAACAAAAACAAGAGAGAGCCCAATGCAGCAGAAGAAGAAAATGGTAATTTGTGTTTGCATCTTTATGTTTCTTTTTCTTTTCTTGGGAGTTTGCTCCTCTGAATCTGATCAAAAGTGCAGCAGCATTTCTTTTGGCTCCTGGGAACAAAGGTAGAAGATGAAGGAAAGATGGAACTTTATATGATGATCTCAAAAGGGTCTTAAAAGAAACAGATGATTGGGCAATGAGTGATCAGTCTATCTTTACAACAAACAGCGAGGAATAGTGATTCAGTGGTTAGTCACAAACGAACTCATTACATAAGTTGCGGGCTCGAACCTTAAAAAAAACTAAGGTTTGTCAGTGAAGGGGAATCAGTTAACACAATTCGTGAGGTCTTGGAATCTGAGCCAGCTAGTTAATATTATTATTCCTCTGGGGTTTGGAATTATTGAACAATTATACCGACACTTAAACATGGATGGAATTTGGATTAGTGTGTGTTTAAGCATTTGATTAGATGATTGATGATCACAGGTCAACCTCTGTAATTGTTAATTATGCTTCTTTTACATTTACATTAGTTTAATGAGATGAAAATTTAAGTTACTGTTATAATAATACTAATAAATTTTCTGAACTTACTTTCTGACATTCTCACATCAGAATGTTCTTTTTCTTGTTTACTTTTGTCAAACATTATTTACTCAGAAAGAAGAAGAAAAAAAAGGAAAGGACAACATTAATCATCTGCAGATGTTTATTTACAGGCCTCAATGTTGTTTGGTTGTCATTAATTGGCCCTTGAACTCAAAGAGGAGTCAAAAGTCAGTTCTCATATAAGTATCAAGTTGTGAAAAGTTATTGAACTCAAGAACCAAAACTTTACTGATCAATATAGTTTGCATGATCAGAATACAAGTGAGATTGATTTGAGCGTAAGATTGGACTCGATAAAATCGTAATATTCTACACAAAATATGCATATATAAAAAGAGAAAAAATAAAAGTTACCCTTATTTGAACAATTTTAATAATTTTTTCAGGATCAGATAGAATATGAAGTAGAACGATTTGATATTTTGGAATACGAGTCGATATTTTACAAATTATGATAAGTAATACACATGTTTTCCAACCAAGTAAAAGTTATCTTTACATATCTGAATTAGGAGTTTCAGCCTTAACTAATTACTTCCCTCTGTGCCGTTAAAAGAATTTAACGGTACAACCATTTTTGAGTCACAAGAACTTATAACTCAAAATAAAACTCTTTACATGAGACTGCGCGAGCGACAGAGCCTTGGCCTATCTAACTTGCATTAAAGAATTCCATACCAAACAAAACTTCAGTTGAGAAAACCAGAACTTAATTCACTGTAACAATAATGTGTTAAAGATACAATGAAGAAATAATTAATCAAGAAAATTAACACAAATTACAACATATGCATGTTCTTAGCTAGCCTAGCCTAGCTAGATCATAGTTCATACGTACTGTAACTAACAACATTGGATCTTTGATTATTGGAATTTTATAAAAGAAAATTGCAAATCAACTCAACTAAACAAGATACTTAGAATTGAGAATCTCTCCATGTTCCAGAGGATCGAATGTAATGCGACAAAACATATGACAAAAACCTAATTAAGGACCTTGACAATTACTACTTTCTTTCCACTAAAAATGTCCAAATTTTAAGAAAATATTGTTCCATAAGACGAGTCCAGTTTTAATTTCCCTATTTCTTATACATGTAGAAATATAATTATGTTTAGTTTACTATTAACTCACCTTTAAAAAACAAGATGAAAGATATCAATGGAAAAAAATAGGATAGATTACTTATTGTCGGTTTTGTACAGTTTGTTCGTTACACCTCATAAAAACTTATACATTATTAAACTAGATTCTTCTAATGAAACAGTCGAAAAAACTCGTGAATTTATGCACTAAAAAACACACGCAGAGAGAGCAATCATTTGTGTGTGTTAAATTATACCAAACCAAACACACCACGATCCCTCCACATTGACAAACTGTGCTATCTCTGCTTTGTAAGCCCACATGCAAGCAACATGCCCACTTCAATAATCTATTCCAAAAAAAGACATTTTTAATTAAGTGTTTCTTTCTTTCTTTCCTTCTTTAGGTTCAAAAACATTTTCTTCAAGGTGGGATTATCTTATATTATTGAATTGTAGTTTGCTAGCTAGGTACATCATACACATGATGAGTTAATAATGCAACTTTTTTTTTTTTTTTTTCTAAAGAAAAAGTTGGGATCATGCATGAAGGGACCTCCCTGGAGGCCATGTGAATTTGTTGAAGAAGATAAAGTGGGAACTGGGAATGGAAGGTGCAGAATCTCTTGGGAAAGAACCTTAATTCATCCCATAATATCCATTGAGCCATCACCCCATTATTGGAGTGTGAAGAAGGGAAGTACACCCTAGCCCATTCCACAGCCCATTCCACCTTACCTCTATCTTATAATGTTGTTAGGAAAATGTTATATATGTTAGTACGTAACTAAACTAGATAATCTGATAGTGCAGTTGGAGTTGAAATTTTAGTTTGAGTTTATTTTAAAATTATTAAAAAGGCACTATAAATGCAAATATATATATATATATATGGGGGAAATGCACTAAAATGCACCAAATACCCCTTAACTATCGGTTTTTGCAAAAAACACCACTTTCCTTTAAAAACTGCAACTACAAGCACTTTACTTTCAAAACGTGCGCCCAACACCACTCTGTTAGTCAATTCCGTTAAGTGACTAACAATCAAAAAAAGACAGGGGCAAAATCATCATTTCACACGTTGCGGCACTGTTCATCGGCCAATTTTTTTTAATTTTTTTTCTTCTTCTTCTTATTCTTCTTCTTCTTCTTCCGATTATAATTATAATCGGAAGCTAAGGATGCTGGGTTTCATCCTTCAATCCTCCATTTGAATTATAATCGGAAGAAGAAGGGAAAAAAAAAAAAAATTGGCTGATGAAGAGTGCCGGCCGATGAACAGTGCCGAAAATTTTTGGGGAAGGCGATGAACAGTGCCGCAATGTGTGAAATGACGATTTTGCTTCTGTCTTTTTTGACTATTAGTCACTTAACGGAATTGACTAACAAAATGGTATTGGGCGCACGTTTTGAAACTAAAGTGCTTGTAGTTGCAGTTTTTAAAAGAAAGTGGTTTCATCCTTCAATCCTCCATTTGAATTATAATCGGAAGAAGAAGAAGAAGGAAAAAAAAAAAAAAAAAAAAATTGGCCGATGAAGAGTGCCGGCCAATGAACAGTGCCGGAAATTTTTGGGGAAGGCAATGAACAGTGCCGCAACGTGTGAAATGACGATTTTGCTTGTCTTTTTTGACTATTAGTCACTTAACGGAATTGATTAACAGAGTGGTACTGGGCGCACGTTTTGAAATTAAAGTGCTTGTAGTTGCAGTTTTTAAAAGAAAGTGGTGTTTTTTGCAAAAGCCGATAGTTAAGTGGTATTTGGTGCATTTCACCCTATATATATATATATATATATATATCTACCATATATATTAGAAAGTAATATAGATTCTATCTCAAGCTGCCACTTGGATGCCACATAAGCGCCACATAATACTAGAATTTAATGTAATAATATGCCACATAAGCCTACAATTTAATTTAGCATGCCACATATTATTGCCTTATGATATAATTTGATAAGAAAACTAATTAATTATGGCTCCCTCCCTTTAGTTACCACATAACTTATAATTGACCTTCTAATTCTTCAGTATAATTATTATCTTCGTACAGTTTCTAAGTCTATTTATGTCTTCAGATTTTTTATCTTCTCCACTGTACATCTTCCATATTCGGTAATTATAAATACCAACTAATCATTAAGTAATTTATTCATCCTATCTCTTATAAAAAATTACCATTTACTAATTTTATATAAAAAATTTAAATGCATGATAACCATTCATCATCTTTTAACAATGAAGGGTCCGTCCAATTTTTTTTTATATATTTAGACGGAAAGGTTAATTATGTCTCCCTCAATTCAAGTTGTACATAATGTAATTCTAGATCATTTTACGTAGTTTTGTCATGTTATTTGTTTAGATGATTAGTTATACTAGCTAGATAGAAAATGTGATAGTGAAGTCTGGCTAATTTTAATATACGTCATTTCTTGAGAAGATTATTAAAGTTGAACATAATCAAAATTTTCATTTATATTCAAGGAAGCCATGAGTGGAGATCACTGTACAATTTGCTATTTACTTGCTATTGCAAAGGAAGCCATGAGTTGTAATCGTGCTTTTTCATGTATTTTTTAATACTTTAATTGAAATTGTGCTTGGTTGTAAAAAAATTGACTCTATTACTTCTTGAAGATTTATGTGCCAAATTATGCAAAATAAAAGAGTAGAAATGCTGATCAAATGTTCCTTAGACTTGTACCTAGAGGTGGCAAAAAAACCCATTAACCCAAAAATCGCCCAAACTCATTGGGTTTTAAACCCAATTAAACCCACCTAAAAAAATAATGGGTTGGATGGGCTTGGGCTAAATATGTAATTGGCGGATTTAGGGTAGCCCATTGGGTACCCTAAAACCTGCCCATTATGGGTACAAAAAATACCCATCCAAAACTACTCTTAAAAGTATAAACAAAAACCCAACAACTCACATATTTTAGTGGGCCCATTTTATTTTTTCCCTTCAAACTTATTTTTTCTTTTTCTTTATTTTTCGTGTCCTACAATTACTTTGCGTTTTTTTCCATTTATTCTTTTATAATATTTTAAAATTGTCCACTTATAAATACTAATTCAAAATTCGTTCAGGTTTCAAGTCGAGTTCAGGCTTGGATTTCGGGATGGGTTTGGGTTCAGGTCGGTTCAGTTCGGGCCCAATTTGGGCCCATGGTTTTGGCCCAGTTTCTGGCCGGGTCCAGTTTTGGGCCGCGGGCTAGTTTTGGGCCCAATTCGGGCCAATTTTTGGCCGGGTATAGTTTTGGGCCTCGGGTCGGGGTCGGGGCATACACGGGTTTATATAAATATAAAAAAATTAAAAATTGTGTTTGGACCAAAAAAAAATTACATACGATTAAATATAAAAGTATACAATATATAATATTTCAAATTTTACAATAGATTCAAAAAATTAAAATCCGCTTAAAAAGAAAAATGAATTAAAATGAATTTAAAAAACTTTGAAAATTTTTTATTAATAAACCATTAAATAAGCCTTACATTTTTGTATAATGGGTATTATGGGTACTCATAACTAACCATTACCCATTTGAACCAAGATCATTAATTGAATGAGTAATGGGTACCTATTAACTTAATACCCATTTAATACCCGCCCAATCCACCCGTTTGACACTCCTACTCATACCAAAAAAAAAAAAAAATCTTAAAAACCCTTTTCTTAGACTTAAATAATAAGAATTACTATAACCTAATAACATTATTGAGCAAATGTCGGGCATTGCACGACATGATCCATCTAGTATATATATATATATATATATATAAAGTTATGATATACCTGACATGTGTTAAAAGATAAAATTACTAGTCACATTTTATTATCTTTATCATAGCAAGATTATTAAGGATAATTTTGTCTTTTAATACATATCGATCAAATCGCGCCTCTACACTTCCACAATACATGTTTACTTTTTTTCAAATCGTTTTCCCAAAAATTAATATAGATGGATGTAGTACAAGATTAGTCATGGAGTGATTTACTTAACTTTTTATTTGTCAATTATTATTAGTGTAATTTCAGTAAAATTTGAATGAATTCATTATCTTTCCCTTTATTATTATTTCAAAAGAAAAAAAAAAAACTATGATACACAAGTGAAAATTCTAAATGAATTTTCAAAGTATGGACAACCACATAAAATAATATTATTGAATACTTCAAATCATAACTGTCAAATGACTCCACTCATATAATGCAATATCAATCACTGAGATTTTTCACATTACGTTTTTACACTCTCAATCATTTCTAAATTTAAAATTTTTTTAAAAAAGGGTTAGAGGTTAGATTATTAGATGAATAGTTTAAGTTCATTTTTTGCGATTCCAATGCTATGTATTTTTAACTGCTATAGATAAACAAAATAAAACTTTCACTTACACTTTACGCTTTGGCTAAATTGAGACGGATTTGTTATTCGCAGTAACATTTTTACGTGAAATTCTTAAAATGCCCTTAAGACTTAAACAAAAAAAAAATCATATTAAATAACTCTATAAAAATCCGACTTGCATACCATAAGCTGTAAGCTATCGTTTGACTTTTTTCACTATTCACCGTCAGTAATTCATTTTTTATTCACACGTGTATTCAAATATGACCGACAGACAAGAGGACGATCCATATTACACGATATGTAATAACTATATACAATTTTTTACGTGAATTTTATTTTTCCTTAATAAAAAATATATGTCTGATCTTTGATTTAGACCCGGATCTGATTTTTTACCGCCCACTTTGAGCTGATTTTGGACCAATGGACCGCCCGGCAGTATTTTGGGTCAAAATATCGCCCACTTTGGGTGGTATTTTGGTTACTGTAAATAGCTAAAAAAATGTATAGATTGTTTACTTACTGTGTAATATGAAAAATATAAAAAAGAATTTTTTTTTAGCTAAAGGGCAAAATAGACTTTTCATAGAAAATTGTTACTGCAAATAGTAAAACGGTTACTGCGAATAGTATGCCCCAATTGAGATATACTAAAAGCCCGCTTTTAGTGCACGCTCGTCATTAGACTACTTATTAATAAGATAAAGGGTGAAATCGTAGCAATCATCTCTCAAGTCTCCATTAAGGGTGAAATCGCGAAAAAGAATAATGATACACAACTCAACCAATAACTTCAATTTTTTCATAGCAAGTGAGGTGTCATGTATTCATTGGCTACACTTTTACAAAACAATTATTAATATTACATTATTGACCAATGAATACATAACACCTAACTTGCTAAGAGAAAGTTGAGTAGATTAGTTGAGTTGTGTATCATTACTCCGCGAAAAAATATTAGATGGTTAACAACCATCCCGTCATTGCTGATGTGGCGGTTATTAATCCATTTAAATTTGACAAGTGGATGGAATTTAAATGAATCACTATGACACATATTTTGTAGGGTAGTAGTGTATTTATTAAAAATTGTGACTCACCAAATAATTAACACTTGTCAAATTTTAAGTGGGTGAATAACTATCACATCAGCAATAACGTGGTGGCTGTTAACCAGCCAATATTTACTCTGAAATCGCACCAATCATCTCTTAAGTCTCCAGTTCTCGAGATTATTGAGTGCACCCGATGCATCACATAGAATATTACAGATAAACTTGAGAGATAACTATTATTTTCTTGATGATATGATGAATACGTAGAGGACCCAAAAATAAAGATAAATTTGAATTTTCAAAATTTTTTGGTATTAATTTATTACATTATTATTAAATTTGCAACAAATGTACTAGATAATTTTCTTTCAGTTTCATATTATGAATCGTTTTGGTTTTGGGTATTGAAAAGTCCCAATTTGAATTTTTTTTTTTTTTTTACATGATTAAATATATAATTGAATTCAAATCATCATGTGCACTCTTTTAGAGCATAAATAGAAAATGTGGATTGTAAAAAATAAAATTCGAAGCTGTTATATTCATGGGCTTTTATGTTGAGCTTTATGACAGAAGAGAAATTATTCACAGTGTATTGTAATGGACTTCAAAACGCCACCCAAGTTGCAATGGGCCTGTCTTGTAACTGCGTCCAAATAATAAAGCATCAAACCATGGGTTTAAAAAAAACTCCTTATGGGTTTTGACAGAAAGTTTTAAGGCATATTCTTTAAGATGTTTTTGAATATTTATTTTGTATTAGTATTTCATTATTTTTTTACTATTTAATTACACATTCTTATATTTTTAATATATATATATT
This sequence comes from Leptodermis oblonga, assembly GCA_016801395.1. Taxonomy (NCBI): domain Eukaryota; kingdom Viridiplantae; phylum Streptophyta; class Magnoliopsida; order Gentianales; family Rubiaceae; genus Leptodermis; species Leptodermis oblonga. The sequence goes on along the minus strand of CM028756.1, from coordinate 3,972,690 downwards.
TATATTTTCAATGCACATTTTACATTAAAAATTTTATTTTCAAAAACATGTTTTTAAAACATGCTAACCCTTATACTTTGATTTAAACAACATTTTGTATAGTATACTATGTTTTTTTTTTTCCTATCACTTTTAATACACTTTTTTTATAATATATTTATTGTGTTATTGTACAACTGTCAAAAACACGATTTAAACCACGACTTTGAAGAACAAGGTTTTTCAACTCAGTCCACATTGTAGTATCATAAAATCAGATAATGTTTTCCATCCTGATCTAAATTATAATACCATACAATAACTCAAAACATGATTTACATCATATTTCAAATCACATTTTCAAATTAAAAGTCAAATTGTTTCACAATTTTGGCCAAAAGAAATTTGATCTTTGGAAATTTGTATTAAAAAGGGAAGAAAATTGCATTCTGAATGGATCTCATGAAACCATCATTTTAGGGCAAAAAAATGTAATAACATGACAAACTAAAAAAAGCATCACAATTAATATTCTGTCCACTAGCTTTTGTTTTGTAATATCCAATAAATATGTGATTATGAATCCCATTTTTTAAGAACTACGTCAATTCCCCATTAAGGTAAGGAGAAAGTGAGTGCCAAATATAAACACAATTGGAAAATCAAATGAGGAAGAGTGTCTTTTTCCAAGCTTAGTAGCCGCCCACTAAAGAAAAATCCAAAGATTAAAATAATTTTTCTATGTAAGAGTTAAAGTTGTTGCCAAAGTCTCATTTGGGTAGGTTGCCCATCAATTTCAATTCAAGGATTATATGGTGTGTCTCTCACGCAAGAATGAAAATGGGAATGAAGGAAATTTTGTATCCGAAAATGAATAAATTTCTCATTAAAAGAATTTTAGATTGCCTTTTAGATAATATAATAGTTTAATTTATTAGATTCATGTGCGTACCAAATATAGGAATTTCAATATTAGAAATCAGATGTTCATTCCTACATTTCTATTCCCGCGCGCCAAACGCATTTAGATTCATATTTGAAGTGAAAAAAGAGAAAAATAAAATAAAATTTGTTTTTTGAAGTGATTCTTTTTGGGTTTAATTCGGCCCTTCCAAAAATTCTAAGAAATTAGTTGCCTCATTCGTTGGTCCTAAATTTGGTGCAACCAGCCCTGTTTGGTAACATGATTCAAGCTATGGTTTGAAACCATTTTTAATTTTATAATATTAAAATTATATTGAGAATGTAAAAAGGTGTATTGAAAATGTAAAAAAATTTATTGAAAATATAAAAATGCTTATTGAGAATGATGAAAAACTATTATAAAATCAAAAGTGGTTGAAACCATGACTTGAGTCATGTTACCAAACAGGCTAAATGTTGGAGGACAAAATGTCGCCCTAGATTTTGTATACTCCTCTGTCATATTACTATATGACATCTTTCCGACTATACTTCTCTTCGCTTAACCTGAGAATTAAAATTTAGAGGCGCTCATCGAACAAATTATATTAGTAAAGGTATGCAATGGTAAATAACTAAATAAAATAAAATTTTTTATTGAGGACAAATTCTTTTTGGTTGAAACAAGACTCTTTATTTGGTACTGATGTGTATATATATACACATCAGGAAGAATGACATTTTTAGTACTAATAGTTTGGGCTGTTTGCAACTTTAGTACTAAAAGTTTACTCAGTTATAAATTTGTGCTTTATGTTTATACTTTTTTACACTTTTAGTACCAATACCTGCTATAACAAGTTTTACTTAGTCAAACCAAAGTCAAAGGTAATTTGAGGGTATTTTACAATTTTACAATTTTGTGGGGGTTGAAAATATAATTTTTGTAATATAGTTTCCAAAACATTTTCGCGGTTTTCTTTCTCCTCGGTCAGAAGAATACTTGTACATTGACTGAGGAGAAAAAAAATCGCAAAAATGTTTTGGAAATAATATTAGAAAATAAACTTTTCAGTCCTACAAAATTGTATAATTTGTAAAATACTCCCAAATTAGCTTTGACTTCGGTTTGACTACGTAAAACCTGCTATAACAGGTATTGGTACTAAAAATGCAACAAAGTATAAACATGAAGCACAAGTTTGAAACTGAATAAACTTTTAGTATCAAAGTTATAAATAAGTCAAACTTTTAGTACTAAAAATGTCATTTATATATATATATATATATTATTGGAGTCTTGGACTATCCGAAATAAAGTTGGATCTCACCAAACCTAAACCTGACATAAAATTCAATATTCGTTACTAAAGAATCACAGCAATATGATGATTGACTATGCATGACTAAGCTTTGAACTCGAGTCGCTGATGACTCACAAACCAACAGGAAAAACAAAAACTCAAGTAATTGTCCAAAAGAGTCTTCTTTTTCCTTGTTTTCTTTCAAACTTCAACTTTTGTTTTTCTCCTACGTGGGTCCCATTTTCTCATTGCGAGAAATTAATCTAACTCGGGAGGTGGAGATCACATGTCCAAGATATTTTGTCCAATTATATCTAAATTAGTAAAATAACGTAATTTTAAAATAAAATAACATCATTCACTAAACATTTTGAAGTAAAACGAAGTCATTTCACTAATAAATAAATAATCTAATCTCAAACTGGGAAAGACACATAATAATCTCGATCATTTTCCACTAATTGTGTTGTGACAGGTCGATCAAAAAGAAAAGAGGAGTAATAATTATAATTTATATAGGAAGAAAGAAATAATGAAAAGGGATTTGTGGGGCCTGACAATCAACATGGCTTTGCATGATTCTTCATCATCATCCTTATCCGAAACAATAGCCAATGGCAACTCAATTTTCTCATAAAAGTGAGCTGAAGAAAGACACAAAACATCAAGAAAACAGAAAAAAAGAAAAGCTTCTATATTGTAGTTTCTAACTATATAGTTAGAATATCAACTTTTCTATTTGGAAAGAAATGTGAGATGATTTCAGTCTAGTTACAGAACTAGCTAGCTGGTATGTTATTGGTAACGGTCTATGCAGTGGCCCTCGTACTAGCGTTAGGAATGCGTTACCTGTATATTTGTTTTAAAAAATGATTTCGAATCGAAACTGTATTTTTTTTTTTAATATTATAACTTGTATGAATAGTATATTTGTTTTACATTTCACTTGCTAAAATATGTGTATGATATGTGTTCTTTTTCTAAATGTAATTCTGAATTTTTGTTAAAAATATGTCCATATAATTAATCATCATATATGTGTTTTAATAATAAATAATATGCCCATTCTAATTAATTTGTTCGTTTAAAACTGTTTTTAGACAACATTTGATAAAATATTAGTATTGACACTTATTAAACACAATGATTCGGGTAATTAAACTACCAAAAATATTTTATAAGTACTTGTCCAAATGAGAGCTTAAGTACATGTACAATATTGTATTTATGGTTAAATTTTTGTTTATAGTTATTTTTTAAAATATAAAAAATGTGATGAAATTGTGAATTTTTTTTTTTGAAAATGTAAAATTATTGATTGAATACAGTTACAATAAAGTAGAACATGTGGTTCAAATCATGTTTGAACCATATGATACCATATAGATATTTTTAGGTCATTGTTCATATCGCTTTCTTTTTTTAGTAAATATACACTTAATTAGTCTCTTAAACATAGCTATCCCATACTTCTTCCATACCTTTGCAAACATTATAGGAAAACGGAGGAAGAAGATGATGAAGTTTGTGTAATTTTTGACAGTTATCAATAATACTTCATCTTTAATTTTTACCATACCTATTCATTGATCCATGTCAGTCGAAAAAAGTATGACAAATGAAGTCGTGATATTATTGTGAGAAGCAAAATATCATAACGACCAAAATATTCAAACCGTAGAATCTATTATTGAAATGAAAACAATAAAAATGAAGAGAGTAAAAACATGCCAATACATAAAATTTAATTGATTCCTTATTTTTATCACAACTACGTTAACGTTAGAGGTAGCTTTCATGTTAGAATTTTTATAGTATAGTTATCATTTTCATATCCCGGCGTTTTTTGTGTCCTCCCCCACATCGCATTCACCTTAAGTTCTCAACAAATGAAAATGCAAATTGCTTTCTTATAATTTTTTAATCCTTTAATTTTGAGAGTTTCACGACGGCCGGCCAATTAACACTTGTTAAACTCTTGTTATGAGATGCTTTTTCGTCTCATGAACGTATTACCCTATATATGGACACGTCTTATGGTTTCCGTATCGAATTTAGTCTCTATAGTATTGCGTGAATGTTATGGAAACTTGTGTATTAATTTTAGCCTTTGGTGTATCGAATATTGAGTTTATATATCCTATGATATACTTCATGTGTTCTATTAAAAGGATCCATTTGATCAATGTACAATTTATTATGAATGTCAAGGTACAATACCTAAAATAGTTAATTTGATATTATTTATTTCATTTATATCCTTACTTATTAAGTATGAGCAAATTATGAACAACACATGATTATATTAGTAAGGGTAAAAAGAGTAAAAAATTTAAAAGTGGACTCTACTGTTGGAACAAAAAATATTTTTCAAAATGGACTCTTCTAGTGGAATGAAAAGAGTATTGAGTTTAGCTGCTGATGTATTGCAATTATGAGTTAGGTGTTGAAGCATCGACTATTGAATTTAGTCTTTAATGTGTCGTATATTGAATTTAATCTTTACTGTATAGTGTATTAATAAAAAAATATGCATATTAAATTTAGCTATTAATATATCGATGTCATTAGAACGAACGGAGAAATATTCCCTCCAACCTCAATTTGAAAGAAAGACATTCTCTACTATTATAACTCCTATATGTTTCTCTCGACTAGGTTTTGTTACTTTGTTATATATAGTTGTGAGTTTTTCCTGAGAACAAAAGATATTGAGAGAAAATATTGTTTAATACTTCATTGTAATTTATACTTGTTATTCTCATGATTATTATTATTATTATGTTTGAAAAGAACAATAATTATTTTTTATAAACATCGTTATTAGAATGGCTCATTAATTGAGTAATAACAATTAATAAATTGGAAGTTGACAGCTAAAAACAGCAGTTTAGCTAATTTAAATATCGATCAAATTAAAGAAGTGAGGATGGGGACATTGGGATTATGAAATTAAATTATTTAGTAATGACTTTATAAATAAAGTTTTGACCCTGTCATCACAATTGGCCAAGTGGCCATAGTTGATAATCTATTTCTTAGTTGCAATTAAGAGATTTTAATTAATCATTTCTCGTTTTTTTTTAAAAGTATCGAAATTTGTCTAATCACGATTGATAATTGTGTCTTTGTACATATCAACACACCACTACCGAAAAATAGATCATAAAGTCATGATAAGAATTTATTTTAAAATTTGTAAATCTTACTAAAAGTGCAAATCAAACGTTGATTTAAAGATTTATACACCAAGTATTTTACCACGTGATTTAGGGATGATTTGGAATCATTTCTCTTAATAATTGATTTTGTTGTCCCATTCATTCCCATTACTCCGCCATGCCACCTGTCGAGGAATGAGTCGTTAAAGCCAAAGTTCTATCTCCAAATTAATTATTACTTTAATATAAGAAATGATGACGTCATCCTACACATACACCTGTCCATATGTTAATACACCAATTAGTATTTTAATTAATTAACTAATCCATCAAGACATTATTGTTCTATTAATATATGCCAGGCTTAATTGTATGGTTTTGTCACTGTGCTTTGAGGTTGTTTTGAGTTTTTTTCTCTCTAATTTTCTAATACACATCTCACCACTCCACGTACTATTCTTGTTATTTATTGTGAAATCACATTTTTGTTCCAAAAAAATTAATGCTGATATTAGTAAAAGTAGGCAGAAAAATGTCATTTTACAGTAAAAGTAAAAAAGGGCGAGCGAAAGAACAATAAACCAAACGCTAACATGCTCAAAGGGTATTGGTTTTGGTTTTGAGTTCGAGTAACATTATTACTATTAAAATTTGCATATTTTTTAGCAAATTATTGTCAGAGTTTGAAGGGATCGTTCCCAACCTTACACAGACATCGTTGTTTCCAAAATAGTACTCACAGTAACAAGTTATGAAATTTCATTTTTCTCTAATGTTATTTTAATTTGCTTTTGCCGATTTAATTCTGGTAAAAAAAAAATGTTGTCGTGGACCTTATCTCACATTGACGAAGAACCATTGCACCATAATCACATCCAATGAGCTTCAATTTTTGCAGATAAAAGATTTTGTGTTGCCCACCAATCAACCTTAGCAGGCAGACAACAAACAAAGTATATACTCTTTTGACATTTGGCACATCATAATTTTTCCCTACAGTCTTGGAAAACAAGGAAATCATATCTACTAATCCCAGTTCTTTCACCAATTAATTTGAATTCTCCAGTGAAAATTTTTCATATTTTTTCCTTCACAGTTGCAGAGATTAATCATTGATCATCTCCAAGAACACATACACAGAGACAAAGATTAATGAAGTCGCAGAAAAAAGTATGGTAAAAAATTTCATTAAAATTAATAACAGTACAGCTCTCTCCCAGTTGAGAGAAACAAGAAATTAGCGGTTGTTGAGGACAGAGCAGCCAAGCGCGGCAGTGGCCGGAGCAAAACCCTTATTGATTCTCGATGTTGATGATGAAGAACCCGAATTTCTTCGCAGAAGAACACACGGAAAAGGGAAAAAAACCCAAAAGAAAAAACAAAAAAAAAAGAAGAAGTAAGGAGATCGAAGGATCGATCGTGTTTCTTTTTTGTGTAGAGAAAACTCGATCTAAAAAGCCAAGCATCAGACTTGCCTAGAACTTTGAGTTCGTTCAGGCTACCCCATGGGCGGCCGAATTGGTTTCTTCTCCGTATATGAATCGCCATTTTTCTGCTGTTGAAAATCACAATCTGCCATTATTAGCCCTTCCTCTGAAGCTTCAGCTCGATCATATTTATCAGTTACTGATCTCTTAAAATCTTGGAATGTTTTTGGCTGCATGATTTGAACGTACGTTGCCGCCGATCGATGAACGAGGAACTGAAAATGGGGGGAGACAGAGGATGGGAGGAATCGAAGGATGAGAAAATGTGTGAAGAATAGTTTGGCATATATATATATATATATATAGAGAGAGAGAGAGTGTGTTGAGATGATAATTCTTAGGAGGACAGCTCCAACGTTTTATATTAAAAGAGGCATACTAAACGTAACAGTTTTACTATTCGCAGTAATATTCTTTTATGAAAAGACAAAAATACCCCTAGTCCAAAAGAAAAAGAAAAAAGAAAACTAGGTACTGTTCACCTGTGCGTGAACAGTACTGTTCACCACCCAGTTTTCTAAAAAACAGAAGAAATATCGTCTGGCGGTATTTTTTTGGAAAAATACCGCCGGCGTTATTTTCGCCGGAAATACTGCCGGCGGTATTCCAGGAATTTCGTTTGGGGAGACAGTCTTCCCGGGCGAAATGTTACAAAAACAGAAAAAAACTTCCTGATAATCGCAGATCCGGGAAAAAAATCCCCCCGAATGGGTTTTTTTTTCCCAAAAATTATAATGAAGGGGTATATAGAGAATTTATGCAAACTAATTTAAAGTAAAAAAAATAAATACACTGTTTACTTATAGTATACTATGGATCGTACTCAGGTATACTAGCCATATTTGAATAAACGTGTCAGTGATGAAATAGAAAACAAGTGTTTCTGCAGTTTAATGTAAATGAAAAACAACTAGCTCTGAAGGTTGAAAAAATGGAATAAACTTGACACCTTACTTATATGTGAAAAAATGGAAGAAAAATAATTTTTAACCATAAAGGGCAATTCAGATTTTTTACAGGGGAATGTTACTGCGTTTAGTAAAACGGACCGGGGGTATTTTTTCAGTTTTTTTTCTAACCGGGTACTGTTCACTACCCCGTTTTCTTATTTTTATTTTTTCTTTTGGGCGATGGGCATTTTTGTCTTTTTATAAGAAAATGTTACTGCGAATAGTAAAACGGTTACTGCGTATAACAATTTCGTATGAAAATTGAACAACACACCTCTACAATTGTGGCCTACTATACCACCCGTGACCCGTCCCATTAAAATAGTCGAATTTGGTAGATATACAGATTATCATGTATATTTATAGATTAAGGCATGGACGATAACTCATTTTAATGAACGATTTTTCAAAGTGTGTCTTTTTGAGAAGAATCTTTGGATATAGAAAGTGTATTAACATGTAAATAGATGTCGTTAAATAGTAAATAAGGCGTATTAAAAATAATGAAATTTATTATAAAATATTGTGTGCTATTAAAAGAAAGTAGTAAAAACAAAATTAAAACACGAACTAAATTACATGGTTAATCAACACCATTGTTGCATTTAACTTCTTTCGTTTTTGCTTTATTTTAGTTTTTTTCTCTTTATGTTAAGACAAAGATAATTATCACTGTGGGAGAAAAGAACTTTGTAACCTAAGGTCATTGTTGGAATTTTGAAAAAGCAAAAGGTTAAAGAAAAAGAAAGATAATTATCACAACATATTAAGCTACCTCACTTATAAATGTTTTTAGCATTTTATAATTATACATGAAGCTAAATAAGTATTTAAATAAATGTAATATTATTTTGCTAAAAACAATTTTAAGAGAATAAATAAAAGATTTTTTTCCATGCTTATGCTGTTTTATGACCAAAACACACAAATCAAATGAATAAATTTTTAATAAAGATTTTTATCAAAAAAAGGGTTTAGGTGTGTGCGTGTGGTAAAAACCAAGTAATGTAATTATGTGGTAAAAACAAATAAATGAATGAATTAATAGTACGAGTATTAATTAATATTGTAAGTTTGTGCGTGTGTGCGTGTCAAAATTTTACGTATGGGCCGACTCAAACCAAACTAAAGTGCCTGTTTACATGAAACCACTCAAATAGAAGTACATGTCTTCACCCTCAATTCTTTAATTCTTGAAATAAAAAAAATACATTTTTCTTCTTTACTTTATTTATTTATTTGGGTTCGGTACCAACTAATATTAATCATAAAGGTTAGCAATGAGCCAGTAGTGGTTGTGGTTTCAATTTATATTTCTGTCAATTTTTATTTATTTATAATTAAAACTGGCATGATTTTGCAGGTTATTTCTTCTCTTTCTTATAGCTCTTATCTTTCATATAATAGATGTGATCATGGTGGTGGGTCCTGAAGGTGATCCCTGTACCCCTCTAACCCCTCTTCCACCTTATTAATAATATATTTTTAATTGTAAAAATAAATTAATTCATAAGTTGATCTCTCAAAGATTTGTTGTGATTCCATCAGTCGATGTGATTTTAAAATTGAGCAAGTTAAAACAATAAAGAAGGAATCATCAAGGGTGGTTGTTGCTCACCAAAAACAAAAGAAGAATTAAAAAATAAAATAAAATAAAAACCTAGGGTGGTGGTTTAACCATATTTAGAGAAAAAGAGGAGAGACAAGCAATAGCCTACATCCATATGATGAGACATAAACCACTAATTTGCTTAAGTACGGTATTCCTATTTTAAATTTTGATGAGAGCAAGCCATTTTGAATTTTTATTTATTTATTTTTGGACATCCATTTAAACAAATTGTGATTCACACTTTTCTTTTCTCTTTGGCAAACACCTAAAATCTCCCATTTGATTTTCAAAAGCTACATAGAACTCACACCTCCCCCCTTTTACAAAAAAAACTATTCATCACTCCCTGTGTTTTTTCGAAGTCCGTAAAGTAACAGAAATTACTTAATTTAACGGCGCGTGTGCATCAATCGCGTCTCTTGACAGGTTTATGCCAAAGTAATTGGGTTTGTGACCAAAATACCCCTAACACCATCTTCTTCATCTTTAATCAATTTCTGCTTGGTTATTCTTCTTGTTTTGTAGCAACATCTTCACAAGTTTTTAATAATCTTTCTTTTTTTCCAAAAATCTAATGAACCCAGAAAAATTCTAAAAGATCTTGTGAAAAGGAAACTAATCGAAAATAAGTCAAGAGCTATGAATGAAAAATTGAAGAAAAAATAAGAAACAATCGAAAGAAAACCCAGGACAGTTCTAGAATCCTTTATAAGGGTTGACTCCTAGGCACCGATAGTACCAGCCCTTGCAGAATCCAAAGCCGAAATAGAAGACGAAGAGATCCCCCCTTATTGAATGGACAAGGGAGATCATTAACCAATCGCTAGAGATTTCCACCATTCACAAAAACCCACGAAACAATAACAGGGGGAAATCGGAGAAAAGATATCGAATCTTTGAGGAAGAAATAGACGGAAAACACAGAACCCCCTATCGTAAAATTGACCGAAAAATCAATCGAGATGAGCGGAGAAACGAAAAGTGTTTCCTCCGGAGGCGATTTTCCAACAAGGCGATCTTCTTCTTCTTCTTTGAGTCCATGGGAGACAATTGGGTCACTTGGATTTCGTAATTTTATCCTTTGCAAGAAGCCAGAGCTTCAGAAGACCAGTGACGATGGAAAACAAGTTTCCTCAACAACCATAACCAAGAAGACCACTGGAACTTGGAAGTCGTGGTTTAATAAATCATGTGTTTCATTCAAAGAAGAAGAAGAAGATCAATTTTTTTTTTTTTTTGGGTGGTAATTTGGGTAATTTGGGGGTTAATGTGAGAGTAAATTGGTCAATTTACCAGCTCGCCGTCAGTTTTAGTCATTTTCGTCACTTTACGGACTTAAGAAAAGGACATGGGGGTGATAAGTAGTTTTTTTTTTTTTTTTTTTTTTTGGTACAGGGCGGTTCTGTGTAGCTTTTGCAAACCACATGGGAATTTTGAGGTGTTTGCCTTTTCTTTTTTCAAAGCTGAGAGGAGTCTGATCTTGTCCCACCGCCTAACCGCTAGGTCGTCAGGCGATACTTTAACAACTAAATTCAATAATTCAACAATTAAAATAGTATTATTAGGCTGTCAGATGTTTCAAATTCAAATTTTTACTTTTAACTAAACTATTGGCATACTTAGTATGGGTACCAAACAAATCTTCTGTATAAATGTTGTAATTACTTTCTTCGTCAATATGAATGGTCTTTAGGAAATAAAAGATCATCGTCTATTGTTTTGCATATAGTTACGCTTAATACATACTAGTATTAAATTGGGTGAAAACAATTTACCTTCTATGATTTTGTATTAATGGACAGTTTATTTCCCGTGGTTTAAAAAATAACAGTTACTCTCTTGTGATTTAGGATTGAAATGTCTAACTAACTAAAAATATTAAAATCAATGGTATGTTAAATTGATTTGGTACAAAATGAGAATTTGAAATTATAATATTAAAAAAATAATAAATACAATGTTTCTAAATAATCGTTAATTTTGACATCAATAAAGGGTCACCATGCTCCCAACTACTTAATCGCCTGTTCCCTTAAAAAAAAAATGGTTAATTTTGACATTTTAAGTCGGTCGCACATTTCAGTCCTAAACCACAAATAACTATAAAATTTTTAAACCATAAAAAAGAAACCATCCGTAATAAAAAAAAATCGTAGGGTACAAACAGTATTTCAACTTATTAAATTAAATATTACTCCTCAATATGGTAAAATTGAGGTCAATATTTTGATATTTTGTGAATGGCAACATCAAATTTCCTAGACAATATTGGATTTTCTGTTTGTTGGGTGGGTCCACTAGTAACAAGAATACAAGATCATTTCACCAACTTCTATGTTTAGTCGGCTTAGGGTTATGCGATGTACTGTTTGTGTGTTTCATACTAATACTATTCATATATCAAAATAAATGGGTTTTATTTTACAAAATCTTCTTAAAAAATATGCAAAAATACGATTTTCTAATACTATAAAGTGAATATTGTAAAACATAAAAATTACAAAATAAGTTATGTGAAACATAAAACTACAAATTAAACAGATTCTATGAGATAAATTGTATTTCTTCCGCTACGGTAGAAGACTTGGTACAATTGTTTAATTACAAGTCAGAAAATACAACTTAAAAGTAGACTTTTCTAATAAAACAAAAGAAGTAATATATTTCAAGAATTTGTTTTTCTTGTACCCTATGAGTTTAAAGGGATATTTTGTAAAATGGGAGAGAGCTGGGGCTGGGGTTGTGGTAAATGAGTGATGTAAGGGTTTTGCAACTCTGATGTCAAATGTCCGAACTTTATAAATTGCAAGTATTAATAAAATATAAATATTTTGTAATTTCATAATATAATAGAGTTCATTTTGTAATTATACTCAAACACAAGTATCTAATTTGTCCTAAATTAATTTTTTTATTTTCAATAGTTTAAGCTATTAGACACTTTCAGGTAAAACTACAATTTTTTCACGAAACTTTTCCTTTACTGATAGTGATTTACGCAATTACATTTTCAATGAACAAATAATTTCGTGAAAAGATTATAATATTTATCGATACTTTTAGAGGTTTAAAAGAAACGGAGGTCTTAATAAAGCTAGCGACCAACTCTAGTCATAGTTTTTGTCGGTAATAATAATCTTTCGGCTTTTGGGTTGGGCCCGACCCAGACCCGATTGATGCAGGAGGAGGCATCGCAAATCACAAGTGCACTTTTTGAGTTTTGTGGGCCACCTCACCAATTGGTACGTGTTTTTCCACTATCTCAAAACGGGTCAATCCAACTTTTGACAATGGAAATGGCTAACGTGTCTCTTAGTGAGTGTGTTCTCCTCCCCAAATTCTTGTCTCTCATTATGTGAGAATTTTATTTTATTTTTTTTAATAAAATTTATACACATCTTTATTATACAGTTCTATCATGTTCAGGTCTGATATGATTATAAAGTCACATATGAGAAATGTAAAGACTATTTTTAGGACATACTTTGATCTAAACTTTTTTTTTTTTTTTAAGATAGATTAAAAAATTTATTTAAATGATTAAAAAATCTTTAACGGTAATTTATTGTTAGTAAAGGTTTTGGAGTTGTAATCTAATTAATTCTCATTTAAATTAAATTTATAGTATATTTTTCTAGAGTATTTGAGATAATTAAGATAAAGGTAGTTTAGAAAGGAGAAAAAAATTTGGTTTTTTCCCCGTTAAAATGTCATTTATTTTGTAAATAGTTACTCCCCATGGAACATTATCTATTTTGGATCAGATAGAGTATTTGATTAGAAAGAGTTGATACACATAGTTTGCTCAAAAAAATTATAATAATAATTCCTCCCTAAATTTGGTCTCATATTGTGCATTGTGTTGAATATTGGATTAAGGCCGAGGTGAATCTAAGTTGACCTCGGCCGATGCCGAGTTGAATTCTAGCAACATGGATGCGTGACAGTTGGCGTAGGTGACATGTGTCTTTCTAAAGTGAACAAATGACACGTGGTGGGACATAAAAAGTGACGCCATGACTGGCTCACTTGGACAGCTGGAACCATTCCTCCCCTTTCCCGCTATAAATACTCAATGACTCTCTCATTTGAAATGTATTAAATTCTTACTTTGATTAGGCTATATATCGTTCTACTTTCATACCAACTTTAGCATTGGAGTTGTATCGGAGAGAAAATCCCAACAACATGAAGGAAAAGAGGAAGGCCGACGTCAAGTCCAGTTCGGCGCAAAGTAAGGATTCAACACATTGGTCCTTAACTTAAAAATAAGTTAAGGACCAATGTTATTAAACTTAAATTCTATAACATTATTATTATTATTGTTGTTGTGTGGAATAACTATAACAAAGTTGATTTGCAAAACATTGTGATTAAGCCCTCTTCTCAACCGAGGCATCTGGACTCGTTCGCTAAGCAATTTGTAGTTGGGAACTAACTCCCCCATATAACTTCAATGCCAAAATTAGCAAATAGCAAGTATTACTACAACAGATTTCTTTAACTAAATTCTTGTTACCTTTTTCATACGAATAGGAAGGGTATTTATAGCCAATGATTTATGTGTGCTGGCTCTTTTGGAGATGTGCGTTTGCTCTCACTGGACTCGGCCAAAGTTCAACAAATTGATTCACTCCTATCCTTTAAAAGACATAGGCGAAAGTTCAAGAGATTGATTCCCTTGCAACTATTGACAACCACGGCCTCGATCCTTGTGAGAAGTTATCATATTGCAAGCTGTGAGAAGACCTTCCCGGACCCTATTGGTGGGCCTGTGGTCGCGGATGGGCCTTTGCCTCAAGGGCCGATACCAAAACAATTGTAGCGCTCATGTTCTTGACCAATCAAAACTTTGTATTTATGATGTTTTAAAAGCAAAAAAATTGTTTTTATGATAACTTAATGATCCCCTACTTAGATATGACAATCATTTTTAGGTTTTAGCATGCTGGAAATTCAATTAATGCGATTACCAAAGTGTTGTATTATAAATTTTATGAATTGGAATGTAAAAGTGTTGTATTATAAATTTTGTATTACAATTAAAATTGAAAGCTCAAAATATAATTTCCCCCTTAGACAATTGTATCATACACATAATACACCAAATGACCAAAACGAGACCAATCATAAAGTACCATCCTACCATTGGTTGGTATGAGTAGATATCTCAAGTGGATATATACATATGATCCACAAGGAGAAGAAAACAATAATAACCTTCTTCGTAGTAACCAAAGAATCTTATTTCATACATTTTTTCTCCTTTTATTTTAATAAAAAAGTTTTGTTTTAATTATTTTTGTATACTTTTTATAAAGAATATAACTACACTTAGTTATATATTCAGATTCATAATAAATTGTACTTCATTTTTATTAATTAAAAAACAATTCACTTTCAATTGTTTTTGTTTGTATAATAAAGAAGTCTACCATTAAACTTTTTACCCTCTTTCTACGCTTATTAATGTAATAATATATGTTATATAATTAATTTACACATAAAAGTTAAAAACATGAGCGGAATAAATCGTTGTAACTTATAAGTGTTATACTTATAAATTTATAATAAATTGTACATTTTTTAAATTGATGGAGTATGTCTTTTAAACGCGACTATTCCACTAATTTGGAGGTAATTGTTGCAACTTTTTAAATGTATTTATTCAATATTTTACACGATTGCACCTGTCCTAACTTTAGTACTTTATACCTAATTTTTAATAATAGTAGTTCATCAACAAGTCAAAATGATTGTGAGTGTTTGCTTGCTTTGTTCATAATTGCCCCCACACCTTTTTTTTTTTATTGTATTTTATAAGTTGGCTTTGGATTAATAATATTGTATGGGAGAATTTCTTGTGAGGATGGTGAAAATTTTTAATTAATTAATCACTTTGAGAGGCTTAAAAATTCTTAATTAGTTAAATTGCATTAGTGTTAATTTGCGTAATTAAGGGAAGAGTAATGATACATTCTTCAAATAATCTTCTCAACTTTCTTAACTCAAATGATGTGTCATACATTCATTGGTCAATAATATAATATTAATAATTATTTTATAAAAATGTATCGAATAAATACATGACATCTCACTTGAATTAAGAAAATTTAAAAAATTACTTGAAAAATGTGAAGAGAATATTGTAGACGACAAAAGCCGCCACCAGATCATTAAAGCCAACCACTCCTTTTCAACGTTTGTATCTTGCTACAAGTAATTGCTTAAAATATTCGGTGAAGCAAACAAAATGAGCTGCCCGGCTTTTTCTTTTTCTTTAACGTTAGCGTTGAAAATCGTTCATTATTGATTGAGTTACTATGTAACAAAAGAAAAGCACATATGCTGTATGAATGAATTATCTAAACCGTGTGTTTATGGCCACTAATTACTGGAGTGGAAACGAGATTTGCTCAGGAAAAAAGTGCGCAGAATGAAAGTTAAATTTAGTTGAAGGTAGAGGTGTCAATTTGTATTGTATTTGGGTTTGATGACTTCCCTTACCGATACTTTTTCATCCTAACTTTATATATTTAATTATTTGTGTTGAATTATTCGTGAACTTGTCAAGATTTGATATTGTGTTTGGTTAGTATTAAAAATTATTTGTAAATGGTTATGGATTCGGGGTCAGGAGTTTTGGTGAAGACATTCTCCATCCTTATCTATTTTTATTTGTGTTATGTTAAGAATTGTCATCGAAAGGCTATAAATAAAAGTGGAGAAATTTAAATTTTAAAGGGTGAATATATTATTCCTCCATCGCAAATTCAATAAAATTAATTAATTTTATTTTTTTTAACCTTCTACACTCTTATCAACATAAGAAAAAAATTATAATTAATCATATCTAAAAAGTAAGATGTATAACTAGGTAAGGTTTGATGTGTAATTAGGTGAGGTTCGTGTGTAAAATATAGTGTTCTTAGAGTAAAATACTGATATTTAGTGGAAGGTAACGGGTCTTTAGGAAGATCCTAAGCCCTGTTTGGCAAGTTTTCTCAAAACCATGTTTTGAGAAAAGTTTGAATTTTATAATAATTTTTCATCATTTTTAATACACTTTTTTATATTTTTCAATACACCTTTTTACATTTCCAATACAATTTTAATATTATAAAATCAAAATAAATCTCAAAACCATATTTTGAGAATCATACCAAACAGGGCACAAATCTCTGTGTACATGTTCTATAGACCGATCACTTTCGAGTTTTGCGACTGGGCTCTATGAATGAATATGCATGGCCGGAGCTTCGATGGCAAAATGCATGGGTTTAGCGAGTTGCAGACTTAGTTAGGAACTTGGCTGAGATTTTGCGCCAGTGTGCGCTAGGCTTTAGTGTAGGTGTATAATTGTGCTTGGTACATGGCCTTCCTGTTCGTTGGGCTTAGGACAGGCATAGTTTGAGTGCTTTGTGCGCGACCCTCCCGTGTGTTGGTGTGACCTTTTGGTAAAGCGGATCTTTTTTATAGATCGTTTATAATGTTGGCAATAAATTATTTAGGATTCTGGCATATTGTCTGAAAACATAGTTGGGTTTAGTTTGTTTTGTGCATCAACATTTGAACGGCTTGGTTAAAAAAAATCCTCTCGACCTTTTTGTGCTAGAATTGCAAATTGGTACCAAGCGTTCCACAATTTTGTGCTTTATAGGCTAGTTGAGCTTGAGTAACTCACTAACATCGCCCCCTTTTTGTAAAAAGGCAAAAAGAGTGTAACATTAACCATATCTCCCCTTATCAAATGTTCATTTTCATACCTGAGTTCGAGTGGGTTTGAAGATCACCACTCATTATTTTTAGGCCACGTATAGTATTAAAATTTAAATCGTGATATGACATTTTATATTTTATAATAATTTTTTATCGTCATTAATGCACATTTTGTTTCTACAATTTTCGTACAATTTCTTTATATTTCCAACAGGTTTTTGATACTTTTAAAATCAAACCAAATAAGATTTTAAACCACAAAAATACCATGCATGATAAGTACCTAAAGTCGAGTTGAAGGCTTAAGCCGCTTTTTTTAAGAGATGTTTTTGAAAATATATTGTTAGAAAAAAAATTTAATATAAAAAGTGTATTATAAATGAAAATAAAATATCATTAAATAATAAAATATTGTATTAAGTATGACCAAAATATATTATAATGTATCAAATTTATTTTAAAAAAAAAGGGAAAAAACACAAATACAAACAAATCTAATAAAAAACAGGGTGCTGGTGACCTAAAGCTTTGAGGAGG
Organism: Leptodermis oblonga; assembly: GCA_016801395.1. Lineage (NCBI taxonomy): Eukaryota > Viridiplantae > Streptophyta > Magnoliopsida > Gentianales > Rubiaceae > Leptodermis > Leptodermis oblonga. The sequence continues at coordinate 3,955,038 of CM028756.1, read as the reverse complement.
ACATGACCATATTCATTAAAATAAACAAAGCAAAAAAGAGGATCGATATTATCTATCCTCTTATCCACTACTTCTTGTACGGAAGTCAGGTAAATATTAAAATATCAAAAAAACCTCAAAAGATTTGAAAAAACTAAAATATTTCATGAATTTGTTTAAATTGGTAAATTATCCTCAACTTTAGAACAAAAATGCCCTCAAAATAGTGCAATTTTACCAATTCGTACAAATTTAGGGAGCATTTCGATATTTAACCAAACTTCTGATGATATTTTGAAATTTACCCCGTAAAATTGATGAATTGCAAAAGGGGGCTGTGAAGAAGCACGACTCCCAACTCACCACCACCACCAAATATGATGACTGATGCATGACCTGTTGAGCTCAGTTTCTTCCTTCCTTCTTCAATAATATGATTGATTTGATTTACCCACCCACCAAAGGGGGCCTAGCCAAGCACAAAAAGCAAAGGGATCAACAAGTATCCATTTCTTGTAGCGCAATACCCAGTTGTAATTTACATTTCTATGTATTACACAACGATACTGGTAATTTACAAAAATCATCGAGAAAATTGTATTGTTTCATTTTTAAAGGAGATGAAATTTGTCCATCCACAATTGATAATTGCTTTGATAACGATTTCCATACTTTGGGGCACTCATACACAACTCACATGGGACACCATATATTTTTATTGTTGAAGTTGCACTTGAACATGATACACCACGTTGAAGACTTGCACATACATAATACACCACGTTGAAAACTTGCACCACACTTGAACACGTACTATAATATCTGACAATTAGAGATTAATTGAATTTGATAATTTCTTATCCGAGACAAAATTACAAAGCCAGGTTACCATTAATTTGTGAGAATGAGACTACTATTCGTCACCAATGATGTCGCAAATCGCAACTGGTCTTGATCAGGCTCAAATGTCATTTTCAGATATTGTTTTATTACTTCATCGATAAGTAAGGCACTGTTTGGTAATATGACTCAAATTATGTTTTGAAATCACTTTTGATTTTATAATATTAAAAGTGTATTGAAAATGTAAAAAATTGTATTAAAAATATAAAAAACTTATTGAGAATAATGAAAAACTATTATAAAATCAAAAGTAATTTAAAAACATGATTTGAGTAATTTTACCAAACATGACCTAAATTTCCCAAAAGCACTGCGCCGACCGACAACTCATTCCGGTAAGTAATTGTCAAAACGATGCATAGTGCCTTGTAGAATTTGCGTATATCCATTGATTCACTATGTAACTTGTTGATTTTATTGGCCCACGAATATACGTTACTTTTTTTACTTGTTTGGATTGGGTTTTTTGGCTATTTAATTTCCACTTTTCTTTTCTTTCTTTTTTTTATTTAATTTTTTTTTTATAAATGTGTCTTTATAGATTCGTTAAGCTCGTACTATCAACCGACATTTCTTGATGGGCAGGGCTGCTCTCCTCTCCTGAAAGCCTACTTTTTCAGCTTTGACTATAATGGTCACATTTTAAAATTTCTACCTTCTCTATTCAACAAATAATCTTATTTTTAATTTTCTTTTCCATTTAAAAAAGAGCAATATGCTCTTTTTCCCAATTAATATATTGAGAGGAATAATAATAAAATAAATTAAAGTCAAATAACAGGAGTAAACAAATATGGAAAAATAACTCACTTTTGTAAATCCACACATAGTAGTGGGACAGTGTTTTTGTTGTAAGCATGAGAAAATGAGTAGGGTAGCATTCTTGAAAATTCCCTCAATCTAATTAAAAACTTCTATGCATAAAGCTTCTTTTTTTTTTAATAATTGAAAAGTAACTATATAAGTAAAAAAAACAATGATAGATTAATTATAAATTATGTATAATCATATTAGTAACTATACAAAAGGTAAAAAAAATAAAAACAAAACTGTTTTATTGGAAATATATATATATATATATATATAACAAAGGGAGTGGCATGTATAGAAACAAAACTGTATATATTTCTAATGTAAGTAAAGCAAAAAATGAAGGAAGAAATAAAATCAGAAATGGTAGCAACAAAAAACAAAAGAGATGGGAAATAGGAACAAGGAACAAAGTGGGATAACTGCAATAGTACTGTCAACTGTGATAAGCGCATAAGCCAAAAGAATACATTTACATTCTCTGAACATAGAAGGCCCTGCATAGCAAAAAGAACGAACCATCTCATCTCATTATCTCATCTGTGGCCTACCATAAAATTGAAGCCACTAACCAACCAACCAGCCATTATATCTTTCGTAGTAGTAGTAGTAAGGTATTAACATTTCTTCAATATTCTACACTAAAAAAAAAAACGCTCAGTATATATCAGGGCAACCATTTCTAACGCCCAAGAACTAAAGCACTTATCTCTGCCCAACTAGAAACTGTGTAAAGAATCCCTGAAAGCTCCTTCCATACCGGCGAGTTCACCCCTGCACTCGCAACTCCCTTCTGTTTCTCTATCACACCAGGGTACAGCGGAACAAATGATACCCCAAAATGAGTTCCCACTTTCCTTAAGCTAGCACTCGAACCAAGCACGATCCCAACATCTGCCTTCAGTAAGCACAGCAAGTCACCCACTGAGTCTCCAACATATACAGTCAGGTGCCTTCTGTTGTTTCCAGATTTGAGTAAGATTTCACTAAATGCTTCAAGTTTCTCAATGGGGGTCTCCACCTTTCTCACAATTTCACCCGTTGACAATGAGTTTTCGTAAGTGAACTCATTTGCATGAACATTCTGGATACCTATGGCACCTGCACAACCATTATGACAAGGAAACTTTTTCCATTAACCAACTGCAGTGAAATCTACAAATCTTCACATGAATTTCAGCAATCATTGACTCAGCACAACTGGCTTACATGGAAACTCAACTAAATCCAAACATCTACAAGTACTTGTCCTCCCAACAGAAAAGGGAGAAAAACAGAGAAGAGAGAGACTACTAATTCATCTTTGTTTACATTTCCAGGTACTGGTAAGAATTTGAATTACTAGAATTATGACAAATTGAACACAAACCACCAAGAGAAAATGAAATCACTCTCAATCTTAACACGAAAAAAAGGTAAAAGTAGAACTTCAGCCAAATATTGATAAGAAAGGAAACCATGATAAACATCAAAATCATTTAAGGACGGTATGCTTCTCTAAACAACAGAAGACTGTAAGAATGACACCCACTATGAAAACTCTATCCAAAACCTAATACAACCTCACTATATAGATTAAGCAACAGATTTAAGCAGTTCTGGGAACATGAAAAACATACCTGCAGAGAACACAGATCTGATAAGATCAGCACACCAGCAGTATGAAAGAACATGGACATCTACATTCAAACTTTCATCCGTGGTGATGGATTTAAAGAAATTGGCACAGCCATCTTGGAGAATCAGACGTTCCCCAGCACGCTTTATATCCTCAACATTCAATCCCTTAAGCACCCCCGATTCAATGACCCTTTGATTTGCCCTTTTCTCAAAATCTGTCAGTTGCTCAAGAGCTTTAAGTAGACACTCATATTCAAATTTATCAGCTGCAAAAGCAAAATTTAATTCTTAGGTGACAACTCATCCAATACACATACATGACAATTACATCTAAAATCCAGACAATTTTAATCGTATGAGAAACACAATCAAATCACCTTTATCCATAGCCAAGATGTTATCAATACACTGTTCATGCTCTTCAGTGTACTGCTTTGACAGAATTCCCCAGGTGTTTCTCAGATCAGCTGATGACATCCGAGCAATTGGATTTTCTGGTTGATTTTGATCAGATTTTGGGGCTGTTATGATCGCAATTTCTGCTAAGATAGCAGATGAGTCAACCACAGAACAGGTCAAATCAAAATCAGAAAATATCATAAGATGATTTTCTGTTGCTTTTTGTTCTTTTGACAGAGGGACAACAACTCGCTGCACAAGTGGCTGAGCTAGGAAGAATTCCAGCTCAAGTTTCATTGCTTGATGATACAGCTTTTCAATGATGTCAAGCTCTTCACCAGTCAGAGAGACACTCAATTTATCCAACAAGTCTTCAGTTTGCAGAGCTGAGGCCTAATATGAATGGACCAATTAATGATATGTTAATATCAACAGCATACATACTGACAAGTATATTCAGCCAATAAGACAACTAGAACTCTAGCAGAGACAACAGACCTGAAAAGTTTCAGAATCATAAGTGTCAATCCATTTCTTGTAAGGATGGGTGCTGTCACTGTTATCACGAAGCGCATTCAACTCCTTGCCTAGAAATGCATAGAGCCTCATGCAGGGTGTCATAGCACCTAGAGTATAAGCTGCGACTTTTGTTTTCTCAAATGGGGTCGCCAGTTTACCAGGGGCTTTAAGTCCTTCAATCTTCCCTGAGGCAGTGGCCAGCAAAAACTCAGTGTACTTCACTGTTGCCGGATTAGGAGAGATTTCTTTAGGTTCAGTTCCCCATTCCTGTATGTCATGATATAGATCATTAAATTGTTAAACCAAAAGCTAAAATGATATCCAAACAAATACAGCTGAAAGTATCCCATTTCCTAATGCTTCTATAAAAAAATTTGTCTGCAAATATACTTGGAATTTCATTTCTGATTTCTGCAATATTTTCTCACCTCTGGAAGCTCTATACAACAATGACTTATGTTCTGTTATCTATGGGAGCAGGATGTATATGCAAACTGCTTAATATAGCCACAGCACAAATGCTTGGATAGTCCACCACCTCACTCTATTGTTGAAGATGTGTAATTTTTCATCATTCCTAATGCGCCTTCTTACATTTTCAATATACATTTTCCCATTTTTATTACACTTCTAATATTTTTAAAACCAGTCTAAGCCTTAGTTTCAAACTAAAAAGTGATACCATACAAGGGATTGTCCATCCTTGATTCTATCTTATTAATATTAACGCAATCAGGTAACATAATAAGAGGGAAGTTAGTATTAAGTCCTAGATTTAGGAAATCCTGATTTTGAGGGAAAATGTAAATTATGTAACCTCCTGAAACCATCTCATCTTCAGTCACAGACATATGATTCCAGACAATCATTTTTTTTTTTTTTCTTTTAAATCCATCAACAAAATGAAGCCAGAAAATATGTAGTTCTCCATTTGGAAGGCCCTGGGCATCTCCCTGGAATATTTACTTAACCTTAATGTTTTCACTCTGAGTTCAAACCTTATCATCAGCTGACTACTTAATCAATTAGTGAGAGAGAGACTATTTCAAGAAACGAAATTGTTTCCTTCATGTGAGAAAACAGCATAGACCCCTACCATCAAATTAGTGAAGCACTAAACTTACTTGCAACAGGTGGTATAACATTAATATAACTAATATAACTTTGATGCACTACAGAAAAAACACATTGTAGATAATTCCAACAAGCAGACATTGTTACTCAATGCAAGGGCATAGAGTAGACTCCATCCATGAAATGAGCAAATGACTAAATTCACTGGTTACAGGCAGTACAACATTATTAAAATTGATGTACTATAGCAAAGTAAAATAACAACTATCAGATAAAGCAATAAGTTAAAACCTAAAATATCATGGGCAGTAATCTATCCAATTAAATATACCCTGGCATATCATGTCAGTATAAAAACCACAATATATGAATGGCCAAAAATATTATCACTTAAGAATCAATATGTTCAACGCAAAAGAAATCATGAGCAGTCATAAACATAACAAGGAAAATGAATTCCGTAAAAAGGAAAATTTAACAAAAGTTGAACGGAGTAGAATGTAGACATCATTATGTAAGTCTTACTTGCGCAAATGACGCATGCATTTTGAGCTCCTGAAGGACTCTCTTCCGCAAATCATTAATCCCAACCTTTGCGTCATCATCGTCAGCACACTCCTCCGCCAATTCATACCTATAATTTGTTTTTAAAACGAAGTAATCAGAAACGCGCTACTAAGAATCCTTACAGTTACCGAGCACATTCTAATCCAAAACCTAAATCGTCATATTCACACCATTTCCAAATCAATTCATAAAATAAACCGAAACGAGAACACCGAAAGAGTACAGCAAAGACGAACGGACGAAATAATCAACTAACTCCAAAAGAAAACCAAAGACAAAAACAAATCAACTCAAAAATCATCAAAGAAAATAATCTCACGCAGTTAGCCGCCAAGAAAATTCAAGAAAAACGAAACTCCAAACCGTACAAGTACAAGCCAACAAAACCGCAACAAGAAAGTGTGATAGAGATCCAAGATTAGCGAACACTCGTTAAAAAAAGAGAACAGAAAAAGCGAAAAGAAGATTTCAGAACTCATACGCTTGAGCAAACGCCTTGAGGAAATAAACATCCTGAGCAATGTAATGGCGGAAAGTATCGACGTTCAAATTGCCAGAAGCGAGAGACACAACAAAAGGAGAGTAGAGCGAGAGCGTGGACTCCTTCTTGTACTTGATCCAGCACTTCCTCGCTATGCCAAAGCCGTCATCAATCGGCGGCGGCTGCTTTGGATTGGCCGTCGCCATCGGAAAGCTGCGAACAACAGAAACCGGCGGTGAAGAAGAAGAGTTGAAGTGGTAGAGAGCAGAGAATTTGAGGGTTTTGAGATTGATCAAAATTGGGTTTGGCTTTTGGAATAAGAGTCGCATCTGGTATTTGTATTAGTAATAGTCCCCCTTCCCCCACAACCCAACCGCCCTCCTCCTCTTCTGCAACTTGTACTTGTACTTGCCTGTTTGGAAATGGCCTCTTATTTTCTTCTTTTTCGTTTTCTTTTTTTTTACTATACTACGAGTATATTACAATTGGCCCCCTCGAATTTTCTAGAAATTACCATCAATCCTCCTTTTAGCAATGCATGACTGAAAATTTGGAAAAAAAAAATGGTGATGAAAGCACCTAAGAAGTATATGTACAAGGACAATAATACCCCTCGTTTGAATACTTATCTTGCCTTTATTTTTTTTCCAACCAAATCTCTAGATGATTAAATGGTAATTTCGCATTTTCTGTTAATGCAATCGGTTAAATCCCTGGTTAAGGATGACAATAGTAAAATTTAAAAATCTCTGGGATCCATAGATATAATTTTACAAAATTTCGAAATGTGAACGTAATTTACGCTAAAAAAATTTATATTCTTGTAAAAGTTTTTTTTTTTTTCTATCAAATCACCCAAAAAAAGTTACTCTGAAAATTAATCTAGAAAACCCTTTTATTTATTTTTAATTATAAAAAACAACCTTATAATTTGTTACATGTGGAATGAACTAAAACAATCCATCATATTTTGTGAATATTTTTAATTCTTAGGCCCTATTTGGAAACGTGATCTAAATCATGATAATCTTTCACCATTATCAACACACCCATTTACATTTTCAATACACATTTTTCATTCACAATTAAAATGAAGATGAGATCCAAATCATGATTTGAATCACGTTTCCAAACATAAGTCAAAATTTCAGCAATGGAGAGAAACTATCATCCTTTCTGTTTTGTTTTGGTTTTTTTTTTTTTTAATAATTAGATCACACATTATCGATGGGCATACACGAAAAATACATATTTTGTAAATGGAAGAGAACATTATTGTTCAATTCATAGGTAAAGGGCTAAAAAGCCATTTTGAAAAACATGTAAACAATTATTACATTTACCTCCCTAAATTTTAGTATAATTACAAATACCTCTTCATATTTTTAAATACAACATTTACCTCATAATTTTGGTCGTAATCACATATACCTCCATCCGAGACTGACAAATTTTGAACCAATTAGAAGCATTTGTAATTGTCAACAAATTTAGTAAAGTATTACTACTTTATAGGCATAACAGAGTTAGAAATTTAATTCCCGACATCTAGGTGACCCGCTTGCGCACTAACAGCTGTGACACAAGCTCGTTGCTAATAATAATGGCTTGATAATTTAATTGTTATTGTTTGCGTAGTACACATTTTAGTGTGAAACAGGTCATGGCATGCATGCCGTATTAGGAAATCAGGCTTGCCAAATGAAGAAAGATGGATTGGACAATTTTGTGGGCTAACAAGTATTTTCTGGTTAACAATTTGGAAAGCTTGAGTGGTCATCTCATACAACTGGACCATTTTCTTTTCTTTTTTCGTTTATAAAGAGGTTATATGTTTCGTTTTGTTAAAGGAATTTACATTTAAAAACGTTTTGTTCCAATAGAATAATACACTTTCAAATTAGATATTTTATGTACATTAATATCCATCAAAGTTGTACACTCTATTTGTGAAAGTGAACTCAAAAATATATCACTGGGAGAATGAATCATTAGTTTAGGAGACTAACCAATAGAATTGATGTTTGAGGTGTGAAAATCCCTTGGGAAGATTAGATGCTAATTAAAACAAGTAAGGTTTGGCCCAGTGATAAAAGATTTTGACGCAAATTCAAACCTTGGGTTTTGTAACTTCCTCAACTATTATTGGGGGTGTGGGGTTGGAGCAACCGATTCTTCTCGCAGAGAATTAATCTCATGTTTGAAGAAGAGGATGTGAAAGTTTATAAAGAGATAGAACCCGTGTTTGCACAATGTAGACTTTAAGAGAGATGTGCGCAAATTTTTAATTAGTAAACCTGTCATGTAAAAAATTCTAAAAAAAAAAAAAAAATGAAGATAAAATTGACAAGCGTGAAGAACTATTTTTATTTTTTCAACACATTAAATGGGTGTTTTCTAGGTTGGTCTTCACAAATGGACATCAGTACATTGCCTAAGCTGTCTTTGCTAATGCTAGAGTGTGATCCCACACATGACACATTGACTGTGAACAAATGAAAAAGGATATATTTTCAAAAAAAAAAAAAAAATGAAAAAGGATCGATGTATTTATTACTTGTGGTCATTTTCCTTCGGAAGTGACCAAATTTATGGCACACAAATCGCTTTGATCTTTGTATGACCACCAAGTGTTCGATGAAATAACTAAACCACTGTAGAAAGATCAGATGAATTCCAAGATATTGAATTGATGTAGCTGCAAAAAATCATAATCCAAAAATGATTCCTGAGCGCTTGTTCATGCTATTACTCGCCCTGTTCTTGATTTCAGGCCTCGAATTTGGCTGCTGTGAGATCAAGGATGTCACCATTTCCAAGGACACGAGGCCTATGATCATGCTTGAACAGTTTGGATTCGCCCCGGATGGCCGTGTCGACATTTCTGTAAAACATGTTTCCTGGAGAACGAAGAGCCAAAATGCAAAGCTCAACCTTTCTTCAATGGGATTCTTCCTTGTCAAGGAGGAATCCTACCCGCGAATCCTCAACGAATCGTTCTATGTGGAGGGGTTCTGCCTGGTGTCAAGTATGTATGTGCAGATGGTTTTCGGGTTCGATAAGCTCACCCCAGATGCAACCTATAATACCTCTGCATCCATTGACGAAGCTGATGAGTATTACCTGATGTTTGGGAATTGCCAGACAGAGTTTCAAGTGTCCATGGATGTTCACACAGAAATGTACAACATTGGGGATGATGGAGGAAGGGATTTTCTCCCTGCAGGGCAAATTGTCCTGCCAAAGCTCTATTTCATCTTCTTTGTCATTTATGCTGCAATTTTAGCCTCCTGGGGATTCATCTGCATCAAGCAGAGATCCACAGTCCAAAAGATCCATCTCATCATGGCAGCATTGCTTCTCTTCAAGACACTCAAAATGTTATGCGCATCCGAAGACAAGACCTACATCCGAAAAACAGGCACCCCCCACGGCTGGGATGTGGCCTTCTACATCTTCGGGTTCCTGAAAGGCGTCACTCTCTTCACGGTGATCATCCTCATCGGTACAGGGTGGTCGTTCTTGAAGCCATACTTGCAGGAGCGCGAGAAGAGCGTGCTGATGTTCGTGATCCCACTGCAGGTGTTGGAGAACATTGCATCAGTTGTGATAAGTGAGACAGGTCCAGTGAAGGAGATTTGGTTCACGTTGACTGAGATGTTCTTGGTGATTGATGTTGTGTGTTGCTGCACTGTGATTTTCCCAATCTTTTGGTCTATAAACAGCTTGAAAGAGGCATCAAAGACAGATGGGAAAGCAGCCAAGAACCTTGAGAAATTGACACTTTTTAGGCAATTCTACACTGTTGTGATTGCTTATTTGTACTTCACAAGAGTTGTGGTTTCTGCAATTGGAGCAAATATGAACTATAAGTACCATTGGGTCACAGTGGCTGCTGGGGAAGGAGCAAGCCTGGCTTTCTATTTGTTTGTTTTTTACAATTTTCAACCAGTTGAGAAGAATCCATATTTTGTGATTGATCATCATCTTGAGAATGATGTAGGTAGACCATTGGGATTGGAAGATGAAGAAATCATTGAATCCCAAATGTAAATGCTATTTTTTTAGTACCTAATACATGTATAGACTATAGCATCTGCAAATCTAACTTATTTTTTATGGTGATCTCTAACGATTACACCTCTAATTACCCCTTCACTTTGTAAGTCAAAATATGAAACTTTTTGTTATTTGGTAAAACATTTGAAAGAGAGCCTCTTATCAGACTATATGACAATTCGACAGACGAACCATGATTGTATTACGATAGTTTAATTGAATTAAACTTATCTCTGGAAGTATACATAAAAGGGATGAAATTGTAAGAGATAAGAGAATTAGGATTAATAAGTAATTTTTGAAAATTTTGATACAATAATTGATATATATTAATCAAAGAAAACAAAAAGCACCACCGCCGTTTCTCTTCAAACTTCATAAGCAGCTTGCATATTCTACAACCAACAAAACCAGCAACAACACTCCCAAGGAAGAAAGAGAGCGGCAGCGGTCGTCGATACCTTCCTTAACCACTGCAACACCACAAACCCTAAATCTAAATCAAACAGCAAAGTTTGAGAAGGGAGGGAAGGCGTAGAGGATCTTCAACAGGTAACCCAAACCTCTTTCTGAAATTGAATTCACACACTTGTATGTAATTATAGCCACAAATCTGCTGTTTTGAGTTTAAACTAGTTCTGGGATTGTTAAAGAATTTTTTCCCTGAGTTGAATGCCTATAAGCTGCTTGCGGAAATTTCAGTAACCAATCAAGACCACTTAAACTGGAACAGGGTTCTTCGAATGATTTGGATTAGAACCACTTGTGGTTAGCAAATTTGAATGTTGAAACTGAAAGCATTTGGAAATCCATCTGCATATGATTCTTCTGGTTTTAAAGTTAGATAAATTTTGTTTTATTTATGCTAATTTTGAGTTACCAACTATTGAAGTTGTATCTTGCAGAATGGCAAGTGAAGATGGTACAATAATATCTCATTCTCGGCAGAAGATATTCCAGATTTTCCTGGATTTCATGACAAGGTTAACTATTTGGATTTGCTTGGAGTGACATTGAATATTCTAATGTTTCACATGGAATCACAGTATTTATACAAAACTTCTTGCTTAATTCAAGTATATATATGCATCCTTGGCATATATAGATGCATAATATCTTTTTCAAGTTACTTTATTAATCTTGTTTGACAGGATCACCAAATTTGAGGAGCTGGTGAATGCTGGGAACAGGTTTCTTGTTACCTTTCAGCAAGGGCTTGGTGGGTGTGATTTTTTTTTTTGTTTGGCAGAAATTATAATAATTACAGTCCCTCATTGCGTTATTATTGTATTATTCTTGTACAGACTTTCTTCGAAGACCTCCTATTGATATGAAGTCTGAATTGGTGGGGCAGATCGTAAAATCTAATCTATCTAAAAGGCTGTCTGCCTATATTGAAGCGGGATGTGTAAACATCTATGACAGTAAACAGAATTTCAGCAAGTGTAAGTATCTTTCAGTTATGTTGTTTCACTGATGCTGGAGTCGCAGCAGATATACTTCTTCAGTTCTTTGGTATCTGTGAATATATAAACATGGAGATTTTCGCTAAGGGTTTCCATCATTGTCCATTGGAAATCCTATTTCCGCTTTGATGTTTCAAGAATTTTCTTTCATCTTCCTTACAAGTTAACAGAGTCAAAGAAACTTTAGAGTTCACAAGTTAATTCGATAATGGCTATAGACAAATTGTACATACATTCTTGGGACATGTTCTTCATTATGGCTGAATTGAATTGTAGGACTTATCTGCGTAGGGTTGGCTATTTTCTTTGTATGTTAATGTGTTCGAGATTCTTGATTTTAATCTATTAATCAAGTTGTTCAAGTTCATGTGTATCGTATTCAACTGTTTCCTTCTTAAATGAAAGTTTCAGTTTGCCATTATGGTACTGATATTTGTTTGGTAATATTTGACTTATTTTGCTTTCTTTGTTCCTTTCTTGGCTTTGTTTATATGCATACAGAAGTGCATACTTGCCATCTTGGAATTCTGGACTGTTTAAATCAAGGTAATAGTTACTCTTAGCATTGTTCATAATATTTTCGATTGCAGGTTTCTAGAGGGACTAAGGCAATTTATTTTCTTTTTTCAATGCCTTTTCATGAACTTATAATTCTTAGCCAAGGTCTGTTTTCATTCTCTTTTATGATGCTAAAATTGATCGATACCTGTGCAAGTGAACGTGGAGTTATTGCCACTCTGTCATGCAATTGTTTTAGGAATTGGTTGATGTTTCAGCTTTACCTAGTGGTCGTTTAGGAGAGAAATGGGTCATGAGAATCTAATCTTTGGTTGATCCCCTTGTTCTTGATATATGTCTTCCCAGCTTGAGGTTCCATGTGAACATAATTTGTTGGCTATTTTTCCATGTTTGTGGTCTTCCCTAAATTTAATTACCTGCATCATTTTTCATGAATCACAGCCAAAAGTGTGGTGAAGGAACTTGAGTCCCTTCTTGATGATGCTACAACAGTTATTGAGAATTGCAATGGGGATTTGTCGCGTTTGCAGGATAAAGATGTTTACTGCTATTTGGATTCCTCTCTAGCTATAGCTGACAAGGTTGAATTCCTTTCCCTGGCATACTGTCACTTGGTTAGATATCAAAGTAGCCCCTCCATCTGTGATTCTCAATAGATCAGTTCTTTTGGTAGAGAAAAGTTGTGCATCTTGTGCTTTAACCTCTTCCATTAACTTGTTTATTATAATATTTTTTCCCTTCTTGGTGGTGACCTTTATTTGATGATATTCAGTTGTTTAATTCTCATGGTTGTTTTTCTCTAGGAAGAAGTATCGTTTACAAATCTTCAGAAGCCTGAAATAACTGATTATGCAACATTGATGGGTGGTATCTATGGTATGGTCAAACAAGACTACAATATGCAGGTAAGGCAATTTTTTTATCCAGGGATGTTTATCTCCCACAGAAACATATTTACTCCCGGTGCAAAATGTTGTAGATGAAATTGGTGACCTGGAGATGTAGCCAATGCATTTGTTTTTCCCTAATCAAATCTCTGCATGGTTACAGGAAATGATTATTTCTTCTCTCAGTTTGAAGTCATCTTCGGGGGAATTAGAGAGTTATTGTCTTATGTGGTCACTACGTCCATTTATAGATGACGAAATCATGCACAAAGCTTGGAAATTCGTCGCATGAGTTATTCTTTATTCTAGGATTTGTCACTTCTAGGAACATATTTTATACCAAAACGGTCTTGCTCTTTTCAAGCTGATAAGATAGTTTGCGCAGCAACAGAGATTCAGCATATCATTTAGGATATGACTGCTGTAATTCCATCTTTTGCAATTTGTCATTTGGCATTTGCCTTATTGAGAAGCAAGGAAGAGATGATGATAATTGTAATGCTATGCTGTTTTTGCATATTCCAATGTTTGTTATGATTTGTTTCAAATGAAAGTTGTGATTTCCATTCTATAACTCTTGTTTTGGGATTAGCATCACTCCCTCCTTTCCATTAGACGAGCTAACTTTGGAGTTGTATCTTGTTACTCGTAAACGTTGTACATTTTTCGACAAAGTGCAGCTGTATCTATTTACAGGTCCAGAAACGAAGTGAAATTACAATGGCAATGCAATTATTTGGAGTGAAAGATTCATAGTGTGTTGAATATGTTGGTTAGTTTTTGCATTTTATTACGAAGAAGATAATGCTATAGTTTTATTATGCCAAGGACCAAAATTTATACGCGTATTGGAAGAGTAAAACCTTTATGGCTTATGCCTCCTTTTGCATATGGGCACTGCAATAGCGGCACCTGTCCTCGCTCTGTTAACTCCTCATCCTAAGTTCCCTCTTCCCAATCTTTACGCTCGGGAATTCTCAAATGGTCGAAGCTACGTCGCCCGGCGGGGCTCCTTCTCCGTGAAAGCCGGTGGAAGAGTTGGAGGGTCGGAGTGGGAAAAGACTCGCGATGGAGCACGGTCCACGTATCCCGACGAGGAAGAGTTTAATTACGCTTATGATGAGGAAGAGTTTGGGTTCAGGAAGAATTCCGGGAAGCAGAGGGTTTGGTGGTCCGACGACTCATCAACGGCGTGGTGGGACGGTGACGGTGACGGTGACGGTGAAGATGAAGATGACGATGAGGAGGAAAATGATGGAGGGTTCTCTTCCATCTTCGAGGTAAGTACAAACAAACAGCTACATCATTTCATTTCTGTTGCAATTCTACTTCGATTTCTTCCGTTTGCTTTAGGTGTGATTTCAGTTAATGAGTTCATTCCAAGAATTTTAGCTTTCTTTTGTCATAACAGAGTTTTAGGATCTTCTTTTATGTATCCCATGAAGTAATTTTTAGGTTTGACGTATAATTTCTTGCAATATGTTAACTATTTGATGCGTTGATAGGCTAAATATGTACAATTCTCCCATTTATGCAGGTCTTTAAAGCATTTGGTTGGGTTGTTCCTGCAGTAATCGTATCATTGTTGTTAGGGACAGGGACTAACGCCTTCGTCATGGCATTAGCACTTCCCCTAGCTCAGTCCGCCCTTTCCTCAGTGCTAGATTTGATATGGGAAAGGTCTTCCGACAATCGCAGACCGAAATCCAGGTCCCGGAAGCGGAAGAGGGCTTTTTCAGGGGCTTCCAGTGACAGTAGAATGAGGGAGGAAAGAGAATGGAGTGTCCAAAATGGCAAGAGTTCTGGTGATTACAAATCTTGGGTAGCCACGGATAATGTTTCTGGGGGGAAATCGGAGGGAAGGGCGACGAGGTTTGGTGGATGGGATGAGCTAGATGAACGAAGGAGAAAGGAAAGAGAGCCTAAAGCAGCTACCACAGATGAGAAAAGATGGCAGACTCCAGGTAAACTCGGCAGAAGAGCTAGAAAAAAGCAAACACCGCTTCTTGTGAGGTTACTGATTGCCTTCTTCCCATTCCTGGGATTTTGGACCAAGTTGCTGTGAATTTGTTGTTCTATTTCATTCTGAGGCTATCGGCAGTCGAATCACCATTGACAAGTGAACAATATGGATCGCGCCATTCAAATCCTTGTCGGTTCTATGCAAAGTGTCTTCTTTGTGAAGTGCATTGACAGCAGAAGGATCTACTTGTGTGCCCAAGATTCATGCCATTTGAAGCTTTGTTTTCCACAGACGTCCTTAGAGAGTTACTGCCTATTCAGTACTATCTTACTCCCTATTGCTCACTTCTTTTCTTTCTTCTCCCACTGTATAGATTAGTTTTGCTTATGTAAATTTGTATACCTCATTGAATTTTTTGAGAATATTGAATAGCAGCCAAAGGAATTTGTTTAGTCTTACTGCGAATACTAGTTTCGTGATTCTTATCTCCTTGGACCACTCAGACATGAATATTTATATAATCTACTGTATTATTTCCTCGGCTGGTTCACAGTAAGTGTCGTTTTGGAGGCTGTTACGGGTTTCAAGGTTGAGTGTAATGGTTGGACAACTGTTATATGTAAATGTGAATTTGCAGGACTCAAGGGTGGTTCCCTCCAAGGGAAAAGTTTTCGGGGTTGTGGTGAAATGCGTCGCTTCTCCAGCCGAGAAAATTGGTTGGTCTCTCCTCTGTTTCTGTTTTTGTTATCTGAAGTTATTTGGATTGTCGGAATGTTCCTTGTTTAGTGGTTTAACGGATTTAATTGAACATGACTCAGATCATCGGGCGGCCTCTCCTCCGATGAGCTACTGTTTGCTTCATCTCATTGCATTGATGGAGGAATTGCCTGAAGGCGGGTTTTCAGGCAAAATTAGGGGGCAGTTGCTTCTCATGTTCCATCTGAAAGGTTTGCACATTTCTTTTATGCGACTTGATTTGTGTTTGTGCAGCTCCATATTGGTGTTGCATTTTGCTTCCCCATTTCCAATTGTTAATTCGTTTTTTTATATTCTTAATGTAATTTTAATATGTTAAAATCACAATTCGTTTGACTAAACCTTAATACCAAACAGGGTTATAAAGGCAAACTTTCACATCAAAATACTGTATTTAACAAGATTTGTTGCGTAGCTCTAGGCCATCTACCACCAGCGTTATTGTCATCAAAGCTTACATTTGACATTAGTAACTATACAGGACGACTGTGACATTGAACCTCAATTGCATGGTTGAAGTTTCAGTTCACTGCACTGGAAAATTGGATAAAAACAGTTCAAATATTGTCAAACATCGGGAACTGCGTTTTGATAATCTGGGGTTGGAGTATTGGTCTGTGTTGGCTCAATCCTCTTCAGTTTGAGGGCCGGTCCGCCCGGCGTGGTCGAACCGTCATCCTCGTCGTGGTACAGATAAGCAAATCCACCATGCCTCGTCAGATCCATCCCTGCCATCTCATCCTCCCTCGAGATTCTCAGCAGATTCATTTTGTGGAGCACATAAAAGAGTGGTCCCATTGTGACCGAGACCCACCCGATTATAACCAAGATTTGTATGATTTGGGCTGCCAATAGCCTACCACCACCACCCATGAACAACCCGTACGGCCGGTCCGATTTGTTCTGGTAAACCTCGTTCACGAAATCTTTGGCGGCGAATAAACCGGTGAAAATAAGACCCCACGCGCCGCATCCACCGTGGAGTTGCGCTGCCTCGAGTGGATCGTCATACTTGAATTTCACGGCGAGTATGTTGAACCCGATCAAAACCCAAGCCGCTACGAACCCGCATACGATTGCTGCCCATGGTTCGACCACCGCACAACCCGAGGTGATGGCCGCAAACCCGCCCAACAACCCGTTGCAAACGTCCAACACGTTCCAGTGCCCGACCATTAACCTTTTGCTGAACAGTGTTGTGAGTGCTGCGGTGCACCCGGCCAATGTGGTGGTGACAGCTGTCCTTCCCACGGCACTCCATTGGCCGTAGTAGGATCCTCGGGTCGGATATGATTTCAAGATGGTCAAGAAAGAACCTGGGTTGAACCCGTACCATCCAAACCAAAGCAAGAAAGTACCCAACACCACTAGGGAAGCACTGTGACCGCGCAAGGCAACGGACCGACCGGACCGGTCAAACCGGCCTATTCTCGGGCCTTCAATCAAAGCTCCCCAAAGACCAGCAATTCCGCCAACCATGTGAACCACACCTGAACCGGCAAAGTCAATAACTCCCGACCCGAAGAGAAGGCTTCCGCTAGTCCTGGCTGCGCCGGCCCAACCATCAACGGCCCAGAACCAGTGAGAAACTACCGGGTACACAAATCCGGTCAAGAACGAAGAATATATTAAGTATGCAACAAACTGAGTCCTTTCTGCTATGGAGCCACTTGTGATACCTGACCAAAGAAAACAAGACAAGACATTTCTCAATATATAATAAGAAAGGGGCATGATATTTGCAGTGACGAAATCGATATTTGCAGCGACATTTTTTTTGTAAAAAGACTAAAATGCCCTTGAGAAAAAAAATTAAAATAAATTAAATTTTCATTCCTACTACTACTAAAAAAAAGTGCAAAAGTGTCGCCGTGTGCAAAAATGTCGCCAGCGACACTTTTGTGCAAAAGTGTCGCCAGAGTCCGGCGACACTAACCCAGAAGTGTCGCCGGGCGACGGCGACACTTTTGCACAAAAGTGTCGCTGGTCACACTTTTGTGCAAAAGTGTCGCCGGGCCGGTCGCCGGCGACACTTTTGCCCCCCCCCCCCCCCCCCCCGAACTTTCTTATTTGCAGCGACCACCGGACGGATCTTCCCCATTCCGGTAAAAAATTGCACAATTTTGACAAAACTACTAATAAATTCGGACATAATACAAGTAAAATAATTAATAAAACTACATAAAAAAAGAAAAAAAAAACTAAAGTGCTGGAATAATTTAAAAAAAAAAAAAATTTTCTGGAACCATCGCCGGTCGCCGGCGATGGTTTTGTGTAAAACCATCGCCGGCAATGGTTCCGGAAAATTTAAAAAAAATATAAATATATATTCCAACAGATTGAAAAATTTTAATTTTTTTATTTTTTTTACCCCAAGGGCATTTCGGTCTTTTCATGCAAAAATGTCGCTGCAAATATCGAAACCATCGCTGCAAATATCAATTCCGATAAGAAATAGTCACTCTATAAATTGTGGGGTAATGGGAAGACGTTAAAACATATGAGGTCACGAGTTTAAGGGGTGCTTGTTTCATAGTTTTGGGAGAGGGGAAGGGCAATGGAAATGAAAAGATGTGTTTGGTTTTGGGGTTTCATTCTCCGGACCCTACCCCATATCCCATTTTCTTTCAATCATCCATTTCCCTCCATTTTGAGGGGAATGGGAATCATTCCTTTGTATAATTATTTTTTTTTTGTGTTTTTTACTTTAAAAATTTTTAATTAGTAAAAATTATCATTGTAATACATCTAAATATAAATAGTTTATAAGATATTAAATGTTAAGCGTAAGAAAATTAAAATAAATTTTATTCCTAAAATTTTTATTTTTGAATTAAACAACATCAATGGTAATCATAGTTATTCCCTATCACAAACCAAACAACACAAATACAATGATTACCTCTACTATCATTTTCCACTATTATCAATCCCATTTTCATTCCCATTCCCCTCTATAAACCAAGCGCACCTTAAATATTTGTGAGTTGCCACAATAGTGTAACACGTTCTGAACTTCTTGTTTATGATGCTTCAAAACTTGGTAATGATTTTAAAACGTAAAATAATGTATTGAAAATGTAAAAAGTTATAATTAAATAGTAAAAGTTATATTATAAATAATAAAAAATAATTATAATATATTATATTTACGATAAAAGTAAAAGTTAAAAACAAAACAAAAAGAACATGCCTATATTTATTTTTCGTATATTACATACTAATTTTCTAGTAGAAGTATTTATTATTGAGCAAAAGTCAACTGCGTACCTGCAGCGGCAATAGCGAAAGCCCATTGATAGAGGAAGAAACTGTAGTCCGCCGAGGGTGAAGGGAAGGATTTGAGCCCAAAGAAATGGCGGCCGATGAAGCCATTAGAGGGCGAACCAAAGGCGAAGGCATAGCCAAAGAGGTAGTACGACAAGCCACCGGCGGCGGCGTCGAGAACGTTGGTGAGCATAATGTTCATGGTGTTTTTAGCCCGGACGGAGCCGGCGCAGAGCATGGCGAACCCGAGCTGCATGGCGAACACCAGGTACGCCGAGAAGAGCAAGTACGTGTTGTCCACGGCGTAGGTGGTGTCCGACAGCCGCGTCGCCACGGCGTCGAACTGGTTGCATATGTAATCGGCCGCGGCCGAGGCGTTGGTGGCGCCGCCTAGGAGAGGGAGGAGGTCGGAGGCAGAGCAAGCACTCATATTTTTTTTCAAGTTTAAGTTAAATTAAAAGAAAGTAGCTAGCTTGTTGGTGATAAGGAGGGAAAGGACAGTGTTTGGTAATGCATATTGAAGTAGAATTGTGGAAGTGGCGTTTGGCATTTTATAGTAGAGATGGAGAGCCAGGAATATTTCTTTTTTAATTAAATTGAATTTTTTATGGTGGTTTTTTTTTTTTTTTTTTGAAAATGATAATTTTTTATGGTGTTGAATGATGAAAATATGCCATTGTCTTTACAGGTAAGATGGTTGTGTGAACAAATTTAGTCAAAAGCATTCCTCTCTATCATAAGTATTTTTGGAAATTATAATGTTGTTCGCTAATTTATTTTCTTTAACGAATAGTGATATATATGTAATGATTAGTTTCTTCCGTGAATGTAATGACATATGTAATTGCATTGGGAATATATCATATTCCAATATCAATAAATAAAAAAGTAGTTTCGTAGTATTGTAGTATTAATTGATTTTTAGGCAAGAGCATGTGAAACACAAGTATGCCCCGGATCATTAGAGGGAAACATTCTTACGTTTGACGAGAAGTTTAACAGAAAAAAAAAGCGACAATTTTCTTAAGAGAACTCACAAAAGAACTTACTAATTCTAGGGTTAATTGATAATTTTTTATATGACACGAAAATCCGACACTATATATAAACGAGTTAGGTTTTAGCCTTGGCGAGTTCAATCGCAAGTTAAATAGATTGACACAAATAACACAAATAATTGAACGATTAATGTTATGGTTAACAATGTGGACACGGAACCCGCAAACCCAAGCACAAACCTGAAATGTATGTAGGTTGTATGAGTCGCGACATGAATAATTAAACAGGAACGGGTCAACTCAAACCCGATAATCCTAACACCATATAATTTCCCACCTCTTAACCAACGTTACCAACATGAATCGAGGGCCAAATTAACCAGACAGGATGTAGGATGTGATATATTGATACAAACTAATTAAGACTTTCGCAATAATATGATTGTGACTTATGAATGTCAAGTTGAAGCCAAAAAATTGAAGGGTTCATGCACAGCAGAGGGCAGCTCTGATCATCAAAGTCAGAATATATTTAAGTAAACTAATTAATTAATTAATTATTATGTGTCGCGATCGAATGAGGCAAACACCTTCTTTCAATTTTCACCTAATTAATAAATTAATCCTAATCTCGGAATCTGAAATTTTTGGATACCAAATCTGGAAGGCTCAAACCGGAGATACTCTCTCTATATATATTTTATTGCAAAAGAATCTCTACCCAATAGACTCCACTTGCGACTCTCAATTCCCCTTTTTTATATATATATATATATATATATATATATATATATATTGCCGAAACCATACCCTTAATGCTTAGTGAAGCAAGACATTGAATCTTCACATTTTCTTCTAGTTTTTCTTAGTTTTCGTGAGACAAATTTGACTATTTTATAATTCTACACAACATGAATGTACGTTTTAAAAAGTGAGATGAGAAAATCGCCCACCAAACCAGAGGTGGCTCCACTCTATGTATATTATTCGTAATAATTAGCACCCACACGGCACAACCATAACCAAGCATGACGATATAGTTTACTAACTCCCCTATTTTTTATAGGGGAAATTAATTAAAGGTATCATACGTAAGCCTACTTCCCAAATTCAAACACGCATATCTACATATATAAAGATTAAATTACTACATTCTAAAATTACACTCACATTATTTCTACATGCAATTCAATCATTGTCTTTTTTTATTCTTTTTTCTACACAATTTTTCAAAAGAAAATTCCATCTAAACAAACTTTCTTCCCAAAATAAAAATTTCCTAATCAAAGTACAAACCAAACAGTGCCTTAGGATTTGGCCATTATAATATACAACACTAAATCATAAAACTGTCTTACACGAGTATTCATTTTTTTTTCTTCCTTTCCCCTTCATAATGACAAGCAAAAAAAAAAGAACATGCGCTTGTGACTGTCAGAGATGATCACACCTGTAAGCCCATCCTACAAGAGACCACTTCAAAAATATTACGAAATTGTTATTCGCAATAACCGTTTTACTATTTGCAGTAACATTCTCCTGTGAAAAGTCTGAATTGCCTTTTAGATTTTTAAAAAAATAAAAGAAATTCTTCTCACTCTAATTATGACCGATAGTAATGAGGACAATTCATAGTACACGGTAAGTAAACAATCTGTACATTTTTGGTTTTACTATTCGCAGTAACATTCTCCTGTGAAAAGTCTGAATTGCCCTTTAGGTTTTTAAAAAAATAAAAGAAATCATTTTCACTCTAATTATGACCGATAGTAACGAGGACAATTCATATTACACGGCAAGTAAACAATCTATACATTTTTGAGAAGAAAATACCACCAGGCGCCGGTGGTATTTTGGGCCGGCGCCCGGTGGTACTTACTGTGTAATATGAATTGTCCTCGTTACTATCGGTCATAATTAGAGTGAAAAATATTTCTTTTATTTTTTTAAAAACCTAAAGGGCAATTCAGACTTTTCATAGGAGAATGTTACTGCGTTTAGTAAAACGGTTACTGCGTTTAGTATGCCTCAAATATTATTGAGTAGTAATTAATCCCTTTTCGCATGCCAATGGCTCAAAGCGTATCAGAGAGCCTAGTCACCTGAGGCCCCTATAGGGCGCCCACTCGCACCCACAGGCCCACCCCAGGGGATGGTATTGTACTTCGACACTGCAAACGACCCTCATAGCCAGACGAGCTATGCAGCAAGCTGCTATATTTCCGACTCCTCGGGTTGGTTATTTGGCTTCGTCAAGCAACTCCCTGGCATAAAGGACGCCCAACTGGCCGAGGCCCTCGCCGCGAGAGAAACCCTCTCCCAGGCCCTGTGCTTTACCGTAACAATAACAGGAATGGCCGGCGACGCCCATGGAGTAGTCAACATCATCTATAGGAGTGAGGAGGACCGCTCGGCTCTCGGGGCTATCTATGAAGACTCTGGTTGACTTTGCCCCTCCTCTCCCTTGCCTCACTTCACTGGTACGCAGAACCTAGAACATAATTGCCCATAGCTTAGCAGCTTATGGCAAAACCCACCATATAGTATTCCATCGCAGGGAACGACCCCCGGCTTATATCTCTCACATTTACCCGTGCTCCTCCACTTAATATAAATTAACTTTTCTGCTAAAAAAAAAAGAGTAGTAATTAAAACCACTATTAAAGATTCACCATATTAAAAATCCCAAATATTTTCCTTAATTTCTCCCATGTTGATGTGATTAATGTTCTACTGCTTACTAATATTAATTTCTCTAATTTTACTTTAAAATGTATAGTCAATAGTAAAAAATTGTATTAGAAATGATGAAAGACAATTATCAAGGTAGAGACTATAAAGGAGCTTGGATGACCCCATTCATGCCCTATTGTTCTTCCAAAAATTTGTACTTTACTATAAAAGACAAAATCGAAATCAAAACACAAACATAAATAATGAAAATGAGAAGGCCCTACATATTTTCATTTGGATTTTTCTTCACTATAACAAGTGAAGCAAATAATGTGACATACATTCACTGGTCGATAATATAATATAAATAATATTTTTATAAAAATATAAACGATAAATACATACCATTTCACTTTATCTACCCTATATAATATAAACTAATATAGGTTTGATATTAGAGTCCCATGTGGCTGCCACATTAGATTTTAATTTAATAAGCATCTTTCTAATTTATGTCTAATAGAGTTTTAATTTAACTATTTATGAGGATGCCACATAAACTTAATATCTAATAGTTAAATATTGAGTGAACTTATTTTATTTTCTACCATTCAATTAAATAATTTCTTTATTTATTTATTTTTACATGTGGCTCTTTCACTCCTTTATAAGAGCATTGCACTTTTATTCTTCCACTTTTTTTATATATTTATTAAAAGCACATCTCACAAAAATTATATATATACACCAACAGGTCAACAAAAATTTAAACTTTAATTATATAATTTAAGGATTTTATTTATAAAAAAAAAAGGCATGAGACCAACTTTCAGGTTCCGTACAATTTTTTTTTATAAAAATAAAACTTTATTTTTTTCTTTTTTAGACTTATAATCTTAAATTCACAACTTTACATTTTCTAAACATTTTCACCATGAAGTTAATTACTCAATTGATAATTGAGAGTATTAGTTTTTAACTCCTAAAGAATAGGAAAAGTCTACTGCCTCTTTGTTTCACCATTTATTTATTACAAGTAGAAATAATATGTTGTATGCCTCTTTGCTTCACCTTCTATCATTATAAATATGAACAAACTATTGCTTTTCTTTCACCTTCTGTTAGTTACAATCAATAAGTTGTATATTTTCCTTCCATGATCCAATCTATGAATGGCATTTTGAAATATTCTCAACTATCTTCGTTCTCTCAGTCTTAAACAACACTGAAATTCTCTTTTAAATTGTTGTGAAGTGCATCAAGGTTAGTGAGTTATTCTGTTCTAGATATGTTAACTAATTTCTCGAAATGAGAAATTTTATTCTTATATTTTACTATTAAAAATTATGACATTTTACACATCTAATAATATGTGATTTACATAGATCCTTTCTTGAATTTTCTTTTCCCATTAAGTTTTTTGTTGATTACTTTAATTTGTTGTTTTGTTTAAATTGTTTTGTTGTTGGTGCAATTTTTTTATGTGAAAACTTTTAGTTATCAAGAGTTGAAGGATTATTGTGTTAAAATTCTCTTTCCTATTAGTTCACAATGTATCATGTATGTAAAATTATAAATCTTGATGTATTCTCTAGACTGTTCCTTTTTTTTACAGGCTTTTGTTATATTAATTTCTTGTTTTTAAAAAAGGTAGAGAAGTAAGTTTAAATATGCAAAAAAAAAAAAAAAATCATTTTTTTTCCAACAACCTCAAAATTTTCCACAATTCTAAAGTAGATCATTAATGGAAGGATGTTATTTTTTTTTCAACAACCTCAAAATTTTCCACAATTCTAAAGTAGATCCTTAATGGAAGGATGTTAAGTTACATACAAAAACAACAAGAATATGTCGGATGAAGGTAGTGTACCGGTAACCATATACTATTAAGGATGGAAAATTTCTTCCTTGACTTTGATATTTTTTTGTAGACTCCAATTGTTCTAAAAATGTATTGAATTAAGTTAATAGATGATAAATTTAAATGAGCTCTCATATTCGTTGTTCTATTTGTATGCTAGCCTGTGCACAATTAAACTTTTTATTATTATGATACAAATTAATATTTAATTGGGCATAAGCCGTGCATTGCACGGATGTACCGTCTAGTGTATATATATATATATATATATATATTCACAATGAGTTTTTCACTATAATAACATAATTAATACCCTTTCCTCTCTTTTTTTTTTTTTTTCTTCTAAATAACTTTTCCCATTATAGTAAAGATTCATTTCTTTTTTATTTTTCATATTCTTACCAATATTACGATGTAGTGATTAATTAATACTTAAAACATGGGGAAAAATTCAAAAACCCTCATTGACTTTGATGAAAATACCAACATCTCCCGACTTTGCATGAAAAGACAAAAAAAGAATCATTGACTTCTAAAAATATTTTGCATTTACATACAAATTCAGTGAGGTATTAGTATTTTTATGAAACATTAGGAGGTGTTTGTTCTATTCTCAAACCTCAAGATTTATTTTTTTATTGAAATTTTTTACTTAAAACGTATATATATATATATATATATATATATAAATAGATATAGATATAGACACACATAAGTGAAAAATGGTGATGTACTTAAGGACAAAAGCAGCAGCTAGTTTTTATTTTTCTCTTATTATAAGAATGAGTAGTTATCGTGTTAAGTCAAAATACATCATGTTATATATATTGAAAAAAAGTAATAATATATATATATATATATACATACGAATACATATTTTTAAAACTTATTTCTTGTTAAAGTATAAAACTATAAAAGCCAACCAAAACATATCGATTGACCGGAGTGACAACGACGAGGATGATGGGAAGACTGAATATGGTCTTTGAAAAACGGATGATGAACTGTACAGGGCGATGATGAAGAAGAGCTATATATTCTAGGCTCCAATAAGTTTGAAGAATCATCAACCATTTATCGCGAGCATTACATTAGGTGAAAATTGCTCGTAGATTATATCAAATATCGCTAATCGTAAATCGTGATGGTTTGATTTGTATATTCAAATTTTCTATTTTAATAAAAGGATAATTAATCCGAAAAAATTATAAAACTATAAAAGCAGATTCAACCACAATGTTACGCCATGTGGATGTAGCTTTAAGAATCTGATTGAATATCTAAAGTCAAACAATGGAAGAGAGAATGGATGCCCATTTTTTTGTCCAATTTGCCTTTTGCCAAGACTTGGTCGTTGACATTGAATTATGAGATATGGACTTCATTTATTTTCTTTATAGCAATAAAATATCCACCCTAATTAATTATATCATTAAACTCATAATTAACTCATGACCCTGATACTGTTTGAAAACGTGATCCAAATCATTATTTAGATCTCATTTTTATTTTATAATAATTTTCATCATTCTGATCACATTTTTGCATTTCAATACACTTTTTTTTACATTCAATACAGAATTGTTAATTGAAGGACACATTTTACTAAATAAAGTACACTTTTTAAAAAATTTAGACTTGAAATAACTTTTTTGCCCTTCCCCTTTCTACTTCCTTCTGCAATAAAATTAAGAAGAAAACAATTTTTAAAAAGAATCGTCACATCCGGAATCGCCTGGTCGGGGCGATTCTTTCCCATAGAATTGCCCGGATGTGACGATTCTTTTTAACAATTATTTTCTTTTTAATTTTACTGCTGAAGGAATGGAGATGAGTGAAAGAAAATTTGAAAAAATTGGAGTAGAAAAATGAGAGTGAGTTAAAGAGGGAAATGGAGAGTTGAAGAGGAAATGAGGGTGTAGGTAAAAATATTTATGATGGTAGAAATGCATAAGGATATTATTGTCTTTTCACCACTTAAAATTTTAAAAAGTGTCATATGTTTAGTAAAAAGTGTCCTGCAATTAACATGCCCCTTTTAATATACATTTTTACATTCCCTATGCATTTTAATATTTTAAAATGAAAATGAGATCCAAATCATGATTTGGATCATGTTTCAAAACATAGCTTAATTACTTACATGTCAATTATGGAAGAAGATACCTAGCTACGTACCTTAAAATTAAGGTATATATACATGAGAATCAAAAGGGTGCATCACACGTAAGTTTATCTAAATTTCTTAACACTAATATTTCGTTTCCGCACTAAAGAATCATGTTTCGAATTCATCTTGTTAATTTCTAGTATTAGAAGCAGGTTATTTACATGGGACGGAGTGAGTATTATAGATAGGATATTTCATTGATTCCGTATGGATTCAAGTTTATTAATTTGCAAAAGAATTTTAACTCAAACAATAACATGTATACGAATACTGTAGATCATAAATCTTGGGTTCGAGTAGCATAACTGTTAAAATTTGCGCAATCATTTTTAAAGTGGTGTGCAAGTCCTGAGGTGGTGGTCAAATACGTCAAAAGATATTGTCTTGTGTGTTTTAAATGACTCAACGATGGTTAGACCATGTATATTTTTTTATGCCTTGCCGTGGATGGTATTAATTTCATGGGTAATTACATTTTCCTCTGTTAAAGTTTGGAAAATTACTCTGGTACCGCTCTAAGGTTTGGCAATATTATCGAAACCCTTTTGAACCCTTCAAATTACTATTACTGTTCCTTGATGTTTATACTTATTTGGTCGAGTGACAATGATCGATTGAAAATATGACCAAATTAGGATCGAGATCTGTTGGTAATATCAACTAAACCAAGAAAGATATTTATAGAATTTCCAAATTGCAAGGGCTATTAGTAATTGGATGAGCTATTATAAGATCAATAATTTGTTGAATAACTTAGAACCAGAGTAAATTTGCATGTGTTTATATATATATTTTCTCTAAATAGTGAATTATCTATTGTTTTGACAATAAAATTACCCTTAATAATTTGTTCAAAATTTAAAGAGAGGTAATTAACCCGAAGAAGCTACTAGGTATCACCTCGGGCTCTGTGGCCAAAGCACTTGCGGCCCGTGAAACCCTCCGCCTTGCCACCGAGCTCCGAGCCAACCCCTCCGCGACGCCCAGGCCATAATTCGAGTTGCCAACACCCACGGGGCGGACCGATCAGACACGGAGGCAATCATCGATAAGATTCGCTAGTTAAAGCGTATGTTTCAGTTGGATGTTCTATCTTAGATCCGCATATCTCAAAACCAAATTGCCCACGACTTAGTCGCATATGGTAAGTCGCAAGGTCTAGACTACCAATTCTGGACCATCCTCCCAGTTGTATCCTATGGCACTTGCCCCAGCGGAATCTTAGTATATAACCTTTTCCCCTCTGGAAAAAAAAAAAGAAGTAATTAACCCTAATTCGATCCATTCGTGTTTGTATAACTTGTATTGGAAACTTTGTGAGTAGCTAATTTGTTATTAAACTCTAGGATTTCGTATTGGATGAACAAAAGACATGTAATTATGAGGTAACCATTAGAAATAAAAGAAAAAGATGTTTAGACTTTAATTAGTGTTTAGACAAGAATTTAAATTAATTAATCTCCTAATTAGTTAATTATATGCAGGCCACACGACGTGGTCGATGACGGAAATACATGGGTTATAAAAATCACGAAAGGTTCAAGTTGTAGTAATTAATAATCAAGTAAAATTAGCAATGACCCTTCAATGAGTTAGCAGTCACTTCCCTTTGAATCAATATAATTAATAGTGATTAATTATATACAATGATCTAAGCATGATTGATAGTGATTAATGCCTTATTAATTGAAGGCGATTCTCCTTTCTAGTTTGTTTGTTTGACGGTTCGATAAGTGATACTTTAACAACTAAACTCGATATTCGCATAACATAATAACAATATTTCAGCATCTAAACACAATATTTTAGTAATTAAATTTAATACTTTGGCACCTAAAAGCAGTACGCAATACTTTACTATCCAAACTCAATACATGCGATACTAGATGTTTTAACATACACGAGATACTTGTGAGACAAAATTCAATTTCAGCGCTTAAAAGCTCTACACAATACTTCACCACATAAATTCAATATACGTGATTTATTCTAATTGTTTTAATTTACATTTAATACTTTTGATGCAAAATTTAATAACACCTAAAAACAATATACAATACTTAAACATCTAAATTCAATACATAATATAGGATAACTAGCTAAATTTGTAGGTCACGTCATGTCAAATACAAGTTTTTGGGTTAGGTTTAATTCCAGAATAGGCAATCAATCAACTTATCTGTCTCGATGAGCCGTCGGTCATATAATCTCATTGATTTGGAGAAGAATCAACCCAAAGAAATAAAGAAAAAAAAAAAACGTCAAATATGTGAAATTCGTAGCCGCGTTCTTCGTTTTTTGTTGTGAAATGGCAGCAGAAAATAAACCCTGTAGTAGGTGAACTGTCCATCCCAAAAAGACAAAAATAAAATTAATTTGATTTCTGCATCGGTAGAATAATTAATTAATTAATTATGGTCAAATATTCTGCAGTTGTAGATGTTAATATATTGATTAAATATTCACGAAATTAATTCATCTTTAAACTAAAAGTTAATTAGATCCATGGTTTCCATTGGAGTCTATCTGATCAGATCAAATATGATGAGACCTATATTTCTATTAATTGCCTGGGTTCGACTTCAAGCTTTATTTATTTTGGGTGAGGTACGCAAGGAGCATGTTTCAGTATCTGTGTATCAATTGTGTACCATAACGTTAAATTAGGTGATGGTGTATTGTTTGCCCGGTTTACCCTTCTGCCTAACCTGAGGCTCAATTACTAAGTTTACGATTCGGCCCAAATTGGCCCACTAACGGAAAACTATTTATATCCGGACAAAAGAAGGAGACAGATGCAACAAACCAGTGGACAATCCCACACCTCGACTTGACAGGCAACACAGAAGAACCGGTGGACAATGACCCGCGCCCTCACCTCTATAAATAGGCACCTTCATCACCATTAGATGTGGGGTCTTTTCTTGGAAACTTTCTTTCTATCTTTACGATTTCCTCTAAGTCCAAATTCTAACTTAGGTATCGGAGCTTAATTTGGGGAAGTGCCCAATTAATACAGGTACATGTACCGGAGTCGACAAATCGGACCGGATCATACCCGAAGACCCTCACCGGCAAACTCGGCTTCATCAGTGTATGTATATGGAACCACAATCAAAGGACATCCGATACATGTAACTCATGTGCCACACTTATACGGGACATGATCTCAACCACAGCTTACTTTGTTTATCTTGTAAACAAATGATTAATTATTACGTTACTCTAGACATCATAAACAAACACACTTTTAATACTACTTATTTTCATTTAACGGTAAAACAAATTTAAAAAATTTGATTGTATTACAAAATGTGAAACAGATGATTTGATGTTAAGATTTGCAATATGGAAACTCACTTTTGTTGCGTGACACTCTATCAATGGTTCCTTAATCAAAGCTCATGAGCTAAACTCATTAATCAGTGGACAACTCACGACCCTCATCATTTTATTTATTAAATTAAATTAAAGAAATTAAGTTGGTCCTCAAAATTTGGCCAGATCTTGATAACTTACAAAGAATCTGGCTGATTGCAGTACAGTAATTAGTCAATCACCATTAGTAATTTTTATAGATTAATATGATGATTCTCACGTTGATGGCCATTTTTACCGAAATAGGTAAAAGTATCTTTTTAGAAAGTCGAGTGAGCAAACCAACACAAAACAAATTAGTAACTAAAATTCGACCTTCTAAAAAGTTCGGTCTACGGCGCCATTTGCCCTAAATCTAACTTGTCTTTTTTAACCCATGATCCATTTAACTTACAATCCATTATTCTAACGAGCTCAGTTGGCATCTATTTCAAGAACTTAAAAAGATCCAACTATATTCGATTCTTGTACAGATACAAAGTGAGACTGCACACCAATTCTTCAATAACATGAGAACTACAGTTCATCTGACTCATCAACTGATCAAGCTTCAGATGAACCAGCTGCATCATGACAGCCTGTTAGTCTCACTCATCTTTCCACCCGAGTTGAAACCCAAGCAAGACGAGTCCAAGAGATGTCAAACCCGACAAGATTGCTGATGAATAGGCCAGCGCGAGTAGCGTCGCTCGCAATGACTGCATCAGAACGAGGAAAAAAAAAATTTGGTCCTATAAGTATGCTTAGCAGTAAAAAGATGAGTTATAGTGAGCGAAGTGATGTTATGATCAGGCACCTTTGCCAGCACAAGAGCATTGTCATTTGCATATTGCAATGAGCTTTCTGGTATACTTTGGACGCCTTGACCTAATGCCCATGAAAGAACCCTGCATTCGAAAATAGGGAGTGGTTTACTGAAAAGATATTTATTCAGTAAACACAAGAAATATGCTGAGGGATTCAATGGTGGAATTACCCAAACAGAGCGCCGATGCCAGCACCGATGTAGGCTTTATCTGGAGTTAGTTCAACCTGAAGCTCCCCAAACTGTGCAAGTATAGTAAGAACCTTAAGAAACTTGATCCTGGTAGAGAAAACTTATTTACTTAATTCGCTTAACAACCGAAAACATACCTTTAGAGTTCTAGTTTCCACTTTTGGTTCTGTATCAGTAGCTACTGCTGTTGCAGATAAAAACTTGCCAGCCTTAATCATCGCTTTAGAAATCTATACTGATCAACATCCAATGTCCGTTAGAAGTGACAAAGATAGAAATGCACACATCTTAAGCCTATTTTACTGAGAAACTGATAAGACTCATTTGTACCCATGCTTTAATGTTGATGAGACTAAGGATTTTACTGAGTTAATTGAATCCTAGATGCTACAACTCAAAATTTCCAATAACCCTACAACTGAGGAAGGTCAGTCAAATGGAACCGTGAGTGATGAGACCAACTTATGGAGGTACGGACAATAATTTTACAGTTCTTATGTGTTTTGGACATTGAAAATGATAGTTCTGAAGATCAACCCCATTGTTTTAACAAAACTTTCATAGTGAAAGATCAAATATCTGAACAAGGAGGAGCTTTATTCACAACTTGAGCCAGTAAAACATTGCAATTCAATGTTAAGAATCCAGGTTAACAAAATATTACTGTATTTCCACAACCATATGTGCAGTCAGCCATGCATCCAACCTCTGATTGCATTTCATAAAAAGGCGGAAGTGAGAATGAAATACCTTCTCGGGTTCACCTCCTTCATATGAACCCATGGACTGGAACCTTCTTCCGGCAGATATCAAGCGCTTGCCCATTGCTAACTAGTATTAAGCACAAGATTAGCAGAAAGAAACTTAAAGACTTTTTTGTTTTAGTGGTTACATTAGAAATTGAAGAATTTCTTAGAGATATGAAAAAGAAAAATGAAGTCAATAAAAAGCAGCTATCTACTTGTTTGCTTGCCTGCTTTATTTTTCTCAGTCAATGAGTCCACTATGACTGGTAATTTCCTCACCAAATTTGCAGAAGTTGATGCATCTCCAAGTTCCCATGCCCGACTTAGATTCAACAATATTTCCCCAAGCTCTTGGCCACACTAGCAACAGAATTCTAGAAATTAAGTTCCAGGGGAGAGGGGCACTTAGGCTGAAAATTGAAATTTCCAAGCACCAAATAGCGATGGAAAGGAAAGAAATTGCATGAACTTCAGCTATTTCATGAATCTAAGGATAGAATGTCAATGGAAAACCTATATTGTAATTGGTATACCAGCTTTCAAGTGGATTAGAAGTTCAGTTCTTGCAAGCATCATGAACTTTTAGACAAATTGGACGAGGTAAACAATGTAATGCTACTGGTTGGACTTAAGTCCCTGTCTCCCTATGTATTACAAGAAACGTATGGTTCCTTGTCCAGAAACAAACACTAAAAAGGTGGTAAAGTATAGTTCTTTAAGCACATTGCACTTCAAACATTCGTTTCTGGGTACAGAACAATAAGCTTACAAAGTGGCAGGTTCTTAACAATGTAGACTCAGCCCATCAACTTATACTTACACCAATCGAGCGCGATCAGCCATAGACATATTTGAAACATTTTCAAAGGAAGCAAAATTATAGTGCTCATTTACAAGCTCAGAATGACTTATAGTTGATATAACTTCACTCATTTGAAAGACAGACAGAAGTACGAAAAAGCAAAATTCATAGTCCCCTACAAGAGATGAATTGAAATGCTACAATTTCAATTTAAAACATAATTGAGAGCTTTTCATTACCTCTTCTTTAATAGGTCCATTAGAAAGATCAAAAGCTGCATCATTCAACTGTAAAAGTATTTCAACACAATTCATCAAGAATCTTTCCAAAAAAAAAAAAAAAAAAAAATCTTTACAAAAAACACAGCATTAAAACGATAAGCACAGTTTTAAAGGGTCCAATCCATTAAACTTACATCAAGACGAAGATCACGGGGAAGCTTCGAAAAGTAATCAGCCGGAAGAACAAAGCTATCCTGCCAAGAAAGAAAAAAAGCCAGAAAACTCAAACGTGCAAGAAAATTAGAAATTCCACAAAAGGGATGTGAAATGATGCTTACAGCAAGCTCTTGAAGAAGCGTTTTGGGGTCCGGATCAAGGGACTTGGGAGAGTCAGATTCTGCGAGGGCAAATGGCGTTATTGTCCGCGGTTTTGTCCCCAAGGAAAGAGGTCTGGGACGAAAAAGGGATGGAATATGATGTGAGTTTCGGCAGAAGTGAAGGGTTGGAGCGGAAGGAAGGTTGGGAGGAGGGTGGAGGAGTAGATGTGACAAGGATGCAGAAGCCATTGTGGGAAGAGACCTTTGCTGTGCGCTTGGCGCCTTAGCCACAGAATTGCCACCAGTTTTGGTTTAGGATGTTGGCAGTTTCCAGAATGTTTGAAATGATTATGAACTATAGTACCATCAACAATTATCCTCAACATTTTCTTACTCTAATGTATCAGTCATTATCCAAGGGGGGACCTATTGGATATGAAGTGGAGGTTATTACTAGGAATAGAATAGAATTTGGATGTGGAGTGGACCTACTTCTTGACTTGTCATTGGGTCTCACTTGATAAACTCTCTGACATTACAACAAACTGTTATATGGGCTCGAATCAGCGAGTGCAAACTGCACATTTTGTGCATGACACCCCAAGAACATATTCCTTGGGTGCAAAAAGGCGATATCCCTCGCCCGCAGGGTCCATACCGCCCAGCCCCATGAGTCTCGTGTGGGAGGTAAATCAAGGTGACTCAGCGGCCTCCTAGGAAGGAAGACCAAGGACCACCCACCACATTGGGGGATGAAATCCTACACTGCGACTGCCATGGCTCGATTCTACGTCCTAGGGTGCAATCTGCTGCCCGAGTACCAACTAAGCTAAGCCCTGGGGGCCCCAAGAACATATTCCTAAAAAAGGCATAAGCCTTCCTCGGGTGGCCAACTCGATTAAGCCGAGTTGGTAATAATTAGTACACTTGTGTAGGGAATGTATGAGAAGAGAATGAATACTGAAGAAAAATGACGTATCCTTCCATTTAAAAATGTAACCGAGATGAGAAATCCATTCACTGTCATGCAACGCAAAGCAGATACCAGTAAGCAATCTAAATGTGTATCTCATTAATTGTTGAATACTGTATGACATAATTACTCAAATACACTTCAACAGTAAGATGCTTAATATCTGCATATACCCTAAACCCTACACCCTTTTATCGATTCAACAACATAATGCCTATTGTCTAATGCAAGAGAGCATGCCCTCCCTCCATATATGCCATGAAAGCCATGAATTCAAAGTTACGCTCCAACCTTGCCGACTTTTCTCTGCTCAATTTGTCCAGTCAACGGGCATTGCATCTCTGTCCAACTGATTGGAACCATTATCTCACCTACAAAATGCATCATAAATTATTTCAATTCTTTCCAACCTTGATGATTCCTATTCTCTCTACTTGCCTGTCTGTCCGTCTGTCTAAAGGAATCCTTAATAACATAGGATATAACTGAGAGTTTATCGAGATTGAATCACATGAATGATTTAAGAATAACAATTGATAATAAGAGAGCGTAATACGGAAGAGAAATTTTTACCCGCTGCACTTTCAGCTGATACCACACCAAGCTCATTTTTGGCTGTAGATAGATAATATGCTCGTGCATCCCCAAGGGATAGCTTAACAAGGAGTTTTAAGGGAACAAAATTAATAAGTAAATGAACTAAAAAGTATATGAGATAACTATAGTATACTAACAACCAAAAACCCACATAACTTAAAACCATTATCCAAAAAATTGCAAAGATTCAGCAACAAAACTAAGCTATTAGGTATTTCATGCTTCCGGAAACCACAGAGAAGCTTTTCTCTTCTTAAACTGTTAGGCACGGCAACATTCTTCCCTTCATAATGCAAGTACAAGAAAAGTATCCAGTTGGGCCTCACAATAATCACTAATCCAAACTCAACACCTGAGAATTTCTCATATATTTTATTTAAGAAACATGCCATCCCAAAAAAGATTCAATACCAAAATAAACAACCAATATCTTAGACGGTTCCTACCAGAACTTCTTTGGCATGTATTGATCTTCAGGCAAAGAAAGAAAAAAAATCCTCACAAAGAATTGAGCGTTAAAAAAATAAATTCTTCAGACACGAAGGATACCACTACTGCTCTGACAATATCACCAGGGCGAAAGGATGCATGCAT
Organism: Leptodermis oblonga; assembly: GCA_016801395.1. Taxonomy (NCBI): domain Eukaryota; kingdom Viridiplantae; phylum Streptophyta; class Magnoliopsida; order Gentianales; family Rubiaceae; genus Leptodermis; species Leptodermis oblonga. The sequence goes on along the minus strand of CM028756.1, from coordinate 3,919,442 downwards.
GTCAACCTTGTCTATCTCAGTCGCTCTTACATCTTGCTGCCTGCTCAACAAAAACTAGTTTCAAGTGACCAATTGCAAGACTAAAGTTATACATATCAAACTAAGGGATGTCATTGTAAAACTTGGAAGAATATGGACATCCAATAGTAACACATAATTGCAAAAATTATGTCTTAGGAGATCAGTGCTTCAAACTATCAAAAGTAAAGTTCAGAAAGATTCAATCCCAAGAAGAACAATTGCATATTAAAGATACAGAAAATCAGTTTACAATGATACACGGATTGAAAGCTGCTCCTTGATTTCAAAGGGTTAAAGTTAACAGTCATAAACCTTGCACGTAAATTCAGATAGCCATTCCATTTTACACAAGCACTTGACAACATTTAGACCCACAACCACACCCAAACTTACAGCCAGAGAGAGAGAGGAGAGTAGATTCTGTCGCTTACCTAATGATGCCAGTAAATTTTTCTTTTACAGACTTGGGACCAACACACATAATATCTACAGAAGCCATTTTAGCCATCACTTTAGTAACCTACAAACAAATGAATTTTTCAAAATAAATATATAGATAATAAAACATGGGAAGATTCACTGGAAGACCTGATTGTAGTCATAACACACAGAACGGAATATGCATGAATAAGGGTATTTGGAAAAGCCCAGCAAACAAAAATTTTCATAACTTTCCTGCTTTTAATGCTGAGTGATGTAATTGAGGCTTATCATAATGCATTACTACTAATTTTATGCTCCATTGAACTTTGGAGAATGAGGATCCTTTTTGCAACTAGCAATAGCAGGGCGCACTGCTGTCCTTTTCCATACAGCTCAAAGCTAAATCACAGCATCCAGCAGTTCAAAGCAAGGAAAAATATGAGATAAAACTCTTACCCTGGAAATAACTACAGAACCAGTCTCGGGGACAGGACCATGGGCCTTGTGACCAGTAACTTCCACGACCGGTCTCTGATAATGATCAAACACAACAATCTCAACTATAGATTATGAACATATTCATTTAACATGCAGATCACAATGTAGAAAAGATGAGGATAAGGTCATTACATTTATGCTCAAACAGTATAAAAACCATAGTAGTAGAACCCAATTTGAACTACTTGCAATCAATTGCATATCCCAATATATCTAGTCCATCAAGTTGTATGTTGTACAGTTACAATTCCTAGCTAGAATTTAGGATTCAAAATAAAACACCTCTACAGCCGTCTTCCCTCAGATGAGATGTTGTGAAAAGAAAGATCAGGAACATGAGATATAGATAATGCACATTCGGATTTATATCAACAGAAGAAAACCAGGAAAACTTTTGCATTAGAAGCTCAATGTTTATAAGGGGCAAAAACTTTAAGACAATGCAAAATGGTCAACGTCTGATGAAATCCCCAAGAACCCTCCTGTCTTTTCCCATTTCTTTGCTTTCGTCACCAATTTCCAAACACTAGTGTCCCTTGTAACATTTTTTCAATTTTTCTTTCTCACCTACTCATCAAAGGTTCTTTTAGACCATAAAAAGTCGCAAATTCGTATACTATTAGAGCAAAATGGCACAGCTCTAATTCACCTAGATTGCAGGCAATGCTAACAAATAAATCCCAAATTCAGTATAAGAAACTACACCAAAAAGCTCAAGAAGAAAGTAATTATTAATTGATACACAGTAGAAAGAAGCAAAATACAAAGAGTTTGGAAAAAATGGGAAATGCTTTCTCAACCTGGTCAGGCGAGTCATTGGCAGCGGGAGCGACGGAGAGAAACCCAGTGAGGGCGGCGTAGACGGTGCTGTTGTGAGGCGCCGTGTAGGCCCCTTTCCCTGATTTACACTCAGAGGCCTTTCCGATAACTTCCCCCGGCGTCACCAACTCATTCTCCTTCTTCATCCCGCCGGCGGTGATGACGTATATGATTCTGCTGCAGAGTAAACGCTGCTTCCCTTTAACGTCCCAAGTTAGAGCAAAGGTTCTGGGGTTTACGGGTGGTGAAAGTTTTGGGAAATTTGCGCTTTTTTTAACAAAATAATTTTCTTTATTACTTTTTAGGGTTAATTACCAATACCACCCATGAGATTTGGAAAAATCACCAATACCTCCTAAAGTTTGAGAATTTTACTAATACCCCGTATGACCTTAAAATTACAAATGTTGGAATCCATAGATGTAATTTGAGAAATCCTTGTAGATATAATTTTGGAATCCATAGTCGATGAATAGTAAGAAATTTTGGAAATTTTTTTAAAGTATACTTATGAAATTAAATTATGAATCACCTACATATTATAATTTTATTATCACATACACCTGTCCACTTCATTAGTCATCTTATGCTTTAATTCTTGTTAATTATTTTGGTGGCAGTCTAAGTATGAATTCTACTAAAAGGGCAACAATGATATACAAAATATAAGGACCTACTAAAAGTAGTTTATGTGCACAATTACTTGCACATAGTATGTATGTGCAATTAATTGCATCCATTTCATAGTCCTAGGGTTTGCTCTTAGCGCCGAGTCCTGCTTTTCCTACCAGCCGGCTTCTCTTCCTTCCCATATCATGAGACTTGATAACTTACCCGCCATACACATACTCCCTTTATTGATTTCTTTACTTGTTTGTCTTGTTTGTTTGCTTTTTAGGTCTCCGGTGGCTAGGCTATCGGTGTGTCTTATTTGTCCCTCCCTTTGTGCGGCTCTCCCGGCCTTGGCGGATGGATCCGATCGATGATCTCTACGCTAAACTGTCCCTATGTGATGGTGAAACCCAAGAGATTGAACTATCGGATTCTGGCACATGCTTTGATGGGTTGGCTGCTCTCCCCACGGCCTATTGTGCACGACTAAATCATCATGTTACCTTTGGAGTTTGAAGGGCACCTTGACGTGCAAGTTTCTTGGGGACAAAACAGTGTTGTTTCAACTCTCGATCAGAACAGATGTGGCTAGGGTACAGAGGGTAGCCCTCGGCTGTTCAATAGGCACTTGTTGTCTCTGACTCAGCCCTCTCAGAATACGGTTCTCTCTACACTCACCTTTAGAACTTGTCTTTTGGGTCCGAGCGTACGGGTTTCTGTTTGGCTCCATGACGATGAAGACAGGGGATGTGTCCATATCCTGGGAAATGCGCTAGGGTTGATCTAATAATCAGTCAACGGGGAGATCCCTAGCAATATGTAGACACAACCTATCATTCAAGACATTTGTAGGCTTCAAACTCAGTTAAGAGGCTGTGATATTTTTTGGATTAGTAGGGCGGACAACCTAGTACCTTAGTATGCTAAGCACAATGTATCATTGGACTCAACTTGGGACCCAAAAAAAAAAAAAAAATGCATCCATTTCAAAATATCCCTAAAATTTTAATAATAAAAATGTTGTACAATTTGAATAAAACTTTAGTATGTTACATTTTATTGCACAAAATGATGATGGTAAAATTATCCAATAAAATTTTGATACATGAACACAATTTCTACTCATGAAAAGCTAATAAATACAAAAGCTCGATTGTTCTCTGCACTAACCATGGTTGTTAAACTCAGTCGTAGACTCGTAAACTCGCCCGAGTATATGATCTGAACACACCAAATCGAGCCAAACTCGCATAGGATCGCTGACAATGCTGAACTCGGCCTAGACTCGGCTGGACTCTGTAGAATCGGACGAGTCTACGAGTCTAGGTCAAGTTCAAAAAATCCTGCTTAGGCTACAAATTTTTATGGGTTGGGCTGCTGGAATGAGCTTTTTTTTCAAAATAATTGGACCAATTCGGCCTTAACCACCCAAAAATTTTAATCTCATAAATTGGGGAATATTTGGCTGCCCTAATTTGAGAAACAGAGACTGAGACCGAGAGTCGACTGTCGAGACGAGAGAGTCGATCGACTTCGACATTAACACCGAACATCTATGAGTGATAATTTGACACTTGTAATGTAGTTTTTTTTTTTATAGTTTAAGTTTTATGCTACAAGTATAGTTACATATGTGCATATATTGTGATTGAGAAAATTATTACAATTAATTATACACCTTAAACTATTTTTCGAGTCTACAGTCCGATTCTACGATTCCAGTTCTAGACCTCAAACGAGTTTAACTCAAAATACGAGTTTAACAACCTTGGCCCTAACCAGTAACCACATTTCAAAAGCTCTATGGGCCTTTAATAGAAATTTCCCTTTACTTAAAAGGAGCATGGGTTGTATCGGCCCAAACACTAGGAATACTAGGCCTGACAATTTGATGAGAATGTGTGACTTTTTTTCTTTTCAAAATTTCTTTGAACATTCGCATGTATGTATTGAATTTCAAAATTCATAATAGTTTGTTATTAATTTTAATATCTTTTTATACTTTTTAATACAGTATTAATATTTTTAAAATTACTTTGTATGACATTATGTATAAATTTTTGTTTTGACAATGACATCACTCGTCCTTATTTCCATAAATTTTGTTGCATAAGAAATACCTAAACAATATAGTTTGTATTTAATACTTCTTCCATTTCAATAGAAAAGTCATATCATATTATTCATAGGTGAGACTATAGTCCCTTTAAATGAATCATTCAGTCTTTTGAATTTGGCTATAATTTCTTGTGGGTTTAAGGCATATAATTTACAATAAATAATTTGTCATATTTCTTTTGATTATTGCCCTTACTTTTTAACTGTGAACCAAACCATGAATTTATCCCCCATTCTTCTTCTTTCCCCCCGCCTTGCTTTGAATAGAAGAACCCACTACTCCTCAGCCATGTATAATTGTATTTTATTTAGAGTATGGAAGTAAAAGAACAAGACAAAAATTTGACCTTTTCATATTAAACCAATTTTTGTTAATAAAAAATATGCATCAATTTTTAATTGGAAAAGAAGGTGTATATTGTGACTATCACAAATTTTTAAAACTTTTTTGTTGTAAATAAACCAATTATATAAGAGAGAGACTAGAGAAGATCGATAATGGTGGCATGCAAAGGCATAAATGCATATAAGAATATGATTTGCTTGAAATGCAGCCATCTTGAAGAGAAGAATTTTGACATCTTATTATTTCAAACTTGGAAAAGTATTTGATAGTGCTCTATCACCAAAGCTATTAAAAGCCCCTGACAGGAATGGAACCTTCAAATTAATTGCTCACATTTCCTTTTCTTCACAGTGAATTGCATTCATTTCGCAGCTTCAATCTTTCATCATCGCATTCGCCTCCCCCCATTCAATTGCCCTCTTTTTCAGGTACCTGCCACCACCTTCCCTCATAACTGTCACAATTATCCCTGAAATCGTCACAAATTTCGTTTCACCCCAACCGAATAGTCATGCGCACGGTAAAAGAACTCAAGAAATTCTCACGTTAACTGATGTGATAGCTACTTCAAGAAATGTCAAAGAACACTTAAAATTTGAAACAACTTAGTGGTCATTGACATGTTGATGCTACATCAGTCACGGTTACAATTTTTGGAAATTTCTTTTTCTTCATTATTTCAATAATTTCCCCATATTGAAAACATGTTTCCTCTGCCTAATCAACTTGGCTTAAGTTTTTCGGTTACATTACTTCGTGCTATTTGTACCTGTAACTGATTGATAAATAAGGTGTTCGCTATCTTTATTTGTGTAGGTCGTAGTGTAACTTAATTTTTTTTTTTAATTAAAAAAAACCCATATATATTCTCTCACAACATGGCCGGGGTTCGATCCCGCGTCAATGTAGTGAGCGCTTAGAAGTTATATCACTTTGCTAATGATCTTTTCCTTTGGAATATATAGCTTAATTGAGCATAAATGATTCAATTAAGCATTTCTGATTGTGCAATATGAAGATTGAAAAAATAACTTGGATATATATCACCAATTAATACAAAGAAATAATGCTATTTCCTCACTTTTGTTTGATGCTCATGTCTTTTGCTATAGTAGTTATAATACATACATTTCTCTTGGAAAACTAGACAAAACTAATTTGAATATAGCTTGCAGAAAACAAAGGTAGGAAATAGCATAACTCCTAACTCTAAATACCTAGTTTTTTTTTTTTTTTGTTTTAAACTTGGTCATATGACATTTTAATTTACTGAAATAATAACAATTAATGATCAATATTTTCAATAACACTGAGCATTTCTCCCAGGGCCTCCATAGTAAAAATGTGTTCCCCATTCATTGTTGTAGGAGCTCTTGATGTTGTAGCAACCGTTGTTCTCGGCTAGGGTTGATATTTCCTGGGCCGTGGTGAGGCTGTTGTCCGAATCCACAACCTCAAGGTTGCGGAAGTAGCTGGCTTTCCCGAATCCTGCATCCGCGAACTGGCCCGAGCCCATTTGGGTGGAGGTGTGTTCGCCATTGGGCCTGGAATTGACCACTTCTCCTCCCCATTCCACCATGGTTGCCCTGTCTGCTAAGTGTGTGAACAACTCAGTTGGCCAGTAACCTACCAGCATGTTGTCTCCAAAACCCATCCACCAATTCCCTAGTTTTGGATCCTGAAAATATGGAAATTGTTCATGTTAAGAATTAAAGCGATAAAATGAAAACACTGTAAATATAATGCAAGTTTTTGATCATTTGTCCATGTGCCATTATGGTCAACACTCAATAGAGGATTCGTTCAGATCACCAAAGCACATGTGCCACTTTCACTATAAGGGTGAAATTACATTTTTGCCGAATAGTACGCACATGTAATCTACACCCTTATGAACGTAGATTTCTTTCTGAATCACTCAATTTTGGAAAAATTACATTTCTACCCCTAACATTTTGTTAAATTACATGTTGGTTCTTGAAGTAACAAAATATTAGGGGTATAAATGTAATTTGACCTTTAAGATTGAATTTTTTTTAGTGACAAGAAAGGAAGGGGAAGAGAATGGGTAGAGAGAGAGACCTTCCAAATGAGAATGGTAATATCATATTGATTAGCATTGGAGAGGGAGACGGGAGAAATGGCAGCCCCAATGGCAATCCTACTGTTGGTCTGCACAAATCCTGAGCATAGAAGGTTGTAGCATCCTGTTGCTTGGTATGCATCGCTCTGTAAATATATACAGTTAAAAATTAGCAGCAGAATCAATATCAGTATACTCCTACTTGTAATGAAAGGCTAATAATACATATAATAACAAGAAATATTAAGTAAATTTAGTATGCAGTAACGACCAATTATTAATACTGTTGATTTTTTGAACGGGACTGTAGTTTAGGTGCCGTAACACGTGTTTAATGCAAATTGTCCAGATATCCCATGTGAAGATGAAATATGGAAGCAGAAAATGCGGCATGGTTTTTGATCGAATTTATGGTGGCACGAAAACTGGGGCTGTTGAAATCAAGAAACAAAGGAAGGCAAATTGGTTCCTGATTCCCAAGAGCCTTTACATTTACGTTTAATTAATCAATATTATTTATTATACTACTATTAAAGAACAATGAACACAGTCGCATTCTCCATTGCTAACTGGTAAATCTATATATGGATGGACCACCACAATTCTGGCTGGCTGGCTGACTATAGTATATACATGCAAATAAAGAAAATTACTACTGTATTTTTCATCTTACGTCTAATTTTCACCGGTTTCTCTTACCTCTTAATGAATGAATCTTGTAGCAGCTAATTTCTTAATTATGGATTATTGATTGTTAATTAATTAATAAATAAATTGATTAATTATATAGTAGGAGTAGCTAGCTAGTGTAGTGGTTTGATCCCTTAAGGCACGCAACAATTCAAGTTACCTTACCAATGCATCAAATTAATATTAGTACGTACAGTAGTAGTATAATTTAATCTACAATTGAATCAATTAATATTTGTACCTACCCACCCATAGTCAAAATCAATTAATACTACTGTATTACTATATGCATGCATGCAGTTCCACGATTCCTTCACTACTCTACTTATTCACACTCATCAATTCTTAATTAATTTCACTAAACACCAAACTACTACTACAGTTATATATATATTCTTCTGAGTTTCAACTACTAACAATATGCATGCAAGATTCCAGAAAGTAAAGTTTTTGTTAATTAAGGAAGAATTTGACCTGAATTTATATATATATAAAAGTTCATGATGAGTATCCATCCATCCCACTTAACTAGCTAGCTAGAGATCCAATCACAGAATGAATATATAAATAAAAAGAAAATGGATAATTAATTAATTAAAAGAATTGAATTGAATTGAAGGAAGAAATTATTAACTGACCGTCCAATAAGTAAACAATCTAGGCTTGTTGTCGCCATAAAGCTCCGGACTAACCTGACTAGTGCAACCGATCAAAGCTTCAGAATTTATTTATTTATAATTATAATTATAATAAAGGAAGGAAAATGATTTTTTATATAACGGGGTAACGGTGTTACTTACCTGCCAGCCAGCTTCTATGCTATTGAGATCTGAGCCGTCAAAAGTGCCGGAGAGTACCCATATCTGGGACAGGCTGAACTCGTTGACCACTTCTATCGATGGGTCCCACACGTTTATCGTCGCTTTTGCTCCGTATACTTCTTCCGACGCTCCCGTGTATGCTATCGCGTGCTGTTCATTATTCAATATATAAATATCTTATTTATTTATTAATTAATGTACTTTAATTTTCTACTCCTTATTAATGATTGGAATAAAAGTTTTAAGATAATAATAATTTCAATCAGATGAATATTTCAGCATTGATTAATACTATTAATTTGGTGGGATCAGATAATTAATTAAATTGAGCTTCTTTTATTGAATATTTCAGCATTGATTAATACTATTAATTTGGTGGGATCAGATAATTAATTAAATTGAGCTTCTTTTATTGTTACATTTATTAATTAAATCCCAATTTTAAAAGCTTACTACTAGGTACATGTACATTCCCTCTGTGCTTTTTTAATGTTTTTTTTTTCAACTTTAAATAAATTTCTATTAATTTACAAATGTCAATAAAAATTACAATCATTTTCTTAAATTTAGTTACACTTCTCTCTATTTTCTTAAAATCTTATTATATATATATATAATACATTTCTAGCTACCATATTCTTTATATACAAACAAAAACAGTATTTCAAAACGTACAATTATGGGTTTTACCTAAGGATAACAATATTCAACTCAGATTAATTTTACTTCTATCCCCTAGAAGTTACAATTTCTTGGTTGACCAAAAATTAACATTTTACTATACTACCTTCCACCATTCAAATCAATGCGTTCCTCAAATTTGATGCTTCTTTTTTTTGTCTTTGGAAGCCAATATTTAAGTCTTCAACAAACACACTCGAACCTCAAGATAACGAAATTGTTTCTACACATGCGTACATATGACCCTGTTTCGTTAACCGAACTATTCTAATGAAACAGAGAAAATACGTGTGTATATATAAAGAAACGTACACATACCTCATGGCCATTGCCGCTAACAACGTCAGGGGCATCTCTTTGTCTATCAGTAGATGAAAATCTGTTGTGTTTTTTCTTCCCAAAATCATACAAAGACTTTGCTCTCAACACATCATCTGCGCTGCTTCTTCGAATCGGAACCGTCCCTTTTGGACATCTTTCTCCATTTTGATGCCACATTTGCCACCCAATATTATCACCTCTTGCACTACTACTACTACTACTATTCCTATCCGCCATCACTCCGTCTATTTTCACCGTTTTCACCTTCGGCATTTCCGGGCTAGTTTTCTGTCACGTTATAAAAATAGTCGTATCACTGAACTTTTGTAACGGAAGGAGTAATGTGCATTTCATGGAAGGGAAGGTTAGGTGGTGGGTGAAAAAACAATTAATTAACACACCTTAAATAACTCCAAAGTGATATATTGCGTTACGTTTCCTCAATTAAAAAGCAAGCCACTTTAGAGCTAATTAGTTACCTGGATCTTGTGATTCTTCAAAAGAGGATGATCAAAGGCTGGCTGCTTTTTTCTGGGTACACAGTCTATCAAATCTCCATCTGGGCTCTGCAAAATATACATGTGTAAATAAATATAACTCACAGAAATATAACGGCCTGTGATGTATTACTAATGCGCGTCACTGCATAGGCCATTATGAGTGAATGAATCGAAAGATTAATGTAGGTACCTGAATGGTAAAGACAGAAGGCTTGTTGATCTTGTTCAAATGCCTTTGAATCCTGGCCATTCTCAAGCTACTAACTGATTGTTGTCTGTGTTCGGTGAAGTTGGAGGCGTTGGCAAGACAAGTATGGAAGAAGAAGATCTCCAGGAACAACAATAGAAGAAGAAGAAGAAGACGATGATGATGATCTCTTCTAACTCTAAGAGGAGAAGTCGCCATTATTTGATTCAGTGCGTCCACCCAGAAATTAAACTACAACAAGATCACCATTCATTCATTACTAGCAAAAACAAGCATCCATCACACAGAACACCACGTTCAATTCGTACGAGATACTTAATAATATTAAGGGCAACCCCAGAAAGAAAGAGAACAGACCCAACAAGAAATGCAACTGAGAAAATGACCCATAGCTACTAATTAAATGCCTTGCATTGCTATATAGCTCTAAAAACACAAACCCCAACAAAAGTTACAGGAGGATCATCATCATTGTTTGTTTTTCTTTATAAAAATGGGCAGTTAAATTTTGTTTTTATGTGTGGATGGAACACTGCTATAGCTGCTGCTGGTGTTTGGCACCATGAAAGAAAGAAAGAAAGAGAGAAGAAAGGTAATTGAAAGCAATGTAATTAAACACAGAAACCTACCCATCTGTGAAGGAGTGTTACTGTTAAGACAGAAGAAGGACTCCCCACCTTGTATTAATACACCCACTTGATTATACGCATCTGCCACTGCCACTGCCACTGCCACTGCCCCTACTCAATCTCCGCCATTAATATTTCCTTACTCATCCATCTCTTCCCTCACCAGTTAGCCCTTCTTTTCTGCGTTTGCTTTCTTTGTTTCCTTTGCCTTTGCCTAGCTTTCTAGTTTATCCTCAGTCTCAACGATCTCAAATTGTGCACTACGTTTTGTTTTTGCTTTTGTTTTGTAAACTCAAACTGGGATGGTAAGATGTGCTACAATTACTAAAAACACGTGGTCCTGTCTTTTTCTCCAATTTAGTTTCCTGTTTCTTGCTAGCTACCAGAATTAATGCATATTAATTAATTGGGGTTGTATATGTCATTGTGAAATTTACTATATCCATATATATTGGGTAGGGTTGTCAATTTCTGACCCAGCACACGGAAATACAACACGAACCCGACACGATATAAACGGGTTAGAGTTGAGCCTTGGCGGATTCATGGGTTAAATGAATCGACACGAACAACATGAATATTTAAACAGATAAGTTTAGGGTTGATGATAAAAATATAAAAGAAAAGATTTGTTGAACAATGAGTTTATTGTGTGTCTAACATTGTACAAAGAGAGCCTATATATAGACTAGGTATAGGCTAAGTGTAGTACAAGTAGTACAAGTAGTACACTAGGTGTAGTACAAGTAGTACAAGTAGGATACTGGGTTAAGCCCATTGGACTAATCTATACACTAACAGCCCATTGGGCTAATCTATACACTAACATCCCCCCTCAAACTCAAGGTGGCAAGGAGGAAGCCAACTGGAGTTTGGATATAAGATCTCGAAGACGACCAGGTGGGTGAGATTTGGTGAAAATATCAGCAGGCTGGTCAGCAGATGATATGGAGAATAACTTGAGAGTGCCTTTCTTGAGATGCATGCGAGTAATGTGGCAGTCGATCTCAATGTGCTTGGTACGTTCATGGAAGACATCATTATGAGCAATGTAGATAGCACTACGATTGTCACAATAAAGAGGAGTAGCAATGGGTTGTGGAGCATCCATGTCAGCCAAGAGCCAGCGCAGCCAGACAAGCTCACAGGTGGTATCGGCAAGGGCACGATACTCAGCCTCAGTACTGGAACGGGAAACAACTTCCTGCTTTTTGCTACGCCATGAGACAAGAGAAGTACCCAACAGGAAACAGAAGCCTGTGATAGAGCATCGATCAGTCGGATCACCAGCCCAGTCCGCATCTGAATAAGCATGAAGCTCAAGTGAAGACTGAGAGGAATAGTGGAGACCATGATAAAGTGTACCCTTGACATATCGGAGTATCCGAAGAACAGCAGCATAGTGAACAGAACGAGGGGCATCCATGAATTTACTAACCATACCCACAGCATGTGAAATATCGGGACGAGTAACAGTGAGATAGATTAGACTACCCACCAGCTGACGATAGCGAGTAGCATCAGATAAAGGTTCACCGTCTAAGGGTGTGAGCTTGGCATTATATTCCAAAGGAGTGGAAGCAGTCTTGTTGTCAGTGATACCGGCTTTGGAGAGAAGATCAGAAGCATATTTAGCTTGGGAAAGATAGTATCCATCAGAGGATGAGGTAACCTCAAGCCCAAGAAAATAGCTGAGAGTGCCCAAATCTTTCATCTCAAAATGCTGACTGAGAAAGTACTGGAGAGAGCGGATACCTGCAGAATCATCTCCAGTAATAATCATATCATCAACATAGAGAAGAACAAGAGTGATACCAGCAGAGGATTTGCGAACGAAGAGAGCAGTGTCATGAGGACTCGAAGTGAAACCCTGCTGAGCAACAACTGAGCTGAACTTTTCAAACCAAGCTCGAGGCCATAAAGAGCACGACGAAGACGACAAACTTGACTGCCTAAATGTGGATAACCAGGGGGTGGTTGCATGTACACTTCTTCACTAAGGTCACCATTGAGGAAAGCATTTTTTACGTCCATTTGATAAAGAGGCCAACGGCGAACAGCAGCCACAGCAATGAGACAGCGGACAGATGTAAGGCGAGCAACAGGAGCAAATGTTTCCTCATAGTCAATGCCATACTGTTGGGTAAAACCCTTGGCAACTAGGCGAGCCTTGTAGCGTTCAACAGATCCATCAGCCTTGGTCTTGATCTTGTAGACCCACCTACAACCTACTACAGTCTGACCAGGAGGCAAATCAACCATATCCCAAGTGTGATTTTTATTAAGGGCATCTAGTTCATCATTCATAGCTTGCTGCCAAAGAGGGTCAGTATGTGCCTCACGATAGGTGCGAGGTTCATAGAGGGTGGCAAGGGCAAAAGAGCAGTGATAATCAGAGAGATAAGAGGGAGGAATGCTTACCCAAGTGGAACGACGAAGTTCTGGACCATCAAGAGATTCAGGAGATGGTGGTGCCACAGGATCCAAGACAGGCAGGTCATGTGCCGAGGACAGAACCGTAGATGAGTCGTCTGGAGAGGCAGCCGATGTTGAAGAATCCTCCACAAGTTTAGGATAGAGAGGGAGAAGAAGATCAGTAAAAATGGGAGACTCGGAGGAAGAGGATGTAGGAAACTGCTGGAGACTCGTAAAAGGACGATTTTCCCAAAACTCAACATGACGGGAGACACGAAGACGACGAGAAATGGGATCATAGCAGCGAAATCCCTTTTGAGATACACCATAACCAAGGAAACAACAGAGACGAGCACGAGGTTGGAGCTTTGTTCGTTCATGAGTAGGAAGAGAGACAAAGCAAGCACAACCAAAAACCCGAAGAGATGAGTAGTCAGGGGTTTGACCATAGAGAAGCTCAAATGGTGATTTGTTGTGTGTAGTTGGTGAAGGGATGCGATTAATGGTGTATACAGCAGTGAGGGCAGCCTCACCCCAAAAACGTTCAGGAAGAGAGGCAGAAATGAGAAGGGTACGGACAACATCAAGAATGTGACGATGTTTTCGTTCTGCACGACCATTTTGTTGGGAGGTATAAGGACAAGACCGCTGAGTAAGGGTACCATGATTGTCTAAAAAGAATAGGAAAGACTTATCATTATATTCTTGAGCATTATCTGATCGAAAAACTTTGACAGTGCGATTAAACTGTGTTTGAATCATTTTATGAAATGTTTGATAAACAGACACAAGTTCAGACCTATGATGAAGCAGATAAATCCAAGTATATCGAGAAAAATCATCCACAAATATGACAAAATATCTAGATCCCCCCTCAGTAGGAACAGGTGCAGGACCCCAAATATCAGAATGTATAAGATCAAAGGGTGCGGAAGAAAAGAGTCACTATTATTAAAGGGCAATTTTGTTTGTTTGCCAAAATGACAAGAAGTACAATCAAATTTTTGAAACTGAACCGAACCTAAATGACCTTGAGAAGCCAACAGCTGAAGACGAGATAAGGATGGATGACCAAGACGAGCATGCCATAGATCAGGTGAGGAGGTAATAGTGGCAGCAGCTGCAGAAACGACTCGGGAAGGAATTTTCAGGTCATGAACCTCAAACATGCGACCAACCTTACGGCCTGTCCCAAGAACTTGACCTGTCCGGGGATCCTGCACTTCCACACCATGATTAGTAAAGAGAACATCTACGCCTAATTCACAAAGTTGGCCAACAGACAGCAAATTGAGGGATAACTTTGGGATATGAAAAGTGTCACTAAGGGATAAACAAGGAGAAGAGATTGTTCCTTTATGACTAACAGGCATAGGAGTTCCATCAGCAGTGTAAATGGTGATTGGATGTTCTAAGAGTGCCTTATCAGAAAATTGGGATTCATCAGGAGTCATATGGTTACAACAAGCAGTATCAAAAAACCAAGAATGGTTACCTGAGGTGACAGATAGGGCAGTGGAAGTACGGGATAAAACCTGTTGAACAACTGCCTCAATATCAGCCGTAGTAAGTGAGGAAGTCGAAGGTGGACCGGTAGGAACCGATGGATCAGAAGGAGATACAGCAGCTGCCCGAGGAAGAGAAGCTTTATTCTGCTCTTGCATAAATTTCTGCAGTTTGCGACAAACGGAGATGTCATGCCCTTTAGCACGGCAAAACTCACAGCGAATACCTTTGGAAGACTGAGAGGTGGGACGCCCAGAGTTTATCCGTGGAGGAGCAGTGAATGCAGCAATGGGAGGCTGTGGAGATGGTGTAGGCAATACATGGTCAGATGATGACATGTTTGCTGAAGTGGCAGACGTGCGCTGGTGGTGCAGAGGCGACTCGAAGCGCGTGAAGGCGCGTGGTGTCAGGCACAGAACCGGCTGTCGGCGCGTGTTGGGCGCGTGGGAGACCGAGTTCTGGAAAGAGTTGTGGGCGTGACGGCGGGACTATTCTTCTAACCGGATTACCGGATGAAGATGAGGGCAGCGGAAGAACGCCGGAAATATCCACAGGAACCAAAAGAATTAGAGCAATGTCTCTGATACCATGATAAAAATATAAAAGAAAAGATTTGTTGAACAATGAGTTTATTGTGTGTCTAACATTGTACAAAGAGAGCCTATATATAGACTAGGTATAGGCTAAGTGTAGTACAAGTAGTACAAGTAGTACACTAGGTGTAGTACAAGTAGTACAATAGTACAAGTAGTACAAGTAGGATACTGGGTTAAGCCCATTGGACTAATCTATACACTAACAGCCCATTGGGCTAATCTATACACTAACAGTTGAGAATATCGACACATTAATCCACAAACCCGAATCGACACGAAAATTTATACTACAACATGAAAACACGACACGAACCTGCAACGTTCACGGGTTAAATGGGTGACACGAATTACATGGATAATTAAACAGGGGGTGTCGACACGGGAACTCGCCAACCCGAACCCGATAGCCTAAACAAGACACGAATTGTCACCCTACCATCGGGTCATATATCAAGTAGGCTGGCAATTTTAGCTACTATCTCTTCAAAATGGAACTAATTTTTCAATTATATACATTAGTTCAAATAGGTTCCATTTGATAGAAATAAAATGAAAGAAACTCAATTTGAAATTTGAATCCTTAAGTTAGTCTATTTGATTATATATATGTTTTCGATTTGAAAATAAATATGAAGAATGAAACATGAAGTTTAAAATGTATTAAGTTAAAGAAATAGAAAAAAGTTTATTTTAATATTAATAATAAATTTACTTATGCTTTTAATAGAACTAGAAATCTGAAATCATGATAATATAAATTTTATCTCTATATGTAATAATAGGATTAGTAACTTACTTCAGTAAATCATCTTCACAAATATTACATGCATACAATAATAATATATATATATATATTAATGATGTAAAATGTGAAAAAAAATTAATAAAAAAGTGTCATAATTCAGTTCAACAATAAGTGGTTAGTTTATCGCTTATTACTAGGCCAACAATTGGTTTTTTGTATTTTTTTTATTTGTTATTCAAACACACTTACTTCACCAAATATATATATATTTATTCAAGTTTTATTTATCAACACACTTAGTTAATTGATTTACTTTAACAACCAAGTTACCTAACCTATTAATACTTATAATTTCTTAGTTATTAAACAAATTTAATATTGTCTAAGGGTGACCATTTGTGTGTCGAGTTTCGGTTGACGGACTATGATCCATAAATTCAAACACACGATCCGTATATTATAATTTGTGTCAATATTTTCAACTCAAGTCTCAAATGTTTAATTTATAATGCCTCAACCAGTAAACTATCTGTTTAACTCATTTATTTTAACCTGCAAAATCCAATTTCAAAATTCAAACTAAACAATCTTATTGATTTTATAAATTACAATTTCATGAATCTTTTTTTTCGAGAGCAAAAGAAAGATAATTATTAGTACAATTTAAGAAATGTATACAAATTTAGGGTTATTAGTACAATTTGTTATTTTTACCATTTTAGCCTTATAACATAATTATTATTAGAAATGGGTGAAACAGATAGTGCAGGTTGACCTGATTTTGGCTTGTTAACTCGAAAAAATTGATCAACTATAACCTAATTATACTATGTCAGCCGGTTTGTATCGTGTCAAAAACTAGTAGCTTTAATATTATTTAAATAGTAAGACTATAGACCCATTAAGGAGTCATTTTATCAATGAATAATTACTTATGTAATTGTGTATGTAATGACATTAGCAATGCATCTAAAATTAAATTTAATGAAGGAATCGTTCCTTAACGGGATTGTAATTTTTTCATTATTAATTAAGTTTAAGCGTAAAAAATTGAATGATAATTTAGTAAACACAAGCCTAATAAAATCTTTCAAATACATAAAATTATGCAAACTACAAACTTGTTTATTTCTCTGGATCCTATGTAATACATGTACATCAAATTTGTATAGTGAAAATCTCACTCCGCATCGTGTGAGTTATATTAGCTGTTAATAATAAAATATAAAAAATAAAAAGTGGAAAAACAATTTGATGAAAGAAAAATACTTAAATGCCCCGAAGACGGCTACATTTGATTAGAATTTATATGTGGTCAACGAAATAGAATGATATGAATGAAAACATACGGGACAATATCATTAATTTCATCTTACATTGGATCTCAGATTCTCACTTGATGGCTAGGCGGTGAATTAATATCTCATGCATCAATATTAATTAAGGAAATTGTTAAAGGTAATAATCATGTTATTATTTACCGTTACCATTTTAAAATTTTAGTGAGTGAAAATTCATAAATACCCTCTAAACTTTATTTTATGTTATATACGTACAATATTTTTTTTTAAAAAAAAGGAAGAAACCTCCGCTGGGTGCTGGCAGAGGTTGAAGACCACCTCTTCCAACGCCCATTTCATTTTTAGAAAAAATAAAAATAGTTAAAGGTGATAAACTCTTGTAAAAGAATGGACATTCTTGCACTTTTGACTCTTAAATTTGTTAAGTAGTTACTGCATTTAGTAAAAGAGTTACGGCAAATAACACAATCCTTAATTTAATTTATGAGTTTTCAAACGATAAATTAAGAATTATACTCACATAATAATAAGAAATAGACAGACAAAACTTGTCAAATATGACGGGTTTTTCATTTTGATTTTCATTACGTTCCATTATTCTATCAAACTCGTACACATTCTCATTTTAGTCGTTAAACTCAAACCGACAGTCGGCTAATAATTATGGCACGTAGGTAATTATTAGTGTAATCAAACCCTTAATTAAGATTTTGTTCTGTTCGTCTTTAAGACTACTTCTACTACGTACTGTCCAGAGCATCCCGCATGATAACTTAAAAAAATTCTTCTGTCCTTTTTAGTAGGCAATGGGGACCTATTTTTTAGTTCAGATAGATACGTAAATCCTATTTCTTCCATCTCTCTCACCCTTTTCTTTTCTTAACCTCAAATTTACGTATAATGCGACCGATCGTTCGAATGTAAGATGTCTTCAGATGTTTTTTTTGATTTTGAGTTACGTTTGGATTATCCATTTCTTTCTAACCATTCTAGATTTTACAACCACCAAACTATGAAAATGATACCCATCTGCTAGTGCGTAGCTATTAATCATTAATTATAGCAAATTCATTACTCCCTCCGTTCGTTTCATTTTACGAGTCCACTTTTAATTTTTTTTTTCTAATAGAAGAGTCTAGTTTCAAACTTTTTTACTTCTCTTACGTTTACTAATATAATGTAGTCCACAATTAACGCATACTTAATAAGTAAGGATATAAATGGAATAAACGATGTCAACTTAGTTATTTTAAGTATTGTACATTAACATTTATAGTAAGTTGTACGTTGATTAAAGTGCACTCTTCTAATGGAACAGAGGGAGTATATGACAAAGCAAACCACATGTTGGACCGTCAATACAAAAATAAATTATACATCAGAAACTAAATTCGATTTTTTGTTTTAGAAACAAGCAATACATTAGCAGCTAAAGAGATCTCAATACATCATATGGTACTAGCGATACTCTATACACAATACTTCCTTACATGCATACAATACTTTTGAGACTAAACTTAATACTTATTAAGCATACATGTTTCGTCGAAAAGTGAGCACAAGTTTTTGTGTTACATAATTAATTAAAGAGGAAGAATTGTATATGTATGTAGTAGCTAAGAACGGAGTAATGAGTGGCGTTGGCCCACCTATTAATAAGCATAACATGGGGGCTTTAAAGATCCGATGTGAACGCCAACATCCATTGATCTATCTTGACCATTTCCATGCATTTTCACGTCATTAATATTCTTCCTACTAAAAATTTAAAAGAAAATAAAAATAAAAATATTAAGAATTTGACTATTGAAGAAACATGAAATGGAAAATGATCAGTATGTGATGTTACTAAGAAAGAAAATAAAAGAAAAAAGAAATCCTAACTCCGAAATATTTGTTATCATGACGTTGTGGGTTCGATCCTTAAGATGTAAAGGGGAAGAAAAAGCAAAGTACTATTTTGGGCATAGAGAGCTGTAGTAACTAGTAAGACTGGTTGGTTGTAAGTTGGTTACATTTTGGAGTTGGAGGGGAAATGCTTTCTAAATGGAAGACTTCTCAAATTGGCTACCACTTGGAGTTGGACCTCTTTTGATGTACTCCCTCCCTTCTCCAAAAAAAAAAAGTTATTTAAAATGTGTTATTTTCTTTTTTATAAAAAGTTTTTTTCCTTTAAAATGTGTTATTCTACAATTTTCAAATGCCAAAAAAAAAAAAAAAAAAAAAAAGTTCCATATTTATTTATGAAGTACGAGTAACAAATTATGAAAGATAAATTTTCATTAATCAAACTGTAGTATGAATTGAAAAAAAGAAAAAAGTATCACACTAATTAAGGTCAAACATAACAATTTAGAGTTTTCCTTAATACATGTATGGTTAGTCTACCATGAAACGGGTTCATGCATGCAACGAAAACTTGCGCGTGGATGAACTCGTTCATGCATTTAGTTAATTAATGTGCAGTAGTTGGGTGTGTGTGTTTTCATGCATTTAATTAATTAGTATGCAGTTAGGTGTGTGCGTGTTTTTTTTTAGGGCATGTTATTTACAAGACCCATTTTACTATATGCGGGACACTTTTTAAAATTTTAAGCAGTAAAAATTCAAAAATATCCTCACTTTAATTAATTAACTTTTTTTTTTAAAAAAAAAACCATTGTTGCGGGCGAGAAGAAAACCTTCTCGCTGGCAACCATGGCCGGAAAAAGAAAAAAAAATTTTAAAAAAAGGTAAAACAGGACCTTCGCTGTCCTGCAGCGAAGGTCTCCCTGCAGGACAGCGAAAGTCTTTATTTATTTATTCATTTTAAATTTTCTTCTTTTTTGGCCGAAAATTGCAGAACTTCAGTTCTGCAATCAAAAATTGCATAACCGAAGCTCTGCAATTTCCAACAGCAGAGCTTCAGTTCTGCAATCGGATCCTCTTTTCCTTTTTTTATTTTATGTTATTTTTATTTTTTGGCGTCTTTGGATTCGCCGGCCTTTGCCTGCGATGAATTTTGCGTCTTCGTATTCACCGGCCTTTGCCTTTGCCTCGGATTGCAACATTGCCGATTTGCTTCAGTGAATCAAGAGGGCGACCACGACGGTAGGAAGTAGTAGGAGGAAGGTGATGTTTAGTAATTTCCCATTGCATGATATGAAGGGTAATTAAGTAATTTCCTTAAAAAAATTTAAAAGTGTCCTATGATTAGTAATTTGGGTCCTTTGAAAAACAATTTCCTTTTTTTTTTTCTTTCCTTCCAATAATCAAGATCTACCACTCTTCTTCAAGTAGTAAATACTTGAAGAGAGTATTAAGTAGTAACTTTATTTGGGGTATAAAAAGTTATATTAATTAAAAATTTAGAAAATAAGTTTCCCATTTTAGTGAAGGCCAAAAAGAGTAAATTACTCAAATTACTCAGGGTGCGCTTGGTTCGTAGAAAGGAATGAGAATAGAAATGTCAATGATAGTAGAGGTAATCATTGTATTGGTGTTCTTTTGTTTGTAAAGGAGAATGACTATCATTACCATTGTTGGTGTTTGGTTCACAAATAAAATTTTTAGCAATAAAATTAAGTTTAATTTTTCACATTAAACTTTTAATATATTATAAACTATTTATATTTAAATATGTTACAATGATCATTTTTACTAATTATAATTTTTAAAACTAAAAAATATGCATAAAAAAATAATTTTAAAGAGAAATGATTCCCATTATTGGAATGGATCCCCCAAACCAAACAAACACCCCCTTTCATTTCCAAGCCCCCCCTCCCAAAACCATGAAACAAGCATCCCCTCACTGATTGGAGTAGCAAACACATTGGTAAGCTATTAAAATCAATTTGTTCAATATACTTTGGTATAACTTTAATTGTCTACTAATTACAAAAGGTTGAGAGTATAATCAAAGGGAAAATGTACAACAAAAAAACTCGAGTTCTTTTACATTATTAGTATTTTTTTGTCAGAAATTTGAAAAATAGAGTTAGTCAAGACATATATATATATATATATTACAAAGAAAGTGGGCCATGTATGGTATGACTTTTGAAAGGTGTTTTGAATTTTAAAATTATTAAAATTATATTAGAAATGTAAAAAAGTATTTGAAAAATGTAAAAAGGGTTATTTAAATGTGTAAAAAAAGAGTAACGATCGACTCAACAACAAATCATAGCAACTTTTTGATAGCAATGGCATACATTCATTGAACAATTATGTGATACTAATAAAAATGTAACCAATGAATGCATGCCACATGAATTACTATCAACAAGTTGTTAGAAGAAAAAAACTCTAAAAATTCAGGAACAAATGTGGCAATATATGTCTGAAACCACTTGAAAATTTTCAGTGTGTCACTGCTCTAAATAAAATTACAAATTCCCACTTTTCATTTGTAATAGTATAATTAATCAATAGAAGAAAAAGCAGCTTCTTTTTTTTTTTTCTCCCTTTTTTTCTTTTTTTGGGTTAAGAAAATTATAGTAGCTATGACGTTCTATTTTTTGGAAAACTTTGACAAATATGGCTATTTTCAGTTTTTTACACTGAGAAAACTGCATAACCCCTTCCCCATGACCGAACTTGGGTGGGCTATATGACTCTTGCTCAAATCTTAAACAATTGGTGACACGCAAATTTGTATACAAACTCATGCAAATATGCTCTTAACTCTAATATAATTAGCGAATTATTGTTCTAACAATAACACCGACCAATCTATTAGTTTCAACCGCTGCAGTTTACCAATACCAAGTAAGTAATGTTGCAACACCGGGCAAAAACTGAAGAGGCAAAAATTGAATAACTTGCTCGCTCATGCTCAACGAAATCCTCCTTACAACAGGCCAAAAAGAACATAGTAAATAGCAGGAATCAAATTTAGAGTAAATTACATATTCTATTTCCAACTCTTTCTGTGCCTCTATAACTATAAAATACATGTTTCACCACCAAAAAAATTTCATCTCCTCTGCATTGAGCTTTTACTATTCCATTCCCATTGGTGTATTAGCCACTATAAAGTTATAAACAATCAACATCATCCTGAACAAATCCCCAAAACGACGACACGGTGAACAGTTGATGTTACCTCTATGTTGTACAACAGTTGGAGCTTCTCCATGTCCACATATAAGTTCTGAAAAATCTCATCATATAGACAGTTACTAGATGGAGAGCCCAGTGCTGAGAATGTTTATATATGAGAACCCCTTTCCGGAATGCGCAGTATGTACCATTCTCTAGCTACAAAAAAAGCCATACAAGTTTTAGGCTTGAAGTGAAGCGATTCCTTTATCCTTGTGAAATTTGGTACACATTCGATCAATCTCAGTGTTGACGATCATCAAATCACGAACCACTTGCCAATTCGTTTTCACTGTTATCACTGTCATCACTGCATCACCAAATCCAGAAATGAAAATTTAAGGAAACATTTCAAGAGGATTAAGATTGACAAAAGTAACTCACACAGAAAATTTTCAAAAGAGAACTTTTATGACAAACTTCATGCAAACACAAGTCAAGATCCTTCTAGCATTAGCTAAAATTGGTGTTATAAAGCTTTGGGTTAAAATCACTCATGAAACACCATTCTTCCATGGTGTATTATATGAATCTGACTGCAATATTTGTTGATAACTGAAATGGCTTTTATTATTGAGTCCACAGTGGATGGATAAGAATAGGTTGTGGAAGAAGTATTGAGTTGATTGTGTATTTGTAGTTGTTGATCTGTTCATGACTGATTGTGAAAGTAATAATCTCACAAAAGATAGCATACAAAAGAGCATAATCATAATAATTAAAAAAAGCAAAAAAGTAGACGTTGAACATGTTTCTCAACTATCTTAACCACCAAAGTATTTTGATACAGACCAATATTTGAATCATGACGTCAAGATGATAAGCAAAGATATGGATCAAGATCCCATGGTTGAAAAAGAGACAGCATCCAGATTGGTATGATTAAGAAACTCAGGATTCTAGTGAAGTACAGAAGCCTATATCTGCTCTTAAGATATTGCGGAACAACCAAAAGAATAAAACACAAAACAAACTAAGCTTTTATCCCACTATGTGGAGCCGGCTATATGGATCATATCTCGCCATTGTGTAAGGTCAAGACACACTGTTCCATTTATATTTAAATATAACATCATATTTTATAGTTGCTTTTCAAATTCTTTTTAGGTCCTTAATATACAATGAGCCAAGGTTTGGACAACATCTATGATATGGTTCAAAGATCAATTTCAGGTGTTAAGCCCCACTTCACCAAATAAAGGATGACACATTAGAGCATCTAGCAGAAACAGGAAGAAAGAAAAAAAAAAGATGTTGATTTCAAAACTTTAGAAAAACTCGAATAGGCGAAATTCCATTACCTGTGTTCAGGGAGTTTTGATATTCGTCTAGCATCCAAGCCAGTCAAATATTTTTGGGCAGCTTGAACATTTTCTACACCTGGAAACAGGAGTAAAAACAAACCATCAGAGGAAGTAACTACCGAATCAACTAAAAGCCTTTGCAGAGAAAAGGCTGGTATTTATCCAGACATGCAACAAGTTGAAGTAAAACACGTTTTACCCTTTGCCATCTGGAAGATATGTAGAGCACATCGCTCAGCCACAAGCCTCACAGGAGAACTACCATCCTTCAAACAGTCAGCAAGTACAGGACCAAATATTGGAGCATGAATCATGATTGCAGTGGGATTAACCTGTAATGCAAGATGAAAAATCAAACTTGACAGAACCCAAACAAGCAAGAACCAATCTACTGAAGGTGTTAGAATAAAATACAAACTTTGGCAACAGCTTTCAAAGAAGACAAGGCCCGTCTTCTAACTTCACTCGAGTCATCTTGCATTGCCAATATGATAGACGATAGAGTTTCTGCATGTGCAGTGCTGTTAGACGGATCACTCTGGATTTGATGTAGCAAAAGCTTTCCAAGTGCTCTTGTTGATGTTTCACGAACAGGGAACTAGATGAAAGTCAAAGCACGGAGATTATCAACTAGTACAAAAAGGTAGGACCACACTTTTCCAGTGATGAAATCCTAATTATCTCACAGGCCCCTGTACTTCATACGATGCTGCCAATGTTTACCTCAAAATTTTTCATGCTTCCCAGGACAAATATCATGCAAATTTTTATCAAGAGGATTTTTGCAAAGATTTTTCATGTATTGTCACATGTTTGTTTTACCATTAACAGACAGAGGCAAAACAAAATTCTTAAGAGAGCCTCCAGGTGCTAAATGCAACACAACTTTTAACTTGGAAGAAAAGACAAAATACCTTTTCATCTTTCAAGCTGCTTTTGAGACAATTCACAATTATCGGGAACGACGGAGAGGTACAGACAATGGTAGGATTGTGCCTAAGCATGGCAGATATGGTAAGAACTGATCCATGTCTAGCAAACCAGCTCGGAGATGAAGCTGAAGTTGGGAGTTCCTTAAGTACTTCAGAAATTTGATCATCTTCCAAATACTAAAAAATGAATTTTGGTTATCCACAAACACTAATAATCAAGTAAAATAGGTTGATGAAGCAGAGAATGCATGTATTGACTGCGAATGAAACATTTTCACAAGCTTATTAGTCCTTACAGCCAACAACAAGAACAATTAGGCCTCCATCCCAATATATACGTCAGCTATATGAATCTCATGTTCTCAGTTAGGTTTAAATATATCATGTCTTTTTTAATAGAGTAGTTCTTTTTCTATTCATTTTAGGCCGTCTCTTCCCTTTTAATGCGAGTTAATGATCAGTTCAAACCTGCCATACTATTATGAGGCCAAACAATAAAATAAAAACGGAACTAAATAAAGTTACCATGATTCAATTAATGCAAGTACTTAAGACAAGCTACAGGCACTAATGCATTTAACTGAATCAAGCATTGCATAATGGAAGTGGAAAGAATACCCACACGAATCTTATACTAACCTGGGAAATCATGCCAAATATGCTAGCAGAAGCAATTCGTATTTGATCATCTTCATTATGTAGAAACTCCTTCAGAAGCGTATAGATACGTGTTCGAACAGCATTACCAACACTTTGGCCAGCATGCTTGACCACACCTTTTAAAGCTGTCAATATTGCCTCACGAACTCCAACATCTGCAGCCTGATCAATCACACTCAACCCATTATCAATCAAGAAAGTTCAAAATGAATCAAGAGTAAGACATCACCAAGGCCATGTAGTACCTGCAATCCAGACAAGAGATCACCAACTAAGGGGTCAACTCTAGTGCTGAGTGCACTCAGCTTCCCAAGAGCAAGGGCAGCACTTGAACGAACGGTCCTGTGAAGAATGAGAAGCATAATTAACTGGAGACCAGATATTACAACACCATTATAACCAGGTTTCAACTAGTAAAAAGTTCTTTAGAAATGCCCAATGATAAATAGCAAAAATTGTTCTTGTTATTAGCTAACCTTGTATTATCCTGCAGACATTTAATAAAAGTCGTCTGAAGCTGGGGAAGAAAAGGTTTTAATGCCATACCACCTTTTCGTATAATGATGGTAAGGGTTGAAAGAATTGCACTCTTCACTTGCCAAGGGAATCTGTCACCTATAATACGAATGAGAGGCCTGCATTTGGAAACAAATAAAGAAAAAAATAAATCCCAGTATGGCACTAAATTGTTGGGAAAAGACCACACAAAAGAATAAATAACATCCTCAGAGAGATGTCAAATGTTGTTTTTACCGAATAAATAACATCCTCAGAGAGATGTCAAATGTTGTTTTTACCAAATGTGATATTACCCGATCAAGGGTCACCGTGAAGTAATAGTGAAACTACCTATGTTCCTTAGAAATAGTCATTTTTTTTAAATTAAAAAAAAATTATAATAGAAGAGGCATGTTTTTATATTTTTACTTATGATACCCTAACGAATATAAGTCTAGGCTTCACAGTCAACCCACCTTTGAAAAGTAAGGACATAAGTGGAAAATTGGTAGCAAATTACTTATTGTAAGTATTGTACCTTAAACCCAATAGAAAGTTGTATATTTTCGTAACATGACTCTTCTAATGGAACGGAAGGAGAACAATTTATCAATAACAAGAAAATGCATGAGTTGAAGCTAACTCATCAATAGCTCATTATTCCAGTACTTAACCATAGACCCAGCTGAGTATCAACTTGAGCAAATTTCCATTTTTAAGGCTTTATTAAGATTTTCAATTCACTACCATCTCTTTCATAAAGGTAAAAGATAAACAAGAAATTACTTCAAAATACACAAGGCCATCTTGCGGATGACTAGTATATTACTGTCTGATGATTCATTTCACCTTGTAAGTAAGACATAAAGAAAGACCAACAATAATCTGTTTAGCTCTATCTTCGCTCTATCTTCATTCTCTTCCCTCTATTTCCATACCAAGTGATGAACCAACAATTACCATCAGTTAACTCTGGCTAGTGACAAACTTCAGACATAAATCTACCTACAATAAGGTGTAACATGAGAGTAAAAAATAATTCCTTCGTCCAAATACTTGTTTATATGGAAGGAATCTTTTAATATTTTAAACTCAAAGGTCACATGGAGGTATTACAATGTGGTGAAGTGACAATAAAAAAACTGCTCCATTTCAGGAAGATAAGCTTCGTAGTAATAGTCATCCTGGTGATAAATGGCACACGTACAAATTAAAAAAAGAAATCAGCAAAAAGCTTTGCTGCAAATGTGAACTGAAACTCATGTAAAAACTGCCACAGTTAATAAACTGAATAGTAAAACTTATGAGAAAATTGAAGCAATGAACTGCAGCTCAAGGCATAATAAAAGTACACAAACTCCAAAATGAAAGTGAGGTAGGAGTTTTACCCTTCTACAAAATCCAGTATTCTGAGATAGTCAAAGAAAAGAAACCCCAAATAAGTTCAAAATTCACGATACATACCCTGTGATTGGGATAGCAAACTCCTTCAAAGCTTGTTCACTTGTAACTTCTAATAATTCCCCAAGACCCAGTGCAGCTTGCTCTCGTAGTTCAGCCGATCCACTAATAAGACCCTATAGATATTTGGACAACAATATCTCAATCAGTAAACTTTTAACTATTTGACAGGTATGGCACGCAAGAGATACAGAATCTGCATAATGATGCAATTAATGAAACAAATTCATGACCACCAACGTACAGGTATGGTCAAGAGAATATAAAACAACTTTCTTAACCAATTAAACTGGTTGTTCATGCATACAGAATATCGTTTGCAAAGACGGAAGTCTGATAACCATTTCCTCATTCAGTCAATTTTCAAAATTTGTCAACTATTAGTGAATAATGTTGGCATTGCCTAAAATGAAAAAAAGAATCATCATGGAGGACTGAAGATATATCATGGGACCTAAAATGAATCTTACGAATAGTACAAAACATATAATAGAAGCAACAGTACCTGAAGAAAGACTGGGAGCAACGGTTGAAGAGCTTTCGGCAGGCAAAGTCCAGGTATAACAACTAAACCCACCTGCATAATCCAAAATGAGAATCGTCACCAAATTTGTTATCAGAGAACTCGAGTATCCACTTAGAAAGAATTGGCAATAAGCCCAAGAACCTATTACAAACACCTCCTCTCAAACATGATAGGAATTCACTGAGCATTGACAGGCCAAAACTAACACACAGGGTTGCAAGTTGAAACTTGACTTGGCATAACCCAATTCTGAGAGGGTTGATACAGAAATAAGATCTGAGTCATGTTTGGTATTAACACCAACCCAAACAATTGGCAATCACTGGAGTTGCCCGAGGATACCATTAGTGAACAGAGCAAGAATGAAATTCCCGAGCTATTGCAACCAGTCTATCTATAGAAAGTGCATGCACTCTATAGTACTACCGCATTGAAGAAGGAAATTAAAAAATCAGATCTTCTGCAGTGTGAAACTCTTAATTCCCATAGAACTAATAAATTAAAATGGAATGATAAAGGATAATTTTGTTGAACGAATTCACCATCATGAGTAAGACAATAACTACAGAGACGGGTTGTAATATGATTTGCATAAGGTGAGGTCAGAAGTAGCATCTTTACCTTTTTCTTTCTCCGTTCTTTATCCTTAGAGGTAGACACAGCATCCCGGACTAACTTTATATATGAAGGAAGTACCTCTTTAGGGATGGAAGCTATAACTCTTGACAATGCTTCCCAAGCAGCCTGTAAATCAATGGTAAGATAAAACACAAATCTAAATTTTAAGACAAAGAAGGGTCACAAAGAAAACTACCGCAACAGTCCGTGAATCGGTGTCACTAAGCAAAATGATGAGGGTCGATATCATATTTGGAGCTTCATCAACCAGATAGAGTTTACTATTTTTGAATAAGTAGCCAATCAGATAGCATGAACTTCGTCTTATTGAAGCCTGGAAAAAAAGATAAACAAAAAGTTTTAACCACAATAGAAAGGTGTTCAAAGGTATAATAAACAATAAGAATACCAAATTAATTATACACATGCCTGGCTGTCCCCAGTTCCTTTAAGGAGCTCTGATATTAAAGATTCGATGCCGTCCTCATCAATTACCAATACAACAGTTTCAGCAGCTTTCTTTGCAAAATCCTGAACATCCTGAGGTGGGAAATTGGAGCAGATACACAGTGGAAAGCCAGCAAAGATTAATGATAGCATGAAAAAAACAACAAGACTTGCAACACGAGTACATCGAATAAGTAATTATACACACTTCAATCATATGTAAATATTATATTGGCATACCTCATCAGCATTACCCATGGTAGCAAGTAGAGCAGGAAGGACAGTACTTAAGTGAAAGTTAAGACCAGGACCTGCAACTTCTGCCAACGCTCCTAATGCATGGGCATTGAAGGCACTGGAAGCACCAAAAAGGTTTGGTAATGATTGAGGAGCAATTATTTGCAGTAGATTATAAAATTTTAAGAAAGAAAGAAAAAACGAAGGAAGAAGAAGGAAATAGGAAGTTGGAATACATAAACATACGTAAGTGGTAGATTGACAAGCTTAGGAAGGATATGAGGAAGAACAGCTGTGGTTCTAACGCTGCACAGAACACGTAGACTTTAGCATATACCCTGGCTTAAGAACAAAAAATCTAGAAACAAAAAGAAGTTCATTAGTACCAAAGAACAGACCTCAATATTTGTTTCAGGCCATCAAGAGCCGTATCAGAGGTTTCATCATCTTCAAGAGCATGGAGCAGAGTGGGGACAATCTCATCAATTGCTTGCATTCCAGCACTCTACATGTAACGTCGATATAAGAACTTTGACTTCTTATATTATCATGTTAAACGTAAAATGTCCAAGTACAGCAAATCAAATGGAGAGGGTACCTTATACAGCGTACTAAAAGCCAAACCTGCAGACTCCCGAACCTCAGGCATGCTATTCAAGGAACAAAACATCCACAAATATTAACAAAAACAAAATTGCCACCTCTGGTTAGCAAAATTGTGGAAAAATCATTAACTACCTGTCACAAAGGGCTGTCCGAATAGTGGGGATAAGTTCATCCATGAAATTCAATAGCTGGCTCTTGCCAGCACTGGCCATCACTTCACTCAAACCAATGCACACACCCTAAGAAACAAGGTACCAATAATTACAAAAGGGTATCCAATAATTCCAAAAAAAACTATGCCAACCAGAAGCAGTAGACAATGGAATAAGAAATGTTTGTCAATTCAGGTATCGAAATTTAATTACTTAATCATGAATCATCCAACTAAAATTTGTTTTAAGCATCACAGTATTATGTTATACATGTTTCATGATATAATTACCAGACAAAAGAGAAAAGGCAACATTGAACAGCAATATGGGTATACTCTCAGTGACATTCATTGTCAGAAACATCAAACATACATGAAGAAAGTTAGGATCTTTGTTATTTCTACAACGTAAGACAAACTTAGATGTACAAGCTACATTGCTTTTAACATATTTAATACTGTTTCACTTGAAGTACATTATGAGCTACAATT
The DNA here is from genome assembly GCA_016801395.1 of Leptodermis oblonga. Taxonomy (NCBI): domain Eukaryota; kingdom Viridiplantae; phylum Streptophyta; class Magnoliopsida; order Gentianales; family Rubiaceae; genus Leptodermis; species Leptodermis oblonga. The sequence goes on along the minus strand of CM028756.1, from coordinate 3,889,092 downwards.
GCATCAAATACAATCAAGTACTGGTTCAAAAATTAAATCTCTCCTTTGTCCTAAAGGAAGAAGGCTATTATTGCTGCCGCAAGATAGATAACACACAAGCACGCAGAATCTTTTATTTCTCAATATCCCTTGTCAGATCTTTCACAATTGACAAGAACTTGTAAAATGATCAAAATAATTTGAAAGTTGAGTGGTATACTAACTTATGATAACTAAGGGCATATAAGGAAAAAAGAGAATGCAGGTGAGTGATGAGCATACAAAGATTTAGAAACATGTAGTTAGAAGCCTCACTTGTCTCCTACTAGGATCAGGGTCATTTAGACCCTGAGATAAAATAGGGATAATCGAAGGAAGCACTCTTTCCCCAAGCTTCCTAACAAGCTCTCCCAATGCACGTCCAGCAACCTGAAATTCCATAGAATGAACACGTAAAATTAAGTAAGCACAATACTAATAATATTAATAAGCCACGGATACCAAAAAACTATGTACCTGCCGCCTTTCAGAGGAGGGGGATGCAAGAGAACTAATTAGAGTATTCATCAGAACTGGCATGATTTCCTTGAGAGTTTTTGGAGTATTTGCAACTATAGTCTTCCACACATGCAATGCAGCCTGGAGATAAGAGTTTAATTGCATGCATATAATAACTACTTCTGCCTAAATAATCCAGATTCCAATGAATGCATAGTGAATACAACTCACCTGACGCACTGTAATGCTGACATCAGTTCGAACCATATAAAGCGCGGCAAGAACTTCATTACGCTTTTCCCTCCCAAGTACTTCAATGATGGCCCTCCCTTGAGCTTCAGTACTAGCACCTTCATCATCGCTACCACCCTCAAGGAGTGCTTTCCCAGAAGTTCCAGCAACCTACATGGTGAGATAAGAAGGGAAAAAAAGAACAAAAAGATAAGCTATCCCAAAAAACAAAAAGAAAACAACCAAGGAGAGGCACCAATACCAAGATAGAGTATGTACCTTAAACAGGAGATCACCCAGCAATTCAACAGAGCTTTGCCTAATACGCCAACTATCATTGAAAATGCCATCCTCTACAGCAGGAAGTAGCAGAGGCAAAGACCTGGAACCATACGCAAAAACAGTTTAAAGAAAGAACTACCCTGAACAAGTACTTCATAGATTCAAGGAATGAAATTATATCCAGAGCCCAACAAAATATATAAAGGTGTCACAATTCACGAAACTGAAATATTTATATAGCGAATTATAAAGACTATCCAGAGATAGTCAGGGGTTTAATTAAAAGTTACATGGGTTTGGTGTAATAACTCAGAGATTCTACAGGCTGCATAAGGTGCAGTAAAACAATGGAAAGGATCTCTTGCAAGTCAATCCATGCAGAACTAGGAGAAAACCCCCCCCCCCCCCCCCCAAAAAAAAAGGACAGCAAATCGCAGGAGTGTAACTGATATAAACTAAAAAAGAGAAATTACGTTGTTGCATAATGTTCCACAAGAACGTGCCCAGCACTTAATGCAGCATCACGTACAGACTCATTCTCATCAGCAAGCCCTGGAAGACAACAAAAACTTCATAATAGACCATAACCTACAATGAAAATGATACCGCGTGAAGTCACCACACAAAAAAATTTGTTCTGGCATAATCTTTACCATCTAAGATGGCAGGCAAAACCTGTTGCAAGTAGTTCTGGAACTGAACACCTAAAGACCGTGGCAGATACTGGAAACAGAAATTTCATCAGAGACCCACAATCACATTCCAATTTATACAGGACTCATAGGACATCTAAATCAAAGCGGTAATTAATTTACACAACAGATTGATGCTTACTCTAAAAAGTGTCAAGTAGCCATCACGAACTGATGCTTTTTGATGAGAGCAGTTACGGATTACATCAGGGAGTATTCTCTCAAAGTACTCCGTTCCAAGTGCAGCCAACACCTAAGTATTGGAAGAACGTTACTCTCAAAACAAGATAAGAAATATCTTCTCATTGCTGACAGAGAAGTAAGCAAAATCATAGAAATTAGAGGAAAGTCTGATGGGGAAAAATTATCATAAGATTAGAGAAACCAAAGAGTCAGGTTTATCAACAAAAGGGTATCGATCAATTTGTCTAAACATGTGCACAGCATAACTCAGATGCATGCAGACCATACAACTGTCTGACAAAATGTGATAGGCTATCCTCATAGACATTTACTGTGCCTCTTCTAGAAGCACAGCATGCGGACCATAGAGGCAGTTTTTCCATTAAATGATGTATCCCCTCTTCATCGTGATGGTGTATGCTGTGAAGATGAATATCTCTTTCTCAGAAATCATTAATTATGGAAAGAAATAGCAGCTACTCGTTTCTCCAAATGCTTGGCATTCAATGAAGAATCAAACCAGATGTAACAAAGCTTGGAAATATACCTCCAAAGTATTCACAAGAAAGAAAAGAAAAACTTAAAGGGTGGCAGTACCTCACTCAGCCCTTGAGCAGCTCCGGAGCGCTCAACATTACTACCATCAGATTTCAGAGTATCCAACAACCAAGAAACCAGGTCAGGGAAGTTCTCTTCTCCCATCCCCTTGATAAGAGATCCAAGGGCACGGGCAGCAACTGCCCGAACCTCCGGAATTGGATCCACAAGAACCTGTTTTATTTGAAACATGTAATGCACCAAACTTCAATATTTTCACCAAATTGGCTTAGCCAATAGAAAATATGTACCTTTTTCACTTCAGGAAGAAGCAACCCAATATAGGGAATCATGTCCTTTGGCTCAGTGACAAGTGAGCACATATTCCCAGCTATTTGTGCAGCCTTCTTCTTAGTTTCAGCACCCCTTTCTCTTAGCCCTCTATGTACAATCGGTACCAGCAAAGCAAGTGAAGGAGCATCGATAGAATTAATGAAAGTTGTCTGCAAAAGATGAACAATCACTTAGATTTAATGTACAAAAGATATTGAATCAAGGCTAAAAAGTTATGTAAATTGAGCAACAATCTTTACTTGGAGGAGTATATCAAGGGAGTATTTTGTATATTCGTTGGGATCAGTGAGACCCATCAGAAGGGTTGGAACAAGTGCTGATATTTCAGGATTCTTTATCACATTTCCAACCTGAACAAAATCAAAGCAAATGTGAATATAAGCAACTTCTTAAAATTATCCGTATATCTTTCATTTACTTTCTTCTTATGCCTTTTTTTTTTTTTTGTTCTTATCAAACAAACATAAATGACAAGAAACATTACCTGTTTAAGGGCTGCCTGCCCAGCTGATTGAACCTTTGGATGAGTGTCTGTAAGGACCTGAAAAAGAGCAAAGTCATATAAGGTACAACTTGATTATAAGAATAAACTGTTTACACAATACTGTAAAAGGCACAAATCAAGTTCAGAGGATAACAAACCTCAGTTAACTTAGGAACAATCTTAGGGAGACACTGAGACAATTGTTGTGGAGCACAGTAAGCCATAGCCCCAAGCAGTTGCACACTGCTTTGCTTTGTCCGCCAAGCTTTATCTTCAAGACCCTGATATAAAAATGCATTGTGTCAAATATATATGTGATTGAAACTGAAGACTCTTCTCCTAAGATGAAGTAAAGGACAATCAAATATGAATTTCATTAAAATGGAAAACAATAATTTAACAAGCCCTATTGTTTACTTCTCACAGCTGCCATCTGTCAAAATCATTTCATTCATTTTAATTCCACCATAACACGTCGTCTAATGCACACACAATTACGTAAATCTGCCAGACCAGATATGGTTTAGATATAAATTCAAAATGAAATAAACCCTTTCGCAGCAAGCAGATTATTTGAAATCACTTCGAGCAAGACACCTTTGTCATGCAGCCACACAGGTAACCGTCACTAGATAGCATGTGCATTACTAGAACATCAAGTGGTTTTCTGTGCACACTACGCATACTAAAGCATCCAGAACTAATGAATCACAATACAAACCTTTAAAAGAGAAGGCAGAATAAGCTTCACTCCATGAACAGTCATCTGAGACATCATTGCACGAGCAGCACACTCAGCAGCGTCTCGAACAGCCATAACTTGATCAGAGAAAGAAACTAAAAGCAGCGGCAACATTTGAATTACATACCTGCTCCAAAAAAAAACCAGCCTTATCACTCTCTAAGCAAAATCGTCTTGGTCTTGACAGATCAGGTGACATATGTATCATTCAGGGTCATGAACAGAGCAAAATATTTTAATGAATAATGATACCCCCAGCAAATGATATAGTGAATGATGTGGCATAGATGGTAAGACATAATCATCCCCAATTATATTGCACTTTCGGAAGAGTGCAATTAGTGATTTTGTCTTTTTGTATATGCCACACTATTGACTATGCTATTTCACTGAATGATGTTACTGAGGGCACCATTACTCATATTTTGTTGTTGGAACCAAGCACAAGTAGTGATACTTCAAATTGAAATTACAGAACACTCACGGTTCAAACAATTTCCCCAGCTTTTCACAGAGACACTCGAATGCTAGTAATGCTCCTTCACGGCTTTTAGCAGAGTTCCTACAATTTTACATTCAACAGAATTTCAACAAAAGAGAAAAAATAAAAAAGCAAACCAACCGGTGGAAAAAACAGAAATCAGCACCAAGACAACTAACAATGCTCAAGGAAGAGGATAAAAAGACAGCCTTTCATGCCAAGGGTATGCCCACTTATGCCCAAAGCTTCAAATTTGAAATTCTAAGACGATTTGCTCAACAAAGATTTAGAACTCATGAGAACAAAGGTAGCATATTGGATATTGTAGCAATATCAGATACCCAATGGCTCATCACATTTGAAATCTACAGTAAAAAGGAAACTTAGACAATATGCATAATTTTCCCATGGCATGAATTGACAAAGAATGCTAATTAATTTTAACAATGTTTAAAGTAAAGTGGGAAATATGAAAGAGAAACAAAGAAGCCAAACTAGTGTTACATCAGTATTTATTAAGTCTCATAGAGATGTTATTATCTATAATTTTCCACACTCAACAGGAAGATACCTCGGGAATTGAAGTTGAACTAGGTTTTGTTCCATGAATAACAGGCAGAAAACAAGTTTATAGTGTCCAGGTTCAAACAAAATGCCACAAGAATTCGTCTATTGACATGGTAAATCATAATTACAAAACTACACACACCATAAAGAATCCCCCATCCTCTATTGCATTGAACACATCTAAATAGATAAAATATGTCTGCTGCATGGCATTCCTCAAACCCCAACCCCCCCCCCCCCCCCCCCAAAAAAAAAAAACCCCTTTCCCCATTTATTTGTACACATTACAATTAAGCAGGAATGTTAGAAGCATTGCCAATTGTAACATGTTCAGAAGAAGTCTTTCATCAGACCTGTCTGCAAGACCTTCTCGTAAGACCGTTGCAATGCCATATTTCTTAAGACATGAGATCCCCAAACCCTTTACAGCACCGGCTAATCCAAATGCAGCTCCACGGCGCTCCCCATATTTGTCATTCTTCATCAGCTGATTTAGAAGCCTAGAAACAAGAGCTGGTGCATCTTCCTGATGGAAATAAATAAAATAAAAGGGGGCATGAGAGTAGAATCAAATGGTAATGCAAAAAATAATTTAAAGTAACAGCTTTCAAAAGTTACTAGACTACAAATCTTTGGTCTTTACCAAAAACAAATATGAGATACAATAAAATATTATTCGGAGAGAAGCCAGAATCAGATTGCGAAATGACAACCCAAACCTCAGACTCTACCCAAGATGAACTTGATGCATGCTATTATCCGAAAGCTTAAATATCTAAAAACTACTGAAAAGAAACCAAAAGTGCAATTTAGTGCAGGGGGAACAAACAGCATGATTATGCTTTCTGTTCAATTTGCAGCATAATCCCACATTCAGATAGTTTCTGAAATTTACCTGCTTTGATTTCATTAATGGAGAAAGGCAGCTTGAAACTGCCCTTTGAACAGCTTCAGAAGGGGTGTTTAACACGTCCAACAACTTATCTATAACGGCATGAACCTTAGGATCATCCTGTACCGGAAAGAAATGTTAACACAACTATTGATTATAAAACATTTCGTATCTCAACTTCAGTTCAATGAAAACAAATCAGGCACCTTCTCCAAATGCTTTGCCAAAGCTCCAGTAAATATCACCACGCCCTCACGAACTAAGTCATATTTCTCCTCATCTGATGCCTGGATATATACATATTTTAGAATGTTATAAAATCAGAAGAGCTAAATAGGAACATAACACTGTTTACTTAACAATCTATATCAACCTTTTTATTCAGGTAGTTCTCAAAAATGGGGAACAGCAATGCCACATTATCTCTTCCATGCCTATCAATAATCAAGATACCAGCATTGATCATTCTTCCACGCACATCTGCGTTACTGTCAGCCTGCAGTCAAAAGCAACCCAAATTGGTTTTATAACATTCCCAACATACAAGCAATGCAGCGGGAAGTTCTGACTATTATTTATAGTGAATTATAAGGTGGCATTGGCCTCCAATGTATCCCCCAAAAGGAAGTGCCTCCAGAAGTCAAACAAAATTACAGTATATATGGTCTCTGTATGACAGATTCCATCATAAAACAATCATCATGATAATATGAGGAAACAAGGAAACAACAATTACCAGTGCTCGTGATATCAGAAATGTCATTACAACAGGAAGGTCTTTAGTCCTCAGCACATCCGCCATAGAATGTAGTGCCAATGCAATTCCCTGTCTACCCAGCCAGCCAGCATCGATGCTGTCATCACCAGCACCAACTTCACGGATATACAGTGAAAATAAAGTGGAAAGAGATTCCTGAGAGAGTTACACAATTGTAAGACAACTAAACTCGTTGATATGTCAGAGAAGTCAAAAAAAAAAAATTGACACTGACCTGTATCGAATCAGGTTTTTCATCCACAGCTGCAGCAAGTGCTTCTGCAGCAGCCACTCTAACATTGTAGTTAACATGAGTCAGTGCTTTAAAGAGCCCAGAATAATCAGTCCCAAAGTCTTTTCCATAATTATCCCATACACCTTCAGCAGCTTCAGCAACAGTCTGAACAAAATAAGGCATTAAGGCTATGTTTGGATTGCACCGGGAGAGAGGAAAATTTTTTGGAGGAAATTTTTTCTGGAAATTTGTGTAGGAAAGAGAATAAAAAGTGTAATGATTGGATTGTTTTTAAAATTATGTTAGTGCAAATTTAGAGGGAATTTTAGATTTTAAAATTTTAATTTAAAGGAAACTGAAGGTGTTTGGATATAAAACTTTTTTAGTGAAAAAGTGTAACTTTTCCTAAAAAGAAATTGAATCCAACAGAGCCTATCTCCATGTGGATAAAAAGAGGACACTCAACAAGGACACCAAACTGCCAACCAGCATATTCTTAAGATGTCACACAGCAGAAAGGTATAAGCAACAATATATGCTACATGAAACTTCAAGCCATCAACTCACATGGTAAGTTCAACAACAAAAGAAAGTTAACCTAATTTGAAAGCTACAAACAATTGCCCTGAACAATTAATATATTTATATATCACAACCAGTCTGCTCATTTCTTCTTGTTTTATTTTAGAGCAGGAAATCTACACAATAATGATAAAATTAACAAGATCCCACCGAAACAGAATCCAGAAGTAGGCTGCAAACTAGATGGTAGACTTGCAAAACTGGTAAGAGACATTGTAAGTGCCATATAGCATCTGTACTATCAGTAAAACAAGCATATTGCATTTATGAAAACCTTACTCTAAAAAAATAACGTATACAAATCATAAAGACATAAAAGACACTGACAGATGCTCAAACCTAAGAAATACCCGTAAAACCAAAGAGTGGCTAATAAATGAACCACATCAATCTGAAAACTACCTATGAAATGAATTATATCAACCAAAAACGAGGAAAGTAATACTAGAGAAATTGATTGATGACCCAGAAGGACTGGATTAAATAATCACAAACAATAAATGATGCCAAATGAGTTGTAAAAATATGTTATCTAAAGATTCTCAGTGAAAAGTATTAACACATTCCACAAAATGACTCACCAACTTCAATAAGATACGATGGCCAAAAGCAATTCATTAAACAACCATTGATGGTACCTAGGAATTTATAAAAGACGAGATATATACTAAACTGGGATGCTTAACCTTTTCTGGATCATGTAAAGCAAGCCATATTCTCGTTGCAACCTCCACACGTTCAGGAATGCAACAATTAGAGACAGCAGGAATGCATTTGACAGCATTTAAGCAAGCCATCCTCACATGAACTTCTTTAGCATAGATTCCATCCAGAGCCTGAGCACGTGCAACAGCAAATCAGCGAGGAGATCAAACAAGATAAAACTACAGAAGCAACAGTCTGTTGAACCATTATACGTACAGATGCAACTTCATGTGGTTGCAGACCCAGACACAATTCATTCAATGCTGGCCCAATAGAAGCTTTATAAGAAGGAACGACACCAAGAACATGAAAAAGAACCTGTAAAACATAATATGAGCATAGGACACATACACAAAAGAACAAAGCAAAAGAGTGAAATATAATAAAAAACATGAGAACATACTGATAGCATTTGAACCCTAGGCAGGGGTAAAATGGGATCCATATGTAAAAACAGTATCTGGAGAACATCATCGTGCAGCCCAGTTTTTCTAGGAGATGATAGTATCTTTTCCATTATCTGCATCAAAAAAATAAATTAATCAGCTATGTGTAGCACAAATTTTTCCCCTTTTGGGGGGTTTGGGGAGGAACAAGTGAGCCCTTGGAAAAACCAAGTAAAACCAAAAGGTTAGAAATATTTACCGGGAAGACAAAATTAAAAGTATCAACTGGAAGAGGTCCAGATTTACAGGAAAATGATAAACCATTTCTAACTCGTTCAAAAAGACTGAAGGATGGCCTTTCACTGAGCTCCCCTTCACCAACAGTGGGAATTAAATCCCAAACCACATTAGTCTCTTCCATTGCAATTACACGTAATGCAGTGGCAATGTCAAGTGCCCAGTTACACAAAGGAGGAGCAGAGCATTTTGAAAGCTGCACCATTGTCTCATAGGCCACATCACCAACTACTGGTGACTGGAGCAATGGGTTAACAAACTTGACCTAAAAACACACATGAAAAAACCTCTAAGCAACAAACATTTAGAGAGAGGAAGAGGGAATCAGCAGACAGTAATAAAAGTTCATGAATGAAAGAAAATATATATATCACTTTGTTGGACAAGGGGTGTTCAAGTGATAATTTTCAATTTCAAAGAAAAGACACCAGAAAGTCTTACTGGCTCATTTCTGCACTTATCCATCTACAGAACACACATCTAACAGGAGCCTAAAAGTTATTTGTTGGAGATTATTAGAATACAAATATAACTAGAACCTTGGTAACTTCGTAGGCAAATGAGATAGTAAATTCACGCAGTTTGGATATCATTCAGCAGAATGTACTAGAGTATGACAAGCTGAACTGACATTTAGCTGGACTATTGACACTAATATTCCAACCCTATATTACATGCAATAGTTTTGCTTGGTTAGAGACAAATCTAATCGTCCCTGAAAAGTCATCATGTTAATAGACAACCCTAGGGTACTTATCCATCTTAACTGAGCCATCCTGTGTTTCACTTATATCACAAAATGATCAGGATATCTTGACAGAACCTTATGAATAGAAGATCATGGGCAGGGGATGACTTTTCAATCACTAAAATGTGCATTAGAAACCTCAGATATTCTAATGGTGAACATAATAATTGTTACACTAAGCCCATGGAATTATTCGTTCAACAAGTTAGCATGACAGATTTATTCAACTAGATATATAAATTACCAAAATATCATAATTATCATGTATTAGTTGTATTAAGCAGATGTAGACCTGAAAAGTAAAAAATCAAATGACAATCACATAAGCAAGCTTGTTTCCTCCACAAATAAAACATGATTGTCAGATGATGTATAGAATACAAGGGGAAAATAGTTTAAGTATCACATCCAACCTACAGATGAAAAAGAATACTTAAATAGAGACGGCAGAGAAATTGAATGTTGACAGACAACAAAATATAAATTCTCCTATGGGAGACGAGCAAATAAGAGAACAATAAACAGATGCAATGACAACCCCAATGAATTTCTGAACAGGCTGGGTTAAAAAACCAATATACTAACCAAAGAAGGTAGCTGACTGTGTGCAAAAATAGGATTAGCTACGGCCATCTCACCCATGGCCCTAAGCATCAGGGAGAGATTCTTTTGTATAACCATGACCCTTAGCCGTATAGATGCCTCCTCCCTCAGCAGCAAATCACGTGCCTCTTCCTTTGCTGACTTTGCCTTGTCTAGAGATGCAATATTTTAGGAACATAAAACCAATAAGTCTTGCTCAAAACAGAATAGAAATTTCACAACATGCCTGGTTTCTTTGTTGTCTTCCCAGCATCCTTTTTCCCAAGATCTTTGTTAGAGGACTCCCGTCGAGCAGAATGATTAGACTTGATTTCATCCTATTTAAACAAAAATGCATCGCTAACAACTAAAGCACACACAAAAGCATAATGCACATTCACAACCTATAAAAAATTACAGGTCTTACCATGTTATCACTATCCTCATAAACACGAAAACGGCCTTTTGCTTGTTTTATGTTCTTGGAAGAAACAGATTCTGCTACATAAACACCTAGCTCAGTGGAGACCATGCCTTCAGGAGTACGAAAGATCTGAAAGTATCAGGGCAGCAGTAACAGAAGAGAACTTCAGATACTCAGACAATGGGACAGTAATCAATAAGAATCTGCAACTGCAACAACCACATGACCATAATAATGAAGAAAGTAAATTATCCCAGAAACTTCCTGCCTAAATGCCCAGGCTAGAAAGTTCCTCCTACAAAGGACAGAGATCATTGTACAAAAATCAAGATAAGCAATGGCATACAATGATAGTAATGAACATCATAGCTTAAAACCTAAGAGAATATAACTTATCTACAGAAAATATACTGACAACAAATTAACATCTTCCCCAGACAGTGCACAGCTTGCTAGGTTCGGTACAGTACAAGCAGTTATCCAATACAGCTAAGAAAAATACTCCTTAGTTCTTGGTGTCAAATGTTTATTTTGAAATTAAGCACACAATTAATGCATGAAACTTATATTAAAGTATCAAAAAATAGCTGACTTCTGGAATTTCACCTGAATATCTTTTTCTGTAAGAGTATCATGTGCATGACGATCGTGAAGATTCTTCATGTACTGCCAAAGAGGACAACTAAGTCAAAACATGTATCAACTAACATACAATTGCTTAACTTTGCAATGCAAGAAAAATACCAGGAAACAAAAATACCTTTTCAAACTCAGAGTAAGTACGTCCAGGAATGATACACATCAAGGTTGATAGTGAATGCACAGCAGCTTCTTCTCGAAGGTTATTGGAACTCATTAATCCCCTTGAACCTAACAAGCCCTACAAATAACAAAAGAAGTTTCTTTTCAGTATCAATGAAGAAAACCTCTACCATAATTAATAAATGATTTGCGCATTCACAGAATGCTATTACAAATAGCCACATACATGACATTTGAGTCAAAATTAAATTAAAAGAAATAGGAAACTAAAGGCTTGATATACCAAGATACAAAGCCCAACATTGTGCCTAAAGTAGATAATTGCTTCACAGGCAAAGATGGCTATTTACTTTACCAAAACAAACATTCATGGGCTTACGTTGGATAACCAAGAAGAAGATGACAATGATGGGCAACAGCAGCACAAATGAAGATATTATTACACAAATGCTCTAGAACAAAAGGCAGAAACTTTATCATCAAGACTTAATAGATCTTCAACCCAGAGAAGTTTGAAGAGCATGGACTGAATACATCACAAGATAAAGACAAGGTGCCTATATGATTAATTAGCCACTCATGATCAAATTTTGACAGCATAACAAACTTAACAGGAAGATGCATCATGGGAGAAAACCAGCCAAAGTCATAATGGTTCATCCAGACATTTCATTTTCCTTCGAAGAAAAATTAGTGAATGCTTACAAGTAATTAAACAACAGAACCCCAATAAATAGGACTAAATGGAGCTAGAAGTCACCTGGCACAAATCACCCACATTAGCTGTAACAAGTTCAATGACATCAAAGCCACGTACTTTCAATAATTTTTGTAGCCTCTGAAAAAGGGTTGGTTACAAAATTAGTATCCGCAAAGAAGGTATATAAAGATAATCATCATGAGCACCAGACCAAGAATTTTAAGAGCATCGGATTGAGAGATGTAAACTAATTCAGTACAGACCCAAAATTACAGAGCATCCAGGTGAAAATTGCTCATTCCAATCAATCAAAAGGTGCAAGTCATTTCAGTATCTGAATGAAACTTCAATCACATTGCCCAAGGTGTGATCTAACATTGTCACGGGAATTTCCAACAACACCTAAACAAAACTCACATTATTATCCCTCTTCTTTCACCCTTGTTACTTTTCAACTATTAATCTCTAGTCATCTTTTCACAACGTCACACCACCAAATCTTTTCTTCATGCCTAAGCTGTCTTGCACTTCGGGAGTATAAAGACTAATTATTCTCCGCAAATTAAGGAAAAATAAATTTTTTTAGGTCACTTGTGTTTGAGCTGGTTTCGTATTTGTCCCAACTGTTTAACAGCTGACACATCGTCTCTAAAATTCCATTCCCACAACATTTAGGACAACTGATAGAATCAATAGGTTAAGGGAGTATGGTCACATGATCATCACCAGCCTGTTAATCAAAAATGTTTTGACCTATTGAATGTCTCATTTAGTCCCAAAACATTAGTCAGTAGACAAATTTTTAATCCTGAACTTTCTATACAGAACCAAACACAAGGGACTAAAGATGCAATTTTCCCGAGAATGAGAATACTAGTAAACCCTAACTCTTACTGCTAAACTTACTAACTACCCTTAGCCACAACCACTTAACACAATCAGCTATACTACAGATATCCAACACGAAAGCAATGGATGAGAAAAAGAAAGAGATGAATGGGGGAAGGGGAAATAGATCAGGTAGTAGGGACAAGGAGAACAGGTGCACATGTCACAAATTGGAAAATTGGGTTTAAGGCTTTGTTCTCTTGGTGACCCAACTTGGGAATTTTTTGTTTTAGGGAGGGAATTTTCTTTTGGGAAATTGTGTAGGAGAGATAAAAGAGTGTAATGATTATGTTATTGTTTAAATTTATGTGAGTAAAGATTTTGAGGGAATTTTAAAATTTGAATTTTAAATTGAGTAGAAATTGAGGTTGTTTCTTTGGGTTAGATTTTAGAAGAAAAATTGATGATTTTCTTGAAATGGGAATGAAAAAGAACAGAGCCTAAGAATAAAATTATAGATCTCCTGGACTTCCCAGTCAAAAACACACTTAGATATGAGTATTCTGTGCCCAGTTCCAGTATGGAAAAACAAACCCAAATTATACGTGGTCAATCAGGGATGAAGAAATTGGATTTAGTCTAAATCACAAGCTCTGACAAAATTCAAATGAATAGACTCAAATAGGTAAAAGCGTTAATCTTGATCATTTAGTTCCCGCTTATGGGGCACACAGGCCATTAAACCTACAAACAATCGCCAGAGAAATGTCTTCTCAGCAGTTACCTAGTAAAATAGCTTAGGAAAATTCTTGATCAAATACTATGTAAGCAGCAGAGCTAGAAAGTTACCTTCCACACTACGTCTCTCTTAGCTGTACCAATGAGCAAAGGATGATGTGAGCAGCAGAGTAATTCCACAGATAAAGATGAGGAAGCAGCCAATACAGCAGATGAAATTACTATTAAAGCCTTCACCAAAAGTTCCATAGGCGGGATGAAAGGAACTTGGACATCCAGCACATTTTCCGTGTCACTACAAACCAAATAAAGAATTATTCCCTATAACAAGTTAACCGCATATATGGATAGCTACAGAATTATAATAAAGAACAAACGCCAACTAACATGGGAGTAAACATGCTCACTATAAATCATCCAGCAGTGGTTGCACATGTTCTGGAAAACAAAAGGAAAAACTCACAGCTAACAGACTATATCTAATATGACAAGATGCACCTCAAATTTTCTCATTAAGTAAGTGAATTACTGATACTTATAGGTTAAAGATGCTCTTTGCTGCAGATCCCTATAACAGAACCAAAGACAAGATTTTCACCTCATGCGGCCACTTAGACACCAACAGCAAAACCTTCATCCCCCTATGTGGCATCGGCTCTATAGATCATATCTCGCTATCATGTCCAATCAAAACACATAGTTCCATTAAAATATACCAGGTATTTTTTAGTAGTTCCTTTCCGAGTCCCTTTAGGTCTTCCCCTACCCCCTTTTAATTGGAGTCAATAGACACCTATTGGGACTACACTAGTTTTCTTTCAAATGCATATATTATGCATTTTATCTAGTCAAATGTGACTACACATCCCTTACATCAATGTTCATAGTTAGTTCCAACATTGGTCAATGAAACATCCCCGGTCTCATGAATAATTTTTAAAATTTCCCTTTCAATTTCAGCAGTCATTTTCTGCAAACACAAAGTAAAAATTGTGCAACTCCTCTTTAGGTGTCAACTTATGGCACAGATGCCTCCCTTCATTATGACTAATTACTTTAATCAGCAAGTTGATGATATTATGTGAATATAAAAATAAAAATAAATATAAAAATGTAAAGGGCATAGATTCTTCTAACTACAATATACAAACAGTAAAAAAAAAAAAAAGATAACTTCTGAATAGGAAAAAAAGAAACAATGGTGACTCAAATCTAAACAAGGATTGGCTCTCCAATGGTTAAAAAATTGCAATCCTCAACAAAAATTATACCCGGGATAATGCTGGGCAAGAATAGATCGTGGACATTTAAATTAACTTTTAATGTGAACATTTATTAGGAGCTTTCACAAGACAATAAAAAGGAGTAAAAGGGGACAAAGAAACTCGTGAAAAATAAAAGTTCACCTCATTCTGAGAAGATTAACCTTTTCTCCCAAAATAGAGAGATAATTGAAAAATTCAAGCAAAATAGATTCAGATAATTGAGGAGCAGCAGCAAGAATCTTCTTTGTGGAATCGTAAGCAGCTTTTCGGAATTCCCAATTTGGATTGCAGAGAGAAAACAGCAGAAACTGCATAGCATTGACAATATCAGAAACAAAATCTATATAGCATAACAGGTAGAAAAGAACATTGTACCATCTATCGGTATCTTATTCATAGATTTTCTTGAAGGCATCTACCAATATAACTTGATTCTCAGCAACATGTACATCATGTGAACCCACTTGGTGCCTCATCAATAAAAAGAAAAACATACACAAATATGATAACCTGGCACTGTTTCATACCAACTAACCTGTAACAATGCACTGATCGGAAACGTCTCCAAAACTCTGCGACAAATAAACAATGATCAAATTATTACCAAACCATATAACAGGGAGGAGCTCAATTACAGACCCAGGGGAGCAAAAATTGAGATTCATTCAGCAACTATCAGATTACAAATGTCAAAGATAGGCACCCATAAACAACAATGGTAAAGATACAGGAAACTAAATGCAAACAACCATAAGAACAGTTATGGACCAGAGTGTTGGGCAACTAAATACAAACATGAACAAAAAACAAAAAATGAGAATGTTGAGATGTGCAAACAGATTAGACCGGACTAGATATAGAAAGAAGTGAGGATAGCCCCAATAGATTAAGAACATGAGAAACACACTTAAACTGATTTGGACATGACAGTAATGGACATTTAGATACCCCAGTACAGTGTATAGAAAATAGAGAATTATTAACTCAAATCAGAAGGAGAAAACATATAAAGACTTGGTAAGAATATATTTTAACCTAAATGAGCACATGTGCTTGCAAGAACCCCATGGCAATACATCATCCAAATAGCCAAACCCAAATAGTTGAATAAAGTCTTAGTTGTTGTTGTGATAGAGATACAAGAATGTCAAAAATAATGCTTGATAAAGCATTCAGGAATACATGACAAATATGAACCTCATAATATATTAATCAGAATAGGAATCAGTATCCTTAGCTGAGATTCAAATGACAAACTGATGATAAAAACAAACAGCATAAACACGAGACAAATTATCTCATATTCGTGTTAAAAAAATTGTAGGTCACTCATCAATAATGGTTCAATCAAATGACGCAAAGGATAAATAACTACCACAAGTAATGGATAATCAAAACTAAGCCCATAACCAAAGAGTGAATTTAAGGCCAGTCAAATTTTCAAGAAGCTATAGCCTGTTTAGAACAAGAGTTTAAGGTAAAGATTTATTAAACTTCACTACTGCTTTGCAATTATTCTCCAGTTTCTATTTAAGAATGAAACTGTATATTCTGAGTCTAAATCTTCTTATAATCTTACATAGAGGAAAACCTTAGATCTTCATATGCCATTCCTGAGCAAAAATGACAACTTAGTACGCTTCCTAGAACAAGTACAGTTATCATCTCATGAGATGCCACATAGCATTCTCGATACCATCAGAAATTGCGCTATTACTAAGATACATTTATAACACATTCAAGTCCCTTTGGGAAGAATGCAAACCAGCACATGCTCCTTGCAGTACCAACAACGTTCATAGTTGCAAACCAGGCAATAGTAACAAACCTGTGAGGATGGTCAACCAGCAACACTTCAAAAAGGTCAAGACAAGCCAGACAGTCATCAAGTGAAAGTTTTGATGCCTGCAAAGGTATGATATAATCACGCTTCAGAATGGGGAAAAAGTAATAAAAGGTAGTAATGTTCCCGCTAATAAAAGATATTAAATATGAGGGAACAAAAAATTACAGCTTGCATTTATCCCTAAGTAGTCATTAGAAATGCAGAGACGTGTCTTAGCACTAACGGAAACCACGCCTATTTTATGATTCCTTTCAAGCTTTTCATGAGAATTAGCCAATTTGTTTCTCTAACTACATTGCGTGGGTAAGAAGAGATATCACGAAGACAATACAAGTGCGTTTAAAATAATAATTTTTATAGTTCGGGAGAGAGACTATTTTAATCATTAACAAGCAAATGTTATTCATGAGAGATAAAGCTTCAGCAGATACTTACCAGAGAAAGTGGCACAAGAGAAGGTTCATTCTGCGCTATCAAAGACCAAATCTTTTCCTTGGTTACTGTCTCATCTAGAGAAAGGAGAGGGGGAAAAAGGGATAGACTATGTCATTCTTTAACCTTGTAATGCCTAAAATCAGTTCATCTACAGGAGACAATAAAAAGAATAACATGACAGATACAAAAAATGGACATATACTAGGAGAGAGAACCTGCTTTAACATCGATAGTCACCAGTTTTGCCACGCATATCAATGCATAGATTCCATCCAGACGTTGTGCTGCTTTGGTAAAACCAGTTTTAACCAGTTGGAGAAGAGGAACCAGCAAGGAGGACATCTGAAGCTCAAAATAGAAAAAGAAAAAACCACCTTCAGACCAGGTGTAATGGCAACAGTATAAATAAATTATAACATATACATTTTGCCACAAAACTCAGTGTGTGCACCTGACTAACTGCATCCATGTTTTTAAACATTACACGCAGACAACGGAGATAACCTTTTCTTAGTCCCTCTTTCTCCTTGAGCCCAGCGGCAAGAAATGACATTACATTTGGTTTAACTGCAGCTGCAGACCTTGTAGCCCAAGAAGCTAAAGAAGACAAACAAGCCAACTTAACCTCTTCATTGCCTGTTGAAAAGGAGAAACACATTCAATTTGAAACAAATTAGAAGGATATCATTTACCATCGTCCTTGTAGCATAAAAATTAAATATATACGTATAGACTACACTTGAGCAGCACAAGAAAGATCAGAAGGATATCATTTACCATCATCCTTGTAGCAAGACAAAAGGAAATCGCAAACAGTTGGTGACAATGTGTTGAGGTATCTTCCTTCCGGAGCATAAGACAATTCTCGTAATGCATCAATCATGCCGACCCTTTGATATGGAAATGTCAATCTGCCTTCAGAACCTGTTTAAGGTTCAAGCAAACTTAAGATATCACTCATGATGTTGCAGTTTTCAAATCCAAGAAACCGCTGTTATTGATTATACAAATGCAGAGATTCGTGGCTATACCCCTTAGACACAAGGAAACATGTTTCAACTAGAGGACAGAAGCAGAGAGTCAAGACTTTTCCTTCGTAAGTTTTCTTTTGGGATTTAAGTACAAACAGTCCAGATCCTTGCTATTTTTCATAGCTTTCCAGATGAGCTATTTTTGTTTTTGGTTCCATCTTTTTCAGGTTTTCCAGATAAGCATTTTGATATTCATTTGCACAGTAAAAGAGAAACAACTTAAGTGCTTAATGCATTAAAACTTACAGAAACAACATTTGTTTTTTATCTTCAGGTAAGTTAGAAGATTATCAAACACTAATGATTGAGCATATGAGATAAATAAATAATCAAAAATGTATTATCGTAATTAACAAAACACAAACCTCCAATTACAGATTTCACAGCAGTAAGCATTGCTTCAATGGCATCTGGGCTACTAGATTTCACACTCAAACACCTGATTATGGCCAAAGCAGAAAGCCTTCTAGCTTCATCAGCATGTCTAGCTTGCATCAAAACTACTGGAAGGATCTCAATCACATATTTGCTCAAGTCAAGGTTGGTAGAATGCAACAAAATCCCAACAGATTCCAGGACAAGCTCAGGATTCCTCTTCAACATTTTAACAGATGTGGGGACAACAACACTCTTAAAATCTTCATGGCATAAATGAGAGAACATAGGAATAAATGCTTCACTCAGGCCCTTCACAGGCTTCTCCTTTGCATTCAAAATGGTTGTAACATACATATCAAGAAATGTTTGCTGCCAAAGGCAACAGATGAAGCAAATGAGTGCGCAATACACAGACAATAGACTGTTATGAACTCTACTGCTACAAAATAGCATCAATTCTTACCCTCCATTGATCAAAGAGGCCATCACTTGAAACTGAATGTTCAAGAACCAGGGATATGAATTCTGGACAATTTTTATATGGGATTCTTGAATTCTTTAGTTCCTCCATGTAGGTTCTATAAATATCTGGTGACTGCAAAGTTACATATTAAATATTAAAAAAAAAGAAAAGTAAGAAAAGGGAAAAATGGCATCATTTCAAGTTAATTTAGATTGATTTGCAGAAATGACGACACAAACACTAGAGGTAGACCTCTGAGAATAGTCGCAACAGGGACTGCTTACAGGCCCTCTTCACATGCAATGATCCTTGCATAGCAATATGAAGTACAGATGCCTGTGCTTGAGCTACTCGGCACAATGCATTCTTGGATACTGAGCTAAACTGACTTTCTGTTAATAGAAGGCAAGACCATTTGATGAGTCTATAGCAACCAAAATTTGACTGGAACTTGAACTGTTTTTCCATAAACTGCACTAATGTTGCTGCAAAACTTTTCATGAATGCAACTTCTTTTAAAAGTTTTATAATCAAGGCATCCACAGCTTTCCTCGATCCACGATCTTCATAAATGGACAATGTACCGAAAAATAATTCCACCAGAAGGGATGTAAAATCGGTAGTCAAATCTGCAGAGTTCAAAAGTACAGCAATTAATAAGATTAAACCAATGCTTAAAATGAAAACAAGGAAAAAATTTGAAGTCTACAGAGAAAATAGGCAAGGACTACAGAGATATTTGCATGGCCAATATGTATACCAAAGACTACAACAACAACGAATCCTTTATCCCACTACGTGGGGTTTGCTATATAGACCATATCTCGCCATCATGTACTGTCAAGACACATTAATTCATTCATATTTAAACATAACATGTCATGTTTTAAAGTTGTTTCCAAAATGTGTACCAAAGACAAACAAATAAATTAAAAAGCAATAAATTTACTACCCCAATTTTTTTTTTTTTTCGGTTTAAGCTAAGATCATTAATTCACTAAAAGCATAACTCACAAGGAATAAACTAAAATATGAAGGCAGCTTTGGCATAGAAGAGCTGTTGCATGTTACCTAATGTCATGGGTTTGAGATAGAGAAACAAGCTCATACAAAAATGTAAGGTAAAGCTGCGTACATCAGGCTTTAATGGCCCGACCAGGGGACCTTTCCCCAGACCGTGCACATGCGGGAGCTTCTTTGCACTGAGTTGCCCCTTTTCATTTATCTAGCCAAAACATAATAAAACCACAACTGCTAAAGCATACGACGAAACAATTCAGATGTTGGGTTCTTCTATATCCATCTTTATGAATAATTGTAGGCAAAGTTATAATCATCTCACAACCCCTAAATCACCTTGCTACAATATTAATACAGTCATATTGAAGCCCAGCCTCAGGATCTAACACATCAAGGTGAACTGGCTACCTCAAGCATGGACAAAATGGTCAAGGATATAGTAATGCACTCATTATTTGCATAGTACTGACAAAGAAGCTCCTTCTAATAGCATTCCAAGCGATGACAACTTGAGGATGAGGAAAAAACTACCGATGAAGTGCTACTATAATGTTCAATAGCAAGTTTCTGCTGCTTGTAAAAGTGGTGTATGCTTGATATAGTGCAAGAATTTTCTGCTGTGTTGTCCCCATTAAGGAAGAGCGAAAAAAGATTTATTATTTTACACTTAAGGATATAACTTTCATAGACTCCTTTGATGTTCCTTGATCTTCACCCATACAAACATTGGTGATTAGAATTTTGCAGGGTATGATTATATACACAGATAACTCAAAAATTTCCCAACTATTTTCCAAAATACAAGGATGATCCTGAGCATTCCTTGAGAAATATGACTATTTTCGTATGCATTGTCCAAAGAATCTAATTAAGTGTGCATTATCCACTGAGGACCAAACAGCAAAGTTGAGCGCTCCATGAAGATCCTACCTTTAAGGCAAACATTCACATGAAAAGGGATTCTTTGATATATTCCTTGCCTCCTTAAAATTATTTTTCAGCCAAAACAGTTATGAAAAACAGCATTAACAATTACTTCATCAAAATTGCTGCACACATCCAAATGCTTCAGTGCTTAAACCCCAATAACAAACCGATCATTTTACTTCAGGAACAAACTATGTGTGCATTATCCACCCCAGAACAAATGGATTGGGTTAACTCATCGGACCATCTCCTGATGCTTAGTGATAATGCAACCATGTAAGTGTCACTCACTCATCAATCCTTTAATTCTTTATTCTTCGAGACCAATATTTTGGTAAAGTTATATGCTATTGCTCTTTGGAATATTTTTTGAACATCTCATGTGACAATCTGGTATCAAAAGTACCAGCTCTGAAATTCTCTAGCAGTCCCCATATCTAGTTTCATTGAGTGCAATGCATTTTGAGCTTTTTCTACTTAATAAACCTCCTTAAGCCACATAGTTGGAACAATGCAGAACTATAAATGTCTATTCAAAAGAGTTTCTCAATCACATCATAGCACTATCCACATAATGATGTTAATAGTAATATATTCTACAGAGGTTCGCAGCTCTCTAAATAGATTGAATATTCCTAAAAGGAACACTTAACACTAAAAAGATTGTCATCAAGTCAGCAATCACAGCCAGAAGTTATGATTGAAGAAAATATATCTTCACCACACAAAACAGTTTCACCATCATTATGTCAGTTCTACCCCACCCCGGAGTCCAACAATAATAACCCCTAACCAAAGACTACGAGTCTATGCCCCATTCTTATGTCACTATTTTTAACTGAAGAGGTTCAACCACAACAACAAAAAAGGCCAATTCTCCAATTCAACAACAGGGGTGGCAAAATTAAAGTGAAAATGAGGTATCAAAATTCTCAAAGCATACATGCATAGATATCGCTCTAAACTAAAACCCAAGTAGAAATCCAAATTACATAAACACATAAGCATCCGAAATTCAATAAAGACGTCATTTTCAGAAAGCAATGCAGCAGAACTGAGCTGAATTACCAGAAACGTTACTAATGATGAACGGAATTTCGTTGCTGAAGATTTGAATACGTCGTTTGGTGGACAATGTTGAGATCGACGGGGCAATGGAGGCAAGAGAATCCATTGGATTGGAGTTCGACTCCACCATTTTAACTTCGAAATTCGACGTTCAATCAGAAAAAAAAAAAGAACGATCTTCTACATAAATTAATGCGAAGTGCTGAAGCTGAGGGCGGAAGCTCCTATGATAAATAGGCGCGGGCCGCAAAGTGGCCTGCTGTGTCGTCGTTTCGAAGGAAATGACGGAGACGATGAATGGCGAAGATGAGGGTATTGTTAGGGTTTTAGGTGGTCTAGTCAGTGCAGTGGGCTGCTGATGCACAGTCGAATACGTGCATCAGTTTGCGTACTTTTCCTCCAACTTCCAATCTTCCAATTTTCAAGTTTTTTCTTTTTTTTCCTTTTTTTTTTTTTTTAGGCTTAATCACTATTTACTTACGGAATTGTTAATTGAAAGACATTTTTTAAAAAATTTCGACTTGAAATTACTTTTTTGCCCTTCCCCTTCTACTTCCTTCTACAGTAAAAGTAAGAATAAAATAACTTTTAAAAAGAATCGCCTCATCCGGGTGATTCTTTCCTATATAATCGTCTGTTTGGATCGATTCTTTGGGAAAGAATCACCCGGATGGGCCAATTCTTTCCTATAGAATCGCCTGATCGGAGTGATCATTTTCCATAAAATTGCCTGGTTAGGGTGATTCTTTTTAAAAGTTGTTTTCTTCTTAATTTTAGTGCAGAAGGAATGGAGATGAGTGAAAGAAAATTTCAAAAAAATTGGAGTAAAAAAATGAGAGTGAGTTAAAGAGTGAGATGAAGAGTTAAAGAGGAAATGAGGGTATAGGTAAAAATATTTATGATGGTAGAAATGTATAAGGATATTGTTGTCTTCTCACCACTTAAAATTTTAAAAAGTATCATGTGTTTAGTAAAAAGTGTCCTGCAATTAACATGCCCATATTGCTTTTTGACTATTTGCCTCCCTATATTTATAAAACTAACTGGTTGCCTCCTGTATTTTTAAAATTAACTATTTGCCGCCTCTTACCAGTCAAATCATAAAAATCCTTAAAAAGATAAAAATGCCTTTTGAATGTTAACATCACACTCTCAGATTTAAGTAAAAAAATTCAGACGAATATACCCCAAGCAGTAACTGTATGTTACTTAAGAAAATAAATAAATAAATGGGTGAAGCTCTCTCCGATACACAATCGCCACTGCACTTTTCCCGCTTCAAATCGATGCATCTGCCGTTTCTTCGGAGCTAAGCTGCGAACTCTATTATCTCTGACGCTGCACTTTTCCCTCTTCAACCGCGGTTCTCACAAAAAAAAACCTGCTGCCATTGCCATTGCCATTTTTCCAGAGCCAAATTTTTTCCCAAGGAAAAAATTATCGCGAGCCCTTTTCCTAATATTTGGGGGTATATTCGCCTGAATTTTTTACTTAAACCTGAGAGTGTGATGTCAGCATTTTAGAGGGATATTTTTGTCTTTTCAGATATTTTAATGGTTTGATTAGTAAGAAAAGGGCAAACAGTTAGTTTTAAAAATTTGGAGGACAACCAGTTAGTTTTAAAATACGAGAGGGTAAATAGTCAAAAGCTAATAACACGGATGTAAATAAGGAAGCCTTTTTCTTTAGGGGTAAATCACGAGAACCCGGAGATTTGTATAAATTAATTAGCGGATTTTTATATTTTAAATATTACCAATCGGAACTTAAGGATTTTAAAGACAACCAATAAGGCCCTGATATTTAAAAACATTATCAAATGAACATTGAATTTGTAGCATGCTTGTGTGGAGTAATGTTAGACAACTCAACTAATTCATCTCAACTCATGTGTCTTAACTCATGTGGCACGCATTCATTGGTTACATTTTTATAAAATAATTATTAATATCACATAAGTGGCCAATGAATGCATGCCACATGAGTTGAGATGAATTAATTGAGTTGTTTATCATTACTCGCTGGTATGATAAGCGTTTGCCTTAAACTTTGTATGCCCAGAGTGATATAACTAAAGAGTCATTAATTAATTTATTTTTTTTGGAATTTTTAAATTAAAAATTATTTATAATATAATGTTATTTTCAAATTTGTTCTAAATTTGTTATTCAATAAATAATGGTCAATTTATTCATCATTTATTATAACACAAATATATGAGAAATTATGGTGATCAAATATAACCACTTATTACCATTCTAATGCAATTAATAATAAAGAATAAATCATGTATTTGAATGTAAAATTCACTTTGGAAAGCTCTCTCCAAAATAATATGGTCTTGGCGAGCTTCATTAGCTCTGAAGCAGATCGTACGGATTCGGCCCTCTCTCTATATTTTCTCTTTCATGCATATATATCGAGAGGCCAATGCAGTTGCGGATAGGTTGACTTGTTTGGCGAGTGATACACAAGAGTCGAGAATGGTCACCCACACCTCCATGCCATTGTGGCTTCGGAGTTTGGTTAGTTTGGATGCACGTAGTTTTCCATATTTTAGGTTGTAGTTTTTCCTATGTACTATATTTCTCAAAACTTTTTCATCATTAGCATTAAATATTTGTAATACTAAGGTAAGGCTCATTACCTTCTCCTTGAAACTCTCCTATTTACTGTATTTATGCTACCAAATTAATAAATGATCTTCGTACCCCGAGCCACTTAATCGACTGTTTTCCAAAAAAAAAAATCACTTTGGAAATACGATAAATGTGGGGGCATGTTAATTGCATGACCCATTTTACTAAACACAGGACACTTTTTAAAATTTTAAGTGGTGAAAAGACAAATACACCCTTGATAGTTTCTAACTTTATAAAAGAAAATTTACCCAACTTTTTTAACTCCGGAGATTTTCCCAGAGAAAATCACCCAGGCCGGCGATTTTCCCTGGGAAAATCGCCACAGGAAGGCGTTATTTTCAGGTTTTCCCAGTCATTTGTCGAAAAATCCGGAAAACACGTCATAAACACTAATACATCCCTAAACACAGCCGAAAAACGCGTCATACACACTAATAAAAACGCGTCATAAACACTAATAATTCAATTGTACTGCATAAAAGTAGAAGAGAATGGAGCAGCAGAAATGTAAATTCACGTCTAAAATTTTTCAAAAGTGTCCTACGTTTAGTAAACGGTGTCCTGCAAGTAACAATTCCATAAATGTGTAAGATTCCATTAAACGAACAAATTCAAATAATGTTTATTAATAAATCAATAAACTTCGTGTACGGTTTCATTATATAGAAATAGTATTGTAATACTTAGTCCATCAAATTAATCAATAAACTTTTGTAGTGATTCGTTAAACATGTAGCATTTCATAAATGTATTGACTTAGTATATAGTATAGTATTGGTCCTATTGGACATCTAAAATGAATTACTAAACTTTTTATAATATTTTATCAAAAAAATAGATTTGATAAATATATAAAGTTAATGTTATAATATCGGATTTGTTATTTGAATGACATGTTTTACTAAACATCGGACAAATTTTAAAATTTTATTGACTGAAATTACTGAATTACCCTTTGAAATTTGTCTTCTTCTCTTCATCATCGTCTTCTGCGATCTTCTTCGTCTTCTTCGATCTTATTCTTCTTCTGTTTCTTCCTCTTCTTCTTCTTCTTCAATCGTTTGTGTTTTGTATGTTCATTTGCTAAAAACAAAAAAAATTATAAAAAAAAAAAGAAAGAAAAAAGAGCACCTTCGCCGCCCACTGGCGACCAAGGAGTTTCTCCTCGCCGGCAACCATGGCATTAAAAAAAAAAATTAATTAAAGTATTAAATTTTTTGTTAGAGTAAAGGGTGTTGATGTCTTTTCGCCACTTAAAAACTTAAAAAGTGTCATATGTTTAATAAAAAAACGTCCTGCAAATAACATGCCCCTATAATATTAGAACTCAAAAATGAACTAATAAAGTTTGTGTAGTATTTTTATTAATCATGTGAATTCAAACAAAAATTATATAATTAAAAATAGAGTATTGGGGCCCAACGTTTTTCGGGCCATGAGTGTAAGTGGCGCACCCCTCATGGGCAACCCTAGGTATAATTGGTTATTTTCTTGAATTTCATGACCTGATTAGCAATTTACAGAACTTCATAGTCCTCGAAGGGCTTGTGAGGCTGTTCGTTAGTAGGTTTTAAGGGTAATTTTGTGAAACAGGATTTTAGAAACAAGCAAACGAAAGGTGGGAAAAAATATTTTTCAAAAACTACGTTTAGTAAAAGAATTGTAAGAAACAAATTTTTTTTTTTCCAAAATTTTGTTTGGTGAAGTAGTAGGCAACAAACAAGATTTTCCTTTAACGTTTGAGTTTAGAGAAAATTAATTTTTAGTGTTAAAAAAAAGGATTTATTATTAAAATAAAATTTTGGAGAACAAACTTTTAAAACAAGGTTTGAGTTTTATAATAGTTTCGGAAACTTATAATCATGCAAAATCTCTTAAGGAACATAATCATGCAAAATTTCTAAAGGAACATGCTCTAAATAATCTGGACAACTCTCAAAGGAGCTTCTATAATTTACCTTTTTTAAAACTCGTATAAGTACTCATTCTATTCCATTTAAAAAGTCCACTTTGTATTACCGTGTTTAGTAATACAAAATAGATTTTTTAGTAGGATTGAGGGAATACTATTTTCTACAACAAACTTGTCTTTTATAAGTATCAGTTTTGCATTCACGAGAACTTGGATAACCTGCAATAATTAGCATGGTAGAATAAAAATTGGCATGATAGTATGGTGAAATAAATATTGTCTTGTAAGCAAAATTTCACCTTAATATGCTTAAAAATTGCTCTGATAATAACACTAATCTATCTATATATCCAACATCCATCATGCTACACCAATAAGAAACTACAAATTAAATAAAAGGAACTAAACTATGTGAATTTGTGATGCCATACTGGGACTCTGCATCCAAACGATCAATTGGCCTTGGCTTTTTTGGCCATCATATTAGATGACGAGAATGAACTGTACAAAAGAGAAGATAAAATACACCTACAAAACATCATTAAGGATTATCCTTCATCTGCCTGGCAGATATTACTCTATCCAGTGTTTCATCTGGGACATTAATTCCACTGGTCTCCAAGTCTGCCACAATGGCAATGGCTGCATCAAGTTCCCCCAGGTCGAGACACAACGTCACGATCTCATCGTACAAGGGGCTGCAATGCAATAGGTAAGATCAATAACTATGGTTACCAAGAGAGAACGATATATACACCATCATTATGGCAACACCTTAGCTTACTACTCTCTGTGTCCCCATTAGAAGAGTTCAGAGGTATGGGTATTCAGGTACAACTCTAAACAAGACTCTTTTATTGGGACGGAGGGATAATGAAATGTTAATAGTAACATCGCCAACTGTATTCTGGCATTGAGCTAAATGGAGTTGGTCCCTGCTAATAAGGAACTGAAATTGGTGACCTACTCTTAGGATAACATATCTCCAACAAAGATTTTATATTCGCACGAGATATTGATCAAAATGGTAGCTCTTACTCAGATTTTTTGCTTGAATTTGTTTCATGTGGAACCACATGTGTTTGTCCACTAAGAGAGTAAAAGAGCATGAAAGGGTATGAAATCAAGGATGATCCTAAGCATTCTTTGAGAAATACGACTATTTTCGTATACATTGTCCAAAGAAAACTGAAGATCTTCCAAATGCCAGACCAAAAAAAAACAGATGAATTTGACATCTGTGCTGGAAAGAAACTCTAATAGCATGATATCTATTATACGCCTCACATTGTTTACTAATGGGAAAAGATGATCAAAGCATTTCTAAAGTGTTGCTTTCTTTTATGCCCACGCAATTGGTAAAGAGAAATGGTGCCTAAATCAAATTGTGAAACCACAAAAGGTCGACAAATGCTTCATGTAACAAATTTATCTCATGGGAATAAAATTTTACCTTCCACATACATAACCCAGACTATGTGTCGTTTGCAAAATCGTCAAGAAGGCTGAAGGGACAGGAGCTCGTATTGCAGCCCGCAATATCATTGCACAATCCCCAATAGTTGGCTCCCCCCCAAGTTCTATTACCTGAAAAATATAGCAATAACACATGACTACTGAAGAAGCACACAATAGCAATGGTTGGTAATGCAACTTAACTAACAGAATTCTAAGCGTAAAAAGAGTCAAACATTTTTTCCCCTTCTTTTCCATAAACAAGAAAGCATTGAAATCCAACAAATCACATGGTCAAAGAGAAAAACAGTGCGTAAGTGAAAGCAAGTTCTCATGAAATTCTTCAACTTTCTATCATTCAGCACTTATACAAAAAGGACACTGCAGTATCACTCAAAACATAGAATATCCTAATCATATCATGATATTACAGCATGTCCTGCATTACCATCAAATAAGAACTCATTTATATGATGCTTAAGGTAAATAAAAGTAATTTCAGACATGAAAACATACTTTTTTCATTACTTTAATTGCCAATTCAACTTCCCACTCCTGTGACCATCTTTGAGGGGCATTGTTCTTCAGCTCTCTTTCCCATGTCCAACCCCAAGCATCTGCTATGGTATACATATCAGATGCATCAAATACTCTCCTATTCCTCATCTCTTTCATTGCTTCATGTATATCAAGAGGAAACCAGTCATCATCATCATCATCCTGCAATAACACTCTCCAAATCAACAAGGATATTTAGAACTGAAACTTAAATCAGCAAATCACATCACCTGTCCTATTATAGTTCTCAGTTACTTGCACATATTTCTACCTAAATATTTGTGTGGACATGCCACAAATTGGCAGCATCACTTCATTACTTTTCTTTTCCTATTCTAGTCATTGTCCCCTCTGTTGATGATGACCTTCAAATAGAAACTATATTATACTTTTTGGTATATCACATTATGATATTCCAAAATACTACCAAAAGAGCAACAACGATTATACCTCAGCCGATACACGGGCCCTTCTTCTTGATTTTCTTGACGAGCTAGTCATCTGGTCAGAGTCTTTCAACAGTTGTACACCAATCATTGGAAGGGGTTTTGCAGTCTCAGCTTCTTTGTCCTTAATTCGGTCAACCACCTGGCTGTCATTTAAATCCACTTCTTCCTCCTCATCATCTGCCTCATCATCTTCACCCTCTTTTGAGACATCAGCAGATTCAGCATCAGCATCGGCATCGGCATCGGCATCAGCATCGGCATCAGCATCAATATCATCCGAGGCATCAAAAATTTCTGAATCATCTGCTTCCATTTGCTTGCCATAATCTTCTTGTAGGCCCTCTCCAAGGAACCGCCGCTTCCAGAATTCTGTATTACCTTCTTGCAGCTTGATTCGTGAAATAAGTTCATCCAACTCTTCATCAACCTGCAAAAGCATGAACAGAAACTACGGTAATAAACCACCACAACATATGTACTTTCTCAACTTATGCAGCCAATACCCTCACCAACATAAACAAGAAGGAAATTGGAAAGTTGAACCCAAAAAACTACAGTAGATCAACCTCCTCTTCCTCTTCTTCAACAGGAGGAACCCAAAGCGGTCGACCTCTAGAACGATTAATTCTTCTTGCTTTTTGCACCCGCTGGTAGAGTACATTTCTAGTCCCATCTGTGGGCAAACCTTGAGCTTCCAGTTCTTCTTTCAACTCCAAAACAACCATTTTACTAGCTGCTTTTGGTTTCAAAGCATTTTGTTCAGGACCTTTAATAATTTTCTTCAGTCTCTCCTCAACCCTGATATAATCTGATTCAGACACATCCCCTAGTACAGCTGGACCTTCATTCCGCAACACTTTCAAAAGCTTTCGATGATATATTTTAGATTCCTCAAGACATCGTTGTTTGAAGGATGTTTCCCTAGGATTGGAATAAATAAATCCCTCAGCATCAGGGTCCAGAGGAGTTTTCCCTCTACGAGGGACCCAGCGCTTACGCACACCTGTGAGGCCACCTTCTGCAACGTACCTGATTACCAAGCCAAGGAATGATCAATTTCAGATCATTGGGAGAATCAAAGAAAATATAGGTAAACAATCTGCCTGATAGCAGTTCCTTTAGTTCATAATTTTTGACAATCCAAGAAAGTTTAACTTTACATGTATAGTATGAAGAATCATATTGTGTCCCAAAAAGATTTAACTTTGATTCCTAAGCAAAATGTCACAGGTTGGATGAAGCAACTACCGAGGAATAAGTTGAACTGAAGGTCATTGGTACATTGTTCTCAACCAACCAACCTCAAACTGCCAAAGATAATACGGATGTTCCCTTAAATCAAACCAGTAGACCCTGGGATCTTGTTTAGTTTGGTGCTTCTTCAATCACACGGCTCTAGTCACAAAAACTTCTGCAGTACACAGAACTTCATTTCTAATGCATGAAGACGCTGGGATCACTTCTCTACTCAGTGTACAGTGTACCATATGAGAAAATTTTGTAAGGGTACACCATTTAGGCTTTCATTAGTTCACCTATTTAGGGGTATTACCATCAAGAGGTGCACTTTATTCAAAATCCAATAATTGGATATGCACAATTGTCAATAAGTCATTTAACTGTCAATGAGCTATGGCTGAACAGGGATTAGCCAAAGAAACTGTAAATGACATGAGAATCTGTTTGCTCAAATCTGTATTAGTTACTTTCCTACTCCATTTAACATACAATTTATAGAACTGCCAGAAATAAATGTCGAATACTGAGATCAGGCTCAAATAATAGAATATGTAAATTGTGAAAAATACCAATTAAATGCAGTGATTTTATAAGTTAGATACAATGTGTGTCTACAGTAAACGAGGCGAGATATAATCCATATAGTGGGATAAAGGCTTAGTTGCTTCTGTTGTTATCTTATAAGTTAAATAAAGGTTAGGGTTTGTAGAATTTAGAGTTAAATTCTCTATGCTTTACTAATGAAACAGATGACATCACAGCTCTTCGGTCTCTTAAATACGTAGGAAAAGGGAAGTTAATACGTAGGAATCAAATTCAGAAGATAACTGAATTTGTTTCCTCATCTATGTGGGGTTTCCTACTCCTAGACTATTACTTAAAACACTTTTAGTAGACAATTAGTTTTAGGTGACACTACAAAAACAAGTAAGACCAATAGCAGAGCAGAGAAGCACTAAGAGAGTTGAAATTAAAACATTACAACTTGCCACAGTATAACAAAGATTGGCAGAGAGAAACTAAATACCTGGCTATGTAATCAATCTCATATCCAAGTTCAGCTTCTTCTTGTAATGGTTCAATCCACGAGCTAACTAGTGTTCGGTATTTTCTGCTCCGGATCATAGCTCTTGGTGGAATTGGAACATTGTCTTCTGACATGACTTCAAGGGCTTCTAGTAACTCCTCAATTCTCCCTGAAATTCAAATTATTGAACTCAGCAATCCTTTCGTGAAGAACTATTAAGAGATAACAACTAATGCTAAACATTTCTGAAACAACATAAAACTATCAAAACTTTGAACGTGAAAAGATTTAATAAAATCGTACCTTTAGGGAGAGAGAGAGAGAGAGAGAGAGAGAGAGAGAGAGAGGAGAGGGGGAGCATATGTGATATGCAAAAGAATAAAAGACACACCTTCTCTACATAAGGCACGAAGATATAACGAAAGTGGATCTCCATATTTGCCCTCATTATGCAGAACTTTTGTTCCTCCTTCAATCCTTTTGAGAGCACGGAAATGCCGAATTGCCTCTTTCACAACACAATATTTGGTAAAGCACTCAACCAGCAACCTAAACAAGTAGTAACCAGTTCACCAGTTACAATCAACTAGCAGACTCTAAAATCCTTTCAAACAATGCTGACATTGCATAATTGTCAGAACACAAAGCATTCAACTTATACACTTCTTTAGAATGGAAGCCATAGAGTTGGAAATAAGTCTTATTTCAACATTCCTATTCACAAACATCTTTTCTTTGCCACAGACTCCCTGCAGCAAACCAGTTACAAGCTGGCTCAAATAAGTGTATTATCAAAGTTTCTCTTTTGTAGATAGCATATAATGTTGTATGGGGTGAAGATGAATCTTTTGTCAAAAATGCTACAGAGATTTTGTAATAACAGAAATGAGATAGCAGTAGAAAGACATCACAGTAGCAACAGAAGAAGGAGGAAAATGTCAATTTCCTTACGCATAGGTCCTCACGTTTGGTTGCACTCGTTTGTAGTCCTCCACCATCATTCCTAGTAACTCACCAACATCTTGTACCCTATAAGTAATAGTCAAATAAATAGCGCAACTGATAGACTTAACTCAAGGGGAAAAAAACTAAAGTTTCAATTTTATGATTCAGATCAGAAATTAAAAATAAAAAAACTGACCAGAAGCATGGCAATTTTCCTGCATGCATAATTAGAATTCGATTGAGCAATAACAAGTACATTTGTAGTCCAAATTCATGATAATTCCAAATTTTCTGGAAAATAGTACACTTCTCATCCACACACCCCACTCCCCAATTCCCCAAAATAATAAGAACAAAAGCCCAAGAGAGAGATAGAGAAGAAGAAGAAGACACAGCACAAATATGCTTCCAGGAAAAGAACAGATCCCAATTCCAAAGCCTAGATCCAACCTACTTTAAAAGGTTTGCCATAGTGGTAACCAGACTCAACATAAACTCAAAACACATTTTAAAACTACATCATAAGAATTGCAGTTTCATGTTTTCCTTCCCACAGTCAAGAATCTGCAATTTAAGATGAAGTGCATGTAGAAGTTGTAACAATTATGGTTCCCTATAAGAGCACCACAATAGGACAATGAATTTGAACACAACTGACATATATACAGGCAGAAAGATTTATGACATTGTGGATCGCAAAAATAGTAAAGCAATAGGGGACTGCCAGACCACAGGAGATTGCAGCCAATATGCCAATGGACAACAAGAAAAAAGCAGAAATTTCTTCCAAATATACCTATCATAAGATTCGGCTCTTGTATATGCTTGAATCACCCAATTATAAGATTCAGTATCAGGTTTCATATAATCTGCCAGCCAAAGCTAAAACTTAGTTCAACAAAAGCTGTTGTTCTTTCAATTATACAAGAAACTGAAATTTGTACTGATCATTAAAAATGTAGAATACCCTCTTTCCCAAACACCATAGTGGTGAAAAATAATTACTTATATGCACAAAAGAAAAAAAAATTAACTTGAGGTTTGTTGAAACTAAATTGAAAATCAAACTCTGCATGCTCTAAGATTATGACTGTTATTACAAGTTCAGTAAATACATATCAAAACAACATGAACCAAGAATAACAGAGGCGGAGAAGAAAAATAACAGGTTTGATGAGTAAGAAAAGGTAACTAAAATTGACACTGAAGCATAGATAGAGTACCAGAGTAAATCGTTATTTACAATTTAGTGGCCCTTCTTAGCCAGCTACAGAAGATACGTGTACACTTACTATGAGTTGATAGCACACATAAAAACTCCTTAAAGTGCTTCTCACAAGCAAAACAGCTTCCGTAATTTCTTAAATTGTTACATACCCAGGTGAATTAACTTTATTGCCTAGATTACTGAACAGTCCAATGAACACCCAAATTGATGTACAATTAAGTATGCAATATAATTTGTTAAAGCAAGAATTTTTTAACCTATTCACACTTAGAAAGTACAAGAAGGAACACAGTAAAAATTTGAGTAAAAAAATAAAACATGTACCTTCACCAAATTCCATGTTCTCAAAAGTAGCAAATGCAATTTCAGGTATTCCACAAGTAGCCTACAGAAAGAAAAGAAGAAATTTCAACTCAAGCACGAGAACTGGAAACTACTGAAATACCAGAGAAAGCCTGAGGACTTCCTACAGAACAACCTCATCTGACGTAGCCTCATTAAGCTTACAGAACAAGGAGCAAAAGACAAAAAACAGAGTGCATGAGTATAACTTTTCAGCACAAAGAATATCCACCTAACACAAGCTGAGAGTTTCTAGAGCAGGTCTGACTTGTCAGAACCAAGATACAGAAGAAAATACTTTACATAAATCATTCATGGAAAGATGCATCACTCAGCACCCTTGAGATCCAAATACAAGACAACCTCAAGGATACAGGCATGTATTGAAGATGTCCGTAATGAATCATATTTAGACTGTGAAGATAGGGTCAAAAAGGAAAAGGTACAATAAGGACCAAAAAAATTGACAAAAAAAGTCAGCTTCTTTTGTAAAAATCTGAGGACTATGAAAGATCAAGTAGGACAATGCCATCCTAGAAGATCAATATATATATAATTCACAGTCAAGAAAGTCTCAGCATCCTCAATGCGAAGGGCTATGAGGTAAAACTATTATTTGCATATTAGATAGTTTGGTTTGTACTGCAACCTATATTTCGTGATTACTCGCAAAAGATACATATTTACTGTTTCATAAAGTACCTGCAACCACACAAGATGAGAGCTAGTGTCGCAAAAACGCACTGCACATTTCTGTTCCCAGTTTGGGTGTTTACAGTTCATAAATATTCACTCTTCTTTCCTTTGGGGCAATAAATTAATTTTGCCTATCAATTAGTTATGTACTAAGTGCCTTTCATATAGTTTCTCACTGAAGAAACTATGTGAGAAACTTCATAGTTTCTCACTGAAGAAAATTTTCAACGGATGATAGTTTTCTAAGTGCCTTTCTTAACTCAAAATTGCTTTAGATCTGCAAATCTGAAAGAAGAAGATGGTAATTAACAGCTACATAATGACTAACCTGAACACTGAGAAGACAATTGAAGTGGAAAGTGGTGGCCATTCTGCCAGCTGCCTCCATTTCATAGGCTATGGTTAATGCATTTGAGTGATCACCAACTTTACAGTCTTCCTCAATTATAAGGTCATAGAGCTCATCAGTAGCTCTCAGCCCACCCTCTGCTCCCTTTAGGAATACTTTATTTGCATCTTCCAGATGATTGTTTCTCACGAGTTCCTCTGTTACCAAGAACAAGAAGGACCAACTTCATTAATAAATTTTTTTTTTTTTAGGAAAAAACAAAGGAATTGAATCACATAAGATGCTCGAGTACAATGTACCAACAAGAACCAGCCAAGCTTTTCTAATGTCAAAGTTCAATTTCTCCATTGCTGCCAAAATTTCCAAGCCTCTAGTAGCATGACCTTTCAAACCAAACAATCGAATCAAGGCAATAAAAGTTTCATGAAGAGGCCGAAGACCTTCACTCAACTCCCTTCTAAGAGCATGCATCTGCAAAGTATACCCAGCATATGTTGAGAACTTGAGGCTAAGCTTTTCCTCTTATTCAGATCCAAATTCATCTAAAAAAATTCCAATAAAATGGATTGCTCTATTTTACATCAAGTACAAGTACAAAGAATTGCAATTGTCCATTTCCACATTACGATTGAGCAACTTGCTCCATTCCATATGAGACGTACGAGGAAAACAGATTTAAAAATAAAAATAAAATCATGCACAAACAATAATGTCAACAGAATCCTATGCATTCGCGAAAGTGCCAGTCAATACAATTTCGACAGCGCAAGAACACCACCTTTTCATGCACACGTCTCACATAGCACAGACAATTAAATATACGCAAAAGGAGACAGTAATTACCGCGCCTTCTTCATCGCGGCTGAGTACATTAGAGACAATCAGTCCATGAAACGAGCGAGGTCCAGGATTAAGCCCAGCCGCGATCATGTCATAAATGACCTCGGATACTCCGGCGACGTCAGCGCTCCTAGCTCTCTCCATTAACTCCTCCATGAAGACCAGCCTGAGCACCTTCTCGGCACTCGACGGCACGGAGACCAGCGCAGACGCAGAGCCAGTATCCTCGTCTCCGGTGAATTGCTGTTGCTTCTTTTTCCTCGTTCTTTTGGGGGATGATACTGATGCGAAAGGGACGGTGGTTCTGCGAGGGGATGAAAATGGAGGGGAAATTGAGGTTCTGAATTTTGGAGGGAGCTTACTGGGGAGTAGGAGGAGACTGGCCATTAATGGATAGATAAGGTAGGGTTCTAGTTGAATTGAGGGGGGAAGCGAGAGGGGTTTTAGGCTTTTAGGACCGTTACTACTTATATATTGCCCTTAACTAACCATAATTGAATTGTTTTTAATTCTATTTTCTATAATTCACGAGAGAAACTAATATATCAATTTTGGAGCACTTAAATACAAACAATCTCGTTAGAACAACTAAATAATAAATACAATTTACTTTAGGGAGCGATATACACTAGAGAACGTCTCTTAATATACTTGAGGCACCACCTTATGACACCATCGCCGTTTATAGTGGCGGGGTGAGTACAACATTTAACTGATTGCTCTTAAATCGTTTGATAGTTTTTTTTTCCTTCTTTTACCCGATAAACATAAATTGAAAATGGGTGTAAATAAACAATAACCTGAAATTTGTTCAAATTATCCAATAAATCATATAATTTCAAAAGGTTACTAAACTAACTCATAGCTGCTACAGGGTGTGTTGACATCCAAGATTAATTTTCCAAACCACATAGTGAATGTGAGAAAAATAGACAATATTGGATACACTTTTAATTTGATAATTTGAACAAACCTCATGACAAAAAATCTTGGTAATTAAGAGTTCACTTAATTAAATCCATATTTCTTCTTCTCTATGATAACATTTAAATATTTTTTAAAAAAAAGTTCTGATTATTTATTCAAGAGTGAATTTTAAATTTGGTAGCCATACAACTCGGGTTTGGATTATCATATGTTGAAATTTGGTCATCATACTTTGAATGGTCATTTTGGTTATTTTGTCAAACTCCAGTCCACCATTAATAAGTAACGGAGACTATTTCTTTAAGGGTATTTAAGTCCAAACTCTTAACGTTAATTTTGACAAACATTTTTAAAGACGGACCCAACTCAATCCCTTACTTCGCGCTCTATTCAAATGAAAGATGGAAATGAGAGTTATTTTTTATTTGGCCAAAAATGTCTACGAACGAATTGTCTCCGTTAAATAAATAAAGAAATTTGGGTTCCATTTGGACAAGTATTTCAAAAATATTTTATAAAATATGTTTTCAAAGTTTTTTTTTAATAAAATATGTGTTTGGACAAGTATTTTATAAAAACGTTTTTTGAGTTAAAAATAGTTTAAGAGATGTTTGGACAAATATTTGAAAAAAACAATTTTAAATTATGTTTGATGCAGGTGCTGGGGTCGAGGTCAGGATCGGGCTCTGTGCCGGGGCGTGGTCAAGTCCGGGGGTCGGGTCCGGACAGGTCGGGATCATGGTCGGGTCCGAGGTCGATGTCGGGGTTGGGGTAAGATCGGGTCCAAGGGGTGCCCGGGTCAAGGCCGGGGGCGAGGCCGAGGTCAAGGTCGAAACGTGGGTGGGGCGGGGTCGGGGTGGGTCTGGGGTTGGGGGCGGATCGGGGGTAGGACAGGCCGACCCGCGAGTTTAACTTAAAACGACTTTAAATTTTTTTAAGTATTTTATAAAACATGTTAAAAGTGTACTTCAAAAAGTATACTTGAAATACATTTTATGTAAAATTATTTTTTAAAAATCTTTTGCAATTTCTTATCCAAACATCATTTTAAAGTTCTTTTTATACTTTTAAAACATTAAAAACGTTTTTAAAGTACTTATCCAAACAGGACCTCGAATTCTCACATATATAAAAGTTTTGATGGTACTTTATTATAATGTCAAAGTTTATGCCATTTTTATTTACTTTATCCTAACATGCATCATGTTTAATATGGTATCAAATTTAAAATTAGTTTCAAAACATATTTTAGATTTTATGATAATTTTTAATTTTTTTGAGTACACATATATTACATAATTTTATATTTTTAATATATATTTTTATTATTTTAAAAATTAAATGAATTATATTTAATGACCAAATGAGGAGGGGTTTTTGTTTTTTTTTTTATAATAATGAAACTAGGTTCATTTATTCGATCAACATGTTCACATTTTTTTATAACCTTTTTTAAGTAATTTAATTTTTTGGGTATTAATGTTTTTTTGTTGTAGAGTAACATCGTTAATTTGGCGAGTATCATCCTTGTTAGGTAAGGGTATCACTTTTGGTTCAAAAGTAAAATTGTACAACTATTACCAGAGAAACATTGTAGAGATTGACGAGTATTATCCGTATTACTTTCATATATAAATTTCGACCCAAGAGTTACATTAATTGTACAAGGTACCACGAGAGTAATATTGCCAAACTAGACGAACATCATCAATGTTACTCACGGACAGCACTTTTGATTCAAGAGAAACACCATACGAGTATAAAGTATCACAAGAGTAGTACTGCTAAAGTTGAAAAGTATCACCCGTGTTATTTGCGTGTATCACTTTTGGTTAAAGAGTAACATTGTACAAGAATATCGCAAGAGTAACATTGTCAAACTTGAAGAGTATCACTCATGTTACTCACGTGTCACTTTGGTTCAAAAGTACCATTATACCAGTACCACAAGAGTAACATTGTCAAACATGAAATGTCACCCGTATTACTTACGGGCATATTTTTTGTTAAAGTTTACACTCTCAAACTTACAACACATTTGTTATCTATGGGGATCAATTTTTGTTAAAAAGCATATTCTCAAACTTGACAAGTACCACCTAAGGATATACGCGCGTCATTATCTCATCTCATAAAGAACTGATTTTATATATACAAGTTTTTGTGATAGTCAAACTGTGATTAATGATGAAGCGTACTTTTCCGGTGAGGGTATTCGGGTTGGACGCTCTGATTCATCATTTTTGGCACCTGTACTAGAGGGGGAAATCACCTAATTAAGCTCTGATGCCAAAATTAGTATTTAGACAAAGAGAGAGCATACTAAAGGCTAGAGGAAATTCAGGTGAAAACAAAAAAACTCTCTTCTTATGGAGATGAGGTTACCATTTATAGAGGTAGAAGTACGTTGCTCAAACTAGTGGTCCTTCCGTGTCACCCAACATGACGAAACGTGGAATTGTCCACTGGTTATTTGCGTTCATCTCTCCTGTTTGTCCAAGTACAAATGGTTTTTCGACGGTAAGCTAACTTGGGCCGATAGTAAGTCATCTTGGGTTGAGCCGAATGACAAATCGGACGCACCAATTAATATTTAATAATGTATATATACATACATGATACATGTAATATCCATCCATTGATTCCATTCTGATTGGGTGGGAATGTAATGGAGCCTAGTGCGTATATCTGCTTCTCCTTTTTTTTTTTTTTAAATGTAGTCATATCTTCATTTTAGACTCTTATGTTCTGATTCTTTCTCCATATTTCTGATTCTTTCTCCATATTTCTGAGTTGATCAAGGAAAGGAATGATAACAAATGGTCCATGCCATTCTAAACCCCATTTTGCACGTATTTGATTCATTCTTATTGTGAGTGGGATCGAAATATACGTGTATTAGTTTATATATATACTCCATCCGTTCTATTAGAAGCATCCACTTTTACTAATGTACAATTTATTATGAATTTCAATGTACAACACTAAAAATAGATAATTTGACATCGTTTATTCCATTTATACCCTTACTTTTTAAGTATTAACCATTTATCCACAACACATAATAATATTAGTAAGGGTAGGGGGAGTAAAAAATTTTAAAATTAACTCTTCTAGTACAACAAAAAATATTTCTCAAAGTGGATTATTCTAGTGAAGATGATGGAGTATATATATATATAATTGACTCTTCTAATACAACAAAAAATATTTCTCAAAGTGGATTCTTCTAATGAAAATGATGGAGTATATATATATATATATATATATATATATATAAAATTTTCTTTGACCTTATCACTTAAAAATATTCCAAAGCTGGCAATGCGTGAAAGTAATATATTCTCATCCCCATTAGATTGAAAATGCTTATTTATTCATTTATGTTGGTGTCAACAAATTTTAGCAAAATGTTCAAGGTCATATAACTTAACTTGTGCTGAAAATATTTCAGGTGTGTAATTTTTTTTTATCCCACAAGAATATAAAATAAAGGGGTAAAAAAAATTTAACCCCTCACTTATCACACACACTTGCACACTTAGAGTAGTACAGGTAATTTGGTGCCAAAATGTCCTACTTAGTTTACGAAATTCAAATACAATAAGGAATGTGTTACCTCTTTTTAAAAATTATTATATTTAGTTTTAATTTATTTATCATTATTGTTATTTGAGAGGTTTTGATTTCTATTTTTTTTAATCACATATATATATTTTTGGCTAAAATACCATGCTAATTTAGCAACACGAAAATAAAAAAATAAAACACTCCTACTATACTATCCTGTAGTAAGCTAGAAATTTCAGTGAGAATAAAACAAAAATAGCATGGAGACTAGTGTTAATAATGTGCGCATAGAAATTATGTGAACAATAATTTAGCTAAATCTAAAGAAATTTAGGCTCCGTTTGGACAAGTACTTCAAAAACATTTTATAAAAGTATTTTTCAAAAATATTTTATAAAATATGTTTTTGAAATTTTTTTTAATGAAATATGTGTTTGGACAAGTATTTTATAAAAACGTTTTATGAGTTAAAAATAGTTTAAGAGATGTTTGGACAAGTATTTGAAAAAAACAATTTCAAATTATGTTTGATGCAGGTGCCGGGGTCGGGGTCAGGGTCTAGGTTAGGATTGGGCTCGGTGCCGGGGCGTGGTCAAGTCCGGACATGTGGTGATTGTGGTCGGGGTCATGGTCGGGTCCAAGGTCAAGGTTGGGGTTGGGGTCGGGTTTGAGGGGTGGCCAGGTCAAGGCAGGGGCAAGGACGGGGGCGAGGCCGAGGGCTAGGTCAAAACGTGGGTGGAGTGGAGTCGAGGCGAGGTCGGGGTGGGTCTGGGGTTGGGGGCGGATTGGGGTAGGACAGGCCGACCCGCGAGTTTAACTTAAAACGACTTTAAATTTTTTAAAGTATTTTATAAAACATGTTAAAAGTGTACTTCAAAAAGTGTACTTTAAATACATTTTACTTAAAATTATTTTTTAAAAATATTTAGCAATTTCTTATCCAAACACCATTTTAAAGTTTTTTATATTCTTAAAACATTAAAAACGTTTTTGAAGTACATATCCAAACAGGACCTTAGTTGCTTGTTATAAAAAAAGAAAAAATGGAGATTCAATGAAAATAGGCTTCAATAATGTTAAAAGCACTTGTATTTTGGGCAGTTATGGCTTAATGCTATAAATTTTTTTTTTTTTTTTCAAGGAAAGATGCTGGTCACATCCTTGGGTACACGCTCTCAAATTTTAAATGCACACTGTATAATATTTATAAATTAATACTATACAAATTAATAAAATTTCTAAAATGATATTTTCTTCAGTTCCATTTTGGGTGAGTTCAAAAATAACAAATTTTAATTAAATAATAAGATTATAATTTTTTAAAGGCCTCTATATAAAATAAGAATTATTATATTACTTATATGTATATTATATATTTTGAATGCAAATTAATTGTGAATTATATATAATATAATTATATTAAAAGTGTGCAGAAATCAGACAAATAAGAATTGACTATGTTATCATGACATTTTTTTGTTTAAGAAATTAAACTATTTTTAATTAATAAAACAAAGAGTATAATTTTTTATTATATCATTATTTTATGAACTAGCTAGAATTATAAAAAGTTAAAAACAATATTTTTTAAAACAAATAAATAATTATATAGGGCTTGTTCTTTTTGTTTCGGGCCTGTTCTTTTCGTTTCGTTTTTAAAATTGTTTTGGTTTCAACAGTAAATTTAATATATTTTAATCATATTTCATCATTTTTAATACAACTTTTTACTATTCAGCATCTACTTTTTACATTTTTAATACACTTTTTACATTATAAAACTATTTTCAAAAACTTGTTTTCAAAATCGTTTTCAAAACGCCAAAAAGAATAGGCCCTTCGTTTTGAAAACGGTTTTAGTTTCAACAGTAAATTTAATATATTTTAATCATATTTCATCATTTCCAATACAACTTTTTATTATTTATCATCTACTTTTTACATTTTTAATACACTTTTTATATTATAAAACTATTTTCCAA
Organism: Leptodermis oblonga; assembly: GCA_016801395.1. Classification (NCBI taxonomy): domain Eukaryota; kingdom Viridiplantae; phylum Streptophyta; class Magnoliopsida; order Gentianales; family Rubiaceae; genus Leptodermis; species Leptodermis oblonga. The sequence continues at coordinate 3,846,832 of CM028756.1, read as the reverse complement.
AATTTGTTTTCAAAACGTTAAAAAAGAACAGGCCCATACTTACTTCAAAAAATTCAGTAATAGAACAGTTATATATAACTTTAAAGTTGATTGGTCTAATGGTATACAATATACAATCACAAATAGGTTCTCCTTCTCCATCACAGAAGAGGAGGAACATCACTGGGGTCCACAAGTGACAGATTATTATTTATAATAGTAAGCCTCCTCTCGCTTCCCTGTTTTCTCATTAATAGCGTCTCTCGAACCCAGCTGCATCATCATCCTCAAGCAATCATGCAGATCTTCGTTAAAACCCTAACCGGGAAGACCATCACCCTCGAAGTCGAGAGCAGCGACACCATCGACAATGTCAAGGCTAAGATTCAGGTCCAATTTTTACGGTTTATTTCGTTTCCCTAATTCAGTTTGAGTGTTACTGCTTGTGTTCTTGCTTGATTCTTTTGGTGTGAATTTTTTGTGTTTATTTTCTTGGGTTTTGGATGTTTCGTTTTGTTTTTTTGCTTTCTCTAAAGACTACTTCTTTGGCTGTTTTGCTTGAAAATTTGTGGATGGGCCTCTCTGTGTGATTCCTGGAATTTACAGGACTATGATTTGGAGCTTTCTTTCGGTGTTATTGTGTTTTGTTTTGAAAATTATTGGTGAAAGAAAAGCTTTTTATCTATTTGTTTTGTGTTCTCTTAATGTGTTTTTTTTGGAGGCTTTGTGAGTATCAAAAATTTGAAGATTGGAACTTGTTATAATACTTTACCTTCATTTTTTTTAATTCGAGGATGAACTCCGTTTATGCTAAACACAGTTTATGAGATTGGTCTTGTCATTGACTTGATAAACTAGCTGACCCCGTAGACTTGGATAAATGCTTTGTTGTTGTTGTATTGTATTTGATAAAGCTACTAGCCTTCTGGCATCATCAAAGTTGCTTCCTGTGAGTGTTTTCCGGTTACTAATGTTTAGTCTGAACGTTGTTTACGAGTAGGCAGGATTTGATCTTTTGGTATAGGCTGAGTTTTTCTCGTTTACGATACAGACTATAAATATTGGTATTGCGTGGTAGTTCAGCTGGTGATGAAGGGTACTTTATTTATACTTACCTCAAAGTGTTGATTTTGTCGTTGTTGTTACCAGGATAAAGAGGGTATTCCCCCAGATCAGCAGAGGCTGATTTTTGCGGGCAAGCAGTTGGAAGATGGTCGCACTTTGGCTGATTACAATATCCAGAAAGAATCAACACTTCATTTGGTTTTGAGGCTTAGAGGAGGAACAATGATCAAGGTGAAAACTCTTACTGGGAAGGAAATTGAGATAGACATTGAACCAACTGATACCATTGATCGGATCAAGGAACGAGTTGAAGAGAAGGAAGGGATTCCCCCTGTGCAGCAAAGGTTTGTTTTTTCTGATCTAATAGCGTGTTTTCCCTGAGTTATTTTGGTTGTCGGTGTTCCTTTTCTCCATGAGAGGATATTTGTATTCCAATTATTTTCCAACTTATGCTTTTGATCGGTTATAGCACACACACTCTCTTATATCTCTATAGCTGGAATACATTCACTGGTGATTGAATGTGCCTGTAATATATGTTATGTGTGTGCTGTAATCTAAATGGTTAAAAATTCAGCACTTACTGAATTTTGTGACTTAATTATGGCACTGGAAAATCAATTTAGATAGTTTTGAGAAGGGATACTTTTAGGTGATGTAGGTCAGTAGTGAGTAGATTGGTTTATGGGTGAATTTTTGGGAATTGGTTGGATATGAAACAAGGCCTTGCAGAGTTATTAATTTTCAATAGACGTTGAAGCTTGAAACTTGGATTGGTTAGCCGTTACTTCAAAGCTTTACATGCTGAAGCGAAAAAGCTAAAACAAATCTTTGGTTTGCCAAGTCATTCTTTATTCTGTTAGAATGCGGATAAAGGACTGGGCTTGAATAGAATTCAAATCTTCATTACTTTCTTTTGAATGTAGCGGTTGTGATGTTATTTCAATAGACCTTGGAGCTTGAAATTTGGGTTGGTCAGAGTTTACTGTAGAGCTTTAATGCTCAAGTGAAAAAGGTCAAACAAATTACAAATCTCTGGTTTACTAAGTCATTATTATTATTATTATTATTATTATATGTTGCGCTGGTGCATCTATTTCAGTGCTTTGTTTCTCCCTTGTTTATTTAATTTATAGAAAAAGATGGAATGAGAGCTTTTAACACTTGTGTTCCAGGCTCATCTATGCTGGAAAACAGCTCGGGGATGACAAGACTGCTAAAGATTACAATATAGAGGGTGGCTCTGTACTTCATCTTGTTTTGGCTTTGAGAGGTGGTTTCTCCATTTAGATTGCGCTTTTGATGTTCTGTAATGCCAAGGATTAAACTCTATTATGAGTATGTTTATTTAATATACTTGTGAGAAAACAAGGAAATTGTGGTGAATGATTCTAAATGCACGGTGTGAGGTCTGCACTTATTCAGATTCCATTGATCTCTTTTGTGTTGTCTAGTTCCCTTTGGGTTTTCTCTTTGCTAGTTAGTTTTCCTCCTCTTTGCCGCTCTCATTTTCTGTTTCTGTCTTGACTTATTGCCATGTTAGCTGAGCAAATGCATTTCTAGGGCAGAGAATTTGTCCTGTTTGTGGTTGTTTGGTGTTGGCTATCCTTAAATAATACTCCTGTAGATTAGCTGTAACTGGGGTTTTTTTTACTTAAGTATTTGTAAATGGATTGAATAATCTTCTTAAATTCCAATTGTGTGAAGTTAGCCAAGCTTCGGTAGGATTCGAACCCGCGACCTTTACTAGCGCCTCATTTGGCATTCAGGCAGACTGGTCTACATTAAGCCAGACCATGGTGACCCCGAAGCGATCTTCTTTTAGTTACGGTAGCGAGAAAAGGTGTTTGGCCGAAGCCAGAAAGAGGTTGACCCGAAAGTTCGGAAACAAACTTATTTAGGGCCTGTTCTTTACAAGTGTTCTAAGAATAGGTTTCCCTATTTTTGGGTCTCAACCCAAAAACCGAACCCAACCCCATGTTCTTCTTCTGGATCTTAAACCCGTTCTCAAACCCGTTCCCACTACAGCCGCCGCCCTCCTCCGCCGGTCGCCTCCGCTCGCAACCACCACCATCCTCTTCTTCTTTTCTTCTTCCTCTTCTTCGTCTGCAATTTCTTCTTCTTCTTCCTCCAGTCGCGACCTTCTTCTTCTTCCTCTTCTTCTTCTTCTTCCTGAACTTCTTCTTCTTCCTTCAATCGCGACCTTCTTCTTCTTCCTCTTCTTCTTCTTCTTCTTCTTCTTCTTCTTCTTCTTCTTCTTCCCGCCTCCCCTTCTTCTTCTTCTTCCTCCTTTGCACTCAATCTCTCTTTATTTGTAATTGGAATTTCAAAATTGAATCTTTAGTTCACATCCCATTTTGGGGATTTGGGGAAATATGGAATTCAATCACTATTTTTTTTGGCTTGGAACAGAAAAAAAATGAAAAAGAAGAAGAATTGTATTTTGGGGGGTTTAAGGTTTAGGCCGGCGGTGGTGGCGGCGAGACGGCGGAGGGGCGGGCCGTGTGGTGTGGAATATATGTTATGGTTTTGGGTTGAGAACATTGTTTCTTTATTTTGGGCACAAACCCATTTGGTCTCTGCCTAAAACTCAAACTCGTTATCAGAACATCGTAAAGAACAGGCCCTTAGACTCAAACGGTGAAATGGGCCACCCTAGCCTATTGAGTGCTCTATCTTGGGCCATCGGCATCATATGCTCCCTACAGAAGACCTATTTCCCCAGTGTGGAGTCACCTTCTCTGTAAAGCAAGGGGTAAAGCTTCTACGAGAGCTTCCCTCTCGTGTAGTCGTTAGCCTTCCCCAGCCCCCCTTCGTCGCTTCTGGTGAAGCTACGAGCCTACTTAAATAGGGCTACAAAGAAATAGGATGATGGCGCTAGGGCATGCTATGGGTAGACAGTGGACCAGAAGAGAACTTCTATTCACCCGGCTAGCGTGATAAATTGTTGATACATTTGTTCGTGACTGGTAAACAGAGGTAGTATGTAATCGGTTAGAATTATTATAATATATAATTTTCTACAAAAAAGAAAAATGAAAAAAAGAATTAGAACCAAAATAAGGTAGGACTAAACTGAAAAGACATCCATCCACTAAGAACAAACTATTCAATTACAGAAGAAGAACCTTAAAACGTTAAAAAGTTTATAATCTGAAATAACAACAAAACGGGATATTCATGTAAATTTGGGACGACAGATTTAGAAATCCAAAAGCTTGATGGTGCTAAGGTTCATGGGATTCATGTATTGAGTGGATCCATTCAGCATCTGCTGCACAATTAACCTGTTGGCCCTCTCCGTTGGATGAAATGCATCCCACCACACATAGGTATCTCTGTTTTGGCACAAGTTTGAAAAAAATGTGCAAAGTCCGATGCCATTATAAGGTCCTTGTCCACAGCATGCCACTTTTGAAGTCTCAAAACCTGTTCAATTTCATTACAGAAACACAAAACAAACAAACAAAAAGGCAGTTAGAGTTCTTTCTTCGATTAATAGATCAGCAGAAGGATGTAGAGGAACTTTCCCGCAGCACGCGGGGTCTTTCTGCCATTTCTTTGCTAGTTTGTGGTTGTAGTTGTGATTTGATTTGCTTACCAAATTGGCCAGGGTTGGAGATGAAATCCATGTTTGGTAGATTGGTATTTGAAACAGTGAATACGTCCTTGCCGATCTCTTTGTTGAGAGCCAGAACCATTTCGGTTAGTTTTGGATTGAAAAGTGCAGAAGCTAGTTGTAGCTCAACTGCGCATTCGCCGTTGTCGCCGCCACGCTGGGCTATCTCAGCCGGAACGCATCCCAGTGGACCTGTTCCGGTCACTATGACCCTTCGAGCTCCTACGTCGTACAACTTCTGCATTTATGCATAAGAAAATAATCAGAAAGACTAATTTTTCTTTTTTTTGTAAAGTTAATAATTTTCTTTTCCCGTCAAATTGGAGGGGAGATCTATTGTATCAGAGGGTCCAATGTGTCGTCTCACTTCCATGGGGAAAAATCTCATCTTTACCCCTCATAGATGCGTATCCTCCGATACATAGGATCTTAGATTAATAATTTTTCTTTTTTTTGTAAAGTTAATAATTTTCTTTTCCCGTCAAATTGGAGGGGAGATCTATTGTATCAGAGGGTCCAATGTGTCGTCTCACTTCCATGGGGAAAAATCTCATCTTTACCCCTCATAGATGCGTATCCTCCGATACATAGGATCTTAGATTAAATTAGATATTTAAAGGTATTTAGGATTAATCATATTTACCTCCCTCGGGATTTAGAAAAAACATCAATGCCCTATTCAAATGATTGAATGTTACCAATGTCTTCCCGAATGGTTCAAACTATCGACTTTTGTCTAACACGGACCGACTGGTAATTTAACCAAATTAGATGGAGATATTAATAATATTGACTAAATTAAGGGAGGTATCCTTAATGTTCAAAAACTTCAAGGGACCATTGAAATTTTTTTTCAAACCTCAGGGAGGCAAATATCAATAACCCAAGTATTTAAGAGTTTCCTGCTAAAATGTCTAAGATATTAGATATAGTATAAAAAAAAGGTTATAAATTGGTAGAAAAATAGAATACGTATGCCTAGTCTAGTCGTCGGTTTTTGTTAATCCATTTCCCGCCTCCGTGTCATCCTTTTTTATTTATTTTTGGGTGGTTGGGGGCTGGAATTACAGCTATGTCTCTCTATTTCGATAAAATTACAAATAGCTTCTCGTACTTTTTAAAAGTTGCATTTACCACCGCTTAATTTACTCATAATTAACATGAAACCCTAATGCGGCAAGAAAAATAAGGAAAACTTAAATTCCGTAAACTTATTTGATACCCGAAAAATATTTGAACGAATCGATAAACATTTCTAATTATCGAAAAAACTCGGGAAATTTTGCTATTTCGTAAAAAAAAAAAACTCGAGAAAAGTAGTGTGACAAAAAAAAAAAAAAAAAAAAAAGAAAAAGGTTGATTGATTGAAATAATGTACCTGCAAGATTTTTTTATACTCAGAGACGATAAATATGCAGTAGTCTTCGAGGTTGTATTGCTGAGACCTTAAGGAGAACGGCACCAAGTAATAGTTGTTCACAAAATCGTTGCCACCCAAAGTGATCAGATACAGAGCTTCGTCCACCACTTTTTTCACGTTCTCCGCCCCGACCACCTTCGTCAACTTCTGCTTGTACTCTTCGAATAAAGAGATTTGGTCGTGAATCCGAATAATATTCAGCTGCAAATTTTATTTTATTTTGTCACAATGTTACGCGAAAAAATTGGACAATTCAAAATCATCGACGATTGAATTAATTAAAGGTGTAATTCGGCGCTTACGAATTGGATTCCGGTGTCGTTAAGAATGCCGACGCCGGCCGAGGCGAAGTTTGCACCTTGAAGTAATTTGTTGCCGGTGAGATCGGGACTTAAGTACGGCAGCAGCGGTTCCCAACCGAAGTATTGACCTGACAAATTTATAAGAAAAAGAAAATCATTGGCAAAAATAATTTATGTTGAAAAATACCAAAATTGATACATATTAATTCATTTTTTATTAGTCAAAGGCCAAAATGTGGTACAAAATATTAAAGCACTAGTTTGAATGTAAAAAGATGAATTAAAAACCATATATACGAAGGTATATATGAACCTATCAAGTCAGGGAAATTATATCCATTGGAGAAACGGCCGGAGGGTCGGTGGTCGGGAAAGTCGATGCCGTAGGGCGGCGAGTCGGCCCGGGCTGTGGTGAGAAGGTAGTTGTTGTTCCCGTTATCCACCAAAGAGTCCCCAAAAACGAAGAATGCCTTAGCTTCTCCCTGAGGGATTTTAGCCACCATGCAAAATGCAACTAAGATCATCACTCCGACCGCCACAATTCTATATATTCCGGCCATTTTAAACTGGTAGTATTCTTTTTGTGAATATTATGAAAATAACAATACCAATTAAACTTTGCTAATGGAATAATATGAATGCCTAAATAATATTGGAAGAGAATGAGAAGAAGAGGCAGGATGGTTTTGAGGCTATGGGATATGCATGCATTTATATAGGAAAAAATGAGAAGCAGTCATGGGGGGTGGGGGGATGGGGTTGACCGTATAATGTACGTATTTGATACACGTACGTAAGTATGGTCAAACTATACTATAAAAAAATAGGTAAAATTACTTTTATACTAGATACTTATTGCATTCATTAAGTATTGCGTGGAATTTTAAATTTGATGAATGATGAATCCCATATTGACTTTTTTTTTTTTTTTTCTTCCCTACGTGCGAATTGGTAAAAAATCTTAAATGAGACGGTTGTAACGCATGTTTGAGGCGGGATATATCTTAAATATGACGAAGTCATTCATGTGTTTTCGAGCTAATTGTCAAAAATGAGAGGTTAGAAAAATAAATAAATTTCTACTCTTTCTATTAGTATAATATTAAAACCAGAAAATTAGAGTATTAGAGTTTGAAACTTTGATAACTTGGGGGTAAATTGATATTTTGAATACAATTTAAGGGTTCCCACGAATAAGTGGAAATTAATGAAACAGATTTGATTCTCAAAATTAGTACATTAAATGGCAATATTTGACAAGGTAATTTTGACCGAAAATTAAAGTAGTAAAATATATTGAGTCAAAGAAATAGGGTCAAATATGTGAGTGTGTGGTTGAATAACTTGAATTTAATTAATTGCATACACAAAATGAGATTGACTGTGTTAGGTGTGACATTTTAATTAATATATAATTTTTAATATTATGATCACAATCTCTGTGTTTGAAGAATGGCATTTATTGGGAATCCATGGTGCTAATAGCTACCCACTTCCATGTACAAGTGGAGTCATAAATCAATACTTAATTTATTGTTGTATATATCCTTCTCATAACATTCATGTAATAGAGTATTATAATATATATATATATATATATAATAAAAATTTGTGTTGGACGCGCCTAAGGTTAAACGACAAGCGTATCGAATTTATCTCCTAAAGTATCGTGTATTATGTATTGAATTTAGGTGCTGAATTAGCGTACATTATTTTTAGGCATGCAGTGAAACATTGAGTTGAACTGATCGATGAACTATAGCGCTGTTATATTAAAATAACAAGTATCGACTATATATTAAAAAAAAACACGCATATCAAATTTAGTTGTCAAAGTATTGTTTGTCGAACCGTTGCTTTTAAGTAACAACCAGAATTCATGAGCCCACTCCATACATACATATATATATATATATATATATATATACGATGAAAATTGAAATATATAAAGCATTATATTTCAAAAATTACAATCCAATAACACATAATTTCTTGGTACAACAATCCAATCCAATCCAATCCAAACAGCTGCTTCTTATAAAATTCCCCAGGGGAGGAGGAAGGTCCACTTACGTACTTCACTAAAACAAATATTTAATTAATCGAAACATATATAACAAACCACATTGCATGGAATTAATTAATTAAATTAATATGCAGGTCACATATTTATTAATTAATTAATTAATTATCAACTAATTAATTTAGGTCTTGGATTGTTCAAGTTCCATTACAGCACTGAGGTTCATTGGGGTCATATACTTTGAAGAGCCAGTAAGTATCTGCTGCACAACGATCCTGTTGGCTCTCTCTGAAGGGTGGAATGGATCCCAGAAGGCATAGATGTCTCTGTTTGGGCACAAGTTTGATAAGGTTGTGCATAGCCCAATCCCATTGTATGGACCTTGCCCACAGCATGCTATCTTTGATGTCACAAACCCTGCAAAAACACGACCTTACTCCCTCCGGTCCACTAAAAAATATAGGGTTTTTATAGTCAATACCGATATACGTGCCACTAAAAAGTTCGATTTATACTACCTATGGGATTGAAAACATGACTCTTGATTTCTCCGTCCCACTAACAAATATTGTTTCTAATATTAATGATATGTCCCGCTTAAAAAGTAAGGTTTGAAAGTAGCCACTGAAAAAATGCTGAGATTTTTCCGCTTAAGAAAGTATTAAAACACGACGTGCTTGGTATGGATCTCCACATCATATAGTATATAGCTACTACATGATCCACGTGGTCCTGGTTTTGTCTTACTTTCCATAAATGTCTTATATTCTTTCATCTTACGTACCAATCATATTTACAGCTCTAGTTTTTGGTTGTTGAGAATATAACTCTTTCTCATAAATAAGTCGTTGAAGCTAAACCTAAAGCTAAAGGTAAGCCCCATTCCCAGTATGTACTGTTGAAGATAAAATGGGGAAATGGACGAACGATTAATTATGATTTATAAAATCAATAACAAAAAAAAAAACGTACCAAAAGCCTGAGGATTAGAAACAAAGTCCATGTGCATTTCGAATGTGTTTGCAGCCAAGAACACATTTGATCCCAGCTGGTTGTTTACGTCGCTGATCATTTGTCGCAGTTGCGGATTGAATAGCGACGCCGCCCGCTGCAATTCGACCGAGCATTCGCCGGCCCGGCTCCTCTGGGCCAGTTCGGCCGGGACACATCCCATCGGACCTGTTCCGGTCACGATCACCTTTCGAGCACCCAAATCGTACATCTTCTGCACTCCCATCCCATGAGTATATGTAGTTGTCAGTAAAGTTAAATAAAACATGTCGAGATATTAATTGGTCGCTAAATTGTTGATCAAAAGGGGATAAGTCTAAGAGTGTGACAAAAAGATATAAAAAAATTCGAAAGAGAGAAAGCAGGCAAGATAATAGTGAGAGTGCACTTTATAAAAAGATAAATTCTAATTTGCCGACAACATTTAATAATAATCATGTGAAATTTCTTGTGTGACTCACCAACCTGATATAAATGAAAAAAAACAAGAAAGAGAAACATTTTTAGATTGAAAAAAGAAAAAGATTGATGATGACAATTACGTTGCAGATCGTACACAACTAAACAATTAAAATGACTGTTAATAGTGACTAATGCACGTGAGAGTTTTTAACTTCCATTGATTTCATGATTTGCATCCTCTAATCTTTGTGTCGTCTCATATAAAAGTCATGTTTCGGAAGTTGTACCTTGTAGTTTAGAAATATAGAGAGTTAAGGAACGAACCAATAAAACTTTGCTATATTCGGAGATGAGGTAGCGAACGTAATCCGGGAGCGAAAACTGGCGAGATCTTGCGGAAAACGGCACCAAGTAATAGTTGTTGACGAAGTCATTTCCGCCGAGGGTGATGAGAACCATCGCCTGGTTTACGAGCTGCTGCGTCTGTTGTTCTCCGATCAGAGTACTCAATCTTGTCTGGTATTGTTGGAAGTACTCCAATTGCTTACCGATGTGAATTATGTTCAACTGCATAGATCATACCATGATTGATTAATTTAATTAGAATAATTTCAAATTTGATCATCGGAATTTAACGTAATTAAGCTTACAAATTGGAAGCCGGTGTCGTTGAGGATTCCGACGCCGGCGGAAGCGAAGTTTGCACCGGCTAGGAGATTCTGTCCCCTGCTCTGGGGAGCCAAGTACGGCAACGGAGATTCCAACCCCAATTGCTGAGCTGAAAAATTGGTCGGAAGGAATTATATTTATATTTACATCTCAGAATGGGACAAAGGCTTACTAGTTGTTGTTGTTGTTGTTACGCCGGCCATGCAAAATGTATACATAAAAAGTAGGCGTATTACATACCTAGGAGATCCGGTATGTTGTAGCCGTTGGAGAAGCGGCCGGTGGGGCGGTGGTCCGGGAAGTCAATGCCGTAGGGAGGCGAATCGGCACGGGCGCTGGTGAGGAGGTAGTTGTTGTTGCCATTGTCGACGAGGGAATCGCCGAACACGAAGAACGCTCTGGCCTCGGCTTGGCGAGGAGACGCAATAATGGCGGCGGAAAGGATCAGCAGAAAAGGTAGAAACATGGAGGAGGAGGACGGCGAAAATGGCTGCATGGCGACTGTGGAATTTTAACAAGAAAGGACGAGGAAACGCAATGCAGGCGGCAGTGGCAGCAGCGGGGATGGAATTGGTTGGGTGAATGGGAGAAGGAAAAGGGTGATTTATATATAGCTTTTTGGTTCAACCGATTATTGAAAGGTCTCATAAATATGGTTTGTCTACCGCTACTGTTGGACAGAATGGGAGTGAAGTGAATGACCACCACCACTGCCACACCACTGCCACTGAGACAATAATACTATTAGCAGCCAATCAATACGTGAATTAATGTTGTTTGGTTCAAAATCAATAATAATAATAATAATAATAATAATAATAATAATGTTGAATTGTTTAGATTAGAGTATGAAAAAACAGGAGGAGAAAAAGAAAAGGGGAGCAAAATACAAAACCAGAGTGTACGTACGTACAACCGGAAAATTATTTAGTACATCTGCTATGTCCTTCAAAATAGCGCAGCAAACTAATAGTAAAACAGGAAATCCTAAACCAAAAATCAGAATATTGCACTATCTTACGTGGTGCAACGGGTATATATATATATACACATGCATGCTCACTTCGGTTAGTTTTATTTTTTATTTTTTATATATATATTAAAAAAAATGCCAGATTTGACCAACAAATTAACGAGATCGAGCGGCCAATTTGAATAGCCGTTGAGTGTGATTTCAAAAGAGTTGTTTAGGTTAGGTTAATTAATTAATTACCAGAAATTTCAGTCAGTTATTTATCAACAGTTAAAGTAGCGCTGGATCCAAGCTATTTCTGAAACTCACTTGGCAAAATATAAAGTGAATAAATAAATTATTTATTTTGTTGTTACATGCATGTAACTTAGAGATATGAAGTTAATTTCAGTCTATAAACTAGATTTACCTCTAATTACTACTTAAAATCTCTAATTTTCCAAGTTTAATCTTGAAAAACTTAATTTAATCATAAATTTAAATTCAAAAATTACTAAAACCATTAATTAAATATCTGAAATCTCCAATGTAAATTCAAAGTCGAAATTAACTAATCCCTTTCTCGATCAATACCAATTCGTAGCCGAATTTTAAAAATTCCTAAATTCAACGTTCAAAATCCTTAACATTATCAAATCTATAATTTTCTCTTATTTTTTTTCTATTGGTTTCTAATTCATTCCTAAAATGCCTAATTTCAATTAACGTTATAAAGAATAAAAATTGTTTCGAATAGCCATAAATTTAATTTACTCAAACACCCCAGATTTATTTAATTAATCACAAATTTAAATCTACAATTAACATAATTCAAACTTTTTTTTTTTATTGAATAACAAATTAATGAACAAATAGAGTATGAGAAAAATGTTGGTGGAAAAGACTTTAACTTCATTTTTTTATTTTGGTGTCTAAAGGGTCTGCAGGAACCAAAAAAATAAGAATAAAAATTACCTACTCTTAAATCCTCCTGACCAACAATATTTATTATTTTAACATAATGCCGATGTATCGACAATAAAAAGTGATACATTAGATGTTAAACTCAATTATGTGATATATTAGAGATTAAATTCAATACGTAATCCCTCAACAAGTAAAAGCGATATATTAGAGGTTAAACTCAACACGCGTATATCATAAACTAAAATTAATACTCGTGTTTTATACCATAAAACGGTACGTATAAGCAACACTTTTAAGAGAAATTGATTACACAAATGATCAGACAATCCGACTGGTCGAATACAAGTTTGTGTCGTCGGTTATTGGCCAAGGTGTGGTGGTAGTAATTTAGCTAGCATGTAAACTATTATTTCCAAATTGATGTAAATATATAGAAATGTAGGAGCACTAAAATGTCACCTAACAATCAAGAATGAAATAGTACTCTCAATTGAGAATCACAGGGGAGTATATTACAAGTACACTTTATCCCATAAAATAACACAATAACCTTTGTTTTTACTAACGTTGTCAAGAATTTGAATACTCTCTCTGTTTCATTAGTAATGTCTATTTTGAAAAATATTTTTTGTTTCAATAAAATTTATTACTTCTTTTACTCTTACTAATATAACATGTATGGTTCATAATTAGTCTATACTTAATAAGTAATGATATAAACAAAATAAAGTGTGTGGCTAGGCCTGTCCTTTTAGAAAGGTTTGAGTTTTGGTTTTGAAAAAATAATTTTATAATGTAAAAAATATATTAAAAATGTAAAAAGGTGTAACTGAATAGTAAAAAGTTTTATTTGAAATGATGAAAACTGATTATAATATATTAAATTTATTGTTAAAATCAAAACTGAATCAAAACCAAAACTTAAAGAACAGGCCCTTAGGTGTTGTGCCTTAATATTAATAATAAGTTATATATTAGCCAAAGTGGACCATTTTAATGGAATGGATGGAGTATTACATACGAAAGCAATTACTGTATCCCATCTAAAGAGTACCATTTCTAAATTTATTTTTGTCACAATAAAAGAATCATATTTCTATTTTTATTTTATTTTTTTACATTGAACACCCTTACTAAAATAATAATGTGTTGTTTACATTAATTCATACTTAAAAAGTATAAGTATAAATGAAAAAATTAGTAACAAATTATTTATTGTGAGTACCATACTTTCAAAAACAAGTTTATGAAATTTTGAATTTTATATTACTTTCTCATCATTCCCGATACACTTTCACATATAAGATTCATTTCACGTTTTTAAAGCGAATAGATCCTAAACTCTTTTAATGAGAAGGGTCGGTCTGAAAATTAAAATTTAGATGTAGCTAATAATAATAATAATAATATGTCAATCGTGTTGATCGATCCCACAGATCGACCACCGTCATCAATAGAATAGAAAAAACTATTTGAAGTACGTTGTTTAAATTCTAATAAATAAAACCAGTTGACATCAAGAAGATCGCAAAATGCTGGTTTTAGGGTTGTAAATAACATAAAGCTTATTAAATATTATTATCAAAAGAACATGCAAATGTTGCTTTCTTACGTGACAATATTAATCAATCCGCTAGATGTTGTAACAAAGGGTTTGGCCCTTATGATAGCTATTGCTTATGGAACAAATGACATCTAAATGGGGCATAAATAAATATTAGATCACTATTTTGCATGTAGTTTTCCATAGGCTTATTTATATATTTTATTTTATTTTATTTTATTTGGCATCCATCATAATCACATGATTGTCTATTTCGTAATGAAATCTTATTAATTAGGAGACAAAAACAATATCCATTTTGGAGGAATCTATCAATTTCAATTTCATGATTATTATGATTTTTGGTTAACCAATCAATTTCATGAATATTTTGAGCAAATGCCCACCTCCATTATATTCTTTGTCTTTGGGGAATCCCTATTTAACGAAATCAAGAAAGAAAGCTACATTTCTATCCAATTTGAGAACAAAAAAGTGATGTGTGATTTTTGGTGGACTTTTTTAAGGCATTAATATTGTGCTTCTTTCATTTCATGTTGCTGTTTTATTATATTTGACAATTAAGTATCACAATCATGCATGCATGTTTCAACTTTTCTAAATATTAATTATTTTGTTATTTTTTCCCCTTCTTTTTTATTAATTATGTGAATTTTTTTTTTCTTTCCAAAAATAAGATTAATTATGTGAACTTCCAAGAGGTATTTTTTCTTTTTCTTTTTTTTCTGAATTGACAGGGAGGCAACAATAATTTGATTAAATTATGGGGTTTAACTTTTAGGCTAATATACATAGTTAATTAAGGAAGGTACCGATAATTTTATTAATTAAGGAATAATGAGTATTTTTTTGAGAATGGAAAAGTAGGTGTACTTTATGCTATTAATCATTCAAAGGAATTTTAGATTCTTTTAGAGGATAAAATAGCTTAAATGCTCATATTTCTTTTCCTATTTAAATTGCTTATGCATTATTAGTAAGCTTTTGTACACCAAGGAAAGGTTCATCACGCTTTCCTCATAGTTTGCAAAATCGCGATCCTACGTGAGATCGATTTGGGTGCAAGATCGGTATCTATAGTATCGGATCGTAGTATCGTAACATCCTATACGAAATGTGCAGGTGTAAAATGACTAATAAATTATAAAAACTACTCTGATTTGTGTCGTTTTATCAAATTTTCATAGGATCATATAAAATTGGAAGTAGGATCGATTTGTTGTTTTGGGATCGTAGTATCATACGATTCTACGATACGTATCGCAATACTGCAAACTATGGCTTCCCTTGGCCATTTTTCCAATTTTCTGAAATTAATAAGTGGTAGCCATGCAGTACTTTTTTTTTGACAGAGGTCAGCCATGCAGTACTTAATCGGTTGTTCTATAAAATAAAATAATAAAAAAAGAAGAAACATAAGAAATTTTAATTTTAAAAATTACTTGTATATACTTATTCTTGCGCCCAAACGCACCTTAAGGTAGATGTAATTTACCCAATTAAGAAGAGGAGACTGTGTTTTGTTACTCATCTATCACTTATAAAGTTCACCCTTTTAAGCAATAAATAAATTAGGTAACCTTCCCATGTATCAAATTAAGTACTACCCATGGAATCTGGACAATTCTAGGGTTGTTATAACTGGCCTGGGCTCCATTTGCTTCTCCTTTTTTAAAAACAAATTACTACAATGCTTTTTTTGGTGGTAAATATGAAACCAGGGGTTTGGTAATATTAGGAAAGAATTACCACCATTTAACTACATTATCTATTAATATATGAAGAAGTACATCTTATTGTTATTATTATTATTATTTTATTCTTGCAATTCACACAATGTTCGAATTCGTGATTTCGAGATTACAAAACTCTCTGTTTTACCATTCTCTCAACCTTTTCGCAGATGAAGTATATATATATAAACCCAAAAAAATGGTCATATCCAACAATAATTAGATTTCTTCTTTCTTCATAATAAAAAATCAATGTAGTAGTAATCCAAAATAAAATTATTACCATTGCCTAAAGAGAATTGCATAAGTCAATTTATTAGTAGAATTAAGAGATCATTAACAAAATAAATAAATTAAAGAAATGCTTAATTATCAATGTAGAGGAGCAAAATGGAGAAAAATTACATAGTGATAAGTGATGAAGCCATGTGAAAAGAATAAATGTGGTGGGGTTGTGTTCAGCTACTCACAAAGGGGTCTATTTCACACAATTCATCTACTCCCATTTTTAGGAAACATTTGTAAATTGCAATAGAAATTCAATTTTTTGTCATTAAAAAAATTCAATTCTCTCAACTACTATCATGGTACACTTAGATAGTTACATACATTATACATATATAGTTGCTAATTCACTATCATGCCTTGTCTAAAAAGTGATGCACACTTCTTGTAGTAGTTGTGAGAAAAGGAAAAAAAAAAGGGTAAATTACATTTACCTCCCCCGACGTTTATGAAAACTACCAAACTCCCCCAAGGTTTCATGAAACTACCAACACCCTCCTAGACTGAGTAATAATATAACATTTATCCCTTTATAGCTTTTAAAATTACATTTTCCCCTTTGTGAGTCAAAAAATTAAACTCAAAACTCAAGATTTTTTTTTTTTTTTTTTTGTAATTAAGCAAAACAGTCTCCTATTAAACCGTATGACAGTTCAACAGGTGATACTTTCGCCCTAGAAATATTGGATATGCAATATTTCTTAAAGGGATAGTGGTGCATGTTGAACCATTTAACAAGTTGAATACAAGTTTTGGCCAAAATTTGAACATCCAAAGGGGTGTTGGTGTAGTTTTATGAAATCTCAGGGGAATTTTGGTAGTTTTCACAAATCTCGAGGGAGAAACCAGAAAATAAAGAAAATAGATGTAAACTTTTTATTTTTTAATCTTTGATTTAATAGAAAATTAAGCATGGATGTCCACATCTGCAATTTTGTGGTCACCAAACAAGGTCCCCAATGCATTGATTCACCCAATAGTTCAGGCTCTTAAATTGCGGTGTATGTGTATCATCACCAATTTTTAAACTTAGACTGTAACTTGTGCTTTGCATGTTTTGGACTGAAAATGATGTTTCTCCAATGCCTACGTTCCCAGCTACCTAGCTTTTATTTATCATCATCTCATTCTTATTAAATATCCATGGACACACAGTACAATGGTGTGCTGGTATATATATATATATATATATATATATATATATATGGGAGAGCCATGTTTTGAAAAGGGTTGTACCTCATTATAGCTTTAGATGTACATGCAATACATAAAATAACTAATTGTTCGCCATTTGTTTCGTTAATGTCACTCTCTTAGCTCGTTTCATTAGAAGTGTTGTGTTTGCAAAATAAAATATTGTTTTAAGTCTTGTTTTATTTTTAAACTTTCCATACACTTGCTAATATAGTTACATGTGGACACAGTTAACTCACATTTGGAAAATAATAATATAAGTGAAAAAAAACAGTAATGTTTTATGTATTGGGCATAAAAAATTATGCATTTTCGAGATTGAACTTTTTTGACAGAATAAAGAAGATATGAAAAGTAAAAGAATAAAAACCGAACTCTTCCATTAGGGTAAAAACATGTTTCAAAACAGAATTCTTCCGTTGAGACATGGGAGTACTATATATTGTTTTGCTGATAAAATTAGTCTGAAAATTTAATAAATCCATTAAAATTTCAGTTCGTTTTGGTGAATATTAAGTCTTATTAGTGGGGCTAGCTACAGTACTAATTTACTGGGAAAAAAAGTATTATTCACCTGGCAATGCCACCTCAGAGTCAGGCATATGAATGAATAATTTACCCTATCAGAAATAATGATCGAAGAACCCTAGTTTCACTCCATTATTAGTTATATATATCTTGATGTTACCTAAAATAAGATATAAAAAGAAAAACAAGAAAATTAATGAGAGAATGAAAACTGACTTGACTCTATCGTCCATTGAGGTTTTTACTCAATGAAGGGATCTATCGAGGTTGATGAGATCTTCTGTCTATTTCATTATTGTTTTTTTGTCTATTTTTTCATAATAGTATATGAAACCTACATATCACATCTTAGGGTTTACTCTTTCATTGCTAGAAGATAGATAGAGAAGACATGACGAGAACATACAAAAGTCTCAAAGGGATCTCGCGAGATCTCGATCCTTTCTAATAATCCATATATTGTACGTCCAATCTTTATGTTAGTATGTCCATTTGTTTTAGTGGTAAGTGTTCACGTACGCCAGCTACTTAGAGGTTGAAGATCAAATAATTTCTACATTTGTACGTTTTTGTTATTTTCACGTGTAAATTGAAAAGACTTTATTGGCTTCTTCTTTTTTCTCCTACAAACTACAAATGCCTTGTAACATAATAAAGAGAGAATGATGAGGAGGGTGAAGAAATTCAATAAAAAAAACTTTATAACTGATGTAATATCACGTGATAGTACGTATATAGTAGGCATTATTTAACAATTTTAATGTTACATATTTAAAAAATATTTTTTATTCAGTTGCCACATAATGTAAAATTTTACTATAATTTTTCATTACGTGCATCCTCACTCGTAAAATTGTACAAAGAACTACCAAAGTTAAGGAGAACCAAAACCAAAATGGAGTATATATAGACTCAAGCCAAGAATACAATTTGCTGTATAATTGAACGTTTCCCTCAGGAACGAATCAGTGCTCTAGCGATTGAGACGTATAGAGAACCACCCAAAGGTCAGGGTTCGATTCCTACCTCTGTTAGTTCTGTCTATTTAAAGTGCAGGCTGACAGGACTCTGCAGAAGGCTTCCAACTTCGTTCTTCCTCTCTGCACAACCCATGTCTTCAATCTAATAGATGATATGACTATATAAAAGAGGGCTAAATTCAAAAAAACATTTCCCTCCACACAACAACCCACCCTACCCCCCCAATCCAAAACCCCTAAAAAAAAGAGTGGTTGTATACATATATACGTATAGTGGAAGAAGATATAAGATACTACGTAGTAAGTAGATATAAAAAAATTGAAAAGGAAAACGAAAGAGACAACATTGAATGAGCATGTTTTGGTCAATAAATAAGTGTCAATGTTTGTTGGATCATTTATATTACCAACTCACCAGACTGGATTGGGTTGGATTGGGTTGAAAGCAGTAATAGTTAGATGAACTTATTTGAAGTACTACTCCTCTCTGCAACTTGTACAGTAGGTATTTGTGTCACAAAAACTGTCACTTTTCTTTTGCTTTTCTATACTTTGTGATTCATGCAGGGATTGTTTTCACTCATTAATTTCCACCAAAATCCACCCCTTTTGTAGGTTTTAACCTTATTTTATTTTAGTCTTCCAGTGGCCGGGGAAGATATTTAAACGAGTGGAATACGTACAATTTTACGTCACGGATAGATAATTTTCCTTTTTATGTTTTAAAAACAAGCAGTTTCTTAATGTATTGAGTCACTCTCACACTGTATTAATATTAATATTACAATTTCATATTCTCACATTGTGTTGAGTCGTTCTAACATGTATTTTTAAATTTTGATGTGTTTACTCAATTTGACACTTTAAATCTAAACCATAACAGAGTAACATGGTCTTTTTAAAACGAATGGTCTTTTTGAAAACGAAAAAAGCGAAATTGTCAATATTACGAGATCATATGAAATGAAGTATATTTAACTCCTACTTAAAAAGTAAGAAACATAGAAAGAGATAACGATGATACACCGTAAAACCTCCCATACTACAAGTAGAAAAAAAAAATTCACAGTTTTAATACACATTAAGTCATTAATGTACATGGTACATGGAAAGAGAATAACATTTATCATTTGGGAAAGAGAAAAATTATGTTTCTATATATTAAAATTTTACATTCTCACATTAATATACATGGTACGTGGAAAGAGAATAACCGCGTACGTAGTTCCATGATTAGTTATAATTTCAAACTATATTTGTGTATTATAATAAATTTTTATTATTTATAAAATTTATTTAATCTATATTTTGAAGGGGCAAAGATCCGCTTTATAAATAAGTTTGATGGTTATTTTTTATTACCATATTCTTCACATTTGAAGACTTGAAGTCCTCGATCGTCTTCAGATCTTAAGCACGTAGAAAAGAAGTTGATGACAAAGATGATACAACAAGCAAGAAAAAATAGCATATATATAGATATGGATCGAATGTTGAACGTTTGAGTGGCATCACTGTCGCTTAAATACTGACTCGTTCCTCATTTTGTTTCATTTCTATTTTTTTGGTCATTTTTGACATTGTTTTTCGATTTTATTTTATTGACAATGTATAAATAGTGGCAAGTTAGCTACTTTAAGTATTGTACTTTAAAATCCATAATAAGTTATACATTTTCAATAAGACTCTTCTAATGAAACGGAATGAGTAAAAAGAAATGTTATGCTCAGCTAATTATGAAATTACCACTATTAGAAAATGTTTGTTTTGGTATGCATTACTATATTAGTTAATTATAATGAAAGAGAGAGTACCAATTAATCAAGAAGGGCACCTTAATAACTACAAATAAGCATATGTTTTTCTTCAATAACTCAAAATATAATACTTCATTTGTTCCATTAATCTATTTTTAAATAATAAAAAAATTGTTCCAATAGACTTGTTTTAAATTTTTTTTTTAAAATACTTTTCCCATAATAATATAATTATATATGATCCAAAACTAACGCACACTTAAAGAGTAAGAACATAAATAAAATAATAAATGATATCAAATTACTTATTTTAAATGTTGTATCTCAAAATCCATAAAAATTTATATACTTTTTAAATTAATTCTCCTAATGGAAAAACAAGAAATTTAAATTAAACTCCATACCATTCGAGATAGCATGAATTTCGCATGCATAGATCATGTACAAATAACATAAACAAGCTTCACAAAAACTTTTATTCAATTGACGGTAAAATAATCTGCATATTGAGTTTAAATTCCGATATATTATGGTTATATTTTGAAAATACACATATCGTGTATAGTTTACTATGAAATAAATAAAAGAAAAAATCAAAACTTGCTCCTCTAATTAATCAAAAGAATATATTTTAAATTTAACCTTTTTAATGAAAGAAATGGAGTAATCGATTTCATAAAAGAAATATTTTCATTAAATAGACACAAAGGTAAAAATCAAACTTTAGATGATCCACTATGTATCACATCCATTGAAATACTTGCTCATTTTTATAAAACCAATGTTTGTGATCAAAAGTTTGAAGACCGAACTTGATAGGAGAGGCAGGTTTATCGGGAAACGAATTGGTTGACGAAAGTTGTCAAACAGTCAGATGATAAATTCTATCGAATTGAATAAAATACTATATAATATTGTAATATTCTAACTTTAAATATATACGGAGTATATACTGTATATAATATATTCCTTCCGTCTCATTCAAATAGTCTTGTTTATAATACTGAAAACAGTATTATAAATATGACTCTTTGAATGGGACGAAGGGAGTATAAAAATATTCCTGGAGTGCTTGGGTTGTCCTTTGATATAATTCGAGATCAAGCCATTTGGCCAAACTCGAGACTCAATTATATACTAGACTTAAGATCCGGCCTAAGTTAGCTCATCGTCAGAAGATCAGTTATTTGAACAAACGATAGAAACGGACACAAAGGATAAGTAGGCAATCCCATGCTTCGCTTTGCCGGGATATAAAATGACCACCTGTCCAAGCGATGTACTCCTACCTCTATAAAGTAGTAAACTCATCTTCATAAAAAGGAACTCTCTTTGACTGAATTTTTCTCTAGACTCACTAAATTATCTCTATGTATGTCTAAATACTAATTTTGACATCGAAGTTTAACCAAGAGACAATCCAAATGTACAGATATTAAAATTGATGAATTGAAACAAATCTGACCCAAATATCCTTACCTGCAAGCAAATCAAGCTTCAGCAATTACATTCAACTATTCAAGTATTCAACTATATGTATTCTAAAATATAAAATTTTGAACTTGAATTAATTTAATTGAACGGCGAGTCAATTGCAAGTCAACCCCGTTTCAGCTCAACTGATCAAATTCAGTTTTTAATAACAGAATTGTTATTTGCAGTAACATTTTTATATAAAAAGTCTATAATACCCCTTAGATCTAAAAAAAAATCATTTTCACTCTAATTGTGACAGATAGTCACGAGGACGATCCATATTACATGGTAAGTAAACAATTTATACAATTGTTTTACGTAAATTGGGTTTTTAACAAAAAAAAAATATTGTCTGGAATTGTTATTTGCTGTAACCAAGGTTTTTTCAGATTCTTCATCTTCTTCCCTTTTTTCTCAAATTCTAACATGGTATTAAAGCCAACTTAATCTAATCACAGCTTTCGCGTATCCAACTCTGCGGTGAGTTGGTGGGGTTCGGGACAGTGCCCCGAAAAATGTTCCTACACTAAAAAAAAGGAAAAAAAACCCCTATTTTTAGCAAAATACCGCCAATGCTAGGGCAGTATTTGGCAAAAAATACCGCCTCCTAGGCCAAAATACCGCCCCAGTAGGGACAGTATTTTTGGCCAAAATACCGGCTCTTAGGGGCGGTATTTTGCTCCAAAAATACCACCTCCTAGGGGTGGTATTTTCTTTTTTTTTATTTTTATTTTTATTTTTATTAGGCTTAGGGTATTTTGTTCCAAAATCTCGCCCCCTGTGGATCGTCCTCGTGACTATCGGCTATAATTAGAGTGAAAATAAATTATTTTTTTTAAAGACTTAAGGGTCATTATAGATTTTTCACAAGAAAATGTTACTGTGAATAGTAAAAATATTATTGAAAATAGTATGCCCCTTTAATAAAGTCGAACAAAATCGAATTTCATGATGAACTTTCTATTTCGGCTCCGATGCTATTAGAAGAGTCAACTTTCTATTTTTGGGTCGATGATTCACGGGCGACCAGGTTTGATGACACTGGCATAAAAGTTCTCAACAGCTCCAAACTCTGTTCAGAAATTTCTCCAAAATCTGGAGAAATTCCAGGCCTTCAGTTCAGGTTCATTGGCTCATGAACACTACTGCATGCATACGTCGCGCGCTACGTGGCTAACGTTAAACAACCGGCGACTGCTGTCAGCACCGAAACATGATAATTATTGAAATACGTACGTAAGCAGATTCTGTCAGAAACAAAACTCATCAGAATCAATCAGCAAAAAAAAAGCATAATCTCTTATATATTAATAATAATAATAATAATAATAATTCCTCACCAAAAAATAAAACTACCAAATCCATACACTCTCAATCTCAAAGGCTCAATCACAATCCAGCAACGGATTTTGAAAGAGAAAAAGATGGCAAATTCAAAATCAAAACGAAAGAGAAAGGCTAAAACAACCTTTGTAAGCAACTAATAAAACAGAGGAAATTAAACTAACCATTTTTTTAAAAAAAAAGTGGGAAAAAGTTCAAAGAAAAAAACTGAAAACTTCTTTCTTTTTCCTCCTCCCCTGTTTTTGTTGCATATTGATTTTTTACCACTTTATGCACAGAGATTTAAAAACCAAACTTAATTATATTATACACACAACTTCTTGATTAACCGTCCCAATCCAGGTCCAATCCAGCAAAGGTTAATCCACCGTCGTTTGCCCAATGAAACCCGTCGTCCAACGGGTACTCGGGCCAATTCAGACACAGTTGCTCGTCGAGAAGAGTCGGAGCTGGGGTCTCATCAAAAGCGGACACGGCGTCGGCGCCACTTTGATCGGCGTCGTTGGAGGAGGAACACAAGCCATCCTGACCATTGAAATCATTGACGCCGCCGTTAGTGTTCTTCGTGGCGGTGGTGGTGTTCGACGATGACGAAGAAGAAGAAGAAGGAGACTGGTCAGCTTCTTGATCAGGTAAATTTAGCTTAGCGGAGCTCCCGTAGAGCCTCCTGGCGGCGTCGTCGTAAGCTCTGGCGGCTTCGACGGAGGTGTTGAAGGTTCCCAGCCAAATCCTCGCCCCGCGATTGGGCTCGCGAATCTCCGCAACCCATTTTCCCCAGGTCCTCTGCCTCACGCCCCTGTATCTGCAGAGGGCGTTTTCTGGGCCGCCTTTGCCTCTCATGCAACCTTTTCTTGAACGGCCCACCGTCAGTTTCTTCACGGTGGCGGAGACTGAATCGCTTTTGGGGCCTTTCTCGGTTGGTATTCTCACCTGGTTGTTGATCTCGTTCTCGCCGTTTCCCATCATGATGATCTTTTTTTCGATCGAATCGAATGTTTTGGGACCTTTTGTTTAAGGTTTTGTTGGAGGGGCTCAGTGGAGGGAAGGAGCGACTCTATGTATACGGGAGGGGGTTAGTTTCATTTGGTCATATTGCATCTACCTCCCCTCGGGACTCGAGATTTGATTAAATTATAAATCAATCCTTATAATTTTTTAACTATTAATATCTCTCCTGCTTTGGTAATACTTACAAAATATACATGTTAGTTGTAAATGAAACGAACATGAACAAGTTCATGATTAGGTCAGTAAAAATCTAGCTCGAACTCATTTATATAAGGTTAAATCACTCTATTGATCCCTTAAGTTGTAATATTGTATCTATTTAGTTTTTTAAGTAGAAATTGTTTCATATTAGTCTCGTAATTTAAAAAATTGTTTCAAAATGGCCCTCAAATCCAAGTTCTGATAATGGTTGAGCTAGTTTCGACTAATACGTGAGTTGTTTCAAGTTAAATTAAAGAAGAACAATATGATTAACTTTTATTTTTTAATTTTTTCTGTATTAATATGTGTGAATCTTATATGTTAGCCGAAAATAATTCACTTATTCTTGAAATTTGAATTTAGGGACTATTTTGAAATAAAATTTCAAGTTCAGGGACCAAAATTAAATAATTTCAACTTAAGAGAAAAAATAGGAGCAACAACTTAATTTAAGTGATTAATAGAGTAATTTAACTTTTATATAATAAATAAATAAACAAATTTTAAACTCGATTATTAAATAAAATGTCAAAGTTTGAACACCCCAAATCTCAATTTCGATATAACCTTTACGTCAAACACAATTTTTTTTTTTTTATAAAAAACTTTCAAATGACTTAGAGCGGTGTTTATAAATTCCAAAACTAGAAAGACATATTCGTAATTTGATTAAATTTTAGGGGGATAAATGTAACCAATTACTCTTGATTAATGGTTTGGGTGGTTAAACCGTTAAACGACAGGTGGAAACTGGAAGCTTGCTTGTCATGATGAAGCGGGCAAATGTGACAAGTGGCAACACGGGGAGACAGAAGCTGTCCAAGTTAGGCATCTCCAACCATTTCTTCATTTTGCATAAAAATTTTTCACATTTTATAGAAATTACAGTGATTTTACTCCAATCAATTTCACATCTCCATCCACAAAAAAGAATATTCCATTAAATTCTCTTCCCTATTTAATTTAATATTATTCTTTATTATTTTTTTACTTTTTAATTTTTTTTACACAGAATACCTCATATTTTTGGTTATTATTACACATTTAATAAATAGTGAACGAAAGTATTAAATTGTCTATACCATTAAAATACTAAATAATAATTTCACATAAATATTTAAATAAATAATCAAAATTTATTTATTAAACTGACGTAAACATAAAATAAAATATTACATTAGACACGCATAATGCAATACTAATATTTTAAATTAAATTAGTTATAAATATAATTTTTAATTAAATATTTAATAGAATCATAATCCACAAATTATAATGTTCAAGTGTTTAAAATTATAAAATAACTATAAACAATAAATAAGCAAAAATAAAATTACTATTATATATAATAAATTATATTGTATACTACAAAATAATAAATTAGTAATTAAATAAATTAAAGACTAACCTGCAAATTACATAAGTAATATAATAATAATAATATAAACATATAAAAAGTTTTTAAAAAAAATTATAGAATTGCTAGCAAAATGTACAGTACTTTAGCATTTTTGCTGAAGTACAGTACTTATTTGCTGAAATTGCTGCTTTATGCAACTGGCTTGTAACCCAGCTGCATAAAGCAGCTGTCTTTAGCTTCTTTTCAGCAAATTGCAGTTTCCTTAACTTGAAGTAAACTGTAAATTTCGAGGTTTAATTAATTTGAGGTTTTCACCACTTATTTCCAGTTTTCACTTTAGATAGGACTCATGTAAGTAGACCAGCTGCATCATGCATGAGAGACCCCAGTGGGGCCCGGGGTACTATAGTTAAACATAGTATCCATCCTATTATATATGAGCCATGTTACCGGACTAGGTGCAAGATAACGAAAAATTATTCAATACATTTATTGCAATGTAAAACTATGCATAGATGTATTTGAGAAATAATTGTTACTTTTTTTAGGGCGTAATAATTATATAAGGGGTCAGAAATAAAAGTAAAAATGCAAGAGATGTTATCAATAATGTTCTCATAAAAACACCCTGTTGTTTGAAGATGGATATATATGCTACATTTCTCATTATAACAGTTCACTTTAAAATTGTAATTTTGTATTATTGAATTCTTTTAATAGAATGGAAAAAATACATTTTAAAGGTATTTTCCAAAATATTTTATATAGTGAATAAAATTTTTAAATGTCATAACTGTATTGAAATTATAAACATATGTATTTAAAATAATAGGAAATCAATACATTTTCCATTCCTAAAGAAGATGTCATGTGTCCAAAAATTATTTTTGTCATGTTTATATATATATATATATATTATATATATATTCCTAGAAATAAGTACATTATATTCATAATAAATTTGATACATCAAATGATCCTATAAAGTGGTTAAAATAGACTATTGATTTCCTTCAACTTTAAAATTTGAAAGAAAAACATGAGTTCCTTACTCGATAAACCCTAGTATAAGCAACTACTAGTACTCAAAGAAAATGTTACAATTGAAGTTAAAACTAAATGAAATTGTCACTAGAAACTTCATCTTTGCGACAACATCACACCTGGGTACTAGTCTACTAGATATTTCTTTCTTTTTTCAAAATGGAGGTAACCCCAAGCTCACCGGGTAAAAATATATATTTATGTTAGTTTTCGGTTTTCGTACCTATACTGATTCATTGATATAGTTATGTACGTCTATTGAATTATTGATATAATTATGTGTCATTTATAATCGATCTCAATATTAATTAACTTTGGCCTTGGCCGACCTCAAGCACAAGTTTGAGAATGCACGCCAAATGGCATACGTGCCAGATGGTATAGAAAAAAGAAGGATGGCACGTGTCAAAATAGAAGAGTGACACAACATCTCGAAAACGTGACTCATTAGCCTTCCTTCCCGCTATTAATATTCAAGCCTCTCTCAATTTGCAAGGTATTGAGTTATTGATTAGTCAACTTATAACATTTCTCTAACTTAAGCATTGGAATAAAATTTGGGACTCATTTCCAAAAGCAAGTTTTAGAAAAAGAAGGACAAGTGAAGGGAGTTCGGCACTAGTCAAGTATTCAACATATACATAATTAAAACATAAATGAAAAAAGATGAAATGTTATACTTAAAACGGATAATTTGATGTAAGTAGACTAGATGCATGAGAGACCGCGGCGGGGGGGGGGGGGGGGGGGGGGGGGGGGGGGGGGGGGGGGGGGGGGGGGGAGGGGGGTTCTGCCCCAAAACTGAGAAGGCATATTATCATGGGATGATGCTGGAGTCATGGCGGCTGCTTACGTTCATGTGTCAACGCTCCAAGGAATGAGGGAGCCAGGTGTTCCTTTCAACTTACAAACACAAACATCAACTTGGCCCTTAAAGTTAGGTTTGGGTCATATGACTCATATTCACGAAGAATTATTAAGTATAACAAATGTATAACATAAAATAATACTATTTAAGAATATAAATAAGAGTGGGGTTACATTTTTCTAAGGACGACTTTTTTCTTCACCAATTTTACATGAAAAGCCAGATTTTGACCAAAAAAAAAAAAAGAAGAAAAAACTCGATTAAATTGTACGTTGACACAAAATTTAAAATTTGAAGACTTCGGATAAACCCACCTCATGTATACCTCGCACATTGGTACCTGACACAGGAGATCTAACATCATCATCATCGATTAAAATATTTTCAAGTTGCATGGATTTGTGTTCACCTGAGCTTTTCTCGTGGCTTGAAAAGCACCACGTCTTGATCGTTACGACTCCGTATAATTGATAACTTTTCGATCGTTTGCATTTGGACAATCCAAACGTTGATTATTTCTCGTACGTTAACTATATCCAGTTTCCAACATGGTTTTTGGCTTTTTGATGCATGGTTCAATGTCCCATCTCTTTAAATAAACTTTGGCTCTGCAAATGGGAGTCAATAAAGCTGTGCATCGATTTTATTAGAAGTTTTTTCAGACAACCAACGAAGAAAAGGGACGAAAATACAGAATCATTCCAGAAAAAAAACCTGTCTTCCCTTATCCAATCCATTTCACACAACTGACTTTCGTATCCTCTGGGGGCTTATCACTTGTAGATTAGGATTGCCAATTCATGTCGTGTATATCATGTTTGATTTATATTGTATTTTGTATGCGAGAAATTTTAATTTTAAAATTTGATTAAACACCTTAGTTTGGCAAATATAATAATAAAACTTGCTAATAAAATATGAATAATGTTTCTTGCACATAATATGTGCAAGAATTTGTGCACATAAAGTGCATAAAGTGGGCCAATTACCTTTTTTGCCCTTTAGTGGATTTTTGATGTGTACTGCACTAAAGGGCAATGAAGGTAATTGGCCCACTCAATGCACTTTATGTGCAAAAAATCTTGCACATATTATGTGCAAAAAACAGTATCCATAAAATATATTCCCTCTATCTTAAAAGTACTGGTAATTTCCAGCGTGTGAATCTTACTAAAATGAGTGAATTGATAAGATATATTATCCAAAAAAAGAAAAGAAAAAAAAAGTGAACAGTGAAGTGATCGATAAGCTTGCTACCTAGTTTATTTATTCAAAGTAATAATAAGGTGGATAAGGATTAATGCATAGAAGGAACAGGAAGGTGGACTTGGATTTTCCATTTGGGTAATAACGAATTAAATAAACATGATTTGAATCAAAATTTTCATACTTCCCTACCTTATGTTTCACTAGAAAACTATACATAAACATTTTTTATTCTAATACATGACTCAACTTTGAAATTTTTTACTCATCTTACCTTTACTAATACAATCATGTATACTTTACAATTAGCACATACTTAATAAGTAAGAATATAAATAAAATAAATAGTGTTAAATTAGTTATTTTAGATGTTGTAACTTGACACATTCATAACAAGTTGTACATTGTTCAAAGTGGACTATTCTAATTGAACGAAGGAAGTATCAATTTTTTTCTATCATTAAATAAGAATCCCACATCGATAGCATACTTCAATGCCCTTCGTTTATAAACTTCGCGCGCCGAAGTATACTTCTTGCGCGAGCTTGTAACCCAAGCGACTACTGGGGGCATAAATGTGTTTGGGAGCGTCAATGTGATCGGCCCATCATAATTGGGTTGAGCACTGTGGCTCAAGTGAAATCTTGGGTCACCGTGGCTCCTAGAGCGGACTAATGGGACAGTGTTAGAGCAATTCTCCAGAAAAATCAATAAGAACCAGATTTAGATGAGAAAAGAAAAGAAAAGAATATGAGGTGAGATAGCAATTTAGGGAGAGGAAATTCCTTCTGCAGCATTTCAACATTCTCCCAAGATGCTTCCTCCTTTGAGAGACCTTCCCACTCCACCAACCATTGTGTGAGCTTAGCATTTCCTTTTTGGATGAACCTTCTTTGCAACACTGTTTTTGGCTTCAAAACACTCTCAATATATTGACAGCCACGAGGAAAAGGGATGTTGTTGACAGGAGCTGTCCCAATGTGCTGTTTCAACAAGGATACATGAAAAGTGGAATGTACCTTGCTGTGTTCTGGTAACTTCAACCTGTATGCTACTTCTCCCACCTTTTCCAGAATCTCATAAGGTCCAAAATACCTTGATCCTAGCTTTGGAAATGGTTTGGATTCCACAGATTGCTGTCTATATGGATGCAGCCTTAGATATACCCATTCTCCCACTGCAAACTGTTTTTCAGTCCTCTTTTGATCTGCAAAATACTTCATTCTCTCTTGAGCCTTCTTGAGTTGCTCCTGGATCAACTTAGAGACCTCTTGCCTCTGCCTAACCACATCCTGTACTGCTGGTACCACAATGTCTACATATGATCCCAAAGGAATACTGCTAGGCTTAACTCCATAAAGTGCTTCAAAAGGAGTTATGTTGAGACTGTAATGATGAGTGGTGTTGTACCACTATTCAGCTAAACTAAGCCAACTCTTCCAGGAACTAGGTTTCTCACAGTAAAAACATCTAAAAAAAGTTTCAAGTACTTGGTTCAACCTTTCAGTCTGTCCATCAGATTGAGGATGGTAAGATGAGCAGAAATTAAGCTTAACCCCCAAAAACTTAAACAAGGATTGCCAAATTTTGCTAGTAAATAATCTGTCTCTAATCTCTATCACTCACTACTGAATCAGGTAAGCCATGCAACCTGAAAACTTTATCTAGAAACAGTCTAGCCACACTAGAAGCATTGTAAGGATGAGATAAAGGTAAGAAATGGCCATCCTTTGTCTAGCCACACCAAGACAGCATTGTAACCCTCAGTCATAGGTAATTTTTCAATGAAGTCCATTGACAAGTGCTTCCATGCTGTTTGAGGAACAGGAAAAGGTTGCAACAACTCTTGATGGTAATGAGTTACTCCTTTGTTCTTCTGGCAAACTTCACACCTCCTGATGAATTCCTCTACCTCTTCTTTCTGCTTTGGCCAGAAAAATAAGTTTCCAATCCTTTTGAGGGTGGCATTCTACCCTGAGTGCCCTCATAAGGAAGTGGAATGGATAGCTTCCAAAATAATTTGTCTAATTCCTGCACTGCTTCCCACTACAATTTTGCTACCCCCTGGACATACTGATAAACCTCTTTTATATCTGGATGTAGCAGAACTTCAGTAATCAACCTTTAAGAAACCTCATCATTCACATAGCTTTCCTCTACCTGTTGTAACCACAATGGTTGTACACTTGAAACAGCATTAACATAGCATCCTTGAACCTCCTTTTGCAAAATAATTCCTAGCCCTACTGCCTCTTTACTCCTTCTAGACAATATGCATCAGCTGCTCTATTTTCAGAGCCTTTTTTGTACTGAATTTCAAAACTTAACCCCATGAGCTTAGTAAGCCACTTATGCTGCAGATTGTTACAGATTTTCTGCTCCAGTAAATACTTCAAAGATTGGTGACTTGTCTTAATCACGAAACGGTTCCCAATCAAGTATTGTTTCCACTTATCAACAGTCATCACTAAAGCCAACAATTCCTTCTCATAAACTGATAAGCCTTTTTTCTTTTCACAAAAGGCTTTACTGAGAAATGAAATAGGATATACCTCCTGCATCAATACTGCCCCTATTCCTTCCTCACATGCATCAATCTCTACTACAAACTTCTTAGTAAAATCAGATAACTGAAGAACAGGTGCAGAAGTAGTTACCTGTTTCAGCTTTTCCATTGCTACAGTTGCTTCCTTACTCCACACAAAACTCCCTTTCCTCAGTAAGTTTGTTAAAGGTTTGCAAATCACTCCATAACCTTTGATGAATCTTCTGTAGTAACCAGTAAGTCTAAAAAATCCCCTCAGCTCCTTGATATTCTTAGGTACTGGTCATTCAATGACACTCTGAATCTTCTCAGGATCCATTCCCACACTACTTCCTCCAATTAAGTGCCCCAAGTACTCCACACTATCTTGAGCAAACACACATTTAGATAGTTTGGCTACCAAATAATTTTCTTGCAACAGTTTTAATACACTCTTCAAATGCTATTTATGATTCTCCAAAGAATTACCGTAAATCAGAATATCATCAAAAAAACACCAGTACAAACTTCCTCAAATAAGGTTGAAAATTTTGATTCATCAATGCCTAAAAAGTGGCTGGGGCATTAGTTAAACCAAAAGGCATAACAAGGAACTCAAAATGCCCATAATGAGTCTGAAAAGCTGTTTTCTGAACATCTCTTTGTCTCATTGATGAGTGTCTTTTAGTTATTTTATTTTAGCGTCTCTTGGTGCTTTTCACGGGTATATTTGTTGTTTTATGAAGCCAAGGACAGGAGTTTAGAGACTGAGTCAAGAAGGAAAAGAATTAGCTAAAAGGAGGAAAAAAAAGGAGGAAAAGAAGGGAAGAGATAAGGATGAGATTTTATTATTTTTGAATTGCTAAATTTTGAATAACAGAAAATGATAAGATCAAATTTGATCTCATCATATGGAACATACGTATGCAGCAGCTACTCTCCCTACTTTTTAGCCATTTCTACTACTATAAATAGAGGAGAATGCTGAAGGAAAAAATCATTCAGCTCTTAGGTATTTTCCTTCATACGAGAGTTTTAGTTTTCTCTCTAGTTTTTAGTGCTTCTTGTTTTCTTTAGTTTTCCATTAAAACTTTGATACACTTTTTCCTAGTTTTATTCATTTCTCCATTGATTTTATAGAAGTTTTTATAGAAGATTTCCTTTGTTTTTCATTCTTAGTTCAAGGAGAAGTTATACAGTAATTTGTTCTTTATTTTGTGTACTGAATTGCTCCTGTTCAGGCCTCTATTTGCCCAAACGGAGGGTTGGTTCAGACTTGCAATTATTAATAAGTATTCATTTTCTTTTCCTTTTCTTCTTTGTTGCTTTGTCCTATGGCTTTTACATTAAATGTGTGTGTATTTGCCTATTGGCAACTAAATATTTTATTCCGGCATTATGTGATGAAGTAGATCTATGCATGTATGAAACATAGGATTAAAATTGGTTGAACTTCTTGTATTTCTATTTATCTTGTGCACATAAGTCTAAATGCTAGATTTAATTAAAGTCTTATCAACTTTTGTTTAATCCGGTAAAGTCAACAGGTGACAAACCTACCGTCGGGTAGTACAAGATAAATATGTAACATCTTCTAAAGTTAACCCGATAGAAGTGTTAGTGTTGGGTCCTCCTGGTAATTAATGCTGCTAATTAGATTAATAGGTGTGGTAGGGAACCCACGGCCTGTTAGTTTGGTTAGTTAGAGAGGTATTCGTGTCGTAGGGAGCCCACGGCGATTACCGACACACTAATGGGAGATTTGGTTATGTCGTAGGGAACCCACGGTAACCAATAACCAGCCGATACATTGTTCTTTGATTTATTTGTGGCGTTAATGATTTCATGCATAGATTGATCTGATTCATATAATGTTGGAATACTCTTTTAATTAATACTTTTATTTGTTCTTGTGAAATTTTAGTTTTTATAAAGTGACAAATTTTAAGGGTCTCTCTGAGACACAAAGGTGATTGCAAATCAAACCATTTTTCTAATCGATAGGAATGAGAGTTTTAGTCAACTGTTCCCTGCAGATTGATCCTGATTTCTATGCTATTTGTAGTAATTTTTTGCAGGTTTAAGCACTAATATTTGTGCATTTTGGTAGCCTCACTACGGGCTCTATCAAATTGGCACCGTTGCCGGGGTGCGGCTTTTGAAATTTAATTCTTTTTTTTTTCTATTGATGTATGTTGGTCTGTTCTTGTGTAGTTTATGAGCAGATCTTCAAGACCTATCCTATTGAGTGATCCAGAAATTGAAAAGACTGCTAGGAGGCTAGGAAAAGAAGCACGAGAACGAAAGAAGACAGCTGAGGCTGCTGCTTTAGAGGCTGACAGTGGTCATTTTGGGCAAACGGGTAGTGACTCTGAAGTTGATTCTGAGAATTCTGAACCTGACCCCAATCTAAACTTTGAAATGGGAAACATACAAGAAGAGAGGCATGAAGAAAGAGAGAAGGAACGAAGAAGGGAAGATGCCCCACCTGTTAGGAAACCAACTTTGAAAGAGTTTAGCAGTTAATAGACTAAAGATAGAGCTTCCGCGGCAGTCCCTCCAACTTTGCCGAATGGATTCCCTTTAAAAAGCGGTTGGCTCAATGGGATTCCCAAGTACCACGGGCACAGGGGGGAGGACCCACATAACTTCCTCGATGAGTATGTAAAAAATTGCAAGGTGGGTAAGTTGCAAACAGGAGCAACCTTAAACCAGCTCAAGTTGGTAGCTTTTCCCTATGTGCTGACCGGCCAAGCCAACATATGGTTTTCCTCACTACCTGCAAACTCCGTCACAGAATGGGGGCAAATGAAGGAGTTATTTTTGAAGAAGTATTTCCCTTCCACCAGGACAAATGCGGTAATGAAGGAGATTTGTAGCATCTGACAGGAGTACGATGAGTCACTGAGTAATTACTGGTCCGTTTCAACGAGCTTGTTGAAAGCTGCCCAAACCACAGATACAGTGATGCCCAATTGCTCCAGTACTTTTATTATGGCATGACGGGAGAAGAAAGGAAGCTGATATATTCCTCCAGTGGTGGAGCTTTCGATAACAATACTGTCGCCCAAGCAAGAAGGTCATCGAGGATGTCATCGGCTGTAGGGGAGAATTTGATGAACCAGTCCGGTTGGTCAAACGGAATGCTAATGTCAGACTCATGGACGATACAGGAGATGATGAGAAGATAAATAAGTTGACCGCCAACGTGGAGAAATTAACAGAGCTAGTGGCAAAAATGGCTATGGCGAGCAGCAGCAAAACAGAAGGGCAACGTCACCAGAATAGCAAACCAGAAAAGAAGCTCTGTGGGATTTGTGGAAACAAGTGTCATTTAACTCATCAATGCAATCTCGCACCAAATGACCCTATTGCTCAAGCAAATGCAGCCGGGTATTGGAACGCACATAATTATTGAGGGAATTGGAATAGGCAGCAACAGAGAAGAGATCCTTATTCAAATACCTACAATCCTGGATGGAAGGATAACCCAGTGTTCAGTTGGAAGATACCAGAAGACAGTGAACAGAACCAAGGCCAGCATTCAAATCAGCAAGCCCCCAACCAAGATTTTAACAACAATCGAAACCAAGGAGCATCGTACCGACCACCCCAACAGAGAGGGTTTCAGAATCAGAATCAACAAAAGGGTGGTAAATCAATGGAGGATGCAATTGGTGACTTGTTTGAGCAACAAAAGGAGTAGAGAACAACAATGGATGGGAAAATGATGTCTCAACTATCTGCCTCCATCCAAGAACTCAGGGGAAATCAGGGCAAGTTACCTTCCCAAGTACAGGTTCCACCTAAGGAGAACATGAATGAGATCACTTTGAGGAGTGGCAAGGTTCTGGAGCCTGTAGTAAAAAAATCACCATCAGCAAGGGTCGATTTGCCCAAGTCGACCGTGGTCCCAGAAGTTGATCAACAAGATGCAGAACCTGAACCAGTGGCTGAACCAATAGAGATTCCCACCCCAGCTCCAAGTCTGAAGGGGGGGAATCTGTACAGAGCTCCCCCAATTTCCAAATAGCTTAAAACTGAAGGCTAAGAAGCCAAAAGAAGACCCTGTGAACTACTTGGCAGTGTTCGAGAAAATGGAAGTCAACATCCCTTTCCTTAAGGCAATCAAACTTCCGCCAGTTGATAAGTTTCTGAAGGAGTTCATGGCAGGAAAGCCAAGGGGAGCAAGCAAGGTGGTGCTAGGCGAGAACGTTTCCACCGTCATTCAGAAAAAAGCTTCCACCTAAATGCAAGGACCCAGGTATGTTTTCTTTGCCTTGCATTATTGGAAATAGAGTAATAGAGCATGCTATGTGTGATCTAGGTGCCTCTATTAATGTGATGCCGATGTCTATTTACATGACTTTATCTAGTGTTGAGTTAGTAGATACAAAAGTAGTTATCCAACTAGCTGATAGGTCATGTGTGCACCCTGAAGGGGAACTTGAGAATGTATTAGTACGTATGAACTCTTTTGTGTATCCTGCGGATTTCTATGTTATTAAGATGAATAATGATCCTGTTAAAGAATCTGCGGGTGTGTTGTTAGGTCGGCCTTTCTTGAAAACTGCTAGGGCATTGATTGATGTATATAATGGCTCTATCTGTTTAGAATATTATGGTGAGAAATACACATTTAGCATAGAGAATTCCATGAAATATCCATCTGATGTGGAGAATGTGTATGGTATTGATGTAATTGACCCCCTTGTCCAAGAGCATCTTGAGACTTATTTTTTGCAGGACAAGCTGGAGGCAGTGCTCACACAGAATTTACCGATATTGATGCCCAAGAGTTGAATGATGAAGAGATCAGGGAGGTAATTATGTCCCTGTATGCAGTTGAGGCAGCACCCAGTACTAGACCTCAGATCCATTTGCCCAAGCAGACGAGTGCTGATAGGCATTTGCCATCTATAGTTAAAGCTCTAGAGCTCGAACTGAAACCTCTCCCTAACAATCTGAAGTATGCCTATCTAGGAGAGGGTGAGACACTGCCAATCATAATCAGCAAGGGGTTAATAATGGCCCAGGAGGACAGATTGCTTCGAATTTTGAGGAAGAATATAAAGGCAATTGGGTGGACCTTGTCTGACATCACTG
The DNA here is from genome assembly GCA_016801395.1 of Leptodermis oblonga. Taxonomy (NCBI): domain Eukaryota; kingdom Viridiplantae; phylum Streptophyta; class Magnoliopsida; order Gentianales; family Rubiaceae; genus Leptodermis; species Leptodermis oblonga. Next base: position 3,810,285 of record CM028756.1, on the reverse strand, counting down.
GAATCAGTCCCGATATATGTCAGCACTACATTTTTTTGGAGCTTGATGCTAAACCTACTCGAGAGCACCAAAGGAAGTTGAATCCAAATATGAGGGAGGTGGTGCTGAAGGAAATTTTGAAGCTCTTAGCCATGGGGATCATCTACCCAATTTTTGACAGTAAGTGGGTAAGCCCGGTCCATATTGTTCCAAAAAAAGGAGGGTTTGAAGTGGTGACCAATGAAAAAAATGAGCTAGTACCAATGCGCCTCCTTACTGGATGGCGCATGTGTATCGATTTTCGAAAGTTGAACTCGGCAATAAGGAAGGACCATTTTCCCCTACTGTTCATTGATGAGATGCTCGAAAGGTTGGCAGGAAGGATGTTCTTTTGTCTCTTAGATGGCTACAGTGGGTATTTCCAGATTTGGGTGAACAAAGATAATCAGGAGAATACCACATTTACATGCCCTTTCAGCACATATGCATATCGCCGAATGCCCTTTGGTCTGTGCAATGCACCTGGTACTTTCCAGCAGTGCATGATGAGTATTTTTCGGACATGATTGAGAAGTGCATCGAGATTTTCATGGATGACTTCATAGTGTATGGAGATTCGTTTGCCGAATGTTTGGAGAGTTTCGATCTAGTTTTGGCAAGATGTGTGGAGAAGAATTTGATCTTGAATTATGAGAAGTGCCATTTCATGGTGAATGAAGGAATTGTACTTGGGCACAAAATCAGTCAAGGGGGATAGAAGTGGACAAAGCAAAGGTGGAGCTGATTTCAAAGATTCCTTACCCAACAAGTGTGAGGGAGATTCGTGGCTTTCTGGGGCATGCTGGTTTCTATAGAAGATTTATCAAAGATTTTGCAAAAATTGCCCAGCCATTGACTAATCTGCTGAAAGACGACGTCCCGTTTGACCTAACGGATGACTGCAAGAATGCCTTTGATGTTTTAAAAGGCTGATTGGTTTCAGCTCCAGTGATTCAACCACCCAACTGGGAGCACCCTTTTGAGCTTATGTGCGATGCAAGCGATTATGCAGTGTGCAGTGGGAGCAGTACTTGGCCAGAAAATAGGAAAGGAGAGCCATGCAATATATTATGCCTCCAAGACTCTGAATCCTGCCCAATGCAATTACACCACTACAGAGAAGGACCTCTTAGCCGTTGTTTTTAGCTTTGATAAATACAAGCAGTACTTGCTAGGATCCAAAGTGGTGGTTTAAACAAATCATACGGCTTTGAAGCATTTGCTGGCAAAGAAGGAACCGAAGCCTCGACTGATTAGATGGGTCCTGTTGCTCCAGGAATTTGACTGGGAGTTAAGGGACAAAAAGGAAGCAGAGAATCATGTGGCAGATCACCTAAGCAGGCTGTTGGTTCTGGAAAAGAAAGTATCTATCAAAGAGACATTTCCAGAGGAACATCTCTATGCAACCGATACTGTAACACCACCCTGCAATTTGCTGCTTGACGTGCTAACAGGTGAGAAACATCCTGACCCTTGGTACTCTAACATCGCGAATTATTTGATCGCAGGGGTATTTCCACTAGAGTATTCACGAGAACGACGTGAGAAGCTAATAAGCGATAGCAAGTACTACAAATGGGATAAGTCAATCTTGTGGAGGCTTGGACCCGATCAAATCCATAGGAGATGTGTTCCAGAGTGGGAGCATGAGAACATTCTCCGACACTGTCACTCATTTGCCTGTGGAGGCCATTTTGGGCCAAAACAGACTGCACGAAAGGTGATGGACAGTGAATTTTATTGGCTAACATTAAACAGAGATGCATATCTGTTTTGCAAGAATTGTGATAAATGCCAGCGAGTAGGAGATATAGGTGTTCGAGATGAGATGCCTCAAGTTCCGGTAAAGGTTTTCGAAATTTTTGATGTGTGGGGGATGGACTTTATGGGTCCATTCCCTGCATCAAATGGAATGTTATATATATTGCTGGCAGTTGACTATGTGTCTAAATGGGTGGAAGCAAAGGCTACCCGGACTAATGATTCAAAGGTTGTTGCAGATTTTTTGCAGGCTAACATTTTTTGCAGGTTCTGAGTGCCCAAGGCAATCATTAGTGATCGAGGAACACATTTTTGTAGCCGAACCGTTGCAGCACTGATGAAGAAGTATGGGGTGCAACACAGGCTTGCAACACCTTACCACCCACAGTCAAATGGATAAGCCGAGGTCTCTAACAGAAAGATTAAACGGGCCCTGGAGAGGACAGTGAATAGATCAAGGATTGGAGCCAAAAGTTGAATGATGCACTATGGGCATATAGAACCGCATACAAGACCCCAATTAGGATGTCGCCATACCAGCTGGTGCTTGGGAAAATGTGTCATCTCCCAATTGAGCTAGAGCATCATTCGTACTGGGCAGTCCAGAAATTAAACATGGACGCAGCAGCATGTGGAGAAGAGAGGAAATTCCAGCTACAAGAGTTAGAAGAATTGAGGGAGGATGCCTATGAGATGGCCAAGTGGCATCAAGAACGCACTAAAGAGAGGCATGATCACCTAATCCAAAAGAAGGAGTTCAAAGTGGGCCAACAAGTCTTGATTTTTCAATCTAGGCTGCGATTCTTAGTGGTAAGTTGAAGAGCAAGTGGTAAGGACCACTAGAGGTAGCGGCTGTTGGCCCAAGTGGAGCAGTGGAGCAGTGGAGGTGAAAGACCCCAGAACCAGTCTGCAATTCAAGGTCAACGGACAGCGTCTCAAGCATTATCATGAGCTGGGTCAGATACATACTGTGGAGGAACTCTCCCAGTCGATTTGCCCCAATCACTGAGAAGAGACAACTGAGTCTAGCCTTAAACTTAAAAGAATGGCGCTACTGGGACGCAACCCAGTTTTCTTTAAAATTTTTATTTTCTTTTTCATTTTAATTTTTAGATTTTCATTTTATTTAATTTTATTTGGTTGAAGATGTTCGGGCTAATTTTTGAATGGGTTGGATGTTTTAAATGTTGCATGAAAGATTAATTAGAGGGCCAGAAGATTCAAGGAAAAGAAAAATGTGGAATGTAGAGCAATCAGAAGGTCAAGGGCATCTCAGCAAATTTGTGCCAGGGGCTATAATTGCAATTCAGAAGAAGTGGGCCAATTTTGCCCTAAATTGAACCCAGCCCAAATAAGCCCAATTACCCACCGACCCACCAACCCAATTACCCACCGACCCACCAAACCAATTACCTACCGACCCACCGACCCATCAGCCCAAATAGACCCAAATACCCAATCAGCCCACACCCGACCCAACTCACCAAATTACCCCATCCTATTTCCTACCCGATTCACCATATCAAAATAATAAAAAATTACCTAATCAATTTTACTTCATCTTCTTCCTCTGCAACGCACCGCCGCCGCCACCTTTTTTCACCACCACTCCGGTCCACTCCTCCATGGCCGCCGGCAAGAAAAAAGCTCGGTGCCGGCCAGTCGACGAGCCCGATGTCCTCGAAGCCACTCCCCTCGTCACCATTTTTCCCGCCGCCCACTTCCCGACCCAACCCGACAAACCCGCAACCGCCCTTTCAGTTTCCCGGCCCAAATTTGGCTGCTTCAAGGCCTCCGTCCACCCGAAACCACCACTTACCCAAACAAACGCCATCCCCGTCCCTTTTCCGCCACCACCCGAAACCACCACTACCCAATCCAATAAACCCACCACCCCGACACCTCTCCACGCATCTCGCTCTAAGGCCGCCCCGCCCACACCACCAAAAAAGGCCCGGCCTCTGATGAAGAACACCACCCCGGCGGCCTAGATTCCAATTCTGGTGAGGCCCTCCGTCCGCCGTTCCAATAGGGCGGCCTCCCACGCCGCCTCTGTCTCCTTGCACCAGAAAGAACCAATTCAAAGTGCCGAGAAGTCCTTTATAATTTCAGAAGATGAACAGTCATCTTGCCCTACTGTTCTGGTAAGAAACGACAACGGAAGGCGGAGGCAACCCCAACTACCGATGGGAATTTTTCTACTACCCAAGCTGAACCTCCAGTGGCGTGTACTTCTCAGCCAACTCTCAATCAACGCCGGCGAGTACTTCTACTGCTGGTCCGACTACATCACCACCATGGGCGAGTACTTCTACTGCCCGGAGAGCAGCCACTGTGAAGAGAGCTCCCCGGTCTCCCCCTGCACAGATAGACCAGCAAGCGCAGGTCAAAAGAAATTTGACTTTCACTACGAAAGATGAGATTGATGCTCTCAAACAGGTCTAAACTCATTCTCCATTACCCTTGTACTTGCCTAATATTTCACTGTTAAAGTCATTGAATATTTGGGATACCGTGCTGGACTTATTTTATAATATTGGCTAGTCTTGTTTGTTGAAATGTTGCATGAGTTTTTTACTACTGTGCATATGACCAAAGTTAAAGGGTTGACTAAAGAGAAGCCTTTTCTCTCTTTTAGACTGTTTCGAAAAACCCATGAATTTTCTGTAAATGAATTCAATATCTTATTGGGTTTTTGTGCTGAGGAAGATTTGGACACTGACGCATATATAGTTGTTGAACTTGGATTTCCACCCTTTGCTCAATAAGCTGCCTGGGCCCGCATAGCCCCCCAAATGTGGCAAGTTTATACCGTCCAAATCCGAGGCTTATTTGATAGAGAGTCCTGCACTTAAGTTTTGTCATTACTTGATTGTTCGTAATTTGATTGGTCGGACTTCTGCTCAGCATGTTGTGTCTTCCAATGAATTGTATATTCTACTGTGCATACTGGATAAGATTCCTTTGAACCTTGGATTTTGGGTATGGTATGTTTTTGGGGACATTGGAACCCATAGGACTAGACATTTGTCCCTTGGTCACTTTGTGGGTTTACTTGCTCGTAATGCTCAATTGTTTGACCCCACTCACACATGCATGACCCCTTCCCTTACCCCTGTGACTCTCACATCTGGGTATCTAGTGCACACACAATTGCTGTATGTGGCCTCCAATGGGGCCCTTTGTTTCCATGATGTGGCTCGTCCACCACCTTCTCGTGCAGCCAGTGCAGAATTTTTACAGGTGCAACAGTCAGTTGAAGATTTGAAGAAAGACCAGGCTGCTCTACAGCTCCAGGTTACAGAAGGTTTTTCCACTTTACAGCAACAGTTCACTGAAGGTCTCGCTTCTATCCAGCTGCAGTTTGATCAGCTTTGGGCTCTCTTAGCCCAGAATCAGGCCGAGTAAGTATCTCTCCTTCCTTTTCTCAGTCTCTGTGTTTTTATTGTTTTTGGGTCTGTCTTTGTGAGTTTGTGAATTTCGTATTTGTGGCTGTTCTTTATTCTTGGTGTGTTTCTTATTCTTGTTTTGTGCTGAGGACGTGCACAAATTTAAGTGTAAAGATGTGTTGATCCTGTCCGAATCTTGTATTTTGTGTTTTTAAGTCTGTTTTGAGTCAAGTACTGCCCTTATTGTGATCGGAACATTGAAATAAGCACCGTGGATGCATGATTGAGTTGGCATATGTTTACTCTTCGGTTGAGGTTTGGGTATGTTTTATTGCTTTAGCATAATCAGACTACTTTTTCCTATTCTTAGCCAATGAAAAGGAGTGTTTTTTTTTTCTTTGAGCCTAAAATGAATTTTTTTTTAAGAAGTGAGAATCCCAATGTTTGCTGGTCTGACTTGTCAAGATGGTCATTGTGTGGGATACAACTGGATGATGGGGGACCCTTGTAGGATAACCAAATTTGGCTTTACTTTCTGAACTTTCCTGTGCATTAATCCATAGAAGCCACTTTGAAGCCTTGACTGTATTTCTTCTGAGTCAGTAAATGAACCAAGGCCTAATTTTTATCCTCTCTTTCCTGCCCCCTTAGTGTGCATACAATGTGAATGTTGGATTTGTGCTTGCTGAATTGAAGATGATATAATGGCTACGAGAGAAGCAAGTATGAGAATGTGAACCTTGCTGAATGTTGTATTGGTGTGCTATTGTGTTGAAATAAAAGTGAGGAAAAGAGAAAAGAAGCAGAGTGCTGAATTAAGCAGCAGTAATTGTGTGCTGTGAATGTTAAAAAGTGTTCAAATGGGTTGCTAAATTTTTTTTGTTTTGGTGGCTGAATTGTGCATGAAAAAGATGAAGTAATTACCTGAATTTGTGAAAAGATGAGTCTTTATTTGCCTAAATGAGAGGCAACATTGTGCAAATGCTAAGAAGGATGAAATGCTATTTTGTATGCACACTGAGTTTCTATTTCGTGCAGGTGACTTAGGACCAATTAAGGCCATACCAAGTTTGAATCCCTAAGCCTCGTTGTGTCCAAAGATAAAGGGTTGTTCTTAACAGTTGTGTCCCCTCAATACGGTACTGTGGCGATGGGTCGATTTTCAAGCAGTGGATCATTCTGTATAGACTAGGGAGAGTGTCCTTAATTTCTGAATTGTGAGAATGTGTGTTTTACTCTCCATAGAGTGCTGTTTCTAAGGGAATTACTGAATGATTGTGTTAAAGAAATAAGTTGGTTTGCTTGGTGGATTGGTGGGGTTTATATATGCTATACATGAACATAAATTCTGTGAGGCAATGAGGTGTGAAGAGCATGCAAATGGGCAGTACATGTGTTTTTGAATTGTCTTGTTGAGTCAATCTATGAGTCATGTGTCATCAATTGTTTTCTTGTTTTCTATTCGAGTCACTTTCTGTGTCTAGTTTTGGGTCAGTGCAAAAGCAACTAAAGTAAGGCTATGTTTTGGTTCTTCACTTCACGCTTGAGGGCAAGCGTTATTCAAGTGTGAGGATAAGTGATGAGTGTCTTTTAGTTGTTTTATTTTAGCATCTCTTGGGTGCTTTTCACGGGTATATTTGTTGTTTTATGAAGCCAAGGACAGGAGTTTAGAGACTGAGTTAAGAAGGAAAAGAATTAGCTAAAAAGAGGAAAAAAAAAGGGTCCGTTTGAGCAAAAGGAAGGTAGCAGCAGAAAATGTGCAGCCATGGAGAAGTTCGGTGATTTCAACCGTGAATAAAGAGTCTCGATTGTTCCAGAATCAGTAAATAGGAGAGTTATCTCAAGTTTGAAAGTTTTACTGGAAAAGAAAAGATAAAGAATATTCTGAAATTTGTTCAGAAAGGAGAAGGGAAGAGATAAGGATGAGATTTTATTATTTTTGAATTGCTGAATTTTGAATAATAGAAAATGATAAGATCAAATTTGATCTCATCATATGGAACACACGTATGCAGCAGCTACTCTCCCTACTTTTTAGCCATTTCTACTACTATAAATAGAGGAGAATGCTGAAGGAAAAAATCATTCAGCTCTTAGGCATTTTCTTTCGTACGAGAGTTTTAGTTTTCTCTCTAGTTTTTAGTGCTTCTTGTTTTCTTTAGTTTTCCATTAAAGCTTTGATACACTTTTTCCTAGTTTTATTCATTTCTCCATTGATTTTATAGAAGTTTTTATAGAAGATTTCCTTTGTTTTTCGTTCTTAGTTCAAGGAGAAGTTATACAGTAGTTTGTTCTTTATTTTGTGTGCTAAATTGCTCTTGTTCAGGCTATTTGCCCAAACGGAGGGTTGGTTCAGACCTGCAATTATTAATAAGTATTCCTTTTCTTTTCCTTCTTCTTTGTTGCTTTGTCCTATGGCTTTTACATTAAATATGTGTGTATTTGCCATGACTATGAGTAACGAAACCTTTTATTCCGACATTATGTGATGAAGTAGATCTATGCATGTATGAAACATAGGATTAAAATTGGTTGAACTTCTTGTATTTCTATTTATCTTGTGCACATAAGTCTAAATGCTAGATTTAATTAAAGTCTGATCAACTTTTGTTTAATCCAGTAAAGTCAACAGGTGACAAACCTACCGTCGGGTAGTACAAGATAAATAGGTAACATCTTCTAAAGTTAACCCGATAGAAGTGTTAGTGTTGGGTCCTCCTGGTAATTAATATTGCTAATTAGATTAATAGGTGTTGTAGGGAACCCACAGCCTGTTAGTTTGGTTAGTTAGAGAGGTATTCGTGTCGTAGGGAGCCCACGGCGATTACCGACACACTAAGGGGAGATTTGGTTATGTCGTAGGGAGCCCACGGTAACCTATAACTAGCCGATACATTGTTCTTTGATTTATCTGTGGCGTTAATGATTTCATACATAGATTGATCTGATTCATATAATGTTGGAATACTCTTTTAATTAATACTTTTATTTGTTCTTGTGAAGTTTTAGTTTTTATAAAGTGACAAATTTTAAGGGTCTCTCTGAGACACAAAGGTGATTGCAAATCAAACCATTTTTCTAATCGATATGAATAAGAGTTTTAGTCAGCTGTTCCCTGTGAATCGACCCTGCTTTCTATTCTATTTGTAGTAATTTTTTGCAGGTTTAAACACTGATTTTTGTGCATTTTAGTAGCCTCACGACGGGCTCTATCAAATTTAGCAGGGTCGATCCGCAGGGAACAGCTGACTAAAACTCTCATTCCTATCTATTAGAAAAATGGTTTGATTTGCAATCACCTTTGTGTCTCAGAGAGACCCTTAAAATTTGTCACTTTATAAAAACTAAAACTTCGCAAGAACAAATAAAAGTATTAATTAAAAGAGTATTCCAACATTATATGAATCAGATCAATCTATGCATGAAATCATTAACGCCACAAATAAATCAAAGAACAATGCATCGGCTGGTTATAGGTTACCATGGGCTCCCTACGACATAACTAAATCCCCCCTTAGTGTGTCGGTAATTGCCGTGGGCTCCCTACGACACGACTACCTCTCTAACTAACCAAACTAACAGGCCGTGGGTTCCCTACGACACCTAACAATCTAATTAGCAGCATTAATTACCAGGAGGACTCAACACTAACACTTCTATCGGGTTAACTTTAGAAGATGTTACCTATTTATCTTATACTATCCGATGGTAGGTTTGTCACCTATTGACTTTACCGGATTAAACAAAAGCTGATCAGACTTTAATTAAATCTAGCATTTAGACTTATGTGCACAAGATAAATAGAAATACAAGAACTTCAACCAATTTTAATCCTATGTTTCATACATGCATAGATCTACTTCATCACATAATGCCGGAATAAAAGGTTTAGTTACTCATAGTCATGGCAAATACACACATATTTAATGTAAAAGCCATAGGACAAAGCAACAAAGAAGAAGGAAAAGAAAAGGAATACTTATTAATAATTGCAGGTCTGAACCAACCCTCCATTTGGGCAAATAGAAGCCTGAACAGGAGCAATTCAGCACATAAAATGAAGAACAAACTACTTATAACTTCTCCTTGAACTCAGAACGAAAAACAAAGGAAATCTTCTATAAAAACTTCTATAAAATCAATGGAGAAATGAATAAAACTAGGAAAAAGTGTATCAAAGCTTTAATGGAAAACTAAAGAAAACAAGAAGCACTAAAAACTAGAGAGAAAACTAAAACTCTCGTAAGAAGGAAAATGCCTAAGAGCTGAATGATTTTTTCCTTCAGCATTCTCCTCTATTTATAGTAGTAGAAATGGCTAAAAAGTAGGGAGAGTAGCTGCTGCATACGTATGTTCCATATGATGAGATCAAATTTGATGTTATCATCTTCTCTTATTCAAAATTCAGCAATTCAAAAATAATAAATCTCTTCCTTATCTCTTCCCCTCTCCTTCCTGAACAAATTTCAAAATATTCTTTTATCTCTTCTTTTCCAGTAAAACTTTCAGCCTTAAGATAACTCTCCTATTTACTGATTCTGGAACAATCGAGACTCTTTATTCACGGTTGAAATCACCGAACTTCTCCATGGCTGCACATTTTCTGCTGCTACCTTCCTTTTGCTCAAACGGACCTTTTTTTTTCCTCCTTTTAGCTAATTTTTTTCCTTCTTGACTCAATCTCTAAACTCCTGTTCTTGGCTTCATAAAACAACAAATATACCCGTGAAAAGCACTCAAGAGACGCTAAAATAAAATAACTAAAAGACACTCATCACTCATCCTGATTTGGTGGTAACCCGATCTCAAATCCATCTTAGAAAAAAAATTTAGCACTATGCAGCTCATCCAATAACTCACCTATCACAGGAATTGGAAATCTATCCTTGATAGTTAAGTCATTCAGCTTTCTGTAGTCCACACACATCCAACGTCCATCCTTCTTCTTGACCAGGAGGATTGGTGATGCAAAAGGACTGGTACTGTATTGTATCACCCCATTGGCCATCATTTCATCTATTTGCTTTTCTATCTCATCCTTCTGAAAGTGAGAGTATCTATATGGTTTCAGTTTGAAAGGATCAGTATCTGGTTTCAGATTTATTTGATGATCAACTTCCTTCTCAGGTGGTAATGCAGATGGCACCTTAAAAACTTCTGAAAATTCATCAAGAACCTCCTGTATCCTTGTGGCAACTCCATAGTACTTAGAGCATTCCCTTCTGAGGGCAATTGCAACATACAATACCTGCTCTTCCTGTCCAGGGACATCATCTTAGCCTTCTTACCCTTGATCAACTGTATCACTACCTCTTCAGGTTCCCCTTGCATATAGCATAGCTTCCCTTCTTGAGTAATAGCAATTATGAGCTGCTGAAAATCAAACATGATGGGACTAAAAGTAGTCATCCAATCCACACCAAGAACCATATCCCAACCTTCCATGGACAACAATTTGAAATCCATCACAAACTGATAATCCTGCACCTGTCATTTCACCTTAGAACATTTTCTCAATCCTTTAGTAATTCCTCCATCTGCTATAAACACCAAGTAGGGTGTAGTTTTTACTTGTTTCAGACTCAGTGTTTTCACTAACTCCTTGTTGAGAAACCTATCTGTGGCTCCTGTATCTACCAAAATCTTAATCTCCCTTCCATACAATTTGCCATGTAATGCTATGGTATTCTTCCTGTTGCCATTAGAAATAGCATGAACAAAGAGTTGCTCCATTTCTAATTCTAACTCGATCTCCTTCTTGTCAGAATTCACCTCCCCACCCAAGGCTAACACCTTTTCATTATCATTAACAACTATAAAATTAACCTATTTCAATTTGCACTGTTGGCCAAACTAGTACTTCTCTCCACACCTGAAGCACAGATGGTTGTTCTTCCGGTACTGTAATTCCTGAGGAGTAATCTTTTGGAATTTATCTGAAGTGAATTTGACAAGATCTTTCCTCACCCCCTGCCTTTCTATACTACCCTTCATAGAACTCCACCCTTTACTCTTATGCAAATCAATCAATGATTTCTCATGTAGAATAGCTACTTCAACAGTTTCATTCACTGTTTTTGGTTTCTTCATCCTAACCTTGTGTTTAAGTTCTTCCTTCAACCCATTGATAAAACTAGACACAAAATAGCTTTCAGGATGTTTCAGATTTTTAAACAGGAACAAGGATTTCAGCTCCTCAAAAGCCTCCTGATAAGCCCTAACACCCCCAGTCTACTGTAATTTGTTAAACTCCTCCACTTCACCCCTTTCCCCCACAATTCCAAACCTCATAATTAACTTTTCAGCAAAATCCTGCCAGATTATGGTTTCCCTATCCAACTTAAAACTATTATACCACACCTCAGCTTTCCGCTCCAAGTAAATCTCTACAGCCTCAATTCTATCAGGATCACAGATCTTATACATACGAAAATTTTTTTGACACTTACGTAGCCATTCTTTTGGCTTGTCTCCAGAGAAGAAACTGAGTTCGATTCTGGCTTGGTTCAGTCACGGTGCATTCTTGATCTTCTCTCTCCAGGAGTTTGAGCTTTCCCCTTTAGATCTTGATTTCGAGTTCTTTGGAGGAGGAGTAGGCAGTAATGGTGAAACTATATGGATGGGACTGTCTCCTCCAGATCCTTGCTTTTCCTTCCCCTTACCTTCATGTATTGCCATACTAGTTAGCATGTTAATAACATTATCATGTTGTTCTAGCTTAGCAAACAGAGCATCAAACTTTGCTCCAAGAGATTCAGTTAACTCCTTCATGCTCAGATCCTGTTGTTTCAAGTGCTCCTCGTGCTTCCTCACAAGATCTTCAATCTGTTTGAATCTCGTTCCATCTGCCATGATCACGTCAAGGCTGACTGGCTTTGATACCAATGTTAGAGCAATTCTCCAGAAAAATCAATAAGAACCAGATTTAGATGAGAAAAGAAAAGAAAACAATATGAGGTGAGATAGCAATTTAGGGAGAGGAGATGAATTGTATTATATAAGAAAAAGATCACACAAATTGCATGCCCATCTCTGCCTACTGCCAGAGAATATATCATTATGGAAAACTCCCCTCACTACCTAAGCAAATACGAAATGAACACTTGTCAATTAAAGGACAAAGGATGACCTCACATGGTGGCCACACTTAGAAATATTCAGCAAAGCAAAAGAAAACAAACAAACGCCAAAGCAACGACAGCAGTGAAATAAACGAAAAACGTCAGGCTCGCCTCTTCTCTCAAAACGACGCCATTCCACTAAAACGAAATTCCCAATTCAATTTTACCCTAATTCACTTCTGGCATAACAGACAGCGTCAGAACGGGACCAGTGCATACTATAAACAATAGTACCAGATGGGCCATCCCTGACTTTACCAACACAAGTTTTTGAAACACCTCCTCAATCTAATCTTACTTATTAAATTATTCGTATCGACTTATTTAATTTTATTTTGTGTTATTTGAGTCGATTCAAAATAAAGAAAAAGCTGATACTTGTAAATAGTATCAATAATATTATCTTCAAGGTGGTACTCTTGAACAGTTAAGTGTTTTACTCTTAAAGAGTAGCACCAATGAAATTCATAATTAAAAAGAAAGAAAGAAAACTGAAAATCTTACTTCATAAGAGATCGATAATATTCTAGAAAAGTACTAGTGTTACTCTTTAAGAGTAGTACTGGAAAAAAAAAAAAAAAACTAATGCTAGTCTTTCAATAATAGCATGCTATTTGTCAATAATAAAGTAATACGCGAGTTCTATTTATGGAATATGAGTTAGCTCTAACTGCTATGTTATCAACAACAAAATAATATACAAGTTATCTTAACGGAATATAAGTTAACTTTAACTACTACTTTTCAACAACAAAGTAATGCGCGAAATTTGCAACAAAAGGAAAATAATAATAATAATAAAAAGAAAAAGAAGATCGAGGCTCACGTGGATGATATGGTGTCGCGTCTATAAGCCATGTTACATGTATAACCCTGTTTTATATGAGGTTTTACGTTCAGAAGAAGAGTTTGAAATTTATTTATTTTTACTTTTTAAACCATTACTAATATTTTTATATATGATTACCAATTAATTTATCTCTCGAAAGTAATAATATAAGTAAAAAAATAATTATTTATTTTATACATTATACTTTATATCTCATAAAAAGTTATACACGTTTTCAAAACAGTCTATTCTAATAGAGGCAAACATTGGGCCTGTTCTTTTTGTTTCGTTTTGAAAACGGTTTTGGTTTCAACAGTAAATTTAATATATTTTAATCATATTCCATCATTTCCAATACAACTTTTTACTATTTAACATTTACTTTTTATATTTTCAATACACTTTTTACATTATAAAACTATTTTTCAAAACTGTTTTCAAAACGTACAAAAAAAAACAGGCCCATAAATTTGAAAACTTAAAACAACTATTGGTATTTCGTGAAACCTGAGGGGTACATGTGACTTATCCAAGAAAAATAGAGGTACCAGGCAGGTGCCAAAAATAATAGAAGTACAACCTTGAAAGCAAGAAGTACTACTTTAACTCACGATGTTGCCGCCATAGTTATAGTGTTATACATCTATCTATGCACATTTTATTTTAATTTCAGCTCCGCAATGGACCCGCCACCTCCCTTTTCTCCTTATTACCAACCCTCACCGCCCTTCACCTCCCTCCCGCCACCGCCACCGCTACCGCCAGGGCAGCCGCCGCCTCCACCACCAGCCCCTCACTTTCAATCACAACTAGATAATCCAGCTCCCGACCTTTCCACCGCCCTTTCTGCTCTAACTTCCCTCCTCAGTATCACGGAAACCACTCTCAGCTCACTATCCCCTTTCCTCCCAGCTCCACCTTCCTCCGCCCTAATCCCTTGCCCTTTCAATCCTAGCCACCTTCTCCCCCATTCCTCTCTTTTCTCCCACTATCTGTCTTGCCCTTCATCCCCGAGGCCCATTTCTGATCCCCACTCTCTCCTTCACTCTCTTCACTACCCCCACAGCCTACTTGCTACCCCTATTAACTCCTTCACCCAATCTACTCAAAACCCCACCTCCACAGAATTTAGGTTTTCTCTCAAACACTTCCTGAATTTCCCTAAAAATTTCTTCTACTCTGACTGCCCCGGTGCTGTCATCTTTGATCCCTCTAATCCTAATGATTTCTCATCCCCAGTGCTCACATTGCCTGGATTTTTATCCGCAGAATGTGCCGATTTTGAGCAAAATAACGGTTCAGGTGAAAAGGGTTTTCTTCTGGATATTAGGATTTTTCCTTCGGAGATTTGGGGTGTGAGGAATGAAATTGAGTGGTGGGTTGATTATCCATCGTCTTATTCTTGTAGATTGCTTAGGGCTATTTTGAGCTTGTGCGAGAATGATATTTTGTCTTTGCTGACATGGATTATTGAGAATTCCCCTAAATATGGCGTTGTTATTGATTTAGCAATGAGGGATCACATATTTTTGTTGTTGAAGCTGTGTTTAAAAGCTATGCTTAGGGAAGCAATTGGTTTCTGGGATTGTTTGCCTAATGAAAGAGATGATCGAGAATTGGACTCGGGTGTAAAGACATTTTATTGTCCAGTTCTGATGAAGGTAATGATTTGGTTAGGGTTCCAACTCAGGATCCTGTATGGTGAAGTCAGTGGAAAATCTTTTACAATCAACATGTTGAAGCAGTGTGTACTAGTGTCAGCATTGAACAGTTCATGTATTCCTGTGGTTGCAAAAGCCAAGGAATCTTCTGAATCAAAGGAAGTGGATGGTAAATCTGAAGGGGCATTTGAAAAGAGTGGAAAGGAGGAGGGAAGAAGCATGATGGATGAGAGTGTTCGAAAAAGCACGGTTTTCGTTTGCCAAGTAGCTGCTGCTGTTGCTGCATTATACGAGAGGTCTTGGCTTGAAGAGAAAATTACAAAGTTGAGGGATGCAAGACAACCTAATGCATATCAACGGTACACTAATGTGCATGTTAACATTTTACCTATTTTGTCATACACCTTGTGATGTTATTTCATAAATTGAAAATTCGAGTACATTTGAAGTTAGGTGTCTTTTTGTTTTGGTTTGGGGGGTGGGGAGGTGGGGATGGGGGATAATGGCTACGGAGATTTGCAGTATCTGGTGAAGAAAGTTTAATGTGTTTTTTGCTTGTTCGCTTTCTCAAAGTATATATAGTAGGGAAACTATGTGGACAATTTCTTTGGGAGTTGGTTGCAGAAAGTCATTTACTTAGGTTCTTTGTCAACAACAGATGTATGTTTCGTAAAAGGAAATCTTAGGGTAAGTTTGTATCGGAAATACCCTCTCTTGACATTATTTAAGTAAGAGGCTCGGGAATCTTCAAAAAGTATTTCTTGTTTCTAAAATTCTTGGAAATGAACATCATCTCTTAGTTGTTTATCTTTTTGTTTCAGAACTCAAATGTATTTTTTGGTAGATTTACAGTTAGTGATGACAGAGATATCGTTTTATGAACTACTTTATTGCAAATAACCTGAGTAGATGGTTACTTGTAAGTCTTTGTGTGCATCTGTTGTCAGTATATCTACTTCTGACTGCTTTCCATTCTGATGCTTCGCATCAATTGGTTTGTTGTTCTTATTTAGTTTTTGTATCTTCACTTGATTTGTTCATTAAATTGCATGAGCTCTTAAGTGTCTCATTTGTTTGTAGATTTTTAGAGTATGAAAACATATCCAACAGTGCTCACGAGGAGCGGCAGAAACGTTCTAACTATAGACCCATCATTGAACATGACGGGGTACTGTCCAAGAGAACACACAACCAGGTAAGTTTGCTAAATCTGGTTAAGAATACATTCTTTATATGACATCAGAATATGCAAGCTAAGCAGTATGAAAGTTGAGTATTCTTTTTATAATCAAATAATTAAAATTTCTTTACCTGATGGTTAATGTCGTAACACCCTCCAACTATTCTAGTTTGCAGTGTTGTATGTTATATGAATTTTCCCTGACTTGATAACCAATATCTGTTTTCATCTTTGATAGCAAATTAGCTATTCTTTCCTACATTGTATCTGTCTTTGTTAAACAAAAGTAATGAACTTTTAAATTTTTAAGCCTCAGAGATCCATGGTTTTTAGAGGCCATTTCTTGATCCAATTGGAATCCTATCTGTTGTTAGTGCTGTTCTTTGCCTTAATTCTTTTTTCTGTGAGCAAAAATAATTTCCAATTCTCTTACAAATACTACTGTTTATAATATCGATTCGGGAAATGGTCATGGCATAGCTTAAATGAAACCAGATTTTTAATTTGCATCTATGATTAAAGAGCATTGTAAGCAAAAGGTCTCTGAGGACTTGATTTTGGATGTTCTGAAATTGTAATAGTCAGTCAACTTTTTTGCTTCACTATAAGTGCACCATCTAAAAGCTGTTATGTTTTTCATTTTGCTCTGTTTGTCTTATTTCTTATTAAATCTGCAGGAGCCAAATAGAATCAAAACAACAGAAGAGTTACTAGCTGAGGAAAGAGATTACAAACGTCGTAGGATGTCTTACCGTGGCAAGAAGATTAAACGTACCACATTGCAGGTAAAGTTGGCTGTTCATCAGTGTTCTTTTTCTGCACTGAGCAGATTGTTAGTGCTTTTGTGTTGTCAGCTCTAGATATCTGATTTTTTTTCCCTGGGAGCATAGTTTTTTCATTAGTTCAATATTATATAGAACAGAGTTTTAGGTACAACAAGGATAATTAATTGATTAAACCTAACATTCTTTGCTTGTTGCTTGTGAGTTTTAATGGTATCTGAAACTAAAGATATCCTAAACATTGTTTCTGAGCACTGGATATGAGAAATGGTTGGGGAATACATTCATGGCCTAGCAGAATATTTGGTTGAGTCCTGTTTCTTTCTACATTTTTTTGCCATTTTTTAGGATACTTAGAATCAACTCATATCAGCTGGAATTTGTTTCATTGGAACAAAATCTTCAAGTCAATCCTATTGCCAATCCTTTTTTCTCTCCAGAGACAACCTTTGTGCCCTGCGCCTAGAAAATGGATACAGAAAAAAGAGAAGTATAAAATAAAAAGAAGGAACCAAGCATGGAATATGAGGGTGAAGAGTAATCCATAGCTTTTTAAAAAGATCCTATGTAATTGTTTTGGGGAATTTGGCCAAATATTCATACTAACTTCTCTGACAAGCATTTAGCTAATCATTTTTCCACTGTCTTGGTTTCTGACTAGGTTTAGTTTTAAATCTGCGATCCCCATAGTGGCTCTGTTAAGCAATACAGCCAATGGGAAGTTTTTTTTTTTCATACCTGATTATCAATATTCTTGCTCAATTCAATTTATATTACCTTTCTTCTGCTGTCAGTTTTCTTTTCCTCTTATTGTCTCCACCTGAGCATGTTGCATCTTGCTGAGGCGTGTTTGACCTTTGTCTAGGTGATGAGAGACATAATAGATGAATTCATGGATGAAATTAAGCTAGCTGGAGGGCTAGATTTTGAAAAAAAAACTGGAGCAGAAGCAACAGCTTTTGGAAGTTCCTCTGTGCATAACATTGCTTCAGATGTCCTTGAGCTCACAAAAGACCAATCAGCACTTGATGGTCTTCAATCCAAGAATTCTGGGCACAACTATACTGAGCGCTATGAAAAAGACAAGCGTGATTCTTTTTATGAAAATGTGGATGACAGAAGCAGAAAAAAGGAGAGACATGATAGAAAGGATGATTCCAAAAGCCATGATCGACAAAAAAGTGACCAGCACTTACATGAACATTCTAGACACCGAGGCAGGCAAGATGATTATGTAGTACATGGAGAAACCATTTCTCGAAGTTCAGGTGGAAATTCAAGGAAGCTACATGAACATGAGCAGAGGAGTCATCGCAGAGAGGAAAAGCGACATGATTCAGAACTTAGGCATAAACATGAAAGGAAGAAGCATAAGGATCGGAGATCAGATTCAGTACACACCGACCATGAGGATAGATATAATCCTTCAAATAGACGCCATCATTATGCATATGATGCTTAGATCCTGCAGTTAAAGATCTCAATAATACATGGATGAAAGGTAGCAGTTTCATGTCTACCATGGTGGCTTTTCGTGCTGTTAGTTGAGACTCTCACTAGTTTCCTTCTGGATGTTGGTAAGTTATTGGTTGAAAGTGGTTGCTGTTTCAGTAACTTGCGGAAGAAGTTTGATCTGATCTTGTTCGCCTCGGCTGTCTCATTACTTGCAGTTTGATGTCTGACAGGGGTTGCCGTTTATCCACCTGTATCCTCTTCTGTATCCTTAGCTGTTAACATCTACTTGTTCTTCTGATTCCAGTGCTTTTACGCGTAGTTGCTTTTACTTTCTGTTAATCGTGATTGTCCTGTTCATTGTTTTGCATGCTTGTGGTTTCAATTTAACTTATTATCAGTCTTTAAGAACTTGGCTTGAGAAAAGTTTGAATTGGTTGGTAAGTTGGTAGAGTTGATCGTGCTACTGCATGTGAATAACTGGTATTAGGACTGGCTTTTTAGATAGGCTGTTTCATATGATTCTATAACTCTGTTTCTTAGCTTTTCAGGTTTTGCTGGAGAATGAAAAACACTGCGTCTATAATATGTTTGTTCTTTAAAAAGTGTTGTTGGAGCTAAAAACACAAAAAAAAATGAAGGAAATTGTAAAATGTCAATCTTTACCCTTAATTAATATTGTTTTTTTTTTTCTCACCTTCAATTAATTGTTGTACTAACTTGTGTCTTTGATTCTTTGATTATAGAAAATTTTCTCTGTAACTAACTTATTGTTGCCGTGATAATATTAAAACATTTTTTTTTGCATGGAAAATTGTTAAATGATTCTCTCCCAATCTTGTTAGAAGAATTTACTTTCAAAAACATTTTTTGTTTCATTAGGAGAGTTAATTTTCAAATCTTTTATTTTTTGTACTCGTATTAATATAATTGTGATTCACATAATTATTTACTTACTCCAAAAATTTGGAGGTATAAAGACACTTTCTGGAGAATAGAGGATTTATTAGTATTTTGATAGGGTAATATTATAGCTCATTTACGAAATCGTTCAATTAGTGAATAATGACTTATTTAGTTGCATTATTAATGCATTTAAGTTGTTATTCACTTAGTGAATGGTCACGTAAATGGAATGTAGTCTTTCTGATTCTCAGTTCTTTCATGATAAATTTGGCTGAATTATTTTTGAAGGCCAAACCACCGCCCCCCCAACTACCAGGTTTGGATTTTGGCCTTTTATTTTAGTATATCATGTTGAACTTTTTTTATTTTATTTTCTAGGGTTGCAGAAGGCTCAGGATCCTCTGTTACACTTTTCTGTTACACTCCCTGTTACACATCTTAATAACTTATCGTAAATATAATTTTTTAAATTAAATTTTTTACCAATGCTATTCATTGGCATTCTACGGAATTTTAATATAATGTTTTTTACTTTTACACTAATCTTGTATTTTAATATAATTTTATAGTATTTTTTTGATTTTTTAATCTCAATAAATTAAAATAAATATACCCTACACCAAAAAGGGTGAACCCTTAGTCCAAGAATATATTATAATGCTAATTAATATCATTGGTGAAAAGATTAAAATAAAAAATAATATTTACGTTGAGTTATTAAGATGTGTAATAGGGAGTGTAACAGGAAAGTGTAACAGAGGATCCTGAGCCGTTGCGGAAGCTGTTAAAAATGATTTCGGGAAGCAAAAATTGGTTTTCCCATAATTTTAGGAACTTGAACAATCTGTATATGTAATGCTAGCCGTCGTGGCACGTAGTTCTATTACTAGTTGGGCCTACTCACAACACAAAGCCACAGTTTTTGCAATAAAATTTGGGCTCTGGGCCTGTTTGATAATAAACTATTAAGGCAGGCTTACATTTCATTTTATCCTCCGGTATTATTATATTTTTACTATTAGTCACTCTGTATTTTTTAAATTAACACTTATCTGTTGTTATATTTTTATTTGATTATTGATACACAACTCAATTAATCTTCTCAACTTTCTCATCGCAAGTGTGGTGTCATGCATTAATTGGCGACACTTTGATAAAATAATTATTAATATTACATTATTGACTAATGAATACATGCTATGAGAAAGTTGTGAAGATTAGTTGAAACGTGTATCGTTACTATTTTTTTTTTATATTAGTCACTATGTGTTTTCGAAAGGACCAAAATGTCCTTATTAAACACAACACAACAATACAAAGTACAAATCCCATCCTCTTTCGAAACCCTAGCCACTCATTTGAAAGTTCATTTTTGTGATGGACAATTCATGTATTGGGAAAGGGATTCCATTTTGGATTTTTTTGGGGTTAATCATCCCATGGAAAACTCTAAATGGCTGAATCTTCACATGAAAATCAAGACATTCTTACTTCTTTATATGTAGGAGATATTCTCATATTGAGGAAGGTATAAATTTTTATTTGAAAAAAGGTAAAAACTCGTGTAGAGAAATATGACAACAACAATATGGCACTAGAATTTGTCCATTAACAATAAAAATACAATTACAGCATTTTCCAGAGACAAATTTTCACGAGTACAATAAAACTTATCCATCCATACTCCAACGTGCGACAAAAGATACATGTGGGTGATCATTTCCCTACAAAATTAATCTTGGTATATTATGGAATTACAAAATACATATGCGCGTTTAAATATTGTAAATTTTATTTGAAAATATGGTACAATTTATATGTCCTTCACAATTTGCGTGACCCCCGCATAATTTGTGTTGTAATTTTTTACGCTCTACATGCTTTCTTTAGGAGTATAAACAATTAAAGAGGAGTGATGAATAAAATAAGACACAATTAAATTGAATAATTTTAACTATGACAGCAAACAAAAAAAAGGAAAAGAAATATATAAAAAAAAATGAAAAAACAAGGGAGCAAGAAAGAAAGGAATGGATGAGAGTTGAGTTGAGAGAGTGAACGGAGATGGAATCAAAAGAATGAGAAAGAAGTCCTTGTTTTTGTCGGTGGATGTGTCCTCTCAAAGATTGTGGTATCTGCCACTTGTAACAAGCTGCCCTCAACCTTGGACTTCCTGACATTTTGATACTAACTTGTTTAGGCTTTGTTTGTTTTAGGTTTTTTTTTTTTTTTTTTTTTTTTAGGAAAAGTATATATTTTTTCACTAAAAAAAAATCTATATCCAACCACCTTCAATTTCCCTTAAATTCAATTTTTATAATTTAAAATTTCCTCTAAAATTACTCTCACATTATTTCAAAAAATAATCAAATCATTACACTTTCTTACACAATTTTCCATAAAAAAATTTTCCTCCAAAATATTTTATCTTCATTAACAAAAATCTCCTATTTGATATACAATCCAAACGGAGCCTAGCAACTACAAGCGGATAGGCTTGCTATACACTATTTTTAATATACAACGGTTGCATACAATAATTTCTCCTATAGATGTAATCAACAAAATAAAAGATTCAAGTCAAAATCAGATCAGTTACAAATAAATATGTTATGTTCGAATTAACTCGTCTGACCTATTTATCTTATTTAGTAAATCTTTTGAAAATTTTAGACACATGAATCCATGAAGTCAAATCAAACGGTTTGATACACAACTCAATTGCTCCTAAGGTAAAGCAGTATTATGTCAGATTTGTAAAAGTATAGGAAAAAAGAACATACACTTCCGTTAACAAAAATTTTTTTTTTTGAAAGAGAACTATTTTGATGAAAATGAATCTTAATCTAACAAACCAAATACTTATATACTCATGCAAGAAGCACTTATACAATATTTCAAGCTACTCTCCCTCTTTTTGCGTTGCGTAAGAAAGCATGCGATACCCAGCCATATTATGTTCTTGGTTGTAATATACTCTTTTTTTCATTAAAAATAAATAAATACTTTTGTTGCTTTTTTTTCATTTATCTTTCTATACATTTATTGATATAATTGTGTATAGTATGCTTAAGAGATAAGAGTATAAATGAAAATAGTAAAAATTCGCATGAACCGGGTTTATGCATAAAATGTGGTTTACACATGAGGCGGCACGTGTAGGGACACATGCCACCCTACAAAGTTTTATTTTATTTTATTTTTAATATGCAAATAAGTAACTTTTGTACTCTTCAAGAGTATCACTAATATTATTCATGAGTAATAACGTGGTATTGTTCATATGTGTCAACTTTTTTTCTCCTTTTTTTTTTTTGGTATAGTATAAAAGTTAAAAAATAAAATATCGTGTTGTTCACGTGAACATCAATTGCATGTATAAATTTATTTTACACAGTACCAACTCAATAAAAATTAAAAATAAATTATTTATTTTAAATAATGTATTATCTTAAAAAACTGTATATCTTTTAAAAATGACTTTTTTAATAAGACGTGAAATTATCCAAACTTACATAGAAAATCCACGACGAATGCCATTTTTCCCCCTTTTGGGCTATGACGAAACGAAAAAATATTAGATGGTTAACAACCACCACGTTATTGCTGATGTGGTGGGTGTTAATCCATTTAAAATTTGACAAGTAGATGAAATTTAAATGAATCACCATGACACCTATTTTGTATGGTAATGGTGTATTTATCAAAAATTGTGACTCACCAAATAATTAACACTTGTCAAATTTTAAGTGGATGAATAACCACCACCTCAGCAATGACGTGGTGATAACAAACCCTTTTTCAAATCTACATGCCCAAAGGGCCAAAAGGTCAACAAAAAAAAATGTTTAGTTATAAATTAAAAAAATAAAGATAGGGACAGTGAAATCATTATTAATATGTAAACAGTAAAGTTTGAAACAATTAACCACCCTAATGATGACCCTAACATTGGTCTAAGTTGAAAAGTGAATATAATACAATATATTTATTATTAAAAAAAACACAATAATTTGTTTTCAATAATTAATATGACCCTTATATATTCCTTCATTCCGTTTCAAAATATAATTTATTTTAATTTTTTATACATATATTAAGAAGAGTGTTAAATTGACAAACTAAATCTTACGTGAATAACACTTCATGTGATATATCAATAATTAATACAGTATAAGTAATTAAATATTTTACCAGTAAAAGTAAATATTAAAGAAGTTGTCCAAAATAAGTAAAATAACTTATATTTTAAAATAAAATTTAAAAAATTAGAATGGTTTATATTTTAAATCTGACTAGGTATATACATAATTAATAGAAATTAGAAATATTTTTTCGGAATTGATATTCGCAGTAACCGTTTCGATATTTGCAGTAACATTCCCCTGTAAAAAGATAAAAATACCCCTAGGCAAAAAAAAAATTACAAACCAACTATGCAGCCTGTGAGGGCTGGAAAAAAAAAATTGAAAAAGTAACTCACGGGCTCTGTTCCGTTTAATAATTCCTGCAAAGCAGAGCCGAGTGGAATCACAAAATCGGATAAAAATCGAGACGACTCGGATCGGAAAAAGATTAGTGGCTAAAGTAAAAATGTTTTGCGGTATTATTTTAGATAGTTTGTTTGATTATTTTAGTTGTATTATGTCGGGATGTGTTAGTATTTTTGTCGAAAATGTGAATTTTTTACCGGATTGGCGAAGATCCGCCCGGTGATTGCTGCAAATATCAAATTGAAGGGGGGGGGGGGGGGGGGGGTGAAATGTCGCCGGATTCCGGCGACATTTTTTATTTTTTTTTAAAGTGTTAGGGGTATTTTAGACTTTTCACAAAAAAATGAGCAAATATCGAAATGGTTATTACAAATATCATGCCCCTATTTTTTTTGTGTGTGCAAATATTACTACGTCAATCACTTCAGTATGAAATGATGAAAGCTAACCATAAACGGATGGATTGGGTGCAATACTGAAATTTTGAAGTCAAACTGCACCTACAATTACATGCCACACGCTTCAAAACCATTATTCACATTAGTTGCCTTTATTCGACTTTTTGACGAGATTCGATACATTAAAGACTAATTGATACACATATTTTTTAATATTTATGTTTTAATATAACCATGATATGTAAATATTTCTGCTTTTGAAAATATATTTGCAAAAATAAACATATATAAAAATAGTCTTTGTTTAATCGTTTGACATATAATACGTTAGAAACTAAACACGATACATGTATTTCTTTTTTAATATTTGTGTTTTAATATAACCATGATCATAATAAGTTAAACTCAATATGCTATACATATAAAGCAAAACTCTTTACGTGATACTTTCAACAACTAAACTTGTAATTGCGATACATTATGAGTTAAATTTAATACATCAGAGACTAAATACAATACGTGATACATCATAAGCTAAACTCGATAGACAATATGTAAGCAACCAAATTTATTATCGCGATACATCAATCGCTAAACTATATATGCCATATGCTAAATTCAATACGTGATACCTCATAGTACCTTGCTTGTTTTGGAGAGTTTTTTACCAAAATAATACATTTTATAAAACTAATTACCAAAATAATACAAACTCAAAACTAATTACCAAAATAACATTTTTTTTTCCAAATCAGCACAGAAAAAAAAATAAAAAGAAAAAAACAAACTTCCATCCATTACTCTCTTCTTCTTCCGTTACTCTCTGTCTCTCTCTCCCTCTTCCATCACTCTCTCTCGCTGCCTCCACCTCTCTCACTTATTTCTCGCGCCTCAGCTGCATCACCTCTCTCCGCCGCTCTCACCTATTTCGATTTTCTTTCGCCACCGCCGCCTCCATCGACTCGCTCTTCGATGAGTTTGTGTCGGGTGATTTTCGATTTTGAATTTCAATGGCCAACGCGACGGGTTTGGGTTTCAGATTTGGTTGCGGTGGCTGTAGGTTTTGTCGATCTGGGTTGCAGATCTGCATTTTCGGGCATTATTGAGATTTTTTTTTCTGAGAAACAGAAAGGGCGCAAGGTTGACGAGTCTGGAGTCTTCATCTTGTTTTTTGAATTAGGGAGTTTTGATTTGCGGGGCTGTAGGTTTTTTGTGTATATTTTTTTTCTGGGCTGTGAGAATTTATTTTTGTTTTGGCTATGATGATTTGCGGGAAGTGCCTTACATGATTATACATTAAACAGTGCTTAAATGCTTACAATTATTAGGGTCTATTCCAGAGAGGTAGAGAAATGAAATTAGGAGTCTATTCAATTTGTTCATACTAGCATGATTGATTTTCTCATCAGAAAAATTATATGAGCTTCTGTTAATGAAAGCATGTGTAAAGTGCTTAGTACTGAAAGTTACACTTAGAGGCCATAGTTGGAAGTTTGGATTGATCTTTGAAAATTCCAGTTTGCTGTCTCAATTGGATTTTAAAGTTGTACTTTCTAACTGAAAGTATATCCCGTATGTGTACTACATTGCTTTTTCAATATTCCTTTTTTTTTTTGGTGGTTTTTATTCTCTGCAATTTAATTACCTTCCTGCAGAATTTCACTTGGATCAGTTCTTGCTGTTTTGGTATTTTGAGTTTGACGTATGATTCCTTTTTCACAGTGATAGAAGCAGCTAATGGAGTGCAGGCATGGAAAATTTTGGAAGATCTAACCAATCAGGTTGATCTAGTCTTGACAGAAGTAGTAATGCCTTGTGTAACCAATCAGGTTTATTTCCTCTTCTCCGGCAGTTCTCCCTTGCTTCAGTTTGGGTTCAAGTTGTTTAATAGCACTAGTCTTCATCTTCATTGGGGACTGTAGAGTTTAACAACGACAAGTGATGACATAAGTGCAGCGACGTCTTCATCTTCTACCTGAACGCTTGTTGAAGTTGAACACGAAGGGTAGCATTTGACATGATTTTATCATTTGAGAGCACCATTAAAGTATGAGTTATGAAGCACCAGCATTGGGTTCCAATCATTCACTTCTGTTATGCAGAGTATGAGTTATGAACAGCAGCCCCTGTATATTTATAAGTACAAGTATTGGCTTAGGATTTTCAACTAGATAAGTAGTAGCTTGTTCCAGCATGTCACTGGTTAGTATGGTGACAAAAAATGCTGAGCATCCTTGTACTTTGAATTAGATTTTTGTAAACTGTTTGTTTCTTCAAACATTTGGCGATCAATGCACATTTGTCGCAGTTGTAATGCTCCTATATAAGCTGAATATAAGGCATAATTGTCTGTATCTGCTCTGAGCTGCTAATGCTTATATTTGGCTGTATATAGCCTCTATATGTTTGCTTTGCCCCTGTCTCTACACTATTCAATTCAAAGTTCTCCTCTACTATGCTTTTTATTTGTGATAAATCACCTATATTTTTCCTGTAGGCTTCAAGCTCCATTTCTAGATCTTGAATTTCTCTTTCTTTATCAGCAAGGAGGTCATTTGCCTTTTGCAGTTCTTCTCCATCATATTCCACTTGCTCTTCCATCAACCTTATGAACTGAAAGGCTTCCAATAGGAGTGCAGCCTTCTCCTCCTGTAATATAGTAATCATGGGCATTGCTTGATTTGCTGCAACTGCAGAAGCATTTCTCTCCTCCTCTTAGCCGATCAACTTCACTTTCGCCTTCAACCTCACTTTCGCCTTCTATATTGACATTTTATCATACACTTGACGTGCATAATTATAAATATTCAAAAAATTTAGAATAATACTACAGTATGTAACTAATATATGAATAGTTTAGAAAAGAAAGATTTCAGTTGTTTACCTTTGATAATTTTGTAGAAATCGGGGAGAAATAGATCGATGATTATACCATTGGTTCAAGAAACTTTTCACCCATGTCTTGCCTTGCTTGAAAAAAAAGAAAGCGAGTCGATGGAGGCGGCGGTGGCGAGAGAAAATCGAAATAGGTGAGAGCGGCGGAGAGAGGTGGAGGCAGCGAGAGAGAGTGATGGAAGAGGGAGAGAGAGACAGAGAGTAACGGAAGAAGAAGAGAGTAATGGATGGAAGTTTGTTTTTTTCTTTTTATTTTTATTTTAATGCTGACTTGGAAAAAAAATGTTATTTTGGTAATTAGTTTTGAGTTTGTGTTATTTTGGTAATTAATTTTATAAAATGTATTATTTTGGTAAAAAACTCTGTTTTGGAGTAGTTGTGAATAATATTTAAACGTGAAAGTGTATTGGAAATATAAAAAACTGTAGTTGAATAATAAAAATGTGTATTAAAAATGACAAGAGATTAGTATAAAATGCAGAATTTCAAAAACATGCTAACAAACATGGCCCAGTGCACATGTTTTCATAACATAACAACGATAGTTTAGTGGTAAAATCGATACGCCCCACCAAATGACGGAATTAGAACAAAATCTTTTAGGGATCCAACATAAAAATAATTTTTTCTGACAGTAAAATACATATAATTTTTTTTATTTATTAAAGTTAAATACACATAAGTAATAAGAGTAGAGGAGGATGTTGGAGACCCCCACTTGGACCTGCCCCTACGCACCATTGAATTATTAAACGAGTTGGATACAAGTTTTTCCCGATAAAAATATTCCGCGAATGATGAACACCTTCTTTTCAGAATTTCATGTGTCTTAAACTGGTAACAACTGAAAGTAACAAATAATTTCCATCTGCCTAACTGTACTGTAATTGAAAAAGGTCCAAAATGCCAAAAACCATTCAATTACTCCATTATTTCCCCTTTCATCAATCAATCAATTGCTTTGGGTTTCACCTTCCTATGGATAAGTTTGGTTGTATTGTTGTTTAGTAAATGTCATTTACCAATTACCACACGTTATGTTTACCATTACAAACCCAAGCATTTCTTCCACGGCTTTTGTTTAAAAGTAATTTTTTTTTTTTTTCAAAAAGTAAAAAAAAGGTGACCGACATTTCAACCACCCAAAGGTCAAAGATAACCATTTCTAAAACAAAAATATTCTGAATCATCATCAAAGTCATTCCTCACACAAACTTTTTTCAATTTTAATCAATAACTTTATGGGTAATTACATTTTCCCTCCTCATTATTTATATAAATGACCAAATGAGCCTCATACTTTATTAAAACTATTAAAAGAATTTCAGAAATTTGTAAAATTTGTGAACACATTGACATGTTTTAACTTACAAACACGTTGTGCTTAAAGAAAAAAAAAAAAAAAAAAAGGAGTTGAATTAGGCTCACCTCCATGAGATTTGGTTAAATTTTGAAGATTTTGACAATTAACCTAGCTCCTTGAATTATTCAAAAAATGAATAAGTAACAAAATATCTTGAGATCGGTGTCGATTCTTCTAATTGACAAGTATTATTTTGTATTTCTAATCAAATTAATGTGAAATATTGAAAGCGGTCAAAAATCACGAGTTCCTTAGTAATTTGACCAAATATCAAAAGAGGTCAATATGATTTACCAAAAAAAGGTATAGCCAGAAATATTATACATCTACTAATGAGACATTAAAGGTAAAATTTGCTCAAAATCTATCTAATTTTTTCATTTTCAAATTTTCTGTCTATGCAAAAACTTGTATCTTATGGGTCAAATGGTTGCACATTTTTTCTTTGAAAAAAAACGGGCTACTTCTTCTAAGTATCACGCGTTTGTTGTGGAAAAAAAAGCGCTGCTTTTTTTAAGAAGCACGCGTGTGTTGTGAAATTGTACATATTGCCTATACCCCTAATGTGGTATCGCTTATAGCATCATATCATATGTGTTCCACTTAGTTGCTAGTGTATTCCATATTTCTTAAAAAAAAAAAAGAAAAGAATATCGTATATAGTTTTTGATGTAGCGCTTTCACCCCCTGATATATTATCTATTTTTAAATTATAAAAAATCATCTGTTACGAAAATAAAAATATCATTTTAATGATAGAAGTAACGTATGTTTAGCCAGTTTAGCGTCGGTCACGAGACTCCTTCTATGTTTGGTAGTTTTACCCAACCACATGGTTCAAACACTAATCTAAGCAAATCTACATTGGGGGTAAATGTGATTTTTCCTATGTTAGTCCCAACCAACATAAAGTTAAAAAATTCAAAACTGCTGTAGAAGTAGAACCCAATTATCAGTGACTGTATATTCTTCAGAGGTGCGTAAATTGGGAACCAAGTGAAGTGCAGAAGACGCCGACGGCTCATCTATTACTGAATTTAATATTTTTCCGTTTTTCAATCCAAAATTCTTCCCAACAAAGAGAGAGAGAGAGAGGTGCTTTTGCAGAACACGACAACCAAAAACACAAAAAGCCGAGAAACAATGGAAGTTGGATTAGCGGCCGAAGGCGCATCAACTACTTTGTTCTTTATTCTTTAATCTTTCCCTTACTTCTGTTGGAATTCTTGTTCTTGGCTGAATCCCAATTCGCAAATTGTGTTGTTTCTTTCGAATAAAGATGGCGAAAACAACCACCCCGGAGAAAGGGGTGCCAGAGGGGAAAACTACGGCGGAACTCAAGAGGGAATTGCAGAGGGTTGTGCGGAGTATTGTGGAAGAAGATGATTTTGCATTGGAAGATACTGATCGCGCCATGCAGACTTTGTGCTATTTGAAAGGATTGAAGTTGAAACTGTTGAACCCACAGAGTTTTTCGTTTGTTCCTCCGCCGCCGCCGGAATTTATATGTCCTATTTCCGAGCAGCTCATGACTGACCCTGTTGTAGTGGCCTCTGGCCAGGTTAGATTGATTTCAATTCAGATTTTGAGTTTTTATTCAAGATTGAATCTTTTTATATGGTGGTTTTTCTTATTTGTTGGCTTTTTCTTGTTTTGCTCGGCGCCTTTCTAGATGTTCTTCGAAGTTGAAGTTCTGAAAAATGAAAATCTCTGTTTTCTCATCTGGGTTCAGTGTGTTCTTGTTTGATTCTTTGATCTTTGACTATGAAAAAAGTAATTAACCGACATGCTATTGAATATTTCTCCTTCTAGTTATCATTGGCCGAGACAGTCGAGTATTGTGGCTGCTGTTTGTGGAGCAAACTGCTCTGTTTTTATTTTAATCGCTGTTTATTTTGTTTGATTAGTTTTACTTAGTCAAGATTACATCAAATAAAATGCATGCCAGAGGAGGAACTGTTATGGGTTGATTATATTCAATATTAAATTGGGTAAATGATTAAGGGACAGCGACATGAAAAATGGAATTATGTGCTGTTAAATGGGGCTAGCTCTGATGTGACCATTGATGAAAATCAAATAAGATAAAATATTTATGGAACTTTGTATAGTTTCCGTGAACTCTCGTCGATCACGAAGTAGAAGTGGACCAGAAAAACCAATGGTGTAGAAATATCTGTATCAAATCTTAAGTGTTGTTCTTGTTCTGCAAGAATTGTGGAGCTGGAGAGTGTGTGTCTCTGTGTATTTTTGCGTGCATTATTTCAGTTTTGTGGGTCCGTGGGCATTACCAATTCATCATCTTCATGGAATTTCCTGCATTTATGAATTATGGAAAAGGTTAAGTTCTTGGATGGATTTGGATTGTTCTTCGTGTTGTACTCATGGGATGCCTTTTTACTTGTTTTTAGTAAATTTGTGCCTGAAATGGAGTTCTTATGTTTGATGAGAAGCAATGTATTGATATTATCTGCAGACGTATGATCGGCCTTTCATCCAAGAATGGTTTGAAGAGGGAAATGTATACTGCCCTCGAAGTAATCAAGCTCTGTCCCATACCACTCTGACTCCTAATCTTCTGCTCAAGGAGATGATTGCGAGATGGTGCAAAGAGCGTGGAATCGAGCTTCCCAGCAGTCCACAAGATGTGGATGAAGATCTGATGATTGCAAATGCTGATAAAGTGCGCTTGAGTTCCCTTCTTGAGAAGCTTTCTTCCTCTTCAATTTCTGATAAAAAGATGGCTGCGAAAGAGATTAGGCAGATTACAAAGAAGTCTCCGAATTTCCGGGCTTTTTTTGGAGAGGTTACTGATGCCGTTTCCCAATTAGTTGAGCCACTTTCATCCGGAGTTGCTGATAGTGATCCTGATCTGCAAGAGGACTTAATCACTGCAATCTTGAATATCTCGATACATGAAAGCAATAAGAAGTTAGTGGCAGAGAATTCAGCAGCGATTCCTCAGATCATTAAGGCTGTAAAGCTTGGGACTCTGGAAACAAGAAGCAATGCTGCCGCTGCCCTCTTTTCATTGTCAGCTCTTGATTCCAACAAGTATATAATTGGGAAATTTGGTGCTCTTAAGCCTTTGGTTCAGCTTCTGGACGAAGGGCATCCATTGACAATGAAGGATGCAGCTTCCGCGATCTTCAGTTTATGCATTGTTCCAGAAAATAAGATTCGGGCCGTGAATGATGGCGCAGTTATTGTCATAATAAACAAGATCAGGAATCATTTACTCACGGATGAGCTCTTGTCTATCCTTGCTATGTTGTTCAGCCATCAGAAGGCTATCGAGGAGCTGGTCGAGCTTGATGCAGTGCCCCTTCTTCTTGAAATTATCAGGGAAACCAAAAGCGACCGCAACAAAGAGAACTGCATAGCGATCCTCCACACAACATGCTTCAGTGATCGGAGGAAACTGAGGGAAATTAGAAAAGAAGAGGATGCAAATGGAACTATATCTCAGCTTGCACAGAGTGGAACCTCAAGAGCTAAAAGGAAGGCAAGTAGCATTCTTGAGAGACTTAAAAGATTTGCTGCTGCTGCTAACACTGCTTAAACTGAAGCAGCAATACCCCTTGGATCAATCAGTGTACATTCCCATTCATCCCTCATTGTAAGTACTAATGCCGCCTTCTTCGTTCTAGACCGCCCCGAAAATCCTCATACTAATTCTGTCCTTATTGCACCTGAATCTGTGGGAATGTGCTTGTGTTGCTGATGAATATTGTCTTGATGATCCCATAGTATTGAGGACAATGTAGTATGGAGTTTTCCATATCCATACACAAATGACACAACACATGTAGCTATAGATAGTATAGAAGTGAGCACATTTTTCACTTTTGCATTTTGGATATTTGTGGGTACTTCGCCAAAATTTTAACCTGTCAATATTGAATCCACTGTTGTTTGTTGTCCATTTAAAGTGGACTATAGTGCATTAACTTTTGAAATTGTGCTTAGTGAGTAGCCACTGATCTTGTGAAATGTGGCTTGGCTAGGTTCACTTAAAAGTAATTGCCCCTGTTTGTGGGCACCATTTCTTAAGAGTGCAACTGCCAATAAGTTGGTGGTTTTCGCCGAAAGGCGTGCAGAGTAGACAGTTACACCTTATGCGTTTATCTTAAAAGTGAAGACTTTGAATTTTACCAGTTATAGAATATAGCAATTGAAACTCTATTCGTCTTTTTTGTGTAGCGAACCAATAGAGATTGAGCATTAATAAACTAGACGCTTCTTCTATTTGTCCACACTTTTAAAAGATAATTATACCATCGCAAAACCCTAATTGATTGAAGCCACATATGAATGACAAATTTGGGCACCAAAATATACTTTTCTGTTCTGCATAAACAATTTAGTAGTATAACTATTTAGAAGTTACGATATACAGTTCAAAATACCCAAAAAGAACAGGCCCTATAACAGTTTACACTAAATAGTCCTACTAAAATTGTATGGTGATACAACTATAACAGAATTCTCAATATATTTTTCTTTTAACGAGAATTCTCTATATAGGATCATATAGAGTATATATTAAAAACACACACAAAGAATTAACATAACCTTTTTTTAAAATTTTTTTTTGTTTTGTTTTGTTTTGCGTTGCCGTTTTAAGATTGGGTAATATGAAAGGATAAGAAACATTTACCTTTTTGCGATTCCGTTTCAGGATTGGGTAATACGAAAGGAAGGATAAGAAATTGTGGGGTGTTTTTAATTTGGGGGATGAATGAGAGGATAGGGTGGACATAAGTGAGAGTAACTCCAAGCGTTTGATAACAATAAAGAAACCAAAAATGGCGCATTAGCTTTCGGTTTAGTGGTCCTTCAATAGCGACAATGCAACCAGAAATACAATACCTTGTTTAGGACATGATTAGGACGTTTAGGCACTGTTATTATGGAACTTTTTTCTCTTATGGTGTACCAATTGCAATAGTTAGCAAGTTCACGTGTCGGTCGTCTCTTATGGGTGTCGATTTATTTAACTTGAATATGTATGTTAAATTCAACTGCAACCCGTTTAGTTTTTGTACTATTTGTGTAGTATTTTCATGACATAGAAAAACTACTCGTATTTAAAATAGTAAATTTACGTGGTGATATTTTTTATTTTATTTTATGAATTCGTCTAATTATTTGTGTTAATTTAGAGGCATGTTATTTACAGGTACTATTTTACTAAATGTTGGATACTTTTTAAAATTTTTAGTGGTGAAAAAATTTTAATACCCTTGATTCTTACCTTAAGAAAAAAAAATTTACCCACATACCCTACTTTACCCACCTTATTCATCCATTCCTTTCCCACAAGCAAGTCATTCATACATCCTCCCTTCCATTTCTTGTCAATTTTCTTCCCTAAACCCAACATTCACTACATTCATTCAAGTATAATAATCGAATTTTGCTTGAGTTTCATGGCTGAAAATGCAAATGAAGATCCATATTACACGGTACGTATGACATTACAATTTCTATGGATTAAAGGTAGCACATTTTTCATGATTTTGGTTCACTGTGTGAGAATCGCCCACGGGGGGCGATTATATGGCCCTACCCCATTTTTTTCCCCGTTTGCGGGAATTTCTAATGTCATATTGGTTTGCTTGACAGGCTCCGCATGTTTTGGATGATCGAATATTTCTAGATTACACGGATGTATTTCGGACTGAGGAAGAGTTTACGACTCGAGCTGAATTGATTGGTTGGGTTGAAATTGGAGCTGCGGAGCATCAGTTTGATACGAAAATAACTTCTTTTAAAAAGTGGAAGGGGCCTCTCAAAGGGGGAAGAGGGAGAGTTGACATATGTTGTGATAGATCGGGAAAGTTAGAAGCAAAACACCCTCAGTTGAAGGGAAAATATCCCGTAACAACACTAGTAGCAAGCTGACTGGTTGTCCCTTTAAAATATCAGGGAAAGAAATTAGTGGAGGTACCTGGAAGCTGAGGGTCATTAAAGGCCACCACAATCATGAATTACTCCTTGTTAGAAACTGGCATCATAAGCAGTCCCAGTTGAATGAAGAGGAAAAGGAGAAAATTTCAGAAATGATGAAGATAAATTTGGCTCCAAAGCAGATGCTGTCAAAACTGCGATATGAGAATGCGACTAATGTCACATGTATCAGGCAGGTTTACAACGAAACGGCGAAGGTTAGAAGAGAAGAGAGGGGAGATTTAAGTCCTATACAATACTTCTTGAAACTGATGCAGGATTACAGGTACTACTATTGGTACACAGCAGAAGATGAGCGTAACGCGCTTGAAAACATGTTCTTCGCCCATGCGGATGTTCCTAGTCTGCTTCGTACGTTTTCTTACGTTTTGTATATGAATACGACATATAAGACCAACCGGTATGACATGCCTATGCTTCAGATAGTCGCTCATGTTCCGACGGATCAATATATACATGTTGCCTTTGCTTTCTTGAGGGATGAGACATATCCAACTTATTTCTGGGCTATGACTAGGTTTAGGCAACTTTTTGATCCATTGACATATCCCCATGTTGTTATGACGGACAGAGAGTCAGCTCTACTGAAAGCTGTACACGTTGTTTTTCCTGATTCTAAGCAACTACTGTACAAACGGCATATTGCCATGGATGTGAAGAAGAAAGCACTCACTGTGTGTACGGACAAAGATATATTAGATGAGTTTGAAAGACGGTGGAGAAGAGTGATGAGTGCTCTAACGTATGAAAAGTTCACGAAAGTTGTGGAGATCATAGAGACCAAATATAGAGGCTGGTGGATATCTGTGGTTAATTATTTGCACCATACTTGGTTGGATCCCCACAGGACCAAGTTTGTCTCATTCTAGACTAAAGAGATAAAATATTATGGAGGGCGCACAAACAACATGTGAGACTATTAAATTTTGTTGCCTATAGTTATATATATGAAACCATTACACATTATTCCCTTATGTAAAGCATTACTTTTGTTCGTCTTTTATATATGCAAGGCTGAGAGTGCCCATGCAATGTTGAAGCGCGCCATTAAAACTGATAGAGGTTCATTTCCTACAATATTTCTAGCCATAAATGAGATGATAAAGTTGCATTTGGGTGAGATACGTAGTAAAATGGAGGCATCTCGGAACAAAACAATCCGTGAAGCCAATTACATGTTGTATAGTAGGATCAATGGCAGAGTTTCACAATATGTCATACTGTTGCTGTTACAAGAATACAAAAAGAGAGGTGCAGTCTATGGGGAGAATAGTGAGATGTGTGGTTGTGAACTACGAACCAGCTATGGCTTGCCGTATATGCATCAGATAGTTGAAATGGCCAGGAATTACATACCTATTAATCCCTTGGATGTGGACCTCTTCTGGAGGACCCTATCTTTGGATGAGGGAAACATGCCTAGCGATGAGGAACGGCAGACAACACAAGGTCGACTGCATGAGATGTATGTGGAGGCCTCGCAGCGTCCGACTGCGGACATTTATAGAGTAGTGGGTGTCATGCATAGCACTTTGCATCCAGAGATTGTTGACCTCGCTGATCCTATTCAAAGGCCACATAGAGGAAGGCCAAGGAACAACTCGACGCAGCAAGACCTTTAGGGCTACGAGCATGCCGAAAGGGAAGCCGGCATAGGCAGAGGAAGATCAAGAGGCAGAGGTACATATAGGTGTCATATCCTTTGCAATTGTTTTTTGTTTCAATTATTTATTATGATGCATCTATTGTTTCATGCATACGAATATCATGCGCAGGTCGCAGCAAGTCAAGTGGGTGATCATCCAGGAGTATTCGAATGACTCCTAACGAATCCAATTGGCCTTTCAACCTCCCATCTTTGGTTAAACAGTTCGTGTTCGATTATGTCGTTGATTATAAAAATGTAATGGATGATGGACACTGTGGTTTTAGGGTAATATCTAAATTCGTACATGGTGACGAGTTACTTTGGTCGCAAGTCCGGTGGGAGATGTTACATGAACTTCACGCGTATACCTCATTATGATTTGGCGTCCTCGGTGAAGCTATGTACGATAAAGCTCTTAAAGTGTTAGATTACCACATAAGTCCAGCAACAGAGGAGTTTTGGTTCCATACTTATCTATTTGGCCTACTTGTCGCCATAAGATACCAGAGGATTTTGCATTTTACGGAGCGGAATGTTGCACCTTCCTTCCACTTCGCTTGCGGGAGTCCGGCGTATGTGATGATCCGAACACGTATATCACTATGGGACATATCCGGGGCAATCATATCCATTGTTTGGAGACGAGAGATGAAATCATGTTGCCCCCAGTCAGTGTGTTGTGACGACATCATAAGGACGACATGATGGATGATTTGGAGGACATGTTAAAAGCTCGATTGGATAAATATCAAAGCTTGTACGTTGCTAGCGTAGGCAATGTAGACAGGGAACCCATGATAGTTATCGATTAGGGTGTAGGGATTTATGATTTCAAATGTATGGCGTCCTCGGTTAGGTTTGTATTGAAATATAGATGTACAGTATAGTTAAAATATATTTGTCATGTTGCTAATTATTTCAAAAGTTTATGATTGTGGTTAGGTTTGTATTGCCAATTACATTCCGATGGGAATTACAATAAATCTATTAACTTCTTTAGCAAATTTAAAGTGTAGTATTGTATTAGAGATGCTACGGACTTCAGATGTTTAGGATTGTGGTTTGGTGTGCAAGTGAAAATTAGCTGAGTCAGGCATTTTTATGGAGGCGTTTTTCCTCTATTAAATCGCCTGAGTTAGGCGATTTTCTAAAATAAAATCGCCTGACTCAGGCGATTAAATACCAAAAACACGTCTGAGATAGGCCATTTTCTTAGGGGTGGTTAGTCGGAAAATCGTTTCTGCATTACGAACCACCTCGCATTTTACCCAACAATGTTAGCTATAGCCGGAAACGCAAAATACGCCCTAAAACAGTATTAGTGTGTTTAAATGGTATGAAATTTTGGCAGACTCTCTCCTATATATGAGCATCTGAATCCTTGTTCATACCACATAATTGATCACTAAATTATGATCTATAATTCAATCAACAGCACACCAAATTCAAGACACTAATTCATCATCTAAATTGTATTGGGGAATAAAAAAAAAATCACTCCCCCAGCATTACACTAAAATCACTAGATACATAATCCAAACATAAGGAATACAATGCACTAAGGCTGAAATGGAGGTTGTAGTGCAAGCTCTTCGAGTCCCGGTATCAGGGCCTCCAAATGATAAGCAACTTTTGCAATAGCCTGCCTACGTGTCTCAAGGTTGACGGCGTGTTCAACCCTTGGATGAAAAAAGTCTGCTCAAGAGGCTAAGTACTGAAGTCGCTGTAATAAGTAAAATGATAATCCCAATTAGCAACTAGTAAGACAAATATAGGTAAGAAGAAAATAAAAAATCATCCTAAACTCACTGCATTGAGGGACAACTGAGTAGGATCAGGAGTGTATTCCTCGACAGGACCCCTACTGACACGGATGTACGAACGCGACCAGAAGTACTCAAGGTAATCCTCGCCTGCTTCGTCAGTATACTCCGCCCTCTTCATATCTCGCAGAAGCCTCGTATGAGATATTTCCCAACCACTAATGTCAGCAACGAACTTGCAGACATACTTTTTTGTCTCTGGGCCTCTGTAGCACTCCTTCGGTTTGAAGATACGAAATGGAATTTGTTGGGCGTACCTGAACTGTCTTAACACCCGATCCGACATATAGGGCTCTTCAACGTTAACGCAATATATAAGGCCCCTATACAAGAAAATTTTATGGACCAATGTCGAATTTGGCTCAAATGGTATCCAATTAACCTGGCCGATAATAAAAAAAATCACCAAAGATAGCACAGTAACATAAAAAAAACTGATCAGAAACACACAGAACGGACATATTATCTCATTCGGCTGCAATGCATCTAGGGCCCTCCTGTAAGCTTCCAAATCATATTTTTCAACACGCTTCTTCCCAATACCAACTTGCCATTTCATTGCCGCAGGCCATCCAGTATTCCACGACCTCTTCTTCAGTGGACTGAATGTTGGAAAGTATTCATATATCCAGCTCTAATAATAATGAACAGAAGAACAATCAGTACATATCTTTTAACAAAATACAGCAATGTATGATAAGGAAAGCAACATGTACAGTGACAAAACCTGAAGCAAGTCAAACAAGCAGAAAACTGTGCACTGTGTGCCCTAGATGCCTTCCCAAGTTGGCGTATAAGTACGCCAAACAAGCAGCGCCCCACGAGTACTCACTTACTGTCTCAATATCGCGAAGGAAAGTTAAATACTGCGCAGAAACGTGGGTTTCGACTTGTCCACAAACAAGGAAAGCCCTAAAAACCACAATAAATAACCCGAGGCGGCATTAACTTGATCAAATCTACCGGCACAATTCGCCTCAATGCTTGTCAACTTCACAAAGCCAGGCTTATCCATTTTCACTTCCTCTTTCTCCAACACAGCTGCAACATCCGTTGCTATTTGTGTAGTCTTTGTTTTTCCATAAATGGCCTACCCCCAGCGGAATGCGCAATATGTATGCAACATCATGCAATGTTACTGTCATCTCCCCGAATGGCAAGTGGAAAGAGTTGGTCTCCGGATGCCACCTCTCCACAAAGGCACAGAGTAAAGCGGCGTCTAACTTATCATGCATGCACTGTACTAATGGGCCAATCCGGACCCCTCAACAAGCTTTTTCATCTCATCATCGGCCGGCCAATTTTTCAATCGATCAGCCCCATTATGACATTTCAGTATCCCCCGTTCCTACAAAATGTAAACAACGGATATAAAACAGAGGGATACAATTCCTAAAGCATTTATTTTGTAAAAAAAAAAAAAAAACCGTGCGAACATACTTTATTATGACAGTTTGGATCACAAGTAATGAAGCATAGATAATTAGCAAAATACTAATTCATTGAATACATCACATATAAACGTGCGCAATTTAATAGAATTACCTCTCCACGCCAGACGTGGTAGGCAGTGTGGCCTTTGAAACTCAAGAACAACTCAGGAATTACAGGACCACCTTCGAGTGGATGGTCTAGCTCCCTGTATTCTTTCCACCCTGCAATCGCTGCCCTAGCCTCACTGCCCATGAGTCCTTTCCCAGCTCTCCTACTTGGTTCGCTGCTTGTATTAGCCCTTTCAGCATCACTTCTTCCACAAGTCCCCTCGCCATCACCATCATCGTGGGACATTTCAACATCTGAAAAAGGCGGGGCGAAAGGTTGTTCGGTAAAGGACGCACCAATGTACTCATTTCCAGACACGGAATGTTGAAATGAGTCTTCAATAATGGGAGCAATGACATTCCCAGTCGCAGAAGATGCTCGCGATCGTGCAACTACCTTCCTCGAACGCTCAGACGCCGTTGGAGGAACACGAGGGGCATTTTCCGACTCTTGAATAATAGGCTCCCCGGATTTATCCGGATTAATACTCTCCCTGGATGTTTCCGGATTACTACTCTTTCCGGATTTGGATCTTTTTTCCGTCCGACGGAATATATTACCTTTAAATCTGTCCCCCATCTGTACTTAAAGAAATTCAGAAACAAACAACATATTAAAGGGGAAAAATTTTAAAAATAATACAGAGTAGGGAAAATCGCCTAATCCAGACGTTTTTTCCAAAAAAAAATCGCCTGAATCAAGCAAATTTTCCAAGAAAAAACGCCTCATTCAGGCGTTTTTTCCAAAAAAAATCGCCTTAAAGAGGCGTTTTTTCTTGGAAAATTTGACTCTTTCCGGTGATTTTACACCGAAGCGATTTTCCGAGTTGTTCGCCGGAAAACCATATTTCCGACGAACAATGACAGAATTTTCCCTAATCTTTGTTAACTCTACATTCGGTAACGCAATTTAGCCACTAAAACATTACTACACAACCAATACAATGCAATCTTTGAAGATTCAAAGCAAAATTTCCATTCCCTTAAAAAATGGACCGAACTACACATCCAACATACATGCTTGGAAAATTGCACATTAATTATGCACGAAAGGGCTGGAAAACGCAACAAACATGCATTCAAAAACTTTCCTATAAACTCAACAACAACCAATTCACTTCAATTTCAACATTTGGAACAAATTTTAAAAACCAAAAAAAAATAACACCAACCTAATTAACGGCGGCGGCGGGAGAGAGGAATGGAGCGGCGACAGAGCGGGATGGAGCGCTGAAATGGAGCTTGGCACCGATGGGATGTTGCCGGAAATGGAGAAGCAGGAACTGGGAGTGAGCTCGAGAAGCAGGAACTGGGATGTCGACGGAACTGGCAAGGAGAAGATTTTGCCCAGTAAAATTTTTTTTTTTACTCTATAAGGGAGAAGGGTATTTTGGTCATTTTACAGCCTGACATTTTAAAAAATGGCCTACATTTAGTATTATGTGGCCTGTAAATAACATTTCCGTTAATTTATTACAAAAGTTATTAATCATAATGGGATGGGGTTTGGGAGTTGATTGTGGGGGCTGGTGAACTGTGTCGGCAGTCATGATGGGCTTGGAATATCTCTGGTTAGCAATGTCGAAGCCCAGAAGTTGAAATACAATTGGATAATAGAGTAATTGGTCTTCACAAATTGAGCCTTGCGTGATTTGTGGATTCTTTTTTTTTTTTTTTTCGTAGGGTGCGTTTTATGTACGAAAATGATAAATTAAAATAAGGGATTTTTAATATACATGAATGAATGAGTCATTCATTAAAAGATTTTAAATTGATGTTAAGAAAATATTATTGTTTAAGTGGTCAAATTTTCTTTCCTATTATATGTATTAGACTGAAATTATCATCTCAAAAATCACTTACAAATTCCCCTTATTTCCCCATTTTTATCCGCACGCGTCAAATGCACCCATATAGTGTTTTTGACCGAAATGTTCCAAAATTCTTCCATTAAGACTATTGTTTGAAACAAGATTCTTTTGGTGTGGAATAAAACAATTAACAAGTCCGGATCATTAATTGTTGTACTATGTGAGCCATATACATATAACATATAGTGATTGATTTAGAAAAGCTAATTTTCACAACAATATAAAGGCTTAATCACTATTTATCTCCCCCCCCCCTGTGTTTCAAAAACTAACGGTTTACCCCTCCTCTTACCAGTTAAACCATAAAAATTTATGAAAAGACAAAAATACCCCTCTAGAATGTTGACATCACACTCTTAAGTTTAAGTAAAAAATTTCAGATGAATATACCCAAAGTATTAACTGTATATTACTTAAGAAAGAAAAAAAAACGGGTAAAGGTTTCTCCGATACACAATCGCCGCTGCATTTTCCGTTTCCAAACCGCTACCGCTATCATTTTTCTGGAGTCGAGCCGCGAACTCCATTATTGACGAAGCTGCACTTTTCCCTCTCCAATCGCGGTTTTCACAAAGAACCCGCTGCCATTGCCGTTTCTCCGGAGTCTAGCTTTTTTTTCAGTGAAAAATTTTCGCTGTCCGTTTCTCCCAATGCTTGGGGGTATATTCGTTTGAAATTTTTTACTTAAACTTAAGAGTGTGATGTCAGTATTTTAGAGGGTTATTTTTATCTTTTCATGATTTTTATGGTTTGATTGGTAAGAGGGGAGCAAACAGTTAGTTTTAGAACTACTGGGGGCAACTAGTTAGTTTTAAAAATACGGGGGGCCAAATAGTCAAAGGCCAATAATAATGGGGTTAAATAGTGATTAAGGGCATGTTCTTTACTGAAGGTTTAAGTTTTGGGTTGAGTTCTGATTTTGGAAAATTTGTTTTATAATGTAAAAAGTGTATTAAAAATATAAAAATGTATAGCTGAATAGTAAAAACTTGTATTGAAAGTGATGAAAACTTATTATAATATATAAATTTAATGTTGAAACCAAAACTGAAACCAAAACCAAAACTTAAAGAACATGCCCTAAGCCTAATATAAATAAAGAAAAACATTTCTAGACTTGTGGCATTTAATGTTAGAATAATTATAAATTTAGTGTGAGATCTTATCCTATTTTGTGTGTAATAAAAGCATTATTTGGAGTATAATACATTACATATAGAAGAAGGGGGAAAATGCATTGTCATAAATTCATAATTATACATTGGGCTTAATTCAGAGGTACATTTTTATAGCTCACAAGGGGACGAGATGGTCCTGAGATTAAATCGTTAATTGCTAGTAAAAAAAAAAAAAATCATAATTGAATGGCTCCAAAATAATGGTTGTACATTTTTGGCTACTCGACAATCATGAAAGAAAAAGAAAAAAAAAAAACAGTGTATGAGAACCTTTCTATGCATCTTGGTGGGACTTTGTGGGCATCATCACGTGTGGAAAACACTAGTTAGAAACGAGCTAGTGCCTCAACAGTTGTGAATCATAGCGAGCCACCCAGTGGTTGAGGGTTCGATTCCTACCTCTGTTATGCCTATTTAGAGTAAATAAGAATATGAAATATAATGATGAATTCAAACAAAAAAAGAAAAAGCAAATACTCGTTACAGAAACAATAATCAAGGCTAAATTGCAAAACAAATGAATGAAATTTGCCTAAATCATTAAATAGACCTTGATATTTTAAAAATTACTTTATTTTTTAAAAATCATTTCAGAAATTACTTACTAGACCCTGTATGGAACAAATACAGGTTTCAATTAGTAAAATATTTTAAAGATACAAGTTTTTAGTGATATTTTTAGTAGAAAATCAATAAATTCAACTAAAATCCTATTTTATTGAATTAAAACAAATCTTTGCATCTCGTGAGGTGCCGTTTTTCATAGTTCACACACAAGTTCTTGCAATACTAATGTTCATATGAAATACTCTCTCCCTCCCAACCCCATGAAAAGAGTTTGAGGGTGTATTTACGGCGCGTGAATGAAAATTGGAGAATGAGCATATGATTTTTAAGATTAAAGTTCCTATGTTTTGTACACATATGAATCTAATACCTTAAATTATCATATTCTCTAAGGGCCTGTTCTTCACCCTAAACTCAGACCTGGGTTTAGGGTGATTTTTGGGTCTGAGTCCAAAATTGGGCTTATATTGGGTCAGACCCATGTTCTGCATTCCCAATCTCAAACCCAAGTCTGATTCTTAGGTTTGAGACCCATGAAAAAACCCCTCCCTTTGCGATACCCGATCCCAAATCCAACACCTCCCCGCATTTCTTCCTCACGAACGCCGGCCAATTTTTCCCCTTTTCCCCTCTGATCTAACCCAATATTTTCGGCCTCCTCTAGCTCGGGTTGAATGTGAGGGACGACCGCTGAACTCCCTCCATGATCTTCTCTTCAAAACAGCAAAAAGGTGGCATTCGACCAGCAGGGAAGCCACGTTTCATACGGGAAGAACTTGCCCGAAGCTCTAAGTTTTGGTTTTGCAGGTACGGTCTTTCTCTAATCCTACAACCTCTGACTAATAATTTGTTCAATTATTTCTCAGATGCGTATTGATGTTCTCTGTGATTCAATGTCGTTTGGTGGTTCAAATTGGTAAATGTCGCCAATTAAAAAAAAAAAAACAAAATCCGAATGGTGCAGAAGTAGAAATGGGATTCTGCATATTGATTTGCTGTGTTCATCCTCCATTCACTTTCACTTACAAATTGCTTTTAGGGGAATTTTCAGTTTGTTCTTGTCTTTGGTGCCACAATGTGGTTAGGTTTTGTGCTGTTTTTTCTCCGGTATTTTGTAAACTCTTAAGGTTCTCCATCTTTAGTTAGCTAATGTGCGTGTGTGTGTTGTGTGTGCCTCCCGTCTCTTCCTCAATTAACTAGGATGTTGCAAGTTTTTCCTTTTCTCCGTTTCAATTTTCAGTTTGTTCTTGACGTTGGTGCCACATTGTGGTTAGGTTTAAT
Source organism: Leptodermis oblonga (assembly GCA_016801395.1). Taxonomy (NCBI): domain Eukaryota; kingdom Viridiplantae; phylum Streptophyta; class Magnoliopsida; order Gentianales; family Rubiaceae; genus Leptodermis; species Leptodermis oblonga. The sequence goes on along the minus strand of CM028756.1, from coordinate 3,766,155 downwards.
GCTGGTTTTGTAATGGTATTTTATAAACTTGTAAGGTTCTGCATCTTTGGTGAGCTAATGCGCATGTGTGTGCTGTGTGTGCCTCACTTGAAATCCTCAATTAACTAGTATGTTTCTAGTTTTTCCTCTTCTCTGTTTCAATTTTCAGTTTGTTATTGACTTTGGTGCCACATTGTGGTTAGCTTTAATGCTAGTTTTGTAATGGTATTTTCTAAACTCGTAAGGTTCTGCTTGTTTGGTGAGCTAATGCGCGTGTGTGTGCTACGTGTGCCTCACATCTCTGCCTCAATTAACTAGTATTTGTCAAGTTTTTCTTTTTCTCTGTTTTAATTTTCAGTTTGTTCTTCACTTTGGTGCCACATTGTGGTTATATGTAATGCTGTTTTTGGTGTGTCATCCTCCTTGTTGTGGATTCATGTCGGTATGTAAATATCTTTCCAGCTCTTTTTTTTCACCTGAAAAAGATTGAATTTATGATAACCCTACGTGGACTTTTTTTTGTTTTCTAATCAAATTTCAGTGGATTTGATGGCTGGGATCAGTTAATGTGATTGGGTACTTCGATATTTGCTGTGGCCCTGTTCTTTCTTTGGGATAAAAATTGTAGCTTTAGTGCTTGATTTGAATATCTTAGCTAATTTGAGGATAAATTGGAATTCTTAATTTTGTGTGATTAGCTACTACTTGAATTAAATTTGGGATTATGTAGTTTGATTTGAACCCTGTGTTGAAGTTTGAGTTTCTGTTTCTCCTCCAATAGTATTAAAGTAGTTATAAAAAGGTAGAATTTTTTGAGAAAAATCCATACATTCATTATTGCCCTAATGTATTCCTTTTGGTAATCAATCCTTTTATTGACTATTGTTAGTGTGAGTTTTTGCTGTTTGATTTTGAAGATACTTATAGAAACTTTTAGGGCTGTCTTAGTAACTTGAAACTTTTGGAGATTTTTGGTATCCGCACATATTAGTGCATTTTAGTTTCCATTTAGAGAACAGATTTTTCAAGAACGGGGCTTTGTAATTTTGTATCCCCGGCTTTGATTCTGCTTCCAATCACAATGCTTTTCCTTTCTTCTTTATGCAAATGCACTATTGAAGTAACTCTTTTTAATGCTTTATCCAAAATGTCAAACTTTATTTTTATAAGAACTTGGTTGATTTAATCTCATGTCTATTAGAACTCCATACTTTTTATGAATTTTGTATGACCACATTACTTTATTATTGACACCAAGCATTTGGGATTATGTAGCCTTATATTGGAAGAAAGTATTTTGTGCACAGGTGAAGGAGTTATTCAATCATAGGCATGCACAGGTGCGAAATGTAGTGGAGCGAACTTTTGGAGTGTTAAAGAGTAGATTTCACTTTCTCACCGGACCGATATTTAGCTATGAGCCAAGAAGTCAGGCGGAGTTTGTGGTGGCATGCTGTGTTATCAATAATTTGATTAAAGATAACAATCCCAGATACGAGATATTTGAAGCGTTTGGTGATAACGATGATGATAATGAGAATGTGGTTATTGATGGGGATACGAGTCGGAATGATCCGGTGGGGGTTAATCAGTCACAGGCAGAGATAAATCAAATGGCACAACTGCGAATGGACATTGTCAACCAGTTGTTACAAAGCCTTCAAGCGTAATTAGATACAATGGTATTTTCGGATTGTATGATTTGAATAACTCGTATGACCAGGTGTGGACGGTATGGAACGCTTATTAATGCGTTTGTATATTTGGTAACTGTCGGATACATTTAGCTGGTATTTATGCAGTTTATAATTATTTTGTTACGAAATTAAGCGCAAAATTTTGCGATGCAGAAGTAGTTTCCATTCATCCTACACACAAATGAATTAAATTTTTGGTTCTATTAACAATAAAATTAACAGGTGTCAAGCAAATTGACATTTTATTTGAATTATGTTATTTTCATTTTTTTGAAAATTTTTTTAAAAAATTGAAAATAAAATTTTTCATTGGTTTAAAATGGAAAGAACAGGAACTTTAGTGAAAATTGAATAGAATGTTAAAAAATAGGAAAAAGAAATTTCGGACTAAATTTGGCCTGAGACCCGTGTTCTTTAGCTTGGATTGAGAATTGGATTACAACCCAGTTCTCAGAACCCTGTTTCTTAAAAATGGGCTGAGACCCAGGTTAGCTGAGAACAGGTTCTGAGACCTGTTCTCATAACTACATAAAAAACAGGCCCTAAAAAGTAATCTAAAATTTATTTCATGAGAGATTTATCAATTATGTCCACATTTCTATTTCTATTCCTGTGCGCAGAGCACATCTAATTTAAAAATATATATAACTTGTTATTGATGAGAATGTACAACATTTAAATAAGTAATTTAGTGCAATATTTTTTATTTATATTTTTTACTTCCTTAGTAAATTATAATTATGAAGTACATATTATTATATTAGTGTATGTATACTGTGTAAACTAATTCAAACTAGACACTATACATCACCATTACAACAACAGAAAGAATATACTCACTCCGTTTCATATTTATTTTTGTCAATGTATAAGTTATTATTAATATCAAGGTACAACATTTAAAATAATTAGAGTAAACTATACTTAATTATATTAATAAGAATAAAAAATTAAAAATTAACTCTTCCATTAAAATAAAAAATATTTTTTTCGAACTGAACTCCTCTCATCATAAACACGAAAATAAAAACTTATAATTTGATGAAGAGGGAGCAAATTTTGTCGACGAACAGCACCGACTCTGACATGAAAGCTCACCCCACCGCCAAGTCAACAGTGTCCATTTACTCATTTTATAGATTTCGTGTGGACATTTGACCATTTCCGTTTTTTGTTTTTTCTTCTTATTAAATTTTCCTCTTTCTTTCCTTTCTCGTATTGCAGCGGAAATGAAGGCGAAACATATGACTCCACCACATTGTCCACAACGTACGTAGCTAGCTACTACCTACCCTAGGCTAATGGGGCACCTCCCCCTTGCTTTCTTTTTTTTCTTTTTCTTTTTTAATTTTTTAAATTTTAAGAAATATTTCATTCTCGTTAATAGTCATAATATATTAGATCAAAGGTATGAATTGAATCCACAACATCTGAGTGATTCACACTGCGCACTAACCGTTGGGGGCCTTGGGGCACAAGCTCGTTTTTGCATCTCACCCTCTCGCCGCGGTGTGTGTGAACTAGAAAAGCTTCTATCTCAACCAAAATCCATAAATAATTAAGGGTTTGTTTGGTTCGAAGGTTTTGAAATTTAAGAGTGAAATAATATAAAAACTTCGGGCATGTTCTTTTGGATGAGTTTTGAAAACAGATTTTGAAAAGTTAATTTTGAAAATGATTGCTAAATGTGAAAAGTGTATTGAGAATATACAAATGTATAATTAAAAGGTAATTTTAAATTGAAAATGATGAAAAATTAATATAATATAATTTGATTCATAAATTTGAGGGTGAAAAAAAATGAAAAATCATACTTAAATAATTAAAATTAAATAAGAACTTAAAAAATGGTGGATTTCAGTTTGATTTATATTTCATTCTGTCATACTAAAAAAGTTATAAGCAATTCATTCACATTTTTAGATCTTAGAATCCCAAGTTCTTTTGCACTTGACCGTGGTGCATTTGACTTGCAGAAATGAAAACGAATATGAAGTCATTTCATATCCGAAAATAAATGAAATATATACTGATAGCGAGGCTCCATCATAAGTAAGAAAAAAAAAAAAATCTTTCACTTAAGTCGCAGGAGGAGTATCATACGGTGTGGTATTTGCCTATGGTTTTGTACTAAAAATAATGCTCCACAATCCATATGTTTCATTGGATCAAATTTCCATTGTCAATAGTCTAAAGAAAGTAGTGTTGACTCATCTCGAGCCTTGAAGTCCACATTACGTTCCTGTCTTGTTACTCTTTGTTAAGGGAAATGGACAAACCTAGGGGTTAGGGGAGAATAGGGTTGTTGGTTCTCACTTCTCAAATCTCAATGATGTCGTTTATAATGAATGGACCTTTCTTTCAGGCTATGCTATCCTATGCCTTATGCTATAGATCTTTCACCAACGACATCAAATGTTATGCGTAATATTTTTATTTTAAAAAAATAAATAATATATCAAATGTTATAAGTGATATGTGATTACAATAAATCTTAATTTACACAATATTTATAATAATGTGTATAGACATGATATTTTTGAGGCTAAAATTGATATTTTCTTCTCTTCAAGAAAAATAATCTCTATTTTTTGAAAAAAAATACGTGTTGAACCATCTTGCAGGTCAAATCCAAATTTTGTGAAAATGTTAAAAGAATAAAGAGAAAGAAGGGGATAAAGACTCCTAGTGTGAACTCTATTATTAATTACTTATATTATAATATTGTTTTCAATATTGATAAGTGAATAAAATGTATGCACTTAAATGTATGTGGATGTTGGCTGGAAATTAATTAATTAGGACTCCTTTTTGACTTTTGGTAGTGTTTTTCAACAATATCGAAAAGTCCCTTTTCCAAGTTTTCAACACCAAACCAAAACGAAGACGACCCATAGGTCCAAATCCAATACCATACCCCACTTCCCTGCACGCACCCGTATTTCACCAAACCCCACCCCGCACATTCCTTCATTTTTTTTTTTCCTTCCTCTGCTTCTTCCCAGTGTTCCTACTTTCTTCAATTTTCTGTTCCCAAAAACTCAGATCAATTTACAGCTACAAATCTATCTCCGTTGTTCTTTCCATTGCACCATGGTCATGGATTTTGTAAGCCCATTTCATTTCATGTACTATTTGCTTGTTGATCATCACTTCGCGTATGTATATGTACTGATTTTGTTATGTTGCAGGAATTGGGGAAGAAGAGCGGGCAAATCCCGGCGTTTGGCGACTGGGATAATGCCAACGATCTCCCCATAACTCAGTACTTCGAAACTGCCCGCCAGGCTGGCTTGCTTCGTTTTCCCAATGCCGCCGCTCCGGCTCACCATCCTCATCGCCACCACCAATACCGAGATTATAATTCACACGTTCGCTGCGGCGGCAATGGCTATAGTTGCAGTGATCCTTACGGAGCTGATTTTCAGAAACCTCCCTTTCGCGTTGTTCATGTTCCTCATCATAGAAAGGTATGCTAGTTTCTTTATTAATTCATCAATTATTTGCTGTCTCTTCTCCATTTCTTTTTTCTCAATTAGAACATCATCAAAAGAACTTAGAAAATCAATGGTTTCTGCCGAATAATTAGGCGCATTTCACTTAGAATTTTGGAGGGTGTGAAAAGTCAAAAGAATTCGGTTTAGACTTTGTTGTAAACATCATCATGATACGTACACTTGTTGATTTCTTGTGGTGCATGCTGCTGATGATATTTGGTGGATTTATTTCCCATAAGATTTCTTTCATTTGATTTGATTTGAAGACTTGAAGGATCTAATCAGTGATTTTTGGCCCCTTCTTGACTGATAGATAATTTCCATCAAATTCTTGAAGAATAGAATTTTTTACTTAAAAACTTTTGAAAACAGAATTGAGAAACTGTTGAAGAAGGGTCACCTCACCAAAATAGTTTGATTCATTTGGTGATGGTCACGCTTTCAACAGGAAATTTCAAGTCTAGCTGAGTGGTGACAAATTTCCCCACGCGTAAACCGTAAAGTCGGTTATTGTCCACTGTAGAGCCAACTATAGGTTAACTTAATTATTTTAAGTGTTGTATTTTACTATTTAAATTGGAAAAATTACACTTTAAATTACTTTTGTTTGTAATCATTATAATTTTGTTTTAAGTCATTGTAAAAATGCTATTTTATATATAACTAATATATATTGTTACACTTTTGACTTTTTTAACTCGTTATTACATGTTTCAACCCAGACAACGATAACAACATGAGTTCTTTTACAAAATGAAAAACCTTTTAAGAGCTAATTTTGTAACATCTATTTGCAATTAGTCCCAAGTTTTTCTGTGTTGTAAAATTACTCATATTATTTTTGATTATTGAGAACATGTAATAACATGTTAAAATGTCTTAAACTATAACTACATATATACAAAAATAATATATTTTCAACGATTTAAACAAAGTGATCAAAAGTGTAATGATTCGAAACAAAAATGACTAAAAATGTGATTTTTTCATTTTTAAAATTACACTTTTGATAAGAATGACTCTTTAAATGAGACGAACATAATAAAAAATAGTTTCACACAGCCAACCCAAAATGGATGAACCTTATGGTCCTTCCTTATCACTTTTGTCCTTCAATAACTTTCATGATTTTGGTAATTAATGGATATACCAGTGTTTGGTAGAGTGAGTCTCTGAGTCGTTTTTTCTTTTCTTCATTTCATTCTTTAAGTTTTGAGTCACTCCGTGACTCGTGGACGACTTTAGTGCACGTGAGAATCAGCAGGGGTGGAAAATTTGTCATGAAACCAACCATGCACGCCAAACAAAAATTTGTCCACCACTTATCAAGATAACTTTGAATTAAGGTCGTTTTTTTTCTCTTTCTGCAGAAGAGATATTATAGTTAAACAGAGCACAACTTCAAATGAAATGGCATCTCTTCTCATAGTCTTCATCCTTTTAAACTAACGTGTCAATTTTATGTCGTGTATTTAACGATATTTTATAGGTTTTTAAATCACACTAGAGTTAACTGTGGTAACCCTTTGAGGATCTTTTTATAGGCAGTTGATGGAGGAGGGCATGGGATGAAGATGAACAGTAGTGGCAACATTAATGGCGATGATCATAAGTGTGGGGGGAGGAGGAGGGGGCGCGGGTGCCATTGTTGCCCCCCGCATTTGAAGGAGCAGCAGCAACAGAGGATCAAACAGGTGGACATGAAACATCAGCATCAGCAACGTACAAGGAGGAGCAGTACTAGCAGTGAACAGCTTTTTCATATGACTGGTCACAAGAAACAATTCCCAAAGCACTCTGTTTCCGCCATTGCTGACGTCCATAAACCACCTCATATCACCGCTGCAAATAATAATGTCAAACCAGTAGATGAAGATCTTTACAAGATTCCTCCAGAGCTGCTACTCCACCATTCCAAGAGGGTATGCTTATGCTTAAGCTTTCGCTATCGTTTATTTATTTCTGATACTAATGAACAGTACCACGTGGATATACTCGGACTCATTTTGTTTATTTTGATGATGAATGCAGAAGAAAGTGCTGGGATTCTTTTCCAGATGCCTTGTCCCTCCATGCAGTGCATAAGTGGCTACTCAGGTCAGATATTTGCACATATACATATTGCAATTTATAGCCATCTAATTGAAGAGAATGAGTTTGATCTTTTGTAATAGAAATAGATGATGCAAGAGGAAAACATTTCGTCATTAGATTTAGCCTATACAATTACATTAGTAATATATCAAAGGCCAAATTTAATGACTAAATGGTTCTTTAACGATATTGTGGTTTCAGTTTTTATATTAATTATATATGTAAGCTATTCCTATATATTAGTGTACAAAGTACATGCTATGGAAGGCTTGTTCAATTTTGATCTGCTGTGGTGTTGTCTTGGACTCTTAAGATTGTAATGAAATACTATTAGTACATTACAGCGTGATTGTGTCATTTGTTAATTTCTTCGTACTATGACACACTTCTGCAAAAATTTTCACTCTTCATTTATCTTTTACAAGGTTATGTTCATTTGAAAAAAGAAAAAAGAGGGACAGCCAATGTTAGATTTTAAAAATGAGAATTTTAGGGTAATAATTGAAGGGAATCTTTCAGTCACCGAATAATGGACTATGCAATTAAAGGGACTATAGTCTTCCGTTTTATTTCATATTTCACACTTTTGACGAAAAAACTCAACAAAAATGTTGAAAACGGGGTTCTATGTGATCAAATCTAAAGAGTATGGTTGGCACTTTTTTAAATATCAACAAATTCTCTCAAGAAGAGTCAATGTTGCAGTATGAAAAAGAAGCGTGGATGACTATTTTCATCAGACTTTTAAATAGTCTAGGTTTTCGCAAATTTTTAAAAATTTTATTCTGACCCCAAATGAATGGTCAACCGGTTGGTTGCCGGTTAGAGGGACAAAAAATACCAAAATATTAAAGAGGAGAGACAAAAAATGCGTGTGTTGCATAGAAGATGGACCAAAAGTATAACAAGAGTAAAGAAGATGACCACAAACACTATTTTCTCTCTCAATGATTTCTACCAAAGGGTATATTTCTTACCATGTTTTAGAATATGTTTTGACTTTGTTTTGAGTTTTGAAACCCAAAACAAAACCAAAACCATGTGGTACTGGCCAAAAAAAAAAAAAAAAGAAGACAAAAAGTTTTCAAACATTGTTTTTGAAAACAATTTTTTAGAAAATATGCCACCCATCTTTTCTCCAAAACCAACACCTTCTGCCAGCCGCTACCTCCGGACACCGCCACCACCGGCTGCCACCGACACTGTCGGCCGCCATCGCCAACCTTCACTATACAATAGTAATTTTTTTTTCCTCTTATTTATTTTTGCTCAAGGGGGGTTTCCCCTCCAGGGTTGCTGCTGCCGCAGAGGTATGGTGATGGTGGATGGTGTTTGGCTAGCGGCGATAGAAGTGGGTGGAGGGGATAATTTTTAAGGAATTGGTTTTCAAAAAAAAAAAAAAAAATCTTTGCCAAAATATTATTTTGAAAACAATTTTCCAAACCATGTTGGTTACCACATGTTTCTGAAAAATTGTTTCTCAAAACACATTCTAAAACATTATAAGAAATAGGACCTTACTTTTCTTGAGGGTTGGGAAAAATGACTAATGTTTCACTAAGGTTTTCAAATATTACCACTAGTTCTCTCTGATTTAAGGCTCTTTCTTTTATCTTATTTTGGTTTTTAGTTTATAACAATGCATAAACAATTTTATATTTCTAATACATTTATAACATTTAAAAATTCAATTTCAAAACTCGTTTCTAAAACTTTGAAAAAATTAAATCAAATCTCTCAATTTTTTCTTTGCTTAATTACAATTTGTCCTCCTAAGTTATTGTTACCTTTACAAATTGCCCTATCAATATTAAAAAATAAATTCTTTAACTATCTTCTGAACAGTTTTTCTCGTTTCTTTCACTAACTTTTGCTTATGTTTGTTAACACTTAACAACATTTTATAGAACAAAATTGTTCAAAACAAAGAAAAAGTATATTCTAAAAAATAAAATAGAGAAAATTATGAAATTAAGGATAATTTAAGGGACCAAAATGTAATTAAAGCCTTTTCTCTCGTTCCCGGACCGAACATCCTCTCCAAAGAAGTGCAAATTTTGCTACTTTTTCGCCTGGATTAGCACGCATTTTCCAGAGAATGACCAAGAAAAATTCGTTGCGAAGAACGGCTGAGCTGAAGGAGAAATTACAGTGTTAATCTGGAGCTGCCATGGCCTATGTTCCACCTCACAAGAGGCATTCTGGAGAGGGTAAAAGCTCAACTGCACTGAACCCGTCTACGCCTCCAACCCCGGAGTCCTTGACGCCGCTTTTCAGACGCAGCCTCAATTTCAGGTCATTTTCCGACAAGAAGAAGAACAGAGACGGAAACAGGGGAGGTCCGATCATTGTCTATGGCCCTAATGCAACTTCTAAATGGTTCCCAGTTGGCTTGGCTTCTGGTTTTGATTATAGAGATGACGACGACGATGATGATGATGATGATTCTACTGACTTCAAGTCCTTGACCAAGCTTGAGACCTTTTCTTTGGAATCCTATGAAAGAAAATTCGGGGTGAAACCTCGTGCTTTGGTGCTCAACTACGATCGCGTGAAGGGTTTGTTCTTATTTTGTTACAGAAACCCGAATTTAACATACTTCCTTGAGAGGTGGTGTATTGATTATTTTCTTTTATTTGTCGAAGTGAGTTATTGTTTAAATGCTGTACAGGGATATACGGTTCATAAACAGATTATTCGTTTTGGGGTTTTCTGTAGCAATTGTTGTGCTTGGCTGAATTTGTGGTTGTATCTTCTTGAATGCTTTTTCTTTTATATGTTGATTTTGCTTTATAGAATATGGTGGAGAGGGAAAGGTGCTTTTGGAGAATCCCTGGGATTTTATTGCTGAAAATTTGAAGGAAGATTTGCTTTCCGCCATTCAAAGAGTTAAAGATGAAATGAGAGATAATGACTGTGAACAAGTGAAGCCAACTCTGGTAGCTCGGTTAGGAAGAAGGATTTTTGAAGGGTTTGTAATGCTAAATTTTTATGCTAATCATCGCATTTACTATCACGTTGTTCTTGATAGAAAAATTCATTTATTGGTACTTGGTTATGTTCTTTTTCCTTTCAAGTCTTGTTGCTTAGATAACTTCAATGGTAGAGAGATCGAATGATGCTATGTTTTTCATGCACCTATTGTGCCCGAATAAGGCTTTCTACTCCATTTAAAATGCATATTTTCAGGCGTGTACCAACTGCGTACGAAAGGAGTTTAAAACAATTGAGGGGATCATTTAATACAAATGTTTCCCCTGCATTTGTGGAACACATAGTCAATGAAATCATTCCGAAACTTAGAATTGATGATCAAGGGGAAAAGGAGTCATATGTTATACAGGTATCTATCCAATGTTCTCGCTTTTCTTTATGGGAGTAGCTTCCATTTCTAATTTCTGTTACTATGCTCTTTAGTTGTCTGATAACATGGAACCTAAGTCAACTATCTCATGCAAATGTACCTTGGGCAAGGATGGTAAAACTCTTGAACTTTACAAGGTCGGTATTCTGCTGCTTCCCGTTTAAGTAAATGGAACTTTTTTCATTCTCTTCCCGACATATTAACTGCTTTCAATTTTGTTTGCTGGCAGAAGGGTTCTAGGTGTAGTAGTTTGATGAATAGTTTGTTTCTGAGTGCATTGACTTGTATTCAATCTGTCCATGTAGATTCAGTGGAACCAAGTGCGACATTTTGTCGCAGACATGTCTTGCCTTGGGAAGAGCCTAGATTTGAGGCTTATGTTGTTCACCAAGAGGACTGTAAAAGCTTTCACTGTAAGTTATGTATATAGAACTGACCCCGTTTGAGTATATGTATCCATATAGTCATGCTGGTGGTACTCGTGCAGACGATATAGTGGAATTAAATGCAAATGGTTGCTTAAGTGTAGCTAAAAATAAGTTTGATGATAGTTTACAGACTTGGTATGGGACCTTTCATTTCTAAATCTGTTTTTTTCAGGATGATGAGATCAAATGCATAAAATCTGTGATTGGTTCTGCAATTCTGGATCCGGAAGTAAAGGGTGGTTTAAGATGGCCATTGGGTACAGACTCTTCCGGTGATAGATACAGTGTTGTTGCTGTTTGGCATGTAAATGCTAAAACATTTAAGAATTCATCCATCAGGGTTAAGGTTCGACTTGCAGATCGATTTGATTTTAGATCTTCACTTGGGGAGGTTTCAAGAGAAATAGGCCTGCGAATATATGATATTGTATCACAATTCCAAGTAAGTAAACTCAGTTGTTAGAAGGATTTTTTTTTTATACTTTTTATTTATAGATTCTGGGTTTTGTTGTCCCCCATTGACATTATTTTTCTTTTATGAGTTGCCTCTCGATATCTCTCTTTGAGGGCGGTTCAGTAATTTTTCTTTTCTGTGGCAGAAGAGGATTACAAGCCATCAGGACCTTGAGTCATTGTTTCTTTAGTTGCAAAATCACATTTTTGCTCTTTAGGCCCTGTGTGAAAGCTACTCTGTTACAAACACATTTTGAGTGTGGGGTCTACATTGTTTCTACCAAAAACATGTTTTGAGAGTAGGTATCAAAACTCAATTCATACAAAATACATTTTAGCTGTGGAGCCCACAATTTTACTCTCAAAACATGGTTTCAAAAATGCTTCCACACATATTTTGATGCTTGTGAGGTTGTTCCTGTCGTATACTATTCACGAAATCACGGTTTAAATATCTTTGGATATGCAGGAGCAGCCAATGCAAGCTGATCTTTCCACTGAAAAGCTCAGAAGCAACTTAAAACTGATATGGGATAACTTTCTAAGCTTTCCCTCAACAGCCTGAGCCATGTTTCGCGGTTTTTCCTTTTGTAGTTTGTCATGTACATATTTTTCTTCCATTTTTTTCCAGGTTTTGGACAATGATAGTCCAGTACTCGATAGTTGAATTGGCACGTTTCATTTGCTATTTAGCTAGAAAGTGTCGAAATGAGGATGATTTCTGCAATCTGGAATGAATTGGCTTTGCATTACTCAGTATGCTTGGTGGTGAAATTTCCTGTTATTTTTCTCCCACATTACAATTTGGAATGAATGGTGATGTGTTCTACAAGCACTAATTGCATTTAAAGCTTTAAACCATATTCCTACAGTCATATTTGCATTTTACTCTATTTGAATTTGTATGCTAATTCTATGCCAAGAAAGGACGTGGTAGAGAGGAGAATGAGATGTTCTATAGGAAGTGTGGCTTAATCAGCCAAATGTTTCTAACCATACAGAATATGGAATCAACTATCTCAACTTCCTGAGTGGTAATGCAGATCCGAAGAGCTTTTCAACCTCGTTCGCCTCCATTTTCAGCGAATCCAACACTTCCATTTCCTCCTTGCTGAGCTCCCGGAGGAAGTATTCCTCATCTTCTTTGAGCACTTGAAAACCTTCTGCTAACCTCTTAAACAAATTCACCTCAGTATCTTTCACTTTCTCTACTTCCTCTTCTATTTCTTCGACCTCTTTGATGATTGTCCTTTCTCCTGCCTCCACTGTCTTCTCTAATCTCTCCACAAGGGGAGGTTCGGGTCCACAGGTGTTGTCTGTCCGAATGAACTTGCTGAAGTCACGCCCTACGCTTTGCGCTGCTCTTTCCAGTTCAGGGACAATGCTTTCAGGCAAAACTGCACTTCTTGTGTACACAAAAGCACCACCATAACCATCCCAGGCATCATTCTTGCCTCTGTAGTACACAAATACATAATCATCTGGTTTGTTTTCAATCTGTGAGGACAAGATGTACCTGCAAGAGTTTACCAGCAAAAATATATCATGAATCTAGTGCACATTAAGCCGCAAGTCAAGAAATATAGGTTTATATCAATCAAAAGTTTAGCATATCATCTATAAATACCGATGCGTGCATAAGACAATCGATCACAGGTCTCAGTTTCCGTCTAAGTGTAACTGGAGCAGTAAAAAGGGGCGTACCAGTCATCTTGGTAGTGAAGAAACTCATTGTCATGATTGTAGAGGATTCCTGGATATTTTGGATCCTGCACAAACTGTTGCATAGCAGTCCGAGTAAAATATCCGGTGTCTGGAGTTCGTATTCGCCATGATAAATTTCCCACAAGTTTGCCTGATTCTTTGTGAAATTCATGCAATTGGCAATCAAAGGCATCAAATGTTGGATTTAAGCCACTGGTTATGTACCACTTCCCACTGAAATCATTAATGTTAAAACTCTTGACAAGAACAGCAGGGTCAGGTACTGGGAATTCACCCACATCTGACTTTTGGGGTACACATTTTTTACGCGAGACGGCACATTCATTAAATTGATCAACAACAGTGTTCTCAAATAAATCACCACATTTTATCTGCAAAAGGAAAAAGATCACAAATAGCTATCAGAAAATGTACAAGCATGAAGCTTCCAGAAATACGCTAAGAACATTATAGAACAGACCTGGCATTCAGTCTCATCAGGTCTGTTATTACAAGTTTGAAGACAAGCAACATTAGCTGCACAAGCTGGGTTTGCAATGCACTTGGCAAGCTCTAACCTGCGATCGTCAAATTCTCTTTTCAGATGAGACCAGAATATGCTCTGAGGAATGACAAGAATGCAGTTCCTAGTTAAACTCCTATTCTCTTTCACTAAGCATACCAAGAATTGGTCTCAACAAGATGTTTCAAAAGGGCAATCAACCTTGATAATAGGACTTCTCTTAACAACTAGGATGCGTGATGTCCAAGTAACTAAGTACATATGATGCAAATTCATTGACGTTTTACATTAGAATGAAAGTCGGGGGTTTGAGAAATATGTTTTTGAACTACTTCGACCATATAAAAGGGAAGAAACACTCGGAAATTAATGTATAAGAGAACATATAATAGTAACTCGATGCTCATTCCGATTTTCAAACTCATATCATAAGGATGAAATTTGTTAAATTATAAAATGCAATCAGTAGAGTTGCACCACTTTTATCTTCCCCCCTTTAGTAGCTTAACTTGGAGAGGAGTAAGAGATATCGAAGATGGAATGAAATGAGCTATGGGAAACTCTAGGAAAATCATATCCCAGCACAACTTTATAATATCCCAAATAATATGAAATTGTATCTCTATGAATGAAATGGAAATGGTAAAGCATGGAATCTCTGTAGCAGCTACATCAGAGGGCAGAAATATAAAGCTTCAAGATCAGTTAAAAGATGGTAGAAGCCATACCTGCACTCCTTCAATAAACAAGTACAAGTTTTGAGGGCATCTACAGCTTCAGCCTTTGGAATGATTAACAGGGCAAATATTAACAAGATTGCCACTTTGGTGGAATGGCTCCATTGCTTTGACATAGAAAAGATTGCTTCCTTCAAAAGACCAATCTGTGTCTTTGTCTACAAGAAAAGATTTTGGAAACATCGTAAAGAATGTTCAAAGACTTAAAAGGGTTTTGAAGGACAAACAAATAAATTCAAATTTCAAAGGAACACCTACATAGAGGGTAAAAAACACACCTCAGGTATGCTTCTGGATATGCTACGAGTATAAATTTCCAATCTGTTCAAGAACAGTTTTGAACATTTCGAAATCTGTCTCCAACATGTATCAGGAGCTCTGGGCAATTTCCAATATGTGGAACTCCATTTTCCGGACCGCAATTTTACCAAGAATACATTACTATGGTGTTGGGATCTAATAGAAAGACGAATGCTCTCACCGTTTGAGTGAAAAGCTGAACGCAAAGCAGAAGCCATGCTTCACTATGATGACTGCAACCTGCACCCTGCATTTAAACCTTTCCTATTAAGTCAATCAACTCTTTGATGGGATTTCCACAATCAAAGACCATTTGGAGTGAGTCCCAGGGATATCCTTTTGAATCCATCCCTAAACAGCAATTCTAAGACACAACAAACTGAATTGCTCAAACTGCAGATTTCCAAAATTTGAATGAAACTATCCATGTTCATTTCCATATTTCCAAAAACAAGTTTTTCGAGTTTTGATTTTTATACTAATTTTTCATCATTTCCAAGGTACCTTTTTACTTTTCAACTATACATTTTTTATTTTTCTTATACACTTTTCACATTTGAAAATTATATCTGAAACCAAGTTTCTCCAAAACGATAAGGGCCTTAACCATCCTCTAATTACTGATTGAAGACATGCATAATTGAGTAAAACCTAATTTGATGATACCCTAAAACGGAGAGATAAGATAACCAGCAGAATCAACGTGAAATGCTAAATCACTTGTATCAATAAAACCCATCAGCATCACACCTTAGCTTAACAAAAACATCAAATTTTCAAGTTGGGCAGTAGAATTTCGCTCAGAAACTAGTAGAAAAACTAATCAAGTTAAGAATAAACAAAATTGAGAAGCACATAGTGAATCATGCATGGAACTTGGAACAGGAATTCGAGCATTGCAGCAGTATCTGTTTGCATTAGAAAAGAATTAAAGGTTAAGAGGTCCAAACCTTGTAACTGAGCAGCAGAGGTGGGGAAGAACATTGCGAGAGAGCCACGTAAAGTAAAATTGCAGAGAAAAGAGGGAAGGTGACGACGTGGGAAAACTATAAACTGTTAACGTTTGGATTATTTGGATAAGCGATTTTGTGATGCATAGTCTTTCCCGTCTTTGATAAATGTCGGGTCCGGGTCCGGATTCGTTTTTATTTATATTTATCATTAATATTAATATTATTATATTAAATTTCAAATTTCCATATTTATTTCAAAACTTTTAATTACATTAAGCCTGTGTGACATTTTCCTTTTGCCCCGTATCATGACCGTCTCCCTGAGGTTGAGGCCCAATAATTTATTTTTATTTTTCATTTTTTTTTTCCAATCTTCTAAATAATTTATTTTAGCTAGTGCAAAAGTGTATTATGATGTTAGCATTTAATTAGAATAAATTTTCTTTTCATATTTTTTCCCCACAAAAAAGATAAAATATTTATTTTAAAGGAAAAAAATAATTGTGGCCGATAGAAATTAGAAATAAAAGTATAGCCTGGTTTTCCTCAAAAAATATATAACACATTTGATCCAAAAAAATAAAATAAAAAATAACACAGGGTACAAAATGATATTAGTTACTTAAATTATGCAAGTACATCACAATCAATGTACAACTACGCAAATAAAATACTAAGCTCCAGTTTTGTAACAAGTCAGTGCCTTATTGGTTATGATGTACAAAGAGCCACCTAGATCGATGATTCAATTCTTATTTCTAACAGTTTTTACTTAATTAGAGTGCATGACCCTGCAGGTGGCTTCCCACTTCTTTCTTCCCCTCCTCCATGGCCGTTGCCTTCCATGTAATAGATCAGAATATTGTAATAGTAAGGATTTATAAGAAAAAAAAGTAAAAAAAGACAAGCTCCAGCTTCAACAGTTAAAAAACAAAAAAACAAAAAAGAAAGAAAGAAATGATCGGTTTTACACCTCAATAGTTTTCTCTCAACAGAAGAGTCAGATGGAAGGAGTAATATTTTATACCTCAATTTGATTGTTTTTTATGTTATGAGAGGTATGCAGATATTCGTAAAGAATCTGCTACTCTCAGACAACAAAAGCCAAAATCTGACGATTAATGTCAACAACATGGACGAAAATCTCAAGGATGAATGGGCTGGAAATCTCTAAGCAAATGTCTTTGGTGCAACAAGAAGAAAGGCTACAAGACTAACTATATAAATGTGTTCAGACCACACAGCTTTCTCTTATAACAATAGCAAACAAACACAGGAAATTTACTGGCAGATTTGTGCAGATGAAATCAAGGTTGGGTTCATCCCAGGAAACCCACTTTCTTAGCATAGTTTTCGGTATCTTCCTTCTTCAGACTGCATCAACAGGTGTTTCTTTTTTTGTTGTTTTTCTTTTCATGAGTTCTATTTCGTGTTCATGGTGACTAACTAGTATATATTCTATGCATGCAGATGCAGATGCAGCTTGTGGGCTAAACTTTACGTCAAACACTTATGAACCTAGTGGTGAATGCATTAATGGCATCAATGAAAAAAATAATGACTGGGATGGAGTTCCTACCTCAAGTTGCTGTCGAAATGCGCTCTACACATTGTCACAGGCGCTAGCCTGGCAGGCAGCAACTGGAGATGGAAACATTTTCATCCAGGCAGATCAATGGAGGAGCTGTGATGTTCCCTTTAACCAGCAGAAATCTGTTTCTATTCAGAGTTGTGGATTTGGTGACCTTGTTCTAGGAAGTAGTCAATGTTCTAGCCTTAAACTGTCTAATTTTACACAGAATCCTAATTATCAAGAGGCCCTCCATCAGTGCTCTTCATTCAATCCTTCATTCGACGATGGCTGCAAAAATTGCACTGGTGCATTAACAAATTTTAGGGAAAAGTTACTGTATAACCTGACAGCACATGAAAATAAAACAGAAACAGCCATCTGCGGAGTAGCTCTGATCATTGCAGTTGCAGCGGGCCAAACAGGTGATCAATCTGTAAACAAAGATTTCTACAGATGTTTGCCTGCTTTAAACAAACCAGGTAAGAAAATTATCACATTACTTCATCCTGCAACAAAATTGTGAGGCCTCAGCGTCACTGACAGGTTACTTTTGATGCAGAATCAAAGGACTATATTAAAGTGAATGGTAAGTCCATATGAAACTATTAATGTATAATAACATGTAATGCTCTTCATGCTGATGAATACCTTTGAATTCGATCTTTCAGCTTCGCTTGCAAAAGCACTTCTCGCAATCCTTTTAGCTACCTCTGGGATGCTGCTAGTCATCCTGCTGATAAAGTACGTGACCAAGCACAACAAGCAAGAGAAAAAGCCTGTTAAGGCTCAAGAGTTTATTGCATGTTCTGCACTCTACAGCTTCTCTAAAGCTGAGATAGAGAAAGCCATAAACTATGGCAGTGAAATAAAATGCCTTGGACGTGGAAGTGCTGGGGTGGTTTACAAAGGCGTTCTACCTAGTGGACAGATTGTGGCCATTAAGCATATCCACGAGACTAACACCCAAAACTCTTTCAGTAGGGAACTTGAAGGTCTTTCAAGAGTTCGACATCCAAACCTCGTTTCACTATTTGGTTGTTGTGTTGAAGATGGAGAGCAGTACTTAGTCTACGAATATTGTTCTGCTGGAAACTTGGCTCAACATCTTCTAAGTAAATTATTCTTTCTATTAGGTTTTCCATTTCTATGAAGTCACTTAACAGAATTTGGAAATGGACCCTCTCTTTCAAGGCAAAAGTTTTCTAACATTATTTTGAAAAGTTTTCTGAAACAAAGCTGTTACTTTTTGAGTTCTAAAATTTCCTTGTGCCTGTGTCCAGAGAAAGAAAGTGTCCTAACATGGGAAAAAAGAGTAAAGATCCTACGGGACTGCGCCAATGGACTCAGATATCTCCACCATTATACAGACGGGTGCATAGTTCACAGAGACATCAAGGTAGAGACATGATTCTGTTCTCCAAAGCTATGATCATTGCAGTAAATGACTCAATAATTGGATTTCACACATCTTTATAGTCCTTATTAACATATACCCCATCTTCTAAACAAAGCCCTCATGGCTTGTGATTATTTTCTGCCGTAGAACATATCAGTTACAAACTAAGATGAAAGATAAAGAGTTTATTCTATAAAATTAAGCATACCTTATGTCCACTCCTTTTAGATTCTTTTAGTAGCTGTAGGAACTCGAAACATTCTTAAGGTGTTTTATACATTAGTATATTCTCATGAAGTTGTTGGTTTTACAGCTTACAAACATTCTGTTGACCGAGGACTTGGACCCAAAGCTCTCGGATTTTGGGTTGGCTAAGGTTCTAGGAATGGAGGAGAGCAAAGTATATACAGATGTTCGGGGAACCATAGGCTACATGGACCCTGAATACATGAGCAATGCCAAATTGACTTGTGCCAGTGACATTTATAGCTTTGGCATTGTTGCACTGCAAGTTCTATCTGGACAGAAAGTGATTGAGCTGGATCTAGATGCAAGAGATCAGTTGACCAGAAAGGTATCATTTTCTTGACCTCCCAAAAGTCAATCATTAACAAACATGTACCCCTTAATGTGGATTCTTGATCAACAAATTTAATGCAGGCTAGAGATGTGAGTATGAGGAGACGCCCACTTACAGATTTTCAAGACCCAAAGATAGAGGGAAGCTTGGATGTGGTTGATTTTGAGTCAATACTGCAAATTGCAGTACTATGTGTTGCAAAATCAAGTGATGGCCGCCCATCAATAGACATTGTGTTTGAGGAATTGGACAGGGCATTGAAGAACACACAAGGAGGCAAGGTTAGCTAATCAGTTTGTACAGTCAACTATAGCCCAAGATGATTGATTTGACTACATATTCTAACAAATTAGTACGTATTTTTCCTTTCCTAGTAGAGGGCTAAAAGTAATGCGGAAACACCACGTTCAAGGTCAACAGATATAATGCCAGTTTCAGAGTTATGCTGAACATAAATCAAGTTGAAGGAATTCCCTGCAGGAGTACTTAATGAGAAGCCATGAGTCATGACATAATATGCATTTCAACGCTAATGATGAACAAAAATGAGGCTACAAACAGAGCAAAATCCAGTCCAGGCTTGATTGCTAAAGAGCACAAGATAGACAAACTTTGGGGGAATCCTTTGTTATGATCAAAGGGGATGATACTCGTGCTTAAGAAGCTGAAAAAACAATAGCCTCTTCACTTGTGCTTGTCAGTGCTCAAAATGTGTGTGTGTACAATTTCATTGTCTTTAACACTATGTATATAGCAATGTGGACGAGGAATTTCTTTTTCCCTCAAAGGAGAGTAGAGAATTCAAATACTTGTGACTTCAGCTATGATATGCAATCCATTTGAGGAAAATAAATTGTCATGTTTTGGACAGCAATTATTTACCCAAGTAAGCAATAATAATTAGTCATACCGTTAAGTACCAGATAAAAGATAGCAGCGGTGGTCTTTCTGTGGCTTCCCATCAAATCCAGTGAAAGAGAATACTTGCCAACAACTAACTTCTGGAACTCTGTTTTAATGATCATAACAAATTGCTGTTGAGAACCTGATACCTACTCCTCTCCTTTCCATTTGAGCTGTTTTCTTCTCAGGGTGGGCAGATAACATCTTCCTGGCAGGAAGGTTCCCAGAATAAGCCATACCACAACAGCCTCCTTCTTGATATTATGCCTCCTCCACAATCTGTTATCTTCAACAGTATCAACACAAGATGATCACCACAACAGCTATTATGGGTCAAACCCAGCATCAACAAAACATGGTCACTACAACAGCTAAAGTGAGTATCTGGCTTAGGTGCCCCATAAAAATAGTATGAAGTCTTATTAGCTTGTAGAAGCCCCGGTGATGATGCCATGGCAGGGGTCTGAATGAAATGGAACTTTTATTTTCTGTGATCAAAAGATACCACTGTACAAGTTAACTTCTACCTTATTTTTCCTCCCCTCTTGACAGTGGAGAGGAGAATTCCATGACCTTTGCTGTGAAGTTTGAGAGAATTGAAGATGTTTATGATTGATGGGCCTAAACATACACTATAAATTTGAAGGCTTTAACATGTTCTCAATTCTCAGTGCCAGAAAATTAATCTCTTCATCTTCTGTCAACACGTGATATTATGTACTAGCATTTGATAAAGGAAGTCCAATTTCCGTCAAATATCACAAGCCATAAATAATTGTGAAAAGATGTTTATGAAAAAAGAAAAATTTAAAGTGTAGCTCAACTGATATCCAGATATGGAGAAAGCATAGACACAGAAGAAAATGAGAAAATGCAGTGGTTCTGCTCCAAGTTGCTTGTACGCTTGACCTCATTCATCCTTCACAAAGCAATGTTCCCTCCCACCTCAGCAGTTCCCCGTCAGCCAAGCCACCTGTGCTAAGTGTCTTTCATGTCTGGGAACTCTACAGTTTGGTACAGTATATACTGCACATGGGGCACCAAGAGAGGGTACTTACGCCTTCCTAAACTTGTAGCCTATCCTGGGTAGCACCATCTTCATTCTCTGAAGCTATTTCATGTCTGGAAATGATGTTCAGGAATGTCCTAGTGGCTTTGCCAACAACATGAGAAGTCTTCTTTGCGGCTCCAGCAACAACTGGTTGCAAGGAGATCTCTGGCAAGTTCGCCCTCTCCTCAATCATGGCTGTTTGTGCAAAAGAGTTATCTCCCAGAATTCAACTAAAACTGGGAACAAAGCAAAAATACTGCATAAATCAACAAAATGCAAAGAGGGTGTAACCATACACATTGTCTGTTCTCTAGCAAGAGAGCCAATTTGTCTGATTCCAGCATCGGCAGCTTGTACAGCTTGAGCAGATTTGCTAACCCCATCAGATATCTCTTGACTAACGAGAAAAAATGAATAAATCAATATAACTCCTTCTACATCGGGATTATGAAGTCAAAATGTATAAACAGAAACACAGGAGAAAGAAAAGAAAATGAAAAGGACAGCAGAACAAGCAGAAAATCATGTTTTCTTGACAAATTTATAAGGATCCACGTGGCAGCATGCATTGTTATTATTTCCCTCCACTGTAGTCGCCATTGCTTATTACTTGCATTATTAATTCTGTCCTAAAAACAGGTTTTGTATGGAAACCCATTCTATTCACATTTCATTTAGTTAGTGCTCTTGGCTATGGAACATACTTGAATATAGATAATCTGGCCAATACTAATCACGATACAAAATGTTCTTTATTTCTATTCTAGACCACTCAGTCAGAGGTGTCACCCGACAAAATGTTATAAATGATTTTGTTTTGATTCCTCTGAAGTGGATCTCAATCTTATGGTCTTGGTCCAAATCAATGCATAGGCCCTAATCAAAGTATCTTTTCCAATACTAACATACCTCAGTTCACTCAGTTCAAGGATCAGATCACTAATTTCAATTCCAGTAAGTCTAACAGCAGCCATTGTGCCAGGGATCTCTTTGCGTAAAGCATCAGCTAGCTTTGTGAGAGCTATGGCTGCACGACGCATTGCCTACAATAAAATGAAAAGAAACTGAACCTTTTCCAAATTTATCTTTTAGAGAATGCTTATCAATAAGTTACCAGGCAGAACAATGACCACCTTCCAACCCAATGAAAAATATAGCATAAGCTTTGGCCTCAGTGTCAGTCAACTGAATAACCGTTCCACTTAGCCTTCTACTTATAACAAAACGTCCAAAATAACAACCCAGAACAGGCGACAGCTCTTTTATAACTACTAAAGACTGACTCCCAGCAAATACCATTGGTAGCTCTTGAAGCTCTGTCAATGACTTATGCATCCAACCCCCCAAATAAAAGCATCAATAACATAAAGGAAAATGAAATGGGGATAAGAGAAACTTACAAAAATGGCAGGCACCGCTGCAGCAACAAAGCCCACCATTGCCGCAGAAGTCTGCAATTGATCAACGTCAAAGAATGCGCACAGGACCAAAAAAGTAAAGAAAACTTAAAAAGAACCCCATTTGTTTCCGACTTCTTTTTCTTGTTTAACTACTAAATGTTATTCAACCTGATAACTTTCTCACTGTATGCTTGGTCAATTATAGTAACCTTAAATCAAGAAGTCCAGCAGAGAAACCACCAAACATTGAAACGTTGCAAAACCACAAAAGTGATCAATCCAGACATGCATCAACAAACAAGTTGCTATTTCTTAAGCAAAACAAACTGTACAGTTTATCAGACTCAGTAGTCATACAAAACCCAAATGGCTCAAATAGCGATGGAATCCACGAACAAAATAGCTCCAAACAATTCAAAACATTTCATTTCAGTTCAGTTAGAAACAAAAAAGGGACTGATATCAAATCAAAGGGAAGAATATAAACTTGGAGGGTGTCAGTGAGTGAGCGATGCATACCGTGAAAGCAATGAAAGACAGAAGAAAGAAAGCCCGGTCACTCAAGCTCAAACCGGGAGGCGGCAAGTCTAATGGAACAACTGGGCTCCTCACTTCTTCAATGTAAAATTCAGCCTCGGATTCGAGATTTTTGGAGACCTTTCCGACATCGGAATCAACGGGCGATAAATTTGAGGAGCGAACAGTGAAGCCACAACGAATGGGTTTGAATTTACATTGACTAGGGAACCAAGGAGAAGACTTGAGCTCTGAAAATTGGACAACTGGGTTCGACTTTGACGGATGTGGGCGGTGGTGGAGAATCGGCGACCGGGTATTGAGTTTCACCGGAGTAAGAGAACGGGCGGCGAGTGAAGTGGTTTTCATGACTCACTCACTGACTGTCTTCCGATGATAACTAACGGAATTGTGCTGTGCAGTATGCAGATCATAATTTGTTGAAAGGGAGTACAAGTTTAATTGCATGTGGTACAATACAGAAGAGTTTTGGTGAAATTTGTAATTTAGTCCAAGCCTCAAAGGAGGTAGATGTAGGCCATGTTTGGTAAATGTTTGAATCTCATTTTGATTTTATAATAATTTTTTTTATATTTTTAATAAATATTTTTACATTTTCAACATACTATTTTACATTCTCAATGTAATTTTAATAATATAAAATCAAAATGAAACTCAAATCATAGTTTGAGTCTCTTTACCAAACAGGGCCGTAATGTCAGAAAATTCGATGGGATATTAGTAATTTCACCAAAACTCGAAGAGATAAATGTGATTTTTCCTAAATACAACACAACAATGTTTTCGTACACGATACTTTTGAAACTAAACTCGATACGCAGACGGTCAGACGTGTCGGATTGCATTTGGGTACACGGTACACCTCTCCTTCTGCAAACTAATCTTCCTATATCTTTCGCCTTAAACCTGTTAGAAGACTACAAACTAAGCATTTATTTGTTTTTGAAGGCCTGTAGTAACCATCTTTAAATACTATTCCTTCCGTTTCATTAGAAAAATACACAACATAATACTGAAAACATATTACAAAGTTGACTCTTATAATAAAACGTACATTTTTCATCACCAAAGAATGTAATATTTGAGGTTTTTACACATACATACCAGCAGCAAGAATCACATAATAGCATTTGGCTACAAGAATGAAATGAATGCTCTATATAATGAGCAATCTATCTGCCTTGAACATCCGTTAAACTAACTTCATTCACTGAATGTCTACTTTGCGGAGAACACTGGCTTTGTGACAAAGACAATGTAGCACTAAAAGCTGGTAATTTCGGATGAGGGAGATCCCCGATTTCGCTGTTGAGCATCAGGAAAACATTAGCCATGTTTGGCCTATCATTTGCAGATTCTTGAACACACAGTAGTCCAACGTGGATGCATCTCAGGATCTCCCTTTCAACACTTGGATCAACATTTTCGGTGAACGCTAAATTTACTGCTTCATTCTCATTCCACAGTTTCCAGGCCTGAAAATTTTGATACATTTGATGGAATTACAGAATCAAATCAGCAAATTCAAGGAATTTGATGGTTTAAGGAAGCTTACATATCCGACCAGGCTTAGATTCTCCTCAACATGATAAAATCTAGTGTTCCCCTTTCCACTTACAATCTCCAGTAGCAGCACTCCGAAGCTGTACACATCTGATTTTTCTGAAAATTTTCCTCCCATCGCGTATTCTGGAGCCATGTAGCCGCTGCATCGCGTCATTTACACAAAAAAGATTGGAATTGAATGCAGATGTATGATACTACATCTGATGAAGTACAAATTAACAACTGCTGCAGAATTAGAACAGTGTGGTCTTACTAGGTGCCTACAATCCTGTTGGTATTGCCTTGATCCTGTTTGCCTCCAAATATTCTTGCTAACCCGAAATCTGATATCTTGGGATTCAGCTCTTCGTCGAGGAGGATATTACTCGCTTTCAGATCTCTATGGATGATTCTCAGCCTTGAATCTCTGTGAAGGTAAAGTAGGCCTCTACCAATCCCTTCAATGATGATAGACCTTCTATTCCAATCAAGCAAATCTTGTTTTTCTGAATCTGAAATGTGGCAAAATGTAAACTACAATCTTATACGTGTTGTGATGTAAAATTGCTGCTGAAACTGAAATTCATGGAAACAGAATACTCCTTCCGTTCCACTATAAGAGTCCAGTGGTACAACTGTTTATGAGTCAGGAGGTACAACTTCAAAGTGGACTCTTCTAATGGAATAGAGGGAGAAACTCGTATGCTAAGAGAATTATCAACAACTAACCAAATAGATAAGCATCCAGGCTTTTGTTTGGCATGTACTCATAGACTAGCATTTTTTCTTCTCTTTCAACACAGCAACCAAGAAGTCTCACGAGATTGCGGTGTTGCAGTTTAGAAATGACCCTAACTTCATTCATAAACTCCCTAATCCCTTGACTAGAAGAGTTTGAAAGCCTTTTCACTGCAATTTCCTGACCATTTAAGAGCTTTCCCTGCAAAATATGTTATGCATGGTTAAATAATTGGTTTGTATCTCCATTGATACACGAAATTCTCCAGTAATGTGACATAAATACCTTGTACACCGGACCAAAACCGCCTTGGCCTAGCTTATTCTTAGCATGAAAATGATCAGTTGCATTAGCTAGGGACTCATAACTATACAGTGGAAGCTCTTCAAGCTTCGATGTTTCCAAATGGTTCCCGAGCATCATTTCTGATTTGCAAACTTCCTCTCCTTCAATTAATGACAACTCAGCTTCTTTCTTCTTCCCTGATTTGTGAACAAAAAATCAAAGTAAGCGAATGCATATACAACAATTACAGTCATTCCTGACAAATTTAGCTCATTACCTCTATGCCTAATCAGCCAGTTCCACAAAAAGTATGTTGATACAGCAAGGAATAAGCATCCCACAGTAACTGTAGCTGCAATGATTGCTTTCTTTCTCTGTTTGCTCCGAGCATGATCTGCAATTCAGAGGGTTCTTCAAGAAATTTGAAGAGTGTGTACCGAAAACAAACCTAGACATGGAGTCTTGCAGAAGATTCTATCAATATAGCTACATGAAATCCGTCAAGATTCTATCAACAGTCATTCAACTTGCAAACTACAGCAGAAGTAAGTTGTTACCTAGTTCAGAATAAGCCACACGTAAGTATAGATTCGACCCGTTCGTGGAGAATTGCTGTGTATCTATCAAGTTATCTGCCCAGTGCAGGCATCCAATTCCAAAAACAAATGTATAGGCTGAGCAGGAGCAATTCTTCAAGCACTCATTACCACATTCATCTTCAGAAACTGCAATAAAGTTGGACAAATCTGGAACTTTCATGTTTATGAACTTCAAATAGCCATCTTCTCCACCTTGTTGGCCAGAAGAATTGTTTCTCTCACACTGCAGAAGAGCCTTCCTTATGCAGCCGGCGCTCCAGTTTCCTTTACTCCATCCTTCTTTGTCTCTGGGCTCAAAGCCTTGTAGACATGAACAAATTGGCGAACCCCGAGGATCACATCTTCCATTAGGTCCACATTTGCCATAGAAATCACATTCACTAAGTAAACATGAATAGGTCACTCCCCACTCTCCCTTTTCATCTTTTTCCACCTGTTGAAAATTCCCTGAGGAAGTGACTTTTAAGTGCAACAAAGTAGTGGAGTTCAAGTAGTCATAGGTAAAATACCCTGTTGTTCCTGCATTGCCTGTCACAAAATCAAACCGGTTTCGGTATACAGCGCTCATTTCTGGTATTCCTATTAATACATTTCCATTCCATGGACCACTGCGCCAGTAAAGGACACCTCTGTTCCAAACAAACAATTCAGGGATGCGTAGAGGGTCGATGCCTAGAGTGAAGTTTCCAGTGGATGGATCAGAGGGACTTCTCCAAGATGTTAGTTTGATGGTTTGGTTTTCGCTTTCGCCAATCCTCATACTCCGCACGAAAGAGTCTGTGGGATTCTGAAAACTTTCCCACACACTGGTTCCCTTTGAGTTGTCCCTCAAGACTAAGTTACCATTATCCAGGAGCTGAGCACTGTAATTCGGCATGGAGTTTGGAGAATTCGATGACCAAAGAATCTCCTTCTTCCCATTCAAAACCACAAGATTCCCATCTTCTGAAATGGTCAGAACCCCTGATGAATCATTCAAAGGGTTGTCCCTGTTAGCCACCCACACAACAGAGGTTTCAGGAACATTAAACATGATCCCCACGTATCGGTTGCTGGTGTTTCCAGGGCTGAAAAATCCCAACTTGAAGGCTTGACCTGAGGAAACTATTGATTGAGGATCTTGAACTGGATCTGTAACTGAAATTGTGTCTCTTGCCTGGCAATCTTTCAAACAGATTGAAACAAACAACAAAAGCAGATGCAACAAGCATTTCAGACCTTTTTGTCCCTTCATATGTACGAAGATGCAGAGAAAATTATGTCTGCAACAACAGTACATAGATTTTCTGACTTCCCAACTCCTTTCAACCTATTAATGAGGACTTTGCATCTTACAATTCCAGGACATCTTACAAACTACAGTAAATTTTATGACTTTTGACACCAGCAGAAGGATTGAATGTTCCGAAAGTGACATATTCATCGGGTGAAAAGTAAAGAATTGTGGGTTAAATATTCAAGAATCAATGTTAGGCCAATACAAATCTTTAGTACAGTCAAAGAGAAACTTCCCAGAATGATTATCTAAAGAATTTATAAAATTTAAGAAGTAGGTATTGACTGTTGAAGCCTTTACTTGGCATAAAAGTGACAAAACCTTGCCATAATAATTAATACAAAGTACAAGGACTACAAACAATGACAGTTCAAACCTCTCCCCGGTTGACCTTATAGCATAGATATTGGGGCATATTATTTGCAGATACCATTTTACTAAACACATGACAGTTTTTAAAATTTTAAGTAGTGAAAAGACAAATATACCCTTGATAGTTTCTAACTTCTTCTGTCAACACGTGATATTATGTACTAGCATTTGATAAAGGAAGTCCAATTTCCGTCAAATATCACAAGCCATAAATAATTGTGAAAAGATGTTTATGAAAAAAGAAAAATTTAAAGTGTAGCTCAACTGATATCCAGATATGGAGAAAGCATAGACACAGAAGAAAATGAGAAAATGCAGTGGTTCTGCTCCAAGTTGCTTGTACGCTTGACCTCATTCATCCTTCACAAAGCAATGTTCCCTCCCACCTCAGCAGTTCCCCGTCAGCCAAGCCACCTGTGCTAAGTGTCTTTCATGTCTGGGAACTCTACAGTTTGGTACAGTATATACTGCACATGGGGCACCAAGAGAGGGTACTTACGCCTTCCTAAACTTGTAGCCTATCCTGGGTAGCACCATCCTCATTCTCTGAAGCTATTTCATGTCTGGAAATGATGTTCAGGAATGTCCTAGTGGCTTTGCCAACAACATGAGAAGTCTTCTTTGCGGCTCCAGCAACAACTGGTTGCAAGGAGATCTCTGGCAAGTTCGCCCTCTCCTCAATCATGGCTGTTTGTGCAAAAGAGTTATCTCCCAGAATTCAACTAAAACTGGGAACAAAGCAAAAATACTGCATAAATCAACAAAATGCAAAGAGGGTGTAACCATACACATTGTCTTCTCTAGCAAGAGAGCCAATTTGTCTGATTCCAGCATCGGCAGCTTGTACAGCTTGAGCAGATTTGCTAACCCCATCAGATATCTCTTGACTAACGAGAAAAAATGAATAAATCAATATAACTCCTTCTACATCGGGATTATGAAGTCAAAATATAAACAGAAACACAGGAGAAAGAAAAGAAAATGAAAAGGACAGCAGAACAAGCAGAAAATCATGTTTTCTTGACAAATTTATAAGGATCCACGTGGCAGCATGCATTGTTATTATTTCCCTCCACTGTAGTCGCCATTGCTTATTACTTGCATTATTAATTCTGTCCTAAAAACAGGTTTTGTATGGAAACCCATTCTATTCACATTTCATTTAGTTAGTGCTCTTGGCTATGGAACATACTTGAATATAGATAATCTGGCCAATACTAATCACGATACAAAATGTTCTTTATTTCTATTCTAGACCACTCAGTCAGAGGTGTCACCCGACAAAATGTTATAAATGATTTTGTTTTGATTCCTCTGAAGTGGATCTCAATCTTATGGTCTTGGTCCAAATCAATGCATAGGCCCTAATCAAAGTATCTTTTCCAATACTAACATACCTCAGTTCACTCAGTTCAAGGATCAGATCACTAATTTCAATTCCAGTAAGTCTAACAGCAGCCATTGTGCCAGGGATCTCTTTGCGTAAAGCATCAGCTAGCTTTGTGAGAGCTATGGCTGCACGACGCATTGCCTACAATAAAATGAAAAGAAACTGAACCTTTTCCAAATTTATCTTTTAGAGAATGCTTATCAATAAGTTACCAGGCAGAACAATGACCACCTTCCAACCCAATGAAAAATATAGCATAAGCTTTGGCCTCAGTGTCAGTCAACTGAATAACCGTTCCACTTAGCCTTCTACTTATAACAAAACGTCCAAAATAACAACCCAGAACAGGCGACAGCTCTTTTATAACTACTAAAGACTGACTCCCAGCAAATACCATTGGTAGCTCTTGAAGCTCTGTCAATGACTTATGCATCCAACCCCCCAAATAAAAGCATCAATAACATAAAGGAAAATGAAATGGGGATAAGAGAAACTTACAAAAATGGCAGGCACCGCTGCAGCAACAAAGCCCACCATTGCCGCAGAAGTCTGCAATTGATCAACGTCAAAGAATGCGCACAGGACCAAAAAAGTAAAGAAAACTTAAAAAGAACCCCATTTGTTTCGACTTCTTTTTCTTGTTTAACTACTAAATGTTATTCAACTGATAACTTTCTCACTGTATGCTTGGTCAATTATAGTAACCTTAAATCAAGAAGTCCAGCAGAGAAACCACCAAACATTGAAACGTTGCAAAACCACAAAAGTGATCAATCCAGAATGCATCAACAAACAAGTTGCTATTTCTTAAGCAAAACAAACTGTACAGTTTATCAGACTCAGTAGTCATACAAAACCCAAATGGCTCAAATAGCGATGGAATCCACGAACAAAATAGCTCCAAACAATTCAAAACATTTCATTTCAGTTCAGTTAGAAACAAAAAAGGGACTGATATCAAATCAAAGGGAAGAATATAAACTTGGAGGGTGTCAGTGAGTGAGCGATGCATACCGTGAAAGCAATGAAAGACAGAAGAAAGAAAGCCCGGTCACTCAAGCTCAAACCGGGAGGCGGCAAGTCTAATGGAACAACTGGGCTCCTCACTTCTTCAATGTAAAATTCAGCCTCGGATTCGAGATTTTTGGAGACCTTTCCGACATCGGAATCAACGGGCGATAAATTTGAGGAGCGAACAGTGAAGCCACAACGAATGGGTTTGAATTTACATTGACTAGGGAACCAAGGAGAAGACTTGAGCTCTGAAAATTGGACAACTGGGTTCGACTTTGACGGATGTGGGCGGTGGTGGAGAATCGGCGACCGGGTATTTAGTTTCACCGGAGTAAGAGAACGGGCGGCGAGTGAAGTGGTTTTCATGACTCACTCACTGACTGTCTTCCGATGATAACTAACGGAATTGTGCTGTGCAGTATGCAGATCATAATTTGTTGAAAGGGAGTACAAGTTTAACTGCATGTGGTACAATACAGAAGAGTTTTGGTGAAATTTGTAATTTAGTCCAAGCCTCAAAGGAGGTATATGTAGGCCTGTTTGGTAAATGTTTGAATCTCATTTTGATTTTATAATAATTTTTTATAATTTCCAATAATTTTTTTATATTTTAATAAATTTTTTACATTTTCAACATACTTTTTTACATTCCCAATGTAATTTTAATAATATAAAATCAAAATGAAACTCAAATATAGTTTGAGTCTCTTTACCAAACAGGGTCGTAATGTCAGAAAATTTGATGGGATATTAGTAATTTCACCAAAACTCGGAGAGATAAATGTGATTTTTCCTAAATACAACACAACAATGTTTTCGTACACGATACTTTTAAAACTAAACTCGATACGCAGACGGTCAAACGTGTCGGTTTGCATTTGGGTACACCTCTCCTTCTGCAAACTAATCTTCCTATATGTTTCGCCTTAAACCTGTTAGAAGACTACAAACTAAGCATTTATTTGTTTTTGAAGGCCTGTAGTAACCATCTTTAAATACTATTCCTTCCGTTTTATTAAAAAAATACACAACATAATACTGAAAACATATTACAAAGTTGACTATTATAATAAAACGTACATTTTTCATCACCAAAGAATGTAATATTTGAGGTTTTTACACATGCATACCAGCAGCAAGAATCACATAATAGCATTTGGCTACAAGAATGAAATGAATGTACTATAATGAGCAATCTATCTGCCTTGAACATCCGTTAAACTAACTTCATTCACTGAATGTCTACTTTGCGGAGAACACTGGCTTTGTGACAAAGACAATGTAGCACTAAAAGCTGGTAATTTCGGATGAGGGAGATCCCCGATTTCGCTATTGAGCATCAGGAAAACATTAGCCATGTTTGGCCTATCATTTGCAGATTCTTGAACACACAGTAGTCCAACGTGGATGCATCTCAGGATCTCCCTTTCAACACTTGGATCAACATTTTCAGTGAACGCTAAATTTACTGCTTCATTCTCATTCCACAGTTTCCAGGCCTGAAAATTTTGATACATTTGATGGAATTACAGAATCAAATCAGCAAATGCAAGGAATTTGATGGTTTAAGGAAGCTTACATATCCGACCAGGCTTAGATTCTCCTCAACATGATAAAATCTAGTGTTCCCCTTTCCACTTACAATCTCCAGTAGCAGCACTCCGAAGCTGTACACATCTGATTTTTCTGAAAATTTTCCTCCCATCGCGTATTCTGGAGCCATGTAGCCGCTGCATCGCGTCATTTACACAAAAAAGATTGGAATTGAATGCAGATGTATGATACTACATCTGATGAAGTACAAATTAACAACTGCTGCAGAATTAGAACAGTGTGGTCTTACTAGGTGCCTACAATCTGTTGGTATTGCCTTGATCCTGTTTGCCTCCAAATATTCTTGCTAACCCGAAATCTGATATCTTGGGATTCAGCTCTTCGTCGAGGAGGATATTACTCGCTTTCAGATCTCTATGGATGATTCTCAGCCTTGAATCTCTGTGAAGGTAAAGTAGGCCTCTACCAATCCCTTCAATGATGATAGACCTTCTATTCCAATCAAGCAAATCTTGTTTTTCTGAATCTGAAATGTGGCAAAATGTAAACTACAATCTTATACGTGTTGTGATGTAAAATTGCTGCTGAAACTGAAATTCATGGAAACAGAATACTCCTTCCGTTCCACTATAAGAGTCCAGTGGTACAACTGTTTATGAGTCAGGAGGTACAACTTCAAAGTGGACTCTTCTAATGGAATAGAGGGAGAAACTCGTATGCTAAGAGAATTATCAACAACTAACCAAATAGATAAGCATCCAGGCTTTTGTTTGGCATGTACTCATAGACTAGCATTTTTCTTCTCTTTCAACACAGCAACCAAGAAGTCTCACGAGATTGCGGTGTTGCAGTTTAGAAATGACCCTAACTTCATTCATAAACTCCCTAATCCCTTGACTAGAAGAGTTTGAAAGCCTTTTCACTGCAATTTCCTGACCATTTAAGAGCTTTCCCTGCAAAATATGTTATGCATGGTTAAATAATTGGTTTGTATCTCCATTGATACACGAAATTCTCCAGTAATGTGACATAAATACCTTGTACACCGGACCAAAACCGCCTTGGCCTAGCTTATTCTTAGCATGAAAATGATCAGTTGCATTAGCTAGGGACTCATAACTATACAGTGGAAGCTCTTCAAGCTTCGATGTTCCAAATGGTTCCCGAGCATCATTTCTGATTTGCAAACTTCCTCTCCTTCAATTAATGACAACTCAGCTTCTTTCTTCTTCCCTGATTTGTGAACAAAAAATCAAAGTAAGCGAATGCATATACAACAATTACAGTCATTCCTGACAAATTTAGCTCATTACCTCTATGCCTAATCAGCCAGTTCCACAAAAAGTATGTTGATACAGCAAGGAATAAGCATCCCACAGTAACTGTAGCTGCAATGATTGCTTTCTTTCTCTGTTTGCTCCGAGCATGATCTGCAATTCAGAGGGTTCTTCAAGAAATTTGAACAGTGTGTACCGAAAACAAACCTAGACATGGAGTCTTGCAGAAGATTCTATCAAAATAGCTACATGAAATCCGTCAAGATTCTATCAACATTCAACTTGCAAACTACAGCAGAAGTAAGTTGTTACCTAGTTCAGAATAAGCCACACGTAAGTATAGATTCGACCCGTTCGTGGAGAATTGCTGTGTATCTATCAAGTTATCTGCCCAGTGCAGGCATCCAATGCCAAAAACAAATGTATAGGCTGAGCAGGAGCAATTCTTCAAGCACTCATTACCACATTCATCTTCAGAAACTGCAATAAAGTTGGACAAATCTGGAACTTTCATGTTTATGAACTTCAAATAGCCATCTTCTCCACCTTGTTGGCCAGAAGAATTGTTTCTCTCACACTGCAGAAGAGCCTTCCTTATGCAGCCGGCGCTCCAGTTTCCTTTACTCCATCCTTCTTTGTCTCTGGGCTCAAAGCCTTGTAGACATGAACAAATTGGCGAACCCCGAGGATCACATCTTCCATTAGGTCCACATTTGCCATAGAAATCACATTCACTAAGTAAACATGAATAGGTCACTCCCCACTCTCCCTTTTCATCTTTTTCCACCTGTTGAAAATTCCCTGAGGAAGTGACTTTTAAGTGCAACAAAGTAGTGGAGTTCAAGTAGTCATAGGTAAAATACCCTGTTGTTCCTGCATTGCCTGTCACAAAATCAAACCGGTTTCGGTATACAGCGCTCATTTCTGGTATTCCTATTAATACATTTCCATTCCATGGACCACTGCGCCAGTAAAGGACACCTCTGTTCCAAACAAACAATTCAGGGATGCGTAGAGGGTCGATGCCTAGAGTGAAGTTTCCAGTGGATGGATCAGAGGGACTTCTCCAAGATGTTAGTTTGATGGTTTGGTTTTCGCTTTCGCCAATCCTCATACTCCGCACGAAAGAGTCTGTGGGATTCTGAAAACTTTCCCACACACTGGTTCCCTTTGAGTTGTCCCTCAAGACTAAGTTACCATTATCCAGGAGCTGAGCACTGTAATTCGGCATGGAGTTTGGAGAATTCGATGACCAAAGAATCTCCTTCTTCCCATTCAAAACCACAAGATTCCCATCTTCTGAAATGGTCAGAACCCCTGATGAATCATTCAAAGGGTTGTCCCTGTTAGCCACCCACACAACAGAGGTTTCAGGAACATTAAACATGATCCCCACGTATCGGTTGCTGGTGTTTCCAGGGCTGAAAAATCCCAACTTGAAGGCTTGACCTGAGGAAACTATTGATTGAGGATCTTGAACTGGATCTGTAACTGAAATTGTGTCTCTTGCCTGGCAATCTTTCAAACAGATTGAAACAAACAACAAAAGCAGATGCAACAAGCATTTCAGACCTTTTTGTCCCTTCATATGTACGAAGATGCAGAGAAAATTATGTCTGCAACAACAGTACATAGATTTTCTGACTTCCCAACTCCTTTCAACCTATTAATGAGGACTTTGCATCTTACAATTCCAGGACATCTTACAAACTACAGTAAATTTTATGACTTTTGACACCAGCAGAAGGATTGAATGTTCCGAAAGTGACATATTCATCGGGTGAAAAGTAAAGAATTGTGGGTTAAATATTCAAGAATCAATGTTAGGCCAATACAAATCTTTAGTACAGTCAAAGAGAAACTTCCCAGAATGATTATCTAAAGAATTTATAAAATTTAAGAAGTAGGTATTGACTGTTGAAGCCTTTACTTGGCATAAAAGTGACAAAACCTTGCCATAATAATTAATACAAAGTACAAGGACTACAAACAATGACAGTTCAAACCTCTCCCCGGTTGACCTTATAGCATAGATATTGGGGCATATTATTTGCAGATACCATTTTACTAAACACATGACAGTTTTTAAAATTTTAAGTAGTGAAAAGACAAATATACCCTTGATAGTTTCTAACTTTATAAAAAAAAATTTACCCAACTTTTTTAACTCAGGGAAAATCGCCCAGACCAGGAGATTTTCCCAGAGAAAATCGCCCGGCCTGGGCGAATTTATCTGGGAAAATCGCCTAGGCAAAGCCATTTTTTGTGGGAAAATCGCTTGGTCTGGGCAATTTTCCCTAAAAAAATCAATTTTTTGAAAATTTAGTGATCGTTCGTTTGAAAAACGATTTTCCGACGAATGACCGGGAAAACCTGAAAAAAAGGCCTTCCTGTGGCGTTTTTTTTAGGGAAAATCGCCCAGTCCAGGTGATTTTTCCAGAGTTAAAAAAGTTGGATAAGTTTTTTTATAAAGTTAGAAACTATAAAGGGCAAAAATGTAAATTCACGTATAAAAATTTTAAAAAGTGGCCTACGAATAGTAAAAGGTGACCTGCTGATAATAATTCCGTAAATATTTTGCAGTTCTAGTTTTCTCTTTCATCAGTTTAAAGAACAAGAAACGTACATGAATTTTTGCTGAACTTTCAATAGACTTATTGATGAGGTCATCTGAACCTTAAACCAAACAAGTCAAAATCCACACAACCAGCCTGAAGGCGAAGCCCTAGAAGATCAACTCAAAAAGGGCGAAATGGTCAATTGCTTCGACAACGTAGAAGACCTGTGCTATCATCTCAAGTTTAAACGTAAAATATTAGAAAATTTACACCTTCAACTTCTTTGTACAATATTCAGTAGTAAGAGAATCTTTGTGAAAAAACTGAGACTAAAGATATGAATTTATATAGGGTTGTGTGTTCTATCTGCCTTGAACAGTTGTTAAAGTGACATCATTAACAGAATGCAGACTATGGTGATAAAATTCGCTTTGTGGTAGACATAATCTTGCAGTATAAGCTGGTAATTTAGGAGGAGGGAGCTCGGAAATTTCGCTGTTGAGCATTGAGAGAACAGTATAGATGTTCGGCCGATCGTTCGCCAATTCTTGTACACATAGTAGTCCCACGTGGATGTATCTCAAGACCTCCATTTCAATGCCTTGATCAGATAGTGCAGGATATAGTAATTTCACGGCTTCGTTATCAGTCCACAATTTCCAGGTCTGAAAATGTAGAGATAAACTATATCACAAACAGTGGATATATAGGATCTTTTACTTGAATGAAGCTGAAAATAAAAGGTCCTTAATGGACCTTAATCATTGAAGAAACTTACATATCCTATCAGGCTCAGACCATTCTCGTCCTTGTAAAGGGAGTTTCTCTTCCCACTGACAATCTCTAACAATAGAACTCCAAAGCTGTAAACATCTGATTTCTCCGAAAATTTACCTCCCATTGCATATTCTGGCGCCATATAACCCCTGCATCACATCATTTAGGCATGAGGACTAATATTCAGGTAGCTTTTTTTTGTGCCAGAAATATCGAGAGTTGAAGAATGTGCACTTACAATGTCCCCACAACTCTGTTTGTGTTGGCTTGATCCTGGTTGCTTCCGAATATTCTTGCTAAGCCAAAATCTGATATTCTTGGATTCAGCTCATTATCTAGCAGAATGTTGCTCGCTTTCAGGTCCCGATGAATTATTTTCAATCTTGAATCTCTATGAAGGTAAAGAAGACCTCTACCTATCCCTTCAATGATGAATACTCGTAGACTCCAATCAAGTAAATCGCACTTCTGTGAATCTGAGAAGTTGGATGAAATCATCCATAATAAGTAATAACTGAAAAGAATTGTCATTAATCATATACATACCAAAGAGATACAAATCCAGGCTTTTGTTTGGCATGTATTCATAGACTAGCATTTTTTCTTCTCTTTCAAAACAGCATCCAAGGAGTCTTACAAGGTTACGGTGTTGTAACTTAGAAATGAGCACAACTTCATTTGTAAGTTCTTTAATCCCTTGGCTAGAAGAGTTTGAAAGCCTTTTCACCGCGATTTCCTGGCCATTTAACAGCTTTCCCTGAAGACAAAAAGCACATCAGTGAGAATATGCCATTTTCCAGTATACAATCGGATATGATTCTTAGTAATTATAAAGACCTGGTACACTGGACCAAAACCACCTTGGCCTAGCTTATTCTTCGAATCAAAATTATCAGTTGCATTAGCAAGTGTCTCGAAACTATATAATGGCAGCTCTTCAATCTTTGATTTATCCATATTGTCAAGAACAGTTTCCCTTCTGTACACTGTCCCTGCTTCAAACAATGATAGTTTAGTTTCTTACTCTTATCTATCTTTCTTGTTCGAAAACTTCAGTGCATTACCTCTATGTTTAGTGAAGCACTTCCAAAGTAAGAATGCAGAGATGATCAAGAACAAAGATCCAACACTTGCTATGCTCGCAACGACTGCTTCCTTTTTCCCTTTGCCTTCAGCATGATCTGCATTTCGTGCAAAGTGGAGAGAATTTAAAGCAAGATACATAAAGAAGATAGATAAGAGTTTCAAAACTCAAGTCAAAGTCTTCATAAGATTTATATTGGCAAACTGGAATTGAATTTTGATTATGCATGAGGTACAAATACAAAAGGGAAACGTTGAATTAATAAAACTAATATGTTGCTATATTAGAATACGAGAATAATTATAGTGTGTTACAATATTGAGAGACAGATAGCCTACATATAAGAGGGTACAGACCTATCAAGAATAGGTAACAGACTCATAACTAGGAAAGGGATGCTAGATAAGGTAATCGTAATAAAATTACGCTAACAAAATTAAAGAATGTTAAACAAGTTACCTATCTCAGAATAAGCCAATCGTATGTATAAATCTGCCCCATCATAAGAGAACTGTTGGATGTCAACTAAGCTGCCACTCCATTGCAAGCATCCAATGCCCCTATTATAAGAAAAGGCTATGCAGGAACAGTTTTTCAAACACTGATTAGTACATTCTTCTTCGGTAGCTGCCTCAAGGAACTCGACCAAATCAGCAGAATCCGGAACTTTTACATTTTCAAACTTCAAGAAACTATCTGGTTTCCCCTCCTCACCAGAAGAATGATTCCTGTCACATTGCAGCAATGCTTTCCTCGAGCATCCGGCAGCCCAGTTTCCTATGTCCCATTCCTCTTTGTCCCTCGGCTCAAAACCTTTCAAGCACGTACAAATCGGCCTACCCTGAGGATCACAAATTCCAAAAGGGCCACATTTACCATATGCATCACATTCAGTTAAAAGACTTGACCATGTAACCTTTGAAACTCCATTTTCATAATAGGACACCTTCTCCCATAGCACTCCTGAGGAACTCAGCGCGTAGTATAGAGAAGCAGAGTCATTGAAGAATGCATGACTAAAATACACTGATCCAGTGTTGTCGTTGCTGAGTTCAAATCTATTCTGATATGCAGAACTCATTCCAGGTACTCCAATAAACACGTTGCCATTCCACGGGCCGCTGCGCCAATAAGGCCGGGTTTGATTCCAAATGAAGAACTCAGGCATCTTGAGAGGATCAAGTCCAAAAGAGAAGTTGCCAGCGGATGGATCAGAGGGACATCTCCATGATGTTAGCTTGACATTCCTTCTTCCACCTAGCCTCATTCCTGTCACAAGAGCATCCGTAGGAATCCGAAAGCTTTCCCAGATAACTCTGCCATTGGAGTTTTCACTCAAAACCAAGTTCCCAGAATCCAATATCCGCGCGCTGGAATTCGCTACAGAATCTGAGACGCTGGATGACCATAATATCTCTTTCTCCCCATTCATGACTAAAAGGTTTCCATTTTCAGAAATCCTCACGATTCCTGAAGAATCCTTCAAGGGTTTGTCTCTGTTAGCCACCCAAATAACAGTGAATTCAGGAATATTCATTATGATTCCAACATAACGATTACTAGTGTTTGCAAAACCGAAAAACCCCAGCTTAAATCTCTTCCCTGATGACACTATTTCTTCAGGGTCATGAATGGGCTGAAAGATTGAAACGGTGTCCTCAGCTCCGCATTCTTTCAAACAGAAGAGGGCCAACAAGAGAAGCAGCGGCACTGAGTTCGTCAGCTCCCGCATTTTTTATCAGACAATGAAGAGAAAAAAGAGAACATTTACAAGACTTCCCTTTGTCTTTACTCACTCCTGTTATACTCGATCCAAGTTCCATGATGATTCGCAAGAGTTGGTGGAACTTCGTAATCGGAGAAGATGGAAATTACACAAGTGGGAATTTAGAATTGTCTATCAAGATTCAAGGACAAGTTGAGCTAAGAATGATAGTGTCAACTATTGGTCGTGTTTGGCGTCTGCGTTTAATTTGCTTTGATATTAGATAGTTGTAACACCACATTCAATTCTTTTATTAATATAATAACGTATTTCACACTTAACTCGTACTCAGAAAATAAGAATATAAATAAAAAAATACAATATCAAATTATTAAGTTTAGGTGTCATGCTTCACACCCGTAATAAATTACATACTTTTCAGAGTGGATTTTCTAAATAAGATGAAAGAGAGTCATTTTTCATATAAGTAGCCATGGGATTAGTGAACTTGCATTGACCATTCGTTTTATGATAAGTCAAGTTTAAGTTTTGTACACGTTTTCAAAATGTCATACAAAAACTATTCTTAAATTACAATTATGTTTCTTAAGCTTTACGCTTATGACAACTGCAAATTCCAACCACTATGTCATTGCCGCATTCCAAAAGACTGCAGTGAAAGGTAATTAAGCAATTTCCCAGCATTCATATATCCTGACTTCCTGAGACTTCATGCTGGCTTTCTGTAGCTTCAACATAGCATGGGTCCCACCAATATACACATCTATATATATTTATGTATTTTTTTTAATACTATATTTATTTACTATATTCAATTATAAATTTAATTTAATTCAATAAAATATTTATTTCCATAAAATTATATAATTCAATAAAACACATGAAAAAATTAGATATATATGAAAATATTATAAAAAATACGTTACATTAAAAAAAAAAAAGGTATCAAATAAACAAAACATTACATTAATAAAAAGGGTTATCTTGTACTAATTGCTGCCACAATGTGCCCAGATATGCTCAACCAAATCAGCTTGAAAAAAAAAAAGATAAAAATCAAATCTTGTAAAAACTTGATTGAGAAGATATATGATTTTGATGAGGAGTAGATAAATAATAGAATTGATAAATATATATGGGCAAAAAAAAAAAGAGCAGGAAAGCAAAAAAAAAAAATATATATATATATATATATATATATATCCGTTTGCAACGGCTGTATTGAAAAGAAAAGATATATATATATATATATATATATATACATATAGTCTGGTGGTAGATAGCCACCGGACCTTGTACCCCAGCCAGTGCACCCGCGCGGAGATTGCAGCCCCACCCGGGCTCACTTTTTTACATAAACCCAACTCCTATATTTGTGAGTTGTGTTTATGATGTGGCCAACTCTAGTGGTATAAATCCACCAGAGTTGGGTTTTGTAAATCCAAAAAAGCAACCATTACAATCGGCCTCAGTCCCCCTGAGCTTGCGCTCTCGCTGGTAGCTAGTCAACACTTGTTTGGGGGAACTTGGGTCAGTGATCTGTACTTGGCTGTTGGGGGCGTTTGCTTCTGATGTTGGGTTTGGCTCATTGGCGTTTATGCCCCTCAATTTTTTGTTATTTTGATTTTTCTTTCTTTCTTATTATTGATACTATTGAAAAATAGCACTTGTACTCTTTAAGAGTATCACTGCAACTAGCAGTTTCAATTTTTCCCCCCACATTTGTAAATAATGGATTCTATTAACAGTGAAAGGCAATAAAAAAGAGAAGAAAATGATTTTAACCTACAGCTTCAACATGTCATATATGTCCAATATACAACCAAGTGCAATTTGGTTATCGCCCTACAAGAGTTGTTATACTAACATCATTGTTGGAATATTGTGGACTTTGTTGACAACTTTCACTCTCTAATGAACACAACGTTGTCGTCGCAAAAGCTGGTAATTTGGAACGAGGCAGCTCCGCAATTTCACTGTTAAGCATTGAAAGAACAACACCCATATTTGGCCTATCTTTTGCATACTCCTGAACGCACAATAATCCCACATGGATATATCTTGCTATCTCCTTTTCATTGCCTTCATCTTCATCAATTATGGTTGCATCCATGAATTTTCTTGTCTCTTTTTCATGCAAAAGCTTCCAGGCCTGAATATATATCAAGATTCCAAACAAATGGTTGATTTTAAGAATTATAGAAGTTCATCACAGAATATGGAGAGACTTTCAATTACATGTCCTATCAGGCTAAGATCGTTTTCTGCATTACGAAAGCTTGCATTTTTCTTTCCACTTAGAATCTCTAACATTAACACTCCAAAGCTGTAAACATCTGATTTCTCCGAAATTTTCCCTCGCATTGCATATTCAGGCGCCATATATCCGCTGCATCACATCATTAATTTGTCACTAGTAGATGTATTTAGATACAAACTTCTTTTGGTAATTATAACGAGCTATATATGACCGGAGAAAGGGAGTTCTTACAATGTCCCAACAACCCTTTTCGTATTAGCTTGATCTTGGTTGCTTCCAAAAATTCTAGCTAACCCAAAATCTGATATTTTTGGATTGAAGCCAGCATCTAAGAGGATGTTACTTGCTTTCATATCTCTATGGATGATCTTCAATCTTGAATCTCTGTGAAGGTAAATGAGGCCTCTACTGATACCATCGATGATGACTTTACGCCTTTTCCAATCAAGAAAATCTTGTTCCAACGAGTCTGAATCCAAAAAATGCAACTTTGTTGGTAACTCAAACCAGACATTATAGATGAAAACAATCCTGTTAATTTACTAGCCAAATAGATAAGCATCCAAGCTTTTGTTAGCCATGTATTCATAAACTAGCATCTTTTCTGCTCTTTCAACGCAGCAGCCGAGGAGTCTGACAAGATTTATGTGTTGAAGTTTAGAAATGACCGAAACTTCATTCATGAACTCATCACTCCCTTGACTAGACGAGTTAGAGAGAGTTTTCACAGCAATTTCCCGACCATCTATCAGTTTCCCCTGCAAATGTATTTTACCATGCTTGTTTTCAGTATTACAAAATGGATTCTTCTAATGACACAGAGAAAAGTATGCTTACAGTTTACAAATTACAAACATCACGTACCTTATACACAGCACCGAAACCGCCTTTTCCAAGTATATTACGAGGATGAAAATTATCTGTTGCATCGGCCATTGTATCATAATTGTAAAGATGAAGTTCTTCTTTGCCATTGAGCATCATTTTCATCTTCCTCATTTCACCTGCTTCAAATTTGTGAAAACACAGTTTAATTTCATCGGCCTAATTTATAGCACAAGTGACTTAAAAATGATCACATTACCTCCACTCTTGGTGAACCACTTCCGGAAGAAGTATGCAAAACCAATAATGAAGATGGACACCACGATTACTGCGCTTGGAATGACTGCATTCTTACCCCTTTCACTTCTTCTGTGATCTGCATATCCAGAGGTTAATAAAGAGTTAATATAATAGAAAATTGCAGTCTTTATGTTAGTCAGAAATCAAGAATGAATGTATTACCAAGCTCAGAATAAGCGACACGAAAGTATAGATCCGACCCATCGAGAGTGAATTGTTGCATATCTAGTAAGCTGCCATTCCAATGCATGCAGCCAATGCCCTCATTAAATGCATAGGCTTTGCAAGAGCAATTGTTCAAGCACGCATTGCCACATTCTGGCTCTCGACTTCCTTCCTGGAAATCAATCACATAATACAAA
Source organism: Leptodermis oblonga (assembly GCA_016801395.1). Lineage (NCBI taxonomy): Eukaryota > Viridiplantae > Streptophyta > Magnoliopsida > Gentianales > Rubiaceae > Leptodermis > Leptodermis oblonga. The sequence goes on along the minus strand of CM028756.1, from coordinate 3,723,043 downwards.
TCAGGAACTTTAATGTTGCTAAGCTTCAGAAATCCATCTTGTTTGCCATCCAGAATACCTGAACTTGAACTGTTTCTCTCGCATTGAAGCATTGCCTTTCTTCTGCAGCCGCCTTCCCAGTTTCCTCTTCTCCATTCTGCCTCATCTCTCGGCTCGAAACCTCGTAGACATGAACAGATTGGCGAAGTCCCAGGATTGCATATTCCAAAAGGGCCACATTTTCCATAAACATCACATTCACTCTGTAGACTTGACCATATTACCTCCGGATTTTTTCCATTTCCATCATAAGTATAAAGCTTCTCTAGTAAAGTTCCCGAGGAAGTCAAAACGTAATAGAACACCATAGAATCATTCAAACCTTCATTGATCAAGTATGCAGATCCTGTGTCATCATCCAAGAAGAAAATTACTTTCCGGTACGCACTAGTCATGCGAGGAACTCCAATAAACACATTACCATTCCACGGACCGCTGCGCCAGTAAGGTTTTCTGTTATTCCAGATAAAGGTTTCTGGAATTCTTAGAGGGTCAAAACCAAGAGAAAAGTTCCCAATGGATGGATCATCAGGACTTCTCCAAGAGGTCAGCTGTTTCTTGTTTCTCACAATGCACCTAGCCTCATCTTCTGGACAAAATGGTCTGAGGGATTCAGAAAACTTTCCCAGATTGATCTTCCTCCATTTGAATTATCCCTCAACACTAAGTTCCCTGTATCCAGAATCTGAGCACTACAATTTGCATTTGCAGCAGGTTTTGAAACATTAGACGACCATAGGATTTCCTTCTTCCCATTCATGACTAGAATGTTACCATCTTCTGAAATCGCCACGATTCCAGATGAATCCTTCAAGGGTCTGTCTCTGTTAGCCACCCAAATAACAGTGAATTCAGGGATGTTCATTATGATTCCAACATAGCGATCACTGGTGTTTACAGGACCCAAAAATCCCAACTTGAATGTCCTGGCTGATGACACTATTTCGTGAATGGGCTGAAAGGTTGAAATGGTGTCCTCAGCTCCGCATTCTTTCAAACAGAAGAGGGCTAACAAGAGAAGAACCGGCACTGAGTTCGTCAGCTCACGCATTTTCATCAGACAATGATTAGTAAGAGCTGGTGGAACTTCGTGATCGGAGAAGATCGAAATTAGAGGGAAACTACACAAGTGGAATTTTAGTGTACTGTCTATCAAGGACAGGTTTTTTTTGTTTATGTATATGATATGTTTACTTATAATATAATAACGTGACGGATATAAATGAAAAATATAGCGTCAAATTATTTATTATTTTAATTGGGAAATAGTTTTTAATCTTTTGAGGTAATTATCAAAGGACAAGTTGAGCTAAGAACGATATCGACTATTGGTTTGATGGGTCGTATTTGGCGTCTGCGTTTAATTTGATTCGAGATAGATGGGGCGAATTAATTACATCTATCTTTATACTCCGTAATATAATATAATATAATATAATTCTAGATTTCCGCTAGAACTGTAATATTCGGCACATGGTATTACTTGCATTGACCCATTAAATTATGATAAGTCAAGTTTAAGTTTTGTAAACGTTTCCAATTGTCAATACAAACCCTTTCTTAAGGTTTATGCTTCTCTACTTTTATTACAAATACGATCAAACAATACTTTATTTTTTTGTTCCGTTTTACCTGACATAGTTTCTTAAACAAGCGATACATCAGAAATTATATTCAATATGTTATATATCATCAGTGGTTATATGCGATAGTTTAGCAACTAAAATCATAACGGTAATATATTAAGAGTTAAACTCGATACATTATATATAGGTTAAAGAGAGTAATCAAAGTTATACCAAAGTATAAGGATTAACTAGTAATAAATCAAAACCTCAAGGAGTAAATGTAGGGCCCGTTCTTTTTCATCGTTTTGAAAACGATTTTGAAAACAAGTTTTGGAAAATAGCTTTATAATGTAAAAAGTGTATTGAAAATGTAAAAAGTAAATGCTGAATAGTAAAAAGTTGTATTGGAAATGATGAAATATGATTAAAATATATTAAATTTACTGTTAAAACCAAAACCGTTTTCAAAACAGAACAAAAAGAACAGGCCCTCAAGGAGTAAATGTAATATATCCAATGTCCTGCTTCATGGAATCTTCTGTCTGTTCAAACTCGGTCTTCCCCATCTGTTCTCTTACAACAAGAAAGTAAATCTCGTAATGTGACATGTGAATCTTACATTTCATTACAAAATATCAAATCAGAAAAGATAGAGTTTGAACAGATAAAAATTCTGATTACTTACTCTACAAATCCATTGGACAAAAGGCTCACATCATATATGGACACGTGCTTGACTTTTTCAGAATTTTTTTGAAGAACATGTGCCTGACTTTCCAGAATTAGAACCTTCCTAATATTCCATACCCATTTGATTAGTGGGTCCCTTACTTATTTTTTGGAATTTTGAATATTTCTCGATGAATATATAGAAGAGTACAATTTGTTTACCGCCCCACAAGAGTTGTGATAGTAACGTCATTGTTGGAGTGCGCACTTTGTTGAGAACTTTCAGTTTCTAAAGAACACAAAGTTCTGGTCGCAAAAGCTGGTAATTTGGGACGAGGAAGCTCCACAATTTCGCTGTTGAGCATTGAAAGAACAACACCCATATTTGGCCTATCTTTTGCATACTCTTGCACACAAAGTAGCCCCACATGGATATATCTTGATATCTCCTTTTCATTGCCTTCGTCTTCATCAATTATGGATGGATCCATGAATTTTTCTGTCTCATTTTCATGCCAAAGCTTCCACGCCTGAATATATATCCAAACAAATGGTTAATTTTAAGAATAATTTATAGAAGTTGATCTGAGAAAATAGAGAGACTTAATTTCACTTACATGGCCTATTAGGCTAAGATCGTTTTCTACATTATTAGAGCTTGCATTTCTCTTTCCACTTACAGTCTCTAACATTAACACTCCGAAGCTGTAAACATCTGATTTCTCCGAAATTTTTCCTCGCATTGCATATTCGGGCGCCATGTATCCGCTGCATCGATCACACCATTAGTCAGCAGGTAGTGAAATAGTAAGATGATGTAATTGGTAGAGCAATAATTTGTCAAATAGCCTAAGAGTTCGGCTTATATACAAATTATGTTATCTATGAGAGGAGAAAGACAAGTTCTTACTATGTTCCAACGACCCTTTTCGTTTTAGCTTGATCTTGGTTGCTTCCAAAAATTCTTGCTAACCCAAAATCTGATATTTTTGGATTGAAGTCAGCATCTAAGAGGATGTTACTTGCTTTCAAATCTCTATTGATGATCTTCAGTCTTGAATCTCTGTGAAGATAAATGAGGCCTCTACAAATACCATCGATGATGACTTGACGCCTTTCCCAATCAAGAAAATCTTTTTCCAAGGAGTCTGAATTCAAAAAAATGCAAGATTGTTGGTAACTCAAACCAGATATTGTACGACTCAAAACATGATTCTTTATATGAAACGGATGGAGTATCATCTACTAACCAAATAGATATGCATCCAGGCTTTTGTTAGGCATGTATTCGTATACTAGCATTTTTTCTTCTCTTTCAACGCAGCAGCCAAGAAGTCTAACAAGATTTCTGTGTTGAAGTTTGGAAATGACCAAAACTTCATTCATGAACTCATCACTCCCTTGAGTAGAAGAGTTTGAAAGAGTTTTCACCGCAATTTCCCCACCATTTTTTAGTTTCCCCTGCAAATGTGTTAATTTTGCCATGCGTCATCAAGTTTTTGCCTTTTTGCTAATCCCAAATAATATGCTTATTTTGCAAACATCGCACACCTTATACACTGGACCGAAACCGCCTTCCCCAAGTACATTGCGAGAATCAAAATTATCTGAGGCATTGGCCATTGCATCATAACTGTACAGATGAAGTTGTTCTTTGTCACTCAGCATAATATATTTCATCTTGCTCATTTCCCCTGCTGCAAATTGTCAAACAAGGTTTATTCCATCGGCCCCAATTAATGTGAGAGCACATGGGACGGAAGGCATGTGACTCAAATTGTACTCCTTCCGTCCCATGTAAAGAGTCGTGTTTCGAGTTGTACCACTAGACTCTTTTAATGGAACGAATTGAGTATATATAATGATCTGTCAGAGAAAAGTATGACGTTACCTCGACTCTTAGTGAACCACCTCCATGAGAAGTATGCAAAACCAGTAATGAGGAAAGATACCACAGCAATTACGCTTGCGATGACAGCAATTTTTCCCCTTCCACTTCTAATGTGCTCTGCATATCAGGGAAAAATAGACACCAGTCATCATTGTAGAAAATATGCAAAAAAATGATCGACACGAAATGTATTACGTACCAAGCTCAGAATAATCGACACGAAAGTATAGATCCGACCCATCGAAAGCGAATTGTTGCATATCTATCAAGCTGCCATTCCAATGCATACAGCCAATGCCCTTATTAAACACATAGGCTTTGCAAGTGCAATTATTCAAGCAAATGTCAGCACATTCTTGTTCTGTATTCCATTCCCGGAAATCCACCACATAATACAAATCAGGAACTTTCATGTTGCTAAGCTTCAGAAATCCATCTTGTTTGCCATCCAGAATATCTGAATTCGAACTGTTTCTCTCGCATTGAAGCATTCCCTTTCTTATGCAGCCGCCATTCCAGTTCCCTCTTCTCCATTCAGTCTCATTCCTCGGCTCAAAACCTTGTAGACATGAACAGATTGGAGAAGTCCTGGGATTGCATATTCCAAAAGGGCCACATTTTCCATAAACATCACATTCACTCTGTAGACTTGACCATATCACCTTGGAAATACCTGTTCCGTCGAAAGAATAGACCTTCTGTACAAAATTACCCGAGTAAGTCAGAACGTAATAGACCACCACAGAATCATTGAGATCGTCGTAGGTAAAGTAATCGTCATCCAAGGAATGAAATCCACTCTTGTACGCAGTAGTCATGCCCGCAACTCCAATGAACACGTTGCCATTCCACGGACCGCTGCGCCAATAAGGCTTGCCGTTGTTCCAGATAAAGGCTTCTGGAATTCCCGGAGGATCAAAACCAAGAGAAAAGTTTCCGGTGGATGGATCGGAGGGACTTTTCCATGATGTCAGCTGCTTCTTGTTTTCCAGAGAGGTGCCCACTTTCATCTTCTTGACGAAATGGTCAGTGGGATTCTGAAAACTTTCCCAGATTGATCTTCCGCCATTTGAATTGTCCCTCAACACTAAATTCCCTGTATCCAGAAGCTGAGCACTACAATTTGCATTTGTAATTGAAACATTAGACGACCATAGTATTTCCTTTTGCCCATTCAAGACTAGAATGTTTCCGTCTTCTGAAATCGCCACCATTCCTGAAGAATCCTTCAAGGGTCTGTCTCTGTTAGCCACCCAAATAACAGTGAGTTCAGGGATGTTGATTATGATTCCGACATAACGATTAGTGGAGTTTGCAGGACTGAAGAAACCGAATCTGTAGTTTTGGCCGGAGGAATTAATACTTTGTGGGTCTTGAATGGGATAAGTGATTGTAATGGTATCTATGGCTGCTACGCTATGTTCTTCTGCGCAAAAGAAAGAAAACAGCAGAAACAGAGGAAGCAGATTTGTTTGTCCTCTCATTTTGATGGCTGCTAAGAAGTGTAAACAAAACTATGTCTATATATGGTTTCGTTAGAGTCCGGATTTATCCTCTGTCCATTTTTCTCTATCTTGTCCCGTTTCGTTGCCACTTTCCAATTGTAGAAATCAACTAGTCTTGATTACTCGGGTCTTCTCAAGTCTTTATAAATCAACTAGTCTTGATTACTCGGGTCTTCTCAAGTCTTTATTTACTCTTGTTAGACATAGATGCATGGCCGGAAGGCATTTCTGAATATTGTTTTTGTAAATCCCCACGTTGTTTATTTATTTACCCAACTACCCAAGATAGAATATTAATTGCATACGTGACCAGTGAAGCATGCAGGGTGGAAAACTTTTGTTAATTTATTTGGTAAATACAAAACAAATATACTGTGGGAAATTGAGAAGTGGATAATAGTCGGGATTAGGAAATAGGAATGGTGGGGCGGCTCTCTCTTTGGTATCAAGCTTGTCCTTATCAAGTAGTTATGTTTGTACCGTCTAACGCGAGTTTTTAGATTAAAAGTAATGAATTTAGCCTCAAAGTTATCTCATATATGTATGATGTATTGCTTACCACATTTGATATATTGATTTTAGATGCTAATGTATTGCTTATTCGTTAAAAACATAAATAAAAGTATCGTCTGTAACCTCTAAAGTATCGTGTATTGCTTATAAGTAATATATGATTTATCGAGTTCAGTTGCTTATGAATAATCTATTTCTTAAATAATAAAAGAGTATCTTGTAATGATATGATGTATCGCATATGGTATATACCTTTTGATTTATCGAATTTAATTGTTCATGTATTGTCCACTTTTTTTTTTTTTATTTAAAATATCGATTATAAAAATTCAAGTATCGCATAGTTAAGAAAAGACGCAAGTACGTGTGTCTTCTGTCAAACGGATATATCATTTTTTTTTTTTCCCAAAGAAACTATTCTAATTTATTTGCTTATAATGTCAATCTCAACCATCAATCTTATTTGATTTCTTTTTACGAACTAAACAATTTCTTTTTGGATTCTTTGTAATATGGGTGGCAATTGGATGAGGAGGAGTCATGATCAATTTGACTTGACTCATTTAACCGCACAACTACACTCGATTTTTCCCAAAATTGTAACTTTACAAGATTAATGTAATTTTTATTTTTAAATCTATTTTAGTTAAATTTTATTTAATTTCTTATTATATGTAAGAATAGACGGTTTAGTTTCAGCCATAAGCCAATCCTCTTTTTATCACAATATTGTCATTTGAAACTAATATTTTCTTTGTTCTTTAATACTGACGCGAATATAGTGGTTAATTTTTATTTATTTATTTATTTTTGACTTGGTGCAGGAAAAATGATCAAGTTACGATTACTATAGTAAACATTTTAGTTATATAAGATGCTTAGGGTAGTTGTGAAAAAAAAAAAGAAAAAAAAAAGGCAGTTGTGATATTAAAATAATGTGTCAAATAATCACTGGATTTATTATTAAAGACTATATTAAATTTTATTTTTTGCATTTGAAAACGACCAAGCAAGTCAAATTCGCATATTATTTAAGTAAAGAATTAGAAAATATGCACAAATTCTAACCAAATGACGGGTTTGGCAGCTCAGCTGTACTGCTATGACCTTGATTTTAGTTATTTTATGTGTTATACATTGACATTCATAATACTACAGTCTAATAATACAAATATTCAAAGCTTTTTGCGTAATTTAGATGTAGAAACGAACAAATGTCTTAACGATTAAAGACCTTGAAAGATTATGTAAAAGATTCCTGGGTTTCTATTTAAAGAGATATTTATAAGGGAAAAAAAAAAAGAAAGTATTTTTTAACTTTGAGAAATTCTACTCAACTGATGCTACAAGAATAAATATATAGTCAACACAATTTTATAAAAGTAATTCTATATTCAAAACAACTACTTCTTACAAATTTGAAAATATCAACATTATCTCATTTGCTAAAATCATTTGTAATATTTTCAAAATGGTAACTATGGGCATGTTCTTTTTCATCGTTTTGAAAACGATTTTGAAAACAAGTTTTGGAAAATAGTTTTATAATGTAAAAAGTGTATTGAAAATGTAAAAAGTAGATGCTGAATAGTAAAAAGTTGTATTGGAAATGATGAAATATGATTAAAATATATTAAATTTACTGTTAAAACCAAAACCGTTTTCAAAACAGAACAAAAAGAACAGGCCCTACAATATATCCAATGTCCTGCTTCATGGAATCTTCTGTCTGTTCAAACTCGATCTTCCCCATCTGTTCTCTTACAACAAGAAAGTAAATCTCGTAATGTGACATGTGAATCTTACATTTCATTACAAAATGTCAAACCAGAAAAGATAGAGTTCACATCATATATGTACACGTGCTTGGCTTTTTCAGAATTTTTTTGAAGAACATGTGCTTGACTTTCCAGAATTAGAACCTTCCTAATAATATTCCATACCCATTTGATTAGTGGGTCCCTTACTTATTTTTTGGAATTTTGAATTTGTAGACCTTCAGCGAATGTGGAGTGAAGTGGGAGACTACTAAAAACATACTTAGATGGTCGATGTGGCAAGAAAAGTCGAATGGATTAACTACAATTTTGTGTATGGTAAAAAATATTTTGAAAAATATTAATACTATCATAAATGATTTTACATAAAGCAAAATTTAGAAACATCATTCATTATAGACTATTTTATATTATTAAAAAGAAAAAATTGTAATTTTGGTTCCTCAATTATACCTTCGTTACACTTTCAGTCCCTCAATTATTGAAACTCGTACTTTCAATCCTCTAACTATCACTCTTTCACCGATTTGGTCCCTCTCTCTTACAGGCAAGCTATCAAGTTACTGATTATTTAGGATCAAAATAAAAAATATATAAAATATTTAGGCCAAATCATAATAAACAAAATTAGATGCCAGAGTTTCCCTGTTCCTCTCTCCCTCTCTCCATTTTCAGCCCAAAGATTCACTAGTGACCACAAATATTTCTTCCTTTTTCAAATCAAAATCACAGCAAATTCCTCCCTAATTTCAGAATCAAAGAAACCCATATCAATTTCATAGCCGCCCACTCTGAATCCCTCTTTTCTTGTTTTTTCTTTTCTTTTTTGCACGGAGAAGCCGGAAAAAAAGATGATTACCTTCTGCCCACTCCGTTAATATACATGGGTATTATTCACAGCACAAAAAGCTTGAGCCTCCATAAAATTAGCAAGCATCTACAACTATGCATTATGATTTAATACCCAAACAAAACATTTCAAAGCACAAAGCAGCAAAACTCCATCACACAACCCGAATATTCCAGTAACTAGGCTGGAACAGCCAAGCCAAATGCAGCAAAAACCCGAAACTCAGTCCAGTTTTGCAGCTCATTTCCGCAGCAAAACAAAGGAAGAAGCCAAACATTTCCCGGAACAGCCAAGGAAAATGCACCAAGCCACCAAAGAAGAAATAAAAAATTACCAGCACCAACCAGTACCAAAAATTCCAGCAAATCTTCAAATCCTCAAATTCCAGCAACTAATTTCATCTAACAAGGCAGCAAACACCTAATTATCCAAGAAACTAGTAGCAGCAGAAATTGAAGAACAAGGATACTCTAATTCCAGAAATTCAGAGCACAAGATTCCAGAATTTGTCAAATTGAGCACAAATCCAGCACTATTCCCAGAAAATTGCAGCACACATATTATCATTTACCAACTTAAAATTCCAGTAACCGAATTAATTTCAAGAGATGCTATCACCTGACTCATCGGCGATCAATTCCTTCTCCCGAATCCGTCAAAGACATAATCGGAGATGCCTGCCAATCGCCGACGCCATAACTCAGAGCGGAACCACCTTCCTCCCGCCAGAAAATCCACAGCCGACCAAGCTCCATTTTAGGTCTGCCCGGAGCTCAATCCCATACCACCCTTAATAGAAAGAAGACCCAGCCAACCTCCCCGGAACTTCCATTCTTCACCGGCGACTACAAATCCTTGGCCCGTTCCAAGCATTATCTTCTCAGCAACCTCCATTTTAGAGCTCTGAAAACATGCATTGAGTCTCTGGGTAACCCCTAACAGCTGTTTCTTGAAGAACCCACCTCAAAATTCGCAGGAAAATGAAAATGAAGAAAACCAAAAACCCCAGAAGAAAGGAAGACATCGAGTGGGGGACTGGGAGGGATGATTGGAGTGAGAAGAAACAAACACTATTATTGCTGCTGCATAATGAATTTTTTCCAATATTGGCCCCATATAAATACTAAAACAAACCAAAATAAATTAAAATTTCCAAAGTATAGAAAACGAAGTTTGGAAATTCCCAACTTCGATTTCTTCAACCAAAAAAAAAAATTTTTTTTAAATAATAAATTCCCTAAGAAACGAATTCTGCTTCTTTATTTTTTTAAAATAATTTTGAAGCACGTTTTCTACCAATTTTTTTTAAATTTTTTGAAAATAAAATTGGTTTAGCAATTCTATGTAAACTAATGTAAAAAATAAGTAAATAATTATTTTGTAATTAAAAATGAGTTCACCAACATCAGTTCTAAGTTTTTATGATTTTTTAAATATAAATATTATTTAATGTAAAATAAATTATGGTGATTCGAAATGGACACCCGTAATTCGTTTTTCAGTTTTTATAGACCAAAGGCAAGACCTAATTATATAAATGAAAATCTAATTTGTAAATGAATAAAATTTTTAAATACTTTTTATTTTGATTTATTTTTTGTTAAATATTTTTGAAAAAAACGAATTCAGTGAAATAAAATTATTTTTAAAATAAGTAATATAGTTTCTGTTAAATAATACAAAATAAGAAAACGAATTTAGTCACGCATTTATCTTTGAAAAATTGGATAAATTCATTTATCTTTGAAAATTTAGTCACGCATTTATGTTTGAAAAATAATTAATTCCGTTAGAAACTAAACTCAAAAATTCGTTTCTCCCAAAGAGGAATTACAGTAGACCGATATTGATGTTTCTGTTTTATATTGTTTTTAGTTTAAATTAGCCTGCATATGGAATATAGATAAGTTATCGATAATTTATACATTTTTTTGGAGATACTTAATTTAAAATGAATGACATAAAACACGAACTTGTGTTTTAATAATAAAATTATTTTTAAAATAAGTAATATAGTTTAATAAATAAAATTAATTTCAAAATAAGTAAAATAATTTTACTTAATTCGTTAGAAAACGAATCTCGAGAATTCGTTTTCTACCGAAATTATTTTTAAATTTTTTAAAATAAAATTAATTTTATAATTTTATGTAAACTAATGTAAAAACAAGTAAATAATTATTTTGTAATTGAAAATGAGTTCACCAACATCGTTTCTAAGTTTGTATACATTTTGAAATAAAAATATTATTTAATGGAAAATGAATTATGGTGATTCGAAATAGACACCCGTAATTCGTTTTTCAGTTTTTATGGAACAAAGGCAAGACGTAATTATATAACTAAAAATCTAATTTGTAAGTGAATAAAATTTGTAAAAAATTTTTCTTTCGTTTTGTTTTTTGTTAAATATTTTTGAAAGAAACGAATTCCGTGAAATAAAATAATTTTTAAAATAATATTTTTGAAAAACACGAATTCAGTGAAATAAAATTATTATTAAGGTTATTTTTAAAAAATAGAAAAATAATTTTAATAGAAATCGAATTCACTGAAATAAAATTATTTGTAAAATAAGTAATATAGTTTAATAAATAAAATTAATTTCAAAATATGTAAAATAATTTTAGTTAAATAATACAACATAATATAACAAATTCACTGAATTTGTTTTCTCATGAATTCATTTTGGGAAGGGAAAACGAATTTGGGTGATTCGTTCACTTTTTTTTTATAAATTTTTTTTATAAAATTTTTGAAAAAAACGAAGCTGCCAGCTTCGTTTTTTTTTGGAGAAAACGAATCTCTATAGAATGGGAATTAAAAAACAAAATGGTGTATTTTGGTAATTTTTGGTCTCAATATGAATATTGGGGGGAAAAAATCCGCTGCATAATTGTCCAGTACTGCATAATTACAATGGCATAAAAAAATTTCACTTTTAGTTTTTTTTTAATAAACGTTTTGAGTTATTATGATTTGGCCCAAATATTTTATGAATTTTTCAAAAGGGTTCAAATTACCGTTTGACTTTGTTAGTCAACCGATAGCTTGCCGGTAAGAGGGATCAAACCTGCAAAAGAGTGATAGTTAGGGGACTGAAAGTGCAAGTTTCAATAATTGAGGGACTGAAAGTGTAACGAGGGTATAATTGATGGACCGAAATTGTGATTTTCCCTTATTAAAAATTTATTTAAGACATCATTTCATTTATTTCGCTTCAGACCTGCTAAGTTTGAGGACGGAAGTTGTTTCCATCGAGAGATATACTAATTGTGTAACACAACTTAAATGTATGTCTACTTTAACAAATTTAAATAGAAGAAAGATAAAAACAACGTTAAAATACGCATACTTTTGTAATACACATCTTGTGAATGCCCCTTCATATGATTTTAACTAGGGGTGTTAAAAAAAACTCATCAACTAATAACTAGAACAAAAATCGAACTCATAAATTGTTTGTTACTGGTTTAATCGATTTTGATTAACCGGTTATAAACGGTTAATCGGTTCAATTTTGATTTTGAATTTTTGTTCTATTGGTAAACTTGTTAACCGGTTATATATACTATTTATTTACTTTATTCTTTTATGTTAGAATTTATTTACCTATGAATTATAATTAACATGTCTTATGAAGTTATGATTTTACAAATTCATTTTATTATTTACTACTATGATATGCAAATTTTTCATATACATAAAACTGATAAGGGGAGGGCCTTGTAATTCCGAGGTCATGGGTTCGATTCTTAACGATGCAAGGGTAAAATAATAATTGATGTACATAAAATGAAAATCCCCATTGGGCCTAGCCCAGTCAATCAAATCTAAGAAACAGTAAAGGATAAAAAAGCCCAGATCCATATTCAGGTCGGGAAAATTATACAAATCAAGTCTCTGTCATAAGTTTTAGATCGGATATGAAGGTTTAGCTCGGTCCTAAAGATATAATAAACTCGTGAAGGTTTAGGGCGTAAAAACATCATAAACCAACTTGATAATCTTAGATCGGTAGACCTTATAGTTCCGATCGGTAAGATTAAGTATAATTATACTCAAGAAGCCCAGGTCGGTAAAAACTTAAAAGAGTTAGATCAGTCGACATTGATGAAGCTCAGGTCGGTAAGTAACTAAAACACGAGAAGGCTCAGGTCGGTAAAGAGTAAACCGGTCTAAGATAAAGACAAAACAGTTAAATATCATGGTAGGACCACAAATTTAATATATATGTAGGAACAATGATGACAAAGGAGCCATGTTAAAGCCATTATTCCGGGAACGGCAAAAACCATCATTGCAAGAAGAATAAAGAGGAGCGTATGTCTTCAAGACCCAACGGAACCATCAAGAGTAAGCTTATAAAAACTCAGGCACAAGCCTCATTCCTGTAAGTTCCAATAAGCAATTTCTGGCAATTCTCATTAGCATTTCTTAAGCTATTCTCTCTCATTTACAATTTCTTTGAACACTCTTGTTCTATATTGTTTATCTCTTTCATATTACTGACTTGATCGTCGGAGCCTATACAGGGGGGAAAGCCCCGCTCCTTCTCTTGATTACTCATCAGTTGGTCAACAGAGCAGTGCAAAATCATCAAGCTTCATCCTCTTTGCCAAGCTCAGCAATCCTACTTAGTTCACCCCTCAAATTGCTCATCCCAAGTTGGGCCATTTTGTTCCTCAAAGCTTCATTTGGATTGGGCTATTACTGTCTTCAAGAATTCATTGAGCCGCGAAGAAGCATCGTTCCATCATTGTAATTTTTGCGTCACATCAACTGGCGCCGTCTGTGGGGAACGTTTGATCAGATTATTTCATCAAATTTTCCTCATTTAAATAAATTTGTTGAAACCATGACGCAAACTCGCTCAGGAAAGGGTGCTTCTTCTTCTGATGACACCACCAACGGACTCATCGTTACCACCGCCCTGGTTCTTCCTACCGTTGCAACCACCAGTTCTAATCCTCCAACTGATCCACCAACTACTACCACCCTTGTTGAAACTCTCACCTCTGAACAGGAACAGGCAGAAAAAGATAGGTTCTTCCGTTTATTTCCAGAACTATTTCACTTAATAAACCATGTTGCTCCTATCATCTCTACTCTTAATACAGAACCTCCCATTACAACCACCACCGCAGATGCAGTTAACATAGAACACCCCTATGGTTTACACTGGTCCCCAACCGTTCCCCCACCCAGGGTTGTCATCAACCCTGTGTCCAACCCCTCTGCTGCTTTAATGTCTAGTCTCCCCCCACAATCTACTACTATATGTCCTCCACAACCTGGGGGAGTTAATTTTTCTTCAGAAATCGGTCATATTGCTGGTCCTCCTAACCTTTCTGTGGCACAACCTGTTTATACCACTGTAGCCCATACTCAGGCTAATCCTATTTTTTCGGGTCCCTTTATGGTCCCCAATGCTCAGTTCAATAATGGTTCTTTTATGTCAGGCCTACCCTTTCCCACTTTAGGACAACAAATGAGTCAATTGAATCAGCCTGGACATGGCCTGCAAATCAGTCAAATGAGTCAACCCGGTTATTACCCTGGATACCCAAATACATCCAACCCTGCCCTATTCCAGCATTATGGTTTAGGCAACAACCGAGCCATGCAGCCGCCCTTAGGAAACCCTCCCTTACTTAACCCAAATTACTACCCTGGGCCTGGCTTAGGTAACTATTACCCCGGCATGGGAGGACACCCCTTAAGTCAGTCTGGATATCCCCAGCTCGGCCAAACCATACTCCCTGGATCCGGATATGCTCAGCTCGGACGAACCGTCCCCACGTCTCGCGTGTCTCATCCTTTTGGATTGGATATTCAATTGGCACCATTTCCCCCAGGATATAGAGGCCTAGGTAAGGTTAACAAATATGACGGTACCACAGACCCCACGGCTCACTGGATGCAATGTATGAGCGTCATGGATGCTGCTAACCTGTCCGACGCTAATCGATGCATGACATTCCATTTGACTCTTAAAGAATCTAGGCAATGTCACGAAAAAGATGATAGGATAATGATGGGATCATTCATTAATGGGCTACGATCAGGACCTTTAGCTACCGAGTTGGCCATCCGACCCCCACATTCTTATTTTGAAATGATGGTTACTGCTGTTAATTTTGCTATTGTTGAAGATGCTACAGCTATAAAACAGGAAAGAGAAAGAAGTTTTTCCGATTTATATGGTAAGAGGAAAGCTTCTTCCCCAATTCTTTCATCAGGAGGAAGTAAGAAATTAAATTTTGCAAATACTACTAACCCTATCCCAAAGACCGGGGTAAGTGTAAACGCTGTGCAGGTAGCCGAGCCATTCTCAGTCCCCCGAGCTGACATATATGCTGCCATTCAGAATCAAGGGCTGCTGCCCCCAGCTCGACCCATGACGGGTCCCACAGATCGGCTCAATCCGGGCAGGTATTGTAATTACCATAAAAACATTGGTCATAATACTAATGACTGTCGTGATTTAGCTGCAGAAATAGCTAAATTAATTCAAGCTGGGAAACTACCACAATATACACAAGTGGCACCTCTACCTAAATCGGTGGCTTCAGCAACCCGTGAACGACCTAACGGATGCTACCGATGTGGGGAGACCGGTCATTTTGCCCGCGAATGTCCCCAACCCGACTCACGAGCCCCGAATGCTGGGGGTAGCACCGACCTGAATATAGCAGGGATTGTAAACACCATAGCAGGAGGACCGACCCTAGGCGACTCTAACCGCCAAAGGAAACAGGTATACCGACAAAGGAACACTATTCTAGGTAAGCGTAAATCAGATACCATGACACCAGGAATTACTTTCGATGACACAGATACATTTCTGCCTTTCAATTGTGACGATCCACTAGTGATCGATTGCTACATTTCAAATTACCAAGTACGTAGGACATTGTTAGACACGGGTAGTTCTAGCAATATAATTACAACCAAGGCACTGGCTGGTTGTCAATTACACAAGGCACAGTTAAGTCCAGTTCGGACACCATTGATTGGCTTCGGCAATCACCATGTTATACCTGTGGGACATTTGAGTATTCCCGTCACGTTACTGGCTGGACAGCTAAAACGTACGGAAACCATAGACTTCGTGGTCATCAATGAGCCATCACCATACAATGTATACCTGGGACGGCCTGGATTAAATCAGTTCCAGGCCATAGCTTCTACTGTACACATGCTTTTAAAGTTCCCCACCATAGGTGGGGTAGCTTCTATTCGTTGTGATGTCTTGCAGGCAAAGCAGTGTTACATGGCTTCCTTGAAGGAACCGACTCCCGTAGACCTAAAATCAAAAATTACCTCTACAGTCAGGCCGACCTCCGTTAACATTACCGATCTAACAGGTGGCTCGGACATGTCCATTGAAGCAGGGGCCGAGGTAAGAATTATTCCCCTCGCGGCCGATCCAAACAAGGTAATAAAAATTAGGGCTGATTTACCCCCTCAATTACAATATGATTTGCTTAACCTTTTGCGTGAATTTGCGGAAGTTTTTGCTTGGGGACCGGAGGATATGCCTGGCATTTCTCGAAATATCATTGAACACAGGTTATCCATTGATCCCAATCATAGGCCGATCTGACAACGAAAGCGTAACCTTGGGGGAGAACGTAGTAGATACGTGGAAATCGAAGTGAACGCCCTGTTGGAAGTACGTATCATCCGAGAAGTGGATTATCCAGAATGGTTGGTTAACCCAGTGTTGGTTTCCAAACCGGATGGTTCATGGCGCATGTGCATAGATTTCACCGACTTAAATAAAGCATGCCCCAAAGACTGGTTCCCATTGCCTTTGATCGACGTGTTGGTTGACGCTATAGCTGGATTTCGCTTCCTTAACTTCTTAGACGCATATAAGGGATATCATCAAATCTTCATGGCCAAGAAAGATGAAGAAAAAACATATTTTATTACAGACAAATGTACATATTGCTTCATAACCATGCCTTTCGGTTTAAAGAATGCTGGAGCTACTTTTCAACGTTTGGTGAATAAAATTTTCAAAAAACAGTTAGGTCGAAATATGGAAGCCTATATTGATGATTTACTTGTAAAAAGTAAAAACGAATCTGCTTATTTATCTGATTTACGTGAAACCCTTGAAACACTAGCCCAATATAAATTAAGGTTAAATCCAAAAAAATGTGTTTTTGGGGCCACTTCAGGAAAGTTTTTAGGATACATGATTTCTGAGGGGGGTATCTCGGTTAATCCTAAGAAAGTAGAAGCTGTATTGAAAATGCACCCACCTAGGACAATTCGGGAAGTACAACAATTAACGGGCAGATTAGCAGCTTTGAATAGGTTTTTAGCCCGGTCAGCAGAACGAGCATTACCATTTTTTAACATCTTAAAGAAAACTGATAAATTTTTGTGGATCCCGGAATGTCAAACTGCTTTTGAACAATTAAAAACTTATTTAGCTTCTTTACCATCTTTGACTATGCCTATTCATGGAGAACAATTGTACATGTATATAGCTACTACCGAATCTGTCATTAGCTCGGTTTTGCTCCGAGAAGATAACCGGGTCCAGAGACCCATCTATTTTGTTAGTAAAGTTTTGCAGGCAGCAGAGAAAAATTATTCCAACCTAGAAAAGCTAGTTCTGGCTCTAGTTCACTCCACACGGCGTCTTCGGCCTTATTTTAACTCGCATGGAGTCACCGTTTATACCGACGCACCCCTCAAAGCCATCTTACAAAGAGCAGGAGTTTCAGGTCGACTCACCAAATGGGCCATTGAATTAGGAGAGTATGACATCACCTTTGCCCCACGTACAGCAGTCAAAGGACAGGTGCTAGCAGATTTCATAGCTGAAGGAGTACCAGATCAACAGGAGAGCATATCAAGTCCGTCAGAAAAAACCGATCTACTTTTAACAATAGCAGAAGGTGATAATGCGTGGACTCTCTACGTGGATGGTGCTTCAAGCCAGTCCGGATCGGGTGCGGGATCGTCCTCACCAGCCCAGGAGGAGAAATTCACACGTATGCTCTACGATTCTGCTTCACAGCCACAAATAATGAAGCAGAGTACGAAGCCATGATAGCCGGCCTGAAGTTAGCTCGGAAATTTGGGGTCGAAAATCTAAAAATTTGTTCAGACTCTCAGCTCGTGGTTAAACAAATTTTGGGGGAGTATAAGGCTAAGGATCGACAAATGGAGGAGTATTTAACATTGGCGCAACAACAACTAAAATTTTTTCAAAAATGGGCTATAGAGCGGGTCCCACGAAGCAAAAATACAAATGCCGATGCTTTGTCCAAATTGGCTTCTTCGGTTTTTTCTCACCTGACTAAAACCGTCCTAGTAGAAGAAGTACATACCAGGAGTACAGCCGAACCAATAATCTTGTCTATAAGAGAAGGACAGGATTGGAGATTTCCTATATGGCAATACCTACAAGATGGCACTTTACCAGAATCCCGGAAGGAAGCACAACGAATACAAAGAAGGCTGAACACTATCAGATAATCGGGGAGGACCTGTATAAAAAGGGTTTCTTGATGCCTTTACTAAAATGCTTGGGATCGGGAGAAGCTGAAGCCATGCTGAAGGAAGTACATAAGGGGATTGCGGGTCTCACATTGGGGCTCGGAATTTGGCCAAGAAAATAATTGGGGCTGGGTTTTATTGGCCTCGGTTATTCCAAGAAGCAGTGGAGTATGTTCAACGGTGTTCCAGTTGCCAACACAATGCAACAATTCACAAGTTGCCGGCCTCCAGCTTTACTGGGATAATTGCCCCTTGGCCTTTTGCAGAATGGGGGATAGATCTTATGGGTCCGTTTCCTAAGGTCGGTTCATGCCATTACCTTGTTGTGTCCATAGATTATTTCACAAAGTGGGTGGAAGCCGAGGCATTGACAAATATCACGGGGCGAACTATAGCTCGGTTTCTTTGGAGGCAAGTTATCTGTCGTTTCGGTATACCCAGATCGGTTATTTCGGACAATGGAACTCAGTTCGAATCTAAGGAATTCACAACCTTGTGTTCAAAACTTGGTATCACCCAACGTTTTGCATCGGTAGCTCATCCTCCAGCAAATGGACAAGTAGAACTCACAAACCGAACTTTGTTGCACGGGCTGAAATCCAGACTAGAAGATAAAGGTAAAAATTGGGTAGAACAGCTGCCCCATGTGCTCTGGTGTCACCGGACTACGCCCAAATCGGCCACAGGGAAGACCCCCTTCGAGTTGGCCTTCGGGGTCAATGCTGTCATCCCCCCAGAAATACAAAGTGGAGCCCCGCGAGTTATGCACTTCGAAAGGGATCAAAACCAGAAAAACTTGGAGCTCAGCCTGGATTTGATAGAAGAAGTTCGGGACTCGGCCTATGTACATCAACTAAATTACAAAAATTTAGTTCGGCAACACTATGATGCTCGGGTCAAACATCGAGCCTTTGTACCAGGAGACTTAGTCTTACGAAACCGATCTATCAGCAAACCACAAGAACAAGGCAAGTTATTTTCTAATTGGGAAGGGCCTTATCGGATAATCGAAGCCCGACCTACCGGAAGTTATATTTTGGAAGACTTGCAAGGACGATTGATTCCACGAACTTGGAATGCAGCACACTTGAGAAAATATTATCAGTAAAGCAGTTCGAGTTAAAGATAAAAAAGGCCAAATTTGAAGGAAACAGAAAAGATCATTTTCATTCGATAATCAAGCTCGGTTACAAAGACGATCTGAAAAATACAAAAAATCTTCGAAAGGGACCAGAATCAGAAAAAATTCTACAAAGTATAAAGCCAAGTACATCACTGCAACTGCATCTAGGCATGCTACCTACATTCCTCACACAGCTGGAAGAAAGGGCAAGCCCGATCTAAGGGAAGGCCGATCTCAGGAAGGAGGAGCTTGAGAAGAGGCTTCATCTGCTATCTCCTGGGGGTCGGCCACAGGATCCTCATCGACCTTTTCTGGAATCGGAACACCGATGTCTCGGCATTCTTGCTTGATTTCCTCTACTAAGTCAAAAGGATCACGTCCCTCCGGAAGCAAAGAAGACTGGGCTATGGAGTCTTCTGGAGCACCTTCTGCCGATCTGGAGCCTTTTAGCTCGTCCCAGCATATTGTATACCCACATTGGATTAGCTCGAAAAAACGCCGGTTCATCAACTCCAGCAGTGTCCCTTCCTTAAAAAGTTTCAGCTCGGCCTGACGAGATGCTTCAGCCTCTTCCGAACTGACCATTGCTGCAGCCTTCTTTGTAGCCTCTTCTGCAGTTTTCTTAGCTCTTCGGCAGCTTTCTCCAGGGCAGTTTTCTCCTTTCCCCAGGAAGACTTTTCTTCTTTCAGGGCCTTCATCTCTGCTTCCAGGCCCTGGATCTTGGTCACCAGTTGGCTGGACTTCGTGCTCAGGTCTTGGTTTTGCTGCATTAGCCCGGTTTTTTCAACTTCAAGACCTGAAATCTTGCTTTTCTCGAGCCCCAGCTGAAACTCCAATTCCTCCACGGCCTTGTTCGGATTCTTCGACCTCTCCAGTTCATAGCTTTGGGCTAGGACATCCAAAGCTGTCGTTCTTCTGTTTGTGGCCGCATAATTAAACAAGACCTGCAAAAATCCGAGACCAGGGTATTATGTAAGTGATGTCCCAGGTAACCTTTTATTTCAGAAAAAATTTCTAACTATGTTTGGAAAAATCACCTTTTTTATATGCGCGGCTATAAGGGTCTCCTGTTCCACCGCTTCATTCAAATGGTCCCGGAGCTTCTCGCTAGCTCGGATAATCTCCTCGAAAGATTGAGAAGACTCGGCCGCCACTTCCTGAAATGGCATAAGATCTTCTGGTGGTGGCTCTGACAAATCGACCTGGTGAATAGGCCGAGCTAGTGAGATCGGTCTCGCCTTTTGATCTCTTAGCACAATGACCCTTTCTTTGGTCACTGGGTCTGCGGGACCCAACAGGTCATTAGGACTAGGCAGCTCGGCTCCAGTAGGGGGGCCCGATAGAACTTGCGGGGCTTTGGCAGCCTTAGCTGCCTGGATTTCTTCCGGGGTCGGCCTTTTCTTTTTTGTGACCCGGGTCATCAATGCCGAGCTGGGTGGATCGGCAACCTCTACCTCATCTGTAAGATCGATCTCAACCGATCTTTTTGAAGATCCTGAAGCTGCAGCAGGTTTGTTGGCTTTTTTTCTTCCTTCCAAACCCACCGAGACTACCTGAAAACGAGCAATATGCAAAAATAAAAATTACCGAGCTATGAAGGAAGAGGATGTCATAAATAAAAAGTTCAAGGGACAGGTATTTACATTCTCCTTTCACACCAGGGGCTTGGCTCAGCCCGGCCCAAACCAGAAGACCCTCTGAAGGGGACCTAGCCGAGTATTTAACCGTACAGGTATAATTTCTTAGAATTTTATAATCTGACTGCACTATAGGGTTAGATATATCTCGGGTTTGATCAGCTGGGAGTATCACTTGAGACCAACGACAAGGTAGGTTTGCTTCATTGGCCTTCACCATAACATATCTAGCCCTCCAATTTTTATTAGTATCTGGGGAGTCAGTCAGAAGGATAGGGCTATTCCTACGTTTTTGAAAAGTTACCCACCCCTGGCCATAAGGATACGAGCGGGCAGTGTAAAATTGAAAAAACAAATCTATCGAGGGTCGGATTCCAACCCCAACACATACGCACACAAATCCTATCAAAAACCTAAAAGCATTAGGTACTAACTGACTCAGCCCGATATGCAAAAAATCCATCATCTCATTTAAAAAATCGGGAACAGGGAACCTTAGCCCAAACTTCAAGTGATATTCATAAACACCAACCCAGTTCTCATCAATGCTATTTATCCTTTCTACGGAGGTCGGTAAGCGAATCTGGATATTTGGGCTTATATGATTGTCTGACCTAATTTTCTCTAAATCTGACTTAGTTATTTCCGAAGCTATATCTTGAGGTTTAAACTCGTGGGTGACGGCCGAATCTACATAAAGCGGTACCAAAATCATGCATAAATAACAAAATTTTATGTATAATCTGGCAAAAACTTAAAAGAATCAAGCAGGGAAAGAACGCACTCACCTGCAGCCGGAACCTGATGCGACGCTCCGGTGCCGGAACTCTTTTCTGAAGCCATTGTAGACAGACGAACAGGGACAGAAAGACGCCGACGGGACGATGGTGACGACAAAGCTGCAATACGAACGAGATCGACGGATTGGAAAGATAACACTTTCGGATTCCGGCAAAGTTCGAAGGCTCCGGCTGTCGGAAGGAAAGTAAAGAATTTATTTTCTCACTCTTTTGTTCTTTCAGGAAAGCAATTTAGCAAATGGTGGCAATTGATGGTTGTTCTCACAATTTTTATAATGGAAGCCTTGGGGAAATCGAAGAAACATGGGCAGACCAAAAGCTGTGTTCATTAATGGCACTTTGGGAACATCAATGACCTTGGAAGTTGTATCGGTTGCTGCAATAAACGTAAAGGCGTGTCCAGATTAATCCGCCTCTTCAAAATCCCGATCTAGGGTAACGCAAAAGGTACGCCTTTATGATTGCTTTTATTTGTTCAAAAACTGTTCAAATTCTTTAGATCGGTACTACAATTATTACCTATAATCGGATGATACTGTATTTTATAGGTCGGTTATCATATTTCCCGTTTTTATCAGTCAATAAGCTATGAATTATAGGTCGGACAAACACTGGATGAATGCCTAAGTCACAAATAAAATATGGATGCTGATTAGTTCAGAAAATTAGCTCGGGTTAATATTTAGAAATTCATGATGTCCTTTACGGTAGGTCTTAGCTCGGAAAATCCAAGGAGTATTAAGTTTTAGATTGGTAAAACCTAATACTAGGGGGGCTTGTTGATGTACATAAAATGGAAATCCCCATTGGGCCTAGCCCAGTCAATCAAATCTAAGAAACAGTAAAGGATAAAAAAGCCAGATCCATATTCAGGTCGGGAAAATTATACAAATCAAGTCTCTGTCATAAGTTTTAGATCGGATATGAAGGTTTAGCTCGGTCCTAAAGATATAATAAACTCGTGAAGGTTTAGGGCGTAAAAACATCATAAACCAACTTGATAATCTTAGATCGGTAGACCTTATAGTTCCGATCGGTAAGATTAAGTATAATTATACTCAAGAAGCCCAGGTCGGTAAAAACTTAAAAGAGTTAGATCAGTCGACATTGATGAAGCTCAGGTCGGTAAGTAACTAAAACACGAGAAGGCTCAGGTCGGTAAAGAGTAAACCGGTCTAAGATAAAGACAAAACAGTTAAATATCATGGTAGGACCACAAATTTAATATATATGTAGGAACAATGATGACAAAGGAGCCATGTTAAAGCCATTATTCCGGGAACGACAAAAACCATCATTGCAAGAAGAATAAAGAGGAGCGTATGTCTTCAAGACCCAACGGAACCATCAAGAGTAAGCTTATAAAAACTCAGGCACAAGCCTCATTCCTGTAAGTTCCAATAAGCAATTTCTGGCAATTCTCATTAGCATTTCTTAAGCTATTCTCTCTCATTTACAATTTCTTTGAACACTCTTGTTCTATATTGTTTATCTCTTTCATATTACTGACTTGATCGTCGGAGCCTATACAGGGGGGAAAGCCCCGCTCCTTCTCTTGATTACTCATCAGTTGGTCAACAGAGCAGTGCAAAATCATCAAGCTTCATCCTCTTTGCCAAGCTCAGCAATCCTACTTAGTTCACCCCTCAAATTGCTCATCCCAAGTTGGGCCATTTTGTTCCTCAAAGCTTCATTTGGATTGGGCTATTACTGTCTTCAAGAATTCATTGAGCCGCGAAGAAGCATCGTTCCATCATTGTAATTTTTGCGTCACATCAATAATAATAAATAAAAGTGATATAAAAGAAAAGTGATAAAAATAAATACATGAATAAATTAGTGTTAGAGATTTTTGTCAAAATATTATAACTATCTTTAAAGATAAATCATAATAATATTTTAATTCATTTATTTTTTTTATTTCATATTCATTTGTGTTTACTAATACACCTGTAGTAATTACATATAAAAAAATTATTTGTTCAAAAATAAAAGAAAGTAAAAAAAAAAGGGTTATTCGTTAATTGGTTAAATCGGTAGACTGGCCGCTAAACCGGTTAAATGAAACCGGTCAATCAGTAGACTGGCTACTAAACTGGTTAACCAAAACCGGTCAATCGGTAGACTTATCGGTTGGTTAACCAATTTTGACTAAAATTAGTAAAACCAGTATTAATCGAAACCGGTAAACCGCTTAAGCAGTTAATCGATCAGTTGAACAGCCTTAATTTTAATTCCCACTGCCCATAATTACTTCATGATTCTCCAACTATCCTATCATCCCCATTAATATTATATATAATTACTTTTGTATGACCTTTCATATGATCTTGTAAAATCAATTCATGAAAGATACCTGAGCCCATAAATATAAGGCTCAAGTGGAGAAATGATGATGGATATAATAGAATATGTTTACTCTCTCACGGGCTGCACCAAAAAAAAAAAAAAAAAAAGACGAAACATTCGTCTATAAATGAAGGACTGCAGCAAAGGAAATGAATATCCAACCATCTGTATTCATAATTGTTGCAAAGTAGAGCCGGGTGGAATCACAAAATCAGATAAAAATCGAGACGATTGGGATCGAAAAAAGGTTAGTGGCTAAAGTTTAAATGTTTTGAGGTATTGTTTTAGGTAGTTTTATTAATTATTTTAGTTGTATTATGTCCGAATTTATTAGTAGTTTTGGCAAAATTGTGAAATTTTTTACCGGAATGAGGAAGATCTGCTCGGTGGTTACTGCAAATAAGAAAGTGGGGGGGGGGGGGGGGGGGGGGGGAGCCGAACTGTCGCCGGCGACATTTTTCCAGGGAAATACCGTATGTAAAAAATGTCGCCGGATTTCAGGCCTGAAATGTCGCCGGTCTTTTTCCATGCGGTATTTCCCGGACCGGCAGTGCTGTCTTTTAAAGGGCGCTATTTTACCAGAATATCGCCGGAATCCGGCGACATTTTCCACGGAAAATAGCGCCTGATTCCGGCGATATTCTACGTGAAAAATGTCGCCGGACTCCGGCGATATTCTACGTGGAAAATGTCGCCGGACTGAAGATGTCGCCGGAATCCGGCCATGGGTGGGGGGGGGGGGTGTTTCCGGCGAAGGGCGGGGGATTTTCGGTCAAAAATTGTTTTATGTTTAGTTGTGTTATTTTGTTTGTTATATGTTCTTAAATAAATTTCGTATTGATAAATTCGTGTTCATAGTGGTTCATAGTAGGCTCAACGGTATTGTGAGAAGGAGCGCCATAGAAGAGGCGGCTATCCATTTGGGGGAGTTGATCCGGTGCTGGAATATGGCTGATATACCCGAGATCGATCCATATTACACTGTAAGTAAAACTGTGTACAAATTTTTTTAGTTGAATTATATTAGACGAAAATACATTGCCGGGAAAGAAACCCATTTTGGGGGGATTTGTTTCCCGGATCTGCGATTATACGGCAATTGTTTGCCATATCTGTCACGTTTCAGCCGGGGGGAGTTTCTCTCCGGCAGGAAGATTATGGAATATCGCCGGTCGCCGGCGTTAATTCCGACCGGAAATATCTGCGGCTTCCGTTGTTTTTTTACGGCGGAACTCGTTTTCCCTCGAATTTTTCCGAGATCGATAATTCTGTCCCCTTCGCAATATCCCTCCGACATCTTCCAAAAGTAAATATGTCAGAACAAAGACTCAGGGGGGACAATATAATTGCCCAATTTGTTGGGTCCCTATAAATTTTTCCGTTTAAGTATGATTAAACAGTTTTCCCGTAATTATGAACAGGATTTTCGTGTTGAAAGCGATGCCTCTTATGCTGACCACACCGAAGTATTTCGGACGAACGAAGAGTTCAGAAGCAAGGAAGATATGATGGCATGGGTACACGCCCGAGCAGCCGAAAACAATATGACTGCAAAAATTACTTCATCTGCGAAGATTTTGGATCTGTTCATTACAAGAGGGAGAAAAGCTAGAGTTGAGATAGGGTGCGAAAGATCAGGAAAAGTTAGAGATAAGCTACCCCTACCTGAAGGGAAAAGCAGGCGGCCTAATACAAGCAGCAAGGAGACGGGTTGTTCATTTCACCTTACGGCCTGACAAAGTGCTGGGGACATCTGGAAGCTAGAGGTCAAAGACGGTAAGCACAATCATGAATTACAAAAAGTTCGAAATTGGCATTCAGCCCATACACGGATAACAGAAATGGAGAAGCAGAAGATTGCCGACATGTCTAGTATTAACATCAGGCCGATGCATATCTTGGCCAAGTTGCGAGCGGATGATCAGGAAAATGTCAGTCACATACAACAGGTGTACAATGAATCAGCAAAAAGTAAAATGGAGGCTAGGGGAGGTATGACTAACATGCAGTGTTTCTTTAAACTTCTGCATGATCACGAATACTTCTATGCGCACGAACGTGATGTCGACAGTAATGCAGTCGGGCACATTTTCATTGCGCACAAGAAGGCAACTCAGATGCTTGTTTTGTTTCCGTACGTGTTGTTCATGGATACGACGTACAAGACAAACAGGTACGACATGCCGCTGCTACAAATAGTGGCCCTACTACCCACAGACCAGTATGTGCATATCGCATTCGTTTTCATGAGGGACGAGACCACACCGAGTTATTATTGGGGGTTGGCGCACTTAAGCAGTCTATTCGAGGGAAACAGATTCCCACATGTGGTCGTCACTGACCGGGAGCTTGCCTTAATGAAGGCTGTGGAATTGGTATTCCTATGTGCTACCCAACTACTGTGTCGGAGACACATTGAAATGGATGTGAAGAAGCACGTACTGTCGGCTGGCAACGACAAAGAAACAACGGACGTGTTTCTATATCGTTGGAGCCGCGTTGTTAAAGCCCTGACGTATGAACAGTTCACGGAAGCTGTGGATTTTATTGACACTAAGTATGAAAATAAATCTAGATTCAGAAATGTTATTCCATACTTGAAAAACACGTGGTTGGACCCCCACAAGGACAAGTTCGTGTCAGTTTGGACTAAAAGTATAAAGCATTACGGCTCGCACACCACGAACATGTAAGTAATTTATAACTTTGATTTATGTTTTGTTTGCTGTATAAGTACATGCTCTTCTATGTAATTCTGCTTGCGACATGTTGACCTCTAATGTTATTTTTCTTTTTAGGGTGGAGAGTGCACATGCACAGTTGAAGAAGGCAATTGATACGGATCGAAAGGCATTTCCAACTATCTTCAACGACATTAATAGGATGATTCTTATGCACTTTGATAAAATCCGCACTGCAATGGAATCATCGCGCAGCAGAACTTACCTGAAGAGCGACTACTTACTTTATAGTAGGCTCAACGGTAGATTGTCTTTCGCTGTCATTACACTTATGTAGGTAGAATATACATCAAGAGTCGGACTTATCGGGGAAGATGGTGAGGGGTGTGGTTGCGAACTCCGAACTAGTTGCGGGCTGCCATGTGCATGTGAGATGACGCAGTTGGTGCGGGCGTTCCAGCCAATTGATCCTATCGACGTAGACGCCTTCTGAAAGACGTTGCATTTGGGAGATGATGATATTCCGAAAACCGTTGAGGAGAGACAAACCGCTAAAGGCCGATTGCATGACGTGCTTCAGGATGTAATGTCGCGTCCAAGTGCTGAGATATACAGGGTGTTGGGTGTGGTGCATTCGGCGCTTTATCCCAAAACCGTTGACCTAGCTGAGCCTGTTAGTAGGCCTCACAGGGGACGACCGAGAAACAATGCCACCCAACACGATCTATCAGGTTTCGAGCATGCCGAAAGGAATGCGATGCAAAGGGGTGCGAATATATGTATTTGGTGTACATGTCATTGTGGGTACTTACATATACTATGGCTTAATTTAATAAGATTTACACTTGCAGGGCGGCGATCCACAGGCGAACAGAGAAGACGAAGGGTTATGCGTTCTCATAATTCTGACTGGCCCTACGACCTTTCCGTATTTCTGAAGCAATTTGTGTTTGAATACATCACAGGGCACTGTAATGTAGAGCCCGATGGACATTGTGGGTTCAGAGTAATTTTGTATTTCGTACACGAACGAGATGAGTCGCAGTGGTACCAGGTTCGTGGAGCTTTGCACCAAGAACTCTTGGATGAATCTGCTTTGTGGAACTTCGTCCTTGGGCCGGTCGATTACGCTGCTGCACTGAGGGTGGTCGCTTGTTATTTAGTTCTGGCACAAGAGGCATTCTGGTTTGATTCCCACTTGTTGGGAATACTTGTTGCAACGAAATACCAGAGGGTTGTTACGTTATATGCCCAGCAGAGCAGCACTTTTCTGCCGATTCAATGGCGGGGTGCCAGCGTCTCGACTGATCCGGACAGTTTCATAAATATGGGTTTAATAAGACAAAACCATTTCATTGCTTTGTTAACGACCGGGGATGTATTGCTACCACCAATATATCCGACGTGGATACATAGGCCCTCAAATGAAATGCAGCTTTGGCAAACCCATTTGCAAAGAAAATTTGACGCATACAGGACGAACTCGACCGCGGAGTGTTAGTTTTAAATGGTTTTCACACCCACCCTTGCAGCCTACTGTACGTTAGTTGTTTCGTTATGCTGTAACAATATAAGTTTCACATATTTAACCGTTTATATGTTATTGAATACAGTAGTAGTAAAGGCAAATAATATATACATATATATATATATATCGAAATGATATGATATATTAATTTATACAAGTCATAATACCGCGAATATATTACATTTCATTCATTTATAATTCTAGTCCCGGCATCAAATCCTCCAAATGGATAGCCGCCTCCTCTATGGCGCTCCTTTTGACAGAGCTGGGAAAGTGGTTCCGATTTTGGGGATAAGAATAATACAGTTTACTGGCAATATATTGCAACCGCTGCAATTCTTAGAAAAAGGGAAATACAATCAAATTTATTGACCGAAATATATAATTATATGACAAAATTGTGGTGCAAATTTGTATTGCTTATCGCAGCATCGGACATAGACCTGGGGTCCAGTTTGTCGTCAACTTCCATGTTGTCTGGACTGACACGCACGTGCGTTCGCGGCATGTAGTAGTCGAGGTACTCAGGGCACGCCTGATCGGACCACTCAGCCCGCTGCGCCCCCCACAACAAATTTCTCTTGTACGTGTGCGGGACATTAAGATTCGTATCGTGCACGCAGGAGTACATTTTTATTTCAGGGCCTCTGTAGCAACTCTTTGGCATTATAGCTGCTTGAGGGATCGACTGCACAAATCCAAATTGTCGCAAGAACCGATCCGGCATGTATGGCTCGACGACACCCGGGCAATGAATGAGACCCCTGTACAAGGTTGTTGGGTGCAGTCTCGCAGGATTTGTCCCAAAAGGAAGCCAATTGACCTAGTTTATGTGAAACCCAGTAAGTGGATGTTCGCAATACGTCTTCTGTTACAGTAATAAAAATTATGAAGTTTACACGACATACAAATATTACCTATCCAGATTTCATCCCGTCTAGTGTGTGCCTGTATGTCAGCAAATCTGCCACAGGATCCCGCGTCCTTCCGGTTTCGATCTTCCACTTCATTGCAGCAGGGTACCTGTCATCCCATGAACTGAGCTGGGGACGACTAAACGCGGGAAAGTACTTGTATATCCAGCTCTATTAACAGAAATGGAAAATAAATTTTTAATTGATACTGTAACTGCATAAAGTATTGAAATAGTTTATGAACGAGTCTTTCGAACCTGCAATAAGGTCAGACAACCGCCTAACTGGGCAGCATCCGCCCTGGACGCCCTTGCAAGATTGCGGTATAGGTTGGCCAGACACGCTGCACCCCACGGAAGTCCTGCTGCGCATTCTGCATCGTGGATGTAAGGCAGGAAATGCCCAGCAACGTGGGTTTTTTTCTTGTCCACAAACAGGGTGTTTCCTACCAACCACAACAAATACCCTGCGGCAACATTTGCGACCTCTAACTTTCCGCTACCACAGTGGTCTATAACGAGGGACATTTTAACGCTTGAAAAATCTTTATCCCCGAGCTCGTCTTGCTCAATCCCCAACACTTCTAAGAGCAGATCTTTTAAATCGGCCGGTTTGATCTTCCACACGATTGCCTGTCCACCAATCGGAACCCGTAGTATGTGGTACACGTCGTGGAGAGTGATACTCATATCTTCGAATGGCATGTGGAATGAATTTGTTTCCGAATGCTATCTCTCAACGATGGCGCTAAGTAGAGCAGAGTCTAACTCTGGATGCATGCTCCATACCAAATGAGACAACCCGGACTGTTCCACTATGCTTTTTACTTCCCCATCGGGTAAATTCCACCTTTGCAGTCGCTCGTGCCCATTATGGCACACCAGTACACCACGTTCCTGCGCCGTTTAGTATATTAATTCATACTTTTTGGCCACAAACGTAACAATCATAAAGCCAAACTAAATAACAATTATATCACGAAATATGTAATACAGCACAATACGATACCTGTCCGTGCCATACGTAGTATGCAATATGGCCCTTAAAACTCCGTAACAGCACGGGCTCTGCAGGTCAACCGTCAATCGGACCATCTAGGGGGCGGTAATCCATCCACCCGGCATCCCTCCTGCAACTTGAACCGGACCCAGCACCTGTCACTGGGATACGCGAGGACACCATTATTTCTTTCCCTTTGTCGCTCCTTCATTGGGACCCGACATTTTCCCCATCGTTATCATCCTCCAACCGCCCCGAATACCCTTCCATGTACCCCTGCGACTGAGACTGAGACATGTCCCGCTCCAATCTTTCCGCATTTTCCCTAGCTTCATCCTCCTCCGGATTTCCAATGTATGGCGGGGCAAAAGGTGTATCGCTGTATTCCACATTACTTGCTCGCACCGCAAAAGAAAACCGCGCAGACCCGTGCGCTCTTCCTGCCACCCTTCTCTGCCGCTCGGATGCAGTCGGCGGCATTCGGCCACCTCCTTCCCCAGCGGATGAATGTCTCGCCTTAGTGCCTCTCTGCACCAAATGCACATTATCATCTTTCTTGCTTTTGCTTTTGCTGAATTTCATTTTCAATTTCTTAATTGCTTCTGCCATCTGCAATAATATGACCCCCCCCCCACCCATGGCCGGATTCCAGCAACATTTCCCGGAACATCGCCGGAATCTGGCGACATTTTCCGGCGACATTTTCCACAGAGAATATCGCCGGAGTCTGGCGACATTTTCCACGTAAAATATCACCAGAATCAGCCGCTATTTTCCGTGGAAAATGTCGTCGGATTTCGGCGATATTCTGGAAAATAGCGCCTTTTTCGGGCGCTATTTTTAAAAGCCAACACCGCCGGTCACCGGCAGTGCTGTTTCGCGGTATTTCCCGGAAAAAATGTCGCCGGCGACATTTCCGGCCGAAAATGTCTCCTGCGACCGGCGACAGTTCGCCCCCCCCCCCCCCCCCACACACACACTTTCTTATTTGTAGTAACCACCGGGCAGATCTTCCCCATTTCGGTAAAAAATTTCACAATTTTGACAAAACTATTAATAAATTCGGACATAATACAACTAAAATAATTAATAAAACTACATAAAACAATACCTCAAAACATTTAAACTTTAGCCACTAACATTTTTCGATCCCAATCGTCTCGATTTTTATCTGATTTTGTGATTCCACCCGGCTCTGCTTTGCAACAATTATGAATACAGATATTGAGGCTGATTTCCTTTGCTGCATTTTATATACTTCCTTTGCTGCATTTTATAGACGAAACATTCATCTTTTTTTTTTTTGTTGGTCTTAAAATTTTTTTTTTAAAATTTTTTTTTTTTGTTGGTGCAGCCCTACATTTTTCTTTTTTTTAATTTTTTTTTTAAATTTTCCAGTAGCCCTCACGGGCTGCATAGGAAAATTTACTTTTTTTTATAATTTTTTCCCCAAGGGCATTTCAATCTTTTCACAGAAAAATGTCACTGCAAATATCGAAACCGTCGCTGCAAATATCAATTCCAAAATAAAAAAGGTAAGAAAGAAATAAAGAAAGAAACAAAAAACATGCAAATCACATGGAGAAGTTTTACAATCTCGGGATCTTACGATTCTACAATCCCAAAATACTAAATTGATACTAGTTTGGATTTTATCCTACCCTAAGCAAATTCATTAAAATATACCAAATAAGAATAGTTTTTAATTATAATTTGTTTATAATTTTACAGTGTATATTTTTTATTTATTAGAATCTTACTATCCTCCAATTCGATTCTATACCAAAATTAATCTCACGCGAGATCCCGATCATGCAAACTATTTTACACCTTCAACATGTCATAGAAGTTCAATACTCCTCTGCAATTTGCTCATCACCCTACAAGGGTGGTTATAGTAACATCATTGTTGGAATATTGTGCACTTTGTTGACAACTTTCACTCTCTAAAGAACACAACGTTCTCATCGAAAAAGCTGGCAATTTGGGACGATGCAGCTCTGCAATTTCACTGTTAAGCATTGAAAGAACAACAGCCATATTTGGCCTGTCTTTTGCATGCTCTTGCACGCACAGTAACCCAACATGGATATATCTTGAGATCTCCTTTTCATTGCCTTCGTCTTAATCAATTATGGATGGATCCATGAATTTTTCTGTCTCATATTCATGCCAAAGCTTCCAGGCCTGAATATATATATATATATATATTTTCAGATTCCAAACAAATGGTTAATTTTAACAGTTATAGAAGTTGATCTGAGAAAATGGAGAGACTTAATTTTGTTGAATATAGTTTGTAATTGCTGAAGAGAAGTTATCTACTGATTGGTTGAACCTTCTTTAGAAAAACTGATTTGTCAGTTTTTCAGTTTTCTTCTAGTTTTCTTTCTTTGTGAACTTTGAATGAACAGTTGCAATTGTTCATGAGAAGATCAGTTCAAATCCTACTCTCAACCAACTCTAACAGCTAGTGACTTACTTTCTCTATAAATAGAGGTGTTAGTCTGAATTACAAGACACAACAATCTTTCATTCTTGTTCATATATTCAAAGAACTTACTACTTTGATATATTGTATGAATCTATTGAATCCTAGGAGGATCTTGCCAATTTCCCGGTTTAGCAATATAGTGGGGGCAATAATTCTCTAAGGACAGTGTTATCACGCCTTAGATTCATCTGTTATTGCTTCGTGCAATCCACAAAACAATTCCCTCAGTTTTACATATTTTACTTAAAAGTTTTCTGCAGCATTTTCATTGTTCTTTTGAGTTCTGTGCTCTACAAAGTTATCAACAGTCTTAGAGAATTATTACTTGCTTGCTGTCATGGAGACTACTGGTGATGCAACAATGAAGGCCATGTCACAGGATATTGTCAAGTTAGACAAACTTGAAGGGATGGGAACAAATTACAATCGCTAGAAGGACAAAATCATCTTCTTCCTCACTGCCTTAAAAGTGGCATATGTACTAAGGCCGAATCTTCCTGCGATTCCACCGCCAAAGGAAGATGATTCCGAAGAGTTAATCAAGCAAAGAGAGAAGCGAGAAGAGGACGAGATTCTATGCCGTGGACACATACTCAGCAATCTCTCCGATAGCATGTCTGATCTCTCCAATACCATTAAAAGTCCAAAAGAGATCTGGGCCAAACTCCAAAAGGAGTATGCCACCCTGAAGCAAGGCACAGATAATTCCTCATTAAGAAATACTTTGAGTTTAAAATTATTAATGGTTCCCCTCTTATGGATCAAATTCACAATTTACAAGTTTTAGTTTCCAAACTCAATGATTTGGGAGCTAAAATTCCTGAGGCTATGCAAGTTGGGGCAATTATTGCCAAGTTACCTTCTTCTTGGAATGCTTACCAAAAGAAGTTACTGCATACTTCAGAAAAGTTAACTTTAACAAGTGTTTTTAAACACTTAAGGATTGAGGAATGTGCTAAATTCATTCAAAGCAATGATGGTGTGGAAAGTGATCCTAAAGTTCATGTAATTGAAGAAAAGAAAGTGCATGTTAACAATGATAAAGGTAAGAGAAAAGTTTCTGAAAATGCTAGTTCCAGTGACAACAAAAAGAAAAATAGAATTTGCTATAATTGTGTTAAAAAGGGGCATTATAAGAATGAGTGCAGGTCTAAGAAGAAACAAAAGACCACCAATGCTCCTAGTACTAATGCTTTTGAAATTTTTGAAATTGTAGCAACAGTTACACTTGGTGTGTCAACTGAGATCCACATGACTTCTCCTACATCGTCAAAGGATTGGTGGTATGATTCTGGTGCAGCAGTGCATGTGTGCAGCGACAAGGCTCAATTCAAGACATATGAAGATCTTGAAGGTTATGAAGTCATCATGGCAAATGGTGTGAGGGCTAAAGTGCTTGGAAAGGGTGAAGTTCATCTGAATTTTACTTCTGGAAAGAAACTGATCCTCACTAATGTGCTTTATGTTCCTGATGTGATCAAGAACCTTGTCTCTGCTAACATTCTGAATAAGAAAGGCTTGAAGGCTGTAGTTGAATCTGATAATGTCATTTTGTCTAAGAATGGGGTGTTTGTAGGAAAAGCTTACTCTTGTAATGACATGTGCAAGTTGAGCATTGATGCAATAAATGATGTTTTCTTTATATGCTTGATTCTACTTATAATTTGTGGCATGGTAGATTAGGACATATAAGTCATAAAACACTAAAGTTTATGTCTAAAAATGTCTTAATCAATTGCAATAATTTTGAGAATGTGAACAAGTGTGAAACATGTATACAAGCAAGAATAACTAAATTGCCTTTTCCAAAATCTGAAAAGTCCAATGGTATTCTTGAACTAATTCACTATGATGTTTGTGAATTAAATGGTGTTTTAACAAGAGGTGGAAATAGATATTTCATAACCTTTATAGATGATTTTTCTAGATTTACTTTTGTGTATTTAATGAAAAATAAAGATGAAGCATTTCAAATGTTTCAAATCTATAAAGCTCTTGTTGAAAATCAATTAAACAAAATGATCAAAGTCTTGAGAAGTGATAGAGGGGTGAATATCTCTCTAGTGATTTCTCAGTTTTTTGTGAAACCAATGGAATTGTGCACCAGACAAGTGCTCCATATACTCCACAACATAATGGATTGGCTGAGAGGAAAAACAGAACCTTACAAAACATGGTGAATTCCATGTTGTTAGGTTCAGGTTTACCAAACAATCTTTGGGGTGAAGCTTTGTTGGCTGCTTGCCATTTGCACAATCGAATTCCTTTACTAAAGACTAAAGTGTCTCCATATGAGTTATGGAAGGGAAGAAAGCCAAACTTATCTTACTTGAGAGTTTGGGGGTGCATTGCCTATTACAGGGTCCCAGACATTAAAAGAACCAAACTGGGACCTAGAGCACTTAAAAGTGTGTTCATAGGATATGCTAAAAATTCCAAGGCCTATAGATTGTTGGACCTTGATTCAAATGTCATAGTTGAATCAAGGGAAGTTGAATTATTTGAGAATCTGTTTCTTAAGGAGTCTAAGGTTAGCAACAATCAAACAAGTGAACCAAGTACATCTCAAAGTGTAGCAACTTCTCCTAGTGTAACAAAAAGAAATGAAGTTGGAACTTCATATGAAGTTAGGAGAAGCCAAAGGCAAAGAAAAGATAATCATCTTTCTCAAGACTTTGTGTGGTCTCAGTCAAGTGTGTTCCTTGTTGAAGGAACTAGGGACAATCTACTGAATAAAATTCCAATTTTATTTAGTGTAGAAGAAGATCCCAAAACTTATAATGAGGCTATGAAGTCAAGAGATGCTGCATTTTGGAAAGAAGCTATAAATGATGAAATGAACTCCATATTGTCTAACAATACTTGGGTTCTAGTCAATCTTCCACAAGGTTCTAAACCAATTGGTTGTAAGTGGGTGTTCCGAAAAAGTGTGCAACTAATGGAACTATTCTAACTTACAAAGCAAGGTTGGTGGCTAAAGGATTTAAACAAAGAGAAGGAATATATTACTTTGATACTTATGCACCTGTAGCTAGAATTGCTTCTATAAGAGTTGTTTTAACTTTGGCTTCTGTTTGTGATTTAATTGTACATCAAATGGATGTAAAAATTGCTTTTTTAAATGGTGATTTAGATGAGGAAGTGTACATGGAACAACCAGAAGGCTTTGTGCTTCTTGGACATGAACAAAAGGTGCAAACTCATTAAATCTTTGTATGGTCTAAATCAAGCACCTAAACAGTGGCATGAAAAATTTGAAACAGTAATACTCTCAAGTGAATTTAGAAATAATAATGCTGATAAGTGCATTTATTCTAAATCAACTAGTGAATATAATGTTTTGATTTGCCTTTACGTGGATGACATGCTCATAATGAGCAATACAAATAAAGGTGTTGCTGAAACTAAGGAGTTTCTATCTTCTAAGTTCCAAATGAAGGATCTAGGTGAAGTAGATACTATCTTGGGCATAAAGATTAGGAAACATAGTGGGGGTTTCTCTCTTTCTCAAACTCATTATGTTGATAAGATACTAAAAAAGTATTAATATTTGAGTGTGAAAGAATCAAAAAACTCCTTTTGATCCTAACTCTCAATTATGCGAAAATGAGGGGAATCCAATTGCTCAGCTTGAATATGCAAGTGTAATTGGAAGCCTCATGTATGCTATGAGTTGCACAAGACCTAACATTTCTTATGCAGTGTTTAGACTAGCAAGATACACACGAAGTCAAAGTAAAGAACACTGGAAAGTTGTGACAAGAGTTCTTGGTTATCTCAAGAAAACAAGAGATTTAGAACTCTACTTTAGTAATTTTCCTAAAGTGTTAGAGGGATTTTCTGATGCTAGTTGGATGACTAGTGTGAGTGATCAAAAACCTACAAGTGGTTTGATCTTCATGCTAGGGAATGGAGCTGTGTCTTGGGCTTCAAAGAAGCAAACGATTATAACTCATTCCACAATGGAATCTGAGTTTGTAACTCTATGTGCAGCATGTAAAGAGGCAGAATGGCTAAGGGATCTATTACTTGACATAGATTTTTGGCCTAAACCTATGCCTCTTATTACTATCTTTTGTGATAGTGAAGCTACTATGTCTAGAGCATTAAACAAAGTGTATAATGGTAAATCTAGACACATTAGTTTGAGGCATGCTTACATTCGTGAAATGCTGAATAATGATGTTGTCTCCATTGTTTTTGTGAGAACTCACAAAAATTTGGCGGATCCGTTGACTAAACCTCTTGGTAGAGATTTAGTGAGTTGGAAAACATCTGGGATGGGATTAAAACCCCTAACCAAAAATGATTAGACAATGGAAACCCAACCTTCTTCTAATAAGTTTTAGTATGAAAGGTTTAAAAGTGTAACAACAAGTTGTCTAATTGTTGTAAGCACCTAAAGATGTGTAAACCATTCCAAGTAAGGTGCTAACTTGAATCTCTTAAATGAGAAGGGTGTACTTTGGGTCTTAATGATATTATTTTGTTAGTGTTTTGTTTTGGTCATTCGAAACGAAACTTGAAATAATCATCACCTATGTAGTCATAAAAGTGGTGCCGCTTTTAACAAGATTTGGGGTTGACTCTTGCAAATGACTATGAATCTAGGATGAGCACATGGCCATAATAGTTCTACAACTTTGTGTGATTGAAAGTGGCAATTGATGGTTCAAATGTGTGACATCTCTTGTTTCTATTAAATATTGGTTTAAGCAAATGAGCCACCAATCTCTTGATAAAAACTTGTGACTTGTTTACACTAAATGAAAGTTTAAAACGAAAGTTACTCTCATTTACGTTTGATTTTCATGTGAAGTGTTGATTCAGCAATACAAACTAAGTGGGGGAATGTTGAATATAGTTTGTAATTGTTGAAGAGAAGTTATCTACTGATTGGTTGAACCTTCTTTAGAAAAACTGATTTTTCAGTTTTTCAGTTTTCTTCTAGTTTTCTTTCTTTGTGAACTTTGAATGAACAGTTGCAACTGTTCATGAGAAGATCAGTTCAAATCCTACTCTCAACCAACTCTAACGGCTAGTGACTTACTTTCTCTATAAATAGAGGTGTTAGTCTGAATTACAAGACACAACAATCTTTCATTCTTGTTCATATATTCAAAGAACTTGCTACTTTGATATATTGTACGAATCTATTGAATCCTATGAGGATCTTGCCAATTTCCCGGTTTAGCAATATAGTGGGGGCAACAATTCTCTAAGGACAGTGTTATCACACCTTAGATTCATCTGTTATTGATTCGTGCAATCCACAAAACAATTCCCTCAGTTTTACATATTTTACTTAAAAGTTTTCTACAGCATTTTCATTGTTCTTTTGAGTTCTGTGCTCTACAAAGTTATCAACAAATTTCACTTACATGGCCTATTAGGCTAAGATCGTTTTCTGCATTATTAGAGCTTGCATTTCTCTTTCCACTTACAATCTCTAACATTAACACTCCGAAGCTGTAAACATCTGATTTCTCCGAAATTTTTCCTCGCATTGCGTATTCTGGCGCCATGTATCCACTACATTCGATCGAACAATCAGATGATCATCAGTCAGCAGATAGTGAAATTGTACAAACCTAGCTAAAAGAAGAAAGACTAATTGATTAATGCTTACTTACTATGTTCCAATGACCCTGTTTGTTTTAGCTTGATCTTGGTTGCATCCAAAAATTCTTGCTAAGCCAAAATCAGATATTTTTGGATTGAAGTCAGCATCTAAGAGGATGTTACTTGCTTTCAAATCTCTATGGATGATCTTCAGTCTTGAATCTCTGTGAAGATATATGAGGCCTCTGCTGATACCGTCGATGATGATTCGACGCCTTTTCCAATCAAGAAAATCTTCTTCCGACGAGTCTGAATTCAAAATGCAAGATTGTTGACAACTCAAACCAGACATAATAGTTAAAAGAAATCCTGCTGATTTATGAGTCACAAATACTCCCTCCATCCCACTAAAAGAGTCTAGTGGTATACAAGATACAACTCGAAACATTACTCTTTCCGTGAGACAGAAGGAGAGGGAGAATCATATACTAACCAAATAGATATGCATTTGGCATGTATTCGTAGACTAGCATTTTTTCTTCTCTTTCAACGTAGCAGCCAAGAAGTCTAACAAGATTTCTGTGTTGAAGTTTAGAAATGACCAAAACTTCATTCATGAACTCATCACTCCCTTGAGTAGATGAGTTTGAAAGAGTTTTCACCGCAATTTCCCCACCATTTTTCAGTTTCCCCTGCAAATATAATGTACCACGCATGATCATCAAGTTTTTGCTAATCCCGTTCCACTAGAAGAGTCCAATGGTACAACAATTTATGAGTCACAAGATACAACTTCAAAGTGGATTATTCTAATGGAAAGGAGGGAGTAATTCACATACCTTATAAACTGGACCGAAACTGCCTTCCCCAAGTACATTGCTAGAATCGAAATTATCTGTAGCATTGGCCATTGCATCATAACTGTAAAGATGAAGTTGTTCTTTGTCACTCAGCATGATGTATTTCATCTTGCTCATTTCCCCTGCTTCAAATTGTAAAACACAGTTAATTTCTTTGTGTCTGAAAGATTCTATAATGGTCTGTTATAAAAGTATCGCATTACCTCGACTCTTAGTGAACCACTTCCAAGAAAAGTATGCAAAAGCAGCAATGAAGAAAGATACCACTACTATTACGCTTGCGATGACTGCATTTTTACCCTTTTCATTTCTTCTGTGCTCTGCATCTTCTTGAAGAGTAAAGAGAATTTGTTAGCATGAATGTATTATAAGAAGCAATAAGTGTAGTCCAGAAGAATAATGTATTTTCCAAGCTCAGAATAAGCGACACGAAAGTATAGATTCGACCCATCGAACGTGAATTGTTGCATATCTAGTAAGCTGCCATTCCAATGCATACAACCAATACCCTTATTAAATGCATAGGCTTTGCAAGTGCAACTTTTCAATCACGCATTGCCACATTCTGCTTCTCTACTTTCTCCCTGGAAATCCACCACGTAATACAAATCAGGAACTTTAATGTTGCTAAGCTTCAGAAATCCATCTTGTTTGCCATCCAGAATACCTGAACTCGAACTTTTTCTCTCGCATTGAAGCATTCCCTTTCTTACACAGCCACCATTCCAGTTTCCTCTTCTCCATTCACTCTCATTTATCAGCTCAAAACCTTGTAGACACGAACATATTGGAGAAGTCCCTGGATTACATAGTCCAAAAGGGCCACATTTTCCATAAACATCACATTCACTCTGTAGACTTGACCATGGTACCTTTTGATTTTTCCCAGTTCCATCATCATAAAGCTTCTCTAGAAAAGTTCTTGAGGATGTCAAAGAGTAATATAACACCACAGAATCATTTAAACCTTCATGGATCAAGTATGCAGATCCTGTGTAATCATCCAATAAATAAACTGTTTTCCGGTACGAAGTAGTCATGCCAGGAACTCCAATGAACTAGTAACCATTCCACGGACCGCTGCGCCAATAAGGTTTGCTGTTATTCCAGATAAAAGTTTCAGGAATTCTTAAGAGGATCAAAACGAAAAGAAAAGTTCCCAATGGAAGGATCAGAGGGACTTCTCCATGAGGTCAGCTGGTTATTGTTTTTGACAGATCCACCGAGCCTCATCTTCTTGACACAATGGTCAGTGGGATTCAGAAGACTTTCCCAGATTGTTCTTCCTCCATTTGAATTATCCCTGAAGACTAAATTCCCTGTATCCAGAAGCTAAGCACTACAATTTGCATTTGGATTTGCAGCATCAGACGACCATAGAATTTCCTTGTGCCCATTCAAGACTACAATGTTACCATCTTCTGAAATTGTCACCATTCCTGAAGAATCCTTCAAGGGTCTATCCCTGTTAGCCACCCAAATAACAGTTAATTCAGGGATGTTCATTATGATTCCGACATGGCGATTACGGGTGTTTCCAGGACTGAAGAAGCCTAATCTGTAATCTTGGGCAGAGGAAACTATACTTTGCGGGTCTTGAATGGGATCAGTAATTGTAATGGTACCTATGGCGACTACGCCATCTTCTTCTGTGCAAAAGAAAGAAAACAGCAGAAACAAAGGAAGCAGATTTGTTAGTCCTCTCATTTCTTGATGGCTACTGTAAAGTGTAAACAAAAGTATGGCTTTTGTCGGAACTTCCCAATTGTATAAAAATCAACTAGTCAAACATGGCCGAAAGACATTTCTTTATTTTGTTTTGTCAATCCGCACGTTTTCTTTGCACGAGGGAGAACATTACGCGGGTTCAGTGAATCATGTCCCAGAGACTTTTGTTAGTTTGGATTCTTTGGATTATGATTCATGAACGAAAAATTGTATTTTTAGTCCATATTATTTACCCGAGTAGTCAACGATGTTTTTTTTTCCCCCTTCAATTTTACTTTAAAAGACAAAAAATTTACCTTAATTAACAGACGAGTCATCCCGACATTTGTCAAAAGTGAGTTTGACCGAAACAAAATCATCCCCCTCCCATCTTCAATCACTTCATCCATTATAAAGCTTTCATAATAAGTTCCTGAAAACCAGTTTATTTTGGTTATAATGAATGCAGTAGTTGAAGATGTGAGAGATGATTTTGATTCGGTAGAACTCGTTTTTGACTAACGTCGGTATGGGTCCTCCTCCATTAGTTGGACATAATTTTTTGTTTTTGTGAACAACATTTGAAAGTTTTTAAAGAAGTAGACTGAATTTGCCCCTTAGGTAAAAAGTATGGACTAAAATTGCAATTTTTCAATTGATGACCAGTGGCAGACAGTGTGGCTGCGAAAGAAAGGGCCCGTAGGATTAGGAATAGTGTGGGCCCTCTCTCTTGGTATAAAGCTACTTATCAT
This sequence comes from Leptodermis oblonga, assembly GCA_016801395.1. Taxonomy (NCBI): domain Eukaryota; kingdom Viridiplantae; phylum Streptophyta; class Magnoliopsida; order Gentianales; family Rubiaceae; genus Leptodermis; species Leptodermis oblonga. The sequence goes on along the minus strand of CM028756.1, from coordinate 3,681,299 downwards.
AATTGGAAAAATTGTAAAAGTAGTCCACAATCTTTATTCCTGTTTCAAATGTAGTCCATAATCTTTAGTAAGTATCAAATGCAGTCTACAATGTATCTGTTTTGTTTCAATTTCAATCCAAAAGATGGAAATTGGACCAAATTAACGGTCAACGAGTTTGACCGTCAGTCAAAAGCGGTTTTGACCTCCTGAAACCACCCCCAAAGATTGTGGGCTACATTTGAAACATGGGTAAAGATTGTGGACTACTATTGATTTTTTTTTCCATATTATGGAAGAATAGCACATTTATCTTACTTTTGAAGATATTGACAAATTTGATTCCTTTTACTTCCCAAGTCACAAAAAATTATGTTACAATTGTATTATATTCATCTCAAATTTGCATTTTTAAAAATTAAATACTCCATCTGTTCTATCAGAAGAGTCCATTTTGAAAAATATTTCTTGTTCCAATAGAATAGTTAGGGGTGGGCACGAATTGATTTCCTCGAATTGGTTTCCTCGAATTTTAAATTTTTTTGGCCAATTCGAAAACCAAACCTAATTCGATTTTAAACTGAAGAAACCAATTCGAATTTGTAATTCGAATTCGGTTCGAATTCGGTTTTAAACCATGGAAACCAAATTCACAAAACTAATTCCATAATCAAAATTTTACAATCTAGTAACTAGTTTGAACAACTAAATCCAGCAGCAAACTCTTCTAGAAAAATAAATCTAAGTTCACCCTTTCAATCACATGCATCCTGTAAGCCTTAAAATCATCCTGTAAGCATAGTTTTGGTAACCACTGCAGCTGATCCTTGGCCCAACTGTATCCGCACCTGATATTAATATAAAGAAAATAAAAGTAAGAATTAAGAAACAACAGCAGAAGGCAGAATGCCTATAAATCAAAAACCATCGTTTAAACTCTTGAAGAAAATCTGAATTTGCCGAAACATCCATCACGGGTATATTGTTAAGTATTTGTTAAAGGCCGAACAAAGCTGTTTGGATTTGCTTTAGCTAATAGCTGTGCCTATAATACCACCTTTGAAATTCTTGCCTTTGTGGTCAGAAATTCTTGCCTTTGTGGTCAGAAATTCTTCCCTTTGTTAACTTTTGCTCATATATCATAAGGGGTTCCCTTGCTAAGCTTTATGCTGCAAAATACAAGCTACGTTCACGGGCTAAGAATTTTAAAGTCGTAATATGTAATATGTGAATAACTTACATATTTAAATCTCATGGAATGACAGATCCTACCAAACTTATTAAAACAAATGACAGATTCATTTTACATGTTGGCACTCTTAAGGCTTGCCCAATTCTGAGAGGCAACCAATCATTTAGATCTTGCTTGAACAGACATTAAGCAGTAAGCGAAGTGTTGACCAAGGCAATCAGCAAGATTGAAGGATCACCCAAGTACCAGAATCCAGAAATTACAGTGCCACACGGCAGTTGTACTACACTAAGGCATAAAATATGGGGGAAAGAAAACAGAAGAAGTTCACTTTGATCCAAATGGATTAATACAACAGCAGAGCATTTATTGAATGGATCAATATTATCACAAAATCTTAATCCAGAGTAAAGGGAAATTAATTACACGAAAATACTGGTAATCAGATTCCAGCAAAATAAAATCTCTCCCAGTCAAAGAAAAATTCAAATAAAGGCAGCCAATCTTACACACTCGATAAAACTTTTGGAGCCTATACCAGACCTCTCATCATTAGCTCAACAGAGCAATGCTCAAAAATCAAATGATTTCTTATCCTAGGAGTTCTAATGAGCAATAATGGTTCATAGAAACTAATTCAGGAGGAGATGAACTAAAAGCAAAGATTAGATAACTAAAACTTAACCACTTAACCATAAGGGAAAACAAGTAACCACAATTTGATCATTTTAAACAGAGAAGAGGCCCGTTTACAACATTAGCATTTCATATAAACATGGCAAGAACCAAAATCAAGTCCACCCCACAGGAAATCATTCATATGTAATATGTGAATAACTTACAGATTTAAATCTCTTGCTTCGCCCACGTTGCCGTCGCCGTGGCTTCGCCCAGTTCGCCATCGCCGTCACTATGGTGTTCACTTCAGTTCAGACTCGCGATGCGGCGTCAGAGCACTGAGAGCAGAGGCAATGACAGAAATAGCAACTAGGGCAATGGGCAAAAGCCAAAACACTAAAAAGTTAAAAACCCCTAAAAATAAAATAATAAAATAATAAGTAAAAAATTAAAACATACAAAATAAAAAAAAATATATATATATATATTGCAAATCGGTTTTCGGTTCGGTTTTTGGTTTGAATACCCAATTCGAAAACCGATTTCATAATTCGAATTCGGTTTCAAACCAAACCTAATTCGAATTCAGAATTTGAATTAGGTTTCTTCGAATTCGGTAAATTCGAATTCGGTTCGAATTTCGAATTGGCCCAAACCATGCCCACTCCTAAGAATAGTAAACTTTTAAATTTTTTTTACTCCTCATACCATTACTAATATAATAAGGGTAAATACATAAAAATCCTCCTGTGGTTAGCGAAAGTTATTAACAGGCCCCCTATGGTTTAAAAAGCTACAAAGAGCCCCCCTTAACTTTCGTGAACTATGTAAAGTGGACAAAAATAACCAAAATACCCCCCAATTAGCACTGTGGCAATGACCAAAGAAAGTTTAGATGTGGGGGTATTTTGGTCATTTTTGTCCAATTTACATAGTTCACGAAAGTTAAGGGGGGCCCTTCGTAGCTTTTTAAACCATAGGGGGGCGGTTAATAATTTTTGCTAACCATAGAGGGGTTTTTGTGTATTTACCCATATAATAATGTATGGTCCACAATTATCTCATACTTAATAAGTATATGTGTGGAATAAATAGTGTCAAATTAGTTATTTTAGTTGTTGTACCCTAAAATTCATAATAAGTATATCAGAATATTTTAAAATATTTCACGAAATTTAATAAACTTATAAGAGTATTTTTTATAAAAGAATTTTAGTTGAGAAATATTTTCTTTAGAAATTTTATAAAATTATTTCATTTCAAAAGTCTCGAATCAGGTAAAACCGATTGCACTGCTGTGAATAGTAAAAATATAAGTTTTAAAGAATATTGTAGGGCTATGTAAGTTTTAAATTTTATATATTAATAAAGAATATAAATTTTATGATAAGCATGTTCTGAGTCCTGGTGTGAACCGGGTAGACATCCGGTGAAACTACCCCTTGTATGTGGGGTAGTGAATCTGGGATGTCACAGAAATTAAGGTGAAAGAATGTTTAAGAAAAACAGAAAATAAGAGTTAGGTAGAAAAATAAAGAAATAAATAAGAGTAGAGAGAGAGAGAAAAAAAAAGAATGACAAAGATTAAAAACAAAAGTACAAATTACAGGGATGAATAGAGAAAAACTGAAAAAAAAAAAGGTAGAAAAATAAAATAATGTCAGAAGTTTGAAAATGGAAAATTATCGAAAACAATAAGCTATTTAATTTCAACAATTTCTCCTTTCCTAAATTCTCATTCTCATAATTCTAAAAATTTCCCACCAACAATTTCGAAAAAAAAAAATCAATAGTAGTCCACAATCTTTATCCATGTTTCAAATGTAGTCCACAATCTTTGGGAGTGGTTTCAGGAGATCAAAACCGCTTTTGACTGACGGTCAAACTCGTTGACCGTTAATTTGGTCAAATTTTTGTCTTTTGGACTGAAATTGAAACAAAACGGATACATTGTGGACTACATTTGATACTTACTAAAGATTGTGGACTACATTTGAAACAGAGGTAAAGATTGTGGACTACTTTTGCAATTTTTCCTATCATAATTTATAAGGGAAAAAATTTGATGCCATTCAAGAAATTAACCAATGTTCAATTACAAATTGTTGATAATAATAAGTAAAAAATTAGAACTGTTATTCTGATCAAGTTGAGTTTGAGGTAATTAAAAAAATATATATATAGTTGAGTTTGGGCCGTCGGTCAATTGCTCGATTCAACTCAAGTTTGACTGATTTCAATTAAGTTTAATTAATTCATTGACGGACTGTATAGATGCGATTCATATGAAACAGGTATAGACGTGTGACGGAGTGCATGGATGCGATACAACGTCATCCAAGCACCTCTCTCTCTCTCTCTCTCTCTCCATTTGTTTAAAAAATCGCGTATCACTTTAATGTTGGCGAAATAATAGTTAAATGTACTCATACTCCATGAGCCCATGCAAGAACTCGTGCACATATCACTTTTGTGTTGATGAAGTAGCATTTAAAATTTAACTCAATTTTCATTTAAGATAACTCGCGTATCATTATGATATTGGCAAAGTAGCAGTTAAAGCTTAATTCATACTTCATGGAAAGAACTCAACGTCATTAATACTCTTCTAAAGTAGCATTTTCAATTTTTGTATTATATATATTTTTTTCTTTTCCTTTGTAGAGTAGCACTTGACATCTGAGTGATACTCTTTTTAAGTAGCACTTTTATTTTTATTTTTATTTTTCTTTTAGTGTTACTCCTAAAAAGTAGTAGTGTTACTCTTTTAAGAGTGGCACTTAACCTCTTCTAGAGTATCACTGCTACTTTTCCGAAGTAGCACTTTTATTTATTTATTTAAAAGAGCAACATTGCTACTCTTTTAATAGTGGCATTTGACATATTCTAGAGTATCACTGCTACTCTTTCGGAATAGTTCTTTTATTTATTTTTCTTAAAGTGATACTTGAACAGAGTTATTAGAAAAGATAACTTAAAGTCGAATTTTCTTATCGTTTCAAACAGTGCGATGCTGGCGCAAAGCGACTCGATGCGGGCGCCTTGCCTTCCTTCTGTAGCCAAGGGTAGTAGTATTACCCTTGGTTAGCTTTGCCCTAGCTCGCCGTAGGCAGCCACCTGCTGTATAAGTTTGCGGACTGCCCCGCCTCACTGAAGAAGCTGAAGGGCAGTCCGCATTAAGGAACATTCGACGTTTACAAAATACAACAATTAAGCCCCTATGAATTTCTCTATTAATGGAGAGGAGCTAAGTTGACCGTATTTTGTAAATGTTGAGGATACATTTTATACACAAATGTAACTTTAGAAAATTATTGAGTCGCAAAGTATAACATTAAGAGTGCATTTGTCGCGCAAGAATGGGAATGGGTAAGAGATTTTTTTTGAATTAAGATTCCTATGTTTAGTTCATATAAATAATAATAAGAAGAAGAATGGCAGCTAAGCTAGTAGCATGGTCTCCGCCACTTGAGAGCTGGAAACTTAACGTTGATGGCTCAGCTCTGGGGAATCCAGGGCACATTGGCGCAGGCTTTGTGATTCGGGATGGCTATGGCACGGTTATGGTAGCAGGTTCAATTTATCTTGGTTATGGAACAAATTTCGAAGTAGAGGCGAAGACACTTTTACTGGGCCTGAGGGAGTGTAATCGATTGAACTTGCAGGGACTCCAGCCACGTTTAAAAATTGGGGACTAGAGAACTCTCTTTCCATTAGAACTCTCTCAATGAACGCACTCTCTTTCCATTAAACTTCTTCTCCTTCACGGTGCCTCCAGCCATGGAGGGTGGCCGGCATCCGCCGGCTGCCCTAAACTATGTAGCGGCGCTATCCAAGCATCGCCTGCCACCGCAGCCAAAACAGATTAATCGCGCATTGAAGCCGCCAACGGAGCACTGCGGCAAACTGGCTCTCATCTTTACGGATGAGGGGATGGACGAATTGGAGGAGCCCCTTAGTCGTGCTTTGATGGGAAAATTTTCTAGGGGACACACAACTCTTGAAGCTCTCCGTATTGATTTCATGACTGCTGGATTCACCGATGGTTACCATATTGGTTTGATCGACTTGCGCCAAGTGCTAATCCGTTCCGAACAACACGAAGACTACCATCGATGTTTTTTGAAGGGAGTCTGGAACTTTGGGGATTATGCCCTGCGCATAGTGAAATGGACATCAGATTTTAATCCTCTCACGGAATCCTCTATTGTGCCTGTGTGGGTTTCCTTAACGAAATTGCCTTTCTAGTTATACAACGAGTGGTCGCTCCTCTCAATTGGGAGCATGTTTGGTCGAGCTTTAAAGACGGATTTTGCCTATGCAAATCTCTCTAGACCTTCGATTGCTAGGGTGTGCACAGAAATAGATTTACTGAAACCTCTGCCGGACACGGTTTACCTTGAAAAGAGAGGTATTGGCTTTCTTCAAAAGCTAGAATTTCATGATTTGCCAAAGTACTGTGTTAATTGCTTGAAAGTTGGTCATTCTGTAAGCACTTGTCGAAAGGATGAACTGCCACCGCCAAGACAGCAATGGAAAAGGAAACCGATAGACAAGGAAAGTCGACCGCCTCCGCCACCACCGTTGCCAGCACCACCTCCCAAGACAAAGGAAAAGCAAAGATTCCTGGCCAGGATAACCGGATCCCAGAACCTCTTCCAGTCACCAGTCAACCTTCAGCAATGGTTCCGCCAGAAACCACAGCCGCTCCAGGAACCTCCTCCGTTTTGGATTCGGACAGCGAGGTGGAGGAGGTCTTTGCGGAAGAGCCTCCCAGCCCAGTCGCACCTTGCCCCCAGCCTATTCGACAAAATGCTCCAGACACAACATGCAAATCAAACATGCTTACTTCCAGTCCCTTAGAACCAGTCGTGTCTCAGCATTCAGAGGACCCTATCCTAACCGAAAGAGCACTTATTTTTACTCCAGATGAGTTTCCCACACCATTAGCACCTCCATTAGAGCCCGCCGCTCAGATTGCTCAGGAGGATGTAGCTGTTCAACATAATGCCTCAATGGAGGTCCAGGAAGCTGCTTGACAGCATGCCACACCCGCGGACCAAGCAATCTGCGCACAGGACCACCATCATCCAGCAGCAACAACCCATCAACCCTCAGAATCGCAAGCCAACTCTAGCACACTCTTTTGCCTTAAAGGTGTTCGACAAAATGCCCAATCATCCCCCAGGCCAGCAATCAGCTCAGAGGCTGGCTGAGCAGCTTCTGAAATAGTCCAGTCCTCAACGCAGCTCACAGAGGATGCTACCCAAGTCTCTACCACGCCTTTGTGGACCGATATAGTCCAAGGTCAAAGGTATCACGAAAAAGAACATAGGTCCTTGCCGCTCCCCAAAGTAAAGCCTCTCAAGAGAATTTTCACTCCGATTCAAGCACATAGAATGCCTACAGTCACTGAGCTTATCGCTCGTATGCCCACTAAGCCACGCGTTCCTGTTACACCATTGCCGGTCTTCGACTCACATGAGGTCCATAGTGATGGAAACCAAGATGACGAAGGGAGGGTGGAGGATGGCCCTTGGGAACCTGATGACGAGTTTGAAGAGGAAGAGGTTTTGCAAGCCCATACTTCAAGCTCCAAGAGGCCGGAGACTTTTTTTGAGTATGAATGTCGGAAGCTCCGAAACAGACCCAAAGTAGACTATCGTAAATTTAACAATCATGGGTACAAAATGTGAACCTCGAGGTTCTGTCTTATTTGTTTCTCTTTTATTTTTATCTTCCGCAATTAATAAAACAGGTAACCAATCCCATTTAATTAAAAAAAAAAGAAAAAAGAGTGGAGGTGGAGACGGATTGTCTAGCTCTAGTTAATATGGTTCGACGCATCTTTAAAGTTCCTTGGGTGAATCTTTAGACTTTGCGACAGATTTTGCACCTTATGGATTCTCACCAATGCATTATGCATGTTTACAAAGAAGGCAATTCAATAGAAGATGGTTTGGCTAGGGAGGCAAGTTCAAGTTGGACTACCTTTATTGGGGGAGCTTTAGATATACCTAGACGGATCAAGGGGCTTGCAATTCTTGATAGCCGCTTGGTTCCAAAACTTAGGATGGTTAAAATCTGATGTAATTTTGTGATTCAAGAGGTAAGGTCAGTATGTCCCCCTCATTTCTTTGTACTCGCAATTTTTATTTTAATAAAGGGCCATCATGCCCCCAAGCCACTTAATCGGCTATTCCTTAATAAAAAAAGAAAGAATATAATCATTCAAGTTATTATATCATCTAAAAGACAATCTAAGATTCATGTTATGAAAAATTCATGGCTAGTATTATTGCAAGAACCCATTTTAACATACATAACAAAACAATTTCTTTGTCACCAGATTACCCTTATTTAACCATAAATTTTTATTTTCTTTTTCCTTTTCCTTCCCCTGTTTCTTCCCCTCCAATCAAAAGCGAGGAGTGCTAATCCCTTTTGCACTTTGGACTAGAAATTGGAGCAGCAGCGCCCACAAAGGCCAAAGGAGTGGAAGGTTCATCTCCTCCACCTCGCTACTGATTGTTCAGGCTCCAGTGCCACCACACTATCTGCTTCAGAACAGGAAGGGTTCCTTCATAAAGTAGAGTGAAGCTTCCAACAAACGAGTCATCTGAGAGGCTCTTAGAATTCGCCACACCGTAAGAAATTGGTGTTTTATGAACGTACAAGAATAAATATTGATTTCGCTTTGCGTTCATGAACATAAATTTAGTCCTTTTAAGATTCTGCTAGCTGTGTCTGTTTTGTAATCAATTCATATACGAAAAGTTGTGATCAATTAGTTGAGATAGTATCATTTCTCAATGAATATATAGAAGAGTACAATTTGTTTACCGCCCCACAAGAGTTGTGATAGTAACGTCATTGTTGGAGTGCGCACTTTGTTGAGAACTTTCAGTTTCTAAAGAACACAAAGTTCTGGTCGCAAAAGCTGGTAATTTGGGACGAGGAAGCTCCGCAATTTCGCTGTTGAGCATTGAAAGAACAACACCCATATTTGGCCTATCTTTTGCATACTCTTGCACACAAAGTAGCCCAACATGGATATATCTTGATATCTCCTTTTCATTGCCTCCATCTTCATCAATTATGGATGGATCCATGAATTTTTCTGTCTCATTTTCATGCCAAAGCTTCCACGCCTGAATATATATCCAAACAAATGGTTAATTTTAAGAATAATTTATAGAAGTTGATCTGAGAAAATAGAGAGACTTTCACTTACATGGCCTATTAGGCTAAGATCGTTTTCTGCATTATTAGAGCTTGCATTTCTCTTTCCACTTACAATCTCTAACATTAACACTCCGAAGCTGTAAACATCTGATTTCTCCGAAATTTTTCCTCGCATTGCGTATTCTGGCGCCATGTATCCGCTGCATCGATGGATCACAACATTAGTCAGCAGATAGTGAAATAATAAGAGGATGTTATTGTTAGAGCAATAATTTGTCGAATAACCTAAGAGCCGGCTTATATACAAATTATATTATCTATGAGAGGAGAAAGACAAGTTCTTACTATGTTCCAACGACTCTTTTCGTTTTAGCTTGATCTTGGTTGCTTCCAAAAATTCTTGCTAACCCAAAATCTGATATTTTTGGATTGAAGTCAGCATCTAAGAGGATGTTACTTGCTTTCAAATCTCTATGGATGATCTTCAGTCTTGAATCTCTGTGAAGCTAAATGAGGCCTCTGCTGATACCGTCGATGATGATTCGAAGCCTTTTCCAATCAAGAAAATCTTCTTCCGACGAGTCTGAATTCAGCCAAAACAAGAACAAAATGCAAAGTTGTTGGTAACTCTCAAACCGGACATTATAGTTAAAAGCATTGCTGCTAACTTACTAACCAAATAGATATGCATCCAAGCTTTTTTTAGGCATGTATTCATAGACTAGCATTTTTTCTTCTCTTTCAACGCAGCAGCCGAGGAGTTTGACAAGATTTATGAACTCATCACTCCCTTGACTAGACGAGTTTGAAAGAGTTTTCACTGCAATTTCCCCACCATTTCTCAGTTTCCCCTGCAAATATAATGTGTTTTACCATGCATGATGATCAAGTTTTTGATTGTCCAAAACAGCATGCTTATTTTACAAACATCACAGACCTTATAGACTGGACCAAAACCACCTTTCCCAAGTATATTACGAGAATCAAAATTATGTGTAGCATTGGCCATTGCATCATAACTGTAAAGATGAAGTTGTTCTTTGTCACTCAGCATGATGTATTTCATCTTGTTCATTTCCCCTGCTTCAAATTGTGAAACACGGTTTATTCAATCGGCCCCAATTAATATAGAAAAAAGAAATGACATTACCTCGACTCTTGGCGAACCACTTCCAAAAGAAGAATGCAAAAGCAGTAATGAAGAAAGATACCCCAACCAATATGCTTGCGATGACTGCAATTTTACCCCTTTCGCTTTTCCTATACTCTGCATATCATAATAGCAAGCAGAGTACACAAATTATTCTCTTCAAGTTTGAAAGCATGAATGGATCAAACTCAGATCATGCACTACAAGAATCATGAATTGAATTCTGAATAGTACTTTAGAAGAATGTATTACCAAGCTCAGAATAAGCGACACGAAAGTATAGATCCGATCCATCGAAAGAGAATTGTTGCATATCTATCAAGCTGCTATTCCAATGCATACAACCAATGCCCCTATTGAATACATAAGCTTCGCAAGTGCAACTATTCAAGCACGCATGGCCACATTCTCGTTCTCTACTTGCTTCCTGGAAATCAACCGCATAATACAAATCAGGAACTTTAATGTTGCTAAGCTTCAGAAAACCATCTTGTTTGGCATCCAGAATAGCTGAACTCGAACTGTTTCTCTCGCATTGAAGCACTTCCTTTCTTCTGCAGCCACCACTCCAGTTTCCTCTTCTCCATCCAGTCTCATTTCTTGGCTCAAAACCTTGCAGACATGAACAGATTGGCGCAGTACCAGGATTACATAGTCCAAAAGGGCCACACTTTCCATAGACATCACATTCACTTTGTAGACTTGACCATATTACCTTGGAATTTCCTGTTCCATCGTAAGAATAAACCTTCTCCATAAAAGTTCCCGAGGAAGTCAAAACGTAATATACCCCCACAGAATCATTGGGATCGTCGTAGATGAAGTAACCGTCATCCAATAAATGAAATCCACTCTTGTATGAAGTAGTCATGCCAGGAATTCCCATAAACGCATTACCATTCCACGGACCGCTGCGCCAATAAGGTCTGCTGTTATTCCAGACAAACGCATCTGGAATTCCTGGAGGGTCAAAACCAAGAGAAAAGTTTCCAATGGATGGATCAGAGGGACTTCTCCAAGAGGTCAGCTGGTTCTTGTTACTCACAGATGCACCTAGCCTCATCTTCTTCACAAAATGGTCTGTGGGATTCAGAAAACTTTCCCAGATTGATCTTCCTCCATTTGAATTATCCCTCAACACTAAGTTCCCTGTATCTAGAATCTGAGCGCTACAATTTGCATTTGCAATTGAAACATTGGACGACCATAGTATTTCCTTGGGTCCATTCAAGACTAGAATGTTTCCATCTTCTGAAATCGCCACGATTCCAGATGAATCCTTCAAGGGCCTGTCTCTGTTGGCCACCCAAATAACAGTGAATTCAGGGATGTTCATTATGATTCCGACATAGCGATTGCTGGTGTTTCCAGGACTGAAGAAGCCTAATCTGTAATTTTGGGATGACGAAACTATAGTTTGTGGGTCGTGAATGGGATGAGTGACTGTAATGGTATCTATGGCAACTACGCTATGTTCTTCTGTGCAAGAGAAAGCAAAGAGCAGAAACAGAGGAAGCAGATTTGTTAGTTCTCTCATCATCTTGATGGCTTCTTCGTTGCCACTTCCCAAGGGGGAAATGGAAATCAACCATACTCTTGATTTCCAATTATTATTTTACGGAATTAGTCATACATGGCTGGAGGACATTTCTTAATTTCTTTTTTATATTCCCGCGTTTATTTAGGGCATGTTCTTTATGTTGTGTTTGAAATAATATTTGAAACAATAAAATTATTTTTTCAAAACCAGGTTTCAAACATTGTTTCAAACACAACATAAAGAACAGACCCTTAATTACTCAAGATAGAATATTACGCGATCAGTGAAGCATGGATGGTGAAAAACTTTGTTAGTTTATACATATAATGGGGTTTATACATGCAACGACGAGTCACTCACACGCGTCTATTCAACGACATATTTTCTTTTTTCTTTTTTGTCTTATTACAAAATTTTTAAGTATCATTTTAATGTTAAAGGAGTAGTAGCTAGTTCTTTATTAATAGGATTTCGAGTATCACTTTACTGTTGAAGGAGTAATAGTTAGCTACTTCAATAATATAGTTGAAATATCCGTGTATTCTTGTTGGATACTAATATTTACCAAACTAAGGTTTGAACCGAATCTTTATACCAAACGGGCTTAGTGATTTATATTAAACGCTATATTGAAATTGACATTATGTTTGAAACTGACCAAAGCTAGTCAAACTTCTAAACCAATTATTTTCATTTCCATTACATTATACTCTACTTTTAACTAATTAAGTTTTTTATTCACAATAATTTGACCATCAATGAAATATTAAAATAATTACTTTTAGTCGTTCGATGAATTAAAATGACCGTTTCGCCTTATTTCTACACATCCAAATTCAACCATTGTCATGTCTTGTTCACAAGTCAACCTTCTTTTTTCAAGAGATAATTACTTAAAATTAATATTTTTGGTTTGAAAGAAAAAAGGAAAATTAGATGATAAAAAAACCAAATAAATGGAAAGGAGGAAAAAGAAAGACAAACCAAACAAAATGATGCATAAGCAAGGTTCGTTTGGGAGAGTTTTAAAAATAATTTTTAAATGTGAAACTTATATTCAAAATATAAAAATCAGTAGTTGAGAAATAAAAACTATATATATATATATTGAGAAAAATCAGAAATTATTATAAAATTCAAATTTTGAAAAACATGTTTTTGAAAATGAACCCAGCAGTAGAGAAAGCTAGAAACGGGAGAAATTATTTTATGTATTCCCAAAACATGTTTTTATGCAGGGTTTTTTTCCCCAATATTCACATGGGGACCAAAAATGACCAAAATACACCAATTTTCTTTTCATTCCCAATGTATAGAAAACGAATCTCCCTAATTTGTTTTCCCAAAAAACGAATCCGGGAGCTTCGTTTCCTTCAAAAATTAAAAAAAATTTATTTTTTATTTTTTTGGGAGAAAACGAATTCATGCAATTTGTTTTCAATTGAAAACGAATTGCATGAATTCGTTTTCAAATTTTTTATTATTTAAAATTTTTTTTGGTATTTTTTAAAATATGCGTAATGTTATTTAGCTGAATTCGTTTCTTCCAAAAATATTTAACGAAAAAAAAATTATTTAAAATATTTAAGGTGTAGTTTTTTTTTTCTTTTTTCCTTTCAGTCTTAGATTATCGTGCCAGTTGATTAACCCATGCAAGTAGACAAGAGTGTTGCACAACCTAAGGTACAAAATATTTATTTTTAAAAAACATAAAAACTTAGAAACGATGTTGGTGAATCGTTTTCAATTACAAAATAATTATTTACTTATTTTTTACATTAGTTTAAATAGAATTAGTTAACTAATTTTATTATAAAAATTTTCCAAAAAGCAATTTTGGTAGAAAGCGAATTCACTGAATTCGAATTGAAGAGAAAACGAATTTGCTGAATTCGTTTCTCTTGAATTCAAATTCAATGAATTTTTATGAGAAAACAAAAAAGAATTCAATTCGTTTTTTAATGAATTCGTTAGATTATTTTGTATTATTTAACTAAAATTATTTTAATTAATTTAAATTTAATTTTATGTATTAAACGAATTCTTTCTCACTTTCTATTACTTAACTAAAATTATATTACTTATTTTAAAAATACTAGTATTCAGAAAATGTATTCAGTGAATTCGTTTTCTCATTTTGTATTATTTAACTAAAATTATATTACTTATTTTAAAAATAATTTTATTTCAATAAATCCGTTTTCTACTAAAATTATTTTTTTCTATTTTTTTAAAAAAATAAGCTTAATAATAATTTTATTTCACTCAATTCAATTTTTCAAAAATATTTTTAAAAAAAAGGCTTAATTATCAGGAACCCACCCGTGGTTTCAGAAAATATTGAAGAACCCCCCCCCCCCCTGTGATTTAAAAACCTATAATGAACCCCCCCCCGTGGTTTGCCAAAAGCCATAAAGTGGATGGAATTCGCACCCACTAACGGCGCGTGTATTCCAGTCGCCAAAATATGAGGTTTGTTTTGTGTATTAGCTGTAACTGAATAGTGAAATTCCTATAGTACCCCTACTGATTTACATATAATGACTCTGAATTGTTCTCTGCCGTATCTTCTTTTCCAATTGCCGTATAAAGCTTTTTCCTCCATAACCGAACAAGAGAGAAACCCCAATTTCAGTGAAGACATATACCTGTGAATTGCAAAAAGCTGCGATGTCCAATTCATCATATTGTGGAAGCAATGGTGAAGGGAGATCTGATTTGAGGTTCGCATATCGCTATTGTGAGTGCGGAAAAAAGGCAGTCGTGAAGATAGTGGTTTCAGAAAAATCCAGCAAAGGCATGCTCTACTTTGTGTGTGAAAAACGGCAATGCAAATTTTTTTCATGGTGCAATCCGATTGGAGGTGAGAAAGGGCAGATTGCGGTGGGCAGAAACTCTGTTTTTTCTACTGAAGCAGATAGTGAACTGATGCAAGCTCTGATGCCTGCAATTCACCCATGCCAAAGTCAACATTCCAACGATTTAAGGGACATAGAGCGAATGCTTAGATTAATGTTCCTAATTGTGGTTGCAACTATGATGGTTTCATGTTTAGCATTGATTATTAGTTGCTTTAAGTGAAATTTTTGAGCTATATTTGAGTAATGTCATTATGTATTGCTTGGTTTGTAGTTACTGAAGGAAAATTTGTCATGTTGGCTATTGGTTTAGGTAATGAAATGAGTTGAATCCATTATTGTAAGGTAATGATTAGTAGAAACTTGGTTTAGTTTGGAGGAACTTTAATGTACTGTTATATAAGAAGCAATTGAAATGGAAAAATGCTGATAAGGTGTTTGATGTATTGTCTCTGAGAGGACTTTGAACAGGCCTCAAATTGCCAAACAACTTCAAACTTTTTGCAAACTAAAAGGATCTTTCATACAGTAAAAATACAATGAATCATGCTGATAAACAATATCAGACTTTTAAAGTGCTGCTAAACCCAAGAAAAATAGAAACAGGTTCCAAAACATTAAACAACCTTCAATTGCACAACAGGTTCCAAATCATAATTACATTTCAAAAGCTGCAGACAGAAGTCACAATAAACAGAAGAAAAACTAATCTGAAAAGCTCATACGTTCTTCTTCAACAAAAAAGTAGCCAAAACATAAGTAATACATACATAAATGTCATAGGTGCTGCAGGAATTCAAAGTAGCCAAAGTAGAAGGTCTACAGAAAGCTGGGAAAGTAACAATCACACTATCACTTCTGATTCTTACACCTCTTGCCTCTTCCTTGAGCTTGTGGATTAGGGGGTTGAGCTCTAACAGCAGCTATTTTTTTACATTTGCCTCTACTCTTGTCACAAGGTTTGGATGTATTATCATTTGTGGCTGCTGTGTTTACTGGAATGGATGCTTGTGCACTACAATCTTGGGCCTCTCGAGCAGGTGATGATTATAATCGAAAAAACAATAAAATGAAAGTGTTATATGCACTCAAAGAAGGAAAAAATTTACCTTGCATAATCTTGACTTGGGGTGGATAGGGAATCGACATGTTCTCACATTGTGACCTAACTGGAAGCATCTCTTGCAAGTCACTGTCAACGACCTCCTTGTAGAAAAACGAGGTCTAGGCTCATCTGCCTCTCTTCTCCTCAAATTTTTAGGCCGGCCAATTTGTTTTTTAACAGTTGGGGGATTAAGAGCCTCACCCTCTGCATCTTCCCAATATTCTTTTGAAGGAATTGCAGAAATGGTAAACTTGTATGTAGCATTGTATATGTCCTTAGAGAACAGAAAATGGACATAATTCTCCGGAGAGTGTTTAGCTTTTTGTATTGCTGCAACTGCGTGAGGGCAAGGTATCCCATTCAGCTGAAAGGCACCACCAGTATAAGTCCTAGACTCCAATTTAACAACATGTGTTCTGTTGCCCCAATCTACCTCATAAATCCCCGGGCAAGAGTAAATTGCCCTACAGTTGCGACTCAATTGTTTACTCTTTTCCAATTTTTGCTGTATGTTGGGCATGATATCATGGTTATATTTGGAAGCTCCATCTTTCTTCACTTGTATCCTTTGCATCAACTTCCTCCTTATTAACTCAAACATGGTTATAATTGGTTTTTCTCTAGCCTCAGTAATGTAGGCATTGAAGGACTCGTTCAGATTGTTAACTAAGACATCACATTTACAGCTTGTGTCAAAATGCGCCCTAGACCATGACCTTGGAGGTATCTTCATCATCCATTCAACAGCATTTGTTTTATTACCAACCTTTGGGTCAGCTTTCTCCAAATTAGATAGAGCGCGCTTGAAGTCATTCATGTTAGATGCAGATGCTACTGCCCAAAAAAATCTTCCCAACTCTTTTCCCTTAAATTTCTGTTTAAAATTTGCGTACATATGCCGCAAACAATACCTGTGTGGTGAGTTTGGAAATACAGCTTCCAAGGCATTAACAAGACCTTTCTGCCTATCAGACATAAAAGTCCAGAAACAGTCCCGGTTTCCAACACCTATATGCGCCTTTAGCTCCTCTAAAAACTATGTCCAGCTTTCAGTCATCTCAGCTTCAACAACTGCAAGAGCCACTGGAAACATATTGTCATTGGAATCTCTAGAAATCGCAGCAAGTAGTTGTCCTCCGAATGGACTCTTTAAGAAACATCCATCCAATCCAATGATTGGCCTACATCCGTCAAGAAAACCATTTTTCATAGCACCCAAGAACCAAAACATTCTTTTGAAAATACCTCTTCCATCAATAGATTGTCTTTCAGCCTGTATAGTCACCCTACTCCATTTGTTTTTCTTTATCAGCTCATTGGCATACTCTCTAACCTTTTCATACTGCTCCATCTCACAACCTTGTATATCTTCAAGTGCCTTTCTTTTTAAATGGTATGCTTGAGTCATGCTTATATTAAGTTGAGCCTCTCTTCGAACAACCCCAACAATCCCAGTAAGACTAATTTTAGGATCTGATCTAATGAGGTGCTGAAAGTTTTTGCTCAAGTATGTGGATGTAGCAAACCAGAGTTCGTACAGTCTTCCACATGTATGCCCTTTGGTAATTTTCTTTATCTGAAAAATGTTTCCACCTTGGACAGTACTAGCACGCAACTTAAATCCATAATTTTGTGAACAAAAAACTACAAGTCTTCTATTCTCATTATGCTGATATTTAAAACACCAACCTTCTCTTACATGATACTCAACAAGAGCTCGTCTGAAATCTTGTATGTCTGCAAACTTATGCCCAACCTTTAATTCAAAACTGTCTTTTTCAAACTCCATTTCAGAATTGAACTCTAATTTTGGTCCACCATCAGGAACTCCATCATCATCAATGAAACTGTCAAATAACACTTCATCATCTACAACTGGCTCATTCCAATTTTAATGTCAGCTCTAGCATTTTCATCAGTAATTTCCTGCCCATCATCTTCACATGCAGTTACAGAGTTTTGTTGTGTCTGACATACCAACCCATCACCTTCAGTATCCTTGAATGGATTTTCATCAATTTCACCTTCAAATCCCTCATTCAACCAAGACTCATCAGATACTTGATCAATAAATTCATCATTCTCCTCTTCAATTAACCCATTAGATAATTCTTTACACTCATTTTCTACTGCAACTTTAGAGCCTACAACTGGCCTATCTGGATACAATATCTCCATATCTCCATTTTCACTTGACTGTAGAGCAAAGTCCTCACGTGGCTTAACAAAAATATCCTGTTCATCCTCTCCATTTTCACTTGACTGTAGAGCAAAGTCCTCACGTGGCTTAACAAAAATATCATGTTCATCCTCTTCAACATACACATGAATTTCATCTAACTCTCTAAATGAATCACACATTTCCTTCACATCCAAATCATTCCTAATCTCAGTTAGCCCAATCTCCTCAAAAGTAAATCTTGCAGGAACATAATAAAAATTTACATCCCCATTAAGTAATCTCTCGATAGCTGTTGCATACAAGTTTCGGAGCCCATGCACTGAAATCAGATCTAGCCCATAATCTTTGAACACTGTAACTTTCTTGTTAGTATACTCCATTTCTGGTTCATAAACAAGTCTTCCCCCATTATGCATTACAATATTAATCTTCACCCACTTTGAGACTACACGAACACCTGTTTATGTAGTACGTAGCTAACACACTTCGATACAAAAATTAAAAACTTATACTACATTGATTGTTATCACACAAGTCAGTACAAGTTTCAGTTACAAATTCATCCATCCTAACCACAAGAGTTCTTACCTTTGCTTTCGAGGTTGCTCATTTCGCGATTAGGCTATGACTCATGCAGAAGGCAGCCCGTCAAGTGTGCAATAATCCTTCCTACGTATTAGTAACAAGTGTGTTAATCGATGTTCATTGCCCATTACCTATAACCAATAAATGTAATAATCATATGAGTTTATGAAGGGTTTACCTGCGTCCCACCGATTTCGATTGCTGTCGTCTGTCGATCCAGGTTCTGGATGAAGTGCAAGCATGGTTGTCTTTTACCGGCGGAGTCTGTCGCTCGTTTTGCGATTACAGAGCCATAGGACAAACCCTAATTTGTTTTTAACCTTTTAAACAATTTACCGATCATATAAGTAAGGGCTAATTTGTGAAACTTAACGTCACCGTTAGTGGGTGTGAATTCCATCCACTTTATGGCTTTTGGCAAACCATGAGGGGGGGGGGGGGGGGGGGGGGGTTCTTCAATACTTTCTGAAACCACGGGTGGGTTCCTGATAATTAACCCCTAAAAAAAAAATAAAAACTATTTAAAAATTTTATTCAATTACAAATTAGATTTTCAGTTATTTAATTATGTCTTGCCTTTGTTCCCCTAAAAATGAAAAACGAATTACGGGTGTCCATTTCGAATCACCATAATTCGTTTTACATTAAATAATATTTATATTTTAAAAAACCATAAAAATTTAGAACCGATTTGGTGAACTCGTTTTCAATTACAAAATAATTATTTACTTATTTTTTTACATTAGTTTACATAAAATTACTTAACTAATTTTATTTTAAAAAATTTTAGGAAGAAAATGAATTCTGGAGATTCGTTTTCAGGAGAAAACGAATTCACTTAAATTATTTTACTTATTTTGTAATTAATTTTATTTATTAAACTATATAACTTATTTTAAAAATAATTTTATTATTAAAACATAAGTTCGTGTTTTAGATCATTCATTTTAAATTAAATATTTCCAAAATAATGTATAAATTATCAATAAATATTTAACAAAAAAAAAACAAAATAAAAATTATTTAAAATATATATTTCCAATTACAAATTAGATTTTCAGATATATAAATTACGCCTTGCCTTTGTTCCATAAAAAACTGAAAAACGAATTACGGATGTCCATTTCGAATCGCCTTAATTCATTTTACATTAAAAAATATCATATTTGAAAATGTATAAAAACTTAGCAACGATTTTGGTAAACTCGTTTTTCAATTACAAAATAATTATTTAATTATTTTTTACATTACAAAATAGTTATTTAATTATTTTTTACATTACTTTATATATGATTATATAACTAATTGTAAAAAAAATTTTAAACATTTTTTAAATTAAAACTTTTTTTAAAAAAATTTCAGCGAATTCGTTTTCACTTTGTGCAAAAAAAATTTTTTCTTTGTAGGATATAAAAATAATATATATATCCAAAATAATACAGCGGAATAAAACTTCTTTGTAATAACAAACAATAAACAAACCCGCACGCACACAATCTGTGCGGCGCACCTAAGCCGAAGCTTGGTCGAGAAACAACCCGAAAGCTATTCAGTTTCTCCTATATCTCTTTGTTTTTCTTTGTAATTCTCTGTGATTACAATGGCAACCCAAGGCATGTATTTATAGGCTAAACTATCCCTGAATCCTACACTGATTCAGATTGCAACTATTTCCTAAAACAATTAGGTTTCCTAAAACAAATACGAAACCAAACAGGAAATAGACAAATAACAAATACTACAATTATAATT
Organism: Leptodermis oblonga; assembly: GCA_016801395.1. Lineage (NCBI taxonomy): Eukaryota > Viridiplantae > Streptophyta > Magnoliopsida > Gentianales > Rubiaceae > Leptodermis > Leptodermis oblonga. Next base: position 3,661,153 of record CM028756.1, on the reverse strand, counting down.
ACCTAATAAGTAAATACAAGTTTGGTTTAATTAATTCCAACATAACCTCCCTTAAACCAAACTTGGATCAAATAAGCTCCATCGCCATCACGAGCTTGAATCTCCATCGAAATCTCCATTGCTGTGTAGGCAACGTGCAACACCAACTTGTAGTAGTTTTTCATCTCTACTTTCAAACTCATCGTAGAGACACATTTGTATGTTCCATGGATCTTCTGTGGAAACTCCTCTTTAGCGAAGAATTTATTCATATCTACCCATTCTTCTTCACCCGAGTTCATCTGCTCATCAACCTTGTAATCAACCTTGCAAATTTCAATAACAACCTCGCAAATTCGTGGTATTTCCTTCAAATTTGATTTGAATATAAACTTGTATTTTGAGCACATCTTGTCAAATTTCTCAACTTGATCAAAGAATTCACTGATATATATCCATTCATCTTTAGAACAGAGCTTTCCGTCGACATTACTAATTTCATCAATGCCGTCAAACCTAACAATGTCCTTGCAAACCCAAGGCTCCACTATCACATTTTTAACCTGGTCGGACACTCCACCAAATAAGGAGTCGACTTTACTGCAGTTGATCTGCTCCAATTCAACAGAGCTTTCAACCATCCCATGATATATGTGATCATCAGTTTCAATATTTCGCTCTTGTTCAGTGAGACAAACAATCTCTTCTTCTTTGACCAAATTAATACCTTCAGTGCCTTCATCCACATTCTTGACACAATCTAGTTCATTGATTCTTTCACTTTCTTCATTCACAATTCTTGAAGCAATTTTTTCGAATACATGCTCTTGTAACTCATTGATCACTAACTGCTTGATATTAATCCTTATTTCATCAACGAACAATATACTTAACAATTCTTCATGACGCAACTTTGAAGTATCTCTTGTCTCAATTATTAACGCCACAAAGTAATCAAACTTCCTAGGCAATGTATTGAGAACATGATTCACAAAAGTTTCTTCATCGAGAAAATACCTGTTTGATCTCATCTCATCTTGGATTTTCTCCAATCTATTAATATAATCTTCAATTGTCTCACATTTTCTCATCTTGCTATCTCTAAATGTCTTTTTCAATTTTAAGACATTATTTTTCTGAGGTTTATCCATTCCTCTATAACTTTTTGCCAAAATATCCCATGCTTGTTTGGCCGTTTTAGCACAACAAATTTTTCCAGAGATTGAACTATCAACAGATTGACGGATGAGAGATAATGTCAAACGTACCTTCTCTTTTGTTTCATCATCTGCATCATCTGTCACCTCCTTTTGAATCAACTGTCGCAAACCAAATACTCTGAGATGACTATCCATCAGCATTTTCCAAATAGGGTAATTTTATCTCCCAACTAACTTTGGAATATGTCTAATATAAGCACTCCAATCCATAATTAAAACTACAATTTCTCTTCCCCTTTTTTTTTTTTCTCACATAAACCCAAAACCAAAGTTGTAGTTTACTATCGTCGAAATCCAAAGTCGCCACCTGGAAGCTTTGATCACCGAAAGAATTAAATTGACTTTGATCAATTTAATCCGACAGAATCTCAAGGACGCCAAACTTAAACAAACCAAATTGAATTAGAGATGCATGCAACCCGATGAAGACCCACAACCAAGATAAATATATAACAAAGGAACACCTTCCCTGTCGGAAATCCGAACTGCCGCAAAAGGCTTTCTTTGATCTTTGTATTTTCTGTCGACGCCCTCAACGCAACGTACTGAACGTAGATTTGCATGGCCCTTGTTTTTTAAACAAGTTTTGATACCACTTGTAGGATATAAAAATAATATATATATCCAAAATAATACAGCGGAATAAAACTTCTTTGTAATAACAAACAATAAACAAACCCGCACGCACACAATCTGTGCGGCGCACCTAAGCCTAAACTTGGTCGAGAAACAACCCGAAAGCTATTCAGTTTCTCCTATATCTCTTTGTTTTTCTTTGTAATTCTCTGTGATTACAATGGCAACCCAAGGCATGTATTTATAGGCTAAACTATCCCTGAATCCTACACTGATTCAGATTGCAACTATTTCCTAAAACAATTAGGTTTCCTAAAACAAATACGAAACCAAACAGGAAATAGACAAATAACAAATCCTACTACAATTATAATTACCTAATAAGTAAATACAAGTTTGGTTTAATTAATTCCAACATTCTTCACAAATTTTTTTTTTGTTTTGAAGAAAACAAAGTTGGGAGATTCGTTTTCTATAGTTTGGGAAATTCAATTTTTTTTTTGTTTATTTTGGTATTTATATGGTCCCTATATGAATATTTGGGGAAAAAAAAAATCTTTTTATGCACTAAGCAGCCTATATTGTTTAATGGCATAAACATAAATATTTTGCCAAATGTGATGTTTTTAAAAAAAGGAAAGAAAGCAGATCAATTCACATCAAACCCGATCCTGATTCGATCCAATCGGACCGGGTCAAGGCATTTGAACAGTCTTATTGACAAGGATTAGTTAAATGATTTTAACTTTGAAAAGTTCTGCTACTAGCTAGATTAAATATAGTCAACGCAATTTTAAGTAATTCTATATTTGGATAACGATCACTTTTCTACAAATTCAAAAATATCAATGATAGGCATTATATCATTTGCTAAAATTACTTTGTAATATTCAAGATCGTAAGTGACCATCCATGGGGTTTCCTTAATAAAATAAATAAATATTATAAAATATATTTTGATAGAGTTCTAATGAACACGTGAGCATTATAGATAGACTTTGAAACTTTAAATTCAGCAGATGAATCAGTTAAATAAAATTTAGTAGGATGTCAATAACACGTGGGTTTTGAGAATATATATAGAATTAGTACTAAATATATAACTTTGGTCAGTTACAATTTTTGGGTCAGTAGATTGTTTATATTGTATTAGGATCATTTTGAATTTTCATGACGCGACAAAATTGTCAAAAGTTATCTTTTAATTGTAGCAATTCGAGTCGTGTTCGTATTGGTCGATTTGCTCATTCCATGTTATATTCATGTCGGATTCTCGTGTTGTGTCAAATATTATCGCCCACAATTTGTGACGATCGAAGATTCATTTTAACCCTTAATATTTTATCCGACGACCCAATAAATCCTAATCCTAAGTCGTGTCTAAATGTAGCCGCCCCCGGCCCAAAGAACAGTCAATGTCTAAATGCACCCTTGGCGGGCACAAAATACGGCCAACTTAGCTCCTCATGAGAATTTCATTGTGAGCAGAGAAGATGTATAAGTTGGTCGTATTTTTGTAAACGTTGAGACTCCATTTAAATACAACGTAACCTTAAAGATTACTAAGTCATGGACAAAAATATTAGAGGATAAAATCAACTTATGTCTCTATATTTATTGCAATAATAGTTAAAAGCAAAAGAAAAGAGAGAGAGAGAGAGAGAGAAAACCTGCAAATTATATGCAGGATTTTTACACCTTCAACATGTCATGTATGTTCAATACTCCAATCGAATGCAAAGCCAAGTGCAATTAGCTCATCGCCCGACAAGAGTTGTTATAGTAACATCATTGTTGGAGTGCGCACTTTGTTGAGAATTTTCAGTCTCTAAAGAACACAACGTTCTGGTCGCAAAAGCTGGTAATCTGGGACGAGGCAGCTCTGCAATTTCACTGTTAAGCATTGAAAGAACGACAGACATATTTGGCCTATCTTTTGCATACTCTTGCACACAAAGTAGCCCCACATGGATATATCTTGATATCTCCTTTTCATTGCCTTCGTCTTCATCAATTAAGGATGGATCAATGAATTTTTCTGTCTCATTTTCATGCCAAAGCTTCCACGCCTGAATATATATCCAAACAAATGGTTAATTTTAAGAATAATTTATAGAAGTTGATCTGAGAAAATAGAGAGACTTAATTTCACTTACATGGCCTATTAGGCTAAGATCGTTTTCTACATTATTAGAGCTTGCATTTCTCTTTCCACTTACAGTCTCTAACATTAACACTCCGAAGCTGTAAACATCTGATTTCTCCGAAATTTTTCCTCGCATTGCATATTCGGGCGCCATGTATCCACTGCATCGATCACACCATTAGTCAGCAGGTAGTGAAATAGTAAGATGATGTTATTGGTAGAGCAATAATTTGTCAAATAGCCTAAGAGTTCGGCTTATATACAAATTATGTTATCTATGAGAGGAGAAAGACAAGTTCTTACTATGTTCCAACGACCCTTTTCGTTTTAGCTTGATCTTGGTTGCTTCCAAAAATTCTTGCTAACCCAAAATCTGATATTTTTGGATTGAAGTCAGCATCTAAGAGGATGTTACTTGCTTTCAAATCTCTATGGATGATCTTCAGTCTTGAATCTCTGTGAAGATAAATGAGGCCTCTACAAATACCATCGATGATGACTCGACGCTTTTCCCAATCAAGAAAATCTTTTTCCAAGGAGTCTGAATTCAAAAAAATGCAAGATTGTTGGTAACTCAAACCAGATATTGTACGACTCAAAACATGATTCTTTATATGAAACGGATGGAGTATCATCTACTAACCAAATAGATATGCATCCAGGCTTTTGTTAGGCATGTATTCGTATACTAGCATTTTTTCTTCTCTTTCAACGCAGCAGCCAAGAAGTCTAACAAGATTTCTGTGTTGAAGTTTGGAAATGACCAAAACTTCATTCATGAACTCATCACTCCCTTGAGTAGAAGAGTTTGAAAGAGTTTTCACCGCAATTTCCCCACCATTTTTCAGTTTCCCCTGCAAATGTGTTAATTTTGCCATGCATCATCAAGTTTTTGCCTTTTTGCTAATCCCAAATAATATGCTTATTTTGCAAACATCGCATACCTTATACACTGGACCGAAACCGCCTTCCCCAAGTACATTGCGAGAATCAAAATTATCTGTGGCATTGGCCATTGCATCATAACTGTACAGATGAAGTTGTTCTTTGTCACTCAGCATAATATATTTCATCTTGCTCATTTCCCCTGCTTCAAATTGTCAAACAAGGTTTATTCCATCGGCCCCAATTAATGTGAGAGCACATGTGACTCAAATTGTACTCCTTCTGTCCCATGTAAAGAGTCGTGTTTCGAGTTGTACCACTAGACTCTTTTAATGGAACGAATTGAGTATATATAATGGTCTGTCAGAGAAAAGTATGCGTTACCTCGACTCTTAGTGAACCACCTCCATGAGAAGTATGCAAAACCAGTAATGAGGAAAGACACCACAGCAATTACGCTTGCGATGACAGCAATTTTTCCCCTTCCACTTCTAATGTGCTCTGCATATCAGGGAAAAATAGACATCAGTCATCATTGTAGAAAGTATGCAAAAAAATGATCGACACGAAATGTATTACGTACCAAGCTCAGAATAATCGACACGAAAGTATAGATCCGACCCATCGAAAGCGAATTGTTGCATATCTATCAAGCTGCCATTCCAATGCATACAGCCAATGCCCTTATTAAACACATAGGCTTTGCAAGTGCAATTATTCAAGCAAATGTCAGCACATTCTTGTTCTGTATTCCATTCCCGGAAATCCACCACATAATACAAATCAGGAACTTTCATGTTGCTAAGCTTCAGAAATCCATCTTGTTTGCCATCCAGAATATCTGAATTCGAACTGTTTCTCTCGCATTGAAGCATTCCCTTTCTTATGCAGCCGCCATTCCAGTTCCCTCTTCTCCATTCAGTCTCATTCCTCGGCTCAAAACCTTGTAGACATGAACAGATTGGAGAAGTCCTGGGATTGCATATTCCAAAAGGGCCACATTTTCCATAAACATCACATTCACTCTGTAGACTTGACCATATCACCTTGGAAATTCCTGTCCCGTCGAAAGAATAGACCTTCTCTACAAAATTACCCGAGTAAGTCAGAACGAAATAGACCCCCACAGAATCATTGAGATCGTCGTAGGTAAAGTAATCGTCATCGAAGGAATGAAATCCACTCTTGTACGCAGTAGTCATGCCCGCAACTCCAATGAACACGTTGCCATTCCACGGACCGCTGCGCCAATAAGGCTTGCCGTTGTTCCAGGTAAAGGCTTCTGGAATTCCCGGAGGATCAAAACCATGAGAAAAGTTTCCGGTGGATGGATCGGAGGGACTTTTCCATGATGTCAGCTGCTTCTTGTTTTCCAGAGAGGTGCCCCTTTTCATCTTCTTGACGATATGGTCAGTGGGATTCTGAAAACTTTCCCAGATTGATCTTCCGCCATTTGAATTGTCCCTCAACACTAAATTCCCTGTATCCAGAATCTGAGCACTACAATTTGCATTTGTAATTGAAACATTAGACGACCATAGTATTTCCTTTTGCCCATTCAAGACTAGAATGTTTCCGTCTTCTGAAATCGCCACCATTCCTGAAGAATCCTTCAAGGGTCTGTCCCTGTTAGCCACCCAAATAACAGTGAGTTCAGGGATGTTGATTATGATTCCGACATAACGATTAGTGGAGTTTGCAGGACTGAAGAAACCTAATCTGTAGTTTTGGCCGGAGGAATTAATACTTTGTGGGTCTTGAATGGGATAAGTGATTGTAATGGTATCTATGGCTGCTACGCTATGTTCTTCTGCGCAAAAGAAAGAAAACAGCAGAAACAGAGGAAGCAGATTTGTTTGTCCTCTCATTTTGATGGCTGCTGAGAAGTGTAAATAAAACTATGTCTATATATGGTTTCGTCGGAGTCCAGATTTATCCTCTGTCCATTTTTCTCTATCTTGTCCCGTTTCGTTGCCACTTTCCAATTGTAGAAATCAACTAGTCTTGATTACTCGGGTCTTCTCAAGTCTTTATCTACTCTTGTTAGTCATAGATGCATGGCCGGAAGGCATTTCTGAATATTGTTTTTGTAAATCCCCACGTTGTTTATTTATTTACCCAACTACCCAAGATAGAATATTAATTGCATACGTGATCAGTGAAGGAAAACTTTTGGTAATTTATTTGGTAAATACAAAACAAATATACTGTGGGAAATTGAGAAGTGGATAATAGTCGGGATTAGGAAATAGGAATGGTGGGGCGGCTCTCTCTTTGGTATCAAGCTTGTCCTTATCAAGTAGTTATGTTTGTACCGTCTAATGCGAGTTTTTAGATTAAAAGTAATGAATTTAGCCTCAAAAGTATCTCATATATGTATGACGTATTGCTTACCACATTTGATATATTGATTTTAGATGCTGATGTATTGCTTATTCGTTAAAAACATAAATAAAAGTATCGTCTGTAATCTCTAAAGTATCGTGTATTGCTCATAAGTAATATATGATTTATCGAGTTCAGTTGCTTATGAATAATCTATTTCTTAAATAATAAAAGAGTATCTTGTAATGATCAGATGTATCGCATATGGTATATACCTTTTGATTTATCGAATTTAATTGTTCATGTATTGTCCGCTTTTTTGTTTTTTTTTTTAAATATCGATTATAAAAATTCAAGTATCGTATAGTTAAGAAAAGACGCAAGTACGTGAATATTCTGTCAAACGGATATATCATTTTTTTTTTTTCTAAAGAAACTATTCTAATTTATTTGCTTATAATGTCAATCTCAACCATCAATCTTATTTGATTTCTTTTTACGAACTAAACAATTTCATTTTGGATTCTTTGTATTATGGGTGGCAATTGGATGAGGAGGAGTCATGATCAATTTGACTTGACTCATTTAACCGCACAACTACACTCGATTTTTCCCAAAATTGTAACTTTATAAGATTAATGTAATTTTTATTTTTAAATCTATTTTAGTTAAATTTTATTTAATTTCTTATTATATGTAAGAATAGACGGTTTAGTTTCAGCCATAAGCCAATCCTCTTTTATCACAATATTGTCATTTGAAACTAATATTTTCTTTGTTCTTTAATACTGACGCGAATATAGTGGTTAATTTTTATTTATTTATTTTTTTTGACTTGGTGCAGGAAAAATGATCAAGTTACGATTACTATAGTAAATATTTTAGTTATATAAGATGCTTAGGGTAGTTGTGAAAAAAAAAAAAAGAAAAAAAAAGGCAGTTGTGATATTAAAATAATGTGTCAAATGATCACTGGATTTATTATTAAAGACTATATTAAAATTTATTTTTTGCATTTGAAAACGACCAAGCAAGTCAAATTCGCATATTATTTAAGTAAAGAATTAGAAAATATGCACAAATTCTAACCAAACGACGGGTTTGGCAGCTCAGCTGTACTGCTATGACCTTGATTTTAGTTATTTTATGTGTTATATATTGACATTCATAATACTACAGTCTAATAATACAAATATTCAAAGCTTTTTGCGTAATTTAGATGTAGAAACGAACAAATGTCTTAACGATTAAAGACCTTGAAAGATTATGTAAAAGATTCCTGGGTTTCTATTTAAAGAGATATTTATAAGGAAAAAAAAAAAAGAAAGTATTTTTTAACTTTGAGAAATTCTACTCAACTGATGCTACAAGAATAAATATATAGTCAACACAATTTTATAAAAGTAATTCTATATTCAAAACAACAACTACTTCTTACAAATTTGAAAATATCAACATTATCTCATTTGCTAAAATCATTTGTAATATTTTCAAAATGGTAACTATGTGTCCTATTTCAAAATCGTTACTATTATGAAAATATAATTCAAATTCATCATGAAAACGATAGACTGTCGAAAGTTGTCTCTTAATTATGACAATTCGAGTCGTTATCGGATTAATTGATTCACTTATACCGCGTCTAATTGACATCGTGTCAAATATTATCGCCCATCATTTGTGATGGTTAAAAGTTTATTTTAACCTCTAATGTTTTACGTGGCCACCCAACAAGTCTCCAACATTATGCTGTGTCTTGGCGCTTACAAAATACGGTCAACTTAGCCTCTCTTGCGAATATTATTGTTAACGGAGAAGAGGTATAAGTTGGCCGTATTTTTTAGACGTCGAGAGTGCATTTAAATACAACGTAACTTCAGAGATTTACCAAGTCATGGACCAAACATTAGAGGTTTAAATGGACATTTACCCACAGTTGTGTATAATGGATTTTATCCCAATAACACTGAAAGGCAATAACAAAAAAACAAAATAAGAGAGAGCACCTGCAAATTATTACAAAAAAATTATTAGATGCATTAGTTGCATCATAAAAATAGATCAGCGAGTCAATGATGGATTAGTATTAAACATTTTAGTGTCCCTACATATACATTACTCTACTCCTAAAATAACACCGACACCCCTTGAATCTGAACATATTTGCCTATTCCATTATACGTGGTGTAGCCGCTAGACTAAATAATTCATCGAGTTTTACACCTACATGCCATTGATAGAAGTTCAATACTCCATTGCAAATCTAAGTGCAATTTGCTCATCGCCCTACAAGAGTTGTTATACTAACATCATTGTTGGAATATTGTGCACTTTGTTGACAACTTTCACTCTCTAATGAACACAACGTTCTGGTCGCAAAAGCTGGTAATTTGGAACGAGGCAGCTCTGCAATTTCACTGTTGAGCATTGAAAGAACAACAACCATATTTGGCCTATCTTTTGCATACTCTTGCACACAAAGTAGCCCAACATGGATATATCTTGAGATCTCCTTTTCATTGCCTCCATCTTCATCAATTATTGATGGATCCATGAATTTTTCTGTCTCATTTTCATGCCACAGCTTCCAGGCCTGTAAATATATATATATAATGTGTTGAGAACGAAAACACATAGTTTAAGTTTTAACAATTATACATAGAAGTTGATCTGAGAAAATGGAGAGACTTTCACTTACATGTCCTATTAGACTAAGATCGTTTTCTGCATTATGAAAGCTTGCATTTTTCTTTCCACATAGAATCTCTAACAGTAACACTCCGAAGCTGTAAACATCTGATTTCTCCGAAATTTTTCCTCGCATTGCATATTCAGGGGCCATGTATCCGCTGCATCGTATCATTAATTAGTCAGCAGATAGTGAAATTATAGGCAGATGCTATTGTCAAAATAATAAGTTGCTAAATATGTGATCTGACAATAACGTCACCCGAAATTATATCATCTAAAAGAAGAAATTATAACGAAGTATGTATGACAGGAGAAAGACTAGTGCTTACTATGTACCAACGACCCTTTTTGTATTAGCTTGATCTTGGTTGCTTCCAAAAATTCTAGCTAACCCAAAATCAGAAATTTTTGGATTGAAGTCAGCATCTAAGAGGATGTTAGAAGATTTCAAATCTCTATGGATGATCTTCAGTCGCGAATCTCTGTGAAGATATATGAGGCCTCTACAAATACCATCGATGATGACTTTACGCCTTTTCCAATCAAGAAAATCTTCTTCGGACGAGTCTGAATTCAAAATGCAAGATTGTTGGCAACTCGAACTAGACATTATAGATCAAAACAATTCTGGGGATATATATGAGTCACAAATAATCCCTCCATCCCTCTAAAAGATCGAGTACAGTGGCACATTCTCAGTCACAAGGTACAATTCAAACATTACTCTTTATGTGAGACAGAAGGACAGGGAATATCATCTACTAACCAAATAGATATGCATCCAAGCTTTTGTTAGGCATGTATTCGTAGACTAGCATTTTTTCTTCTCTTTCGACACAGCAGCCGAGAAGTCTAACAAGATTTCTGTGTTGAAGTTTAGAAATGACCAAAACTTCATTCATGAACTCATCACTCCCTTGACTAGACGAGTTTGAGAGAGTTTTCACAGCAATTTCCCCACCATTTATCAGTTTCCCCTGCAAATATAATGTATTTTACCATGCACGATACGATGATCCAGTGTTTCTGATAGTCCAAAACAGTGCGCTTATTTTACAAACATCACATACCTTATACACTGGACCGAAACCGCCTTTCCCGAGTATATTACGAGAATCAAAATTATCTGTAGCAGTGGCCATTGTCTCATAACTGTAGAGATGAAGTTGTTCTTTGTCACTCAGCATGATATATTTCATCTTGCTCATTTCCCCTGCTTCAAATTTTAAAACACAATTTATTCTTTGTGACTGAAAGATTGTAGAATTTTCTGTTAACAAATTATCATATTACCTCGACTCTTAGTGAACCACTTCCAAAACAAGTATGCAAAAGCAGCAACGAAGAAAGATACCCCAACTATTAGGCTTGCGATGACTGCATTGTTACCCCTTTCATTTCTTCTGTGCTCTGCATATCAGGAGCCAAACTACACCAGTTATGTACTTAAAATTGAAACAATAAGAATCATCAAGTGGAGTCCAGAAGAAGAATGTTTTACCAAGCTCGGAATAATCGACACGAAAGTATAGATCCGATCCATCGGAAGTGAATTGTTGCATATCTAGTAAGCTGCTATTCCAATGCATACAGCCAATGCCCCTATCAAATGCATAGGCTTTGCAAGTGCAACTATTCAAGCACTCATTGCCACATTCTCGTTCTAGACTTGCACTCATTACCACATAATACAAATCTGGAACTTTAATGTTGCTAAGCTTCAGAAATCCATCTTGTTTGCCATCCAGAATAGCTGAACTCGAACTGTTTCTCTCGCAATGAAGCATTCCCTTTCTTATGCAGCCACCATGCCAGTTTCCTCTTCTCCACTCAGTCTCATTTCTTGGCTCGAAACCTTGTAGACACGAACAGATTGGAGAAGTCCCTGGATTGCAGAGTCCAAAAGGGCCACATTTTCCATAAACATCACATTCACTCTGTAGATTTGTCCACGTTACCTTTGGTTTTTTTACTATTCCATCATAATAAAGCTGCTTCTCTATAAAGGTTCCTGAGGAAGTCAAAACGTAATACAACACCACAGAATCATTGAAACCTCTTTCAATCATGTATGCAGATCCATTGTCATCATCCAATAAATAAACTGTTTTCTTGTATGACGTATCCGCGCCAGGAATTCCAATGAAGTGATTACCATTCCAGGGACCGCTGCGCCAATAAGGTTTGCTGTTATTCCAGACAAACGCATCAGGAATTCTTGAAGGGTCAAAACCAAGAGAGAAGCTTCCAATGGATGGATCAGAGGGACTTCTCCACGAGGTCAGCTGGTTATGGTTTTTGACAGATCCACCTATCCTCATCGTCTTGACAAAATGGTCCGTGGGATATCGAAAACTTTCCCAGATTGATCTTCCTCCATTTGAACTATCCCTCAGGACTAAGTTCCCTGTATCCAGAAGCTGACCACTACAATTTGCACTTGCAGATGGGTTTGAAATTGAAACATTAGACGACCATATTATCTCCTTGTGCACATTCAAAACTACAATATTGTTCCCATCTTCTGAAATGGCCACAATTCCTGAAGAATCCTTCAAGGGCCTGTCTCTGTTAGCCACCCAAATAACAGTGAATTCAGGGATGTTCATTATGATTCCGACATAGCGATTACTGGTGTTTTCAGGACTGAAGAAGCCTAATCTGTAAGTTTGGCCAGAGGAAACTATAGTTTGTGGGTCTTGAATGGGATGAGTGATCGTAATGGTATCTATGGCGACTACGCTATCTTCTTCCAGTGAGCAGAAAAAGCATAGAGCAGAAACAGAGGAAACAGATTTGTTAGTCCTCTCATTTCTTGATGGCTAATGTGAAGTGTACAGAAAACTATGGCTTTGGTTTCGTTGCCACCTACCAGTTGTGTAAATTAAATAAACTAACTAGTCAATCATGGCCGAAAGGGGAATTTCTTTATTTGACTTGTCAATCCACACCTTTATTGACACGATAGAAATTCTACCGTCCAATAGTATGACTCATCACGTTGTCTATTATTTATTTATTTTAAAAAAATTTAATGATACTCTTGAAGAGCGATGCGCTCATTTATGAATATTACTAGCAGAAACGGCTGTGTAGAAGGAAGAAAAATGGAAAGCCGAAGAGAAGGAGAAAAAGCTGCAAGATAAATCAATGGAAGAATCAGATTTAGAGCAAGAGTTTGAGTCAGAACAAGAATTGAACATGATAGCATATGAAGAAAAATTAATGCCAATGAATCAAAAGAATCAAGAAGACAAAATGATCATTTCTTATCTCAAGAAATCATTCATACTCAACCAATTTCGCGTAACGATTACATAACAATAACAATAGTTGGAGGATCAAAATGCTTAAAATAGTTATATTTCACTTCTTAATTTCTCGAAATACTTTCTTTGACTTTTTTAATGAAAACGTGAATATACTGATATTATTCATAAGTATCATTTTTAATAACGAATATTACTGATATTGTTCATAAGTATCATTTTTCTTAATATATAACTTTCAAATTGATACATAAGAAAGGGAAAAATGTTGGATATAGTGTACAACAATGGGACTTTACAGCACAATAAGAACCAATTAAACAAACTGTATTTCAAAAAGAAAAATATCTAATCTATTACACTTGTAGAAAACAGAAAGTGCCTCTTCAAATCGTGCAAATGCACTTTTCTTTAGGCTTTATTAGTCCCCTTATATGTGCAGGGAGTTCAGGACAAATATCCTTTTGAGATAAGATGAAGATCGTTAGAAGTTTGCACTAACTCAAACGAACTACAAAACAAGTGTGAAAAGTGCAAGAATATCTTGTAAACTGAGAATGATTGCCTGTGTCTAAACCATCATTCTAAGGAGTCTATTTATAGACCTCCAAAGGATGCTATTCAATAGTCACACCTCTTAGGAAAAGGTAGGAAGAACGGAACTCAATTCAGATAAGAATTGAATCCGAAATCACACTTTTCGTGAAGAGGTGCAACACTTCAGGACAAGAAAAACCTTACTGGAGGTCGTCCGAGTACACGTTTGAATCTCTGTTCGAATCGGACGGATTCTCGGACCCCCAAAACCTTCAGTTTTTCCTTTCTTCCTTAGCTAATTATTGAAAAATCTCCAACAATCCCCCGCCATTTTTCAATGATTTAGAAAATTGCCTGCCTCTCAAAATCAAGAACTTTTCTTGATAACTTATGCATTAGCTATGGTGTCTTTCGATTGAATCAATGCCTTAGTGAAAACACCTTGCAAACCTGTCGAACTAATTTGGTAGACAAGCTTTGAACCAACAGTTCATTGACAAGCCTTAATGGAATCACACACAAGTTCGCTTTCCCGCAACATGTTATTAACAACACATAACAACTATGTGCATCAATCTCTTTCATGTATGCTTCCAAGGTTCATCAAAGAACCTTTTATGAATTTTCATAATGCATACACATAGATAAGTTTCAAAATACCCCCGCCATATGAGAATTTCCAACATTATTGCATTTCTCATATTTGGTATTAACTTGAACTTGTTAACAACTCAAATGTTCACCCTAAACTCACTGGCGAGTATTAACACTAAACTGTATAGTGTTCCTACCATTGTGCAATGTACTTTTCACTACACTGAATTCAGAACTAGTAGTTAAACTAATAATGAATTGAGATTTCCATTGCGAATGGTCTAGGACAATCCCATTTCAATAGACGTCTTTTCTATCATGTCCTTTGAGAATCCTTTTGTTAAAGGATCAGCTAAATTATATTTGGTATTCACATAGTCCAAGGTTATGCAACCATTTGTGATCAAGTCTCTAACCATGCTATGCCTCACACCAATATGCCTAGACTTCCCATTGTACACTTGACTATATACTTTAGCAATCATAGTAGTGCTATCACAATGTATGGATATTGGTGAAATTGGCTTTGGCCAAAACGAAATCTCATGTAAGAGATTTCTCAGCCATTCTGCTTCTTTGCTTGCTGAAGCCAACACAATGAATTCAGCAGCCATTGTGGAGTCTGCAATGCAAGTTTGCTTCTTTGAAGCCCAAAACAAAGACCCAACCACTTGTAGAAGAGTGATCATCTTTGTTTGTGATACAACTAGCATCTGAATACCCTTCAAGAACAGAAGGATAACCCTTATAGATGATGCTATAGTCTTTGGTGTTTTTGAGATATTTCAACACCCTATTAACCCCTAGCCAATGTTGCTTGCTGGGATTACTTGTATACCTACTTAATACACCAACTATATAAGCAATATTCGGACGTGTACAAGTCATGGCATAATCAAACACCCTATAACTCTAGCATACTCAAGCTGAGAAACAGGATCTCCCTTATTTTTGACAAAATTCAGATTTTGATCAACAGGAGTTGTTACTGGTTTACACTCAAAGTGGATAAACCTCTTGAGAATCTTTTCAATATAATGTGCTTGTGAAAGCCGTATTGACTCAGATTCTCTCTTAATTCTTATTCCAAGAATAACATCAGCTTCTCCCATATCTTTCATGTCAAAATTTCTTGAAAACATTTGTTTGGTTTCTTTGACTTGCTCTAAGTCTGAACCAAAAATTAGCATGTCATCCACATATAAACATATGATGACACCTTTGCCATTTTCATACTTGCTAAAATCACATTTGTCTGCTTTATGAATTTTATATCCATTAGCAAGTATAACTTCATTAAACTTTTGATGCCACTGTTTTGGTGCTTGTTTAAGTCCATACAATGACTTCACAAGTTTACACACCTTGTGCTCTTGGCCTAGAGCAACAAATCCTTCCAGTTGCTTCATGTATACCTCCTCGTCTAATTCCCCATTGAGGAATGCTGTTTTGACATCCATTTGATGTATCACCATTTTCTGGATTGAGGCTATAGCAAGAAGCATCCTTATTGTGGCAATTCTTGCCACAGGTGAGTATGTGTCAAAGTAATCAAGGCCTTGCTTCTGTGTGAAGCCTTTGGCTACAAGCCCTGCCTTGTATTTGACAATGGTTCCATCCACCTTCATTTCCTTTATCGATGAGTTTGGAACCAGGGGGAAGATCAACTAAGACCCAAGTATTATTTCCAAGAATTGAATCCATTTCATCATTGATTGCTTCCTTCCAAAATGAAGCATCATGAGACTTCATAACCGAAGGTGCTAGATTAAAGCAATAAGTTATTTTGTTACTTATTACACATCTTGTTCCTTCTACAAGATAAGTAACAAAATCTGGACCAAAAGTTGTGATTCTTCTAGTCCTTTTGCTCCTTCTCAATTCAGTGACTTCATTACCACTATTTGAGTCATCTACTGCAGGCTCTTCTTGATTAGAACCACTTGCTAGTGCTTTAGGGATTGTGGAGAACCTTTGTTCATCAAAGATGTCATCTCTTGACTCTAAAATGGTATTGACACCAATAGAATCATTTGGTTCAATCACCAAAAATCTGTAGGCCTTGTTATTATGTGCATAGCCTATGAAGATGCATTCCACTCCTCTTTCCCCTAACTTCCTTTTCTTGGGTTCAAGAAGCCTTACACACAGCCCTGCAGCCCCAAACCTTTCAATGACTAAGGTTCGGCTTCCTTTTGTGCCAAAGTTCATAGGGAGTTACTGAATTCCTCTTGTTAGGAACTCTATTCAACAAGTAACAAGTTGTAAGAACAGCCTCCCCCCAAAAACCTTGACTAAGGCCAGCAGTAGACATCATTGTATTAGCCATTTCCATTAACACACGATTCTTCCTTTCAGCAACACCATTTTGTTGTGGTGTATATGAAGCAGTCACCTCATGTTTAATTCCACTTGACTGAAAATAATCTATTTCATAATACTCTCCACCCCTATCCGTTCTATGACACTTTATCAAACCATTACATGCAAGTTCAACTTCAGTTTTGTACACTTTAAAACTTTGCATGGCTTGATCTTTGAAATGTAACTAATACACGCTGCAGTATCTAGTACAATCATCAATAAATGTGACAAAATATTTGTTTCCTCCTATTGAGGGAGTAGCATGTAAGTCACATAAATCACTATGTATCAACTCAAGTGCATTTGTTTTCCTTTCAACTGTAGGAAATAGTTTCCTTATAATTTTATTCAGCATACATGCATGGCATTTGTCACTTTTTATCTTTGAGCATTTAGGCAAAAGATCTAATTTTATCATGTCATTCATCCTTCTATAATGCACTTGTCCTAGTCTATTATGCGATAAAGTAGAAGATGAATCAAGCATATACACCAAAGAAATTGCCATCTTATTGATTGGCATTGCATTTATTTTAAACATGCCATTACATTGGTATCCTTTCCCTACAAACAGGCCACCTTTGGAAAGGACAAACTTGTCAGCCTCAAAGACTAACTTAAAGCCAAACCTATTCAAGAGACTACCAGACACAAGATTCTTTCTTACTTCAGGAACATAAAGTACGTTTGTCAAGGTTACAACCTTTCCCAAAGTGAATTTGAGATCAATATCTCCAACTCCTTTTACAGGGGCTGTAGCAGAATTCCCCATGTAAACTACCGAATCTTCTTCATTTGCTTCCTTCAATGTCTTGAAAAAAGCCTTGTTTTTGCATATGTGCCGGGTGGCTCCACCAAGAGTGATCTTCATCAACAAGAAACACTTTAGAAATCATTGCAACCATGGCATCCTCTCCTTTCTCACCATTGGAGTTGTTGGTGCCTTTGTTTTTAAGAAGTCAACACTCATATTTGTAGTGTCCTTCCTTTTTGCAATACAAGCATTTGCCTTTCTTTTTCTTCTTGTTCTTGCCTTGATCATTATTTTCTTTGTGAGCCCTCTTCTTGGATTTGCTGCATTGTCCTTGTTCAATGACATGCAACTTTGTGGTAGGTTCCTTGGCCTTATCATTAGCCTTTGCTTTCTCCACATCAAGGGCATCTCGTGCTCTCAGCTCTTCTTCCACACGAAGATCATGAGCCAGCCCTTCAAAGGTGATCTCTTCCTTTTTGTGTTTGAGATCCTTTTTAAAATCCTTCCAAGAAGGAGGAAGGTTGTCAATTATTGTCGAAACAATAACTACATCATCCATGGTCAAATTGTGCTGATTAAAGAGGTTCAGCATCCTTTCCAATTCTGTGAACTGTTCCATCACAGGTCTATTATCCTGTATTTTAAAATTCAAGAAAGTAGAGACAAGAAATTTCTTACTTGTTGCATCTTCACTCATATATCTTGCCTCTAGTTTATCCATCAATTCCCTTGCCGTGGGAACTGTGTGGTAGACGTCAAAGAGATTGTCCTCCATTGCGTTGAGAATATGTCCTCTGCAAATGTCATCATTGGTCTCCCATTTGTGGCGATTCCTCATCTGCACCAATGTCTCATTCTCCTCTACTGGCAACTTTGATGTATTTAGAACATACACCACCTTCAATGACACAAGTAGGAAGTGTACCCTCTTCTTCCACCTTGTGTAGTTGCCTCCCTCAAATCGATCTAGTTTCACGATCGATGATGTAAGATCCTTGACTTTGGATGACATTGTGCTAGTAATAATAAAGCCTAAAAATTGTTGGATATAGTGTACAACAATGAGACTTTACAGCACAATAAGAACCAACTAAACAAACTGTATTTCAGAAAGAAAAAGATCTAATCTATTACACTTGTAGAAAATAGAAAGTGCCTCTTCAAATCGTGCAAATGCACTTTTCTTTAGGCTTTATTAGTCCCCTTATATGTGCAGGGAGTTCAGGACTAATATTCTTTTGAGATAAGATGAAGATGATCATTAGAAGTTTGCACTAACTCAAACGAACTACAAAACAAGTGTGAAAAGTGCAAGAATATCTTGTAAACTGAGAATGATTGCTTGTGTCTAAACCATCGTCCTAATGAGTCTATTTATAGACCTCCAAAGGATGCTATTCAATAGTCACACCTCTTAGGAAAAGGTAGGAAGAAATGGAACTCAATTCGGATAAGAATTGAATCCGGAATAACACTTTTCGTGAAGAGGTGTAACACTTCAGGACAAGAAAAACCTTACTGGAGGTCGTCCGAGTACACGTCTGAATCTCTGTTCGAATCGGACGGATTCTCGGACCCTCAAAACCTTCAGTTATTCCTTTCTTCCTTAGCTAATTATTGGAAAATCTCCAACAAAAAAAAGATAAAGACATTTATTATTCACATTCTATTCCCATGAGGAGATGATATCGTACATGAACCTATTTTATGTGAGACCACCTCATAAATCAAACTTTACTAGAAAAGTATGGTGAGCTAAGATTTAATCATTCTAAGTGTTTTGCTTTCCGGCTAGTGTGTAAGTGAAGGAAAATATCTCTCTGTTCTTTTGTGATTATTTCCTAAGAATTATCATTTTTTTCTAAAATTTTACACAAAGAAACAACTTTTTTTTTAAAATTCAAAATTAAAATTTAAAAACTTCCTCTAAATATCTACTCACATAAATTCAAAAAATAACACAATTATTACACTTTTTTATCTTTCACCTACACAAATTCCTAAAAGAAACTTTCCTCTAATAAATTTTTTTAAAAAAATTAAAATTTCCCGAATACAAGCTAGAAAAGAACATAGATTGTATTTTGTCGTTTTATGTTGTATAAAGAAAATGCGTTAATATCTCTATCAAGGAATATCTTTTATGCACATCAAAACAAAAAGTAGTTTTGATTTGGTAAAGAAACAAAAGTCTTCTGGCCAGGTGTATATATTTCTGGCCATATGCCTTTTGTACATTAAATATTGCAACTACAAAAATTATTCATTTTATTTGTTGCATCAATAACTTAATTGGAACCTTTTTTTAAGTTACCGACTTTTGCGGTGTTCTTCAGATACTATTTTTGAGTGTGTTACTAACTTAACTATACATTCTGAAAAAACAAACAAGCTATCCCACATGGGGTGTGTGTGTGTGTGAAGATAAGTTTAATAAGCCTTGTGGAACATTCAAAAGTTACCGACTTCTGTGATTTATTTCAAGTGCTATCTTTGGGTGTGTGTTACTAACTTTTTTTTTTATTCATAAAATTGCCCTCACTCTAACATAAGAAAAAGTTATGCTAGACATGCTCTTTGGGCCAAGAAAACTTGCCCCGATTCCGACTCCGGCAGAGCAGCAGTAGAATCCATCGGGTGCGCTAAAGATCATCCATGCTGGTACCCGCGTAGAGCTCCATTACATGGCAGTTCTAGCGGCGAGAATCATTGAGAAGTATCCATTTTTCTTGTTAGCTCGTCCGGAGATTTTTCGCCGGCCGTGGGAGGCTGTTGTCGGCCCTGAAGAGATCCTCGTTCCGGGCCAAAAATAATTGGTTGTCCCTCTCGGAAATGTGAAGAAACTCAAACGACGGATCAAGAAACCCATTGGGAATATTGGGGTCAATTCGAGCCTCCTCCTCTCGAATTCCCAATCCTCCATCGTTGACTCAACTTCAACGAAGGAGAAGAGCTTCTCAAAGAGAAATTCTTCGTTTGTTCAGAACAAATTTGGGATCTTGATTAAGTCCAAGAGAAAAATCAAGTCTCAGAATCGGCGGGTTCAATTTTTTGGGATTGATAATAGCAATAAGCAAGATTCAGCGGTTTCTTCTGAAAATGGCAGGCCTGCTGGGGCTAAAGATTATGGCGATGAAGAACAGAGGCAGAAAGACCATGAAATTGATGGAGAAAAGAGGAAAACTGGAAGAATAATGGTTCAATGGCATCCATCTCTGACTTAACTTACGCTGCTGCTGGGTTTTCACAAGTCGCTGCTTCCGTTCTATATCGTACGCCGCTGATTATGCTGCCATAGTCACGCCGATGGATCCCAACTTTCCTTTCCGCCGCCACACCTCCAGGTCGTTGATCTTCTTCCCCCCGAAGTAGTTGTCATCTCTGCGCGTGCATCCCGCCGCTGTCGTCGCCAAATTTGAGTTCCTTGTTGCCGGCCATCGTTGGTTTTGCTGGAGAATGGTTCTCCAACAAATAGAGAGTAGGCAGCCGCAGCTGGAGTAGGCACGAGGAAGAAGATATCCCATTCTCCATTTGAGGAAGGAGAGGGGTGTTTTGGGAATGAAATATAACGTAAAAGCCTATTTTCTAAATAGAATGGGCAAAAGTCACACAAGCTCAATAACACATGGGGGCAAAAAATAATTAAGCCTTAGGGTAAAATAATTATTAAACATGACTCTCTATTTGTTCACACTTTTACAAACAATTTACACTCGTGCGATTGCTATTATATAGAGGTATAACTCAATTTTATGCCGCTGACGCATTCATATTAGTTTTCTCCGTGTAAATATTCTACACAGGTCACGTATGTACTCAGTGAAGGTTGTATGCAATATCGCAGCTGCACTAGTATTAGAGCATTTCCAATGGCTCAGGATCCTCTAGTACAGTTTCATATTACACTCCTTGTTACACATCTTAATAACTCATCGTAAATATTATTTTTTATATTAATTTTTTTGTCCAATGATATTCCTTAGCATTATAATAAATTTTTTGACTAAGGGTTCACCCATTTTGGTGTAGGGTATATTTATTTTAATTTATTGAGATTAAAAAAATAAAAAATACTATAAAATTATATTAAAATACAAGACTAATGTAAAAAATAAAACAATTTATATTAAAATTAGGTAGAATGCAAATGAATATTATTGGTAAAAAAAATATAAAAAATAATATTTACAATGAGTTATTAAGATGTGTAACAGGAAAATGTAACAGAATCATTTCCAATGCTCTTGCCACTTTGGCGTTTTTGGAGGAAAACGGGAGTTTCCCATTTTTGGTTCCTCCAACCCAAACAGGAAACACCCGTTTTTCAACCCCGCTGCTATAGTGTCGCGCTATCTTGCGCGATGCCTTTTCCCTTTTCTTTTTTTTTTTCAATTTTTAATACTTTTTATAATTGCATATTGGTCATTGTTTTTTGTTTTTACATTAAATATTATGGATGTATTTCATTTTATTAATCTAATTGCTATGTTTATATTTTTAAATTACAATCAATTTGTTATGTAAAATTAAATACAATTCATATTTATTAATTTCACATGTATCGTTGCTTGCTTTGCTTTGATTGGTTATTTTAATGTTTTTAAAATTGTATTACTAGTTGTTTACTATAATTTTGATTTCTTTGTTTGTTCCGTTATTTGAAAAAAGTGTGTGTTAATATATTTTGCGTGAAATCAATTAATTGTTGGTTCATTGTATTGGATTAATACGTAACATTAAAACAATTTTGGGTTTATTTTGTAAAAAAAAATGTAATTTTATAAAAATAATAGAAATGAAAATGATAGATAGAAAGGAATCTAAATGAAATATTTTTTTTTAGGGTGAAAAATAGAGTGAAGATTGGAGTGAAATTACTGTAGCTGCTTAAAAATGGTAGAATAGTGCACTCTAAAATGGAGTTTGCTTTGGAGATACCGGTTTATGAACATCTAATTAAAAAAATTCAATTTTTTTGTTATTTAATATGAGGGACGTTGAATATTCAAATTTTTATATGATACATAGCTTATGAGTGTAAATGAGCCGAACTCACTTATTACTGGCTCAATATTATAATTTTTTATAAAACAAATTGTTGGGTTGAAGCTCAAAATTTAAGGTGAAAACTTTTCTCTAGTACGAATTCAACCCTACTATAAATTTGTTGATTCGAGTTTGACTCCAAACACGATCAATCTCGAGCTTGACTATTCATTTCCAAGCTCAATTCGTTTACCGCCATAATGTAGCCTCACGAAGTCAGCACATTCGATTGTTTTGTTTTTCTGTTCTCCTATGGCGCCATAATTTGGACAAACCGAAAAAAAAAATCAATTGACTTGGACTTTCTGCGTCGACCAGATTAGAGCAACACAGAGTGGTTGAAAACTTGAAATGCAATGAGAAATTGTGGCAATGAAACCAAAAGCATAACTTTGTTACACCACCAACTGAAAAGAGGGGACTAACAAATCTGCTTCCTCTGTTTCTGTTGTTTGCTTTCTTTTGCTCAGAAGAAGATAGCGTAGTTGCCATAGATACCATTACAGTCACTGATCCCATTCAAGACCCACAAAGTATAGTTTCCTCTGCCCAAACTTACAGATTAGGCTTCTTCAGTCCTGGAAACACCAGAAATCGCTATGTCGGAATCACAATGAACATCCCTGAATTCACTGTTATTTGGGTGGCCAACAGAGACAGACCCTTGAAGAATTCTGCTGGAATCGTAGCGATTTCAGAAGATGGAAACATTGTAGTTTTGAATGGGCACAAGGAAATACTATGGTCGTCAAATGTTTCAAAACCTGATGCAAATGCAAATTGTAGTGCTCAGGTTCTGGATACAGGGAACTTAGTGTTGAGGGATGATTCAAATGGAGGAAGATCAATCTGGGAAAGTTTTCAGAATCCCACTGACCATTTTGTCAAGAAGATGAGGCTGGGTGCATCTGTGAGAAACAAGAACCAGCTGACCTCGTGGAGAAGTCCCTCTGATCCATCCATTGGAAGCTTTTCTCTTGGATTTGACCCTCCAGGAGTTCCAGAAGCCTTTATCTGGAATAACAGCAAGCCTTATTGGCGCAGCGGTCCATGGAATGGTAATGTGTTTATTGGAATTCCTGGAATGAATTCTGTGTACCGGAAAGGAGTTTTTTTCTTGGCTGATGACACAGGATCTGCATACTTGATCAATGAAGGTTTGAATGATTCTGTGGTGTTGTATTACGTTTTGACTTCCTCGGGAACTTTACTAGAGAAGCTTTATACTTATGATGGAAATGGAAAAAATCCAAGGGTAACATGGTCAAGTCTACAAAGTGAATGTGATGTTTATGGAAAATGTGGCCCTTTTGGACTATGTAATCCTGGGACTTCTCCAATCTGTTCATGTCTACAAGGCTTTGAGCCGAGAAATGAGACTGAATGGAGGAGAGGAAACTGGAATGGCAGCTGCATAAGAAAGGGAATGCTTCAATGCGAGAGAAACAGTTCGAGTTCAGATATTCTGGATGGCAAACAAGATTTATTTCTGAAACTTAGCAACATTAAAGTTCCAGATTTGTATTATGTGGTTGATTTCCAGGTAGCAAGAAGAGAACCAGAATGTGGCAATGCGTGCTTGAATAGTTGCACTTGCAAAGCCTATGTGTTTAATAGGGGCATTGGCTGTATGCATTGGAATAGCTGCTTACTAGATATACAACAATTCCCTTCCGATGGATTGGATCTATACTTTCGTGTCGATTATTCTGAGCTTGGTAATACATTCTTCTTCTGGACTACACTTGATGATTTTTATTGTTTCAATATTAAGTACATAACTGGTGTAGTTTGCTCTTACATATTTTTACCAAAAGAAGATGAGAAGATTATAATGATGACGAAATTTTATGAACCTGGCTCCTGATATGCAGAGGACAGAAGAAATGAAAGGGGTAAAAATGCAGTCATCGCAAGTGTAATACTAGTGGTAGCTTTCTGCATTGCTGCTTTTGATTACTTGTTTTGGAAGTGGTTCACTAAGAGTCGAGGTAATGCGACACTTCTTTAACACACCATTATTGTACAATCTTTCATTCACAAATGAAATAAACTGTGTTTTACAATTTGAAGCAGGGGAAATGAGCAAGATGAAGTACATCATGCTAAGTGACAAAGAACAACTTCATCTTTATGGTTATTACGCAATGGCCAATGCTACAGATAATTTCGATTCTCGCAATCTACTGGGGAAAGGCGGTTTCGGTCCAGTGTATAAGGTATGTGAATTATGATGTTTGTTAAATAAGCTTGATGTGTTTTGGATTAGCAAAAACTTGATAAAATACAGTATATTTGCAGGGGAAACTGTAAAATGGTGGGGAAATTGCGGTGAAAACTCTATCAAACTCGTCAACTCAAGGGAATGATGAGTTCATGAACGAAGTTTTGGTCATTTCTAAACTTTAACACAGAAATCTTGTTAGACTTCTTGGCTGCTGCGTTGAAAGAGAAGAAAAAATGCTAGTGTATGAATACATGCCAAACAAAAGCTTGTATGCATATCTATTTGGTTAGTAGATGATTTTCTCTCGGTCCCATATAAAGAATCATGTTTAAAGCTGTATCTTGTGACTCGGACGATAGTTTTATTCCATCATGTCTGGTTACATACAATATGGAATTTCTGCTGCTCAGACTCGCTGGAACAAGATTTTCTTGACTGGAAAAGGCGTCGAATCATCATCGACGGTATCAGTAGAGGTCTCATATATCTTCACAGAGATTCAAGACTGAAGATCATCCATAGAGATTTGAAAGCTTCTAACATCCTCTTAGATGCTGACTTCAATCCGAAAATATCTGATTTCGGGTTAGCTAGAATTTTTGGTGGCAATCAAGAACAAGCTGATACAAACAGGGTCGTTGGGACATTGTAAGTGATTCCTCATATATAAATTCTTCATTTATCTGACATAATTTCACCATCTGAGGACTAATGGATCGATTGATGCAGCGGATACATGGCGCCCGAGTATACAATGAGAGGAAATTTTGGAGAAGTCAGATGTTTACAGCTCGGAGTGTAAATGTTAGAGATTTTAAGCGGAAAGAGAAAGGCAAGCTTTTATAATGCAGAAGATGATCTAGGCCTAATTGGACATGTAAGCTTTTTATGCATAATTTTTCATTGTTAAAACCATATGTTTGGAATCTAAACATATGTATATTCAGGCTTGGAAGCTCTGGCATGAAAATGAGGCAGAAAAATTCATGTCTTCATCCATAATTGATGAAGATGAAGATGAAGGCAATGAAACGGAGATCTCAAGATACATCCATGTCGGGCTACTGTGCGTGCAAGAGGATGCAAAAGATAGGGCAAAAATGTCTGAAGTTCTTTCAAAGCTTAACAGTGAAGTTTCTGTGTTGCCTCGTCCAAATTTACCAGCGTATGCAGCAAAGATGTTACTATGTTCTTTAGAAAGAGGAAGTCCTCAACAAAGGGCACAATCCTCTAATGATGTCACTGTAACAACTCTTGTCGGGCGATAAACAAATTGCTACACTATATACTCCCTCCGTCCCATTGTAAGTACTAGAAACACGACTCTTTCAATAAGACAGAGGGAGTATATTCAATGAAACTCAACTTTGACCTGAAAGTTTAAACTCAGTAGTTCTGGAGTCCAACTAATTAAGTCCTCCACATACCAACATTGCCAATTCGGAGGTTTTGCAAGGTATTGGCTTCCGGAGACGGTTGGTAAACCTTCATAACGGTGACACATTATTCGCCAGTTCTTCCTCAGAGAAGGGCACTGCTGGTGTTAACAAAAAGAATCGTCTTTATTCCTTCTTAACACAATTCTATAACAAGAGATTTGCAAATTTGCATACAAATACAGACACAGTACTTTCCATGTATGTGCTTATATATATCATTTACAGTGTTTGGAAAAGAATATATAGCTATATTCTGGGGACCGTTACGTATTTGAATCAGAAAACCTTAGGCCATGTTTGGTATCACAACTCAAATCACGGTTTGAAACTCATTTTGATTTTATACTATTAAAATTACGCTGGAAATGTAAAAATATGAGTTGAAAATGTAAAAAGGTTTATTGAAAATGTAAAAAAACTTACTAGGAATAATGAAAAACTATTATAAAATCAAAATGAGTTTCAAACCATAGCTTGAGTTGTGATACCAAACAGGGCCTTAGTACTATCGACCTTCAACAACTGTTATATTGAAGCTGTTCAAAGAATAAGCACCTTGTGAGGAGCCTGTTCTGTCTGAAAAACCTATTCTTTCTGTGTAAACTGGAAAGTTGGGAGCAGGAAGAACTGCAATTTCACATGAAAGCTTTAGAAATATTAAAGCAGACTAAAATGAAATTGTCTATTTCTCTTTCTCTAGTCACCAAGGACGAGAGTTCTCTTTGTGTGTTTTCATAAAGGATTTCCGCCTTGATTTTCTCTCTTATGAATGGAAATGCAAAGTTGGATCCACCTGCAGTGCATCCAATGATCATGTCTGGAGTTCTCCCATGGCTATGGCTTCCATCTGCTTGATACACTCCTCGCCAGACATGATTGAGAACGCTTCCTAAACAATACTTGGTGTCAGCATTTTTAGCAGCAATCGATCTCCACAGCCTCAAAAATAGCAATTCCAAGGCTTCCATGGAGAATTTTCCGACCAGCTTCAGTGATATCAGAAGGTGAAGGGTGGACCCTGGCACCCCACGTTTGCGTTTGCATCATCATCCTACGATATGGCTTCTGATCATATGATGCTCGAACTTGCCATACCTACACATATAAAGGATTCTTCAGACCAAAAAAAAAAAGTCTTCAGAAACTGGAAAAAAAAAAACAAAAAAAAGGTCTGAAGAAAACAATTTCCTGAAAAACGTTTTCTTTAGAAACCGAAAAAAAAACAAGTCTGGAGAAAACGACTTCCTGGTAACCGTTTGTTTCAGAAACCAGAAAATAAAAACAAGTGTGAAAAAAACGACTTCCTGGAATTCGTTTTCATCAGAAACTGAAAAAAAAAACAAGTCTAAGAAAACGACTTCCAAAAAATCGTTTTCTTTAGAAACCGAAAAAAAAACAAGTCTAAAGAACGACTTACTGAAAATCATTTTCTTCAGAAACCGGGAAAAAAAAAACAAGTCTGAAGAAAACGACTTACTGTAAATCGTTTCTTCAGAAACCAAAAAAAAAAAAAAAACAAGTCTGAAGAAAATGATTTCCTGGACATCGTTTTCTTCAGAAACCAAAAACAAAATCGTTAGAGATGATATTGTAGACTAAGACCAAATCCCTGAATAAGAAGGGTTCAAAACTTTGTTCTTCAATAGAGGAAAAAAGTTTTTCAATTCCCAATAAACCTTTTGATGTGAACCCTTGATTCCAATTTGTGAAAACAAGAACTCAATGCGAAAAATTGCCAAGGAAAGTCTGTATGCAAGACGCAGCTCTCAAAACTCTAGAATCCTTACCCTTAGATTCGGCAGACTACTAATTTAACAAGTTAAATTCAACACGCAATTCGAACCAAGTGGAGAATAATAGAGGCGAAACAAAGCATGCAATTAGATAGAGCAATTATCTAATTAGCCTATAGTTCTTGTACTTTAGCAATTAACAAAGCATGCAAATTACTTAAGCCAAAATAAAGAAGAGTGAATAATAAAGTATAAACTTTCATTCAATTAATCACTGTCGAATAATGAAGTGCAGCACCCCTATTTATAGGTCATAGGGAGCACGAAATTTACACAAGAAAATAAGGAAAGAAAACACAAAATTGGAACTTAATCAAGAGATTAAGTAACTCACAAAAATCAGCAAGAAAAAGGAACTTACTTGCTGAAAAAGTAAAAGAAAAGAAGGAAGAATTTTGGCTGCTTTAAGGTAAGCAATGCACGAAATTCTCACAAGAAAAAGGAAGGAAAAATTCAGATTTTACCTTTAAAGAAAAGGGAAAACCGAAAAATAAAGGAGAAAAGAAAAGAGGAAACTATGAAGAGAATTAGGTAACATGCACAAAACCTTAATTCTCCTCCTAACCCTAACCCTAATTGTGAATTGCTTCTCCTTGGGCTTGGGCTTGGGCTTGGCCGAATGTGGGTTCATGGAGTGGACTTGATGGATTCGGCCCAATTGATTTAGCATGATGATGTAGATGTATGAAACTTCTGGAAGCTTCCGGAATCATTTCAGAAGCCCAAAAAATATTTCACTTCTAAAATTCTTCAAACTTTATGAAATCTCCATTTCTTCACTAGAAAGACTTGTAATTACCATTTACACCATTTCCTTAGCTCGTAAATACCATTTCTACGGCTTGGAAATACCATTTCCACCATTTCCTTAGCTGGGATTATTACTATTCACCATTTCCACCATTTCCACTTTGATGGCGAGTAGGGTAACTCTTGTAATCTTCATTTCCTTCTCATTAAGTTCATTGGAGCTTTTGGTTGACCTCGTGGATACTGACTCCTATTTTGTGTTGTTTTGTCCTTGGATTTCCTCATCACCTTTTAAATTGCCAAATCAAAATTTATTTGTTACTTATGATTAATGTATCTTAATTATTTGTAATAGTTTCAAAATTGTAACTATGTGTCCAGCCACGAGGCCTCAGTCGAAGTACCATTGGGGAATTGCCCCAACTTTTGTATTTCAAATATTGCTGGACGACTTTCAGCGCCATTAATACCATGCACTTATTTTTGTCTCAAAAAAGAAACTGGCCATATGCCTGATATATCCCGTTGTTTATATTTCACAGAAATTAACGGCGAAGTGCCTCAAAATGAGGAGACTTACCAAATTTGCTGCCTCTGTTTCTGCTGTTTGCTTTCTTCAGGACGGAAGAAGTTAGCGTAAGAGCCATAGTTACAATTAAAATCGCTGATCCCACAAAATAAATAAAGGGTTAGCCAACAATCTAGATGGTCTGATAGGCTATAATTCTATCCCTAAAATTGATAAGCATATGTTTTTTACTACAAGGGATACTTATTGTTAACCGAACCACAACATATCAACAGTTACAACTTACAATTGATATATAAGATCGATAATCAATACATAAGAGACTATATTGGATTCCCGATACACTCATAATCGTGATACATTAGCAACTAAACACAACACATCAAATGCTATACGTAATATGCGATACATTAGAAACTAAACTTGATACGCCTATTTTTGATAATATAAGCACCGTATTTAAGAGGCTAAACTCAATACTTGCGCAAACGAACCATTGGATTGTCGGGTATAAGTTTTTGCGTAAAATCTCTTGTAGTTTTGAATCGTTCAATCTTTTTGTTATTTACCTTTGCATTGACAAAATTCACATCAGGGACGCTAAATATTCAAATTTTCATACAATATATAGTCTCACAAAGGGTCAGCACATTCGTATGTTTTCCAGTTGTTCTCCTATAGTTTGGACTGACCCAAAAAAATAAATAATAATTGACTGGACTTTCTGCGAGCAGATCAGAGCAAAACAGAGTGGTTGAAATGCAATGAGAAATTGCGAAAACGCATAATTTTCTTTACACCAGCGACTGAAATGATGGGACTAACAAATCTGCTGCCTCAGTTTCTGTTGTTTGCTTTCTTTTGCACAGAAGAAGATTGCGTAGTTGCCATAGATACCATTACAATCGCTCATCCCATTCAAGATCCTCAAACTATAGTTTCCTCTGCACAAACTTACGGATTAGGCTTCCTCAGTCCTGGAAACACCAGTAATCGCTATGTCGGAATCATAATGAACATCCCTGAATTCACTGTTATCTGGGTGGCTAACAGAGACAGACCCTCGAAGGATTCTTCAGGAATCGTGGCGATTTCAGAAGATGGAAACATTCTAGTCTTGAATGGGCACAATGAAATACTATGGTCGTTTAATGTTTCAAACCCTGCTGCAAATGCAAATTGTAGTGCTCAGATTCTGGATACAGGGAACTCAGTGTTGAGGGATAATTCAAATGGAGGAAGATCAATCTGGGAAAGTTTTCAGAATCCCACAGACCATTTTGTGAAGATGATGAGGCTAGGTGCATCTGTGAGTAACAAGAACCAGCTGACCTCGTGGAGAAGTCCCTCTGATCCATCCATTGGAAGCTTTTCTCTTGGCTTTGAGGAGTTCCAGAAGCCTTTATCTGGAATAACAGCAAGCCTTATTGGTGCAGCGGTCCGTGGAATGGTAATGTGTTTATTGGAGTTCCTGGAATGACTACTGCTTACCGGAAAGGAATTTTTTTTCTTGAATGATGACACAGGATCTGTATACTTGATCAATGACGGTTTGAATGATTCTGTGGTGTTATATTACGTTTTGACTTCCTCAGGAACTTATTTAGAGAAGATTTATTATGATGGAATTGAGAAAAATCCAGAGGTAATATGGTCAAGTCTACAGAGTGAATGTGATGTTTATGGAAAATGTGGCCCTTTTGGACTACGTAGTCCCAGGACTTCTCCAATCTGTTCATGTCTACGAGGTTTTGAGCCAAGAAATGAGACTGAATGGAGAAGAGGGAACTGGAACAGCGGCTGCAGAAGAAAGGGTATGCTTCAATGCGAGAGAAACAGTTCGAGTTCAGGTATTCCGGATGGTAAACAAGATGGATTTCTGAAGCTTAGCAACATTAAAGTTCCAGATTTGTATTATGTGGTCGATTTCGAGGAAACCAATACAGAACAAGAATGTGCTGATGTTTGCTTGAATAATTGCACTTGCAAAGCCTATGCATTTAATAATGGTATTGGCTGTATGCATTGGAATAGCAGCTTACTAGATATGCAATGATGAACGTTGTCGTGACTCACCAAAATGCAGTAAATACTACTTTATACCTGGAACAAATACGCTCATAAACTATAGCACAGTAGCGAGATGATTGATCCATAGGGACTGACAATTAACTCAATTTTCCAGTTAATGTATGAAGTAACTAACTGTCGACTAGTAGTCACCTTTGTGCCTCAATTGACACCTTTGATTGTCACTTAAGTATCGAACAAGTAAAGTAAACTTACGAGCAAAGAATATATCAAAAGAGAGAGATATTCCATTATTATGTAATCCACCTTCATCACATGCATATAATCATTAACACCCTTAACTGTCTAATTATCCTATGTCGGTTAGTCATAGGTACCGTGGGCTCCCTCTGCGTACCGAATTCTCCCTTAAGTTACCAGGCAATCCCCCATGGGTCCCCTTTGCGAGGACCACCTTCCAACTAACCTGTAACCTAGCAAAGCCGTGAGCTCCCTCTGCACTTTGTTCAGTCTGGTTACAAGCATTAGGAATTAAGGGAACCTAACTCTACTAATTCCCATCGGCCGTAGCCTCTAAGAATTACCACCTATCTACCCTGTACTACCTTGGATGGTAGTTTGTCACTTGTTGACTTTACTAGATTGAATTAAGTTGATCAGGTTTAACAAAGTCTTAGCAATTAGATTTGCACACATGATAGATTAAGAACATAGTAGTTAGATTGATTTTATATCAAGGTTTCATATATGCACGGATTACGGTTTCTCACATAATACCAGGATAATAAGATTAGCTTGTCATAACTTTGAACACAAACAATTAACTGTAAAGAAAGCCATTGAATAAACCGAATTAAAGAAAAGAAAGACTACTTAATTAACTATAGCAGATCAGAACCACCTCCTGCTCGGCCAAACGGTAGCCTTTGCAGTCGGAAACTCCAAACACCAAACCAGAAAATATCTCTACGTATAGAACTAAGGCGTAAAGTTGCGTTCCTTTCTTGCATCGCACAGCCATATATATAGGCAATCACAATCAAAGATGGAAACCAAAAACAATCTCCTAATCAATCAAGGAATATCTATCAATCATCTTTTTAATTGGAAACCAAATCAATCTTCTCTTTCTTGTATCGGAAGACTCTGAATCGCAGGCTTCTCTTTAATCTTTGGTCCACGCAGATCTTAAGTGTCCAAATAGACACCCACTGTTTCCTCAACGCACTGCTTGGTCCAATGGTAGGTTTCCCCTGAACAAATTCTCTTCTTTTCTGCAGCTTTTGCACTTATTCTTTGCTCCATTGACTGATCCCTAAACTACAATTATTTATACAAAACTTGGGTGTACGCCTATGAGAACTGCCAATAAAAGTAATAAAAGTGCCAAAATAAACTAACTAAAAGGTGCCAATCAAATATCTCCACACTTGAATGACGTTTGTCCTCAAGCGTGAAGTGAAGAATTAGAACATGGCCCTATTCTAGTAGTTATTCACAACTTACTTCCAACCGACTCCGACTCATAAAACAGGACAACATGACTCTAGTACAGGACTCTTAACAAATGAACACAAGACTCCAATAACTGACTCAAAAGATTACACCCCAATTCTGCCCAAAATTCTTCCTTCGGATTCTACTCACATCACAGATTCAAAACCAATCATTCATATGCAAGTTTTTTACATTAAAAAACAGTCTTCATTCGGCTTAGCACAAAGTATGCAATAATTCCCAAGTATGCGCTCTATGGACAGTAATTCACACAACTCACATTCAAAAATTCAGTCAAATGTAAATTCCTAGTCTAGCCTACAATTACAAAAGCTTGATAGTTGACCATCGCCACAATATAAAATAGGATAATGCACAACAGTTAAGAAACAACATTCTCATCATATGGACGCAATGGAGGCTAAGGGATTAGATCACTTGGATGGGTCCTAAGGGTTCTAAGTCACCTGTTAAAAAAAATGGAACCAGTGTGTAACAAAAACAGAGAATACTTACTGTACCTACTTCTCAGCTCTTCATTCTGTTTGGGTGGATAGGTGTCTGTCCTCCTTTTCAGAACCTTCAAATTGCAGGGATTCTTTTTTCATTTTTTTTTTTTTTAAGAGTGGGATTGGTTACCCGTCTTATTTAATAGAAATAAAATAAAGTAAAATTCAAGAAAATAAAGGAAAAGTAAATAAAAACAGGCTATTAAGCCTCGCAATTAGTGGCCATGTTTATTGAATTTGCGGTAGTCTATTTTGGGCTTGTCTCGCAGCTTCCGATGTTCGTACTCAACGCGGTTGTGCTACTTGTTCATCCTCATTCTCGTCATATGTTTCCCAGGGGCCATAGACCTCATCATCTTCGAGATTACGATCACTATGTGGTTCGTGTGGATAGTAAGGATTGAAAGGTAATGGAGCGCGTGGTTCAGTAGGCATGCGGGCTATAAGTTCACTATCTGTTGGAAGTATATGCGGTTGCGTTGGGCCGAGCATTCTCTTGATCGGATTGACTTTGGGGAGGAAAGATTTGTGGGGTTGTTGCAAATTTTGGTTGGTGGATCGTGGCTGTTCGCGGATAATTTTTGAACTTAGGATGGGGGCTGAATGAGCTGGTGAGTGGTCTTCCACAGAGTCACATTGTCGAGCAGGTAGTGAGCATGGTGTATTGCTGTCAGGAGCCTGCTGCACATGTGCGGCACACCTGGACCACAATGGTGTGGCGGGGACTTCTGGAGCCGATCCTTGAGTAGCAGCCTCTGTGAGCTGCATTGAGGTTAGTTATAAAACTGGGGGCGCTGGGCTAATTGCTATGCATTCATCCACTTGGGCAGAAGATTCCTCCTTTGGCCCTTAATTGCTATGCATTCATCCACTTGGGCAGAAGATTCCTCCTTTATAAATCTCATGATGCTACCAAATGTTTTCCTTCTCTTTGGATCAATCCATAGTGCTGTAATCTTGATCTGAAAATGTTGTTTTGTCAATTCTTGCAGTACATCCATCTCTCTTGAGTTTAAGCTCCTATGTGGAATTCTTTATTGATAGCAGGCATTTGCTTGACAAGTTCAATATTTTCCTTCCTTCACACTCAATTATTTTATTTAGTTGGCCTTAATGTGAAAATGGAAAAGCTTTTCCTTGATGTGCTTAAAGCGAATTTCAGAACTTCGCTTTCTTTGGAAAGGCAATATTTTGCCTAAAATCGAAGTTGCTAGCTTCGACTTCAGTTCCTCCTCCACATTCCAAAGTGACTTCGCTTTCCTTGGAATATTTCGGCTTCACATGTTTCCCAAAGAAATCGAAGTTGCTAACTTCGATTTCAGTTGCCCCTCCGGTTTCCAAACTTCGCTTTCTTTGGAAATTTATGCTTCGGCCTTTTTCTACAGAAAGCGAAGTTCTGAACTTCGATTTCTGCCTTTCCACAGAAAGCGAAGTTCATAACTTCGCTTTCTCGAATTCGGGAATTGGAGGAAAATTATCCCTATTTTGGGAATTTATTATTAAAAAAGCATTTTTAATGGAAAAAATTCGTCAATCATGACTGAAAGGAATTTCTTAATTTGATTTGTCAATCCATACCTTTATTGACACAATATACAACTTCTACCCTACAATAGTATGACTCATCACTAGTACAAGTCATTAGTGTCTATTATTTATTAATTTATTAATATTTATTGCAAAAAATTAGTGATACTCTTTAAGAATATACAAGTGATGCTCTTATATCTATGAATAATATTGTAACCGTTTATAAGTATCATTCTTTTCAATATATAACTTTCAAATTGATATATAAGAGGGGAAAAAAATATAATAAAAACGCGCACGCATAATTCCAATGAGGAGGTGGTCTCACATATGAACCTGCTTCATGTGAGACACCTCTCAAATCAGACTTGACTAGAAAATTATGGTTGTGCTAAGATTTAATAATTTTCTTTGTTTAGTTGTTTCCAGTTTGATTTTATGATAGTAGTTTTTGTGTAAGATTTGGTAATTGTCTCTTTGTTGGTTTTCAGTAAGGCAAAAACTTGTATCCAATGTGTCTAACGATTTAATGGCGGCATACATATCAGGTTTACTTGTTGAATTAATATAGCATTTACCTGTTGAAATATAATGGTTAAGTTAAAACAACAATTATTGAAAGAAACACGTGGTTAAGTTTAAAACAACAACAATTATAGAATACATTTTTTTTTTTCCTTGACTGATTGTAGTGGTTGTTTATGAACATATAATTAAAAATTTTCACACTTTTGTTATTTATCAGATAAGGGAATCTGAATATTCAATTTTTTTATATGATATGTAGTTTATTTATGAACTGCTCAGCTTACTTATTAGTGGCTCAATAAGCCTCATGAATCAGCACATTCGATTGTTTTCTTTTTCTGTTCTCCTATGGCGCCATAATTTGGACTAACCAGAAAGAAAAGAAAAAAAAAATCATTTGACTTGGACTTTCTGCGTCCACCCGATCAGAGCAACACAGAGTGGTTGAAAACTTGAAATGCAATGAGAAATTGTGGCAATGAAACCAAAAGCATAACTTTGTTACACCACCAACTGAAATGAGGGGACTAACAAATCTGCTTCCTCTGTTTCTGTTGTTTGCTTTCTTTTGCTCAGAAGAAGATAGCGTAGTTGCCATAGATACCATTACAGTCACTCATCCCATTCAAGACCCACAAAGTATAGTTTCCTCTGCCCAAACTTACAGATTAGGCTTCTTCAGTCCTGGAAACACCCGTAATCGCTATGTCGGAATCATAATGAACATCCCTGAATTCACTGTTATTTGGGTGGCCAACAGAGACAGACCCTTGAAGAATTCTGCGGGAATCGTAGCGATTTCAGAAGATGGAAACATTGTAGTTTTGAATGGGCACAAGGAAATACTATGGTCGTCAAATGTTTCAAAACCTGCTGCAAATGCAAATTGTAGTGCTCAGGTTCTGGATACAGGGAACTTAGTGTTGAGGGATGATTCAAATGGAGGAAGATCAATCTGGGAAAGTTTTCAGAATCCCACTGACCATTTTGTCATGAAGATGAGGCTAGGTGCATCTGTGAGAAACAAGAACCAGCTGACCTCGTGGAGAAGTCCCTCTGATCCATCCATTGGAAGCTTTTCTCTTGGTTTTGACCCTCCAGGAGTTCCAGAAACCTTTATCTGGAATAACAGCAAGCCTTATTGGCGCAGCGGTCCGTGGAATGGTAATGTGTTTATTGGAATTCCTGGAATGAATTCTGTGTACCGGAAAGGAGTTTTTTTCTTGGCTGATGACACAGGATCTGCATACTTGATCAATGAAGGTTTGAATGATTCTGGGGTGTTGTATTACGTTTTGACTTCCTCGGGAACTTTACTAGAGAAGCTTTATACTTATGATGGAAATGGAAAAAATCCAAGGGTAACATGGTCAAGTCTACAAAGTGAATGTGATGTTTATGGAAAATGTGGCCCTTTTGGACTATGTAATCCTGGGACTTCTCCAATCTGTTCATGTCTACAAGGCTTTGAGCCGAGAAATGAGACTGAATGGAGGAGAGGAAACTGGAATGGCGGCTGCATAAGAAAGGGAATGCTTCAATGCGAGAGAAACAGTTCGAGTTCATATATTCTGGATGGCAAACAAGATTTATTTCTGAAACTTAGCAACATTAAAGTTCCAGATTTGTATTATGTGGTTGATTTCCAGGTAGCAAGAAGAGAACCAGAATGTGGCAATGCGTGCTTGAAAAGTTGCACTTGCAAAGCCTATGTGTTTAATAGGGGCATTGGCTGTATGCATTGGAATAGCTGCTTGCTAGATATACAACAATTCCCTTCCGATGGATCGGATCTATACTTTCGTGTCGCTTATTCGGAGCTTGGTAATACTTTCTTCTGCACTTCACTTCTTGAGTATCTTTTTGATCAATTGCTGCATATTTCCACCAAAAGGATATCAGAAGATTACAAATTGATATAACTAATATTTTTGTAATATTAGATGAATAAGAATGATGTATAAGGTCAATATTAAGAGACAGGTAACCTTTATATGAGAGGCTACAGACCTAAAAACATACAGGAACATAAGAATGATGTAATTGTTGCATATTTCCAACTAAATTTGCTGTACTGTTTTTGAAATCGGCCCCTGATTAATATGCAGTGCACAGAAGGAGTAAAAATGCAGTCATCGCAAGCGTAATAGTAGTGGTATCTTTCTTCATTACTGGTTTTGCATACTTCTCTTGGAAGTTCTTCACTAAGAGTCAAGGTAACAGACCATTATATACAATTTTCAGTCACATGTGCTCTGAATTTAATTAGAGGCTGACGAAATGAACTCA
Source organism: Leptodermis oblonga (assembly GCA_016801395.1). Taxonomy (NCBI): domain Eukaryota; kingdom Viridiplantae; phylum Streptophyta; class Magnoliopsida; order Gentianales; family Rubiaceae; genus Leptodermis; species Leptodermis oblonga. The sequence goes on along the minus strand of CM028756.1, from coordinate 3,623,645 downwards.
ATCTGTTTTACATTTTGAAGCAGGGGAATTGAGCAAGATGAAATACATCATGCTGAGCGACCAAGAACAACTTCATCTTTACAGTTATGATGCAATGGCCAATGCTACAGATAATTTCGATTCTCGCAATGTACTTGGGAAAGGTGGTTTTGGTCCAGTTTATAAGGTCTGTGATGTTTGTAAACAAGCTTGATATGTTTTGGATTAGTAAAAACTTGACGATCAAGCATGGTAAAATGCATTATATTTGCAGGGGAAACTGAGAAATGGTGGGGAAATTGCAGTGAAAACTCTTTCAAACTCGTCTAGTCAAGGGAGTGATGAGTTCATGAATGAAGTTTTGGTCATTTCTAAACTTCAACACAGAAATCTTGTTAGACTCCTCGGCTGCTGCGTGGAAAGAGAAGAAAAAATGTTAGTCTATGAATACATGCCTAACAAAAGCTTGGATGCTTATCTATTTGGTTAGTAGATGACGCTCCCTTTGTCTCATATAAAAAGTCATGTTTCGAGTTGTATATTGTGACTCCTTTGTTCTTGTTGTGGCTGGATTTAGACTCTTCGGAAGAAGATTTTCTTGACTGGAAAAGGCGTAAAGTCATCATTGATGGTATCAGCAGAGGCCTCATATATCTTCACAGAGATTCAAGACTTAAGATCATCCATAGAGATTTGAAAGCCAGTAACATCCTCTTAGATGCTGAGTTCAATCCAAAAATATCTGATTTTGGGTTAGCTAGAATCTTTGGAGGAAATCAAGAACAAGCTGATACAAACAGGGTCGTAGGGACATTGTAAGTAATTCCTCATATATAAATTCTTCATTTATCTGACATGATTTCACCATCTGAGGACTAATGCATCGATTGATACAGTGGATACATGGCGCCCGAGTATACAATGCGAGGAAAAATTTCGGAGAAGTCAGATGTTTACAGCTTCGGAGTGTTAATGTTAGAGATTTTAAGCGGAAAGAGAAATGCAAGATTTTATAATGCAGAAGATGATCTAGGCCTAATTGGACATGTAAGCTTTTTATGCATAATTTTTCATTGTTCAAACCATATGTTTGGAATCTAAACATATATATATTCAGGCTTGGAAGCTCTGGCATGAAAATGAGACAGAAAAATTCATGGATTCATCCATAATTGATGAAGATGAAGATGAAGGAAATGAAAAGGAGATCTCAAGATACATCCATGTCGGGCTATTGTGCGTGCAAGAGGATGCAAAAGATAGGCCAAAAATGTCTGAAGTTCTTTCAAAGCTTAACAGTGAAGTTTCTGTGTTGCCTCCTCCAAATTTACCAGCGTATGCAGCAAAGATGTTACTATGTTCTTTAGAAAGAGGAAGTCGTCAACAAAGGGCACAATCCTCTAATGATGTCACTGTAACAACTCTTGTCGGGCGATAAACAAATTGCAACACTATATACTCCCTCTGTCCCATTGTAAGTATTAGAAACACATCTCTTTCAATAAGACAGAGGGAGTAAATTCAATGAAACTCAACTTTGACCCAAAAGTTTTCAGTAGTTCTGGAGTCCAACTAGTTAAGTCCTCCACATACCAACATTGCCAATTCGGAGGTTTTGCAAGGTATTGGCTTCCGGAGACGGTTGGTAAACCTTCATAATGGTGACACATTATTCGCCAGCTCTTCCTCAGAGAAGGGCACTGCTGGTGTTAACAAAAAGAATCGTCTTTATTCCTTCTTAACACAATTCTATAACAAGAGATTTGCAAATTTGCATACAAATACAGACACAGTACTTTCCATGTATGTGCTCATATATATCATTTACAGTGTTTGGAAAAGAATATATAGCTATATTCTGGGGACCGTTACGTATTAGAATCAGAAAACCTTAGTACTATCGACCTTCAACAACTGTTATATTGAAGCTGTTCAAAGAATAAGCACCTTGTGAGGAGCCTGTTCTGTCTGAAAAACCTAATCTTTCTGTGTAAGCTGGAAAGTTGGGAGCAGGAAGAACTGCAATTTCACATGAAAGCTTTAGAAATATTAAAACAGACTTAAATGGAATTGTCTATTTCTCTTTCTCTAGTCACCAAGGACGAGAGCTCTGTGTGTGTTTTTCATAAAGGATTTCCGCCTTGATTTTCTCTCTTATGAATGGAAATGCAAATTTGGATCCACCTGCAGTGCATCCAATGATCATGTCTGGAGTTTCCCCCATGGCTATGGCTTCCATCTGCTTGATACACTCCTCGCCAAACATGATTGAGAACGCTTCCTAAACAATACTTGGTGTCAGCATTTTTGCAGCAATCTCCACAGCCTCAAAAATAGCAATTCCAAGACTTCCAGGGCTTGATGGAGAATTTTCCGACCAGCTTCAGTGATATCAGAAGGTGAAGGATGAACGTTGGCATCCCACGTTTGCGTTTGCATCATCATCCTCTACGATATGGCTTCTGATCATATGATGCTCGAACTTGTCATACCTATCCATAAAGGATTCTTCAGAAACCAAAAAAAAAAAAACAAGTCTAGAGAAAACGAATTCCTGGAAATCATTTTCTTCATAAACCAAAAAAAAAAAAAAACTAGTGTGAAGAAACCGACTTACTGGCCATCGTTTTCTTCAGAAACCACAAAAAAAAAAAAAAAAACAAGCCTAAGGAAAACGACTTCCCAGAAATCCATTTCTTCAGAAACCGGAAAGCAAAGAAGTCTGAACAAAAGACTTCCAAGAAATCATTTTCTTTAGAAACCGAAAAAAAACACAAGTCTGAAGAAAAAGATTTTCTGAAAATTATTTTCTTCAGAAACCGAAAAAAAAGAAAAACAAGTATAAGAAAACGACTTCCCAGAAATCGCTTTCTTCATAAACAAAAAAAAAAAAAAAAACAAGTCTTAAGAAAACGATTTTCAGAAAATCGTTTTCTTCAGAAACCGAAAAAAAACAAGTCTGAAGAAAACGACTTGCTGTAAATCGTTTGGTTCAGGAACCAAAAAAAAAAAAACAAGTCTGAAGAAAACTACCGGAAATCGTTTTCTTAGAAACAGAAAAAAAAAAAAAAGTCCAAAGAAAACGACTTTCCTGAAATCGTTTTCTTCAGAAACTAAAAAAACCGTTAGAGATGATATTGCAGACTAAGACCAAATCCCTGAATAAGAAGGGTTCAAAACTTTGTTCTTCAATAGAGGAAAAAGTTTTTCAATTACCAATAAACCTTTTAAGTTGCCAAATCAAAATTTATTTGTTACTTATGATTAATGTATAGTTTCAAAATCGTAACTATGCGTCCAGCCTCGAGGCCTCAGTCGGAGTACTACTGGGGAATTGCCCAACTTTTGTATTTCAAATATTGCTGTAAGATTTTCAGCCCCATTGATACCATGCACTTATTTTCGTCTCAAAAAAGAAACTGGCCATATGATTGATATATCCCGTCGTTTATATTTCGCAGAAATTAAAGGCCAAGTGCCTCAAAATGAGGAGACTTACCAAATTTGCTGCCTCTGTTTCTGCTGTTTGCTTTCTTCCGCACGGAAGAAGTTAGTGTAGGAGTCATAATTACAATTAAAATCGCTGATCCCACATAATAAATAAAGGGTTAGTGAACAGTAACAAGGGATACTTATTGTTAACCGAACAGCAATATATCAATAGTTACAACTTACAGGTGATATATAAGATCGATAATCAATACAAAAGAGACTATATTGGATTCCCGATACACTCATAATCGTGATACATTAGCAACTACACACAATATATCAAATGTTGTACGTAATATGCGACACATTATAAACTAAACTTGATAAGTGTATTTTTGTTAATATAAACGCCGTATTGAAGAGGCTAAACTCAATACTTGCGCAAACGAACCGTTGGATTGTCCGATATAAGTTTTTGCGTAAAATATCTTGTAGTTTTGAATCGTTCGATCTTTTTGTTATTTACCTCTGCATTGACAAAATTCACATCAGGGACGCTCAATATTCAAATTTTCATACGATATATAGCCGCACAAGGGGTCAGCACATTCGTATGTTTTCCAGTTGTTCTCCTACAGTTTGGACTAACCCAAAAAAGAAATAATAATTGACTTGGACTTTCTGAGTCGACCAGATCAGAGCAATACAGAGTGGTTAAAATGCAGTGAGAAATTGCGAAAACGCATAATTTTCTTTACACCAGCAACTGAAATGATTGGACTAACAAATTTGCTGCCTCTGTTTCTGTTGTTTGCTTTCTTTTGCACAGAAGAAGATTGCGTAGTTGCCATAGATACCATTACAATCGCTCATCTCATTCAAGATCCACAAACTATAGTTTCCTCAGGCCAAACTTACAGATTAGGCTTCTTCAGTCCTGGAAACACCAGTAATCGCTATGTCGGAATCATAATGAACATCCCTGAATTCACTGTTATTTGGGTGGCTAACAAAGACACACCCTTGAAGGATTCTGCAGGAATCGTGGTGATTTCAGAAGGTGGAAACATTGTAGTCTTGAATGGGCGCAAGGAAATACTATGGTCCTCCAATGTTTCAAACCCTGCAGCAAATGCAAATTGTAGTGCTCAGATTCTGGATACAGGGAACTTAGTGTTGATGGATAATTCCAATGGAGGAAGATCAATCTGGGAAAGTTTTCAGAATCCCACAGACCATTTTGTGAAGATGATGAGGCTAGGTGCATCTGTGAGTAACAAGAACCAACTGACCTCGTGGAGAAGTCCCTCTGATCCAGCCATTGGAAGCTTTTCTCTTGGCTTTGACCCTCCAGGAGTTCCAGAAGCCTTTATCTGGAATAACAGCAAGCCTTATTGGCGCAGCGGTCCATGGAATGGTAATGTATTTATTGGAATTCCTGGAATGACTACTGCTTACCGGAAAGGATTTTTTTTCATGAATGATGACACAGGATCTGTATACTTGATCAATGAAGGTTTGAATGATTCTGTGGTGTTCTATTACATTCTGACTTCCTCAGGAACTTATTTAGAGAAGATTTATTATGATGGAATTGAGAAAAATCCAAGGGTAACATGGTCAAGTCTACAAAGTGAATGTGATCTTTTTGAAAAATGTGGCCCTTTTGGACTATGTAATCCCAGGACTTCTCCAATCTGTTCATGTCTACAAGGTTTTGAGCCGAGAAATGAGACTGAATGGAGAAGAGGGAACTGGAACGGCGGCTGCAGAAGAAAGGGAATGCTTCAATGCGAGAGAAACAGTTCGAGGTCAGGTATTCTGGATGGCAAACAAGATGGATTTCTGAAGCTTAGCAACATTAAAGTTCCTGATTTGTATTATGTGGTCGATTTCGAGGAAACCAATACAGAACAAGAATGTGCTGATGTTTGCTTGAATAATTGCATTTGCAAAGCCTATGCATTTAATAGTGGCATTGGCTGTATGCATTGGAATAGCAGCTTACTAGATATGCAACAATTCGCGTTCGATGGGTCGGATCTATACTTTCGTGTCGATTATTCTGAGCTTGGTAATACATTCTTCTGCACTTCACTTCTTGAATCTTTTTTGATCACTTGTTGCATATTTCTACCAAAAGGATATCAGAAGTTTACAAATTGATAAAACTAATGTTATTGTAGTATTAGATGAATGAGAATGATGTATAAGATACAATATTAAGAGACAGGTAACCTTTATATGAGAGGCTACAGACCTAAAAACATACTCAGGATAGCGTGTACTAAACAAGGTAATTGTAATTGTTGCATATTTCCAACTAAATTTGCTCTACTGTTTATGAAATCGGCCCCTGATTAATATGCAGTGCACAGAAGGAGTAAAAATGCAGTCATCGCAAGCGTAATAGTAGTGGTATCTTTCTTCATTACTGGTTTTGCTTACTTCTCTTGGAAGTTCTTCACTAAGAATCAAGGTAACACACCATTATCATTATACAATTTTCAGTCACATGTGCTCTGAAATTAATTAGGGACGATGAAATAAACTCGATCTGTTTTACAATTTGAAGCAGGGAAAATGAGCAAGATGAAATACATCATGGTGAATGACAAAGAACAACTTCATCTTTACAGTTATGATGCAATGGCCAATGCTACAGATAATTTCGATTCTCGCAATATACTTGGGAAAGGCGGTTTTGGTCCAGTGTATAAGGTCTGTGATGTTTGTAAACAAGCTTGATGTGTTTTGGATTAGTAAAAACTTGACGATCAAGCATGGTAAAATGCATTATATTTGCAGGGGAAACTGAGAAATGGTGGGGAAATTGCAGTGAAAACTCTTTCAAACTCGTCTAGTCAAGGGAGTGATGAGTTCATGAATGAAGTTTTGGTAATTTCTAAGCTTCAACACAGAAATCTTGTTAGACTCCTCGGCTGCTGCGTTGAAAGAGAAGAAAAAATGCTAGTCTACGAATACATGCTTAACAAAAGCTTGGATGCATATCTATTTGGTTAGTAGATGATACTCCCTCTCCGTCTTTCTCACATAAAGAGTAATGTTTCGAGTTGTATCTTGTAACTCCTTTTGTTCTTGTTGTGGCTGGATTTAGACTCTTCGGAAGAAGATTTTCTTGACTGGAAAAGGCGTAAAGTAATCATCGATGGTATTAGCAGAGGCCTCATTTATCTTCACAGAGATTCAAGACTGAATATCATCCATAGAGATTTGAAAGCAAGTAAAGGCCTCATTTATCTTCACAGAGATTCAAGACTGAAGATCATCCATAGAGATTTGAAAGCAAGTAACATCCTCTTAGATGCTGACTTCAATCCGAAAATATCTGATTTCGGGTTAGCTAGAATTTTTGGAGGAAATCAAGAACAAGCTGATACAGACAGGGTCGTTGGGACATTGTAAGTAATTCTTCATGTATAAATTCTTCACTTAGATGACATGATTTCACCAGCTGAGGACTAATGGATCGATAGATGCAGCGGATACATGGTGCCCGAGTATACAATGCGAGGAAAAATTTCGGAGAAGTCAGATGTTTACAGCTTCGGGTGTGTAATGTTAGAGATTTTAAGCGGAAATAGAAATGCAAGCTTTTATAATGCAGAAGATGATCTGGGCGTAATTGGACATGTAAGATTTTTATGCATAATTTGTCATTGTTAAAACCATTTGTTTGGAATCTGAACATATATATATATATATATATATATATATATATATTCAGGCCTGGAAGCTTTGGCATGAAAATGAGGCAGAAAAATTCATGGATTCATCCATAATTGATGAAGATGAAGATGAAGGCAATGAAAATGAGATCTCAATATACATCCATGTCGGGCTACTGTGCGTGCAAGAGGATGCAAAAGATAGGCCAAAAATGTCTGAAGTTCTTTCAATGCTTAACAGTGAAGTTTCTGTGTTGCCTCGTCCGAATTTACCCGCTTATGCAGCAAGAATGCTACTAAGTTCTTTAGAAAGAGGAAGTCCTCAACAAAGGGCACAATCCTCCAATGATGTCACTATAACAACTCTTGTAGGGCGAGATAAACAAATTGCAATACTATATACTGCCTCCGTCCCATTAGAAGTATTACAAACACGACTTTTTCAATAAGACAAAGGGAGTATATTCATTGAAACTCAACCTTCCGGAGACTGTTGGCAACCTTCATAATGATGACAATGGTGACACATTATTCGCCATTTCTTCCTCGGAGAAGGGCATTGCTGGTGTAACAAAAAGAATCATCTTTATTCCTTCTTAACACAATTCTATAACAAGAGATTTGCAAATTTGCATACAAAGATAGACACAGTACTTTCCGTGTATGTACTATATGTGTATATATATATCATTTACAGCGTTTGAAAAAGATTATATAGCAATATTCTGGGGACCGTTGCGTATTAGAATCAGAAAACCTTAATACTATCGACCTTCAACAACTGTTATATTGAAGCTGTTCAAAGAATAAGCACCTTGTGAGGAGCCTGTTCTGTCTGAAAAACCTAATCTTTCGGTATAAGCTGGAAAGTTGGGAGCAGGAAGAACTGCAATTTCACTGTTGATCATTGAAAGAACAGCGGACACATCTGGTCTGTCGTTTGCATATTCTTGCACACACAACAATCCCACTTGGACGTATCTCAAGATCTCCATTTCATTGCCCGGATCGGATAGTAATGCTCTGTCTATAAGTTTTGCTGTTTGATCTTCATTCACAGTTTCCAGGCCTGAGGAAGCAGACAATCAAGAATTGAACACACTTACTACTGTGTGTTTATGTTTAAATCACTCTATTAGTCTCTAACTCGGGCCATTGTCTTGCTTTACTCCCTCAACTTGAGAAAAGCTTTAATTTCGCCCCTCAACTACAAAAAATAGTTCCAAAATGGTCCAAAACTCAAATTTCGACAAAGTCTGAGATATTCCCAACTAGCTCGTGAGATGCTTTAGGCCAAGTTAAGAGGATGACCAAAGTGATTTAACTTGTTCTGTTTCCATTTGTTGTCCCTACTAACATGTATGAATCTAACGTGCTAATTGAGAATAGCTTAGATCAAAATTCGAGTTTGAGAAAGCTGCAAAACTATTTTTGATGTTAAGGGATGAAAAAGGGATAAAAAAAATAGAACACAACCCAAGTTAAGAGGCCAATGAAGTGATTTAACCACGCATTTAAGATTACTAGAACTAACTTACATATCTCAGCAGGTTCAGATTGGTTTCTTCAAGATAAAGGCTGGTGTTTCTCCTTCCGCTTATAATTTCTAATAACAGCACTCCAAGGCTGTACACATCCGACTTCTCTGAAAATATTCCTTCCATTGCATATTCTGGGGCCATATAACCGCTGCATTAATGCATCATGCATTCTGTTATTGAAGATCATGGGAGGGAGAGAAAAACAGATTCCAGTTTTTCATGGAGATTTTGAGTATGTGCTTACTATGTCCCAACAACCCTGTTGGTATTGGCTTGATCTTCATTGACTCCAAAAATTCTTGCCATCCCAAAATCAGAAATTTTCGGCTTCAGCTCTTCATCTAAGAGGATGTTGCTTGCTTTCAGATCCCTATGAATGATTCTCAATCTTGAATCCCTGTGAAGATAAAGAAGGCCTCTGCAAATCCCCTCAATGATCACCACACGTTTTCTCCAATCAAGTACATTTGTCCTACTAGAATCTGCAAAGGGTAACAATGAAATCAGTCTTTTCAACCTGTAAAAAGAACCAAAATGCAAAGAGATCGAACTTCATGATCAGCTAACCAAATAGATAGGTATCCAGGCTTTTGTTTGGCATGTATTCGTAAACTAGCATTTTCTCATCTCTTTCGATGCAGCACCCGAGGAGTCTAACAAGATTCCGGTGTTGTAGTTTGGAAATGACCATAACTTCATTCATAAACTCTTCAATGCCTTGGCCAGAAGATTTAGAAAGTCTCTTTACTGCAATTTTCTGGTCATCAGCCTGCTTTCCCTGCAGATTTGCATAATTGTCAAGTTCCAAACTGGCAAAAATTGCAAATATTTCTATTCCAACTAAAAAGTAAAAACCACCCAAGATTTGGAATTACCATATAGACGGGACCAAAACCACCTGTGCCAAGCTTATTTTCTGCCCCAAAATCATTAGTTGCAGAAGCCAATGCTTCATAACTAAACAGAGGTAGCTCTTCAAACTTGGCTCTGTCCAAAGAGCTGCTGACAAAGTGATCCACACTTTGTCCAACTTCAACAAATGGAATCTTATCTCCTTTCTCTTTCCCTGTTACAAGACAAGCATATGATGTGATGATCAGGAATTATGAATTTGAAAGACTAATGATCAGAAATAGAGCTAACGACAAAAAATGGAAAACGATACACACAGTGAAAAACACTAAGGGAATTCTCTGTGGCAACAGTTGCAAAATTTACCTTTGTGCTTTGCCAACTTCTTCCAGCAAATGAACACAGAGAAGACAATGAGTAAAAATGCAACAGCACTCACGGTGGCTGCAATCACTGCTCTCTTATCCTTCTTTCCTACATGTGAAAGGTTGAAAGGTGTTAACGAACGAGGTTTCTCAAAGACTAACAACATTATCATCATGTAGTACATCTGAATTGAATTGTGTTACCTTTCTGATTAAGTTTAGAATAAGGCAAACGCAAGTATAAATCTGCGCCATCGTAGGTGAGTTGCTGCACATCTATCAGGCTGCCATTCCAGATCATACAGCCAATTCCAGTGTAAGTTGCAAAAGCTGCGCACGAACAATCTTTCAAGCAATAATCACCACACAATCCTTCTGAAACAGCTACAGGATGAGCAAAATCTGGCACTTTCATGTTTGACAGCTTCCTGAATCCATCTGGTTTGGCCTCTCGATCAGCAGAAGGCTGATTTCTCTCACATTGCAGCATTTCTTTCCTTACACAACCACTATCCCAATTTCTCCCCTTCCATTCCTCCTCATTTTTTGGAACACAAACCAGGCAAACAGGTACAAATAGGATATCCCAGAGGATTACAGCTTCCAAAAGGGCCACATTTTCCATAGAAATCACACTGACTCATCTGACTTGACCATGTAACATTCCAATCTCCATTTGTAGAGACCTTTGACTGCAAAGCTCCTGATGCATTCAATTCGTAGTAAAACAAAGAGGGATTGTTAACAGAGTTGAAAATGAAATATTTAGATCCCGAATTGTCTTCCACCAGATCTAACCTATTCTGATAAGTAGCAGCCATGCCTGGAATCCCAATGAACGCATTACCATTCCACGGACCGCTCCTCCAAAGAGGCTTATCATCGTCCCAAACAAAGAACTGCAGATCAGAGAAAAAGGTTTAAACCTGCGGTGAAACTTCCAAATGATGGATCAGAAGGGCTTTTCCATGAAGTCAGCTGCAGCTTCACGTTTACTCCAGAACCAAGTTTCATCTTGGAACCAAAGAATCTCCAGGAAGTTGAAAACTTTCCCATATAGTTCCCCCTCCGTTTGAGCTGTCTCTCAAGACCAAATCCCCAGAATCCAAGAGTTGAGCGGTGGAATTCGCCACTGCAGTCGAAACATTAGATGACCAGAAAATCTCCTTCTGCCCATTCAAGATGACAAGATTACCATCTTCGGAGATTGACAAAACCCCAGTTGAATCCTTCAAGGGCCTATTCCTATTCGCCACCCATACAGGAGTAGGTGTTCCAGGAATATTGAACATGATTCCCACATAACGGTCAGTAGTATTTTCAGGGCTAAAGAAGCCTAATCTGAAGCTTTGGCCGGAGGAAACAACCGTGTCGGAATCGGAATCTCGAACTGGGCTACTGATTGTAATGGTGTCCGCCGCCATACAAACTCCTAACCAGCAAGAAAAAAGAAGAAGAAGAAGAACTAGGACTTCTGGGAACATACTGCTATGCCCAAGAAAAATTAGGCCAGAGGAAACAAACTATACTTCTAATGGCCAAGGAATCGGACAATCAATCAATATTAAACATTTTAACTTAAGAACCTTGTCATGAATCATGGGATTAATTGTAGAAACCCCACAAAACTTTATTCATTTCATCACCTCGTGCCTGTAGCTGCATAAAAATCAAATCTTGATGAGTTTGAGTTCACCTTTAATTTTTCGCTGGCGGCTGAGAGCCACACTTGTTTGAAAAGTTAAATTATAATATTTTGATTATATCATTGAGTCAAGAAGAATGATTTTTAGGTTGCTTTTGCAAGAATATGGAGCGAAGCCGACCACGTTTGGAGTTGTTTTCTATTGACTAATATATTACGCACAAAGACACATCATCGTCTTTCGTTTCACTTGTGTCGTCTCTTGACTATGATATATTCTCAGATTGTGTGCAACTACTCCCTCTCTCTCTCTACTTGTAAAACAATAGATGGTTCGGCTACTTTGATGTTTGTCCCACAAGAATATTAGGCTTAATTACATTATTTCTTGTGATATTAAAGACATGCTTTCTAATATTTTCGAAAACATATTTTTAAAACAGAATTTTTTTTATGTAAAACGTGTACTAAAAATGTAAATAGATGTAGACCTTTAATTTAGGCTTGTCTCTCCCCATTTTCCTTTGAAAAGGTGTTTTTGATCTTTTAAAGTGGTAAGTCGACAACGTGTATGTACCGGAGGAGACTGAGTAACGAGCGGAGGCTTGAATGCTTTCATGGTTAGAAGGGAAGGCTAGCACACATCATTTTCTCTAAGAATAAGTTAGTTTTACGACGTGTCCAGTTCGGAGTGACCCTTACACAATCGCGTTAAAGTGAACTGGGAAACCTTTGTCTATAGTCTCATAAACTAGTGAGGCCGCATTCCCTCTTCAATTGTGAAATTTCTCTAGGCTCTTCTTTTTGAAGAATACCTCCCCGCTCTTCTTTCCTCCAGCCCATGGAGGATTAAGGCCTCATCGTCCTATAGACAACTACAACGGACTATTCTCTTTGTTCTAGGCCACTTCTTGATCCTTTACTTCCTAACCTTAGGCATAGATGTCATTTTATAGATAATCGAACCTCCAACAGACATAATCCATGTATGAATACTTTCTTTCTCTCCTCTCCTTCCTCCTTTATTAGCATTCACGTATTAAATTTGACTTTTTAAAACACAAAATATCGCATAAATGTTCCGAGAACGGTTTAAGTTTCTTTCCATCCTTGTGGAGTTCCGCTCAAGCAGGTAAGTCCTCAGTCCCCAGTCCCCACCACCAGCACTAACAACAGCAACAGCAACAGCCCACCCAACCAACCATCCCAGCAAATAGCGTATGTAAACCCATCAAATAAAAGGTGGGATTCCCAGTTCCGACAAAGATACAAAAGTACTAAATTAAACAAAAGAAAAAGTTGCGAAAACATTAATTATTGGAATTGTTGACAGAGACCGCACCACCAACGCCACGATGCTACAGCTTCGTATCCGTTCTCATTCCAGACGAGATCACACAGGAACGACAAATTGCTCAGTAAAAGAACGTAAAAGAGTTAGCCAGCATCACGCGGGTCAAATCTCATCCAGTCAAACCCATATATATAATAGTATATGATTTATTTCCACTCGTACATTTTAGTCATTTCATAGAATTCAGGGTCGGTGTTATTAGCGACATAAATACCATCTTCTCTAAACAGCCAAAAACACGTACAGGTTTGGCAATGATCGGAAGCTAACCCGTCGTTATAAAACAGAGAAGGTCTGCTGCTTCGAACCCCACCAGAAGTGCCCGAAAAATTCAGTTACGCCGGGAAGCACCGTTCTGAAATGCCACATATACTCTTCCTTCGCCCGGAGATCGCGATAACCCAAATCGTCGTTCCCGGAAAATACATGAATTCTCATCAGATCGGCGCCGTCCGGCAGACGATCGGCGATATGAACATCGTACTTATCTCCCCAAGCCCGAACGCCGTCTCCGGCATCTGCAGGGTAAAAACACACAGTAAATATTAAGGTCAAAAGGATCATCATTACTGCTTTCAAATCCATTTTTTGCTGGTTTGGACTTTGGAATTTTTAATGAAGTATTTAAAGTATAAGTTTTTTGAATTTTACAATAAAAAAGTATGAATCTAGACTGAAAGTTGAATCGATGCCTAAATTGACGCAAGGTAACGGGTAACGTAATATCAGTTACATTTATTAGGTGAGACTTCACCGCTTCGCTAAAGGAATCATTCCGTCGATAGTTTTGGTATACAATGACGTATGTAATTGCATTAATCGAAGTTAAATTCAATAAATGAATATTTCTTGATGGAAATGAAGGGTAGTTTTCCCCTCATTTATAAGGTTAAATTCATAATAAATGTTCTTCTCTAATCACCAGTTGTAGAGCTTAGTCATTCCATTGAACCCATGATTAGTGTTATTAGCGACATAGATAGCATCTGCTCTGAGCCTCTGACCGACCAAAAACACGTAAATGTTTTGCAGTAATCGAAAGCTAAGCCGTCGTTCAAAACAGAGATGTCATCTCCTTGGGACCCCACCAGAATTCGCCAAAATATTCAATAACGTCCGGCAGCGCCATTCGGAAATGCCACGTGTATTCTTCCTTCGCCCCGGGGATCGTGATAACTCAGCGCCTGTCTGACAGGTGATGGACGATATTTGTAACTCCGTTGTCTTAATATTTTCAAATGTGAAGGTTAATTACTATAAGAGTTACATATTTTATTTAATTAAATTATATATAAATGAGACGTTATGCAATTTTTAAAATATGGAGTTACGATACGATATAAATATATTATATAATTAATATAAAGGTATGTTGACGGTAAGGGAGGTGTATGTGTATATATATCCTTTTATCAAATTTTATGTAAATTGTTCAAATACATTTTCCATTAGTTCTTTACATTATTTTCTATAGTTTTCCTATAGTTTTTTCATCTATTGAGAAAAGAAAGCACTTCTCTTATATATTTATGTGGGGCAAAGTGGACGACGATGAAGTTCGTAATAGAGTTCTCACTATCACCAAAACTGCTCTGTGAATCTTTGTATCTTCAGGAAAGACCTCCATCAATTAAACTCCGTGCGAGGATGGCTAATTTCTTTTTAGGACAGCGTCTTTAACGTGCCTCAATCCATTTCTTTGTTAAGAATGGAAAGGGGGGCGGGGAGCATCTTTGTATGTTTTTATTTTTCCAACTAAATCTTCCATCCTTGATACAACTTAACTTTGTGAGGATTCTAGACTACTTTGACAATTCCCAATTGTTCTAAAATACTCATCTTAGGCAAGTGATAAAAAAGAAAAAAAAGTTGGTGAAGTTGTCAATTATTCTGCTGCATCAAAATCGATACTTTGCAAAAAGCTTGAATCACCTAAAAGAAAACAAAAGATCTGAGCCTACATTGGCGTTGCTACCAATTACTCCCTCTCTTCCATTAGAAGAGTCTACTTGCACACATGACAGCAAGTCTGTAACCAAATGCCACTAGTGACATACAATAATCGTTTCACTAAAACAAAAAAAGAGAGAAATTACACTTGCACTTGGGCATTAGGATACATCATCTGTTGTAGGACGTTCGACCTTTCTCAAAACGCCATTTCCCCTTTGAAGTTAAACTGTTCAACAATCCTAAGTTTTCTTTCCAAATAAACATCGAATTTTACGACAGAACGGCCGGTAGGCATCTCCGGCTGAGCATAATAATCAGCCACAATAACCAAAGCACAGGGCACAACCCTGCCCAACATCTGTTTACTTTGCAACCCATATCATATCAATCAGATGGAAAAAAAAAGGGAACAAGTACAAGAAACTCAAACAGAGGTGAAAGAAACTCAGACTTTGTTCAACATATAAACTTGCAGAGAGATCTATCTTGTAAAGCTATCAAGGCTTCTTCTACTTCGAGCTCAGTCTCACCTATCCTTTTCATGTCGGCATACGAGTCATGTGCCGAAAAACCAACACACATTCTTCATTTCTGTTAAGGAGGCTAAAATTTATCTCATGCATAATACAATTTCAGTTTCAACCACCAACAAATGAATATAACGCCAATACTTACAGCAAAGAAAGCCTTACTAAATTTAAAAAGGGAATCAAAGAGACGACATTGAATTCCATCGCAAGCAAATGCAAGCCATTATGATTCAGAAGCAGAAAGCCGCCGAGGGCCATGCATCATAATTCAATACAAGAGGGACAAATAAGATATTACATGGACATTTTACATTTTACACCATAATTATTATTCCGGTTACCTCCTCCTTTGGTGGCACAAGCCAGCGAACAGTTGCTGAAGCTGTGCATCATCGAACACATTGTCCAGTCCCCTTGCCACGCAGTCAGAGAGAAATACCTGGAGGAGGGGGGGAAAAAAAAAGAGACATGGAGCAGATACAGAAACTACAATAAGTAACAATCTAAACTGGCATTGTCATCAGGCAATAAAAGCAAAGAAATCAGCAAACAGATCCACGAACAAAAGCCTATTCACTACTTTTCTGCAATAATTCTATTGATAACTACATCTCCAAAATCAACTCCTTCATTCTCTCTTCTGCAGCAAAATGTTTCAGAATTTGTAAGGATGAACACTCGACCCCAGATCACTCTCTATTTCTTGATTTTGAATATAAATAAAACTAATTAGTTTCTTCCACACTGAATTAAGCCATTATCTTCAATCATATTGAAATATCATCGGAAAATTTCCAACTACTTCTAAATGAAGTAATCTACCTCCACATTGTCAAAGATATTGCTAACGTTGTGTAGTCGCAGATAACAACCAAAAAAAAAAAACCACAGGAAGAACAAGTGTACCTGTAACATTCCTCTTGTAAGCACATTAACATTGGGTTGCTTCTTCAGGTCCTTCTAGCATCAGAAGAGGCAAAGAGCCAAACTAGTTGAAGGTGAGTAGTTAAGCTGGTAGCTGACAACCATTGAGCCAAATATATTGATCCTTCCTGCACTGCTATATGCAGCTTCTGCATCAGCACCCCGCTTAAAAATTACTCTGGCACGATGAGAATCTAAAGCAAGTTCAGTCTCAGATTCCTTTAGTGGCCCAAACCTCCTAAACATTTTATTCAAATGTATCTCTGATGGTAGAGAATATCCTTCTGGAAAGGTTAATACAAGTTCGGCAGGTAACAACTCAAGCTTTTTCCGATCAACATCAGCAGGTCGTTCATCCAATGATGCTTCATAATTTCCATTAGAGTATCTCTTTCTTGAGTACGAACCACGGCCTGTTTTACGGACTTTATTTGTATCAGGAGTTACAAGCTGATGATCCCTGTCACCATTCTCACTCATCTGCATCTGTAGTAATTGCTCCTCGGAGTGATTTTGAACAATCCTATCTGTCCAATAAGAATCATTCACGTCATCAAATTCAAATTCTTCAGTAGCTCCAACAGCCGTATGTTCTGCCTTTCTTTTTCTACCCCCACCAGATTTCCCTGCTGAAGTGTTCTTCCTCACGACTGAATTTCTAAAGCCAGAGAGAAAACAATGATATTTCGCACGAAACTATACCCCTTCTTTGGATCACGAGCAGCCAACTTAAGTTGGTATAGTATCTCTTCTAAAGAAGATACTTCTGCTGGACCAACCATACCTTGTTGGGAATCCTCACCCATAGGCCGAGAATTATCCATTGCTGTTTGTTCATTGATACCCTTCAAAACGGGAGCAGATCCAGTCAACTGGCTTGCTACTCTACGAATACAATCACCAACCTTAAACAATGGCTTAGGACTAGAAGACGTTGTAGAAACTTTTGCAGCATAAAAATTCATTCTCCTGTCTGATCCATCAGTCAGAGAATCCATTGCTTTTCTTTTCTTCCCAGAAGGCACAGACACTGACTTGCTCAAAGCTTTAACATCCTCATCATCCTCGTCATCTGGAGAATATTCCACATCACCCATCAATTCCGACAAGCTTTCTCCTTGCGAGAGTGCAAACCATCCTTCTGATTCTGCATGAGCTTGTGAGGAGAAGATAATTGTTCATCATCGTTCAAAACAGGATGATCAAGGGCATCACTCACCTTCAAAGTTTGCACATCTTTTTCAAGCATTGCATCCCTAGAATCAAATCTGGGAGGTTCACGGTAACCCTTAAAACAACAAAAAGCAGAAAGCTGAGCTTGAGCAAGGACTAGTTCTAATCGATCAGCTACACATAGTGGGGAAACTGCAAGTGACCTCACATATTGAAGAAGTTTGTCAGGTTCAAATGAGTTCGCTCCAGTAGATTTGTCTACACCATATCTTCTGCTTGACTCCTCACGAATCCCAGTGTTTTCTACAACCTGACATTCAATCCTCTCTCGTGCATCTCCTGAAATGCAAGAGCAGGATAAGCCCAACCTAACTCTCCTTGAAACCTCATCTAAAGCGCAACTGACTGCATTTTGAAATGCTTCTGAGCTACTTTGCTTCTCAATCTGGGAGAAATATTGCCGAAAGGGCTTCAGAAGAGATGCATCATTCCAAGCAAAAGTTCGATCGCCAAAATATGCTACCAAAAAGCAGTCTTTTTTGTAGTACTTGACTGCTTTATCTGAAGCATCTGCAGGATCAAAGATCTGTCCAGGCCACCATGGATGGCTTCTGACTTTTCCCCAGATTAAATCAGTTATTGAAATTCTCCTTCATTTCCTGGTCCCACAAGATATCCAGGTTGACCTATGCTAATGGAGCTCTGAGACATTGTCGTTTTTTCTTCAATTGCCTTTGACTGGTCCATCTCAGAAAACATTTCTCCGATTGATGCATCCTGCCTTCCCGGGTCAACCAGTCTGTCATCAGGATACTGGTCACCTACAGTTACATCCTTCTCATCTCCATTTGAATAATTTCTGTAATATCAACCTGCATCGCATCACTGCATCATAGCCATTACTTTGATAGAAATCACTTTCTATTTCAACTTGAATGTCTTCGGGATTCTGTTCAAATACAGCAATATCTTTTCACCCTCCTCAGACTTAATTTCTGGACAATCAATCTGTGGACACAACATATCCTGTTCAACTACAGCCATATCTTTCTCATCCTCCTCAGACTTAATTTCTGGATGATAAATCTGCAACACAACATCTGAATCAGCTCGATTAGTTATTCCTACTGAAACTTCAGTACGATTATCGCTTAATGCACCATCATCAGCATGCCGCGGAACCCCACTATCAGCTTTATTGTCATTTATTTCCAATATAAGAGGGCCCCCATGGGTAATAGTACATACTGGAACCACTACTTGAGATTCAGTAGAGGGTTCCACAGGAAGAACAGAAACACTTGGTTCACGGG